>CM035836.1:181472099-184375849 GCA_020510985.1 Pholidichthys leucotaenia | reverse complement strand
GTGTACTATTATTATTCCCTTTGGCTTTTGTTCAGCTCCTTCTAAGATTACATCATTAAGCAACACCCAAATTCTTATCTTTAAACCTAAAAATCACACTATTGACTCTTTTATGAATTCCAATCCTGAGAAAGAACATTCGGAGTGATTAAAAGAAACACAATATGTGCCTTTAACATGTCTCCCTGTGGTCACCAAAGCGCTTAGTCCATTAAATAAAGGTGTTGACAATGGCTTACTTGACTTAAGCCCACACAATAAAGAATTAATGAACAATTTGCCAGGGTGATGCATATTAAGCTATGTTTAACAATCTGTCAGGCAGGCCCTCGACAGCCACTTGGTCGGGATGATAGATTTCAAAGCGGGATGAGACATCAATCACTGTCCTGTGGTGATTGGTTGTTTGTGTGAGCGGCTGTGGCCCTCCATCTCAGCAAGGCGAAGGTTGCCTGATTGCTCTCTCTGCCTCTCTACGTTCATTGTAGCTACCTGACACCATGTTATACACCCAGTGCTGAGCGTGGAAATGCTTATTTACACTTGGCTGGGCCAGGCCTCCACATATGCATTATCATCTGGGCTTCTTGAAGCTGAATTGGCCGGTTCGCCGGTGTGAGCAGACCAGGTTTAGTAGTCTGGTTATTGCCTTTCTCGCTGCTTTTGTCCATTTATTCTGAGATAGGTTGGATGGAGGAGCGTCGGCTGTTTGTTTTGCTGGCCTGCCTGTCTTCTGGCCCCGTAGCTACGATAGCTGACTGACAAGTGGTTAAGATGTCTCTTTGTGCTTATCAAAAAGTTGGCACATAAGGGTGAAAAGCTGTGCTCTCTATCTGCTTTGAAGCCGTAGAATTGCTGTTTCTTTTTATTTTTTCAGTCAGTGCTATCATAACAGCTGAAAACAGATGTAAAATTACAATAGTGAATAGAATACAGCTTCAATCAGCATTTACATGATCCAAATCTCTGTTAAAACATCAGTGGGCTGGGATGATAACACTTTTATTCCCCGCCAGTTGAAAACCAAGGGAGGATTGTATTAAGGCGATGCCCGTCTGTTTGCCTGTCCCACCAAAGGCACCCATCTTGTGAAATTAACTCCTCCTACAGTTTTGGTCCAAATGTTTTGAAACTTGGTACAAGGGTTTGATATACACTGATGATGCGCATGGAAAAAATGAAAAGTGCTCTCCTTCAGTAAGATATTGGGACTGTCAAAGAATACACAGGCAGGGGATATTGCACTTGCCTTGGACTGCTCTTGTAAATCACTGGATTCCAGAAACATTGTATTACAACTCAAACATTATCATTCACTGTTGCGCTTTCCTGCCTCATCTTTTTATTACCACCATAACTTGTGTTGCTCATAATTGTTCCTTTTTTAACTGTTTTCTACTAGTTGTACACTGGTTACCCATTCAGAAAAGTAGTTTCCAAATCATGTTACTACAGTATGTTTTTACGTTTGTGGCCCATCTAATATACTATAAAAGTCTGATAAGTATGGCTAAACTTTTATAATGTGCTGAAGAGATGGGGCAAATCTTCAAAGCTACTGAACAGGAAGGCAACACATGCTTACTGACTCAATTTATTTGCCAAATGAGGAGAAAGTGTTGTCATATCATGGCACTCTGTGTTTTTGTTCTGACAGAAATGGAGCGAGAATAGATGACAGAGAGGACTACAGATTGAACAATCTCCTTGAGAGAGCAGATGGGTTTTCCATTCTTCCTGTAGCCTTTCTGTCCCACAGTGCAAGTGTCATTAGTCGTTAAGAATTTGAGTTGAGCAGAGTTTTGGAGTGATCTTAACAGTAAGTGGCATGGATTCATTCTTTGTTTCCAAATTGCCAACACAGAGAGGCTGGCGGTTGAGTGCAGCACTAAATGGCAGCTGCTGACAGATGGTGAACTCGGCTGTAGGAACGTTCCAGTTGGACTTTAAGCCAAACATATTATAGAATTAAGTTGTGACACAAAGTTCAACATTAAAAGCCCCAGGATTCATGTAATTACTCACTACTTGTTACTATGCAGAGCAAGCTTTAGCTTAACTACAAGAATGCAGACATCTTCTGTTAGACTGCCCTCCAAAAGAAAATGACCATATAGGGCATTTTTTACCAACAGCAATTGCACCCTATAGCTACAAGTTTGGTAAAAAGTGTTTTCTAAGTGGCTGAAAAAATAGCTACATGCACTGAGATGGTGGAGCTTGAGAAATGCAATCTGATGAAAATATGCCTTCACCCTCCCTTAATCCTATCCCTATCTTTTCCCTTTTAATTGAGACGCTTTCATTGCAAACCCTAAATGTGCATATAATGAGTAAAAGACATGAACTGGGACCGAATCGTGAACGCTGGAGTAAACAGAGCAACAGCAGGGACTGAACCCTGATTGCCTGAAACAGAAACTCTATTTTTAGTAATGTCCACGATCCCTCACCCACCTCTGTAATTTAAGATGAGTGCTTTTGAAGCTGGAAAAAAAACCCCAAAACATGAGAAGTGTTCCTTTTGTGTGTGCGTGTGTGTGTGTGTGTGTGTGTGTGTGTGTGTGTGTGTGTGTGTGTGTGTGTGTGTGTGTGTGTGTTATGGGGAGGGCGGGGACGTGTGCTGTTAGTAAGTCATTAGTTGGAGTACTTGCTGCCTGTCAAACATCCTTGGACAAGTATTGCTGTTATAAGTGGGCTACCATCAATATATTTAAAGAGCCAGAAGGAGTAAATTAAAAATAAATGTTAAATGAGAGAGAGAATGATAGTGATACAACCTGTCATAGAAGCCCCCCCCCCCCCAATTCTTGCACCACAGTGGTAATTAACACGCCAACACTGAGGCTACATTTGTAGCTTGGTGGGGGCCCTCAGTCATCCAGGGTACATAACATTTGCGTACACTGCCCTATAGATGAAACGGCTATGCTAATTGTGTTGTGTTGTTGTGCAAGCTGTTGTGACTACAGTGGAGTGATAAACCTTGATAGAAATGATAAAGTATGCTGATGATTCAGTTATTGTCAGTCTCCTTCAGGATGGTGAGAGTGGCCACAGCCATTTTGATGATTTTGTTCACTGGTGTGAGGATTCCTACCTGCAGCTGAATACGACAAAAACTAAAGATATGATTATTGACTTTAGGAGGAAAACTCCCAGGCACAAAGTCACGAGCCACGGTTACATGCGCAAAATTTCTTCAGTCTGATTACAGCTCAGATCAGAACTTTACCGTTTACATGGATCCTGAAAAAAGTTGATCCGATTAGGATGTGCATTTCCATGTATCACACGTTTGAACGGACTAAATCATTTTTACATGCGCACAATTATCCAACATTCCGGAAATAGTAGAGAAAAAAGCAACTTCCGATGTAAGCAAACCCCATTTCATCTTTCTCTTTTTGAAATGGACCTGTATTGTGTTATTCAGACTGTACTTTTGCTTCTGCTGGTCTCCGTAATGAAGCTACAAGTACATATTTCTGCATATGATGAACAGAGTGAGACAGCAGGACGATACAGTCCAGTTTTTTTTACTCCTGCCATGTCTTCCGCTAGCTGCTGTAAAGGTGGAAATACGTCACGTCGATGTGTGGCTGACGTACAGACATGCGCAGTAAGCATATTTTCTACCCAAACCTCGGAATAAGTGTTTATATGCACACCAATCGGATTAACAATTGGCATAACCCACCCATCTCAGTCAGAAGGAAATTTTGATCCAAATGAGTGTGATTGGGTCAGAATATTCAGATTGGCGTGTTTACATGAAGTATTTTTATTCCAATCAGGCTTTTAATCCGGTTACTTGTGTCCATGTAAATATGGCTACTATACTAAAAGGCTAGACCATTTAATGTGTGCAATCTTACAAATATCTTGGGATGATCATTGATAGTAATTTAAACTTTGAAGAGAACTGTGAAAGGGTGTGCAAAAAGGGTCAGCAACATTTGCATTGTTTAAGGAAACTCCCACACTTTCATATTGACCAAACCATAATGACAATGTTTTATCGGGCTTTTATTGAATTTGTTTTATCCTTTTATTTACTGTCATGGTTCGGTCAGATAAAACTGAAACAGAGGATCCTTAGACCAAGTAGTTAGATGGTCCAGTCATTTTCTTGGTGAGTCACAGCTGAGCCTGACATCCCTGTACAATAGACAGGTACTGTCATGAACCGAGCCAGTGTTTCCTGTAGGCTCGGTTCTGACCGTTCTCTGTGGCTCGGGTGTCGGGTGATTTGTGTATTGTGTTATCTTTTGAGTTCATGTGGTGTTTATGTCTTTGTTCTTTTTCTTTTCCATGCCTGTAGCCACCGCTCTGGCCGGCCTTTGACCCACATTCATGTGGGCGTTGTCTAACATTCGCCAGTCCAACCACGCCCTCTCTGTCTTGACAGCCATCTGATTCCTCCTCGGTAATTGTCATTCACGCCCCTCACCCAGGTGTGCCCAATTTGTGGTGCCAGTAGTGTTTGTACTTAGGCGGCCTTTGCCAGTCAAGCACTGCTGGACCATTGTGCTATCATATGGTCGTTAATCGTCGTATGACGGTCAGTGTCAACGAGAGATTGTGTTTACTTGCTGGAGAATTGGACTTCTGGGACAGTTCCTGTTCCGTGAGTAAACTGTTAGTGTTTCTCTGTACAGTTTTGCTGCTACACTTGACTGGTAGCATTTCTCCGTACAGTACTACTGCTACGCTTAGGCTGTTGCCCAGTTTGTCCCTCTTTAGGCAGTTGAGCCTCCTAGAGGACTCCCAGTTCTCCCGAGCTTATATGTGTTTTTGAATTATTTGTTTGTGGCCATGGTACACAGTGGTCTGCACGCTGCACGCTCATCGCGTCAGCCATTTTGTGTACACAATTACATTTTTGTCAGTCTTTATTTTGGAACTGTCGGCTTTTGTGCTCAATAAATGTGTTGTGGTGAAATCCTGCTCATAAATCCATTCTTCCTTCCCCTCCTCCATACGCTGTGTAAAAGCGCACGAGGAGGCTCATGACAGAATGGTCCAGCCAGCGAGGATTTACCGGATTCACCCACACATCTGTTTTTTTTCTTTTGAACTGTTTTTTCTTTTCTTCTACCTACCTGAGCTGGAGTTATGGAGGTGGCCAGTTGGAGTTATCCGTTAAGTCTGGGACGGGAGTGCTGCCGAGCATTGATGACATCGACAGACTACTCGCATTGGCAAGCAAATATTCCACCCCGGAGGATATACTCTGGTACGTGGGTCTGGCGGAGGCAGAGGTCCAGCGGTGCCCTCAGCTCTCTCAGCATGCAGAGGGAGTGGAGAGGATCACCCGGTTGGCAGCGCTGCGGTGTGGGTGCAGCGAAGGGGTGGAGAAGTCCCCCAAGAAGACCGGGCTTGAGCCGAAGGGGGAGCACTCCCAGGGCCCCATTCATCCTGCTTCAAGCCAGAGTGTTACACCCATTCCCACTCCGACCAATCCAACTCCAGCACCCTGCAGATGGCGTCATCCTGCATCGGGGCGTTGGGAGAAGCCCTCCTTATCCTCAGCAGCCATCTTCTCTCCAGCTGCCGTGAAGCCTGTCAGGGCCACCCCGGGCACGCCCATCTCCACTACCATGGAGATGGCTCCTCCACAATCCTTTGAAGGGGCCAGGCTCACCGTGGACACGGAGAGGGAGGGCCGTCAGCCTGCCACAGCTGTTAGCATCAAAGACCGGGATGAAAGGCAAGTGTTGTTTCATTCTGTACCATCTAATAACATTGAACCTTGCCTGTCTCCCGAGGGAGAGGCCCAGCTTCAGCAATCCGCTGGGTCCTCTCCCCCAGCTGCAAATACTAACTCTCTTTTTTCCCTCTCCATGTCTCTTCCAATTTTCCCTGAGTGTCCACCAGCCCTGGAACCTAGCCGCCAGACGATGGATGAGCATGAGGCCCTGGAGGATCCTGCTCCAGAGCCTGCATGGAACCAGCCCTCAGCCGACTCGCCGGATCCATCTCCAGCGGGGGTTTGTTCACCTGAGGACTTAAGGACTGTTATCACCATCTTGCCAGCTGTGGAGGCGACCGCAGCGGATTAGGAGCCTGAACTGGACCTCCTGGAGGCCGGGCCCAAGTCTTCATCGTCGGGAGCAATGGAGTCCTGGACGGCAGTGGAGCTCGAGCTCAGGCAAGTCCTCTCTCTTGTTTTTCTATTACCAGTATTAGAGATCTTGTCTGGCTTTAGGTGAGGAGAGTCAGGTGCAGTGTGCAGCTGCATCTGAACTCCCTTCGCTGAGCTCCGCCGCTGCCGGCGACCTTAACAACCTGGTTTCTTCTCACGCTCCTGAGTTTCCTTCTAGGGTTGCCGCAGAGGAGCCATTGTCACCAGGGGTTGCCTTGGAACCGGGCTCGCCGCCTGACGACGTCGTGGGTCCAGCTTTCCTGCTCCCTGAGGCCATCGTGTAGGTCCCTCCGTAGGTTGTATCTCCGTGGGTGTAGCATGCTGGCTTAGGACCCTCGTGGGGGCTGCGGCCCAGGATCAGCCCGACGTGGGTGCTGCACTCCTGCTCGGATCCATCATGGACGCTACGCTCCAGCACGGAATCCACCAAGGGTGCAGCTTTGGCCTGGTTGGGGTTCACCGCAGGTGCTGCAGAGCCCCAATTGGGAGCCACCGCGGATGCTGCAGAGCTCCAGCTGGGAGCCATCGTGGGTGCAGTGTTGGCCCAGTCGGGGTCCACCACAGGTGCAGCATTGGCCTGGTCGGGGTCCACCAAGGGTGCGGAGTTGGCCCGGTCGGGGTCCACCAGGGGTGCAGCTGTGTCCCAAGCCGGGACCACCGAGGACGCTGTGGGTCAGTCTGAGGACGCTGTAGTCTCTTTCTCCTTCCTGTCCTACTCCGTGGGGGTTTCCTTCCTACGGTCCGGTCACCCACCAGTGAGCCTCCCGGTGGGCAGGCCGCCTCCTGCTTCATCCCGCCAGCCTTGGTGGCTTAACAGCGCTGGCCAACCAACGGAGGGACTGAGTCTCTGGGCCAGATGGCCCGTGCTTTCCGGCAGGCCACCGGACTCTGTTCGTCGGACTGTCTGCTGGGCCTGGGACTCTGGGCGGCCTCCCGAGCCTCCACATCTTTGGACTTGGGGGGGGGGGGGTTAATTGTGGGCCCTGGGTGGGCTACTGTGCTCCCTCCTTTCCTGTTCCCCCTACCTCCCACCCGGGTTCGTGTTGTTGTTCCTGTTGGGGTTGGGGGGGGGGGGGGTTCTTTCCTTATGATGTTGCTGTGGGTGTCTGGATTCCACCCCTAGAAGGGGGGGCTCTGTTATGAACCAAGCTGGTGTTTCCTGTAAGCTCAGTTTTGACCATTCTCTGTGGCTCGGGTGTCGGGTGATTTATGTATTGTGTTATCTTTTGAATTCTTGTGGTGTTCAGCCACCACTCTGGCCGACGGCTGTTAAGCAGCCTCTTTGACCCACGTTCATGTGGGCGTTGTCTAACATTCGCCGGTCCGACCACGCCCTCTGTCTCTTGACAGCCAGCTGATTCCTCCCTGGTAATTGTCATTCCTGCCCCTCGCCCAGGTGTGCCCAATTTGTGGTGCCAGCAGTGTTTGCACTTAGGCAGACTTTGCCAGTCAAGCACTGCTGGACCATGGTGCTATCATATGGTTGTTAATCGCCGTATGACGGTCAGTGTCAACGAGAGATTGTGTTTTCTTGATGGAGAATAGGATTCTGGGACAGTTCCTGCTTTGTGAGTAAACTTAGCGTTTCTCTGTGCAGTTTTGCTGCTACGCTTGACTGGTAGCATTTCTCCGTGCAGTACTACTGCTATGCTTAGGTCTGTTTCCCAGTTTGTCCCTCCTTAGGCAGTCAAGCCTCCTAGAGGACTCCCAGTTCTCCCAAGCTCATATGTGTTTTGTATTATTTGTTTGTGGCCATGGTACACAGTGGTCTGCCCGCTGCACGCTCGTTGCGTCAGCCATTTTGTGTGCACAATTACCTTTTTGTCAGTCTTTACTTTGGAACTGTCAGCTTTTGTGCCCAATAAATGTGTTGTGGTGAAATTCCTTCCCCTCCTCCGTGCACTGTGTAAAAGCACACGAGGAGTCTCATGAGAGGTACAGAGGATTGCTACCTCCATTTTAAATGATGGCTCCCACCCTTTGCACTGCTACTTTCAGCTTCTTTCCTCCAGACGGAGGTTTGTTGTCCCAAAATGTAAAACCCAGCGCTACAAAAACAGCCTTGTTCCTGCTGCTGTCAAAGAGTTGGACAAGATGTAGCAATATCCATCTATCCATCCATCCATCTTCTTCCGCTTAATCCTTTTCGGGTCGCAGGGGGCCTCTAGCCTATCCCATCATCTTTGAGCGAGAGGCAAAGGTACACCCTGGACAGATCGCCAGTCCATCGCAGGGCCAAAACAGAGAGACTCTCTTATCTCTTTTTTTTTTTGTCTTATATCCTGATTGGTGGAGTCTTCAGTACTTTTATCGTGTTTATAGTCAGCTTCATGTGTCCCTGTGTTTGTGTTCATGTTGAATGTAATTGTGTTTGGTAAATATGTGTCTAAAGGGATGTCACCTCACTTCACAACAAATCTACCTTCGAGTACAAATAAAGTAACCTCAACCTGAACCTGAAAGTAAAACTTGAATGGTAGTTTAGTGTGAAGAAGATGAAAAATAGATTTGCTTGAATGGTGGCGTTAACAAACTTAAAGCGTACCTGTGGTGGTCGTGAAAAAAAAGATATTATATTGAGCCCCTGTCTCACGTTCTAGTTCAAGTTTAAGTTGAAATTCACGTTCAAAGCAATTAAATCCATTGCTGATGTGCTGGTTCAGCTATGTCAGCAAAACATGGGTGCAGCCATACTAGCGGCTACATGGCCTTCCAGGACACTTCCTGTGACGTAATATCGTGGCTACCGCGATCTGGATCAGTATTGGCTGAGCCTGGAGTACCCGGATGTGCAGCGGCTTTCGGGATATTCAAATTCAAATTCAAACGTTTATTTCAAACTCAGGGTTCATATTAAATGCAGAACTAAAACGATTAGAAAATAAATAAATAAATGCTTAAATTCAGCGGGCCGTCTCGTGTGATCTGAGCTCATAATGGCCGATGATTCTAAAACTATGCGATCTGGATCAATATTGGCTCAGCCTGGAGTACCCGGATGTGCAGCGGCTTTTGGGATATTCAAATTCAAATTCAAACGTTTATTTCAAACTCAGGGTTCATATTAAATGCAGAACTGAAACGAGTAGAAAATAAATAAATAAATGCTTAAATTCAGCGGGCCGTCTCGTGTGATCTGAGCTCGTAATGGCCGCAACACGGAAGATGATTCTAAAACTATATACAGAGCAGCAGACACTCGGCGCTCTTGTAAAAACAAAAAAATACAATGCGATATGGATATCGCAACATGGCGGAATGTAAAGCCTTTGGATGTCTGAATAATAAGCAAAAAAACAAAGATAAACACTTCTTTTGTGTACCCAAACCCAGCTCACTTTGTCAGAAGATCGGAGCGGAAACAGGGCACAGACGAATAATTTCAGATGAAATTGCGTTGTGTGTGAGGACCACTTTGTCACTTTAACTCTCAGAAGACTTTTCTGGCTCAAACCTGTAGCTATGTTGGACGAATTCTTCCTCAGAGTCCGACAATTCAGCCATAATAGAATAAAAACACTCACAACAGCACCCAGGTCTCTCATACAGGCGGAGTATTGGCAACGATATGACGTCACATCCACATGTGTCATGGCTGCGCTCAGAGTTTTCATTGGCTGGTTATGCCTGCGGTCATATTTGCATATTTCTCTGGTGGTATATGGCTGGCAATAATTATTTAACCAAATAACAAATACTTTGCCTAATGTTTTCAAGTTGAATGCATTTAGACGACCACCACAGGTACCCTTTAAGGGATTTGTAATAATTTGAGTAAGATTATAAAAATACAGTGGTGTGAAAAAGTGTTTGCCCCCTTCCTGATTTTTCATTTTTTGTACGTTTGTCACACTTAAATGTTTAAGATCATCAAACGAATTTAAATATTAGACAACGATCAAATAAACACAAAATGCAGTTTTTAAATGAAGGTGTTTATTATTAAGGGGAAAAAACTCCAAACCTACATGGCCCTGTGTGAAAAAGTGATTGCCCTCTAAACCTAATAACTGGTTGGGCCACCCTTACCAGCAGTAACTGCAATCAAGCATTGGCAATAACTGACAATGAGTCTTTTACAGCACTGTGGAGGAATTGTTGTAATTCAGCCACACTGGAGGGTTTTCAAGCATGAATCGCCTTTTTAAGGTCACGTCACAGCATCTCAATGGGATTCAGGTCAGGACTTTGACTAGGCCACTCCAAAGTCTTCATTTTATTTTTCTTAAGCCATTCAGAGGTGGACTTGCTGGTGTGTCTTGGATCATTGTCCTGCTGCAGAACCCAAGTGCCCTTCAACTTGAGGTCACAGACAGATGGCTGGACATTCTCCTTCAGGATTTTTTGGTAGATAGCAGAATTTGTGGTTTCATTTCCCACAACAAGTCTTCCAGGTCCTGAAGCAGCAAAACAGCCCCCAGACCATCACACAACCACCACCATATTTCACTGCTGGTATGATGTTCCCTTTCTGAAATGCTGTGTTACTTTTACGTCAGATGTAATGGGATACACACCTTCCATAATGTTCAATTTTTGTCTCTTCAGTCCACAGATTATTTTTCCAAATGTCTTGGGGATCATCAAGATGTTTTCTGACAAAACTGAGACAAGCCTTTATGTTCTTTTTGCTCAGCAGTGGTTTTTTGTCTTGGAATTCTGCCATGCAGGCCATTTTTGCCCAGTCTCTTTCTTATGGAGGAGTCATGAACACTGACCTTATGTGAGGCAAGTGAGGCCTGCATTTCTTTGGATGTTGTTGTGGGGTCTTGGATGAGTTGTCACTGCGCTCTTGGGGTAATTTTGGTTGCTTGGCCACTCCTGGGAAGGTTCACCACTGTTCCATGTTTTCGCCATTTGTGGATAATGGCTCTCACTGTGGTTCGCTGGAGTCCCAAAGCTTTAGAAACAGCTTTATAACCTTTTCCAGACTGATAGATCTCAATTACTTTGTTTCTCATTTGTTCCTGAATCTCTTTGAATTGCAGCATGATGTCTAGCTTTTGAGGATCTTTTGGTCTACTTCACTTTGTCAGGCAGGTCCTATTTAAGTGATTTCTTGATTGAGAACAGGTGCGGGAGTAATCAGGCCTGAGTGTGGCTAGAGAAATTGAACTCATCTTTCCAAAGATGTGATAAACCACTGTTAATTTATGTTTTAACAGAGGGGCAATCACTTTTTCACACCGGGCCATGTAGGTTTGGATTTCTTTTTTACCCTTACTACTAAGCACCTTCATTTAAAAACTTCATTTTGTGTTTACTTGTGTTATTTTTGTATAATGTTTAACTTTGATGATCTGAAAGATTTAAATGTGACAAACACAAAAAAATGAGAACTCAGGAAGGGGCAAACACTTTTTCACACCACTGTATCTAGAAAAAAGATTACTTGAATCGGACCTTTGATCAAATTCCTTCTTTTGAAAAATGCAAACTGGCCATATGTACTCTAATATAACTTCAATCATATTATACATCAAATGCATATTGTTATAAATGACCAACAGTATCTCACAAAAGTGAGTACACCCCGCACATTTTTGTAAATATTTTATTATATCTTTTCATCGGACAACTCTGAAGATGTCCTCTTCGGGTTGAAGATGTCCTCTTGTCCTCTCCGGGTTGGGGACAGGCTCCTGCCCCAAGTGGAGGAGTTTAAGTATCTTGGGGTCTTGTTCACGAGTGAGGGGAAAATGGAGCGAGAGATCGACAGACGGATTGGAGCAGCCTCTGCAGTGATGCGGACGCTGTACCGGTCTGTTGTGGTGAAGAGGGAGCTTAGTTCTAAGGCAAAGCTGTCGATTTACCAGTCAATCTACGTTCCTACTCTCACCTATGGTCACGAGCTTTGGGTAATGACCGAAAGAACGAGATCGCGGATACAAGCGGCTGAAATGAGCTTTCTCCGTAGGATTGCTGGACTCACCCTCAGAGATAGGGTGAGGAGCTCAGTCATCCGGGAGAGGCTCAGAGTAGAACCGCTGCTCCTCCACATTGAAAGGAGTCAGTTGAGGTGGTATGGGCATCTGATTAGGATGCCTCCTGGACGTCTCCCACTTGAGGTGTTTCAGGCACGTCCCACTGGGAGGAGACCCCGGGGCAGACCCAGGACTCGGTGGAGAGACTATGTCTCCCAGCTAGTCTGGGAACGCCTTGGTATCCCCTCTGAAGAGCTGGAGCAGGTGGCTGGGGAGAGGGAAGTCTGGGCTTCTCTGCTTGAACTGCTGCCTCCGCGACCCGGACCTCCGGAAAAGCGGTAGAAGATGGATGGATGGATGGATGGAACTCTGAAGATATGACACTTTGATACAATGTGAAGTAGCCAGTGTACAGCTTGTATAACAGTGTAAATTTGCTGTCCCCTAAAAATAACTCAACACTCAGTCATTAATGTGTAAACCGCTAGCAACAAAAGTGAGTACACCCCTAAGTGAAAATGTCCAAATTGTGCCCAATTAGCCATTTTCCCTCCCCGGTGTCATGTGACTCGTTAGTCTTACAAGGTCTCAGGTGTGAATGGGGAACAGGTGTTTTAAATTTAATGTTATCGCTCTCACACTCTCTCATACTGGTTACTGGAAGTTCAGTATGCCACCTCATGGCAAAGAACTCTCTGAGAATCTGAAAAAAAGAATTGTTGCTCTGCATAAAGATGGCCTAGGCAGTAAGAAGATTGCCAGCACCCTGAAACTGAGTGCACGTGCTCAGCGTCATGTCAAGAGGCTGTCTTTTGAAAATAGACATATGAGTGCTGCCAGGATTGCTGCAGAAGTTGAAGGGGTGGGAGGGTCAGCCTGTCAGTGCTCAGCCCATACGCCACACATTGCATCAAATTGGTGTGCATGGCTGTGCTTCCCAGAAGGAAGCCCCTTTTAAAAATGATGCACAAGAAAGCCCACAAACAGATTGCTGGAGACAAGCAGACTAAGGACATGGATTACTGGATCCATGTCCTGTGGTCTGATGAGACCAACATAAACTTATTTGATTCAGATGGTGTCAAGCATGTGTGGCGTGTGTGAGTGCAAAGACAAGTGCTTCTTGCCTACAGTGAAGCATGGTGGTGGGAGTGTCATGGTTTGGGGCTGCATGAGTGCTGCCGGCACTGGGGAGCTACAGTTCGTTGATGGAACCATGAATGCCAAAATACAGTATACTGTGACATACTGAAGCAGAGCATGATCGGAAACTGGGCCGCAGGGCAGTATTCCAACATGATAGCGCAAGATCTGTAACATCCACCAGCTTTGTGATGTTGTCATGGAGGAATGGAAGAGGATTCCAATGGCAACCTGTGAGGCCTTAGTGAACTCCATTCCCAAGAGAGATAAGGCAGTGCTGGAAAATAATGGTGGTCACACAAAATATTGACACTTGGGGCACAATTTGGACATTTTCGCTAGGGATGTACTCACTTTTGTTGCCAGCGGTTTAGACATTAATGGCTCTGTGTTCAGTTATTTTGAGGGGACAGCAAATTTACACTGTTATACAAGCTGTACTCTGACTACTTTACATTGTATCAAAGTGTCATATCTTCAGTGTTGTTCCATGAAAAGATATAATCAAATATTTACAAAAATGTAAGGGGTGTACTCACTTTTGTGAGATACTGTATATTTCTCAAGCCAGATCAGTGTTTTTCCACAGGATTTTCACAAATTTTAGTAATATTAATTCATAAAATTATTGCCATGTATACCAAAAAGGGTTTTAATGACTGGTCAGGGAAGTGGTTCTTCAAGAATTTCCAACCTAGGTTTTGACTGCCCTGCTTAGGGTTAGAAATCATGGAAAAGATAATTACCAGTGTCTATATGTGTCATTTTCTAGTGTTGAATTTTAACACTCTCAGAGTTAATTTACCACTCTTGTAGTTAACTTAGTACTGGCAATTTTACAGTGATAGACACCTGGGAGAGTTCACAGGTCTATTGCAGCAACACAGAGAGATAGACAATTCTAACGTTCAAAACTGTTGTCCCCAGTTAACCCCTTGACGCCTGTTGTCGCGAATTTGCATCAAACCGCTTCTGCTCCAAATGCAACCAAAATACCGTCTGTATTCCTCCACTTCCGGTTGGAGCACTTCCAGCACATACCTAGGAACCTTTTGCAAGCATTAGTTTCTCGTAGGAACGGTCAGAGACAGAGCACCATCCATTTCCTGATTGCTAGGGTTAAGGTTAGGGTTAGGGTTATAGTTTGGCAGTCATGAGAGTTGAAAATACTGAAAATAACTTTGTTGCATAAATAAAAGACTCTTCATACTTGAGATGGGGACAGGTGCTTTTTTACCCTTTTTTTACCATAGATGCCTGTTGTCGCTAATTTGCATCATACCTAAAATTATATCTATTTTATGTGCTATAGTCAAATTAACTTTCTCAGCTTAATTTAGCATCTACTTGAAAGCAAAAACACAAGTGAATTTTTTTTTTTCATAATTGGAAATAAATTCAGGCGTTAAGGGGTTAAAGCCAGTTAAGTCATTATGGCTTCCTTCAGCTTGAATGCAATCACAGGGGAGATATGTAGACTTCACAAGGAAAGGTATTTGAATGAAAGTATGTTTCCTTAAAAAAATGGACTCACATAAGAGTAAAAAGTATCCCTTGTAATAACAGACCAGTGCCCTTCATCTACCTGTCTGTAAGGCTGTCTGACCAGAGCATCAGCCTAAAGCTGTTCCATGTCAAGTGTCAAAAATATTTCTAGTTGATGTACTTTTTACTCAGAAACAAGTGGTTTTACTTGGAATCCTCAGCAAAACCACAGTGATGAACAAGATGAAGTGAAAAGGCTCAAGCCAGTAACATGCAGTGTTTTTTGAAAATAAAAAGTTATACAAAATCTATCAATCTTTAGTTTTTGCATTTCTTGTCAGCACCTCTGAGCTCACTTGCACAAAGGTAAAGACAGTATTATTGTTGCTGAGTGCCAAGGATAGAAATGCCAAAGAAAGCAGGTAGGAGATGAAGTCAGAGGAAGAACCCAAACACATACAGTTGTACTTGTCCAAATAAGAACCCTTCTGACATATCAATGCACACTCTCTGTCACCATGGGGTGAGACGCCGGCTCGGCGCTCAGCCCATGCTCCTTTTATCCCTGCCTCTCATTGGGCAGTGCCTCAGCTGGTTCCCAGCTGTCAGTGTCACGGGACGGCTGGGGCCAATTAATCCTCATCAGCTGGGGCGCTGTTAATGAGTATAAAGAGGAGCAGCTTCGATTATTCGGGGCTGCGACATAAGCACTGCTAGGCTGAAGCCCCTTCGTCTGGTGTCAGCCTCAACTCCCCTTGCAGCATTCCGGTGTTTGTATCCCGCTGTGAGTATGCACGTCTTGTTACCCCCATGTCCGGTACGAGCTACCTACCCCTGCGCTGTGCAGCCTGAGAATGTACGTCTGTATGAGTGTCTGTGCTCTCCTCATCCCTTATCCCTTACCCAGAATAAAACATCTCGACTCACTGGCTTGTCCCTGGCTCTGATTGCCCGGCTCCCTAGAGCCGGATATGACAGTATGTCGCAGCCAGAAGAGTTGCCGGCGGCCGTGAGTCGCCGTGGAAATGTACCTTTCTGTCCGGGTGTCAGCGCTGCTAGCATGCCGTTTCCCAGGAGTCACTTCCGGCGCCAGGGCGACGGGCTGAGATCCATCTCGGAGGCAGTCGACGGGACGTTCTTCACCCTGCACGACGCCTCCAACGCGAGACGCTGGCATCCGGGCCGTGCTGAGGAACTCCTGGACTGTCACCCTCACTCTCTGTACCATCTGGAGGACAGTGCCAGGATAGACGCTGCAGGTACACAGCGAGAGAAGCTCCACGGGGTGGATGGAAATCCCGGCAGGGAGTCGAAGTGGGCGACGTCTTTCCCCGCTTCGGAGTCCCGTTCCTGCCGCCATTCCAGTCCGGGAGTTCGCGCCAACCAGAGGACTTCCCCCGACCTGCGCCACGTCACTCGGGATTCCCTTCGAGGAGCCGCAGCTGACAGCAGTTATGTCCGGGGTCGAGTGGCTGTCGCGAGCTCTACTGTGTTCCCTGTCACCACCTTCAGGCATGTGGCGGCGGCAGTGAGATTGATGGTGAGGACTTCAGGGCTACGAAGCCTTCCCGTGCTCGACGCCTTCCTCGTCTCGATCTCCGATCTGGAGCGGCGAATCCTGGGTTTCCCCCTCGCTTCGTCCCCTGGGAGTAGTCGTCATCACATCGCCGAGTCACCTCTGCACGAACCTCGTCCGGATCCAGTTCTGGGTCATCGTCAGGACCGTTCTTCCCACGCAGCTGTCATCCCTTCGCCTCGTCAGTGTGGAGATTCTACAGCCTCGTCCCCTGAGCCTCGTTCCCCCGCTGTCATTCCTGGACATTCGGGCTGGCTCACCCCGGCTGTTTCCCCCTCCTCCTCGACGCGCTTCCTGACCGCTGTGTGTGCCTGGAATCCCGGCCTGGTGAGCTCTCTGCTGGAGACAACGCGAGCGACCCTCAGACGAATTCCCGGGGGGTCCTCCGTTATCGCCGGGCGGGGAGAGGAAGAAGCAGATTCCACTACAGCAGGCGATACTCAACCTCCAGGGGGCAGGCAAGTCATTGTTTTTTCACACCTGCTTAATGATTTGCTCTGTCACATCCCTGGAGGAGAAGTTCAGGGTTCGCAGCTCCCTGAACTCTCCCCACCTGCTGTAACCTGTATGCCTAATCCCGCATCCTCTGTGTCTCTCTCCGCCGAGCGGTCCCCGGCTCCGGGTCAACGTGGTGGGATATGGAGAGGGCCTGTGGTTCCGCAGCTACATTGCGGACGGAGGAGGGGGACTGACTGCTGCGTGGAGTCTACGCTGACGACTGAGCGTCCCCGGGTCTCCACGGAGGAGCGGTTCGGTCCAGCGGGACGAGATTCTTCTGGCTTCACGCCGAGTGGGTCGTCGGCGGGGTTACCTGCGCTGGAGGGATCTCAAGCTGCGCTGACCATCGTGCTGGCTGCGGGGCCCGACGCGGCTAGATGGGAGCCTGACAACGACCTCCTGACGACGGATCCTGGATCTTCGCAGTCCTGGACGGCGTCAGAACCCGAGATCAGGCGAGTGCTCTCCTTTCTTTTCTTTCTTTTTATCTTTGAGCACTTCAGCCTATCTCCAGGGGAGACGAGCAGGGTGCAGCCGCCCGCTGCGTCTGAGCTCGTCTCGCCGGGTTCTGGCGCTGCCGGTGATCCTGATCCCGGTTCTGTTTTCTCTTCTGAGCCTTCTTCCAGGGTCACCGGCGAGGAGTTGCTGTTCCTCGTGGTGCTGGAGGGTCCGGGTTCAACGTTGGAGGTCGGTTCTGGTGCAGTGTCCAACGTGGGTTCGCCCGAGACCCAATCGGGGTCCAACATGGGTTCGCCTGAGGCCCGATCGGGGTCCGACGTGGGTGCTGCCCCAGTGTTGTCCAGGTCCGGTGAGGAGGTGGCCGTTTCCCTGAGGCCCGCCGCCCTCGTCATCGGCTCTCCCCTGAGCCTCTTCCACCGGGATCCGCTCTGACCCTTCGTCCGTCTCAACGGTCCTGGTGGTTGAGTGATGCGGGTCGACGACCCGACCCACAAAACTTTCGGTTCGGCGATCTGGTTTCCCCCCACTGGTCTGTGTTTGCCTTTGGGCGGCCTGGTTCGGCAGCCGTTGGACTGGATTCCTGGGATCTGGGCCCAGAGTTCGCCGTCCGAACATTTCTCTTCCCCGGGTTGCCAACTGGACAATGGGCGGGGAGATTACCAGAACAATTCCGGCCGTTTTGGACTCTGCCTGCCGTCTCCTCGGGTGTCCTTTACTTCTTTTATTATTATTGAGGTCACTCGGGTGTAGTTTCTTTGTCCATTAGGGGAATATATGTTTTTGTGCTGTGTGTTGTTTTTTTAACCATACTCAGCATTTTTATCGTATTGTTATCCTGTTACCCTGTCACCTTTTTTCCTCTTGGTGACTCACCTTATGTATCGCGCTGTGTATTGCATTTTCTTATCTTTACTCAGCGTTTTCATTCATCCTTACCTTAGCCTTGGCCTCGTCGGTGCATCATGGAGTATGCGTGTGGCTTCCTGTTCAACCATACTCTGTGATCACCCCATTCTGTCTTATTATCCTCGTGGGGGGCCTTCCCTGGCCCCGGCTTTAACATTGACTGTTTGTTATTGTTTGAAGTAATGTGTTTCATCCCCACTTAACCGTACTTCATTATTACCCATTTGTCCTTGTCACCTCTGTTTCTTTAGGTGATCTTTTATATATTCGGTGCTGTGTGTTTTGTTTTCTTTAGTATCCATGCACAGCGTTTTTCATCATTTTTTGTCCTGACCTTTGTCTTGTTGGTGCATTATGGAGTAGTGTGTTTTGTTCCCCTTAACTATACTCTGATTGCTTTATTCATTCCTGCCACCTTTTTGGTGGGTTTTTGGTTTTCTTTTTTTTGCCCCGATCTATACGTTATTTGTATGCTGTCTGTAGTCGTATTTGGTATTTTCCCTACCTGTGTCCTAACTCAGTTTTCTCCCTAACTGTGCTCTGGGTTAATCCTTTTCCCTGTGTTGTAGGGTATTGTATTTGGGTTTTTTTTTTCTCTGCCCTGCTGCCCTACATTGGTCTATTGTTTTTTTTTTTTTTTTTGTCCTTCCCTTTGCATCTTCCCCTCCGGTCCTGCCTCCCTTCCGCCCACCCTAGGTGGGGAGGGGGAGGGGGGCTGGGATGTTCCTGGTCGTTCGGGAGCCCGACCGTGAGGGGGAGGCTCTGTCACCATGGGGTGAGACGCCGGCTCGGCGCTCAGCCCATGCTCCTTTTATCCCTGCCTCTCATTGGGCAGTGCCTCAGCTGGTTCCCAGCTGTCAGTGTCACGGGACGGCTGGGGCCAATTAATCCTCATCAGCTGGGGCGCTGTTAATGAGTATAAAGAGGAGCAGCTTCGATTATTCGGGGCTGCGACATAAGCACTGCTAGGCTGAAGCCCCTTCGTCTGGTGTCAGCCTCAACTCCCCTTGCAGCATTCCGGTGTTTGTATCCCGCTGTGAGTATGCACGTCTTGTTACCCCCATGTCCGGTACGAGCTACCTACCCCTGCGCTGTGCAGCCTGAGAATGTACGTCTGTATGAGTGTCTGTGCTCTCCTTATCCCTTACCCAGAATAAAACATCTCGACTCACTGGCTTGTCCCTGGCTCTGATTGCCCAGCTCCCTAGAGCCGGATATGACACTCTCTTTGTCCTTTGTGAATAGCTCTCCCACCAGCACCTTTATGCTGCATATTTTGAAAGTCTGCATCAAAACCTGAGGTATATGTAAGGTGGATGTCTATGTTGCCCTCTTGAGGGTGCCATTAGCCTAGTTCTTTGGGGATTTTGTGGTTAGTTTGTCCTAGTGGGCCACCGTATTGTGGATATACTGTATTTGCGCTGGGCGCCATTTTTGTTCACTCTGTACTGTTTTATGTTGCTGAAAGGTAAACTTGTTGGTCAGTATGTTGCACTGAAAGAGCAGTATTAACAAGTTGAATTGGACATTTAATGAGTTTATGTGTATCCATGCTTATGTAAAAAGTCACACTTTATTTTGAGATGATTTATTTCTGTACACTTGAGTATTTTAGCACTTTTTTGTGCACTCTGTTTTATGTTACTGAAAGCATGTCGAGGGTGTCGTATATTCCCACATTACAACAAGTAGCACGGAAATGATGGCACAGGCACGGATGACATAATCACATCATGCCTATAATAGGGGATTGTTAGCGGCAGCTTTGTCTCTTTGGTCCTCTGCCTCTAGGAACATACCAGCCTGTACCCTCCTATAGTTAGCTTGCTAGCTACAGTTCTGTGTAACACGTGCTCCAGCTGTTTATTAGTAAAACCACCACTCAGCACAGCCACCGCCTCCGCTGTCCCTTCTTTACCAGACATAACAATGGCGACGAGGAGAAAAATTGGTCTTCTGAAGTGTAAAAACTCTTTTTTCTTTCTCTCTGTAAAAGTGTGTTCAAGAATTGGACAGTTAGCGCAAAACCATATAAAATGCATCAGAGATTTAAGAATCACGTGAGAAGTGCTATTTCTCACTTATCTGTTTTATTTGAAGCATGCAGAGAATAATCACAGCTGTGAGGTCTCCGTCCCAGCACAATCTGCCAGACCAAGACCCCAAAAAACAACATAATCGAGTACATATAGCTGCTGGTCTGGAGCAGTCCCCAGACCCCTACAATGGCTCTCTTCTAAAGGATTGCTGACTCCATCAGATGCCTTCTCCTCTGCAAATGATCGCCGGCCAGGTGCATCCTTCTGACGCTCCATTATCTCTAATCGCAACCCCGAACCCAGGTTCACCTCCTCCCTTTTTATGTGTGAGCAGAAGCAGTTCTTTGTTGCCAAGCAATGGAGGGTGTGTGTCTGCAGAGCTAAAAACCCACATCCTATTATGTTATGCATGTAGCAGTGCAAAAAACGTCATACAGCAAAAAGCATAATGTGTAAAAAAATATTTAATATCCTAATCTTATCTAAACATTTCTACCATAGAATTCCCTCTTTTGGCTCCATTCTATGGAACCAACACCTAAGGCAAGCATATTAACACATGGACCCTGGATATGCTTTTTTCATTGACTATGACACGAGCGAAAAACCTGTTAGCAGAATATATGTCATTAAGCAATCATTTTTATGCATTTCTTTTGTTCATTGATGCATTTTTACAGGCAAAAATTCTCATGCCGGCCCGTCTTCCTGGCAACCTTTAACATAACTTTTATCAGCAATTTAAGACACAGCAAAATGGATAAATGATAAATGAGCAAAGCAAAACATTTTAAGTCAGAAGATATTCATGTCCATGTATGCTGTATCCGGGCCTCAAGACCTGACGTACAACAGAGCTTTAAATCTTCACATCTATTCTGACTACATGACCGCAGATACCTGTAAAAAAGCACAAGAAGTAAGAAGGGACCAGAGGTTACTAGCACATAGCCCACCGCAGGGGCGTGCCTTCAACGCACCCCCTTTTCATATAGATTCATATGCATGAGTGTGGTGTTGGATGTGTGTACAGTGGATAGAACAGTGGATCGCAGAAAGACATAATATGTACATTTCAAACAATGGCCTCTCCTTTATCACTGTCATTCCCAGATTTACAATGGTCATTGTTGTGGAGGAGAGACCTAGATTCCACTTGGGAGTGGACTTGAACCATCATCCTTTGGGCTGGCTCTTTGGACAGGGTCATAACTATACATCTTTTCCAGCAGCATTCTCAGACATGGGATAAAGCAGTATCCCACTATGAGTATCACTGTTAGCGAGATGACTATGATCAGAATTACTGCATGTGGACTTCCAGTCATGGCCGCCACGTAGGAGGACGTACTTCCCTCTACTCTGCTCCTAAAAATAAAAAAAAATCAACAAATAACTCTCTCAATTGGAACAAAACTATCCCAGCGTTTGGGCGAGGATATGCCGGTAAAGCCTAAGGCTGGGAAATCAGGTGGAGGAAAAAGTGAACCGCCGAAACAGTCCAAATTAACGGACTTTCACATCCGTGACGCAGCAGAAAAACCCCCAGATATGGCAGAGCAAGCTAGCGGAGGAGCGGTGACTGCTGACGACGGCACAGGTGTGGTGCTTGCTGCCATTGGCTCAATGAGAGCAGACTTCTCTACTAAGTTTGATGGGATTATAGCAGCGATAGAGGGTTTGAGAAAGGAATTAAGCGATTGTATGGAACATGTAACGCAGGTGGAGCTCCGAATTTCCAGCGCTGAGAATGACGTCACCAGCCTACAATTAAAGGTGCGCACATTGGAATTAAACAATAAACGTCTGGAAGATAATGTCCTGGATTTAGAATCCCGGTCGAGATGGAACAACCTGAGGCTGGTGGGTCTTCCTGAGGGCACGGAGGGGCGGGAGTCATGTTCCTTTTTCAAAAAGTGGATCCCAGAAGCGCTGAACAACGCGGAGCTGCAGTCATCAGTCGTTCTGGAAAGCGCCCACCGAATTGGCCCACTGAGAGATAATAAGGCAGCACCGAGGACGCTAATTATGAAGTTCCTCAGCTACAGAGACAGGATGACGATCTCCAACGCGGCGCGGGCCAAAGGAGAAATTAAATACCAGGTTCAGCAGGTGCGGTTCTACCCAGATTTGGCCACAGGAATCCAACAATTAAGGAAACAGTTTGACTCCGCCCGTAAAGAGCTGCGCAACCTTGGGATTCGTCATGGAGTGATTTATCCTGCAAGACTGCTGGTCACGTATAAAGGGAGAACCCACACCTTCAAGACCCCAGAAGAGGTGCAGGAGCTCATCAAGAAGATCCAAGGAGAGACTGGTGGGAGCTAAGCATGAAGCATGAATAAAATATAAGGTAGAATATTTAAGCATTTGCACAGGCATCTGACTGATCTGAAGCAAATAGCAAGTTCACAAAATACAGATTGTATTGAATTAAAAAAAACCTATGATGTACAAAGTTGCTATAAAATTTTGCAGTTAAGTTGGAAAACTACAGAAGAGAGTTAATGTTATGTCATTAAAAGCAGTAGAGTCAGGGTGATTGAGAGGAGAAAGAAAGAGTGGTTTTGCCTGATCCTTGTGAGTGAGGAGCAGTCAATGGCTATAGCGGGAGACAGAATTTTTTTTTTTTTATTATTTTGGGGGGGATTACCACGAATGTGGGAAGGGGAAATTTGTTT
This sequence comes from Pholidichthys leucotaenia, assembly GCA_020510985.1. Taxonomy (NCBI): domain Eukaryota; kingdom Metazoa; phylum Chordata; class Actinopteri; order Cichliformes; family Pholidichthyidae; genus Pholidichthys; species Pholidichthys leucotaenia. Next base: position 184,352,990 of record CM035836.1, on the reverse strand, counting down.
GTGTGTTATGACCCGAGCGCCGGTTCTGATCGCGCTCGGGCTAAAGTTATGTCTCGCTGCCGGCCTTGACAGCTGCGGGCTGTATTCTGGCCTCACAGGGCTCTTATTGTGAAGGTGCTCGGTGGGGCTTCCGCCTGTCAACGGTTGGTCAGCTGTGTGTCATTACCGTCGTTAGTGTTTTGCCATTTAAGCCCAGCACTGGCGACGGTATGACGCAGCAGTGTCAGTCGTTATACGTCTGAGCTACGGATGACTTGGACTATCATCTACCTTGTCTGCTTGTTGTTGACCGTCACTTCTCCGGCACCAGTAAGTGAGCTATTAGCCTTACCCCTTCCGGTGAAAGTAGACCTTTGTGTGTCTTTGCTTCAGCAGCCTGTGTAGCTAATTACTTAAACAACCTTTGCCTGTGTATGACCGTCTCCTCTTAAGGACCCGTAAGTGAGCTGTCTAGCCTTACGCCTCCGGAAGTGTATGGACTTATGTGTCATTGCCCCTGCATTTTGTGTTGTTAACTTTTCACCGTAATAAAACTCACTGTAAACTCACTGATGACTGTGTGCGTCTTATGCTGGCTCGTGAGGGCCAGCGCATGACAGTACACTGCTGCCAAAACAGCGTTACGGTGACGCCAACCCGAGACGCTATTCACCAGTGGGTTTGAGTTTTTTGGACATTTGCTTTTTCCTGTCTGGGTACCGTGTATGTGTAGAATGCCGTCGCGGAGGAACCGTGTGTGGAGTCCGAGCCACGAGCTGACTGATGTGCTGGAAGTGGTGGATGAGCTGCTCATCTCCGCTTCTCTGCTAGATTATGACCATGGCATACACTGGTACCTGGACGCCGCCGAGGATATACTTTGTCATCTCTCTCCCCGCTACGCTGACCACCCAGAAGTCGACGTGAGGAGGGAGGACATCGCTGCGCAACGTGAGATCTACCTGATGATGGAGGAGGAACGCGGCATGAAGCAGGAGAAGAGGCACTCCTGCTCTTTGCTCATGGATCCCGATCCTTTCCTCGATCCGTTCCGGGAGTTTGCACCGTCTGGGGGCCGGCGAAGGCGTCGGCGCCGCGGCCGGGCACATCCTCGGCAAGCTCCTGTTCCATATCCAGTTCCAGGCCGCCGGGATGACCCCCTCAACCAGCTGGCTGCTGTGAGTGAGCTGAGTCCTGTGCCGGTGGGCTCCGTCCATGGGTCCGTTTCTACCATCCAGCGAGCAAGGGAAGGAGCGATGTCCGCTACAGCTGATACCATCCTCTCCCCGGGAGACAGGCAAGTTCAAGTTCACTTACCTATCGATCATAGTGATCTGTCTTGTCTGACTCCTGGGGGTGAAGCTCGGGGTTCGCAGCTCCCTGAGTTTCTTTCCCCAGCTGTACCCATTTATATTAAACCTGCTGCCTCTGTGTCTCCTCCTGCGGAGCGGTCCTCGGCGTCAGTCCCACGCCATCAAACGAGGGGGAGGCCTGCAGCTCTGGGAAATACCCCGGCCCTGCAGCCTAGCATTGGACAGAGAAGAACAGACTGCAGTGAGGAGCCAGAGCCAATGAGAGAGCGTCCCCAGGGTTCCTCAGGGATGCAGCCCGAGTCAACAGGTCCAGGGTCCTCTGCCCCCACGCCATACGGATTATTGGCGTGGACGCCAGCGCGTGAGGATCCAGCTGCAGAGACCATCAGGCCGGCTGTGGAACCCGACGCAGCCGAGTGGGAGCCCGACGACGAGCTTCTCCTTGAACCTGGATCGGCGAAGTCCTGGACGGCTCCAGAGCCCGAGTGCAGGCAAGTGCTCTTTCTTGTTTTCCTGTATGGTGTGTTAGAGCATTTTTGCCTGCCTCATGGGGAGGCGAGTGAGGGGCAGCCGTCCGCTGCACCCGAGCTCGTCTCGCTGGGCTCTGGCGCTGCCGGTGGAACTGATCCCGGTCCTCTCTTGTTTTCTGAGCACCTCCACAGCGTTACCAGTCCGGAGCCAGTCAAGGTCACGGGACTGGGGATTCCAGGTTCGGAGATGGAGGTCATCGCCGGAGCAGTCCTGACCCAGTCGGGGTCCGACGTGTGGGCGGAGATGACCCAGTCGGGGTCCGACGTGTGGGCCGAGGTGACCCAGTCAGGGTCCGACGCGTGGGCTGAGGTGACCCAGTCGGGGTCCGACGTGGGTCCAACGATGACCCAATCGGGGTCCGACGAGGTCCAGTGGGGGTCCAGCGCAGGTGCGGCTGTGACCCAGTCGGGGTCCGACGTGGGTGCAACGATGACCCAATCGGGGTCCGACGAGGTTCAGTGGGGGTCCAGCGCAGGTGCGGCTGCGACCCAATCAGGATTCGAGGGGGCCCAAGGTTTTGGTTGTCCCCCTCTCAGGAGCCACCAGCTGGGGGCCGTGAGAGGTTCTTGTTTGACGGTCTGGCGCTCCCCTGTTTTGTCGTGTTCAGGTGAGCGGCTGCATGCAATCCCTCCACGGTCCTGGTGGTTGTGGGATGCGGGTCGGCCACCTGAGGAACTGCTTGGAGCGTTCGGCGTCTTGGGTTGGCCACCCAGTAAACTGTGTGTGTTACGGGGTGACCTGGTTCAGCCACCAGAGGACTTATTTCTGGGGGCCTGGGACTGGGGCAGGCCACCTGATTATCATGTACTGTGGGACAATCTGTGGGCCCATATGGGGCCTGGTCATGTTAAGTACGTCTAGAGATTTTTTTTTTTGTTGTTTCTTTGTAAGCCAAAGTCATAGTCTTAAGGGCCTTTTCCACTAGCACGCTTTAGCGCGACACGGGATGGCTCACCACGCTTTGTACACTTTTCCACAAGCCCCAACACGGTTTAACAGCCGCGATTCTCAGCCCCGCTGCAGGGCAGGGTACAGCAGTGCTGAGCTGTGCCGTGTTGTGACGTTAACAGACTGGTCACCGCTGATTGGTCAGGTTGTAACCGCCCCTCTCCTCCTCCTCATCTACCAAATCTTCACGACCTTCTCAATAAAGTTTTTGAAAAAAAAAAAAAAAAAGAATCTTCACGACCGCCTTTACTCAGCACGCAACCACTGTTGGCGGTTCCTTTTCAGTGTATTGCTGTGCTATTTTCATTTATTCTCTATCAAAAATGGCTTCGCATAATAAGGGTGTTCCATGGACCAATAGAAGGAGCTGCAGTGTCTGCTCACTGCATTGTCAGACGAACGTATTCAGCGCGAGTTAGACGGAGCCGCCCGGAATGAAAAAATATACCGGGAGGTCTCGACATCGGAATCCTTTAACGGTGAGTTTTAATTTTTTTTTATTGTGCGTTTTTTCGCAAATATATTCGGTAAGACGCTCAGTTTATTTATGCAATAAAAAAGCTGTTCATTTGTGGATGGATCACTGCTTTATTGCAGCACACTGCGGACTAAAGCTTTTATTGTAATTATTCATGTGAACAATACGCTGAAATAAGCTTATGTATTCTTGTTAAAAACTATTGTCTTTTCTGTATATATTGCACTTTCGTGCTGTATTTTATTGTGTGCATTTTCCTTGTAGAATCATCCCACGCGTCCGCCGCGACAGCCCGTCCGGATTAATTCAACCGAGCCTTCCTGAACCAGAGCTGGCAGAGACGCCTTCATTCATCCGAGCCTCAGCACTCAGTGGTCGGCGTGTATAAAATGTCGATTAACCTTCATGTTGTGTTGCAAAGTTTTTTTTTATTTTAATATTTTGTATATAATAAAATGGAATTGTTTTGGAAAGTGTGGTTTGTCTGTTATAACACTGAATTATAAAACAGTATAATTACATAGAAATTCCATTGCCTAGTCTGATCAAAATGATGCTGAGGGTCAACCATTGTAAAGGTAATGTAATTTTTAACTAGACCAAAAAAGAAATCTTTTTGTAAGCTTTCTGTTCTTTTTATTGAAATATCATAAGAAATTAGCACCAAGTCAAAGGTACAAGTATATGTAAATTGAATGTTCGATCGGCATTCCAAATTCAGAGATTTACAATACTTTAGAAGGAGTGTAGCATCATCTAAACGGAAAATAATAATACTGTTGTTCCAAACGTTGACCTGAAGGTGAAAAACATGAATTTTTTTTAATTCAGTACATCCAAAATGCCCTAGGATGTGGTGTTGGACAGTGTGCCACCGTCTCATTATTTAATACGAATAAAAACAAGTTTCAGCTCATTATTTCTAGGTCATTTGGCAGTTAATTCAAAACAAAAGTGACTTGTGTTGTTGCAGCTTAATTATGAGATAAAATTAATTGTGAGATAAAACCACAGAGCGAGCAAGGCAATAATCCTTGGATCCTCCATTTTTTGTCTCGTGTAAATAAGGACTCAGTCCGGTGCGTAACGTCACGGGAGTGTGGCCCCGCCTCGCTGAAAATCTGCTGCCGCCCTGCTTCTAAAACCTCCTAACATAAACCATCACAGCACAAGCACAACACCGTGCTAATGGAGACAGAAGCATTCCGAGCCGTACTGAAGTGAATCGAGCCGTACCGAGGTGTGCTGGGCTAGTGGAAAACAGGCTTTAGTCAGGTCTGAGCAATTTTTTAGATTGCCTCTTGTTTTCTTGTAAGCCAAAGTCATAGTCGTAGTCAAGTCTGAGCAAATTTTGATTGCCTCTTGTTTTTTTGTTTTTTTTCTTCTTTGTAAGCCACAGTTTTAGTCACAGTCTAGTTCTGAGCAATTTTTGATTGCCTCTTGTTCTTGTTCTTTTGGAAAACCATAGTCATAGTCATAGCCAAAGCAAAGCAATTTTAGATTGCTCCCTGTGTGTTGGTGTGTTTGTTTTTTGTTTTTTTTTGTTCATGTTTTGAAAGCCATAGTCAGGTTAAGCAATCTATATTGCCTTTTGTGTTTTGTATCCATAGTTTGGTCAAGTCTTGTCTTTGTTTTGTTCCCCCCTCCTTTCTTGAGGGGCTATTGTATGGGGATTTTGTTTATTGTTCCCAGGTATTTTCATGTATTTTTTTTGGTTTTGTATGTTTTTTTTGGTCTGGTCATGGTCTTGTTCAGGGGTTGGTTTCTCTCCCTCCGCACCTGTCCTCCCACCTCCCACCCTGGGGGGGCGGGGGGGGGGGGCAGGGTGGTTCCTTGGGGCGTTCAGAGTCCGCCCGTGGAGGGAGGGTACTGTTATGACCTGAGCGCCGGTTCTGATCGCGCTCGGGCTAAAGTTATGTCTCACTGCCGGCCTTGACAGCTGCGGGCTGTATTCTGGCCTCACCGGGCTCTTATTGTGAAGGTGCTCGGTGGGGCTTCCGCCTGTCAACGGTCGGTCAGCTGTGTGTCATTACCGTCGTTAGTGTTTCGCCATTTAAGCCCAGCACTGGCGACGGTATGACGCAGCAGTGTCAGTCGTTATACGTCTGAGCTACGGATGGCTTGGACTATCATCTACCTTGTCTGCTTGTTGTTGACCATCACTTCTCCGGCACCAGTAAGTGAGCTATTAGCCTTACGCCTTCCGGTGAAAGTAGACCTTTGTGTGTCTTTGCTTCAGCAGCCTGTGTAGCTAATTACTTAAACAACCTTTGCCTGTGTATGACCGTCTCCTCTTAAGGACCCGTAAGTGAGCTGTCTAGCCTTACGCCTCCGGAAGTGTATGGACTTATGTGTCATTGCCCCTGCATCTTGTGTTGTTAACTTTTCACCGTAATAAAACTCACTGTAAACTCACTGGTGACTGTGTGCGTCTTATGCTGGCTCGTGAGGGCCAGCGCATGACATTGTGTGTAGTTTGTAGGATGAATGTTCAACCACTCATGTTTTTGCTTCTCTGTGTAAGCATGTTTACATTGCGAGGTAATCCCAGACTCCTTGTTGATCATGGACCAAAGCGTTAATTTTAATTTGGCTTCATGGAATTGCAGAGGTCTACAAAATTTAAAAAAAGCTTAAACAAGTTATGAATAAAATAAAAGACATGGGTTCCAAAATTGTGTTTTTACAAGAAACTTATCTAATAGAGGAGGATGTAAAAAGAATTAAAAAAAAGATGGCAGGGAAGTGTATTCACCTCATCATTTTCATCTCGAGCCAGGGGAGTTATGACTCTCATACACAAAACAGTCCCATTTCAAGTGAAAAATGTAATTGGAGACAAATTGGGAAGATACCTAATCATTCAAGGATCTTTGTTATTAGAAAATATAAATCTGGTGAACCTATACGGTCCCAATATAGATGATCAAAACTTCTTTGCTAATTTATTTCTTATTTTATCATCACTTACAGGGCAGCATATAATAGCAGGGGATTTTAATTGTACATTGAATCCCAGCATAGATAGATCAACAGGACTGGACTGTACGCACAATGGATGCAGGATGATCATTAATCATTTTATGAAAGAATTGAGATTGCTAGACATATGGAGAGAAATGAAACAGCAAGTTAAAGCCTACTCTTGTTATTCTAATACCTACAAGACATTCTCACGTATTGACTATTTTTTGATCTCCACAGAATTAAGGTCTAAGATTCAAAACTGTTTCTATGATAACATTGTGATCTCTGATCATGCACCCTGCTGTCTAATATATGTAGATAAGAAATTGACAAAGGAACCAGGTAGGTGGCAATTTCAGCATAAATGGCTTCAGGACGAGGAATTTGTTAAGTACATAGAAAAACAGATGAGTTCTTTGATATCAATACTACACAAACATCAGCATGTATAAAGTGGGAGGCTTTCAAAGCTTTTATTAGGGGGCATATTATTAGTTATACAGGTTCAAAATCTAAGAAGACTCGAGAGGAGAGAGTCCAATTGGAACATAAAATAAAAATTCTCCAAGAAAAAGTGTATGCAGGAAGTGACCCAAAGTTAGAGAATGAATTACTGATTCTGAGACCTGAACATGATAAAAAAAAAAAAAATCAGCGAATAGAGCTGCCTCAAGTCTTCTAAGATTGAAGCAATCTTTTTATGAACAAGGTGAAAAATCAGGGAAATTATTGGCATGGCAGATTAAACAATTAGAATTTAAAACACCAATTACCAGTATTATAAGTAATGGACAAGCAGTTGTAGATCCTTTAGAAATTAACAGTGCCTTTAGAGATTATTATGAAAAACTATATGACACAAAAAATGAAACTGACTTAACAAAACGAAATGGGTTTTTGGACGAATTATCTATACCTTGTATTCCAAATGAAAACAGGGAGATACTGGAGTCTAAAATTAGTCAATAAGAAGTTGGGCTAGCCATTGATGATATGAAATCAGGAAAAAGTGCAGGACCAGATGGTCTTCCAGTTGACCTCTATAAAAAATTTAAGAATAAATTAATAAAACCTTTTTTGGAAATGGTTTTAGAAGCATTTCAAAATAGTAATTTACCACCATACATGAATAATGCCTTAATTATACTGTTGCCAAAACCAGGTAAACCCTCTAATAAATGTGAAAATATGAGACCAATAAGCCTATTAAATGCTGGCCTTAAGATAATCTGTAAAATTTTAGCAAAACGACTACAAGAAATATTACCAAATATTATTAACCGAGATCAGAATGGCTTTATAAAGGGAAGACAAGGCTTCCATAATGTAAGAAGACTATTTAATATTATCTATTCTAATAAAGAAGCACCGGATACAGCTCTCCTATCATTGGACACCGAAAAGGCCTTTGATAGGGTCGAATGGCCCTTTCTTTTTGAAGTTTTACAAAGGTTTGGAATTGGAAATAATTTCATAAAATGGGTTCAGATAATATACAATAATGCTACAGCAGAAATCCTAACAAACAGCAATATTTCAAAATCAATAAAAATCAATAGAGGATGTCGACAAGGCTGTCCACTTTCACCTTTACTGTTTACTATGGCAATTGAACCTTTAGCGATGGCAGTACGTTTACATCCACAAATATATGGAATTAAAATAGGACCAACAGAACATAAAATCTCCCTGTATGCTGATGACATAATTTTGTTCATGTCGAATCTTAAAAAATCAATTCCGACTTTGTTGATTTTAATAAAGAATTTTGGGGAAATATCAGGATATAAAATAAATAAAACTAAATCTTCAATATTAATGCTAAATGAGACCCAGAGAAATCACCCAGGTCCTGAGGTAAATCAATTCAAAGTTGTAAATCAGTTTAAATATTTAGGAATTCAAATTTTGCCTAAGCTAGAATTAGTCGCCAGTGCCAACTATGAAGCCTTAATGATAGACATTAATGAGTTACTTCAGAGATGGATGTCACTACCAATGTTGATGATTGGGAGAATTAATATACTTAAAAGTAATATCTTACCCAAGATGCTTTATTTATTTCAATACATTCCTTTACCACCACCTTCAGATCTATTCTTAAGAATTAAAAAAAAGTTAGTGGAATTTATATGGAACAATAGGAGGGCTAGATTACGTCTGTCCTTACTATATTACCATTTGATCGTGGAGGTCTGAAATGTCCAAACTTTATGTTGTATTACTGGTCAGCACAACTGAGATCTATGACATATTATTTTTCATCAAATGATCTCCCTCACTGGACTGAAATGGAATCATACAATTTACCTTTACCTCTTCCCATATTCATATACTCAGACTCGGCAAAAAAATTACAGAAGCAAGTTAAAAGCCCATTTGTAAAGCATATGATCAAAATATGGTGTGAAACCAAAAAATATCTAAAAGATCCACACTTATTGTCACAATTTAGCCCAATATGGGGTAATCAATATTTTAAACCAGGGAGAGCGGATGCTGTATTTAAAGTATGGAATTTAAAAGGGATTCAAAAGATTCGAGACTTATATTTGTCAGGTTCAGATAACATAATGTCTTTTGAAGAACTGAGGATCAAATTTAATCTTAATAGAACACATTTTTTTAAATATCTTCAGCTTAGGAACTTTATTCGATCAAATCAAAATAATGCTCTCATCCGACCTACTTATTCATCCTTGGAAAAAATCTTGACGAAAGATAGTAAGAGAAAGGGTATTATTTCAGAGTTTTATAACTCATTGACATTATCCTCAAGTGAAAACTCAGAAAAGACTGAATTATTGGAAAGAAGACCTGCAAACTGAAATTTCAGAGGAACAATGGGAATTGGCTTGTGCAGAAGCTCAAACCAAATCAATAAATGTACGTCTTAAATTGATACATTTTAAATGGTTAATGCGGATGTATGTTACACCGGTGGAGTTAAATAGATATAACAAAAACATACCAGATACGTGCACAAAATGTATGGAAAGTAAAGGAACCCTATTTCATTGTTTATGGGAATGTAGAAAAATTAGAATGTTCTGGGAAGAGGTGAGCGTAACAATTGAAAAAAATAATTTCAAAACAAATCATATTGAATCCTAAACTGTTTTTGTTGGGTCTTTATCCAGAAAAGCATAACTTTAACAAGAGTGAAAGAGCATTCATAGACCTCAGTTTGCTTAATGCCAAAAAATGTATTGCACTATTGTGGAAAAAGACTCATAGACCAGATGTGACTCAGTGGTTAAGACAGATGTTAACAAACCTTCCATTAGAAAGAATAACATACATATTGAAATCAAAAGAAATTGTGTTTGAGAATATATGGAGACCTTTCATTGATTATGTAAAGAATTTAAACATAACTTTTGAAGAAGAAGGTGAATGATATGTGTGGACCTTGTAAATTCCAAATTGGTGAATGTATAGTATGTATACTTACGTAATGGATTGCCTAGACTAAATAGAGGAGCACTGTTGAAGACCTGCCTTAGTTAGTGGTTGTTGGTGTTTTTTAGTATTTTTTTTAATTATTTTAGTGTTAGCGTTTGATTGTTTGTGTTTTGTTTGTAAAAACGTTCAATTATGTGTTATTATTATTATTATTATTATTATTATTATTATGTGTTCAATTATGTATTATTATTATGTTAGCAGCTCACGAGAAGTCAGGCAGAGCGTCATGTTGGGGGTAGATCGCAGTGCCATCAGCGCTAATGCCAGTGCATCAACCCATGTCATGCCTGACCCATGCATTGCTTGGCTAGCATTCCTTTCAGTGTACCATTTGCTCTCCCAACTACCCCTTGGGAGGATGGATGCACCACAGAACCAAACTTCTGCCTTAAGCCTAAGGCACATTCAACTTCCCTCAAATGTTTATTTGCAAAAGGTCTGCCATTGTCTGATCTGATCACTCTTGGAAACCCATGCCTAGGAATCACTTCCTCAGTCAGCCATTTAATCACTTCCTTTGCACTTTCTGTTTTACATGCTTTAGCCTCAACCCATCTTGAAAATGTGTCCATACACAACAACACATATCTGTAGCCTCTGCATCTGTTTTCTGGGCCCATGTCTGTAAAGTCAATCACAATGTCTTTCCATGGTCCTTCAGGGGCTGGAAAAGCTCCCATAGAAGCATTTAACGTGCATTTGGGATTGAACTTCTGGCATGCTTCACATTCAGAAACAACTAGTTCTGCAACCTCAGCCAAATGTGGATGCCACCAATGTGCTTCAGTCCAAAGCAGAGATTTTTGTTTTTGAGACATAGCCTTTCAAGTGTGCTTCTCTACGCAACAACAACACCTTAGCTGGGGCTACTAGCCTTCCATCAACTGATCTCCACAAACATTCTTCATCCTTCCTTGCGCCTTTCTCTAGCCACCTACTCTTTTCTTCAGGACTTGCCTTTTCTTGTAGCTGCTTGATTTCCTCCTCACCCAATTTCATGTACTTCTGATCTTCTTTCTGTACCATCATACTTGCCTGGGTAACATAGCCACCTGTTTGCTTAGCAGCCAAATCAGCAGCTTCATTTCCTTTGGCTACAATAGCATTTCCTTTTTGATGTCCTTTGCACTTCAAAATTGCCACCCTATTTGGTTGACCCATGGCCTCCAACAGCTCAACCATTTCAGTTAGGTGTCTAATCGGTGTGTCAGTTGAAGTGAGGAATCCTTTTCTTTTCCAATGTGGCAAATCAACATGTGCAGCCTGGTGAGCATAAACTGAATCAGTGTATATGTTTGCCTCTAGTTGTTTTGCATATTGACATGCCTTAGTGAGGGCTACAATTTTAGCTTTTTGAGCAGAGGTAGGCTGGTCTACCATTCCTGCCTCTACAGTTTGAAAAGCACCTGTCTCTTCATCTTATTTTACAACTGCAAATGAAGCACTCAAAGATCCATCTGTTTTCCAATAACAACATCCTTTTGGAGTACATTGTTGACACAACTCATGATTAGAACTTTAACCAATCATCTTTCCTCATTTAATAATGGGAGTGTATTAGGGCAAACTGAAGCTGAAACCTTTGTCGATACTGAACAACAACCACAAAACATTTTAGGAGATATTGACCCAGATGTAGTGAAATTAAAGAGTTTTATAGGTAATCTAATGTTGGTACACGTATTAGTGTAAATATGAATGTGAGATGAGATGAGATGAGATTCAACTTTATTGTCATTACACATGTATGAATACAAGGTAACGAAACGTGACTTGGCATTTGGGCACGCTCTGCAGAGCGCATCCAAGGCTGGGGCAGCCGCTAGGCGCCAGTCATAAAGAAGAAAGAAAAAAGAGAAGGGATAATGACACAGTAGGCGAGAGAAAAAAAACATGTTTATCAAATTTTCGTTCAGTAAGTGAGCGAAATTTTGATTGCAGGAAAAAAAAAACCTCAATGCACATTTAGCAGACAACAGAACCAAAGTCAGAGAGGATCAGTGAATGAATGGATGTAATTCAGTATAAGTGAATGAATCAGTGTGTTCGTGTATGTTGAATGCAGGTGGGTGTTTATCAGTTACTGGAGGCAACAAATCTCTCCCAGCCGAGATGTTATGTCTTAGTGTCTGAAACTCGGAAGCATGTCCTTGAGGCATGGCAGATGGAAATTTCCTGAGCCAGTCACTGTCCCTGAGTTCAGATTGTAGCACACCAGAATGTTTATGAAGAGAAGCACAATCTTCTGTTTTGTCTTAATCCAGGAGGAAAATAGTCAACAGGGCACCGAATTCAAGGTCTGATAACACAGATCACTGAGAGCTAGAATTTACAGCTCTTACAATACTGTGTTCATAATTTCCATACATAGGCTTGTGAGTGTGAATGTGTGAATGTGTGTGAATGTGAGTAGGAATAAAGATTTACTTTCGTCACACTCAATTCCTCGTTAGGGAACCATCCATGTTTTATAGAGGTGGAAACTCTTATGTACAAAGACTTAACACTAGAAGTCCCAGCATTTTTCTGTCTACCTAGAAAACCCACAAGAGGGCCAATTGGCCCCAAGTCCCCCCTGTGGTCACTCATTTTGTTATGGTAATGAGGCTGTTAGTGGCAGTGTGTGGGGTGAGGGGGGTGTGGGGTGTGGGGTGTGGGGTGTGGGGTGTGGGGTGAGGGGGTCACACTTCACACACTTCACACTTCAGTGGTGAAGTCATGTTGGCTACTTCTGTGTGAATGTGAGAATGAGGAATAAAAACACATTCTATTCTAAAATGTTCTTTTGAGAGCAAGCTTTAGTTCTGAGATGGATAAATACCTCAGTGAACATAGCCATAAAGACTGGACTGAGCTGTATGCAGTGGAAAGGATCAACAGGAAGGAAGGGATCAACACACTGACATTTATTGTTAAAAAAAACAAAACAAAACATATTTACAAAGAATGAAAAAGCAACTTTTTTTCCCAGTTTTGGTGTGGAGGGTTGTTGCAGAAGTAATTGTTATTTTTGTGTGCTAAAAATAGTAAAAAAAAAGAAACCCAAGCATATTTACAAAGAATGAAAAACCATGCATTATGAGTGAAATACATTTGAGCAGTCACTCACAATCCTGGCACTGCCATTGCTCCTTTCGGCATTTCCCACATGTATTTCGGTAGCAGTCAACACAGCGTACAGTTGCATGATTGTCCTTACATTTAATTTTAGCCTGACACTTGGCTCTTTTTCCTAGTTGTGGTGTGGAGGGTTGTTGCCGAAATAATTGTTCCTTTTGGGCCTTTTTCATACCCACGTGGGAGTGAGCCAACTTTCTTGCAAGCTCCAGCAGGAAATCCACCCGTCTCTCCTGCCTCCCGGTGCATAATTGATAGAGCACGTGTGCATTCAGTGCTGCCATATTTATCATGTTATAGAACACTGCTACTGGCCAGCGCCGTGTTCCTGCGCGGACAGTGTACTCCCGCACCATCTGGTCCATGACATTGACGCCGCACTTTGTTGTGTTGTAGAGTGTGATGGTGTTAGGCTTCTTTTTGGTGGTTAAGTCTTAGTTAACCACTTGCACTCCGTTGTTCCGCGGGCGGGCAAGTCTCTGCGTCCTAGGGCGCACGAGGGCGCACGAGAGCGCACTCATGCGCCCTCGTGCGCATGACGCATGATAAGGATATTGATGGTGGTGGTGTAGGTGGTGTGGCCTCCAAGCGCCACTGAAAAAAAAATCTGCAAACACAGCCGCGAACAGATTAGTTCATCTGATTGACCTCTCATTCGACTAATAAGAGCCTTGAATTGGGTTTCTGAAACCTTGAAGAACCAATGAATGAAAACCTAGGAAGGAGGACCCGCCTCCCAACGCTTTGAATGCAGTGAGCCAGTTGAAGCAGAGAAGTTCGTGAGCTGTTTTTTTTTAAGGCTGGGTGAAGACTGGCTGCTGCAGCGGATCAAAAAAGGACACAGGAAGAGCTCCACAGACCCAGCAGCATGGAGACCATCCACAAATGCAACCTGCGTGACAGGGAGTGCCATTCGTGGATCGGCATGTTCGGCCACAGGCGGTGCTTATTTTGTATTGGTTCCAGCAGAGTAGACGTTATGATTTCTTCCATGGTCATTATAGACCAACGGAGGCTGACGACGAAGGCTGAGTGAAACACACGCCTTTGACAGTCTTTTTTTAATTACTACTGTTATTTGTTTTGAAAAATTGTTCGCCAAAAACCACGATCATGGAAGCACAAAACCGCAATAATGGAATTATGTTTTGATCGAGTCGCGAGACCAGAACCAGAGCGGACCAGCGTCGCGTTCGTCTGACAATGAGGAAGACAAGTTTGCCAAGACTCCGCTGTGAAGAGGTAAGGTGTTATAAGCTAAATTATTTTCTATCCCTGAAAATTGTAATCCAAAATGACTTTTGACCGATCAGTAAATTACAGCTGTGCGGTTCACGAAGTCTGAAGTTCGTGCGCCGTGGTACAAGGGGTTGCTCGCAGTGTACAGGCTGTGAACGCCCCCCCACCCCCTCTATTCTTCTGCAGCGAGGGGGGGGAGCCGCGGTGACTGCACTGCTGTCCTACATCACCACATAAGGCTAATCCGTTGTGTAGCGATGGCTAAAGTCCATCCTCTGTAGCGAGCGGGGGGGACAACCCCCCCCCACACACACACACAGTAGCGAGGGGGGGGGGGGGGAGCCGCTGTGACAGCGTTGCTGTGGAAACATGCAACGAGTGTAATCTGTCATGTAGCGAGGGCCGAACTCTGTCCTTGATAGCGGGGGGGGGGGGGGACGACCCCCCCACACACACACACAGACACAGCCCTGAGTGTAACCTTTCCTTTGAGCCTAAAATGAAGCTTCTACATTGAATCATTCAAAAGTTACAGTCGTTTTTCCAAACTGTGCCATTTGGCACAATTTGGCACAGTTCCAAAACGCCTGGGAACAGCCTGAGAACAAAGCTGTGTAAAATATTCATTTTTTGTGGTATTGTTACCAAATTTGGATCTCAGCTGGATAACACTTGGTTCTACATTTCTGTTGCATTTTCCAGCCGGCTCGGACAGCTGTGTGTTATTTACAAGCATTTGTATCAAAAAAAACACTGTGTCCAAATTTTTTTTCTTCAAGTTCAGTATGTTTAGATGACTGTAACTCAGTGGCCAGAGCACGTAGAGAGATTATGTTTTTTTTTGCCAAAAAATTCAAAGTGTTTTCTTTTAAATGAGACCAACCCCATGAAGATGCTGCAAAGGGTTGAAGAACAGCTTTCGATTTACTTTGGGCACGTTATTTTTTTGGCATTTTTAGGAAAATTGCCCGGAGTGCAAGTGGTTAATAATCCTACTGAAAATATTTGATCAGTCTCATAATAAACCCTTGTGTGAGTTCTTGTCTCTGATGATCAAGAAGATGAACATGAAATCAAACAACAACTCCCATATGTCTTTCAATGATTTATTAAGGAATGTCAGAATAGGTTAACATATTTGCATAACTTTAAAACAGAGAATTTACATGTATCATGGGCATCATAGACTGTTACTGAGTTACACAAATTCTTCATGTGGTTCCACAAATCAAGCATTTGTGGAACCACATGAAGCATAGTTTAATTTGTCAGTATACTGGAAATTGGAAAACCATAAAATAGCATTGGTTGAGAAAAGTGGATGTGATTTTATGAAGAAAATGATACCTAACTTTATTAAAAAAAAAAATTAGAAAATTTGTTTTACTCTGAAAAAGAACTTAGATTAATGAAAGACAACCTGCATTTTGAGATTCTGATGGGTGTTTGCATAAAATTAGGTTCAAAGAACTTATATCAGGAATATTCTGAAGACAAGTGTAAATTACATAACAGACCGTCAGCCGCAGAAACTTTTCATCCTAATGGGTAGCAGGCGGGTCCACTGGATTCTGTTTCACTGGACACAGCGTGGGTCTGTGGGGAAACTCCATTCCACTTTTACGGCCTCCTCCCAGGATCACAAAGGCTGGTCACCAGCAGGCTGGGTGAGGTCTTCTCTGATGCACTGAAGAAGGAATTAGTTTATGGTGCAAAGTCTCATCAGAAAGTCAAATTACATCACAAACTCATTTCTTCCGATGTTGGTGGTTTAAATTAGTTGGTTTAAGCTTTAAAAAAAAAAATTAAACAAAATCTTCTTGCACGATAATTTAAAGAAAAAGAAGAATAAAATAACAAAAATGAATTTTAAAGAAAAGAAACAGGATTTACACAGAGTATGACAGGCTCTGGGCCCCTTTTAAAAAGATAGGAGAAAAATTGGAGAAGCAGAAAAAGCTACTCTCTGCTTTGGCCAACACCCCAGAGCAGACTCTGAACAAAGAGCAATAAAACTTAAGTTTTCTCTAGTGTTGCAGGGTGGTCCCAAAACTTCATGAGACCTGAGGTAGCCCAATTATATTTGAGCTTCTTCCGACAAGGATCATAAACTCAACCTAAAAAGGGAAATGTAATGAAGCTGTGAACTCTATTGGTCAGTTAAAGTGCAGCTATGGTCTCCTGAAGAATGAGGAGGGGAAGAAACATTTGATCTGACAAGTGAGACCCCCTTTTAAGACACATGTTGCTGAAAAAAGCATAAATTCCTTAAACTTTAGTGACTAAGATATTCTACTCAATAAAGGAGCATAAAATGCATCTACATCTACTGTAATTAACTTGTGATAATAAGCATGCAAACATTAATTTCTTCCTGAAAATAGCAGAACATACCACAATCATATCAAATCGAATCATATCAATAAAGCATTTGAAACCCATTGTCCGTCCCAGAGTTAAATCAGGTCTTTGTTGGCAGGTACTGTCTTAAGAGAAAGAATATGAGTTAGTTCATAGTCTATAAGGCATAAATTCCACTGCAAAGGAAAAAGTTAAATATTCCTGATTTGTCCACCAGATGGCACAGTGAAACAGGTTGTTTACTGGAGAGTCTTGGCTTCCAAAGTCTTGACTTTGTCAATCATAAAACTGTCAGTTAGAACATTCCTTTGCCAAAGAGCCTTGGAGAAAGGGATTAACTTCCACTTTATGGCCGATGGATAGGATTACAGCTCTAGTTCTTGGGTGAGAGAAGCAGTCTCAAAAGCCAGACTTTTGAGTTGAAAAAAAAATTCTTCAGCAAAGAATAATTTATAAATTGGAACTCAAGGTCACGCTACACAGAAAATAACTACTCTAATCCTATTAACAATAAGTGTGCTTATTATGATTAACAACAATTAAATGGAATTATGAACTTAGATCAGACATTGACAATAATACATATTAATAGTAGGAGTCTCTATGCCAATTTTGATAGTATTAAGGAGTTTTTAAATCAATTTAACACCCCATTTAGGATTATTGCAATAAGTGAAGCATGGATTAATGAAGAAAAAGATGTAAATTTTGAACTACATGGATATGAGATGTACACACAAAATAGGAAATGTAAAAGTGGTGGTCGGGTAGCACTGTATGTTGATAGAAAATTAAAAAGTAAAAAAGTAGACAGCATGATGTCAACAGTAAATGAAAGTATGGAATGTTTAACAATCGAAATTATGATGGAAAATAGAAAAAACATAATAGTAAGTTGGATATATAGAGCACCGGGATCTGATATGGAAAAAATTAGAAACACTATGGAAAAGATGTATACAAAAATAAGACAAAAAGATATCTTTATTTGTGGTGACTTTAATATAGATTTAATGAAAACAAAGCAAGATAAACCAACTGAAGATTTCTTAGATACAATGTATAGCCTAATCTTATTTCCAAAGATTACAAAACCTATGAGAATAATGACACACTGTGCTACCTTGATAGACAACATTTTCACCAATGTTATTGAATATAATATAGTGAGTGGTATACTAATAAATGGCATTAGTGACCATCTGCCTGTATTTATTTCTTTAGACATTAATTATGGGGTTAATGAGAGTAAGAATAATAATAAACCATGTAAAAAGATTATTTTTAAAAGAATACGAACAGAAGATAGAATCAATGCTTTAAAAGATGCCTTAATATTACAGAATTAGGATGTTGTCTATAAAGAGAAAGAAGTGGACTTGGCATACGATAAATTTGATATATTTAAATCATTATACAATAAAAACTACCCAATTAAAGAAATTAATAAAAAACATAAATACAAATATTGCCCGTGGTTAACCAGGGGACTACAAAATGCTTGTAAAAAGAAAAATTATCTCTATAAAAATTTCATTAAATAAAGAACCAAAGAATCTGAAAAAAGATATAAAACATATAAGGATAAATTAACTGAAATATACGAACTAGTAAAAAATTATACTATAGTAATATGTTAAATGAAAAAATAATATAAAAGGAGTCTGGAATATATTAAATAAATTAAGAATTAAGAAAATGATATAGCCAGAGTATTTTACTGATAATTATGGTGATAATTATGATAAAAACATGGAAGTAAATAAAATGAATAATTTTTTTGTAAATGTTGCACCAGAGTTGGCAGCAAAAATTACAAACCAAGGAAAAGACACCGTGAGTGAAACATTGATCGGAAATAACCCTCGGTCAATCTTTCTCTCAGCGGTGGATGAACTAGAGGTGAAATCTGTTGTTGAAAAGTGTAAAAATAAATTATCTACTGATTGTGATGGTATTGATATGGCACTAGTAAAAAGAACTGCCAATGGCATATTAAAACCATTTACATATATTTGTAACCTATCATTTCAAACTGGCTCATTCCCACAGAAAATGAAAATAGCAAAAGTAATACCATTATTCAAGCAAGGAAATAAACACCAATACACAAACTACAGACCAGTATCGCTCCTCCCACAATTTTCAAAGATTCTGGAAAAACTCTTCAACAACAGATTAGAGGACTTTTTAAATAAATACGATGTGCTTAATCAGAATCAGTATGGATTTAGACCAAAGAGTACAACATCACTGGCAATAATGGAAGCAACAGAGGAAATAATAAATGCATTAGCTCAAGGAAAATATGCAATTGGTGTATTTATAGATTTTAGAAAAGCATTTGATACAATAAATCATTCAATACTTCTTGATAAACTGCAAATGTATGGTATTAGGGGAATGGCTCTGAATTGGGTTACAAGTTATTTATCTGAGAGACAACAGTTTGTGAAGATGGGAGAATATCTGTCTGGGTGTATTGGAATTGCCTGTGGGGTCCCCCAGGGGTCAGTATTGGGCCCCAACTTATTTAACATACATATGAATGATATATTCCAAGTTTCTAAATTATTAAAAATAATATTATTTGCTGATGATACTAACATATTTTATTCTGGAAATAATTATAATCAACTAATCCATACGCTAAATAATGAATTAAATAAGCTTTAAAAATGGATGGATTGTAATAAATTATCATTAAATATAGATAAAACTAAGGTAATGATACTTGATAATTGTAAAAATAAAGAAAATATACATATTCATATAGATAATGTAATTATTGAAAATGTTAAGAAGATCAAATTTTTGGGTGTAATACTAGATGATAAAATTAGTTGGAAACCACATGTCAGATGCATAAAAAACAAAGTCACAAAAAATATTGCAATTATAAATAAAATTAAGCAAGTCCTAGATTACAAATCACTTCATATCTTGTATTGCTCATTAGTACTTCCACACTTGACCTATTGTATAGAGGTCTGGGGTAACAATTATATAAGTATACTTAAGTCATTGCTAATATTACAAAAAAGGGCAGTCCGTGTTATACACAAAGTCGGGTACCTTGAACATACTAATTTATTGTTTTTACATTCAAAGTTATTGAAATTACGGGATCTGGTTGATTATTATACAGCACGGTTAATGTTTAAAGTCAGTAAAAACTTTTTGCCACACAATATACAAAATATTTTCAGTGAGAGAGAAGGGAAATATAATTTCCGAGGGAAGTGGTTAGCACTGCGGCAGCACAGCAACTCACCCTTGGCCAGGGGATCCTGGGTTCGATCCCAGCCCCCGACTAACAGTGATCTGTGTGGAGTTTGCATGTTCTCCCCATGTCTGCGTGGGTTTACCCCGGGATTTCTCTGGTTTCCTCCCACATGCCAAAAACATGCAAGTAAGGTGAATTGGCATCAAACTGGGGATTCTAAATTGTCCTTAGGTATGACTGTGAGAGTGAATGGTTGTCTGTCTCTCTGTGTTGGCCCTGCGATGGACTGGCGATCTGTCCAGGGTGTACCCTGCCTCTCGCCTAAAGATGCTGGGATAGGCTCCAGCCCCCCCCCCCCCCCCCCCCACGACCTAAAAAGGATTAAGCGGAAGAAGGTGGTGCATACAAAATTTAAAATGCACCTAGTAAGATCTACTAGGAAGGGTTTTTGTGTGTCTGTGTGTGGGGTGAAATTGTGGAATGGGTTGGGGGAGAAACACAGGCAATGTCCAAACATCCATATATTTAAATCAATATATAAAGAAATGATTTTTGAGCAATATAAAAATAAAGGACAGTAATATTACAATGTGTCTGTAATGATGGAAGGTTGTTATTGTGAATATACTGTATATGCTGAGTACTATTATTATTGATATCATTATTACTAGAATTATAGTATTAGGATTGTTGTTAGGATGGAATTACTTGAAGTATTATATAGGCCAGATGGTATTATTATTATTGTTGCTATTGTTGTAACGACCATATAGCTACTTATTATTATGATTATTATTATTATATGGTTACTTATTGCACTTAGGTATTGTAAGTCATGTGGGGATGTATGGTGGTATATATGGTGATTAAGATGATGATTATATTGTCTATAATTATATTAAACATACCAGAAGTATTTATTTATTATTATTACAATTATCATTATCAACAACATTTAACAATGTTAAATTTAACAACAATGTTAAATATAACAACATTTGATGTTGTTATTATTGTCAATATAAACTATCATTGTTGTATCATTTTGATTGCATAATTTAATTATAAGGTGTATTATATATTATGGTATTGTATAATGAATGTAACTGTGGGATGAATAATGACTAGAATGTTATTATAATTTATTGGGTATGGAGAAGGGGTGGGACTATATAAGCACTGGTTTCTTCCCACTCCTTTTGAACATTTTTGTTATGACCCGAGCGCCGGTCTTGTCCGCGCTCGGGCTACGTATAGCTCGCTGCCGGCTTTGACAGCTGTGGGTTATATTCTGGCTTCACCGGGCTCTTATTGTGAAGGTGCTCAGTGGGGTTTCTGGCTGTCAAGGTCGGTCAGCTGGCTGTCATTAATGCTCGTTAGCGTTCGGCTTTATTAGACGGACGCTGACGGCAGTTGAGTTGCAGGAGTATCGTCTAAACCTCGTCAGACATTCATCGTCCTCGTCATGTCAGGTTCGTGTGTATATTCTCGTGCTTATGCTTGCTCATGTCATGTCATGTTTTAGATCGTAAGTGGCTGGGGTTAGCCTTACGGTCCCATGCTCTATGTTTAGTGTATCTTCGCCACAGTCTCTCATAGTCTTGTGTTACGTCTTGTGTCTTGTTAATAAATCACCATCATTGCAAAACTCACCGGTGGACTCTTGGCGTCTTATGGTGATCTGCAAGGGTCACCGCATGACAGTATACTCTTGCACAGATGTCTAAACGGAGACGCCACACCGAAACGCCTTTCTTCCGTGAGTTTTGCCATTGTGTGGAGTTTTTTTCCCTGTAGTTGGACTTGGTAGGGAGATGCCCACCAGCGAGTGTGATTATTGCCCGGAGTGGCTGGAGGAGATTGACAGCTATCTGGCGGAAGCTGCCCGTCTCACGCCCACTGAAGCAGCCGATTATTACTTATGCCTCGCCCAGCAGGCTGTGCACCGTTACCATCTTACCTATATTCCGGAAGGGAGCAAGAGGTTATCATGGATTTTTGCACAGCGCACAATGAGGGAGAAGGCGCTCCAGGAAACCCCTCCACCTCCCACGAGGACAGCATCCCTGCCGAGAGTGGAGATCCATAGGCTGGAGGGAAAGCCCGGCAGGGGATCTGTGGATCGGTATCCAGTACCTGTCGCCCACCCAGCCCCAGCGTCATGTGTTCCTGGGCCCTTCGCTACTCCATTGGCCAGTAGGCCCCATAGCCATGCCCCTACCAAGCCCCAACGAGAATCCCGTCCGGATCCAGATCCGGGTCGTCAGAGGGACCCAGCCTCCCTGCAAGCCGCATCATTTACATCACGACAGAAGGGAATCCCCGCAGTCGCCGCCCACAGGTCATCTGTTCCAGCTGTGCTGTCAGCTCCTCGTGCCCCCGTCGCTCCAGCTGCCATGTCCTCCTCTTTGACGTCATCCCCAGCGGCTAGGAGTACTGTGAGTCATGCTTCGGCGAGGCCCGTCAGCAATCCATCCCGAGCGGCTCCTCCTAGTGGCCCCGAGGAGCCTGCCGTTTCCTCCCGGAGGGATAAGAGGAAAACTCCACCCGCTGCAGCAGGCACCATATTCTCTCCAGGAGACAGGCAAGTGCAAGTTATTTCTTCCCACCATTATTATGATCTGCCTTGTCTGACTCCTGGGGACGGAGTTCGGGGTTTGCAGCCCCCCGAGCTTCCGCCACCTGCTGTAACTGTTATTCCTAAACCTGCTGCCTCTGTGTCTCCATCTGCAGAGTGGTCCGGAACGGCAGGTCTACGTCGCGGGAGGAGGAGGGGGCCTGCGCAGCTGGAAGGCCTGGATCCAGCCCAGCAGCCACGTCGTGGACAGAGGAGGATAGCAGACTGCGGCCCGGAACCTGTGTCGACGAAGAAGCGTCCCCGGGTTTCCTCGCCAGAACGGTCTGAGTCAGCAGGTCGAGTGTCCCCTGCCCCCATGCCATACGGGTCATCGGAGTGGACATCAGCGCGGGAGGAACCTCAGGCTGCAGACGTTATCTTGCCAGCTGCGGAGCCCGACGCAGCTGAGTTGGAGCATGCGGACGAGAGTCACCGCCCTGAACCTGGATCGACGGAGTCCTGGGCGGTAACAGAACCCAAGTGCAGGCAAGTGCTCTCTCTTGTGTCTCTGTCCCCTGTTTTGGAGCATTTGTGCCTGCCTCTCGGGGAGGCGAGTGAGGGGCAGCCACCTGCTGCGCCTGAGCTCGTCTCACTGGGTTCTGTTGCTACCGGTGATATTGATCCCGGTTTTCCTGTTTTGTATGAGCTTCGTTGCAGTGTCGCCGGCATAGAGCCAGTCGGAGTCACTGATTTGGAAGTTCCAGGTTCAGGGGTGGAGATCGTCAGCGGAGCTGCACCGACCCAGTCGGGGTCTGTGGTGGAGGCTGCTGTGGCCCAATAGGGGTCCGACGTGGGTGTAGCCAAGACCCAGTCGGGGTCCGTGGTGGAGGCTGCTGTGGCCCAATCAGGGTCCGACTTGGGTGCGTCCGAGACCCAATCGGGGTCCATCGCGGGAGCTGCTTTGGCCCAATCGGGGTCCAACGTGGGTGCGCCCGAGGCCCAATCGGGGTCTACCACAGGTACGGTTCTGGCCCAATCGGGGTCCGACGTGGGTGCAGCCAAGACCCAATCAGGGTCCAGCGGAGGTGGAGCACCGGTGTGGTCCACGGACGGAGGAGGAGCTGCAGACCCTTCACCGCCTGACCCAGTACGGGCCCATTCTTGCCTTCCAGTCCCTCTTGTGAGGTATCGCCCCTGCTCTTTATCGCCGGGGGCTGCGGGGGTCCTGCTACGCTTGCCCCAGCTCTCCCATATCTGGTCTTCGCCAGGGAGGCTGCCGCGGGTTGTTTTCCCCCGGTACTGGTGGCTGAGGGACGCGGGTCGGCCGCCTGAGGACCTGCTTTGCTGGTTCGGCGCCTCAGGTCAGCCACCCGACATGTTGTGTGTTTTCCTGGGTGACCTGGTTCAGCCACCAGAGGAGCGGACGTGCTGGGCTTTGGACTGTGGTGAGCCGCCCGGTCATGTCCCGCCTCCCATGACCACCCGTCGGCCATTGGACGCGGGGAGACCAACTGAACTGTTCCTGTGGCGCCTGGTCTCCGCCGGTTGGCATAAACTGTCGGTGGGGGTAGTGGTCATTTTCTGGTGATGATCTGTCCCAGTAATTGTTCTGGTTTTTTTTCTTTCTTGCTATCCTGTGTGTTTTTGTAATGGTTATTTGGGTATCTGTGGGTATTTGTGGTTATGTCCTGCAGTTGCCTTATTTTGTTCTGTGTGTTGTTAGGGGTGAGCCAGTAATTGTTCTGTTTTCTGTACATGGTTATTTTGAAAATTCACTTGACCCTTCACATAGGTGAGAAGCCATTTTCTTGTGAAACATGTGGGCAAAGATTTAATTTTCTCTTGCTGTCCTGTGCTGTTTGCTGTAATTGTAATTTGTGCATTTAATCTGATCTGAGTATTTGGTATATATATATATATATATATATATATATATATATATATATATATATATATATACACTACCGTTCAAAAGTTTGGGGTCACTTAGAAATTTCCTTATTTTTGAAAGAAAAGCACAGTTTTTTTCAATGAAGATAACTTTAAACTTATCAGAAATACACTCTAATATCTAATATGCATTGCTAATGTGGTAAACGATTATTCTAGCTGCAAATGTCTGGTTTTTGGTGCAATATCTACATAGGTGTATAGAGGCCCATTTCCAGGAACTATCACTCCAGTGTTCTAATGGTACAATGTGTTTGCTCATTGCGTCAGAAGGCTAATGGATGATTACAAAACCCTTGTGCAATCATATTAGCACAGCTGAAAACAGTTCAGCTGGTTAGATAAGCTATAAAACTGACCTTCCTTTGAGCAGGTTGAGTATCTGGAAAAAATTATTATTTTAAATACAAATCATTATTTCTAACCTTGTCAATGTCTTGACTATATTTTCTATTCATTTTACAACTCATGGTGGTAAATAAGTGTGACTTTTCATGGAAAACACAAAATAATTGTCTGGGTGACCCCAAACTTTTGAACGGTAGTGTATTTTTTTTTTTTTGTCATTGTGCTGTGTTAGTTTTTTTTTCCCTTGCCTGGTCTTGATTGTGTTCTTACTGTACTGATTCTGGGTTTGGTCTCTCTCTCCCTCCAGACCTGCCCCCAGCCGCCCACCCTGGAGGGGGTGGGGGGACAGGGTGGTCTATGGGCGTTTTGGAAGCCTGCCCTCGGAGGGAGGGTACTGTTATGACCCGAGCGCCCGTCTTGTCCGCGCTCGGGCTACGTATAGCTCACTGCCGGCTTTGACAGCTGTGGGTTATATTCTGGCTTCACCGGGCTCTTATTGTGAAGGCGCTCGGTGGGGTTTCCGGCTGTCAAGGTCGGTCAGCTGGCTGTCATTAATGCTCGTTAGCGTTCGGCTTTATTAGACGGACGCTGACGGCAGTTGAGTTGCAGGAGTATCGTCTAAACCTCGTCAGACATTCATCGTCCTCGTCAAGTCAGGTTCGTGTGTATATTCTCGTGCTTATGCTTGCTCATGTCATGTCACGTTTTAGATTGTAAGTGGCTGGGGTTAGCCTTACAGTCCCATGCTCTATATTTAGTGTATCTTCGCCACAGTCTCTCATAGTCTTGTGTTACGTTTTGTGTCTTGTTAATAAATCACCATCATTGCAAAACTCACCGGTGGACTCTTGGCATCTTATGGTGATCCACGAGGGTCACCGCATGACAATTTTATTTTTTTGGTTTTGATTTTTGTTTTGATTTTTTTTTTATTTTTTGTCTGGATGTTCAAATAAATAAAGTCAATCAATCAATCAATCAATCCTCGCTTGGCATAAGCCTCAGGGAGCCACCACAGCGCTGCAGGAGAGAGAGTTCATGGCCAAACAGCACCCCGGTGAACAATGACAACCCGGTGCATGTTCTGTCGCCGGCGAGATTAACACGCTGCCACAACCACTACCAGCATCAGAGGAGAGAAGGCATAAACCAGACTCGCCTCTGATCCTCGCACAGCATCGGCCTCAGGGAGCCGCCGCAGAGCTGCAGGAGAGGGAGTTGGTGGCCAAAAGGGACTCTGGTGACGACAACCCGGCACGCATCTTGTCACCGGCGAGAGCAACACACCGCCATGACCACAACCAGCATCAGGGACGAGAAAGCAGCAGTGCCAAGTGCAGCCAAACAGATCTCCGCTCGCAGTGCTTGATTGGTTTTGGGTACGCCTATCTGAACACCCAAATGACCTGCAGTTGCTCCTGTCACCGCCGATGCAAATCACCACGCAGTTGGGGCCATCACCTTCCAGATGGCTGATGGTTTGAGATGGCACAGCAGCCATCTGCAAAAGGTAAGAGCAGCTGCCCCAGATCAACGCTGGAACAGATCCAGCCAATGTGGGACCTGGACTGGGACTTCACTGACGAGAGAGCACACTCAGGTTTGCTGCAGCTGGTGCCTCCAAAGCCATGCCCACTGCAGGCTCACCAGAGGCCCCTGAAGTCAAACTGCAACAATGGCTCTGTTTTACAATGTTTAGACAGAGCAAGGGTGACTAAGATAAGATAAGATAAGCCTTTATTAGTCCCACAATGGGTAAATTCCAGGATTGCAACAGCACAGGGATAGCAACACTCAAAGCAACAATCAGAAGGCAAGAAAAAAAGAGCAAGGGCAGCTAATATACATATGTACATATTACTATAAATATATATATATATATACACTACCGTTCAAAAGTTTGGGGTCACCCAGACAATTATTTTGTGTTTTCCATGAAAAGTCACACTTATTTACCACCATGAGTTGTAAAATGAATAGAAAATATAGTCAAGACATTGACAAGGTTAGAAATAATGATTTGTATTTGAAATAATAATTTTTTCCTTCAAACTTTGCTTTCGTCAAAGAATCCTCCATTTGCAGCAATTACAGCATTGCAGACCTAACATGAATGCACAAGGGTTTTCTAATCATCCATTAGCCTTCTGACGCAATGAGCAAACACATTGTGCCATTAGAACACCGGAGTGATAGTTGCTGGAAATGGGCCTCTATACACCTATGTAGATATTGCACCAAAAACCAGACATTTGCAGCTATAATAGTCATTTACCACATTAGCAATGTATAGAGTGTATTTCTGATTAGTTTAAAGTTATCTTCATTGAAAAAAAGTGCTTTTCTTTCAAAAATAAGGAAATTTCTAAGTGACCCCAAACTTTTGAACGGTAGTGTATATATATACAGACACACAGTGCAGAGCATTGTAGCTGGATGGCATAAATATATGAGTATATAAACACACAGTGTGGAGCATTGTAGCTAGATGGAATAAATATGTAGATATATAAACACCCACAGTACGGAGCATTGCAGCTAGGTGGAATAAATATGTAAATATATAAACACACACAGTGCGGAGCATTGTAGCTAGATGGAATAATATGTAGATATATAAACACACAGTGCGGAGCATTGTAGCTAGATGGAATAAATATATAGATATATAAATATAAACACACCCAGTGCGGAGCATTGTAGCTAGATGGAATAAATATGTAAATATATAAACACACACAGTGCAGAGCATTGTTGCTAGATGGGATGAAACAGCACAACCGTCTACTTAGTTATCCTACATGGTATGATTATGTACCCATACATATTCTCACCCTCCATAGCGACCGGTATTTTCCTAGTTGTATGCCAGAGGGGACCATTGTGTAAGTCTATTGCATCTTTTGCATTCAAAACTATTAGGTTGTCACGTCTTTTTGCTATCTCTGCGAGCAGCCCTGCTTAGGTTGTACAGTCTGACAGCCGTTGATAGGAAGAACCTGCGAAACCTCTCGGTTGTGCACCTGGGATGATGTAGTCTGCTGCTAAATGAGCTCCTCAGTGCATTCAGTATGTCCTGCATAGGGTGGAACTCGGACTCCAGCAGAGATGACAGTTTAGCCACCGTTCTTCTCTCTCCTATCTCCTCCACCGGGTCAAGGTGGGGTCATTTCTGTAAAGCAGCAGTTCGGAAAGCTAACAGAGCAGGTTATCTTCACCTCACCCGAAAATGGCAACGATGGTCGCAACCAGGCCGATGGATGTGAACGGTTTGGCCGGAGCAGCGAGGACTCACGCCCAGGCTGTGACAAGGAACTACATCTCCCAGCCCAGGCTAACCTACTCCACTGTGTCTGGTGTAAATGGACCCCTGGTGATCCTGGATAATGTGAAGTTCCCCAGATATGCTGAGATTGTTCTGAGATTGCTCTGCCACTACAGTGGCAGAATAACACACTCAATCGTGAAAGGTCTGCTGGCTGTTCAGCCGATGGCCTAGGTTCAGGTGTGAATTGTTGAGAGTTCAAATTATTGCCTTGACATACAGTGGTGTGAAAAAGTGTTTGCCCCCTTCTTGATTTCTCTTTTTTTTTTGTATGTTTGTCACACTTAAATATTTCAGGTAATCAAACATATTTAAATATTAGACAAAGATAACACAAGTAAATACAAAATACAGTTTTTAAAGGAAGGTGTTTATTATTAAGGAGAAAAAAAGATCCAAAACCTACATGGCCCTGTGTGAAAAAGTGACTGCCCCTAAACCTAATAACTGGTTGGGTCACCCTTATCAGCAACAACTGCAATCAAGTGTTTGCGATAACTGGCAATGAGTCTTTCACAGCACTGTGGAGGAACTTTGGCCCACTCATTTTGCAGAATTGTTGTAATTCAGCCACATAGGAGGGTTTCTGAGCCTGAACCACCTATTTAAGGTCATGTCACAGCATCTCAGTGGGATTCAGGTCAGGACTTTGACTAGGCCACTCCAAAGTCTTCATTTTGTTTTTCTTAAGCCATTCGGAGGTGGACTAGCTGGTGTGTTTTGGATCATTGTCATGCTGCAGAATCCAAGTGCCCTTCAGCTTGAGGTCACGAACAGATGGCTGGACATTCTCCTTCAGGATTTTTTGGTAGACAGCAGAATTCATAGTTCCATTTACCACAGCAAGTCTTCCAGATCCTGAAGCAGCAAAACAGCCCCAGACCATCTCACTACCACCATATTTTACTGTTGGTATGATGTTCCTTTTCTGAAATGCTGTGTTACTTTTACGCTGGATGTAATGGGATGCATATCTTCCAAAAAGTTTAACTTTTGTCTCGTTAATCCACAGAGTATTTTCCCAAAAATCTTGGGGATCATCAAGAAGTTTTCTGGCAAAACTGAGACAAGCCTTTATGTTCTTTTTGCTCAGTAGTGGTTTTCATCTTGGAATTCTGCCATGCAGGCCATTTTGCCCAGTCTCTTTCTTATGGTGGAGTCATGAACACTGACCTTAACTGAGGCAAGTGAGGCCTGCAGTTCTTTGGATGTCGTTGTGGGGTCTTTTGTGACTTCTTGGATGAGTCGCCGTTGCTCTCTTGGGGTAATTTTGGTCAGCCGGCCACTCCTGGGAAGGTTCACCACTGTTCCATGTTTTCGCCATTTGTGAATAATGGCTGTCACTGTGGTTTGCTGGAGTCCCAAAGCTTTAGAAACGGCTTTATAATCGTTTCCAGACTGATAGATCTCAAATTACTTTGTTTCTCATTTGTTCCTGAGTTTTTGAGGGTCTTTTCGTCTACTTCACTTTGTCAGGCAGGTCCTATTTAAGTGATTTTTTGATTAAGAACAGGTGTGGCAGTAATCAGGCCTGGGTGTGGCTAGAGAAATTGAACTCAGCTTTCCAAAGATGTGATAAACCACAGTTTATTTATGTTTTAACAGGGATGGGGCAATCACTTTTTCACAAAGGGCCATGTAGGTTTGGATTTTTTTTTTACCCTTAATAATAAACACCTTCATTTAAAAACTGCATTTTGTGTTTACTTGTGTTATCTTTGTCTAATATATAAATTTGTCTGATGATCTGAAACATTTACGTGTGACAAACACAAAAAATGAGAAATCAGGAAGGGGGCAAACACTTTTTCACACAACTGTAAATAATGGTTTTGGTTTTTCCCAGGAGGGAGGTGAATGTTGTATATTCCCATATTACAACAAGAAGCATGGACATGATGGCGCAGGCACGGATGATGTCATTATGCCGTGCCTATAATAGGGGACTATTGGCGGCAGCCTAGTGTCTTTGGTTCTCCACCTCTAGGAACACACCAGCCTGCACCCTGCTATAGTTAGCTTGCTAGCTACAGTTCTGTGTAACATGTGCTCCACCATTCAGCACAGCCACTGCCTCCGCTGTCCCTCTTTTTCAGACATAACAGAGGGATCTGCCATGTGTGATTGAGCCATGTTCAAAGGCGAATTCCAGAACCCTGCTTCCAGTGTCTTATTCTTCATCCACCACATCTTGTATATTAAAACTAGTGGTGTTGGACAATTAAAATTTTTAATAACGAATAATCTTTTGGAATGTTGAGTTAATTGCAATTAATAACGCATTAATTGTGGGGGGGGGGGGGTTCCGTACAGATACAGTGTACCTTAAGTCAGTAATTTTTCAAATTTGTCTTACTGTTATGAACATGGGAGTGGACAAATATGCTTGCTGTCTTCACCTGCAGGTTTATTAAAACATATCCAAAATGACAAAAACTGTCCAGAATATTCTCCAGAAAATTATCAAAAGTAGACTGCATGTGCAAACAATGGAATGCCAGGGCTCATTAACATCACTGCAACATAAGTCAACATCCAACCAGCTATCAGCCACAAATCAAGCTTGCTCTTTTTCTCATTGCAAACATCAACAACTTTTAAGCAGATCAACACAAAACCATGGACCTCATGTGTCACAACAGTCACAATTTCCCTTTTAGCAGAAAAATTGCAAACATAAACAAACAACTATCTCGCCCGTGATGACACCCCACCGTGCTACAAAAACAGCGGGGGAGTGAATGGACATTATGAACACAGCTTGAGAATTTTTTTAGACTGATTCTCACCAACAGTTGGACCCAAAGCTATGAGGATGAAAACAGGTGAATTTCTGTCCGTGTCAGCTGCTGGAGGTCAGCTACAACCTAGCATGTAGCTACTAACCAGCTAGCCAGCTTCCACAGAAGAAGAACAACCCAACATCCAGGCGAAGTTTTGGAGGAAGCTGTAACAATTATCCAGGTGAGAGCTCCAACAGATAACCTTGTAAACTTAAACATGACAGCACTTTGGGGATTTCCATGGTGTAATCCAGCTTGTTTGACTTTGCAATGTCTGCATGGCCATTAACTTAATTGCGATCACAAAATTTGTTGCCGTTAACGAGAGCAAAGTGTTCACGGGTGATTAATGCGATAACGCCAACACCACTAATTAAAACACAACTCAGAGGCTCAGGGGGGCTAAGTTTAAGGAACTGGTGCCTAGCAAGTGGGTTACATCTTTGGTGCCATGACCCAAATGTGGTTTTTCTGCGACTCCTGGGAGAAGCTGGCTGATAGTATTCACTAAAGTGACGGTGAATTATATACTGGGCAATCATCTAAAAGTGGAACTTCATCACCTTTGTCCACAGACATATCCTTTGCTAAGTGTTTATAGTTTGAAAAAAAAAAGAATATAAAAAAAGTGAGAAGAGATTAACTTTTAGTGATTGTGAGCATTTGTACGTATATTGCAGTGGTTGAAGTCAACATTATTGTGGTTTCACCTTTGTTTTATTTTAATTCAGTTCAGAAGTTATTTTAGGAAGCAGTTGATAAAATTTTGAATGTTTTGAATATTTTTCCATTTAAAAGTGATAAATGCTAATTCCCTCCTTATATGCCATTTTGTGAAAACATATTAAGCTTTCACACACTTACATTTTAACACTGACTCTACTCACAAACATAAAGCACACTCAGAAGAAAGATACAGAGTAGTCGTGCAGAGACCCCATTCAGGCCATAGGGGGCCAGTGCTGCAGTGCCCCATTGCACCCCAGGTCTATCACATGCACCCCAGGTCTATTACACTGGTTGGCCACCCTCCCACGAACACAACACAAGTCCAGTTTTTGAATAAGGATCTTGTGGCACAAGACAGAGTGAGGCTAAAACATGCCAACCAAGTGAATGTGGACAGTGAAGCAGGCTCACCACCCACCCCACCACCCCCAGTGTTGTACCCTTACGACACCAGTGCTGCACCAGTCCACACACCCATGCTGCCGCGAGCCACTGTGTCAAGACAGCACCAACTCCCTGTCAATAGTCCAGCAGCCACACACCCTGTGCCACAGCCAGTGTTGCAGCAGTCCCCATCCCCTGGACCCTCTCACAATCCCTATGAGCAAGTGCCATATGTCATCCAGCCACAATCCCCTGTCAGCCATCCACTCCTGATTCAATCTTCTGTCCCTCACTTAATCCCAGTGCCCCCTGTACAGACGGAGATGTTTGAGTCATCACCACAGAGTGTCATGCAACCCCCCCCCCCCCCAGTTATACCACAACCACCATCTCATTCACCAGCAAAAATTGTACTCTCAGCATCCCATCTCTGGCAGTACGGTCCCAAACCCACCCTCTGTCACCACCCCATGGGCCCCCGAAACAGTGAAACCAAGCTACATGAGTACAGCCAATTTGCCTCCTAGTCCTATAATGCCTCCACATGGCCTCACCCCACCATACCATGCCAACCAGCACACAGGTGAGCCTCAGCCAGGTGCATCAGTGCCTCATTCTCAATTTGCATCCCTGCTTGGGCCAACCCCTACTGATCATGCTATCCCAGCACCAATCTCTGCTACTCCGCAGATGGCATACAGTGGTTTTGTGCAATCCCATCAAGTTAAAAATGTGCAAGTGTTTACAGGTAACACAGACAGCAAGATGTTTGTAGAGGACTGGATATGGGGCATGCAATATCTCTTGGATGCTATATGTAATGTAATGTAATGTACTTTATTTATATAGCCCTTTAAAACAACCTGTAGGTGACCAAAGTGCTTTACAAAAAATTAAACAGCATTAAAAGTATATAGACCTGCCCCTTCAGTTTCCTACAGTGGTGTGATACTTAAGTGGTGAAGCTAGAAGACTTGTTTTGAACTTGCCACCCCATAAGCAGACCACAGAAAAAGCATTTAAGGAGCTAAGAGCGGAGTATGGTGATTTGTTTGAGTCCCAAGATCCACTGGCAGAGTTCTATGAGCATTGTCAGCACCCAGGAGAGGCTGCATGCTCCTATGCCATAGGCCTGGCTGCAACCTTGCAGACTGTGGAAAAAAGTCAACGGGGGGGCCTGCCCTTTCCAGATCGTGATTGTAAGCTTACCCGGCAGTTTTTAAGGGGCCTAACCGATGACGAGGTGTATGCAAGAATTGTACCCATGAAGCCGAGGCTCCTGAGCTTTTGAAAACTCCAAATGGAACTCAGGGACCAGGCAAGAGAATCCAAGAAATTGAATCCCCAAAACAAATCAAGGAAAACTTATGCCCAGGTCCATGTGAAATGCAAATATCAAAGAGGAGAGAGTGAAGCAGAATGCTGCGAGGAGGAGCAAATGTTAAAGTTGTCTCAGCTGGAGAACAGATTATCCCCTCGTCCTACCCAGGCAGCAAGAGCTCCTCCACCAATAGGAGGTGAGGCACAGGGCACGGATGTTACCTGTTATAGGTGTGGAAAAACAGGGCACATAGCTCGGATCTGCCGTGTAGCTCTCCCGAATCCCAATACCCTCTGGGGCCGAAAATTTCACACTATGAACCCCCAAGATGCGAGTGTGTCCCAGCCAGCCCGGCATTTAAATGCCTGAAACCCATGGTGACAGGGGCCACCATGGGTAAACAGCAAGACCCCTCCAGCAAAAGAATTCGACTAAGAGACCCCCACTGGTGGGGCCCAGAAATGAAGGAGACATGGAAGTAAATGGGAAAGTGTGCAGGGCTCTCATAGATTCGGGGTCAAAAATCACCTGCATCATCCACAGTTACTGGTGCAGCCACCCTGCCCTCTGCCAGCAAACACTGCAGCCCTCAGAGATACTCATAGAGGGTGCTGGAGGCCAGAGTGTACCCTATTATGGTGTTCTGTACATTACACTCAAAATCTTTGGTGATGAATCCCTAATTGGACCAGCCTTTGTTGTTCCTGACTGAGAGTATCGCTCCAGTGTTCCTCTCCTGGTGAGGTCCAATGTCATTTGTGCTGCCAGAGACCACCTCAGAGCAATCTATGGCTAACAGTTTTTGCATCAGGTTAAAGAACGCCACCCACAGTGGCAGAAAAATCTATTGGAGTTAAATGACGCTGAGAAGTGTGTGCTGGAGAGCAGAATCGGTCCTGCTGTGTACAATGGGCACAAGATTCAGATTCCTCCGGACAAAGAAATGGATATAATGTGTAACATGAAAGCTGGGCCACAAAGACTTACATAGCTTTAATAGAGACCCATTCCTCTGCACAGCTCTCCAAACACCTACTTGTCGCTCGAGCTCTTGTTGATGTAAAGAGAGGTCGTGCTCCAGCTCAAGTGATGAACTTATCCCAGCGTGCTCTGATGGTAAAGCCACACACTCGGCTGGGTGATGCCTTCCTGGTGGACCAGGTATCAGAAATTTTTTGGAAAAAGGCTGGCAGGGCCATTAGACAGTGGGAGTAACATTGCACCCCAGAGCCTGGTACAGGTGGTGTCAAGATGTGCAGTGGACCTCAGTGGGGCTGCAGTGGAAAATGAGCACCAGCATTTCCTCCTCAAGGAATTGCTGGAGAAAAATGCAGATGTTTTCTCACAACACTCAGTGGATTATGGTCACACGAAAACCGTGCAGCATGAAATCCCTTTGGTTGAGTCTAGACCATTTTGACTCCCTTACCAAAAAATCCCCCCATCCCAGTGGCAAGAAGTAAGAGAACTCCTGACAAATATGGAATCAACAGGTGTCATCTGCCCCAGTAAGAGTCCTTATGCATCCCCAGTAGTCATTGTAACAAAGAAAGATGGGTCTGTGAGGTTATGCATCAACTACAGGAAACTTAATTCATGCAGTACAAGGGATGCCCAGTACGAGGGATGCCCAGAATAGAGGAGGCCCTTGAAGCTTTAGGGCAGGCGCAATACTTCTCCATACTGGACCTTACATCAGATTACTGGTAAGTGGAAGTGGCAGAACAGAACAAATACGAAAGTGTCATCAGCACTCCCATGGGACTGTATGAGGCTAACTGGATACCCTTTGGGCTGCAGAATGCTCCATCGACCTTTCAAAGGCTGATGTCATGTTGTTTTGGTGACCTAAATTTTACTCACGTCTTGATTTATGTAGATGGCCTCATCATATTCTCAAAGTCCTTTGATGAGCACCTGGAGAGACTGCAGGTTGTATTCAGTGAGCTAAGGGAACATGGCTTGAAACTAAAACCATCCAAGTGCCAACTGTTGAGAAAGGAGGTGCAGTATTTGGGTCACCTAGTCTCTGTAGAAGGAGTCAAGACTGATCCAGAGAAGATCTGCAAAGTGAGGGATTGTGTGAGACCTGAAAATTGAAGGGAGGTTCTGCAGTTTTGGAGATTTGCAGGGTACTACAGACAGTATGTAAAGGGATACTCCACTTTAGCTGCCCCCTTATACCGACTCACCTCTGGTAATCCAAAGAGGAAAATTAGAGGGAAAAAGAAAACTGTTGCTCCTGACCCAGACTGTGGACTGATGAATGTGAGGACGCATTCCAATCACTGAAAGAAAGTTTATGTTCTGCGCCTATCCTGGGCTATCCAGACTATAGCCTACCTTTCATCCTCTAGACAGATGCCTCAAGAGAAGGGCTTGGTGCTGTCTTGGCACAGATGCAGGATAGGGTGGAGAAGGTTATTGCCCATGCTAGCCGAAGTCTAACTCCAGCTGAAACAAGATATCCTACACATAAGCTTGAGTTTCTTGCCTTAAAGTGGGTTGCAACAGAAAAGTTCTACGATCACCATTACGGGCGTAAGTTCTCAGTCCTTACTGACAAAAATCTACTTAACTAGAAAAGCACTCGGAGAGCGCAGACCTCCGCCAAGAGCAACAGTCCCCCCCCAGTATTGTGATTTATATCATAAATATTCTACACTAATTTTGTTATTGTTCTTTCCCTGTATCATGTGTTTCTGTATGTCATATGATTGGTCAAGAAAACAAAAAAAATGTTATTTGAACTACACAAATACAATTTATTTAATTTAACAAGAGATACAACATGTACAAGTCTTTAGTTGGAGAACACATTCATGAAATTTATTCATAATAATAAGTTCTGGATATTGAAAAGCTACCATTAACATAATTTTTCTAACTTCGTTTCTTTCCAGGAAATTAAAAATATGTACATACAGTATACGTAGTGTAGAATAGAACAATATTAACTCCAATCTTCTTTAAAAAAAAAAACATAACCTCCTGGCGGAGGTAATAAGAAAAAATCAATAAAATAAAACTAAGCTCGACGAGCTTCAATAGCATCTGGGGATAGCCCCTCATCCTGTCTATGCTGCCGTGTACTGTCTCTGTCTTTAGCATGGCGAGAAGCAGCAGCCTGTGGGCTCTCATTCAGTCTATGCTGCATTTTAGCGGCTCTGTCATAAGCTCAACGAGCCTGTGGGCTCTCATTCAGTGTATGCTGCATTTTAGCGGCTCTGTCACAAGCTCGACGAGCTTCAATATGTAATTCACTGCTTCCTGCTGGCGGAAGCACTGAACTACACATTACCTCCGGGCCCTATCTCACAATGTTAAAGAATCCTTTAAAAAATTCCTGGATCCAGACGGTGATCCGGATCATCCCCAAAATTTAATCAGTTCTTCCTTGTACCATTTCCAACAATGCCTGAAAGTTTCATCGAAATCCGTCCAAAACTTTTTGAGTTATCTTGCTAACCAACAGACAGACAGACAGACAGACAGACAAACGCCAGCAAAAACATAACCTCCTGGCCTGCGGCCTGGCGGAGGTAAATATGTGATGTCAACAGCTAAGCTGGATGCTACAGGCCAGCGGTGGGTGTCTCAACTGTCTATTTTTGAATTTGACATCCAGTACTGCAGGGGATAGAGTAACTCAAATGCAGACGTTGTCTCCCGTGTGTCCAACCAGGAGGTCCACCAAGTCCTACACATAGTCCCACAGAGGGTGGAGGTCAGTGAGCAGGAAACCAATGATGTAACCTCCAGCCCAGACTGCATGCCAGCTCCGCCTGTAACTGATAACCTTAACACCTCTGAAGGGTTCAGTGAGCCCTATAGCGATGTGGGGATGGAATGGCTTCCTGCCATGACCAAGAAAGAGATGTGTGCATGACAGAAAGAAGACCCTGTTGTTGGGCCAATCTTGAGTTCCAGGATGAGGAACAAAAAACCTGATAGAAGTGAAAGGATCGAAGGTGGGGGCTTTAATGCAGCTTCTCTTTAAAAGAGTGGAGGAGGTTAGTAGTGAGAGATAGCGTCTTGTATCAACATGTAAAAGTTGATCAAAGGGGAATGGTGAAACAATTGGTGCTGCCAAAGATATTTCATACAACAGTTAAGACTTCCCTGTCACAAACTGCCCTTTAAGGGCTGTTGAAGGACACCAAACGCTCACTGTGTGTTAGCACATTTATTAAAGTAAAGACAGACAAAAACACACCAAACATACAAATAACAGATAGCTAGGGTGCTGGAGAAGAGCAGGGGCTCAACGTCAACAGGCAGGCTGAAGCCTGGGAATGCCAGCAAAAAGGGGGAGACACTTACCTGGATGGAGCTTCTCCTCGACAGCAGCCCAAAACACTCAGAGTAACACTGAGGACATCCAATGGAACAGAAGGACACGACAACAAGAACGGTTGTTGTGCCCTTAAATACCGTTTAAGAAATAGGCAGCAGGTGTGGAACATGAGTGGTGAAAAGAATAACAATCAATGATAGCTGTGCAGCCCGCGAGCCAGTTTGACAGCTGGGAGCTGTGCAGCGCTGTCAAAATAAAACACTAATCAGAAATCATAATGACATAGAAGCAACGCAACCCCAAAATGTAAATAATAACACAACAAATACAGAATGGCAGTAATAAAACAGGAACCAAATACAGCAAACAGGAAAAATGAGACAGAAAAAGACTAAAACTGGAGACTGGGCACGGAGCCCACCCGTGCCCCAGATCATGACAGAGCCTCTCCTCCCCCAAGGGGTGGACCCAGACACCCCAGGGACACAACAAAAAGAAAAAGAACCCACCCACAAAGCAGACCCCCCCCAACAAAAAAACAACCCACCCTGGGGGGGGGGGGGGGAGGAGAGGGAACCCAAGCATGGAGGGACCGAGACACAACAAAAAGACAAAAACCCAAAAAAACACCCATGATCCACAACCTGAGCCAATGTGGTTGCCCAGGACCCACAGACCCCCTTCTGACCACTGCGGCAGCCTGGGCGGCCCCACGACGCAGTTAGTCAAGCGGTCTCCTTGAGTCCCAGAGCCCACTGCCCAAACCGTTCAGCCCGGTGGGTGGCCTCCCCGAGTCCATGAGCCACCCGGCCCCACAGCGCAGTCTCTCTGGTGGTCTTCCCGAGTTCCAGAGCCAGCTGGTGCAGTTGGCCCTGTCCGTCGGGTGGCCTCTCAGAGTTCATGGGCCACCGAGTTGTGGAGCCCAATGTGCCCCCCTTTAGAGGCATCAGGTTAGCCCCCAACAATGGCTGCTGGCCAACGGTAGCACGCGGCAATGCTGGTGGTTGACCTGCAGGGGAACCAGATAAGAGAAGAGGCTGCTCAGTGGGGGCATTTAGTGAGGACAGGGGAACCGAGACGACATCAGACGAAGGTGTGGCCCCCGTGACGGCCTTGGGCTGAAGCGCAGCACCCACAGAGGCCTCAGGCTGAGGCGCCACACCCACGGAGGCCTTGGGCTGAGGCACAGCACCCTCAGCAGACCCGGACTGGGGCGCAGCACCCACGGCTGTCCCGGACTTTGGCGCAGTACCCACGGTGGCCCCGGACTGGGGCATAGCACCCATGGCAGCCCCAAACTGGGGCACAGCACCCACTGCAGCCCCGGACTGGAGCATAGCACCCACGATGAAAAGGCTGACCCACGGGAGAACCAGGCGAAGGAGGCGATCGACCAACGGAACACCAGCCGAGGGCCAGGAAGAGGGCCCACCACAGCCTTGGACTAAAGTATAACACTCACGGAGGCCCCGGGCTGGAATGATGCACCCACGGAGGCCTCGGGCTGAGGCGCAGTGACCTCGGGCTGAGGCGCAGCACTTACGGAGGCCTTGGGCTGAGGCGCAGCACTCACGGAGGCCCCGGACTGGGATGAAGCACCCACGGAGGCCTCAGATGAAGGTGTCACACCCACGGTGGCCTCAGATGGAGGTATTGCACCCACAGTGGCCTCAGACGGGGGCATCACACCCATTGTTGCCTCAGACGAAGGCGTTGCACCCACGGTGGCCTCAGACAGAGGTGTCGCACCCATGGTGGCCTCTGGCAGGAAAACCGGGCCCTCAGAGACCACAGGAGAAGAGTCAGAGAGAGTACAAACAAACACTGATTTAGAGTCACCAGCAGCAGTGGAGCCCGGCGGGGGACACACAAGTGTGGCTGACGGCAGCACTTGGTTCCCCCAGTCAAGAGCCAGGCAAGCTTTCTCTAAGCTAAAGAAGGAACCTTGCCTGAACTCGAGCTCCACTGCCGTCCAGGACTCCGACGACTCTGCTGCGATGACCCTGGCTTCTGGCTGGAAGGTAGTCAGGACCCCCGATGGAGCAGCTGGCGCAGCTGCACCTTCTGACACAGCAGCTGCAGTAGGAGATCCTCTCACCACTGTGGCCAACTCCCATGCTGCTGGGCTCACGGGACACTCCTCTGTCGGCTCAAGCTCCAGAGTATAGGTGGCGTTCTCCTCTCGTGCCAAGCACGGCTGCAAGGCTGCGGCTGGGCTCTCCAGTACTACAGGCTTCTCCATCACATGCCGGCTCACTCCCAGGACTGGCGGACCCTCAGGGATATAGGAAGAGGAACGGGAGAGACAGGTGGGGAGAGAGTTACAGCAGCTGATGGTGAAAGCTCAGCCAAGTCGGGCTGCTGCTGCTGAGCTTCACCACCGGGAACAAGGCAAGAAATTTCATTATAAGGTGTTGAAAAATGAAAAAGTACTTGCCTTAATTCCTGGGCTTAGTGGTAGCTGCTGTGAGGCTGAACAACATCTCCCCGGGAGCTGCGAAGGTTGTCTGGTGTGATGGGCAGTGCACCAGGGTCGGGGAACGCTCCACCGTGGGCTCAGACTCTGTTCTGGCTGGATGCGCTCCGTCCTGTTGCGGCAGAAACTCAGGGAGGAGCCACGGCTTGTAGTCCAAGAGAAGCTCCTTCTCTGCTGCAACCACCCGTTGGTGCCCCTCCAGCTCCTCCGTGCTAGGTCCATCTGGGGGCATGAAGGCTGCGCACCCGATGCAGCTGGCTGCGGGACACTGCTCGAAGGGAGGAGATGGGACCGCAGCTGAACAGTGGTCCTGGGCTCGGGGCTTCTGTCCCCGAGAGCGTCTCCTCCGCGGCACAGGTTCAGGTGGCAGAGGGGCTCTCCCCAGCCCGCAGAGCCGGTGTTGAGCTTAGTAAATGGAGGTGAGGAGGTCTGCCAGTTCCAGGACACTCCACAGGCTGGGGAATGCCTCGATCACCTGTGCTGCACTGTTCCAAACCTGCAACTCCTCCTTGGGAGTGTGGGTTAGGTGAACGTCGACACGATGTCCTGTAACAGTCCAACCGCCCAACACTCCTCCTCAGCCAGCCCAACTCTCCCACAGTCCGAACAGCTAGACATGCCAAAAGGAAAACCC
Organism: Pholidichthys leucotaenia; assembly: GCA_020510985.1. NCBI lineage: Eukaryota > Metazoa > Chordata > Actinopteri > Cichliformes > Pholidichthyidae > Pholidichthys > Pholidichthys leucotaenia. The sequence goes on along the minus strand of CM035836.1, from coordinate 184,312,559 downwards.
CGAGCTAAATATGGGAGAACAGAAAAGGGAAAGGGAGAAAAAAAACAGCAAAAACACACAGTGGCTGGTGTCCATGCCCTGGTTGTGTCCTTCTGTCACAAACTGCCCTTTAAGGGCTGTTGAAGGATACTAAACACTCACTGTGTGTTAGCGCATTTATTAAAGTAAAGACAGACAATAACACACTAAACATACAAATAGCGGATAGCTAGGGCACTGGAGAAGAGCAGGGGCTCAATGTCAACAGGCAGGCTGAAGCCTGGGAATGCCAGCAAAAATGGGAAGACACTGACCTGGACGGAGCTCTTCCATTCTCCTCGACAGCAGCCCAAAACACTCAGAGTGAGTAACACTGAGAGCATCCAATGAAATAGAAGGACACAACAACAAGAACGGGTTGTCATGCCCTTAAATACCGTTTAAGAAATAGGCAGCAGGTGTGAAACATGAGGGGTGAAAAGAATTAAAATCATTGACAGCTGTGCCACCCGCGAGCCAGTTTGACAGCTGGGAGCTGCACAGCGCTGTCAAAATAAAACACTAACCAGAAACCATAATGACACAGAAGCAATGCAACCCCAAAATGTAAATGACAACACAACAAATACAGAATGGCAATAATAAAACAGGAACCAAATACAGCAAACAGGAAAAATAATGAAACAAACAGAAAAAGACTAAAACTGGAGACTGGGCACAGCACCCACCCATACCCCAGATCATGACATTCCCTTCACGATGACTCAGGGCATCTGGGGTTTGAAAGGACTCTCCAAATGATCCCAGAGTGATTCTATTGGCCAAAGATGTTCCAGAACATCAAGGATTGGTGTGAAAGGTGTGAATGATGCTGCCTTAGAAAGACCCCAGCTGCAGATGTTAGAGCCCCCCTGGAAAGCATTCACACAAGCTCACACATGGAGCTTGTTTGCATGAACTTTCTGACCTTGGAGAAATCAAAAGGCGGTATTGAAAATGTGGTCATTGTCACCGGCCATTTCTCCAGGGTTGCACAAGCATACCCCACCAAAGACCAAAAAGCCAAAACAGTGGCCAAAATACTTTGGAAGAATTTCTACTGTTGCTCTGGCTTCCCAAGTAAGCTGTATGCAGACCAAGGGTGTAATTTTAAGAGTGCAGTAGTGAAAGAGCTGTGTAAATGCACTGGCATTAGCAAAACACACACAACCCCCACCACCCTCAGGGGAATGAGACCACAGAAAGGTTCAACAGGACCCTCATGAACATGCTGGGGACTCTGGAGCCTCACCTAAAACCCCACTTGCATGAATATGTCGAAGCTATGACTCATGCATACAACTGCACACGGCATGATTCAACTGGGTTTGCACCATACTTTTTGATGTTTGGCAGACATCCCAGACTTCAGATTGATTTGGTCTTCAACCTGCCTACCGCCCAGGATACCAATGGGTACAATGAGTATGTCCAAACACTACAAGACTGTCTCTCATATGCATATTCCCACGCAAATCAGATGTCTCGCCAGGCCAAAGAACAACAAAAAAGGCAATATGACAAAAAGGTGCATGGCAACGTCTTTAAACCTGGTGATCGAGTCCTGGTCAGAGTTTGCCATGTAGAAGGGAGGCAGAAGTTGGGAGACAGATGGGAAGCACAGCCATACATTGTGGTAAAGAAACAATAGGGAATCCCACTGTATGTGGTACAACTGGAAGATGGAGGACAGGAGAGAGTACTTCATCACAACCTTCCTACACAGTGCAGCTTGTTTCTTCCTGTGGAGACACGAGGAGTGGAACAGCTGGAGAGTGAGCTAAAGACAGCAGAGACAGAGTGGAAGTCCCAAAGGAGCCCCGCACAGAGTCCCCTGAGACAAGCATGGAGGGTATCCAACAAGCAGCACGGGCAGCACGGTGGTGCAGTGGTTAGCACTGTTACCTAACAGCTAGAAGGTTCCAGGTTCAAATCCCCAGGCTGGCAGGGGTAGGAATTGTTCTGTGTGGAGTTTGCATGTTCTCCCTGTGCTGCGTGGGTTTACTCCAGGGGCTCCAGTTTCCTCCCACAATCCAAAGACATGCATGTTAGGTTAATTGGTTGTTCTAAATTGTCCCTAGATATCTGTCTCCTATAGGCCCTTAGAATAGAGGGTTAGTACTAGTGAAGTGCTTTGAGTGGTCTTTGAGACTAGAAAAAGCGCTCTATAAGTACAGGTCCTTATCCCTTATCCCTTATCCAAGAGGACATGCAGATAGACCCAGGAGAGATTGAGGATGCTGATGAAGAAGTGGGACAGACTGCTGAGGGAACAATGGACAAGGAGGACATGTGTCCCCAAACACCTATCATACCTAGAAGGAACCCACCCCAAAAACATGTTTTCACCAAGTAAACTGTTGTGATTTCCCTGCCTATTTGAGGCAGGAGAGATGAAACCCACATGCAGGAGGACATTGTGCGCAATTTATTGAACAAAGGAGGCAAACAGTCCATCAAAATCAACAGAGAAACACAGAATGGCAAGGATGCTCTGGGAAGCTGACTAGACGCTCCTCAGCTCACCAGTGAGTAAGCCCAAGGGACCCAAGGCACTGCAGGACAGCTGAACAGCGGGGAAAGGCAGCCTGGACACCCAAGTGCTTCCTAGGCGAGACTGGAAGCGGCGGGTACCGAAATACTCACTGGAGCCGGGAACAGAGACGTCCGTGGATGGAATCCCAGAGCTGACCTGCAAAAAGAGAAGAGAACATACACAGGTGTGTGTGAATGCCTATGAGCATGTAAGTGAGAATGAATGGTTGTGTGTGTGTATGTGTGCGGGAGTGTGCATGAGTGAAAGAATGAGGGCATGCGTGTGTGTGTGTGTGTGTGTGTGTGTGTGTGCGTGTGTGTGTGTGTGCATGAATGAACAGAAACTGAACACAAATGACAATGACAGACAGCTGGCATGTACTGGCAGGAGAGGGGGGTGTGCCATGGGACTGGGCTGGGAAATCCAGCCCAACCTATAACAGTAAACTGTCATTTGAGTCCTGTGTTCTGGAAAGCAACCAGCAAAAGGCAGAGAGGAAGACAACTGTGGAAAAGTCAAGTCACCTACATACTTACTACAAACTTATTGCAAGCACTCATAAGCATATTTGCATTTACTAATAAAGCAGTGTTTTGTCTTCTGCATTCTTCTTTTCATAACTCAAGTGTATTCGTGCTAAGGAAATGGGTCATCTGTTTGTTTGAGGGGGGTTTGTATTGATGACAGGGACGTCGTCAAATAAAGAAGCGGTAGATGTAAGGTGGATGTTGATGTTGCCCTCTTGAGGGCACCATTAGGCTAGTTCTTTGGAGATTTTGTGGCCAGTTTGTCCTAGTGGGCTACTGTATTGTGGACATATTTGCACTGGATGCCATTTTTGCTCACTTTGTTATATGTAGCTGAAAGGTAAGTTTGTTGGAGGATGCAGTGATCTTCCTCCTACATCATTCCCTGTCCCACCTAGAAAAGCCTGGGAGCGCTGTGAGGATCATGTTCTTTGATTTCTCCAGTGCTTTCAACACCATCCAGCCAGTGATCCTGAGGGACAAGCTGCTGTGCACAGGGGTGGACCAGCACCTGTCATCGTGGATCCTAGACTACCTCACAAACCGACCAGTTTGTGAAAACCCAGGACTGTGTGTCTGATACCATCATCTGCATTATGGGGGCCCCCAGGGAACAGTTCTGGCTCACTTCCTGTCCGCCCTCTACACTGCTCACTTCTCACACAACACACCACACTGCCATCTACAGAAGTTCTCTGACGATTCTGCGATCATCAGCCTCATTTCTGATGGGAATGATACAGAGGATTTATCCAGAACTTCGTGGACTTGTGCCTGTGGAACTGCTTCCAGATCAATGCAAGGAAAACCAAGGAACTGGTGGTAGACTGCCGCAGGTGCGGACAACCCCTCACAGCACCGGCAAATATCCAGGGAACAGACATTGAGATGGTGACATCTTACAAGTACCTGGGTGTTCACCTGAACAATAAACTGAACTGATCACACAACACCAACACACTCTACAAGAAGGGGCAACACAGGCTGTTCCTCCTGAGGAGACTCAGGTTTTTTGGAGTGCGAGGGGCACTCCTGAAGACCTACGATTCGGTGGTGGCATCAGCCATCACAGTTGGAGTGGTCTGCTGGGGCAGTGGCATCACGGCAGCCAACAGGAAGAGACTGAACAGGCTAATCAAAAAAAGCTAGCTCTGTTCTGGGGCAACGCCTTGACACAGTGGAGGAGATAGGAGAGAGGAGGATGGTGGCTAAGCTGTCATCTCTGCTGGAGTCCGAGTCCCACCCCATGCAGGACACACTGAATGCACTAAGGATCTCATTTAGTGGTAGGCTGTGCCATCCTAGGTGCGCGACGGAGAGGTTCCGCAGGTCCTTCCTACCTATGGCTGTCAGACTTTATAATCTAACCAGGGCTGTTCGTAGAGGTCATATTAAATGTACTAAACGTAACAACTTTGCACAATAGAGATTGTCCCCTCCAATACACAACTAGAGCAATAACAATCATTACACAGGGTTACAAAAAAATTTTTGTAAGTTGTCTGTGTTTTTTCAACTGATTTAAGACAATTTTGCACCGCTGAATCTGAAAATGACATCTGTTTCTCTCAATCAGGTTAGGTTTTTATGCTAAGTTGATTTTTTTTTTTTAAATCTGATCTTCTGACTAAAGATCATTACATTTTTGTGACATTATCAGTTGATTTTTGTTAATATTTCTCATCCAAAATAGATTTTTAAGAGAAAAAATCATTTTCTAACACACTTTATTGATTAAATGTTACAAACTTCGATTACTGTAAATTGAATAGTAGACATTGATAAAGGTAAGTACATGTAAATTGAATGTTACGTCATCATTGTTCAAAATTCTGAGCTTCAACTTCCGTTTATTCGAACCTCTAGAATGCTCAGCGGCAGGGATGTCTCTCTTCAGAGTCCAACAGTAATCAGCCATCATGACAATTTATGACATCATGCCATAAATTCGCGCATGCAAACTCTTCAGAGTTAGAGAAATTTCAAGAAATAAAAAAGAATTTTGCTTCATATAAAGTGAAAATACCCATACATGTAAACAAAAACATAAAAAACATGTGGCCATAGTTCAAAAAGTTGACCTGATTGAGCAAAACCAATGTGATTTTTGGATTCAGCACATCATAATTGTCCTAAATCAGCTAAAAAAAACTTTAAACAATAAATTTGGTGTTGAACAGTGTTATTGAGGCTGACAACAACACTGTTGACTCAGATGTGAAATATACTGTCTGGGTACATATCAATATTCTGCAGGGTAATTTTACAAACCATAATTTTTTTTTAATTTGATTTTATATACTTTATTGATCCCCAGAGGGGAAATTGAGGGCATCCACCTGGATGGATGAAGCAGCCACGGTACGGCGCTATCCCTTAACCATTCACACACACATTCACACCTAGAGCCACTTTAGAGTCTCCAATTAACCTAACCTGCATGTTTTTGGTCTGTGGGAGGAAACCGGAGAAATCCCAGAGTAAACCCACGCAGATACGGGGAGAACATGCAAACTCCACACAGATCACTGTTGGTCAGGGGATGGGATCAAACCAGGGATCCCATGGCCAAGGGTGAGTTGCTGTGCTGGTGCAGTGCTAACCACTGCGCCACCGCACCGCCCAATAATGCTGTTTATTCCATCTAGCTGCAATGCTCCTGCACTGTGTATATAACTGTGTACATATGTATATTCATTTACTGCTTTGGCTAACCAGTTCTTATCTTATTATCTTATTTACTATTGCTCTGAGCGCTGCTATCCCTTTGCTGTTCTAATCCTGGAATTTCACCATTGTGGGAATAATAAAGGCTTATCTTATCTTATCTTATCTTATCTTATCTTATCTTATCTTATCTTGGTCAGTATGTTGCACTGAAAGAGCAGTATTAACAAGTTGAATTGGACATTTAATGAGTTTATGTGTATCCATGCTTGTGTAAAAAGTCAGACTTTATTTTGAGATCCAAGATGAGATCCAAACAAAGATCCAAGATGGCGCCCACAGCGGTCGACATGGTGCTTCGCTGCGCTCTTTGTTTGTTTTTGTTTGTCAATTGTGTGTCTGCTTGCACTTATACCCGTGAAGAACTTTTAAATATCAGGACTTTGACCCCCACGGACCTCCTCCCAGTTTTTCTAGCCCCTGCCGCCGATCTGGTTTATTGTTTGGCTCGGAAAGTGAGACGGCGGAAGAGAGGAAGACGAGCGGGCGCTCTCGTACGACTTCGCAGGAGAGGCTCGCGAACGGCGCTGCCTGGCATATTTCTGTCCAATACCAACTCTCTCTCTAACAAGGTGGATGAACTGAGACTGCTGATGCGTTTTAAGGACCTCGCCTCCTCAGCTGTCCTCTGCTTTACTGAGACCTGGCTCCGGGAAAATATACCGGACAGCGCGCTGCGCCTCGACGGCTTCCAGCTCTTCCGTGCTGATCGTGACACAGAGCTGTCCGGCAAGACCACAGGAGGCGGTGTCTGCTTCTACATCAACTGTAGCTGGTGCTCTGATGTAACGGAAATTTCCAAACACTGTTCTCCTGCCTTGGAATTTCTTGTTATCAACTGCAAGCCTTTTTATTCCCCACGGGAGTTTGCTTCTTTTATACTGATCGCTGTGTACGCCCCTCCCGACGCGGACACGCGCGAAGCTCAGCGCGTGCTCGCGGATCACATTCAACACACAGAGCGGAGTTTTCCAGACTCGCTGATTATTGTGGCTGGCGACTTTAATCAGTGCAATCTGAGCCACGATCTCCCCCGCTACAAACAGTTTATTAAATGCCCCACCAGAGGATTAAACACACTGGATCACTGTTACACCACAGTGAAAGACGCATATCGCGCTGTCCCTCGAGCTGCGCTGGGATTATCTGATCACGTGATGGTTCACCTCATTCCCACATACAGACAGAGATTGAAGCTCACTAAACCTGTTGTGAGCACTACGAAGATACGGACCAGTGATGCTGAGGAGAAGCTGGAAACGTGCATGGAAATATCTGACTGGGGCATGCTTAAAGGAGCCACGCATGATCTGGATGAGTACACGGACACTGTGAACTCATATATCCACTTTTGTGAAGAGAACATTCTTCCATCACGCACCAGGGTGAGTTACTCTAATGACAAACCCTGGTTCACAGCTAAGCTCAGACAGATCAGGAAGGAGAAGGAAGCAGCGCTGAAAAGTGGAGACAGGGACTGCTACAGGGAGGTTAAATACCGGTTTAACAGAGAGCTGAAGAGGGCTAAATCTGTGTACTCAGAGAGACTCCAGCAGCAGTTCACTGCTAATGATTCGGCTTCCGTGTGGAGAGGACTGAGGCAGATCACCAACTATCGGCCTCAGGCTCCTAAAGGTCAGGATGACAAAGCCCTTTGTCAGAGACTGTCCCAACACTATGCCCGTTTTGACACCTCGTCATCTGTGTCCAACTCCCCCCCTCCCTCCAGCTCCACAGCCTCCACATTCCCTACTTCATTTAAGGCACCCCCCCCACCTCCCCCCCTCCCCTTATCATCAGTGAGCAGGATGTGCTCAAACAGTTCTCCAGACTGAACCCGCGCAAGGCCCCCGGCCCAGACGGCGTGTCTCCCTCCACCCTGAGACTCTGTGCGAAACAGCTGGCTCCTGTATTCACAGACATTTTTAACACCTCCCTTAAGTTATGCCACGTGCCGTCCTGCCTCAAATCCTCCACCATCATCCCTGTCCCCAAGAAGCCACGGATCACTGGACTTAATGACTACAGACCTGTAGCGCTCACCTCTGTAGTCATGAAGTCCTTTGAGCGCCTGGTCCTGTCCCACCTCAAGTCCATCACCACCCCTCTCCTGGACCCGCTGCAGTTTGCCTACCGAGCCAACAGGTCTGTAGACGATGCAGTCAGCCTGGCCCTCCACTCCATCCTGCAGCACCTGGACTCCCCGGGAACCTACGCCAGGATCCTGTTTGTGGACTTCAGCTCCGCATTCAACACCATCCGCCCCGCTCTGCTCCGGGACAAGCTGTCCCTGCTCAACGTGCCTGACTCCCTCTGCAGGTGGATCATCGACTTCCTGACGGACCGGAGGCAGCATGTGCGGCTGGGAAAGACTGTCTCAGACTATACTAGCATCAGCACCGGATCACCCCAGGGCTGTGTACTTTCCCCCCTACTCTTCTCCCTTTACACCAACTCCTGCACCTCCAGCCACCAGTCTGTCAAGTTGATCAAGTTTGCGGACGACACCACCCTCATCGGGCTCATCTCCAACGGCGACGAGTCCGCCTACAGGAGAGAGGTGGCCCAGCTGGCGTCCTGGTGCAGCAATAACAACCTGCAGCTGAACGCTCTGAAGACAGTGGAGATGATTGTAGACTTCAGGAAAGTCACTACTCCTCTGCCCCCCCTCACCCTCTCAGGCTCTCCCATCACCACTGCTGATTCCTTCCGCTTCCTAGGCACTACCATCACCAGGGACCTCAAATGGGAGCTGACCATCAGCTCACTCATCAAAAAAGCCCAGCAGAGGATGTTCTTCCTGCGGCAGCTGAGGAAGCTCAAGCTACCCACCAAGATGTTAGTGCAGTTCTACACAGCCATCATCGAGTCCATCCTCACCACCTCCATAACCGTGTGGTACGCAGGAGCCACTGCCAGGGACAGACTAAGGCTGCAGCGCGTCGTGCGCACTGCTGAGAAGGTGATCGGCTGCAAGCTCCCATCTCTCCAGGATCTGTACATCTCCAGGACCCGGAGGCGTGCTGGCCGGATCATAGCCGATCCCTCACACCCTGGTCATGTACTGTTTGCCCCCCTCCCCTCTGGTAGAAGACTTCGGTCCATCCAGACTAAAACCTCCCGTCACATGAACAGCTTCTTCCCCTCTGCCATTAGACTGCTGAACACTAAGTGACTCTCGTGCACCATGTACAGCAGCTCAACCAGACTCATGTCAATCATCACTGTTTTCTTCCTGCATTACCGACTGCACTATATAGTTCTCCACAGTATCTGCTGCTGGCTAATATATATTTTAACTGTTGACCAGTATCACTTAATCTTATCCTACACTTTATTACATGTATAGTTTATTTCTCTTATCTTATCATGTTTAATGTTGCAGCATTGTACCGAGACAAATTCCTAGTTTGTGTACTACATGAACAATGGCAATAAACCTGATTCTGATTCTGATTCTGATTCTGAGATGATTTGTTTCTGCACACTTGAGTAATATGGCACTTTTTTGTGCGTTCTGTTTTATGTTTCTGAATGCATGGCGAGGGGTCTTCCACATGTGACTGAGCCATGTTCAAAGGCGAATAAATGAAGTTGGGAGTTCACTACCACATTCCAAAACCCTGTTTCCGGTGTCTCATTCTTCACCCACCACATCTTGTATATTAAGACACAATTCAGAGGCTCAGGAGGGCTAAGTTTGAGGAACTGGTGCCTAGCAAGTGGGTTACCTATACTTTTATCTACAGTATATATTAGTGTTGGGTCCATTAATTGAGATTATCCTGATTAACTCACCCCTTTGATTGCTATCATATTTGTGATCATATTTGTAATTAATTGTGATTGCTTGTGGAAGGAAAAAGCAGAAGTTTTGAAATGCAGGTACCGTTTCCGTCAGACAGTCTATAATGTGACTCAAAACAGAGATGCGTGAAGTCCAATTCATGGCACAAACTTCTCATTTTATTTAATTCTGAGTGTTTAGATCAATGTTTAGATCAATGCACCACCCCAAACCGAACACTTGAGAGAAGAGAAAAGACCAATGGATAGGCAGAAGCCAGCTGTGGAGGAGTGCTGACAGCTAACCTAAAAGCTAACCCTGGACGAAAACCACTTCCATCAGTTCTGTGCATGAATGTCTGCTTCCAAGAAAACAAACTGAACAATCTACTACAGGAGCTCACACCGAAGAGGGAGGTGAGAAATGTAACTTCTATAACAACTGAAAAGATAACTGGTGTAATAAAGTGGTTGCAAGTTGTTTACGCATGCAGCATTTCTACAGCACTTAGGACTTTGTTTTTGTTTTTGTTTTTTGTTTTTTGAGAAAACCCAGTTAAATTCAAAACACTTTATTTATCCCTGAAGGGCAATTTTTCTAGATAGCTGCCATTTTTGACATACTGTATTGAAGGCTTTATATATAAACCTGTAGTTGCAGAAAGCAAGCATATTTGTCCACTCCTATGTTAATGAAAGTGTAAAAACTTGAAAAAACGACCAATTCATGGTACATTGTATAGAAAAAAATTGCAATATTATTAAGCACGATTAATGTACTGTAGTGAAAGAGTTAATGGGCACCGGCATGATGACTCAGCCGTATGGAGACATCATCAGGCTGAGCCAATAAATGGGGAGAGTTAGCCATCTTAGGCCTCTCTCGACTCTCAGCAATATAGCACACAGTCACAGTAAACCTGCACTGTATAAGTAACTGTTTATTATAATAAAGTTTGTGTTCCAGCACAGTTAAGCTCTCCGCTGGCCATTCTGGGTTTCCAGACATAACATTTGGCGACGAGAGTAATACCATGGAAGCATACCTGAGGCCACTAAGACTGTTTCTGGAGTACCCCGGTGAGTCACCCGTTCATTGGCCGCGCTGGCTTGATACCTTCGAGACGTATGTGTCGGCGTTGGACTTGGGCAAATTGGACAAGGTATGGAAGTGAGCTCTGTTAGTTCACAACCTGGGCATAGAAGGACAATGCATTTTCCACATGTGTAAAACACAGGCCAAGGGGTAATTCAAAACATAACTTTCAGGGTTGTTTTAAACCAGGTGAAGAGTCACAGGTAGCAATCAAAGGGGAAACTTTAAAATGAGGATGTTCAAAGAATTTATTTACAATAAAATGTGTACAACAAATTCCCACTTAAATAAAAAGCCTAAACTAAAACCTAAGAATTAAAATTAAATTAAATTAAGCTAAAACAGAATAAAATGCTAACTAAAAAATCTTAAGCTAAAAAACTAAAAGTGGGCTAAAACAAACTATAAAAGTCCTTAGAAGTTGAGGAGGAGGGTCCACTCTTCCAGGCCAAATTCCATCTCCTACCACGACACCGACACCTTCAGGAAACTTGTACAGGGGAAGACACTTGCCAGCAGTACATCCAGATTTCTCATCGTCATCATAATCATCATCATCATCATCATCATCATCATCCTCATGGTCATGGGGTGCTATTATCTGGGAACCAGATACATACAGCGAAGGCAGAGCTCCTCACTCCCCCAACTGCTCCACACGGAAGCGTCCTCCCCCAAATGCTGGCATCATGGTGGTCCTGGCCGTTACTGTTCCTCCTCCTCAGTCAGCCCTCCTTCTGCCATTTTCCTGGGACTAGCAGCCTCCTCTCATCAGCAGAGCTCTCATCTGGCCGGCTGTCCTGGCAGGGCTCTCCTCCAGCAGGGGCCTCTCCTCAGGTAGGGCTCTCCTCCAAGCAGGCCCTCATCCAGCCAGGCCTTCCCTGAGGCAGGGCTCTCCTCCCAGGCAAGGCTCCTTCCTCCTGGCAAAAAAGCCTCTTATGTGCAGCCACAGGCGCTGCACATCCCCAATCAACACAGGTGCTGCTGATTAGTAATTAGGGGAAGCACAGGGGGGAAGTAGACAACATTTCCAATTTAAAAATACACTGATTAAGTATAAAAAACGAAACATGCAAACTATAAATAAGCATGCAACACAAACTTAAAAACCACATAAAACACAAAAAAAACACAAAATACTTCCACCCTGTGACACACACTAGGACCAATGGACTCATTTGCTGATGCTGTAGAGCTGCTAGCTAGCTAGCTACTTCACCACACCTGACAATGTGTTGGCACGGCACATTAGGTTCTGCCAATGGCGACAGAGAATTGGAGAAATGACACAACAATTTGTCGCAGACCTTCACCACATAGCTAGCATGTGCACATTTGGTTTGTTGGAAGATGAAATGGTGCGGGACCAGTTGGCCGAGCACACTAGCAACCCACGGCTGCAAACAAAGATGCTAACGGTGCCAAACGACATGATGCTAACGCTATTGAGCTAGCATTCCAGCTAGAGTATGCCAACAGGTTAGCATTGGAGCTAGGTGTGCAGCAACAGCAGCAGCAGCAGCCAAGCCAGACACCGCTGACATACGCAGTGAGCATGGAGGAACCCAGGGACACGGCAGAAGAGATCGAAGTGAACACTGTGGACCGGAGGACCGCTACGAAATGCTCCATGTGCGGCAGCTGTGGTTTCCCAAATCACCAAGAGAGAGCATGTTTTTGCCCAGCAAGGGGGCAATGATGCAAGAAGTGTGGAAAATTTAACCACTTTGCCAAAGTTTGCCAGTCACTGACACTGCTGAGCCCACTGGCCAAACAGAGCCACCCACCTGCAACAACCATCCACACGGTAAGGTCCAGAAGCGTGGCATATGCATTCTGCATGGTGGAGATGGACGATGTTACTTTGCCACTCCTGCTCGACACCACTGCAGTGAGGTCGATGTTGAATTGCGCCACAGTTTCCCCAACCGCATGACTGGAAAGAACCCAATGGCGCTGTATGGGTATGGTAGTTTCAGAGAGAGTAATGTAGAGACCATCAAGCTAACAGTCTGCTACGCGTCAAAAATAGTTACTGACTTTATCTTTCAAGTGTCCACACATGGAGAACACATATTAGGATGTGACCTTTTCTACCAACTGGGTTTCTCCATCCACGACAGAAATGGACTCCGCTTGACCGACTACCATGGTTGGGACAGAACATACCCTGATGATGATGAGTGGGACGAGACACAACAGGAGGACAACAATGAGAGCACAGCCGTCTCATGCGCACAGGAGGAACGCTACCTGGAGAGGGGACAGTGACCGGACTCGCCCCTGATCCTCACCCAGCATGAGCCCATGGGAGCTGTTGCAGAGCTGCAGGAGAGGGAGCCCACGCCCACCAAGGATCCCGGGACACAGCAACCCAGTATAGAGTCTAACAATGATGATAGTATCACATCACAATGACCAGACTTCCCAGGTAAGGGTGTAGGGTTTTATATGTGTAGTTTATTGTTGGTACAAGTATTAATGTAAATATGCATGTGAGTAGGAATGAGGTTTGTCTTCATTACAAACACATACAGTATAAGCTTGTGGGGCACCAGTACAAAAGAATGGACAATTTTGTTAATAATTCTGTATTTGTATCAATAATGAATCAGTCTCAAAAAAAAAAAAAACCTGAGTTCTCGTCTGCTTTTAATCAAGAAGATGGACATGAAATCAAACAATAACTCCCATATGTCTTTTCAATAGTTTAATGAGAAATTTCAAGATATATAAACACATTCAGATAACTTTAAGACCATGAATTCAACATGTATCATGAGCACATTAGACTGGTAATGGGTTACTGAGAATAAAGTGTATTATCAAACATTTGTGGAACCAAGGAAAACCATAGCTTAACTTGGCACTGTAATGGAAAATGAGGAACCATAAAATAGCATTTGTTAAGAAAAATGGATGCAATTTTACAAGGAAAATGATGATTAAACTATTTTATAAAAAGGAAAATTTGTGTTACTCTGAAAAGGAACGGAGATTAATGAAAAGACAAATGCATTTGAAGCTCTGAAAGGAGTTTGAAGATATTAGGTTTATAGAACTTATACCAGTATATCAAGTTTAATTTGGACAACAGACCTTCAGCACAGCAGAGTCAGATTGTGTCCCCTGGCGGTAGCAGGCAGTCCAGCTTGACGGGCGTGGATTCTGTTGAGAGAAAATGGCACGCAGGTTCTGCCCCATGGCTACAGGCCTACTCCTGGAATCACAAACATGAGTTGGGTACTTATTCCGCTGGCCGATGTCTTTTTATGCACAGAAAAAGGAATTTGGCCAGGTTGGCAAATTCTAGATATTTGTTTATCGTTCAAAGTCTGATCAGAAAATCAAACTTGATAAATAAAAATAACCAGAACAAAGTTGATTTAACTCTTTGAGTGTGACTGTCGCGGAATTGCGACATAACCCCCATAGTGGTCAAGACTGGTAAATATTTTTTGTCAGTAAAATAGTTCAGATTTCCAAGGCTATAACTTCAAAGTGGTAAGAGATAATGGCTTACTGTCAATTAGAAAGATGTAAAATATGATCCAAAGTTTCAGATAGGAATAAATTTATGCATCTAATTTCCATAATGTCGTTCCACCTCTTTAAATTCCATAACTCAGTCAAAACTGGACTTTGGACGTATTTACACAAAGAATGGTTCAGTCTTTTGACACCATTTTTTTTGTACAGAGGTACCTCATCATCTTATCTTCAAAGTATATGAACAAGAAATCAGTACATTTAAAAAAAATTAAATAAGTCACTTACTGTTGACAAAGCGGGGCTGGCTGGCGTGGCTGCTGCGTTTTCACAAATCGTGGTCCAAATTTTGCGTTCTGCCGGTAATTTAAAGTCTGTACACATCTACAAAATCTTATGATTATCCCACATAAATTACGCTTGTATCCCGTGGCTATTTTCTGCGTACAAACCCAAAAAAGTGACGGTGACCGATCGTGGCAATATTAGCTTTCTGGGCTAAATGCTACAAACAGGAAAAGGAAATGAGGAGTTCTTCTTCTTTGGTGTATTACGTGCCATCCACTGAGTCCTCCAACGGATGTCTGCCACCTTTTGAAAATGGCAAATCAGTACAATCAGTACAAATCCCCAATGCAGGTGATCATGTCAGTGAGAAGGCAGGTGCAGTGCCACGCTCTGCCACAAGGGGCATGCAAATTCTCACACTCAAAGGGTTAAGCTTGGTAAAAATCAAACAAAATCTTCTTCTCACGGTAATTTAAGAAAAATGAGTAAAATAGGAAAAAGTGAATTCTAAAGAAACGAAAAAGTTTACACAGAGCATAGCTCTGAGCTTGCTTAGGCAAAAAGGAAGAACAGGAATACTGCTTCTTCAAGAAACCACTCCTCACTTTCCACTCGACTGCAACTCTAGAACAAAGGAAAGTTATGCCCAACTACATTCAAAGATTAGGGTTGGCTCTGCCCATTAGCATAAACTTTTGACCAATTGCACTGAGTTTCTTTGTTCAGCAGAGGTCATAAACCTTACTAAAAAGGAGATGTGTGGAGACTTGGAAGCTGGTTGGTCAGTTCATAGTTTTGAAATGTGTGTCTCCCACAGAAAAGGGGAGAGGATTTGATATGAAAAGTGCAATCCTCCTAAACATATATGGGCTGACTATGAGTGCATAAATTCTTTAAAACTTTAATGACTAATATATTCTACTTAACAGAATATCTTAACAGAATATTCTACTTAATACTTCCCGCCATAATCTTCAAAAGAGGATGATGTGTGTGGGGGAAAAGATGAGTTATTTCATTGTTCACAATTAATAGTTTAACTTCAGAGAGAAATATTCCTATGTTATCCATTGGAGGACAATGTTGGATTCTTGAGTTTCAATGAGGAATCTTACTGGTCAGGGTCTATGGAGCGTACTTTTGCAAATGGATTGGAGAGGGTCAATTTCCCAGTGGAATGTGGCTTCAAAGCTGTGGTCTTTAGGTGAAAGATAAAAAAGGTCTTAACTCTTCTCCAAAAAAACATGAATTTTTGCTTATTTCAAACCAGCTGGTAATGCTACATCCCCCCCCCCAGTATCAACAATGAACTTCGATCATCTTTGGTACTCATACTTGGCAGCTGGTTCCAATGGAAGACCACTGACTCAATCCATTATCCATTGGAGGTCAATGTTGGACTCTTGAGTTTCAATGAGGAATCTTACTGGTCAGGGTCTGTGGAACGTCATCGTACACCTGTCAGTTTTGGCATTTCTTTGGCAAATGGATTGGAGAGGGTCAATTTCCCAATAGAATGTGGCTTCAAAGCTGTGGTCTTTAGGTGAAACGTGAAAAAGGGAGTCTTAACTCTTCTCCAAAAAAAGGATGAATCTTTGCTTATTTCAAACCAGCTGGTTATGCTCCAAGGGACAGAGGGAACCAGACTGTTTTTGAATCCTCACGCAATGCCAGTCTACAGGAGCCGCAGCTGAGCCACTGGATGACAAGTCCATGGCCGTACAAGACACAGCTGAGTCACCAGATGCCTTCCGGATCCCTGACCAGCATTGGCCTCCAGGGACTGCCGCAGTAGCACTGGATGAAGAGTCCGTGACCCACCAGGTAACAGCAGAACCATTGCAACTTGACGGACCCCCCACAATGGTTGTGGATACTACATCACCGCAACTGCAGCGACATGTGCAGTTGAACAGAATGCCACTTGCGGTGTTGGATTGGGTTCGGCAAAACTGAGCGACTGGGTCTACAGTCAACCACATCACGGCCTCCAGCACCACTGACACCCATGAGGATTGCCGCGCAGCTGGGACCAGTGACCTTCCAGTTGACAGATGGTTTGGTGTGGCATGCCAATCGTCTCCGTCGAGTTTGAGTGGCAGCTCCGAAGGACGAGGCTTTGTGGGAGTCAGCTCACACAGTGTCGGACCTGGACTGGTTTGTGGAAGATGGTCCCAGTCCAGGGGACCCAGCACTTCCAGGAGCGCGTCCATCACAGGGTCACTACAAGGCCCCTCCAGCAGAACTGCCTTCCCCATGGAAGAAACATTAAAAAAGAGAGAGAAAGGACTGTTTAGTTAGGGGTGCGGCTGCCAGCTGAGAGTGGCAGAATAACCCACTCAGCCACGCTGGACTACGCGGTGGTCCACCTACTAGCCCTAGTTAGTTGTGTTTTATGTGTTACCAAATTGAGGAGGATTAATTAGACTATGTTATCTGTTTTTCCAAGGGGGGGGGGGGGTAAATGTAGTGAAATGGTTAATGGGCACCAGCGTGATGACACAGCCGTATGGGGACGTCATCACGCCAAACCAATAAATGGGGATAGTCGGCCATCTTAGGCCTCTTTTGACTCAGTGATATAGCACACAGTCACAGTAAACTTGCACTGTATAAGTAACTGTTTATTATAATAAAGTTTGTGTTCCAGCACAGCTCAACTCTCCATTGGTCATTCTGGGTTTCCAAACATAACATGTACAATTTCATAATATTAATCTTGATTAAAATTTTAATCCTTGTCCACCACTAGTATACTGTATATATGTATTTGTGCTGCACAGGGTACAGTAATTAAAGTGCATAAAATGAAACTGCTGAATATATTTAGTCCAGAAAGTACAATCAAGCATTTTTGTGTTTTTGTTGTTCAGTCTCACTAATGATCAGAATTTATTCTTAGGACACATTTTCCTTTTTCTGATCTTTCATTGCCCAGATTGCATAATCTTCACATTCATGCTAATGATTAATATGCTACAAACTCTAAATTAGTACCCACTCATTCTGCCTGACCTTATAGTCTTGTTCCATCTCAACTTCAGGATGATAAATGAGAGCACCATTTCATCTAAAACATTTCATATTCATTAAAATCAATAAAGCAATGGTGTGCATTTGCTTAAAACAAGGGGTAATGAAGCTGAGGCCAGTGTCTCTCAGTCTTTGAGGCAGATATTAGCTTCTACTGGTATGGTGTGCTGTTATTGGTATGGCCTTAAGTGTAATGCATCCTCCAGATGGCCTTCCTCAATTGAGCGATTCTTTTCCAACACCCCGAGGAAGCAATGTGGGTGCTCAGACTCCTGCTAGCTACGTATATATTTTGAGTGTGTTGCGGTGCCCTTCACAGAATTAGTCATAGGAGTGTGAGCATTATTAAATTCAAATTAGAGACCTGCTGTGTTTCAAACCACATGGATAATTGAGGGATTTTTAATCAATGTTTACAAACACTGAGCAGAGGTCAAATTAACCACCGACCGACCTCTTGTGCTTTAAGATATGTGTGCGCATGGCCATTCACACCTGTCTTATGCAGTTTCATTCTATAATATAATAAATTTTTGTGTGTAGAAATCAATTGCTTACCTGCCATTCACTTCATAATCTTTTCTGGGGTATGATTGACAGCTTTGTGGTGCACGGCAGCATTGCTGCTGTGGAAGCAGGGGGTTAAGTGAATATGAAGTGCTAACATTAGCCAAGCTGTCTCGCTTCATTCGGCATGTCTAATGATATGACCAATAGATTTATTTCACTTTTTCCTTTTGTTAACTGTACTGATGATCCTCTTATGTTGAATCAGTGTGAGGCAGATTACAATGCCTTTTCTTTCTTTCAGGGGTTAGTGGTAACACTGGTCAACACCAAATTTATTGTCTAAGTTTTTTTAGCTGATTTAGAGCAATTTTGACGTGCTGAATCCAAAAATCACATTGGTTTTGCTCAATCAGGTCAACTTTTTGAACTATGGCCACGTTTTTTACGTTTTTGTTTACATGTACGGGTATTTTTGCTTTATATGATGCAAAATTCTTTTTTATTTCTTGAAATTCTCTGAATTTTGAACAATGATGACAAAACATTCAATTTACATGTACTTATCTTTATCAGTGTCTACTATTTAATTTACAGTACAACTGTACAACTGCTGTACAACTGCTTATAACTTAACATAGAAACCTGACCTGATCGAGAGAAATGGATGTCATTTTCGGATTCAGCGGTGCAAAATTGTCTTAAATCAGTTGAAAAAAAACAGACAACTTACCAAAAAATTATTTTTGTTATGTTGTGTAATGAATTTGAGAGCTGAATTTTTCAAGTAAATGAAATACAGTTTCAATTTTATTGCGATACACATTCAAACCAATAGAGTCAATTTCAAATTAGGCCATTCAGTTTCAAATTTTAAAAAGCAATTATTCAAACTGATTAATTCAGGTTCAAATTCAGGTATTCAAATTCAAATAATAAAAATTCAAATTCGGTTTCTGCTGGCACAAACCCTATCCCATAAAAAAATCTCTAAAAATTCTCTTTAATTTTTTTTTAATTCTAAAAAAAAAATAGAAATAATTTTTTACATCCTAACTCACCTAAAACAGGAAATGTTTAGTCTGATTTAATGCCAGACCATTAGAAATAAAGGTTATGCGTTTCATTTATTCAGTGTATGCAAACTTCTGGTTTCAACATGTGCAAAGTTCACTCAAAAGTTATAATTAGCTGCATGTTCCATCACTCTATTTCTTAAAAATGTTTGCACTTAGGTTTATTTAATACCTATGCTACACTTGAACATCCCCGACCTACCTGGCTGAGACAGCAGTCGAAACCAGAAGTTTAAATACACTGCATAAAAGACACATAACCTTTTTTTTTCCTCACTGTCTGACATTAAATCAGACTGAACTGTTTCTGTTTGTGGTCAGTTAGGATTACCAAAACTATTTGTATTTGCTAAATGATTTTTATATGTGCTATTTTTTTGAGAATTTATTATTACTTTCTTAAAAGTCATAAGTTTACATTCACTAATATCTGGAAGAGAAGAGAATTGTGGACCTCCACAAGTCTGGTTCATCATTGGGTACAATTTCCAGATGCCTGAAGATGCCACATTCATCTGTTGAAAAAAGTATACGCATGTATAAATACCATGGGAATGTACAGCCATCATACTGCTCAGGAAGGAGATGGGTTCTGTGTCCCAGAGGTGAAAGTGTTTTGGTGCGAAATGTGCATGTCAACCTCAGAACAAAAGCAAAAGACCGTGTGAAGATGCTGGCTGAAGCTGGTAAAAGAGTGTTATTATGCACAGTGAAAGGAGTCCTGTATCGACATAGGCTAAAAGGCCACTCAGCGAGGAAAAGGATATTATTCCAAAAGCAACATAAAAATGACATGCCCTGTGGTCTGATGAAATCAAAATTAAAATGTTTGGCCATAATGACCATCGTTACATTTGGAGGAAAAAGGAGGAAGCTTGAAAGCCTGAGAACACCATCCCAAATGTGAAGTATCATGAGGAAAGAACATTATGTGGAAATATTGAAGCAACATCTCAAGACATCAGCCAGGAAATTTAGTTTGGGTGCAAATGGGTCTTCCAATTGGAAAATGACCCTAAGCATACCACCAAATTAGTTACAAAGTGGCTGAAGGACAACGAAGTCAATGTTTTGGAGTGGCCATCACAAAGCCCTGATCTCAATCCCATAGAAAATTTGTGGGCAGAGCTGAAGACATATGTGAGCAAGACAGCCCACAAACCTGACTCAGTTACACCAGTTCTGTCAGGAGGAATGGGTCAAAATTCCAGCAAACTATTGTAAAGTTTACGTACATTTCCTTTAATGTATGTAAGGAACTTTGCTAGCATTGCCTTTAAACTGCATGACTTGGGTCAAATGTTTTAGATATCCTTCCACAAGCGTCTCACAGCGTGCATAACATGAATCGCTGAGATCTGAGTGTGTGAACCTGTTGAAATTAGCCTCCCCCAACTACCATATGCCAGAATATCTGCAGTCAATTAAAATGCTTTAAAAGTTTGTTGTTGTTGTTGTTTAATCAAGCTTGTTAGAAATTGTCCTTTCAGACAACTCATGAAATGCTTTACTGAAACAGATTCATGCTTTTTGCTGCTGGGGTGGTGGAGGGGTTTAAACAACAGTAATGAACAGCATCGTATAATCTGAGGCTAGATGGCACATATTCTGTTGCATAAATAGACTGCTAAATTAGAAATATATGTATGGCTATATGGCATCTGAAGAGTGCAAGAAGAAGCTCGAAACCGTGTTCCATGAAAAAAGTAAACTAATTTTTAAAACAATGGAAAATGTTATTATTCATCTCCAGTGTTCATCGTGAGAAACCTAAAATTAAGCACTTAGAAAAATATGTAATCCCCCCCCCTCAATTTTTTTAATAAACAGTACATATGCTTCCAAGGCCTTTGGTGCTCTCCAGAAAGCTTACTAGGATACAACTGAGGCCTCTAAAGCAACTTGGGAATCAAATGGCAGGATAAAATCCCTGAAGTGGAGGTTCTTAGAAGGGCAGGAACAGCTAGCGTGGAAGCATTTATTACACCATCACAGCGGACTGCTCATTTATGGAGAAAGCTTCATGACCAACTTCCAAAAGCACTACTGTATGGAGAACTCAGCATTGGGAAAAGGAGACAAGGTGGCTAGAAACTGAGGTTTAAGGATGTGGGCAAAAGGCCCATGAAAGATGCTGGAATCAGAGACTTTAACTGCGAGAAAGATACCTCGGACAACTTAAAGTGGCACTCCACGCTAAGGAAGAGCATAGCTGCTATTAAAGAAAAAAGAGAGGGACTACATTAGAGCATGTCATTATCAATATTCCATGACAATTCAGTCAATTTTCACTTGGAACAGATGCCAAAGACTTTGTCACTCCAAAGCACAAAGGCGTTGTTGCTGCACCATCACTGACTCTGGTGGACAGTCATAAAAAAAACTCCACCTGTGAAGAAGATTACTTGCTTTGGTATAACCTAATATAATAACTATGACCAGAAATCATAGCACATTATGTAGTTAATCATGCAATTATGATCATTATCACAGCTGAAGCATGTGGTTACTTTTTAGAGTAGTACACATCTTTTCCACACGCACAAATCAGCCAAAACTTTCATCTTCTGAACTATCACCTTTCAGGTTGCCTCATTATATGCCTTGATCTTTTATGCATTTAGGTAAAAACAGAAGCCCTGCGATGCTTTGATCTCAGGCATAAAAGCTCCCGAGGAACTGACAGCACTTCAAGTTGGAAACAGTGTTAGATAGACTAAAATAATCTAAGACATTGTTTGATATTTTGCTCCATTATTGACCATGAAACAAAGAGGTAAATATTGACCTCATCAAATATTGAGGCGAAGCAAGGGAAGTGAAAAGAGCTACAAGGCCGCCCATAATAATGTCCTTTTCTGAGTGAAAACATTTTTTATCGAAACCAGTGTCACAGAGGGAAGTCACACTTTTTAATACACACGCTATGACACCACACTATTGTATAACAGACCTCAAATTTATTAAGGCCAGCTGTGTTGGCTTGAAAATTATAGATTTTTTAAAAGTTTTTTCAGACATCAATAGCTTCCTTTTAATGTGTGCTTTTCTGATATTTGTTCTCCCTTCATGTGTGTTTTTCAGACTGTCGTTTGAACAGTTAAACATTGATTCCAACTGTCCTCAGTTTGGGGAATTACAAACTCCTAAGTGACTTCAAAAGCACGGCCTTCATTTGTGGAACAGAACGTGATGATTCATTCACTTCTTTTTATGGACACAATTTGGTTGAAGCAGAAATGGAGGCCTCCGTCTCTGTGTGTCCATATGGCTTCAAAACATGTTCTGAAATAGGGAGTTTTGCAAAAAAAAAAAAAAAAAAACCCCACTATTCAGGCTATTCAACAGGCAGACGTTAACCACATATCTATTGAAACTGCTCCTCTATAGTTATAAAATTACAGAGTTCTTTAATTCTACAATCCTGTTTTAATCGTCCGATTCGTTCCTTCCACTTCTGACACATTTGCTCTTGTATTAGTTTGTTCTTCCTCCTGCTTTCTGACTCAACAAAGGTCATGCTGGTTTTGACGCACAGACTGAGAAAAGGAATAATTGGTAATGTTCGGACAATGAAGGCCCTAGTTGTATTAGTTATATTGCTAAAGGGTTCAAATCGATGCAAAGGTACTGCATGCTTTTAGACACAAATTACTTCATTTTCCCTGCAGACTATTGCACTGTATTGGTGACAGTATTTAATTAATTCATTCTCCAAGGCAACAAATTAAAAGGAAAAAAATCTGTTGTGGGGGAAAAAAAAGAAAATCAGCAGCCCAGTTGTGACCTGCTAGACAGTGAAGCTAATGACCTGTGGCCTGGAGCTGCAGTTTGTTATGACATAATCAGCTTAGCCACAATTTAATTTAGATATTATTGAAAGCAATATGAAAAAATATCAAGAAGAAGCACTTGCACTGACTGTGCCATGAAATAAAAGGATCATTAATTATGATATAATTGTGATTATTCTTCCTTTTAACGCAATTCTGTTTGTCCCAAAAGGGTGAAGGACAAACTATTCTTTCGTGGTGCTCAGCATAAAGTGTGTTCAAACATACACTTATACCTCCATTAATATATTCTGTAGGCAACTTTATTGCACTTATGTATATAGGACATGACTTTAATTCCATTTTTATCAACAGTGTACTGCTCCAGATTTACAAGTATGCACAGTGTCTCTTTAATTGTTTACTCTCGTGTCCTGTTCCTCTTAAATATGCATACAAAAAAAGAAGGAGGAAAGAAGACTTGTACTCCCAAGGATGTACTGGTACACTGTGAGTTTGGCTCAAAACAGAACTGGTTGAAGCTGGATGATGTTCAAAGAGGAGTTAACCCTATTTTATATTTTGAGCTGATTCAGTAAAAGAAAAGGAAAAAATAACACAACTTCACATGCGCTAATTTAATTGTGTAGACTAGTTCTATTGTCACTTCACGTTCTAGATTAAAGGGACTGATCTCTATACCCCATGCCACAAATGGGAATAAGTTGTACAGAAAAATGGAAGCCATGCGTGCACAAGGTATTGCAAATGCAGTATGACATAATGGGTATGCTTTTGTCAACCACGTGTTAGATGGCATGCGTGTGGCTCTTCAGTTATGTCTCCCCTTAACGTGCTTTGAAGTCTGAGAACAATGTCTTTAATGGATAGATATGTAAAGTGATGACACATAGAGAAAATATATGCTCTTAAAACAAAAAGTAATTTCTTATTCTTCAGACTTGAATATGGATACAAAGACTTTTACATTTTGAGAGAAACAACATTTATGGCCAGGACAAGCCTGGGTAGTGTACTCTACAGTGAATTAAATACCCAAATTGTCATGATTCAGATCAGGGTTAGACTCGAATGCAGAGCTGCCAGAACGATCACTCAGACTTCCATGAAAAGTTTCACAATTTTATTGAAAAACACACAGAAAATAAAAATGCAAACTCAAAGAAAACGAAACGCAAAAACGCCAACTTAAATCTTCACAAGACAGGTGCCCCCTGGAGCGCACGTAGCCTACGGGAGACAGCAAACAGAGATAATAAGGGACAGATTCTCCAAAGGAAGAATAATGCGGGAGAGCACACTTACAGCTTGAGCAGCGGAATCCAGCATGGAACTCCGGCAAGGACCGGGGAACGGGTGGAGGGCTGGGACCTGGGTGGATGTTGTGATCTTCCTGGTCAGGCGAGCGTGATCAGCTCCAGAGCAGGTGTGACAGGCCTTTACATACTCCTGCGCATCCTTCTTGAGTGTGGGCCACCAAAACACCCTTCGTAGCAAGTCAATGCTTCTGGAAATACCGGGATAACAGCCAAAAAAACTGGTATGCCCCCGCTGAATTACCTCACCACGTAGCGCCGCAGGGACATACAGCCAGTCCGGCAGGCCTCCCTCTGGGATGGGTTCCAATGATTGTGCCTGCTGGACCCTCTGCTCAATTTCCCCCTGGAGTGTCCTGAGAAAGCAGGAGGGGGGGGAGAATAGTCTCCGCAGCAGCTGCGGAGGAGGGGGTGGAGGAGAAGGAGTCAGGAAAAACTGACATGAGCGAGCATCAGCCTTGGCATTACAGGACCCTGGTCTGTACGAGATGAATAAACTAAACCTATTAAAGAACAGGGTCCACCAAGCCTGCCAAGAATTTAACCGTCCGGCCAACCGAAGGTATTCTAAATTTTTATGGTCAGTCCAGATAATGACCGGTTGGCTAGCTCCCTCCAGCCAGTGTCCCCATTCCTCCAATGCCAGCTTAAGGGCCAACAGTTCGCGGTCCCCAACAGCGTAATTCCTCTCAGCTGGTGTTAACCGCCAGGAGAAATACATGGACAGATGGAGCTTCTGGTCAGAGGCTAAGCGCTGGGAGAGGACAGCGCCCACCCCCAAATCAGAAGCATCCACCTCGACCACAAACTGCACCGCAGGATCCACCTGTGCCAGAACGCAGGCGTTGGTGAAAAGGCCTTTTAGGGACACAAAAGCTCGTTCAGCGGCCTCAGACCACTTAAACGGGCTTTTGGTCAACGTCAACAGCGTAAGCAGTTGCAACACCCAACTATAATCCCAGATGAATTGGCAGTAGAAGTTGGCAAAGCCCAGGAAGCATTGCAGATCCCTCCTGGACTGGGGATGGGGGGTGGGGGGCAGTCTACCACTGCTTTAATTTTTGCCTGATCGGCCTTTACCGTGCCCTCAGCGATGATGAACCCCAAGAATGAAGTTGAGCGAGTGGAAAATTTGTACTTCTCAGCTTTCACAAAAAGCTGATTCTCAAGCAACAACTGCAGGATGGACTGAACGTGGACTATGTGCTCCTCCAGGGTGTGAGAAAAAATCAAAATGTCATCCAAATAAACAAACACGAACTGGTTCACCATGTCTCATAGGACGTCGTTAATTAACCGCTGGAAGACGGCAGGGGTGTTGGTCATCCTGAATGGCATGACCAAATATTCAAAATGGCCCAAAGGTGTTTTAAATGCCGTTTTCCACTCATCCCCCTCCCGAATGCAGACTAAATGATGCACACTGCGGAGGTCAAGCTTGGTGAAAAAACACACCCGGTGGAGTAACTCAAATGCTGAATTTTATGAGAGGCAGTGGATACTTATCCTTCCGGGTAATCGCATTAAGCTCATGGTAATCAATACACAGCTGCAGAGACCCATCCTTCGTCCCTACAAAAAAGAACCCCGCGCTGAGTGGAGTGGACGACTGGCGAATTATGCCAGCACTCAGGGAGTCTTTAATGAAGGTCTCTATTGCCTCCCTCTCTGGCTCAGATAAACTGTAGAGCCGGCTGGATGGCAGCCGAGCACCCGGGAGGAGATCAATAGCACAGTCGTAGCCCTGGTAAGGTGGTAAAGATAAGCCCCTAGACTTGCTAAAGACCTCTCCTAAGTAATGATAAACCTTTGGCATGGAGCTGAGATCCACCGACTCAGGTGAAGGGGAGGAGATCAGGAGCGAAGGCGAGCATGCGGAGACACAAAGAGAGGCAGAAAGAGCTCCAGGAAGAAATGGAGCCCTGACTCCAATTAATGATGGGGTTATGTATGCGGAGCCACGGATACCCCAGGATCACGGTGGGGTTAGATTGGGGCAGGACATAAAACTGAATAGCATTGCAGTTATTACCAGACAGAATGACCGAAATGGGCTCAGTCTGTTTGGTAATTGCCGCAGTGGTGCTGCCCGAAACCTCCGAGACCAACAAAGGCGTTGGAACATTCCTGGTGAGTATCTGTAATTTATGCGCCATGGCCGGTTGGATGAAATTTTGCTCCACTCCTGAATCAGTCAGAGAAGAGGTTTTGAACTCACCCCCCGGTAACTGGACGAGGACTGGGAGTTCAAAACGATTAGGGGAATTTGTTGAAGGCCCTTCCCCCAGCATCCTTATGGTGACGGATGGGCCGGGCCGAATTGGGCATTCCGATATTTTGCAGCCGGGGACCCCGCAATAAATGCATTCCCCTGCCCCCCTGCAACACTGGTGCTCCCTCGGAGTCAGACGGTCCCTCCCAAGGTCCATCGGCTCTGGTAACAACGCAGGCAGAACAGTATCAGAGGTTGGGGGAACAGGCCATGGAGCGCTGGGGGAGCAGCGACTACCTGCTCCTTCATAGGCTCCCTAAACCGATTATCAAGGGCCACTGCCTGCACAATCATCTCATCCAGAGAGGAGGGAGAAGTGTGGATTGCCAGCTCATCGCATAGGTGTGTATCCAGGCCCCAGAGGAAGGCGTTACATAGAGCACTGTCATTCCATCCGGAGTCAGCCACAGTGACCTGGAACTCGACGGAGAAGTCGGCTACTGACCGGCTTCCCTGCCGAAGTCCCATCAGCTGACTAACTATGTTTCCCTCACTCTCCGAATGGTCGAATGCCTCGGAGAATTCCTGCACAAACCGCTGGTATGTGTATAGGGGTCTGTCCTGGCTGCTCAAGATGGACTGTGCCCACTTAAGCACCTGGTCTCACAGCAACAAGGTCATGAAATGGATTTCTGCCACATCATCCCTATACTCCCCCTCCACCTGCTGAAAATAAAGCTGGCAGTGGAGCAGGAAACCTCTGCACCCTCCTACCTCTCTCCCATAGGGGGTAGGCGAAGAAACAGAGATGTTCCTGCAGGTGGCAGACACTGCCAGAGCAGCAGGTGCAAAGGGAGGAGCACACCAGGAAGTCGACCCAGGTGCTCGTGATGGTGGCCAATTGCTGGGTAACGCTCTCTAACGGCTCAAAAAGAAACATGACCCAGTGTCCCGGGGCTTCCAAGCGCCAGAGTGCTGACTGATCACTCGGCCAAGCGCTTGCTGAGCCTTGGTCCTGGCTGGATTGTTCTGTCATGATTCAGATCAGGGTTAGACTCAAATGCAGAGCTGCCAGAATGATCACTCAGACTCCCATGAAAAGTTTCGCAATTTTATTGAAAAACACAGAATATAAAAATGCAAACTCAAAGAAAACAAAACACAAAAATGCCAACTTAAATCTTCACAAGACAGGTTCCCCCTGGAGCGCATGTAGCCTACAGGAGACAGCAGACAGAGGTAATAAGGGACAGATTCTCCAAAGGGAGAATAATGCGGGAGAGCACACTTACAGCTTGAGCAGCGGAGTCCAGCACGGAACTCCAGCAAGGACCGGGGAACAGGTGGAGGGCTGGGACCTGGGTGGACGTCGTGATCTTCCTGGTCAGGCGAGCATGATCAGCTCTGGGAACACACCTGCGGGTGGCAGCAACCTGAGGAACAGGAAACACAAGGTAAGAGTTCTGGTAACTTTAACAACGAGACAAAGCTTGACATGGACTGTGGCTGCAAACCCAGACGATCCAGCTATGACCTCTCCTCACGCTGGACCTTAAATACACTGGCTCATCAGATGCAGCAGGTGGATAATCACACGTGTCCAATCTCCCGGAGCGGGAAAAGAGGAACAGGAGGGGCGAGGAATCATGCTCGGCTGATCGTCACACAAATGCATTTTTTTACAAAAAAAAAAAAATAATGTGGAAGAGGTCTTAATAGAGTATCGGCCCGCCAGAGGGTCCAACCTGGCCCGTTGGATGAATTTACAAAGTGGGAAAAACACAGACATAGGTTACCAATTTTCAATAAAGTAACTGCTACTCCCAGTTTGTACACTGGGGGTCACACTGTTTTATTAAGAGTAGCAGACACAACACAACACTGACTCCCAGAACATCAGATAGCAGCAATGCCCATGCCCTACTGCACAAAACTTTTATGTATTTTTATGTATCGATTGTATACATTTACAAGTCGGGGGGATAACTTAACTTTCTTTCTGAATAGCTCCCACTTTAGTGTGTATGGTGAGTGAGTTGAGATTAGAATTAATTAGGGTTGATGACAGTTGTAGGAATATATGTACATTTAAAATCATTTCTACATTTTGACAACCTAACATTTAAAAATGCCAGGCTGTTCACAATTTGTTTCATAATGTAAACATTTCATAATGTGCTTGCACTAAAACAAAGAAACAAATTTGGAGTTGTCATTATTTAGGTTATTATGCCATTATTTTGCTGGTCTGGCCCTAACTAAAATGAATTTGACACTGCTGAAAAAAATATTGTTGATGTGATAACTGTTATGTTGTGACTCTACAACTCAAGATATAAAATTACATTAATTTCAAGGCAGACAGAATAAGGAAAACTGAGAAAAATCTGGAGTGAACTTGGAGTTAATTTGCACAGAATCATAGTATAACCCTTCTTCCCCAACTGACGGACACCACGCTTTGATGAGTCATGAAACAAAGTGACAGTCACAGATTAAATGATACTCATCCGTCTGGTGTTTCTGGGCTGAAGAAATCAATGGCTGACAGTGTAGCTAGTGTGAAAAGGGTATCGAGCGAGGTTCTCGGTGCCCCAGCTGCTCCAGTGGAACGGCGCAGTGTCCAACATCAGAGGACTGAGGTAGAATCAGGCACCTCCTAAGTGCAAATGTGTGTAACTGTGTGACCTTGTGAATTTTAAGCAAGCTTTCATGCTTTACAGCTTCCTCTGATCCAATGTATTCTAAGAAAAAAGGCCTATACATGGCTTGGATTTTCCACAGATCAGAATGTACTATAAATGTTACATGATAAAATGACTTTTTTTTCTTGGTTCCTTCCAAAATGCATCACAAAATCAGTGAAAATTAATCCTGTGAAACAGCACATTTTTTAGCACTTTGTCACCAGCTGCTTAATAGCAAAAACTACTTAAAAGCAAGAATGGTTTGCTGCTTCATTCTGTGATCCTATGTGTGACTGACAAGTCAGGCAGTTTAAAGTAAATGTTACTATGAAAACAAAGCAATTCATTGGATAAAAATATTATCTAAGGGTAGTATCTCACAGAGTGGTGAATGCTGACAAGCACTGCAATTTTTGGATTCACCAAACATTCTGATGAATGTTGGCGAAAATCAAGCTAGAGGTGCGAGCAGTGGCAAATGCTGGCAAACCTTGTGTTTTTTTTGTGGTTTTGTCAGGGTTTATACAAGGTTGCAAAACTGCACACAGTTTTGAAAGTTGCAAACAGTTTTGTCATAAAGGTTCTTAAACAGTTGCTAGTGTTCACTACTTGGCAAACCAATAAGAATGTTAGCGAAACATGTTACAACCATTTACATCCATTTACAACTATTTTGTAATCTTTCTGGAAAAATACACTGACAAAACAGTTTTTAAACATGTTCAAAATTTTTTGTGCAACAAAAAAAACTGTTGGCGACCTTAAAAACTGTTGGCAACCTTTTTCGGACACTGATGAAACCCTAAAAGCGCAACATTCTCCAGCATTTTCCACTCCATGATTTACAGGGAGAGCCCTTTTTACCATGCAATAACACAGGGTACAACCTTAAACACAGCAATTTTGTTTTAAACACACTATATACAGTCATGTGAAAAAAATTAGGACACCCCATTAAATATTCAGTTCTTTATTAAGAAATGTTCACATACAGTGGGGTAAAAAAAGTATTTAGTCAGCCTCCAATTGTGCAAGTTCTCCCACTTAAAAGATGAGAGAGGTCTCCAATTTTCATCATAGGTATACCTCAACTATGAGAGACAAAATGAGAAAAAAAAAATCCAGAAAATCACATTGTCTGATTTTTAAAGAATTTATTTGCAAATTATGTGAAAAATAAGTATTTGGTCAATAACAAAAGTTCATCTCAATACTTTGTTATATACCCTTTGTTGGCAATGACAGAGGTCAAACGTTTTCTGTAAGTCTTCACAAGGTTTTCACACACTGTTGCTGGTATTTTGGCCCATTCCTCCATGCAGATCTCTTCTAGAGCAGTGATGTTTTGAAGCTGTCGCTGGGCAACAAGGACTTTCAACTCCCTCCAAAGATTTTCTATGGGGTTGAGATCTGGAGACTGGCTAGGCCACTCCAGGACATTGAAATGCTTCTTACGAAGCCACTCCTTCGTTGCCCGGGCGGTGTGTTTGGGATCATTGTCATGCTGAAAGATCCAGCCACGTTTCATCTTCAATGCCCTTGCTGATGGAAGGAGGTTTTCACTCAAAATCTCACTATACATGGCCTCATTCATTCTTTCCTTTATCAGTCGTCCTGGTCCCTTTGCAGAAAAACAGCCCCAAAGCATGATGTTTCCACCCCCATGCTTCACAGTAGGTATGGTGTTCTTTCTCATCCAAACACAACAAGTTGAGTTTTTACCAAAAAGTTCTATTTTGGTTTCATCTGACCATATGACATTTTCCCAATCCTCTTCTGGATCATCCAAATGCTCTCTAGCAAACTTCAGACGGGCCTGGACATGTACTGGCTTAAGCAGGGGGACACGTCTGGCACTGCAGGATTTGAGTCCCTGGCGGTGTAGTGTGTTACTGATGGTAGCCTTTGTTACTTTGGTCCCAGCTCTCTGCAGGTCATTCACCAGGTCCCCCCATGTGGCTCTGGGATTTTTGCTCACCGTTCTCGTGATCATTTTGACCCCACGGGGTGAGATCTTGCGTGGAGCCCCAGATGGAGGGAGATTATCAGTGGTCTTGTATGTCTTCCATTTTCTAATAATTGCTCCCACAGTTGATTTCTTCACACCAAGCTGCTTACCTATTGCAGATTCAGTCTTCCCAGCCTGGTGCAGGTCTACAATTTTGTTTCTGGTGTCCTTTGACAGCTCTTTGGTCTTGGCCATAGTGGAGTTTGGAGTCTGACTGTTTGAGGTTGTGGACAGGTGTCTTTTATACTGATAACGAGTTCAAACAGGTGCCATTAATACAGGTAATGAGTGGAGGACAGAGGGGCCTCTTAAAGAAGAAGTTACAGGTCTGTGAGAGCCAGAAATCTTGCTTGTTTGTAGGTGACAGAATACTTATTTTCCACAATAATTTGCAAATAGATTCTTTAAAAATCAGACAGGGACTTCCGGTTATGGCTGCCACGTAGGACGGACGTGTCTCGCTCTGCTCTGCTCCTGGAGAAAAAAAATCGGCAAATAACTCTCTCATTTGGGACAGAACGTATCCCAGCATTTGGGCGAGGATATGTCGGCGAAGCCTAAGGCTGGAAAACCAGGAAAAGGAAAAAGCGAGCCGCCGAAACAGTCCAAATTAACGGACTTTCAGGTCTGTGACGCAGCAAACAAGGCTCCATATATGGCGGAGGAGGCTGGCGGCGGTGCGATTTCTGCGGGGAATGGCGCAGATGCGCTGATGGCTGCCATGAGTTCAATGAGAGCGGACTTTTCCTCTAGATTTGATGGGATTATGACAGCGTTGGAAGGAATAAGAAAGGAATTGGGTGACTGTGTAGAACGAACGGCGCAGATGGAGCTCCGTCTCGCTAGTGCTGAAGATGACGTCACCCGTCTTCAATTAAAGGTGCGCACTTTGGAAAAAAAAAAAAAAATCTCTGGAAGATAATATTTTGGATTTGGAATCTCGGTCGAGACAGAATAATTTGAGGCTGGTGGGTCTTCCAGAGGAATCAGAAGGTCGGGACGTATGTTCCTTTCTGGAAAAGTGGATTCCGGAGGTGCTGGGCAGCGAGGAGTTGCAATCAGCAGTGATTCTGGAAAAAGCACATCGTATTGGCCCACGGAGAGATAAGGGACCGCCGAGGACCTTAATTATGAAGTTTCTTAGCAACAGAGACAGGATGAAGATCTTCAACGCTGCACGTGCTAAAGGAGAGATTAAACACCAGGACCAGCAGGTGCGGTTCTACCCAGATTTGGCCACAGGAATCCAGCAATTGAGGAAGCAGTTTGATCCCGTACGTAAGGAGCTGCGCAACCTTGGGATTCGTCATGGTGTAATCTATCCTGCGAGACTGCTGACCACGTATGAGGGCAGAACCCACATCTTCAAGACCCCAGAGGAGGCGCAGGAGTTCATCAAGAAGATCAAAGAAGAAGAAGAGACTGGTGGGAGCTAAGCATGAACAAAATATAAGGTAGAATAATTAAGCATTTGCACAGGCATCTGACTGACTTGAAGTAAATAGTAAGTTTACAAAATATAGATTGTATTATATATTAAAAAAAACAAAACAAAACAAACAACAAAAAAAAAAACTATGATGTACAAAGTTGTTAAAAATTTTGGAGTTAAGTTGGAAAACTACAGAGGAGAGTTAATGTTACGTCATTAAAAGCAGTAGAGTTAGGGTGATTGGGAGGATGAAGAAGGAGTGGCTTAGGCTGTTCCCCGTGGGTGTGGAACGGTCGATGGCTATATCGGGAGACAGAATTTTTCTTTTGATTTTGGGGGGTTTGCCACAAGTGTGGGAAGGGGAAATTTGTTTGTGTGTAGTTTGTAGGATGAATGTTCAACCACTCATGTTTTTGCTTCTCTGTATGAGCATGTTTACACTGCAAGGTAATCCCAAACTCTCTATTGATCATAAACCAAAGTGTTAATCTTAATTTAACTTCATGGAATTGCAGAGGTCTACAAAATTTAAAAAAACTTAAACAAGTTATGAATAAAATAAAGGACATGGGTTCAAGAATTGTGTTTTTACAAGAAACTCATCTGATAGAGGAGGATGTTAAAAGAATTAGGAGTAGATGGCAGGGAAGTGTATTCACCTCTTCATTTTCATCCCGAGCCAGGGGAGTTATGACTCTCATACATAAATCAGTTCCTTTTCAAGTGAAAAATGTAATTGGAGACAAATTTGGAAGATATGTAATCATTCAAGGTTCTTTGCTATTAGAAAATATAAATCTTGTGAACTTATATGGTCCCAATATAGATGATCAGAAGTTCTTTGCTAATTTATTTCTCATCTTATCATCACTTACAGGGCAACATATAATAGCAGGGGATTTTAATTGTACATTGAATCCAGGTGTGGATAGATCAACAGGACTGGATTGTACGCACATTGGATGTAGGATGACTATTAATCATTTTATGAAAGAATTGAGATTGTTAGATATATGGAGAGAAATGAAACCACAAGTTAAAGCCTATTCTTGTTATTCCAGTACCTACAAGACATTCTCACGTATTGATTATTTTTTGATTTCCACAGAATTAAGGTCCAAGATTCAAAACTGCTTTTATGATAACATCGTGATCTCTGATCATGCACCCTGTTGTCTAATATATGTAGATAAAAAATTGACAAAGGAATCAGGTAGATGGCAATTTCAGCATAAATGGCTTCAGGATGAGGAATTTGTCAAGTATATAGAAAAACAGATAGACGAGTTCTTTGACATCAATACTACACAAACATCAGCATGTGTAAAGTGGGAGGCTTTCAAAGCTTTTATTAGGGGACATATTATTAGTTATACAGGATCAAAATCTAAGAAGACTCGAGAGGAGACAGCTAAATTGGAACATAAAATAAAAAATCTTCAGGAAAAAGTGTATGCAGGAAGTGACCCAAGGTTGGAGAATGAATTACTGATTTTGAGAGCTGAATACGACAAAAAATCAGCGAATAGAGCTGCCTCGAGTCTTCTAAGATTGAAACAATCTTTTTATGAACAAGGTGAAAAATCGGGAAAATTATTAGCATGGCAGATTAAACAATTGGAAATTAAAACACCAATTACCAGTATTATAAGTAACGGACAGGTAGTTATAGATCCTTTAGAAATTAATAGAGCCTTTAGAGATTACTATGAAAAATTATATGATACCAAAAATGAACCTGATTTAACAAAACTAAATGGGTTTTTGAACGAACTATCTATACCGTGTATTCCAAATGAAAACAGGGAGATATTGGATTCTAAAATTAGTCAAGAAGAAGTTGGGCTAGCCATTGATA
This sequence comes from Pholidichthys leucotaenia, assembly GCA_020510985.1. Lineage (NCBI taxonomy): Eukaryota > Metazoa > Chordata > Actinopteri > Cichliformes > Pholidichthyidae > Pholidichthys > Pholidichthys leucotaenia. The sequence goes on along the minus strand of CM035836.1, from coordinate 184,278,169 downwards.
ATATGAAATCAGGAAAAAGTGCAGGACCAGATGGTCTTCCAGTTGACCTTTATAAAAAATTTAAGAATAAATTAATAAAACCTTTTTTGGAAATGGTTTTAGAAGCATTTCAAAATAATAATTTACCATCATACATAAATAATGCCTTAATTATACTGCTGCCAAAACCAGGTAAGCCCTCTAATAAATGTGAAAATATGAGACCAATAAGCCTATTAAACGCCGACCTTAAGATAATCTGTAAAATTTTAGCAAGACGAATACAAGAAATTTTACCAAATATTATTAATCGAGATCAGAATGGCTTTATAAAGGGTAGACAAGGCTTCCATAATGTAAGAAGACTATTTAATATTATTTATTTTAATAAAGAAGCACCGGATACAGCTCTCCTATCATTGGACGCCGAAAAGGCCTTTGATAGAGTTGAATGGCCCTTTCTTTTTGAAGTCCTACAAAGGTTTGGACTTGGAAATAATTTCATAAAATGGGTTCAAATAATATACAATAATGCTACAGCAGAAATCCTAACAAATAACAATATTTCAAAACCAATAAAAATCAATAGAGGATGTCGACAAGGCTGTCCACTTTCACCTTTACTGTTTACTATGGCAATTGAACCTTTAGCGATAGCGATACGTTTACATTCACAAATATATGGAATTAAAGTTGGACCAACAGAACATAAAATCTCCCTGTACGCCGATGACATAATTTTGTTTATGTCGAATCTAAAAAAATCAATTCCAACCTTGTTGAATTTAATAAAGAATTTTGGGGAAATATCAGGATATAAAATAAATAAAACTAAATCTTCAATATTAATGCTAAATGAGACCCAGAGAAATTACCCAGCCCCTGAGGTAAATCAATTCAATGTTGTAAATCAGTTTAAATATTTAGGAATCCAAATTATGCCTAAGCTAGAATCAGTCGCCAGTGTCAACTATGAAGCCTTAATGTCAGATATCAATGAGTTAACTCAGAGATGGATGTCACTACCAATGTCGATGATCGGGAGAATCAATATACTTAAAAGTAATATTTTACCTAAAATACTTTATTTATTTCAATACATTCCCTTATCACCACCTTTAGATCTATTCTCAAGAATAAAAAAAAAGTTAGTGGAATTTATATGGAACAACAGGAGGGCTAGATTACGTTTGTCTTTATTATATTTACCATTTGATCGTGGAGGTCTGAAATGTCCAAATTTTATGTTGTATTATTGGTCGGCACAACTGAGGTCTATGACATATTATTTTTCATCAAATGATCTCCCTCACTGGACTGAAATGGAATCATACAATTTACCTTTACCTCTTCCCATATTCATATACTCAGATTCGGCAAAAAAATTACAAAAACAAGTTAAAAATCCATTTGTAAAGCATATGATCAAAATATGGTGTGAAGCTAAAAACTATTTAAAAGAACCACAGTTATTGTCACAATTTAGTCCAATATGGGGTAATCAATATTTTAAACCAGGGAGAGCGGACGCTGTATTTAAAGTATGGAATTTAAAAGGGATACAAAAGATTCAGGATTTATATTTGCCATGTGCAGACAACATAATGTCTTTTGAAGAGCTGAGGATCAAATTTAATCTCAATAGAACACATTTTTTTAAATATCTTCAACTTAGAAACTTTATTCGATCAAATCAAAATAAAGCTCTCACTCGACCTATTTATTCATCCTTGGAAAAAATGATGATGAAAGATAGTAAAAGAAAGGGTATTATTTCAGAGTTTTATAACTCACTGACACTATCTTCAAGTGAAAATTCACTGAAAAGATTAAACTACTGGAAAGAAGATCTGCAAACTGAAATTTCAGAGGAACAATGGGAATTGGCTTGTACAGAAGCTCAAACCAAATCAATAAATGCACGCCTTAAATTGATACATTTCAAATGGTTAATGCGGATGTATGTTACACCGGAGGAGTTAAATAGATATAACAAAAATATACCAGATACATGCACAAAATGCATGGAAAGTAAAGGAACCCTATTTCATTGTTTATGGGAATGTAGATTAATAAGAATGTTTTGGGAAGAGGTGAGGGTAACAATTGAAAAAATAATCTCAAAACAAATCATATTGAATCCTAAACTGTTTTTGTTGGGTCTGTACCCAGAAAAGCATAATTTTAATAAAAGTGAAAGAACATTCATAGACCTCAGTTTGCTTAATGCCAAAAAATGTATTGCACTATTATGGAAAAAGACTCATAGACCAGATGTGACTCAGTGGTTAAGACAGATGTTAACAAACCTTCCATTAGAAAGAATAACATATATACTAAAATCAAAGGAAATTGTGTTTGAGAATATATGGAGACCTTTTATTGATTATGTAAAAAATTTAAACATAACTCTTGAAGAAGAAGGTGAATGATGTGTGTGGACCTTGTAAATTCCAAACTGGTGAACATAATATGTATACTTATGTATTGGATTGTCTAGACTAAACAGAGGAGCATTGTTGAAGACTTGATTTTGTTGGTGGTTGTTGGTGTTTTTAGTGCATTTTTTTTTTTTTTTGTAGTACTTTAGTGTTAGTGTTTGATTGTTTGTATCATGTTTGTTAAAAAAAAAAAAAAAGGTTCAATAAAGATATTGTGGAAAAAAAAAAATCAGACAGTGTGATTTTCTGGATTTTTTTTTGTCATTTTGTCTCTCATAGTTGAGGTATACCTATGATGAAAATTGGAGACCTCTCTCAACTTTTAACTGGGAGAACTTGCACAATTGGTGGCTGACTAAATACTTTTTTGCCCCACTCTATCTATGTCTGACCTTGTTTTTGTTTTTATTTGCATTTTTTAACATTTATTTTAGTCATTGTAAGTGGGAATGAATGTGGGGGTGTCCTAATTTATTCCTCACTATTTGTTTAGAATTACATTTTACAGAAAATTTGAAAAAAAAGTCTTTAATTCATTTTTAATTGTTTAGTTGTATTACATGGATCTCCCAGTATTTTTAACATTGATATTAAGTATCCATATGCCCAAATGTGTTTAAAAAAAAACACACACACAGGCTTATATAGGGTGTCCTAGTTTTTTCACATGACTGTATGTCATAAATGTATTGCTCAAACCTTTTAACTATGCAAAGCTGGGTTGTGGAGTTTGACTATTAAACCATTTTCAAAGGTTTCACTTTCCAGGATTTTTTTTTTTTACATAATTCAAATGGGGACCTGAGCCTATCACTAACATAAATGCTCTTTTTCACTGAAAACGTTACAGTGACACTCCACCAAAAATCCATCCATCCATCCATCTTCCACCGCTTTTCCAGAGGTCCGGGTCGTGGAGGCAGCAGTTCAAGCAGAGAAACCAAGACTTCTCTCTCCCCAGCCACCTGCTCCTGCTATTCAGAGAGAATACCAAGGTGTAGTCTCACCAGCAAGTCCTGGGTCTGCCCCTGGGTCTCCTCCCAGTGGGACATGCCTGAAACACCTCAAGTAGGAGGCGTCCAGGAGACATCCTGATTAGATGCCCAAACCACATCAACTGGCTCTTTTCAATGTGGAGGAGCAGCGGTTCTGCTCTGAGCCTCTCCTGGATGACTGAGCTCTTCACCCCATCTCTAAGGGTGAGTCCAGCCATCCTACAAAGAAAGCTTATTTCAGCCACTTGTATCTGCGATCTCATTCTTTTGGTCATTACCCAAAGCTCGTGACCATAGGTGAGGGTAGAAATGTAGATTGACCGGTAAATCAACAGCTTTGCCTGAGAGCTTAGCTCCCTCTTCACCACAACGGACCGGTACAACGTCCACATCACTGCAGATGCTGCTCCGATCTGTCTGTCAATCTCTCTCTCCATTCTCCCCTCACTCGTGAATAAGACTCCAAGATACTTAAACTCCTCCACTTGGGGCAGGAGCTTGTCCCCGACCCGGAGAGGACAATCCACCTTTTTACAGCTGAGGACCATGGACTTGGAGTTGGAGATGCTGATTCTCATCCCAGCCACTTCACACTCAGCGGCAAACTGTGCCAGTAAGACCTGTAGGTCATTGCTGGATGAAACCAACAGGACAACATCATCTGCAGACAATAGAGCTGAGATCCTGTGGTCACCAAGCATGACACCCTCCATTCCCTGGCTGTGCCTAGAAATCCTGTCCATAATTTGTCATGTCATAATTATGAACATGATCGGTAACAAAGGGCAGCCCTGGCGGAGTCCAACTCTCATGGTGAATGAGTCCGACCGAGTGTTGGCAATACCAACCAAACTCTCACAACAGTCGTATAGAGACTGGATAGCTCGTAACAACAAACCCGATACACCATACTCCCGAAGCACCCCCCACAAAAAAGCACAAGGAACGCAGTCAAATGCCTTCTCCAAGTCCACAAAACACATGTAAACTGGTTGGGCAAACTCCCACAAACCCTCGAGGATTCTTGAGAGAGTAAAGAGTTGGTCCGATGTGCCATGGCCAGGTCGAAAACCACATTGCTCCTCCTGAATCCGAGGTTTGACCAACGGCCAGACTCTCCTCTCCAGTATCTTGGCAAAGACCTTCCCAGGGAGGCTGAGGAGTGTGATTCCTCTAAAGTTGGAGCACACCCTCTGGTCCCCTTTCTTGAAGAGAGGAACCACCACCCCATCACAACTCCACCAAAAATCAGTTTGTTTTTTCTTGACATGTCTGTAACATGTTTTTTTTTTTAATGACTTATAAGACCTATCAAGAGTGAAATCACTCAAATGTGTCATGTCTGTGGTTTTTTTTGTTTTTTTGTTTTTTTGCTGTGAAATTTCAGTTAAGCTCCTCCCCTTGGAAAAAGGAAAGTTTAGACAGCATTTTTGGTGATGTCACTATAGCAGTTCCGTAGTGTTGAGCCAATCAGGACTAAGAACTGTCTCTGGCCTGACTGAAGTTAGCCTTCAGGGCCAGTTAGGATTTTTGGTCAACTACTTTGAAAACTTGACCCAAATTAAGATTGGTGTTACCATTAAACTGCTTTTAAGTACCAGTGCCGTTTCATTCATTATCCCGGGCCACTGAGCATACAATTGGTCATGTCCTTCAACCTTCTCAGCAGAGTCCTGCAGCACCTCTTCAATATGAACCTGTACCATCAGAGAGTTCCAGAGCTATGGAAAGCAGCATGCCTGATCCCAGTGCCTAAGAAAGGTCATCCTGTGGCAGTGAATGACTACAGGCCCATAGCTCTGACCTCCCACATAATGAAGGTCATGGAGCGGTTGGTGCTGGCTTACCTAAGGAGACTTGTGTGTTCGGTTCAAAACCTGCTGCAATTTGCATACCAGTCCCATGTAGGGATGGGTGATGGGATTATTTACCTGCTGCAGAGGGCCTACTCCTCCCTCGATAGATCTAGCACCACGGTTCGCATCATGTTCTTCGACTTCTCATCTGCCTTTCATACCATCCAGCCGGGGCTGTTGAGGGAGAAGTTGGAGAGCATGGACGTTGACATTCCCCTCGCTACCTGCATCACCAACTATTTGACAGGCAGACCACAGTTTGTGAGGCTGCAGAGCTGTGTGTCTGACTGTCTGATAAGTAACATCAAGCCCCCCCCAGGGAATGTTGCTTTGTCCCTTCCTCTTCATCATCTACACTGCGGATTTCAAATACTGTTCTGAGTCATGTCATCTTCGAAAATACTCTGATGACATGGCTATAGTGGGGTGTGTGGTGAGGGGACGGGATAAGGAATACCGAACACTGGTGGATGTTTTTTGTGAAGTGGTGTGGGGAAAACCACTTACAGCTATGTGGATAAGACAAAGGAGATGGTGGTGGATTTCAGCTGCAGGAAGTCGATGCCTCTGCCCATTTCCATCACGGGTGGAGAAGTGGACCAAGTAACATCTTACAAGTACCCTGGTATTAACTTAGACTGTAAGCTGGAGTGGTCCACAAACACCGAAGTACTCTACAAAAAGAGCTTGACCCGACCCTTTTTCCTCAGAAGGCTCAAGTCCTTTAATGTCTGCAACAGAATGCTCCACATGTTCTACCGGTCGGTAGTGGCTAGCACCATTTTCTTTGCTGTGGTGTGTTGGGGAGCAGGGATCAGGGTGAAGGACAAGAACAGACTAAATAAACTCTTTAAAAAGACTGAGTCAGTCGTGGGCTCCAGGCTGGCTTCACTGGAGGAGGTGGTCAGAGACAGATTTTGGGTAAAATCAGAGCAGTCATGGACAATGTCTCTCACCCCCTCTGCAGCACACTGGACAGTCTACAGAGCAGCCACAGCAACAGACTACTGCATCCCAGGTGTCTAAAGGAGCGTCACACCAAGTCCTTTCTGCCTGAGGCTGTCAGGCTCTACAGCACACATACTATAGCCTCTAGAACTGTGCGCTGAACTGTATTTTATTGTATTGCATTTTAGTGACTTGTTTTAAACTGTTTAGTTATAGTTATATTTATGTTTTTTTTAGGTGTGTATGTGTTTGTTTGCAAAGACCGATCAATTTCCCCTTGGGGATTAATAAAGTCTATCTATCTATCTATCTATCTATCTATCTATCTATCTGTCTGTCTATCTATCTAGAGCTAGCTAGATAGCATGTAAAAAAAAAATAGGACACCTCATTAAATATTCAGTTCTTTATTAAGAAATATTCACACTGTCATGAATAGGGCTATTGTTTCCTGCCCCGTTTCATGACCTGTGGCTTTAGCCTCTGATTGTTATCATTTACAGCTGGCAGATTATTGGAAACTCTGCCAGTCTACAGCCACGGCCTTCCTCTCACCTCTTTCTGCCAGGCACCTATCAACTGATTGCCATCACCTGGTTTTCCACACACACATACACGCACTCACAGGCTGTGACAACGGAGTGTCGCCACTGTTATGGTCCTCTGTAATTGAATATTATATTATATGTGTAAAAGGATTTATAATTACCTCCGCCAAGGAGGTTATGTTTTCATCGGCGTTGGTTTGTCTGTCTGTCTGTTTGTTTGTTAGCAAGATAACTCAAAAAGTTATGGACGGATTTTCGTGAAATTTTCACAGTTTGTCACAAATGGGGTATCCTACAGATGATTAGATTTTGGTGGTGATCTGGATCACCGTCCAGAAGAAAACCGCCATTACGGAAAATGCCATTTTCGTCAATAACTACTGAACCACTAATCCTATCATTGTGAATCCAATTGCTAGTCATATGTTTTCATGGTCAAGGAATCTGAAAACGTACACACAAACACTGTATGGGGGGAACTGTGGCGCTTGGCAGAGGTTTGCGCTCTCCGAGTGCTTTTCTAGTTTGCAAATGTTAACATGGATTGTATTGGATAAAATGCACATATAATTTGAGATCTGTTTTGAGTGAATTGAATTCCATTTGTGAGATAAATGTTAATGTTAATTATGTTAATTGGGTGAGGCAATTGAATAATCTTAAGACCACGTACCTTTGCCAGCATGCTTCCTGGTGGTGTCCGGGCAAAAGACTCCTCAGGGGTTTGAGTGACCTTTAAAGGATGCCAGGGGGAGGAAGTATATGATGGTTGAGTAGAGGAGGATTTAATATGTAAATAAGGGTTTAAACTATTTATTGTATTATTTATGGTGTTATTTATGGTGTTTATTTATTCTGTAAATATAGTGGGAAATTATTTATGTATTTTTGACTCTTTTAGATACTATTGGGTATATGTGGGAATATGGAAAATGTATTGTCTTACCTGGGATTTTGGTATGTTTCAATTAGTCTAATTATTTCACTAAGTATATTAACAGGTGTTGTTCATTTGGTTTGGGTTGGGTGTTGGATGTTCATGTAAGTTGTTGCCTGCGAATTATTTGGAATAAATGGAAAATTGCTTATTGCAAACTTTTGGAAGTCTCACCCTTCTCTGGTGTGCCTTGATCGCTCGGCAATCGTGATATAGACACACACACATTCTCATTCATTCATTAACTCTCTCTGTTGCCGCGCACCTGTTTCCACTTGCCGCTCGTTAGTCTCCAGGGGTATTTCTGGGTGGCAGTGGAAACACTCAGTGCGTCAGCATCAGTCTCCTTTGGATGATCAGGCTTGCTCGTCTATGGACTTCTAAATGTTGTTTCTCCCGGAGCTGTTCCACTCCGACATTTATGTAAGTCTCCCTCATTATTTTTCAGCCCTTTTCTCTCCGCTCTGGGAGCGCGTGGGGGCTTGCCACTAGAGCTTGTAGCCAGTCATCTTCCCAATAGTACTCCTCTTTGAACAGTTTCATGGACACAGTTGTATGTTATTTTCCATTTGTTAATAAAACACGTTACTTTACTTGCACCTTGGGCTCGTATTAATTCATTTGTGTGTGCGCATTTACGCAGACATGACATGCATGTCTATGTCTAACCTTGTTTTTGTTTTTATTTGCATTTTTTAACATTTTTTTAGCCATTTTAATTGGGAATGAACGCAATGGTGTCCTAAAAAAGATGGGGGGTGTCCAACTTTATTCCCCACTATTTGTTTAGAATTACATTTTACAGAAAATTTGAAAAAAGTCTTTAATTAATTTTTAATTGTTTAGTTGTATTACATGAATCCCCCAGTATTTTTAACATTGATATTAAATATCCATATGTCCAAATATGTTTAAAAAAAACACACAGACTTATAAAGGGTGTCCTATTTTTTTCACGACTGTATCTGTCTAGCTAGCTAGCTAGCTAGCTAACCAATAAGTCTTTTATCATAGGATTTATTCTGTTTATTATTAGCGCTAGCCACCATTAGCCTTGTGGGATGTGAGTGGGCCTATTCACAGATTCTGGCATTTTGAAGGAGGAGGAAAGTGAAAAGATTTTGACACGGAATTGAAAGACAATGAAAGGGTTTTGGGTGGGGGGGGTTTTTTGGGGGGGAAAGAAAAAGGCATAGGATTTGTTATTATAGAGGATTTATATCCACAGGAGTCCATCTTTAAGTTTACCACCATGTCATGACAAGCCAGCATGTCCAAGTGGGCCCCTCTATAGGTTAAAACTGGGGTCTCATGAGTCCCAAATAAGTTTGTCCATGGTTTCCATGTTGGTCACATCTATGTGTGCTCACATGGACTTTACTTTTGTCGCAGGCAATCTTACCCACTTTAACCCAATATGGGCCCACCACGATTAAATGTGGGTGAGCAAGTTTGGGACCTATAATCCCATCCCTTATGTGGGACATATAAATCAACCCAGATTTAACCTGTACTGGGATCCACATGGGCATGCTGGCTGGGTTTCAGCAACCATGTGGGGGTGGGCCTTTTCTTTGCAGCTGTATCGAGTGTTGCAGCACATTAGCCTCAGTGGTTCTCCTTCCAGCCAGATAACCGTTAGCTGTGCAACTGTAAAACCTTTAACATTCAATAATAGTCACACTCAGTAGCACACATTATACCTCATCTCTGAATTATATATCTGCTCTATTTTTCCTAATTCTTTCTGCAGTTGCGCTACCTTTTGCCCATAGCCAACTACTCTAACCACTCTGATCAACTCGCTACTCCCTCATCAACCAGTGATTTAAAAGTGATTTTAGAGTATTTGCTTTTTATTTCAATCTCCACATTATTTGTTCTGTACACAATTATGTATCCATGCATGGGACTCTGGCCTACTCTGCTCACCTATAGCTATCATGACTGTTCTTCGACCATCAGCATGCAGTTTGATTCAGATAGTACTGGAAACAAAGTAAATGAATATCCATAAACATACCATACCTTGGGCTACTCACCCATTACCACACTTATTTTTCTGCAGTAGGCTCCACTCTGTTAATTGTATATCTATGTATGCTAACCTGGCAGTTTCTGGCCAGTGGTGGTATCTGATTGACAGATGAGACATAACAGCTGTCTATGGTTGGTGGTTTCAGCACTTGACACACCTCCAGTGTTTCAGAGCAGTGAGAACTACTTGATTTTTCATGGTTGTCAAACCAAATTTTACATACTTGGTGTTATTTTCTTTCTTTTAAATCTGCCAAGGAGGTAAGCAGGGTGGTTTATCCATTTATTTATCTGTTAGCAGGATTACTCACAGGGCTTAAAGTCTTCTGGCACTGTGCCGGATTTCCAGTATGTGCCATTTTTTTGTTTTTGGCTGCAGGGAAATTTACTTCCTATTTCTGTACGCAGAAACACTTTGTCCAAACTATCTGCAATAGTGGATGAATAATGGTCAAAATAAACAGTCAGTTCTGCATAGTTTGCAGTTCTTTTAAGATATTTAGAGAAGTGAATATAGTATTTGGGATGGTGAAACGTATTGAGCTTGCGCGCTCCACTGATCTCTATAGAAAACCTGGATAGCTCACACTCCATTAGCGAGTACAGAGTTGAGTGAAGCCACCTGGCCGCCCTATTAGGGAGGGAATTGAGTTGACATTATGTTTAGTGGCCGTGCAAGATTATAAGCTGTGTCTCCACACCAAGAAGTTCAAAATTTGTTAATTTTTTGGTAAGTTATTGAGGTAAAAGTGGCACCATTTACTACTAAACCCATTCATTCTCCATTGAGTCGCTGAGTGTTTTGATTGTACTAATATGGCAACTAGGTGGCTTCACTTCTGGCAGCCAATGATCCAGCCAGTCTTTCTATAGAGATTAGTGGGGCATGCTCCTAATCGGAGAGCGACAGCAAGAGTGAGTGACTGGAAACGCAAGTGTTTCATCCTTCATCATACACAAAACCTTTCAGACATTCTGTAGGATGGAGAGTAAGTTTTTGAAGCCTGGGTAAGATGTCCTAATTGGCAAAGGATTTAAAAACAATAAATGGCACTGGGCATGGATCGAAGAAATGGGCAGAGACAGCAAGCCTTTTGGTAGCTGGTGCAAAAAAATTAGAGAACCAGAGGCTTGTTTCTGCACGTTGTGCTTGAAATCATGCAATTTAGAGTATTGTATACAGTTCACTGTTGCTTTTTACAATTTGTCATTAAAAATACATGGTGCAAATGTTGCACATTCCATTAAAAAATAGTAACCCGGACTTCCGGTTATGGCGGCCGCCTACAAGGTCACGTATCACTCTGCTCTGCTCCTGGAAATAAAGATTCGGTAAATAACTCTCTCATTTGGAACAGAACTTTTCCCAGCGTTTGGGTGAGGATATGCCGGTGAAGACTAAGGCTGGGAAATCAGGAGGGGGAAAAATTGAATCGCCGAAGCAGTCCAAATTAACGGACTTTAAAGTTTGTGGCGCAGTAGAAAAAGCTGCGGATATGGCGGATGAAACTAGCGGTGGTGCGGTAACTGCTGACGATGGCGGCACAGGTGCAGTGCTGGCTGCCATTAGTTCAATGAGAGCAGACTTTTCCGCTAAACTTGATGGGATTATGGCAGCGTTGGATGCAATGAGAAAGGAGTTGGGTGACTGCGTGGAGCGAGTGACGCAGGCGGAGCTTCGTGTTTCAAGTGCGGAGGATGAAATCAGCGGACTTCAAATAAAGGTGCGCACTTTGGAAAAAAAAAATAAAGATCTGGAAAATAGCGTTCTGGACTTGGAATCCCGGTCCAGACGGAACAACCTGAGGCTGGTGGGTTTACCGGAGGGAGCCGAAGGTCGTGATTCATGCTCCTTTTTGGAGGGGTGGATCCCGGAGGCGCTGAACAACGCGGAGCTAAAATCATCAGTCGTCTTGGAAAGCTCCCACCGAATTGGCCCACCGAGAGGTAACAAGGCAGCACTGAGGACGTTAATTATGAAGTTTCTCAGCTACAGAGACAGGATGACGATCTCCAACGCGGTGCGGGCCAAAGGAGAAATTAAATACCAAGATCAGCAGGTGCGGTTCTACCCAGATTTGGCCTCAGGAATCCAACAATTAAGGAAGCAGTTTGACCCCATCCGCAAAGAACTGCGCAACCTTGAGATTCGTCATGGAGTGATTCACCCTGCAAGACTTCTGGTCACATATGAGGGCAGAACACACATCTTCAAGACCCCCGAGGAGGCGCAGGAGCTCATCAAGAAGATCCAGGAAGAGACTGGTGGGAGCTAAGCATGAACAGAATATAGGGTAGAATATTTGAGTATTTAACTGATTAGAAGCATATAACAAGATTACAAAATATAGATTGTATTACATATTAAAAAAAAAAAAAAAAGTACAAAATTGCTAAAAAATTTTGGAGTTAAATTGGAAAATTACAGAAGAGAGTTAATGTTACGTTATTAAAAGCAGTAGAGTTAGGGTGATTGGGAGGATGAAGAAGGAGTGGCTTTGGCTGATCCTCGTGGGTGTGGAACGGTCGATGGCTATATCGGGAGACGGAATTTTTCTTTTGTTTTTGGGGGGATTGCCACAAATGTGGGAAGGGGGAATTTGTTTGTGTGTAGTTTGTAGGGTGAATGTTCAACCACTCATTTTTTTTTGCTTTTCTGTTTGAGCATGTTTACACTGCAAGGTAATCCCAAACTCCCTATTGATCATAAATCAAAGCGTTAATCTTAATTTAACTTCATGGAATTGCAGAGGTCTACAAAATTTAAAAAAACTTAAACAAGTTATGAATAAAATAAAAGACATGGGTTCAAAAATTGTGTTTTTACAAGAAACTCATCTAATAGAGGAAGATGTAAAAAGAATTAGGAGTAGATGGCAAGGAAATGTTTTCACCTCATCATTTTCATCCCGAGCCAGGGGAGTTATGACTCTCATACATAAATCAGTCCCATTTCAAGTGAAAAATGTAATTGGAGACAAATTTGGAAGCTATGTAATCATTCAAGGATCTTTGCAATTAGAAAACATAAATTTGGTGAACTTATATGGTCCCAATATAGATGATCAAAAGTTCTTTGCTAATTTATTTCTTATCTTATCATCACTTACAGGGCAACATATAATAGCAGGGGATTTTAATTGTACATTGAATCCCGGTATAGATAGATCAACAGGACTGGACTGTACGCACAATGGATGTAGGATGACCATTAATCATTTTATGAAAGAATTGAAATTGATAGATATATGGAGAGAAATGAAACCACAAGTTAAAGCATACTCTTGTTATTCCAATACCTACAAGACATTCTCACGTATAGATTATTTTTTGATCTCCACAGAATTAAGGTCCAAGATTCAAAACTGTTTTTATGATAACATCGTGATCTCTGATCATGCACCCTGCTGTCTAATATATGTAGATAAGAAATTGACAAAGGAACCAGGTAGATGGCAATTTCAGCATAAATGGCTTCAGGATGAGGAATTTGTTAAGTACATAAAAAAACAGATAGATGAGTTCTTTGATATCAATACTACACAAACATCAGCATGTGTAAAGTGGGAGGCTTTCAAAGCTTTTATTAGGGGACATATTATTAGTTATACAGGTTCAAAATCTAAGAGGACTCGAGAGGAGAGAGTCCAATTGGAACATAAAATAAAAATTCTTCAAGAAAGAGTATATGCAGGAAGAGATCCAAGGTTGGAGAACGAATTACTGATTTTGAGAGCTGAATATGACAAAAAATCAGCGAATAGAGCTGCCTCGAGTCTTCTAAGATTGAAACAATCTTTTTATGAACAAGGTGAAAAATCAGGAAAGTTATTGGCATGGCAGATTAAACAATTAGAATCTAAAACACCAATTACCAGTATTATAAGTAATGGACAGGTAGTTATAGATCCTTTAGAAATTAATAGAGCCTTTAGAGATTACTATGAAAAATTATATGGTACCAAAAATGAATCTGACTTAACAAAACTACATGGGTTTTTGAACGAACTATTTATACCGTGTATTCCAAATAAAAATAGGGAGATACTGGAGTCTAAAATTAGTCAAGAAGAAGTTGGACTAGCCATTGATAATATGAAATCAGGAAAAAGTGCAGGACCAGATGGTCTTCCAGTTGACCTTTATAAAAAATTTAAGAATAAATTAACAAAACCTTTTTTGGAAATGGTTTTAGAAGCATTTCAAAATAGTAATTTACCATCATATATGAATAATGCCTTAATTATACTGTTGCCAAAACCAGGTAAGCCCTCTAATAAATGTGAAAATATGAGACCAATAAGCCTATTAAATGCCGACCTTAAGATAATCTGTAAAATTTTAGCAAGACGAATACAAGAAATTTTACCAAATATTATTAATCCACTTCCGGTTATGGCTGCCACGTAGGACGGACGTGTCTCGCTCTGCTCTGCTCCTGGAAAAAAAAAAAATCGGCAAATAACTCTCTCATTTGGGACAGAACGTATCCCAGCATTTGGGCGAAGATATGTCGGCGAAGCCTAAGGCTGGAAAACCAGGAAAAGGAAAAAGCGAGCCGCCGAAACAGTCCAAATTAACGGACTTTCAGATCTGTGACGCAGTAAACAAAACTCCATATATGGCGGAGGAGGCTGGCAACGCTGCGATATCTGCGGGGAATGGCGCAGATGCGCTGATGGCTGCCATGAGTTCAATGAGAGCGGACTTTTCCTCTAGATTTGATGGGATTATGACAGCGTTGGAAGGAATAAGAAAGGAATTGGGTGACTGTGTAGAACGAACGGCGCAGATGGAGCTCCGTCTCGCTAGTGCTGAAGATGACGTCACCCGTCTTCAATTAAAGGTGCGCACTTTGGAAAAAAAAAATAAATCTCTGGAAGATAATATTTTGGATTTGGAATCTCGGTCGAGACAGAATAATTTGAGGCTGGTGGGTCTTCCAGAGGAATCAGAAGGTCGGGACGTATGTTCCTTTCTGGAAAAGTGGATTCCGGAGGTGCTGGGCAGCGAGGAGTTGCAATCAGCAGTGGTTCTGGAAAAAGCACATCGTATTGGCCCACGGAGAGATAAGGGACCGCCGAGGACCTTAATTATGAAGTTTCTTAGCAACAGAGACAGGATGAAGATCTTCAACGCTGCACGAGCTAAAAAAGGAGAGATTAAACACCAGGACCAGCAGGTGCGGTTCTACCCAGATTTGGCCACAAGAATCCAGCAATTGAGGAAGCAGTTTGATCCCGTACGTAAGGAGCTGCGCAACCTTGGGATTCGTCATGGTGTAATCTATCCTGCGAGACTGCTGACCACGTATGAGGGCAGAACCCACATCTTCAAGACCCCAGAGGAGGCGCAGGAGTTCATCAAGAAGATCAAAGAAGAAGAAGAGACTGGTGGGAGCTAAGCATGAACAAAATATAAGGTAGAATAATTAAGCATTTGCACAGGCATCTGACTGACTTGAAGTAAATAGTAAGTTTACAAAATATAGATTGTATTATATATTAAAAAAACAAAACAAAAACAAAACAAACAAAAAAAAAAACTATGATGTACAAAGTTGTTAAAAATTTTGGAGTTAAGTTGGAAAACTACAGAGGAGAGTTAATGTTACGTCATTAAAAGCAGTAGAGTTAGGGTGATTGGGAGGATGAAGAAGGAGTGGCTTAGGCTGTTCCCCGTGGGTGTGGAACGGTCGATGGCTATATCGGGAGACAGAATTTTTCTTTTGATTTTGGGGGGTTTGCCACAAGTGTGGGAAGGGGAAATTTGTTTGTGTGTAGTTTGTAGGATGAATGTTCAACCACTCATGTTTTTGCTTCTCTGTATGAGCATGTTTACACTGCAAGGTAATCCCAAACTCTCTATTGATCATGGACCAAAGTGTTAATCTTAATTTAACTTCATGGAATTGCAGAGGTCTACAAAATTTAAAAAAACTTAAACAAGTTATGAATAAAATAAAGGACATGGGTTCAAGAATTGTGTTTTTACAAGAAACTCATCTGATAGAGGAGGATGTTAAAAGAATTAGGAGTAGATGGCAGGGAAGTGTATTCACCTCTTCATTTTCATCCCGAGCCAGAGGAGTTATGACTCTCATACATAAATCAGTTCCTTTTCAAGTGAAAAATGTAATTGGAGACAAATTTGGAAGATATGTAATCATTCAAGGTTCTTTGCTATTAGAAAATATAAATCTTGTGAACTTATATGGTCCCAATATAGATGATCAGAAGTTCTTTGCTAATTTATTTCTCATCTTATCATCACTTACAGGGCAACATATAATAGCAGGGGATTTTAATTGTACATTGAATCCAGGTGTGGATAGATCAACAGGACTGGATTGTACGCACATTGGATGTAGGATGACTATTAATCATTTTATGAAAGAATTGAGATTGTTAGATATATGGAGAGAAATGAAACCACAAGTTAAAGCCTATTCTTGTTACTCCAGTACCTACAAGACATTCTCACGTATTGATTATTTTTTGATTTCCACAGAATTAAGGTCCAAGATTCAAAACTGCTTTTATGATAACATCGTGATCTCTGATCATGCACCCTGTTGTCTAATATATGTAGATAAAAAATTGACAAAGGAATCAGGTAGATGGCAATTTCAGCATAAATGGCTTCAGGATGAGGAATTTGTCAAGTATATAGAAAAACAGATAGACGAGTTCTTTGACATCAATACTACACAAACATCAGCATGTGTAAAGTGGGAGGCTTTCAAAGCTTTTATTAGGGGACATATTATTAGTTATACAGGATCAAAATCTAAGAAGACTCGAGAGGAGAGAGCTAAATTGGAACATAAAATAAAAAGTCTTCAGGAAAAAGTGTATGCAGGAAGTGACCCAAGGTTGGAGAATGAATTACTGATTTTGAGAGCTGAATACGACAAAAAATCAGCGAATAGAGCTGCCTCGAGTCTTCTAAGATTGAAACAATCTTTTTATGAACAAGGTGAAAAATCAGGAAAATTATTAGCATGGCAGATTAAACAATTGGAAATTAAAACACCAATTACCAGTATTATAAGTAAAGGACAGGTAGTTATAGATCCTTTAGAAATTAATAGAGCCTTTAGAGATTACTATGAAAAATTATATGATACCAAAAATGAACCTGATTTAACAAAACTAAATGGGTTTTTGAATGAACTATCTATACCGTGTATACCAAATGAAAACAGGGAGATATTGGAGTCTAAAATTAGTCAAGAAGAAGTTGGGCTAGCCATTGATAATATGAAATCAGGAAAAAGTGCAGGACCAGATGGTCTTCCAGTTGACCTTTATAAAAAATTTAAGAATAAATTAATAAAACCTTTTTTGGAAATGGTTTTAGAAGCATTTCAAAATAATAATTTACCATCATACATAAATAATGCCTTAATTATACTGCTGCCAAAACCAGGTAAGCCCTCTAATAAATGTGAAAATATGAGACCAATAAGCCTATTAAACGCCGACCTTAAGATAATCTGTAAAATTTTAGCAAGACGAATACAAGAAATTTTACCAAATATTATTAATCGAGATCAGAATGGCTTTATAAAGGGTAGACAAGGCTTCCATAATGTAAGAAGACTATTTAATATTATTTATTTTAATAAAGAAGCACCGGATACAGCTCTCCTATCATTGGACGCCGAAAAGGCCTTTGATAGAGTTGAATGGCCCTTTCTTTTTGAAGTCCTACAAAGGTTTGGACTTGGAAATAATTTCATAAAATGGGTTCAAATAATATACAATAATGCTACAGCAGAAATCCTAACAAATAACAATATTTCAAAACCAATAAAAATCAATAGAGGATGTCGACAAGGCTGTCCACTTTCACCTTTACTGTTTACTATGGCAATTGAACCTTTAGCGATAGCGATACGTTTACATTCACAAATATATGGAATTAAAGTTGGACCAACAGAACATAAAATCTCCCTGTACGCCGATGATATAATTTTGTTTATGTCGAATCTAAAAAAATCAATTCCAACCTTGTTGAATTTAATAAAGAATTTTGGGGAAATATCAGGATATAAAATAAATAAAACTAAATCTTCAATATTAATGCTAAATGAGACCCAGAGAAATTACCCAGCCCCTGAGGCAAATCAATTCAATGTTGTAAATCAGTTTAAATATTTAGGAATCCAAATTGTGCCTAAGCTAGAATCAGTCGCCAGCGTCAACTATGAAGCCTTAATGTCAGATATCAATGAGTTAACTCAGAGATGGATGTCACTACCAATGTCGATGATCGGGAGAATCAATATACTTAAAAGTAATATTTTACCTAAAATACTTTATTTATTTCAATACATTCCCTTATCACCACCTTTAGATCTATTCTCAAGAATAAAAAAAAGTTAGTGGAATTTATATGGAACAACAGGAGGGCTAGATTACGTCTGTCTTTATTATATTTACCATTTGATCGTGGAGGTCTGAAATGTCCAAATTTTATGTTGTATTATTGGTCGGCACAACTGAGGTCTATGACATATTATTTTTCATCAAATGATCTCCCTCACTGGACTGAAATGGAATCATACAATTTACCTTTACCTCTTCCCATATTCATATACTCAGATTCGGCAAAAAAAAATTACAAAAACAAGTTAAAAATCCATTTGTAAAGCATATGATCAAAATATGGTGTGAAGCTAAAAACTATTTAAAAGAACCACAGTTATTGTCACAATTTAGTCCAATATGGGGTAATCAATATTTTAAACCAGGGAGAGCGGACGCTGTATTTAAAGTATGGAATTTAAAAGGGATACAAAAGATTCAGGATTTATATTTGCCATGTGCAGACAACATAATGTCTTTTGAAGAGCTGAGGATCAAATTTAATCTCAATAGAACACATTTTTTTAAATATCTTCAACTTAGAAACTTTATTCGATCAAATCAAAATAAAGCTCTCACTCGACCTATTTATTCATCCTTGGAAAAAATGATGATGAAAGATAGTAAAAGAAAGGGTATTATTTCAGAGTTTTATAACTCATTGACACTATCTTCAAGTGAAAATTCACTGAAAAGATTAAACTACTGGAAAGAAGATCTGCAAATTGAAATTTCAGAGGAACAATGGGAATTGGCTTGTACAGAAGCTCAAACCAAATCAATAAATGCACGCCTTAAATTGATACATTTCAAATGGTTAATGCGGATGTATGTTACACCGGAGGAGTTAAATAGATATAACAAAAATATACCAGATACATGCACAAAATGCATGGAAAGTAAAGGAACCCTATTTCATTGTTTATGGGAATGTAGATTAATAAGAATGTTTTGGGAAGAGGTGAGGGTAACAATTGAAAAAATAATCTCAAAACAAATCATACTGAATCCTAAACTGTTTTTGTTGGGTCTGTACCCAGAAAAGCATAATTTTAATAAAAGTGAAAGAACATTCATAGACCTCAGTTTGCTTAATGCCAAAAAATGTATTGCACTATTATGGAAAAAGACTCATAGACCAGATGTGACTCAGTGGTTAAGACAGATGTTAACAAACCTTCCATTAGAAAGAATAACATATATACTGAAATCAAAGGAAATTGTGTTTGAGAATATATGGAGACCTTTTATTGATTATGTAAAAAATTTAAACATAACTCTTGAAGAAGAAGGTGAATGATGTGTGTGGACCTTGTAAATTCCAAACTGGTGAACATAATATGTCTACTTATGTATTGGATTGTCTAGACTAAACAGAGGAGCATTGTTGAAGACTTGATTTTGTTGGTGGTTGTTGGTGTTTTTAGTGCATTTTTTTTTTTTTGTAGTACTTTAGCGTTAGTGTTTGATTGTTTGTATCATGTTTGTTAAAAAAAAAAAAAACGTTCAATAAAGATATTGTGGAAAAAAAAATATTATTAATCGAGATCAGAATGGCTTTATAAAGGGAAGACAAGGCTTCCATAATGTAAGAAGACTATTTAATATTATTTATTCTAATAAAGAAGCACCGGATACAGCTCTCTTATCACTGGATGCCGAAAAAGCCTTTGATAGAGTTGAATGGCCCTTTCTTTTTGAAGTCTTACAAAGGTTTGGACTTGGAAATAATTTCATAAAATGGGTTCAGATAATATATAATAATGCTACTGCAGAAATCCTAACAAATAACAATATTTCAAAATCAATAAAAATCAATAGAGGATGTCGACAAGGCTGTCCACTTTCACCTTTACTGTTTACTATGGCAATTGAACCTTTAGCGATGGCGATACGTCTACAGTCACAAATATATGGAATTAAAGTTGGACCAACAGAACATAAAATCTCCCTGTATGCCGATGACATAATTTTGTTTATGTCGAATCTTAAAAAATCAATTCCGACCTTGTTGAATTTAATAAAGAATTTGGGGAAATATCAGGATATAAAATAAATAAAACTAAATCTTCAATATTAATGCTAAATGAGACCCAGAGAAATTACCCAGCTCCTGAGGTAAATCAATTCAATGTTGTAAATCAGTTTAAATATTTAGGAATCCAAATTGTGCCTAAGCTAGAATCAATCGCCAGTGTCAATTATGAAGCCTTAATGACAGATATTGATGAGTTACTTCAGAGATGGATGTCACTACCAATGTCGATGATCGGGAGAATTAATATACTTAAAAGTAATATCTTACCTAAAATACTTTATTTATTTCAATACATTCCCTTACCACCACCTTTAGATTTATTCTCAAGAATTAAAAAAAAGTTAGTGGAATTTATATGGAACAACAGGAGGGCTAGATTACGTCTGTCTTTATTATATTTACCATTTGATCGTGGAGGTCTGAAATGTCCAAATTTTATGTTGTATTATTGGTCGGCACAACTGAGATCTATGACATATTATTTTTCATCAAATGATCTCCCTCACTGGACTGAAATGGAATCATACAATTTACCTTTACCTCTTCCCATATTCATATACTCAGATTTGGCAAAAAAATTACAAAAACAAGTTAAAAATCCATTTGTAAAGCATATGATCAAAATATGGTGTGAAGCTAAAAACTATTTAAAAGAACCACAGTTATTGTCACAATTTAGTCCAATATGGGGTAATCAATATTTTAAACCAGGGAGAGCGGACGCTGTATTTAAAGTATGGAATTTAAAAGGGATACAAAAGATTCAGGATTTATATTTGCCATGTGCAGAAAACATAATGTCTTTTGAAGAGCTGAGGATCAAATTTAATCTCAATAGAACACATTTTTTTAAATATCTTCAACTTAGAAACTTTATTCGATCAAATCAAAATAAAGCTCTCACTCGACCTATTTATTCATCCTTGGAAAAAATGTTGATGAAAGGTAGTAAAAGAAAGGGTATTATTTCAGAGTTTTATAACTCATTGACACTATTTTCAAGTGAAAATTCACTGAAAAGATTAAACTACTGGAAAGAAGATCTGCAAACTGAAATTTCAGAGGAACAATGGGAATTGGCTTGTACAGAAGCTCAAACCAAATCAATAAATGTACGCCTTAAATTGATACATTTCAAATGGTTAATGCGGATGTATGTTACACCGGAGGAGTTAAATAGATATAACAAAAATATACCAGATACATGCACAAAGTGCATGGAAAGTAAAGGAACTCTATTTCATTGTGTATGGGAATGTAGATTAATAAGAATGTTTTGGGAAGAGGTGAGGGTAACAATTGAAAAAATAATCTCAAAACAAATCATATTGAATCCTAAACTGTTTTTGTTGGGTCTGTACCCAGAAAAGCATAATTTTAATAAAAGTGAAAGAACATTCATAGACCTCAGTTTGCTTAATGCCAAAAAATGTATTGCACTATTATGGAAAAAGACTCATAAACCAGATGTGACTCAGTGGTTAAGACAGATGTTAACAAACCTTCCATTAGAAAGAATAACATATATACTGAAATCAAAGGAAATTGTGTTTGAGAATATATGGAGACCTTTTATTGATTATGTAAAAAATTTAAACATAACTCTTGAAGAAGAAGGTGAATGATGTGTGTGGACCTTGTAAATTCCAAACTGGTGAACATAATATGTATACTTATGTATTGGATTGTCTAGACTAAACAGAGGAGCATTGTTGAAGATTTGATTTTGTTGGTGGTTGTTGGTGTTTTTTAGTGCATTTTTTTTTTGTAGTACTTTAGTGTTAGTGTTTGATTGTTTGTATCATGTTTGTTAAAAAAAAAAGGTTCAATAAAGATATTGTGGAAAAAAAAAATAGTAACCCAATGGCCTTTTTCCATATAGCATTTACTGAATGGTTGCTCATCAAATCTTATTCCACCAGTGAATTAGTTCGCTTGACTGAGTTTCACATACCCTTATTCATAAATTTCCTGTTATAGATTGTAGGTCATTCTGTACATAATTATATAACTTAATAGCAACAGCATCCTGAATGTTAGATGTTTGCACCATATTAGAGTGAGATGGAGTACTATTGCCACCTACTGACCTTCCTTGGTATTGCTGTTTCAAACAGTCCATAATCTGTTGTAGCTGGTGTGGTTTTAACCACCGAATCCGTACAGAGTACGGCCCTGCCTCTTCAGAGCATACACCACATCCATGGCGGTCACCGTCTTCCTCTTGGCGTGCTCGGTGTAGGTGACGGCATCACGGATGACGTTCTCCAGGAAGACCTTCAACACGCCGCGGGTCTCCTCGTAGATGAGACCGGAGATGCGCTTCACTCCACCGCGGCGAGCCAGACGGCGGATAGCGGGCTTGGTGATTCCCTGGATGTTATCACGGAGAACTTTACGGTGACGCTTAGCGCCTCCTTTCCCCAGACCTTTGCCACCCTTTCCTCTTCCAGACATGCTGACTTCTTCTCTGAAATGTCAAAGACGAATCACTTTTGGAGTGGTCTGCTGGGGCAGTGGCATTACTGCAGCCGATAGGAAGAGACTGAACAAACTGATTAAGAAAGCTAGCTCTGTCCTGGGGCAACGCCTTGATCCGATGGAGGAGATAGGAGAGAGAAGGACGGTGGCTAAACTGTCATCTCTGCTGGAGTCCGAGTTCCACCCTATGCAGGACATACTGGATGCACTGAGGAGCTCATTTAGCAGCAGACTACATCATCCCAGGTGCACAACCGAGAGGTTTCGTAGGTCCTTCCTACCAACGGCTGTCAGACTGTACAACCTAAGCAGGGCTGCTCGCAGAGATAGCAAAAAGACGTAACAAACTAATAGTTTTTTTTTTGTTTTGTTTTTTTTTTTTTTTGAATGCAAAAGATGCAATAGACTTACACAATGGTCCTCTCCGGCATACAACTAGGAACATACCGGTCGCTATGGAGGGTGAGAATATGTATGGGCACATAATCATACCATGTAGGATAACTAAATAGACGGTTATGCTGTTTCATCCCACCTAGCAACAATGCTCTGCACTGTGTGTGTTTATATATTTACATATTTATTCCATCTAGCTACAATGCTCTGCACTGGGTGTGTTTATATTTATATATCTATATATTTATTCCATCTAGCTACAATGCTCCGCACTGTGTTTTTATATATCTACATATTATTCCATCTAGCTACATTGCTCCGCACTGTGTGTGTTTATATACTTGCATATTTATTCCACCTAGCTGCAATGCTCCATACTGTGGGTGTTTATATATTTACATATTTATTCCATCTAGCTACAATGCTCTGCACTGTGTGTTCATATATTCATATATTTATTCCATCCAGCTACAATGCTCTGCACTGTGTGTCTGTGTCTGTGTGTGTGTATATATATATTTTATAGTAATATGTACATATGTATATTAGCTGCTCTTGCTTGCTTGTTTTTTCTTGCCTTCTGATTGTTGCTCTGAGTGTTGCTATCCCTGTGCTGTTGCAATCCTGGAATTTCCCCGTTGTGGGACTAATAAAGGCTTATCTTATCTTATCTTATCTTATCTTATCTAGTCTGAATTTATCAGTTGGTATGGCAAATATGTTACTAGCTAGTTTCAAGGAAAATCATTTTCATCTATACATATATGGATTTATGTGCAACCGCACTTGTGTGTGTCTCCACCCCTGTGACCCTGCCCCCAGAAAAAAGTCCAGGCACAGGATTTTTTTTTTCTTTTTCTGCTTTAACCCCTGTACTCAAAAACTACCCAATGGCTTTTGATGAAATGTTCACCAGAGGTGGCCCTTGGGCTACAGATGAGCCCGTTGCATTTTGGAGGTGATCCATGAGCGTATACCTCAGCCAAGGCCCTATCGCAATGTATGGATGGACGGTGGTATGGATGGAGGGATGGATGGAGCATTGGTGGAGGTATACCAATACCTTCACCTGCCCTCTGTTTTTAAAGTGTAATCTGTGTGGACAACACCGTACCCACCAAGACCATACAGTGTTGCTTGAACAACAAACCCTGGATCAACCCTGAGATAAAAAACACTTCTGAGAGAGAAGAAGAGGATTTTCAGGTCGGGGAACAGGGAGATGCTGAAGTCCGTACAGAGGGAGCTGAGGAGGAAGATCAGAGAAGGCAAGGACAGCTTCAGGGAGAAGATGGAGGACAAGCTGCAATGGAGCAACATCAGCAGGGTCTGGAGAAACCTCAAAACCATCTCTGGGCTCCAGAATACCTTCTCCCAGGCCACGGGGGGCAGGGAGTGGGCGAACAATCTGAACCTGTTTTTTAATAGGTTTGACCAACCGTCCTCCCCCCCGCCTGCACACCAACCACTGCCGCCTCTAAAGTCATCGACACCTGCTGTCCACACCCCACTCCACCAACACCCCCCCCCCACCCCCAGCACACAGCCCCCCAACCTGACCCTCACTAAGACCCAGGTGAGGACAGAGCCGAGGAAGATCAAGGCGAGGAAGGCCTCGGGACCGGACGGCATCAGCGCGATGCTCCTCAAGTCCTGTGCAGACCAGCTGTGTAGGATTGTGGAGCACATCTTCAACCTGAGCCTGAAGCTGGGGAGGGTACCACAGTTGTGGAAAACATCTTGTGTGGTACCTGTACCAAAGACTTCCCACCCCAAAGACCTGAACAGCTACAGACCAGTGGCCCTGACGTCTCACCTGATGAAGACCCTGGAGAGACTGCTCCTTGCTCACCTCTGCCCCCTGGTGGGACCAGTGATGGTCCCACCAGGGGGCAGAGGTGAGCAAGGAGCCTCCTTCAGCATTCCCTGTCCCACCTGGAGAAGCCTGGAAACACGGTAAGGATCATGTTCTTTGACTTCTCCAGTGCTTTCAACACCATCTAACAGATGATCCTGAGGAACAAGCTGCTGTGCACAGCGGTGGACCAGCACCTGTCATCATGGATCCTGGACTACCTCACAAACCGGCCACAGTTTGTGAGAACCCGGGATTGTGTGACCGACACGCTCATCGGCAGTACGGGGGCCCCCCAGGGAATGGTTTTGGCTCCCTTCCTGTTCACCCTTTATACTGCGGACTTCTCACACAACACAACACACTGCCATCTACAGAAGTTTTCTGACGACTCTGCAGTCGTCGACCTCATCTCCAGCGGAGATGAAGCTGAGTACAGAGGACTTATCCAGGACTTCGTGGACTGGTGCCATTGGAACTGCCTCCAGATTAATGCGAGGAAAACTAAGGAGCTGGTGGTGGACTGCCACAGGCAAGGACAACCCCTCACGGCACCAGTAAACATCCAGAGAACAGACATTGAGATGGTGACATCCTACAAGTACCTGGGTGTTCATCTGAACAATAAACTAGACTGGTCACACAATACCAACGCACTCTACAAGAAGGGACAGCGCAGGCTGTTCCTACTGAGGAGGCTCAGGTCTTTTGGTGTACAAGGGGTGCTCCTGAAGACATTCTACGACATGGTGGTGGCATCAGCCATCACTTTTGAAGTGGTCTGCTGGGGCAGTGGCATTACAGCAGCCGATAGAAAGAGACTGAACAAACTGATCAAGAAAGCTAGCTCTGTCCTGGAGCAATGCCTTGACCCAGTGGAGGAGATAGGAGAGAGACGGATGGTGGCTAAGCTGTCATCTCTGCTGGAGTCCGAGTCCCACCCTATGCTGGACATACTGAACGCACTGAGGAGCTCATTTAGCAGTAGACTACATCATCCTAGGTGCGTGACCGAGAGGTTTCGCAGGTCCTTCCTACCTACGGCTGTCAGACTTTATAACCTAAGCAGGGCTGCTCGCAGAGATAGCAAAAAAAACGTGACAACCTAATAGTATTGAATGCAAAAGACGCAACAGACATACACAAATGGTCCCCTCCAGTATACAACTGGGACAATATCAATCGCTACAGAGGGTGACAATATGTATGGGTACATATTCA
This sequence comes from Pholidichthys leucotaenia, assembly GCA_020510985.1. Classification (NCBI taxonomy): domain Eukaryota; kingdom Metazoa; phylum Chordata; class Actinopteri; order Cichliformes; family Pholidichthyidae; genus Pholidichthys; species Pholidichthys leucotaenia. The sequence goes on along the minus strand of CM035836.1, from coordinate 184,252,065 downwards.
TACTATGTAGGATAACTAAGTAGACGGTTAGGCTGTTTATTGCATCTAGCTACAATGCTCCGCACTGTGTATATATATTTATATATTTATGTATTTATGTGTACATATGTATATTCACTGCTCTTATTTTCTTATCTTCTAAATTATTGCTCTGAGTGTCGCTATCCCTGTGCTGTTGCAATCCTGGAATTTGACAGACTAAGGCTGCAGCGCGTCGTGCGCACTGCTGAGAAGGTGATAGGCTGCGAGCTCCCATCTCTCCAGGACCTGTACATCTCCAGGACCCGGAGGCGTGCTGGCCGGATCATAGCCGATCCTTCACATCCTGGTCACGTACTGTTTGCTCCCCTCCCCTCAGGTAGAAGACTTCGGTCCATTCGGACTAAAACCTCCCGGCACATGAACAGTTTTTTCCCCTCTGCCATCAGACTGCTGAACATTAAGTGACTTTTTGACTCTTGTGCACTATGTACAGCAGCTCAACCAGACTCACGTCATTCATCACTGTTTTCTGTTGCATTATCGACTGCACTATGTGGTACTTCACATTATCTGCTACTTGCTAATTTTTTAAAACTGCCTTGACTAGTACTACTCATTATTACTAGTATTGTTATTATTATTATTATCATTATTACTTATTATTACTTATTTTTCTACACTTATTGCACGTTTTCAGTCCTTTAGTTTTTTAGTTTATCTCTTTTTCTCATCATGTTTTTAATGTTGCAGCATGGCATCGAGACAAATTCCTAGTTTGTGTACTACATGAACAATGGCAATAAATCTGATTCTGATTCTGATTCTGAATTTCCGCATTGTGGGACTAATAAAGGCTATCTTATCTCATCTTATCTTAATTAGATGGTTAATACATTTTTTCTATGGTTTGACAAACTCAGAACACATTTATTTTTATTTTTCTGGGACTTTAATTTTGTGATTAAAAAGTTATCTATGTACAGTGGGGTAAAAAAGTATTTAGTCAGCCTCCAATTGTGCACGTTCTTCCACTTAAAAGATGAGAGAGGTCTCCAATTTTCATCATAGGTATACCTCAACTATGAGAGACAAAATGAGAAAAAAAAATCCAGAAAATCACATTGTCTGATTTTTATAGAATTTATTTGCAAATTATGGTGAAAAATAAGTATTTGGTCAATAACAAAAGTTCATCTCAATACTTTGTTATATACCCTTTGTTGGCAATGACAGAGGTCAAACATTTTCTGTAAGTCTTCACAAGGTTTTCACACACTGTTGCTGGTATTTTGGCCCATTCCTCCATGCAGATCTCCTCTAGAGCAGTGATGTTTTGGGGCTGTCACTGGGCAACACAGACTTTCAACTCCCTCCAAAGATTTTCTATGGGGTTGAGATCTGGAGACTGGCTAGGCCACTCCAGGACCTTGAAACGCTTCTTACAAAGCCACTCCTTCGTTGCCCGGGCGGTATGTTTGGGATCATTGTCATGCTGAAAGACCCAGCAACGTTTCATCTTCAATGCCCTTGCTGATGGAAAGAGGTTTTCACTCAAAATCTCACGATACATGGCCCCATTCATTCTTTCCTTTACACGGATCAGTCGTCCTAGTCCCTTTGCAGAAAAACAGCCCCAAAGCACGATGTTTCCACCCCCAAGCTTCTGGGGGTGGTTCTGGGATTTTTGCTCACCGTTCTTTTGATCATTTTGACCCCACGGGGTGAGATCTTGCGTGGAGCCCCAGATCGAGGGAGCTTATCAGTGGTCTTGTATGTCTTCCATTTTCTAATAATTGCTCTCACAGTTGATTTTTTCACACCAAGCTGCTTACCTATTGCAGATTCAGTCTTCCCAGCTTGGTGCAGGTCTACAATTTTGTTTCTGGTGTCCTTTGACAGCTCTTTGGTCTTGGCCATAGTGGAGTTTGGAGTCTGACTGTTTGAGGTTGTGGACAGGTGTCTTTTATACTGATAACGAGTTCAAACAGGTGCCATTAATACAGGTAACGATTGGAGGACAGAGGAGCCTCTTAAAGAAGAAGTTACAGGTCTGTGAGAGCCAGAAATCTTGCTTGTTTGTAGGTGACCAAATACCTATTTTCCACCATAATTTGCAAATAAATTCTTTAAAAATCAGACAATGTGATTTTCTGGATTTTTTTTCCTCATTTTGTCTCTCATAATTGAGGTATACCTATGATGAAAATTGGAGACCTCTCTCATCTTTTAAGTCGGAGAACTTGCACAATTGGTAGCTGACTAAATACTTTTTTGCCCCACCGTATTTGAAAAGTCAGGAAAATAAGATTATAAAAGTTAGGCAGTTGGAATTTCATGCAGAAAATACAAACGATCCATACACAAGTTCAAAATGATCTTTTCACCATTTTTACTTTCTTTTTGATTTTAATATTTCTTCTGCTACATTTATATATGATGGTGCTGTATATATAGCATGGATGTTTTAGCTTCTGAGTCTCATTTCAGACTGTAAATGAAGTTAAGCTGTTTTATAGATGTGTATTAGCTAACAGCGTTGCATACAAACTATTCTATGTCTCTGATGGTCCCATTACTGCTCAGTAATTCTTAATACCAACAATTCTGTACATTCTATCATCATTAAATTTCAGTGGGACAATAAAACAGGGTATTCCTCCTCATTCTCGTGTCCCCATTCACTGGCAATTTATTACTGTATCAGTGTGTAATTCCTCAGTCAGGGCCATCCTGCAGTTATAGCTGAATTTTAAGTTATTACATACTTTTTATGGTTTTACATAAGACATTACAAAGGTTAAAGGGTGAAGATACTGCTACAGGTCAAAATATAGAATTTCTGCAGCCTCACCAAGCCCATTTTAGGCGTTAATTGATTCAGCAAAGAAGTTTTATACTTTATATGGCTTCCTGTTATGCCACTCTTATCAGGAGGTATGAGATGATAACCTTCCCTCAGTATGTTTTGGAAAGATTGTAGTCATGGTTCTAAGAAGGTTGGATCCCACTACTACAATTTGAGCTATTGGCCTCCAAGATCAAAGTTACTGACTTTGTACTGTACATCTAACCATCCTGCCCAGCTGCTTCTAAAAATTCTACAGAGCTACAAGAACTCTGAGCATTTCAACTCTTCAATAGGTTTATGTTTTTCAACCTTCTTATAAAAGCAGGCCATTTTAAATTACATGTAAGTCACGCTGTATATGGTTTTTACTTGGATCTTGTTTTCTAATTTAAAAAATTCTCTGTAGAAGCAAATAATGAATAACATCAATAAATAATGCCAAATTCAGCAGTGGAGGTGCAACATTGCATTAAAAATTTTTGATTTGGTTCACACCTTTGTTACAAAATCACTGTTTGGGTCATTGTTTTCACTCAGTTGCAATAAGGAAAATCACTGCAGAAAACATTAAATTAATTCTATTTTATTGTGAACTTTTAAAAAGATTGACTGACATTTTGAGTAAATAAAAAAGTAATAGAATGTGGCTGCAACATACAAGTTCTGCTATAAATAAAAGATTTTTGAATTAAGAAAATATCACACACACACACACACACACACACAAAGGACAGACTAGTCTAAATTTCCAGACTTGGAAAACCTTGGAATGTGATCCAGGGGATGATGGATTTATTCCATCAGATGTTGATTACTAAACTCTAATGTTTAAACATTAGTATAATAATTTTTTAATTCATATTTTTTAACAGGGTAGAATCCATCTGTGTGCAGTGTTCACGAGTTTGTTGTGCAGTGTTTGTTTTGGTGAAGATATGTCGGTCAGTGGGTGTGGTTTGCACGAGTGCGCGTTTAGACACGCCCCCTCTACTTCTGCATGTGGGGACCTTCATTCAGGGGTGTCCAATCATGTGCCATGGAGGGCCAAGACCCTTCAGGTTTTCTCTTCTACCCAGTCTTTTCAGCAGGTGTTTTCACTTATCAGCAGGAAGAAATTCAGTGGAATCTGCTGTTGAAGACACTGGTTGGAGGTAAAGCCTGCAGGGTCCTGGCCCTCCGTGGCACATGATTGGACACCCCTGCTAAATGGAAAAAAATGCTCCACTGAAATGAATGGCAAGAGCAAAATTACCTTTTGATCCTGATCAAATTTTGCCACGAGTTACACATGTGACGTTTGCCAAGTTTAAAAGATAATTTCCCACATAATTAAAGTTGTTGGCTGTCGTATAATAATTGAGTAATTTTTAGTTTTTGTTTAAATGAGTAGCAAACAACAACTGCCATTATCCCACATCACTAAACTGTAATTGTGTTTAGTGATGTGGGATGATGGCAGTTGTCTGCTTTAACTTTAATTACATGGAAAATTATTTTTTAAATTGACAAACGTCATATGTGTAAACTCATGGCAAAATCTGATCGGGATCAAAAGATAGTTTCGCTCATGCCATTCATTTCGATGGAGAATTTTTTATTTAAGGTCCCATATGCATAAGTACTGTAGAGGGGGCGTGACTTAGGCTCTCTCTCTCGCATGATGGTGGGCAGGTGTTAGTCATGACCTCCTCTCTATATAATGAGTCACAAACCTGATGCAGATTCTTAAATTATACTGGGTCAGATACTGGTGTTAATTTGCATATTGTTGACCTGTGTGTAGTGACTATATGTTAAAATGTGATTGTTATATTAAGCGATGCTGGGTGTCTCCTCCTCTGGGCAGCTCCCTGGGTTGCTGTTGGCCTTTGGCAACTCACCTGTGTGAGATGGAGTGATTGCAGCATTGCTGAAAGCTTAAAGAAGCAACCATCTTTGGAGCCAGCAGCAAGAAAGGACTTGGGAAGAAAGTGGCTTTGCTGGTATTAAGTCAGAAACTGTGTTTGACTCAAACCCAGAACCAAGCCCTGCACATTTATGGACCGTGTTTGCTCTTTAAAGACTTTGTCCCCTTTACTAGTCCAACATTTATTTATCCTCACCTTCCCTTTTTAAAGTTTAGATTTTAACATTATTTTACTTGTCACCTAATTGTTAACTTAATAAAGTGAACTTAAATTGATGTTTGGTGTTTGGTCTCCTTTGGTTGGTCAGTTCCAGAACCTGGCTGTTGCATATTAACTTGTCTTCTTGGATGAGAACATTTCATGATCATTATTTTTTTTTTGTCTGGCTGCAATTTTCTTTAAATCATTTAAATTACATTATTTTTTTGGGGGAGGGGGGAAGAAATGTCAGTGGTTTCTAGAATAAACAAAACATTTTATATCTTTTTGCTCAAACGCAGATCTAAAATCCATCCACCTTCCACTGCTTGTCTGGGGGTAACAGTCCAAGCAGAGTGGCCCAGTTAACATGGCACCGGAGCCCAATGAAGGGTGGACCCGTACGGCTCCTTCTAGCCCCCAAACCAGGTGGGAGACACTGGATCCTTGTAACTTTTTTATGGGGACCCACTGGGCCACTCTTATATCGCTGTCTTCTTCTTTTGTTCTGCTCCCTTTTGGGGTCACCATCAACATCATCTGATGTTGTGATGGTCCACATATTTGTCATTTAGTTTTCACCCGTTGTTGAAATGACTACTTAAGGTGTGTTTGCAGGACATTGTTGGGTTTTTTTCTTCTTGCACTAGTGATGTTCACATTTATGCAATTTGTGTGGAAAGTTGGATTTGTTTTCCACGTGTGGGGAAAAACTGCATGTATTTGGTGTACTTATACAAGAAAGCTAAAGGCTCATAGGGAAGCAGTTTGGTATGGATACATGTACTGTTACAGCTCTATTCAGTGGTACGCCTCAGTCTGGTAATACACATCATATTCATTATTGTGTTGCCAAAGAAATAAACCAGTTACTGATTGGTTCAGGCATAGACAGGCTCTGAAGGTTCTCTGTCCTGGCCTGACAGAACCTGGACATTAATGTTTCCCTCGCTCACCCCCAACTCCCCCATTTTCTTTTTAAATCCTGCCTGGCTTTTTGAAGATAACTGCACCTTAAAGGGACATACCATATCTATCAATTCACATCAAAGGCGGATGTCTGAGAAATTCAAAAACCTTGACTGTCAATAACAGGTAGAAATTTGGAAAAAAAAAAAAATCTGATCATTATTATCTACTGTGTCTTTGTTCTGTCTGCAAATGTGCCTGGAATGCTTCAAAGGCATGTTAATCAAGCTCTGTGTGTGTGTGTGTGTGTGTGTGGATGCCAGGAGACCAATTACACTTGTGAGGTGCACTTCAGCTTTCTCATTTCCCCGAATCCTGCTGCTCAAACATGGTTATAGCCCAGATTTCTGTTCAGTTCCAGTGAAATAGTTGACCTTGACAAATAGCAGAATGCAGAGAGGAATTGTAACATGGACGCAGCATGGGGGTACTTCAACTTCTCTGCAGCTCAAGTGAATAAGTAAAGAAGCTGTATCCATTTGTATGAGCTATATCGGTGTGTATTTTTATGAACAGAAGTTGTGAGCTCTGTTGCTCAAGGCTTGCATGAATGTGCCTGCAGATTGAATGCATGGAATAGGCAGCCAGAAGCTGGTATTTTCTTGAGATTTTACTTTGACTTGATAATAAATCGCTTACTTCAAGGTTCAGGTGCGTGATTGTGTCTGTATCTTTGAACAGACTGCCCCTCCCCCCATATATTCCTGAGGTCACTTTAATCAGTGAGCACTATAACTTTACTGCCTAAAAATGTTGAGTCTAAAAGCCAGTCTACCTTCAGACATGCACTTTGCAGGGCACAGATGCCTACCGAACAATGAGCTCTCCATCCTTCCAGCTGTTTCTCTTTTTTTCTGAAGGGTGGACCGAAGAACAGAAGAATCCGTCACCAGTGGGGGCTGCATCTCTGTTGGCCATAGGAAGCCACAGCTTCCTAATCATCCTCCGTCCATCCATCTGCCACAGGACGGATATGGCCCCTAGATGTCATTGCGAAAGGCGCCGACATCCAACATCCAGCGAGGGCCTGTCTCTGCTCGGCTGGCATGGCGTTCTGTTCACACCAGGACAAACTTGATTTGACCAGGGGGAGGCTCCTGTGATTGATGATTCCTGCATGTATCTTCAGCCACAGCAATCTGGCCTGGCTCTACTGCTGTGCCATTTTTCGCGTGTGCATGTACAGCTGTCTGGTGCTGACACGAATATGCATTTGCATCTGAGCAAATTCGGGTCGAATAGTTTCGAGCTTGCACAGGTGTGTGAAACCATCCACCCTGGCCGAGTTACACGCCACCCCGCGCAGCAGCGGCAGCAGCTCTAGTGGTTCCATTGTTTTCTGTAGTGCAACATTTCCGGAGTATGTCACAAGACGCAAGCTGGCTCTATTCTGGGGGTTTGTTAAAGAAGACTCAAAATGTCAATGGGTTCCCTTTACACCCACAGGTTTCCTCAACTGTGTCAGTAATCAGTGCTGAGAAGTACCAAGAAGTGCCATACATGCCTCAGTGGCCAAGCCAGAAGCTTTCCACAGTGCATCGACTACTTCCACCCCCCCACTCCCCAAATGTCACCTCTTGTCGTGTTCATCTCCCAGTGTGTTCCTCAGGCTAACAAACATCAAGGCAACAGTGTTCTGTCACTATCTCAGTACAGTGAGCTCTTTACGACGGGGTATAGGATTACAAGTTGATACAAGATGGATCATCTGTCCGTGGACATGCGGGCACCTGACGGAAACAGACTCTTAACCAACTTGTAATTAAATACATTGCGAGACAGGATATAATATGAGGATAAATCCAATTAGCAACTTTGTGAACTCCTAACTCACAAAGTGGAAGAAGCAACCCACTGTGAATGCCATATTATGGGCTTCCAAAGCAGCATCACTCCAAATTAAATGTCCCAAGGCGGTGCAGCAGACTGAAAAAGGTGAAATTATATAATATACTGCAGAAAAGGACTTTAAAAAATCATGACAATAAATGCCCCAAACACAGACAAACCGCCTCACAGAGAGTGACAGCGCTCCAAAAATTGGAACAAACAAACCCAAGGGAAAGATGGAAAAGTACAGTATAAATTTGGGCTGACAAATATCACAGATTGGCACGCAGTGTACCACGAACATCACTTGTTTCTGCTTAAAAATCAAATATACTCCTCATGTGGAGCATCTTCTGCTCGGCGCCTCGTCTGCCTTCCTCTGCGGAGACCCCCAATCACACAAACGACACACGCCAGCCCTAATGACATAAATGGCATGTAATGGTAATGACATGGAGCTGGAGGGGGAAAAAAAAAATAAATCACTGATGTAATGTTTGTGGCGAGGATGCTTGCAGGTGAAGCAAATGTGAGGGGCTCCATCTACTGTTTGGCTCTGTGAACTTTCCACCGTGGGCCCAGACAGTCGCTCCAGCTTACTCACTCAGCCACACTCAGCAGTGAGGTGGCATAATTTATGCCTCTGAATTATGGATATACCAAGCAAGATGAAGGCCAATATATGTTTTATACCATGCATCCCTCCATTTATTTAAGCTGGGGTTATGGCTTAATAGCATGCGGCTCTATTGATGATGGATTTCTTGATTTATCTGTTTGAGCCAGGCAAGGCGATCAATTAAGCATGCTGAATGTGCTGTCACCTGTTGTTTATGATTGACAGCTTTCGTGTCTCCACTCATTCTGCCCTTCCTGTGATTACTCTTAGGCACGAGGCAGTAAAACAACGTGCACTACCCACCTGCAGTGTGCGCAGCAGCTAAATGGGTGGTATCCACTTTCCAGCTTCAGTTCATTTCATCCAATAATCAAAATGACAATATCTGTAAACAGGGATACAACCCTATACATAGCAGTGTTTTATAACCTCATAGAAGTCAGGAAGATATAATTCCTCACACACAGACTGGGATGTATATACTATCCATTCCCCTGGAAGCCATCGGCAGCAATTTCCTTCCTCTTTCATCATTCTAAATGCGCCTAAATGGTTTGGGTGGGGCTGTGGGGTGGGGGGTGGGGTGAGCAGCAATAACCGCAACTTTGTGTCAGGAGGGGAATTTGGAATCTTTGATGCTTTCCCTGGCATGAAATGTATTTACAAATACCTTTGTGGAAGCCAATAAAAGGTTTAATATTTAATTAGGCCTAAGGGCATCTCACAATAATGGGCGCATTTCTGATCAGCAATATGATGGAGGAATCTTCATTGTCTGTGTGAGGAGAAAGCCTGGCTACCTCCTTTTGAATATTACGGCTGTGGGACAGGTGTAGTGTGGCTGATTACTGATCGAAGGGTGAGGGGTTCGATTCCCGCTCTGTCTGCAGTTTGCATGTCGGAGTGTCCTTGAGAAAGACGCTGCAGCACCCCTAAAAATATTGGAGTGAGAAAAGTTGTGATTATAAAATTTTAGTTCGTCTTTGACAAGCTGAAATAACGTCCAAAACATATTCAGTAGTTTGTCGTTTAAACTTTTTAAAAATTAAAATGAAAACACCCCCCAACATGCAAATGGTATGATCCCTCTTCTCACACACGTTCTCTCCCCTGGCTGCAGCCAGCCTGACGCACACACACAGAGGGCCCTTCCCTAGTGATGGGATCTACAGTTCACTAAAATGTACTGAATCACTAAGGTTCGTTCACTAAAAAAATCCATTCTAAAGATTCGTACACCGAATCACTCAGTGCTGTACTGGAGCTCTAACTGCCTGCCACTCACTGGACTGAAAAACACAGCTGAACTGAACAGGTGGGGCTTGCTCTTTCACTGCTCTTCAGTACTCTCACTGACTGAACTGATGAGAACGTGAGGGAGACAACTGTTGAACCTAACAGCAGCTGGTGTGTCATCTTTGCTCCTCAGTACTGTCCGGGTCTAAACATGGGCTGGGGACCATGCTCCCACTTTAAGTTTGTTTTTCTATTGTCTGTGTTTCCCCTGCCTCAGTTCGGTTGGTATTTTTGGAATTCTCTGTATTTGTTGTTATTTATTATCATAGTCACGTTATGTTCTCTATTCTGGTCTGGGGTTTGAGGTTACTTTTGTATGATTCTTTGTTTATTATTACGCTTCAGTGAAACGGAGAGGCATACAGTAATCAGTTAATGCCTCTGTGTGTGTGTGTATCTGTCCGTCTGTCCACCTCTCTGTTTCAACTCACCCGGTCAAAATTAAGTGGAACTAAAGGCTTGTATCATTGTATCGCCATATTTTCTTGACTTTTACTTTGCCAGAATTCCGAGATAAGACTTTGTTTTCGAAATAAACACAAATTTAACTCACCTTTAATGTCAATGAAGCCGGGAGAAAAGGTATTGTAATAACTATGCCAGGCCACTAAAGGCAGTAGTGCGGCTTTTTTACAGCACATGGATGACTTCCTGTAACAGTCGATCTCTAGCTGAACTGTTATAAAATAGCAGTTACTGAAAAAAAAACATGTATTCAGCAACTACACCATTTAGTCATCACATCGATTGTTTTCACACTGGTTTTGCTGTTTAGTTTTGCAGAGAAAGGACGAGGTAAAACTCGTTAAAACCCTGCTAAAGGTGAGGTAAGTGAACTGCGCATGCACCCGGAAACTCCTGCCACAGGGAAGTACTGAGCAATCCGCCAATACTGGGTAAACAAATGTCTGCCTTTTTGCCCGTCTGTTTTCTTCCTCTGCCACTAACCAGCAAAAGCTCCTGTTCGTCTTGATTGTCATTGTGTTCACGTACCTCCATCACTTCCACTATTTAAAATGTCTGCCACCATGCTCTTCTTTTGTTTGGATTACAGCTGTTCAAATCAGTTTGGTGGTTCTTGGCTGCCACCGACAGTACAGGCATGTGAACTGCAGCTTAGTTTCACTGGGCATGCGTGTACTCCAAAACTACTGGATGGATTTGGATGAAATTTTTACCAAAAGTGGTCCTTGGGCTAGAGAGGAACTCATAACATTTTGGCGATGATCCGAGAATGCATACCTCCACCAAGGCTCTGGCACCGAGGCACCGGCACCTTGGCACTTTCATTATTATCATTATTTGTCATGGTTGTGTACTCCCTGGTCCTGTGTTCATGTCTCTGGTGTACCCTCCTCTTGGTCTGGGGAGGTCCCAGACCAAGAGCGATCCAAAGAAAGAAAGAAAGACCTCAACGGTGGGAGTGGCGGAGGATGACACCATGAGTCACAACGGCACTGAAGGCGGATGAAGGCTGCAACAGAGAGTGGTCTCCAGTCATTTTGGATTCCATGCCACTGGATTCAGGCCCCTCTCTGCCAAGGAACGTGTGGTGGCTGCAGGCGCATCAGTCTCCCCACGATAAAAGATGTCACGCGCAGGCGTCCTCCCGAAGGGAGCCCATCCACTTTACATCTTGGATAAGATAAAGTCCTGTGGCGATCAGGAAGTGGTAACGGGGACAGGACAGTGAAGTCTGGGAGTTCTTAGCCACGACCTGGCACACAGGCGATGGGTGCGTGATACAGTCGTTAAGCTCTTGGACTGAGGCAGAAAGAGCTTCTCGGCAGCTGCACTCATGACTGAGCAGCCCTATTCAGGATCCACTCTGCTCACCCCAGTAGGGGAGGGGGTTAGAAAAGGTACCCCAAACATAGCCTGCCTCACAAAATCCTGTCTGGAATACCGCATCCAGAGGGATCACCACCACGCGGTCAGAAACATACAAAGCTACATATTGGAGCCTGGAATGTGCGAACCCTTATGGACAACCAAGCCAGTGATCGACCTGAAAGGTGAACTGCCATCATCTCCAGAGAGCTAAGGAAGTTCCGGATCGACATCGCAGCACTCTCCGAGACCCGACTGGCTGATGAAGGGCAGCTGAAGGAGGAAAAAGGCGGGTATACTTTCTTTTGGAAGGGAAAGCCTGCAAATGAGCCACGAATCCATGGTGTGGGATTTGCTATTAAGAACTGCCTCATCAACCACCTCCATGAACTCCCTGTGGGCATCAACGAGCGCCTAATGACCATTCGTCTGATGCTTGCCTGCAGTCAAATGGCCACCGTTATTAGTGCCTACGCTCCAACGCTTGATGCACAGGATGAAGTAAAGGAGGCCTTCTATGCTGACCTGGACAAAATACTATCTGAAGTCCCAAAGGAGGATAAGTTAATCCTGCTTGGAGACTTTAATGCCAGAGTGGGACGAAACCATCATCTATGGAGCGGCACGCTGGGGAGAGAAGGGGTTGGAAACACAAACTCCAATGGCATACTACTGCTAACTAAGTGCTCAGAGCACAACCTGGTCATCACCAACACACTTTTTCGTCAGAAAACCAAGTTCAAAACGTCATGGATGCATCCCCGCTCCAAATTATGGCATTTTATTGACTACATCATAGTCCGCTCCAAAGACCGCCGCGATGTCCTTAACACCAGAGCAATGACCAGTGCAGATGACTGCTGGACTGACCACCGCCTCATTCGCTCCACCATGTCTATCCGCTTAATGCGGAAAAGAAGGTTGCAGAAAGGACAGAGCCGGCCAAAGCTTAACATTGTGCTGCTGGACGACATTATCTACCAACAACAGCTGCAGGATACTCTTAGGGCAGCTTTGCCCAAACAGTACCCAGAGGATACTGAAAAACACTGGAGCACACTTTCTACTGCCATCGTGGACTCCTGCAAAAGCATCTTCGGTCATAAAAAGCGGAGACATCAAGACTGGTTTGACAAGAATGACAGTGAGATCCAACAGCTCATCGACATCAAGCGGCAAACTTATCACCTGGCAAAATAACATTCACTGCAAGGTTAAAAGAGCAGCCCATGCCAAAGCGAAGGCAGCCGTACAAACACTTGTTAGGAAATTGAAGAACCAGTGGTGGACAAAGAAGGCCCTGGAGATCCAGCAGCTTGTCGACTCTGGAGACACGAGAGGATTCTTTGATGCCACAAGAGCGGTATATGGCCCCAGCCACCGCTGCCTAACCCCCCTTCACTCCAGAGATGGGCTCTCACTTCTGAAGGACAAGGAGGCAATTGCAGACAGGTGGAAAGAGCATTATAAGGACCTCTTAAACAGGGACACCACTCCTGAGATGGAGGCCCTTGATCAACTCCCTCAACAGCCCATAGAGGAAAGCATGGGAAAACCACCTAGCTTGGATGAGGTACAGGACGCCATCAGGAAGATGAGAAACAACAAGGCTGCTGGACCTGACGGCATCCCAGCAGAAGTCCTGAAGAAAGGCGGTCCTGATCTTCTGAAGCACATCCATGCCCTGCTCCTGAAAATATGGGAAGTAGAGGAAATCCCTGCACAGCTCAGGGATGCCTTGATTGTCTCCATCTTTAAAAAGGGGGACAGGGCAGTTTGTGGGAATTACCATGGCATTTCTCTCCTGTCCACCATAGGGAAAGCCTTTGCCCGGGTCTTGGCCAATAGACTCACCCCCCTGTCAGAGAGCATTCTTCCCGAGTTCCAGAGTGGTTTTCGCCCAAACAGAGGCACCACAGACATGATTTTCATTGCTCGCCAATTGCAAGAAAAATGCCGGGAACAAAATCTAGCATTATACATGGCCTTCATAGACCTTACCAAAGCCTTTGACTCAGTAAACCGTCAGGCCCTTTGGCTGGTTCTGGCAAAGATTGGCCGCCCAGAAAAATACATCCGGGTACTGAGACTGCTGCATGACAATATGTCTGCCACGGTACTCAGTGGCAGTGGAGACAAAACAGAACCCTTCAGGGTTGACACAGGAGTCAAACAGGGATGTGTCATCGCTCCAACATTATTCTCCATCTATATTGCTGCTATTCTCCATCTCACGAACCAACATCTGCCCCCGGGAGTCAAAATCACGTACAGAATCGACGGTCAACTTCTCAATATCAACCGATTTAGAGCTAAAGGTCAAACCACCACCATATCCATTATGGAGCTGCAGTATGCTGACGACAACGCTCTCGTAGCCCTCTCAGAAGAGGACCTTCAGTGCATCTTGTCTGCCTTTGCCAAAGCATACAAACAGCTCGGTTTGGCCGTCAATATAAAAAAGACACAAATACTCCACCAGCCATCACCAAACTGCAGTACACTTGCCATACCCCCAAACATCTCCATTGATAACATCCGACTGGAAAATGTGGACCACTTCTTATATCTTGGCAGCCTCCTCTCATCAAAAGCCGTCATCGATGATGAAATACACCACCGCCTAAGCAGTGCCAGTGGGGCTTTCTCAAGGCTAAGGAGGAGAGTCTTTGAGAACCGCGATCTCCAAGTGAAAACCAAAATCCTGGTTTATAAAGCGGTGGTGCTCCCCACTCTTCTGTATGGATCAGAAGCCTGGACTACATACAGCAGGCACTTAAAGGCACTTGAGGCACACCCTCACAGATGCCTCCGAAAAATCCTCAGGATTAGTTGGGAGGATAGACGCACCAACACCAGCGTCTTGGAGGAGGCTAACCTTCCCACCATCACTGCCACCATTGCCCAAAACCAGCTCAGATGGACTGGTCATGTTATCCGAATGCCTGACTCTCGCCTCCCAAAACAAGTCCTGTACTCCCAGCTAGCTGAAGGAAAGCGGGCTCTAGGAGGCCAGAAGAAGAGATTTAAGGACAACATAAAAACAAACCTAAAGAAGTGCCACATAGACCTAAAAGCTTGGGAAAATATGGCAACCGACAGGGCGACCTGGAGAAACATTGTCCGTGAGGGTGCCTCACAGTACAACGCTGACCTCCATCATGCTGCACAAGACAAACGCAGACTCAGGAAGGAGAGAGCAACCAACAATCAGGACCAACCCAAACCCACCACCATTACATTCCCCTGCCCACATTGCAGCAGAATAATCGGGTCCAGAATTGGCCTCTATGCCCACCTGAAGACCCACAAGGACCAAGAGGGAGGACTCGTGAATACACAGAAAAAGCATTCTCCTCATACACCATGGTCTCTCCCTTTATATCACCCCACTCCTTCCCCCTGCTGCCTGAGATCTTGCATCACAATACATTTCACACATCATCACCCCTACTGTCCCCGCAGCTACTCCTTCCTGCTGTCTGGGGTTCTACATCACCGTAACTTCTCCCATTACAGTACCTATTGTCCTCATCTGTTTAATCCCCCACGCTATACCAGCAGAAGGACTATTTGCCTCTCCTCTGCTTCCAGTCTGAGATGATTATCCCAGCGTGGGTCCCCCCTCCCCCGCCCCAGAATCTCAGACTGAGTGTCAACCCTCACATCCTTTTGGCTTCAGCCTCCTCCCATATCTGCTGTAACGAGGGTTCTTCGGCTCCGCGGCGCTGCTGTGCCGGTGGGGGTGTGTGTCTGTCTGCGGGTGGACAGTGGCGAGGGGGGGAGGAACACTTGACTTGCCCGTGTGGCTGCTCTAATGAATCGTTTACCTGGGGAGTTCTCAGTGGGGGTCTTCCACGCCGAGGAACTCGAGCCAACATCACTTGCTCGTCCGCCACCACGAAGGCGGGCTTAAGTCTGTCTATACATATTTTCTCCCGACGACCCCCCAAATCTAATAAAAAATGTTTGTCCCCTGGTTCCAGCACTCTGAACGGGCCCCATAGGGTGGGCGCAATGGGGGGCGGAGGGCATCGTGCCTGACAAACACGAACGCCGTGTTCTTCAAAGTTTTTGGCACAAAAGCGAGTGGAAAACAGTGGTGGGCCGGGCCCGGTAGCGTGCCTGTGTCCGCGCTATGCTGCGAACGCGGAGACAGATGGTTGTTCGGCGCGGGATTATCTGGTAAAAATTCCCCGGGGAGCCACAGCGGCTGAGAAAGGACCAGCTCCGCCGGGGAAGCCTTCAAATCCTCTTTTGGTGTGGAACGCAACCCTAACAGAACCCACGGCAACCGGTCCACCCAATTTGCATCCATAAGCGAAGCCCTGAGCGCTGCTTTCAGTGACCTATGGAAACGCTCGCATAACCCATTGGCGTGTGGGTTGTACACGGTTGTGCGATGAATTGCGACATCCAGGCTACGGGCCATCGCGGACCAGAGGTCGGAAACAAACTGATGGCCCCTATCAGACGGGATGTCCAAAGGGATGCCAAAACGTGCCATCCATGTTGTCAAAAAGGCGCGTGCCACGTCCGCGGACGTGGTTGCCGCCAGCAGGACTGCTTCTGGTCAGCGTGTGGTGCGGTCCACCACTGTCAGAAGGTGCGTGAAACCCTGCGATGGCGGGAGGGGGCCCACGAGGTCCACGTGCACGTGGTCAAACCTCTTAGCCGGGATACGAAACGGCTCCAAAGGGGCCTTTGCGTGCCTGTGCACTTTGGCTCGTTGGCACGCTACGCAGGCTGCAGCCCACTCTTTTACCTGTTTGACCAGGCCTGGCCATACGAACTTCGCTGCCACCATTTTGACTGACGCGCGCACTCCTGGTTCCGCCAGGCTGTGAACTGACTCAAACACGCGGCGGCGCCAAGCAACTGGGACCACCGGGAGCGGGCATCCCGTGGAGACGTCACAGATTGGGGGGGGCTCCATCTCCATCTTGCAGTGCCCTGCTCTCCAGCCTTAACCCTGTTGGTCCAGACTGGAGTGCACACACGTCCACATCACCAATCTGCTCTGCGGCCATGGCTGCATAATCTATCCCTACGCAGACTGGGGCCACCACTGTGTGCGAGAGACAGTCCGCCACCACATTCAGTTTACTGGCCACATGCTGAATATCGGTCATAAACTCCGAGATCGTGGCTAGCTGTCTCTGCTGCTGGCCCGACCATGGTTCCGTATCCTTGGCCATTACGTACATTAGCGGCTTGTGGTCCACAAACGCAGTGAAGCTGCGCCCTTCCAGCCAGAACTGGAAGTGGCATATGGCCTGGTGGAGAGCCAGCAACTCTCTGTCGAACGCGTTGTATTTACGCTCACTGTCGCGGAAAGCCCTGCTAAAAAAAGCGAGCGGCTGCCAAGAACTGGCGACGCGTTGCTCCACGATGGCCCCTATGGCCACGTCCGAGGCGTCAGTAGTGAGTGCTATCCGAGCCGCCGGGTCTGGGTGCGCCAACAGTTCGGCGTTTGCCAGCTCTCGCTCAGGAGTCCAGTCGACCCTGTCCGCCGGTTTCCGTTTCTTGAGTGTGGTATACAATGACTGCATGAGCTGAGCTGGCGGGGGAGGAACCGGTTATAAAAGTTAACCATCCCCAAAAACTCTTGCAGCGCCCTGACCATCTGAGACCGGGGAAAATTCGCAACCACGCGCATCTTGTCCGGCAAGGGTATCGCTCCCTCCGGTGAGATGCGGTGCCCCAAAAAATCAGTCCCCGTCACGCCGAACTGGCATTTCGCCGGGTTGATTATTAACCCATGCTCCTCCAACCTCTGGAAAACCGTCCTGAGGTGGGTTACATGTTCGTCCTCGGACACGCTGGCCACCAGGATGTCATCCAGGTGGACAAACACAAACGGCAGATCACGCAACACCGCATCTATCATGCGTTGGAACGTCTGTGCCACGCCTTTTAATCCGAAGGGCATGCATAAAAACTCAAACAGGCCAAACGGAGTTATTACCGTCGTTTTGGGTATGTCCTCCGTGCACACCGGGACCTGGTGGTAACCACATACCAGGTCTATTTTAGAAAAAATACGTGCCCCGGCGAGGTGAATGGAAAAATCCTGAATATGTGGAATCGGGTAGCGGTCGTGCGCTGTGGCGTTGTTCAATCTGCAGAAATCTCCACACGGTCGCCACGATCCCTCAGCCTTAAGGACCGTGTGTAGTGGGGATGCCCATGGGCTGTTTGAGCGCCTGATGATGCCCAGCCTTTCCAAGTTGGCAAACTCCTCGCTCGCTATGGCCAGTTTAGGTGCATCCAGGCGCTGAGGTCATGCAAAAACGGGCGGCCCAGTGGTGGTAATAAAGTGTTCCACCCCGTCTTTAGTGATGGCCGCCAAAAACGTCGGGACCGTGAGTGCTGGGAACTGAGTGAGCAGTGTGTGGAACTTACTGCCTGGAGCTGTGACGCTGGCTAGCGTTGTTGGCCCGGCCCCTCGAGCTGTACAGGGGAGAGAATCAAAAGACATTGCGTTGATCAGGCGTCTGTTAGCAACATCGACTAGCAGCCTGTGTGCACACAAAAAATCAGCGCCCAAGAATGGGAAACTGCATGCCGCTATGACGAATGTCCACTCGTACATACGGCCGTGTAGGGATACAGTCAGTGTCCTCTCACCAAAAGTCCTAATGTCCGAGCCGTTTGCGGCCAACAGCTCTAGGCCGCTAGCCGGTTGGCATAGGATGGCAGGATAAGGCTCTTTTGGGAGCCAGTGTGTACGAGGAACCGTCTCCCCAAGCGCGAGTCCGTCATGTAGACCAGCTTGTTTTCTTCACCGGGGGTCGCAGCTGCTACTGACTGCCGGCCTTGGCGTTTCCCGAACGCTTGAATTGGCACGGTGGCACACATCGGCGTGCGTTCTCTCCAAAGCGGCAGTGGTAGGAGCAGAGCGTGTCTCTCTGGCACTTCCTGGCCCCCGCTGCCACTACCATCGCCAGCTCCCCGCTTCTGCTGGTCGTCTCGCTGGGTTCCAACGCCGCCGCGTTCACTGTGAGGGCTCTGGTGGTGAGGATGATCCGATCTGCCTCCTGGGCTAGCGCACGGTAGTCACACATGTCCAGCAACGGCGAGTTGGCCAGGACTGCTCTTGCCTCTGTTGGGAGGTTCCGGAGGAAAAGGTGGGCAAACAAAAAATGCCCGTCGTCCGTGCCCATCAACGCCAACATCTTCTCCATCAGTTCGACCGCTGACCCATCTCCTAACTCAGAGCACCTCAGGAGCCTCACTGCTCTCTCACAGTCCGAGAGTGTGTAGCGCCAGGTCAGCGCAGCTTTGAGAGTCCCGTATTTATCGTGGGCTGGGGGCTGTTGGAGCAGGCTCGCTACTTGCTGAGTCATGCGAGCGTCCAGCACTGTGACCACATAGTAATATCTGGTGTCATCTGCCGTTATTCCCCGGAGGGTGAACTGAGCCTCGGTGTGGAGGAACCAAGACTGCGGGTCGTGCAGCCAAAAGTCCGGTAGTTTGACTGAAATGGCGCACGCGTTGCTGGGGCTTTCCGTCCGAGCCGTCTCTGGGATGCTTGCCGCGTTGCTGGGACTTCCCGTCCAGGCCGACTCCAGGGTTTTTGCCTCGTGTTCCATAATTCGTCAAGGGTCACCAGTGTGGAGAGTGTAATAAAAAGACCAGACTTGGACGACAGACGAACTTTATTCACTCTCTCACTTCATTCATACACAGAAAAAGCATTCTCCTCATACACCAGGGTCTCTCCTTTTATATCACTCCACTACTTCCCCCTGCTGCCTGAGATCTTGCATCACAATACATTTCACACATCATCACCCCTACTGTCCCCGTAGCTACTCCTTCCTTCTGCCTGGGGTTCTACATCACCATAACTTCTCGCATCACAGTACCTATTGTCCTTATCTGTTTAATCCCCCACGCTCTACCGGCAGAGGGATTATTTGCCTCTCCTCTGCTTCCAGTCTGAGATGATTATCCCAGCATGGGTTCCCCACACCGTATGAAATTCGCCTCCCATGTGGGTCCTCCTCTTCATTCCCCCAGAGGGGCAACTCTAACAAGTACACGTTCATGTACTGAGAACCTGAAGGAGGCAATTGTACGAATCAGCAGCTGGTCTGTCGGCCTCTGCTCCTCAGTACACGTTCATGTACTGAGGACGTGCAGGAGGCTGTTGAACCAGCCGGGCAAGGCGGCTTAGATTCGTGCTGAGAGTTTAACATGGTAAACAAATGTACCTGCTTATTAGGGCCTGAGCCACTGACAACGTCAGTCAGTGAAAGCCCTATTGTAATTGTTCCATTTATTATTATTTTTCCACCTAAATGATTGCATTTTTCACCCTCTGAACGTTAACCAAAATGTGATTTTTTTTGGCAAACCCCTCAGACCCGGTGAAAAATTTGATAAACTGGAAAGCATACACTACCGTTCAAAAGTTTGGGGTCACCCAGACAATTATTTTGTGTTTTTCATGAAAAGTCACACTTATTTACCACCATGAGTTGTAAAATGAATAGAAAATATAGTCAAGACATTGACAAGGTTAGAAATAATGATTTGTATTTGAAATAATAATTTTTTCCAGATACTCAACCTGCTCAAAGGAAGGTCAGTTTTATAGCTTATCTAACCAGCTAAACTGTTTTCAGCTGTGCTAATATGATTGCACAAGGGTTTTGTAATCATCCATTAGCCTTCTGACGCAATGAGCAAACACATTGTACCATTAGAACACTGGAGTGATAGTTGCTGGAAATGGGCCTCTATACACCTATGTAGATATTGCACCAAAAACCAGACATTTGCAGCTAGAATAGTCATTTACCACATTAGCAATGTATATTAGATATTAGAGTGTATTTCTGATTAGATTAAAGTTATCTTCATTGAAAAAAACAGTGCTTTTCTTTCAAAAATAAGGAAATTTCTAAGTGACCCCAAACTTTTGAACGGTAGTGTATATGCCCCCCCACCCCTAATTTTTGTGGGAGGGGCCAAATGTACAAGGTCAATGGAAACTGGAGACCGTAAACTTTGCCGTAGAAACATAAAATTTGGATGAGGTGTGTATCACCTCAAGACATGCAAAAAACATAATTGTGGCCCATACCCACCGCCAACAGGAAGGCCACCATCTTGCCTCAAAGTCGCCCAACCTCCAATTCGGAAAAAAGTCACACCTCGCATTTGAATGAACTAGTTATTATTATTATTATTATTATTATTATTATTATTATTATTATTATTATTATTATTATGCTGGATTACTTTAAGAATATATTTAACCTTTTATTTTAGTACTTGGGGGTTTATGCACTTTATTGGTTTTATTTGAGTTTGCTGGGGTTTTTTTGTTTTTGTTTTTACCGGTGGATTTGTTGCATGTTATTATTATTGCATGTTTTGTTGTCGTGTTTTAGTGTTTTTTTATGGATAACTTAAAAAAAAAAACATTCATCATCCAAACGAGGAGTTCTGTTGTTTAAAGAGCTTTTTCCCCAGTAACACACCTTTTATGAATCTGGCTTTTTAGAGGTTTGCTTGACAATTGTTAGATATGACTGCAGGTTTTATTATGATTTTTTTTAAGTCTTTTTAACTGATCTGGATCATGTTCTTCGACTTGCTAAGTCCGATTCCATCAGTTTAAGCAGTCGTCTCAATCACAGCTCACTTACAGTATGCCATTACCTCGCATTGAAGTTTCCTTATTGTCCCCCTTATTGTCATTACAGATTTTACCATGGCGTGTAAACAGGGAACGAGGTGAGATCAGAGAGTGCATACGTTTTAAGTTTAAATAATGGTTTCAAGAAAACCACTCTTAGCGTTTTTTCCGCTCCGGCGCTCCCCATTCATTGTCTGTGTTGAAAGCTTTGTGGTGCATTCTGGGCAAGTGATTTTTTATTTTTTTTTTAGCTGTTAAACTGAGTCAAATAAAAACTTTTAAATGAGCAGATGTGTGTGTCATAAAAAATAAGCCCAGTCTCAGCAAAAAAACGTTCAATTGCACGTTTTGTCACTCAGAGAAAATGTACACAGACATGTAAAAAACATTTTTGACATGCAGTGGGTATGTGGCATTTATAGCTTTAAAAAAGGTGTCTAACAGCAGCTTAATGTTTGCCAGTTTGTGTTCCTGTCACTTTTATTGTCTTTCAGCATCGTCCAACTACCCAATACTTTAATCCCTAACCCTAACCTCACAGGAACCTTTTTATTAGTGGAGTGAAAAACAAAGTAAGGGGAAAAAACCAGTCACAGACAAGAGTGGGAGTCGAACTCCAGTGTTTTTGTGTCTGTTGCCTGAATGGCTGTGTAGTTAACCATCCACCATTCCCTTCCCACCAACCAAATGAGTGCTGGGAAATCAAAGTAAAAGATGTGTTGTTCTGCGCATGCGCGGTGAGGACTGTATGCGCAGTGAGTGATGAGTTTGTAAAAACGTACCGAGGCACTTTTTTTTTTTTTGACTTAACATGCAAATGTACGTTTTTAGAGGGGTGGGAAAATGTTTATTAGACACGTGTTTTACTAAGACCGGCTTGTAAAAATCAGATTCAGCAACTAAATTATATATTTCTTGCTTCAAAATCCCTTTTGCCGTTTCATTTCGTCATGTTGAATCCATCCATTGTTTACTTCCTGGTTCCTGCAGGCCAGACAGGAGAAGCTTTTCATGAACAACTCATCCAATAAAAGCAGCTCCAGGTTTGCAAGGCTGTAATAGGCTGTAGAAGGCTAAGAGAGCTACCAATCAATGACGTGTACTTGATTCAGAAGCAGGGGATGAAATGACCACGATTTCCTAAGTGATTCGCTCAGTTATGGTAAATGATTCAGTACAGTTTGTTCACCTGAAAGAACTAGTACACTCAAACAAATCGTTCATGAACGCTCCAACTCTACATCCCCCCCCCATCTCAACAGTGTGAAAAGTGAGGGGACAGCAGGCTGCTGCAACCCTTCTACAAGTAACACACTCATAATGTTGTATGATGCCAGCCTCAGCTGGAATATTCTGCATGAATAGTTTTTGGGTCTGTCTGAATTATTCGGTAAGAGTATGATGCATACCTGAAACATTTAGGTTTCAAAGTACTTGAGGTTTTCACCTGGGGTGGGGTTTGGAGAATAGGCTATTAATAAATATTATATAAATGCTATTATAAATGGCCTATAATATATGGGCTATGGGCTATGGACTATATAGGCTATTATAAATGGCCTATAATATAACAGAAAATATTGCATCTTTGCTCATCTTATTTTTGATTTTTAATTTATGAGGAAAACCTCACAAATTTATGAGAGTATAGTCGCAAACGTACAAGAAAAAAGCCCTAAATTAGCATTACACACAAATGAGGAATAAGTTGATTTACGTAAGTGGGGGAAATCTTTCAACTTTACAAGGAAAAAGTAGTAAATTTAGAGTAAAATTGCCATAAATTTAGGGAAAAAAACTCAAACTGTCCAGACTAAAGTCACACCTCAGTAACTTCTTAACTATTCTGGAGTAACTAATCTTATGTATATTTGAGTGATAATATATAAAGATAATCTACATTTACTTGTGTACAGTTTCAAGCTACTCTACCGCCTAAATTAAAGACCTTTTTAATTGAAAATGTGGAATTTTTTATGTGAATTTGGAGAGTTCTTATAAATTGCCAACTTTTTCTTATGATTGTTTTTATTCTTTTTTTAATTATAGACTTTTTAAAAAAAAAAATGAAACTTCATGAAAATCGAAACTTTGTGAAAAATTTTTGCTCATGGATTGACATTTTTTTCTTGAATTTGTGACTTTTTTGTCATAAACTGGCATCTTTTTTCTTTTGTCTTTGCATTTTTGCCTCAATAATTTTCCCTCATCTTTCCACTGCTTTTTTTTGTGTGTGTGGTGGTGGTGGAGCTCATTGGATGCTCAATACCCCTAAAGCGCTGATCCTAGAACCGTCCCTGATTACTACAGTTACTTGCACTTTGAGGAGGACAGTTAATCACCAAGCTTTTACAATAAATCCGTCCAGCAGTCCAGCAAAAGCCAGCAGATAGAAGTTTGTATGTAGCAATACATTTGTGAATTTTTCAGGCTTCCCACTTCAGATGATTACCATGAATGATGAATGACGAATGATTATAAAATATGTATTTTGGTTCTCTTTGTGCTGACACTGATAAAACTTTCATGATCCCTGTGTAGAATCCAGTGAGTCTGAGCACTGATCATAATCAAGAGTCTTAATTCAGAGGAGCCCATGGGTGGATTTGAAAGGCCCTCTTTTTATTCCCCATTCCTTTCAATGTTTGATAACAAATACAAAATAGGTCAGAAATGTTAGCCCGCTGTTAATTTAAAAAATATATTCTTGATTTCTAGACTGATTGCTTTAAGGCATTTCTGGCAGACATTTGATTCATAAATTGTGGAAAATGTGACCTGGTTTTTACTCGTATCTAAAACAGACGAAATAGAAATTCAGCTACTGAGGCATTACTTACTGATTCTTCAAGTGTCAGTTTTAGCAATTAAACTTCGACTTTACTAATGGGGAGCCAGATGTTACCATATTGGAATGAACTGACAAATGTTTATATACATATACTATGAAATGCTTTTCTTAATTTAAAAATCACCCATGCAACTAACATTTGTTAGCCATTTAGAAAAATAATACCCGCAAAAAGCCTGTCTTTGGACTGTGAGAGAAAACTGAAGAAGAACATGGTAAAAAGACAGAGAGAACATTCAAACCTTACACAGAAAGACCCTGTTTCTAATCAGGAATCCCCTAGTTGTGAGGTGATAGTTTTAACCATTTCAGTCCTCCAGCTATTACATAAAATTAGTGGTAAAAGTCAATTAAAATTTTCAATCATGATTAATCTCCAAAAATTGCTGATTAATCACAATTAATCATGTTTTAAATGCACATTTTTTGATATAATGTACCTTCAATTGGTCATTTTTCACATTTTAAACACTTTTATTAACGTGGAAGTGGGCAAATGTGCTTGCATTCTGTTATGTATGAGGAATGAGGGACTCGAGTCTCTTCTGTCATGCAGCGAACTCTACTTTATTATGGAGAACAGAACTATATACAAGTGACTGTGCCCGCCTGATGTCACACTGTGAGCAGGTACGGCAGCACACACACTCCACACAGCATTCCCCTCCCCCTTACAAAAGTGTAAGACCACACACACAATCGAGACCCTCCCCAATTTAGGACCCAAATCATACATTAAGGAAATAATGGAGAACAGTGAACTAGAATAACCTAACACACTCATCCAAAAAAACAACTACAACTGGACCATGTCTCTGAAAATATAAAAAATAATCCCATATCATGCATACTCACATGCACACCAGCAGAGTACATATTTACATCAACAGTATTTAAGTAACACCTATGTCCACCGGCAGCCAGAGGTAAAACCGGCCCGGGGGCCCATGGCAGCCCCAAAGCATGCACGCCCCTGGCTGCCGAATATAAGACCAGTTCAGAGGCCCTGGGCAGCCCCCCGACATGCATGCCCCTGGCCGCCGTCTGCCTCCAGGATCAAAACCGACCTCTCCTATGAAAATGTCTCTTTTCACCATCGACTGCCTCACTCCTTGGGACCCGAAGCGCTGCTGTTCAGCACGCTGTCCCTCCAAGCCTCTCCGCTGTCGTTGCTCACCATCCCGTCAAACTCACCAGCACAACGGTCCTGTACCGTGCTGCACTTCTTGGCTGGCCCGCCATCTTCAGTGACCGGAGCTCCTCCACTCGTGGCCCCGGTCCCAGATCGATGCCTAGCTGGTAGCCTGAAGCTTGCTTTTGGAGTGCAGTTAGCTTTGTGGCTAACTTGCCCATAGACACTGAGTGGGCCATTAGCTTCTCCGGGCTAACTAGCCTAGCTCCATTTGCACCAACACTCCCACCGCCCACATCTTCGTGGTCCTTGTCTGCTCAGTAAAGTACTTGTCAACCACTCAACAGCATCCGCATAGCACTCCATTTCACCCAGCGTACCGAGAATTCTTCGGCCTTCCACGCCGAGATGGTGGGCCAGAAGTGCTCGCCTTCATCTCCCATCGAGTCTACTTTGGCCCAGTGCCCTGATGTAATCGTCAAGCATGGCCACCCACTTAGGCCACAGGATCACTGGCTCTCCCGTGTACTCCAAAAACGATAGCAGGGATGGAGATAGCTCACACGCTCCCATAATTTCTCTCTCTTCGCCAAAATGTTATGTATGAGGAATGAGGGACTGGAGTCTCTTCTGTCATGCAGCAAACTCTACTTTATTATGCAGAACAGAGCTATATACAAGTGACTGTGCCCGCCTGACGTCCCACTGTGGGCGGGTAAGGCAGCACACACACTCCACACAACATATTCTGCAACCACAGGTTTATTATTATTTCAACTTGTCAACATAAAGACAAACACTACCCACAATATTTTCCACAAAAACCTCCTAACATGTACTGCTTGTGCAAAACAGATACAGATGGGCAATGTATGCAGGGGTGGACTTAGTCCATTTGGGGCCCAAGGCAAAGACAGAAATGGGACCCTACTTTTTCTTTGTTCTACACTTTCTTTTCAGGCCTGATTGAAATCCTACCTTAAACTTATTGTCCTCAGAAGTCTTCAAATGATGATATCATTCAGGCATCAGGAATTACATCTGTAGAAAAACAAAGAAGTTCAACAAATTGAATGTGGACTCTTGTCTATTACAAAACTAAACCAACAACAATTCATGTGGAAGATCTGTTGTTTGTTCACACTCAACAGTCCCTCCAGGATTTTGCGATGTTGCAATCGCACTAATTCACGTGAAATCAGGCCATCGCAGCATCTTTTGAGCGACCTTGCAGCTTTGTCCAATCACCGCAACTGTCCTGCAATTTTGGCCAATCCTCGTCAACTTCCACTTTTTCACAAATCAAATTTGTCCCTGAGTAGCACTCAAACACTCAATCTAGCCAATCAAATGTGTCGCTGCATCGTGCTCACTTCCGTATTTCAAATCAAGTCAAATTAAATCAACCTTTATTGTCATATTGCTGTACATACAACTGTAGTGCAGGCAAGATGAAATTGCATTTCTCTCGGCATCCATATAAGTAAAAAGAACATAATTTAAGACACACTCACACACACCCTCACCCCCCACCTCAACACAGCCATTCAAACATCCCTGAGACATACTTGAAAACTAACCAGAACTATAATATACATAATGTCCATAGGTGCAGTAGTGTGTATGAGAAATTCCGGATCATCTGTTCAGCATCCTAACAGCTTGTGGAAGGAAGCTGTTAATCAGTCTGGTAGTTCTGCCTCTGATGCTCCGGAGTCATTTGCCAGATGGCAGAAGTTCAAAGTGTTTATGCAGAGGGTGAGAGTGGTCCTTGACAATGTTCAGTGCCCTGCTCCTACAACAGTTCTGAAAAAGTTCTTGGACTGAGGGGAGGGAAACTCCAATTACCCTCTCAGCTCCCTTAACTATCCTCTGCAGGGCTTTTTTGTCTGACATACTGCAGCTGGAGTACCATGTAGCAATGCAGTACGTCAGAACACTCTCCACCACACCTCAAATCAAATCAAATCAAATCAAATCAAACTTTATTGTCATATTGCTGTACATACAACTGTAGTGCAGGCAAGATGAAATTGCGTTTCTCTCGGCATCCATATAAATAGAAGCAGCATGATTTAAGACACACTCACACATAGCTCCACCCCCCACCCCCACCCCCCCATCCATTCACACATCCCTGAGACATACTTGGGAAAAAAACTAACTGACTATAATATACAAATAATATACAAAATGTCCGTAGGTGCAGTAGTGTGTATGAGAGATTCCGGGTCAACTGTTCAGCGTCCTGACAGCTTGTGGAAGGAAGCTGTTGATCAGTCTGGTGGTTCTGCCTCTGATGCTCCGGAATCGTTTACCAGATGGAAGAAGTTCAAAGTGTTTATGCAGAGGGTGAGAACGGTCCTTCACAATGTTCAGTGCCCTGCTCCTACAACGGTTCTGAAAAAGTTCTTGGACAGAGGGGAGGGAGACTCCAATTACCCTCTCAGCCCCCTTGACTATCCTCTGCAGGGCTTTTTTGTCTGACATACTGCAGCTGGAGTACCATGTAGCAATGCAGTACGTCATAACACTCTCCACCATGCCTCTGTAGAAGGTCCTGAGGATGCAGGTGGTGGATGCAGGTGATCTGACCTGGAGCAAGAATTCCTTGGGGATCAGGAAGCAGGCCCAGCAGAGACTGCACTTCTTGAGGAAACTCAAACAGGCCTCTCTCGCCATCTGCATCCTCAGGACCTTCTACAGAGGTGGACAACAGAGGACAACAGAGGACTATAGAGGTGCTCAACGTGGACAAAACGAAGGAGATGATTATCGACTGCACTCCGAGGAACTTGATGTTCTCCACTCTCTCCACTAAACGGCCGCCGATGCTGAGAGGGACGTGTTCAGGCTGTGACCTCCGGAAGTCGATAATCATCTCTTTCGTTTTGTCCACATTGAGCACCAGATTGTTCTCCCTGCACCAGCCCTCCAGGTCTCTCACTTCTTCCCTGTACATTGATTCCTCATCCCTCTGAATAAGTCCCACCACTGTGGTGTTGTCTGCAAACTTAATAATCTGGTTCCCCTCGTGTCTGGATACACAGTCATGTGTTAGAAGTGTAAACAACAGTGGACTGAGTATGCAGCCTTGAGGGGATCTGGTGCTCAGCGTGATAGAGTTGGAGATGTTATTTCCAACACGGACAGACTGAGGTCTCTCAGTCAGGAAATCCAGGATCCAGAGACATGTGGTGGTGTTCAGACCGAGAAGGAGTAATTTCTCCATCAGTCTCTGGGGAATAATGGTGTTGAATGCTGAACTGAAATCAATGTACAGGAGTCTGGCGTAGGTGTCTTTCTGATCCAGGTGGGTGATGGCAGAGTGCAGGGTGGTGACTATAGCATCCTCCGTGGAGCGGTTTGAACGATATGCAAACTGGAGCGGGTCATGTGATGCAGGGAGGCAGGCTGTGATGTGTGGTTTGACAAGCTGTTCAAAACACTTCATCACAATTGGTGTCAGTGCAACAGGACGATAGTCATTCAGACAGGACACAACTGGTTTCTTTGCCACCGGTACTATGGTAGAGGTGTTAAAGCATCTGGGAATGATGGCCTGACTCAGGGAGATGTTATAAATGTCAGTCAGGACATCCGCCAACTCGCTCACGCAGTCTCAGAGCACACGTCCTGGGATGTTGTCCGGACCTGCAGCTTTATATGGGTTGACCCTGGTTAGGGTCCTCCGTGTGTCCGCTGCGTTGATGGTGATAGCTGGCCCAACCGATGGTGGAGATGGGCCAGCCCTCCCTCTGACTGTCGAGTTTGATGCTTCAAAACGTGCAAAGAAGTTATTGAGCCTGTCTGGAAGCGAAGCGTCATCATCATCGACCCCCTGCCTAGACTTATAGTCTGTCATTTACAGTGAGTATTAACGGAACACATCAGCAAAAAACAGAGTGTGCAATTAAAAAAAAACACTCACCCGTGAGTTTTCCCACACCGTCCCTTCCTCCGTCTCCCCCAGGCCACCGGTGGACATCTCCCCATGTCTCTGTTTTGACCGCATGTACCAAGTGCCAAGTCTGCCTGCCTGAAAAGCGCCCCGTTATGGGAGCGCATGTGAGGAGAGGTGCCATAAAACCACAAACAAACGAGCAAATCTAACAATCTACAGCCAGTGTTGTAACATTTTATACATCTTTAGAGGTAAAATCATTACTATATCTTGTCAATGAGTTTTAAAACTGTGGATCTCCGGTCTGGACACGGACCAACGTGCACCCCCACTAAACCCTCAAGGAGAGTCCCTCCTCCCGGTAAAACTCCCAGTAAAGGAAAGATGAGTATCTGATGAGACAGGTGTGTGCCAAGACATACAGCAGATAGACAGGTAGGAGTCAGGCATAGAAAGACAGAGAATATTCAGTAATTTTTTCAGAAAAACACAGACTTCGATAGACAATACAGAGCAACAGAATAAATCATTTCATTTTCCTCTGTGCTCAATACCATTTGGTTGGGGACTGCTGCAGTTAGGGAGTTTTCAAACGAAGTTGCTGCCATAATTTCCAAATCTATACTCTTTTAACATGCATTCAATGCAGTTCAGCTGTTGTAAGGATATTGTGTTGCAGAAGTTTCTGCTTAATTTATAAATCACTGTTTAATAGGAATTACAATCTGTGCTTTTCTTGTGGTGTTATACAGAATATCATTGCAGTAAACTATGGAAAAAAGCACCTGCTTTAAAATTTGTAATTCTTCCCACAACTTTGAGTGCAAAAAAAAACTCAAAACATCACAACTTTTATTGCAACTTTTTAAAAAAGCTTCTGCAAATTCAGGCTTTTTGGGCCGCAACAATCACAAAAACATTCTGTAAAATCCAGGAGGGACTGACTTACCCACATTTGCCAGCAGGGTGCACCCCTCTGTTAATGAAAGAAAAACCCACAATTGTCACAGAAATAACTTGAATCTGACAAAAGTGGTAATAAATAAAAATTCTATGAAAATTAACCAATGAAAATCAGACAATGCTTTTGAATTGTGCTTCAACAGAATTATTTTAAAAAACAAATTCATGAAACAGGCCTGGATAAAAATGATGGTACCCTTAACTTAATATTTTGTTGCACAACCTTTTGAGCCAATCACTGCAATCAAACGATTTCTGTAACTGTCAATGAGACTTCTGCACCTCTCAGCAGGTATTTTGGCCCACTCCTCATGAGCAAACTGCTCCAGTTGTCTCAGGTTTGAAGGGTGCCTTCTCCAGATGGCATGTTTCAGCTCCTTCCACAGATGTTCAGTAGGATTTAGATCAGGGATCATAGAAGGCCACTTTAGAATAGTCCGGTCTTTCACTCTTAGCCATTCTTGGGTGTTTTTAGCTGTGTTTTGGGTCATTATCCTGTTGGAAGACCCATGACCTGCAACTGAGACCAAGCTGTCTGACACTGGGCAGCACATTTCTCTCTAGAACACCTTGATAGTCTTGAGATTTCATTGTACCTTGCACAGATTCAAGACACCCTGTGCCAGATGCAGCAAAGCAACCCCAGAACATAACAGAACCTCCTCCATGTTTCACAGTAGGGACAGTGTTCTTTTCTTGGTATGCTTCATTTTTGCATCTGTGAACATAGAGCTGATGTGCCTTGCCAAAAAGTTCCAGTTTTATCTCGTCTGTCCATAGGACATTCTCCCAGAAGCTTTGTGGCTTGTCAACATGCAGTTTGGCAAATTCCAGTCTGGCTTTTTTATGATTTGTTTTCAACACTCGTGTCCTCCTTGGTTGTCTCCCATGAAGTCCACTTTGGCTCAAACAAC
This sequence comes from Pholidichthys leucotaenia, assembly GCA_020510985.1. Classification (NCBI taxonomy): domain Eukaryota; kingdom Metazoa; phylum Chordata; class Actinopteri; order Cichliformes; family Pholidichthyidae; genus Pholidichthys; species Pholidichthys leucotaenia. The sequence goes on along the minus strand of CM035836.1, from coordinate 184,221,170 downwards.
GACGGATGGTGCGATCTGACACTGATGTACGGTACCCTGACCTTGGAGTTCACCATGAATGTGTTTAGAGGTTGTTCTGGGCTCTTTTGTTACCATTCGTATTATCCGTCTCCTCCTGCGGCCACGTCCAGGGAGGTTGGCTACAGTCCCGTGGATCTTAAATTTCTGAATAATATGTGCAACTGTAGTCACAGGAACATCAAGCTGCTTGGAGATGGTCTTATAGCCTTTTCCTTTAACATGCTTGTCTATAATTTTCTTTCTAATCTCCTGAGACAACTCTCTCCTTTGCTTCCTCTGGTCCATGTTCAGTGTGGTACACACCATGTCAACAAACAGCACAGTGATTACTTGTTACCCTTTAAATAGGCCGACTGACTGATTACAAGTTTGTAGACACCTGTGATGTTAATTAGAGGACACATCTTGGTTGAACATGTCCCTATGGTCACATTATTTTCAATCTTTTCTAGGGGTACCATCATTTTTGTCCAGGCCTGTTCCATGAGTTATTTTTTAAAATAATTCTGTTGAACCACAATTCAAAAGCGTTGTCTGATTTTCATTGGTTAATTTTCATAGAATTTTTAATTATTACCACTTTTGTCAGATTCAAGTTATTTTTGTGACCATTGTGGGTTTTTCTTTCATTAACAGAGGGGTACCGGACTTCCGGTTATGGCTGCCACGTAGGACGGACGTGTCTCGCTCTGCTCTGCTCCTGGAGAAAAAAATCGGCAAATAACTCTCTCATTTGGGACAGAACGTATCCCAGCATTTGAGCGAGGATATGTCGGCGAAGCCTAAGGCTGGAAAACCAGGAAAAGGAAAAAGCGAGCCGCCGAAACAGTCCAAATTAACGGACTTTCAGGTCTGTGACGCAGCAAACAAGGCTCCATATATGGCGGAGGAGGCTGGCGGCGGTGCGATTTCTGCGGGGAATGGCGCAGATGCGCTGATGGCTGCCATGAGTTCAATGAGAGCGGACTTTTCCTCTAGATTTGATGGGATTATGACAGCGTTGGAAGGAATAAGAAAGGAATTGGGTGACTGTGTAGAACGAACGGCGCAGATGGAGCTCCGTCTCGCTAGTGCTGAAGATGACGTCACCCGTCTTCAATTAAAGGTGCGCACTTTGGAAAAAAAAAATAAATCTCTGGAAGATAATATTTTGGATTTGGAATCTCGGTCGAGACAGAATAATTTGAGGCTGGTGGGTCTTCCAGAGGAATCAGAAGGTCGGGACGTATATTCCTTTCTGGAAAAGTGGATTCCGGAGGTGCTGGGCAGCGAGGAGTTGCAATCAGCAGTGGTTCTGGAAAAAGCACATCGTATTGGCCCACGGAGAGATAAGGGACCGCCGAGGACCTTAATTATGAAGTTTCTTAGCAACAGAGACAGGATGAAGATCTTCAACGCTGCACGTGCTAAAGGAGAGATTAAACACCAGGACCAGCAGGTGCGGTTCTACCCAGATTTGGCCACAGGAATCCAACAATTGAGGAAGCAGTTTGATCCCGTACGTAAGGAGCTGCGCAACCTTGGGATTCGTCATGGTGTAATCTATCCTGCGAGACTGCTGACCACGTATGAGGGCAGAACCCACATCTTCAAGACCCCAGAGGAGGCGCAGGAGTTCATCAAGAAGATCAAAGAAGAAGAAGAGACTGGTGGGAGCTAAGCATGAACAAAATATAAGGTAGAATAATTAAGCATTTGCACAGGCATCTGACTGACTTGAAGTAAATAGTAAGTTTACAAAATATAGATTGTATTATATGTTAAAAAAACAAAACAAAAACAAAACAAACAAACAAAAAAAAAACTATGATGTACAAAGTTGTTAAAAATTTTGGAGTTAAGTTGGAAAACTACAGAGGAGAGTTAATGTTACGTCATTAAAAGCAGTAGAGTTAGGGTGATTGGGAGGATGAAGAAGGAGTGGCTTAGGCTGTTCCCCGTGGGTGTGGAACGGTCGATGGCTATATCGGGAGACAGAATTTTTCTTTTGATTTTGGGGGGTTTGCCACAAGTGTGGGAAGGGGAAATTTGTTTGTGTGTAGTTTGTAGGATGAATGTTCAACCACTCATGTTTTTGCTTCTCTGTATGAGCATGTTTACACTGCAAGGTAATCCTAAACTCTCTATTGATCATGGACCAAAGTGTTAATCTTAATTTAACTTCATGGAATTGCAGAGGTCTACAAAATTTAAAAAAACTTAAACAAGTTATGAATAAAATAAAGGACATGGGTTCAAGAATTGTGTTTTTACAAGAAACTCATCTGATAGAGGAGGATGTTAAAAGAATTAGGAGTAGATGGCAGGGAAGTGTATTCACCTCTTCATTTTCATCCCGAGCCAGGGGAGTTATGACTCTCATACATAAATCAGTTCCTTTTCAAGTGAAAAATGTAATTGGAGACAAATTTGGAAGATATGTAATCATTCAAGGTTCTTTGCTATTAGAAAATATAAATCTTGTGAACTTATATGGTCCCAATATAGATGATCAGAAGTTCTTTGCTAATTTATTTCTCATCTTATCATCACTTACAGGGCAACATATAATAGCAGGGGATTTTAATTGTACATTGAATCCAGGTGTGGATAGATCAACAGGACTGGATTGTACGCACATTGGATGTAGGATGACTATTAATCATTTTATGAAAGAATTGAGATTGTTAGATATATGGAGAGAAATGAAACCACAAGTTAAAGCCTATTCTTGTTATTCCAGTACCTACAAGACATTCTCACGTATTGATTATTTTTTGATTTCCACAGAATTAAGGTCCAAGATTCAAAACTGCTTTTATGATAACATCGTGATCTCTGATCATGCACCCTGTTGTCTAATATATGTAGATAAAAAATTGACAAAGGAATCAGGTAGATGGCAATTTCAGCATAAATGGCTTCAGGATGAGGAATTTGTCAAGTATATAGAAAAACAGATAGACGAGTTCTTTGACATCAATACTACACAAACATCAGCATGTGTAAAGTGGGAGGCTTTCAAAGCTTTTATTAGGGGACATATTATTAGTTATACAGGATCAAAATCTAAGAAGACTCGAGAGGAGAGAGCTAAATTGGAACATAAAATAAAAAATCTTCAGGAAAAAGTGTATGCAGGAAGTGACCCAAGGTTGGAGAATGAATTACTGATTTTGAGAGCTGAATACGACAAAAAATCAGCGAATAGAGCTGCCTCGAGTCTTCTAAGATTGAAACAATCTTTTTATGAACAAGGTGAAAAATCAGGAAAATTATTAGCATGGCAGATTAAACAATTGGAAATTAAAACACCAATTACCAGTATTATAAGTAATGGACAGGTAGTTATAGATCCTTTAGAAATTAATAGAGCCTTTAGAGATTACTATGAAAAATTATATGATACCAAAAATGAACCTGATTTAACAAAACTAAATGGGTTTTTGAACGAACTATCTATACCGTGTATTCCAAATGAAAACAGGGAGATATTGGAGTCTAAAATTAGTCAAGAAGAAGTTGGGCTAGCCATTGATAATATGAAATCAGGAAAAAGTGCAGGACCAGATGGTCTTCCAGTTGACCTTTATAAAAAATTTAAGAATAAATTAATAAAACCTTTTTTGGAAATGGTTTTAGAAGCATTTCAAAATAATAATTTACCATCATACATAAATAATGCCTTAATTATACTGCTGCCAAAACCAGGTAAGCCCTCTAATAAATGTGAAAATATGAGACCAATAAGCCTATTAAACGCCGACCTTAAGATAATCTGTAAAATTTTAGCAAGACGAATACAAGAAATTTTACCAAATATTATTAATCGAGATCAGAATGGCTTTATAAAGGGAAGACAAGGCTTCCATAATGTAAGAAGACTATTTAATATTATTTATTTTAATAAAGAAGCACCGGATACAGCTCTCCTATCATTGGACGCCGAAAAGGCCTTTGATAGAGTTGAATGGCCCTTTCTTTTTGAAGTCCTACAAAGGTTTGGACTTGGAAATAATTTCATAAAATGGGTTCAAATAATATACAATAATGCTACAGCAGAAATCCTAACAAATAACAATATTTCAAAACCAATAAAAATCAATAGAGGATGTCGACAAGGCTGTCCACTTTCACCTTTACTGTTTACTATGGCAATTGAACCTTTAGCGATAGCGATACGTTTACATTCACAAATATATGGAATTAAAGTTGGACCAACAGAACATAAAATCTCCCTGTACGCCGATGATATAATTTTGTTTATGTCGAATCTAAAAAAATCAATTCCAACCTTGTTGAATTTAATAAAGAATTTTGGGGAAATATCAGGATATAAAATAAATAAAACTAAATCTTCAATATTAATGCTGAATGAGACCCAGAGAAATTACTCAGCCCCTGAGGTAAATCAATTCAATGTTGTAAATCAGTTTAAATATTTAGGAATCCAAATTATGCCTAAGCTAGAATCAGTCGCCAGTGTCAACTATGAAGCCTTAATGTCAGATATCAGTGAGTTAACTCAGAGATGGATGTCACTACCAATGTCGATGATCGGGAGAATCAATATACTTAAAAGTAATATTTTACCTAAAATACTTTATTTATTTCAATACATTCCCTTATCACCACCTTTAGATCTATTCTCAAGAATAAAAAAAAAGTTAGTGGAATTTATATGGAACAACAGGAGGGCTAGATTACGTTTGTCTTTATTATATTTACCATTTGATCGTGGAGGTCTGAAATGTCCAAATTTTATGTTGTATTATTGGTCGGCACAACTGAGGTCTATGACATATTATTTTTCATCAAATGATCTCCCTCACTGGACTGAAATGGAATCATACAATTTACCTTTACCTCTTCCCATATTCATATACTCAGATTCGGCAAAAAAATTACAAAAACAAGTTAAAAATCCATTTGTAAAGCATATGATCAAAATATGGTGTGAAGCTAAAAACTATTTAAAAGAACCACAGTTATTGTCACAATTTAGTCCAATATGGGGTAATCAATATTTTAAACCAGGGAGAGCGGACGCTGTATTTAAAGTATGGAATTTAAAAGGGATACAAAAGATTCAGGATTTATATTTGCCAGGTGCAGACAACATAATGTCTTTTGAAGAGCTGAGGATCAAATTTAATCTCAATAGAACACATTTTTTTAAATATCTTCAACTTAGAAACTTTATTCGATCAAATCAAAATAAAGCTCTCACTCGACCTATTTATTCATCCTTGGAAAAAATGATGATGAAAGATAGTAAAAGAAAGGGTATTATTTCAGAGTTTTATAACTCATTGACACTATCTTCAAGTGAAAATTCACTGAAAAGATTAAACTACTGGAAAGAAGATCTGCAAATTGAAATTTCAGAGGAACAATGGGAATTGGCTTGTACAGAAGCTCAAACCAAATCAATAAATGCACGCCTTAAATTGATACATTTCAAATGGTTAATGCGGATGTATGTTACACCGGAGGAGTTAAATAGATATAACAAAAATATACCAGATACATGCACAAAATGCATGGAAAGTAAAGGAACCCTATTTCATTGTTTATGGGAATGTAGATTAATAAGAATGTTTTGGGAAGAGGTGAGGGTAACAATTGAAAAAATAATCTCAAAACAAATCATATTGAATCCTAAACTGTTTTTGTTGGGTCTGTACCCAGAAAAGCATAATTTTAATAAAAGTGAAAGAACATTCATAGACCTCAGTTTGCTTAATGCCAAAAAATGTATTGCACTATTATGGAAAAAGACTCATAGACCAGATGTGACTCAGTGGTTAAGACAGATGTTAACAAACCTTCCATTAGAAAGAATAACATATATACTAAAATCAAAGGAAATTGTGTTTGAGAATATATGGAGACCTTTTATTGATTATGTAAAAAATTTAAACATAACTCTTGAAGAAGAAGGTGAATGATGTGTGTGGACCTTGTAAATTCCAAACTGGTGAACATAATATGTATACTTATGTATTGGATTGTCTAGACTAAACAGAGGAGCATTGTTGAAGACTTGATTTTGTTGGTGGTTGTTGGTGTTTTTAGTGCATTTTTTTTTTTTGTAGTACTTTAGTGTTAGTGTTTGATTGTTTGTATCATGTTTGTTAAAAAAAAAAAAAAAAAGGTTCAATAAAGATATTGTGGAAAAAAAAAAAAAAACAGAGGGGTACCAACAATTTTGTTCACGTGTGTATCACACAAAACGATATAAGGATAAATACAAAAAATATTAAACCTAATACAGCCTTGGAATTTATACCACTTCGCACACTGTCTTTTCCTTTTTCTTCACTTGTGACTTTCTCTTCCTTTTTTCTCATCTTTACCAGTCTTTGTCCATCATTTCCTCTCCCTTGTCTTTATTTTTCCTCACTGTTCATCCTGCTCTACTTCTCCCTTCTCTCTTTCTGTCCATTTTATTCTCCTATCCCTTTTCAATGCTTTTATTATCATTTGAGATTATTTGTTGATCAAGTTTGTTTTACATTCTCTCACCAGTCAACAAGCTATAGAGGGTAATAAGGAACATTCAAAAACAACATTGGGCCGTTGCCCCAGTAATGAACAGGATAAACAGAACACTTGGTTCGGGGGTTGCCAAACCGAACCAAGTGGTGGACACCAATGGTGAGGGGGGCCATTAAGCTGAAGAAGGAGTGCTATTAAGCTTAGTTGGCTTGTGGGACTCCCGAAGCAGCTGAGGTGTACCGGCAGGCTAAGTGGAGTGCAGCTCGGGTGGTTGCTGAAGCAAAAATTCGGGTATGGGAGGAGTTCGATGAGGTCATGGAGCAAGACTTTCGGTCTGCCTCGAAGAGACTCTGGCAAACTGTCTGGTGGCTCAGGAGGGGGAAGCAGCTCCCTGTCCACACTGGGTATGGTGCGGATGGGGCACTGCTGACTTCCACTGGGGATACCATTGGGCGGTGGGAGGAATACTTCGAGGATCTCCTAATCCCACTGACACGCCTTCCACAGACGAAACAGGGCTTGTGGACAAGGGGGACAACTCACCTATCACAGGGGCTGAGGTCGCCAAGGTGGTTGGAAGAGATTCACCCTGAGTACCTCAAGGCCCTGGATGTTGTAGGGCTGTCATGGTTGACACGCCTCTGCAACATTGCGTGGAGGTCGGGGGCAGTGCCTTTGGCATGGCAAACCGGGGTGGTGGTTCCTCTCTTCAAAAAAGGGGACCAGAGGGTGTGCTGCAACTTTAGAGGGACTACACTCCTCAGCCTCCCTGGGAAGGTCTATGCCAAGGTACTGGAGAGGAGAGTCCGACCGTTGGTCGAAACTCAGATTCAGGAGGAGCAATGTGGTTTTTGTCCTGGCTGTGGCACATCGAACCAGCTCTTTACCCTCTCGAGAATCCTTGAGGGTGTGTGGGAGTTTGCCCAAAGAGTTTACATGTGTTTCGTGGACTTGGAGAAGTCCCTCGTGGTTTTTTGTGGGAGGTACTTCGGGAGTATGGGGTATCGGGCTTGTTGTTATGAGCTATTCATTCTCTGTATGACCGTTGTGAGAGTTTGGTTCATATTGCTAACACTCAGTCGGACTCATTCCCAGTGAGAGTTGGACTTTGCCAGGGCTGCCCTTTGTCACTGATCCTGTTCATCATTTGTGTGGACAGGATTTCTAGGCGCAGCCAGGGAATGGAGGGTGTCATGCTTGGTGACCATGGGATTTCATCTCTGTTGTTTGCAGATGATGTTGTCCTGTTGGCTTCATCCAGCAATGACCTGTAGGTCTTACTGGGATGGTTTGCCACTGAGTGTGAAGTGGCTGGGATGAGAATCAGAACCCCCAAGTCCGAGTCCATGGTCCTCAGCTGGAAAAAGGTGGATTGTCCTCTCCGGGTTGGGGACAAGGTGGTTGTCCACCTTGTCCACCTTACATATTTATTCCATCCATTGTAGCTGGATGGAATAAATATATGAATATATAAACACACAGTGCAGAGCATTGTAGCTAGATGGAATAAATATGTAAATATATAAACACCCACAGTACGGAGCATTGCAGCTAGGTGGAATAAATATGTAAGTACATAAACACACACAGTGCGGAGCATTGTAGCTAGATGGAATAAATATATAGATATATAAAAACACAGTGCGGAGCATTGTAGCTAGATGGAATAAATATATAGATATATAAATATGAACACACCCAGTGCTGAGCATTGTAGCTAGATGGAATAAATATGTAAATATATAAACACACACAGTGCAGAGCATTGTTGCTAGATGGGATGAAACAGCATAACCCTCTACTTAGTTATCCTACATGGTATGATTATGTGCCCATACATATTCTCACCGTCCATAGCGACCGGTATTTTCCTAGTTGTATGCCGGAGGGGACCATTGTGTAAGTCTATTGCATCTTTTGCATTTAAAAACTATTAGTTTGTTACGTCTTTTTGCTATCTCTGCGAGCAGCCCTGCTTAGGTTGTACAGTCTGACAGCCGTTGGTAGGAAGGACCTACGAAACCTCTCGGTTGTGCATCTTGGGGTCTTATTCACAAGTGAGGGGGGAATGGAGTGAGAGATTGACAGACGGATTGGAGTAGCATCTGCAGTGATGCAGACATTGTATCGGTCTGTTGTGGTGAAGAGGCAGCGAAGCTCTACCAGTCAATATACGTTCCTACCCTCACCTATGGTCCCGAGTTTTGGGTAATGACCAAAAGAACAAGATCAAGGATACAAGCTGCTGAAATGAGCTTTTGCCGTAGGATAGCTGGACTAACACCCTCAGAGATAGGGTGAGGAGCTCAATCATCCGGGAGAGGCTCAGAGCAGAACCACTGCTCCTCCACATTGAAAAGAGCCAGTTGAGGTGGTTTGGGCATCTGATCAGGATGCATCCTGGACACTTCCCACTTGAGATGTTTTGGGCACGTCCCTCTGGGAGGAGACCCCAGGGCAGACCCAGAACTCACTGGAGAGACTATGTCTCCCAGTTGGTCTGGGAATGCCTTGGTATCCTCTCTGAAGAGCTGGAGCAAGTGGCTGGGGAGAGGGAAGTCTGGGCTTCTCTGCTTGAACTGCTACCTCTGCGACCCGGACCTCCGGAAAAGCAGTAGAGGATGGATGGATGGATGGATGGATGGATGGATGGATGGACAGAACAGTGGTTGAATTCTTTCATGGATACTTAAAATTACTAGGGTTTAAGTTTTCTCCCTTATTAAGTTGCATTTTTGTTTATGAACCTGAGCTGTTTGATTTTTTGTTGTTGTTATTTTAATATTGTTGTTGTTATCTGTAAATGTGTGTAGTGTTGTGTGTATGTTACAGCTCAGGAAGAATAGCAAAGTTAGTCATACTTAAATTTAACTTGTGAGCCTAGGCCTCTGCAAATCTTGCAATTAGAAAAAAAATGGTAAAAAAAAAAATTGCTGTTTACCTGTACTGTCAGCAACCGACGTCACAGCTGCCTCTTCATTAACATCATATGCTGGGTCATTAGCATCATGTGTACTCATACAAGCAGCATTGCTCTCTATCTGCTCCTCATGAGGTTCATCTCCTCCCAGGTTGAAGTGGAAAAAGGTTGGTCTTGATAAAAATTTTCTGTGCTCTTCCCTTTTTCTCCATTTTCTCCATTCTCGGATAACTTTGTTTCATTTTTCCGCTGTTCTACACACTGTACAGTTTGTTTACAATGTAACCAATATGCACATGTGCATGTTTCAGAAACATGGAAGAGTCCAGCAGTCTGAGGAGAAGGGGGGGGGGGGGACGTTACATTCATGATTTGATTTGCCATTTATGTAAATACTGGTGTTTATTTTGTCAGACATCATGTTAAATGTGACCCGTGTTGGCAAAATGAGTCAGAATACACACACGTCATTACAAGCTGCAGGCAGGAGAAGTCATAAATCATGACTCTTTTGTTGTTTGCTATAGGCAAGTCCCGTGAAAAAAATAAAAAAAACATGAGGGCCTGGTATCATTGGAAAGCTTAGAAAACGTACTTTCTAAAAATATATATGTTTTTGCGGAAGATGTAACTCCCGACCGATCGAACGCAAGTTTTAAACCTAGCCAAAATATAAACAAATCGTCTTTTTCCGGCGTCCGTTTTTGCGCACTTCCTACAAATTAAATATAATTTTGAAGGTCTTTCAATACAGATTATGGAAAAAACCTTACCTCAGTTTTGATAATTTCTTCAAAGTGACTCGTTTTGTCAGCACGGGTCACAAATATGATCATCCATCCATCCATCTTCTTCCGCTTAATCCTTTTCGGGTTGTGGGGGGGCTGGAGTCTATCCCAGCATCTTTGGGCGAGAGGCAGGGTACACCCTGGACAGATCGCCAGTCCATCGCAGGGCCAACACAGAGAGACAGACAACCGTTCTCTCTCACAGTCATACCTAAGGACAATTTAGAATCCCCAGTTTGATGCCAATTAATCTAACATGCATGTTTTTGGCATGTTGGAGGAAACTGGAGAAATCCCGGAGTAATCCCACGCAGACACGGGGAGAACGTGCAAACTCGATAAACATTTAAAAAAAAAAAAATATATATATATATATATACTGTATATATATATATATATATATGGGGCTCCTAGTAGATTGAGGCCCTTAGCGGATCGGGGCCTAAGGCAGTCGCCTACCTTTGCCTAATGGTAAGTCCGCCTCTGAATGTATGTTTGATGTTTAATGTTGTTTTATACTCCTATATCTTGGTCACCAATTTATGAGGGAAAAAGCTCCAAATTTGCCTGAAAAAAGTCACAGATTTATAGTTTTAATGACTGCTGTTTACTCTGCCTTTTTTTTTAATTATTTTAGTGTCATAAATATTCAGTTTTTTGTTTTTCAATTAAACTCATGGATGGTATTGTGTCTCAGGGATCTTTGGATCACTGATATCAATCTCAGACACCTGTCATAATTAATTTGCCAGGTGAGCCCAATTAAAGGGAAACTACTTAAGGATGTTCCATATTATTAAGCATGCCACAGGTTTCAAACAATATGGGAAAGAAAAAGGATCTCTGCTGCCAAAAAGCATCAAATAGTGCAATGCCTTGGACAAGGTATGAAATCATTAGCTATTTCACTAAAACTTAAGCTTGATCATCGTACTGTGAAGAAATTTGTGGCTGATTCAGAGCACCGATGGGTTTGTGCACATAAAGGCATAATGAGAAAGGTTTCTGCCAGACAAATTCATCAGATTAAGACAGCAGCTGCTAAAATGCCATTACAAAGCAACAAACAGGTATTTGAAGCTGCTGGTGCCTCTGGAGTCCCACAAACCTCAAGGTGTAGGATCTTCCAGAGGTTTGCAGTTGTGCATAAACCTACTATTCAGCCACCCCTAACTAACGCTCACAAGCAGAACCGGTTGCAGTGGGCCCAGAAATACATGAAGACTAATTTTCAAACAGTCTTGTTTACTGATGAGTGCTGTGCAACCTTGGATGGTCCAGATGGATGGAGTAGTGGATGATTGCTGGATGGCCACCATGTCCCAACAAGGCTGCGACATCAGCAAGGAGGTGGTGGAGTCATGTTTTGGGCAGGAATCATGGGGAGAGAGCTGGTAGGCCCCTTTAGGGTCCCTGAAGGTGTGAAAATGGCCTTGGCAAAGCATAAAGCATTTCTGACTAACCCCTTTCTTCCATGGTACAAAAAAAAAGAATTGTGCCTTCCATAGCAAAATTATCTTCATGCATGATAATGCACCATCTCATGCTGCAAAGAATACCTCTGTGTCATTGGCTGCTATGGGCATAAAAAGAGAGTGACATGGTTTACCGACCCAGAGAGCAGACTCAGACTCAAAAGTAGATACAATTATCTTTATTATGTTCAGTGTGTGTGTGTGTGTGTGTGTGTGTGTGTGTGTGTGTGTGAGAGAGAGATAGTGTAGCAACCGGGGGCGAGCAAAGCACCGTGCAACCTGGCAACCCTATGGACAAACAGAGACAGGGAGAGTTAGTGTTGGGCCCCAGAGGGGATGTACAGAATACTCCAGTGCTTACTGTTTGTAGAGATGGTTTTAGGCTCAGGTTCAGCTCGGAAGCTCCAGCCAGGAAGACAGCGCCCGCTGTCCCGGTTTCAGCTGGAGGTGATTGGAGAGTCCGGGGAAAGTGCGGTGCAGCTCAGTCCGCCGCCAGTAGAGAGAGTGGTCCGCCGCCATGGATCTCCGCCTGTGCACAGGGGATGAGCGAAAACAAAGGTGAATTGATCGAGGGCTTACTTGGAGCTGAGGTGATGATCATTCCTGACGACGGATGACAGGAGGCGAGATTCACAGACAAGGGTAGGCTGAGGCAAGGAGGCTCTATGACGAAGACAAAGGCGAGTGTAGGTCTCATCTGAGAATGGAGACAGACGACTCCACAGTGATCCGAGGGCAGCGCAATCTAAATAGCCCCGGCAGTGATGGAGAGCAGGTGTGCGCTCAGCTGAGGATAGTGATCAGCCAGAGTGAGCCATGACAAAGAGAAACTCGTGGTATGGCCCCCATCCTCCACTGACCTCAACCCTATTGAGAACCTCTGGATCCTCCTCAAGCAAAAGATCTATGAAGGTGAGAGGCAGTTGTGGGAGGCTATTCTGACATCTTACAAAGAAATTCAAGCAGAAACTCTCCAAAAACTCACAAGTTCAATGCATGCAAGAATTGTGAAGGCTATATCAAAGAAGGGGTCCTATGTTAGCATGTAAACTTGGCCTGTTAAGATGTTTTTGATTAAAATAGCTTTTGATTTCAGTATGATATGATATGATATATGATATGATGATATGATCTCCTAATTCTGCAAATTCAACAAATGACCATTTTCAGTTCTTTTCAACCAATAAAATGCTTTGAAACTTTGTTGTGCATAATTTGGAACAGTGCATTTTGATTTTTTTTTATTTTTATTTTTGCAAAAAACAGTTATCATTGGGAGGTTTGTTCAATAAAATTTGAATTATGCTCTAACAGTGATGACTTCAAAATTATACTGACTCTCATTTGCATCGACTGTTTAGGAAAATGTGAGACAAATATCATTTGCATAATATTTGAAACGCGGTATATTCAGCTTAATTTTATAAGAAGATTGTTACCATTTTAAAATGTTATAGAAGAAATTTAAATGAACACTTATAGTTTATATAGTTTATTATTTCATCTCTAAGAGACCATGAATTACAAGCGCTAACTCAGCTAGCATTCAGCTTGGAAAGGTTAGCAGCTAACAGAGCTAAACGGTGTAAGCAGTGGGGATGAAACATAAACTTGTCTGAACTGGATTAACAGCTCCAGGGGACCACACAGAATGATCTCATGGTAAAAAATGGGCCGAACGGGTCTGGTCGTATCGCGTCTACAGTTTTATTTCCTCTCCACACATGGTCAAAGAGAGCAAGGCATCAGCACAGTTTCATCAAGGTGCAAGGCCCAATCTCCCGGTTTCACCCCCTGCCAATCATACTGGTGAGTAATAGTGTTGTTTTTTTTAAAAAGTCTGCATTAAACAGGGTGTTGCATTATCCAGTGATTAATCCGTTAACTCCTTCACCACTAGTAAAAATAGATTCTAAGTTGTGGCATCAGAATCTGACCATATTCAAAGCATCTCAGAAATGATGTCACCTTTCCTGGCATTTCCAGTTTAAGAAGTATGAAGGTGGGAGGTGAATGGTGAACAGTTGTAAAAATAGTATTTTCGCCCTGGAATCATAAGTTTGCATCCCAGTCTTGACTTTGAGTCACTGTAGTCTGCATGTTCCTCAATTTCCTTGGTCCTGACCCACTACATTCAGTCTTTTGTTATGCCTAAAGCAATTTAAAGCATTTGTAGGGTCACTTTTAGGCACAGGTCTGTAATAGTTTTTTAAGTATTGTAGCTTAACTGACGTTGTTTAGAGACAGAACCCAGTGGCAGATACTGATACAGATTCATAGACAGAATGTGAATATGCGGCAGAGGAACATCTGGTAAATGTTAAGTTAGGATTGGTTTTACTGGGAAGGGAGTAGATGGCAGCAGAGTCCACTTCTGGAGGAGACATGGAGAACCAGTGGTGAGATTATGGAGGAAATGATTATTGTGTAGGATCGTGATATAAGTTATTATATATTAGTATGGCGGTGCCCTAGGCTGGGAGGGGTGGTGCCCCGCCTTCGGGGGGTGGTGTCACCTGGGATATATAAGCCTGGTGCAGGAGGCATATTGTCTCCTTGCTATTACTCCCATACTTGCGGTAGGGTCTCCTCAAGTGTACATTAGTTCTTGTAATAAAATATATAAAACGTCACCCCTCCTCCTTGCTTATTCAGACACTACATTTGGCGATGAGGAAAATCGGAGATGGAGAGGGCTGCAGCCACATAACGTCCTTTTTTGAAGGCTCCGGGAGAGCCACTGGTCCCCTGGGCCAGTTGGTTTGTGGCCTTCTACTCGCGTTGGACCTCGGCGACCTGGACAAATTGCGAGCAAGGGCAATTCTGGTCCATAGCCTGGGCATGGAGGGCCAGAAAATCCTCAGCACCTTAGGAGGAGGTGATAGCTTCGACAATGTCATGAGGCTCATGGCTGACTACTTCCTCGCCCCGAAAATATCATCATGTGGTGTATCCAGTTCCGACAATGGCGCCAACGACCCGGAGAATCAGTCCAGCAGTTTGTGGCAGACCTCTGGCAGCTGCCGGGTGAGTGCAGGTTTGGGACCCTAGAGGAGGAGACGGTCCGTGACCAGATGGCCAAGCACGTGGCCTACTCCTCGGCGAGGGTTCGCCTGCTGGCTCACGCTGGAGAGCTAACTTTGCTAGCGGCCATGAAGCTAGCGCAATAGCATGAGGCAGCAGAGCGGCTGATGAAACATCTCAGCTGCGACGATGCTCCACAGAAAAGTGAAGCACACGGGAAGACCCTGGCCTTGGATTTGGATGATGGCAGCAACGACGAGTACGCGGCCATTGTCAAGATTGGTCCACCCCGGGGACACCACGATACTACGGCTGCAGATTCAGCAGGCACCGCTATCGAGCCAGGGAGTGTACAGCGAGGGGCAAGCATTGTGGACAGTGCAGTTTGCTCCATCACTTCACCAGAATTTGCCACAATTTCAACAAGGAGGAACGGAGGACTGCTAGGGACGGTGGAAGGAAGAAGGTGCCTACAGTGGTCCACACTGTCTCTCCCAACATGGACGGGACACCGGTGCCAATGTTGGCGGACACGGAGTCGGCAACCTCCATTTTGAACTTGGAAAGTGTAAGACGCCATTTTCCCCACCACAATGTGAGTAAAACGTGCATGTTGTGATTATGGTGATGATCCCCTTGGCATCATAATGTCTCAATAAGGCATTAATCTGACGAGTAGTGACTTTTTTTACATGGGAAGTGGCAAAGAAGTGTGGGACTTTGAGTGGCCCATTCCGGGTGAAGAGGGACACCACCAGCACCTTAGTACGCCAACAAAGCGGGGGTCCCATGCCAGTGTTTGTGGTCCCATGAACGGTGGACTCGAACAGCATGGTTTGATCCCTGCGGTGGCTGAAAGGTCCGAAGAGCATGAGCTACAGGGCTCCAGCAGCCAATGAGTTCCGGCTGCTGAGCCAATAGTGACTGATGCCGCTCCGACACAACATCATCTGGTATCCAGGGTAACTCCAGATGGCACGAACCCTAGCCGTGCCGATACCAAAGGCAAGGGACATGACTCAAGTCAACTTGGCGAACTGCTGAGGAGTCATAAGGGAGCCAGGTCGTGGCGTAGACGACAGAAGAAGCCAGTGAGTACTCCCCTGGGCGAGGGTGATGACGTGCGCCCTAGGGTTGAGCCTCGACTTGGTCGGGAACGCAGTTACAGGATAGGGACAGCTGGACAGGATGATCTGCGGGTGGTTCAGTCCAGTGGCGACGGCCACCTGAGTTTGACTGATGGGTCGGGACGGCATCCCAACGAGCTTCGACGTCGGCGCACCAAAGGGCATCTAGGCAGTCCGTCTCCGGTCATGAAAAAACAGAGATGCTCTGGAAGTGGGCCGTGTGACGGACACTCCAGGGGGGCCTTCGGGAGACCCCGGTTGAATGTATGAGGGCTTACAGTGTGTCTAAAATGTGCATTTGTTAATATGTTCTGGTTACAGTTCTCATGTTAATATGTTCTGAGTATTCACATGTTGAAGTTGTATGGGAATGGGGTTGAAGGGAACCGGGTGAGTGTTGTGTGATGTGTGAAAGTTGTTTCCTATGAACATTTACCCTATTTATGGCACAACTTATGTGGTTATTTAGTTTGTTTTGTAGTTTTAAAAAAAAGTGTGTTTATAGAATTGTTTAATGCACTTTGACCTGTTGGGGTCTGTGCTACCTCCTGGTCGGTATAATTGTTTACAGTATTTTGCAGTATTTTATTTTATTTCTATTTCCAGCACGAGATGCTGTGTATATCTCCCTGTCTGAGGTGTGGCCTTTTTGGTTGCTTATGTTTTCATTAGTAAAGGGAAACGTGACAGGGTGATTAAGGTAATGAAAGCACATGACCACCGTTGTTGGGTGAATGTTGTTGAGTGTGAGGTGCAGTAACACCTATGTGTGAATGGTTATGTTTACTGCCCTACACTACCGTTCAAAAGTTTGGGGTCACCCAGACAATTATTTTGTGTTTTCTGTCATGGCGGCCTCTGGGCCGTCATTGGCATCATTATCTCCAGCTGCGCACAGATCCACAGGTGTTAATCGGCAGCTGTTAAAAGCCAGCGTTGCTGACAGCTCAGTACGGAGTCGTCTGTCCTCCTCGTCAGAGAAAGAACCAGAACTCCGCTCTCTGGCCTCGTCAAGGTATTCTCTTGTCTCGTCAGAAACTGTCTCGTCAAGAACTGTCTTGTCAAAAACTGTCTCGTCAGAGTCTGTCTCGTCAGAAGCTGCCTCGTCAGGATCTGTCTCGTCAGGAACCTCTCTGGCCTCGTCAAGGACCTCTCCTGCCTCGCCTAGGACTTCTGTTCAAAGTCAAACACGTAAGAGAGCTGTTTGTTACTCTACACCCAACCTCTATCCCTGTGCACAGGTGGACCCCCTTGGCGGCGGACCTGCGTCCCCAGCTGACGGGGTAACGCCAACACGCTCACGTAGCGGTTCGCTACCACCACGACTACCAGTACGTCTTGCTCCACAAATTCCTGAACTGTTACTGTATCAGTTACAGGAGTACTGGCCACCGTTACCGGTGGAGTTTGTGTCATCGTCATCTGTCGTGTCATCTTCACCACGTTCTGTGGAATCACTCACCTCGTCATCATCTGGATTGTCATGGTCACCACGCTCAGTGGAGTCACTCGTCTTGTCATCAGCTGGATTATCATCGTCCCGGTCTGTGGTGTCACAGCCGGAGTTTCTGGAAGACCTGTCCTCACCACAGTCACAGGTGGAAGCCTCAGCACGTTCACGGACGCCTTCACCTCCACGTTGAACGGCCGCTGGTTCTCAGCAGGACGTAACCTGTGCTTCTCCCAAGTAAGCCTCACTACTGATAGCCTGTCATTAGTGTGGGACAAAAGTAATTGTCTGTGCTTATATGTTCCAGGGTTGCCGGGTCTCCGTCCAGAGTGCTCAGCTCCAGTGACCAGGATACTATCCACGCTCTCACATTTGCACTACACACCCTTTCTCTATAATAAAGATTATTGTTCACTAATTTACCCGTGTCAGTGTCTGTCTCCTGGGTCCCGAAACATGTCATTTTCCATGAAAAGTCACACTTATTTACCACCATGAGTTGTAAAATGAATAGAAAATATAGTCAAGACATTGACAAGGTTAGAAATAATGATTTGTATTTGAAATAATAATTTTTTCCAGATACTCAACCTGCTCAAAGGAAGGTCAGTTTTATAGCTTATCTAACCAGCTAAACTGTTTTCAGCTGTGCTAATATGATTGCACAAGGGTTTTGTAATCATCCATTAGCCTTCTGACGCAATGAGCAAACACATTGTACCATTAGAACACTGGAGTGATAGTTGCTGGAAATGGGCCTCTATACACCTATGTAGATATTGCACCAAAAACCAGACATTTGCAGCTAGAATAATTGTTTACCACATTAGCAATGTATATTAGATATTAGAGTGTATTTCTGATAAGTTTAAAGTTATCTTCATTGAGAAAAACAGTGCTTTTCTTTCAAAAATAAGGAAATTTCTAAGTGATCCCAAACTTTTGAACGGTAGTGTATGTTGTGTAATTGTTTGGGGAGTTCTCTGTGTGTGTACTTTGTGTATTATGTGAGTTCATGGGATTGGGTACCGCCATTGTCTATGTATGTATTTGTTATGTGTTTAGCTTAGAGGGGATTGATTTATTTTGGTGTGTGGCTCATTTTTCTTTCACAGACTATTTGATCACATAGCGGAGAGTCCCGCTGAGCCAGTGTGTGGTGTGACTGGATAAGCCTATTCTCCTCTGTATTAGTGTATAATTTGGGTGTAAATTGTCTGGTTGGGTAATTTGTGTGCTTGCATGTTTTCAATGAGGGGGAGAATGTAGGATCATGATATAGTTATTATATATTAGTATAGCGGTGCCCTAGGCTGGGAGGGGTGATGCCCCGCCTTCGGGGGGTGGCGTCACCTGGGATATATAAGCCTGGTGCAGAAGGCATATTGTCTCCTTGCTGTTACTCCCGTACTCACAGTAGGGCCTCCCCAAGTGTACATTAGTTCTTGTAATAAAATATATAAAATGTCACCTCGCCTCCTTGCTTATTCGGACACTACACATTGTTTGTCCATTTACAGGAACAGGTGAGATAGAGATCTTCTGCAGGGTGAGTATTTTGCCAACAGGTGTGGTGATCGGATCCTAGCTTGTAAACTGTAGGAAGAGTTAGCTGGACAAACAATGTACCCTGTATTGAAATTGCATTCAAGAAATGACAAAGTTGTAAAACCTGTAATTTTCACAAAAAATGACCCAAAATCAAAATCCTAGTAATATACACATCTTCAATGCATGTACAAACATTGTGTTTAGTGAAAAAAAAAGTCATAGCCTGAAAACTGTGCGAGGAGTTCCCCATACAAGTCATATGGATGAATGCATGGACAGATGGACAGACATCATCATATGTCCCGTCTTTTGAGGCTGGCATATAAAAAAAGAATTAAATGAATATAATCCACACTGTTCTGGCTAACAAACCTTACCTTTCCTTGATAACTGTGATGCCTCCTTTGTCAGACTCTGAAATAGGACCGCTACCTATCAATATTTACCAGCTATACGCTTAAAGGACACCTTTATCTTAACAGTGAGAGGCAGGCAGCATAAGGTGAAAGGCCACTCTGACATTTTGCAGTGTGAAAGGGTCACTCTTAGATAATTGCATTAGAAAAACTATTACCTTAGGGAAAACAGTGTGGCCAATAAAACATCTCCAATATCCTGTTCTGAAGCTGGAAAATTATCTAGAGAGACTGCAAGCATGTTTTTGTTTACAATGGGCATTTTACCAATGGAGACGAGGGAATGTGAACTTCTGGTTTGAGCCTCAAGTGGCCATTTGCTTTCTTCTGCTTTTTTCAGCTCCAAAGGTTGTGGCTGGGTTTTGAACCCGCCTTTGTCTTCTCAGATGTTTTATCTTGTGTCCCATATGGTATTTTATGCTACAAATCCTTTTCACAGACTGATTCGGGGTCTTACAGTTTGTGCTTTTTCTTTTCACTTTAACTTTTCAGAAACGTGCAGAGCAGAGGGCCAGTGAGCAGACACCTCTCTTTCTCGCTTTTAACCGTATTACCCACTTGAGTTATCTCATAATCATGAGCACCGCTGAAAACCACTCCACCTCACTGCACAATTTTCTGGAGGATGTTGCCCTAATTAAGAGCTTTACTGTTATGATAATAGCTTTGCAAATGACACTGGGTTTTCCAAATGTTTTAGCAAAGTCGCCATTTACCGAGACTACGTTTAGAGACATATAGAGTCATTTGGCAATGACGTGATGTCAGGGCACAGCAACGAGCATCAGAGGACCAGAGCTGAATAAATTAGCACACCTGCTCTGTGACGCTAAAGCCTTCGATGTAGTGCTATCAAAATACGCGAGGCTTAACAACAGCTGACAAAGCTCCGTGACAGCTGTCACAGAGTCAACACCAGTCAGTCTGCTCTTCTTTGCTGCGAGATTTCTCTGTGAAACTTTCAGAGTGCAGGCGCAAAAAAGTAGGATGTCACATTCTGATTCTCTGTGACAGGATGAAACCTCTTCCCTAATCAGCGAGCGCGAGCCCGTACACTTGAGCCACATAACAATGAGGCAAAGATGTGTTCTGCTCTGCTTTGGAGGCTTTTGTTTTGCTGCCACCAAGCTCACGTCAGAAAGCGTTGATACCTCTTGAGACGAGGCACAAAACATATAAATGCCCAATTATAGTTGCTTCAAAGAGGGTTGCATTAAAAAATTAATAATGGGGTGGGGGAGCATTACATAATTCATGCCAGTTAGTTATGTAAGTGGCCCAAATACGAAGAACAGACAGGGTATTGTCTCTTAGCCAAATATCACTGGGTGTGCCTGTGCCTTGTCTTGCTCTGTTTGTTTCCATGCTTGTTACTGATATGTATGGGGGTATGTTTTTTTTTTCATAACAATTTCTCATAAGAGAAACATGTCTCAGGTGTCACCGTGCATTAGTTCTCTGGAATATGTCTATCTCTGCTCCAACTCCGAGTCGCCTTGATTCAGAATCAGTTGCTCCGTCTGAGGTACGGCTGGGGCCCTATACAGAAGTTCCCTCAGAACAATCATTTATAAATAGTGGCTCCTGAGGCTCGACGATTTTATTGCCCCTGTGGATGATTTTGTGATTTGCATGGAGGACTAGCTTGGCAGTTTCCTCTGAGTTTGATGGTATTAGTTTCCCACTTGATGCATTTCTTTAACAGATATGTTTTTATTAAATGTCCAATTACATTTTCCTTTTTTTCACTTTTTTTTTTGATTTGTCAACATGGATGTCTACAGAATAAATAAATAAATCAAAGCTTAGAAATTGTTTGCTTTTCAGAAATAGCTCTGGGACAGGATGAAATTGCAGGCAGCAGTTACTGTGAGACAAGGAATTGTCTGCTACTGAGTTAAATTGCTCTCGGTGCAAACAAACGAAAAAGGAGGGGAAAAAACCTCCTCTTAAATTGCCATGTATCCTTGGGCTGTGTTTTCCGACTGAACCTTGAGTGGATTCTAGGTCATGTCTTGGGATCGGTTTGATATTTTTGCAAGTAATTGATTTAATGAAGAGCAAAGACTCTTCAGAATCTCCCAAATTGCGCTCAATACATTTTGATCATTTTCTAATGGGACAAGGACAGATGGGGTTAGCTGACTTTTTGGATTTGATCATGATTTACTCATTATCCTGAAGCTGCCATCCTAATGCTCTTCATCTTTATGAATGCTGTCACACCCGGGGGACAGGCTCCAAGCAGCTTGTTCTTAACAAACACAATGACTCTTGACAAAAACGGAAATCGTGGTGCAGTGAATTAGCAGCACATACTTGCATAGTCTGCTGGTGCAAACATCAAATCGGCCTGAATCTGTAACTTTCCCTTGGTGGAGGGAAATCCAATTGTATATCTATAATTAAGAGTGTTGCTTTGTTAGAAATGTCTTATGGGAAGGAAGGAATGACAGATACATGTGCCTAATTATCAAGGAACTCAGATGATGCATATTTTCATTTACTGTCTCAAAACTGGATTTTTCTCAGTGTTTTTTGATCATCCTGAACTTCTAATGCAACCAGCAAGTTTGTATTGTCATCTAACAGAAACCTACTTTTCGTTAATACCTTTTAGGTGTGTGTGTGTGTGTGTGTGTGTGTGTGTGTGTGTGTGTGTGTGTGTGTGTGTGTGTGTGTGTGTGTGTGTGTGTGTGTGTGTGTGTGTGTGTGTGTGCGCTTTAACTTTTTTAAAAGATCCCCTTAATTCCCACTGAAGCCCACATTTAACTTATGAACACTCTTGCTCTGACCAAGTAAGAAGGAAAAAAAAAAAAAAACAGACTTTACAGACATCTCAGGTCTAACCCAAATCCATCCGGTGACAGAACTTAAGCTTCTGCCTACCTAGAAAGATAACAAAGCAGCTTGATCTTTTGACTGAGGATTATAGAAGGGAAAAGAAAAAAGAAACGGAGGTGAATTGTTCTATGCTCTCTTTTTTTACGGGTAGCTTCAAAGCAGATTGCCTGACTTTTCTGTGGATTGTGACACAACTGTTAATGTCTCAACGAATACAAGGGCATCACCTCCACCAAGGAGGTATCGGGGTGGCTTGTCTGTCTGTCTGTTTGTTTCTTTGTCTGATTGTTACCAGGATTACACAAATACTACTGGATGGGTTTGGATTAAATTTTCACCAGATGTAGTCCTTGGCCCAGCGAGGAACCCATAACACTTTGGTGATGATCCGAGAACACATGCCTCCACCAAGGCTCTTATTTTCTCACATTGGGTTAGCAAGAATCCTCCAAAACTACACTACCGTTCAAAAGTTTGGGGTCACTTAGAAATTTCCTTATTTTTGAAAGAAAAGCACTGTTTTTTTCAATGAAGATAACTTTAAACTAATCAGAAATACACTCTAATATCTAATATACATTGCTAATGTGGTAAATGACTATTCTAGCTGCAAATGTCTGGTTTTTGGTGCAATATCTACATAGGTGTATAGAGGCCCATTTCCAGCAACTATCACTCCAGTGTTCTAATGGTACAATGTGTTTGCTCATTGCGTCAGAAGGCTAATGGATTAGAAAACCCTTGTGCAATCATGTTAGCACAGCTGAAAACAGTTTAGCTGGTTAGAGAAGCTATAAAACTGACCTTCCTTTGAGCAGGTTGAGTATCTGGAAAAAATTATTATTTCAAATACAAATCATTATTTCTAACCTTGTCAATGTCTTGACTATATTTTCTATTCATTTTACAACTCATGGTGGTAAATAAGTGCGACTTTTCATGGAAAACACAAAATAATTGTCTGGGTGACCCCAAACTTTTGAACAGTAGTGTGTACTGGATAGACTTTGATGCAGTTTTCACCAGAACTGGCTCATGGCCTATACGCGAACCCATTACATTTTGGAGGTGATCCATGAAGGACAGAAGGAGACTTGGTGGAGGTATGCGCTGTCTGAGTGCTTTTCTAATTTTCAACATGTTTTATAGTATATGTAAAAAATGTGTCATTTAACATTTGGGCTCTTTCATTTTGTGACAGGAGGATTTCACTAACTTTAAATCTATACATTAAGAGCAGTGTGTACTTGTTTGTGGAGATGGTACTGTATTTTAATATTCTAATTATATATGTCACTGTTGTCTGTTTTACAAGGATAAAGCCTATTAAAACACAAATTCTGAGACCTTTAATGTTGTAAGCAGATACTGTAAATAGATTTGCAAGGTCATAAGACATAAAATTTGGTTATTAATGCAAAAAAAAAATGAGAAGCTATCTATCTCATATGGTTGCTAAGAATTTATTAATTTAATTTATACTTATTTTTGTGTTTTTTAACAAGTGATAGTCCTGCATAACTCAGTGTCTTAGTCCACCCTCTGTTACATATTTCGATAACACTGCACTGGTTGGTGTTCCTGTCTAGCATGCAGGAACTGCTAAATTCAGATGTTCTTTTTCAGAGGCAATGTGATTCAGACCTAGAGACTTATATACAGGACCACAAGAACTTATATAGAAAGTCCAAAAATAATAATATTGAAATGTCAGTAAAGACATTTTGGAGAATAATACAAGGAATCTGTGCAATTTTGCCATCTTTAACAATGTTTAGCTATTAATATAGAGTGAATTGTAATATAGCACAGCTTATAAATACAGCTGAAACCAGAACTTTACATAGAGTGTATAAAAAAACATATAACCTTTTTTCTCACTGTCAGACATTACATCAGAATAAACTTTTACTGTTTTAGGTTAGTTAGGATGGCCAAAATTATTTATATTTGCTAAATACTTTTTAAGATTTTTTTATTACTTTCTTCAAAGTCAGACATTTACATACATTTCCTTGGGATTTGATAGCATTGCTTTTAAACTGTATGACTTGTCTCAAATGTTTTGGGTATCCTTCTGCAAGCTTCTCACAGCAGTTTGCTGGAATTCTGGCCCATTCCTCCTGACAGAATTGGTGTAACTGAGTCAGGTTTGTAGGCTGTCTTGCTCACACACGTCTTTTCAACTTTGCCCACAAATTTTCTATGGAACTGAGATCAGGGCTTTGTGATGACCACTCCAAAACATTGACTTTGTTGTCCTTAAGACACTTTGTAACTAATTTGGTAGTATGCTTAGTATCATCATCCATTTGGAAGACCCATTTGTGCCCAAGCTTCAACTTTCTGGATGATGTTTTGAGATGTTGCTTCAGTCTTTCCACATAATGTTCTTTCCTCAAGATGCCATCTATTTTGTGAAGTGCACAAGTCCCTCCTGCAACAAAACACCCCCACAACATGATGCTGCCACCCCTGTACTTCACATTTGGGATGATGTTCTCAGGCTTGAAAGTTTCCCGCTTTTTCTTCCATATATAATGATGGTCAATATGGCCAAACAGTTCAATTTTAGTTTCATCAGGCCACAGCACATGTCTCCAGAAATTAAGGTCTTTGTCCCTGCATGCATTTGCAAACTGCAATCTGGATTTTTTTATGTTGCTTTTGAAATAATGGCTTCTTCCTTACTGAGTGGCCTTTCAGATCATGTTGGTACAGGATTTGTTTCCATCCATCCATCCATCCATCTTCTACCGCTTTTCCGGAGGTCCGGGTCGCGGAGGCAGCAGTTCAAGCAGAGAAGCCCAGACTTCCCTCTCCCCAGCCACCTGCTCCAGCTCTTCAGAGGGGATACCAAGGCGTTCCCAGACTAGCTGGGAGACATAGTCTCTCCACCGAGTCCTGGGTCTGCCCCGGGGTCTCCTCCCAGTGGGACGTGCCTGAAACACCTCAAGTGGGAGGCGTCCAGGAGGCATCCTAATCAGATGCCCATACCACCTCAACTGACTCCTTTCAATGTGGAGGAGCAGCGGTTCTACTCTGAGCCTCTCCCGGATGACTGAGCTCCTCACCCTATCTCTGAGGGTGAGTCCAGCAATCCTACGGAGAAAGCTCATTTCAGCCGCTTGTATCCGCGATCTCGTTCTTTCGGTCATTACCCAAAGCTCGTGACCATAGGTGAGAGTAGGAACGTAGATTGACTGGTAAATCGACAGCTTTGCCTTAGAACTAAGCTCCCTCTTCACCACAACAGACCGGTACAACGTCCGCATCACTGCAGATGCTGCTCCAATCCGTCTGTCGATCTCTCGCTCCATTTTCCCCTCACTCGTGAACAAGACCCCAAGATACTTAAACTCCTCCACTTGGGGCAGGAGCCTGTCCCCAACCCGGAGAGGACAATCCACCTTTTTCCGGCTGAGGACCATGGACTCGGACTTGGAGGTGCTGATTCTCATCCCAGCCGCTTCACACTCAGTGGCAAACCGTCCCAGCAAGAGCTGTAGGTCATTGCTGGATGAAGCCAACAGGACAACATCATCTGCAAACAACAGAGATGAGATCCTGTGGTCACCAAGCATGACACCCTCCATTCCCTGGCTGCGCCTAGAAATCCTGTCCGTAAAAATTATGAACAGGACCGGTGACAAAGGGCAGCCCTGGCGGAGTCCAACTCTCACTGGGAATGACTCCGACCGAGTGTTGGCAATGCGAACTAAACTCTCACAACGGTCGTACAGAGACCGAATAGCTCGTAACAACAAGCCCGATACCCCATACTCCCGAAGCACCCCCCACAAAAATCCACGAGGGACGCGGTCAAATGCCTTCTCCAAGTCCACAAAACACATGTAAACTGGTTGGGCAAACTCCCACGAACCCTCAAGAATTCTCGAGAGGGTAAAGAGCTGGTCCGATGTGCCACGGCCAGGACGAAAACCACATTGCTCCTCCTGAATCCGAGGTTCGACCAACGGCCGGACTCTCCTCTCCAGTACCTTGGCATAGACCTTCCCAGGGAGGCTGAGGAGTGTGATCCCTCTAAAGTTGGAGCACACCCTCCGGTCCCCTTTTTTGAAGAGAGGAACCACCACCCCGGTTTGCCATGCCAAAGGCACTGCCCCCGACCTCCACGCAATGTTGCAGAGGCGTGTCAACCATGACAACCCAACAACATCCAGGGCCTTGAGGTACTCGGGGCGAATCTCGTCCACCCCCGGGGCCCGGCCACCAAGGAGATTTTTAACCACCTTGGCGACCTCAGCCCCTGTGATAGGCGAGTCATCCCCCTCGTCCCCAAACCCTGCTTCCTCTGTGGAAGGCGTATCAGTGGGATTGAGGAGATCCTCGAAGTATTCCTTCCACCGCCCGACGATATCCCCAGTTGAAGTCAACAGTGTCCCATCCGCACCATACACAGTGTGGACGGGGAGCTGCTTTCCCCTCCTGAGCCGCCGAACAGTTTGCCAGAATCTCTTTGAAGCCGACCGAAAGTCTTGTTCCATGGCCTCACCGAACTCCTCCCATACCCGGGTTTTTGCTTCAGCAACCACCCGAGCTGCACTCCGCTTGGCCTGCCGGTACACCTCAGCTGCTTCGGGAGTCCCACAAGCCAACCAAGCTTGATAGGACTCCTTCTTCAGCTTAATGGCCCCCCTCACCACTGGTGTCCACCACTTGGTTCGGGGGTTGCCACCACGAGATGCACCGACCACCTTGCGGCCGCAGCTCTGGGCTGCCGCTTCAACAACAGAGGTGGAGAACATGGCCCATTCAGACTCCATGTCTCCAGACTCCCTCGGAATGTGGTTGAAGTTCTTCCGGAGGTGGGAGTTGAAGACCTCCCGGACAGGGGCCTCAGCCAGACGCTCCCAGCACACCCTCACTATACGTTTGGGTCTACCAGGTCTGAATGGCTTCCTCCCCTGCCATCGGATCCAACTCACCACCAGGTGGTGATCAGTTGACAGCTCTGCACCTCTCTTTACTCGGGTGTCCAAGACATACGGTCGCAGGTCTGATGATACGATAACAAAATCGATCATCGACCTGCGGCCTAGGGTGTCCTGGTGCCAGGTGCACATATGGACACCCTTATGCTTGAACATGGTGTTCGTTATAGACAGACTGTGGTTAGCACAGAAGTCCAATAACTGAACACCACTCGGGTTCAGATCGGGCAGGCCGTTCCTCCCAATCACCCCCCTCCAGGTTTCACTGTCGTTGCCCACGTGCGCATTGAAGTCCCCCAGTAGGACAATGGAGTCTCCAGGAGGAGCACCCTCCAGCACCCCAGTCACAGACTCCAAAAAGGGTGGGTACTCTGAAACATCATTTGGTGCATAGGCACAAATGATGGTCAGGACCCGTTTCCCAACCCGAAGGCGCAGGGAAGCAACCCTTTCGTCCACCGGGGAAAACTCCAATATAGAGGCAGCAAGGTGGGGCGATACAAGAATACCTACCCCTGCTCGTCGCCTCTCGCCCGGGGCAACTCCAGAAAAGGCCAAGCTCCAGCCCCTCTCCAGGAGACTGGTTCCGGAACCGGAGCTGTGTGTTGAGGTGAGGCCGACTATATCTAGCCGGTATCGCTCAATCTCGTACACCAGCTCAGGCTCCTTCCCCACCAGAGAGGTGACATTCCACGTACCAAAAGCCAGTTTAGAAAGCTTGGGATCAGTCCGCCAAGGTCTCCGCCTTTGACTGCCACCTAATCCACATAGCACCGGACTTCCATGATCCCTCCTGCAGGTGGTGAACCTACTGGAGGGCGGACCCATGTAACTCCTTCGGGCTGAGCCCGGCCGGGTCCCATGGGTGGAAACCCGGCCACCAGACGCTAGCCTTCGAGCCCCTCCCCCAGGCCTGGCTCCAGGGTGGGGCCCCGGTAACCCCATACCGGGCGGGGTACAC
Organism: Pholidichthys leucotaenia; assembly: GCA_020510985.1. Classification (NCBI taxonomy): domain Eukaryota; kingdom Metazoa; phylum Chordata; class Actinopteri; order Cichliformes; family Pholidichthyidae; genus Pholidichthys; species Pholidichthys leucotaenia. The sequence continues at coordinate 184,193,158 of CM035836.1, read as the reverse complement.
TGAATCCTTGATATACAATTTATCATGAGAGTCTGTTGGATCGTTCTTCGTCTGGCCCTTCACCCAGGACCAGTTTGTCTTGGGAGACCCTATCAGAGGCAAATTGCCCCGGACAACATAGCTCCTGGGATCACTGGGGCACGCAAACCCCCCCACCACGATAAGGTGACGATCCATGAGGAGGAGGATTTGTTTCACTGTGGATAATGACCCTCTTTTATCAGCTTCAGCCAGCATCTTCACAAGGTCTTTTGCCTTTGTTCTAAGTTTGATACACACATTTCGCATCAAAACACATTCATCTCTGGGACACTGAACCTATCTCCTTCCTGAGCAGTATGATGGCTGGAGATTCCATCCATCCATCCATCTTCAACCGCTTAATCCTTTTTGGGTCGCGGGGGTGCTGAAACCTATCCCAGCATCTTTGGGCGAGAGGCAGAGTGCACCCTGGACATATCGCCAGTCCATCTGTGATGGCCTGGCGTATAATTATTTGAACAGGTGAACATGGCACCTTCAGGCATCTGGAAATTGTACCCAAAGATAAACCAGACATCTGGAGGTCCACAATTCTCTTCACAATATTAGTGTATGTAAACTTGTGACTATGAAAAAAGTTACAAAAAAAATTCTCAGAAAAAATTTGGCAATAGTAATAATATTTGGCAATAATTTTGCTAATCCAACCTGACCTAAAATGGGAAAAGTTTAGTCTGATTTATTGTCAAACAGTGAGATAAAAAAGGGATGTCTTTTTTGATATAGTGTATATAAACTTTATGTTCTTGGGAATAGTATTGCTTTGTTTATGAGAGCCTTAGGGGAAAAAGAACCAACAGAGGTCATACTGTAGTTCATGTATACAGGAAACTCATGGATACTAATAGTTTGCGAGAAACTCTCATACTTTCAAAAAAGATTGTCAAGTGATTGTTTTTTGATAACAAAGATCAATTTAATGTGAAATATTTGTGTCACTTAAATTTTTTTTTTTTTTTCTGTAAAAAAAATCCTCTCAAGTATTTTCAGTCTACAACGCCACATTTGCCTTTGTCTTTCTAGAGCATTACTAAAGATGCAATCCGGTGGATATAAATCCCCTATAAAAACAAATCTACATTGTTTAAAATGGTACTTTATGCTCTAAAACTCTACAAACAAAACCTTTCATTGTCTTACAATGTCGAGTCAAAATCTTTTAACTCCACCTCCCGCTCCACCTTAAAATACCAGAATCAGTGACTAGACCCAACCCACATACCACAAGGCTAAGAGTGGCTAACACTACATTAAACAGCATGAATGCTGTGATAAAAAAGACCTACCGGTTGAAGGACATGCCCAGTTTTATGCACAGTTGCCCAGGATAATGACTGAAACTGCATCAGTCCTTAAAAGCAGTTTAACGGTAAAACTCATCTTAAATTGGGTCAAGTTTTTAAAGCAGCTGGCCAAAACATGCTAACTGGCCATTGAGGCTAATTTCACTTAGGTCAGAGAGTCGTGATTGGCTCAACACTGCAAACGTGCCAACGCGGTGTATAGTCTTATGTCACCAAAAACGCTGTGTCTAAACTCGCCTTTTTTCAGAGGGCGGAGCTTAAGTGAAACTTTAAAGCAAAAAAAAAAGAGACGAGACATTTGGTGGAGTGTCACTTTGGGATAAGGGCTTGTATTTATATTGTGCTTTTTTCTGGTCACAAAGACCAACCAAAGTGCTCAGTTAGTAACTACGTTAACTCTCTATTCTGTGTGCTTATCAGATACAGATGCCTGGACCTAATTTAGAATCACCAATTAATCATACATGAATGCCTTTGGATTGTGGGAGGAAACTGGAGTAAACCCATGCAGTACAAATAGATCATGCAAACTACACACAAATGTTCCTACTCCTGCCAACCCAGGGATTTAAACAAGGACCCTTCTAGCTATGAGGCAACAGTGCTAATCACTGTACCACCATTATTTAGAGGCTTTGCTAGAGATCATGGTAGAGCTCATGGTTTGAATTAGAAGTTGTAGTCTTGACATATTACTGTACCTTGATGGAAGAATCAAACATTTTGCATTTTGGAGAGCTACTTCATGCAGCCTCTACCCTACAAGGTCAGTCATGTCTTGATATGAGACACCTGTCAGGTGGATGGATTACTTTATTAAAGAAGTTTTTTTTTTTTTTACTTTTACCATTTTGTGGGTAGCTACTGGTGTTCTTAATTTGTGTCGCTGCCATCTTAGAAGTTTCCTTGTAATCAAGGCTTGTGAAAACCTCTGTGCTGTTTTATTACAGCTTGGATTTTACTTATTTTGGTCAAGCACCATTCATATCTGCGATAACACAAACTGAGACCATTTCAGATTGTGCAAATGATCCATGTCTCTTGTTCCAGCTGACTTGAAGTTCTGTTCTGCTGCAATAAAACCAAGGTTGAGATAAACCAAATTGTTGCTTTAAGCAAGAATTAAAATGTACTAAACTGCATGCCATCTGGATGCCATCTGGTTGTCACTTCCAAAACGTGTTAACAATTTCTTTTTTGTTTTTTCACCCAGTATGATCTCTGGGAGTGATTATGCTGCCATTTATTGGGCAATATTTCTTTTAATACTCCAGTGATTTAGGCTGCAGTTCCATGTTGTCAAGGGACTCACAGATGTATTTCTGTGAAATCTTGATGCAGAGTGCCAAACATTCCACAGAAATGAATGAAGAACAAATTGTGAAAAATAAAGTTAACTCCTAAGCATGTGAAACATCCCTACTATGAATTTATGAGTCTGGCATACAAAATATGAATTTATATTTTAAATTGTCAAAATAAAACTTGTATGTAAAGTTGGCTATAACCTTGCATATACTGAATAGTAGATCTGAAATAAAGACTAATAAATTGCTACAAGAAACATTTAAACACACAGGCAGATTCACAATCGTGGGCTGATGAATGCCTGTTTTCCAAAACCCATAAAACTGACAAAAGAATTAAAGTGATAAAACTGAGGCCCCTGCGGTGCAACATATTTGTGTTTTGTAGAGCTGCTGTTTTAAATGATTCACTGCTGTCTAACTGTAGATGAGCACCCTGTAGCAGGCAGGGATCCATACCTGCCTGTTACAGCTTGATGTGATTTTTTTTTTTTTTTTTTGACCTTGTGCTGTCAGCATACCTGTAGAATTCAATGTAACTTCTGTTGCTATGCATGAGTTCTCACTTCAGATAAACCTTGTGTATTTGGATTTCATGCAGTTGGTCTTTTTTTTTTTTTGATATACTTGTTTTGGTCCCTCTGGTGGACCGTAAGTGGGCTTTCAAGGTCCTTCAGTTGGTCAGAACTGTGAGCCATTTGTTCATCCTGCTTCTCAGATATTGCCTTTATTTTCAAAGGTTTCACATCATTTTTCTTTCTATCCGAGCGCAATTCAAATCTCATCAGTGAACACCTCAGCAAATCCCTATCAGTCCGCCGTACTGTCCCAGAAACCCCTTCCTCCACGAGAGACTGACTGAGATTCCAATTATGAAGAAATATGGACAGGAGATGGGTGACTGTCATAGGTCCCATGGAAATTTCATTTTAATTAATCTTGGGCAGAAATTGGCAGCTCTGGCATCCCGACAGTCATCGTGGCTCCCTGAAGTAGATCCAATTTTCTGTCTCAATAGGCATTAAATTAGCAAGAACATTTCAACCTCCGTCACCCCTGCACGCATAACAAATGAAATACATTTTGCTACGTGACATAGTGCTAATAAATGACTCGCCAACTGAGCAAGGTACAAGCTCGATGGTGGCAGGTGAACAGTGTTTGCTGACACCTCGTCACATCTGGAAGTGTCAAGGGGAAAAGAAATGTGCAGGAAGGCAGATTTAGGATGTGCAAATGAGTACACAGTCATCCTTGGTTAATATTTTTTTTCTTGGATGATCTTTTCTGAGATAGTTTTGAGAATGCTGGAAAGTAGAAGATCAGTAAAACCCCCATAAGTTATTCCACAATTACACAAATGCCACCAACTAGCATCGGCTCCTATGATGCAATAAAGACTCCTTATTTTAGCTACTTTTTGTCTCATTAGAAAACAGTCTTGACTGATCAATCCAGATCAACTCAGAGGCAATGTGTTGAAATTTAACAAGTATTGACTCGGTGAAAAATGTCTCATGCGGCAGTGACATCATTATCCACAGAGAAGATCTGCAGAGTTTGGATCACTCTCAGAGTTTTCATCAGACAAACGGCATGCAGCAGCAGCCACAGATCATGGTCTATATTGAGATGTTCTGCTGAATTAATTTTCTTGTCCTTGAGCAAGACACTGAATCCCAAGATGCTCCTGGTGGGTCGGGCCAGCACCGGTGCATGGCGGCTCCGCCACCATCAGTGTGTGAATGTGTGTGTGAATGGGTGGATAGCAGGGTCTGTAAAGCACTTTGGTCATCCAGAGATGAGTAAAAAGTGCTATATAAGTGAACGCCATTTACCATTCTCTAGGGCAACTCATAGTGCACACTTATGACAGGAAATTTATTCAGAGTGAGCACAGATTAACATGTTACCAGTACATTCTGGGTAAGTTTGGGAAAAGTTGGTATCAGCGTCTAAACTTGGCACCCAATGTGTGAGGAGAAAAGGGAATGTTTCTTTGTTATTGAGATGTAAAAACCTCAAACTGTATGACAGTATGACTGTAATCAAAAGAAAATGAGTCCGGATCTCTACTCCTTCTCTCTCTGTTGTGGCATACCCTCAAAGACAGTGTGCTTCCATCTCAGAAAAACTCCTGCCATATCAGTTGCTGACTCTAATCCACCCACATCCTAAGATGAATTGTTCTATACTTTGAATAATTCCACGCATATACTGTATCTTCTACTGAAGAAATATGTCTCTTTGGCAAGGAATGTCTGCAGTGATCTTAAAAATAAAAAAAAAAATCACATTGTGCGAGTTGGATGGATGTTAAAGTAAAATCCAAATCAGGAAAAGTCTTGGATTTAATCATTTTTAACGATACTGTAGCACCAGTTTTTGGGAAGCAACATGTTAGTGTTTCAAACTTTAAATGTATATTCAGTAATTGATACTAGGAGGGGTTTTTTGTTAGCTCATTCCGGCAAAGCTGAAAGGAGCTAATGTGATGCCATGGCATCTGCCGTCTGACCATCTGTCTGTCCACATTTCACAGGAATCGCTATTCCTCCAACACATTTGTCCCGATGCTCACCAAACTCAGTCACAGTGATCTCCATGTGGGTCTGCGTCCAAGTTGTGTTCAAGGTCAAGGTCAGAGGTCAGGGGACCTGGGCACCCCTGACCATTGTGGGTTCGATCCCACCCCCTGACCATCAGTGACCCTTCTGTGTGGAGTTTGCATGTTCTCCCCGTGTCTGCATGGGTTTACTCCAGTTTATTTGCTGTTTATTTGTATAGGGACAAGTATGTAGCATAAATTATTACTACAGACCAAAGTATTTGTAGCCTAGGCTAATTTGCAATGCCAGTCCCTAGCTGGGGTTTTAAAATGCACAGAACACAATATACAACTACACAAAATACATACACAGTCCCAATAGTACACAGCACAAAGCAACAAGACAAGACACAGCAAAACTAACAGCAAGTTATTCATGACAACATGACTGTTCTTTCTTTAAAAACTGTTTCAAGTTCAATTTAAAATGATTCCAGTCTGTATTTAGTTTGAATTCTGAAAGCAAAACATTCCACATCTTAATTCCAGAAATGGAGAAGGCTAAAAACATGCAAGTTAGGTTAATTGAAGACTCTAAAGTGGCCCTAGGTGTGAATGTGTGTGTGAATGGTGAAAGGATTAGCGCCGTACCTTGGCTGCCTCATCTATCCAGGTGGATGCCCTGAATTTCCCTCTGGGATTAATAAAGTATACCAAAAAAAAAAAAAAAATCACTCACAAGGCTCTTCAGGAGAGTCTGCATCCAGGTTGTGTTCAAGGCCATTGTCAAAGGTCATGAGATCAGGGTATTTACATGATTTTAGAAAAATCATTACTCCTCCTAGGCAATTAACCCAATTCTAACGAAACTCATTCACAATGACCCTCAGGTAGGTCTGCATCCAGGTTGAGGTCAAAGTCATTGTCAGAGGTCAGAAGATCTGGCTATTTATGATTTCACAGAAAAACATTACTCCTCCTACACCACTGACTTTAAGCACATACTAGATGGGTCTGCATTTAAGCTGTGCTTAAGGTCAAGGTCAACAGTCAGGAGATCTGAGCACTCCCGGGGTGATTTTGTCAGGCCAGGATGAGCTACTCCGTCACTGGCTGTTTTGTTTTTTTTTTTATCTGAGGTACTTAGTGTAATTTTTCCTTTTCAGTATAAAATCAATAGTAGTGCTTTGTATATGGGGGTTGCTCCTCTTTTTGTTGCACACTCTCCCCAAGAGTTCTTATTCAAGTTTTGAAATCATTTTTCATAAACAATTTCTGCTGCCATTCAAGAGCAAGGACTCTCCTAAAGTAGTAGGAGTCTTCCTGTGATATTACTGTATGTGATTGAACTAAACACGAATGACTGTTGACGCTTCACCCAGTGGTGGCTGGTGAAAAATATTTTTGGTAGGGCTATTTTGAGTACCTTTAGAGTACCTTACTTCTAAGTACCTATTGCAATAAAAGAACCCAAACCAAAGGATATCAGTGCTCTAGGTATAGATGATAATTATCTGTTACAGAAATCAGCAGTTAAACAGATGGCATTACCACGCAGTTTTATTATGCTCACTTTTCACATAGCTATCAATTATATTGGAGAACACAATACCACATTCTAGTTTTTGCAAGATATTTACAGTTGGATGATGATTAAAGTTAACTATGCACAAATCGACTTCCGGTTATGGCTGCCACGTAAGACGGACGTGTTTCACTCTGCTCTGCTCCTGGAGAAAAAAATCGGCAAATAACTCTCTCATTTGGGACAGAACGTATCCCAGCGTTTGGGTGAGGATATGTCGGCGAAGCCTAAGGCTGGAAAACCAGGTAAAGGAAAAAGCGAGCCGCCGAAACAGTCCAAATTAACGGACTTTCAGGTCTGTGACGCAGCAAACAAAACTCCATATATGGCGGAGGAGGCTGGCAACGGTGCGATATCTGCGGGGAATGGCGCAGATGCGCTGATGGCTGCCATGAGTTCAATGAGAGCGGACTTTTCCTCTAGATTTGATGGGATTATGACAGCGTTGGAAGGAATAAGAAAGGAATTGGGTGAGTGTGTAGAACGAACGGCGCAGATGGAGCTCCGTCTCGCTAGTGCTGAAGATGACGTCACCCGTCTTCAATTAAAGGTGCGCACTTTGGAAAAAAAAAATAAATGTCTAGAAGATAATATTTTGGATTTGGAATCTCGGTCGAGACAGAATAACTTGAGGCTGGTGGGTCTTCCAGAGGAATCAGAAGGTCGGGACATATATTCCTTTCTGGAAAAGTGGATTCCGGAGGTGCTGGGCAGCGAGGAGTTGCAATCAGCAGTGGTTCTGGAAAAAGCACATCGTATTGGCCCACGGAGAGATAAGGGACCGCCGAGGACCTTAATTATGAAGTTTCTTAGCAACAGAGACAGGATGAAGATCTTCAACGCTGCACGAGCTAAAGGAGAGATTAAACACCAGGATCAGCAGGTGCGGTTCTACCCAGATTTGGCCACAGGAATCCAACAATTGAGGAAGCAGTTTGATCCCATACGTAAGGAGCTGCGCAACCTTGGGATTCGTCATGGTGTAATCTATCCTGCGAGACTGTTGACCACGTATGAGGGCAGAACCCACATCTTCAAGACCCCAGAGGAGGCGCAGGAGTTCATCAAGAAGATCAAAGAAGAAGAAGAGACTGGTGGGAGCTAAGCATGAACAAAATATAAGGTAGAATAATTAAGCATTTGCACAGGCATCTGACTGACTTGAAGTAAACAGCAAGTTTACAAAATATAGATTGTATTATATATTTAAAAAAAAAACAAAAACAAAACAAACAAAAAAAAACTATGATGTACAAAGTTGTTAAAAATTTTGGAGTTAAGTTGGAAAACTACAGAGGAGAGTTAATGTTACGTCATTAAAAGCAGTAGAGTTAGGGTGATTGGGAGGATGAAGAAGGAGTGGCTTAGGCTGTTCCCCGTGGATGTGGAACGGTCGATGGCTATATCGGGAGACGGAATTTTTCTTTTGATTTTGGGGGGTTCGCCACAAGTGTGGGAAGGGGGAATTTGTTTGTGTGTAGTTTGTAGGATGAATGTTCAACCACTCATGTTTTTGCTTCTCTGTATGAGCATGTTTACACTGCAAGGTAATCCCAAACTCTCTATTGATCATAAACCAAAGTGTTAATCTTAATTTAACTTCATGGAATTGCAGAGGTCTACAAAATTTTAAAAAACTTAAACAAGTTATGAATAAAATAAAAGACATGGGTTCAAAAATTGTGTTTTTACAAGAAACTCATCTAATAGAGGAGGATATAAAAAGAATTAGGAGTAGATGGCAAGGAAGTGTATTCACCTCATCATTTTCATCCCGGGCCAGGGGAGTTATGACTCTCATACATAAATCAGTCCCTTTTCAAGTGAAAAATGTAATTGGAGACAAACTTGGAAGATATGTAATCATTCAAGGTTCTTTGCTATTAGAAAATATAAATCTTGTGAACTTATATGGTCCCAATATAGATGATCAAAAGTTCTTTGCTAATTTATTTCTTATTTTATCATCACTTACAGGGCAACATATAATAGCAGGGGATTTTAATTGTACATTGAATCCAGGTATAGATAGATCAACAGGACTGGATTGTATGCACAATGGATGTAGGATGACTATTAATCATTTTATGAAAGAATTGAGATTGTTAGATATATGGAGAGAAATGAAACCACAAGTTAAAGCCTATTCTTGTTATTCCAGTACCTACAAGACATTCTAACGTATTGATTATTTTTTGATTTCCACAGAATTAAGATCCAAGATTCAAAACTGCTTTTATGATAACATCGTGATCTCTGATCATGCACCCTGTTGTCTAATATATGTAGATAAAAAATTGACAAAGGAATCAGGTAGATGGCAATTTCAGCATAAATGGCTTCAGGATGAGGAATTTGTCAAGTATATAGAAAAACAGATAGACGAGTACTTTGACATCAATACTACACAAACATCAGCATGTGTAAAGTGGGAAGCTTTCAAAGCTTTTATTAGGGGACATATTATTAGTTATACAGGATCAAAATCTAAGAAGACTCGAGAGGAGAGAGCTAAATTGGAACATAAAATGAAAAGTCTTCAGGAAAAAGTGTATGCAGGAAGTGATCCAAGGTTGGAGAATGAATTACTGATTTTGAGAGCTGAATACGACAAAAAATCAGCGAATAGAGCTGCCTCGAGTCTTCTAAGATTGAAACAATCTTTTTATGAACAAGGTGAAAAATCAGGAAAATTATTGGCATGGCAGATTAAACAATTAGAAATTAAAACACCAATTACTAGTATTATAAGTAACGGACAGGTAGTTATAGATCCTTTAGAAATTAACAGAACCTTTAGAGATTACTATGAAAAATTATATGATACTAAAAATGAATTTGATTTAACAAAACTAAATGGGTTTTTGAACGAACTATCTATACCGTGTATTCCAAATGAAAACAGGGAGATATTGGAGTCTAAAATTAGTCAAGAAGAAGTTGGGCTAGCCATTGATAATATGAAATCAGGAAAAAGTGCAGGACCAGATGGTCTTCCAGTTGACCTTTATAAGAAATTTAAGAATAAATTAATAAAACCTTTTTTGGAAATGGTTTTAGAAGCATTTCAAAATAATAATTTACCATCATACATAAATAATGCCTTAATTATACTGCTGCCAAAACCAGGTAAGCCCTCTAATAAATGTGAAAATATGAGACCAATAAGCCTATTAAACGCCGACCTTAAGATAATCTGTAAAATTTTAGCAAGACGAATACAAGAAATTTTACCAAATATTATTAATCGAGATCAGAATGGCTTTATAAAGGGAAGACAAGGCTTCCATAATGTAAGAAGACTATTTAATATTATTTATTTTAATAAAGAAGCACCGGATACAGCTCTCCTATCACTGGACGCCGAAAAGGCCTTTGATAGAGTTGAATGGCCCTTTCTTTTTGAAGTCCTACAAAGGTTTGGACTTGGAAATAATTTCATAAAATGGGTTCAAATAATATACAATAATGCTACAGCAGAAATCCTAACAAATAACAATATTTCAAAACCAATAAAAATCAATAGAGGATGTCGACAAGGCTGTCCACTTTCACCTTTACTGTTTACTATGGCAATTGAACCTTTAGCGATAGCGATACGTTTACATTCACAAATATATGGAATTAAAGTTGGACCAACAGAACATAAAATCTCCCTGTACGCCGATGACATAATTTTGTTTATGTCGAATCTAAAAAAATCAATTCCAACCTTGTTGAATTTAATAAAGAATTTTGGGGAAATATCAGGATATAAAATAAATAAAACTAAATCTTCAATATTAATGCTAAATGAGACCCAGAGAAATTACCCAGCCCCTGAGGTAAATCAATTCAATGTTGTAAATCAGTTTAAATATTTAGGAATCCAAATTGTGCCTAAGCTAGAATCAGTCGCCAGTGTCAACTATGAAGCCTTAATGACAGATATCAATGAGTTAACTCAGAGATGGATGTCACTAACAATGTCGATGATCGGGAGAATCAATATACTTAAAAGTAATATTTTACCTAAAATACTTTATTTATTTCAATACATTCCCTTATCACCACCTTTAGATTTATTCTCAAGAATAAAAAAAAAGTTAGTGGAATTTATATGGAACAACAGGAGGGCTAGATTACGTTTGTCTTTATTATATTTACCATTTGATCGTGGAGGTCTGAAATGTCCAAATTTTATGTTGTATTATTGGTCGGCACAACTGAGGTCTATGACATATTATTTTTCATCAAATGATCTCCCTCACTGGACTGAAATGGAATCATACAATTTACCTTTACCTCTTCCCATATTCATATACTCGGATTCGGCAAAAAAATTACAAAAACAAGTTAAAAATCCATTTGTAAAGCATATGATCAAAATGTGGTGTGAAGCTAAAAACTATTTAAAAGAACCACAGTTACTGTCACAATTTAGTCCAATATGGGGTAATCAATATTTTAAACCAGGGAGAGCGGACGCTGTATTTAAAGTATGGAATTTAAAAGGGATACAAAAGATTCAGGATTTATATTTGCCATGTGCAGATAACATAATGTCTTTTGAAGAGCTGAGGATCAAATTTAATCTCAATAGAACACATTTTTTTAAATATCTTCAACTTAGAAACTTTATTCGATCAAATCAAAATAAAGCTCTCACTCGACCTATTTATTCATCCTTGGAAAAAATGATGATGAAAGATAGTAAAAGAAAGGGTATTATTTCAGAGTTTTATAACTCATTGACACTATCTTCAAGTGAAAATTCACTGAAAAGATTAAACTACTGGAAAGAAGATCTGCAAACTGAAATTTCAGAGGAACAATGGGAATTGGCTTGTACAGAAGCTCAAACCAAATCAATAAATGTACGCCTTAAATTGATACATTTCAAATGGTTAATGCGGATGTATGTTACACCGGAGGAGTTAAATAAATATAACAAAAATATACCAGATACATGCACAAAATGCATGGAAAGTAAAGGAACTCTATTTCATTGTGTATGGGAATGTAGATTAATAAGAATGTTTTGGGAAGAGGTGAGGGTAACAATTGAAAAAATAATCTCAAAACAAATCATATTGAATCCTAAATTGTTTTTGTTGGGTCTGTACCCAGAAAAGCATAATTTTAATAAAAGTGAAAGAACATTCATAGACCTCAGTTTGCTTAATGCCAAAAAATGTATTGCACTATTATGGAAAAAGACTCATAGACCAGATGTGACTCAGTGGTTAAGACAGATGTTAACAAACCTTCCATTAGAAAGAATAACATATATACTGAAATCAAAGGAAATTGTGTTTGAGAATATATGGAGACCTTTTATTGATTATGTAAAAAATTTAAACATAACTTTTGAAGAAGAAGGTGAATGATGTGTGTGGACCTTGTAAATTCCAAACTGGTGAACATAATATGTATACTAATGTATTGGATTGTCTAGACTAAACAGAGGAGCATTGTTGAAGACTTGATTTTGTTGGTGGTTGTTGGTGTTTTTAGTGCATTTTTTTTTGTAGTACTTTAGTGTTAGTGTTTGATTGTTTGTATCATGTTTGTTAAAAAAAAAAAAGGTTCAATAAAGATATTGTGGAAAACTATGCACAAATCACACATTGGATGATGGAAACGGTCTGTTGAGAGAGAGAGAGAGCGAGAGAGAGAGAGAGAGAGAGAGAGAGATGAACTTGAGCTTTGCTCTTCTGTCTTTCTGAGTGGCAAAAATCTGAACGACCCTAGTGTTGAAGTCTCTAATGTCCTGTATGCGTTCTTTTTCCTCTGTGGAGAACACAGCCAGAGCACTGAAGCGATCTTGTGCCATGGTGTTCCAAAGGAAAGTTGTTATCCTCTTTGAAGAGATTTACAGTCTCTGTGAATGTGTCATGAAGACAACTGTCCATTAAAATCTGAAAGAGAGCCAGTGCACCACTGCAACCCCTGAAGTTCTCATTTTCATTGATCAGGGACAGTTCTGTTTTAAGTTTTGCCTCGTCCAGGGTAGGGTAGGCATCCACAGTAGTTTCCAGTACTGAATCAGGAAACGTTCTGCTGTGCTGTGGAAACGGGTCTCCTTGCAGCAAAGTAGCACATGAGGGGCTGCTTGGTGAAGGAAAATCTCTTCTTGGCATGGCTCAAAATGGTGTCACATATCTGAGATATACATATATATTAAAAAAAAAGGTCAGTACATATAATAAACTGTTGAATTTTTCACATCTCTCAGTTCAAACAATATCATCAGCATCTTATTGCAAGTTATTACCGGAGTGGTGGACTAGCGGTACAGCATCCGCCCCACAGCCGGGTGATTGTAGGTTCAAGCCCCAGCCGGGTCATAAAAGAGACCATATTAAAAAAAATGGTACTTCCCACCTTCTAGTTTGGTGCTCAGCACAACAGAATGGGGGAAGAAAAAGTTGTTTGTGGCGGCACCTTGCATGGCAGCAACCCCTCTGATTCTAGATGTGATTAACATTGTAGATAGGAGAAACATAATTTCGTTCTACTGTACATGATTGGCTGTATGGATTGAATGACAGTAAAGCTGGCTTCTTGGACTTCCGGTTATGGCTGCCACGTAGGACGGACGTGTCTCGCTCTGCTCTGCTCCTGGAGAAAAAAAATCGGCAAATAACTCTCTCATTTGGGACAGAACGTATCCCAGCATTTGGGCGAGGATATGTCGGCGAAGCCTAAGGCTGGAAAACCAGGAAAAGGAAAAAGCGAGCCGCCGAAACAGTCCAAATTAACGGACTTTCAGGTCTGTGACGCAGCAAACAAAACTCCATATATGGCGGAGGAAGCTGGCGGCGGTGCGATGTTTGCGGGGAATGGCGCAGATGCGCTGATGGCTGCCATGAGTTCAATGAGAGCGGACTTTTCCTCTAGATTTGATGGGATTATGACAGCGTTGGAAGGAATAAGAAAGGAATTGGGTGACTGTGTAGAACGAACGGCGCAGATGGAGCTCCGTCTCGCTAGTGCTGAAGATGACGTCACCCGTCTTCAATTAAAGGTGCGCACTTTGGGAAAAAAAAATAAATCTCTGGAAGATAATATTTTGGATTTGGAATCTCGGTCAAGACAGAATAATTTGAGGCTGGTGGGTCTTCCAGAGGAATCAGAAGGTCGGGACGTATGTTCCTTTCTGGAAAAGTGGATTCCGGAGGTGCTGGGCAGCGAGGAGTTGCAATCAGCAGTGGTTCTGGAAAAAGCACATCGTATTGGCCCACGGAGAGATAAGGGACCGCCGAGGACCTTAATTATGAAGTTTCTTAGCAACAGAGACAGGATGAAGATCTTCGACGCTGCACGTGCTAAAGGAGAGATTAAACACCAGGACCAGCAGGTGCGGTTCTACCCAGATTTGGCCACAGGAATCCAGCAATTGAGGAAGCAGTTTGATCCCGTACGTAAGGAGCTGCGCAACCTTGGGATTCGTCATGGTGTAATCTATCCTGCGAGACTGCTGACCACGTATGAGGGCAGAACCCACATTTTCAAGACCCCAGAGGAGGCGCAGGAGTTCATCAAGAAGATCAAAGAAGAAGAAGAGACTGGTGGGAGCTAAGCATGAACAAAATATAAGGTAGAATAATTAAGCATTTGCACAGGCATCTGACTGACTTGAAGTAAATAGTAAGTTTACAAAATATAGATTGTATTATATATTAAAAAAACAAAACAAAAACAAAACAAACAAAAAAAAAACTATGATGTACAAAGTTGTTAAAAATTTTGGAGTTAAGTTGGAAAACTACAGAGGAGAGTTAATGTTACGTCATTAAAAGCAGTAGAGTTAGGGTGATTGGGAGGATGAAGAAGGAGTGGCTTAGGCTGTTCCCCGTGGGTGTGGAACAGTCGATGGCTATATCGGGAGACAGAATTTTTCTTTTGATTTTGGAGGGTTTGCCACAAGTGTGGGAAGGGGAAATTTGTTTGTGTGTAGTTTGTAGGATGAATGTTCAACCACTCATGTTTTTGCTTCTCTGTATGAGCATGTTTACACTGCAAGGTAATCCCAAACTCTCTATTGATCATGGACCAAAGTGTTAATCTTAATTTAACTTCATGGAATTGCAGAGGTCTACAAAATTTAAAAAAACTTAAACAAGTTATGAATAAAATAAAGGACATGGGTTCAAGAATTGTGTTTTTACAAGAAACTCATCTGATAGAGGAGGATGTTAAAAGAATTAGGAGTAGATGGCAGGGAAGTGTATTCACCTCTTCATTTTCATCCCGAGCCAGGGGAGTTATGACTCTCATACATAAATCAGTTCCTTTTCAGGTGAAAAATGTAATTGGAGACAAATTTGGAAGATATGTAATCATTCAAGGTTCTTTGCTATTAGAAAATATAAATCTTGTGAACTTATATGGTCCCATTATAGATGATCAGAAGTTCTTTGCTAATTTATTTCTCATCTTATCATCACTTACAGGGCAACATATAATAGCAGGGGATTTTAATTGTACATTGAATCCAGGTGTGGATAGATCAACAGGACTGGATTGTACGCACATTGGATGTAGGATGACTATTAATCATTTTATGAAAGAATTGAGATTGTTAGATATATGGAGAGAAATGAAACCACAAGTTAAAGCCTATTCTTGTTATTCCAGTACCTACAAGACATTCTCACGTATTGATTATTTTTTGATTTCCACAGAATTAAGGTCCAAGATTCAAAACTGCTTTTATGATAACATCGTGATTTCTGATCATGCACCCTGTTGTCTAATATATGTAGATAAAAAATTGACAAAGGAATCAGGTAGATGGCAATTTCAGCATAAATGGCTTCAGGATGAGGAATTTGTCAAGTATATAGAAAAACAGATAGACGAGTTCTTTGACATCAATACTACACAAACATCAGCATGTGTAAAGTGGGAGGCTTTCAAAGCTTTTATTAGGGGACATATTATTAGTTATACAGGATCAAAATCTAAGAAGACTCGAGAGGAGAGAGCTAAATTGGAACATAAAATAAAAAGTCTTCAGGAAAAAGTGTATGCAGGAAGTGACCCAAGGTTGGAGAATGAATTACTGATTTTGAGAGCTGAATACGACAAAAAATCAGCGAATAGAGCTGCCTCGAGTCTTCTAAGATTGAAACAATCTTTTTATGAACAAGGTGAAAAATCAGGAAAATTATTAGCATGGCAGATTAAACAATTGGAAATTAAAACACCAATTACCAGTATTATAAGTAACGGACAGGTAGTTATAGATCCTTTAGAAATTAATAGAGCCTTTAGAGATTACTATGAAAAATTATATGATACCAAAAATGAACCTGATTTAACAAAACTAAATGGGTTTTTGAACGAACTATCTATACCGTGTATTCCAAATGAAAACAGGGAGATATTGGAGTCTAAAATTAGTCAAGAAGAAGTTGGGCTAGCCATTGATAATATGAAATCAGGAAAAAGTGCAGGACCAGATGGTCTTCCAGTTGACCTTTATAAAAAATTTAAGAATAAATTAATAAAACCTTTTTTGGAAATGGTTTTAGAAGCATTTCAAAATAATAATTTACCATCATACATAAATAATGCCTTAATTATACTGTTGCCAAAACCAGGTAAGCCCTCTAATAAATGTGAAAATATGAGACCAATAAGCCTATTAAACGCCGACCTTAAGATAATCTGTAAAATTTTAGCAAAACGAATACAAGAAATTTTACCAAATATTATTAATCGAGATCAGAATGGCTTTATAAAGGGTAGACAAGGCTTCCATAATGTAAGAAGACTATTTAATATTATTTATTTTAATAAAGAAGCACCGGATACAGCTCTCCTATCATTGGACGCCGAAAAGGCCTTTGATAGAGTTGAATGGCCCTTTCTTTTTGAAGTCCTACAAAGGTTTGGACTTGGAAATAATTTCATAAAATGGGTTCAAATAATATACAATAATGCTACAGCAGAAATCCTAACAAATAACAATATTTCAAAACCAATAAAAATCAATAGAGGATGTTGACAAGGCTGTCCACTTTCACCTTTACTGTTTACTATGGCAATTGAACCTTTAGCGATAGCGATACGTTTACATTCACAAATATATGGAATTAAAGTTGGACCAACAGAACATAAAATCTCCCTGTACGCCGATGATATAATTTTGTTTATGTCGAATCTAAAAAAATCAATTCCAACCTTGTTGAATTTAATAAAGAATTTTGGGGAAATATCAGGATATAAAATAAATAAAACTAAATCTTCAATATTAATGCTAAATGAGACCCAGAGAAATTACCCAGCCCCTGAGGTAAATCAATTCAATGTTGTAAATCAGTTTAAATATTTAGGAATCCAAATTGTGCCTAAGCTAGAATCAGTCGCCAGTGTCAACTATGAAGCCTTAATGTCAGATATCAATGAGTTAACTCAGAGATGGATGTCACTACCAATGTCGATGATCGGGAGAATCAATATACTTAAAAGTAATATTTTACCTAAAATACTTTATTTATTTCAATACATTCCCTTATCACCACCTTTAGATCTATTCTCAAGAATAAAAAAAAAGTTAGTGGAATTTATATGGAACAACAGGAGGGCTAGATTACGTTTGTCTTTATTATATTTACCATTTGATCGTGGAGGTCTGAAATGTCCAAATTTTATGTTGTATTATTGGTCGGCACAACTGAGGTCTATGACATATTATTTTTCATCAAATGATCTCCCTCACTGGACTGAAATGGAATCATACAATTTACCTTTACCTCTTCCCATATTCATATACTCAGATTCGGCAAAAAAATTACAAAAACAAGTTAAAAATCCATTTGTAAAGCATATGATCAAAATATGGTGTGAAGCTAAAAACTATTTAAAAGAACCACAGTTATTGTCACAATTTAGTCCAATATGGGGTAATCAATATTTTAAACCAGGGAGAGCGGACGCTGTATTTAAAGTATGGAATTTAAAAGGGATACAAAAGATTCAGGATTTATATTTGCCATGTGCAGACAACATAATGTCTTTTGAAGAGCTGAGGATCAAATTTAATCTCAATAGAACACATTTTTTTAAATATCTTCAACTTAGAAACTTTATTCGATCAAATCAAAATAAAGCTCTCACTCGACCTATTTATTCATCCTTGGAAAAAATGATGATGAAAGATAGTAAAAGAAAGGGTATTATTTCAGAGTTTTATAACTCATTGACACTATCTTCAAGTGAAAATTCACTGAAAAGATTAAACTACTGGAAAGAAGATCTGCAAATTGAAATTTCAGAGGAACAATGGGAATTGGCTTGTACAGAAGCTCAAACCAAATCAATAAATGCACGCCTTAAATTGATACATTTCAAATGGTTAATGCGGATGTATGTTACACCGGAGGAGTTAAATAGATATAACAAAAATATACCAGATACATGCACAAAATGCATGGAAAGTAAAGGAACCCTATTTCATTGTTTATGGGAATGTAGATTAATAAGAATGTTTTGGGAGGAGGTGAGGGTAACAATTGAAAAAATAATCTCAAAACAAATCATATTGAATCCTAAACTGTTTTTGTTGGGTCTGTACCCAGAAAAGCATAATTTCAATAAAAGTGAAAGAACATTCATAGACCTCAGTTTGCTTAATGCCAAAAAATGTATTGCACTATTATGGAAAAAGACTCATAGACCAGATGTGACTCAGTGGTTAAGACAGATGTTAACAAACCTTCCATTAGAAAGAATAACATATATACTGAAATCAAAGGAAATTGTGTTTGAGAATATATGGAGACCTTTTATTGATTATGTAAAAAATTTAAACATAACTCTTGAAGAAGAAGGTGAATGATGTGTGTGGACCTTGTAAATTCCAAACTGGTGAACATAATATGTATACTAATGTATTGGATTGTCTAGACTAAACAGAGGAGCATTGTTGAAGACTTGATTTTGTTGGTGGTTGTTGGTGTTTTTAGGGTATTTTTTTTTTTGTAGTACTTTAGTGTTAGTGTTTGATTGTTTGTATCATGTTTGTTAAAAAAAAAAAAAAGGTTCAATAAAGATATTGTGGAAAAAAAAAAAAAAGCTGGCTTCTTCTTCTTGTCCATATACAGACGTGGACAGAATTGTTGGTACCCCTCTGTTAATGAAAGAAAAACCCGCAATGGTCACAGAAATAACTTGAATCTGACAAAAGTGGTAATAAATAAAAATTCTATGAAAATTAACCAATGAAAATCAGACAATGCTTTTGAATTGTGCTTCAACAGAATTATTTTAAAAAACAAACTCATGAAACAGGCCCGGACAAAAATGATGGTACCCTTAACTTAATATTTTGTTGCACAGCCTTTTGAGGCAATCACTGCAATCAAACGATTTCTGTAACTGTCAATGAGACTTCTGCACCTCTCAGCAGGTATTTTGGCCCACTCCTCATGAGCAAATGCCATGTTTCACAGTAGGGACAGTGTTCTTTTCTTGGTATGCTTCATTTTTGCGTCTGTGAACATAGAGCTGATGTGCCTTGCCAAAAAGTTCCAGTTTTGTCTCGTCTGTCCATAGGACATTCTCCCAGAAGCTTTGTGGCTTGTCAACATGCAGTCTGGCAAATTCCAGTCTGGCTTTTTTATGATTTGTTTTCAACAGTGGTGTCCTCCTTGGTCGTGTCCCATGAAGTCCACTTTGGCTCAAACAGTGACGGATGGTGCGATCTGACACTGATGTACCTTGACCTTGGAGTTCACCATGAATGTGTTTAGAGGTTGTTCTGGGCTCTTTTGTTACCATTCGTATTATCCGTCTCCTCCTGCGGCCACGTCCAGGGAGGTTGGCTACAGTCCCATGGATCTTAAATTTCTGAATAATATATGCAACTGTATTCACAGGAACATCAAGCTGCCTGGAGATGGTCTTATAGCCTTTACCTTTAACATGCTTGTCTATAATTCTCTTTCTAATCTCCTGAGACAACTCTCTCCTTTGCTTCCTCTGGTCCATGTTCAGTGTGGTACACACCATGTCAACAAACAGCACAGTGACTATTTGTCACCCTTTAAATAGGCCGACTGACTGATTACAAGTTTGTAGACACCTGTGATGTTAATTAGAGGACACATCTTGGTTGAACATGTCCCTATGGTCACATTATTTTCAATCTTTTCTGGGGGTACCATCATTTTTGTCCAGGCCTGTTTCATGAGTTTGTTTTTTAAAATAATTCTGTTGAACTAACTAACTAACTAACTAACCTGCACTTATATAGCGCTTTTCTAGTCACAAAGACCACTCAAAGCACTTTCATTAATACTAACCCTCTATTCTAAGGGCCTATAGGAAACAGATATCTAGGGACAATTTAGAACAGCCAATTAACCTAACATGCATGTCTTTGGCATGTGGGAGGAAACCGGAGAAATCCCGGAGTAAACCCACGCAACACGGGGAGAACATGCAAACTCCACACAGATCACTGTTGGTCGGGGGCTGGGATCGAACCCACGATCCCACGATCCCCACAATCCCCCGGCCAAGGGTAAACTGTGCTGCCGCAGTGCTAACCACTGCGCCACCGTGCAGCCCACAATTCAAAAGCATTGTCTGATTTTCATTGGTTAATTGTCATAGAATTTTTTATTTATTACCACTTTTGTCAGATTCAAGTTATTTCTGTGACCATTGTGGGTTTTTCTTTCATTAACAGAGGGGTACCAACAATTTTGTCCACATCTATAACTGTGTGATAAGCAAGGACAGCTAACTCTTTATTATTATCAGAGCCATTTGTTACTACAGGTGGACTATGCAGATGCATAAGGGCCCCCCAGCCACTAGGGAACCCTCAAGCTACAATTGAGTAGAATTAAAATCATCTTCAAAAACTAGTGGAAATGCATGGGTATTAAATTACAACACTACATAAACCATGTTGATTAAAACTTGTAAATTTTAAAAATAAAATAAAAAGTAACTTGCAAGAAAAAATTTGCAAAATTACATATAAAACGATGAAAATCTATGGTAAATACTGAAAATATTTAAGTAAAACAGCAAGCTTACTTAAAAAAATCACATTTTATTGCAAAGTAGTTGAGACTTTAAAGAAGAAACATCAAATTATCAAATTCCTAACATCAAATTCCTGTTTTTCCTGCAACACCTCGACTCCCCAGGGACGTACGCCAGGATCCTGTTTGTCGACTTCAGCTCAGCGTTCAACACCATCATCCCAGGCATTCTTCATCAGAAACTCCTCCAGCTCAAGGTGCCCCCCTCCACCTGCCAGTGGATCTCCAGCTTTCTGACTGACAGGTGGCAACAGGTGAAGCTAGGGAGATTTACATCCAGCTCCCGAAAAATTAGTACTGGCGCCCCCCAAGGATGTGTCCTTTCCCCACTGCTCTTCTCCCTCTACTCCAACGACTGCACCTCAGAGGACCCTTCGGTGAAGCTCCTGAAGTTTGCGGACGACACCACAGTCATCGGTTTGATCCGGGATGATGATGAGTCTGCATACAGGCGGGAGGTGGGGCAGCTGATCCTCTGGTGCAGCCAGAACCATCTTGAACTTAACCCAGCCAAAACGGTGGAGATGACTGTGGATTTCAGGCGACACCCCCCTTCATTCCCCCCACTCACCATCCTCAACAGCACAGTGTCCACTGTGGACTCCTTCAAGTTTCTGGGTACCACAATCTCCCGGAACCTGAAGTGGTCCTCCCATATTGACACTGTCCGGAAAAAGGCCCAGCAGAGGTTGTTTTTTCTGCGTCAGCTCAAGAAGTTTGATTTGCCTCAGGAGCTGCTGGTTGTCTTCTACACCGCCATCATCCAATCTGTCCTCTGCTTTTCCATCACTGTCTGGTTTGGATCTGCCACTAAACAGGACAAGACCAGACTGCAGCGGATCATTAAGTCTGCGGAGAGGATCATTGGTACCGACCTACCCTCCATTGAGAACTTATATCGGTCCATAACCAGGAAACGGGCGGGAAACATCTGTGCTGACCCATCACACCCCGGCCACAAACTGTTTGAACTTCTATCTTCTGGTCGTCGTTACAGATCACTGAAGGTCAAAACCACCCGTCACAGGAACAGTTTCTTTCCTCAAGCCATCACTCTGATGAACTCCTAACATTCACCTAGTCCTACCTGTTTGCTGTACTCATGACTTTTCATCCATTATTACATTGCACATAACTCTCACACTGCTTTTTACTTCATTCACATTATATCACTGAATCTGAGTCCACATTGAAATACTGTGTGATTGTATATTTTTTTCATATATTTCTGCAAAGTGTGGTTAGTCCGAGTAAATAACTGCATATATTCCTGTATATATTTGCATCCTTTTATAGAAACGTGGACAGACTGTAATTTACTGTACATACTCTGGTTGTCATTGAATCCTTATTTAAATCCTTCACCTGAACAACGAGAGCAAGTTTTTTAGCCAAAGTCAAATTCCTTGTATGTGTTGTGCATACTTGGCCAATAAAGCTGATTCTGATTCTGATTCTGATTCTGATTCTGATTAACAAGATAATAGTCACAAATTTCTGAGAACACACGTGTAAAAAAGAGTTGCCATTTTGGGAAAAATATCACAGATGGATGAGAAGAAAATGCAAATCTATGAGAAGAATCACAAATTTATGAGGGAAAAAACAGTCAAAATCCCGACTTGCTACTTAACTTTTTTTAAGATAATACTTTAATGTTCACTTTTTTTGGTGACGACTACTTGTTATCAAAAAGTTTGGCATTGAATATCATAAATGTGAAAAAAAACTTGCAGAAATATACAGTATATGCATTCTTTGTTAGACTTGACGATTAGAACAGTTCAGAATATAATGTGAAGGTTAACTCTTATCATTATCTTAAGATTTGAAAACATTGCAAATGTACTTATTTTTAGTTTGGTGCATCATAATAAGATAAAATCATCATTTACAGTGAAAACTCAAAGCATCCCACACACCACGCATGGTTGAAGCCATTCAGTCAACTTCTGTTACATCTTACCTCTAAAGTCAACTGCTACAGCTGCTCTTCTCCCAATGCCCTCCTTTGTGGGTGGCTGCTGTACAGGTGCCCTGTACTCCTCATCCTCAATCAGATAAGGAACAGGAGTCCTTGATCCAAAACAGAAGTTACACAAGTCACTGTGTATTCTGAAACTGCCGTGTCAGAAGCAAATATAAAATTAATCCAATAATGTATACTGATCTTCCAGTGGTCTCCATGGCCTTCACAGTTGAGAGACTGTTTTGACACTATCTATCTATAAATGCAAGATATAGCTGTCTGTTTGTGTGCCTGTCTGTCTGTCTGTCTGTCTGTGTTCCTCAGATATCTCTCAAAAACTGGCCTAAGATTGTAAACGTGCTTTGCTGAGGTTACAAGGGTGTGCATCCCCGAATATGGAGTCACTCAGTCAAAATATGTAATTTTTATCAATAAAAGTTTAGCCACCGCTCTGTGACCGCTCTGTGTCTTCATGCCCTGGCTTCAAGAAGTGTGGGTGGGGTTTCGGATTGACTCCTTGCTCATTGGATAATATGCTGCATCACTGCCATGTTGACTGGATAACACACAGCATCACGATATGTCAGTCACCACAGCGCTTTGCAATAAGTGCTTTGCTGTGGTTACGAGGGTGTCCCCGAGTAGGGAGTCGCTCAACTTTATACCATAAAGTTGCTGTAGCTCTGTACGTGTATTCGCTGCAGGCAGCAGCTGAGCAGAGCTCTGTACGGTTTTTCCTGTGAGCAAAGGCTGCAGATATGCCATTATAGGGTAGCTTCAAGTTAGAAACCTGTTCAATTATTGCCTTTATCACTGGATTGTAATTTTGTCGGCTCCGACTGCACAACAACTTCAAAATTTCGGGGGGGGTGCTGAAACCATCAGACAAGCAGGCACAGTAACAGCACATTTACTGGATGTTGCAAATTCCTTTTTCCCTTTAAACAGCACACCACGAGTCCTGGCCGCTGCGTAGCTCTAAAGGATAATTCAGCATATCGATGGCTGAAATGCAAAACCTCCTGTCTGCAGGATTTTCTGATTTGCGGATTTCACTTTGGATGATGAGAACAAGAAAGGCTGCTCATATCTGTCTGCAAGACAGTCTCGCCCTTTATTGTGACAGAAAATTATTCTGATGAAAAAAAATAGCATGGCATTCTGCAAGAAAACAAAAAAGGTTTTTTTAGTTTTCACAAAAAAATGCATTTGTCAGATAGGAGGTTTTGCATTTCGACCTTCGATATATGGAGAACACGGTGGGGTGGGGGGACAGCCGGACCGGCTTATCACAGTCCTTCCCAGGGAGCCAAGCCATGCCTGCCCGATTAACAGGACGAAGTCTCGGCTGCTGCTTCACCCACACCACCGCTGTCCTTTACAGCACCGTGGGTTCAACATGGCACTCCTCCCGGTGCACAGCTATCTAAAATTTAAAAGTTAATAACACCACTATGATTGTGGAGCAGAATAGCCAGATCAATTGCATATTATATGTGGACATATACGTATGCTCATGCTTTAACTAAACAACGATCATGACAAAACCCGTTCAAATAACAAAATAAATCATTTTTTATTTACTGACAAATGGGCAACACTGATGCAACATTCTTCTGAGTATAATAATGTTGGGTGTTTTCTACTTATAATATTGCTAAAATATAAAAGATGCACTACAATGGGTCTCAAATATTTTTAAACGTGTCCTGTTATAGTACTGCATGAGTTTATTGATGATAGACTTTAAACTACACATATAAACTACAACAATTATAATGATGACTGGACAACTCCTGTTCCCCAAAGTGCAAGATACAACACTTATGAATATGTCATAAAAGATCCCCCAAATAAGTCTGACAAACAAATAAACAAGCGTTCTTAAACAGTTGCTTATACTGGATGCCCTATTCATTTTCAATAACTCTGTAATTGATATTCACACAAGCAAATAAATATTAGTGTTCAGTCCCTTTTATATTTGTCAAAGTCTAACATGTGTGATTGCCTACATATAGGCTACACCTCTGTATTCCACTTTCAACCACAGCCTACATTTGAGGCTGTAAGCCTGATTGGGCTACCTGTTTCAGACAGGAATATTTGCTTTCTACAGGCATGCACTAGTCCAAAACAATGACAAATCCAACACATTCAAGAATTAGCAGATTATGAGAATACAACATCAGAAAACTTAATTATATTTTTTACCTTTATTTTACCAGGTAAAATGTTTGAGAACCAATTCTCATTTACAAATATAACCTGGCCAAGATGCCTCAGTAGAGAAGAAGAAAAAAAAATGAGCATATAAATGCATACAGACATAAACATACCTATTGTGACAGCCCCCTCCATGAGTAATTTGTCAGTGGTGCAGGTCGTGACACCATAGAGTACACCTCCATTACTAGCCAAGAGCTAGTGAGGAATTCCTCTTTGGCTCAGTGGTGTAGCGGCGGTGTTGAGATCATAGTGTCATAGGTTCAAATCTCAGCCTGGGATATTGGTGAATGTCTACCATACCTAAAAGAAGGGAGAGAAAATGACCAGGTTTGTACACCTTGGCATAGGGGCTGAGACAGACTTGAAAATCCCAGGATTTAAATGGGCAATTCTGGCCTTGGCCCAAAAAGGGGCCGTGACACTATCATAAAAATACACAGGTTGTTGTGGCACAAGCACATAAATCAAAGAACAGAATAAATGGCAGAAGAAGAAGTCAGCTCACATTAACAGGACAAAGGGAATGTGTGTGTGTGTGTGTGTGTGTGTGTGTAAGGAGAGAATGTGTGTGCGTATGTATGCTCACAAATGTGGTCCAGCAAGAGCAGCGGTCAATTATAATCTGTTTGAATTTAAACTTGAAAGTGGTAAGAGTTGTCACAGTTGCAAGTTTAAGTGTATTTTGTAGATTGTTCCAATCATTTGCTGCTACAAAGCGAAAGGAGTTGTGGCCAAAAATAGTAGAGGTATTGGGGATGATGAACTTGATATATTCACTTGACCTAGTATCATATTTATTATGGGTGAGGTGAAGAAGAGATGACAGATAGGGTGGTGTCTTGCCCAGGATTGTCTTATAGACAAAGTAAAACCAGTGATGGAGCCGCCAGGTATGAAGGGAGGGCCAGTCCACCAGTTTATTAAGATCACAATGGTGAGTGTGAAAGGGTGTGTTAGTGGAAAAGCGGATAGCTGTGTTATAAAGAGTGTCCAATTTATTGAGAGCAGTGCTTGATGCCATTTTGTAGATGATGTCACCATAGTCCATAATTGGGAGTATTGTCATCTTGACGAGGGTGTGCTTGGCAGCGTGAGAGAAGGAAGCTTTATTGCGAAAAAGGAAAGCTAGTCTAGCTTTGACTTTAGTCTGAAGGTTGTTAATGTGTGTGGAAAAGGACAGAGATGAATCCAGCCAGATGCCGTGATATTTGTAGGATTTGACATAATCCAAGGCTGAGCCATCAGCACAGCGGAGCTTTGGGGAGCTGGAAGAATCATGTTTCTGATCGAAGATGATACATTTGGTCTTACTGGTGTTAAGGCAAAGATGGAGGTAACGAAATAACTGTTCCACAGAGGTGAGGCTGAGTTGCAGAGTGGAGAGAAGGGCCAACTGCATATAAGATGGTGTCATCAGCATACAGGTGGCTCCTGGAACTGCCAGCAGCTTTGACTACATCATTAATATAGATGGAAAATAAGGTTGGGCCCAAGATGGAGCCCTGAGGCACACCTTTGGAGATTATAAGTGGTTTTATTGATATTTGCTTTTAGCTGTAGCTCATGTGGCGAATCTATTAAGATATGATAAGATAAGCCTTTATTAGTCCCACAATGGGGAAATTCCAGGATTGCAACAGCACAGGGATAGCAACACTCAGAGCAACAATCAGAAGGCAAGAAAAAACAAGAACAGCTAGTAAACATGTGTACATATTACTATAAATATATATATATATATATATATATATATATATATATATATATATATATATATATATATATATATATATATAGACACACAGTGCGGAGCATTATGGTTGGTGAATGTGCAGCAGAAAGTCTAAGCTCTCTCTCCGCGGATGCGGCGGGCCAGCTGGAAGTCTTTAGGCATGATGGTGACCCTCTTAGCGAAGAAGAGACCCACCAGGTAGGCCTCGCTGGCCTCCTGCAGAGCCATGACGGCGAAGCTCAGGAAGCGCAGGTCGGTCTTGAAGTCCTGAGCAATCTCCCTCACCAGGCGCTGGATGGGCAGCTTACGGATGAGCAGCGCCGTGGATTTCTGGTAGCGATGGATCTCTCTCAGAGCCACAGGCCTGTGACGGTGAGGCTTCTTCACTCCGCTGGTGGCCGGAGCGCTTTTCCGAGCAGCCTTGGTGGCTAGCTGCTTCCTGGCGGGCTTTTTCCTCCAGTAGATTTTACGGGCGGTCTGCTTGGTTCTTGCCATCGCTCTTTATTATTCTGTCTTATATTTCTTGCACGCCGCCTAAACTCCAGCCCGGCACCCACGTCGTTTTCGCTACAGTTCCCGGTATGTCGAGTTTCACCGTTAGCACCGGGTGGCGGTTGATTGCTAGCTAGCACTAGCTCTTCCTGCTGTAACGTCTCCTGCTGTAAACAGTGGCTCCGTCTGCCGACTCGGGAGACCTTTGGGGCGATCTGTGTGTCCGTGATATATATATAGAGTGAAAGGTGTAGAAAGAAGAAGGAAGATAAAAAAAGGCTGTTGCAACGGGCAGCCAACTCGTGTGGCGCCACCGGTCCCGCGGAACCGGAACCGGAAAAGAGGATATTAAGGATATTATTTGCTAAATTTTAATTTGCTTTCAGTTTAAAATTGTCAATCATACTATCACACTTTGCGCATTGAAAGACACTGGACCTCATGCAAGAGCATGTTAGTATGAGTGTCAGGCGACCATGATCTGAGCTCATTCTCCACTTCTTGTTACTCTTGTGTTCTTGGACTTATGGAAATGGTGATTATTCTTGTATGTTTTATGTCTAGTTACAATGTTTGATTATTGGGGTTATTTTGTAGCACTCCCTGTCTTGGTTAGTTCATGTAGCTTACTTCCTGTTTATTTTGTTAGGTTGCTTCTTGTAGTTTGTGTTCATGGTCCTCTGCTTTACCCTTTTGTGTTTATGTAACTCCGGATTGGTTTGATTCCTTGCACCTGAGTTTTCTGTCTACCATTGTGTAATCATTAGTTTCCCTATAAGTTCAGTTGGGTCTGTCATCATCTTGTGGCAGCATTAATCCCTGTTGCAGATACCTGTGGATGTGCTTCTGTGTTCATTCGCCTTCATGGTTTGAACTGTTAATTATTCATGTCTCCTATTCCTCAGTTTATTCCTCTGGTGTCAAAGTTTATTTTAGTTTGGTGCTCTTTGGCCATTGAGCCACGTTTTATTTCCTTAGTTAATCCAGTATTCAGTTAGTCTGCTTCTCCCAGGTTATGCCTCAATTTTGGTTTGTCTGTTAAAATAAAAATCTAAAACTGGATGACTTGCCTGCATTTGGGTCCTCCTAGCCTGTCTGCCAAGTAATTCATGACAATGAGCATGTGTAAATCCCACGTACTTTGTTAGTACAAATAAGCCACTCCACATTCAACAATGCTTGTACTGTATGTCCTCCAAAAGTGTGTAAACAGTCTGCATACGAGTAAAAATGGTCAAATTCCATCCGTGTGTAATGTGTTCATGAGTAGTGGAGATTGGCATAATTGATATCCTAAAAATACCGTATAAGGCCACACTTCTGTAGCTATGACAGAAGTTTCATTCACAAAAATGTATTCAAAGGTGAAAAAAAAAATCTTCTCAAGTCAAATCGAAGTTCTGTCTTAAATCCAAAAAATGAAAAAAAAAATTAATTTAAGTAGTGTTGGCAGTGGAATCAAAGGACTGACAAATCAGATTATACGGTGCCTGGCCAAAAAAAAAAAAAGTCACCACTTGGACTTAACTAAGCAAATAAGTACGAGCCTCCTATTGGATAATTACCTCCGCCAGGCCGAAAAGGCCAGGAGGAGGTTATGTTTTTGCCAGGGTTTGTGTGTTTGTCTGTTTGTCTGTTGGTTAGCAAGATAACTCAAAAAGTCTTGGACGGATTTGCATGAAACTTTCAGGCATTGTTGGAAATGGTACAAGGAAGAACTGATTAAATTTTGGGGGTGATCCGGTTCACCGTCTGGATACAGGAATTTTTTTAAAGCATTTTTCAACACTGTGACATAGGGCCATTTTCAACATGTGCGCAGGCGCAATGGAGGGCGCTGGGCGTCGTGTCTGACCAACACAAACTCCGCCTTCTTCAACGTTTTAGCCACAAAAGCATGCGGAAAACACTGCTGGCCTCGGACCCCCAGCGTGCCTGTGCCAGCCATAGGCGCTGCGCACATTGCGCTGGGTGTCATTTCTGACCAACACAAACTCCGCGTTCTTCAACGTTTTAGGCACAAAAGCACGCGGAAAACACTGCTGCCCTGGGCCTGCCAGCGTGCCTGTTTTTGCGCCACGCTGCAAAACCTGACACGGACACCTGTCCGCCGCCCCATTATTTGCCACAAATTCCCCGCCCAGCTATAGGCGCTGCGTAAAAACGACCTCTCTGCCGGGGAAGACTCTAAATTCTGTTTTGCCGCGGACCGCAACCCCAATATAATATAAAACCCACGCCAACCTGTCTAACCAATCTGCATCCGTCAGTGGAGGAGATGGACACATCAACACTTCAATTTATTACCTCCGCCAAGGAGGCAATGCTTTTACTACCGTAAAACGGGGCTATAAGGGACGGCGGGGTAATATGGGACACTTTTCTAAATGTAATTCTGCTTTTTTAATTTTGCTTCCGCCTAGATTTGATGAAGGATTCATGGATATTTGACAATAACAACACAACTCAGCGTCCTGCTCAAAATAAAAAAAAGCAGAATTACATTTAAAACATTTCCCACAAAAGTGTCCCTTATTAACCCGCCGTCCCTTATAGCCCCATTTTACACTACTGAACCACTAAATCCTATCACTATCACATTGATTGTCATTCATTAATTGTCTGTTTATTGCACTGTCCATGTCAAATAAACAAATAATCATTGTGAATCCAATTGCTACTCATATCTTTTCATGCTCAGGGAATCTGAAAACGTACACACAAACACTGTATGGGGGGAACTGTGCCGCTTGGCGGAGGTCTGCGCTCTCCGAGTGCTTTTCTAGTTACATTATGTGCCCAAAGGATGAGGTCAGCTGACTACCTGAATTTACTGAATAACCAGGTTATTCCATCAACTGATTTTTTTTCTTCCCTAGTGGCACGGGCATATTCCAAGATGACAATGCCAGGATTCACTGGGCTCAAACTGTGAACGAGTGGTCCAGGGAGCAATTTATACCTTAACCCCACTGACAATCTTTGGGATGTGCTGGAGAAGACTTTGCGCAGTGGTCCGACTCTCCCATCATCAATACAAGATCTTGGTGAAAAATTAATGCAACTCTGGATGGAAATAAATGTGACATTGCAGAAGCTTATCGAAATGATACCACGGCAAATGCGTTCCGTAATCAAAGCTAAAGGCGGTCCAACAAAATATTAGTGTGTGACTTTTTTTGGCCAGGCAGTGTATTTCAGTGCGTGTTTGCTGCAGATGTTCCTCTAAACAGCTACCAACATGAAGACAGCTGAGCACAGCACACTTTTTCCATCCGTGCACACTGTACTGAAACTGTACTGAGCAGTAAGACACATTTCAACAGTTTGGGCAAGCAGTAAAAAATTGCCTTTTGTTAATTTTCACAGTATAATGTTAGTTTATAAGAAAATACAGCCTAGTTTTTCCTCCAGATCATTTATCAACTTGGACCCTGTTCTGTACCCTAACCCAGAGGTGAAGCCCACACTGTAATGTAGTTATTTATTGTTCATATATTGTATTATGTTTGGAGCTCTTATTTGTGTGGCACGAGGTGGTGGCTCCAGGTTCCAGTTCTGCCAACCCTGTGTGTATAAGAAGGGCTGCAGGTAGTGGGGCGGTCTCTTCCGCCTTTTCCACTGCCAAGCAGTTGTATGTGCAGTTAGGTGCACTGCGCCCTGTATTATAATAAACGTGTGTTCAGCTCCACTATTGCTCTCCTCCTTCACTCCAACTTCAGACATAACATTTGGCGACAAGAAGAAAATCCATGTAAGCGTGTGGAGCACCAATTCGGCCATTTTTGGAGCTCCCAGGTGAGCCGCCTGTGCAGTGGCCTCGGTGGTACGAAGCATTTAAAACGTATATGGTGGTATTGGACCTGGGAAGGATGGAGAAGCTGAGGGCAAGTGCGTTGCTTGTGCACAACCTGGGAATGGAGGACCAGAGGATTTTGGGCACGATTGATGACGCGGACAATTATGAAGAAGTGGTGGAACTAATGGCGCACCATTTCAGAGCACCAGACAACATCGTTGTCCGGAGGATTAAATTCCGACAGCGCCGCCAACAGGTTGGCGAACTCATCCAGCAGTTTTTATCGGACACTCAGCGGCTGATTCTGACTGTTGGAGGAAGAAATGGTTCGCAAGCAGTTGGCGGAACACACCCTGTGCTGCGGTCCGGTCTAAGCTGCTCATATTTCCGGGTGAGTTGACAATGGCCAAGGCCGTCGAGTTGGCTCTCCAGCTGGAGGCAGTGGATAAGCTAACTCGGGAGCTACGTAAGTGTTTGTCACCATGAGAGTTGAGACCCTCCATGGCTGCACAGGTAGTGGACCCGGACAGTGATGGGAGTGTCGAGGATGACACAGAGAGGGCCAACGCTGTACAGATGAGGTCTGCCCCGGGGAAGCCCAGGTGAATGGACTGTGGGTCCACAAAACACCGCTACAAGGCCAGACAGTGTGTGGCAAGAGGAAAGCGCTGCGGAAATTGCGGCTATCTACATCATTTCGCAAGGGTGTGCCAGACAGCGGAACAAGATAGCCCGCACAAGAGCTCGACTCCACGACAGTGATTCATACTGTGTCCCCGAATACCAGTGGGTGCACAGATTGCACGGTAGAGTTGGATGAAGTACCGGTACCGATGCTCATCGACACGCGGGTGGAGAGTTCACTGCTGAACTGGGCCACAGTTAGACAATGTTTTCCCCACTACAGGATTGGAGGTGACTCGGTGCCGCTTTGCGGCTATGGAGGAGGACAGTTGGCCACAGTGGGTACCATCAGACTAATGGCTCGGTACAAGTCGGTGGAGATGGCCAATGTGGAGTTCGTAATGACATCCTGCGGCACGAACATCATGGACTGCAACCTATTTTATGGCCTCGGGTTTTCCATCAGGAGCAGCGCTGGGGAAGAGTGGTGGGGATGCGGACTGTAGGACTGACCGGTTCTGAGAGTTTGGGACGATGCTGTGTGGGATGAACAATTGCTGGGCACTTCGGAAAGTGGACAGGCCTTGTCATGCTCAGGGTCGCCGCGGGAGGGCCCCGGTGCCAGTGTCCGAGTTGCCCTGGACGACGGTACCGGGCGGCATGGGGGAGAGCCTGCGGCGGCAAGCGATGCCCAAAGGATGGTCCCAGGTGTTCCTGGAGCACGGCCGTGGCGGGCTGGTGAACACAGGGCCACATCGGATGGTCCGAAGCGGATTTACAAGCAGTCGGGGCAGGACCGAGTGGCACTGGGAGAGCAAGTGTCAGGCAGAGACATTGCAGGCCGTGCAGGGTCCCGCTTGGAGTCGCGGACTGGGTTCAGGCTCGGGCAGAGGCGAGGTCTAGGCGGGTGAGAGAAAAGCAGAAGATGGAGCAGTACCAGGGCCGGCTGCAGGTGATGGGCAAGTGGCACAATGGTTACCTTCTGCTGTCGCATGACTCGTGGCGTCATCCTAATGAGTTACAGCATGCCCCAAAGAAGGCATTTGGGCACGGCCCCAGACGATTTAAGCATTCGGAGATGTGGAGGAGAAGGGGCACCGGGATTGAGGTGACCAGCTGTTGCCCGGGAAGTGAGCTACCTCCAGGGGTGGACTGAATGGTGAAAGGTCTGGGGGGGGGGGGGGGGGGGGGGCATGGGTCATCCTCACCGAGCTATGGATGTGTTTCTGTTGTTGGTTATTCGTTCTGAATTTGTATTTATAGTTCTGGGATTATTTTGTGTTATGTTAATTAGGAGACACGGCAGCAATTTTCTTTTAGTTTATAACTGGACTTTTATATCATAGGCGGCAGAATAATCCACCTCGCCGTGTTGGGGGTAGGACGGCAGTCTGCCTGTCCCCCCTAATTTAAGTTATTTTATGTGAATGCCGTAGGCCCCTTTTTGTAATTTTTACTGCAGTTATGTTTAGCGGATGATTTGGGTTCCAAATTGAGGTAGGTTTTAATGGTATGTGTGTGTTTTGGACCTTTTCTACGGGGGAGGGGGGGGGGGTGTAATGTAGTTATTTAGTGTTCATATATTGTATTATGTTTGGAGCTCTTATTTGTGTGGCATGGGGTGGTGGCTCCAGGTTCAGGTTCCGCCAGCCCCGTGCGTATAAGAAGGGCTGCAGGTAGGGGGGCGGTCTCTTCCGCCTTTTCCTCTGCCAAGCGGTTGTATGTGCAGTTAGGTGCACTGCACCCTGTATTATAATAAACATGCGTTCAGCTCCACTACTGCTCTCCTCCTTGACTCCAACTTCAGACATAACACACACCTCACATGATAGCAGTGAAAATCAGAATCATATCCATGTGATTTGCATTGTGGCAGCTGATAAGTCACTTGCCCATCAGCCAGCCATCAGCATCTCCTTGTGTGAGACACTCCCCACTACACTTTTCTGTCATATACTGGAGTCATGCGCTGTCCCAGCAATGTTTAGAATCTAATTTTTATTATAGCTTGAGTCAAAGTTAAAAAAAAAAAATCTTGTCAATTGATTATCACATTTATGGGTTTACACTCTTATACTTGATTCAATTAAAATATAGATCCAGTGAAAACTAAATTTAGAATAACATCAAACTCAAATGGTGTGGACCACTCGTAAATTTTCTTAGTACCTGTACTAAATTTCAAGATTTGTGAATCCTACAATTAGGATCCAACTACAAATTGGTGAATCCTACGACTTCACGAAAATCGATCAGGTTCTTGCATGAGGCCCAATGTCCACATCAAAACAGCAATCATCACAAGATTCTAACTGGAGCTTCAAAATCAAGAGAAAAAATGTGAAATAATAAAAAAGAAGATGTCCGTTTTACCCCTTTGTGTTTCTTCTTACAATTGTCATTCACATTTGAGGTTTCAGTGGAACCAGTTTCGCTCCACTGACAGCTCACAAGAACAGTCTAATGTGTCAGTCCAACTAAACATGGTGAATGTTTTTATATACATTATTTTTTACCAGATGATGACATCCTTCTCATTTTATGAAGCATCAGATTTGGCCGAATGCTTCCACTGATGTTGCTCATATGCTGAGACAGTCAAGACAGTAACGCAGCCTCTTCATACCCAGAGTGTTGTGTGTCTCCAGTAACAATGAGCCAGCTTTTAGCCCTCATCTTTGGCATCATCCACTTTCAACCAGGGTTTTTTTTAATTGGCCGAGGCTTGCACAACCCACTAACCCTGCTGCTTCCTTGCCACATCCTGCAGCAAGACTGGTGTTCTTATTAATTACCATTGCTGTCTGCAGCAAACTGTGACAGGACCGACAACCACTGAATTACCCTCACCTGTCCCGTGTCAACATCTTTTCCTCGTGTTCATACATCAGTAAGAAATCTGCAAAACGTGGCAAATGCCTGACCAAAAAACGATGCCTTTTAAGAGGTCCCAACAAGACAAATGATTGTTAAAAAGCAATCAAGTGGTAGCAGCAGTCTAGGTGGTAGATCTCTGTATTTTATTGCTCAGGCCCAGCCACAGCATCTCTGCTGTTTAAATTATCGCTATGTAAATCACCTGAAGTGCTTTGCTATTGGAAAGCAGCAGATTTAAGATGCTGGTGCATGTGCTAAGTAGACAGTATCCCGATATCCACGGAGGCCTCCATTTGAGGGGCTAACTCCTGCTATTCATCAGTGTGTCAGTCTACCTCGAGCTTGCACTACATTCTGAGAAGTTCACTGGCGGAACAAATGAAGTTCTCCCTGACTCACATATGAAATGCTTATTCCGTATTTCTGCAGAAGTGGTGTGAAGTTGAGTGCCTACGAGTTCTGAACTAGCTTGAAGTGAAAAGCTCTTTTGCCTTTCACTCCGCCATGTACAGAATTTATATTCATCCAAAATGCGTGCTGGCAATGTCAATATGGCAGCCTTGAAACAATACCTGTGGAGATTTTCTTTGAATCGTGTCAACTGGGCTGGCTTTTTTGAAAGGATGTTGGCTTGCAGGGCCTTGCAATTATGTTTGATTTTCATCTGGAAAAAAAAAATGTAGCTTAAATGAAGGCTGTTTGTTTTTGTAATATACTGTATATGAGGAGGTGACTGGGGGACCACTTCAGACTACTATAAATACTGGTGGAGCTCTTGTCTCAGAGCAAATCTTTGAATGAGATATCACTGTCCTCTGCTGGCTCTGATACTGAACTACATCCAGACTGGAAATAGACTCTCCACAGACTCAGTTCTTAATAATTAGTCTTTGTTTAAGTTTGACTAATTGCTCACTGTGTCCCATTCCATAAAAGCGTAATTAAAACATTTCAGTCATTATGTACCATATACCACAACTCTGCATATCTGATTTCTGTTGGAATTTGTGCTTGTGACTGTTAATGTGCTTATCATGGAAAACTCCATTGTGTGGATTAATTGTTTGTTGAAAAGTCTCTGTTGTCTTTCCCAGCACATGGGCATTCGGCAATAGGAATGCATTCCCTTATTCCCTGGCTTATTTGTATTCCTCCACCAGATATGGTGTGAAGCTTAATGGAGTTTTTCTCCCCTCTATTCAAGGATCCAAATTGATTTCCCCCACTGCACAAATATATCGGTCATGACCGCTGCCAATGTAAGACTATACGAGATGTTGGTATTAAACAACAGACACGTAGTGCCTTTATATCACACTTTTGGTATTCCATTTTAGATTATACCAAGTGGGAGGATGGGTCTGCTGCTTAATTTTGGAGTTTTAGCAGCAAATATTAAATAAGAGTAAATTATTGGCTTTGGGAGGTAAGAACTTCCCACTGTCTTTTCCACACTCTCTTCCACACAGCATCCCCTGGGGCTTTGGTCATGAGGTTGCTTCATTCTTTATCCCCCACAGTGCATATCTCTGTTCACTCCCACCTCAACAAAAGTAGCATTCAGCATGACAAGGTTTCTGCAGTGCTCATTATTAACTAATTGCATTATCATGATACGACAGAGAAAATATAAATGCTAATTTTTCAACTGCTCTACGCTCTAACTCCCTTATGCAGTGGATTATATTATGGATAAGAACATGAGAAGATGCTGTATAACATTAACATACATGGATTACACAGTGTGATTTGTTGTAGTTTGAAA
The DNA here is from genome assembly GCA_020510985.1 of Pholidichthys leucotaenia. Classification (NCBI taxonomy): domain Eukaryota; kingdom Metazoa; phylum Chordata; class Actinopteri; order Cichliformes; family Pholidichthyidae; genus Pholidichthys; species Pholidichthys leucotaenia. Next base: position 184,156,837 of record CM035836.1, on the reverse strand, counting down.
TTGTGTCAACTGTAGCTCTAAAAATACAAAATATTTTGGAGAATATTATGTTGTTATTAGGACATATTATTGTGTGACATGGGTTGTGGCTCCACCTTTCCGGTTCCCCTTCCACCCGGGGTATAAGAGGGCTGTAAGGAAGAGGGGCGGTCTCTTGACCTCCTCTCAGCCTGACGGCAGCGCCTTGTATTATACAAGTGAGTCTACAATAAAGTCGTGTTCAGTTCAACACTTAATCTCGTCCTTGGTTCTCACTTTACCAAGGTAACATTTGGCAACCAGGGTAAAAGTATAGACACGGGGGTTTCTACTATTCGGCTGTTTTTGGAGCTTCCTGGTGAGCTGCCAGTCCTTTGGGCGAGGTGGTTTGCCGCATTCCAAAATTACTTGGTGGCATTGAACCTTGGTAGTCTGGAGAAGTTACGAGCACTGCTGGGTCACAGCTTGAGAATGGAAGGAGAGTGTTCCTTAGTACCTTGGGCGACAGTGATAGCTTTGATGAAGTGGTTGAGCTAATGACATGACACTTTCGCGCCCTGGAAAACGTCATCGTCAGGAGGATTCAGTTTCGGCAGCGCCGCCAGCAGACCAGCAAGTCAGTGCAGTGGTATGTAGCAGACCTACGTCAGCTGGCCAAGGACTGTCAGTTCGGAGCATTAGAGGAAGAAATGGTCCGCGACCAGTTGGCAGAACATACCCTTTGCTCGGCAGCAAGGTCACAGCTCCTAACACACTAGGGCGAATTGACGTTACCATGACCATTGAGTTACTCAGCAGTGTGAGGCGGCAGACAAGTTATCACAGGAGCTCGGTGAGAGAGCATCACACCGCCATTTTGAGCCACAGTCGGTGGCGCAAGCAGTGGACCTGGACAGCGACAATGGCGCGGAGGATGAAGAATGCGCCAATGCTGTAAAGATGAGGTCTGCCCCGGGATCACCTAGGTGTTTGGGTTGTGGGTCCACCGAGCACCGTTATAAGGTTAGAGAGTGTCTGGCAAGAGGAAGACGCTGTGGCACGTGCAGATTCTTGCATCATTTCACCAGGGCATGTTACAGGTTGGAGTGAGGGAATCCGAGACACAAGGAGGATCTCCCCGCTTTACCTCGCACGGTTGTTTGCAGTGTATCCCCAAGTGTCAATGGTCGCTCTTACTGTATGGTGGAACTGGACGGAGTAACAGTGCCGTTTCTGATTGACATGGGAGCAGTGAAACCCATGTTAGATTGGGCAACCGTGAGGAGTTCCTTCTCACAGTATCGGGTTGGAGAAGAGTGGTCGAGCTGTGGTTTGTGGGACAGAAAGATTCCGCGGCCAATGGATGGAGCTTTATGAGACGAACTTTTGCCTAGTAATCTGGACAATGAGCAGGATCAATTCCACCCAAGGCCATCGCGGGAGGGTCCCGGTGCCAGGGCCCAAGTAACCCTAGTTGAGGGAACTGGGCGGTGTGGTGGGACACCCATAACGGCGGATGGCGCTGAGTGGAGGGCCCATTCTACTCCCGGATTTCGGCTGGAAGAAACCGGAGAGCAGGAGGTCACAATGGTGACACCGGCAGTGAAAATGAAAGACAGCGGGTCAGGACCGGCTGGCACGGTGAAACGACGTGGCAAACAGAGACACTGGAAGCCGAATAGGGCCCCTCTGGGGGTCGCGGACGTGGCCCGACCCAGAGAGGAGACCCGGTCAAGAGGTGTTCGGGACAAACACCAACGAGAAGATGATCAGGGGTGGCTGCAAGTGGTGGCTGTTGGGGAGGATGCCTGCCTCCAACTACCTGATGGCTCGTGGAGGTATCCCTGTGATCTGCGGCATGCCAAAGAGGGGAAGGTGGTGTTTGGACTTCGACGTGGGTCATTCCCGGGAGTGAAGAAAAGAGGGTGCACTGGAGGGGAACCGTCTGATGGGTTTGCCGGGGGGGGGGGGGTCCCTCTACTGGAGCAGACTGATGGTTGGGCGATGTATATAATGCATGGTGATGGAAATGGTGGATAACCGAATTGTATATTAGTTCTTGTTTTGTGTTTTATACTGTTTATTCTAGGAACACAACAGTTTTCTGTTTAATGGACTGTGTTTTAGTAGAGATGGCAGGATAATCCGTCTGGCCATGTGGGGGTGGAACGGTAGTCCACCTGTTCCCCCCTAGCTTTAGTTGTTTTGTGTGTATGTCATAGGTTTCAAATATTTCTGTTCAGTTTTAGCATGTGATTCAGGTTCAAAATTGGGGAAGGGTCTCGATTGTGTGTGTTTTGGACCACTTTTTTGAAGGGAGGGGAAGTGTTATGTTGTTATTAGGACGTATCATTGTGTGACACGGGTGGTGGCTCCACCTTTCTGGTTCCGCTGCCACCCGGGATATAAGAGGGCTGTAAGGAAGAGGGGCGGTTTCTTGACCTCCTCTCAGCCTGACGGCAGTGCCTTGTATTGTACAAGTGAGTCTACAAAAAAGTCATGTTCAGTTCAACACTCAATCTTGTCCTTGGTTCTTGCTTTACCAACATAATAAATATGTGATGTGTGTGCTCTGACAAAGATAACATTTTGCCATAGTTCAAGAAATAAACTAAATTACAGTTACAGTTGTATAGGGTCTGTTATGCATTATTCATTGACGCCCTCACTCATGTTACTGTATCAGCTGTATTATTGTTCCTATTAAACATATTACAGCACATTGGAATATGATGTCGCCACAAACTGCGCAGTTTCCTATTCCCTGTCTAAGCAGAAGTGTATTGATTTCTGAGCAACAGGAGTGATGTTTGTATGCTGTTGACATGATGGAGAAATGTTCTGCTCTCTGTTGTAACATCTGATAAAAAAATATGCCTGGAGGCTAAAGAGGGAGACCTGAGTCAAGTTTTACGTTTCCTCTCCACACCAGAAGAAGATGGTGTGACTCAGCTTTACAGGTTATGGGCCCAGGTAAAGCTGGACACATATTAGCTCTCCAGAAGAAGATTTAGTGTGAAGCATTGGCGGGACTTCGAGAAGCTAAATGAAACAACGTGAGGATAAGTGAAGAAGTTTTACACTCAATGTACACTACCAGTCAAAAGTTTGGACACACCCACACATTGACTTTAAATGGGCAGATGTGTCCAAACTTTGACTGGTACTGTATTACGTGGAAGCTGATGAAGCTAATGAGATAATAATGTAGTGATCCGCTCTGCGTGCCTGCTGCCCTAATTGCCTCCACAGCTGCGTGCACACCTGTTCCTCTCATTAGGCAGCCGTCTTAAGCCGCGCTGCCCTCCGGTCTGCACAGAGACGTCTACGCTTCAACGGTCTGGCAAGACCTCCTCGTCCTTTCTCCTCATCCTGCACTGGAGTTTCGCCTCCTCAGCTTCATCCAGCTCATCAAGTCTGCTGGGAGTCTGTGCTCCCCACCGACAAGAAAGCCTTCGGGATTCCTTCCCATCTTCGCTACCTCTTTTTCTCCCCTGTGCACCGGAGGAAGCCTCCTGGTGGCGAACCTCCTCCTCCTGGCGGTGGACCTGGGCTCTAACCCGCACTCTGCACTCGCTCTGTTACTCACCTGCATCTCCTCACCTCGTCACCGGCAGCAGCTTGAACACGGAGCAGCTGGCTCGGGACCATGGAAGCTCTTCAGCGCTCCAGCCCTTCATCCAACCTGTAAGCCTGAACATTCACCAGTTAAATCCTCCAAACCTCAGTGTACTCATCCACCTGTCTGTTCTCTCTCCTAGGGTTGCCAGTCTGAACTGTGCTCTGCTCCCCCAGCTGTTCACTCCTTCACACACACACACACACACACACACACACACACACACACACACACACACTGTACAGTAAAACATAATTGTGTTTATTTTGAGTCCGAGTCTGCTCCTGGGTCAACCAAACATGTTAGTACGTCTCCGTCAGAATGACCCAGCAGACAGTGATCTGACACAAAATCTTAACATCATCGAGGCTCAGGTAGACCAGTTATCCCACCAGCAACAGGTCATACTCACACAGCTGATGCAGATCAACACTCGCCTGGATCGCCTCACACCCTCTCAGCCCTTTCCACCTGCTCCCAGAGGAGCAGCCGGGCCAGCCAGTTCCACCCCTCTCCCCTTCCCGCAGTCTCGGCTGACTCCAGTTCCCACCCCCACACGATTCAGCGGTAAGCTAGGAGAGACACAGGGTTTTTTGTTGCAGTGTGGGATGGTGTTCCAGCATGTGCCAGGGGATTTCCCCACTAGTCACAGCCGCATTGGGTATGCTGTCAGTCTTCTGGAGGGGCGGGCCTTAGCTTGGGCTTACGTGGTGATGGCTCGGCCAGACTATGCTAGCTTGACCTACGACCAGTTTGTCAGTGAGTTTTCTTCTGGGTCAACCAAACATGTCAAATAATGGATTGCATTTATACAGTGCCTTTAATGACACCTAAAGCACTTTACAGTGAGTCCATTATTCATTCACTCCACAGACAGCCACTGATAGCAGTAAGCTGCTCTGTCCTGCTCTGTCTCCTGAGCCACTACTGCCCCACATACTGTACATACAGTACATTAGCATGATGGCAAACAGAGCAATGGCAGTTCCAACGCAAGACCTTTTATTCAATGGATCTGAAGCTAAGTGTGACTTTTGGGAAACAAGATTCCTAGGCTACTTACACACTTTGAAGCTAAAAGGCATTATTTTACATGAACCCACTGAAGAAGAGCAGCTAGCTGAAGACAGAAGAAAAAATACTGATTACTATGCTGAGCTAATAAGACTGATTGATTATAAAAGCCTATCACTAAGAAGACATTAAGCCGCTGATAATGGCAGAAAAGCTCTGAAAATACTAAAAGAATATTATTCTGGAAAGAGCAAACCACAAATAATAGATTTATACACATCACTGACCAAGCTATGCATGGCAAACAGTGAGAGTGTACTGACTGCTTACAGTAATCTGAGCACAGAACATCATCACAGCCTTAAGCAATGCAGTTGTAACAATGAATGATGGACTGATTATAGCCATGACACTAGGCAGGCTACCAGACTCCTTTAGGCCACTAGCTATCTATGTAACACAAAATGAAGATGGTGTTACATTCACATACTTTAAAAGAAGGTTGTGGGTGTATGAAGACGCAAAAAAATTGAAGTTAGCAGAATCCAAAGACCAGGTGATGAAAACACACATATGTAAGATAAGTCTGTGTCCCTGCTAAGATGCACACTGGTAACAATAAAGATGAAGATGCCAATGTGATATGCTATAAGTGTAGAATATAAGGGCATATGGCAAGAAAATGTTCCCTAAAAGTGTGGTGCAGTCATTGCAAAAGTAACATACATCAAGAATCCCTGTGTGTCTGTGTTTGGGAAGTGTGTGGGGGGAGGGGGGGCAAGATGGCATCTGAAATGCTATAGATGAAGAAAATGGTGACTCAGACAATTTCTTCAAGCCAAAACACAAAGAATGACAGATCACCCAGCAACACAAAGATGAAAGACAGGATGGTGGATGGGGGAGCAACATGTCCCATGTTAGACATGTTTCATACATTGATGCACTGATGGGGCCTTTTGGCTAAAAATTCTTACGGTACTTATATGTAGGCTTCCTACCCTCACCTATGGTCATGAGCTTTGGGTAATGACCGAAAGAATGAGATCGCAGATACAAGCGGCTGAAATGAGCTTTCTCCGTAGGATTGCTAGACTCACCCTCAGAGGTAGAGTGAGGAGCTCAGTCATCTGGGAGAGGCTCAGAGTAGAACCGCTGCTCCTCCACATCGAAAGGAGCCAGTTGAGATGGTTTGGGCATCTGATCAGGATGCCTCCTGGACACCTCCCACTTGAGGTGTTTCGGGCACGTCCCACTGGGAGGAGACCCCAGGGCAGACACAGGATTCGCTGGAGAGACTACGTCTCCCAGCTGGCCTGGGAACATCTTGGTATTCTCTCTGAAGAGCTGGACCAGGTGGCGGGGGAGAGGGAAGTCTGGGCTTCTCTGTTTAAGCTGCTGCCTCCACAACCCAAACCTCTGGAAAAGTGGTAGAAGATGGACGGATGGATGGATGGATGGATGGATGCTTACGGACAAATATCTAAATGTTGAAAATTTAGCTGTTTAATCTAGTTTAATCTACAAGAAACAAGTTACTATTTTCCCTTTTGCTTAATGTGTTACAACAGCTTTTTAAGGATTTATTGTTTTCAATATAAGTGATAACCTACTTATAAACTATTTATAAATTCTTTATAAGTGTAGTCTTATTATAAAATGATGCCAGTTGGGCAGCTGGAAATGACAGAAGTCAGTTATTTATCCAATATTGGGATTATTAAGCATATATTGTTTAGATGTCAGTTGAGTTCTTTAAATTATATTTTCCTCTTAAGATTCTTGCCATGTCGTTTAATCTCATATATTTATTCTGTAAATTACCACAACTGTTCAGACTTTCATGGGTTTCATCTTCAAAATGAGTTGAAAAGTCACAGTTTTGGGTTCAATTCCTTGGAATGGCTGCCATGCACTTTTTGGAATTGATGTCATTTACTTTTGTAATCCCTTACTATAAAAACAGCAACATACTTTGGGTTGTGGCCAAATACCTGACAAACTAATATTAATACCTCCCTTCCACCTCAACTGCTCTACGACTAATCAAATTATGAAACTAATCTGATATTTCTTAAGAAATTGTTCACATCTGCATGTTACTGTGGGGATGTTAATATAACAAAATGAATATAGTCTGTTCTGGTGTCACCTACAGATCCTGAAAACTCTTAACAGCGTGTTCACATGGGACCCATTGTTTGAGATAAATGTATTCCTTTCCAGAGAATGAATTTAATATACTAAAGACTAGAAGCTAAGATAAAATAAATAGTACAACAACAACCTGTGATGAGAAAGAGAATGATATGCAATTGCAGGCATTGTCAAAGAGGAACGAAACGGGGGGAGAGGGACAGAGTGGCTGACAGTCATATGAACCGTTCCTATATAGATCCTTCCTAATGACTCCCACTGCGCCATTTTTACCAAAGGCACGGATTACCATTAAGTCCAAGTCACATCTTCTCACATGATCCTCCATCCTGCCCAGGGTTTATTCACACACAGACACAACTGTGAGCATGCACAGAATAGTAGCAGGAAAGAGTGGGGATGGCAGAGAGCTTGGCTGAGCAGCGGTCAGGGCACTAGCCAAGAAGATATGTCAGCCCAGTCTGAATTTGTGACAGATTTGTTGATATGCATGCAAGTTTCTGTATACCAACCCTGGCCCCTGACAAAAAACTGCTTTGTACTTCTTAAAGCAACACTATGTAAGATGTTCATGTTAAAATCAAGTTTCCAAAATCATTTTGACTGGACATCAACCTTCCACCATAGGGTGAGCAGGCCTGCACGTCCTGCAACAGCACTATGTAACTTTAGTGTTCCTTGGTAGAAACACTGACAACATAACAAGTGGCACCTCTTAAGGCCTGAGGCACATTAGCCAATCATAGGGTATAACTTTAGCTGCCAACTAACAAAGCTCCCTGTGATTGGCTATTGGAAATCACGTTGTATAATGTGTCAGCTGTAGTCTTTCAGTTTTCTTACCAGGAGCTAGAAAGTTAGTGTTGTTGCAATGTAGACGCACTCAGGCGATGGTGTAAGGGACATTCGCCATCAAATTGATTTTGGAAACACTACCGTCTTGTAAATCTTCCCTTTAGCTGCTATCTTTCTGTCACAAATGGTGTTCACTTATACAGTATAGCGCTTTTTCTTCTCATCTAGGATGACCAAAGCGCTTTACAGATCCTGCAATCCACCCATTCACACACACATTCACACACTGATGGCAGCAGAGTTGCCATACACACAGGCGCTAACCAGGCCACCAGGAGCAACTGGGGGTTCAATGTCTTGCTCAAGGACACTTCAACAAGCGGACAGCAGACAGAGCGGGAATCGAACCCATGACCGATCAGTAGTCGGTCACACTACACCTGCGCCACTGCCACCCCCAAAATCCCACAAATCATCTCTGACACTCGTCTCCCCCCACACCACCCTGCCTTCACTCTCTTCTTCATCTCTCTTGCACACTTTCCATTGCTTTGGATGGTTGACCCCAGGAATTTAAACTCATCCACCTTGACTACCTCTACTCCTTGCATCTTTGCATTTACACCTGCCTCCCTCTCATTCATACACATGTATTCTGTCTTGCTTCTCCTGACTTTCTCCAGTACATGCCTCCACCTCGCTGGGTTCTCTTCTACCTGCTCCCTACTCTCACAACAGATCACAATGTTGTCTGCAAACATCATAGTCCACACTGACTCCTGACTAACCTTGTCTGTCAGCTTGTCCGTCACTATGGCAAACAAGAAGGGGCTCAGAGTCAATCCCTGATGTAACCCCACCCCCACCTTGAATCCATCTGTCATTCCTACAGCACACCTTAACACCGTCTACTGGCCTCATACATGCCCTGCACCACCCTCACATACTTCTCTGCCACTCCTGATTTCCTCAAACTGTACAACGCTTCCTCTCTTGGCACCCTATCATATGCTTTCTCTAGCTAAACAAAGACACGGTGCAACTCCTTCTGACCTTCTCTATACTTCTCCATCGGCACTGTTAAAGCAAACATTGCATCTGTAGTACTCTTAATTGGCATGAAACCGTACTGCTGCTTGTCACCTCTCTTCTTAACCTGGCTTCAACAACTCTTTCCCATTTCTTCATAGTGTGGCTGATCAACTTTATGACTCTGTAGTCACTACAGCTCTGAGCAGATAATGATCATTATTTATGTTAAATTGTACATCCTTGTTCACCCATGTTATGATTTTCACATTTCAACTCCACTTTGAACAACTTTATTTCTTTCTTGCTTTCAGAAGGTTTGATCAACTTGTTGGTAGGGCTGCTGTTCTGATATTCAATGGTATGTACCTGAGGTGTGTCATGGTCTGGACATAGTCACAGACCACGTCCACGCTTTGTGTTGTCTTTAGGTTCACCATTATTATTATCATTATTCATGTCCTCACTCTTAGTTATGTTCTAACCTCAGTTAGAATTATCATCACTGTTATATCACCTTCCCAGTTACATTGGTTTGTTTTGTATCCGCGCCTCCTTCATCACTGTTCCTGAGTTGGCTTTTATTTTGACAGTGCCCTTTGTTTACTTCCGTTTCTTGCGTAATGCATTTTCCGTTCAGTCCCATTCTCTCTTATGTTGTTAATTTATCACAGCTGCTCCTTGTTCATTAATTGTCAGTTTTCTTATTTATTCTGCTGCCCTCTGTCCTTCCTTGCTGCACGCTAAGTTGATACCAACCTGTCTCCATGCTATTACATTCGGCGCTCGGATTATTATTTCACCAGTTGTAAGTTGTTTGCTGCACCGGTATTTTGTGTTGCTCAGCCTTCAGGCTGTATCATTCTCCAATAAATCTTGCAAACCTCTGTTTAGCACTTGGGTCCGTCAATATGCCCCAAAGGGGCAATCATGTCAAGGTGGCCATGTTGAGAAAACTGTTTTGAAAATATATTGTCCACGTAATTAATTTTGAGTGTAGTTTCCTGTTTAATGGAGCGGTAAATTGCACATAGGTTTGGTAGAGATATGGTTATGATAATTAGTAAGTAGCTGGCTCTTTCTGTACTGAAATGTGACCTTAAGACACTGCAGTGCATTTTCAGGTCAATGGCACTTTGAATTATTAAGCACCCAGATGTCTATTAAGATTATAAATCATAGAAAATTCATTTAGGGCCAATATGAGACTTGAAGGTCAGAATAATTTATACTTATAATGATTATGGTAGTCATCTTGATATTTTAAAAATGCAAGCAATAAATACCCCCTACAAACTTTACAGTTAAATGGTGCTAACAACCTTGTCGTACCCAAGGAGAATATAGGAACTGCGCACACAGAAGGAATGTGACTGAATTTTCAAACATACTACATGAGAATGAGCCTAGGGCCAGCTTTGTGTAATCTTCCCATTATGCCCCAATTGTGAAACGATACACCTCGGGTGGAGTTATGACAACCAATGTGAAAGGCATGTGACTGGGTTAAGAGTCTTTGCCTTCCAGTTTGTGGACTCAAGCTGGAAAAAGTTTCTCCTCTTTTAGTGCTGCTCCTTTGTTACATCATCTTGTATGCCTGAAGATGATGAATTAATATAATTTTTAATAAATATATCATCAGTATCCTTGTGTCTTTCTAAGAACAAAGCAGTTGGGACGATTTTGCCCAAGAGCTAAACCTATTAATTTTAGAGCAAAGTGAATTCATATCCATCCAAGACCTTTCACTATGAAAGTCTTTCATGTTTCTAGTGTATCAAGTGGGGCAGGAATACCAATGTAAAATCACTTCATAAAAAATCAGTCTTAAACATTGTAAACTGTGGTATTGGTGCCTATACTTATACTATGATGTGCCATTACATTGTTAGTACTGACAGAGTGGGGAAATAAGTATTGAACACATAACATATTACTGATGGAGCCACGACCTGAGATTTTCACCAGATATCAATAACAACCCTAGTATCCATACATACAAAGAAATCAAGGCAACTGTGTTCACAAAACAAGTTTTATTTAATAAAGTAGAATGACCCAGGGAATAAGTATTGAACACATGAAGAAAAAGAGGTGCAAAAAGGCAGAGAAAGCCAAGAAACCAGCCGAAATTCATCAGAATTTAGGAAGTCATCCCATCCCCCATCAGTGCAACTTAATTTCAGCTGGTTAAGTCCTGATTGATAGCCTTTAAAAAGGTATGTGAATATCAGATTGTCACACTATAAAGAACTCATGATGGGTAGAAGCAAAAAGCTCTCTAGGCCTTCGCGACCTTATTGTTGCAAAACATAATGATGGCATTGGTTACAGGTGCATTTCTAAACTGTTGAATGTTCCAATGAGCACTGTTGGAGCCATCATTCAGAAGTGGAAAGAACATCATTTCACCAGAAACCTGCCACGACCAGGAGCTCTTCGCAAGATTTCTGACAGAGGAGTCAAAAAATTATCAGAAGAGTTATCCAAAAGCTAAAGACCATTCATGGAGAGCTCCAGAAAAACCTGAAGTTAGCAGGTACTGCTGTTTCAAAGAAAACAATAAGTAATGCATTCAACCAACATGGGCTCTATGCCCGCTCACCTCGCAAGACTCCATTGCTGTCATGAACCCTCCCGTGCACTTCTCCTATGCGCACAGCGAGGGGTGAAAGGATGAGGATTTACGCGCAGGGTTAACACCATACACACATTTATTTGAACGGACGGAAAATTCACCTGTAGTTCAACATATCATTTGCACCCAGAATTGCAATGACGTCCTCCAGGACGCTCTGCAGTCAAAGGGAGAAAACTGGGCAAAGTTCTGAAGCGTGCAGGCAAGGGGGAAAAGCCAACAGTTTCTACTCACGCCACTGGAGCGGTCCTAGATGTCCACGTAAGTCCAAGGGCTTAACACACACACCGAAGGGAGTAGCGACGGTGTTGCACGAAACTCCTTTGCCTGACATAAACAATAATCCAGCAACGCTTGACTGCAAAGCCCTGCTTAAGTACAAGCATTGCTGGATACACAATTAGGAACACCTGGGCACAGTGTGGGAAGATGGCATACGGGAGTAGGAACAGCTAGCAGTAATAAAGAGGGGGTGAGGTCCGACCGGCAGACAGCTAGGCAGCGCTCACTCCAGCGTGAGCCCAAGAGGTTGCCTCACCGCTGCCAGACAGACAGCAGTGGCTATGGGTACGGCAGAGTACACAGAAATACATATAAACATACATACAATGTGGTACATACCCACAGAGAAGCCAGGACTGAGCTGGGGGAAACCAAGCCAACTCGGTTCCTGAAATAGCTGAAGAAAAAGCATGTTGAAGCTCATTTAAAGTTTGCTGCACAACATTTGGGCAAGCCAGGAAAATACTGGGAAAATATAGTCCGGTCAGACCAAAATTGAACTTTTTGGATGCCACAACACACAGCATGTTTGGAGGAGAAATGGCACTGCACATCCCATCATGGTGTGGGGGTGTTTTTCCACACATGGTACAGGCAGACTTCATATAATTGAAGGAAAATGAATCGACAAATGTACAGAGACACCCTTGATAAGAAGCTGATGCCATCTGCCAAGATGCTGAAGATGAAACGAGGGAGGACATTTCAGCAAGACAATGATCCCAAACACACAGCCAAGGAAGCTCTCAACTGGCTCCAGAGAAGGAAAATAAAGCTGCTAGAATGGCCCAGTCAGTCACCTGACCTGAGTCCAATTGAAAATCTATGGAATGAACTGAAGATCAGAGTTCATAGAAGACACCCACGGAACCTTCAAGATTTGAAGACAATTTCTGTGGAAGAATGGGCTAAAATCACTCCTGAGCAACGCCTGTGCCTAGTTTCTCCATACAGAGGTGTCTGGAAGCTGTTATTACCAACAAATGCTTTCCTACTAAATATTAAATGAATTTCACCAACCGTGTTCAATACTTATTCCCTGTGTCATTCCACTTTATTAAATATAACTTGTTTTGTGAACACAGTTGCCTTGATTTCTTTGTATGTATGGATTACTTGGATTGTTACTGATATCTGGTGAAAATCTCAGGTCAATGGCTCCATCAGAAATATGTTTAATGAGAAAAATATTGATGTGTTCAATACTTATTTTCGCCGCTGTATGTATGATATGATATTGCACAGTAAATTGATCAGCATTACTTAAAGGTCCTATTCACTCAAGCACAGTGTGTTTGTGGGTTTTAACTTTCTAAAATGCTCCTTTGAGTCATGAATACAGTAAAAAAAAATATTAAAATTTCTCTCCACTTAGAAATAATTATATTTCACATTTCACCAGAATGGTCAGAAGCCGGTTCTGCTCCACTGGGATCTTTTTCCCTACATCACTAACAAATGATTCATTCTTCAGTTACAACCATAAGCATGCTATTGACTGTGATGCTTTTTCCATCTGGTTCACTATAGTCAATCATACACCTTGCATCATTCTGGCTTATTTTGTTAAATTTCTACAGTGATGCTACATCAACCCGATAAGCAGTCAGACTTGTTCTGTCTAGCGTCATTAGAGCTCACTTCAGACGGAGAGACTGACAGACAAACTGCCTGGCGTGAGCTTCAATGTCAATCTGGCCAGATTTGATCACTATTTTCTATAAATTCTGTCAACCTACCTACCAGCACGTGACCATATACTACATTGTTCTTAGATGTTATTTTAGTTGATTTTACTATCATTTATTTTCTCTAACCAGGACCCAATGCATCTAGCTAACATTAGCAGTTTAGCCATTCACTCTTTCATGAATGTTTCTGTGCTTATTATACTCAAGGGACTAGTCATATCCTATCGACCACTGAACCTACACACCCCGTCCACCAGTGATGCATTATTTCTTTCATTCTCTATGCTAGGTGGCTCAGGCTCGCTACCCGAGCTTGATTCTAGCCAGCTAAGATTAGCAATAGTGAAAAAAGAGGGAGGATGAATATCCAGCTCTTGGGCATTTAAAGAAATATGCACTGAAACAAGGCATTCTGAGGAAAGCTGCAAAAGATGATTCACAATGATGCTGCAGTAATTAAATAATTAAAGGCAATTTGGTCAAAGTATGCCACAAACATTTAATTAAGACCTGTGGGAACTGTCAACATGTGTAAAAAAGTGCAGGAAATGGGACCTCACTTTTCAAGTAAGAGCAGATAACAGTGACTTTTTGAAAAATTCATCTCCCAACAGATCTGCACATCATCATTTACTGGCAGAGAATCTTGTTGCTAATTAAGGTGGGGTTGATTCCCTTGGGGATGTGGTGGTGCCCAAGCTTATGTTAAATAATATCTAATAATCATCAAGTACTCGCTTGGCAATCTCAGATAAAGGTTGCAGTGAAAGATGGAAAGAATGTAAGAGGTTTCATGTTTTTAAAAGAGCATGCTATGCTGATCCTGGCCTAGATTCAAAGTCCTCAGGGTAATCACTGAAGGGTGTGTAAACAAAAACAGTCTTTTTTTTTTTTCCAAACTAGCAGATTACATTAATTCTCAGCATTTTTCAACATGTATCATCATCTCATTTACATGTACAGTTAACAGTTATTTTACTTTCAAGGTTGTGAAACAAATAATAAATGCAAATGCTTGAAGAGTGACTGTTGGCATTATTCAAATGACTTTGCAGAGATAGCTCATGGAAATAGTACTACAATTGTTTTGATCAACTTCTACATTAAAATCACACGATGTAAGTAGTGGTGAAGACAGGCAATTATTGTTATTTCTTTATTTTGTTAGTTTGTTTTGTTTGTCATTTATGGCAAGTGCGTACATCAAACAATAAACTGCTTCTTCACTTGTTTCATTTGCTTTTGCATATTTATGATTTCTTTTTTTTCTAATTTAGAAGAAATTATTCGAGTTCATAGTTGTAGGGACACAAGAGCAGATATACAGTGGTGTGAAAAAAGTGTTTGCCCCCTTCCTGATTTCTCATTTTTTGTATGTTTGTCACACTTAAATGTTTCAGATCATCAAACAAATTTGAATATGAGACAAAGATAATACAAGTAAACACCAAATGCAGTTTTTAAATGAAGGTGTTTGTTATTAAGGGGGAAAAAAATCCAAACCTACATGGCCCTGTGTGAAAAAGTGATTGCCCCCTAAACCTAATAACTGGTTGGGCCACCTTTAGCAGCAACAACTGCAATAAAGCGTTTGCAATAACTGGCAATGAGTCTTTATAGCACTATGAAGGAATTTTGGCTCACTCATCTTTGTAAAATTGTTGTAATTTAGCCACATTGGAGGGTTTTCATGCATGAACCGCCTTTTTCTTAAACCATTCAGAGGTGGACTTGTTGGTGTATTTTGGATCATTGTCCTGCTGCAGAACCCAAGTATGCTTCAGCTTGAGGTCACGAACAGATGGCCGGGCATTCTCCTTCATGATTTTTTGGTAGACAGCAGAATTCATAGTTCAGTTTACCACAGCAAGTCTTCCAGGTCCTGAAGCAGCAAAACAGCCACAGACCATCACACTACCACCACCATATTTTACTGCTGGTATGATGTTCCTTTTCTGAAATGCTGTGTTACTTTTACGCCAGGTGTAATGGGACACACACCTTCCAAAAAGTTCAACTTTTGTCTCGTCAGTCCACAGAGTATTTTCCGAAAGTCTTGGGGATCATCAAGACTCATCTGGCAAAACTGAGATGTGTCTTTACGTTCTTTTTGCTCAGCAGTGGATTTCGTCTTGGAACTCTGCCATGCAGGCCATTTTTGCCCAGTCTCTTTCTTATGGTGGAGTCATGAACACTGACCTTAACTGAGGCAATTGAGGCCTGACGTTCTTTGGATGTTGTTGTGGGGTCTTTTGTAACCTCTTGGATGAGTCATGACTGCACTCTTGGGGCAATTTTGGTCGGCTGGCCACCCCGGGGAAGGTTCACCACTGTTCCTTGTTTTCGCTATTTGTGAATAATGGCTCTCACTGTGGTTTGCTGGAGGCTCAAAGCTTTAGAAATGGCTTTATTGAGGAGAAAGGAGGCAGGCGAGGCAACGAGCTGGACGGCACAGAAACTTTATTCCATCTCCAACATACAGTACAGTAAAAGAGCTCCTGGGTCTCTGTGCATTCCTCTTTTATATCTTCAATACCATGCACTGAGACCCAAAACTTCCAACCATCATACATTGTGTTAAGGACAAAGCCTGTGTGGCACATTAACATGACATAACGCCGGCGCCGCTCTCATACCCTTTTTCTTCCAGCGGCTCCGGCATTTACTCCTCTCCCTGGGGGGCGCATAGTCCTGACTGTCCCATCTGATACACCCCCCCCCCCCCGTGACACCTCCTCTTTTGGTCCATTGTTCCCCCCTTCCCCAGTTGCCTTCTTCTCCGGGAGGAGAAGTCGCACACCACGCCCCCACACAGCCCCCCCCCCGAACACCCAGAAAGGGCACTAACCCCCCCCCCCGTCCTTTGGGCTTGAGCCAACACCCATAGCAGCTGTAGCGGGGATCACCGATCCAGTCGAACTGCCCTGCTGTCAGGGTGTACAGGAGGGCACGTCAGTCTGTGGAGAGAAAAAGGGAGGGGGAGGAAACACATCAGCTTTGTGAGCGCAGGTCCCTTCTGAGGGATCGCCAATTTGCAGAGCCACCAACGGTGGGCGTCCACACCGAGGAGCTTGAACCAACACCACCTGCTCATCTGCCAACACAAAAGCGAGTTTCAGCCTGTCGATGCAGACAGTCTCCCTATGTCCCCCCCAAATCTAACACAAAATGCTTTGCCCCAGGTTCCAGCACTCTGAATGGTCAGTCATACGGTGGGTGCAGCTGGGTCCGGTGCACATTGTGCCTGACAAAAACAAAACTGTCATTCTGCAAGCTTTTTAGGACAAAGGTGCGGGGAAAACAATGGTGGGCCGGGCCAAGCACATTAAAAGCCTCCGTACTGTGCAGAAATTGCGCGGGCAGATCAGCCTTGGGTGCGGGGTTTTCCGGTAAAAACTCTCCGGGGATCCGCAGCGGCTGAGAAAAAACAAGTTCTGCCGGGGAGGCTGCCCAATCCTCAGGTGCGAAGCGCAACCCTAAAAGAACACAGGGCAGGCGGTCAACCCAATCTGCATCTGTGAGCGAAGCTCTGAGCGCTGCTTTAAACTAGAAGACCCAGAGAGGGGCCATTTGGCCTTTTTGGCTAGAAAACCCATAGGGGGACCATCAAGTGGCCACAAGAGGGCTAATGTCTGGGTCTTCTAGTGTTAAGCGACCTATGAAAACACTCACATAACCCGTTAGCCTGGGGGTTGTATGCGGTAGTGCAGTGAATTGTGACCCCCCGGCTCTGGGCCATCACAGACCAGAGTTCCGAAACAAATTGTGGACCCCTGTTGGAAGTGATGTCCCACAGGGATCCGAACCGTGCCACCCAAGCCGACAAAAAAGCATGAGCCACTTCTGTGGACGTGATAGAAGCCAGCGGGACCACTTCAGGCCAGCGTGTGGTGCGGTCCACGATTGTTAAAAGGTGGGCAAAACCTTGCGACGGCGGGGTGGGGGGGGTGTCCCACCAAATCCACGTGGACGTGGCCGAACCTCCTGGCTGGGATTTGGAGCGGCTCGGGTGGGGGGGGGGGGCTCTGGTGTGCTTGTGCACTTTGGCCCGCTGGCACGCAACGCAAGCTGCGGCCCACTCTTTCACGTCCTTGCACAAGCGCAGCCAGACAAATTTTGCCTTCACTAGCTTCACCGAAGCACGCACTCCCGGATGCGAAAGGGAGTGGACAGACTCAAAAACACGACAGTGCCAAGAGCTCAGTAGAGATGTCGCAGAGCAAGGGAGGGCACCCTTCTTGCACCACGGGGAAATCTATTCCCATGTAGACCGGGGAGACTAACGCGCGCGACAGACAATCGGCCATGACGTTAAGCTTACCGATGACATGCTGAATGTCAGTAGTAAACTCCGAAATCGTGGCCAAATGCCATTGCTGCCGGGCCAACCACAGTTCCAAGACCTTGGCCATCGCGTACGTCAGTGGCTTATGGTCCATGAACGCGGTGAACTCGCGCCCCTCTAACCAAAACTGGAAATGCTGCGTCGCCAGGTGGAGAGCCAGCAATTCTCTGTCAAATGTGTTGTATTTGTGTTCATTGTCGCACAAAGTTCTGCTGAAAAATGCAAGCAGTACTTGGTGGAGGTACTGCTCCACCACTGCCCCTATGGCAACATCAGACACGTCCGTAGTGAGCGCTATCCGTGCAGACGGATCCAGGTGGGCTAACAATGCGGCATCCGCAACTGCTGTTTTGGTGTTAGTAAAAGCCTGGACTCGCTCAAGAGTCCAGTCGATGGCTTCCCCAGGCTTCTTTTTTTTAAGCGCGGCATACAACGGCTGCATCAGCTGGGCTGCCCGGGGAAGGAAACAGTTATAAAAATTAACCATTCCCAAAAACTCCTGTAGTGCTCTCACAGTCTGAGGACGTGGAAAGTCTGACACAGCTCGCACCTTATCCGGTAATGGAATTACACCCTCCAGCAAAATGCAGTGGCCCAAAAAATCAATCTCTGGCACACCAAACTGGCACTTTGCCAGGTTAACTATCAGCCCATGCGCCTCCAACCTCTGGAAAACTGTCTCGAGATGGACGATGTGCTCCTAGTCGGACGCGCTAGCTACCAGAATGTCATCTACATAAATAGACAAAAATGAAGGACAAGTCACAAAGCACTGCATCCATCATCCTCTGGAAAGTCTGCACCCTGCCTTTTAATCCGAATGGTATGCATAAAAACTCAAAAAGGCCGAAAGGAGTTATTACCGCTGCTTTTGGAACATCTTCCACGCACACCGGGACCTGATGGTACCCGCGGACCAGATCCACTTTCGAAAAAACACGCACCCCAGCCAGGGGCATGGAAAAATCCTGGATGTGCAGAATGGGATAACAATCATGTTCCGTGGCGTTACTCAAGTGCTGGAAATCGCTGAACGGTCGCCACGACCCGTCAGCTTTAGGCACCATGTGTAGCGGGGATGCCCACGGGCTGTTTGAGCGCCTGACGATGCCCAACTGCTCTAAGTTAGTAAACTCCTTTTGCACGCTGGCCAGTTTAGCTGCGTCCAAACGCCGAGGTCGCGCAAACACCAGTGGGCCCTTTGTCGTTATAAAGTGTTCGACCCCGTGTTTTGTTACTGTAGCCAAAAAAGTCGGGACCATGATTGCTGGGAACTGTGTGAGCAAATGGTGGTACTTACCCCCTGGAGCTATAACGTCAGCCAGTGTTGTCGACCCAGCTCCCCGAGCTGCACAGGGCAGTGAGGTAAAAGAGACAGCGTCCACTAACCTCCTGTTAGCAAAATCAACTAACAACCCATAAGCACATAAAAACTCTGCGCCTAAAATGGGGCCAGAACATGCAGCTATCACAAAGTCCCCCTGAAAGTTGGGTCTGTGTAAGCATATCATCAGTGTCCGCTCGCCAAATGTCCTGATTGTGGATCTGTTGGCGGTTGTGAGCTTGGGACCACTGCGTCCTGCCACCCTGTCTGCGTTGACCGGCAGGATGAGGCTCTTCTGGGAGTCGGAGTCCATCAAAAACCGTCTCCCCGAACGTGTGTCCGTGACATAAAGCAGTCTGTTCCTGTCGCCATCGGTTGCAGCTGCCACTGAATTCCAAACGTGCCATCTTCCCAGCTTCTTGAATTGGCATGGCAACAGGCAGCGTTGGGCATTCGAGCCGAAACGGCAATGATAAAAACAGATCGTCCCGTTCCTTCATCTCCTGGTGTCAGTCCCAGCTACCACGATCGGCTCCTCGACCTCGCTGGAGTCCCTCATGGATGCCGGTGCCACTGTCTGCACGCTGACAGTTCTGGTCGCCAAAAGGATGCGGTACGTTTCCTGCGCCAGGGCGCGGTAGTCCTTAGCAACCAGCCGCAGCGACTTGGCCAGGATCGCCCTCGCTGTAGCCAGTAGGTTCCTGAGGAACAAGTGGGCAAACAGGAAAGATTCATCATCCTTTTCCCTCAGCGCCAACATACTCTCCATGAGCTCCACTGCTGATCTGTCCCCTAACTTCAAACGTGTTTTGGAGTCTCTCTGCCCTCTCACTGTCAGAAAGGGTATAGCGCTGGAGAAGCATCCTCTTGAGCGCTTCATATTTTCCATGGGCCGGCGGCTCCTGGAGCAGGCTCGTCACCTGTTGCGTGGCGTGCGCATCCAGCGCACCACGTAGTAATACTTGGTATTGTCTGTTGTTATCCCGCAGAGTGCAAACTGGGCTTCTGTGTGCAAGAACCACATGGTCGGGTTGTGAAACCAGAAGTCTAGGAGCTGGACTGAGACCATGCACGCAGCGCTGGTGCTCTCCCTCCAGGCAGTCTCTGGGCGGTGCTTGGCTTGCTTTCCATGGCACGTCTTAGGGTCACCAATGTGGAGAAAGAAAGCAGGCGAGGCAACGAGCTGTGCATTCCTCTTTTATATCTTTCATACCATGCATTGAGACTCAAAACTTCCAACCATCATACACTGTGTTTAGAACAAAGCCTGTGTGGCACATTAACATGACACAACGCCGGCGCCGCTGTCACACCCTTCTTCTTCCAGTGGCTTCGGTATTTACTCCTCTCCCCAGGGGGCGCATAGTCCTTGCTGTCCTGTATGATACCCCCCAGTGGCACCTCGTCTTTCGGTCCATTGTTCCCCACTTCCCCAGTTGCCTTCTCCTCTGGGTGGAGAAGGCCCACACCATGCCCCCACATTATAACCTTTTCCAGACTGACAGATCTCAATTACTTTGTTTCTCATTTGTTCCTGAATTTCTTTGGACCACAGTGGGATGTCCAGCTTTTGAGGATCTTTTCATCTACTTCACTTTGTCAGGCAGGTCCTATTTAAGTGATTTCTTGATTGAGAACAGGTGTGGCAGTAATCAGACCTGGGTGTAGCTAGAGAAATTGAACTCAGCTTTCCAAAGATGTGACAAACCACAGTTAATTTATTATTAATAATAATAATAATTTACTTATTATTATTTATGTTTTAACGGGGGGCAATCACTTTTTCACACAGGGCCATGTAAGTGTGGATTGTTTTTTACCCTTATAATAACACAACATAAAAATATTTTTTTTATAAGTTGAATCCGAAAATGACATCCGTTTCTCTCGATCAGGTCAGGTTTTTATGCTAAGTTGTAAGCAGTTGTACAGCAGTTGTACAGTTGTACTGTAAATTGAATAGTAGACATTGATAAAGGTAAGTACATGTAAATTGAATGTTACATCATCATTGTTCAAAATTCAGAGAATTTCAAGAAACAAAAAAGAATTTTGCATCATATAAAGCGAAAATACCCGTACATGTAAACGAAATGTAAAAAACATGTGGCCATAGTTCAAAAAGTTGACCTGATTGAGTAAAACCAATGTGATTTTTGGATTCAGCACATCAAAATTGTCCTAAATCAGCTAAAAAAAACTTAGATAATAAATTTGGTGTTGACCTGTGTAATAAATGCCTTCATTTAAAAACTGCATTTTGTGTTTACTTGTGTTATCTTTGTCTCACATTTAAATTTGTTTGATGACCTGAAACATTTAAGTGTGACAAACATACAAAAAAATGATAAACCAGGAAGGGGGCAAACACTTTTTTCACACCACTGTATGTTCTACTCAACGCTCTTCCAAAAATTGTGCAATTTCTAAAGGGAATTATGCACAGAACCAGCTGAGCACAAGTGATTATGTTGGGTGCCCAGACTTTACTCCATCTTTGTCCCTGTATGAAAGATAGTGCATATTATTATAATTCCTATTGAAATCATCTCACCACTTACTACTTCTCTTATACTAAACTACCGCAGTAATGCACACAGCAGTGCTCACCCTCTTGATCGTTTGTGTCCCACAACTACCTCCTGGTTTGAGATAAAGTGCTTTATTTATTTTGTCGTTTATTGTGATAGCCACCCCCCAAAAACAGGTTGCATGTTTCTAAAGTATGTGGACTATGACTTATTTTTGCCCAAGGCAAATATCAACCAGTAAAACACAATGGCGTGGGTCAAAGATAGGTGAGTGTGTTATGTATGCGGAATGAGGGACTGGAGTCTCTTCTGGCATGCAGCAAGTCAACTCTATATTATGGGAACAGAACTATTTACACACAAGGGCCGTGCCCGCCTGACATCACACCAGGGGCGGGTACGGCAGCACGCACACACCACACTCACTACACCACACGTCCCATCCCCTTTACAAAAATGCAAAACCACACACACAGTCAAAACCCTCCCCAATTTAGGACCCGAATCGTGCACTAAGGGAACAAGGAATCATGAACTGTAGGAGAATGACCTATCACATTCACACAAGACAACTAAAACCAGCGTTTTTCTTTTTTTTTTTTTAAATATACACAAAATAAGTAAAACAATCCCATAACACACATACTCACATGCACACCAGCAGAATATACAGTATGTATACATATTCACACCTATGTCCACCGGCAGCCAGAGGAAACACCAGCCCGGGGGACCAGGGCAGCCCCAAATTATGCACGCCCCTGGCCGCTGAAGATACGACCAGCTCGGAGGTCTCGGGCAGCCCCACGGTATGAACACCCCTGGCCGCCATCTGCCTCCGGGATCAAAACCAACCTCTCCTGCAAAAATGTCACTCTTCACCACTGACTGACTGACTGACAGCGCAGAAGATAAAGAAGACTATGCTATCGCTATTAAGAATAGGTCCGCCCCGGGGTTGCCCAGATGTTTGGGCTGCGGATCCACCAAGCACCGATACAAGGCGAGAGAGTGTCTGGCGAGGGGCAAATGCTGTGGCAAGTGTGGACTCCTACATTATTTCGCCAGGGCCTGCAAAAAGTTTGAGCGAGGGGAACGGTGATACAGGACGGATTCCCCTCCCACGACTCCTATGGTTATTCACACTGTTATTCATTCCTGAGTACAGATGGGTAGATTTACTGTGACATGATGCTGGACGGCATGGAAGTGCTTCTGGAATTCAGCCTGGAGGTACCGAGAAGCAAGGAGCTGCAACGGCTTCGCCAGCATTCAAAACGAAAGAGAGCGAGGCAGGACCGGTTGGCATAGTGGACAGATGTGCCACACAGCAACACTGGAGGCCAAGTCGGGCTTTGCATGAAGTTTGTGGAGCGGTTTGACCCAGAGAGGAAGTCCGGTCTAGACATCGTGAATGTTTGAAGCCAAGTTGAACTCCCCTGAGGGTCGCTGACGTGGTTCGACCCAGGGCGGAGGCTCGGCTAAGAGGAGTTCACGGCAAGAGGAAACGACGAGAGGACCAGGGACGGCTGCAGGTGGTGGCCGTCCGGGAGGACAGTTATCTTCAGATGTCTGATGGGTCGTGGAGACACCCCAACAAACTGAGGCGCGCCGTTGAGGAGAAGGAGGTGTCGGGGCTCCAGCATGGGTCATCTCCGGGGGTGAAGCACAGGAGAACCTCTGGTCGGGACCCACCGCACGGATCTCCAGGGGATGGTCTCCCCATCAAGACTGTATGGTGGCAAGGGGGCGATGTGTTTTGGGGTTGACCTATTATCATGCTAATGTTTGAAATGTTAATGTGTGCACTACCAGGGCTGCGTTATTGTTTTGTTGATGTGGTATATGCATAAATGTGGCTGGGCTGAGTGCTCATTTAAAAAAAAAGAAGAGTGTGGGCTACTTTTATCGGGGGGGGGGGATGCAGAATTTGTTAATAGGTGTATATTTCCAGAGCCATGGAGGTGATATGTTTCACACTTACTCACTGTGGGATTGCCCTGTGTGTGTGGGTGTATTTTGTTTTTGGGTTTTATTTTTTAAAGGCCCAACACTGTTTGTACTGTTGTATTTACTTGCATGTGTGATATGTGATTTGTCCGAGTTGTGGGGTGAGGGTGTTGGGTGGGGGGGCTGGCACAGCGGGGTGTGGATGCACATATTATCTGTTTTTAGAAGGTCTGGATTGTGCATATGTTTTGGGATTATTTTTTTACATGTTATATTAGGAACACGGCAGCCTACTTTGTCTGTTTTATAATAGAGACGGCAGAATAACCCGTCTGGCCGTGCAGAGGTGGGGCAGTAGTCCACCGGTCCCCCTCTAGTTTTCGTTATTTGTGTGCATGGATAGGCCCTGTTATTGTATTTACTGTCTTGGACTTTTCTACGGGGAGGGGCGGATGTAATGTATTAATTATGATTATTACTAGTATTATTATTATTGTGTGTTGTGGGTGACAGCTACACCTTTCTGGTTCCGCCGCCAACCAGGGTATAAAAGGCCTACCCGGAAGAGGCACGGTCTCTTCTCGACCAGCACCTCTGTCTTTACGGGAGCTCCTTCGTGTTCTGTGAGTTCACTAATAAAGTTACGTTATACTGCACCTTCGGCCTCATCATTGGAGTACTGGTTATGGACATAACACCGTGTACTGTAGAAACGGTGATAGTGGTGGAGGTAGCCCGTACGCTCCCATAATTTTCCTCCTCGTCGCCAGATGTTATGTATGAGGAATGAGGGACTGGAGTCTCTTCTCTCATGCAGCAAGTCAACTCTTTATTATGGGAACACAACTATTTATCCACGAGGGCTGTGCCCGCCTGACGTCACACCAGCGGCGAGTACGGCAGCACGCACACGCCCCACTCACTGCGCCACAAAAGTGCAGCTCTGAGCCATTTACAGCTGTCCTCCTCTTTCTTTATTACACTGGAAAAACTTTGGAGCTGTTTTCGTTATTTTAATTCCGCAAAATGTACTTCAGACCCAAAGGCTAGATTTAGTGGAGGGAAAAAAATTACTTCACAGCAAATTAATTTCCATCCAGTTCTCATAAAAGCTCACTGAATCGTTGCAGTACGTGGGTGGGTGTAGTCATTCATCATAATTTGTATTTCGCAGAGTTTCTTATTAATTAAACTTTCTTATATTCGGTGTATTTATTCGGATGACTGCAGACATCCGGTGACTTTTTAGAAGAAGAACAGAACTCAGTGTGATCGGATCATACAACCTTCCCTTTATTCTCTCTCCAGCTAGAAGAAATGTGATTTCATGTGAAGGAATCACGCGGGAGTCAGAAAATCCAGGGAGTCATGCGCTAATCCGGTATTTAAAGTCGGGTCAGCGGTTTTCGGGGCAGACCTGGGGGCCGCTTGGCGCATAGATGGGCAACATTCACACCCATTAGTTCTGAAGCGATGTGATTTTTATTCCACAGACGGAGAGTTAGTCGAGTTTAACTGTTTAAAGTTTTAACTTCCCTGGAAAAGTGACGCGCGGCCGTGCGTAAAATCCGGCCAACACAATGTGGCAGCTTTTAGTGCTGGCGGGCGCGGCGGCGTTTGTGGGCGCCCAGTTCCCCAGAGTGTGCGTGACACCGGAGGTGCTCAGGAGCGGGCAGTGCTGCCCGTCGCCTGACGCACTGAGCGACGATCCGTGCGGCTCCAGCGCGGGCCGCGGCCGGTGTGCGCCAATCACGGTAGACGCGCGCCCGCACGGGCCGCAGTACCCGCACGATGGACGGGACGATCGGGAGCGGTGGCCCACCCGCTACTTCAGCCGCGCATGTCAGTGTAACGGGAATTTCGGCGGCTATAACTGCGGCCGCTGCAAGCACGGCTGGACTGGGGCCAACTGTGATCAAAGGGTTTCTGTCGGTAAGTGACAATCTCCACACAAGAAATTCTGGTTAAGGCCCCACAATTTATGAAATTATCACTGACGTAATTCCCCCTCTGCCTATAACCCCCCCAAGTGAGGAGAAACGTGATGCAGCTCAGCGCGCAGGAGAAGCGTGCGTTCGTGAGCGCGCTGGACCAGGCCAAGCGCATGGTGCACCCCGACCTGGTGATCGCGACGCGCCACTACTCGGACATCTTCGGGCCCGATGGGAACACGACGCAGTTCGAAAACGTCACCATCTACAACCACTTCGTGTGGACTCACTATTATTCGGTCAGCAAGACGTTCATGGGCGCGGGGCAGGCCAGTTTCGGGGGAGTGGACTTCTCACACGAGGGCCCCGGGTTCGTCACCTGGCACAGGTACCACCTGCTGCAGCTGGAGAGAGACATGCAGGTGAGACGCGCGCTACATCCGACCTAAAGGATAACGTTTATGCTGCTCCAGTGTAGCTAATGGTCACCTGATTGTTTACTGACATCTTTAATTTTCCGGCTCATCGCCGACTAATAATAGCCCGCTTGCGCCTCCCCCCCCCCCCCCCCCCCGCGTGCTTGTTTTGCCTAATTTGATTCCCCACAACTTTATTAGCGGAGAAATCGCAGCGTCACACCTCGCCAAGGCTGCAAAATGTAACTTTAAACACTTAAGATGGGAGATTGGACTTGGTTTGCATGCCATCGATTTTGAGTAAAAGCAGCACTGAAAGGAGCTTCAGTCAGAGGCGTTATTAGACTTTAACGATCACCGAAGTGATGTGTGGAAAATGGTTAATAATCTCCCTCCAGCTTAGAGCTGGTATTGTATCCATCCACCCAGTCACAATTAAGCACAGAAAATGAGGCTGCTGCTGCTGCTGCTGCTGTGGATTTGAAACTGACAGAGTGTTGAGCTCCTGCAGAGAACCTCCATCCTTATCCTGTGCAAGTTTCTGGTTAAATTGTGCTCCCTAATTAGCTACTTTTTTTCTTCTCTGTCACACTGACAAAGTTTATGGGAGAAAAAGAAGAATAAGTATCTCAGCTCAGTCAGACTATATTTACATCAAACTCAGTGAGTAGAGGATTTGAATGGTGTAGCTCTCTCTGTCTTGGGCTTACTTGCCTAATGGGTATTTTCAAGAAGGGATTGGCACTTTGTTTCCTTAAATTTCTCTGGGATAAAATTAAAGTTGAGAGTATATTATAGAAGAGTCTCTGTTCCCTTGAGCTTCGTGAATATTTTTGCCTATAATTCCTGAACCGACACATTTGCCGGTCCACCCTGACTTATCTTGAATTATGAGGCTTTGAATTAGGCATTCATGAAATAAAGTTGTTTGAGGAAGTTTAATTCCAATGTGGCTGTAGAATACCTTGTGTAATGTGGTATATCCGCTTTCGTCTGTTTCACACACTGAAAGGATTTCAAACCCTAACATTCCTTCCACAGGGTTTT
This sequence comes from Pholidichthys leucotaenia, assembly GCA_020510985.1. Taxonomy (NCBI): domain Eukaryota; kingdom Metazoa; phylum Chordata; class Actinopteri; order Cichliformes; family Pholidichthyidae; genus Pholidichthys; species Pholidichthys leucotaenia. Next base: position 184,130,110 of record CM035836.1, on the reverse strand, counting down.
TGTAGAATCAGTTTCCATTCATACCACATCTCTAATGCAGATCACATATCGCCTGTGAAAATAGCTAATCTGTGCATTGTGGGAATATTACTGAAGTAGAGTTTCCACATACTTTAAAACTCCTCATTGTTTGGGGTAAGGTAATATAAAACATGATCCTAAAACTAACAGCTGAAATCTTTACATTCAGAAAGCCTTGCTCAACTTTTCATTTATTTATATCCAACAACTAGGACATGCTGCGGGACCCCTCCTTTGCCCTGCCCTACTGGAACTTTGCCATCGGTGGAAACATGTGCGACATCTGCACAGATGACCTGATGGGAGCCAGGAGCAACTTTGACATGAATTCTCTGAGCACCAACTCCATCTTCTCCCAGTGGAGAGTGGTCTGTGAGAGCGTGGAGGATTACGACACATTGGGAACCATATGCAACAGTAAGACAGTTGTTTGTTTACCACAGCCAGGAAGCTATTGATCCTCTTTGCCGAAAACTTGTGCAATGGCATCTCATCCCCAACCTTCAGGCACAGAGACAACTCCCATCAGAAGAAACCCAGCGGGCAATGTGAACAGGCCTATGGTCCAGCGTCTCCCGGAGCCCCAGGATGTGGCCGACTGTTTGCAGGTGAACACTTTTGACACCCCGCCCTACTACTCAACCTCCTCTGAAAGCTTCAGAAACACAGTTGAAGGTAAGTGACTGTCTAGAAAGTTCTTTGTGTCATAGAGTATTTCTACATTTCCAAGTGACTCATGTCCTGTTCTGACAGGCTACAGTGCCCCCAAGGGGAATTATGACCCATTGGTGAGAAGTCTCCACAATCTGGCCCATTTGTTTTTGAATGGGACGGGAGGACAGACTCACCTCTCCCCCAATGACCCCATCTTTGTCATGCTCCACACCTACACCGACGCGATATTTGACGAATGGTTAAGGAGACACAGCGCAGGTGGCTTTATGAAGAATTAAACATCTATAAAGAGTACTTATTGCTAATTGTCAAGCTTTTAGTCTAACTTCAAGTATCATCCAACAGATATCATTGTTTATCCTGAAGAAAATGCCCCCATTGGTCATAACAGGGGCTACAACATGGTGCCCTTCTGGCCTCCTGTGACCAATGCCGAGATGTTTGTGACTGCACCCGACAATCTTGGCTATTCTTACGAAGCTGAATGGCCAGGTACACGACGAGAAATAACCTTGATTTCCTTTGTATAGATGCGCACAGTGAGTGTGCTAACCACATACTTCTGCCTTTCTAGGTCAAGCTTTCACCCTGAGCGAAATCATAACCATAGCGATAGTCACTGCCCACGTGGCCGTCGCCATTATTTTTGCCTTCATCACCTGCGCAGTGCGTGCCAGGGCTCACAAGATGGAGGGCCACCAACCACTCCTTGGGGATCAGTACCAGCGATACGATGACGACAAAAGCCAGTCTGTTGTGTGAGATCACAGCTTGGCGTGAGCCTCAACTATAGGTGCCTCTTCTCTTGTTGTTATATTGCACAAACATAGCTATGCAGTTTGGTCCTGAATTTGCTCATATGATATGATAAAATAACAGTCTTGTTGCATTTGTGCCTCTTTAATCAGAAGCAGCACCTTTTTTTTTTTTGCCAAACTTCTTGAACCTGCTGACATAAATCGTTTTAGTTTAACTGCACCTGGAACAGAAAATCACTGGACTGTTAGAATGACGTTAGTATCAGCAAGAATGTTATATGTAGTTTCGTATATCCTGTTTCTTTATTGGCTGATCAAGTGTACATACTTTAGAAGCAACCCTGAAGGTAAAAGCAATTTAAGTGTCCACCATTTCCTCCTCTGTAACCCTCCCCAATTCACACAAAGTGAGCTGATCATTTTTTTTAATCGTGTCCATATGTTGAATCCTCAGTGTCCACGAGGGGGTGCTGTAGTTCAATATCTGAAGCTGTAGTACTTTCTACGGTCACATCCTGTTTGTTTTTTTAAATATATATTTTTAATAAAAAATAACTGCTCCATGTTGCCTGAAATGTAATTGTGAAATTTAAAAAAAATGTAAAAATATAATGTGTGGCTATTGGAGAAAGTGGAAAAGTGGTGTATCTGGTTTGGGGTTTTTTTTTAAACTGAATTAAAAATTTGGAATAGTCAAAACATTATCTGTGTGGGTTTTTTTTTTCACGTATAAAAAATAAAAGGAAAGGAAAGGGGGTTCGAGGCCTTTTAATGTGTAGATTCCTTTTGCATCTTAATGTTTTTATGTAAAGCACTTTGAATTGTCTTGTACATGAAATGTGCTATATATAAACATGACTTGTCTTAAAAAGGTTGAAATAATTCTGGTTTATTTTATTATTATTATTACAGCTATTGAATATGGGTGCTTTTGGTGCCAACACTATGCAGTGATGTTTTTTTTTTATGGCCTCCCATAAATGATCTGCGTGATCTTTTAAGCTCATTAAAGCGTCCCTCAGTATTAATAACCTAGACATTGTACTGTGGTGCTCGCGTTACCTCCCATTAGTAATGGCTGAGAAGAAGAAAAAAAAAATAAAAGGCGTATTGCTTTAACACCCTGCGTCACCTCACCTGTCGGGTGTCCGGTTCCAGAGGGCGCTCCCTAACCAAATGGGAGGGTCCTCGGGGAGCGCGATGTGCTGAAACTGTCCATTCAGAAGCCGCTGAACGGCAGGACTGCTGGCGGCAGCGGAGGAGGAGGACAGCTCGGGCTTCACGTCACAACGGGGGCCGACAAGAGGCAAAGTTGCGATGAGGAACTTCGCCCGGGGATAAGTCCCCCGAGCTCGGAGCCGATTCAATCAAGGTGTTCGGGCGCGATGGAGGAGGACGGCAGCGTGGCGCCCGAGCTGAAGGACTTGGAGACTAAGTTGGGACGAAAAGTTCCCGAGAGTCTCGTGCGCTCGCTGCGCAGCAGCAGGCACGAGGACGCCGCCGCGCCGCCGCGTCCGGGGAGCTGGGGCCGCCGCGACGGCTCCGCGGACTTGCGGAGGCTGGAGAGCAAGATGTTATTTCTCAAGCAAGAAATGGTGAGTGCGTTTGCCCTCTGGCAGCTTGTGCGGAGCGGCGCTTTTTGGGAGTTGACGCGGCTGCTTTTTAAAGAAGGGCGGCCCGTGTCAGCGCTTCTGGCTCCGAGATGAGAAGCGCTGCGGTTGCGCTGTCAAGTCTGAACTCGGGAGTCGGCATCATGTTCTAAGCGCAACTTCTAGTCATAAAATGTTTGCATATGTAGAGCCATAAAACGTTTATGGCTCAGAACGACTGAAGGAAAATTTGGTTCATTAGCCTGTCATGCCAGTAAGAGCAGAGACTTTTTCTGTTATATATAATATATATATATATATTAGCTGCTTATTTTTTGCAAATATGTGAAAATTTTCTTCTACTGACTCAACATTAGTGAGCAACTTGGCTCAATAAATGTGGGACTTTTCTGTAAAATTGAGACTTCACTTTTTTCTACTTAGTTTTTTTGTGTATGCATTTGCTCATTTTTCTCACGTAAATTTGTTTTATTCTTGTAAATTTGGGGATAGTTTCCTTTGCTAATTGATGACTTTTTTTTCTCACAACTTTACTATTTTTGTGGGGAGCTTTGAAATATGTAAGTTTGTGACTTTCCCAATAAATTTTTAACTTTTTTTCATAACTGTGAAAGTGGTTTTTTTTTTCTCACATAACTAGAGACTTTTTTGTCATGAGCAAACGGGCCCTTAACTCCTGATTTAAATGAGTTAATATAGACTACTGGCACCTACAGTATATAGAGGTGGGAATCACCAGAGGTACCACAGTATGGTACTATCACAGTACTTGAGCCATCCATCCATCCATCTTCTTCCGCTTAATCCTTTTCGGGTCGGGGGGGGGGGGTTACACCCTGGACAGATTGCCAGTCCATTGCAGGGCCAACACAGAAAGACAAACAGCCATTCACTCTCACAGTCATACCTAAGGACAATTTAGAATCCCCAGTTTGATGCCAATTAACCCAACTTGCATGTTTTTGCCATGTGGGAGGAAACCGATATTATCACAATCCTGTGATACGCTGAAGATTGCAATATCATATATTGCAATTTCCCATTCCGATCGCAGTCTTGTTCAACTTCTGACCAGATCTCATGAGTCACTCCTATGCTATATTGACCTAACCAAACAGTGAGCATTTAGCACCTTCTAATGGACTGAAAAGTCAATTAAAACTGTTGTTCTATTCAGACAAAGTAAAGAGATGTTTTATACCTTGTCATGTTTCGACTGTCACCTGCAGTCTTCTTTAGAAAACGTTATCTGACGTCCGTGCAGGTGACAGTCAAAACATGTCAGAGTATGAAACATCTCGTTACTTTGTCTGAATAGAAGAACAAGAGCAGTTTTATCACAAAGAAGACAAAATGAACCTGTTTGAGATATTGAAAAGTCAATTGTTTTTGATTACTCTGGTACCCCCCCCCCAAAAAAAATACATGTATTTGCAACATTTATTAATACTTTAATTTAACAAAAGCACCATAGGTGCTGATGCCTCAATGCTGACACACACACATTGATACACAGATGCACTATGCCTCTTCACCGAGGCATAATAAATATCGCAACACAGGTTTCTCTGAATCGTGGATACAAATTAGTACTGTGATATTGCCCACCACTAGTATATAGAGTAACTTCCAGGAAGAAAGTGCATGTTTTGTTCTATTCTACTCATACTTGAGTAGAATAGAATTTATCCACATATAGTGATGAATTAAAACGGAAGCAGTGACCTTGAAACAGGTCAGCCAGTGAGAGACGGTCACACTTATTATCAGGAACCCTCGCTGATGGCACCTCCTCACCCCAGGGTCACGACCCATCCAACATCCTTATATTGCATTTCATACTACTCCAGCTACACCAGTGGAAATTATTATCTTCCATTAATACATTGCATAGTTTAAACTTCTTGTTAATGCCTCTGCTAGGCTAAAGGTGTGTTTCATGTAGGCACAACAACAAAGTTCCATTTACTTGCTAAGGTCAAGAAAGGTATTGGAGTTCTTGAACAGATGGCTTAGTTGGTCAAGTTTTAAAGTTAAGTAGGGACAACCAGTAGACTGGCCCACTACCAGACACTGTGTTTTAATAGGATTAACTTAATTGTTATGTTAATGACAGTGCAATTAACATTGTCGTTTTTTCTTGATTGACTTAAAACTTGACAGATTTACCACCTGTAATGTCATAATGTAATTGTCTTGAAAATGATAATTGACTTTAAAATTGTCTGTATCTAGTGTTTAGCCTGTGAAATTCTGGCCAATATAACTTCTCTGTTTTTGTGTGTCTGCCTTCTCAGCTTAAACACTAATCCAATCAGACTTGCTCTGTTTAGTCTGGTCAAGAAGACACACTTGTCATTGACTTGTGGATACATTATGTTTTAGGTTGTAGTTTTGCACCGTGTACTTTGAAATGGGTGTTTGCAACAGCACACCTTGTTAAACATGTCAATGAAGTGTCATCTACTGTCAACAAAATTATGCAGCACCCATTGTGCTTCCAATTTCGATTTTGTGATGGGGCCCGCTGGTGTCATCATAGCTGCTTGGACTAAAACACAAGTAAAACTCCATCTGCTAAGCTTCTGTGTGTATAAAGCAAGTGTTTAGACTTGCAAAAAAGAAATGCACCAGCAGCAATATGAGCCAAATGAAGGGTGGTTTACAAATCCTCTCCAAAGAAAGGCTGTTGTATCAAGCCAGCTGCCTAGAACAATGTGCCAGCCCTTTCTGCCTTCATCTGCATCCCTGTATTTTGACTGTGGCAGGATGTTACAGCTGCCCATTTACCATTTTTATCCAGTCGACATCTTTGTCACCCAGTAGACACAGGGGAATTCCTTTGAATGACTTCATAGTCACTTCTGTTCACTCTCAATGGCCTGATTTGTTAAAACAGGAAGCTTGATCAGTCGCTAGATTATGTAAAGAATCAATCTTTCATTACCCCCAAAAATGTTCTGCTGCTGTTACAGGAGTATTTTTTTCCAGTGTTAACATGAACAGAATACCACAGTATCTTTAGATCATAAGAGTTAAACACTTATTTGGAAAATATGCTTAAAGAAGAATTTGCTAAGTTATCATAGTTTCTCTTTCAGCTTGTAAGGTAAAAAAAAATGCTTTAAAGTGGTAGTATTATGCACAGTTGTGCTTTTCTAGATTTTAACCTAAAATACAGCCATGGGTCACATGCATTAAAATATTTTTAAAAAAGCTCACTTCACAAAGAAATGCATACTGCTTTTATTCCGTTAAGGTCTTAAAGAAACAAACAAATTGCACTTCCTGGATTTTATGACATCACAAACCAACAAGTCCCACCTTCACTTATCTAATTTAACAGAACAAACACACCCCAATTGCCTTGGTACTTGTGATATGGCCACTCAACCTTCAACCCTCAAATTAGGGGATTGTTAATATCTATCTATAAATGCAAGAAATCTCTGTCTGTGTGTTTGTGTGTCTGTCTGTCTGTGCCATGCATATCTCTTGAACCGTTCATCAGACTGGCCTCAGATTTTAAACGTGGTTTCCTGAGGTTACAAGGGTGTGCGTCCCTGAATATGGAGTTGCTCAGTCAAAATATGTAATTTTTTATCAATAAAAGTTTTAGCCACCGCTCTCTCTTCATGAGCTCGCTTTAAGAAGTGTGGGTGGGGTTTTTGACTCTATGCTGATTGGACAGTACGCGGCATCACGACCATGCTGACTGGATAACACACAGCATCACAACCTGTCAGTCACCACAGTGTTCCTGGGACAAAACAAGGAAATGAAAGTTAGAAAGATAGAAAAAGATAATACTGAAGGTTTAATGCTTAAAAAAAATATACTATAAAGTTGCCATGATTGCGTAGGTCTAAAGGATAATTCACCATATGTGGAGAATGAGGTGCGCGAGCAGACTGGGCGGAGCGTCACTGGGAACCAGGTCTGACAAATCAACATAGAACACGCCGGGAGAAGCAGCAGCCAGACCTGGCTCAAAGGCACGCAAACTGATAGCGATTTAAAAAAAAAAAAAGTTATTTTCAATAAAGTGAAAAAAAGATAATGCATGGAGTGTGCTTTTGCCCTGAGGCTGAATTATCATGGAAAACAGTTGAGCTCTGTGGTTCGAGCGATCAGCTGATTGGATCCATCGGTGTTCTGATGGCATGTCTGTCAGAATGGCTGATATACGTGCAGGACATACAGGAGAATTGAAATGGTGTTTCTTTCTCTCTTCAGTGGTGTGCGCGATATAAAAAAGAAAAGGAATAAGGCTGGAAAAACAACAACAGCAGTCCATGTACAGTAATGCTATCCGTAGTGCAAATAGCAACAAAAGATAGGCTTAAGGTTTAATGCTTAAAGAATTATACCATAAAGTTGCTATGATTGCATAGATCTAATGGATAATTCGGCATGAAGAACACCATGTGTGCCGGGGGGACAGCCGAGGCACATGGGTAAAGCAGCAGCCAGTGGGTTTCAAATATGTGTAAACGTGTCCTGTTACAGTACTGCATGAGTTTATTGACGATACACAGAAGAAATTCAGTATTACACTGAACTCCATCACTGAACAGTGCTATAAACTAAAATATTTATAATGATGACTCAACAACTCACATTCCCCAAAGTGCATGATACACTATTATCTTGAATAAGTGATAAAAGATCACACAAAAAAGTGATCTGACAAACAAATAAACAAGGGATCTGAAACTGTTGCCAATATTGGATGTCCCATTTATTTTCAATAATTAGGTATTCTGTAGGTGATATTCACACGATCAAATAAATCTTAGTGCCATTTACTCTCTTTTATATTTATCAAAGTCTAATGTGATTGCCTACATATAGGCTACATCTCTTTGTATTCCACTTTCAAACAGCCTACATTTGGGCCTGTAAAGCCTGATTGGGATAGCTGTTTCAGACAGGAATATTTGTGTTCTATGGGCAATGCACTAGTTAAAATTAATGAGCAGACTAAAAAGTGGCTGACAGATCTTTACAGCCAGCTTTCTTGATGATCTGTAAAACACAGAAATGTTTTTTGGTCTTTGAAGTTACTCCTGTATGTCCTTGAGTATTTCAGAACTTAAAGTAAATCCCTTGAAAATGCACAATGTGGGATCTTTAAATGTAGTTTACTTGGTTTGAATGTGTCCTTAATCATTTCTAATGGTGCAAATGTCTGGCACATGTCCATACACAGTCTGTATAGTGTCTGATTGAGGCCATGTGCATAAAACATAGATTATTTGTCAAGTAGGTTTACAGCATTCAAGTGAGTATCATATAGCCTGTTTGTGCAGCTCCTTTGCATTTAGTGTACAGACTATTTTCAAAAAGGAGAACTTGTGAGAGACAGACTGTTTACCGTTGTGTGGCATACATACAGTATAAGGAGGTTTAAATTACATTTCCCAACTAGAGACACCATGAAAGTTTTTGAAATTTATGTGGCAAGAGAGCTTCAGATAAAGAATGTTTTTGTCTACAGTGGCAAGCTAGAAATGTTCTTCCACACAAGTCTGTTGGAAATGTTGGTTCATCTGCATCAATCAAAGATTGCCTAATCATATAAGAATTGTATTGTTGAGTCAAATGAGGATACTTCACCAAACTGCTCAACCTCTTCTTTTAACTGAACTCCCTCCAATTACAGGCAAATCTACGAGCCATCGACGGAAAACTGATGCAGCAGCTGATGTCAATCAACAAGGGCATTGAGTCCATCCGCTGGATGATGGAAGACAAAGAAGGCATAGCCAGTCAGGATGGCAGCCTGACGGGCAGCTTGTACAGCCTGTCGGATAGCCAAGACGGCATCTCACTGCGAAGCAGCTTCAACAGTTTGAACGATGGGAACAGCGACGGACTAGATGGGCTGTCTGTGGGCAGTTACCTGGACACGCTAGCAGAGGACCTCCCAGATGACCCTTCACCTACGGACCTAGACTGTTTTGTAGACAAAACTGTGATTGACGGTGACGCCTTCAGCAAGTCTCCTCTGAAAATTAGGGTGGAGTCAGACGAATACTACTGCTTTGGATAATGATAAGCTAGATGTGGTGGGTACACGGACTGCTGAAGAAAGACCTGTCGGTTTTAATTTGTCTCAGATGCAGCCAAAATGTTAGCAACTTTTGCCCAACAACTAATGTTACAATGTACTGTATCTTGAAACCAATGCCCCAGTGTTGTTGACACACCTTTACAAACAGTCACTACTTAATGCTGATCTTAGTTTTTTTTTAACATGTACAGTGATTTGTAATTGTAGTTATTACTGAGTTGTCCAATACCTCAGGACTTTTATCTTTTAAGTCTAAATGTGAAAAAGAGCAGGTGAAAAAATATGTATAACATCAGCAGACCATGAAATCCCCTTCTTCACCTGTGGAAAACCTAACTTGGACTTTGTGTGTCAGCTGATCCAAGTATAGGAGTAGATTAGGATTTAACAGCCATTTCGAAAATTGGGCATTTCATGCGGAGCAATTCAAGGGGTAAAACCGTTTCAAGTAGAAAAGCCATTAGTTTAAGTGTCACAGCAAGTGCAGTTTCCTTTTATGCCAAAATCCTAAGCTCCACTACTGTACCTGTTAAACTTGTAATTCTTTTTTACAGCGATGTGGGAGCAATAGAAGTTACACCATGTAGTCTTAACTCTCAAGAGATTTGTTGCACATTCAAAGCACAAATGCTTGACTGAAAACCAAAGCAATTTGATTGCCTCCTGGATAATGTATGCCTCAGGCAGAACTGCTTTAACACCAGATGGGAGCGTTATCAGCGATGGACATATGTGAGACACATGTTTGCTCTGTGGGCATATTTCATTCCCTGCTGTTGAAAACGGTTTTAAAAAAGAGCTTTACAATGTTGGACGTAAATGTTATTTTTAGCTTTTAATGCCTCCGTGTTGATTTGTTGAACATTTGTGTTTTACAGCTAAAGGTGTGGAGTTTATTGACTTGCTGATTTGCTTTGCTGTGGAAATGAAATAATATATTGACTTTTTTCTTCTTGCTTACATTGCGTTTAGTTTTTTTGTTTGTTTGTTTTAAACCAAAGGAGCACATGATGTTATATGTGATATCATCTCATTTTTATTAGCCCCTGTTGATTGAAGACAAAGAGGGATTATTTTATGGTGATGTCTGTCAAACAAAAGGTACCTGTTTTGTGAATTCAACTCCCCCTTCAGTTTTGTTCCAAATTTTTTTTAAACTTGGTACCAGAGATTGATGTACACTGATAATGTCCATATTGCAATTTGGTTTAGATTGAAGGATTTTTGAAGGACTTAAAGCCCCTGACTTACGATGTTATATTTTTAACTCCATTAATAATTTTGCCTCATTACTTGATATGCTTATTTCACTTTTTTGGCAGAAACTACTTGTATCTAATGAAAGTCTCCTGTTGAATCCTACCCTCTACCTATAGTGCGTTACTTTCTTCCCTTCCTAATGGTGCATTCACACCAAACATGAAACAAATTTTCGAGCAGTGAAAATACATGTAATGTTAATGTAAAAAATTATATAGCAGCTTTCATCATACCCAAAGTGCTTTATAGTGAGTTCATTATTATTCATTCACTCCACAGACAGACACTTCTATACCCACTTTGCCTCCAGCGTCACAGACACTGGGAGCGGGTTTCGAACCACCAATCCTCCGGTTATTGGACGACCCGCTCTAACTCCTGAGCCACTACCACCCCAAACTCATGCATTTACATCAGAGGGAAGTGGTCCCAATAGCTAGTCAGGCTTAAGATTCTGCCGTCACCAGAGTAAAAGTATCAACGCTGGAGAATAAACTACTTTGAAAATGAGACTGCCACTCACCTGCAGATAAATGGACCGGAGCTCTGCAACTAAGATGAAGGGTCAGGAGTTTCACTACCCATATACTCTAACTGCTATGGATGTACTAATGAGGGCTAGCAGTGTAAACAAACAACCATCATCCAGGTGCAGTTTCTGGGGGAGGCAGTGACATTTTCCCAGCTGTGTGCCCTGCTGGGTAATGTTATCCATTTAGCTATCTATGCTTAGTTTATTTTTCAAAGAATTTTATTACTTGTCACCATAATTACAACAGTTACTGGTAGTGTATGTCTGTTTACATCCTTCTGTACATTCATCCCTGCCTAACAAAGTCTTTCAGATGAATGGTGAAAAGTTTCAGAATTAAAAAAAGAAAAATGAATCCTGTTGACTGCTTTTTCATACAGAAGGCCTGACTAGGTGTACCAAGTGTAATTTTCTGGGTAATGTGGCACAGAAAATTACCCTGACTTTGTTGATGCACTAAATAAGGAAGCTGTTTCTGAATTTGGCAGCATGCTGCTTATTTATATCTTGTGATTTTTCCAGCAGTATTATCAGAGGAACAATGTTTTGGGAAATATTTAGGATGCCATAACTGGTATTATCACAGATCATGAATCAGCTTGTGAAGAATCTGTCATCTGGGTGGAATGACTGGCCTGCGTCCTTTGAAAATGAGTAACCCAAACAGAAAGCAAGTTGGTGCTGGAATTGAAATGCCAGCCATGCTGAGTTTTCCATCATCTGTTGTGTTATTCTCATTTGCAATGCGCCTCACTGGCTTCTTATCTTTCATGCGATAATTGAAGTGCCAGACGGCATATAGAGGGAAAGTCATTACGGGAAAGATGAGAACCTTGGTCTCTTTGGCTTCCAAATGAATGAGTGGCCTTTGGTGGCTGGAGTACAGTAGTTTTCAGACTGGGATCTGATGTTGGAAATGCTGCCATGCTCTGTTCAGTGTGTTCACTCTGTCCATAGATCTGTCTGCATGTAAATGACAAATCTTATTTAGAACTGGCATCCGTGAAATATTGTTAAACTGCTTTCTTGATATAAATTTGAACAAATTAAGCACACCACCAGTGTTGCATTAGGTCCAGACAGATACAATCTGTTGGCTCAGGCCCATTAAGCATTCTTTTCACTTTGCTTGGTTTAATGCTGTATTTCTTTACCTTCACCACCCAGAGGCATTTGCAAGTGTGAGACCCCTGTCAGGCTGAACCACACACTGATTAACACCAAACCAATGGGACAGCACAACCCAGCACAAGGGTGTATTCCCAAAGTTGGGAATACACCCTTGTAACCACTAACTGATAGCTAATTGTCCTCAAGGGAGAATGTGAAGACTAGATCTGGTGGAGTTGAAATAATCAAACAGGTTCTGACAGTTTTATGTTGTATTAGGTCTGAGTCAGAATTCCTGAGTGCTGTATGGTAGATTACACATGAACAGCAGTCCCCTGAACTGCCTCCCTTGGCCTTGGAAGTCTACACTTCTTCCGTGAATGGAACAAACAGCCGACAGGTGAAGACAAGCACTGTCTTACATAAGTCACCCAGTCCAGAAAGTGTACCTGGATGTTAATTTGGGTTTGACTCAAATGTAAATTTAGTGTTTGCATGAGATGAGGGCAATGTATTTTTGCATAATGAATCTCTGAAACTGTAAGAGGTGCTCCTAGTAGCTGCAAAGTTATGAGCACTCTTCGGATTTGCAATTACGCTGAGAAGATTCTGAGGGTGAATGACATCCAGGCTTTGTGGAAAGCAAACAAAAGGTAAATGAGCAGCTGTCCCCTGCTATCAGGGGCATAGTACAAAACAATGATTTATTCATTCTCTTAGTTAGTCCTCAGTTAGCTCACTCCAGCGCAAATAATTACACCATGGTACAGTCGAGACAGCAGCTTCCAGCAGGGATCCATTAGCAAATTAGACACTGGAGTTGGACCTGCGCCACAAGATGAAGGGAAACCAATACCGTCTGGTATCTGGGAAACTGTCACCAGGCTACCAAATGAGGATACGGGATATGGGTTAGCGGAGAGGGGTTTAGGGGCAGATCAAAAAGAGCTAGAGACAAAGTGAACCCCCAGATAGGAAGCTGCTGATAAACTAAACATGTTGGGTTATTATTCAGGTTTAATTAGCTCTTCTCTCTGCAAGCATGTGGTTTGTTTTGCAGTTCTGCAAGTTTTCAAATAACTTGAAACTCCATAAACATCAGTTGGAGAGTTGGAGAGTAGAGTACATTTGTTTATGTCACAGTAGACAGAGGAAGTGTTTGTGGCTTTGTATGACATGCAGTTACATTTATGATCACTTTATCTTCTAGATCTGCCTTATTCTCTCACGCTTGACGAGCCCCATATTGGTAATTATAAAACTGTAAGCTATAAAACTTAATGTCATAAAATTGCACGGTGGTGCTGTCACGCTAGAAAAAACTTGAAAAATGTTCATTCCCATGTGAAATGCCAATTTAATAGTGTTTATCATTGGGCCAAGAGAATGCTTCATTCTCATGAGCTTATTTCATCAATAAAAGATATGTGTCTTGCTTGACTGCCAGGAAAACATCCTTTTTGAGGAGATATAATTTGCAAGGAGTGCCACTGGTCCCTTGCCAAGCTGTGACTCTTTGAATGGCACCTAAAAGGCCTCAGGAAACTTCCTTCCTCTTGGGAATCGCTGTTTTCAACCACAGCAGAAGACACTTAAAACTGCTTTAGTGAGGGCAAATAATAGATGTCAATGACGACCGTCTGTGCTCTCTTAAATTACCCAGCAGAGATTTAAAGAAGCACCCTTTGGTGGCTTCTGTAAACACCACACTGAAAAAAGACGTCTGAGAAAACAAATACAGAAATTGGACATCTTGAGAACTTACTGCCCTTCAGCTTGGTCAGGCTGCATTCCATGCAGGATTCCTTTGTGATAGGGGAGTTCTTAAATGTCTGATTATGGTACACTATTTAGGGTAGGGAGAACCAGTGGGATTTTGGTGCAGATCTGAAACAGTTTTGAAAATTGCAAAATATGACATTTACTTTGCCAAATGTAAATTTAAATGACAATTTGTGTGACGATTTGCAGCATCTGTCTTTTTATGCTCAAGAAATGTAATGGAAATATTATTTTTGAATCAAATTAGCCATTAGTTTCTAGTGGTGTAGCTACCATTTATTAAGGTTAAATTATGTCTAAAATTAAATAAATCTGACCATCTCTTATAATAAAAAATAACCCAAATTGTATAGAAACTAAAGTACAACAAACTGCTTTGTAAAGCTGAATGTTAAAGAATGGGAAAGACATCTATTGATTACAGAAACCATACTGACAATAACTGCTAACTTATAGCTTTAGTACAATTTGAGCTAGAAAAGCACTCGGAGAGCACATACCTCCACCAAGGCTCCTTTTGTTTCTCACGGATCACCTCTAAAATGTAATGGGTTTGTGTGCAGGCCTAGAGCCACTTGTAGTGAAAACTGCATCAACGTCTGTCCATTAGTTTTGGAGTATTGTTGCTAACACATGAAAATATAAGAGCCTTGGCTGAGGTATGCATTCTCAGATCATCACCAAAATGCAATGGGTTCCTCTGTAGCCCAAGAACCACCTCTGGTGAAAATTTCATCCAACTCCATCCAGTAGTTTTTGTGTAATCCTGCTGCACAAATACAAGCAAAGCCCTTGGTGGAGGTATGCACTCTCAGATCATCACCAAAATCGAATCATCTGTTCCCCACGCCATTACACACCTTTCCTGAAAATTTCATCAAAATCTGTTCATAACTTTTTGAGTTATGTTGCTGACAGACAAACCAACAAACCAACCAATGCCGCTGAAAACATTACCTCCTCTCTTGGTGAAGATAATAATAATTAGTGAGTTGTATAACCTTACTTGTTGTTACGAGCCATTCGGTCTCTGTACGACCGTTGTGAGAGTTTGGATCATATTTCCAGCACCCAGTCGGACTCATTCCCAGTGAGAGTTGGACTCCGCCAGGGCTGCCCTTTGTCACTGATCCTGTTCATAATTTTTATGGACAGGATTTCTAGGCACAGCCAGGGAACAGAGGGTGTCATGCTTGGTGACCACAGGATCTCATCTCTGTTGTTTGCAGATGATGTTGTCCTGTTGGCTTCATCCAGCAATGACCTACAGTTCTTGCTGGGACGGTTTGCTGCTGAGTTTGAAGCGGCTGGGATGAGAATCAGCACCTCCAAGTCCGAGTCCATGGTCCTCAGCCGGAAAAAGGTGGATTGTCCTCTCCGGGTTGGGGACAGGCTCCTGCCCCAAGTGGAGGAGTTCAAGTATCTTGGTGTCTTATTCACGAGTGAGGGGAGAATGGAGCGAGAGATTGACAGACGGATTGGAGCAGCACGTGCAGTGATGCGGACGTTGTACCGGTCTGTTGTGGTGAAGAGGGAGCGGAGTTCTAAGGCAAAGCTGTTGATTTACCAGTCAATCTACGTTCCTACTCTCACCTATGGTCACGAGCTTTGGGTAATGACCGAAAGAACGAGATTGCGGATACAAGCGGCTGAAATGAGCTTTCTCCATAGGATTGCTGGACTCACCCTCAGAGATAGGGTGAGGAGCTCAGTCATCTGGGAGAGGCTCAGAGTAGAATCGCCGCTCCTCCATACTGAAAGGAGTCAGTTGAGGTGGTATGGGCATCTGATTAGGATGCCTCCTGGATGTCTCCCACTTGAGGTGTTTCGGGCACGTCCCACTGGGAGAAGACCCCGGGGCAGACCCAGGACTCGGTGGAGAGACTATGTCTCCCAGCTGGTCTGGGAACGCCTTGGTATCCTCTCTGAAGAGCTGGAGCAGGTGGCTGGGGAGAGGGAAGTCTGGGCTTTTCAGCTTGAACTGCTGCCTCCGCGACCCGGACCTCCGGAAAAGCAGTAGAAGATGGATGGATGGATGGTATAACCTTACTACCTTCTGAAGTAAGGTCGATCATTTTAACATGGTAGTCAATGAGAACTGACTTATTTTTGAGGTTTCCTCAAGTGGCTATTTAAAGAACTGCAGCTTTTTTTATTTTGCATGACCTGAAAACCCCTAGACTGGTATTTGTTTTAAATCTTAAGCGTAGGAACTACGTGTAGTATCTCATGGACCGGTGAATGCGGATGAATGTGGTGATTTTTGGATTCGCCAACATTTCTGACGAATGTTGACAAAAATCAACCTAGTATCTCACAGAGCGAATGCTGAAGTATGTTCAAGAATGCTGCGCTTTTTGGGTTTCATCTGGTTTCATAAAAGGTTGCAAACCAGTTCGCAAACAGTTTTTAAACTCGTGAATTAAACAGTTGCTAGTGTTCACTACCAGTGGAACAAAAAATAACAACCTCCGTATCTCATGGAGTGGTGAATGCTGAGGAACGTTCACGAACTTTGCGCTTTTTGGATTTCATCAGGGTTGGTAAGATAGATATACTTTATTGATCCCAAACTGGGAAATTACAGAGGTTGCCAAACAGTTCGCCAACAGTTTATGGTTACCATAAAATTTTGGACGTGTTCAACATGTTATTGCAAATGTATTTTTCAACAGGTGCACAACAGTTTTGGAGCAACAGTGGCTTAGGAGGTAGAGTGGGTTGTCCAATAACCGGAGGGTTGACAGTTCGAATCCTACTCTTCCCCAGTCAACCTGCCGTTGTGTCCCTGGGCAAGACACTTCACCCACCTTGCCTCCAGTGTCCATGACACTGGGAATGAATGTGTATAAATGTTTGGTAGTGGTCAGAGAGGTCGCTGGCACGGATTGGCAGCCGTGTTTCCATCAGTCTGCCCCAGGGTCGATGTGGCTATAGAAGTAGCTTACCACTATCAATGTCTGGAGTGAATGAATAATGGATGTACTGTAAACGCTTTGAGATGTCACTTGTTATGTAAAGCGCCATATAAATCTCATCCATTATTATTATTATTATTATTATTACAGTTGTTGGCATTTGCAAACGATTGTAACGCGTGTCACTAAAACTCTTTTTTGTTCACCTACTAGCAACTTTTTAAGACCCATTACGACAAAACTGTTGCCGACCTGGCAATCTGTTTTGCAACCTTTTACAAACGCTGAAATGAAACCCAAAAAGCACAGCATTCGTGAACGTTCCTCAGCATTCACTCCTCTGAGAGATAGTAGCTTGATTTTGGCTTGATTTTCACCAAAATTTGACAGAAAAGTTGTCGAATCCAAAAATCGCTACATCCGTCAGGATATGCTGCTCCATGAGATACTACCCATAGCAACACATGTTACAATGGTTTGCAAATGCTCACAACTATTTTACAGTTGTTTGTGGAAAAAATACATTTGCGAAACAAATGCTTTGGAGACAAGAAAAAAACTGTTGGCAACCTTAAAAACTGTTGACAAACTGTTGGGCAACCTTTTACAAAACCTGACGAAATCCAAAAAGCACAATGTTTGTGAATGTTCCTCAGCATTCGCTGCTCCATGAGGTACAGGGGTAAGGAATTTGGACAAAAAACACCATGCCAAGTAACAGGAGCCTTGGAGGGCCAAATGGAAATGGTTATCTTAGTACACACAATCCAGTATTTCCCTATAATTACAATGCACACAAATACTGATTTTTTTCATGTATGCATAATCCTTTCTAGATAAAATCATGTGATATAACAGTTTTGAGCTTCAACATCTCTCTTAGCAGACATATATTTCATTCTGGTATTTAAATGAGAGCATGGGTCCATAGAATTACTTTTATTAAGCCTTTAACTTGGAGCATTTCATTTTCAAACATTCTAACTTAAATGGAATGGTTTAGTGGTTGTGTAACCTCTTTTCATATATACACAAACCTGTGTACCCTGTTATACTCTGTGACCACCTCTAATGTCAATATGTCTCAACTGTTATGATCTATTCCACTGAACAGAGTCCCTTTACAGCCATTGTGTTTGGTCATATGGACTGACTAATTAGTCATCCCTTACAAAAGGTGTAACCTTTAGCCCAAAAACCTATTTCACTTGCATTTATAATAGGTCATATTTGTTATACAGTCACTAATGGGAGTAAAGCCCGTATAGAGTGGGATCATTTCTGAATTTAGGTATCTTAGCTGACCAGTGTATGTTTCTTCTTTTTGCATTTAGTTCATCCTATTCCATCACATCCACTGCTATTTCTTTCCTACAGTATAGTCATGTGAAAAAATTAGGACACCCTATTAAATATTCATTTTATTAAGAAATGTTCACATATCTATGTCTAACCTTGTTTTTGTTTTTATTTGCATTTTTTAACATTTATTTTAGCCATTTTAAGTGGGAATGATTATGGGGGTGTCCTAAAAAAGATGGGGGGGGGGGTCCTAATTTATTCCTCACTATTTGTTTAGAATTACATTTTACAGAAAATTTGAAAAAAAAGTCTTTAATTAATTTTTAATTGTTTAGTTGTATTACATAAATCTCCCAGTACCTATAACACTGATATCCAATATCCATATGTCCAAATATGTAAAAAAAAAAAAAAAAAAAAACCCACAGGCTTACACAGGGTGTCCTAATTTTTCACGACTGTATGGGAGAGCCCAGTGACACCATCTCTGTAGATAATCGGTGCCTCCTCCTGAACACACGATGGTGGTCCAAGCCCTTGAACCCGTTGAGATTAGACAGCAGGCAACAAAAGCATGTAACCGTCAGAAGATAAAGAAAAAAAAAGAATAAAACAAACCCCTATCCTTTTTGATCCCCCTTTTTTCACTCCCATTTCTTTCTACTCAAGCCAGGAAGCCTATACTGGGAATCAAAGAGGCTTGTATAGAAGGCACTGACCCTGTCAGATTGTTTGAACTTTAGCTTTGCTCTTTGACAGCCAAGTTGTGAGAGACAAGGATATGACATGCAGTATTCTTTTTTTTTTTTTTTGCTTTTTTTTTTGCTTTGAAGTTTACAGAAGTTGTGGCATTTATTATTTCAGCTTGAAAGCAAATGGAGCCTTTGAGATAAATCTGCTTTTGCTGTGGGAAACAGTGCAGTTGGGCAATTTCAAAAAAAAAAATGGACACAGGCAGACTAATGAGAGATGATCATGTTAATTATTTTCATGCTGGTTTTAACCAGCTTGGTTGAGAGGCCCTTCTCCACAAGGGCCAATAGGTTAAGCGTCTTCTCAAGCGTTTCCCAGCAATAAGACAACCCTGCGCTGCTATAGGAACAGCATATAGGTTTACTCCATGGATAACAAACATGACTTTTTCCACAATGTTTCCATGAGGATGACCGTACTGTGACTTACAGACACTCACTGAAGCCAAACGAGGGCAGTTTGTGGTCAGCGGGACAGTGTGGCAATTGATTGAACCTTAGAGGTCGGAAAACATTGATGGGAGAACATAACACAGATATTCTATCAATCTCACAGATAGTGGGTCACGTTCTCTTCCCGATGCTTGAAGCTATTTTCAAGATTATAGTCTTTATCTTGCAGTTTTCTAATAGTATCTACTGCACTCTTTGACCTGTAAAGTCTCAACTCCTCCTCCAGTAGCTTGCTTTTCATCACAAGCATCTTTTAAAATCTATTTATTTATGTGTTGCTTCAGGCCGTGCTGTCCCTATTTCTTGGCCATGTCAGTTATTTTTGCATCATCATTTCCGCACAAGTTGTCCTAGGTACCGCACCTTTCTTGTCTATCAGAGGTCTGATTTTCCCACCATCCTGTCTGCACTGCCTCATAAACTGTCATCCTTCATGTGAGAGACATGTGATCCTCTTGGGAAAGAACAAATACTGAGCTGTCCCCATCAATGTCCTAAAAAGGAGATGGCCTTCTATTAGTACTTCTATCAACATCAAATTCTATATTAGATGATGAAATAAATAGGTATATTCAATTATATCAATTTTAAATATATTATTAGATTTTTACAGCATACAGTCAACAAAATTTAAGTAATGCTTTAAGGCTTTTGTGTCTTGTTAACAGATATTTTTAGACCTCATCTCCTCTCTGTATCCTGGCAGTTCTGCTAACATTGTCAAATCAGCCTGTTTCTGTTCTGTCTCAGTCTGTCACCAACCCTGGTTCAACAAATCCTCCCTGACAGATACACAAAGCAGCGAGTGTCCATCCCTTTGCCCTGCTGGAGAGCTATCCAAGTTCAAGCCTCAGTGCCTGCTTCTAAAAGCCTCGACTGCATCCCAAGGTTGCTGTAACAGGACCTTGAAGATTTTTGCTCAAGTGCTTTGGCTTAATAGGTAAAGGCCCTCTAATATCCGGAGGGGATCAGGATGTAATACTGGCAATGTTTCTTTGGCACCCTCTTAAAGCCCCTTCATTCAAATCCAGAACATCAGTGAAAACAGAAGATCATTTCGACATGAGTGGGATTTGGATGGTTTCCACTGCTGCAGTGTAATTTAGGAAAGTTTCAATTACCTGAATGTTTGCATCAAAAAAGGTGATTTAGATTTGACGAGCAAATTCCACTGTGTCATAGTAGAGTTTGATATACAATAGTGACACACGGTTTTCCTCATTCTTGGACAAAAATTAATTGTTTTGCATGTTTGTACATGAGTACGAATTAGAAGTAGTTTGTGAAATAGTCCTTATGGCTCAATTCATGCACCACAAAATTTTGTACCACCAAATTGCTTGGGCAATAAACACGTTTGAACCCACAAGATGTTGGAGGTTAATTTCCATGCATAAGTTGGCTTTTCTTTTTTCAGTTTAAAAGTTAACAAAAAAACACAGTCATTATACCTGTAAGTTGTGTTAAAGCTATATCCAGAGGCAGTGTCCAAAGTCATTACAAACTTGTAAGCTTTAACCAGCAAAGATTTAGTAATGAGTACAACATGCAGATAATAAGTGACTTTCGCATTACGAGTGCACATGTACAGACTTTGTGAGTTCAAAGTTCACGACTACCAAACATTCCGGTAGCCGCCTTGCTTTTGTATAGAGACAATACTGTCACACCTGAACAACTGCCGTTTAAAGTCTACTTCAAGCTTTAAATCTCCATTATGCCAGGTGCCCATTGTGCCATAGTGAAGTGTGGGAACATGTATCATCTAGCACAGTGGAAAAAAGCAAACCTGCAGCATACATGCGTGTAACTTCGGGACCAGCGTGTGTTCATGTCCGCCGCCATTCACGTTATATACATTCCCTATGGAGCTGAAGGGTCCGGACAGATGTAATTGTTGGATTAAAGCAGTAAGTCTATATTATAACATAATTAAATAGTGTTGTGTATTGTTCAAATTCTTGCTTGATTGACACGAGTCTAAACCCTCAAGTAGTAGGCACTGACAGGCCTGGATCTAGGATGTAGTTCTTTGTATGTTGGTAATGAAGCTTGATCTACACACACATGTAATTAAGGCCATTGATAAGTACGCTGGTATAAAATAAAATTGCAAATCATTGAAAATGTGTGGTACTTAAACTATAGTAGTATCGACCTATAGATCTAAGTAAGCAGGTTATGCCTTGTAGCGAAATTTACTCAGAATGACAAAACCAAAGTTCAGCTGTCAAACCACTCGCTTACCTTCTTTGTAGTCGTTTTGGAGTCCTGCAAGTAAGGGTGCTTGGTCCTTTGACAACAAAAAAATCTACTATGTCAGTGTACATACAGGGGGGCCATTTTGGCCAATTTCTGCAACGTGGCTGCGAATGCAAGCGCAACTAGTTTATCCTTGCGTTTGCGGGTACAACCGGGAAGACCCCTATGCATACAATATGCTCGTAGATCAAGAACTTTCCATAAATTAAATGTACCGATAGAGCATGTTTGGTAGCCACATTCCCATGATGCTTTGCGCGAGCGGAGATGCAAAAGTCGCTTATAGAAATGCTCAACTTACAGAAATGTAGCCTAAAATTGGCCAAGATCTTTACTCCAAACAGAGTCAGCGGGAAGTTAAGAGTTATCATTGCCTGTTTTGGTGCTTTAGTAGACAGTAGATGGGAATATGGAGTCATGACACTTTTCTTTTGAGAAGAAACTAGAATGCATCCATGCAAGCACACAGCAAACAAACCCCAAATAGCCCTGCTTGAGTACAGACCCTCCTACTATGTGATCTGGATAAATAATACAGCTAATCACTTGACCATCTAAATAATCAAACATAATTTTGCACAGCCCTTTGACAAAATATATTTAAATTTATAGATGTCTAAATATTGGGAAAAAAGAAAAGGATCACCACGTATTTGTTTTGACAGGCCTCTGATTTCTCACTCATTTATCCTCCCAGCCCCCGCATACATGTCCTGTGGGGATAGCCACCTGTCTCGGCTGACTCACGGACGGACCAACAGCCAGCTCTTTGTGACTGGGTGGGGTGAGGAGGGGTAAAGCCTCTTAGCAGGCTGTTACTGATAGGACTCCGGAGACTTCTGCTGTTAGGGAGGGATTATGGAAGTGGCGGACTTCACCAATACCGTGTTTCTTTCAATCATTACTTACCAATGGAGACATTTTTTAATCATGCAGCTTTGGCTTCTACTTGCCAAATGCAAGAGCAGGGTTAATCCATACAATCAACAGTGCACAGAGGCAAGCCGGGGTGACATCAGCTTAAAAAACGTGGTGTGGTGTCTGCGCCAACTGATAGCTGACCTCCCAGCGTTCAGGCCTCTGGCAGGTGCATTAATGATTGCCTCTGACCAGGATCATTGTTTGAATCACTGGTGCACTGCTCAGAGCCAGCTCGCTTGCATATGTAGATAAATGACAAGATATACTGCACTCACACTCTTTTCTGAGCTGCAGCCACGTAGGTGAGGATGTTCTTACCTTTGCCAGGGGAGTAATGAAGACAAATGGTTATGCAGACTGCTGATAGGGTAAAAGTGCTGGAGGAGCAAGACATACATCCTCACCTCTAAAACTACCAGCCCATTTAGTGCTAAATCACCCTGCTAATGGCCTTTCAGAAATGCTTCCTCATTTATTTATGCTGACACCAAAAAAGTTCCAATCTCCTGCACTACAGAAGTGTTCACCATCAAAAGGCTGATATATTTTCATACATTGCAGTATTTTATTTAATCTGTGTTTGTAAAAAGGAAAATGATGGACAATCTGAGGAACTTGGCAAGCAGTCTGACATAGCATGGATTCCTGTGCAGCCCACATCTGAAAACAGTAGGGTGAGAGAAGTGTGGCTGCAAGGCTTTCACACATGCTTTTGCTGTACTGATATTCCAGCTTCAGAAAACATTTTATGGCACCATTATAGTCCAGTGGCAGCACACCTAAGCGTGTTTTGGAGTATATACAATTTTGTTTTTGCATATTTCATCAATCTGACATGTACTGATCACAAAACCAATAGATGCCACCTTTGCATCCTTGAGCATTTTTTTTTCACAGGCAAAATTCAAAATGGCTGCTGTTCAAAGTTTTGATTAGCTCTAACTTGATTAATTTTGAACAGTGAGAGTTGTATTTGGTGGCAAATCATACATTTTCTTTCTTTCAAAGGTCTTTTTATTATTATTAATTGAAGTATCAATACAATACAAAGTATTAGAAATTTTCATTTTTGTTTCAACCAAACAGTAAAAAACTAGAACTTAAAGCCAACAAATGTAAATGCTTCAAAGCACAAAAACCTTTAAATAAACAATAAAAAAAAAAAAAAATACAAAGAAAAATTGTGTGTGTGAAGTGGGGGTGGGGTAAAGGGGATATGAGCTACTCAGAAACTATAATCGTGGGTCTTTCAAAGAAATCAAGAAACGGGCGCCATAATTTATAGAATTTGTTTTCAGAGCCACAGACTGTATATCTGATTTTTTCTAAATCCAAACAGGACATTATATCTTTTATCCACTGTAAATGTGAAGGGGGCGAAGAGTCTTTCCACTTCAGTAATACAGCACGTCTGGCCAATAATAATGAAAATTTGAATACTTTTAATTTGGAACTTGGCAAGACAAGTTCTGGAGCCACACCAAAAATGGCGCATAATGGATCAGGTTTAATTTGATATTGCAGGACTTCAGACATAGTGATAAAAACAGAATGCCAAAAATTCATCAATGCAGGGCAGGACCAATACATGTGAAGCAAAGTGCCAGGAGCGCTACCACACTTTTCACAAGTTGGGTCTATATCCGAGTAAATACGTGCTAACTTAACCTTGGACAGGTGCATCTGGTGTACAATCTTAAATTGAATAAGAGCGTGACGAGCACACATTGATACAGTGTGAACCTGGCCAAGAATAGAGTCCCACAGTTCATCAGTAAAAGTAAAATTAAGATCTTGTTCCCAGTTCAATTTGATAGCGGCCATAGAAGAAGATTGTAAATTTGAAATTAAATTATATAAAACTGACATTACCCCCTTAGAAGTTGGTTTAACTAATAAAAAATCATCTAGAGGATTATCAGAAGGTTTTTGAGGGAATTGTTTTGTCATGGTTTGCACATAATGTCTGACCTGGAGGAAGCGGAAAAAATGTGTAGAAGTGATGTCGAATTTGGTGGAAAGTTGAGAAAAACTTGCAAATTGACCATCAAAATATAAATCCGCAAAAGATTTTAAACCTTTTCTGTGCCATATATGAAATGCACTATCAATAGTTGATGGGGTAAATAAATGATTTGCGGCAATTGGACTTCTAATGGAAAAAAACTGAAGACCGAAATTTTTCCTGAATTGAGACCAAATTCTAAGAGACTGACGAACTACTTTATTATTACCCAGTGTAGACAAAGCAAGGGGAAGTGGTGAACCTAAAATTGCCGGTAGGGAAGTTTGATTGTCCACATGTGACTCCATAAGGATCCAAATAGGTGATTTGGGTTCCAGATAAAAATGTTTCCAATATAACATGCACCTGATATTTGCTGCCCAGTAGTAATATTGAAAGTTAGGCAGAGCCATGCCACCTACTGATTTGGGTCTTTGAAGAAAAACTTTCCTCAATCTCGGATGTTTACCATTCCAAATAAATGAGGTAATCAGAGAGTCCAAAGACTTAAAAAAGGATTTAGGAATAAAAATGGGGAGACATTGAAACAAATATAAAAACTTTGGAAGTAACATCATTTTTACAGAATTGATTCTGCCAATTAAAGACAAGGATAATGGGGACCATTTGGAAAGTATTAACTTGCACTGGTCAAGTAAGGGGAGAAAATTATTTTTAAACAAGTAATTAAATTGTTTAGTGACACATATCCCAAGATAATTAAAATGATCAATAACAACCTTGAAAGGAAAATTTTCAAAATCCTGAACTTGAATCTTTTCATTAATCAGAAACAGTTCACTCTTATTAAGATTAATTTTATAACCAGAAAACCTACTAAAACTATCCAAAATATTAAGTATAGCGGGTAATGAAGTAAGTGGGTTGGAGAGAAATAATAAAAGATCATCAGCATAGAGTGAAACCCTATGCTCAATGCCACCCCTACGAATGCCTAGAAAGTCCCGGCTCCCACGGATTGCAATAGCTAACGGCTCAACTGCCAAGGCAAAGAGCAACGGGCTCAAAGGACAGCCTTGCCTCGTACCACGGTAAAGTCTAAAATAGTCAGAATAGCGACAATTAGTTAACACTGAAGCTAAAGGACTAGCATAGAGAAGTTTAATCCAGGAACAGAAGGAAGGACCAAAACCGAACCTCTCCAAAGTAAAAAACAAATACTCCCACTCAACCCTATCGAATGTCTTTTCAGCGTCCAAACTAATAAGACATTCAGGTATGTTGTGGTGAGGAGTATAAATAATATTAAACAACCGCCGCAAGTTAAAAAAAGAATGGCGATTTTTAATGAAACCGGTTTGGTCCTGTGAAATTATAAAAGGAAGAATCTTTTCCAACCTTGAAGCTAACAACTTTGACAAAATTTTAACATCGGTATTTAACAAGGAAATAGGCCTGTAAGAAGCACAATCAACAGGATCCTTATCCTTTTTAAGCAACACAGTGATACAGGCCTGATAGCATGAAGGAGGAAGTGTACCAGAGTCAAGCGACTCTGTAAAAACTTGACAAAGGAAAGGGGCGAGGTCATCAGAGAATTTTTTGAAAAAATCAGCGGAAAACCCATCAGGTCCTGGAGATTTTCCTGATTGCATGGATGATATTGCCAGCTGAATTTCTTCTTTTGTGATGGGAGCTTCTAAAATTTGCCGAGATTCTGAAGAAATCGAAGGAATATCAATAGAATCAAAAAAAATTTCCAAATCCTTTAAGTTTGTTGTATATTCTGAGGTATATAATTTGGAATAAAATGACCTGAAAATATCATTAATCGCTTGTTGGTCAGATGTCACCTCTCCTTTATCTGTCCTAACTCCAGTAATAATTTGCTTAGCTCTAATACCACGTAGTTGATTAGCTAGAAGTTTACTGGTTTTTTCGCCATGTTCATAAAATTCACTCTTGTTCCTTATTAAACAACCTTCAATTTGTCGAGTAGAAAGTAAATTAAATTTAGTTTGTAATGTCATACGTTCCTTGTACAGAGCGGGTGATGGAGATTGAGCATATTGTCTGTCAATGTCCAGGATTTGATCTAAAATAGCCTTCTGTTCCTGTATTAAGGATCGTCTTTTAAATGCTGCCAATGAAATAAATTCCCCCCTAAGAAATGCCTTCATGGCCTCCCATATCGTTTTATTTGACATACCAGGAGTTTTATTTTCTTTCAAAAAAAAATTAATTTTAGAAGAAATATTCGCAACCAATTTTTCATCTGTAAGTAATAATGGATCCAATCTCCAATGCTTTCTCATGGAGTCACATCCATGGAGGATCATTTTAAGTACAAGAGGGGCATGATCAGAAACCGAGATGCTATCATAACTGCAAGAGCAAAGGTTATTAATTAATAAATTGTCAACAAAAAAATAATCTATTCTGGTATAAGTATGGTGTACGTGAGAGAAAAAAGAATAGTCCCTGCCGTTAGGATGTAAAAAACGCCAAGGATCTGTAAGGCTATATTCCTCAAGAAAAGACTTAACATAAGTTGCAGATTTATTAAGACTAGCAGGTTTTGAAGATGAGCGATCTAAGATCGGATCCATATACAAATTAAAGTCACCCCCAAGAATTAGAGAATGAGTATTTAAATCTAGAAGTTGCGAAAAAAGGTTGCGAAAAAAGTGCACATCATCAAAATTCGGTGCATACAGATTAGCCAAAGTGACATGTTTATCGCCAAGTTTACCTGATACTATTACAAATCGTCCATTTTTATCTGATACAACATTAGAGGGAATAAATGGGATATTTCGATCAATAAGAATAGCAGCGCCCCTGGCCTTAGCTTTAAAATTTGAATGAAAAAATTGTCCTGACCAACATTTTGACAAACGCAAGTGGTCGGAATCCTGCAAATGGGTTTCCTGCAAAAACAGTACCCCAGGCTTAAACTGCTTTAGACGTGACATGACTCTCTTTCGTTTAATTGGATGGTTCAACCCCTTCACATTCCAGCTTACCAAAGTAAGATTACTATTCATTCAAAGAGTAAAATTTATATATTATGTTGTGTAGCCCAAAGAAGAATAAAGTGAGGTACGGGTAAAAAAAAAAAAAAAAGGAAGGGGTAAGGGGGGTGTAAATAAAACCATAACAAAAAAACAAAACAAAAAAAAAATAAATAAAAAAAAAAAAATAAAAAAATCCAACAACCAAACCTATAACAACACTTCAGCCGGTTGCAAAAAAACAGCAACCGCTCCATCTCCTGCTCTATTTTCATCCTAACAGAATGCTCCCATACAACTGGCTTCAATCCTGCATAATATGAACGTTTTACCCTAAAAAAAAAATAAATAAATAAGATAAAATTAAAAAAAAAGAATTAAGTAAAC
This sequence comes from Pholidichthys leucotaenia, assembly GCA_020510985.1. Lineage (NCBI taxonomy): Eukaryota > Metazoa > Chordata > Actinopteri > Cichliformes > Pholidichthyidae > Pholidichthys > Pholidichthys leucotaenia. The sequence goes on along the minus strand of CM035836.1, from coordinate 184,102,311 downwards.
AACAACGTATAGGGAGCCAATTTTACCTTGTTTTTAAACATCTGAAAATGCATCAATGTCCAGTCAGTGCAGCTTCAATGAAGTAACAAGCAGTCCAGCGCGGCAGCTGGTCAACCCAGAAATGTCCAGTTCAAGGCGAAAATTGCTGGTTTCTCTCCATAGTTTGCATGAAGCGGGTGGCCTCTGAGACGGACGCCAGCCACTGGTTTTTGCCGTCTGGAAGAGTTATCCGGAGCCTGGCGGGGAAAAGAAGAGAAGGACGAAAACCTCTCTTGTACAACTCGGACATAACCTCCTTATATTCGGCTCGTTGCTTCTGAACGTCGGCGTTATAATCCTCGTAGAACTGAAGTTTATGCCCACGATATTCCAAAGTCCCACGGCGTCTCCGCGCTTCTCTCATCACCAAGTCTTTGGTCCAAAATCGGTGGAAACAAATAATGACAGCGCGCGGCTTCCCATTCGGACTCGGCTTGGACATGAGGCTGCGGTGGGCTCTATCCAGCTCTGGGGGAGATGGCAAAGTTTGTGCGCCAAAGACGTCCACCAACAGCCGAGAAAAAAATTCAGATGGCCGTGGACCCACATCAAAGGACTCCGGCAGACCCACCAGACGAATATTCAGCCTCCTGCTTCTTCCCTCCAGGTCAGAAAGTTTGTTTTTCAAAAGTTTGTTCTCCTCCTGTATTGACTCGCATGTAACTTCAAGCGCCGCTAGGCGCTGGCTGACGTCCTCCGCGTTGTTTTCAAGGTCGCCAATGCGTTGCTCCTGGTTCGCCACATCTGCATGAATTTTGTCCAGCTTACCATTAATAAGTTCAAATGAAGCTTTGAAGTCAGCAGCTATGGACATTCTGTGTTGCTCTAGCAAGGCAACAAGTGCAGGGTTAAGGCTGATACTAGCATCCTCAGCTAAGCTGGTGTTAATATTGTTCCCTGCTGCCTCCTTTTCAGTCTGCTTTCTTGTTTTGGACATATTTCAAAACAGATTCTGCACGTATTAAATGTCCAAAACATTAACAGCTTACAGCAAAATAGGGTTTAAAAAGTAAAGAAAAAAATATAGCAGGAGCCAGCAACGCACACACCTACTCCATTGCCAGCACACCTGAAGCAAATCATACATTTTAAAGGGCAAGGAATCCATTGGAAACCATAGAATGATGATTTAAGCAGTGAAAATAACCTCTGACCTTTAGGTCAAGATCAGAGGTCAATATTCCCAAACTCTTGTGAATATGATAACTACAGAAAGAAATGATGTGTGTAATGGAGGTGTCGGTCTAAGGAGTACCAGCTTGTGACCTCAGGAAGGATACGTGAATTTAAGCTGGATCGTTAGATGTGTAATTGCCACAGGCTGTCCGGTTAGAACAGTTAATAAAGTGGATCCAGTCCAAACACACACTTTTCTCATGCCACTCATTTACTGAAAGCCTTTTCTTGAGCATCTAGATGGATGAGTGCGTTTATGTACGGGTGTGTGTTAAGTCACACAGAAAAATGCACAGAAAAATGAAAGTGAGTCATGGAGAGGAGAGCCAAAAACAACAGCACAACTTAACAGTCCGATACAGTAATCGTGAGCGTAACTTCTTATACTCCCTCCTAACTGCAGAACTGCTTTGCCCATCAAGGTGAGAAAGTCAGCAGTGTGTGATTGCTGACACAAGATTGGTCCAGAAGATGGGCGGATGGGGTCACTGATTGGTCTGTTTAGTTTGAAGTCAACGCACCAATCAGCAGCAAGTACTGTTTATGCTCTGTCTCTGATGAGCTGGAGACCCTTTTGTACAATGTGGACTTTTCAAATTGATGCTATTGGTGTCTCTATGAAGTATCTTGGATGAGTTTGCACTTGGATGACCTCTAACCTTTGAGTGATCTCTGACCTCAGAGGTCAGTTTTCCCTAAATCTTGTAATTCAATTCAGTTTTATTTATATAGCGCCATTTCACAACAACAATCATCTCATAGCACTTTGAACTGTAGGGGAAAACCCCACAATTGCAGAAAGGCCCCAGCAATCAGGTTTTCCCTGTGAGCAAGCACTTTGTGACGGTGGAGAGGAAATCTCCCTTTTAACAGGAAGAAACTTAAGCAGAACCAGGCTCAGGGAGGGGCAGTCATCTGCTACGACTAGCTGGGGGGTGAGGGGATAGAGAAGAAGAAGAAAAGAACAGACATATAGAGAGCAAACAGTGCGATGGGGACTCAGTCTATGGGAGAGAGCAAACAGATGTTAATGACCAGCAAAAATATTTCACTGAGAGGGAAGAAAGGAGTGAAGCCCGGTGCATTGTTGGAGGTCCCCCGGCTGTCTAAACCTATTAGCAGCATAACTAAAGGAGGGTTCAGGGTTTGTAACAAAATAACTACACAAAGGAACAATGTAGCCTTTTCAAATCAATATCATAATGTCTCAGACAAATCTTGGATGGCTTAGACTCAGCTCTCTGACTATGGGTTTAGGGTGAAAAGGTCAAAGGTCAATGTTAACATTCCCTATGCTCCATTACTAGAGAACGAGTAAAGTTAGGGTCAACAAAGTTGCTACACATGTTCACCTTGGGACCCCAACCCACAACTATGGGTTTGGGGTCCAAAGGTCAAAGTTAGCTTTCCCTATGCCCTATTACTATAGAATGAGTAAAACTGGGGTCACCTTGACCTCTGACTATGGTTTTGGGATTGCAAGGTCAAGGTCAAATTGCTATTTAAACTATATCTCAACAACAAAGAAAGATAGGGTCACCTAACTTGGTGCACAGGTTCACCTTTGGACCCCAACCTACAACTATGGGTTGGGGGCAAGAGGTCAAAGGTCAAGGTCAAAATGCCCCATAAACTATATCTCAACACTGACACCTAAGATCACCAAACCCTGAGACCCTGACCTCTGACTATGGGTTTGAGGTCAAAAGGTTGAAGGTTTCAGTTAGCTTCCCCATGCCCTATAGCTCTAGAAGTAAAGCTTGTCATAAACGCCCGTCAGGGCAGGGAAAAAGGCTCCATGCGCAGGCTGTGAGTTTGCAAGTTTATTGCACAAAGCAGAGATATAACACAGAAGAGCACAGTCTGCTAAATAGCAAACGTTAAGGCAGGAAAAACGCCAGCAAACCTGGAAATAACGAGCCACAAAATACAGGCTGGAGAGAGGGAAAAAGAGGCAAGCGAAGAAACACTTATGTCTTGGAGAGGAGGATAACCAGTAGAGTGCCATGCCCAGCGACGGTGCACAGTCCTTTAAATAACTCTACAAACACACTAAGATAAGTCGTGACAGGTGTGAGCAATCTGAGTGAGCAACAGAAAAATGAAGAGGCAATCAGGTCAGCTGGGGAGGATCAGAGTTGACAGCTGACAGGCCATGTCAACCCCGAGAGAGAGAAAAGGAAACGACAAAATAAGTGATGATGATAAATAAAGATAGGTAAACCCAAACATGTAAGTAACAAAACTACAATGAACGCTAATAGGAAAAATAAGTCATACCAGGAGCAATACAGAATATGTGAAAACCAACTAAAGATAAAATAACAAGAATTAGAACTCAAAATACAATATTATACCAATAAGGGGAAAAAACAAAGAGACAGAGCCAATGGGAATTCCCCCCATGCTCAGATTGTGACAGAGCCCCCCCCCCCCCACACACACACACACACACTCAAGGGGTGGACACCAGACACTAAAGGAAATAAAGACAGCGTCAAAAAACAAAGTCCCGCTCAGAGTCTACACCAGTCAACATAAGCAATTAGACCCCTCCGGACCAGAAGACTTGAACGTTCAGGAGGAACGTTCAGGAGCGACAAAAATCCCAGACCTGGTGGATGGCAAGGTGGTCCGAGTTGGGTAGCCTGCCAGAGAACATGGGCCACCCAACCTAATGGCTAAGTCCATCAGGCGGCTGTCCCAAGTCCCAGACCCACCAGATGGTCCAGATGACCGTATTGGGTGGCCTCCCAGAGAACCTGGGCCACCCCAATCTGCAGTGTTGCCTGTCGGGTGGTCTGCCTGAGTCTTTCAACCACCCGAATAGGAGAGGTAGTCTAGGAGGCGGTCCCAGGGCAAACAATGGACCGGAAGGGGGAATTCGGACCCAAGGGGGAATTGGAAAAATCTGGGCAATGTTTGGTTGAGGAGAAGGGGAAACCATGACAGCATCTGGCTGAGGAGAGGGAACCCCGACGGCGTCCGCGGTGGTTCTAGGCAGGATTAAAGTTGCACCCACAGGGGACCCGGTCTGGGACACTGCAGCACCCGCAGTGACTCCGAGCTGGAGCTCTGCCACACCCGCAGTGGCTCCGGGCTGGAGCTCTGAAGCACACGCGGTCGCTCCGAGTTGGAGCTCTGCAGCACCCGCGGTAGCAGTGGAGCCCGATGAGGAGAGCCCAGAAGCAGTTGGCAGCTGCAACTGGCTTGCCCCACCCTGAGTAGGACAAGAAATCTCTCGAACTGATGAGGTTGTAACAGAACAGAGCGATCCAGGCTGGGGCAACTCGAGTCCCTTCATCTGGGCGTTGTCTCTCGGCATGGTCACCTTGGAAGACAAACACAGAAAAGACACCGGAGAAGAATCACCGGTAGCAGTGGAGCCCGGCGAGGGGAACTCTGGAGCAGAAGATATCTGCAACTGATTTCCCCCACCACAAGCCAGACAAGATTTCTCTGAATCTGCGAAAAGAGAAGCAAAACAGAGTACTTGCCTGGACTCAAGCTCCACCACTGTCCAGGACTCTGGCAAACCTGCTGCGGCGACCATAGCAGCAGACGTCATGGTGAGTACAACTCCAGGACCTCCGGGCAAAGCATCCGACGCAGGTGGCTCATCCGGCGTGGTGGCTGGAGGTCACCTCACCGCTGGCGCCATGTTCTGCTCAGCTGAAACCATGGGACACTCTGCTGTTGGCACAGGCCTCAGGTCACCGGAAGCACTCTCCCTCCATCCGGGTCACAGCTGCGGGGCTGGAACTAAGTCCTCTAGGACCTCAGGCTCCTCCATCATCCGGCGGTTCCATCCCAAAACCGACGGACACTCAGGGTTAGTTGGAGGAGACATGGGACTAGCAGGTGAGGAAATAACATCGGCAGCAGGTGATGAGAACTCAGTGGGTTGCAAGATCTGAGTCTCACCACCAGGAGTTAGGTACGATAGTTCTTTATTATTAGAGGAGGAATGAAAAAGCACTTGCCTTTCCTCCCAAGACATGATGGAAGCTACTGCAGATGAGCCAGATGTTGTTCTTCCTGGAGCGGCAGAAGTCATCTGGTGAGATGCCGGAGTCCGGGGACGCTGGATCGTCGGTGCAGACTGCGACGAAGGAAAGCCCATAGCCCCAGGGAGCGGAGCCAGGGAACGCCTCTCCGATGGCACCGGGTCTCGCAATGTCAAAACCAGGGGACACTCTTTCGTCGGCACAGGCTTTCGGACCCAGAAGGTGCTTCTCTCCTTCACAGGGCATGGTTGTGAGACCAGACCATGGCCCTTGGGATCCATAGGCCCCTTCGTTGTCCGGCAACTCCCTCCCAGGACCAGTGGACATTTCAGGGAAACAAGAGAAACAGGTGAGGAGGTGGTAACAGCAGCAGGTAGTGACGGCTCAGCTCGATCGGGCCATTGCCACTGAGCTTCACCGCCGGGAATAAGGCAAGACAATTCATTATTAGGAGTTGATAAATGAAAAGGTACTTGCCTTACCTCCCGAGGCTTGGTGGTGGCAGGTGTGGGACCAGATGACGTCTCTTTTGGGGCTGCGACGGCCGTCTAGCGAGATGGGTGGAGCACCAGAGTCAGGGGATGCTCAGTTGTTGGCTCAGGCTCCGCTCCACCTGGTGAAGTTTTCCCCAGCTGCTGTAGATACTTGGGCAGGAGCCACAGCTTATATTCCAACATTAACTCCGCCTCTGCCGCCAAAACCCGCTGGCGTTCCTCCAGCTCCTGCGCAGTGGGACCGTCGGGAGGCGCAAGGACATTGTGCCCAAGCCGAGAACCTGTGGGCTCTTGCAGAGTTGAAGGGCCAGCAGGTGGTGCAAGCTGTTGCTCAGGAGGAGGAGACAGGGCTACAGCAGAATGACGGTGATGGCTTCGGCACTTCCGTATCCCGGACCACTTGCTCGAGAGCCCCAGTTGTACTGCAGGGAAGTCCCTCACCCACTCACTGAGACGTCGTTGGGAGTCAACCACCGTGGTGAGGAGAGCAGCCAGGCCCGGGCAGCTCCAGAGACTGGGACATGTCTCGATCATTCGGGCCGCACTGTCCACAAACCCCAAGGCAACCTCCGGAGTCTGGGTAGCCTGAGCCTTAGAGGCAATATTTACAATGAGTTCTCCCACCCTCACACTCCTCCTCATTGATTCCAAAAACACGTAAGTCCATGGTAGCCATAACACCAAAACCTCTGGACAAAAACAAGAAATGAGGGAGCGAAAAAACAAAACACCAAACTCACAACCGCTGGTGCCCACACTGGCGGCACTCTCCTGTCATAAACGCCCGTCAGGGCAGGGAAAAAGGCTCCATGCGCAGGCTGTGAGTTTGCAAGTTTATTGCACAAAGCAGAGATATAACACAGAAGAGCACAGGTTGCTAAATAGCAAACGCTAAGGCAGGAGAAACGCCAGCAAAGAAATAACGAGCCACAAAATACAGGCTGGAGAGAGGGAAAAAGAGGCAAGCGAAGAAACGCGTCTTGGAGAGGATAACCAGTACAGTGCCGCGCCCAACAACGGTGCACAGTCCCTTAAATAAGGCCACAAACAAACTACGATAAGTCAAGACAGGTATGAGCAATCTGAGTGAGCAACAGAAAAGTGAAGAGGCAATTAGATCAGCTGGGGAGGATCGGAGTTGACAGCTGACAGGCCATGTCCCCGCAGCTGTCAACCCCGAGAGAGAGAAAAGGAAACGGTAAAATAAGTGATGATGATAAATAAAGACAGGTAAACCCAAACATGTAAGTGACAAAACTACAATGAACGCTAACAGAAAAAATAAGTCATACCAGAAACAATACACAATATGTGAAAACCAACTAAAGATAAAATAAGAATTAGAACTCAAAATACAATATTATACCAATAAGGAGAAAAAACAAAGAGACAGAGCCCGGTGGATTTCCCCCCCTGCTCAGATTGTGACAAAGCTAGGGTCACCAAACTTTGTACAAAGGTTCACTCTGTCACCCTGACATCTGCCTCTGGTTTTGGGATTGCAAGGTTAAAGGTCAGTGTCAAAATGCCATGTAAACTACACCTCAACAACAAACAGAGGCTAAGGGGTCCCACTGGCAGCCACCAGTATTTTTCTTTTTTTTTGTTTTTGGTTTCTAATGGATTCCCTGCCCTTGAAAATTTGAGATTTGCCACCACAATCAAGTCTGTATGTTCATTATTAATCAAGTTATGGCCAATTAAACTTTGGACAATGCCATTTTGAATTTTGCCTATAAAAAATGCTCAAGGATGCCAAGGTTTTGTGATCAATACATGTGAAATTGATGGAATATGCGAAAAAAAAATGCATATACTCCAAAACATGGTTTAGTGAGATTTTGGCATTTGGCAACCAGACTATTAATTGTTAGTATGATTTTAACCTCTGCTCAGGAAGTTACATTTTCTGTTTAGTTTGTCTGTTTGGGTGCTTGTTTGCCTGTTAACCTATTGACTATTGGACTTCTTAGTTTGACATGGACCAAAGTTTTAGGTGTGGAACCTTCCCTGAACTATTGTCCAGACCAAATAGCCGGAATTTGGTCCACCAAAAAGAGGTGGTTTCGGTCCGGATCAAACTGAACCTTGGTCCAGTTTGTTTAGAGAATGGAAAATTTTCAGAAAGTTTTGGACTTTCAGAGCAAACACAGGAAGCTACAGCAGCCAAAAAGAGGGAAAATGAGCCGTGGTAGCATTCAGGACAGGACAGTTTTTATTTGAAATATGGCCATTAGCAGCATAAATAGTCCATTGAAAAAATCATAAAGATGCAGAAACTTAAAGATATTTTCAGAGAGGACATGACAGGGCTTATGAAAAAATGGATGTGCATTGCCACTTGAAAATCCTCATGACTAATGAGAATTACAAATGTCCTGTTAATGAAGACCTGGATAAAATTCTATCCCCACAAAGCTAGTATATTAATATGATGGAGTCTTCCCTAGTTTCAACTTAAAGTGCAGCTACCAATGTGTCCAATGCTGCAGAAAACACCCTGGATGGTGAATAGCATGTCTGCAGGTCTATACTAACAACACAAATGTCATTATGACGCCAAGACAGAGTTGTGTCATGTAAAGCTGTTTGGTTCACTTGGATAAGGAACAGTGTGAAGCCAAACTTGACCAGACTAAATGCAGACAATGTAAAAAAGAAAAAAACAAGTTCTACAACTGGCCCGATTTCTATGAAATTTGGCGGAAGAGCAAAGCCTTGGGCTTTGAAGAGTTACAACTCAATGTGTAGATTCAGGGTGTGTTTTTTTCTAGACATGTTGTTTTAATGATGCATGAACTTTAAGAAAAAATAAACATACAAAAATTCTGGCATATAGTGTATGGGAAGTGGATATCTATGCGATATAGTACAATATGGTATGTTTTAAAAAAACATATGGATCCAGCACTGGCATGTTGGCGGAGGTATATGCTTTCTGATCATTATTGCTCTGAATTTCTTCTGCTCCTAAATAAGTTGGATCAAAGACATGTTTTAATGTTGATTTATTATATAACATAAAACGTGCTTCAAACATTTTGTTCACACAACATCTAAGGTTGAATACTTTAAGTAATCATTAAGGAATGCTCAATTCTTGGCGAGAACATATGCGGCAAGGTGGTTGGCCTTCTACAGAGGTCTGATTCATCTTGTTTGTCTCCCTTGCCTTATGTTGTGATCTCTCTACATTATTTCCTCAGATTCGCGGTATGTTAACTTTGTCGATCCTCTTGCCAATGGGAAATGAAATCTGTCAGCTCATGAGCAGCTTTCCCTAAATGATGCTATGTGTTTTTGGAGCCCTGCAGCCATGTCTATTCACAGCGCCTGTCAACAAAAAGAAATGCACTGACTTTATGACTCGCACAACAGCAACACTGGCTGGGCCAAAAGTCTGTACTTTTCCTCAAAGTCATTAAATAAATCCTGAAAGTGAGGGAGGAATTGAGTTTAGTCCAAATTAATCTGATTTTGTTGCAATAAACAATGATGGATGGGGAAGCGTTCGTTGGTGTGTTTGCTTGGAAGCCTAATCGTCTATCAGGGGAGCATAAATCAGTTCAGGTGAAGGCAAATGTAGAAACAGGTTCATACAGGTCTCATGGAATCTTTTTTCCTTTAATACCCTACAGCTTGAAATCTATGCAGGCTGATAACACTCAAAAATTTTCAGGTATATGTTGAGCAAATCTGCCTCCAAACCAGGGGTAGACAACACCTACTGTAGAGAGATCTGGTTTTATCAGCAGTTGCACCAAGCCACAAAACATATTTCAGCCTTAAAATAAAATCAAAATAGTTATACAACAGTTCCGACAGAGCAATCTGATTGAGCAGTGGAGGTTCCAAGAGTTATTCCCCAATAATTGCACTCGGATGTTTCTCCAAATATATCTCACTCCGCTCCAGAAGTGTTCTAATAATCTTTAAATTATAGTTAATACTGTGGTGGACACAATACACATGGCATTTCACCTAGGACAATGGGGTTGGTGGGGGAGAAGATAGTTATGGATGCTAGTGGAGAAAGGTGAAAGGAGCTAAACAGACAAAGATGTGCCTTTTGCCCCCCGCCGTGCCAGATTCACACCTGAGGATGCAGGGGTGGAATGTATGGTAGCAAGACCTGCTCTGTGACGTGTGTGTGTGTCATTGTCATGTTAATGTGTGTACATGTCTTTCATGTCTGAATGCTAATGTGTTTATCCTGTGTGCTGGAGGCGGGAATAGAAGTGTATAAAAGAGTTCGCTCAGGCACTCAGAGATAAGAGTTTTTCTGTGTTTTATGTTGGAAGAGGAATAAAGTTTGTGTGTCATTCAGCTCGCTGCCTCATTTGCTTTCATATTCCACAATATCGGTGGGTTCTTATAATATGTGAGAATTGCAATACTGTGTTGGATACCTTAACTTCCACTGTGAGGTGCTGTTTGAAAAGAGACAGTCCTAAAAATCCAGACCTCTGTGACATGGTTGTCCCAACTTTGTATACATCTGGCTAGTCTTGTTTGCTTACAGCAAAATAGACAAGTTAGAGTTGGATGTATTTGTTATGTATGGAAAATACCTGGGTGAAGGATGAGGCAAGATGGAGCTGGCGAACACAGCTTTATTGATGGAACTCAGTAGCGGTTACACAGCAGGTACCTGGCAATGGGCACCAGTCAAAGAGACCACAAGATGGCGGCCCACCTCCTATATAGGACAGTGCAGTGACGTGACAGGAAATGCACATCACCACACTGCACTTCACAATAAAGTGTTGTTTCCCATATACCACAGTATTGTCTCGACTAGCAAACCATAATACCTTTGTGGTAATGGACTCTTTATTTCATCTGAAAATGCCAAGAAAAAGCAAGCAAAGTGCACAAATCTAACATGGAAACTGGGCAGAATCTAAATTGCTAATGTGCTAACAAGCCGCCAGTGCAAGTCACATGACCAGGGCTTGGCATTAACACCCACTCCTGGTGGGTGTATTTCATTGGTGGCGGGTAAGACAGCCAGTCTCACTAGCCACTGTGATGGGTTGTAGTTTTCTCAAGCAACATCTAAATAATAAGTCTATTGGAGTGAGAGACTACAAAACTACAACTCCCATGAGCACTATCTGCACACACAGTGTATTGTCATCAGTCCACTGTCACCGTGGACATGGCCTGGCTCAAGTCCCAGCACACACAGGACTGCTCCAAGCTGGAGTACAGGAGAAACCAAAGACACTGTGCTCCATGGGGCAGTTCATTTTGTGGCCAGAAATGGCGCCAAACTGACAGCAGGCCAGCCAGCAGAACACACCTGTCCCCGCTCTCAGCGATCAGATCACTCGGGGAATTCCACCTGATCCTCTGTTGTCACAGCATGAGTAGTTAAACTGTGCTCTCCCCCCACATTAGCTCCTACCTCTGTGGTTAAATATGGTTATTTTTAGAGCAAGAAGCCCCTGTTTACTGTCCACAGTTGTGTAAATTAAAGTTTTTGCATGAAAGAAAATGTGACTAAACTTTATGTTGCTGTAAAGAGCAAATGAAACTTCTTCTGAGGTGAACTTTTGTTTATCTGTGATTAGCTATGATATCTGTGATATGCAACTTTTTCATGGAAGTAAAACCTCTAATTATGTGTTTTTAATGTGCCGGTCCAGGGGTGTCAAACATGTGGCCCATGGGCCAAAAATGGCCTGCCAGGGGATCCCATTTTTTCTCTGAATTTACAGCTTTCTTTCTAGTAAATTTCTGACTTTTTCTATTGATTAGAATTGTTTGTGTAAATTTGAGACATTTTTCTCTTTAAGATGAGACTTTTCTCCTCATCAGTTTTCTTTTTCTTCTTTTTTCTGGTGAAAACAGGTAATTTCAATGTAGTTTAAATCCATCAGCAACTACTAATGACCTCTTGCAGCCCTGAACAGGTGTCCCAATTAATAGGGGTCATTTTAAACCTCTATCAAGGGCCAAGGGGTAGGAGTAGGTAAAGGGGAAAGGGGTAGGGATACAAAAGAGAATTGGGACAGACCCTAAATCTACCTGTACTTTACTCTCATATTGCAAATATTTTTCTAGACTGTTTTACAGCATTTACTGCTGTTAATAAATAATTCAGCCATGTTTCTCTTGCTATTTTTATGTATCTATAAGGGCAGCGGAAGGTGAATTACAGAGCTGCGTGGAGGAATCTGATCAGACCTAAATAAAACAGTCATTGTCACCCCTGATAGATTGCTATGACGATGATGAGGGTCATTTACATTTAAAATGATTGCAAATTTAGTTCAAGTAAATTTAGCATGTAAAACTCAAATTTGATCATATTAAATATAATTTTCCAACCTCAAAATTGTGGCTAGTGAAAAGGCTGAGTGACTAGTAACTTTGGAAAGTCACTAGCCCCAGTGGCTAGGGAGCAAAAAAGGTAGTGTCGAGCCCTATACATGACCCACAGAAGATATTCCAAAGGTAACTGGTATTTCCATAAACTGCACTGGACAATATTTGATTTGTTTGAATGTGTGTGAAATGACATTCTTTTCTATATTATGCTTATTGAGGTGCTAAACAACAGATAACTGGGTACATTCAGACGGGACTATTTTTTCTCCTTGGGGCAAAAATAACTGGTTTTAAAAAAATCACATTATTTTGTCCTGTATTGCTGTCATATTGTAAATGGTGCTTGTGGAACTGTTAAAGTATCTTGTGGTATCATGAATATACATCATCCTGTTTGTCGACTTCAGCTCAGCGTTCAACACCATCATCCCAGGCATTCTTCATCAGAAACTCCTCCAGCTCAAGGTGCCCCCCTCCACCTGCCAGTGGATCTCCAGCTTTCTGACTGACAGGTGGCAACAGGTGAAGCTAGGGAGATTTACATCCAGCTCCCGAAAAATTAGTACTGGCGCCCCCCAAGGATGTGTCCTTTCCCCACTGCTCTTCTCCCTCTACTCCAACGACTGCACCTCAGAGGACCCTTCGGTGAAGCTCCTGAAGTTTGCGGACGACACCACAGTCATCAGTTTGATCCGGGATGATGATGAGTCTGCATACAGGCGGGAGGTGGAGCAGCTGATCCTCTGGTGCAGCCAGAACCATCTTGAACTTAACCCAGCCAAAACGGTGGAGATGACTGTGGATTTCAGGCGACACCCCCCTTCATTCCCCCCACTCACCATCCTCAACAGCACAGTGTCCACTGTGGACTCCTTCAAGTTTCTGGGTACCACAATCTCCCGGAACCTGAAATGGTCCTCCCATATTGACACTGTCCGGAAAAAGGCCCAGCAGAGGTTGTTTTTTCTGCGTCAGCTCAAGAAGTTTGATTTGCCTCAGGAGCTGCTGGTTGTCTTCTACACCGCCATCATCCAATCTGTCCTCTGCTTTTCCATCACTGTCTGGTTTGGATCTGCCACTAAACAGGACAAGACCAGACTGCAGCGGATCATTAAGTCTGCGGAGAGGATCATTGGTACCGACCTACCCTCCATTGAGAACTTATATCGGTCCATAACCAGGAAACGGGCGGGAAACATCTGTGCTGACCCATCACACCCCGGCCACAAACTGTTTGAACTTCTATCTTCTGGTCGTCGTTACAGATCACTGAAGGTCAAAACCACCCGTCACAGGAACAGTTTCTTTCCTCAAGCCATCACTCTGATGAACTCCTAACATTCACCTAGTCCTACCTGTTGCTGTACTCATGACTTTTCATCCATTATTACATTGCACATAACTCTCACACTGCTTTTTACTTCATTCACATTATATCACTGAATCTGAGTCCACATTGAAATACTGTGTGATTGTATATTTTTTCATATATTTCTGCAAAGTGTGGTTAGTCCGAGTAAATAACTGCATATATTCCTGTATATATTTGCATTCTTTTATAGAAACGTGGACAGACTGTAATTTACTGTACATACTCTGGTTGTCATTGAATCCTTATTTAAATCCTTCACCTGAACAACGAGAGCAAGTTTTTAGCCAAAGTCAAATTCCTTGTATGTGTTGTGCATACTTGGCCAATAAAGCTGATTCTGATTCTGATTCTGATTCTGACATACAGTGGTGTGAAAAAAGTGTTTGCCCCCTTCCTGATTTCTCATTTTTTTGTATGTTTGTCACACTTAAATGTTTCAGATCATCAAACAAATTTAAATATTAGACAAATATAACACAAGTGAACACAAAATGCAGTTTTTAAATGAAGGTGTTTATTTTTAAGGGGAAAAGAAATTCAAACCTACATGGCCCTGTGTGAAAAAAATGACCCCCCCCCCCCAGGTTAAAACATAAATTTACTGTGTTTTATCACATCTTTGCAAAGCTGAGTTGAATTTCTCTAGCCACACCCAGGCCTGATTACTGCCACATCTGTTCACAATCAAAAAATCATTTAAATAGGACCTGCCTGACAAAGTGAAGTAGACCAAAAGATCCTCAAAAGCTAGGCATCATGCTGTGATCCAAAGAAATTCAGAAACAAATGAGAAACAAAGTAATTGAGATCTAGCAGTCTGGAAAAGGTTATAAAGCCATTTCTAAAGCTCTGGGACTCCAGTGAAGCACAGTGAGAGCCATTATCTACAAATGGCGAAAACATAGAACAGTGGCGAACCTTCCCAGGAGTGGCCGGCCAACCAAAATTACCCCAAGAGCGCAGTGACGTCTCATCCAAGAGGTCACAAAAGACCCCACAACAACATCCAAAGAACTGCAGGCCTCATTTGCCTCAGTTAAGGCCAGTATTCATGACTCCACCATAAGAGACTGGGCAAAAATGACCAGCATGGCAGAGTTCCAAGACAAAAACTACTGCTGAGCAAAAGGAACATAAAAGCTCGTCTCAGTTTTGCCAGAAAACATCTTGATGATCCCCAAGAGTTTTGGGAAAATACTCTGTGAACTGATGAGACAAAAGTTGAAAATTTTGGAAGGTGTGTGTCCCATTACATCTGGCGTAAAAGTAACACAGCATTTCAGAAAAGGAACATCATACCAGCAGAAAAATATGGTAGTGGTAGTGTGATGGTCTGTGGCTGTTTTGCTGCTTCAGGACCTGGAAGACTTGCTGTGGTAAATGGAACCATGAATTCTGCTGTCTACCAAAAAATCCTGAAGGAGAATGTCCGGCCATCTATTCGTGATCTCAAGCTGAGGCACACTTGGGTTCTGCAGCAGGACAATGATCCAAAACAAACCAGCAAGTCCACCTTTGAATGGCTTAAGAAAAACAAAATGAAGACTTTGGAGTGGCCTAGTCAAAGTCCTGACCTGAATCCGATTGAGATGCTGTGGCATGACCTTAAAAAGTCAGTTCGTGCTCAAAAACCCTCCAATGTGGCTGAATTACAACAATTCTGCAAAGGTGAGTGGGCCAAAATTCCTCCACAGCGCTGTAAAAGTCTCATTGCCAGTTATCGCAAACGCTTGATTGCAGTTGTTGCTGCTAAGGGTGGCCCAACCAGTTATTAGGTTTAGGGGGCAATCACTTTTTCACACAGGGCCATGTAGGTTAATAATAAACACCATTTAAAAACTGCATTTTGTGTTTACTTGTGTTATCTTTGTCTAATATTTAAATTTGTTTGATGATCTGAAACATTTAAGTGTGACAAACATACAAAAAAATGAGAAATCAGGAAGGGGGCAAACACTTTGTCACACCACTGTATCACTGTGGTGATGTCTTTGGTCCTCCGCTTCATGTCAGATGCACAATCAAATCACTGCAATTATACATTCATTGATGCTGCCCTCCCTCTCAGTGATATTACTTAATTATATGTTGGCCTTTCAACATTAAAAATAACTGACTTTTTTCTGAGATATTTCTCTGAGTAAATTTGTTATTTACCCCCAAATTGCCAGTGTTAAATGTTTTAAATATTTTCATCCAAATTGTATTTTTCATGCAATTTTGTCAATTTTTTTGAATAACTACAACATTTTTCTCATGAATTTGGATGTTACACTATTCCAAAGCCACAGAGTCACAGTTGTTCTTAATAAACAGCTCCAAATGCCTGTTGACTTGCTGAAGGGAAGGTATTGTTGCCGTTGTTAATGGCTGGTGTTTCTGCAGCTTTAGCATCTAAAGCCTTTGTAATCTGACTGCATGAATGGAATTTGTAATAGAGTCTATGAAGGAAACATAAAATATGAAGACACAGAAACATGCAGAAGATGTGACAGATGTTCGTATTGTTTTGTTTAAAACTGTTTCCTGGTTTAGCTTAAAGGCCATTTAAAAGAACTGCTTCTCTCAGGTCCTTTTGCAGAATAAGCCAGAATGTGTTCTTATCTGTAGGGCTTGTGAGATGCTGTCACTCTGCTGCATTTTTTTCTTTATCAGTGTGACAGACAGACAGACTGGAGTCAGACAGATGACATCAATACAATACACCCTTTATTCTGCTTTCACCTATTTTTGCAATGGCTAAAAGATATGACTATCTGCTTCAAGGAAGGAAAAATCAACAGAGCTACGCTTCATCTGGGATCTCAATGCTAAATAAGAAACTGTTCAGTCATAGTCAATGCTTTAACGGGGCAAAGCAAGTCATGAAGTGAAGGGATTCATTCATCCACCTGGTCAGGGACATGCAAACATGTTTTATAGCACTTCTGAGACCTGTTGTGGTCTCGTTCTAAGCCAACTGGAAGTCCTTGCCGCCTCTCACTGCAGGGGCATCCTCATAAATCAGCCAGGAGAGCCGGATTTTTTTTAAGTGCAGCAGCACCTGATTCCAATGTTGTGTTTTACAAAGGCCATGAAAAACAGGAAAGCATCATGTTTAAAGAGACTTTTGGAATTTGAGTGTGGTAGACGACTATGTTTTTAGAATATGTAACACAAATAGAACCTTGAAACATACCCTTTGTGTTGTTGGGCAAGATGACAATGAATAAAATTATCATGCATACAAGTAAGAGCTTGACTGCTATTGCTAACCCTCCCGATTTCTTTCTCTTTATAGGTCTGAGGACGTCTGAAAACCCCCAACATCCTACCTCCCAGGTATTGCCAGGCATTCAAGCATAAACCATGTAAACAAACCTCAGTGGCCTTGAAGCAATCATTAGCACAAAGGCTGAATTTTATGACTTATCAGGCCTTTGCTGTGTCATCAGGACAATTGTAGGGTAAGGTGAGATAATACGTGAGTGATGCAGACAATGACCTGGTGTCAAGTCAGAGTCTGAAGAAATCTCTGTTTGTCTTTTTGGTTGACAGCTTCAAATGAGTCACGCTTCACTTCTTCAACCACCTGAAAGAAAAAGACTTAAAACACACAACACTTGCAACCTGGCCTTGATTGTGCATTAAAGGCAGGGTCATAGCATAAAGCATAACAACAGAGGCTTTAAAAACATCACCCTCAGAATGATGACACGTAGTTCGACATGAATCAAAATTAACAAAAGCAAGTTGAAGCCTGAGCAATTATCTCTTCTAAGAGAGATTATTTATAGCACGCTGTTTAATTTGAAACTCATTTCAGTGCTATCCCGCTGATGGGTTCGTTGAACTTAATGGAAAATGGTCTAAAACAGATGAGAAGCCCGGGGGCATAAATGAACGGCTTCCATCACTGGCTTATTTTTCCATGATGCCTTAAAATCAATAGGATGCCTTTATTTTTGAATCACAAAGCCTGCAGGGAAACAGTAGTCAATAATACAGCCCATTAACACACCGGGAACAAACACATTCACATGTGGTTATATGGCTTCTGAAATGTTACAGCTGTTTACAGATAATATGAAAGACCTAAAGAATGATGTAAACTGTTTATTTGGTTATTATGTGTCTTACCGGGTATCACCGTGGATTTTCAGGATCTTACCTTTATTCAGTGACATCTGTCTCAATGTTTTACATAAATTAATTGTACAGGGACTGTATCGCTCTATACTGTAAATGCAAGGAACGTCTGACTGTAGGCGTATGTCTGTCTGTCTGTCTTTGTGTTCTGCGCATATCTCTCAAACCGTTCCATCAGACTGACCTCAGATTTTAGACGTGTTTTGCTGAGGTTACAAGGGTGTGCATACCAGACTATGGAGTTGTTCAGACAGAACTTGTGTATTGCCCGTAGAAATCAAGTAGTCCAGGAAAAAAAACAACACAACAGTACTTCTTAGTAGTACTACTAGTAGTAGTAGTAGTAGTGTTGCCCTGTCCATACAAAGCAAGTATTCCAGAAAAATAAACAACATAACAGTACTTCTTAGCAGTAGTAGTAGTGCTGCACTGTCCATAAAAAGCAAGTAGTCCAGAAAAATAAACAACACAACACTACTTCCGGACAGCTCAGTGGTGCATTGGTTAGCACTGTGGCAGCACAGCAAGAAGGTCATAGGTGTGATCCCACCCCTGACCATCGGTGACCCTTCTGCATGGAGTTTGTGTGTTCTTGCCGTGTCTGTGTGGGTTTTTCTCTGGGTAGTCCGCTTTCCTCCCACAGGCCAAACACGTGCAGGTTAGGTTAACTGGCATCAGCTGGGAATAAATTGTCCATCAGTATGAATGTGAGAGTGAATGGTTGTCTGTCTCTCTGTGTTGGCCCTGCGATGGACTGGTGGTCTGTCCAGGGTGTACCCTGCCTCTCACCCAAAGATGCTGGGATAGGCTCCAGCCCCCCCCCCCCCCCACTCCCGCAACCCGAAAAGGATTAAGTGGTAGAAGATGAATGAATGAATGAACAGTACTTCTTAGTAGTAGTAGTGTTTCTTCATAGTAGTATTTATTCTATTTTATATTCTGAGGAAGCTCAAGATCCCCACCAAGATGTTGATGTAGTTTTATACGGCCATCATCGAGTCCATCCTCACCACCTCCATCACCGTGTGGTATGCGGGAGCCACTGTCAGGGACAGACTAAGACTGCAGCGCGTTGTGCACACTGCTGAGAAGGTGATCGACTGTAAGCTTCCATCCCTCCAGGATCTGTACATCTCCAGGACCCGGAGGCGTGCAGGTCGGATCACAGCCGACCCTTCACACCCTGGATACGCACTGTTTGCTCCCCTCCCCTCAGGTAGGACACTACGGTCCATTCAGACTAAAACTTCTCGTTACATGAACAGTTTTTTCCCCTCTGCAATCAGACTGCTGAACTCTAAGTGACTTATTAGACTTTTGTGCACCAGGTACAGCAGCTCAACTGGACTCATGTACAATTATCATTCTTTTTTTCACTGCCAAACTGTACTACGTGGGACTCCACAATATCTGTTGTTTTTTAATATATATAAATCGTATAGAATAGCATCATTTATTTTTATTCTATTTTTAATGCATGTATAGTTTTCTATTTTTTTTTATCTCGTGTTAATTTATGTCTAATGTTGCAGCATTGCACTGGGACAAATTCCTAGTTTGTGTATTACTTGAACAATGGCAATAAATCTTATTCTGATTCTGATTCTTAGTAATAGTAATAGTTGTAGTATTATTTCTTCTTAGTAGTAGTAATATTTCTTTTTAGTAGTAGTAGAAGTAGTAGTAGTAGTAGTAGCAGTAGTATTTCTTCATAGTAGTAGTAGTAGTAGTAGTAGTTGTTGTTTATTATTGTTATTTTTATTATTAGTGTTGCCTGGAAACCAGAGTAGTGGCCAAGAGGGAGAACATCTACTCCACAACCGAGAAGTCATGGGTTCAAGTCCGTGTCATACCAAAGACCATATAAAAATGGTACTTCCTGCCTTCTAGCTTGACGCTCAGCAAAAATAGAACGGGGGAAGGAAAGTGGTTACCCAGCCACAGGGGGAACACAAACCAGTCTACTCCCTGTGCCGGTCCCAAGCCCGGATAAATGAGCAGGGATGCGTCAGGAAGGACATTTGGCATAAAAATTCTTGCCAACTCAACATGCGGATCATCGTGACATAAGGTATCATGAGGCATCATAAGGTAGCATGATACACTGGTGAGACCTCAAAAGGGAGCAGCCGAAAGACAAAAAAAAATAAATAAATAAATTAGTATTGCCTGGGCAGGAGACGGGGTGATGGCTAAACTTTTATTGATAATAATTACATAGTTTGTCTAAACAACTCCATACTCTGGGATGCATACCGTCGTAACCTCAGCAAAACTTGTATAAAATCTGAGGTCAGTCTGACGAACAGTTTGAGAGATATGTGAGGAACACACACACACACACACACAGACCCTCCTTGCATTCATTCTATTGGTTAAGCTTTATGTCTGAATAATTTTTACTAATATCACATCAATTATCATTACAACAACCATGTATATCAATCTTATTAATAGATTTTTTTTTCTCATTTCTTGAAACATGTCTATTTTGGACTCATGAGGTGTGTGCCAAACAGCAACAGTATTTGTCTCCTTAGCTGACGATAAAAACAAAGAAATCAGCTATTTGCCATCCATCCATCCATCCATCTTCTACCGCTTTTCCGGAGGTCCGGGTTGCGGAGGCAGCAGTTCAAGCAGAGAAGCCCAGACTTCCCTCTCCCCGGCCACCTGCTCCAGCTCTTCAGAGAGGACACCAAGACGTTCCCAGACCAGCTGGGAGATGTAGTCTGTCAAGTGTGTCCTGAGTCTGCCACAGGGTCTCCTTCCAGTGGAACGTCCCAAAAACACCTCAAGTGGGAGGCGTCCAGGAGGCATCCTGATCAGATGCCCAAACCACCTCAACTGGTTCCTTTCAATGTGGAGGAGCAGCGGTTCTACTCTGAGCCTCTCCCGGATGACTGAGCTCCTCACCCTATCTCTGAGGGTGAGTCCAGCAATCCTACAGAGAAAGCTCATTTTAGTCGCTTGTATTTGCAATCTCGTTCTTTCGGTCATTACCCAAAGCTCGTGACCATAGGTGAGAGTAGGAATGTAGATTGACTGGTAAATCAACAGCTTTGCCTTAGAACTCAGCTCCCTCTTCACCACAACAGACCAGTACAATGTCCGCATCACTGCAGATGCTGCTCCGATCCGTCTGTCAATCTCTCGCTCCACTCTCCCCTCACTCGTGAATAAGACCCCAAGATACTTAAACTCCTCCACTTGGGGCAGGAACCTGTCCCCAACCCGGAGAGGACAATCCACCTTTTTCCAGCTGAGGACCATGGACTTGGATTTGGAGGTGCTGATTCTCATCCCAGCCGCTTCACACTCAGCGGCAAACCGTCCCAGCAAGAACTGTAGGTCATTGCTGGATGAACCCAACAGGACAACATCATCTGCAAACAACGGAGATGAGAGCCTGTGGTCACCAAGCATGACACCCTCCATTCCCTGGCTGCGCCTAGAAATCCTGTCCATAAAAATTATGAACAGGATTGGTGACAAAGGGCAGCCCTGGCAGAGTCCAACTCTCACTGGGAATGAGTCCAATCAAGTGTTGGCAATACGAACCAAACTCTCACAACGGTCATACAGAGACAGAATAGCTCGTAACAACAAGCCTGATACCCCATATCCCAAAGCACCCCCCACAAAAAACCACGAGGGACGCGGTCGAATGCCTTCTCTAAGTCCACAAAACACATGTTAACTGGTTGGGCAAACTCCCACGAACCCTTGAGAATTCTTGAGAGGGTAAAGAGCTGGTCCGATGTGCCACGGCCAGGACAAAAACCACATTGCTCCTCCTGAATCTGAGGTTCGACCAATGGCCGGACTCTCCTCTCCAGTACGTTGGCATAGACCTTCCTAGGGAGGCTGAGGAGCGTGATCCCTCTAAAGTTGGAGCACACCCTCCGGTCCCCTTTTTTGAAGAGAGGAACCACCACCCCGGTTTGCCATGCCAAAGGCACTGCCCCCGACCTCCACGCAATGTTGCAGAGGTGTGTCAACCATGACAGCCCTACAACATCCAGGGCCTTGAGGTACTCAGGGCGAATCTCATCCACCCCCGGGGCCTGGCCACCAAAGAGAATTTTAACCACCTTGGTGACCTCAGCCCCTGTGATAGGTGAATCGTCCCCCTGGTCCACAAGCCCTGCTTCCCCTGTGGAAGGCGTATCAGCGAGATTGAGGAGATCCTTGAAGTATTCCTTCCACCGCCCGACGATATCCCAAGTCGAAGTCAACAGCACCCCATCCGCACCATACACAGTGTGGACAGGGAGCTGCTTCCCCCTCTTGAGCCGCCGGACAGTTTGCCAGAATCTCTTCGAGGCCAACCAAAAGTCTTGTTCCATGGCCTCACTGAACTCCTCCCATACCCGAGTTCTTGCTTCAGCAACCACCTGAGCTGCACTCCGCTTGGCCTGCTGGTACACCTCAGCTGCTTCGGGAGTCCCAGAAGTCAACAAAGCCTGATAGGCCTCCTTCTTCAACTTAATGGCCCCCCTCACCACTGGTGTCCACCACTTGGTTCGGGGGTTGCCACCACGAGATGCCCCGATGACCTTGTGGCCGCTGCTTCAACAATAGAGGTGGAGAACATGGCCCATTCAGACTCCATGTCTCCAGACTCCCTCAGAATGTGGTTGAAGTTCTTCTGGAGGTGGGAGTTGAAGACCTCCCAGACAGGGGCCTCAGCCAGACGTTCCCAGCACACCCTCACTATACGGTTGGGTCTACCAGATCTGAATGGCATCCTCCCCTGCCATTGGATCCAACTCACCACCAGGTGGTGATCGGTTGACAGCTCTGTACCTCTCTTTACCCGAGTGTCCAAGACATACGGTCGAAGGTCTGATGACACAATAACAAAATCGATCATCGACCTGCGACCTAGGGTGTCCTGGTGCCAGGTGCACATATGGACACCCTTATGCTTGAACATGGTGTTCATTATGGACAAACTGTGGTTAGCACAGAAGTCCAACAACTGAACACCACTCAGGTTCAGATCGGGCAGGCCGTTCCTTCCACGTGCGCATTAAAGTCCCCCAGTAGGATAATGGAGTCTCCAAGAGGAGCACCCTCCAGCACCCCAGTCAGAGACTCCAAAAAGGGTGGGTACTCTGAAACATCATTTGGTGCATAGGCACAAATGATGGTCAGGACCCGTTTCCCAACCCGAAGGCACAGGGAAGCAACCCACCGGGGAAAACTCCAATATAGAGGCAGCAAGGTGGGGGGATGCAAGAATACCCACCCCTGCTCGTCACCTCTCGCCCGGGGCAACTCCAGAGAAGGCCAAGCTCCAGCCCCTCTCCAGGAGACTGGTTCCAGAACCGGAGCTGTGTGTTGAGGTGAGGCCGACTGTATCTAGCCAGTATCGCTCAACCTCATGCACCAGCTCAGGCTCCTTCCCCACCAGAGAGGTTTCTTTCTAAACAGCTATTTGCCATTGTTATTTTTTTTTAAATAGTGGTATCAGTATCGACCCCAAATTTCCCAATCAGTGCAGCCCTAATTATAACTCAATCTTCTTGACCTAAAAAAAGGAGAACAGTTGCCCATTAGTCTGATGATTATCAGACCATCATGCTAATGGACAACTAAGTGGGTGATCTGGACACTGTTGCAATGTCTGTCTTTGCCTCAGAATTTTCTACCACATACTGCCCACAAATATTTTTGATAGTTGCTAATTGAAGCTACAAAAGTGACATCTGACACTTGTCACTCACCGATAAAAGCTGACCGTGAACCAGCAACTTTCAGTACTCCAGTGCTGCTACGTTAGCATCAGCCACTTGTGTGGACCCAGTCTCATGGAACTGTCTAAGCTAGCATCACTGTAAGTGAGAACAGCTCAAACTGTTTAATCTGATTTCATGGCACTCTTGTCCATGCTCAGCAGCCTTGTATCGACGTCCTTCAACATGTGCATGTCTCATGGGCAAACCCAGGTAATCCCTCCACCCTCAGCTCTGCGAACATTTCCCAGTGGCTGTGTCACACAGCTCATAAAGCCATGATTACACACTCGGCCTTATCAGGCCTCAGCTGTGGTGATGTAATTCAGTGCTGTAAGTGAAATGCAAACACGCTAGGAGAAACGTGCAAGGTGTGTTTGAGACCAGTGTTGGTGAAGCAGCTTCTCATTACCTGCTGCTGCTGAGATAGGTGGTGTGAAGTGGGTTGTTACAACTGTCTTGTCTGCTGTTTGTATTGCCAACATGTAATAAGTGCAGCAGACGGTTCAACACGAAACACTTAACGCCGGTGTTTGGTGTTCTGTCGTGCACCGTGTGTTCTGTGGTCTGTGTAAACACGGCCCATGGTCGCTCACACTCTGCTCTGTACAAATAGACTAAAGGTGAGGAAGAAATCTGATCTTGCATGATGTCATCCGGTTCATCCTGGGTTTAATTTGACAGTCAAAGAACGTGTGACTGTGACTATGGCTCTTTGTGTAATGAGGAAAGCCTGACTGCAATTCATGAAAGCATCCAACTTCCTTCTTGCAAAGTATAACTTTGGTGTAATTTGGGGTTATGGATGGGATGGTAAGTATGTGTTTGTTTCACTGTTTACTCTGAGAAACAATTTAAATCCTGAAGAGGATGGATGTCAGAGTGAGAAGTCAGGCTACATAAGCAGGGCTATAATACGTAGGTTTATTTTTTATGCCCCATTCCAAAACCTGTTGGAGGTCAACAAGTCCTGAGTTTAAAATGAAAACTTTCAACTGGAACACTACAGTCAGATTTCCAAATCAGAAATACACTGTAGACACGATCAAAATCCAAGATGGCTGCATCCATATGGTGCATATCAACAAGCTCAGTAAAAAAATCCTGTCAGCACTTCTGTTTTATATGTATATATTGTACACACTGAATTACCCAACTCGTACTACTAAACACGTTGCTAGAGTGTAATGTATTGTTTTTTAGGTGGCATTGTTAACAGTGGCTCACAAGACAGTCACAGCTTTTTGGCTTGTTCTTCTTGAATGCGGTGAACAAGGAAATGATGTAAGTCCGACCTTCGGGTTTCAAGTTCTGACTCAGGACATACCTGGGGTGTGGCATTAACTCCTGTGGAGTTCAAAGAGTTGTATTTTTGGCCTCGCTGGTGATAACAATTAATCATTGCTTCACTTAATCATAGCATGCCTATCCTTATGTTATTAAAAAAAAATGGCATAGTGAGTCACTTCCTTACATTCCATTCTTTATTAATAATCTAATCACACTGTTTGCAACTCATTCATTCAAAATGTCAATTGAGATCAATGTTCCCTCAGAAGTTTCTGTCATCTTTGTCTCCCACTGATGGACTCTTAAAAAAAACCAACATCCACTTCATTGACAGTTACGGCATTGTGCTGAGGGAGGGCTGTTAACGAACAACTAATGTAAGCATACTGAAACAATGCAGGGGACTGTGCACGCCTGTGATGTGCTAATCTTTTTGACAGGAACGCAAAGACTTCAGGCAATGGAGTCATCTTGCAGGAAGGTCAGATGTTACCTGCATTTTCATTAGAGCTGTCTTTCAAAGCCAGTGAAGGGGGGATTATTGTATTCCTGTAGAGCAGTGCGTTCATCGGGAAGCAATTTAACACCACCACCACCACGGTGGAAATTTTAATCATATTGCCAGTTTGTCTAGTTTATGTGAGGGAGTGTCATTGCGCGAGCAGGCTCTGGAAAAGGAACTTTGAAGACCTTCCAAAGGACATGAGCAGGAGTTCTCTGATGAAGCGAAAGATAGCAGACTCCTTTCTGTGATGCTGACAGGTTTGCAAGGTCGAGGATTTTAAAAAAGATGATGTTGTTTAGTATGTCTGTTCAAAGCTGTGATGTATTACAGCAGATTTAAGGAATGTCATAATATCCTTATCGACATATAATATCCTGCATGGAAAAAATGTAAAAAAAATCATTGCAGTTCTTTATCAAAGCATAATTACAGGTGCCAACCCAATGGCATGGAAAGGTTAAATTTATTTCTTTGATGCTGAGCAGAAGTTTGTGCCAGATATTTTTTATCAGTACCAAAGGGTCACAACGATCTGCTGCTTTCAAGCCCAATCAAACTCTGTCTCATCCGTCATTGTTTTAGTTTTACTTTTCCTCTAACTTGTCTGTATTTACCTTTTCCAGATGGTGCATTTACTTTTTATGTAGATACAAAATGCTTTGGTGCTGTAAATGCCCCATGCTATGTATAAGGCTCCTTTACACAGACGGAGATCGTTGGGTGACCATTGAGAGATCAAAAATCGGCCGTGTCATTCAATGATCTCCTAAAGCCTCGAAAAAGCCATTTCTCCATAAATGTTTGGAAAATACTTGTACAACTCAAAATTCAATTTTCAGAAACTTTCACGGGAATCAATAGAGATCTTTGAATTGTGAGACATCCTGAGAGACCAGCAGAGATTGCCGAGGGATCATTGAGAGTTTCTTGGGCAGCCAAAGAGGTTGCTCAGCGTTTCTTGAGCAACTGGCAGTCTCAGGGTACATACTGTATATGAGAGGTTAATGCTTTTCTACTGTTTTCACAGGGCTGGCAATCACTGAAAGATCATTGAGCGATGAAAAAAAATGATCTTTCAATGAGCACCCAGCGATCATCAAGATCACTCAGGTTGCCACAGACTCCTCAAAGTTTCGACTCAGTCAAAAATAATCTCTCAAATATTGCAGAGGAGAGCGATCTCTCAATAAACATTCAAGGAGCGCTCAAGAATCTCATCAATCTCCCAATGATCTCTCAATGGTCTCCGGCGTGGTCTTTCATTGAACTCTATTGGCCTATCATCCAGTGCTCAGCGATTCCTCACTGATCTCTCAGCCATCTCTACCTACTAGGTGGGAAAAATTTGGCATTCACTGAAAGATTGCTGAGAGATTGCTGAGAGATCATTGGGAGATTGATGAGATCATGAGTTCCTTGAGTGCTCAAGATCTCTCAGGATGTGACTGGTCCCTGGAGTATACAGAAACATTAACAAAAGAGTGGCTAAACTGCTGGGCTCAAGGCACCTGGCTGACATTTGCGGCTATCTGACATTAGTAGCTAGCTGGCGTTAGCTAGCTTCTCAAAATAATGTCTAAGAACGACATACATGGTCAAGTGTGTGTAGATGAACAAGGATTCCAGTAGGGATGAATAGAGTTTATAGAAAACAGCAATCCAGATTGACCGGATCAACAGTTAAGCTAAAACTAGGCAGCTTGTCAGTCACGTGACCAATGCTGGTGTAAGTACCATATGTGCTCGGGCTGCTAGATCTGCTCGGGGCCTGTGCCTGCTTATGACATTGCAGAATATGATCGGCTGGACGGTTGTTTTGATGACGTAGCACATTGTGATTGGTCCGTGTTTGTAGTTTAAAAAAATACAGCTTTCATTTTAAATATTTTGCTTTAATTTCTATAAGGACTTTTTGTAGTCGTTTTTAGTACCTGAAAACGGTGTTTTGTATGCGGATAGACAATGAAACGCACGTATCCACCTTATTCCTAGCCCCCATGATGCATTGCATGAATTATGGGCGCAACTTCCAGTACTAGTTTAGAACATGTGGTTGTCACAGAAATGGGATACTTTTCCTTGTTGAAAAACAATTTCAGAATAAAAAATGCGGGAACATGGCCTTTTGCACCTCAAAAACATTAATATAATCATACCACTTCCCACGACTATGGAGGGATGGGAAGATGACCTTAAAAAGTGGCTTCGCAGACAGTAGCTCTGTTAGTTAGCTCTGCTGCTAAGATGCTAACGCTGTAAACAAATAAAAACTCTGAGATATATCAATGTCTCCACCGCAATAAAGTCGGATGCATTTTGTTAAAAGATGTTGGACGTAATCAAATTTACCTCAGAGCAGATGTAGAATCTAGTCAAAGCCACAAAGAACCACAACACCATGCTTGGGTGTTCTAATGTTGGGGTAAAACGGACAGCTGCAGCTGTCCATTTTACCCCCAAATTAAAATGCTCCTGCTGCTGTCATGCCGTGAATGCTTGTTATTTAACTTAACACATACAGACCTTTTCTGACATTTGTGCAAAATTTTATTGATCTATATTTTGTGATAATTTAAAAATTAATGCATGCTGAAGCTGCTAATATCAAGCCCATATCGTTCCAAGGCAGTGCAACAAATGCACCCCGCCCCCCCAAAAAACTATTTGATATCTTTCTTAAATCGTTAAGCCTTAGGAAGCAAACTGTTACTATTTTTTATTTTACTTCATGCAACCTTGCATCTGGTGACATATATGACGCATAAACGTCAGATCTGTGACATTCATACAAGTGAGAACATATCTGGTGCACTTGCGTCTGTACCACCGATCACACCAACAGTCCTTGTTAGTTTTCAGTGCATGATCTACGCATTGGCAGAGAGAAGCCTCCATTCATACAGTCTATGGCACAACCACAAACACCAGCAACAAGTACCAGAACTGCACCAAAACATTCAAAAACTACGAAAATTACAAGTGCTGAAATTAGCTGCCACTTGAATGCAAAACATGCATGTGGACTAAACATTAGAATGAATTTGAAAAACTTTTAAAAACACTATTTTAAATGCCCCGACACTCCACTGTAGCTGACTGATTTAACACTACTTCAGCCGAAACCGGAAGTTGTGCCCATAATCGTTTCTACAGCAGAGCCTTCAGGCATAAGGTGGATAAAAAATGTTTATTTCATACTTTATTTACTTTTTTGTTCGAAATAAAGTATCTATCTATCTATCTATCTAGTTTAAAAAAATACCTGTGTACTGTATGTCTGGTAATAGATAGATGGTTTGATAACATTTTATTTTGTTAATGATGAAAATAACACAAAAGTTCTGGTCCTTGTAGAAATAAAAGCAAAATATTTAAAATGAAAGACGTAATTTTTTTAAAAAACTACAAACACAGACCAATTACAACGTGCTACGTCATCAAAACAACTGTCAGCCAATTGTATTTTGCAATGCCATAAGCGGGCACAGGCCCCGAGCTGATCTAGCTAGCCAAGTTAATGCTAACAGAGCTCAATTTAGCATCACTGTGAAAATATAACAAAATAAGCCAGAATGGCATGAGATATTATTGACTGCGGATTAGTGAACCAGGTGGAAACAGGGATGTCTATTAGGGTGACTGAAATCTAAAGAAAATAATAATATAACTAGCTTGTTAGCTTTCTTCTGTCCACATGATTGAGAGCCAGGCTGGCCAATAATAAAGCAGCGAGCAGGCATCAAGCAAGCGCTGAGCTGGGTTTACTATGTAAGTGACATCCTGTGGCAAATCCAGAACCATCAAGTTTGCTTTTTGGAGTGAAAAACGATATAAAGGCTGTTTTTAAGTGACACACCGATGAAAACCAAGTTTTCTTTTTCTTGTTAACATGTTTGTAACATGTTTTTATGACTTTATGACATATCAAGCATGAAATCACTCTTACGTGTTTGTATTTTTCTTCTGTGAAAGTTCAGTTAGGTCCTCCCCTTGGAAAAAGGCAAGTTAAAAAGGAGCATTTTTGTGATATCCCTATAAGAGGTGACCCAATCAGGACTAAGCACTGACTGTTCAAATTTTCCAGCTTGCAGACGTCTGTGTCCTGGTGGGTGGGTCTAATTAGATCCTGGCATTTGAAGAAGGAGGAAAAGGGAAAAGATTTTTACAAGCAACTGTAAGACAATGAAAGTTTTTTGTGGCGAAAAAAGATACTATTTTCAACAATGGTGATTTGTTTTTAAGTCGATTTATATCTACTGTAGTGCATCTTTTTCGATACGCACATGACCAATAGACACCTTTCAGAAGGTTAAAACCTACAAAAACACATTTTTTTAGACAATGACTCCTTTAATAGGGGTTAGACATTTTTATAATTTATTCAAAAAATAGTGCAGTGGTTCCCAAACTGTTTTCCATAAAATTCTCCTTTTGGATTTATGAGAATCTGACCATTCCCTACCAGTACACATTCACAATAGACGTGTAATCTATGAATAAGGGCGGCGCGGTGGAGGAGTGGTTAGCACTGCGGCAGCACAGCAACTCACCCTTGGCCTGGGGATCCTGGGTTCGATCCCAGCCCCCGACCAACAGTGATCTGTGTGGAGTTTGCATGTTCTCCCCATGTCGGCGTGGGTTTACTCCGGGATTTCTCCGGTTTCCTCCCACAGGCCAAAAACATGCAAGTCAGGTTAACTGGCATCAAAACTGGGGATTCTAAATTGTCCTTAGGTATGACTGTGAGAGTGAATGGTTGTCTGTCTCTCTGTGTTGGCCCTGCGATGGACTGGCAATCTGTCCAGGGTGTACCCTGCCTCTCGCCCAAAGATGCTGGGATAGGCTTCAGCCCCCCCCGCGACCCGAAAAGGATTAAGTGGAAGACGATGAATGAATGAATGAATCTGTGAATAAATCATATTGCAACATCAGGGCTGTGATAAGGGGCGGGGAATTCTCCCGGCATGCTTTGCCCCGTGGGGGACTCAAAGACTGTCATAATTCTTGTGTTCAGAGCGTTCAGAGCGAGGGCAGAAAGTTTTCCAGGCCACGGCTGAGAGCGGGGACGGGGAGGAGCTATGCCAGGCCACAGCTGCACGGCCGGCAAGAGTACGACGGTGGTGTGAGGAAGGATGCTCCCACTGTGGGGAGCCAGGCTACATCACATGCCACTGCCCTGCATCTACTCCGCGACAACCAGCCTCCTCACTGGCGTTAATCCTAGAGTGAGGTGGCGCAGATGGGGACCTGTCACCTTTCACAGACGTCGAACTCTCACCACGTCCGGGCCGAGTTGGACACTTGCCAGGGCTGTACCTGCAGTGCAGCCTGGACGGTATTCCAATCCAGGCCCTGATTGACACCGGTTCACCATCTCCCTGGTCTGACCCGGGGCACTACCTGGTACAGATGAACTCAGACCGCAAGGGTGGGAATGCGCCAGGCGGGGCGTCACCACAGCCAGCAGTGAGCGCACCTGATTGAGAGGGCAACAAGGCCTGGTCATGGGAGTGGCCGGTCAGAACATGAACCACCCATCCTGGCTGGCTGACATCCATGACCCTTGCATCATCAGGCAACTCGGTGGTGCAGTGGTTAGCACTGTGGTAGTAAGAAGGTCGTGGGATCAATTCCACCCCTGACCATCGTGGGTCTGATCCCACCCCCTGACCATCGGTGACTCTTCTGTGTGGAGTTTGCATGTTAAGATAAGATAAGCCTTTATTAGTCCCACAACGGGGAAATTCCAGGATTGCAACAGCACAGGGATAGCAACACTCAGAGCAACAATCAGAAGGCAAAAAAAAAAAAAAGCAAGCAAGAGCAGCTAATATACATATGTACATATTACTATAAAATATATATATACACACACACACACACACAGACACACAGTGCAGAGCATTGTAGCTGGATGGAATAAATATATGAATATATGAACACACAGTGCAGAGCATTGTAGCTAGATGGAATAAATATGTAAATATATAAACACCCACAGTACGGAGCATTGCAGCTAGGTGGAATAAATATGCAAGTATATAAACACACACAGTGCGGAGCAATGTAGCTAGATGGAATAATATGTAGATATATAAAAACACAGTGCGGAGCATTGTAGCTATGTTCTCCCCATGTCTGCGTGGGTTTACTCCGGGCACTCCGGTTTCCTCCCACAGGCCCGAAACATGCAAATTAGGTTAATTGGAGACTCTAAAGTGGCTCTAGATGTGAATGTGTGTGTGAATGGTGAAGGGACTGGCACCGTACTGTGGCTGCCTCATCCATCCAGGTGGATGCCCTGAATTTCCCTCTGGGGATTAATAAAGTATACAAAATACAAAAAAAAAAAAAAAAAATCATCAGCCTAGATCTGCTCACAGCAAGGGGTGCAAAGATCAACATTGCCAGCTTGTCTCTCCTTCTGAAAGCCAGCACCATCACGCTCTGCGGCAAGAGCCAGACGGGGAAGCAGGGGACCTGTGCGATCGAGGGGCCGGTGCCATCAGCGCAGGCCGAGGATCGTGACCCAGCAGTCTCACAGGCTTTCCAGACCACTGTGGCCTGGAATAGCACAGCAGGTCATGGCTTTTCTCCAGATCATTAGCCAGCTCTCCCCAGCATTGATGCCACAGAGGCCCTCAGCGTGCAGCAGCTTCAGATCAAACAGGAGAGAGATCCTGTCGTCTCCCAGGTCTGGCAGTCACTGGACACGGCCCACCAGCCCACCTGGGAGTCTGTGTCTGCGCTGGACCCAGAGACCAATGCCCTGCATTCCCAGTGGTCTAACCTCTGCTGTCGTGAAGGTGTTGTCTACTGGTGGTGGCAGGCTCCAGCTGGGCAGCGTCACGTCTGGCAGCTGCTGGTCCCCCGATGGCTCCGCCCCAAGGCACTCCAGTTGGTCCACAGGTCGGTGGGGTGGGCCACTGTGGGGCCACTGTGGGGTCAAGAAGACTCTGCAGGATCTTCGGGCCCGGTTCTACTGGCCAGGGTGTCATCAGGACATGGAGCTCCATGTCCACCGCTGTGACACCTGCACGGCTCAGAAAGGACCGACTCAGTGCTCCAACACCCCCTTGCAGCAGTACGAGGTGGAGTTTAAACCGGGGTTGGATTATTTGTTTTGCTTAAAAGAACATCTTCACACAGTACACGAACTGGATCAGGAGGCCCTGGTTGACAGAAGTGAGCGTACAACTCCTGTTGCCAGGGGACAGACTTTGCACCTGGAGATCAAGTCTGGGTTTTCTGCCCAGAGCGGAAAAGGGGACTGTCACCAAAGCTGGCGAG
Source organism: Pholidichthys leucotaenia (assembly GCA_020510985.1). Classification (NCBI taxonomy): domain Eukaryota; kingdom Metazoa; phylum Chordata; class Actinopteri; order Cichliformes; family Pholidichthyidae; genus Pholidichthys; species Pholidichthys leucotaenia. The sequence goes on along the minus strand of CM035836.1, from coordinate 184,069,933 downwards.
CCACTGGTCAGGACCGTGCGTGGTCCTACAGAGACTGTCTGGTCTGGTGTACAGGGTGAGGCTGCAGAAGAGGGACAGGGTGGTGGTGCTTCACCGCGACTGCCTCACCCCGTACCAGTCAGCCGCCCCATGGGTGGCCAAGCCAGAGGCCCCATCCTGACAAGAAACCCCAGTTGCGGCTCAAATGGACACTAGATGGCCCATGTGTGCCAGCTTCCACCGCCGGTGGGCGCCCCGACACCAGGATGGGTTTGTATTGGACTTTTGAGTTGGGCTTATTGTTCTAGGGACAGAAACTAGTCCAGGGAGGTACAGTGTAATGTCGGGGCTGTGATAAGGGGCGGGGGGAATTCTCCCGGTACGCTTTGCGCCACAGGGGATTCAAAGACGCTTGTGTTCAGAGCGTTATTGTTGTAGTGTCGTAACTGTGTTATAAGTCTGATTGTGATAGTGTTGTTTCCCCTGTGTGTGAGACATTACGTGTCTGTGTCCCCCTGAGTGAGGTGAGTGTGTGTGTGTGTGTGTGAATGACCTCCCCCTCTGTACTGTGTAATTCATCAGAGTTGAAATAAATGCTTGTTAGGTTCCAAATCCGCTCTCATTACTGTGTGAACCCTTGGAAAGTCACAATATCATTTATTATGGTTTAATCTAATATGAACAGTACAAATTTCACTTTGGTACAAACCTTCAAGCACACAAACCAGTCGCATTATGGCAGTTAGCAAGTTGCCACAAGCATACCTTTAGCTCTCCTTTGGTTTAAAAAAAGACATCTCTAAGAATTATGTTGAAATTGACAAAACATTTACTGTCAGCTAAAGTTCGATGCAGTTATATTTTCTTCATCTGTAGCCTACCAACATAGCGATGGGATTGTCCAGGAATTGATGATCATTTTCACAGTTTCTCTCAGTTTAGTTTTGACCACAGCTGGATTTTATTGGTTATAAAAGTCCAGTCTTGAATCCAGTCACTACTCTGCTGATTTAATTGGCCCCAGGGGACAACAGTGAAATTTTCTTGACCTCCAGTGCTGTTGGGATTTTCCAGCAAACCGATAGCAATGGTTGACATTAAAAATACTGCACCATTCCTCGACATTATGTGATCTGTTGGGCCTGAGGCCTACAGTAATGTGTAGTAATATGGAGCCCCAGTGTCCTTAAGGTATGTCTGCTGCTGCCTCATAGCCTAACCATGGTCCAGCCAACACAGATGTCTATTGGCTTAACCTCTGAGCAGTCAGTCTCAGGTAATGACAAACTTCACAGGCTGCTGAGTCGAACACACTGACGGAGATAGAGTTCTTGCTCATGAACAAAAAGTGACGTCTTTTTATCCATGGGAAAATCCAATGAAAGCAGGCCTTGATTGACATGTTGACAATTCAATCCTTTTTTGAAGAGATTTAGCTTTGGCGCCATTGTTGCGGAACATTGCACCATCTGGTCACACACTGAAGTCAACCGTGACGCATTGGGAACACCTGATCTCACATCTGAAAGGTTTGTGCAGACAAGTCTTGTGTAAACCAAGCAGGGTCTCTTGAACCCAGAGGAGGGCTGGTAACCTCTAAACCCACTGGGACAATTAAAACAACAGGTGCTCGGGGGGGGGGGGGGCTTGCAGTTTGGCTGGGAGCAGCTGCAGGTACCAGTATAGGTCTCAACCTGGGGTGGGGTGGGTGGGATGAACAAGTTACCCAACAGTTGCATGTGTGCTCAAAAACAAAAAGTCCAGCAGTGTTCCTCTAAGTCAATCTGCTGAATCTGAACAAGCCCCAGATCTCATTAGACAGACAACTTGTGGATGTGGGGCAGCTGCTCCTGTCAGTGTGCAGACAGATGGGGAACCATATTTTAATGGAGAGCTCTGTCGCTCTATCCAGCCTTTATTGAATCCCTAGTGACAACAGAGGGTCTATTCAAGCAAGACTATCCATGCTGCTCCACATAAATCTCTATACGCAGGCTACATTTCATTTAAGCATGCTTTATCCCTGACTTAGATCAATCCACCTTTCACTTAAGCATGACCTGCAGTGACAGGAAATTGCTTTTGGTCTTGCAGACAGAAAACTGATTGGGGTGATGTATGGCAGTTGTGATGTATACACTACAATAACTCTATGCTGGTGGATGGTGCATTTAAAAAATTGCTCAACTGCTATTGCACATTTAATTAGAAGCTACAGTGGCTATACAAAGTCTACACACCCCTGTTCAAATGCTAGGTTTTTGTGATGTTAAAAATGAGACCAAGATAAATCATTTCAAAACTTTTTCCACCATTAATGTGACCTATAACCTGTATAACCCAATTGGAAAAACAAGCTGAAATCTTTTAAGCTGAAAAATTAAAAAAACGTGCAATAACCTGGTTGCATAAATATGCACACCCTGTTATAACAGGGGATGTAGCTGTGTCCAGAATTAACCAATCACATTCAAACTCATGTTAAAAGGGAGTCAGCACACACATGCCACCATTTAAAGTGCCTCTGATATACCACAAATAAAGTTCAGCTGTTCTAGTAGGCTTTTCCTGACATTTTTGTAGTCACATATTACAGTACAAGCCATGGTCCGTAGAGAGCTTCCAAAGCATCAGAGGGATCTCATTGTTCAATGGTATCAGTCAGGAGAAGGGTACAAAAGAATTTCCAAGGCATTAAATATACCATGAAACAGTGAAGACAGTCATCATCAAGTGGAGAAAATATGGCACAACAACGACATTACCAAGAACTGGACGTCCCTCCAAAACTGATGAAAAGACAAGAGCAAAACTGGTCAGGGAGGCTGCCAAGAGGCCGACAGCAATATTGAAAGAGCTGTGGCAATTTCTGGCAAGTACTGGCTGTTTAGAACATGTGACAACAATCTCCTGTCTTCTTCAAATGTCTGGCCTTTGGGTTAGGGTGGCAAGACGGAAGCCTTATCTTACAAAGAAAAACATCCAAGCCCGGCTACATTTTGCAAAAACATATTTGAAATCTCCCAAACGCATGTGGGAAAATGTGTTATGGTCCGATGAATCCAAGGTTGAACTTTTTGGCCATAATTCCAAAAGGTATATTTGGCACAAACACAACACTGCTCATCACCAAAAGAGCAACATGCCTACAGTGAAGCATGGTGGTGGCAGCATCATGCTTTGGGGATGTTTTTCTTCAGGGAATTATGAACAGTTCCAAATACCCGGCAGTATTGCCACAAAACCTTTAGGCTTCTGCTAGAAAGCCGAAGATGAAAAGGAACTTCATCTTTCAGCATGACAATGACCCAAAGCAGACATCCAAATCAACAAAAGAATGGCTTCACCAGAAGAAGATTAAGGTTTTGGAATGGCCCAGCCTAAGTCCAGACCTGAATCCGATCAAACATCTGTGGGGTGATCTGAAGAGGGCTGTACAAAGGAGATGCCCTCACAATCTGACAGATTTGGAGCATTTTTGCAAAGAAGAGTGGGAAATATTGCCACATCAAGATGTGCCACGCTGATAGATTCCTACCTAAAGAAAAAAAAAATGAGTGCTGTAATAAAAGCCAAAGGTGCTGCAACAAAGTATTAGTTTAACCCCTTGCACTCCGGGCAATTTTCCTAAAAATGCCAAAAAATAACGTGCCCAAAGTAAATCGAAAGCTGTTATTCAGCCCTTTGCAGCGTCTTCATGGGGTTGGTCTCATTTAAAAGAAAACACTGAATTTTTTGGCAAAAAAAACATAATCTCTCTACATGCTCCGGCCACTGAGTTACAGTCATCTAAACATACTGAACTTGAAGAAAATAAATTTGGCCACAGTGTTTTTTTGGATACAAATGCTTACAAATAACACACAGCTGTCCGATCCGGCTGGAAAATGCAACAGAAATGTAGAACCAAGTGTTATCAAGCTGAGACCAAATTTGGTAACAATACCACAAAAATGAATATTTTACACAGCTTTGTTCTCAGGTAGTTCCCAGGCGTTTTGGAACTGTGCCAAATTGTGCCAAATGGCACAGTTTGGAAAAACATCTGTAACTTTTGAATAATTCAATGTAGAATCTTCATTTTGGGCTCTAATGAAAGGTCACACTCAGGGCTGTGTCTGTGTGTGTGTGTGTGTGTGAAGACGGAGTTCGGCCCTCGCTACATGATGGATTACACTCCTTGCATGTTTTCACAGCGCCCCCCCCCCTCGCTACTGTGTGTGTGTGTGGGGGGGGGTTTGTCCCCCCCCCCCTCGCTGCAGAAGACGGCCATCACTACATGAAGGAATAGACTCATATGCTTCCCCCCGTGGACCGGGGGCGTTCAGACCGTGAACGCCCCCCCCCCCCGCTCCTCTTCTGCAGCGGGGGGGGGGGGGCGCTCACGGTCCGAACACGGCAAATGAACCGTACTTCGTGCGCAGTACAGTTGTAATTACCAATCGGTCAAAAGTCATTTTTGGATTACAGTTTTCAGGGATAAATAATAATTTAGCTTATAACACTTTACCTCTTCACAGCAGCAGAGTCGTGGCGAACTTCTCTTCCCCATTGTAAGACGAACGCGACGCTGCTCGGCTCGTGGATCCCGATCAAAACATAATTCCATTATTGCGGTTTTGGTGAATGATTTACGACCTTTGTCGTCGGCCTCCGTCGGTCTATGATGACGGAAGAGAATCCTAAACGTCTATTCTGCTGGAATGAGTGCAGGTCCCACTTGTGGGTGTTCTCCATGCTGCGGGGTCTGTAGTAGATTCGTCCAGCGTCCTTTGTTTTCATCTGCTGCAGCAGTAAATCTCTCTTCACCCAGCCTGAATTTCTGTGCTTCAATTAGCTCCTGCATTCACAGTAGGCGGGTCCTCCTTCCTAGGTTTTCATTCATTGGCTCTTCAAGGTTTCAGAAACCCAATTCAAGGCTCTTATTAGTCGAATGAGAGGTCAATCAGATGAACTAATCTGTTCGCGGCTGTCTCTGCAGTTGTTTTTTTTAGTGGCGCTTGGACGCCACTACATCACCATCATCACCTACATCACCACAATCTGGTCTATGTGTCAGAGTGCGCACGAGTGCGCCCTCGTGCGTCTTAGGACGCAGAGACTTGCCCGCCCGCGGAACAACGGAGCGCAAGTGGTTAAGGGTGTGCATGTTTATGCAACCATGTTATTGTAAGTTTTTTATTTTTCCCCTTAAATGATTTCAGTTTGTTTTTCAATCGGGTTGTGCAGGTTATAGGTCACATTAATGGTGGGAAAAGTTTTGAAATGATTTATCTTGGTCTCATTTTTTAAAATCACAAATACCTGGCATTTGAACAGGGGTGTGTAGACTTTTTATATCCACTGTATGTTGAAGCATGTAGCTTGATTACCTAATTTCTGTATACATGCTAAGTATTTAGTCATATTAATACTGTATATCAAAAATATTTCAGCATTTGTTTTAGATTCTGGTTGATTGTTTTTAAACACCTGTTAAATTATTTTAGCTGTTAGAATTAGGTTTTTTCTTCCATTTAACCAAAAATATTTCAAGGCTGACATTTCAGCGACTATCTTTTATCACATTCTTGCATTGTTGATAAATCTTTTCGCTTTCAATAGTGCTATAACAAAATATTCTATATACCCATTCATTGCACTGGCATTATGTTTTCAGATTTGGCGTTTGGATATTCATTTTTCCTTCAAATGGCTTGATTTTAACACAAGCAATTTATATTTGTCAAAAAAAAAATCTTGCAAATTTAGTGGAAAAAGCTTACAAATTCACAAGAAAAATGTAGCACATGCATGCACACACACAAAAGAATCTAATTTATATGAATAAAAATTGTAATTTTATTAGACAATGTTATAAATTTAACAAGAAAATCAACACGTAGGGAAAAATACTTTTAGATTATAATCAAAAATGCACATTAATATGAACTGTAAACTGACAAGAAAAATTATCTAAAATTTACAAAAGCTGCAAATCACCAGAAAAAAAAAATGCAAAAAAGTTAAAAGCTTTTAGCTTTTCAGTATTCTGGGTAAAAACATCCAGCTTCTGGTTTTGTATTTTAGGCAAAACATTTTATCATTTACCATTTTAAGCGGAGTCTTATCAGCTTCAGTAATTTGGCTTCACATTTAAAATCTTTTGAGTTTGTTCACATTTTAATAAATTAAATCTAAACTTTTACTTTTAGTGTTTTATTGTCTTTCAGCTTTTAATTTTATTGATGCTTCCTTAAATATTTCACTTGTTAGTATTTCAGCTCAAATCTTTTCCATTTCCCCAAAATTCTTACATCTCTTAGCTTATTTAGCATTTCAGCATCAAACTTTTTTGTTTTTTTATCATTTCTGATAAAATATTTCAACTTTGAATGGTCAACTATTAGAGGTGGGGAAGAAAATTGATGCACTGTAGTACTGTGATACTTTGCAGTGATGCTATATCAATAGAGACACAGTATTGTGAAACTTTATTAAATGGTACGGGTGGGGCCAAAGATTGAGTTGTCATAGTATCGCAATACTTGACACTCACAGTCCCTAAATGCATGCACCAGTCTTTTATTATATATGCATATATGGTATCATAATATTTAAGGAATTATAGTATCGTGATAGTATTGCATCATGACCCAAGTATTGTGATGCATATTGCATTATGAAGTCCCTCGCAATCCCCACCCCATCCAGTGTAACAATTTCAATTTTCAAAAACTGAAGACTATATACTGAGAGACATAAAAAATGCAAAACTATATCAATTCAGGGAAGTGATGTAAGTTGTCACTCAGTTAAACACAAATTAAGCTAATGGTTATTAGTGCACAAATTCAGATCTCCTGGATGTATAGACCTTAATCCTTAATAATTTCTCTTGATTTTCTTGTTCATTAATATCGTGTGTGACCTTCGTTTGCTGTCAGCAAAGCCTCAGTTCTGTGTGGGACTAATCGACTGTTCTAACAAAGGTGCAGAAATGTAAGATAATCCAAAACTTAAACAGAATGAATTCAAAGGTCACTTTTATTTAATTCATTGTAAATAAATTTAATGCTGTCGCTGACACAGTGCTAGGAACACATTTAAGGTGATAAGAAAGAGAAAAGACAACAAAGAATATGTCTAATAATGACATGAGTGGAGGACTTTGTTTTCGGTGAACAACAAGGTCATTATGGAGTCTGCATAATCATGTGACAAGTAAACCCAGTCATCCATACAAGCTTAAATGGAAGTTCTTACTTCTTTGTGCACTTACATGAAGTGAACATTAATACTTACTCAAATACTGTGACATAACACCTTATACAGCAGCCGCAGCAGCACTACACTTCAGGTCACGCATGCACTCACAGCACACTTACTCACACGGTTCCCTTCGGAGAAGAGTTACCACACTGCATTTAAAACGTCAGCGGTCTCACCCCTTCTACAACTACAGTGACTTCATGATAAAGCTGTTTAACGCACATTACAGCAGCATTAGCCTTTCCCAACTTTAACATTCAACAGTATGCCAAGAGCAGCGGAATGTGAAAGACAAACAGTGCTGTTTTCAGATATTACAGTCATTAGCTAAATTCGGCTAATCTCCAAATTGCTTCAAGGGTACTTTATTGTTCTGAATTTATTATGAGGTCACTGGTAAAAAAAAAAAAAAAAAACGTCAGAAGGTAAGAAAATACTTAAAGACACAGAGTTGTTCAAATCATACTACAGGAACTCTTAGTTGGAAAAGAAAAATCCATTCATTATAGCCTCAGTTTCCAGTGATTTCAGTCCAGAGTCATGGAATGTTTCTATCACTATTTACAGCTTTGTTTCACATTTCATCTGATTAAAATGTTTATGCGTATTACACTGGGTAACTGCACCAGGCCGTCGTATATCACAGTGTTCAGAGCTAATCTGAGCAATAAGCTTCTTCATGGTAACGTTTTCATATTTCAGTGTGGATACATTCACAGATGAGCGCCATAACCTACATCTATTTGAGCTGGTGTTGGTGTTTTTAAGTTCCAGTCTTCGTAGATAGCGTATGAAAGTGGCTTATACTAGTAAGTGTAGAAAAGTAGTGAATACAGTGTTTGTTTACGACAACACAGTGAGTGTAACCGTTCCTTTGGTCTTCTTCAGGATGCCGACGGCCTCTTCGTGAGAAACCCCCTCCAGGCTCTGCCCGTTAACCGCCATGATCTGGTCCCCTCGCTTCAGTCGGCCATCCTCCGCGGCCGCCCCCTAAAGTCACCACATGAGCGCATTAGTGACACTCTGCAACACACAGTTCTGCCAAGATAAATCTGATACTCTTACCCTTCCGAAAACAGTTTTAACATATATTGGCAAGTCTCCGTGGGGGCTGCCGTATCCTCCAACGATACTGAAGCCCAGCCCGTCTGGCCCCCTTTCAAGAGTGATGGTCTTGTACTGAGGTGGACTGAAGAAAAAAGGCAGGGGCAATCAGAGCCTGATATCCTGGGAATGTTTTTCTTAAATCTCAACATTTCAACAACTTTGTACCCGAGATCATCCTGGAAGATGCAGCTGGGCGTGAGAGCCGCGCCGCCCGCCTGCTCCTGAGACAGACCCATCACGCTGGTATCACCGCCAGCCACCACCTACAGGTGCAGCCGCAGAAGCCGCCATCAAAAAAAAAAAAAAAAAAAAAAAAAGGGAGTTCACACTGTTATGGCGTGGTAGGCTTGATTTACGGCCAAGAAAAACACTGATATTATGATGGCGGTGCTTGATGAAGGAGTTTTACGGCACTTGAAAGGCTTTTCTCATCTGTGAACACTGATAATAAGTACAAGTTCAGCAGGAGATTATCTATGTGGATCACGGAGGGCGAGCGTGATTGTGTGCTGTGCTGGCAGACCTGCAGCTGTACTGTTCCTGTGGCGTTCTTGAGCAGAGCCACGGCCTGTGAGTGGCTCATGCCTTCAGCGGGGGTTCCACAAATGCTGACGATTCGGTCCCCAATCTGAGGAAAGAACACTAAAACTCTGATTCGGGACAAACAAAAGCCATGCTATCTTTATGTTCAGCTGAGTAGCTCCATTAAGAGGCTGTCTCATTTATCATTCCTGACGAAAATGTACGACTGCATCAAGATCTAATTTATAATCCCGACTATTCATTTCAGCGAGCCTTTCTGTTGTCTTAATGGTCTCAGTGCATAAGTGGGAGATTTATTATCCACATTTGCATTGACTATTGTACGCCTCCAGTCCCTGTCAAACACAGCCTCAATTGTCAGATTCGCCGAAGGTCACTGCTAAAAGCTGTAAGTTTGTGGCTTCTGAGTGAAGCGAGGAGGAGTAAATAATTGAAATTCACATTAAATCCCACACAAGAATCAGAGGGATGCAAATTATTTGCTTTGCATTCCGATGAAGGTCACATTCTGAGAGGGGTGGCGGCCGGTGAAATGATCACATACCTTGAGTTTCTGTGTCTGAGCGGCCAGGCCGACAGGATTCATCATGGCGATGAAGATAGGTATATCACCCAGAGGGCTGCCCACCCCCCCTGCTATGCTGATACCCAGAGACTCATTGGGGCCTTTGGTGAACTCAACTGTTCTGATGTCTTCATGCTCTACATCTGAAAATTTCAAAATTGTTATGGATGAATTCCACTTTTGGCACTTTATTGTTTTTTTTAAGTATTGTGGAAATGTTACATACATTCCTGACTTGTACTTTGCATGTCCAGGTCGTCATGAAGGTTTCCAGAATCTGAACACGGCGGAGAGGGTGCCTTGGAGGAGCCCGTTTCACTCATCTGAAACGTAATTTAAGATGATTACAAGATAATAAGATGCAATTTAAGTAAACAACATTTTGTACAATATTAGGGATGTACAGCAATGTCACCAAATCATGTGACGCTCTATGTACACTTACCTTGTATTCATACATGTGTAATGACAATAAAGTTGAATCTCATCTCATCTCATCTCATCTCATATTGGTAGGCAAGCTGTAAATATGCATGTTTCAAGTCTGACCATGGTCACTACATGTGTAGTGGTAGGTTGTTATAATAGGCAAGAAAAAAATCACAGGGAAAGTCCTTTTTTTTGCTTTCCATCATGTTTGTGTCTGTGCATTAAATTTAGGATATTTTCCTGTTGAATAGTTGAAACAATGTGGCTCCGTTGCTGGAAACTTCGGCAGACGGGCTGTTTTACTGCCGGCAGCTGACCCCGGCCGGTAAGGTTCGACGGCTGCATGAAAGCTAGCAGAGGCCCTCAGAGACCAGTCTCATCACTGGTTGAGGCTGCGTTGGGGAAAGCCGGTGTTGATATGATCCAGAAACTGTCTCCTGAAAAAATAAAAAGGCGAACAGCACCAGGAGGCTGAATAGCGAGGTCTGCCTCAGCTTCAAGCAACGGAGCCCCGTCGTCTTAAGAGTGTGGGTTAAGCAGATTCAACTATTCAACAGGAAAATATACTCAATTTAATGTACAAACTATCTATTTCTGTACATATTTTGTTGCCACTCTATTAACTACCATCGTTTAATTAATTTGTGAGAGATTTCACGTATTCTGCTAAAATAATGTTGTCACACGCCTGTCTGGCTCCTTTCACAAAGCTTGCCGACCCAAACAAACCGCACATGACCAGTGATGTCACGTGCACACCCGTAATAGGCCTTTTAAGTTTGGATTTAAAGGCACAGAGTGGGATATTCAATAGAATCTAGCAGTCCGAATTCATAATGCAGTCAATTCACATTTTATCAGTCATCACCATCTTCCAAAGCATAATGGTGAACCTGCAGAAGCCATTTGTGTAATAATTAAACTCATAAAAACTTGGTTGTCCAAGATGGCCCCCTACATGGAAAAGGACCTTTTTCCTGTGTATAAAATGTTACCTTAAGGTACCAGGGATACAACAACTTTTACTTAAGCGTGATTATATATGACAATGAAAACAAGGCCACTATAAAGGCTTCTATATAAGTGTGATAAGCTACCTGACTGCTCTGAGACAGCCTTCTTTCAGAGTGGAAGGGGCCCGCCTTAAACCGCCCTACTTCCATCTTTATGGGCCCCACGCAGCACTGCAAGACAAAAAAAAAAGAAGACATTATTATTATCTCTTCTTCACTCAACACAAATTAAAGGATGGATGGATGGTGTTATCCACACTGTTGGGATACCTTCAGCAGCGCAGCCACAGTTTCCTGCGTGGCGGACCTGACATCCTCGCCGTTGACCGACAGTATCTGGTCGCCCTGCATCAGTCGACCGTCAGTGTCGACCAAGCCTCCTTTCACAATGTCGGACACGAACACTCCTGTATCATTCCTGGTAGAAAAACACGGGAGAACACTGAGGTGGCAGAGATGACAGGTGTGTTACTGCACGCCAGCCAAGGATTACTCTTTAATGTTGTTTTTCAGTTTTCCATTGTTGATACACTACTGACTCAGCAACGTCAGGTTTTTCCGGGGGAACTGCCCGCAAGTGAGGCTTGCACCTCTTGGAAAAGAACAATGGAATATTTAATAACTATGATTATCCCATGCATGTTTTTAGGACTTTTATAATCCACAAGGTGAAATTCTGTGCTTGCAGTGAGCAGAGACCTTTAACACTGTATCTAGTAGGAAGAAATGGTGACTTATCTCAAGTCCATCTTTATTTTGTTGTTATTGCACATCTCTACTGTGGACTTTGCATATCTTAGGCGCCAAACTTTATGTGAATAGGGGCTAACACAAGCAGAAACTGTGAAGCAAGGCAACTCTATCCCTCTCAGTCCCCAGAGCCAGACATACTTGGCTGTCACAGCTCCCCACCACTAACTGCTAGCTTGCACTTTCCCTTTCAGCGGAGGGTTTTGCGTTGTCTCTCTTACTGTCTTTTCCATTTCTTTTACTTTTTCCAGTTGTACAGGAAAGCTGCTATGCTGTTTAAAAAAAAATATATATATATAAGTTGATATACTTATTGCTACTTGGGGCTTTAACCCTACAGCTACTACCCGAACGTCAGCATGGAAGCAAATGTTTTAGGCATAAATATTTACAAGCTTGTGGAAGTTGTAAAAACACAAGCAGACTTGATATGCACATGTTATCCCAGCGGGGACATCACTCATGGCAGACAGAGTGAACAGCAGTCACGCTGGATGTAAGCATGGATGAACGCAGGGATGCACCAATTTATGGGCTTCACTTTGGTATCTGCTGATATTAACTGTGTTAAGAAGACATTCAGTGATAGCAGTGGCTAACGTTCATCTGGTGTGTCTTTTGTCATGTGAAAAATTATAATAAAGGTCATTTCACACATTTATATGACTCAATCAAATATAGTGCAAAAAAGAGCTGAAATGCCTTAAAATGGACTAGCTGGCTTTTATAATGCATACTGTATTTCTCTGTTTCACTGCCAATAAAGGGGGAACAGATGACAAGAAAAACAAAAGAAACAACTGCTGTCAGCTAGTGCCGAAATTATCGGCATTGATACCGATACTGAGATCATGGATACAAGCGGCTGAAATGAGCTTTCTCCGTAGGATCGCTGGACTCACCCTCAGAGATAGGGTGAGGAGCTCAGTCATCCAGGAGAGGCTCAGCGTAGAACTGCTGCTCCTCCACATTGAAAGGAGTCAGTTGAGGTGGTATGGGCATCTGATCAGGATGCCTCCTGGACGCCTCCCACTTGAGGTGTTTCTGGCACGTTCCACTGGAAGGAGACCCTGAGGCAGACTCAGGACACACTGGACAGACTACGTCTCCCAGCTGGCCTGGGAACGTCTGGGGTGTCCTCGCCGAAGAGCTGGAGCAGGTGGCCGGGGAGAGGGAAGTCTGGGCTTCTCTGCTTCAGCTGCTGCCTCTGCAACCCGGACCTCCGGGAAAGCGGTAGAAGATGGATGGATATCGGCCCAAAATTTCACTATAGGTGTATGCCTGAGGTGTGCATTTTTGTATCCCCCATCTTGCTGCCTCTATGTTGTGGTTCCCTCTGGTAGATGAAAGTTTCCCTGTGTCTTTGGTTGGGAAATGGGTCCTGACTGTCATTTTTTATCTAAGCTCCAAATGAGTGCCTGTCCATTTTGGAGTCTCTGACTGGTGTGCTGGAAAGTGCTCCTCATGGAAATGCCATCGTCCAACTGGGGGACTTCAGTGCACATGTGGACAACAACAGTGACACCTTGAGGGGCGTGACTGGGAGGAACGGCCTGCCTGATGTGAAACCTGAGTGGTGTTCAGTTATTGGACTTCTGTGCTAACCACAGTTTGTCCATAACAAACACCATGTTCAAGCATAAGGGTGCCCATATGTTACTTGGCACCAGGACACCCTAGGTCGCAGGTCGATAATTGCTTATGTTATCATATCATCAGACCTGCAGCCATATGTCTTGTACACTGGGGTGAAGAGAGGGGCAGAGCTGTCACATGATCACCACCTGCTGGTGAGTTGGATCAGGTAGCAGGGCAGGATGCCATTCAGACTTCCAGAATTTCAGCTCCATTCCAAGGAAGACTAGACATATGGCATCTGAACGGGGCATGTTCTCCACCCCCACTGTTGAAGCTGCTGCCCAGAGCTGTGGCCACAAGTTTGCTGGTGCCCGTTATGGGGGAAACCCCCAATGCAATGATGAATGCCAGAGGTAATGAGGGACTATTATGTTGAAGAAGGAGTCCTACCAAGCTTGGCTGGCTTGTTGGGCTCCTGAAGCAGATGAGGTGTACCAGCAGGCCAAGAGGGCAGCTCAGGCAGCTGCTGAGGCAAAAACTTGGATGTGGGAGGAGTTCTTTGAGGCCATGGAGCAAGACTTTCTGTCAGCTTTGAAGAGATTGTGGCATACTGTCCTGCAAGTCAAAAGGAGAAACCACCATACATAGTATGCAGTCCACACTATATGGTGTGGATGAAGCGCTGCTGACTTCGACTGGGGGACACTGTGGGAGGTGGAAGGAGTACTGTGAGGATCTCCTCAATCCCACTGAGATGCTTTCCATAGAGCAAGCATAGCCTGAGGATAAGGGAAATGACTCACCATTCACTGGGTCCAAGGTTGCTGAAGATGTTGCTGTAAGGCTGTCCTGGATGACGTGTGTCTGTAACATTGCATAGAGGTTGGGGACAGTGCCGCTGGCATGGCAAACTGGGGTATTGGTTCCCCTCTTCAAGAAGAGTGACTGGAATGTGTTGCAACTTTAAAGGGATCACATTCCTCAGCCTCCTTGGAAAGGTCTATGCCATTGTACTAGAGAGGAGAGTCCGGCTGTTGGTCAAAACTTGGGTTCACGAGGAACAGTGTGGTTTTCGTCCTGGAGGTGGAAAACTAGACCAACTCCTCACCTTGAGAAGGTGAGGAGTTGGTCTAGTTTTCCACCTCCAGGACGTTTTTTGGGGACTTGGAGAAGACATTTGACTGTCCCTCGTGGTTCCTTGTGAGGGCTGTTTCAGGAGTAAGGGGTATCAGGTGTGTATGACCATTGTGAGGGTTTGGATCGTACTGCCAACAATCAGTCAAACTCCCAGTGAGAGCTGGACTCTGCCAGGGCTGCCCTTTGCCACAGTTCCTCTTCAGAATTTTTATGGACAGAATTTCTAGGTGTAGCTAAGGAACAGAGGTTGACAGGAAACAGGAGAAGACTGACGCACAAACTGGAGCAGTAAGGTTTGGGGAGATGGGATTGTGTCTCTGTGATCTATTGGTTTTAAAGCACTGGCGCACATTCATATCTATACAGGGTAATGTCCTAAATGTTAGTGGAAAACCAAAGCAAGAACTTTATTTGGTAACTAGAAACAGTCACACTGAGGATTCCACAGGGGTGAACATGGTACAGTACAAGCCATCAAGTGATAACAAAGGCTCTGTGTTGATCAGCAAACGTTGGTTCTTTGAATAACTCCTATGACTTTTAAATATGACTGTTTTTAAAAGAGTTTTTTTTACCTGTGGTCCCGAGATCTGCATTGAAAAACAAAAAGCAATGCAATCTTGAACTATAATGATTGTTCCATTGTTGAAGTGATTTACATAATCAATGGCAACCTATAAATTTCTATAGTTCACTAACAAATAGTGAACTAAACACACTGTTAACCTATATTTTAAAGCATACCAAAAATATCAGTGGCTCCTGAAGTCCAACACAAATCATCTGTGCTACTTTAATCAGAGGATACTGCAGTATGTGCAGTATTACGTAGTAGTACTCATGGTAGATGTCTCTCACCTCCTCCCTACAATGCTCAAGCCCAGGCCTTGGCCAGACTGCTTGTTCAGCTCTACAGTGAAGGAGTCCCAAAGGTCCTCCTCCTTGTACTGGGCTTCGTCCCTGTAGACCGTCAACTGGACCCTCTGTGGAGTCTGCCGCAGCACATTGATGGCTTCATCGTGAGTGGCAGCCCGGAGGTCAATGCCATTCACCTGTGATGAGAGAAAGACAAGTACATGCTGGCCTCAGCACAGTTTCTGGGGTGACTTTCCTCCTTTTGGGTAATTCATTCTGAAGCAGTGGACTAATGGAACAGCCAGCACCCTAATTCAATGCTAAAACCACTAGCTCATTAGACATTAACAGCAGGGGAACGTTCCCACAACATTTCTGTGAGAATCTCTGTCAGGCTGAAGATTGATATTCAGCTTTTATTTTTAACCATGTTAAAATGAAAAGGATTTTTTTTCTCCCACAGTACCTAATGGCTTCTCTGGAGAGTGGGAAACTGGGAAACTTCACTTTTCCTCTCTGACCCTATTCTCTAAACACAAGAGCTTGGCTTGGGGACAGAAGTGAATAGCAGAGGGCAATCAAGCCACAAGGGTGTGTGTGTGTGTGTGTGTGTTTCACTTCAGATCTGGCAATTGCACTACAATAACTCAGCTCCTGAGCTCCACCCCTGCCCTCCCTCTTTGTGACAAATCATGAGGTCAAATGGAGGGTAAATCCAAGTTGAGCCCGGATACTTGACTTGTCAAGACACATAACACAGACTGAATCGCAACAACTTTCCCTCATACTCACGTCATTTTCCATTATATTATCTTACTATAAGAAAAAACCCCCACTATTTTAAGTGCTTTCTTAGATCCTACTCTTTTAAATTTAGCATTTACATTCAATTATTTATAACTGATACGTCCTTCAAACAATACTAAATGCTCATTCTAGGTGGCTTTCATGCCTTGCTGCAGTTGTCATTCAGGAGTTTTTTAAGCGTGTTTCATATGTGACGCTCGTTAAATTGCAGCACACCTCGAGGATTTGGTCTCCTGCCCAAAGCCTCCCATCCTTGGAGGCCGCCCCTTCTTCATAAACTTCATGGATAACAATGGCCCCCTAGGGAGAGAGGGAGACAGAGAAAGAGTTAAGTCAAGGACAGCGGAAGGTGTGCAGAGAAAGTCCGAAAATAGAACAGGGTGCAATATATAGATGATGAGGGACAGGTGGGAATAAAAACTGTGTTGATATTTCAAAGTGCTACTACTGCTGTGAATTTGTGAGCTCCAGTGTGAGTGTCATTCGAGGTCCAAAGGTTACATTCCTGGGTTGGATATTGTCTGTTGCGGCCGAGACAAAGAGCTGCTCCCCCAGGCCTGACTGAGCAGACAGAATAGAACGGCTCAGAGGAGGATGGCCACAGGAGGAGGAGGAGGATGAAGGCTGTGACAACATCATTTCCTACATTCCTGACCCGCCAAGGCTTTTTAGGACCTGAGTTACACTACCACCAAAAGAGCCTAAGTGGGTGGCATCCCAGCCAAGGAGAAAACAACTAGAAAATTCACTAAATTGGTTTTGACTCATGCCGTGTTTTATTATATAACAGTATTTATCCCTTTCCTTCAAGGGTATTCGAGAGGCTGTTTATTTCTAAGAGTATCTCCAGTGTCTGATTCCTCTCCTACCAGCAGGGTGTCGCAGCCTCCCACGATGCTGAGCCCCAGGCCTGTGCAGCCCTTGGAGATGTCAATGGAGGTCTCACAGCCAGGGATGATGGGACAGGTCGCCGGGTCGCAGGCCAGTGTGGAAGGGGTGGAAGAGCGGCTGAGGCCTAAGAGCAGGGAATGGTGTTAGTCACAATTGAATCAAAATAATCCTTTAATCTTTTAATGCAGGCGGACTTACTAGTGACTACTTCTGCTTCTGGCTGGCACAGGGCAGGCGGACTGGTGCTTGGCATGCTGGGTATACCGCCGGGGACTTCATCTGGGCAGCCGCTGTCGGCACAGGCAGACTGGGGACAGAAGAAGGAAGAGGGGGTCTCATTTGTACTGAAGGTTAGTTTCACCGGACCTTTGGCTTCCCTCAATAGAGAATTGACCTAAAAAACACAAACAAACAAAAAAAAAAACTATCAGGCATGACCTTTTACATCGTGACTGCTGTTACAAATATTCCTACTATTACTAATGATGGGAGAAGAATGTATACATGGTGTCACTACCTATAAGGAAGTTAAATTTATGGCTTTTTAAGAGCTTTTTTCAGGCCACCACCTTGCATTCTAAAATGTACATGTCCACTTAAAATAAATGTTGTCCAATTAATAACTGAAATCACTGGAAATTAGGGGTCATCATCTGTTCTTAGGTAAAGTTTGGACTTTACCAGGCACCCCGCCTGGGACAACCCTGAGCCTCCGGTCCCAGACTGGAGCCATGGGCGCCCCTCGGCAAACCATCAGGGTGGCGCAAACTCTTGTGAAAGTGTCATAATATCTGGCTTTAGCAGATGAAGGTTTGAGATAGGACCCAAGGCGCAGGCAGAAATTCGGTGCAAAATGATTTATTACAAAAAGTCAAGGAAAACAAAGGCACAGCACGGGGGCTGGAAATAACTCGGGAATAAGGCAAAATAAACTCGGGACACAGGTATACACAGCCTAAATGACGGAGAAAACAACGGTGACAACACAAAGAACTGAAAACAAAGACCGACATATATGGGGAACTAATAACATGAACACAAGACAGCTGGGAGGAAGAGGCGATGGGTACAGAAAACACCCCACAAAGGGCTGAGAACAACAGGAAAACAGGTACACACACAACCCAGGACTGGACAGAGGACGGACAAAGGACAAAGACAAGGACAGGGGAAACACGAAGACAACAATAATGACAATAAGGACAAACAGGGGATGACACAACAACCAAAGACTGAGGAACACAAAGTACAATAATACTAACAGCGAGAACAAAGGATCACACACTATAACCAATTCACAAAAGACAACCACAACACAACAACTGGGGATAACATAGAAAACCCAAAATAGAACAAAAAGCGTGAGCATAGTCCCAAAAAAATTTAAAAGTTTAAAAAAAATTCTGGTGTTTGCAATAAACAAATGATACAAGAACAGTTTAAATAGTTAAATAAAACTAATATTACAAGGATTTTATCCAAATTCAGCACTAAATCCTACTTTCAATGACTACTGCAGTCTCAAAATTATTCTGCCTCCTGAATAGAAGGGCACACATTTGTAAATCAGGGGTGGTTTCAAGCACACCTGATGCAACCAATCAAGGGCTTCATTAGTTGCATCAGGTGTGCTTCAGATAGAACGCCTGGACTGTTGACGGTGACGTCTGATTACCGGTACATGTTAGAAAAAATATGGTTAAGTCAATAGAATTTTCCAAAAAGTTCAGAGAAGAGCTCATTGTCTTACACAAACAAGAAAAATGATACAAAAAGATAGCAAAGGCACTGACTGTTCTTAGAGATACAGTTGGAACCATAGTTCACAAGTGGAACAGTGGCTACACTACCTGGACGTGGCAGAAAGAGGAAGCTATGAATGGTTGCCACCAGAATCCTGAGGAGGCAGGTGGTCAAAAACCCTCAACTGACTACAAAAGACCTGCAGCAAGACTTGGTGGCAGCAGGCACTGAGGTTTCAGTTTCCACAGTAAGGCGCATACTAAACACTGAAGGGCTCCATGCCCAAACTCCAAGATGTACACCACTACTGACCCAAAAGCACAGAAACGTTGGCTCCAATTTGCTCAAAACTATATAAATAAATCAAAGCGGTATGGGGATTCAGGAGCGATGAGGCAAAACTGGAACTTTTCAGGCCGATGGATCAGCGGTACATCTGGAGGATGAAGAATGAAGCATACACTGCAAAGAACACCCTGCCTACAGTGAAGCATGGTGGTGGCTCAGTGATGCTCTGTGGCTGCTTGACTTCCTCTGGCACAGGCAACCCGCAGCATCTGGAGGGCAAGATGGATTCAATCAAGTATCAGGAAATCCTGGGAGAAAATGTCATGCCGTCTGTGAGGAAGCTGAAGCTTGAGCATCACTGGACCTTCCAACAGAACAACGACCCCAAGCACACCTCAAAGTCCACCAAGTACTGGTTTCAGAAGAAGTCCTTCAAGTCAGGCCATCACAGTTGCCTGACTTGACCCTCACTGAAAAATCTCTGGTGAGCCCCGAACCAACAGTGATCTGTGTGGAGTTTGCATGTTCTCCCCGTGTCTGTGTGAGTTTACTCCGGGATTTCTCCGGTTTCCTCCCACATGCACAAAAACATGCAAGTTAGGTTAATTGGCATCAAACTGGGGATTCTAAATTGTCCTTAGGTATGACTGTGAGAGTGAATAGTTGTCTGTCTCTCTGTGTTGGCCCTGCAATGGACTGGCGATCTGTCCAGGGTGTATCCTGCCTCTCGCCCAAAGATGATGGCATAGGCTCCAGCCCCCCCGCGACCCGAAAAGGATTAAGTGGAAGAAGATGAATGAGATTTGAAAAAGGTGGCTGCAGCACGTAAACCCAAATATTGGTGAACTGGAGGCCTTTGCTCATGAAAAATGGGCTAAGATTGCTCAGAAATGCTGCCAGGAGATGGTATCTGGCTATGCATCATGTTTGCAGGAGGTCATAACAATAAAAGAGTGCTCTACTAAGTACTAAAGATGCCTGTCATGAAGGGGTTGAATAATTTTGAGACTGCAGTAGTCACTAAAAGTGACATTTTGTGCAAAATTTGGAGAAACCACTTGTAATATTAGTTGTGTTGAGCTATTTAAATTGTTCTTGTTTAACTTGTTTATTGCAAACAGCTGCTAGTTTGTACATTTTGCCAGTACACCTAATTTGCACTGGGGGCGGAATAATTTTAATTGCTACTGTACAGGTTTCATTTTCAAGCGTCACGCTAAATACTAATGAGACAAGTGTGGGTCAAAATGCGCAAACAGATGTGACAGGCAGGAAGTCAGGCACAAGAAGAGAGAGAACAGTCGATAATTATTAAAAATCAAACAGACTTCAATAGTCTATACAGAGAGACAGAATTTCTTTTTTCTTCTACGTCTTTCTGCGGCCTGGTACCAAGTGGTCCATGTGTGCAGTCTGATGGTTGGGGACCACTGATGTAAAACACCTAAAATTAGCCCATACCCCATAAATAAAAGCCACAACCTAAGAGGGGAAAAAAAGGATAATTTACATGCAAAAAGCACACACACTTACAAGGCAAAGGCTTATAAATTTATACAAAAAGTGTGCAGACTTCCGGTTATGGCTGCCACGTAGGACGGACGTGTCTCGCTCTGCTCTGCTCCTGGAGAAAAAAAAATCGGCAAATAACTCTCTCATTTGGGACAGAACGTATCCCAGCGTTTGGGCGAGGATATGTCGGCGAAGCCTAAGGCTGGAAAACCAGGAAAAGGAAAAAGCGAGCCGCCGAAACAGTCCAAATTAACGGACTTTCAGGTCTGTGACGCAGCAAACAGGGCTCCATATATGGCGGAGGAGGCTGGCAACGCTGCGATTTCTGCGGGGGAATGGCGCAGATGCGCTGATGGCTGCCATGAGTTCAATGAGAGCGGACTTTTCCTCTAGATTTGATGGGATTATGACAGCGTTGGAAGGAATAAGAAAGGAATTGGGTGACTGTGTAGAACGAACGGCGCAGATGGAGCTCCGTCTCGCTAGTGCTGAAGATGACGTCACCCGTCTTCAATTAAAGGTGCGCACTTTGGAAAAAAAAATAAATCTCTGGAAGATAATATTTTGGATTTGGAATCTCGGTCGAGACAGAATAATTTGAGGCTGGTGGGTCTTCCAGAGGAATCAGAAGGTCGGGACGTATGTTCCTTTCTGGAAAAGTGGATTCCGGAGGTGCTGGGCAGCGAGGAGTTGCAATCAGCAGTGGTTCTGGAAAAAGCACATCGCATTGGCCCACGGAGAGATAAGGGACCGCCGAGGACCTTAATTATGAAGTTTCTTAACAACAGAGACAGGATGAAGATCTTCAACGCTGCACGAGCTAAAAAAGGAGAGATTAAACACCAGGACCAGCAGGTGCGGTTCTACCCAGATTTGGCCCACAGGAATCCAGCAATTGAGGAAGCAGTTTGATCCCGTACGTAAGGAGCTGCGCAACCTTGGGATTCGTCATGGTGTAATCTATCCTGCGAGACTGCTGACCACGTATGAGGGCAGAACCCACATCTTCAAGACCCAGAGGAGGCGCAGGAGTTCATCAAGAAGATCAAAGAAGAAGAAGAGACTGGTGGGAGCTAAGCATGAACAAAATATAAGGTAGAATAATTAAGCATTTGCACAGGCATCTGACTGACTTGAAGTAAATAGTAAGTTTACAAAATATAGATTGTATTATATATTTAAAAAAAAAACAAAACAAAAACAAAACAAACAAAAAAAAAAAAAACTATGATGTACAAAGTTGTTAAAAATTTTGGAGTTAAGTTGGAAAACTACAGAGGAGAGTTAATGTTACGTCATTAAAAGCAGTAGAGTTAGGGTGATTGGGAGGATGAAGAAGGAGTGGCTTAGGGCTGTTCCCCGTGGGTGTGGAACGGTCGATGGCTATATCGGGAGACAGAATTTTTCTTTTGATTTTTGGGGGGTTTGCCACAAGTGTGGGAAGGGGAATTTGTTTGTGTGTAGTTTGTAGGATGAATGTTCAACCACTCATGTTTTTGCTTCTCTGTATGAGCATATTTACACTGCAAGGTAATCCCAAACTCTCTATTGATCATGGACCAAAGTGTTAATCTTAATTTAACTTCATGGAATTGCAGAGGTCTACAAAATTTAAAAAAACTTAAACAAGTTATGAATAAAATAAAGGACATGGGTTCAAGAATTGTGTTTTTACAAGAAACTCATCTGATAGAGGAGGATGTTAAAAGAATTAGGAGTAGATGGCAGGGAAGTGTATTCACCTCTTCATTTCATCCCGAGCCAGGGAGTTATGACTCTCATACATAAATCAGTTCCTTTCAAGTGAAAAATGTAATTGAGACAAATTTGGAAGATATGTAATCATTCAAGGTTCTTTGCTATTAGAAAATATAAATCTTGTGAACTTATATGGTCCCAATATAGATGATCAGAAGTTCTTTGCTAATTATATTTCTCTTCTTATCATCACTTACAGGCTACATATAATAGCAGGGGATTTTAATTGTACATTGAATCCAGGTGTGGATAGATCAACAGGACTGGATTGTACGCACATTGGATGTAGAATGACTATTAATCATTTTATGAAAGAATTGTGAGATTGTTAGATATATGGAGAGAAATGAAACCCAAGTTAAAGCCTATTCTTGTTATTCCAGTACCTACAAGACATTCTCACGTATTGATTATTTTTTGATTTCCACAGAATTAAGGTCCAAGATTCGAAAACTGCTTTTATGATTAACATCGTGATCTCTGATCATGCACCCTGTTGTCTAATATATGTAGATATAAAATTGACAAAGGAATCAGGTAGATTGCAATTTCAGCATAAATGGCTTCAGGATGAGGAATTTGTCAAGTATATAGAAAAAACAGATAGACGAGTTTCTTTGACATCAATACGACACAAACATCAGCATGTGTAAAGTGGGAGGCTTTCAAAGCTTTTATTAGGGGGCATATTATTAGTTATACAGGATCAAAATCTAAGAAGACTCGAGAGGAAGAGGCTAAATTGGAACATAAAATAAAAAATCTTCAGGAAAAAGTGTATGCAGGAAGTGACCCAAGGTTGGAGAATGAATTTACTGATTTTGAGAGCTGAATACGACAAAAAAACAGCGAATAGAGCTGCCTCGAGTCTTCTAAAGATTGAAACAATCTTTTTATGAACAAGGTGAAAAATCAGGAAAATTATTAGCATGGCAGATTAAACAATTGGAAATTAAAACACCAATTACCAGTATTATAAGTAACGGACAGGTAGTTATAGATCCTTTAGAAATTAATAGAGCCTTTAGAGATTACTATGAAAAATTATATGATACCAAAAATGAACCTGATTTAACAAAACTAAATGGGTTTTTGAACGAACTATCTATACCGTGTATTCCAAATGAAAACAGGGAGATATTGGAGTCTAAAATTAGTCAAGAAGAAGTTGGGCTAGCCATTGATAATATGAAATCAGGAAAAAGTGCAGGACCAGATGGTCTTCCAGTTGACCTTTATAAAAAATTTAAGAATAAATTAATAAAACCTTTTTTGGAAATGGTTTTAGAAGCATTTCAAAATAATAATTTACCATCATACATAAATAATGCCTTAATTATACTGCTGCCAAAACCAGGTAAGCCCTCTAATAAATGTGAAAATATGAGACCAATAAGCCTATTAAACGCCGACCTTAAGATAATCTGTAAAATTTTAGCAAGACGAATACAAGAAATTTTACCAAATATTATTAATCGAGATCAGAATGGCTTTATAAAGGGTAGACAAGGCTTCCATAATGTAAGAAGACTATTTAATATTATCTATTTTAATAAAGAAGCACCGGATACAGCTCTCCTATCATTGGACGCCGAAAAGGCCTTTGATAGAGTTGAATGGCCCTTTCTTTTTGAAGTCCTACAAAGGTTTGGACTTGGAAATAATTTCATAAAATGGGTTCAAATAATATACAATAATGCTACAGCAGAAATCCTAACAAATAACAATATTTCAAAACCAATAAAAATCAATAGAGGATGTCGACAAGGCTGTCCACTCTCACCTTTACTGTTTACTATGGCAATTGAACCTTTAGCGATAGCGATACGTTTACATTCACAAATATATGGAATTAAAGTTGGACCAACAGAACATAAAATCTCCCTGTACGCCGATGATATAATTTTGTTTATGTCGAATCTAAAAAAATCAATTCCAACCTTGTTGAATTTAATAAAGAATTTTGGGGAAATATCAGGATATAAAATAAATAAAACTAAATCTTCAATATTAATGCTAAATGAGACCCAGAGAAATTACCCAGCCCCTGAGGTAAATCAATTCAATGTTGTAAATCAGTTTAAATATTTAGGAATCCAAATTATGCCTAAGCTAGAATCAGTCGCCAGTGTCAACTATGAAGCCTTAATGTCAGATATCAGTGAGTTTACTCAGAGATGGGATGTCACTACCCATTGTCGATGATCGGAGAATCAATATACTTAAAAGTAATATTTTACCTAAAATACTTTATTTATTTCAATACAGTTCCTTATCACCACCTTTAGATTTATTCTCAAGAATAAAAAAAAAGTTAGTGGAATTATATGGAACAACAGAGGCTAGATTACGTCTGTCTTTATTATATTTACTGCATTTGATCGTGGAGGTCTGAAATGTCCAAATTTTATGTTGTATTTTGGTCGGGCACAACTGAGGTCTATGACATATTATTTTTCATCAAATGATCTCCCTCACTGGACTGAATGGAATCATACAATTTACCTTTACCTCTTCCCATATTCATATACTCAGATTCGGCAAAAAATTACAAAAACAAGTTAAAATCCATTTGTAAAGCATATGATCAAAATATGGTGTGAAGCTAAAACTATTTAAAAGAACCACAGTTATTGTCACAATTTAGTCCAATATGGGTAATCAATATTTTAAAACCAGGGAGAGCAGACGCTGTATTTAAAGTATGGAATTTAAAAGGGATACAAAAAGATTCAGGATTTATATTTGCCATGTGCAGACAACATAATGTCTTTTGAAGACTGAGGATCAAATTTAATCTCAATAGAACACATTTTTTAAATATCTTCAACTTAGAAACTTTATTCGATCAAATCAAAATAAAGCTCTCACTCGAGCCTATTTAGTTCATCCTGGAAAAAAATGATGATGAAAGATAGTAAAAGAAAGGGTATTATTTCAGAGTTTTATAACTCATTGACACTATCTTCAAGTGAAAATTCACTTGAAAAGAGTAAAACTACTGGAAAGAAGATCTGCAAATTGAAATTTCAGAGGAACAAAGGAATTGGGCTTGTACAGAAGCTCAAACCAAATCAATAAATGCACGCCTTAAATTGATACATTTCAAATGGTTAATGCGGATGTATGTTACACCGGAGGAGTTAAATAGATATAGACAAAAATATACCAATACATGCACAAAATGCATGGAAAGTAAAGGAACCCTATTTCATTGTTTATGGGAATGTAGATTAATAAGAATGTTTTGGGAAGAGGTGAGGGTAACAATTGAATAAAATAATCTCAAAACAAATCATATTGAATCCTAAACTGTTTTTGGTTGGTCTGTACCCAGAAAAGCATAATTTCAATAAAAGTGAAAGAACATTCATAGACCTCAGTTTGCTTAATGCCAAAAAATGTATTGCACTATTATGGAAAAAGACTCATAGACCAGATGTGACTCAGTGTTAAGACAGATGTTAACAAACCTTCCATTAGAAAGAATAACATATATACTGAAATCAAAGGAAATTGTGTTTGAGAATATATGGAGACCTTTTATTGATTATGTAAAAAATTTAAACATAACTCTTGAAGAAGAAGGTGAATGATGTGTGTGGACCTTGTAAATTCCAAACTGGTGAACATAATATGTATACTTATGTATTGGATTGTCTAGACTAAACAGAGGAGCATTGTTGAAGACTTGATTTTGTTGGTGTTTGTTGTTTTTTTAGTGCATTTTTTTTTTTTTTTTGTAGTACTTTAGTGTTAGTGTTTGATTGTTTGTATCATGTTTGTTAAAAAAAAAAAAGGTTCAATAAAGATATTGTGGAAAAAAAAAAAAGTGTGCAAATTCTGAGGAAACAAAATCACAAATTTCCACTTCAGACGAAAAGTCAGAAATTTAAATGACAAAAGATGGAAACTTATTTAAAAAAAATCACAAATTAATGAGAAAAAAAGGTTCAAATTACAAGAAAAAAATGTGATATTTATCATATCGGTGGTGTTTTTAAGACTTTTAAAGGCATATTAGTGCACCTCGATAAATTAGAAAATCAGGAGTTGTGATTTGATTTTAAAAACTGTATAATACTCTAAATTAATTTTTTAAAATCCTGAAATATTTCACTGTGCATGTAATAAATACTGAACATATTAAAGTTTGTTAAGGATAATTAAGAGACTAAATACTTTTCAAGATCTGTGAAGACGCAGATGTACTCAAATATTAGCCTATTTTATTTCACACTTCATACCTTTTCAACAGTGTATCCGAGCACTGATTCACCATTCACAGCTAGCAGTTTGTCTCCTGGTTTCATGCAGCCCTCCTGCAAGCATCACATTAAACCTTCAATAAGCAAAGCCAACTTAATGTAAAAAGTAATGAAACATCATCCCCACCCCCCTCAACTCCAAACATACCTTGCCAGTGTGTCCCTGAGCTTCACATATACTCTGAATTTCAACTCCAGCATCCGTGTTGCCCTCCACAAAAGTGATGCCGAGTCCTCCGTCATCCTATCAGACAAAAAAAGCATCAAAAGTGATTTAAAAAAAAAAAAATTATGCACCAACTTGCATGTGATACATCTGCACAAGGCTGGGCATCATGCAGACTTACAAAACGCAGCCTGCTCCAGCTAACAAAGTTAAACTTTACTGACAACACACCACCTCCAGGGAGGTAATTAGCCCCAGCTTCACCTCACATCTCCAGCCTATCTGATCCTGTCTTGTGTTCCCTGAGAGAGCTTTCTAGGCTCATGTTTTCCTATCAGTGAGCTGCCCGTCTGCTACAGGGTTTTAACAGTCATCCCCTGTTGACTTCTGTGCCTAACTGATAGTTACGTGTTGCCTTGAAAGGAGCTAAATGTAATTTCCAACTAATTCCAATTACCACAACCAGGTGGCAGCACTGGGAAGCTCACCCAGCAGGCGATATGACACTCCTAACTGGAAATTCAGTACCCATCTCTTTAATGTGATACACTGGCATCCTTGATAATAACCTCATGAGTGCTGTGTTTAAACACTCTATAATTATAAAATGTTTTTTGTGTATTTAAAGTAAAAAACCTAAATCCCCCCCTAAAAACATGTTTTACAGTTAGCATTTTTTCAGCTTCAGTTTAATTGGAGTGACTACACATGTAAGAACAAATGGCCCTTGTGGAGTAAATGCAATCAAACTTTTTTTGGAGGTAATTTGAGCCTGACTGGTATATCAGAGGGCTGATACTATTACCTCTTTTCTGATCTACCGGTATCAGCAAGGACAATTTTGCTGTATTTGTGAAGAAGCCAAGTTATTTTTAATGTGGAGTTTACCATTTGTTGTACTTTTGCTCCCAGTCTTTGAATCTAAAGCCTTGTTATATGCATGCCTTTAAAGATTTCACTGTCATTTGTCCAGATTTTTAAGGTGTTTCGTTGTACTTCAGGTCAAAGTTCCAGCTGTTGTCATGATAAAGCAACATTATTTTTAACCCCTTAGCATTCCAGAAAAATTTCCCTAAAAACACCTAAAAATAACATACCCAAAGTAACATACCCTAAGTGGGCAGCTTGGTGGCGCAGTGGCAGCACAGTAAGGCCACGGGATCGATTCCACCCCTGACCATCAGTGACCCTTCTGTGTGGAGTTTGCATGTTCTCCCTGTGTCTGCATGGGTTTACCCTGGGTACTCCGGTTTCCTCCCACAGGCCAAAAACATGCAAGTTACGTTAATTAGAGACTCAAAAGGTCTGAATGTGTGTGTGAATGGTGAAGGGATTGGTCATCATACTGTGGCTGCCTCATCCAGGTGGATGCCCTGAATTTCCCTCTGGGGATTAATAAAGTATACAAAATACAAATACAAAAAAAGTAAATCAAAAGCTGTTCTTCAACCCTCTGCAGTATATTCATGGGGTTGGTCTCATTCAAAAGAAAACACTATTTTTTTTTTTTGGCAAAACAGTCAGAATCCCTCTAAGTGCTTCTGCCATTGAGTAACAGAGGTGTAAACATACTATATTTGAAGAAAATAAAGTTTGCCTGTTTTGTTTTTTAGATAGAGATGCCTGAAAATAACATACAGTGTCATGATCTGGGGGCACGGAGGAGGGGGGGGTACATGGCCCAGTCTTTTGTTGTAGTTAGTCTTTTTCTGTTTATTTTGTTTCATTATTTTCCCTGTTAGCTATTCTTGGTTCCTGTTTTGTTAGTTACACTTCATGCTGGTTGTGTGTTGTTTTTGACAGCACTGCGCAGCTCCCAGCTGTCAGACTGGCTCGCGAGCTGCGTAGCTGTGATTAATTATAATTCTGTTTCCACTCAGTTCCTCACCTGCTGCCAGTTTAAGAACAGTATTTAAGGCCGCGACGAACTGTGCTGGTCGTTGCGTCCTTCTGTACCATGGATGTCCTCAGTGCCTGCTGCCTCTGAGTGTTTGGGCTGTTGTCGAGGAGAATGAGACTGCTCCGTCCAGGTCAGTCTTTATCTCTGTTTTTGTCCGGCATTCCCAGGTTACTGCCTGCCTGTGACGTCGAGCCCCGCTCTCCTCCAGCGCCATTCCTACCAATCGTTTGTATGTGTTGTTTAGTTTCTGGTTCGTCTTTACGTTAATAAATTTGCAAAACACACAGTGAGCGTTTGGTGTCCTTCAATAGCCCTTAAAGGGCAGGTTTCATGACAGAAGGACACGACCAGGGTGGACACCAGCCACTGTGTGTTCTTGCTGTTTTTTTCCCCTTCTCCTTTTTTCCTCTCCCTTTGTTCTCCCCGAATTAAGTTCAGAGTTTTTCCGGCATGGCTGGCCGCACGGACTGGGAGAGAATAGGCCTGGACAAGGAGAAGTGTTGGGCGGTTGAACTGATAAGGGACCTCATGTCAGATGTTCGCTGAACCCACACTCCTGAGGAGGAGCTGCACATGTGGGACAACGTGGCACAGGTGACTGAGGCATTCCCCAGCCTGTGGAGCTACCCGGAACTAGCAGACCTCCCCGCCTTCGTCTACCACACAGAACACCAGCTTTGCGGGCTGGGGAGGACCCCTCTGCTGCCAGAACCTGTGCCACGGAGGAGAAACTCCCGGAGACGGAAGCGCCAAGCTCGGGACCGCAACCCAGCTGCAGTTCGCCTCCCTCAGTTGGGACTAAGTCCTACAGCCGGCTGCATCAGTCACACTGCGCTCAATGGGCTGAGTGCAGAGGAGCTGGGGGAATGCCAATGGGTGACTGCAGCGGAGAGAGAGCTGATCTTGGATTACAAGCCCTGGTTCCTCCCCGAGCTTCTGCCGGAGGGAGCATCGCCAGCCCAAAGGGGGTCTGAGCCACGGCGGAGCTTTCCCCAACTCCAGTGCTCCGCCCACTGCACCAGATGACCTCCACAGCCCCCAGGAAGACGTTGTCTGGTCTGACAGTAGTCACCACCAAACCCCGGGAGTTAAGGCAAGTGTCTTTTCATTCTTAACAACCTATGATGAAATGCTTGCCTTATTCCGGCAAGGAAGCTCAGCCGCAGCAGCCCGGCTTGGCTGAGCTTCCACCATCAGCTGCTGCAAGCCTTTACATCATTTGTCTCTCCCGTTCCTCTTCCTTCATTCCTGGAGGATCCGCTGGTCCTGGAGGGAGGCGGTGTGTGGCAGAGAGGACGGCAAAGCTGAGAGTCCAGCACCAGCTGCTTCCGCAAGGGGTCCCACCAACCATCTAGCCAGGGGTCTGGACCGCTGCAATGGAATCATCTGAGTCCTGGATGGCGGTGGAGCTTGAGCACAGGCAGGTTTCCCTATATAGCCCTGAGAAATCTTGCCTGCTCTTGGTGGGGGGGAACCAGGTGCGGGCCGGGTTCCATTGCTGCCGGTGACCCTGATCTGGTGTGTGTCATTGTCCTTGTTCCCTTGTCCAAGTCACCATCTAGGGTCGCCGAGGTCTCCGTGAGTGCTGCCTTCCCACCGGTTGAGGCCTCCATGGGTGCTGCGCCTCAGCCTGAGGCCTCCGTAGGTGCCAGCGCCTCAGCCCAAGGGGTTTTGTGGGTGCTGCTTCCCCGCCGTCCCAGGCCACAATGGGTGTGACGCCTCCGTCCGAGGCCACCATTGGTGTGGCACCTCTGTCCGAGGCCACCGTGGGTGCTGCGGTGCCCCAGCAGGGGGCCTCCGAGGGCGCTGCCTTCCCGCCGTCTATGGTCTCCAGGGTTGCTATTGTCCTGCTGTCCGTGGTCCCCGAGGGCGCTGCTGTCCCGCCGTCTATGGGCCCCGAGGGCGCTGCTATGCCCCAGTCCAGGCTGCTGTGGGTGCAGCCATGCCCCAGCCCGGGGCCGCTGCGGGTGCAGCTATGCTCCATCCTGGGGCCGCTGCAGGTGCTGCAACACCCCAGTCCGGGGCCACTGGGAGTGCAGCGCCTCTGTCCCGGGCCCTGTTGGTTAACCGCCTCCTTGTCCTGGTGCTCTCGTGGGTCAGCTTGGTCATCAGAGGTGCCATGCTCCAGTCCAGAGTTGCCATGGGGGCTACGCTCCAGCCCGGGGCAACCATGGGTGCAGCTATGCCCCAGCCCGAGGCTGAGCCACTTGAGCCATGCAGTGAATGCATTGGCTCAGGTGGTGATCATAAGTGGGGGTTTTTTGTTTTTCTTTTGTCTTTTTGTGATGTTTCGGTCCCTCCATGCCTGGGTTCCCCCTCCTCCCCACTGGGGTGGGTTGTTTTCTTGTTGGGTTTTTTTTTCTCTTGTTGTTGCCTGTGGTGTCTGTGATCCACCCCTTGAGTTGGGGGCTCTGTCATGATCTGGGGCACCGTGGTGCACCGTGCCCAGTCTTTTGTTGTAGTTAATCTTTTTCTGTTTATTTGTTTCATTATTTTCTCTGTAAGCTATTCTTGGTTCCTGTTTTGTTATTTACACTTCGTGCTGGTTGTGTGTTGTTTTTGACAGCGCTGCGCAGCTCCAAGCTGTCAGACTGGCTTGTGAGCTGCGTAGCTGTGATTAATTATAATTCTGTTTCCACTCAGTTCCTCACCTGCTGCCAGTTTAAGAACAGTATTTAAGGCCGTGACGAACCATGCTGGTCGTCATGTCCTTCTACACTGTGAGATGTCCTCAGTGCCTGCTGTCTCTGAGTGTTTGGGCTGCTGTCGAGGAGAACGGAAGTGCTCAGTCCAGGTCAGTCTTTATCTCTGTTTTTGTCCAGCGTTCCCAGGCTACTGCCTGCCTGTAACATCAAGCCCCGCTCTCCTCCAGCGCCATTCCTATCTGTTGTTTGTATGTGTTTAGTTTCTGGTTTGTCTTTACGTTAATAAATTTGCAAAACACACAGTGAGCGTTTGGTGCCCTTCAACAGCCTTAAAGGGCAGGTTTCATGACATACAGCTGTTAGATATTAGCTGGAAAACAATAGGAATGTAGAACCAAGTGTGATCAAGTTCAGGTCAAAATTTTGTAACAATAACACAAAAAATGAATATATTACAGTTTTTTTTTTTCTCAGGTTGCAACCAGGTGTTTTTGAACTGTACTTTGGAAAAAAATCTTTAAGTTTTAAATGCTTCAAAACAAAAGTGTCATCTTGGGCTCTAATGAAAGGTGACACTCAGGGCTATCCTGCCCCATACCCAGATACACTGTCAGTAGTAATGACACAGAGTAAGTAAAGTATAAACATTACACACAAGAAGGGCTGTGTGATATGATGACATAAAAACGTCTCATAGAATACGCTATTGTTTACATCATTATTTAAAATGCACATACTGCTGTTTATTCAGTAAAGCTCTTCACACTACTTGTCAGTGCCCCCCCCCCCCCCACAGTGCACGCAGCATGTGTGGTGTGTGGCTAGGCTCTCCGGTGGTTGCTAACTCTGAACTCCCGGTTTGGTCAAATAGCTGCTAGCCCACTACTCCTGTTTGCCAGAGAGGATGTGGGACTGTTTTCCATCGTGCTGCGTCAGAGAGGATAGTCCGCTAACTTCGATTTAATAGGAGGTAAGTAACGTTAAAACCATGTCTAATTATAAAAGGGCAAATGCTAAATGACGGTGCTAGGTTGTGCTAATTGAAAACATAATAGTGTATCAGACCATTGCTTCTTTGGTTTAAAACACTGCTGAGTGTCTTAGTTTTTGCTGGAGAAAAAAAAATTATTAAAGTTGCAAAAGTGCATGATGGGGGCACATACAGGCAAAATAAATAAGACATTAAAAGGAGTCGGAGGAGCAAGCTGACTCTTAATGTAATTTATTTGATTTCTAATAATTTTAATTAGTCAAGTAGCATTAATGAATAAAGTTAAAGTCATCAGATGTATTTTATTACATTACCTTTTGTGTCTTTGGTTCTCAGATCATGACCAATTTGAAATATTTTTACTAAGAAGCAAACAGGTGACTTCCGGTTATGGCTGCCACGTAGGACGGACGTGTCTCGCTCTGCTCTGCTCCTGGAGAAAAAAATCGGCAAATAACTCTCTCATTTGGGACAGAACGTATCCCAGCATTTGAGCGAGGATATGTCGGCGAAGCCTAAGGCTGGAAAACCAGGAAAAGGAAAAAGCGAGCCGCCGAAACAGTCCAAATTAACGGACTTTCAGGTCTGTGACGCAGCAAACAAGGCTCCATATATGGCGGAGGAGGCTGGCGGCGGTGCGATTTCTGCGGGGAATGGCGCAGATGCGCTGATGGCTGCCATGAGTTCAATGAGAGCGGGACTTTTCCTCTAGATTTGATGGGATTATGACAGCGTTGGAAGGAATAAGAAAGGAATTGGGTGACTGTGTAGAACGAACGGCGCAGATGGAGCTCCGTCTCGCTAGTGCTGAAGATGACGTCACCCGTCTTCAATTAAAGGTGCGCACTTTGGAAAAAAAAAAATAAATCTCTGGAAGATAATATTTTGGATTTGGAATCTCGGTCGAGACAGAATAATTTGAGGCTGGTGGGTCTTCCAGAGGAATCAGAAGGTCGGGACGTATGTTCCTTTCTGGAAAAGTGGATTCCGGAGGTGCTGGGCAGCGAGGAGTTGCAATCAGCAGTGATTCTGGAAAAAGCACATCGTATTGGCCCACGGAGAGATAAGGGACCGCCGAGGACCTTAATTATGAAGTTTCTTAGCAACAGAGACAGGATGAAGATCTTCAACGCTGCACGTGCTAAAGGAGAGATTAAACACCAGGACCAGCAGGTGCGGTTCTACCCAGATTTGGCCACAGGAATCCAACAATTGAGGAAGCAGTTTGATCCCGTACGTAAGGAGCTGCGCAACCTTGGGATTCGTCATGGTGTAATCTATCCTGCGAGACTGCTGACCACGTATGAGGGCAGAACCCACATCTTCAAGACCCCAGAGGAGGCGCAGGAGTTCATCAAGAAGATCAAAGAAGAAGAAGAGACTGGTGGGAGCTAAGCATGAACAAAATATAAGGTAGAATAATTAAGCATTTGCACAGGCATCTGACTGACTTGAAGTAAATAGTAAGTTTAAAAAATATAGATTGTATTATATATTAAAAAAACAAAACAAAAACAAAACAAAAAAAAAAAAAAAAAAACTATGATGCACAAAGTTGTTAAAAATTTTGGAGTTAAGTTGGAAAACTACAGAGGAGAGTTAATGTTACGTCATTAAAAGCAGTAGAGTTAGGGTGATTGGGAGGATGAAGAAGGAGTGGCTTAGGCTGTTCCCCGTGGGTGTGGAACGGTCGATGGCTATATCGGGAGACAGAATTTTTCTTTTGATTTTGGGGGGTTTGCCACAAGTGTGGGAAGGGGAAATTTGTTTGTGTGTAGTTTGTAGGATGAATGTTCAACCACTCATGTTTTTGCTTCTCTGTATGAGCATGTTTACACTGCAAGGTAATCCCAAACTCTCTATTGATCATGGACCAAAGTGTTAATCTTAATTTAACTTCATGGAATTGCAGAGGTCTACAAAATTTAAAAAAACTTAAACAAGTTATGAATAAAATAAAGGACATGGGTTCAAGAATTGTGTTTTTACAAGAAACTCATCTGATAGAGGAGGATGTTAAAAGAATTAGGAGTAGATGGCAGGGAAGTGTATTCACCTCTTCATTTTCATCCCGAGCCAGGGGAGTTATGACTCTCATACATAAATCAGTTCCTTTTCAAGTGAAAAATGTAATTGGAGACAAATTTGGAAGATATGTAATCATTCAAGGTTCTTTGCTATTAGAAAATATAAATCTTGTGAACTTATATGGTCCCAATATAGATGATCAGAAGTTCTTTGCTAATTTATTTCTCATCTTATCATCACTTACAGGGCAACATATAATAGCAGGGGATTTTAATTGTACATTGAATCCAGGTGTGGATAGATCAACAGGACTGGATTGTACGCACATTGGATGTAGGATGACTATTAATCATTTTATGAAAGAATTGAGATTGTTAGATATATGGAGAGAAATGAAACCACAAGTTAAAGCCTATTCTTGTTATTCCAGTACCTACAAGACATTCTCACGTATTGATTATTTTTTGATTTCCACAGAATTAAGGTCCAAGATTCAAAACTGCTTTATGATAACATCGTGATCTCTGATCATGCACCCTGTTGTCTAATATATGTAGATAAAAAATTGACAAAGGAATCAGGTAGATGGCAATTTCAGCATAAATGGCTTCAGGATGAGGAATTTGTCAAGTATATAGAAAAACAGATAGACGAGTTCTTTGACATCAATACTACACAAACATCAGCATGTGTAAAGTGGGAGGCTTTCGAAGCTTTTATTAGGGGACATATTATTAGTTATACAGGATCAAAATCTAAGAAGACTCGAGAGGAGAGAGCTAAATTGGAACATAAAATAAAAAATCTTCAGGAAAAAGTGTATGCAGGAAGTGACCCAAGGTTGGAGAATGAATTACTGATTTTGAGAGCTGAATACGACAAAAAATCAGCGAATAGAGCTGCCTCGAGTCTTCTAAGATTGAAACAATCTTTTTATGAACAAGGTGAAAAATCAGGAAAATTATTAGCATGGCAGATTAAACAATTGGAAATTAAAACACCAATTACCAGTATTATAAGTAATGGACAGGTAGTTATAGATCCTTTAGAAATTAATAGAGCCTTTAGAGATTACTATGAAAAATTCAAAACCAATAAAAATCAATAGAGGATGTCGACAAAGCTGTCCACTTTCACCTTTACTGTTTACTATGGCAATTGAACCTTTAGCGATAGCGATACGTTTACATTCACAAATATATGGAATTAAAGTTGGACCAACAGAACTAACTAACTACTAACTAACCCGCACTTATATAGCGCTTTTCTAGTCACAAAGACCACTCAAAGCGCTTTCATTAATACTAACCCTCTATTCTAAGGGCCTATAGGAAACAGATATCTAGGGACAATTTAGAACAGCCAATTAACCTAACATGCATGTTTTTGGCATGTGGGAGGAAACCGGAGAAATCCCGGAGTAAACCCACGCAACACGGGGAGAACATGCAAACTCCACACAGATCACTGTTGGTCGGGGGCTGGGATCGAACCCACGATCCCCACAATCCCCCGGCCAAGGGTAAACTGTGCTGCCGCAGTGCTAACCACTGCGCCACCGTGCAGCATAAAATCTCCCTGTACGCCGATGATATAATTTTGTTTATGTCGAATCTAAAAAAATCAATTCCAACCTTGTTGAATTTAATAAAGAATTTTGGGGAAATATCAGGATATAAAATAAATAAAACTAAATCTTCAATATTAATGCTAAATGAGACCCAGAGAAATTACTCAGCCCCTGAGGTAAATCAATTCAATGTTGTAAATCAGTTTAAATATTTAGGAATTCAAATTATGCCTAAGCTAGAATCAGTCGCCAGTGTCAACTATGAAGCCTTAATGTCAGATATCAGTGAGTTAACTCAGAGATGGATGTCACTACCAATGTCGATGATCGGGAGAATCAATATACTTAAAAGTAATATTTTACCTAAAATACTTTATTTATTTCAATACATTCCCTTATCACCACCTTTAGATCTATTCTCAAGAATAAAAAAAAAGTTAGTGGAATTTATATGGAACAACAGGAGGGCTAGATTACGTTTGTCTTTATTATATTTACCATTTGATCGTGGAGGTCTGAAATGTCCAAATTTTATGTTGTATTATTGGTCGGCACAACTGAGGTCTATGACATATTATTTTTCATCAAATGATCTCCCTCACTGGACTGAAATGGAATCATACAATTTACCTTTACCTCTTCCCATATTCATATACTCAGATTCGGCAAAAAAATTACAAAAACAAGTTAAATATCCATTTGTAAAGCATATGATCAAAATATGGTGTGAAGCTAAAAACTATTTAAAAGAACCACAGTTATTGTCACAATTTAGTCCAATATGGGGTAATCAATATTTTAAACCAGGGAGAGCGGACGCTGTATTTAAAGTATGGAATTTAAAAGGGATACAAAAGATTCAGGATTTATATTTGCCAGGTGCAAACAACATAATGTCTTTTGAAGAGCTGAGGATCAAATTTAATCTCAATAGAACACATTTTTTTAAATATCTTCAACTTAGAAACTTTATTCGATCAAATCAAAATAAAGCTCTCACTCGACCTATTTATTCATCCTTGGAAAAAATGATGATGAAAGATAGTAAAAGAAAGGGTATTATTTCAGAGTTTTATAACTCATTGACACTATCTTCAAGTGAAAATTCACTGAAAAGATTAAACTACTGGAAAGAAGATCTGCAAATTGAAATTTCAGAGGAACAATGGGAATTGGCTTGTACAGAAGCTCAAACCAAATCAATAAATGCACGCCTTAAATTGATACATTTCAAATGGTTAATGCGGATGTATGTTACACCGGAGGAGTTAAATAGATATAACAAAAATATACCAGATACATGCACAAAATGCATGGAAAGTAAAGGAACCCTATTTCATTGTTTATGGGAATGTAGATTAATAAGAATGTTTTGGGAAGAGGTGAGGGTAACAATTGAAAAAATAATCTCAAAACAAATCATATTGAATCCTAAACTGTTTTTGTTGGGTCTGTACCCAGAAAAGCATAATTTTAATAAAAGTGAAAGAACATTCATAGACCTCAGTTTGCTTAATGCCAAAAAATGTATTGCACTATTATGGAAAAAGACTCATAGACCAGATGTGACTCAGTGGTTAAGACAGATGTTAACAAACCTTCCATTAGAAAGAATAACATATATACTAAAATCAAAGGAAATTGTGTTTGAGAATATATGGAGACCTTTTATTGATTATGTAAAAAATTTAAACATAACTCTTGAAGAAGAAGGTGAATGATGTGTGTGGACCTTGTAAATTCCAAACTGGTGAACATAATATGTATACTAATGTATTGGATTGTCTAGACTAAACAGAGGAGCATTGTTGAAGACTTGATTTTGTTGGTGGTTGTTGGTGTTTTTAGTGCATTTTTTTTTTTTTTGTAGTACTTTAGTGTTAGTGTTTGATTGTTTGTATCATGTTTGTTAAAAAAAAAAAAAAAAAAGGTTCAATAAAGATATTGTGGAAAAAAAAAGAAGCAAACAGGTTAAATCAGGCCAGAATGGCATCTTCAGGCTGTGGATCTGTATGTATGTCTGTATGTATCTGGCTGTGTGTGAATGTGTGTGTGAATGGGTAGATAGCAGGATCTGTAAAGCACTTTGGTCATCCAGAGATGAGTAAAAAGCTATGTACGTAAGTGAACGCCAATTACTATTTACCATTAAGTTCAGAAATGAAATGACTACACGACACATCTATAATCAGCATACTCAGCTGCTATTGGCTTGTTTTGTTTGCGTTAGCTGTGGGGCTGGTCCTTCATGCTAAGTAGGCAACTCATTGAGTATTGAAGATTGTGAAAATACAAAGGAAAGGCCTGTTAGGTCAACTGATGTATCAACCAAATTGAGGCTGTCATGTGAGTCTTTTGGGCTTCAGTTTGCATTTCTATCGCGATGAGAAATGCAGTTTTTACTAGTGCATGCCCGTACAAAGCAAGTATTCTTGTCTGAAAACAGGTAGCCGAGTTAGGCTTTACAGGTCCAAATGTAGGCTGTGTTTGAAAGTGGAATACAAAGAGGTGTCGCCTATATGTCGGCAATCACACGTTAAACTTTGACAAATATAAAAGGAACGGAACCCTTGTTTATTTGTCTGTCAGACTTATTTGTGTGATCTTTTGTGACTTATACTGTATTCATAAGTGTTGTATCTTGCATTTTGGGGAATGGGAGTTGTTCAGTCACCATTATGATTGTTTCAGTTTATATGTGTAGTTTATAGTCTATGGTCAATAAACTCATGCAGGACTATAACAGGACACGTTTACAGATATTTGAGACCTATTCTAGAGCATCCTTTTATATTTTAGCAAAATTATGAGTAGAAAACACAGTGTGGGCACATATGTTGGTTACATATGCTCCACAAATATATTGCTGTGTGTTTATTGTGTGCTGCACGTCTCAGGGAACAAAGGGACTGAGCCTCCGAGAGATAACGGGAGAGTGTGAGATTTGGCCTTTGTTTCAAGGAGATGACCTGGAGAGATTTCCCGACCACCGGAGACTAAAGGATGATGGTGTGAAGATCAGAGGGGTTACATTGTGACTGGGATTAAGTACCATGTGACTGTATGTTTGATTAGATACCATGTGACTGCAGTTGCGATGTCCGGGGTATAAAAGACAGATGTGAGATTATTCATCCTCTTTTTCTGCTTTGAAATTGTTGGAGTATGTGATTGTGAAATAAAGCTGAAACTGAGGAATAAACTCAGTCTCATCCTTCCGCACATTCTCCACACTGGTGACCTTACGACGAAGCATGAGCAGAGATAATTCTCCCGAGCGGGGCTTGGCAGAAACCAGCCTGATGACTGCCGCCAAGTTCCAGCTGCCGGACTTCTGGCAGCATAGTCCACGCTCCTGGTTTAGCGCGGTCGAGGCGCAGTTCAACCTCCGGAGAATCTCAAGAGATGACACAAAATTCTACCATGTGGTGGCGAAGCTGGACAGCCACACAGTCCAGAGGGTGGAGGATCTGGTCAATCACCCACCGGACAGCGACAAATACAGCGCATTGAAGGCTGCGCTTATCAGCCACTTCACCCCCTCGGTACAACAGCGAGCAGAGGGGCTCCTAGCGTTGACGGAGTCGGGGAACGACAGACCCGTAGACCTGATGGTGAAAATGCTGAGGCTGAGAGACTCCGAGGATTATGACTTTATCTTCGCCCACCTTTTCCTTCGGACCCTGCCGCCAGCGGTGAGAGTTACCCTGGCAGGCTCACCTCTGTTGGACCGGCGAGACTACCATGGGCTGAGCAAGGAGGCGCAACGACTCATCGACGCCCACAAACGGAGCACGGTTTTGGCCGCGGCAGCAGAGCTAGACGCAACGTCCGGAGACGGCATGGGGCCAGTGGTTGCAGCACAAGACTCACACGACGACGGCAGCAGCAAGGACCAGGCGACACGGAGCGGACAACTTCCTTTGCTTCTATCATCGCCGCTGTTGCAGAGAGGGCACACAAGTGCCTCCCACCGTGCCACCTCAAGCGTTTGGGAAACCCAAGACCGGGGTCGGTAGCGGCTGCGGCCCTCGGAGAAGAGAACAAGCTGCTCTACCTGATGGATGCATGCTCGGGGAGGCATTTCCTCGGTGGACACAGGCTCCCAGCTGAGCTTCATCACGCCCTCCTACGCGGACCGGCTGACGCCGTCTAAGGGTCCCCGGGTGTCAGCAGCAAACGGCATCAGCGATTAAGACCTTCGGTGAGAGGACTCTACTCCTGTCTTTGCAGGGCAGTGCATTTGAGTGGACTTTTGTTGTTAGCGGCAGTCAATTTCACATGTTAGGGGCTGATTTTTTGTGCTCACATGGTTTATTGGTTGATCTTGCTAACAGAGCGTCTGGTTAATGCACTCTCCTTTCACTCTATTTTTTGTACAGCTCGAGTGGCGCCGCCAACTGCACAAGCCAACGCACAGCTGCGGGTGGTAAGTTCCACGCACATCCTCACTCAGTTCCCAGCACTCACAGTCCCAACGTTTTCGGCGACAGTGGCTAAACATGGGGTGGGAACATTATATCACTACCACCGGCCCGCCCGTTTTTGCGAAAGCCTCAGCGCCTGACTCAGCTAAACTGACCATAGCACGCGAGGAGGTTTGCCAACCTGGATAAACTGGCATCATCAGGCGATCGAAAAGCCCCTGGGCTTCACCTCTGCACATGGTCCCAAAGGCTGATGGCTCGTGGCGACTCTTGCGGTGATTTCTGCAGGTTGAATAACGCCACTGCACACGACCGTTACCCAATTCCGCATATCCAAGATTTTTGCAGTTCATTTGGCGGGGGCGGCGCATTTTTTCATAAAATAGATTAGTACGCGGGTTACCATCAGGTTCCAGTGCGCGCATCAGACATAACCAAAAAAGCGGTATAACTCCTATCGGGCTTTTTTGGAGTTTTGTGGCATGCCTTTTTGGACTAAGGGTGCGGCGCAAACTTCCAACACATGATGGGACGCGGTCCTACGCGACCTCCCTTTCGTGTTCATCTATTTGGACGACATTTTGGTAGCCAGCACGTCTGAAGACGAACACCAAAGCCACCTCACAGCAGTTTTCCGAGGTTGGGCAGAGCACGGGTTAATAATTAACCCAGCGAAGTGTCAAGTTTGGGGGTGGCGCAGATTGATTTTTTGGGGCATCGCGTTTCGCCAGAAGGAGCGGTCCCTCTGCCCGATAAAGTGCGCGCAATAACAAATTTTCCCCAACCTCAAACAGTCAAAGCGTTACAGGAGTTTTTGGGAATGGTTAATTTTTATAACCGTTACCTCCCCAGCGCAGCGCAGCTCATGCAACCACTGTACGCTGCACTAAAAAAACAAAAACCCACGAATAAAATCGAATGGTCTCCTGAGCGGGAGCGCGCATTCTCTCAAGTCAAATCAGCCCTGGCAAACGTTGCTTTGTTGGCACACCCAGTCCCAACGGCCCCGCATGGCGCTCACCACTGACGCGTCTGATTTAGCCGTAGGGGCGGTCGTTGAACAGTATGTAGCTGGGACCTGGCAACCGCTCGCGTTTTTCAGCAAAACCTTGCGCGATAGCGAGCGAAAATACAGCGCATTCGACAGGGAGTTGTTGGCTCTACACTTGGCCATCCGCCACTTCCAGTTCTGGCTGGAAGGGCGCCGTTTCACCGCGTTCGAGGACCACAAACCGCTGACTTTCGCGATGGCCAAGATTTCGGAACCTTGGTCGGGCCGGCAGCAGAGACAGCTGGCCGCGATATCGGAGTTCACCACCGATATCCAGCATGTCGCAGGTAGACATAATGTAGTGGCAGACTGCCTCTCACGTGCTGTGCACCTCCAGGCCCCGTGGGGGGCAGACTCTGCAGCCATGGCCGCGGCCAGGGTAGCGACGCGGAAGCATGCCCAGCCCCGGGTCCGTGTAGGGTTAGATTATGCAGCCATGGCCGCGGAGCAGGTTAGCGATGCGGACGTGCGCGCGCTCCAGTC
Organism: Pholidichthys leucotaenia; assembly: GCA_020510985.1. NCBI lineage: Eukaryota > Metazoa > Chordata > Actinopteri > Cichliformes > Pholidichthyidae > Pholidichthys > Pholidichthys leucotaenia. Next base: position 184,028,198 of record CM035836.1, on the reverse strand, counting down.
TGGACCAACAGGGTTAAGGCTGGAGGACAGGGTGCTGCAAGATGGTATGCCCCTCCTAATCTGCGATATCTCCACTGGACGGACGCGTCCTGTGGTACCAGCTGCGTGGCGCCGGCCGCGTTTTTGACTCGATCCATTCTCGGCGCACCCGGGGGTGCGCGCATCGGTCAAAATGGTAGGAGAGAAATTTGTATGGCCGGGGTTGCGCAAACAGGTCAAGGAATGGGCGACAGCCTGCGTAGCTTGTCAGCGAGCCAAAATACACAGACACACTAGAGCTCCTTTGGAGCCTTTCACATTCCGGCTAAGCGCTTTGATCATGTGCATGTTCGACTTGGTAGGGCCCCCTTCCGTTGTCACAGGGGTACACACACCTTTGACAATGGTGGACCGCACCACGCGTTGGCCGGAAGTGGTCCCATTGGCATCAACTGCAGCCGAGGAGGTGGCGCGCGCGTTTTTAACAGCTTGGGTAGCGCGCTTTGGAGTTCCGTCGGACATAACGTCCGACAGAGGTCCTCAATTTGTTTCCGAGCTCTGGTCATCGATGGCCCGCAGCCTGGGGGTAACGATCCACCGCACTACCGCGTACAACCCCCAGGCTAACGGTTTATGCGAACGTTTCCATAGGTCATTGAAAGCAGCCCTCAGAGCGTCGCTTACGGATACAAATTGGGTAGACAGGCTTCCATGGGTTTTATTGGGTTGCGTTCTGCACCTAAGGAGGATTTGCAAGCCTCCCCAGCTGAGTTAGTTTTGCACAGCCTCTCCGGCTGCCCAGGGAATTTCTCCCGATAATTCCTGCGCCAAATTGCCCCCCCCCGCTCAGCGGTTGCAGAGCGGACACAGGATCAAACACGCTTCCTGGCCCGGTCATCACAGCTTCCCATGCGTTTTTTGTGCCGAAAGCTTTAAAAAATGCAGAGTTTGTTTTTGTCAGACACGATGCCCATCGCCCAAAACTTACGGTCCGCCGTACGATGGACCGTTTAGGGGTGCTGAAACAGGAGAGAAGCATTATTTGCTAGATTTGGGAGACAGAAAGGAGGTAATTGTATAAACAGACTCAAACCCGCTTTTGGTTTTGGCGGATGAAGGGCAGAGCAGTTGGCGAGGGCCCCCGTCGCGGCAGACCCCCTAGAAGGCATTCTCCAGAACACCCACAGAGATTGACTAACAGTTCTAATCCACAGGCAACAGTTCCACAGCAGGAGGACGCTGCAGAGGCAGTAAAGCCGGCTTACAGCAAGTACGGCAGAAGACTTAGACCTAGGCAACTGGTGGATTGATATGTAGTAATGTTATTATGTCATGCATCTCTGGTTATGATTGTTCCATCTTAGACGATTGGGGGGGGTCATGTGGGCACATATGTTGGTTACATATGCTCCACAAATATATTGCTGTGTGTTTATTGTGTGCTGCACGTCTCAGGGAACAAAGGGACTGAGCCTCCGAGAGATAACGGGAGAGTGTGAGATTTGGCCTTTGTTTCAAGGAGATGACCTGGAGAGATTTCCCGACCACCGGAGACTAAAGGACGATGGCGTGAAGATCAGAGGGGTTACATTGTGACTGGGATTAAGTACCATGTGACTGTATGTTTGATTAGACACCATGTGACTGCAGTTGTGATGTCCGGGGTATAAAAGACAGATGTGAGATTTATTCATCCTCGTTTTCTGCCTTTGAAATTGTTGGAGTATGTGATTGTGAAATAAAGCTGAACCTGAGGAATAAACTCAGTCTCATCCTTCCGCACATTCTCCACAACAGAAGATTATTACACACCGCAGATGACTGCAACGTTGCATAAGTGTTGCCCATTTGTCAGTAATAAAGTACGATTTATTTTGTTATTTGGGCGTTTTTTGTGTGTTTTGTCATGGTCATCATTTAGTCAAAGCATGCATATGTGTCGCGTCATATGAGTATACAATTAAGCTGGCCATTCCGCTCCATCAATCATTGGTGGTATTAGTTATTTTTTTTAATTTTAGATAGCCATTGTGAGCCACACCGGAAGGAGCGCCATCGTTGAACCCTACGGTGGGTACCGGCAGCAGGACTTGCGGAGTTGGCACCAGGACGGGAAAGAGCAGCAGCCAGACTCGCGGCGTTAACCAGGCAGGCTGGCCTTGGCTCCCTGCAAAGGACTGCGTTAAGACGGTCCAGCTGCTGCGTCTCCCCACGCCCCACCCCCTCAGCGCACCCAGACACCTTGTGTTCTCCATATATGCCGAATTTTCCTTTAGAGCTACGTAATCACAGCAACATTATAGTATAATTTTTTAAGCATTAAATCTTCAGTATTCTCTTTTTCTGGTCAAAATTGTCGCTTTTCACTTCCTTGTTGTGATGCCCTGTATTATCCAATGAGCACAGCATCAATCCGAAAACTCCACACACACTTCCAGAAGCCAGAGCATGAGGAAGCGGAGCGGTGGCTACACTTTAATTGATAAAAATTACAAATTTTGACTGAACAACTCCACACTTGAGGATGCACACCCTTGTAACCTCAGCATAACACTTATAACATCTGAGGTCAGTCTGACGAACGGTTTGGGAAGTATGTGAGGAACACACACACACACACACACAGACAGAGATTTGGTGCATTTATAGATAGATAGCACATAAACAAAGCAAAAAAAAAGAAAGCAAGAAGTCAGCCAGCTGGGTTTCAAACAATGCTGCGATTTCCCCCTGCAATCATAGATGGACAATAAATCATACTCAAATGGATCTCTTGGACCTTTTGCAATAAAACTGGACCATATTTGTTGAGACTATCACTAATTTTAGGACTCAAGAAAGCTTCATTGGTGAGTAAATGCTATGTTGTCATGCTGTGCTAGCTCATTTGATGCTCTGTTCAATTTCAGTGTTTTGATTGTATCTCAAATCTATTCTAATAACCAAATACACAAAATTCTAAGCTTTCAAATGATGTAAGACATGACTACCCACTCTAAACATGTTTACCACACTTCACTGTGTTGCAGCAGTAATATTAAAATGTTTGGCTTTTAAACAGTGTAGTTATTTAACCTCAGGACTAATAAACAGCTCCACAACAAAATGTTAGGGAAATCTAGAAGGAGAAAAAATGCCAGATATACTTGCGTATCAGAATTTTAAAGCACTAAACATCTTGTCTTAAAAATCTTTTACCAGTGGGGTTCTAGTGATATTTTGTTTCTTTTTTTCTGTCCCCAAAAGTACTATTCTGTGTGGCTGTCAAATATTTCTGTTAAACGTACAGTAATCATTTCATTTGAACCTTTCACCTTTTCTCTGGAATTCCACTGCTGGTGCTTAAAGGATTAGACAATGAACTTTGAAAACCCGTCAAATCTTTTCACGTCGACACAGTTGATCCTGCAGGAGTCATAAATCTGCTGCTTTTATTTATTATTTGAATGAACTGAGCCTTTAAGTCCTGGAACTCCTCTCCCTTTTTAACTCGTAGTTTTGTTTACTTCACCTCATTTCACAATTTTCCATCCCTCCTCTCTGTCTTGGCAGCTCGTCAAACTCGCCGGCTCCTGTGTGCTCTCAATCTGTCTTCCTCTGACAGGCCCCCAATGGGCTTTTAGCACCGCACCTCCCTCACTGTGCACTAGCTCCGTGACTTTTCTTTCCGTCTTGTTGTCTGCCCCGTGTGCACGTGGTCACCCAGTGTGTCTCACCTCCTGCTTTATGACGTGATGAACGTATTCTGAAGCATCCACATCACCGCTGTCAGTGAAAGCAGCAGTTTCTGGCTGTAAAGAAAGTAGATGGTGCAAAACTGAGCAAACGGATAAAACTTGGGTGTGTGCCTAGAGTACAGCGCCTTGTGCGTCTACTCAACAGTTTGTGGTTTTCTTGTATCTCATGCATTACACACAAGCATGGGACCACACAAAGTGACTTTCATACACGAGAGCAGAAGCATCAGGCCATATAAAACTTTAAATACATGGCCCGGCATTAAACTGTATTTTAAATGCTGTTAACGTCACTCAGTAATAGAAGTATGGCGTGTGCCTGCTTCGAGCCCTGCTGCACGTGTGCGCCGTTGGGTTTCTGTGCGTGTACCTCAGTGTAGGGCTCCACCACGTCTCCCTCGTGCTCCCTCACTGGTACCACAGCCATCTGGTTGAGTGCCTCTGTGTTCCTGTTTCAGAGAGTCATAACTCAGTTAAATCGTCGTTGTGCCGCGCCGTGACAGCAGAGTGGTGATTTAGGCAAGCTGATCACAGAGTCTTTTTCAGGGGTTCAGGCAAGGGATGTTAGTCAAGCCGGAGGTTAAGTAATGTGATCTGGCCAGAAAGGTCAAGGGCCAATCATGACTGATGCTGTGGAGATATGTACAGTCGCTGTTATGGTCATACTACTACATAGTAGCGGTATGTAGTACGCCTCGACAATACTGTTCATAAATGGTACTGGTAAAATGATATTTTTTACTGTTTTCAACATTTCTTTAGCTGTAAACACAAAGCTCCGTCAGATGGTCAGCTTCAGCTCAATGTTTATCCATTAAAGAAAACTGCCTCAACCTTTTATCCATGACTTCTGACTTGCTACGCCAATCCTTTGGCCACTGTTTAAAGGCACTACTCTAATAGCTCTTTATTCTGGTTAGAACCATAGAATGTACAAAAAGAAAACAAACACATAAACATACACGGCACGATAAGGATGACCTATGAGGACAGAAACTGTTTTTTTCTGGGGAAAAAAGTAGTTTAAGATAAGATAAGATAAGATAAGCCTTTATTAGTCCCACAATGGTGAAATTCCAGGATTGCAACAGCACAGGGATAGCAACACTCAGAGCAACAATCAGAAGGCAAGAAAAAACAAGAACATCTAGTAAACAAATGTACATATTACTATAAATAAATATATAAATATATATATATATATAGACACACAGTGCGGAGCATTATGGTTGGTGAATGTGCAGCAGAAAATCTAAGCTCTCTCTCCGCGGATGCAGCGGGCCAGCTTTAAGAGGTATTTTTAGTTTTTAGTTTGGAACAATGCTGCACAGAATGATGTGAGGGGGGCATTATCATCTTGCTGCAGCCAGCCACCAGAGGGCGATCATGATGGCTGCACTTCACTTTTGGAGAGCTCTCATGTCATCCATCTTTTTCACAGTCCAGGGTTAAAACCTTTAACAGTCTATCATATTTAGTTCAATATGCAAGGATTTACTATTAATATATCTAGTTACTTTAACTGGTAAGCAACATTTTTAGCTGACATACCTACTCTTTAAATAATAACATTAGCTAAATTTTTATCAACTCCTTTTAGTTGTTAGGTTTTAACTGCTAGTTTTCAACTTTTTATTCAGAATTTCTGCATCTTTTTTCACTTTACATACAGTGTCCACTTTCAACTGTTTCCATATTATTATCTAATAATGGCTAATGCAATGATTAATCATGTTTTTAGCAAACTAATTCATTGTTTTCCCAATTATTTATAGGTACTTATACCATGGTCTAGCTGAATGTTTATTTCTGACTACACTGACTGCATTAAAACCCTTCAGTTTTAATCACAACTGAAATTACTCACCTAACATATAACCATAGCAACGGTTTTAGGCTGTATGCTTCTTCACCTCCACATTATGCCTCAAGAGCCTCTTTACACAGCATGGAGATCATTGAGACATCGGGGAACATTTTAATCGTTGGGATTGTTTGGGAGATCCTTGTGTGTTTTGGACTGAGTCAGAACTTTGAGGAGACCGTGGCGATCACAGACGATCATTGATAGATCAAAAATAGGCCAGATCTCGCAACGATCTCCACCCCTGTGTAAAGGGGGGATAACAGCTTAGGGCACATCTCCTCACTGATTAGCCCTTATGTATTTGCAAGTGTCTTCTATCTATTTATAATGCTCACCTTGTTGACACATACTGAGCAGTATTCCCAAAAAACTGTTAGTCAAATATAACCATTGAAATATGCATAATTTGCACTAAAATAATTATTTACTATACAACAGCAGCAGCTAATAGCAGTTTGATAAGTGCACATGTAATCATGGATTAGTCACTACATAGCTGGTATACTGAATTTCATTCTTCTGAATGCCAACAGCTCCATCTACTGGATATTTACTAGTATTACAACACGTTTCCTGAGTTTCTATTTATTTGACAACAACCAATAAACAGAAGCCTTTAAAACTGCTTCCATAAATGGTAACAATAATACTGATACCTGACAAAGATGATTTTGACTTTGGATGGCGCGCTCTTGATTATCGCAGATGCATTCTGATGACTGTGGCCATAAAGGACTTGTCCATTGATCTAAAGAACATCATAATTAGTTATCAGGAAAGTGCTCATCTAGTGAAGACACCAATCAAAATGAGTGGAACACAAACAACAAGTATTTCACCTCCAGCAGCTCATCTCCTACTAACAACCGGCCATCCATGCCGGCCGCCCCGTTGGGGTCTATTCCCACCACGAACACACTCATGCGTGACCGGTCCCTGTTTCCTGCCAGGCTGAGGCCCAGGCCCGTTTTCCCCTTCTCCAGCTCGATCATGTGCAGGACCCCTGGGAGGCCGCCATAGCACTGGATCGCGTTCCCTAAAGGAGGCAGGTGGAGTTGTGGCAGACAGATGTGAGCTGACAATACAGATGAAACGGTGCCAGGTTTGTCTTCGCGCTCAAACAGAGTACGGTGTTGTGGAGTATGAGAAACACACAAGCACCCAAAAAAAGTAAATGACAAAAACCTCTGAAATGTCACGACCAGCTGTAATTTCTAATTTCATTTTCACCGTCTCCCCTTTTGCCTCAGTCTTGCCTCTTTGTTCTTGCTCTCAAGTCCTTTTTTTTGGTGTCATCCTCTCCCGTCTCTGGAGTGTTAGATAGCCACTCTCCAGACCAATGGGCTCCTGTTGTTCTGGGCTCCCTGCCACTGTTGGACCATCAGTACTGTGCTAATCTCCACAACTCACCTCCCTGGGCCCAACCCCATCAATCTTACTCCTGCGGAATGGGCTCTGTCTATCTCTAACACCTAACACACACACACACACGCATGCACACGCACATGGACGGACTCTCCACAGTCCCAGGTGTTAGAAGGCTGGAAGTCTGTCCTTTATTGTGACTGCCTGCCACAGCTCTCATTGGCGGAGTGAGTTCACCCTACAGCTGACATCGGTGCCTGCAGGATTATCGCAGCCTAATTGGGACACTGAGTCCTTCAGGTTTTGCTGAGGTACAACTGCTTCAAGGATGTGAAGGCGGACACTTCTGTTGGAGGATGAAATTTGGGGGTGGATGAGACAAACGTGTAACTTGGATGACCTCTTGTGGTCAATGAGGGCTACTGCACACTCTATAGAATATTAGCTATACATAATTTGAGGTCACTAGTAATAAATGTGAGAATAAAATCAACAAATCCTCTTTTTAGCCGCAGCGCCTTCTGAAATATGCATAAGCATCTTCTGAATAAAAGACAAACTGAACTCACTCCAGCTGTATCCGTAGTCATCCTCGCTCTCCTCCCGTTCCTCCTTGTTCTCCTCGACAGTCTCAGCAGGTCTGCCAGGAATCTCTGTCAGCGTGTCTGTATCAGTCTCTCCCACATGGGGCACCACTGGCAGGGGGAGGACAGTGCTGCTGGGAGATGCCTTTGACGCCTCACGCTTCACCAGCTGTCGCGCCGCAGATGGGAGTTGGGGAAATGAGTTAAAGGTAAAGAAGAGAAAGAACGTTTTGGGTGCGCATTAGAGTTTGGATCAATTTGTTGTCGGGTTCACAGAGACAGGAAGACACGCGGGAGCTGGAGATGGAATCATCAGAAGCCATATGCTTGCTTTTCAGTCACAGATTCATCTGCTTTGGCAGACATGTTAGAGCAAGTTACAAATCAAAAACATGGGCGCCATAAACAATGATTTGCTCAGTAACGCTAACATTAAGCTCATGCCAAATTTCACAAAAGAAAAAAAAAGTGATATGACTAAATTATGAGTGATGTATGGAAGTTGAGAGCATCACAGTTGTTATTTTTTCTTGTTTTCTTGAGATGAAAATCTGTTTTCCTGTGATCATGTAAAAAAAGAGAAAATGACCTTTTATAACAGATTTAAAGTGATCACGAGAAAACAAGCCACCATCCCAATGCATTAACGCACCTTGTTATAACATTATCCCATCTCATGATGATGAAAAAAGTCGTTATCCAATTGTAACTCATTAATTTCCCCCAGAATCATTAGAAAACAAGACTATCCCAGCATACAGCATTACCTTATCTGCTAATCTTGAGAAAAGTGAATAAAAAAACCTCATGGATACAGTTACAATCAGACCTTCCTACGAACACTTACCTGAAAAATCCTTGAGCAAGAATCTGTTTGAATGAAAATGTTCTTTGTAACTACTGTCTCCAAAAATTACATTAAGCTAATACATACATTTTTGCATATCCAAAAAAATGTACAATTTTATTTAAAAAAGAACACCAAAATGTGCCTTATTTCTACCTTTGAGCTCTTAAAATTTCTGATGGTTCTCAGAGCCGAGACACATCTTAACACCTCATTAATGTCACCAGTTAAAATTGTGATTGTATTTATTGTGATTTATTTTTAATTAAAGTCTTGTTTTCAGTCAAGTGCGAGTGTAAGATGAAAAGCTAATATATGGCTTGTCATCACAAGTGGTGATATAGAGGCAGCTTGAAAGATATGCACACACACCCTAGTGGAGCGGTAGCAGCTCAAACGTGCACAGTGTCATGAAAAAATATTTGCCCCCTTCCTGGTTTTTTATATTGAGCATTTTTCACACTTAAATGTTTCACATCGTCACACAAATTTTAATATTAGACAAAGATCACTCGAGTAAATACAAAATGCAGTTTTTAAATGATGATTTCATTTATTAAGGGAAACTAGCTATCCAAACCTACCTGGCCCAATGTGAAAAAGTAATTGCCCCCCGTTACACCATGAATTAACTGTGATTATCCACATTTTTTGGAAAGCTGAGTTCAGTTTCACGAGCTAAACTCAGGCCTTCTAGCAACCAATAATGTGACAATTTTGGCCATTTTAAATGGAATAAAGCCAATAACCTAACAAGCTGCCAATAGTGTAATAAATTTTATGAGCCAATAATGTAATGCTGCTGCCTCTTATCTAGGACGCCTTTGAAAAAGAGATTTGCAATCTCAATGAGACCATCCTGGTAAAATAAAGGTTAAATTTAGAAAAAAAAAACCATTTTGCCAATAATGTAATAAGTTATTAAATTACTGGCTGGTTATTACCGGCTGGTTATTGGCCTACTTTATTACATTATTGGCAAAATGTTATTATGCTACATTATTGGTTGCTACAGGCCTGATTACTGCCAGACCTGTTGAATCACTTAAAGAGAACTGTCTGACACAGAGAAGTGGGCTAAAAGATCTAATAAAGTAGCACATCATGCTGTGATCGGGAGAAATTCAAGAACAGATAAGAAACAAAAACCCAGAACAACTTCTCAACAATTGCAGGCCTCACTTGCTTCAGTTTGGACACTGGTCCATGATTCAACAATAAGAAAGAGACAAGGCAAAAATGGCATCCATGGGAGAGTTCCAAGGCAAAAACCATTGCTAACAAAAAAACAACAACATAAAGGCTTGATGATCCCCTACACTTTGGAAAAATATTCTGTGGACTGACAAGACAAAAGCTGAACTTTGTGGAAGCTGTGCGTCCCATTACATGCGGTGTAAAACTAACACAGCACTTCATAAAAAGAACATCATACCAACAGTCAAACACGGTGGTGGTAGTGTGATGCTCTGGGGCTGCTTTGCTGCTTCAGGACCTGCATGACTTGCCGTAACCCAGCAAGCATGCCCATGTGGGCCCCACCATAGGTTTGATCAGGGCTGTCTTATGGGTCCCATGTGGGTTTGTCTATGGGTTCCACGTTGGCTCCATCTGTGCTTGCCCACATGGTCTTTACCTGTCATACAGGCAAGCAGGTAATCTACTTATTTTCTTTAAACCCATCTGGGCCCCACGTGGGCTTAATGCGGAGGTTTCAGTAACACTGGCGCCACACAAACCCACATGGGGCCCATAAGGCAGCCCAGATTAAACCTATGGTGGGGCCCACATGCGCATGCTGGTTGGGAATTGATGGAACCATGAATTCTGCTGTCTACCAGGGAATCCTGCAGGAGAATGTCCAGCCATCAGTTTGTGACCTCAGGCTCAAGTCCTCTAGTATGACTGAATTAAAACAATCCCACAAAAATGAGTGGGCCAAAATTCCTCCACAGCACTGCAAAAGACTCACTGCCAGTTATCGCAAACGCTTGATTGCAGTTGTTGCTGCTAAGGGTGGCCCAACCAGTTATTAGGTTTAGGGGGCAATTACTTTTTCACATTGGGCCAGGCAGATTTGGTAACTTTTTTCCCCTTAATAAATGAAATCGTCATTTAAAAACTGCATTTTCTATTTACTCGGGTTATCTTTGTCTAACATTAAAATCTGTTTGATGATCTGAAACATTTAAGTGTGACAAATATGAAAAAATATAAGAAATCAGGAAGGGGGTAAATACTTTTTCACAGCACTATATATACAAAAAAAACAGGAAAACCCCCCAACACCATCTCGTTGTTTATAAAGCACACTTGTACAAGACTTTATGGCCTGTTTCCTCTATACGCCATCAAATCCTGCAGTTTACTACATTCAGTTTAGTGCTTCATGAAGTTTTGCGATCGCCTGCTACAGGATTTTGTGACTAATTGGGCATAATTCCAACAAAACAAGCAACAACTTCCATACACTTCTGAAGGCAAAGTTCATGGTTTCAGATACTGACTGGGTGGAAATTTACCATTAATAAGCTGTGAAAAAGTGTATGAATGTGTGGCTACAAAAAGTCTTAATTACGAAGTCCATCAATCATGCAATATCAAGTGCACTGATTTCACTGATTGATTCTTCAGAAGAAGTGACAAAATGAAAGACAAAACAAACGACAGGGGAGGTTAGGGGAGTCGTACGCATGAACAGCATGTTAGAATATATCGAATTCACGATATATCGTCATATTTGCACAAACATACGTGGAGAGGAGAGATGGGGGAGGGGGGGAACCACAACGCAGCGACCCACAAACCTTAAACGGGGTGGGAGTGAAAGGGTTAGTTGGGGAGAAGCGGAGGAAAAGTCTACTGTGACTGTCACCTTCCTACGGAGAAGACAAAAAAGTGTGACAACTTTAGAAGACAGCACATTTCTGACAGATCCCCACATCTATAACACGCATGCACCGCTGCCTTACACTTCAAAAGCTGCTTCCTAATGCAGCAAGTGACACGTGCTGAAAGTCGACGTCTAAAACTATGACAAAAATAAAAAGAGAGAAAGAAAGCGCAGCACACTGACGGCGTGTCGTTAGTGGAAATACCAACCGTGTCCTTGCTGTCCTTTGGGGCGGCTGCGGCTCTCTCCTCGCTGGAGTCTGTTATCGATGACTGTGGTGTTTGGGACAGACATGAAGGTAAATCACTCTACCGTGCAGAAAAGAGCGGCAAAGGGGGTCTTTCACATTAATTTACGCCACGTACAAGACAGCAAGTTCATAACATCCACTTCAATGTCACCAGATAGTGAAAGATAGTGTATCACGCAGCGGCGGCATGTTGAGACGGTAATCCCATAAATATTAATAAGTTACGTCTTAAGTGTTCTGAATGACTAAAGCTATGCTGCGTTACGATAAACCATCTGTTTCTGTAAACCCGTGCTGCTCAAAAAATATTTTTTCAGCTGACTTGAAGTTTGGCAAAAAACCAGTCCGAAGAACTAAAAGAGCGCCGACTGTGTGTGTGTGTGTGTGTGGTGGTGGGGGCACATGCCCATTTTCTTAAAAGGCTTTGCCAGAAATTCTGGCGCTGTGCAGTTTCTTCAGACGACAGTATTGGGGTTGACTGCCGACTGCATAATCGAGTTGCCTGTCCTTCATTGGCAATGAGGACTGTGGGACAATGTTTGACGGATAATTGGGGGACTGAGGACTGTAAGGGGGGGGGAACAGCACTTACAAAGCCTCAGCTACCGTTTTACTTTTTGCCTGAAGCAAAAATGCAAAGGAGGAGAAATCAAAAAATAAACACAGTATCAAACAAGCAGAAGGCATAAAGTGGAAACAGGTTGTGCAGAATTTTTTTTTTTAAAGTTTGGAAGTATGTATTTTCATACCTAACTTGAACAATTTAGACACATTTCATGAGGGACAACAATGCACAAACACACACATCCTCTCACTCCAACATCTATCACCCACTCAGGCCTTGCACTTTTGGTTAAAGCCACCGTTTTCAAACGTCAGGCAGAGGGGAAAGGGGGGTGGGAGCACACCCACACAAGCAGAGACAGACACGGGGAGGGCTCTCTGACCTGAGGGAGGGCAGGCGCTAAGGAGGTTTGATTTAGTGCGGCGAAGGCTTGACCCGCGCTGGCTGTTAGGCAGCAGAAAGGGCAGCGGTGGCCTCTAGAAGCAACACAAGACAACAAGCTGACAGCATGAACGTATTACACAACGCTGAGCCTTTGTGACAAAACTGAATCAGAAACAATCCTAGGAGAAAAGAATCGGTGGGGGGGGGGGGGGGCAAGTGTAGAGGACACAGGCACTTCGGGTTTTATTTAAATGAGCGACAATTAAAGAAGCGGATTCCTGGAGAGCAGCAGTTTCCTTTACATGAAGAAAAAAAAAATCTAAGACAAGCTGCTGCTTCCTGTGAAACATTTCAACAAAATGTTTCACTGATTCCTTCAGGCTGCGGTGAGATTATTCACCGCTTACAACAGAAGGACTTGGAACTTAAAGGGAAGCGGTGCGGACATGCTGCTATGCTCTCTGGGTGGGCTCCAGTGAATCTATTTTAGCATTACTGGCTAGACCGACCACCCAATCACAATGATGTTTTTCCACAGTATTCACGCTGTTGTTATGGGTTTCAGTTGTCCTCACAAATGATAATTCTGTGATGTTAGAGAAATTACTAAAGAGATCGAGGTGAGGCATCATGATGCTTGGCACTGGCATGATGCACCGATCCCCAAATGCACGTACCAATCTTTTAATTATCATATATTGCTATCCGAGCCCACAATTGGGAGGCCTGGGCGCAAATCCCGGCCGGGTCATTCCAAAGAACATTATAAAAGTGGAACTTTCCTGCGTCCAGCTTGGTGCTCAGCAGTAATGGAACGGAGGAGGGAAATTTTATGCAGCGACCCCTGTGATTCTAGATGTGATTAACATTGTAGATAAGAGAAATGTAATTTCATTTTACTGTACATGGATTGGCTGTATGGTTTGAATGACAATAAAGTTGGCTTTATATTTATGTAAATGTTGCAAACCCTTGGGTATTAACTAACCAACTGAGTTACAATCAGCTAGATGGTGCAAATGTAAGCGTGCACTTTCACTGAAAATACACAGAAAGTAGCTTTAGTAGGGCACAGATACAGATACCGTGACATACTGTATATTTGGTAATATGGCAAAATTTGGCAACCTCCAAATAGCACATTGTCTTCTAAAGCAAACGTAGGTCTAGGATAAACTATAATCAACTATCTTTAATATTTGTGAGAAACTAGTGGACACTGAATACACAACCAGAGTGTGCACAAGTGGGCGGGGCAAACAGCTGGACTGTCTAATCACTGCAGTCAGCCTGAATGAAATGACTGCCGCACAAGATGGATTTTACTTCCTTTTTTTAAAACACCCCCTTTAAATATTGATAGCTGTCGGGATGTGAAGAGAATTTGAACACTTTTGACAAAATAATGCATCGAGAATGGACTGCCTATTGGGACTTTAATGACTGTGAAATCAACACAGAGCTCATATTTGCAGTGATAAAAATCCCCAAAGTCTCTGTGGACTCCTAGGGGGCTGTCTGAAAATAGTTTTCTCACCAACTACTGGAAGTGTGCCTCTGCTTGGACATTTTTTCCAAGTCTACTTTTTTAACACAAGCTCAATACGCTGTAAGAAGAAAGCTATGGAAATGAAAGCTCTTTCCCCCTAATGCATTAGTATACTACGCTTCCAATATATTAAGAGTTTTCTTTTGTGTTCATACTTTTAATTGCGAGTGTCAAGTCTAATTCAGTAACAACAGTAACAACAGTGTGGTAATTTCTGTAAATAACAATAATAATAATCTCATTTACATTCCATGATGTTAAAAAGGGCCAAGAATGCTCAACTCCATGTTTCACAATTAGGATATACTGTAATGGCATGGCAGATAAAACATGAGTCTAATCCGAAAATAGGTGGAACCGCTCAATTAATGTAAACAGAATTTAATGCAACTTTATTCCAGATCTGCCTGTGTACATCTCTCACTGCCACACCCCTAAAGCCTTATATAACTTGCTTTCTTGAATAATGGATGTGTGAAAAATGACAAAAACTTACTTTATCACTTGCTGACCATTTTTATTATAAACATTCACGGTGGGGTCCCGGCGAATGAAAATAGAGGAGGATGTCTAATAGAATATTAAAATAAACCCTTAAGTCATCTTTTCTCCCAGAAGGCATTTCCAATTCTACTTTGTCTTTATTTCCATAAATGCACACATTATGCATATTTCAAGTCAGAAGTGCGGGTAAAAAGAAAGACTCAGCCAACAGTCGGAGAGATTTTAAAAAATAGAGCAAAGATGGCGAGATATATAAAACAAGATTAAGGGTGATGGATAGCTGAAGCAATAACAATGAAACAAAAAGAGAAAGACAGATTACCTGAAGCGCAGGATGTGGCATGCGTGTGTAAGCGGTGGTGTGTTTCTTTACAGCAGGTGATGCAGCTGGACTATACACTGACTCTGGCTGAGGAAGCAGGATGGAGGGACAGTTTGGAGGCAACTCACTGTGGACAAGCTGAAGTTAAATAATGTTCTACAAAACAATTATTATGAAGAGAAGACACTGTTTACCTCTGAAGGACTAGTTTGACAAACTACTTTTTTTTTTTCCACAATATCTTTATTGAACCTTTTTTTTTTTTTTTAAACAAACATGATACAAACAATCAAACACTAACACTAAAGTACTACAAAAAAAAAAAAAATACCCTAAAAACACCAACAACCACCAACAAAATCAAGTCTTCAACAATGCTCCTCTGTTTAGTCTAGACAATCCAATACATAAGTATACATATTATGTTCACCAGTTTGGAATTTACAAGGTCCACACACATCATTCACCTTCTTCTTCAAGAGTTATGTTTAAATTTTTTACATAATCAATAAAAGGTCTCCATATATTCTCAAACACAATTTCCTTTGATTTCAGTATATATGTTATTCTTTCTAATGGAAGGTTTGTTAACATCTGTCTTAACCACTGAGTCACATCTGGTCTATGAGTCTTTTTCCATAATAGTGCAATACATTTTTTGGCATTAAGCAAACTGAGGTCTATGAATGTTCTTTCACTTTTATTGAAATTATGCTTTTCTGGGTACAGACCCAACAAAAACAGTTTAGGATTCAATATGATTTGTTTTGAGATTATTTTTTCAATTGTTACCCTCACCTCTTCCCAAAACATTCTTATTAATCTACATTCCCATAAACAATGAAATAGGGTTCCTTTACTTTCCATGCATTTTGTGCATGTATCTGGTATATTTTTGTTATATCTATTTAACTCCTCCGGTGTAACATACATCCGCATTAACCATTTGAAATGTATCAATTTAAGGCGTGCATTTATTGATTTGGTTTGAGCTTCTGTACAAGCCAATTCCCATTGTTCCTCTGAAATTTCAGTTTGCAGATCTTCTTTCCAGTAGTTTAATCTTTTCAGTGAATTTTCACTTGAAGATAGTGTCAATGAGTTATAAAACTCTGAAATAATACCCCTTTCTTTTACTATCTTTCATCATCATTTTTTCCAAGGATGAATAAATAGGTCGAGTGAGAGCTTTATTTTGATTTGATCGAATAAAGTTTCTAAGTTGAAGATATTTAAAAAAAATGTGTTCTATTGAGATTAAATTTGATCCTCAGCTCTTCAAAAGACATTATGTTGTCTGCACATGGCAAATATAAATCCTGAATCTTTTGTATCCCTTTTAAATTCCATACTTTAAATACAGCGTCCGCTCTCCCTGGTTTAAAATATTGATTACCCCATATTGGACTAAATTGTGACAATAACTGTGGTTCTTTTAAATAGTTTTAGCTTCACACCATATTTTGATCATATGCTTTACAAATGGATTTTTTAAACTTGTTTTTGTAATATTTTTGCCGAATCTGAGTATATGAATATGGGAAGAGGTAAAGGTAAATTGTATGATTCCATTTCAGTCCAGTGAGGGAGATCATTTGATGAAAAATAATATGTCATAGACCTCAGTTGTGCCGACCAATAATACAACATAAAATTTGGACATTTCAGACCTCCACGATCAAATGGTAAATATAATAAAGACAAACGTAATCTAGCCCTCCTGTTGTTCCATATAAATTCCACTAACTTTTTTTTTATTCTTGAGAATAGATCTAAAGGTGGTGATAAGGGAATGTATTGAAATAAATAAAGTATTTTAGGTAAAATATTACTTTTAAGTATATTGATTCTCCCGATCATCGACATTGGTAGTGACATCCATCTCTGAGTTAACTCAATTGATATCTGACATTAAGGCTTCATAGTTGACACTGGCGGACTGATTCTAGCTTAGGCATAATTTGGATTCCTAAATATTTAAACTGATTTACAACATTGAATTGATTTACCTCAGGGGCTGGGTAATTTCTCTGGGTCTCATTTAGCATTAATATTGAAGATTTAGTTTTATTTATTTTATATCCTGATATTTCCCCAAAATTCTTTATTAAATTCAACAAGGTTGGAATTGATTTTTTTAGATTCGACATAAACAAAATTATATCATCGGCGTACAGGGAGATTTTATGTTCTGTTGGTCCAACTTTAATTCCATATATTTGTGAATGTAAACGTATCGCTATCGCTAAAGGTTCAATTGCCATAGTAAACAGTAAAGGTGAAAGTGGACAGCCTTGTCGACATCCTCTATTGATTTTTATTGGTTTTGAAATATTGTTATTTGTTAGGATTTCTGCTGTAGCATTATTGTATATTATTTGAACCCATTTTATGAAATTATTTCCAAGTCCAAACCTTTGTAGTACTTCAAAAAGAAAGGGCCATTCAACTCTATCAAAGGCCTTTTCGGCGTCCAATGATAGGAGAGCTGTATCCGGTGCTTCTTTATTAAAATAGATAATATTAAATAGTCTTCTTACATTATGGAAGCCTTGTCTACCCTTTATAAAGCCATTCTGATCTCGATTAATAATATTTGGTAAAATTTCTTGTAATCGTCTTGCTAAAATTTTACAGATTATCTTAAGGTCGGCGTTTAATAGGCTTATTGGTCTCATATTTTCACATTTATTAGAGGGCTTACCTGGTTTTGGCAGCAGTATAATTAAGGCATTATTTATGTATGATGGTAAATTATTATTTTGAAATGCTTCTAAAACCATTTCCAAAAAAGGTTTTATTAATTTATTCTTAAATTTTTTATAAAGGTCAACTGGAAGACCATCTGGTCCTGCACTTTTTCCTGATTTCATATTATCAATGGCTAGCCCAACTTCTTCTTGACTAATTTTAGACTCCAATATCTCCCTGTTTTCATTTGGAATACACGGTATAGATAGTTCGTTCAAAAACCCATTTAGTTTTGTTAAATCAGGTTCATTTTTGGTATCATATAATTTTTCATAGTAATCTCTAAAGGCTCTATTAATTTCTAAAGGATCTATAACTACCTGTCCATTACTTATAATACTGGTAATTGGTGTTTTAATTTCCAATTGTTTAATCTGCCATGCTAATAATTTTCCTGATTTTTCACCTTGTTCATAAAAAGATTGTTTCAATCTTAGAAGACTCGAGGCAGCTCTATTCGCTGATTTTTTGTCGTATTCAGCTCTCAAAATCAGTAATTCATTCTCCAACCTTGGGTCACTTCCTGCATACACTTTTTCCTGAAGACTTTTTATTTTATGTTCCAATTTAGCTCTCTCCTCTCGAGTCTTCTTAGATTTTGATCCTGTATAACTAATAATATGTCCCCTAATAAAAGCTTTGAAAGCCTCCCACTTTACACATGCTGATGTTTGTGTAGTATTGATGTCAAAGAACTCGTCTATCTGTTTTTCTATATACTTGACAAATTCCTCATCCTGAAGCCATTTATGCTGAAATTGCCATCTACCTGATTCCTTTGTCAATTTTTTATCTACATATATTAGACAACAGGGTGCATGATCAGAAATCACGATGTTATCATAAAAGCAGTTTTGAATCTTGGACCTTAATTCTGTGGAAATCAAAAAATAATCAATACGTGAGAATGTCTTGTAGGTACTGGAATAACAAGAATAGGCTTTAACTTGTGGTTTCATTTCTCTCCATATATCTAACAATCTCAATTCTTTCATAAAATGATTAATAGTCATCCTACATCCAATGTGCGTACAATCCAGTCCTGTTGATCTATCCACACCTGGATTCAATGTACAATTAAAATCCCCTGCTATTATATGTTGCCCTGTAAGTGATGATAAGATGAGAAATAAATTAGCAAAGAACTTCTGATCATCTATATTGGGACCATATAAGTTCACAAGATTTATATTTTCTAATAGCAAAGAACCTTGAATGATTACATATCTTCCAAATTTGTCTCCAATTACATTTTTCACCTGAAAAGGAACTGATTTATGTATGAGAGTCATAACTCCCCTGGCTCGGGATGAAAATGAAGAGGTGAATACACTTCCCTGCCATCTACTCCTAATTCTTTTAACATCCTCCTCTATCAGATGAGTTTCTTGTAAAAACACAATTCTTGAACCCATGTCCTTTATTTTATTCATAACTTGTTTAAGTTTTTTTAAATTTTGTAGACCTCTGCAATTCCATGAAGTTAAATTAAGATTAACACTTTGGTCCATGATCAATAGAGAGTTTAGGATTACCTTGCAGTGTAAACATGCTCATACAGAGAAGCAAAAACATGAGTGGTTGAACATTCATCCTACAAACTACACACAAACAAATTTCCCCTTCCCACACTTGTGGCAAACCCCCCAAAATCAAAAGAAAAATTCTGTCTCCCGATATAGCCATCGACCGTTCCACACCCACGGGGAACAGCCTAAGCCACTCCTTCTTCATCCTCCCAATCACCCCAACTCTACTGCTTTTAATGACGTAACATTAACTCTCTTCTGTAGTTTTCCAACTTAACTCCAAAATTTTAACAACTTTGTACATCATAGTTTTTTTTTTTTGTTTGTTTTGTTTTTGTTTTGTTTTTTTAATATATAATACAATCTATATTTTGTAAACTTACTATTTACTTCAAGTCAGTCAGATGCCTGTGCAAATGCTTAATTATTCTACCTTATATTTTGTTCATGCTTAGCTCCCACCAGTCTCTTCTTCTTCTTTGATCTTCTTGATGAACTCCTGCGCCTCCTCTGGGGTCTTGAAAATGTGGGTTCTGCCCTCATACGTGGTCAGCAGTCTCGCAGGATAGATTACACCATGACGAATCCCAAGGTTGCGCAGCTCCTTACGTATGGGATCAAACTGCTTCCTCAATTGCTGGATTCCTGTGGCCAAATCTGGGTAGAACCGCACCTGCTGGTCCTGGTGTTTAATCTCTCCTTTAGCACGTGCAGCGTTGAAGATCTTCATCCTGTCTCTGTTGCTAAGAAACTTCATAATTAAGGTCCTCGGCGGTCCCTTATCTCTCCGTGGGCCAATACGATGTGCTTTTTCCAGAACCACTGCTGATTGCAACTCCTCGCTGCCCAGCACCTCCGGAATCCACTTTTCCAGAAAGGAACATACGTCCCGACCTTCTGATTCCTCTGGAAGACCCACCAGCCTCAAATTATTCTGTCTCGACCGAGATTCCAAATCCAAAATATTATCTTCCAGAGATTTATTTTTTTTTTCCAAAGTGCGCACCTTTAATTGAAGACGGGTGACGTCATCTTCAGCACTAGCGAGACGGAGCTCCATCTGCGCCGTTCGTTCTACACAGTCACCCAATTCCTTTCTTATTCCTTCCAACGCTGTCATAATCCCATCAAATCTAGAGGAAAAGTCCGCTCTCATTGAACTCATGGCAGCCATCAGCGCATCTGCGCCATTCCCCGCAAACATCGCACCGCCGCCAGCCTCCTCCGCCATATATGGAGTTTTGTTTGCTGCGTCACAGACCTGAAAGTCCGTTAATTTGGACTGTTTCGGCGGCTCGCTTTTTCCTTTTCCTGGTTTTCCAGCCTTAGGCTTCGCCGACATATCCTCGCCCAAATGCTGGGATACGTTCTGTCCCAAATGAGAGAGTTATTTGCCTATTTTTTTTCTCCAGGAGCAGAGCAGAGCGAGACACGTCCGTCCTACGTGGCAGCCATAACCGGAAGTCGACAAACTACTTTTTGCAGGTAAATTGAAGTAAAAATATGCTCCATGCTACAAACCCCAATTCCAATGAAGTTGGGATGTTGTGTGAAACATAAATAAAAACAAAATACAATGATCTGCAAATCCTTTTCAACCTTTATCCAACTGAATACACTACAAAGACAAGATATTTAATGCTCAAACTGACAAACTTTTTTGTCAATATTCACTCATTTTGAATTGGATGCCTCCAAAAAAGCTGGGACAGGGGCATGTTTACCACTGTGTTACGTCACTTTTCCTTTAACAACTCAATAAGCATTTAGGAACTGAGGACACCCATTGCTGAAGCTTTGTAGGTGGAATTCCTTAACATTCTTTCTTGATGTACGACTTCAGCTGCTTAACAGTCCGGGGTCTCCGTTGTCGTACTTTGCGCTTCATAATGTGCTGCACATTTTCAATTGGAGACTGGTCTGAACTGCAGGCCACGCTCTTATTACTTCAAAGCCATGCTGTTGTAACACATGCAGAACGTGGCTTTCCATTATCTTGCTGAAATAAGCAGGGACGTCCCTGAAAAAGGCATTACTTGGATGGCAGCATATGCTGCTCCAAAACCTGTATGTACCATTCAGCACCCACGCCATGGGCACTACCACACCCCCATATCATTACAGATGCTGGCTTTTGAACTTAACACTGATGACAACGTGGATGGTCTTTTACCTCTTTAGCCCAAAGGACATGGCATCCGTGATTTCCAAAAGCAATCTGAAAAATGTGGACTCATCAGACCACAGCACACTTTTCCACTTTGTGTCAATCAATCTCAGATGATCTCAGGCCCAGAGCAATCAGCGGAATTGCTTGGTGTTGCTGATATAGGGTTTTCACTTTGCATGGCAGAGTTTTAACTTGCTCTTGTAGGTGTAGTGACGAACTATGTTAAATGACAGTGGTTTTCTGTTCTGTGTTCCCGAGCCCATGTGGTAGAACCCTTCACAGAATGATGTTGGTGTTTAATGCAGTACTGCCTGGGCGATCGAAGGTCACGGGTATTTAATGTTGGTTTTAGGCTTTGCCGCTTACACCAAGAAATAACTAAACATTCCCTGAATCTTTTGATGATATTATGGACTGTAAATGATGAAATCCCTAAATTCCTTGCAACTGTACATTGAGAAACGTTGTTCTTAATCTGTTGGACTATTTGCCCACGTTGTTCACAAGGGGGTGACTGAGCCTTTTGGAGATGCTCCTTTTTTACCAAGTCATGATACTCACCTGTTCCAAAGGTGAGTATCATGAGAATGTTCCAAAGAGATGTTTTTGAGCATTCCTCAGTCTTTTCCCAGTGTTTTCATGCCCCGTCCCAGCTTTTTTGAAACATGTTGCAGACATCAGGTGAATATTTGAAAAAAAGTTTTACACAATGTCCTAACTTCACTGGAATGGGGTTTGTACTATAGCTGCAAGTCAGACACTGTTAAAAGAGTGGAAATTCTGATATATTTTATTGCATACATGCATGTTTAAGTGCTTTAATAATCTAGGCTAATCCTGTGGTGGCTAGCTTCACATTTAGCAAAATTTCTGTTAGAATGGTATTGTTTTCTTTTGGTGCAATAGAGCTTACAAACTGATTTCTTGCTGTCTGAGATGCCTGAAAATAACAATAAACTAAAAAGGGCATTAAGGACTTCCGGTTATGGCTGCCACGTAGGACGGACGTGTCTCGCTCTGCTCTGCTCCTGGAGAAAAAAAATCGGCAAATAACTCTCTCATTTGGGACAGAACGTATCCCAGCGTTTGGGCGAGGATATGTCGGCGAAGCCTAAGGCTGGAAAACCAGGAAAAGGAAAAAGCGAGCCGCCGAAACAGTCCAAATTAACGGACTTTCAGGTCTGTGACGCAGCAAACAGGGCTCCATATATGGCGGAGGAGGCTGGCAACGCTGCGATTTCTGCGGGGAATGGCGCAGATGCGCTGATGGCTGCCATGAGTTCAATGAGAGCGGACTTTTCCTCTAGATTTGATGGGATTATGACAGCGTTGGAAGGAATAAGAAAGGAATTGGGTGACTGTGTAGAACGAACGGCGCAGATGGAGCTCCGTCTCGCTAGTGCTGAAGATGACGTCACCCGTCTTCAATTAAAGGTGCGCACTTTGGAAAAAAAAAATAAATCTCTGGAAGATAATATTTTGGATTTGGAATCTCGGTCGAGACAGAATAATTTGAGGCTGGTGGGTCTTCCAGAGGAATCAGAAGGTCGGGACGTATGTTCCTTTCTGGAAAAGTGGATTCCGGAGGTGCTGGGCAGCGAGGAGTTGCAATCAGCAGTGGTTCTGGAAAAAGCACATCGCATTGGCCCACGGAGAGATAAGGGACCGCCGAGGACCTTAATTATGAAGTTTCTTAACAACAGAGACAGGATGAAGATCTTCAACGCTGCACGAGCTAAAAAAGGAGAGATTAAACACCAGGACCAGCAGGTGCGGTTCTACCCAGATTTGGCCACAGGAATCCAGCAATTGAGGAAGCAGTTTGATCCCGTACGTAAGGAGCTGCGCAACCTTGGGATTCGTCATGGTGTAATCTATCCTGCGAGACTGCTGACCACGTATGAGGGCAGAACCCACATCTTCAAGACCCCAGAGGAGGCGCAGGAGTTCATCAAGAAGATCAAAGAAGAAGAAGAGACTGGTGGGAGCTAAGCATGAACAAAATATAAGGTAGAATAATTAAGCATTTGCACAGGCATCTGACTGACTTGAAGTAAATAGTAAGTTTACAAAATATAGATTGTATTATATATTAAAAAAAAACAAAACAAAAACAAAACAAACAAAAAAAAAAACTATGATGTACAAAGTTGTTAAAAATTTTGGAGTTAAGTTGGAAAACTACAGAGGAGAGTTAATGTTACGTCATTAAAAGCAGTAGAGTTAGGGTGATTGGGAGGATGAAGAAGGAGTGGCTTAGGCTGTTCCCCGTGGGTGTGGAACGGTCGATGGCTATATCGGGAGACAGAATTTTTCTTTTGATTTTGGGGGGTTTGCCACAAGTGTGGGAAGGGGAAATTTGTTTGTGTGTAGTTTGTAGGATGAATGTTCAACCACTCATGTTTTTGCTTCTCTGTATGAGCATGTTTACACTGCAAGGTAATCCCAAACTCTCTATTGATCATGGACCAAAGTGTTAATCTTAATTTAACTTCATGGAATTGCAGAGGTCTACAAAATTTAAAAAAACTTAAACAAGTTATGAATAAAATAAAGGACATGGGTTCAAGAATTGTGTTTTTACAAGAAACTCATTTGATAGAGGAGGATGTTAAAAGAATTAGGAGTAGATGGCAGGGAAGTGTATTCACCTCTTCATTTTCATCCCGAGCCAGGGGAGTTATGACTCTCATACATAAATCAGTTCCTTTTCAAGTGAAAAATGTAATTGGAGACAAATTTGGAAGATATGTAATCATTCAAGGTTCTTTGCTATTGGAAAATATAAATCTTGTGAACTTATATGGTCCCAATATAGATGATCAGAAGTTCTTTGCTAATTTATTTCTCATCTTATCATCACTTACAGGGCAACATATAATAGCAGGGGATTTTAATTGTACATTGAATCCAGGTGTGGATAGATCAACAGGACTGGATTGTACGCACATTGGATGTAGGATGACTATTAATCATTTTATGAAAGAATTGAGATTGTTAGATATATGGAGAGAAATGAAACCACAAGTTAAAGCCTATTCTTGTTATTCCAGTACCTACAAGACATTCTCACGTATTGATTATTTTTTGATTTCCACAGAATTAAGGTCCAAGATTCAAAACTGCTTTTATGATAACATCGTGATCTCTGATCATGCACCCTGTTGTCTAATATATGTAGATAAAAAATTGACAAAGGAATCAGGTAGATGGCAATTTCAGCATAAATGGCTTCAGGATGAGGAATTTGTCAAGTATATAGAAAAACAGATAGACGAGTTCTTTGACATCAATACTACACAAACATCAGCATGTGTAAAGTGGGAGGCTTTCAAAGCTTTTATTAGGGGGCATATTATTAGTTATACAGGATCAAAATCTAAGAAGACTCGAGAGGAGAGAGCTAAATTGGAACATAAAATAAAAAATCTTCAGGAAAAAGTGTATGCAGGAAGTGACCCAAGGTTGGAGAATGAATTACTGATTTTGAGAGCTGAATACGACAAAAAATCAGCGAATAGAGCTGCCTCGAGTCTTCTAAGATTGAAACAATCTTTTTATGAACAAGGTGAAAAATCAGGAAAATTATTAGCATGGCAGATTAAACAATTGGAAATTAAAACACCAATTACCAGTATTATAAGTAACGGACAGGTAGTTATAGATCCTTTAGAAATTAATAGAGCCTTTAGAGATTACTATGAAAAATTATATGATACCAAAAATGAACCTGATTTAACAAAACTAAATGGGTTTTTGAACGAACTATCTATACCGTGTATTCCAAATG
Organism: Pholidichthys leucotaenia; assembly: GCA_020510985.1. NCBI lineage: Eukaryota > Metazoa > Chordata > Actinopteri > Cichliformes > Pholidichthyidae > Pholidichthys > Pholidichthys leucotaenia. The sequence goes on along the minus strand of CM035836.1, from coordinate 184,003,112 downwards.
AAAACAGGGAGATATTGGAGTCTAAAATTAGTCAAGAAGAAGTTGGGCTAGCCATTGATAATATGAAATCAGGAAAAAGTGCAGGACCAGATGGTCTTCCAGTTGACCTTTATAAAAAATTTAAGAATAAATTAATAAAACCTTTTTTGGAAATGGTTTTAGAAGCATTTCAAAATAATAATTTACCATCATACATAAATAATGCCTTAATTATACTGCTGCCAAAACCAGGTAAGCCCTCTAATAAATGTGAAAATATGAGACCAATAAGCCTATTAAACGCCGACCTTAAGATAATCTGTAAAATTTTAGCAAGACGAATACAAGAAATTTTACCAAATATTATTAATCGAGATCAGAATGGCTTTATAAAGGGTAGACAAGGCTTCCATAATGTAAGAAGACTATTTAATATTATCTATTTTAATAAAGAAGCACCGGATACAGCTCTCCTATCATTGGACGCCGAAAAGGCCTTTGATAGAGTTGAATGGCCCTTTCTTTTTGAAGTCCTACAAAGGTTTGGACTTGGAAATAATTTCATAAAATGGGTTCAAATAATATACAATAATGCTACAGCAGAAATCCTAACAAATAACAATATTTCAAAACCAATAAAAATCAATAGAGGATGTCGACAAGGCTGTCCACTCTCACCTTTACTGTTTACTATGGCAATTGAACCTTTAGCGATAGCGATACGTTTACATTCACAAATATATGGAATTAAAGTTGGACCAACAGAACATAAAATCTCCCTGTACGCCGATGATATAATTTTGTTTATGTCGAATCTAAAAAAATCAATTCCAACCTTGTTGAATTTAATAAAGAATTTTGGGGAAATATCAGGATATAAAATAAATAAAACTAAATCTTCAATATTAATGCTAAATGAGACCCAGAGAAATTACCCAGCCCCTGAGGTAAATCAATTCAATGTTGTAAATCAGTTTAAATATTTAGGAATCCAAATTATGCCTAAGCTAGAATCAGTCGCCAGTGTCAACTATGAAGCCTTAATGTCAGATATCAGTGAGTTAACTCAGAGATGGATGTCACTACCAATGTCGATGATCGGGAGAATCAATATACTTAAAAGTAATATTTTACCTAAAATACTTTATTTATTTCAATACATTCCCTTATCACCACCTTTAGATCTATTCTCAAGAATAAAAAAAAAGTTAGTGGAATTTATATGGAACAACAGGAGGGCTAGATTACGTCTGTCTTTATTATATTTACCATTTGATCGTGGAGGTCTGAAATGTCCAAATTTTATGTTGTATTATTGGTCGGCACAACTGAGGTCTATGACATATTATTTTTCATCAAATGATCTCCCTCACTGGACTGAAATGGAATCATACAATTTACCTTTACCTCTTCCCATATTCATATACTCAGATTCGGCAAAAAAATTACAAAAACAAGTTAAAAATCCATTTGTAAAGCATATGATCAAAATATGGTGTGAAGCTAAAAACTATTTAAAAGAACCACAGTTATTGTCACAATTTAGTCCAATATGGGGTAATCAATATTTTAAACCAGGGAGAGCGGACGCTGTATTTAAAGTATGGAATTTAAAAGGGATACAAAAGATTCAGGATTTATATTTGCCATGTGCAGACAACATAATGTCTTTTGAAGAGCTGAGGATCAAATTTAATCTCAATAGAACACATTTTTTTAAATATCTTCAACTTAGAAACTTTATTCGATCAAATCAAAATAAAGCTCTCACTCGACCTATTTATTCATCCTTGGAAAAAATGATGATGAAAGATAGTAAAAGAAAGGGTATTATTTCAGAGTTTTATAACTCATTGACACTATCTTCAAGTGAAAATTCACTGAAAAGATTAAACTACTGGAAAGAAGATCTGCAAATTGAAATTTCAGAGGAACAATGGGAATTGGCTTGTACAGAAGCTCAAACCAAATCAATAAATGCACGCCTTAAATTGATACATTTCAAATGGTTAATGCGGATGTATGTTACACCGGAGGAGTTAAATAGATATAACAAAAATATACCAGATACATGCACAAAATGCATGGAAAGTAAAGGAACCCTATTTCATTGTTTATGGGAATGTAGATTAATAAGAATGTTTTGGGAAGAGGTGAGGGTAACAATTGAAAAAATAATCTCAAAACAAATCATATTGAATCCTAAACTGGTTTTGTTGGGTCTGTACCCAGAAAAGCATAATTTCAATAAAAGTGAAAGAACATTCATAGACCTCAGTTTGCTTAATGCCAAAAAATGTATTGCACTATTATGGAAAAAGACTCATAGACCAGATGTGACTCAGTGGTTAAGACAGATGTTAACAAACCTTCCATTAGAAAGAATAACATATATACTGAAATCAAAGGAAATTGTGTTTGAGAATATATGGAGACCTTTTATTGATTATGTAAAAAATTTAAACATAACTCTTGAAGAAGAAGGTGAATGATGTGTGTGGACCTTGTAAATTCCAAACTGGTGAACATAATATGTATACTTATGTATTGGATTGTCTAGACTAAACAGAGGAGCATTGTTGAAGACTTGATTTTGTTGGTGGTTGTTGGTGTTTTTAGTGCATTTTTTTTTTTTGTAGTACTTTAGTGTTAGTGTTTGATTGTTTGTATCATGTTTGTTAAAAAAAAAAAAAGGTTCAATAAAGATATTGTGGAAAAAAAAAAAAAGGGCATTAAGGATTTAGCCTTAGAGCCTTGCAAATTTAAGATATTACCTGATTACATTTAAGAGACTAATATGAAGTTTAAAAAAAAATTAAAGCTACCATAGGCAGAATAATTTTGTTTAAACTTGAAAATAAATCAATTATCATCTAGTAGCAATTTATAACTCAAATGGACAACAGGACAACTACACCAGAGCATCTCCTTTTGCCTGCACAAAGTTTCATACCTCAAATGGTTTCTTTGTCCAATCACAGGTCTTGTCAGCCAGAGGCTTGCCTATTGGCTGCCCTACAGAAGTTGATGTGCCTAATAGACTTCAAATGAGGAGTGTATTAGGACAAAAAGGGGAGGGAGCAGGAGGTATGCACTTTTCTTCTGGTTTCTCAGATTTCCACCTACTGCAGCTTTAAAGCAACACTAAAGAGACAAACCGGCCACAGTTTGTGAGAACCCGGGATTGTGTGTCCGACATGATCATCGGCAGCATGGGGGCCCCCCAGGGAACAGTTTTGGCTCCCTTCCTGTTCACCCTTTATACTGCGGACGTCTCACTCAACACAACACACTGCCATCTGCAGAAGTTCTCTGATGACTCTGCGATCGTCGGCCTCATCTTCAATGGAGATGAAGCTGAGTACAGAGGACTTGTCCAGGACTTCGTGGACTGGTGCAATCGGAACTACCTCCAGATCAACGCGAGAAAAACTAAGGAGCTGGTGGTGGACTGCCACAGGCAAGGACAACCCCCCACAGCGCCAGTAAACATCCAGGGAACAGACATTGAGATGGTGACATCCTACAAGTAAAGTACCTGGGTGTTCATCTGAACAATAAACTAGACTGGTCACACAATACCGACGCACTCTACAAGAAGGGACAGCGCAGGCTGTTCCTACTGAGGAGGCTCAGGTCTTTTGGTGTACAAGGGGTGCTCCTGAAGACCTTCTACGATTTGGTGGTGGCATTAGCCATCACTTTTGAGAGTGGTCTGCTGGGGCAGTGGCATTACAGCAGCCGAGAGGAAGAGACTGAACAAACTGATCAAGAAAGCTAGCTCTGTCCTGGGGCAGCGCCTTGACCCAGTGGAGGAGATAGGAGAGAGAAGGATGGTGGCTAAACTGTCATCTCTGCTGGAGTCCGAGTCCCACCCTATGCAGGACATACTGAATGCACTGAGGAGCTCATTTAGCAGTAGACTACATCATCTAGGTGCGCGACCGAGAGGTTTCGCAGGTCCTTCCTACCTACGGCTGTCAGACTGTATAACCTAAGCAGGGCTGCTCGCAGGGATAGCAAAAAAACGTGACGACCTAATAGTATTGAATGCAAAAGACGCAACAGACTTACACAAATGGTCCCCTCCAGTATACAACTAGGACAATATCAGTCGCTATGGAGGGTGACAATATGTATGGGTACGTATTCATACCATGTGGGGTAACTAAATAGACAGTTATGCTGTTTATTCCATCTAGCTACAATGCTCCGCACTGTGTATATATATTTATGTGTACATATGTGTATTCACTGCTCTTATTTTATTTTCTTATCTTCTAAATTATTGCTCTGAGTGTTGCTATCCCTGTGCTGTTGCAATCCTGGAATTTCCCCATTGTGGGACTAATAAAGGCTTATCTTAGCTTATCTTATCTTAAAGGTGTGTTCACACCAAACGCGAACAGGCAGCACAAATCCATCCAAAGTGAATGGGAAAACGTGAGTATGCGTGAATTTGCATAGACGCGCATTCACATCGGCTAGCTAGCTGCTAGCTTTGAAATTCTGCTGTCACCATTGCAGAGTAAACTAGTTAGAAAATGAAACTCACTCACCGGGAGACAGGAGGACCAAGAACTCTTCAGCTTAATCGGGATTTTGGAGTTATTTACCCACGGTTTCCGGCCACGGACGTCCTAGCAAGCTAGCAACGTAAACACCCATCATCTGTGAAGTTTTGGAGGCTTGAGACGATATTTTCAGGTGAGCCCCCGGTCGGATAATGTAAACCTAAGGATGACGTTATTTTGGGAATTTCCACAGCAGGTGGAACACAGCTGCACAAGTTTTAAAGACAACTTCGCCTGTCTGCATCTCACTATTCATTTCTGTTGGCATGTTTACAATGATTTATAATGTAATCGTGCCGCGCGAAAAATTCGCCTGTTCGCATTTGGTGTGAACGCACCTATAGATTTTCACCTTAAAATAATGTTTCAAAAATATTTTGATAATAGGCTACATCAACCTTTGATTGGGTGAATTTCACTTCCTCCATAGCCTGAGTGAGCCCGCACTGCCATTCAAAAGCTCTGTCCTTGGTAGGAACACTCAAAGGACTACAACTATGGCGACTATGACCTGAGTCCCAACAGCCAATCACAGGGCACAACTTCAGCCACCAACAACAAAGCACCCTGTGATTGGTTGTTGGGACTCTGGTCATACTCACCATAGTTGTAGTCTGCTGCTTTAAGTAAAGTTCAAGCAATGCCTGTAATTCTGCAGTTTACTTTGCAACCATAGGGTGTCACTATAACCTGAGTTTCTAACATTCCATAGCATACCTTTAGGTTCGCCGTTTAAGTGGGATGTGTTACCATCCTAATTTTATTTGATGCTGACTTTTAAGCAGTTACAGAAGCTGAGAGCAGCTATCATATACGATCTTTACACATTCTGTTTTCTTGAGATCACAATTAATGCATTATCATGGGATAATGACTTGTTTTCTCATTATCACAGGACAAACTAATGTGATATTAAGGGATATGGGTTCTTTTTCATGATCAAAATTAATGCATCATTCCAAGACAATAACTTGTGATCTGGAGAAGACAGAACGAAAAAACCAGAAAGTAGTGACCATGGCAGTTCTTGCCTTCTGTACTTTGAAGCTAACTACTATGGCTAAGCATAACTGAACAAGTAGCCTTAAACCAAAGCAGTAAAAGTATTAGCCACAGTCTATGGGAAAGTTTATTAAAAGATGCAACAAAGCAAGAGAGCTGATGCAAACTGTGGACTCAGGGTTGCTCAGTTTTCTATGTTGATATCACCTTAAAATGACCCTCTTGCTGTTATAAAAATGCAGATTATGACGGCTTTAATAAAATTCTTGTCCTCCTTTAGTCCTTCGTCTGCATGTTTTACAATAGATTACAATAGAGTCGCTACATGCTTAATGAGCAGCCAAATGTTAGAGGAAAGCATGAGGGAATATCTCATAAAGCATTAAAAGTGATGAAATGTGAGAGATCTGACAATGGAGGCGAGCCAGTAGCAGCCTCAGCAGGAAAATACTTAGTCATGCTTTAAAGGCCTCGGGGCACTTTCAAACAACAAACGCTGTTGTTGATACGGTGATTTTCAGTATCACTCTTAAAGGTTAAAGCTCGCTAATGCATTTAATATGCCACACTGGGTGTGTTGCCTCTCTCCCAAATGAGTTCAAAATGACTTTCAACAATCAGATAACCCATATTAGAGAGGCTGTATATGATGCAGTTTAGTGTTTGAAAATGTCCGAGGTGGCCTCTGCAGAGGCACAAAAGTTTAAAATGAGGTAAAAAAAAAAAAAAGAAGCTCCAATGTGACACATTCAGAATAGACTAATAAGCTGACTTACCCTGGCCCGCTGGACAATACTCTGGACTAAGAAGGAGACAGGGTTCCCTGCCTTTCGTATCGCCTCTACTGCCTCTTCATGGGTGGCATCTCTTAGATCTACTCCATCCACCTGAAAAAGGGAGAAGGACTTGTACTTATATAGTGCTTTTTCTAGTCTCAAAGACCACACTAGTACTAACCTTCTATTCTAAGGGCCTATCAGAGACAGAGACAGATACCTACGGACAATTCAGAATGACCAATTACCCTAACATGCATGTCTTTGGATTGTGGGAGGAAACCAGAGTTCCTGGAGTAAACCCTTGCAGCATAGGGAGAACAGGCAAACTCCACACAGAAAGGTTCCTACCCCTACCAGCCTGGGGTTTTGAACCTGGAACCTTCTAGCTGTTAGGCAACAGTGCTAACTGCTGTACCACTATGCTGCCCAAAAAAAGAAACACCAAGGAAAGCCTAGAGTCCTAAATTTTCCAATCTTTGTTTTACTGTCAAATAACAAAGACACCTGACAATCTTTTACCTCTACAATCCTGTCTCCAGTCTTCAGCGTCCCATTCTGTCCAGCAGGACTGTCCTCCAAGATGTGCTTGATAAAAATGCCCCTCATCACTTCCCCGTTGCTCAGCCGGCTGCCCATCCCACGGCCCCCGACAATACTGATCCCCAGGGACTTGCCCGGCTCTCGGAAAAGCTCCACTCTGATGAGGGGACCATTATCGGCTTATTAGAGTTTCCCAGGTTTCACTTCACAGAGCTGTCATTGTTTTGGTGTTGATCAAGTGTGTTTACGACATTTAATTAGGTGTATAAACTCACTTCCGTGGCTGGTTCCAGTTGCCATAGGAGGCGCTTTCTTCTCCCTCTCCATCTTCTCGCTCAGGTAGGCTAGGTATGTCTCTGGAAAATATGACCGTTGAAGAAAGAAAGTGTGACAGATCCAAAACAAACAAAAAAATAGCAATATAGGATAGTCTTTAATGGCGTTTTACCACTAATGGGTCTATTGAGCATTTTTCTAGTAAGCACCTGATGGCAATTAGCAGAGGTCGCCAATTTCTACTATGGAAAGAGTTAGTTTGAGCAATTTTGACCCAAAAACTTTTGCAAGGAGCCAAAAATATATCTAAGCCTCAAAGTGATCCTAAACAAACCGTTATAAACTGATATCAAAATTAGTAATAAATAGTTACACATTTTAATTTTTTTCAGTTCTTTAATTTTTAGCTTTTTAAAAATTTAATTAAATTTGTCAGGGTTTGACTTTAAATTTTCACCTTTTCTCTGTAATTCGAGATATTTTTCTTTTTAATTTTTTTCTCATAACTCGTCACCAACATAAAATTTTTTCTTGCCAATTTGCAACTTTTTTTCTGATACACGGGTATTTTTTCCATGAATTTGTTTCAACATTTGCACCTTCCTCTCTTTAAGTCGTGAGGTGTGCCGAGTCATACAAAAAAGGCATTTTCAACACAACAAATGTGGGTGGTTTAGGGCTGGGCGATATCTCGATACAATAAAATGCATATATTCTCTGCCTGCTTTCTCCTTTCCATCTGCCCCGCAACTTCACCCCCCTTCGTCTCTTCTTCCTCCGAACACATAACCACCCCTCCCCACCTGTTTACTTCCAATGTGTCCAGCTTGAGGGTGGCTGCCATAAAAATTCACTTTATAGAGCAGTGGTCCCCAACCTTTATTCATGGACCAGTAACAAGTTAAAAAAAATTAAAAAATCAGGCGGCCTGCCAGCGCTCCAGCAGGGACTGGGCGAGGGAGGCTGCGGCTGGGATGCCGTCTCTGCAGGCATCCTGCCCAAGACCAGACGGGGGAACATGCACCGGTGCAAGATGTCTGACTTCTGACAAGCTGGAGGCTCCAGCAGCCCTGGTTGCTATAACTACCGACAATGGGACTAATGTTGTGAAAGCGGTGCAAGCAGAGGGGATGCAGCGTTTTTGGCCACAGACTTAATCTCCCCATTGGTGAGTTGAGTGTAGTATTGAGTGATTTTATATGAAATAAGAAAGTACCAAGGAATAATGCTCAGTAAAAACTTTGTTTACAATAAGAATAACTTAATATGTTAATATCCTAACACTGTCCACAAGATGAAACATCTAGAAATGTGGAGTTTACACATTCCATAAACTATCAAACCAATTAACGTGTGCCTGTGTGTGAGAGACAGATGATCAAACTATCAACATTAAGTGCGTTACCTACTGTATAATGTAAATTACATATATGTATATAATTGTTTCAGCTACTTGCTGGTGATTTTTACACAAATAATTCATTCAACATTATTTGTTGTTTACATAACACATACAGCTTTTTTGCCCATATTGCCCAGCCCTGAGGTGGTTGAGATTGAAGACATACTTTGGAGCTGGAACAGGAAAGGAATTATCTTCAGAGAAGACATCGTCTTTGGCTTGCTCCAGGCTGGCCTTGTACTCCTCCAGATACTCGGCGGGGACATATGTAAAGCTGCAGGCAGACACACACACACACACACACACACACACACGCACGCACGCATCCACACACACAGACAGAAAAAAAAAAAAATCAACATCTCTTTTTAACTTTGCAAATTGCCAACCAACTCGATTACCCACTTTAGTGGCAATTATGCCCCTGTTTGTTAAAAACCTGCATGGCAATTTACCAAAAGCAGAAAGGTGAAAAAGCTTCTAAGTGCAAACTGATATGAAATCATTACAACTGGCCCTTCTGATTAAAGAAAACAGCTCAGTTTAAATATGCTAATTTACTCACATTCAGCAGCTGGCTCTTCAGCAGCAGGAAAGAGTTTGATCTCTTCTTAAATACATTCATACTATCACCAACATAAGGTGAGCTGCCACATAGGCATAACTTCTAAAAAAAAACTGGCACTAGTGCAAATATTGTATTCTGTTTTCTACTGTGTGACAAACATGACACACTTGAAGGATCTCTCTTGCCTGTTACCACTTGAAGAGTGATAGACTACTAATTCCTTCTAAGAAATAAAACAAAAGATAACTGACAAAATCTGGTACCATCTTTCCAGACCCATTTCAAAACAATTCAAATTGAAGTGGATTCTGAGGGGCACATTAGCACATCTGAGTGATGCTAAAAGATCCTTGGCAGATAGAGTGATTATTTTTTAAGACTTGATGGCATGCAAACAGAAAAGAAAATAATGAAATGGATGTGTCGCCTTGCTAAGGAAATCACAAAAGGCAGAGAGAGACATGGCAGAGCTTAAATAGAAGTGATAAGAAGAAAAAAAATTGAAAAAGTGGTGAGTGATTTTAAACATGCCAGTAATAAAGAAGGAAAGGGAGACATGCACCAAGGGAAGTACAGAAAATGAGTAACATGGTCAATCAAGAATTATCCAGCAATGGGTATTTAAGACTCAATCTGACCAATTTAAAATTCTTTTGTTTTTACTGTGGTTCATTTACTGGATACATTTCTTTAATCGACTCTGATGAAGCCAGATGGAAAGAACGGGAGGAAGCAAAACCAGAATGGCAGCTTTTCTCCGAAAGATCATCGACGTGGAACGTTAGTCATACTCACACATAAAACGGGCACAGATCGTCCTCAGGTGCACAAGCAGATCTAGAATGTGAAAAGTCGGCTTTTATGCACCAAAGCTGACAAAATGCCAAGTTTAGTTCAGCAAGCAGAATTTGTAAGGAAAAAAAAAATAACACTTAACTTTAATGCAAAGCCTGTCAATCAACAGCAACACCTACTGCATATCAACAGTGTTTGTGTGTGTTTTCTTCTTTCACTTCAAGGTCTTACTGGACTGACGTGCACAGTTAATGGAAAAAAGGGAGACTAACAGTTTTACACGATATGGAAAAAATGATTGGGCCAAACCTTTTAATTCAATGTGTGGCCTTTTATTTCATTTAGAGCTTCACACTTCAGTCTACCAAGATATTTCGGAGAATTCTATCCTCCCAAATTTGCGAGTCAGTTTGGGGAAGTTCATTTTTTATTCCACCATGACAATGCACAAAGCAAGCTCTTCTTCTGCTGCATCTCGACCCAAATGGAAATTATGGAAATTATGGAATTGGTGATCTGAGCTTTAATGCTATTGACACCACTTTTTAACAGAAAATCGGGCCGGGGGAGTCCAAGTGGAGAGACTCATGGAACAATTGGAACTCATGTGTCTGTGTGATTCGATTGAAGATGTGGAAGACATCTACCTGTTTTGGCTTCATGATCACAGGATTTCTGCTGTTTGGCTCTGGAGTTTTCCTGGTGTATCGAAAATTAAAGAAGTTGGAAGAGCTAATCAAAATGCGGACCCGGCGAAGCTCCTTCAACAAATTCGACCAGCTGGGGAGAGCACTGATAGCGGCAAATATGTGACTAACATGGAATTTACCATCTGGCATGCACTGAAGAGAGATGGACTCTGTGGACATGTTTATCTATGTTTGGCGAACTGAATCGGAAGGTGGAAAACATCTTGGAGTCGCTGGGTGCTCTCCAGGGAATGATTTTAAAGCCTGTGTATGTAAATTGTGATGCACAGAATCGCATAAGAGAGGAAATTTCTATGCTCTAAGTGAACTGTGCTTATCAGGCCTTGATTCGGCGTCCTTATTCCTCCAGGAGAAGAGATAAAGCAGAAGGGAGTTTTGGCTTCTCCTTAACCCAAACAATTGCTGATGTGCAGCAATCTGAACTCTCCAAGGACAGCGTTATCATGTGACTAACATGGAGTTTTACCATCTGGCATGCACTGAAGAGAGATGGACTCTGTGGACATGCTTATCTATGTTTAGAATACATGGACATAACATCTAACCGTTGCCTAGGAGAGGATTTTTTGTTGTGCACCAATAACTGATACATTCACACTGCACTCATACTGATATCACATGACTGACATACACACACTGGTCTCTCTCCTTTGCTCTGTTAATGTGTAGATCTGTATCTTGTTTGCTAATTGTGCAATTAGAGGTTTTTTTTCTATGTGATCACAATCTTGCTCACTTGAGCACTATTCTGATAACTTTGTTTTTTCTCTCTGCCCAATGTGTCACCCCCTCCCCCTCCCCCTCTTTACCCCCCACTGTATGAGGCGCCTTGTATGGCTGCCGCGTCATTAGGGAGCGCTTAGAAACGAGTGCACCTTAGTGATAAGTAAAATTCCTTGTATGTTGATTAAGCATACTTGGCAATAAAGTTGATTCTGATTCTGATTCTGAAGGTCCACAAGGGCATGGTTGGATGAGCTGTGTGGAAGAAGTTAGCCCGCACAGAACTCTGACCTCAAAAACCTTTGGGATGAACTAGAACAGAGATTTTGAGCCAGACCCTCTGGTCTGACCTCATAAATGCTCTTCCGGATCAATGGGCAAAAATTCCCACAGACACAAACTTTTTTCCCCATTAATGTGACCTATAACCTGTACAACACAATTGAAAAACAAACTGAAATCTTTTAAGCGGAAAAATAAAAAATAAAAAACTTACAATAACCTGGCTGCACATTCTGTTATAACTGGGGATGTGGTTGTGTTCAGAATTAACCAATCACATACAAACTCATGTTAAATGGGAGTAAGCACATACCTGCCACCATTTAAAGTGCTTCTGATTAACCCCAAATAAAGTTCAGCTGTTCTAGTAGGCTTTTCCTGACATTTTTGTAGTCACATCTTACAGCACAAGCCATAGTCCACAGAGAGCTTCCAAAGCATCAGAGGAATCTCATTGTTCAAAGGCATCAATCAGAAAAAGGGTACAAAAGAATATCCAAGGCTTTAAATATAGCATGGAACACAGTGAAGACAGTCATCATCAAGTGGAGAAAATATGGCACAACAGTGACATTACCAAGAACTGGACATCCCTTAAAATTAAAGATAAACCCTTAAATTCCTAATCCCTCCAAAATTGATGAAAAGACGAGAAGAAACTGGTCAGGGAGGCTGCCAAGAGGCCGACAGCAACATTGAAGGAGCTGCAGGAATTTCTGGCGAGTACTGGCTGTTTAGTACATGTGACAACAATCACCCGTCTTCTTCATATGTCTGTGCTATGGGGTAGGGTGGCAAGACGGAAGCCTTATCTTACAAAGAAAAACATCCAAGCCCGGCTACATTTTGCAAAAACACATTTGAAATCTCCTAAATGCATGTGGGAAAATGTGCTATGATCCCATGAAACCAAGGTTGAACTTTCTGGCTATAATTCTAAAAGGTATATTTAGCACAAACACAACACTGCTCATCACCAAAAGAACACCATACCTACAGTGAAGCATGGTGGGGGCACCATCATGCTTTGGGGCTGTTTTTTCTTCAGCTGGAACTGGGGCCTTAGTAAAGGTGGAGGGAATTATGAACAGTTCCAAATACCAGTCAGTGTTGGCACAGAACCGTCAGGCTTCTGCTAGAAAGCTGAAGATGAAGAGGAACTTCATCTTTCAGCACAACAATGACCCAAAGCACACATCCAAATCAACAAAAGAATGGCTTCACCAGATGAAGATTAAGGTTTTGGAATGGTCCAGCCAGAGTCCAGACCGGAATCTGATCGAACATCTGTGGGGTGATCTGAAGAGGGCTGTGCACAGGAGATGCCCTTGCAATCTGACAGATTTGGAGCATTTTTGCAAAGAAGAGTGGGCAAATATTGTCACATCAAGATGTGCCACGCTGATAGACTACTACCCCAAAAAAAATGAGTGCTGTACAAAAAAAGCCAAAGGTGCTACAACAAAGTATTGGTTTAAGGGTGTGCATATTTATGCAACCAGGTTATTGTACATTTTTTATTTTTCTCCTTAAAAGATTTCAGTTTGTTTTTCCAATTGGGTTGTACAGGTTATAGGTCACATTAATGGTGGAAAAAGTTTTTAAAATGATTTATCTTGGTCTCATTTTTTTAAATCACAAAAACCTGACATTTGAACAGGGGTGTGTAGACTTTTTATATCCACTGTAGCTGCAAAGTGGGAACCATCGTGCTATCATGTTTTTAATTCCTATGGATTTAATCATCAAAGTATAACAGAGCTGTGAAAAAGTATTCACCCCTTCCTAATTTCTTCTATTTTTGCATACTTGTCAGACTTTAATGTTTCAGATCATCAAAGAAATCTTAATATTTGAGAAAGATAACCCAAGTCAAAACAAAAATGCAGTTTTTAAAATGATGATTTCATTTATTAAGGAAAAAAAGCTGTCCAAACCTACCTGGCCCTCTGTGAAAAAGTAAAGCTGCGTGTCAAACGTGCTTTTTTCCACTGTCGGCGACTATTTTCAATTCATTCTCTATGAAGACCAGCACTGAAAAGTTTATCTTTTTAGAGTACCGCTGTGCTCATCAACGGCAAACCTTTCTAACCAGCCAATAAGAATTAAGGAATGGCAGGACAAACGATGCTGGTACAGGAAGGAGAGAACGGTCACTTCTAATGATGGCGGAGGAGAGCCTGATCCTCACTGTATCCAACAACCCGGTACTCTATGATCTGACACTAAAGGATATGTCGGCATGCCAGGTGAGTGTTTGTGCCTTTGTCACGGTCACATTTCTTTCAAGTTTGTTACGGTAGATAAGGCAGTTAACTGTTACTATGTGAATGTGTATGGTTGAAAAAATGGAAATAGCACCAATGTGAAATGTGATCGTATACCGACAGTCATTTATGAGTATAGGAAGCCGTGTGTTGAGCATATCTCATCATGAGTTTTACAAAAACAGATGTAAAATAAATGAAACTTTGACCACAGACTACTCACCCCAGATGGGCTCTCTGTAATTAGTCTCCACCCGAGAAACTGAAAGGGCTGATCTTCTCCAAAACCAGTTCAAATTGACTCCTAGTCAATCTAAAATACTCCTTGAAATGGGCGCCGTCAAGGGGCAACTCCTGTACAAGTCAGTGGTACTCTGTTTCTTCAACCGGTTGATGTCATGTACCCAGACTTTTGTTTTTCCATGTCATCATAGTTTGCATCCAAAGCTGCTGCCAATACCAGAATGTGTTTCCTCTCCACCGTTATTTAGAGACTATTGATACTGCTATTAAAAAACAAGTAGAAAGTCTCAATGGGAAAAGCAGAAGTGCTGAGATGTCAGCAACAAGTTGCTGCTAGGATACAGGGCACAGACTTTCTTTCCAGAGCGCAGCACACAAGTGCTGTAAAAAAGAGGGCCAGGGCGGTCCAGCGACAAAAAACAGGTTTGGTGGACACACAGCCAAACTCCCCCACACCTAAAGTCAAGCATTTTGGATAACTGGTAATGAGTCTTTACATCGCTCTTGAGGAATTCTGGCCCACTCTTCTTTGCAGGATTGTTTTAAGTCAGCCACACTGGAGGGCTTGAGGTCACAAACTGATGGTTGGACATTCTCCTTCAGGATTTTTTGGTAAACAGCAGAATTCATGGTTCCATCAATTACAGTAAGTTGTCCAGTTCGTGAAGCAGCAAAGCAGCCCCAGACCATCACACTACCACCACCATGTTTGACTGTTGGTATGATGTTCTTTTTATGAAATGTTTTGTTAGTTTTACATCAGATGTAACGGGACACACACCTTCTGTCTCATCAGTCCACAGAATATTTTCCCAAAAGTCTTGGAGCTCATCAAGATGTTTTTTGGAAAACGAGAGAAGAGCCTTTGTGTTATTTTTGGTCAGCAGTGGAAATCTCCCATGGATGCCATTTTTGCCCAGTCTCTTTCTTATTGCTGAATCATGGACTAGTGTCCAAACTGAAACAGATAAGGCCTGCAGTTCTTTAGATGGTGCTCTGGGTTTTTGTTTCTTATCTGCTCTTGAGTTTCTTTAGGTTGTGGCATGATGTGTTGCTTTTTGAGATCTTTTGACCTGCTTCTCTTTGTCAGACAGATTCTATTCAAGTGATTTCTTGATTCAACAGGTCTGGCAATAATCAGGTCTGGGTGTGGCTAGTGAAACTGTACTCAGCTTTCCAAAAAATGTGGTTAATGATGTAACGGAGGGGAAGGTCAATTACTTTCTCACATAGAGCCAAATATGTCTCTTAATAAATGTAACCCTCATTTAAAAACTCCATTTTGTATTTACTCGGGTGATCTTTGTCTAACATTAAAATTTGCTTTATGATCTGAAACATTTAAGTGTGACAAATATGCAAAAATACAAGAAATCAGGAAGAGGGCAAATGTAATGTCCTGCAAGAGTGGCCCAATACTTTTTTCCATATAGTGTAAGTGGTATGCAATGTAAAATATCAATAATTTCATGCAGTATGCTTGTAAGACAACCACCAAGCAGAGTTAAACTAACCCGTTTTATATATTAATGCACATTTTTGTCCCATTTATACATTTTATTCCTCTTACCCCATGTCAGGCCCAATAAGAGAGTGCCTTCTCAGCATGGCGCGGGCCTGGGCATTGGTCAGGTTAGCAGTGGGTTCCCCATTGATGGCCAGGATGAGATCACCGACCCCAAGGCGTCCGTCGCGGCTGATGGAGCCGCCGTGGATTATGCTGCGGATCAGCATCCCCAAACCATCCTTCATGGCACTCACAGTCATTCCTTTAAGGTGGAAAAATAAAAAAAATGTTTTAATATTATTTTCAACTTCTTTCAGATCTGAAACAACGTCCTCACTGATAATCCCAGAAACCGTATTCACAAATTTTTGTTTCATTTTATTATCAATGGAGGGGGAGCCGCATAATACATCTAGAGACTTGTCAACCATGGACAGAAGATAAAGGAATGCAAGACAATTCATTTGCACATAGTGTTCCTTCAGAGCTTAATCCAGCTGGGACATATTGTGGTTGAAGACTACATTTCAAAAGTGCCTCAAGTAACGGCTCATTTTGTGGGAGTGCAAAGATAAAATTAAAAAAAAAAATACATTATTGCGGTCTATCTGAGGCTGAAACTATTTGGAAAAATTCGAACATTAAAAGTGCAAACACACTATGCATAATGTTCCACCTTCAAAGAACAGAAAGCTGTAAAAAGAAAGTGAAGATTTTTAAACTGTGCTTTTATAACACCTATTTGTTTTAGAAGTTCAAACTCAGTATTCTCCAAGCCGGCAGCAGCCCCCTTGGGTTGGTTTTGAAATGCAAATATTCAGAACTGCGATGGAATCTGAGCGAGAAAACAGTTTTTTTATTTTTATAAATGAACCTCTATCATTTTCCCCATAAAACTGTTTTTTATAAAACATCAGGCCAAATCACTCTTTCAATTCTGCAACTACAGTGACGATGAAGATAAACTGAAATTAAAACAAGGGGAACAAATAAAGAAATGAACACAAACCAAGGCTGGCGTTGCCCTTGACAACTGTGATTGTCCTTTCAAAATTGCTCCCTGAGGTCAGCGCTCCTTTGTCGCCTCCTTCTTCTGTTTCTGTCACATCAGCCTCCTTGTCCTTGAAGGTGATAATTCAGCAAAGTTATCCATGGCAGTAAATTAAAATATGAGACCAAACAATGTGGGGCCTTGAGGGGAAAAGGTGGGCACATCAGTTTGGCAAAGGAAATTATTTCACCAACAAACAGAATATGACTTCAGAAGTTGTGAGAAAAAAAAATCAGATTATTTCTCTGGTAGCTCTAAAAATACTTGGACATGTGATTATGGCCATGTGTTCTAAACTTTTTCCCCCTGGGAACCAGTGACAATTATCCATCTCAGTTGTTTTTGTGTGTACAGCACCATTTTAGATGTATTATTCAGCCTTCAATTTAACAGAAAATGATTTAAAAGCACTCTGCTTAGGGTGCTCAAAACCAGAAAATGGGTTTTGAAAACTCAATGGCAATTTCTGTTTTCAGAAATCATGACCTGGCTATTGATGCCAACCCAAACAATTCAATGTACTGTAGATGGAATTAATTTGATTTAGTAAACTGATTATAATTTCTGAAAATAGACACCAATGAAAACATTTTCAAGCATATCAAAGCAATGCAAATCACAGCAAATCTATCTAGAGTTGATAGATACAACGAAGAAAATAAGTATTGAACACGTCAACATTTTTCAAGGTAACTGTGTTCACAAAACAAGTTATATTTACAGTAATAAAGAGGAATGACATAAGGAATAAATATTGAACACATGAAGAAAAGAGGTGCAAAAAGGCAGAGAAAGCCAAGAAGCCAGGTGAAATCCATCAGAATTTAGGAAGCTATCCCATCCCCCATCAGTGCAAATTAATTTCAGCTGGTTAAGTCTTGACTGATAGCCTTTAAAAAGGTCTGTGAATATCAGATCGTCACACCACAAAGAACTCATGATGGGTAGAAGCAAAGAGCTCTCTCTAGACCTTCGCAACCTTAATGTTGTAAAACATAATGATGGCACTGGTTACAGGCGCATTTCTAAACTGCTGAATGTTCCACTGAGCACTGTTGGAACCATCATTCGGAAGTGGAAAGAACATCATTTTACCATAAACCGGCCACGGCTTGAAGCTCCTTGCAAGATTTCTGACAGAGGAGTCAAAAGAATTATCAGAAGAGCTATCCAAGAGCCAAAGACCACTCGTTGAAAGCTCCAGAAAGACCTGGAGTTAGCAAGTACTGCTGTTTCAAAGAAAACAATATAGAATGCACTCAACCAACATGGGCTCTAAACCCGCTCACCTCGCAAGACTCTACTGCTGAAGAAAAAGCATGTTTTTTTTCCACAATATCTTTATTGAACCTTTTCTTTTTTTTTTTTTTAACAAACATGATACAAACAATCAAACACTAACACTAAAGTACTACAAAAAAAAATGCACTAAAAACACCAACAACCACCAACAAAATCAAGTCTTCAACAATGCTCCTCTGTTTAGTCTAGACAATCCAATACATAAGTATACATATTATGTTCACCAGTTTGGAATTTACAAGGTCCACACACATCATTCACCTTCTTCTTCAAGAGTTATGTTTAAATTTTTTACATAATCAATAAAAGGTCTCCATATATTCTCAAACACAATTTCCTTTGATTTTAGTATATATGTTATTCTTTCTAATGGAAGGTTTGTTAACATCTGTCTTAACCACTGAGTCACATCTGGTCTATGAGTCTTTTTCCATAATAGTGCAATACATTTTTTGGCATTAAGCAAACTGAGGTCTATGAATGTTCTTTCACTTTTATTAAAATTATGCTTTTCTGGGTACAGACCCAACAAAAACAGTTTAGGATTCAATATGATTTGTTTTGAGATTATTTTTTCAATTGTTACCCTCACCTCTTCCCAAAACATTCTTATTAATCTACATTCCCATAAACAATGAAATAGGGTTCCTTTACTTTCCATGCATTTTGTGCATGTATCTGGTATATTTTTGTTATATCTATTTAACTCCTCCGGTGTAACATACATCCGCATTAACCATTTGAAATGTATCAATTTAAGGCGTGCATTTATTGATTTGGTTTGAGCTTCTGTACAAGCCAATTCCCATTGTTCCTCTGAAATTTCAATTTGCAGATCTTCTTTCCAGTAGTTTAATCTTTTCAGTGAATTTTCACTTGAAGATAGTGTCAATGAGTTATAAAACTCTGAAATAATACCCTTTCTTTTACTATCTTTCATCATCATTTTTTCCAAGGATGAATAAATAGGTCGAGTGAGAGCTTTATTTTGATTTGATCGAATAAAGTTTCTAAGTTGAAGATATTTAAAAAAATGTGTTCTATTGAGATTAAATTTGATCCTCAGCTCTTCAAAAGACATTATGTTGTCTGCACCTGGCAAATATAAATCCTGAATCTTTTGTATCCCTTTTAAATTCCATACTTTAAATACAGCGTCCGCTCTCCCTGGTTTAAAATATTGATTACCCCATATTGGACTAAATTGTGACAATAACTGTGGTTCTTTTAAATAGTTTTTAGCTTCACACCATATTTTGATCATATGCTTTACAAATGGATTTTTAACTTGTTTTTGTAATTTTTTTGCCGAATCTGAGTATATGAATATGGGAAGAGGTAAAGGTAAATTGTATGATTCCATTTCAGTCCAGTGAGGGAGATCATTTGATGAAAAATAATATGTCATAGACCTCAGTTGTGCCGACCAATAATACAACATAAAATTTGGACATTTCAGACCTCCACGATCAAATGGTAAATATAATAAAGACAAACGTAATCTAGCCTTCCTGTTGTTCCATATAAATTCCACTAACTTTTTTTTTATTCTTGAGAATAGATCTAAAGGTGGTGATAAGGGAATGTATTGAAATAAATAAAGTATTTTAGGTAAAATATTACTTTTAAGTATATTGATTCTCCCGATCATCGACATTGGTAGTGACATCCATCTCTGAGTTAACTCACTGATATCTGACATTAAGGCTTCATAGTTGACACTGGCGACTGATTCTAGCTTAGGCATAATTTGGATTCCTAAATATTTAAACTGATTTACAACATTGAATTGATTTACCTCAGGGGCTGGGTAATTTCTCTGGGTCTCATTTAGCATTAATATTGAAGATTTAGTTTTATTTATTTTATATCCTGATATTTCCCCAAAATTCTTTATTAAATTCAACAAGGTTGGAATTGATTTTTTTAGATTCGACATAAACAAAATTATGTCATCGGCGTACAGGGAGATTTTATGTTCTGTTGGTCCAACTTTAATTCCATATATTTGTGAATGTAAACGTATCGCTATCGCTAAAGGTTCAATTGCCATAGTAAACAGTAAAGGTGAAAGTGGACAGCCTTGTCGACATCCTCTATTTATTTTTATTGGTTTTGAAATATTGTTATTTGTTAGGATTTCTGCTGTAGCATTATTGTATATTATTTGAACCCATTTTATGAAATTATTTCCAAGTCCAAACCTTTGTAGTACTTCAAAAAGAAAGGGCCATTCAACTCTATCAAAGGCCTTTTCGGCGTCCAATGATAGGAGAGCTGTATCCGGTGCTTCTTTATTAAAATAAATAATATTAAATAGTCGTCTTACATTATGGAAGCCTTGTCTACCCTTTATAAAGCCATTCTGATCTCGATTAATAATATTTGGTAAAATTTCTTGTATTCGTCTTGCTAAAATTTTACAGATTATCTTAAGGTCGGCGTTTAATAGGCTTATTGGTCTCATATTTTCACATTTATTAGAGGGCTTACCTGGTTTTGGCAGCAGTATAATTAAGGCATTATTTATGTATGATGGTAAATTATTATTTTGAAATGCTTCTAAAACCATTTCCAAAAAAGGTTTTATTAATTTATTCTTAAATTTTTTATAAAGGTCAACTGGAAGACCATCTGGTCCTGCACTTTTTCCTGATTTCATATTATCAATGGCTAGCCCAACTTCTTCTTGACTAATTTTAGACTCCAATATCTCCCTGTTTTCATTTGGAATACACGGTATAGATAGTTCGTTCAAAAACCCATTTAGTTTTGTTAATTCAGGTTCATTTTTGGTATCATATAATTTTTCATAGTAATCTCTAAAGGCTCTATTAATTTCTAAAGGATCTATAACTACCTGTCCATTACTTATAATACTGGTAATTGGTGTTTTAATTTCCAATTGTTTAATCTGCCATGCTAATAATTTTCCTGATTTTTCACCTTGTTCATAAAAAGATTGTTTCAATCTTAGAAGACTCGAGGCAGCTCTATTCGCTGATTTTTTGTCGTATTCAGCTCTCAAAATCAGTAATTCATTCTCCAACCTTGGGTCACTTCCTGCATACACTTTTTCCTGAAGATTTTTTATTTTATGTTCCAATTTAGCTCTCTCCTCTCGAGTCTTCTTAGATTTTGATCCTGTATAACTAATAATATGTCCCCTAATAAAAGCTTTGAAAGCCTCCCACTTTACACATGCTGATGTTTGTGTAGTATTGATGTCAAAGAACTCGTCTATCTGTTTTTCTATATACTTGACAAATTCCTCATCCTGAAGCCATTTATGCTGAAATTGCCATCTACCTGATTCCTTTATCAATTTTTTATCTACATATATTAGACAACAGGGTGCATGGTCAGAGATCACGATGTTATCATAAAAGCAGTTTTGAATCTTGGACCTTAATTCTGTGGAAATCAAAAAATAATCAATACGTGAGAATGTCTTGTAGGTACTGGAATAACAAGAATAGGCTTTAACTTGTGGTTTCATTTCTCTCCATATATCTAACAATCTCAATTCTTTCATAAAATGATTAATAGTCATCCTACATCCAATGTGCGTACAATCCAGTCCTGTTGATCTATCCACACCTGGATTCAATGTACAATTAAAATCCCCTGCTATTATATGTTGCCCTGTAAGTGATGATAAGATGAGAAATAAATTAGCAAAGAACTTCTGGTCATCTATATTGGGACCATATAAGTTCACAAGATTTATATTTTCTAATAGCAAAGAACCTTGAATGATTACATATCTTCCAAATTTGTCTCCAATTACATTTTTCACTTGAAAAGGAACTGATTTATGTATGAGAGTCATAACTCCCCTGGCTCGGGATGAAAATGAAGAGGTGAATACACTTCCCTGCCATCTACTCCTAATTCTTTTAACATCCTCCTCTATCAGATGAGTTTCTTGTAAAAACACAATTCTTGAACCCATGTCCTTTATTTTATTCATAACTTGTTTAAGTTTTTTTAAATTTTGTAGACCTCTGCAATTCCATGAAGTTAAATTAAGATTAACACTTTGGTCCATGATCAATAGAGAGTTTGGGATTACCTTGCAGTGTAAACATGCTCATACAGAGAAGCAAAAACATGAGTGGTTGAACATTCATCCTACAAACTACACACAAACAAATTTCCCCTTCCCACACTTGTGGCAAACCCCCCAAAATCAAAAGAAAAATTCTGTCTCCCGATATAGCCATCGACTGTTCCACATCCACGGGGAACAGCCTAAGCCACTCCTTCTTCATCCTCCCAATCACCCTAACTCTACTGCTTTTAATGACGTAACATTAACTCTCCTCTGTAGTTTTCCAACTTAACTCCAAAATTTTTACCAACTTTGTACATCCTAGTTTTTTTTTTGTTTGTTTTGTTTTTGTTTTGTTTTTTTTTAATATATAATACAATCTATATTTTGTAAACTTACTATTTACTTCAAGTCAGTCAGATGCCTGTGCAAATGCTTAGTTATTCTACCTTATATTTTGTTCATGCTTAGCTCCCACCAGTCTCTTCTTCTTCTTTGATCTTCTTGATGAACTCCTGCGCCTCCTCTGGGGTCTTGAAGATGTGGGTTCTGCCCTCATACGTGGTCAGCAGTCTCGCAGGATAGATTACACCATGACGAATCCCAAGGTTGCGCAGCTCCTTACGTACGGGATCAAACTGCTTCCTCAATTGCTGGATTCCTGTGGCCAAATCTGGGTAGAACCGCACCTGCTGGTCCTGGTGTTTAATCTCTCCTTTAGCACGTGCAGCGTTGAAGATCTTCATCCTGTCTCTGTTGCTTAGAAACTTCATAATTAAGGTCCTCGGCGGTCCCTTATCTCTCCGTGGGCCAATACGATGTGCTTTTTCCAGAACCACTGCTGATTGCAACTCCTCGCTGCCCAGCACCTCCGGAATCCACTTTTCCAGAAAGGAACATACGTCCCGACCTTCTGATTCCTCTGGAAGACCCACCAGCCTCAAGTTATTCTGTCTCGACCGAGATTCCAAATCCAAAATATTATCTTCCAGAGATTTATTTTTTTTTTCCAAAGTGCGCACCTTTAATTGAAGACGGGTGACGTCATCTTCAGCACTAGCGAGACGGAGCTCCATCTGCGCCGTTCGTTCTACACAGTCACCCAATTCCTTTCTTATTCCTTCCAGCGCTGTCATAATCCCATCAAATCTAGAGGAAAAGTCCGCTCTCATTGAACTCATGGCAGCCATCAGCGCATCTGCGCCATTCCCCGCAGAAATCGCACCGCCGCCAGCTTCCTCCGCCATATATGGAGCCTTGTTTGCTGCGTCACAGACCTGAAAGTCCGTTAATTTGGACTGTTTCGGCGGCTCGCTTTTTCCTTTTCCTGGTTTTCCAGCCTTAGGCTTCGCCGACATATCCTCGCCCAAATGCTGAGATACGTTCTGTCCCAAATGAGAGAGTTATTTGCCGATTTTTTTTCTCCAGGAGCAGAGCAGAGCGAGACACGTCCGTCCTACGTGGCAGCCATAACCGGAAGTGAAGAAAAAGCATGTTGAAGCTCGTTTAAAGTTTGCTGCACAACATTTGGGCAAACCAGTAAAATACTGGGAGAATATAGTCTGGACAGATGAGACCAAAATTGAACTTTTTGGATGCCACAACACACAGGATGTTTGGAGGAGAAATGGCACTGCACATCCCATCATGGTATGGGGGTGTTTTTCGGCACATGGTACAGGCAGACTTCATATAATTGAAGGAAAGATGAATGGACAAATGTACAGAGACATCCTTGATAAGAACCTGCTGCCATCTACCAAGATGCTGAAGATGAAAAGAGGGTGGACATTTCAGCAAGACAATGATTCCAAACACACAGCCAAGGAAACTCTCAACTGGCTCCAGAGAAGGAAAATAAAGTTGCTAGAGTGGCCCAGTCAGTCACCTGACCTGAATCCAGTTGAAAATCTATGGAAAGAGCTGAAGATCAGAGTTCATAGAAGACACCCACGGAACCTTCAAGATTTGAAGACAGTTTGTGTGGAAGAATGGGCTAAAATCACTCCCGAGCAATGTCTGCACCTAGTTTCTCCATACAGGAGGTGTCTGGAAGCTGATATTATCAACAAAGGCTTTTCTACTAAATATTAAATGAATTTCACCAAGTGTGTTCAATACTTATTCCCTGTGTCATTCCACTTTATTAAATATAACTTGTTTTGTGAACAGAGCTACCTTGATTTCTTTGCATGTATGGATTACTTGGGCTGTTACTGATATCTGGTGAAAATCTCAGGTCAATGGCTCCATCAGAAATATGTTTAATGAGAAAAATGTTGACATGTTCAATACTTATTTTCCCCACTGCATAAAGAACAAGGTAACAAAGGAACACATATTAACTGATAATTATGTTTTTATTAGTATGTTTACAAGTAGCAAAATAGTTCTCTGTTAGCCACTGTAAATGACTTATTCTCATTGACCATATTCTACTAGGATTAGGCTATTACCTACAACTTAATTTCTTAAAAAAAAACAACACTTATTTACTCCTTATTGATTTTTTTAATAATAAAGAAGCTATTAAATACAAATAGTGATATTGATTCATTTTTTTAGTAACAACCTTATAAGGTGGTAGCAGCAGTAGGATAGTAGAATGTTTCTCATAAAATGTGAGCTATTCATAATCACCCTGTTTCCACTACAGGAAAGAAGAACCAATTTTATAGGAACTTCCACCATGATGTATGCCTCCACTACAGGAACCTCCCAGAAAAGGGGACATTTTCAGGAACTGGTCAGGGTGGGTACTTCATAACGGCCCTGAAAACTGCTATGCGGGGTTCGGGATTGACTCGATGCTGCCGGGATAAATCTCGGCATCACGACATAAACATAACAGAAGGAAATAAGAAGTGCGAAATTTGACCAGAAAAGATAAAAGTGAAAATCTAATGTTTACAAATGGATAATGTAACGGAGAGTGGACACACACGGCCAGCCGGCAGCTACGCCGTATATCCGATTCGTTCCTCTCCACAATTAACAAACAACTCCCCTCTACATTCACTCCATCCATGAGCATTGATCTGTATGATTTCAACGTGTTTTAAATATATTTTACTTGACAAAGCTGCCAAACGATTACATCGTGAACAAATCCTCCAGAGACTGATGGCTCTGATCCGATGATGGAGACATGATGGAGAAGTTCCCGTCCCCTAAAATTGGTTCCTGCAGTGGAAACAGGGCTAACATCTCACAGCTTGTTTACTATCAAGAAGCAGCAATTAAGAAAGTAAGGATGATGTGAAAGATAATAGCCTGACTGTAGTACAATATAGTCATAATGACGAATAAAAGTAATAATAAATAGTAGCTAATACATGTGTGTGATAAAGCATCTAATTAATAGTTAATATGTGACCGATGCTGGCAAAATGAGTCATTTTGCGAAAATTATCAAAGCTGAGGTAACATTTTTTCCACATTCTGTATTGAAAGACCTTCAAAATTATATTTAATTTGTAGGAAGTGCGCAAAAATGGACCCAGAAAAAGACGATTTGTTTATATTTTGGCTAGGTTTAAAACTCGCATTCGATCGGTCGGCAGTTACGTCTTCCGCAAAAACATAGGTATTTTTAGAAAGTACGATTTCTAAGCTTTCCAATGATACCAGGCACTCATGGGGGTTTTCCCGGGACTTGCCGCTAGCAAACAAAGAGTCATGATCTATGACTTCTCGTGCCTGCAGCTTGTAATGATGCGGTGCGCATTCCGACTCATTTTGCCAGCACGGGTCACATATGTGTTCCTTTAACTATAGTATTACTAACGAAAATTTGATTTTGAGTGTCATATTAATTAATTTGTGCTCATTCCTCTGAAGGAATGATCAGGTTAAAATTTTACCTTCAACAAAAGTGTTAACTCTCCAACATCTCCACCGGTGATGACAGGCTCCTTCTGGTAGACAAGAAGCTCCACAGCTTCCTCCTGGATATTTGCGCTGCTCAGAATTTCCCTCAAAGGGCTGTATGAGTTTGAGCACTCCACTGGTTCTTCTGTACCTGGGTGCCGCGCCAGATACTGATTGGACCCACTCACAATGGTGCTGAGAGCGGGGACGTGGCCAGTCAAACTCGGCGGGCCGTGAGAGGCCAGCTTCTCCGGGGAGAACGCTTGGGTGTCGCCAAAGCGGGGACGCTCGTCCGAGGCGTTCAGACAACCTGTCAGCTTCAGTGAGACAAAGCAAAAGCAGCTGAATGAACATTGCGCCCGGCTGGTTAGACGACGACCCAACAGGGACGATTCGTCTTCCTCTGTCCCCATCCTGCACTTGTTCTAATGAGCCATAGAGAAGCCATCAGTGGCCAATAGAAAATGGCATAAATTACTGGGGATGTTGAGAGCAAAATGAAGTTCTGTTCCAACAGTTTTTAGGGATTTATTGAACAGAGAGTGTTTAAAAAAAATACCATTGGGAGCTTGGAAAAATGGAGTATTTAGAATGTTTTATACATGTCAGCTCTATAAATTTATGGAAACGGTATAAAAACTATGGACATTATGCATGGAAACAGTGGCTTTCAGGTAGCATTCTAGAGCTCAAACACAAGATCAGCCACATACACAGAGGTGTGAAAAAGTATCTGCCCCCTTTCTGATTTCTCATTTTTTTGTATGTTTGTCACACTTAAATGTTTCAGATCATCAAAAAAAAAATTAAATATTAGACAAAGATAACACAAGTAAACACAAAAAGCATTTTTTAAATGAAGGCATTTATTATTAAGGAGAAAAAAAATCCATATCTGCGCGGCCCTGTGTGAAAAAGTGATTGCCCCCTAAACCTAATAACTGGTTGGGCCACCCTTAGCAGCAACAACTGCAATGAAGCATTTGGGATAACTGGCAATGAGTCTTTTACAGCGCTGTGGAGGAATTTTGGCCCGTTTATCTTTACAGAATTGTCGTAATTCAGCCACAATGGAGGATTTTCGAGCATGAAGGACCTTTTTAAGGTCATGCCACAGCATCTCAATTGGATTCAGGTCAGGACTTTGACTAGACAACTCCAAAGTCTTCATTTTGTTTTTCTTAAGCCATTCAGAGGTGGACTTGTTGGTGTGTTTTGGATCATTGTCCTGCTGCAAAGTGCACTTCAGCTTGAGGTCACGAACAGATGGCCAGACATTCTCTTTCAGGATTTTTTGGTAGACAACAGAATTCATGGTTTCATTTACCACAGCAAGTCTTCCAGATCCTGAAACAGCAAAACAGCCCCAGACCATCACACTACCACCACCATATTTTACAGTATCTCACAAAAGTGAGTACACCCCTCACATTTTTGTAAATATTTTATTATATCTTTTCATGGGACAAGACTGAAGATATGACACTTTGATACAATGTAAAGTAGTCAGTGTACAGCTTGTATAACAGTGTAAATTTGCTGTCCCCTCAAAATAACAACACACAGCCACTAATGTCTAAACCGCTGGCAACAAAAGTGAGTACACCCCTAAGTGAAAATGTCCAAATTGTGCCCAAAGTGTCAATATTTTGTGTTGCCACCATTATTTTCCACCACTGCCTTAACTCTCTTGGGCATGGAGTTCACTATAGCTTCACAGGTTGCCACTGGAATCTTCTTCCACTCCTCCATGACGACACCACGGAGCTGCTGGATGTTAGAGACCTTGCGCTCCTCCACCTTCCGTATGAGGATGCCCCACAGATGCTCAGTAGGGTTTAGGTCTGGAGACATGCTTGGCCAGTCCATCACCTTTACCCTCAGTATTTTTAGCAAGGAAGTGGTCATCTTGGAGGTGTGTTTGAGGTTGTTATTATGATGGAATACTGCCCTGCAGCCCAGTTTCCAAAGGGAGGAGATCATGCTCTGCTTCAGTGTGTCACAGTACATGTTGGCATTCACGGTTCCCTCAATGAACTGTAGCTCCCCAGTGCCGGCAGCACTCATGCAGCCCCAAATCACGATACTCCCACCACCATGCTTGACTGTAGGCAAGACACACTTGTCTTTGTACTCCTCACCTGGTTGCTTCCTCACACACGCTTGACACCATCTGAACCAAATAAGTTTATCTTGGTCTCATCAGACCACAGGACATGATTCCAGTAATCCATGTCCTTAGTCTGCTTGTCTTCAGCAAACTGTTTGCAGGCTTTCTTGTGCATCATCTTTAAAAGGGGCTTCCTTCTGGGACAACAGCCATGCAGACCAATTTGATGAAGTGTGCAGCGTATGGTCTGAGCACTGACAAGCTGACCCCTCACCCCTTTAACCTGTGCAGCAATGCTGGCAGCAATCATACGTCTATTTTCAAAAGACAATCTCTGGATATGACGCTGAGCACGTGCACTCAACTTCTTTGGTCGACCATGGCAAGGCTTGTTCTGAGTGGAACCTGTCCTGTTAAACCACTGTATGGTCTTGGCCACCGTGCTGCAGCTCAGTTTCAGGGTGCTGGCAATCTTTTTATAGCCTCGGCAACCTTTATGTAGAGCAACAATTCTTTTTTTCAGATCCTCAGAGTTCTTTGTCATGAGGTGCCATGCTGAACTTCCAGTGACCAATATAAGAAAGTGTGAGAGCGACAACGCCAAATTTAACACACCTGTTCCCCATTCACACCTGAGACCTTGTAACACTAATGAGTCACATGACACTGGGGAGGGAAAATGGTTAATTGGGCACAATTTGGACATTTTCACTTAGGAGTGTACTCACTTTTGTTGCCAGCGGTTTAGACATTAATGACTGTGTGCTGGGTTATTTTGAGGGGACAACAAATTTACACTGTTACTGTATACAAGCTGTACACTGACTACATTGTATCAAAGTGTCATATCTTCAGTGCTGTTCCATGAAAAGATATAATAAAATATTTACAAAAATGTGAGGGGTGTGCTCACTTTTGTGAGATACTGTACTGTTGGTATGATGTTCCTTTTCTGAAATGCTGTGTTACTTTTACACAAAATGTAATGGGACACACACCTTCCAAAAAGTTCAACTTTCACCTTGTCAGTCCCCAGAATATTTTCCCAAAAGTCTTGGGGATCATCAAGATACTATCTGGCAAAACTGAGACGAGCCTTTATGTTGTTTTTGCTCAGCAGTGGTTTTCATCTTGGAACTCTGCCATGCAGGCCATTTTTGCCCAGTCTCTTTCTTATGGTGGAGTTATGAACACTGACCTTAACTGAGGCAAGTGAGGCCTGCAGTTCTTTGGATGTTGTTGTGGGGTCTTTTGTGACCTCTTGGATGAGTCGTCGCTGTGCTCTTGGGGTAATTTTGGTCAGCCAGCCACTCCTTGGAAGGTTCACCACTGATCCACGTTTTCGCCATTTGTGGATAATGGCTCTCACTGTGGTTTGCTGGAGTCCCAAAGCTTTAGAAATGGCATTATAACATTTTCCAGACTGATAGAGCTCATTTACTTTGTTTCTCATTTATTCCTGAATTTCTTTGGATCACAGCATGTTGTCTAGCTTTTGAGGATCTTTTGATCTACTTCACTTTGTCAGGCAGGTCCTATTGAAGTGATTTCTTGATTGAGAACAGGTGTGGCAGTAATCAGGCCTGCGTGTGGCTAGAGAAATTGAGCTCAGCTTTCCAAAGATGTGATCAACCACAGTTAAATTATGTTTTAACGGTGGTGGTGGTGGAGGACAATCACTTTTTCACACAGAGCCATGTAGGTTTGGATTGTTTTACCCTTAATAATAAACACCTTAATTTAAAAACTACATTTTATGTATACTTGTGTTATCTTTGTCTAATATTTAAATTTTTTTGATGATCTGAAACATTTGAGTGTGACAAACATACAAAAAAAATGAGAATTCAGGAAGGGGGCAGATACTTTTTCATACCACTGTGTATGCGGCTGATCTTGTGTTTGCGCTCTAGAATGCTACCTGAAAGCCACTGTTTCCATGCATAATGTCCATAGTTTTTATATGGTTTCCATGAATTTATAGAGCTGACATGTATAAAACATTCTAAATACTTTTTCACACCACTGTACATACAGTTTTGCTTTTGTTCTTTTTCAGTGTTAAACACTGACCCACCTCCCATCACTGATGTGTTTGTAAACGGCCCATTTTCCTCTCTCTGAAACACATAACCCAGGCCTCCACTTTCTGACCTAACATTTAAAAATCTGTTTTTTATCCCCCGTCTGAAGCTCAAGGCTGCCCCCCTACCCTACAAATGACTCATCATCATGCCCACACAAATGAGATCAGCTTTGACCTTGTGGGAAAGCTAAAACACAGACAGCCTTGGGAAAATACTTCCTTCACCCCCTACTCTTCTTTGTTTATTTTACTTATAATTTAATATCCATTTGGGGAGCTGCTGTTCTTAAGGCAAAAAACAAAAAAATCAAAAGGAGCCGTTGCTGCAACTCTCATACAACAACAATCCCAGTGATGTAGTTACTGCACAAGCGATGAAAGGAAAACATGCCTCCTGACATTTTGGCTTTCTATACAAAAAGAAAGAATAATGACCACCAGCTGTACAGGAAACCCATCTGCAGTCACACTTCTGGTGTGTGTTAGTTCACCATTTGTGGCATAGAGGAATATTTGCTCACCGTGGTGGTGGATGAGTTCAGGTAATCCAGATCTGAGCTGCAGGTGCTGCCATGAAGAGCAATCATGGAGGCTTGGAAAGGGTCCTCCTCGATGGTAGAATAAGTATGATCTAATGCTCTGTCATCAGAGAGATCCGCATCGCTGGCTTCGATCTGGGATTAAGGATGAGAGCAGAATAGGTAGGACACTAATCTGGATTTCCTCCCGGAGCATTTTAACTGAACTGATAAAATTATCCAAACAAAACTTTAGCAGCGGGCTGGGCGATTAACCTCTAAGAGAAGTAATCCGGTCAAGGTGTGCGTCTATGTATTTATGTGGAGGCTGAATAAACGCTTCGATAAATTCTGCAGAATAAAAGGGCTTTGTGACCGTGAATAATGGAACAACAATTAGCTGGTACTTAAGCCTCTCTCTATTGAATGAATTACACAAACTTATTGTAGTCGAGTGGAACCTCTTACTCTTTGTCTGTTAGCAGCAGGCTAAAAACAAACAGCTGCAATGCTGTGCTGCTGCTTTAGTGTTAGCAGCTGCCTCACTTTGGCATTCATTGAAAGATCATTGGGAGATCATTGAGCACTCCTTGAGCTCTCAACTGCTCAACAATCCCATCAATCTGCCAATAATCTCTCAGCAATCTATCAATAAATACCAAATTTTTCCATTCTGAAGGTAGCGATAACCGAGAGATCAGTGAGGGATCACTGAGCGTTTCATCAAAGACCAAAAGAGTTCATTGAAAGATCGCTGAGAGATCATTGGGAGATCGATGAGATCATTGAGTGCTCTTTGAGAGTTCATTGAGAGTTTGTTGAGAGATCAATTTCCTTTGGTGATCACTGAGAGATTGTTTTTGGATTGTCGAAACAACTGTGGCAACTGAGAAGATCACTGAAAAATCATTAAGAGATATGGCCATTTTTTCATGTTTCAAAGATCTCTCAATGATCTTGATCCCTGTGTAAAGGGGTAGAAGAGCACTAGAAACCTCTCAAATATACAGGTAGCTCTCTGTTTGCCAAACAAACCCTCAATGATCCCTCAACGATCTCTCCCGGTCTCTCAATGATCTTCCAAAGATTTTTGTAGATTGCCATGAAAATCATAGAGTAATCTCCCAAACATTTACACAGAAACAGTTTTTTTGAAGTTATATGAGCTCACTGAGAGCTCAGATCAATTTTTGATCTCTCAATGGTCACTCAACGATCTCTGTCTGTGTAAAGAGGCCCTTATTCATAAATAACATTTATTCATAAAACAATAGAATATTAATGAAAATTTACAAATATTCTAAATATAAATTGTAAGCATGAGTGTGTATGTGAGGGCAAAAAAAAAAAAAAAGTTAAATCACCACAAACAAGTTGTTCAGTTAATTATGACAGTGATCTGAGGTCACATCGCCCAGCCCGACTTTAAATCAGTTTTTAAATGAAGGCCATATTTGTCAGAAACCCATTCATGTGCTGAATGATGGCAAAGACTGCAAAGTAGAATTCGTGCTGCCTTTTCAGGAACATCTGATTTTCTTCAGAAGCTAACTGACCAATGCAGGCTCTGCTCGGTAAAGGACGCCCTCCATCGCTCCTTCCTCCTCTCCTTCTTCAACCAAAATACTGTTGAAGTCAAATGAACGGATGGTGGATGATGGAGTTATTTCCTGCCCACCATATGGGTGTGGAGAGTGGGAATATCCACATATTCCCTAGGAAAGTGAAGAAATTCTTTCAGTGTCTCCCAACTTTGTTCACCAAATTTAGTAGAAATAAGTTAGTGTGGGAAAGGAAAGAGATGTTAAGTATTAATGAGAATGTTTGCTACACTGTTAAATAATGATCAAAACTTTCAGGAGAAAAAATCTTCAGCACATTTCTCACGTATTGTTCAGCAAGGGCACTTTGATCTTGATTTTGTGCAGCATGCAGCTCAGACACACATATACGAAAAGCTAGACGGCGTATTGGAGGATTACACTGGTAAGACTCAATTTTGAGAGGCAGTACAACAAAATACCCCACAGAAGTATGCTGCACGTCCCTGCAACAGAGCGGGATGACTCCGCTGAGGCTTCCAGCCGAGACTGGCAGCCCAGAGGTCTTGCTGGGTGATCCAGGAGCGGATTCGATACCAGAGAAAGCAGAAAAGGATGCGGGGCTGAAATTAATTATCATGCTTACAGGCAGCGGTTTGGCCACTCCGATCTGGACCTTGCCAAGCTTGGCCCCCTTCAGGGCCTGGACGGCATCCTCCAGGCTGGCGTTCTCCAAGTTAGTGGCGTTAACATACATCAGTCGGTCTCCTGGCAGCAGGCCGCCGTCCTTCTCTGCCACGCCGTTGGGAACCAGCGAGCGGATCACGATGACAGTCTTGGTGGGGTCCAATGGGTCCTGCGGTGAGGTCAAAGGCGGTGACGCCAACAGGTCAAAAGCCTTAAAATCACATGGGATTTACTATTTTATGCCATATGCCACAATTCAAAGAAAGTTTCCCACCTGATAGTCCAGGATGCTGAATCCCAGTCCCCCTTCTCCCTTTTCAAGCTCTATATTCTGAATCTCCAACTCCCACATGGCCAAAGGAGATCCTGCTGCCTCCTCCGTCACGCTATCCCGTGTCACCGCGAGCGTGTTCACCTCCGAGTCAGCCAGCACACTGCCCAGGTCGATTTGATTCTGCAGAGGGAGGAAAAGCCCCGAATAACTATGTAGCACCATGCCTTCCACGCTTCTACTGCTAACTCACAGACTGCTACCCTTTAGTTCTGTTCCTGGCTTAGCTTACTGGCAGTACATAAAAGGGGAATATCTTTGGGATGCTAGGCCTTAGTACATCATCACAGATAAGGCTAGAGAGATGAAAACCCCGTTCCCCAAAGGCCAGCTACTTTTGATGTCTCATATCTTGAGCAAATGTTGTTGGCTACTGCTGAGGTATTGCTAGAAGTGGTCTTAATAAGCTTTCAGCTTCCCCCGCTTATCACTGAGTCTTAATCCATCATGGCTAGCAGTGGGAGAAGGCAACGGAGCAAATGACAGCAAAGGCTCGGCAATAATGGTTCATGTGCTACAACGGAGAAGATATCACTCTCTAATCACGTTGCATTGCTTCTATCTACAGTCAGGGAGACGTTAATGATGCTTTACTGCATGTGTAGAGGCAGGGAGTTTTACTGTGCACTGCTCAAGTAGTGCTGGACTTTGCACATTTCTAAGCTTCAATCGCTTTTGCTTCACTGAGCAAATTACCTTTTTTTCCCCCCAGCAATACAAGCGTAGTACCTTTAATTTCGACGCTGCGGGTAGAGCCGGTGATGGTCCACGGACGGTGTCCGTGTCAGTCTGCAGGTCAGGGGCAGGCCTGCAGCATGTCACGTACACACAGACAGGAAGCTCCTTCAGGATTCTCACCACTTCTTTGTGGGTCTTACCAATCAGAGGGATACCATTGACCTATGAAAAAGGAGAGCTGAGCATCAGTGTCATTCTACACTGGAAGGGCAATGAGTGGGACCAGTTAAAAGCCGTTTACGTGTGATTTTTAAGACAGGCAGTTTCTCTTTACTTATTCATTCATGCATTTGTGGTACTGAGTGGCCAGTCTATGTGTGACTTTGCACAGAATGACTCCTGCTAATAAGGGCAACGGAAGCTATGTGAACCAAACCATATAAAGCAAAAACATTAAATTACTGACGAATGCCGGCCCTAAGACCATCGCAGACTTACACCGCCTTTCATTTATGTGGCTGTGTTGTGCTGCTCGCCCACCACTTCAGTTGCTGCCAATCTTCCTGTGGAGCCTGTGCGTAAGTGGCTCCTCTTAGCAATCAGTCTCAGAGTATTTAAGCTGAAGGAAAGGGCCTTGATGGCTTCTCCACGCTGCTATCCACAAACCATTTAGACTGGACATTATGCATGGTGATAGAGTCTTTTGTACTCCAGTGTGTGGAGAGGTTTTTTTTTTTTTCTAGTTTGCACTGTGTGTGTATGTACATATGCCTAAAGGTGCTGTAATTTTCCGTGTGCTTCTTTTTCTTTTAATTATTATTACTACGCTCTTTCTTTTTTTGGTTCACAGTAGGATTGAAGCAGTCATATATTTTGAATGATTACCAAGAAAAAGACTAACTTTTGTCTCCTTTACTTCAAACTTTTAGGCAGTAAATACAGTTGATAGATGTCATATATGTCTGTAGACATTAGTGATTAATGGCACACATTGGTACACAGCAATCTAAATATAAATAACCAACAAAAGACTGACCAGTTCCTGCTCTTTTATGTGGCTAGTGCATGAATAACTGTGGAAAGTATAGACAACTATTAGTGAATCATGCACAGACAGACAGCCCGTTATCCCTGGGGCTGCACACCGTTTTAGGAAAGAGTAGCAAGAGCAAAGTATAACAACTCTCTGATAAAACCAGAGAGACTGAAAATAAATGCAAACATCCTTACCTGTTCACTTTCAGCTATTAAGATCCTAACAGTAGAGCATATGCTACTAATTAGTTAACCTTAGGGTAGTGCTTATCAGCATGGAACAGCACCGCCATTAAACCTTTTCTCCACATCAACAGGCTGCTCAATTTTTAACGAAATACCTTCCAGTCACATTATGTTGTGATGGACATAACCCAGAGAAGCTGCAGCACAAGTTGTGTTCAACAGCAGCTGGCGAAGTCAGCAGGAGCCAGACAACTTGCACAATGAAAGAGCCTTAGTGAGCAAGGTCACATACCTCACACATCTGCACATCAGAGGCCCCGAATGAGAACCGTAATCAGCATAAAATGGCCGGGGAAAAAAAATGAAGTCCCACTCCTCAAAAATGGAAGCCTCCTCATTTCAGTCAAAGCTTCTGCTTAAATAGGAGGTCAATCCCATCAGAGGTGCAGAAGCTACACAGGTGACAACACAAAATGTAGAGAAAAAGTACAAGCCCCCCTCCTTAAAAAATAGACCCCCCCCCTTCTCCCCCAATGATGTATGAATTTGAAGTGAATCTGATCAGAAATGTAGAAGCTATGGTGGCGCCAACCACTCATTAGATGTGTCTGAAAATCAAATGGGTCCAAGGTATCGATGAGTTAAATCCTCTGTATAAATGTGAAATGAATCTGATCGGCGGAGTCACATGACGCCGTGGTGGAGAAGGCAGCTCTGCTTCATTTATCCTTCTAAAGATAACCAACCAGTGAATACTGTGACTGTGCGCTCGCACGGACTTGAGGCCTTGCAGGAATGATTTATTTCATTATTTGGCCGTTTTTGTGTTGAGTTTGGTGATGGTCGTTGTTTAGTCAAATCGTGCATGTGGCTGCATATGATATGCAGTTGATCTGGGCATTCTGCTCCACAGTCATGGCGGTATTATTATTAACTTTTAATTTTTAGATAGCCGTGCGAGCACACCGGGAGGAGTGCCATCGGGGACTCGCGGTCCTGCAAAAGGGACTCCCGTCTACCGCTGACTGGGTGGGCTGGGCTTGCTTCCCTGCGAAGGACCGCGTTCCGCCTGCTGCTTTTCCAACACCGGTGTTCTTTGAAAACCCCGGGTACCTGCTGGCATTCCCCGAATTATCCTACAGAGCTACGCAATCACAGCAACATTATGGTATAATATTTTAAGCACTACATCTTCAGTATTCTCTTTTCTGAACAAATATTTGTTACTTCTCACTTCCGTTTTTTTGTTTGTGGAGCGCTGTGGTGACTGGTCATGATGCCGTGTATTATCCAATCAGGACGGAGTCAATCCAAAACCCCACCCGCACTTCCAGAAGCCAGAGCATGAGGAAATGGAGTGGTGGCTTAACTTTAATTGATAAAAATGACATATTTTGACTGAGTAACTCCATACTCGGGGACACACACCCTCATACCCTCAGCAAAGCGCTTATAAAATCTGAGGTCAGTCTGACAAACGATGTGAGAGATATGTGAGGAACAGCCACAGACACACAGAGAGTTCTTGCATTTATAGATACTGTAGATGGATCGGGCAGTTGCTCATTTTCCATTACACCGTTCTGTATGTACCCTGCCATCACAATTTAGTTCAAATTCACAAGTTTTTCAAAGGGCAGTGATGCTTCTCTGTGGGTTTCACATGTCATTCTCCCAATGTGCCGACTGCATCAGAATAACCACAACGCCCATGGTAGTAAAGCCTAATTATAGCCCTGTGACAAAGAGAGATTAAGCTGTACAGTGTATGTTCTATATAAAACACCTTTTGCCCTTTATTACCCCATCTGAGGTACTTGTCAATGACCTCTACAATGTTTAATCCTCTCAAAAAAATCAATATGCACTATAAGTTGACCACTCACGTCAAGCAGCTCATCTCCACTAAACAGCTTGCCACAACGACCAACTGGGCCTTCAGGGAGGACTGAGCGGATGTAATGATGCCCACTGTTGGCTTCTAGACTGATACCCAGACCGCTGTTCTCTGTGAACTTCTCCACCTGAGCCACCTGTAACCAAAGCAACAGCAGCAGTAATAACTTCAGTGTTCAGCGCTGTGAAGCACCTGCCATGGAGCTCTGAAAAACAGACTCACCACAACTTCATTACTTGGGCAGAGGATCTCCTGCCATTTCTTCATTAGTTCTTCCTCTTCAGAAGGTGTCAACTTCAGCCCTTCTGAAAAGACAAAGAATCAGTTTTACACATCGAGCTGAAGTCGAGGTGAAAATGTTGTGGAGAAACGATAAATTAAACGTATCCGCACCATTAACATGCCTGAAACTGACAAAAGCACACAATTGTGAGGATTTTTTTACACCATGCGATGACAGCCTTCCTGTCAAGAATAGCCTTTATCGGTTGGATCTGTGCTCACTTTTTTTTTTTTTTTTTGGTAACTGGAGAACACAGACAAGCATGCTATCCTCCTCCTACCATGTTTGTCTTTTGTTAGCTGATCCGCGGCTGTGCTGACATCAGATCCTTCACTCTTTGTGTGGTGCTGTGTTTCATCTGCGGCGACTGGAAGCACACAATGAGCAGTCAAACAGAGCAGACACCGGCATGGGCACAACGCTATCTCTGCTGGGGACATGCAAAAACACAAACTGACACTCGTTTCATTTGGAATCTTAGCTGTCATTTTTCATGATCACATACTTTGTGATGCTGACTTTTAAAAGAAGCGGGTCTTATTTCCCTATTGATCTAAAACAGAGTAACTGCAGCTATAGAGAAGACAAATTTAGGACTTTTAAGGACCATTTTAAAGACCGTTTTCAGTATTTTTTTCCCTCTGAAATCTATTTTGTTTACGTTTAAATTGAAACTTTTTTCTTCTAAATGTGCATCTTCCTCTCTTTATTGTATATTTGCAATTTTTCACTCAGTTCTATGACTTTCAGTTCCTGTAAAATTTGCATCTTTTTCTTGCAAACTAGAGATTTTTTGTCTTGTAAATTAGCATTTTTTTTCACAGAAATTTATGATTTTGTTTTCTTATACATGAGGGCTGTTTATGAAAGATTTTTATTTATTGTAGCAGGCTGAGATGGCACACATATAATGACACTTAACTTAAGCTCAATTTGTGGCTTGTGATGCAACCTGCAGACTTCCACAGGTGAGGTCTCCACTGCTGCATAAAGCGATGGGAATAATGTGTGACCCTTGGTGGTACTTATGTAGAGAAAGACTAATAACTGTGCCACATTTAGTTCCTCTCACTCCATGGGGACTGAGTCAGGGGAAATCTTTAATGAACAGCCCTCATACTGGAGACTTGTGAATCTGCTTTTATTGCAAGTAAATTCATGTTTTTTTCTTATGAATTGGAGATTTTTGTCTTATAAATTTGCATCTTTTCCATATAAATGTGTGACTCTTTTCTTATATATATTACAGACTTTTTTCTTGTAAAGTTGCCACTGTGTTGATTATAAAGTCACAAAAAAACCACTGTTTAATGGAAGAAACAACAACCATTATGACACTTGAAAGATTGAGTTAAGGGTTAACTGCTGTTTTAAGGATAATTTAGGTCTTAATTTTAGATAAAAAAAATTTAAGGCTTTTTAAGGATCCACGGACATTCAATAAAACTATTATAAAAACATTTATTTCTTCAATCCATAACTGCAACATAACTTTTAATACATGTTCAAACAGTCTTTGAAGTCTGGAGCAAAATTACTGCTTATGCTAACATCACATGAATACTTTGGTGTACAAGGAGATCAACAATCCCATAATTTACTTGACAGCAGTTTTCAGGAACCGGCATCTATTTTATGTTCTCTTGCAACTTTAGGCACCTAAAAAAAAGTATAACCCATCTCATTTAAATTCAGACAAGCTTCCCAGTTGCACCTGCTGATACCGAGCAATGATTTTTGCACAGCTCTAGTTTGTCTCTCTACACTCTAGTCTATATCATATGCACAATACAAATTCCTGCAACTGTTAGTTTTCGAAGACACTGCACTCCAGCCAACAAATTTTGGCCTCCCAGTTCTCTGTCTGTCAACCTTTGGCTAGGTTCCTTCATGTTCTGGGGCTACATCGTCCCGGTGCCAAATCTAATCACATCCACTCTCCATCTATCACTGCTGACACGAAAGGACTTGTGCGAGTTGCTTTTCTTGTTTCTGTAGCCTGGAGGTCCTGTCAGTACAGGTATAGAGAATAATATTTTGGTTGCATTTCCCTATGTAAAACAATTGTTACATATATGAGGAAACTATGTATACATGTGTGGACTTTACATCTAAGGGGAGGATGTCAAATCTAAATAACTAAGTTCAGTGCCATCTGAAGGGTGGCACTTACTAAGAGCTTAACTTCATTGCCATGTTGGGGAAAATAGTTACCGTCCTCTTGGTATTTGTCAGTGAGGATAATTAATACATTTCAACCTCTAATTGGAAGAAATGGGACCATAGCGTGGGAGTACTCATTCTACTGCTATTATGAGAAGGAGTCCTTTAGCTGGCAAGTAATTCATTTCTTAGCATTAACACCAGCATGAAATTGCTGCCTGAAATACGAACAGATAAATCCTGCACCAGAATGAAGATGCCTTTTACTTATTCTTTTGGGGGCCAACTGCTCTTTGTGCAACCCGGCCATGTTTTGCCATCAGTTTGGGCTGTATTTAAGATAAAAAACTCAAGTCAACATTATTCATGTGTGAATGGAGAAAGTTTTAGTTTTGGTAATTTAATTACAGTGATGAAAGTGACTTGGAGTCACGTGGAACGCGCTCCCGACTGTTTCATGGAAACTGAGTCGCATTTACACATCAAATGACACCTTCTTTTGACAGCATGATGAGTAGCGAGGAAGTGGTTTTTTCTGACTTCATTAAATTTCTCTCACTTCACCCCCACCCACCCTACCTTGGGAAGACTCTTCAGCCTTCTTCCTCTCCAGCTCCAGCTCTCTCATGACGGTGGTGGTGGTGGGATGATGGCGGTGGATGGGGGCAGGACGGAGAGACTGGGGGCCACGGCGGGGGGGATCTCTTCGGGCCTGAAGCCGTGTCGGATCAGCTTAAGGTGCACAGTTTGCCCCGTGTGTCTGAGCACTTCGACCGCCTGTTGATTGGTGCAGCCCCGGATGTTTACGCCGTCCACCTGCAGAGGGCGATCACTTTGTGAGCCGCGGATTAAAGGGAGGCCAGCGGAGCCTGCCTGAGCACTGTACAGTAAACGTGCCGAATTCATTTGCCTAAAAGAGCTCAAATTCAAATAAGAGCAATTGAAGCGCTGCACCTGAGTGTCCACCTCTACTCTAGCACTTCAGACCTCTTTAATGGAGTTTACAAAAAGAAGCCAAAATCACAGATAATTGCGTTAATTTCTAGATGAAAGCATATTTCCATTTACTCTAAATGAAGCACATCACCATGCACACACAACCGAACAAAACAAGAAAAAGCTTTAGAAAATATGAGATGGCAACAAGAACTTATGCTTCAAATGATGTGAGAAATTACAGTTTTAAATTCATAGTTAATGTCCTGCGGTAATGAAATTAGAAACTTAATTGCTCTGTGTGTCGATTCGAGACTCTTTGGTTTTTACAGCACGAGAAAGAAAAAAATAACTCCCTTTCTCAATTATCAGTTAATTGTAAATGTAAAATTATGCAACTCATAATTCTCCCACCATTGACTAAATGCGATTGCCATAATAGATATATAAAACGCTGACTGCATATTTTACCTCGTGCAACGGAAGAGAGAAGATAGTCCCGGCCTACAAAGAGTATAATTAGGGTACTTACAGCTATTATCTGGTCTCCGACATGAATACGGACCCATCCTTGATCAACAGTACTGTCTTTTGATATGCTCTTCACAAAAATACCGGAGGGCTCTGAGGAAAGAGGAGCAAAAATTAAGGGTGAGGAACACAAACTTTAAATCATATCAAATAGGACCCAGGAGAAAAGCAAACAGATGTTTGGATTTGATATGAGAAGCCAAGAAGCCACCTCTCAGTGTGTTTCAGCACTGC
The DNA here is from genome assembly GCA_020510985.1 of Pholidichthys leucotaenia. Classification (NCBI taxonomy): domain Eukaryota; kingdom Metazoa; phylum Chordata; class Actinopteri; order Cichliformes; family Pholidichthyidae; genus Pholidichthys; species Pholidichthys leucotaenia. Next base: position 183,961,972 of record CM035836.1, on the reverse strand, counting down.
CCAATTATGTGGTATTGTTTTTGGATTTTTTTGCACAGCATCGTTAAATAAAGCTGCTTCTTCTCTCTTTCAAGATTCAAGGATGTTATTTGTCAATACTACTATAAGTACAGGACATACAGGAGAATTGAAATTGTGTTTCTCTCTCTCTTCAGTGGTGTGCACAATATAAATAAAAGAAAAAGGAATAACACTGGAAAAACAACAGCAGTCCATGTACAGTAATGCTACCCGTAGTGCAATGGCAACAAAAGATAGACCCAGACCTCCCATAGTGCAAATAAAGATAAACAATGAAACCCAGCAATCTTCTATACAGAAAAGTAGAGCAGTAATACTCGTTGTACCCAAGTGAATGCGGTAGTGTAGGTGCAGACAGTGGCAGATAGGACTGCACATGATCAGTATTGCAATAACAGACAGCAGCAGAAATGGCATTTGTGCAAATGGTGCAGTAAAGTGCAGAGACATACAGCAGCAGATGTATTACTGTTGGTGTTTGCCAGTCTTTCTGTGCCAACAGCTGAGGTAGTGATTGTGCAGGTGAGTGCATTAATGAGTGTTTCAGATCATCAAACAAATTTTAAAATTCGGGCAAAGATAACCTGAATAAAATAAAAATGCCGTTTTTAATGATGATTTCATTTATTAAGAGAAAAAAGCTATCCAAACCTACCTGGCCCTATGTGAAAAAGTAATTGCCCCCAACTGCCCCCTAAACCTAATAACGGGTTGTGCACCACTGTGCCAACCAACTGGCAATGAGTCTTTTACAACGCCGTTGTGAATTTTGACCCACTCTTCTGTGAAGAATTGTTTAAATTCAGTCACCATTGGAGGGCTTCATGACCTGATGGCCGGATATTCTCCTTCAGGATTTTTTGGTAGAGAGCAAAATTCATGGTTCTGTCAATTAGGGCAAGTTGTCCAGGTCCTGAAGCAGCAAAGTAGCCCCAGACCATGACACTACCACCACCATGTTTGACTGCTGATATAGTGTTCTTTTTTATGAAATTCTGTGTTAGTTTTATGCCAGATAAAACAAGACACGTCTTCCAAAAAGTTCAACTTTTGTCTCGTCAGTCCCCAGAATATTTTCCCAAAAGTCTTGAGGATCATCTAGATGTTTTCTGGCAAATGAGAGACAAGTCTTTGTGTTCTTTTCGTCCAGCAGTGGTTTTTGTCTTGGAACTCTCCCATGGATGCAATTTTTGCCCAGTCTCTTTCTTATTGCTCCATCGTGGACCAGTGTCCAAACTGAGGCAAATGAGGCCTGCAGTTCTTTAGATGTTCTGGGTTTTTGTTTCTCATCTGATCTTGAATGTCTTTAGATCAGTGGGATGTATTGCTTTTTGAGATCTTTTAGCCTACTTCAGGTTATCAGACAGGCTCTATTTAAGTGATTTCTTGATTCAACAAGTCTCAAAGTAATCACTCTTGGGTGTAGCTACTTAAACTAAACTCAGCTTTCCAAAAAAATGGTTAAATCCCAGTTAATTTATGATGTAACAAGAGGGGCAATTACTTTTTCACATAGGGCCAGGTACGTTCTGGATAGTTTTTTCCTTTAAATAAAGAACTCATATCTAAAAACTGCATTTTGTATTTATTCAGGTGGTCTTTGTCTGATATTACAGATAAGATAGATAAGATAAAGCCTTTATTAGTCCCTCAACTGGGGAAAATTCCCAGGATTGCAACCAGCACAGGGATAGCAACACTTAGAGCAATAATTAAAGAAGATACCGGAAAATATAAATAAGAGCAGTGGATATACATACATACACATAAATAATATAATATATATACAAAATGCGGAGCATTGTAGCAAGATGGAATAAACAGCATAACCGTCTACTTAGTTATCCTACATAGTATGAATATGTACCCATACATATTGTCACCCTCTTGTAGCGACTGATATTGTCCTAGTTGTATACTGGAGGGGACCCATTTGTGTAAGTCTGCTGCGTCTTTTGCATTCAATACTATTAGGGTCGTCACGTTTTTTGCTATCTCTGCGAGCAGCCCCTGCTTAGTTATACAGTCTGACAGCCCGTAGATAGGAGATCCCAGCTGCGAAACTCTCGGTATGCGCACCTAGGATGAAGTAGTCTACTGCTAAATGAGCTCCTCAGCTGCGTTCAATATGGGGTAATTACCCATATTAAAATGAGTGATATGATGATTTGAAACATTTAAGTGTGATAAATATACAAAAATATAAGAAATCAGGAAGGGGGGAAAATGCTTTTTCACAGCACTGTATACTTAAGCAGAGGTGTCACTGTGGATATACATTATGTTATGATAATAATAAATGCTCATTCTGTTGAACTAGCAGCTTTAGCTTTGAAGACAAATAATTTAAAAAAAGCCCCAGTCCCACAGACCTGAATACCTAGGAAAACCTGCAAATACTTCTTTCCACACCCACAGCTGTACCCAAGTGGTACGCAGGTGCGGGAAGGTCAAAAATAACCTAAAACTTCAACAAATCTCTTCCCACACTGAACACCACTTGCATATGCAAGTGTGCACTTCTGTTACACCTCCCATTTATACATCACCACCTCGATACACCTGTATCTCACCCTGCTTATACGCATTCACTATACTCTCGGGTAGTCACAAGTTCTGTGTGACTGGGACTTAAATTTATCCGACCTTTATCCAGATATTAAGCTATGTTCCCATGCCAGTGTCTAGCTTTATATATTACGTTTATAATAATGCAATTACAGTCAGCAGTTTCTGACCAAAATTACACTGATACAGACAGTCTGCCAAAGTAAAAATAAAGCCAGTCATACAATTACAGATGGTACCCGCATTTCCACCAAGCAGGCATACTATATATTTTCAGCTCACCACAGTTACAGTTTAGAGTGGCAAACTCTTATCTGGCTAGATTCCACTGCAGAGCAGCCGGGATTGTCTATCTGTGACAGCCATGACAATCGGAGCCTTTCCTAATAATACACCCTCTATGTACAGTTTTACTAGCAGGTGAAACACCTTATATGTGTGTGTGGAACGTTAAACAACCTGTGGTGGTTGTGGAAATGATTGACATAGAGAAACATGGCAGAAGGTTACAGCTAGTGAACAGTCTAACTAGTCCCTCATGTTTTTCAAACGCTCACCTTAACCATTACTCTAAACTTGGCCAAAATATTTTTAGTGCTAACCCTAAACTGAAAGTCAAACTGAGACACGAACTCAAGACCCCAGGGTGGAGTGTTATGTTAGTGCCAATCCTGCACACACAGATTTCACTGATTTTGAAAGGGGAAACATCATCTTGGAGAGCTGTTTTCTGAGATGAGGACTTATGACCACCCTTTTCCACATCAGTTGCAGGACTTGTTGACCAATTAACCCTTTCACATTGTTAACTGCATGGACAGATAGTGCCACCACTGTGACGGGCGCAGTGCTTCGACGTGCACTGCCACCTGTGACTGTGACGTGCCAAACACTCCCCAGTTGTACTAAGATTCCCACCTCCAAGGTAGCGGACACGTATAACTTACTGCTCTTGCTTTGGAGGAATTAAAGCAGACGTAAAAGTATCCTTATTTACACCAGAGAGGAAGAAATTTTTAGACAAACACATATGGATGTTACCGATTGCTGTGGACGTACTTGGTCATGGACGGAGGAGCATTTGCTCCCAAATTTGCTAACTATGATTCAAAAAAGAGATTATTTTGCTTATGAAGGTAAATGTTTACATTTTGTTATAACAGAGGGTAGGCGAAGCTGGCTGATGTTCACCTGCTGCCCCCAGCACCATGTGAATGGGAACACAATTGCTCCGGTTCCATGTCATCGTATAACATAAATAGTGGTGGAATAAAAGCGAAATTGAAGTGGGATAATCATATCAGTTTTCTGGATGTGGGAGAGAAAGCAAAAATGCCCGACAAAGAAGAAAATAACGGCCAAGATGCAGCAAAAAGGGCGAAGCGAGCCGCCTTCAGCCAGCGGTAAGTGACGAATGTCTGTGCTTGTTTATTGTTTTGTTTACACTGTACTGCATTGTACCTGATTTTCTGGTTCATATACTTTGAAGATAGAGATAACAAATGCCCAAAACAAGAAACGGTGACAAAAAGCAGAACCATTCTTTGTGTAAATATAGTCCAAAGTCCACTTTTGACTGAAAGTTATGTAATCGATATGGCTGCCATGGCATTATGCAAATTAGATGTGTAAATTTACTCCTATCTCAAACTTTGGATCATATTCTACATCTTTCGAATATAGTAAGCCATTATCTCTTACACTTTCAAGTTATGCTTTGGAAATCTCTGACATCTGAACTGAATATTTTCTTGGCACAAACTCCTAATTTTAATTAATTATGGCTTTTTGCGTGTGTGTGTGTGGGGGGGGGGTCTCCCAGTGGTTTGTCCCTTTGAGATGGGAGCTGCTCCATGATCCAAGCAGCAAAGCCCGAAAGTGGGACGTTTGCCATGAAAAGCAGACGTGAAAGGGGCTAACAGCTAGGCTAGGCAAACAGTTAAGATAGGGGCTGGCTCCGACGAGCACCACATCCATCACTTCTGTTCCAGGGGTGTCCACTCCTTGGAGCATGGGCTGGACTGTCTACTACTGGAGCATTGAAGATGAGAGCATATTTGTCCACTCCCATTAATAAGAATATGAAAAACCTTGGAAAAAAAAAAACAAGTTAAGGGTACATTACAGTGGAAAAAAAATAGCTTTTAATAGCAAATAAACACCATTTTTTCTTTTATATTAATCATGATAAGAATTTCAATCATAGTCTAGCATTAAAAAACTTATACCATTAAAGTGACAAAGGACCATCATTGGAAATTACACTCAGGTACTGTATATGCATCAGTCCCCTCCCACGGAACACCACCTCATCGTAGTGGAGGGGTATGCATGCTCTAATGGTCCCACGCGCTATGTTGTCAGGGGCAACTTGTCCCTGGTAGTTTTCCCAAGGCACCTGGTCCTGAGTGAAGAGCCAGACCAAGCGCAGTCCAGTGGATCCCCATGAAAAAGTTAAAAGGACCCTAGCATATCTAAAGGAGGCACATGGGTCCGCCCTCCATTGGGCTCACCACCTGCAGGAGGGATCATGAGGATCATGGTGCTATGTGAACTGGAAGGCAGTCTGCTGCCCTGTGACCTGGATCCCCAGATAAGCAGTAGAAGATGGATGGATGGATGGACATATGCATCACTTTTTTCAAAAAAGTGGAAATAGCAAAAAGAAACGGAAGTTGTACAAAACGAATGATCATGATATAATATATATAAAATTTAAGTAAATACAGTCTTCATGTGACAAATTAAGAAAATAACATAAGTCTCACCTGAATTTTTATCCCCAACATAGCCAGCAATAGTGATCCCAAGCCCCTGGGTGTTCTTGGTGAGGCTTACGTCAACTGCTTCAGACTCCTCTTCCTCATAGCCCTGTGTAAACATCGACGTATATGACTGATCACCAAACAAAAGGGGAGGAATTACCAAATAGATGGAAAAAAAAATCTTCTGACTGTAGCACATCGTCACCGAAATAAACTGTTTGACCTTTGATTAATCAGTGCTTTCAGCCAGTCTGCCAGAGAAAGGGACAGCATGCACGTGCAGTCAAAGGAATGCAGTGTTTGTCATCCATGTGATTGCCTGAAATCCACTCAGGTTTAAACAGAAGCAACAGTTGAAAATGGCCATGAAATTGCTGTTTGCAGACTAAGGCTAGGAGCTTTTTCTGAGAACATAAGAGCAACTCCTGCTCTCCAAGTGTGAGTCACAGGTGATGCAGCTTGCAATCTTCTTTAATTCTATTTGTCAAGGCTTGTCAAAAAGTGAAAGGAGAAAAAAAGAAGATTAAAGCCCTGAACTTTAGGTGTGAAATTTCTACATCTGTATGTAAGTGTATATAAATGTTTTCCTAATGATAGGCTATTAAATGCAAATTAGGCATAGTACTGCACTTTCCATCTTTGAAAATGACACATGTCTTTATGTTGAAAGAAATGGATAAAATTCCTCCTATATTTTTTCCAGTGAGTTCCCCATTTTACCTGCTGTTCGGTGACAGTAGGTAGAAGCACAGGCATAACAGCAGATGGACTTTCTTCCACAGGACCCCTGGTCACAACCAGCTTCACCCTGTTGCCGCACTGCCTGAGGACCTGGGCCACCTGTTCACTACCCATGCCATACAAGTCGGTGTCTCCAATTCTCAGGATGTGGTCCCCACTGCGCAATCGGCCATCCTGTGGCAGAAAACATTTACTTGATTAGCATGTGCAGCTTCACCCACAATAATATAATATTCATAACAGCACTGTCAAAAAAGACAAAAAAGGGCAGTCAATTATACATCTGCTTGCAATAACCTAAAATGGCATACTGAGAGAAACTAGCTCTCTCGAACAGTGAGCCACAGATGATTTTTATAGCATTTAGAATTTAACTCAATAAAACTGCAAAATGCAAAGGTCAGTTCAAAGAAATTACAAACACATTCAAGTCACCTGGTCTGCTATGCCTCCTGGAAGAATTGTTTTCACGATAACTCCTGTGGTCTTTCCCCCGACAATACCAAAGCCAAGACCAGTGCCATCGTTGACCAGCTCAATCGTTTCCACATGCTGCCACTGACAGTAGTGAAAATGAGAAAATAAATAGTAATGTCAATAAGCATTTTATGCACATAATCACACTTTTACAGAGTTAATTGAAAACATCAGTCTCATTAAAAAAAAAAGTGTTGCCCTTAGGGTTGGGCGATTAACTGAAATAAAACCGAAACTGACAGTCGTGACATAAAACCGACGTATTTTTGCCTGTGGAGGCTGTGGAACAGGTGTAGTGCGGCTGACAACTGATTGGAGGGTCAGGGGTTTGATTCCTGCTCTGTCTGCATGTCAAAGTGTCCTTGAGCAAGACACTGAACCCCCAGTTACTCCTGGTGGGTCAGGTTAGTGCCGGTGCATGGCAGCCCCGCTGCAATCAGTGTGTGAATGGGTGGATAGCAGGATCTGTAAAGCGTTTTGGTCATCTAGAGATGAGAAAAAGTGCTATATAAGTGAACGCCATTTACCATGTTGGGGTTTTTTTTGGTTCTTCCCTTCTTCCTGCTGTGTAAATGTCTATATGACAGCATTCATGTGTAGTCCCTTTAAGAGGTCTCCTGACTCCGCGTGATTTTGCAACCCGGAAGCAGTGCAGTCCAGTGACGTGCGGTAAGGGGAGGCAGGTGAGGCTGAAAATCGCAGTCAGAGGCTGTGCAGTATCGTTGTCCCAATGAAAGAGGGCGTGCCTGAGCACCGTAAGCACAGTTTGCTTTTTTTTTAAATAAAGGAAGAAAAGGATATTTTTTTAACAAAGTCACAGCAATTTTTGTCCAGGATGGGCAAAATTACTTCATTAACAAGTAAAGGTAAGACCATGCATGCATAGTAATTGTAAATGCTAATAATAATTTGTAATAATGAGTGTAAATTATGGAGCTGCAACACAGAGAGAGATGCAGCTCCCTCAACCACTATAATTTAATTATTCCTAGGCCAAAAACGTATAGTGAATTTTATGGCCAAAAAAGTTGCTTGTAAAATAACTTAATACATTATACTTTGTGTAACCGAGGGTCTTTGCATGTTGTCTATACTCAGGAGAGTTGTAAAATGAAAACATGAACTTTTATTGCTGCATTTTCTGTGTATTCCATTAAGAGGTAATTCAATAAAATACCTTACACTTGTTTTGTTAAAAGTATTTATAGAATCCAATTTGTAAATCTGACCCTGAAAGAATGACAGCCTCACCGGAAACAAAACTCACCACACATCACTGGTGCAGTCAGCACTGTTCGGAAGCAGCAGAATACGGCGGAAAAATTAAAACGGCTCATACTGAAATGTATCCATCCACATAGTATGAGATGACTGACTTTTTGTTTCATCTGGGGATGCCGGGAGGGGGTGAGTGGGGTGTGCGGAGGCTGGCGGGGAGTACACCAAGGCTGGGTCACTATTGGCCTCTGATTGCTGTCCGCATTATCAACTGGACGAGCTAAGGCTGTATTTAAGAACCCGAACGGAGGTGGTCCTGGCTGCATGAAGCAGCTGTCCACTCAAGAGGTATGTGTGGACACTGACTTCTGTGCTGGACAGTGTTAGTTTTGTTGCATGTGTGTGGGGTGACAATGGGCCAATTCTTTATTATATTATGCTCATTTAAGGCTGAAGCTCTGCAGTGATATAGTCATCGATGTCGCACTCTTATGGCTTAATTACGAGTCTTGTCTGTGAACTATAAGGGAGAAGAAAGGAGGGGGGAAAAAAAGAAAATATGAAACCGTAATTACAAAAAAATAAAAAGTATCCAGTAGTGTTAAAACACTGATGAAGTGTGTTCTACATATCTGATATCATTGCATTTCTCTATGTTTCCACAGAATTGTGTTACATCACTTAAATGCATGAGTAACCAGTGAACGTGTCTGTACCGCGCTAGATCTGGCTGACAGTGTGCTGGCAGCAGAGGGTGTACGGGACACTGCTGGACTGGCCAGCTGAGGTATGGGGCCTCTGGCCACAGTAAGCTGCACCCTCTCTGAAGCGTTCTGCAGGATCCCTATGGCCTGCTGGTGGGTCACTGACTTGTCCAGGGGTTGGCCATTGATGGCCAAGATCTGGTCAGCTTCTTTCAGCTTTCCATCACTGTACAGACATAAAGCATGGAGACAGTAAGGCAAATATTAAAATAATAAGTTGTGGCCTGTATTATTTTAACCCTAAGTCATTAATTACACTGATTTAATTCAACAGTCAAGCAAATGTTAAAACTTTTCTGTAATGCTGCTATGATCCTCACGACTCTTTGAACGATGGCATGTTGTTTCCTACGTACCAGTGGGCCACGCTTCCTGTTTGGATTTCCTGGATAAAGATGCCCAGTTCACCACAATTCTCACTTTTCAGGCCGACCACACTGAAGCCCAGACCCCCTGACACCGGCTTGTGTAGCTCCACGTGTGTCACGTAGCGTCCCTGCATGACACACACATATACAGTGTTTTACATACCGTACACTGACAATCTGCTGATTCACTTCTGCATCAAAGCTAAAGGCAGCCTTTAGAAGTCTATTTGAAGTGTCTCACGAGGAAAAACACTGTGTGTGGTCTATAACTCGCATTTATGTCTGTCTTGTTTGAGTATTTCAAACCATAATGTACTGCTTTTTTTTCTTGGGACAGTGCTGTGTGGGCCCTTAGCAAAAGGTTTGACACGTTTTCCTGTGTTATTTATTGACATAACAGCCAAAAAAGCATTCCCATTTGTTGATACCTGTGCCATGGAGTGAATGATGTGTTCAAATTCTTCGTACGATGTCTTTCCATTGATGTGTGCTGCAGCTGAAACATCGGTGTGGGAAATATGGCTGCCATTCGGCTTCCCTGCTGAACTGTGATCACTCAGGTCACCCGCACATGATATTGGAACACTCCCCTTAGGAAAAGGAAAAAATGATATTTGACTGTCTAGACAGAGTATAAAAGAGATGCACAGCCATCTGAGAATGCTGGTCACATCTGTAGTATCCCAAAGCAAGGACAATAACAGGTCTTAGGGGATGAAATTTTAACAGTGGCGATGTGCAGTTACATTGCTATTAAGATAGCCCCATCCAAAACAGGCCCTTCTAAATACTCTGTTTTAATCTGTGTTGGATCACAACTGAAACATAACACTCTGTTATACTGATAACAGTAGCAACTGAGGCATAATTTAAAAAGAGTAGCGATCAACCACAAATAAAGAGGGGAATGTTGATCTTTGCTTTTTGTAACCAGGGGAGTCACGCGCTACTGGCCTTACATACAATGATGCTTAAAGCATTTCAGTATTGGCATCAGCTGGAAGCTAGGTCATACTTTAATGTATAACCTGTGAGAGACAAAGATGCTTAGAAGCTAATGTGCCACAGATGGGTTATCTGATATGGCCGAGTGTTCAGTGGGAAAAACTCAGATAAATGTTGGACAACACCCAATTCCTCCCTCAGAACAAGTTGAGTTTTTACTGCAGTCTACAGCTTTGGATCTCTGCAGAGAAAGTCAGCACACAGCAGTCAGTTGTTGCTTTAATCCCACTGAAGACAATTAGAAGTATTAAAAGGTGAATAAAATATTATGACTCATCCCTACTGTGAAATAACAGCATTTAGCAAATTTAAGTTTTTAGACAACCAAAAACCTGAATCTGGTTGTCTAAAACCACCTGGGATGGCAGATAGTTAGTAATTCCACAATGATTAGCTGGATCCTATGGCACGCCTAATCCTTCAGGAGATAATGGCTCTTAGCTGATGTTCCAACAATGACTGGGCTCCAAATACAATATTCTATCATGGTGGAGGAAGAAAGCATCACTGGCCATCTGGATGCCTTATATGCCTGGTTTTTAATTACTGCAGTGACTTTATTTGTGTGACTAGGCAAATTACGTGAAGGCCACCAACTACATAAAGCAGTGTTTTCCCAACACTATTAGCCACAGGGCAAAATCTTTATGGCCCTTCTGATTGGATGCAGAAGGACAGACATAATGTACTGCAATACTTTTATAAACACTCCATTTGGCATATGACACTACCAGGCTAAAGCTGCCCCCGACGTGAACTTGGAATTCACATTAAGAAGATGTCTGTATAACTTTGCCACTGAAAATATGTGGTTGTAAATGATGCTTCCCTTTTAAGTACAGTCCCGGATAAATCCTCAGAAACAAAACTCCATTGGACAGGACACATTAGTGCTGCACACAGAAAACAAAAGCCCAAGGGGCCTGGCTAAGTTAGCATAGCATGCTGCGAAGTTGCCTGTGCTCATGCATGAGCTTTGTTAGCTGGGGCCCGGCTAAGAGATTAAAGTTCCAGTTCTGGTTCTTGCACATTTAAGAAATTGTTTCTGCCCCACTTCACACAGCGACAGCAGCCTCTTTTCCACTGGAGAGTAGGGCCTTGTCGCCATAGCGACGTGGGCTGAACAAGGCCTAACTAGCACAGCCAGAATACGGACAGTCTGTCTGTGTTTATGTGTCATGCTCTCATCTCAGAACAAAACACAAAATGCACCATCTCCCCAAATTGGTTCTGCTTAAGGGGGCCAAACGAGTGCAGTGAAGTCTGAAAGTTGCATAAAACAACTCATATTGCTTTATATTTTCTGAAAGGGCCCTAGTGGGATGAGTCCATTTGAAGACCTGAAAGAAAACTGAGATGAAATCTGATAATTTTTTTTTCTTAGTAAAACACTGATATACACCATTTATAGTAAAAGACTTCTGAAAACTTAAATGGCCAGGGTAAAAGAAATGCCACAAAGCTTTTATAATCGAAATTCCACAAGGGTTAAGAAGCTCAAGCATCCCTGCCTCCCAGTGCATAGCTGACATATTTCCCTCTCTTTCTCTGAAATGCTTGCCCTGGCCTCACTTCCAGTGTAACCTTAACAGCTTTTTCCATTCCACTCAAATGTTTAAAATCTCAATGGGGAGAAATCAGCTTGAAAAAAGGGGTTTTCTGACTTCTACGCACTATTTCTGCTCATGTGGCCATATTACATGTGGCTGGTTGTGACCGTGACAGCAGCAGACGCAGCTGGAGCTGGGGATTGAAATCTCATGCGGAGGATGTCTTGACACAAGGCCTCAATACAGAATCAGAGAGGTCACCCAGGAAACAGGGAGGATAAAAACAGAAGCAATCTCGCACAGCATAGAAACCATTCCACCTTTACTGAGGTATTGGCAATTCAAGGGAACGGTTTAGAAGTTGTAATGTTATCATGTATGGTAATGTAATCAAAAAGATGAGGATAGACTGCAGAACAGACACATTAAATGATCCAGCCTAATCCTTGATTTCATAGTAATCTTACAAAAAAATGTTGCAGGTCATACCCACGTCTCTATATTTAGTCCACAGAGAATGTGAGCAAAGGATCCTAACATACAACAGGCGGAAACAGTCACATGCTGCACAACTGAAATGACAACAAAATTCCTTTGGCTGACCAAAAACTGAGGGCATACCGATAACAGTTTCAAGCATTATTACTAGTACTTTAACTTCAAAAACTGTGAAGCTACTTACATACCAATACCACACTGCACAATGTGAAGGGGGCTATGGTGCACATACCTACAGAACAAGAGTTATGTCCAGAAAGCACTCTTTCACTGCCCCTTGACTGAAGAGTATAGCAGTGCAGGTGAAATATAGAAGTACTTTACTCTAAAACACGTCAAGCAAAAAGCAAGATGTCTACAGGGTGGAGAAACACAGCATTTCATCAAGTGCTGGTATTAGTATTTAGTGTCAGTAAGTTGTCAAACAGAAGTACTCAAACTCTCTGGTCTGGAAAAAGTAATAGTGCATTGTTTTTCAAACAAAGCTTTGGTCAGAATGGGATAGATGGACAGACACCATGGAAATGCAAACATTGTGTCTAAAATTGTGGACTTACTGTACTGTAGGTACTGTATTACAATATAATTCTTCATGATAGGCCTGTAACAATAATTACTAACTCAATTAATTGTACAATATACAGTATAAAAATGAACTCAGCTGTTCTGGCATCAATATATCAACGTTCATGTGTGTGTTTGTTCAAATAATTTGCAAGCAGCCAGGTGAAGGGTTCAGTCACAATATAAAGTTTGTTTCAGCCTAGCCTAAAACCCTGCTTCAGCATAACTATTTGATCGCTTCGTGGTGCAAAGCCTTCAGTTGTAGCTCAACTGGAGAGGCCGCCTTCAACCCTAGTTCAGTTACTCGTGTACGAGTACATGGCATGTTTACGCTACGTGCATATGACATCTGATCGGTGTAACCCTTTGGACCTGTGCTTTGCTAAAAACAACATGAGTGCAGGACCACTTCTGGCAAAGTTTCCCAACACTTGCATGGAAATGGAACCTAGTCTAAAGCAAATTCCAAAGTTCCCATGTGTGGGAGCATTTCACATTTAACCTAAATGAGCAAGCTGGAGCAAAGTATTGTCAAGAGGCCAGAAGCTAAAGCTACTGTTTTACAACATTTTTCGTTGCCAACAAAAAATGGCAATGCAACTAGCTTGAATATACATCACCTTCCCAGTGAATTTCCCAACTGGAACAAAAAACTGTGGTCAAACATGCAGAGCCCTCCATTCCCCACAGTCCAGTATAAAGGAGCCTTTGACCAACAATGCAAATGTAAAACATGACAGTGCTAAATGGCAAACACTCACAGTTACTAGCTTGTTAGCTAAAAAGAACAATTTATTTATTTAGATTATTTTGAATACTGTTTCCCACATTTCAATTCTGTTACTGTCAATAAATAAAAATTCAATATCTTTTCAAAGATGCACACAAAATGTTATCATTATATCACTACATCTTGGGCATAAAATGGCCTTCAGATGTCAAAGATCAGGTTCAGGGTACTTTATTTGTACCTGTAGGAGATTTGTTTGCAGTCTCGGTGACATCCATATTTACAAGCCACAATTACATTCAAATAAACACAAACACAGGCCCACATGAACGCTGGGGACTATAAACATGATAAAAATGCTCAAGGCTCCATCAATCAGGATATAAAGACAAGAGATGAGAGAAAACCGGAGATAAGAGAGAGGGTCATATTAAAAAGATTGATAAGATAGACTGTTTAGCATGATAATTTCTGGAAAAAAATTATCATCCAATCAAATTTATTATCATTACAGGCCTATTTCTAACAAACTATAGATACGTGCACTCTATACGTGCAATACGTGCACTACCACCTAGGTGTTATATTCACCCAAATTGTTGAGATGAACACTGCACAATTAAAATCTCAATGTTCTAATTCTTTGCTGAATAGCAGAAAGAAATGGACCGACACACACCATTTAATCCTCTACATAGAAAATTCAGTTAGTCATGCTAAGTTATATCAGCTAAGGTCATGTATCAAGAAGCCAATTAAACAGCATGATTTGTTGGTTGCACAGGTGTGTCCTTGTGGGGGCGTAGCTCTCAAAAAAAGTTTGATTCTTCTGCAATAGTAAAGACAAATACTTCCTTTGAGCTCTATAAATGGGCTAGCTGTGACACAGCATCTACCAAGTAGCCTTCAAATGATGTCATCAGTTTCTGTCGGTGGCTTTATGTACTGTAAATATACTTGGCATCCTTGGAAGCCAGACAGTCTTCCTCTGCCATTGTAACTTACGTCTTCCCACGCTTTTATTCGTTGTATAACCAATTTTTTTTTATTCCTTTCATGTTAGATTAATCAGCAATCTGTGACGGCACTGAAGGAGATCAAAACTGAAGCAACTCAGAGACAACATGACACATGAGAAGATGTGTGGCAGTTAAGTGTACCTGGTCTCTGAATGCTGGACAGACTTCTGCAAGGCAGGATCTGGTGAAAGAGGGGGCTCTGGAGCACCGACTTCAGCAGGCTGAGCTTCTCTTCAGTGGGCACCTCCCCCCGCTCCTTCAGTTTGGCCTGGAGTCGCTCCACCGCCTGCAAGGCACGCTGTGTGTCTGCAAGACGTCGCACGATTCAGTGACAGACAGAGCAAAGGCATGGATGCGGGAAGGGGGAGGCGTGGGAGAGATAGAGGTGGAGAGAGGCGGTGAGGTCAGAAGTTTTATCAGGACAGGAAGCTTAGATAGTGAGGTTGGGAAGGGCGTTTGGATATGACCATATTTACTCATCTATATCCCCCTATTATATTCTACTTCTTATATTTTCTTAAAAATACAGAGGCCCATAGCTGTTTTGGTGTATGTTTTTTTTATGTAAAACAGTGGCTTGGACAGAAAATGGTGAGAGCCATACTGTATATCACATGGTAGGCTTAGTTAAAGCTGACTGGTGTTCAACAGACCCCACTACAGAAAAATCATGTAGCCACAAGTTTTTACAGTGAAGAAAAAACTCCCATTATCAACACACTGTTTTCAGAAAAGTACTATTTCTTCCTTCCTTGCCTTTAGGGTCAGTGGTGGCTCAACACAGGGCACGGAAGGAATGGTTATCAGGAGGGAAAGATTAACGAAAAAAAAAGGACCAGTCCCTCTGCAGTTTGCCTGCTGGACCCTGCATAAGTCCTACAATTGGCTAAGTCCAAAGTGACTTGTTAACAAGGATGGACCAGCCTGATGTCATATGGACAAAGATGAAGCAATTTCTGAAGCTCACCATCTGTGACTAACACCTAATAGGGCGTGCTGTGCTTAGGTCCACAACACTACGTGCACTGAGAGGCTTTGTTGTTTGAACAAAGGCTGTATAACCATAACTCTCACCAGTGTTTGTTTTCCCCTTTTTTTGGCATTTCCATCACTTTTTAAGGCACACACTCTTTATTAAAGTAATTTGTAAAATCAGCATGTTTTACTATTTTTATCTAAAAGTCCTGTGTTGTGCATTTTATGGAGATTAATTTAAAGTTTTGGCAAAGACATATACTGTATATGACATTAATAATAATGAGCCTATAATCTGACTGGGTAAAGGGTTTTTTTGAGTAGGCCATCACAAGTAAGGAGGCAGCTAGGGTGTTTTGTTTTGCTAACTTAGAGAAATGAAGATGGGGCTTGTTGGTTTGTGACATCATAAAACTGCTCATTTCATTAAGACAGGGATGTTCAATCAAGTGAGATGGAGGCTAAGACACGGTAGGTATTATTTTCAGACAGTCGGTAAACCATAAAAACACCCTTTTGCACATAATGGCACCTTTAAGGCAGTGTGTCCACCAAACGTGTTTTATCCACTGTGGGCAACTATTTTCTATTCATTCTCTATGTAGTCCTGCATCTACAGTGCTGAGCGCCCTTGACGCTGAAACGCTCTCAGTGGTGGCTGCCTTTTGTCGCAGCGCTCAGGGCTGAAAAAGTTCAACTTTTCAGACTACAGCAGAGCTCGTCAATGTCAGACCTTTCTAAGCGGCCAATCAGAATTACAGAAGGACGGGAGGTTAATTGGCATCAAACTGGGGATTCTAAATTGTCCTTAGGTATGACTGTGAGAGTGAATGGTTGTGTGTCTCTCTGTGTTGGCCCTGCGATGGACTGGCGATCTGTCCAGGGTGTACCCTGCCTCTCGCCCAAAGATGTTGGGATAGGCTCCAGCCCCCCCGCGACCCGAAAAGGATTAAGCGGAAGAAGATGGATGGATGGATGGGACATAGGACGCCGATACAGGAAGACAAGAACGGTAGGATGATGGGAAAGAGGCTGAACTTTGCTGCATCAAACAACCCAGAATTCTTTGATCTTTGTTATTTAGAGACTGCTATTAAAAAGAAAAAAGAAAAAGAAAAAGCAGAACTGCTGAGCTGTGAGTGACAAGCTGTTGCTAGGATACAGGGCACAGACTTTTTTCCAGAGTGTAGCGCACAGGCGCTGAAAAAAAAGATGTTCATGGAGGTCGGGCGACAAAAAACATCTTTGGTGGACACGCAGCCTAAAGTGGTCATTGACTGAAAAATTGTGTTTTTGTAGGTTTTAACTTTCTGAAATTTGTCTATTCTCTTAAAAACATGCAGCCTTTATCTCGCTTTTTTTCTCTAAGAAGACATTTTTAACCATTTCGGTTATTTTCCTGTATGTTAAGAAATGGAAAAGGTCACTAAAAGGTAAACACCACTAACCTTGGTACCTGCCCACTGTTCTATTATTAGCCAGCATAGCTGTCTGTCATGTAAATGGGTGGGAAGCCAAACATGTTAGCTTAATGGCTAAAAGTGGTACTAGGAAGCTCGTGTTTATATTGTTATTTTCTTAAGATTTCAGTGATCCTAATAGACATCACTGTTTCCACCTGTTCACTAACCCACAGTCAATATTATATCTTGTATCATTCTGGCTTATTCTATGATATTTTCTCCATGGTGTTACATTGTTAGCTCTGTTAACATCACCAAGGCAACTAGCTGAAGCTAGCCTTGGTGTGAATCTTGACTAGTCTCAGCTCATTCACAAATGTTTGTTTCTTATTGTACACCAGGGACTGGTTATGTCCTATCAACCACTGAAACCACACACCCATTCCCTCCAGTGATGCATTATTTCATTCATTGTCTGAGACAAATTTACTGTACATTAGTTGACTCCAAGGGAGGCAGCCAATGTTAGCAACAGTGACATAACAGGGAGGGTGGAGCTGAATGCAATCTGAGAGATTTAAAGAGACATGCACTGAAATCAGCTATTCTCAGAAAGGCTGCAAATAAAATGCTGCAATAATTAAAGAAAATCTGGACAAAATATGTCACAAATATTTCATAAAGACATGCTAGCTGTTAAAATGTGTAAAAAAAAAAAAAGTGCAATCAATGACCCCTCTAAGAGAGAATGGATTGGGATTAACTTTACTGGCCACAGATATCACTGAAAACAATGACTTTCAAAATGTATTTAAGCTTGTTCAAAAAGGATTTTCACAGCCTAGGAAGAACGTACTTGACTGAATCTGTTGAATAGAGATTTTTTTTTAAATATGAGGTAAAGAAAACGTCACACAGATTCAATCCTCACATTTCATGAATCCAAAAACCCCTAACGTGCATGCGGCAGCAGTGGGGAATCAGCTCTCCAGTCTTGAGACTGACCACAGAGCGCAGCTTTAAAAGAAGAAGCTGGCAGCAACAGTTTGGCTCCATGCTTGACAGTTGGGCAAATAAATCTCTACAGGGACAAACAAACAATCAAATTTATGGCAACATTATCAGATATGGCAACATTGGCAGTCCGCGGGCCTTGAACCGAATCCAGGGCCTCTTACGCTGGTGGAGAAGGCTCTCAGCAGAAGCCAAACTTGCAAATGCAGAGCCAGCAAAGACGGGCACCCAAACCCCTCTGCAGCGCTGCTCATTTTAAAAGGAAGATTAATATCAGTCCCACATTTTATCTTGTTTATTACAGCAAAATTAATTCTTAATTAAACTGAGTAGTGGTGCTACACTTGGAGTTCTGCTATCGTGACAACGCAACACTAAATCTGGATTAATTTCAAATAGATTAAGAAAGAAAGAGCTGTAATAGATGCAGTGAAGCAAGCCTGAGGCATAAACTGGTAGTAAAACTTGATTATGATTGTCATAATTTACTTAGCCTCTATTTCTAACACAATACAACAGCAAAAAAAGTTGACTCACCCATCGTTTCTATCATTTTTAGAAATCCAGATGAATTCACTTTCCTCCCCGCCTTTCAAGGCCTGAAAAATTAACAAGCAAAAACTAAAAATAAGGCCAATATACACACATTTTCATGATTTTCTTTGTTTTCAAAATGCAATAAGAACAGAAAAAAGGCTCGTGCTCATTGTACCCAACTTCTTAAACAATCCTCTGTTCCAGAGGTCAACATTAAAGCGAGAACAGATTCATTTCCTTTCTGTCAGGCCTGTGTTTATCTCTCAAGAGTGCTTCAGCATAAGCTTCAAAGACTATGCTAAATAACAACTGTCCCGGTCTACTCAGTCGGCCGCTGGAGCAGCTGCTTGTGGTTCCATTATATTTGACTAATTTTATTGATGGATTAACACGCAGCAATTTACATCCCTGGATTTCTATTCATTTGCTGTGATGGAGGCTGTGGCATGTGCGGAACATGCGTCATGTCCACAGCAGGTATTACATATGGGAAGCTATTTTTCTCCTATCAGACCAGCAAAGCTATTTATTTCTGTAATAATCAATAACTGTGAGCAGGTGAAAAATTGCATCAAGCAGTTTGTGATGTTTCTAAATCTTTCATGCCCCACGAATTTAAATATAGGTGTTTTTATAACAGGAGGCAGACTATACATATTATGCCCCTACCAAATGCATAATGGATTGAAAAAGCAAGAAAAAGAACAAGCAAGTAAAAAAAACATAAAAGTGTGTGATTACGAACATTAGGATTCTTGCTGCCTTTATATTTCTCTACTTTAAAAGCTAATGGCCATGTTTGAAATAGGTGATGTGGTTTAGATTTCAATTATTCTGTGAACGTGTGGCAGCTGTTCAGCGCTCAAACAGGGAATGTCATAATTGACTTTAGGAGAGGCTTTGTTACAAGCATGACATGACTCAGGAAGACATCACACGATTAAAGGAGATCGGTCAGATAATTAAAAGCCCCGTATAGACTCTCAGAATAGCCACACTTATATGCACCGCGGCACAGCCTTGTTTATGTTCACTCCACACACATTTCCTTCCATAATAGAACAGTCATACTTTTCATGCTGGGTGACAATCTGCAGACAAAGAGACATGTCATTTTTTTGCCCACTGGTTCAGTAAAGTACTGGACTGCTTCAGTTTGGTGAGAAAAAAGGGCTCTAATTATGCCTATTTATTGCACATCATGTTGTGTTGTTTACAGTCATGATGTTCTATCAGATGTTATACATTTTGATCACCTCCTGCCACAAATTACAAATGGATGGATGAAAAGATCATAGTTTTCAAAGTCATAGCCCTGTAATCCTACAGTATTAGAAATATAAACTGGCATGTATTGGTTTCAATTACGTGAGTGCACTGCTTTGATACATGTGAACTATACCATCTATAAGGTAATAGCGATTGATTCTGGTGGCTGCACATAGCATATAAAGTGACTTCTAGTAATTTAGTGAAGGACTGATGAGTCTTAAACATTAACCGTTTGCCTCAGAAAGTGATCGTTGAAGTTATGAGTCTACAAACTGCTAATAAGACAAGATGTCATTTCAGATGCCTCTGACTGTAAATTTAACCCAAAGAAATATGCTGCAAAAACTGAAATCAAAGAAAGAGGAAATCTTGATGCACTCAAAAAAAGCATTGTGGCACATAAGTATTTGTATCAGTTTGAGTTACTACAAGTATAAATTTTATGCACTCAAATTGTTTAGAAATTGGGTAAATATATTAATTATCAAAACAGTTTAATTTACGCAGTTAAAATGCATGAAACAAGTTTAAATATGGTATGCTGTGAAACAAGCCACATTAATTTTACGTAGGGTTGGGAATCACCAGAGGCCCCACAATACAATATTATCACGGTACTTGGGCCGCAATGCGATATTAGCACCATCTTATGATGCGCTCAGCATTGCAGTATCATATGCTGCCATTTCCAATCCACTCTCTGTCTTGTTCAACTCCCGGCTAGATCTAAGGAGTCTGTTCTTTGCTATGTTGACCTAACCAGGCACTGAGCATTTAGCAACACCTAGTGGACTGAAAAGTAAACTGGCTTTCATTACTCTGGTACCTAAATAGGTAAGTTTGTATTTGTAACATTTATTAATCATTTTTAAAACTAAATACATTATCTTTGATAATAAATCAACTAGCTCAATCAAGAACCTCTCAATAAACGATGTAGAAATTGAAAGGGTGTTTAAGACAAAGTTTCTCAGAGCAATAATAGGCAATAGATTAAGCTGGAAGGAACATATAAACTATATTAAATCTAAAATATCAAAATCAGTTACAATTTTACATAAAACAACATATTTTTTTAAACCAGCCATCCCTATACACCTTGTATTGTTCCCTCATTCTTCCATACATGACTTACTGTGTGGAGGTGTGGGGGAACACATACAAGACAACCGCAAACCCAGTCTTCATTCTCCAGAAAAAAAAAAACATAAGAATGATTACAAATTCTACCAGCAGAGAACCAACAAATCCAATCTTCATCAACCTGAAAATACTAAAATTCCAGGACTTGGTAGAATATAAAACTGTTCAGCTCATGTACAGAATCAAAAATCAACAGCTGCCAAACAATATAAGATAAGATAAGATAAGATAAGCCTTTATTAGTCCCACAACGGGGAAATTCCAGGATTGCAACAGCACAGGGATAGCAACACTCAGAGCAACAATCAGAAGGCAAGAAAAAGCAAGCAAGCAATATCCAAAGGTTTTTCCACTGGAGGGGAATTACACATAACCTCAGAGGAATATGTATATTCAAAATGACAGCCATAAGAACCAATCTTAAATTTCATTGAATTTCATCAAAGGGTGTAAGCATATGGAATAGATGTAGTGAAGAAATGAAAACATGCAAAACTAGAAAAGCACTTAAGAGAGCACATACCTCCACCAAGGCTCCTTCCATCCCTCATGGATCACCTCCAAAATGTAATGGGTTTGTTTTGGAGGATTCTTGCTAGCACACTGTGAGAAGAGCCTTGGTGGAGGTATGCATTCTGGGATCATCACCAAAATGTTATGGGTTCCCCTCTAGCCCAAGAACCACATCTGGTGAAAATTTCATCCAAATCCATGCAGTAGTTTTTGTGTAATCCTGCTGCACAAATAGAGCCAAGGTCCTTGGTGGAGGTATGCACTCTTAGATCATCACCAAAATTTAATGGGTTCATCCTTGGCCCAAGGGCTACGATGATTCTATGAATAATTTGTTTGTCAGTGCATAACAGTCTGCTTTATTACCTCCGCCAGGCCGAAAAGGCCAGGAGGAGGTTATGTTTTTGCCGGGGTTTGTCTGTGTGTTTGTCTGTGTGTTTGTCTGTCTGTCTGTCTGTTTGTCTGTTGGTTAGCAAGATAACTCAAAAAGTCTTGGACGGATTTCCATGAAACTTTCAGGCGTTGTTGGAAATGGTACAAGGAAGAACTGATTAAATTTTGGGGATGATCCGGATCACCGTCTGGATACAGAAATTTTTTAAAGCATTCTTTAACACTGTGACATACAGCTATTTTCAACATGTGCGCAGGCGCAATGGAGGGCGCTGGTCATCGTGTCTGACCAACATAAACTCCGCCTTCTTCAACGTTTTAGGCACAAAAGCACGCGGAAAACTGTGTTTGCGCGACGCTGCAAAAGCTGAGACGGGCAGCTGTCCACCGCCGGATTATTTGGCAGAAATTCCCCGGCCAGCCATAGGCGCTGCGCAAAAACGAGCTGCTCGGCAGCGTGCTGTGTGCCTGTGTTTGCGCAACACTGCAAAAGCTCAGACGGCCAGCTGTCCGCCGCTGGATTATTTGGCAGAAATTCCCCGGTCAGCCATAGTAGCTCCGCAAAAAGAAGCTCTCTGCCGGGGAAGTTTCCAAATCATCTTTGGCCGCGGAGCGCAACCCCAATAAAGATAAAGATTAGATGTACCACGAAGGTCGAGTGCAAGCAAGATGTTTGTGTCTGTGAACATTCCGTCTTTTGGCGAGTTGATACGTAACAATGTTTACAGTTTGATGAGAAGGTTGCTGCCATGTAACAATCATCTTATATCAGCAATTGTCAACTCGTCACTCACACTTTAGCATTTGGAAGTGGTGGCGTTCCATTTTATACTGAGTAAAATATTGTATGTTATTGTTGTTACAAGACCGCCGACTGTCTGCTGATATACTTTTATTTATTTTCTACTCCTTTTAGTTCTGCATTTAATATGAACCCTGAGTTTGAAATAAACGTTTGAATTTTGAATAAAACCCATGCCAACCCGTCTACCTAATTGGCATCCGTCAGTGAAGCCCTCAGTGCTGCTTTCAGTGATCTAAAATGCTCACATAACCCATTGGCCTGTGGGTTGTACGCAGTTGTGTCATGACTTCTTTTGTTTTTTCTTTTGAATTCTTGGATGGAACATGGGTGGCCAATATAAGCTGCGGATTCAGCCATCACATATTTCGGATAACTTATGTTGAACTGTATAATCAGAGGAGCTATTGTCTAATTTGACCTTGTTGGATTTTATTACCCCCTTTGTTATATTATTCACTTTCTTTTAACCTGTACTCTTAATCTATTCGAAATAAAGACTAATTCATTCATTCATTCAATTGCAACACCCCCAGCCTGGGAGTTTGCAGATGCAGGACATGGACACAACACCAACACTTCAGTTTATTACCTCCACCAAGGAGGTAATGCTTTTACTACTGAACCACTAATCCTGTCATTGTGAATCCAATTGCTACTCAGATGTTTTCATGGTCAAGGAATCTGACAACGTACACACAAACACTATATGGGGGGAACTGTGGCGCTTGGCGGAGGTCTGCGCTCTCCGAGTGCTTTTCTAGTTCATAATTACCTCCGCTAGGCCGAAAAGGCCAGGAGGAGGTTATGTTTTTGCCGGGGTTTGTCTGTTTGTCTGTCTGTTTGTCTGTTGGTTAGCAAGATAACTCAAAAAGTCTTGGACGGATTTCCATGAAACTTTCAGGCGTTGTTGGAAATGGTACAAGGAAGAACTGATTAAATTTTGGGGGTGATCCGGTTCACCGTCTGGATACAGGAATTTTTTAAAGCATTTTTCAACACTGCAGGCCGAAAAGGCCAGGAGGAGGTTATGTTTTTGCCGGGGTTTGTCTGTGTGTTTGTCTGTCTGTCTGTCTGTCTGTCTGTCTGTCTGTCTGTCTGTTTGTCTGTTGGTTAGCAAGATAACTCAAAAAGTCTTGGACGGATTTCCATGAAACTTTCAGACGTTGTTGGAAATGGTACAAGGAAGAACTGATTAAATTTTGGGGGTGATCCGGTTCACCGTCTGGATACAGGAATTTTTACCTCCGCCAGGCCGAAAAGGCCAGGAGGAGGTTATGTTTTTGCCAGGGTTTGTCTGTTTGTCTGTCTGTCTGTCTGTCTGTCTGTTTGTCTGTTGGTTAGCAAGATAACTCAAAAAGTCTTGGACGGATTTGCATGAAACTTTCAGGCGTTGTTGCAAATGGTACAAGGAAGAACTGATTACATTTTGGGGGTGATCCGGTTCACCGTCTGGATACAGGAATTTTTTTAAAGCATTTTTTTCAACACTGTGACATAGGGCCATTTTCAACATGTGCGCAGGCGCAATGGAGGCCGCTGTCGTGTCTGACCAACACAAACTCCGCCTTCTTCAACGTTTTAGCCACAAAAGCATGCGGAAAACACTGCTGGCCTCGGACCCCCAGCGTACCTGTGCCAGCCATAGGCGCTGCGCACATTGCGCTGGTCGTCGTGTCTGACCAACACAAACTCTGCGTTCTTCAACGTTTTACACACAAAAGCACGCGGAAAACACTGCTGCCCTGGGCCCGCCAGCGTGCCTGCTTTGGCGACACGCTGCAAAACCTGACACGGACACCTGTCCGCCGCCCCATTATTTGCCACAAATTCCCCGCCCAGCTATAGGCGCTGCGTAAAAACGACCTCTCTGCCGGGGAAGACTAAATTCTGTTTTGCCGCCGAGCGCAACCCCAATATAATATAAAACCCACGACCAATCTGCATCCGTCAGTGGAGGAGATGGACACACCAACACTTCAGTTTATTACCTCCGCCAAGGAGCCAATGCTTTTACAACCGTAAAACAGGGCTATAAGGAACGGCGGGGTAATATGGGACACTTTTCTAAATGTAATTCTGCTTTTTTAATTTTGCTTCCGCCTAGATTTGATGAAGGATTCATGGATATTTGACAATAACAACACAACTCAGCGTCCTGCTCAAAATAAAAAAAGCAGAATTACATTTAAAACATTTCCCACAAAAGTGTCCCTTATTAACCCGCCGTCCCTTATAGCCCCATTTCACACTACTCAACCACTAATCCTATCACTATCACATTGATTGCCATTCATTAATTGTCTGTTTATTGCACTGTCCATGTCAAATAAACAAATAATCATTCTGAATCCAATTGCTAGTCATATCTTTTCATGCTCAGGGAATCTGAAAACGTACACACAAACACTGTATGGGGGGAACTGTGCCGCTTGGCGGAGGTCTGCGCTCTCCGAGTGCTTTTCTAGTTTAAAGCATTTTTTCAACACTGTGACATAGGGCCATTTTCAACATGTGCGCAGGCGCAATGGAGGGCGCTGGTCGTCGTGTCTGCAACACAAACTCTGCGTTCTTCAACGTTTTAGGCACAAAAGCACGCGGAAAACACTGCTGGCCTGGGCCCGCCAGCGTGCCTGTGTTTGCGCGCAACTGTAAAACCTCACACGGGCAGCTGTCCGCCGACAGATTCTTTGGCAGAAATTCCCCGGCCAGCCATAGGAGCTGCGCATTTGGCAGAAATTCACCGGCCAGCCATAGGCGCTGCGCAAAAACGAGCTCTCTGCCGGCGAAGCTTCTAAATTCTCGTTTGCCGCGGAGCGCAACCCCAAAATAATATAATATAAAACCCACGGCAACCTGTCTACCCAATTTGCATCCGTCAGTGGAGGAGATGGACACAACAGCAACACTTCACTTTATTACCTCCGCCAAGGAGGCAATGCTTTTACTACTGAACCACTAATCCTATCACTATCAGATTGATTGTCATTGATTAATTGTGTGTTTATTGCACTGTCCCTGTCAAATAAACAAATAATCATTGTGAATCCAATTGCTAGTCATATGTTTACATGCTCAAGGAATCTGAAAACGTACATACAAACACTGTATGGGGGGAATTGTGGCGCTTGGCGGAGGTCTGCGCTCTCCGAGTGCTTTTCTAGTTCTAATAGCTCTCTTCTGGGGCATAAAAATTGGATTTGTGATAGTTCTATAAGTTCTACCCCAAACCCCCACACAGTATGAGTGAACAATATAAGATGCATTGTGAATTTTGGTTGAGAATGTATTTTGTTTTATTAAGTATTCCTATGGACTTTGCTATTTTAAAAATTATATATATATATTTTTTTTAATATTGATCTACAATTTGAGAAGGAATGCTTATCTCCATTTTTGTATATTGGGATCACTTTTGCTATTTTCATTCGGTTGGAAAATATACCGAGACAATTACAGGTACATCTCAAAAAATTAGAATATCATGAAAAAGTTCAATATTTTTTGTCACTCATTTCAGAACGTGAAACCCATATATTATATAGATTCATTACACAGAGAGTGATATATTTCAAGTGTCTATTTATTTTAATTTTGATGATTATGGCTTACAGCCCATGAAAACCCCAAATTCAGTTTCTCAAAAAATTAGAATATTACATAAAATTAATTAAAAAAAATAGTTTTTTTAATACAAATGTGGACCGACTGAAAAGTATACCCATGTACACACTCAATACTTGGTTGGGGCTCCTTTTAGATTAATTACTGTATGAACGTGGCGTGGCATGGAGGTGATCAGCCTGTGGCACTGCTGAGTTGTTATGAAGGTCCAGGTTGCTTTGATAGTGACCTTCAGCTCGTCTGCATTGTTGGGTCTGGTGTGTCTCCATCTTCCTCTTGACAATACTCCATAGATTCTCTATGGGGTTTAGGTCAGGACTTCTGACTTCTGGTGTCAGAAGTGGGGTATGGAGCAGATGGAAGCCAGAATCAGAGCAGAGATTCAGCAGCTGGAGCGGTTCATCGCTCAGTTGGGAATGGACGACAGAGCTGATACACCAACCCCCGGAGTTGCTCGCCGGGATGAATGGAGTAGCGGACCCGACGGGATCAGCGTACGCTGCCTTCTGCCTTTCTCAAGGTAGGACGGGCCAAGCAGAGCAGATCAGCCCCGCTTCCCGCCCTTTTCAGGGCAGGATGGACCGGCGATTCCACTGCGACCAGGGCGGCGATCGACCAAGAGGCGACCGTCCCACCCATCCACCAGCGGGCCAAACTTCCCCACTTTAACAGTGAAACCCTGCTGGATGACTATCTGGTCCAAGTCGAGCTGGCTGCTGCGTTGAATGGCTGGCCACCCGAAGAGACCGCCAAGCAGGTCGCACTGGCCCTGGAGGGAAGGGCTCTCTGCACGCTGTCCGATCTCCGGCCTGAGGAACGTCGCAGCTGGCCAGCGCTACAAGGAGCGCTACAAGGAGCGCTCCGGAGGTGGTTTGGGAGAGCGGCCAACACTGAGCACACCCAGGAACAGCTGGCCAACTGCCGGCGAGGCAGCCGAGAGAGCGTGGGAGCCTATGCAGCGGACATACGGCTGCTGACACGGCGTAGCTACCCAGATTTCAAGCCGGGGGCAGTGGAGAAGCTCGCCTGGCCCAGCTCCAGAGCCACATCCGGATTCACGCCGTGAACAGCTGGGAGACGGCTGTGGCAGAAGCGGAGCGGATGGAACCGCTAATGGATTGTGCAGCTGATGCGTCGGCACAGAGGCAGAGAGCCTTCCAGGCCACAGCTGAGAGCGAGGAGGAGGAGGAGAAACTGCGCCGGACCACAGTGGCACGGCCAAGGAGAAGACGACCACGGCAGCGCGAGGAAAGGTGCTTCCGCTGCAGGGAGCCAGGACACATTGCGCAGTAATGCCTGGCACCCACCCCGCGACAAACCGGTCCCGCGACAAACCGGCCCCTCGCCAACGTTAACTAGAGCGAGATGACATGGATGGGGACCTGCCACCTCCCACAGACATTTTCCTCGATGAACTGTCTCCACGTGTGGGCCGAATTGGACACTCGCTAGGGATGTACCTACAGTCCAGCCTGGACAACACACCAATCCGGGCCCTGATCGACACCGGTTCTACCATCTCCCTGGTCCGACCCGGAGTGCTGCCAGGTATGGACGAGGCTGAACCGCAGGGGTGGGAACCCACTGGGTGCTGCGTCACCACAGCCACCGGTGAGCGGGCCAGACTGCGAGGACGGCAAGTTCTTGTGGTGGGGGTTGCCGGCCAGAACACAAACCACCCATTCTGGCTGGCTGACATTCAAGATCCCTGCATTATTGGACGCGATCTGCTCGCAGCATGGAACACAAAAACTGACACTGCCAGATCATCCCTCCTGCTGGGGGCTTGGACCATCATGCTCTGCAGCAGGGCCCAGAGGAGGAACCCGAGGGCCTGCGTTATCGAGGGGCCGCCAGGGTGGGCCGAACCGAGCGGGTCACCACGAGAACTGAACACAACGGCGCCACCAGCATGAACAGAGGGAGTGCGATTACCAATAGAGACAGCAAAGGGGAGGGCCACAGAGGAGCGGGTCAATGTGTCAGCAGAAACGCAGCAGGCGGTCGAGGAATTGTTCCAGCAGAGCTGAAGCGGACTGGAATCGGGACAGAGATGCTTGCTGCGGGAGCTGTTGGACTGCTACAATGACGTCTTTGCTGCCAAGGATGAGGAGTGCACCCGAACCAGCTTGGTACAGCATGGGATCGACACTGGTGAGACCAAGCCGATCCGGCTCCGCCCCCAATGTCTGCCTTTTTCAAGGTGGGCAGTGGCAGAACAAAAAATATGGGAAATGCTGGAGACAGATGTTATTAAGCCCTCCAGCAGCTCCTGAGCAGCACCGGTGGTTCTGGTTAGGAATAAGGACGGTTCGTGGCAGTTCTGTGTCGATTACCGGTGCCTGAATGACGTCACCCGCAAGGATTCCTACCCCCTGCCCCGCGTCGATGACGCACTGGACTACATCATTGGCTCCAGCTGGTTCAGCACGCTGGACCTCCGCAGCGGCTATTGCCATGTAGAGCTGTCACCTGAGGCTCACCAGAAAACAGCCTTCTCCATCGGGCAGGGCCTGTATCAGTTCAAGGTGATGCCGTTTGGACTTTGCAACACCCCGGCTACCTTTGAATGTCTGATGGAGCGAGTGTTGGCTCACGTGCCCCGGAGCTGCTGCATCGTTTACCTGGATGACCTGCTGGTTCACGCAGCTGACTTCGATGGCGCCCTGTCCAACCTCCGGGAGGTATTGGACGCCATCCAACAGGCCGGGCTGTGGCTACACCCACGGAAATGCCACTTATTTTGGCGGGAGACCACCTTCCTGGGCCACGTTGTCAGCACAGCAGGAGTTGCCACCGATCAAGAGAAAGTGGCAGCGGTGAAAAACTGGCCAGTGCCGCGGGATGTGGGAGAGCTACAGAGTTTTCTCGGACTGGTCTCCTATTATAGGAGATTTGTGAAAGACTTCGTCATCATCGCCAGCCCGCTGCATCAGCTGACACAGAAGGGCCATGCATTTCAGTGGAGTGAAAGCTGTGCTGCTGCTTTTTCCCGGCTTTGCTCAGCGCTCATCAGAGCCCCCATCCTGCAGTATTCCGACCCGAACCACCCGTTCATCGTGGACACAGACACTAGCAACCAGAGCATTGGGGCGGCGTTATCCCAGGAGGGAGAACACGGAGAGCAGGCAGTTGATTTTTTCAGCCGCATTCTCAGCAGAGCTGAAAGGAATTATTGCGTTACTCGCCGAGAGCTGTTGGCTGTCATCCAGGGGCTTTGCCATTTTCGCCCGTATGTGTACAGGGGGAGGTTCCAGCTCAGGACGGATCATGCTTCCCTGACCTGGCTGCTGAACTTTAAAGAGCCAGATGGACAGTTGGCGAGATGGCTGGAGGCACTGCAGGATTATGATTTTCTGATTGTGCATCGGGCAGGTCGCCTCCATGCAAATGCTGACACACTGTCTCGGTGTCCCTGTGCTGCGGAGGACTGTCGGCACTGCCAGCGGGCAGAGGATCGAGACCAAGCCGTCCCACGGGTTGCTGCTCTCCGGACCGCTATGAGCAGGAATAACACAGCGGCACACAGCTCCTCCTCGGATAATTAGTCAGCTATCCCCAGCGATGACGTCACAGAGGCCCTAGGCGCGCAGCAGCTGCAGAGCGAGCAGGACAGAGATCCGGTCATTTCCCGGGTTTGGCAGTGGCTAGACGCGGGCCAGCGGCCAGCTGGGAGGCTATGTCTGCGCTGGACCCAGAGACCAAAGCCCTACACTCCCAGTGGACCAATCTCCACTGTCACGAGGGTGTTGTGTATCGGCAGTGGCAGACTCCAGCTGAGCACCGTCACATCTGTCAGCTGCTGGTTCCCCAGTGGCTCTGGCCCAACGTACTCCAGCTGGTCCACGGGGCGGTGGGGGCGGGCCACTTCGGGGTGACGAAGAGTCTGCAGCGTCTTCGAGCCTGGTTCTACTGGCCTGGATGTCACCAGGATGTAGAGCTCCACGTCCATCGCTGCAACACCTGCACGGCTTAGAAGGGGCCGACTCAGCGATCCCACGCCCCCTTGCAGCAGTACCAGGTGGGAGCACCGATGAAGCAGGAAGGAGTGGACATTCTGGGCCCTTTCCCGACCACGGACCAGGGGAACCGCTATGTGCTGGTCACAATGGATTACTTCACCAAATGGCCAGAGGTGCACGTGGTCCCTGATCAGAGCGCTGCCACCACAGCATCAAAACTCATGGACGACATGTTTTGTCGGTTCGGCGCACCGGAAGAGCTACACAGCGATCAGGGTCGGAACTTTGAGGCAGAGGTCTTCGGGGAGGTCTGCAGGCGGCTGGGCATCCGGAAGACCCGGACCACCCCGCTGCATCCACAGAGTGACAGCCTGGTCGAACGGTTCAACCGGACCCTTACCACCCAGCTCGCTGTCCTAGTGGACCAGCAACAGCGAGACTGGGACCTGCATCTGCCCTTTGTTCTGTGGGCATACCGGACGGCAGCACAGGAATCCACCTGCAGCGCTGATGTTTGGGCACGAGCTGCGCACACCGGTAGTCGGAGGTCAAACCGGGGTTGGATTATTTGTTTTGCTTGAAGGAACGTCTCCACAGGGTGCAGGGTGCATGGTCTGGCTCAGGAGCTCCTGGTAGCAGCGGGGAGCCGGCAGAAGCGGGCATATGACTCCTGCTGCCGAGGGAGGGACTTTGCACCAGGAGATCGAGTCTGGGTTTTCTGCCCGGAGCGAAAAAGGGGACTGTCACCAAAACTGGTGAGCCATTGGTCAGGACTGTGCAAGGTCCTACAGCGACTGTCGGATGTGGTGTACAGGGTGAGGCTGCAGAAAAGAGACCGGGTCATGGTACTCCACCGCGACCGTCTCACCCCGTACCAGCCATCCGCCCTGCGGGTGGTCGAGCCGGGGCCTTCATCCCGGCCAGATACTCCGACCGAGGCACAGATGGACACTAAGGGGCCTATACGTACTGGTAGCCGACAACTGCGGCCGCCCCGACACCTGGATGGACTCGTGTTGGACTTTTGAGCTGGACTTTTATTATTCTGGGGACAGAAACCAGTCCAGCGGGGGACAGTGTAACGTCGGGGCTGTGTTAAGGGGGCGGGGATTCTCCCGGCATGCTTTGGCCGCGGAGGAGTCAAAGAGTGTTATTATTCATGTGTTCTTTAAGTGTTACTGCTGTGTCATTATAACGCAGTTATAATGACAAGTCATTGTGGCTGCGTTATAATGACACAGCAGTGTTATAAAGACCAGTCAGAGCAGTGACTGATCATGCATCTGTGTCACCCTCAGTGAGACGGGGGTCTGTGTGAATGACCTCCCCTCCTGTCTGTGTTGAGTGGGTGTGTATAAAATAAAGCCTGTTCATCACTGTCGTCGCTCCTGTCTTGTGTGAACCCTCACAACGTCACAGCATGCTGAAATTATGAGCAGCTATTTCCTGTTACTACGCGTGCGCCGGCATGGCCGTTTTGAATAAGTATGGAAAAATGTCAGAGCACGACGCCAGTATTGCCCAGCCCTAAGGTATTCCCTTTAACTACAATCATCTTTGAAGTTTCACTGTCTCACTGTAACTAACAGCACGCAGAAAATAAGCACACTACGTAGTGCCAAAACGCTCAAATTTTTATCGCGCTATATATAAAATCTGCAACATTTGAATTCACTATATAGTGAGTAGATGATAGAGATGTGTTTTCAATACTGGCTTTTTTTTCTTTCCCTTTATGAGACCTTTGTTTTTGGTTATAGCACATTTAATTCATATGGATAAAAATTTATGAAATACATAAAGCGCTGAAAAAGCCCGAGTCAAATTAAGATTATTTTACTTGAAATAAATATTATCTGGCAACAGGAGGAGATGATTTCTTAAAACAAGGGAAATTAGAATAAATCAGGTGAAATTCTGTTACTAATGCATGGAAAGAAGAAATATCTTGTCAGTCCAAACAAGCCATAGCCACGATTTAAGATATTTCTAAGACTTTTTTTTTTTTTTGCAGTGAAGTAACGTCATTTGAGTAACTCCCCTTCCGACTCTTATTAGTGTTAATTAAGCGTTTGCTGCCACGTTGTTATGCTAAACTTTAGCAACCAATTACCACTGTAGGAAATAAACGGTAAAGTAGCCGTGTAAATCCCGCACTAGCTCGGGCTCGTCGCTGTTTTGAACGCAGTCGCCAGGACAATCCGCTTTTCTCCGCTCCTCCTCCTCCTCCTTCCTATCTCATCCATGTCGCCAAGAAAGCAACAGGCTACCGACAAGGAGACGGTAAAACAAGTTGGACAGGATCACCCACCTGTGGCGGGAAAAAAACAAAAAAAAACAAACACTCCTTTAATTCCCGTAAACGAGTGCTACGTTTTGAAAGCGAGCTGAGGGAGCCGTTACTCTCGGCGCAACAGCGAGCGTCCCAGCCCGATATTCCGCCTCTAATTAGCGACGTTAGAAGCGAACAAAAGCGATGCAGCCGATTGGTTTTAACCATTTTCGTAGCGTTTCACTGGGGTAAAGGTGCCTCAAACGGCCACTTACATGAGTGTGGAGCCTTCGCTGTTCCCGGCGGCCCTTATCCCGTGCTATCCCCCCCTGTTGTCCTGCGGCTAACGGCGCACTGGCTGTGACTAGATGGGGCGTAGGGTAACTCGATCCTCTATGGACATTTTCAGCGAAAGCTGCACCGGAGACTGGAGCTGGGGCTGAAGCGCCCCTTGCTGGCTGCCCTGACACCATGACCCGACGTGTCGCCGCCAGGCCCTGGCAGGAGAGCTGCGTCGAGCGGCCACGTTGTACTCAAGTAAAAGGAGAGTAAAAGTACCTCATGATGACGACTACTCAAGTGTAAGAGTAGTTACCGGAATATTATTTAAGAATGTCTAGTTAAACTTTGGTCGAACCAAGGAACATCTGGGAGGGGAAACAAGGAAGACGTTTTACATTAGAACAAAGTAACATGAGGCTATTCTTTAAAGTTACAACTTTGAGGGAAATACATTGCTAATTTTTTTGATAAATGTCATTCATTTTCATAATAAAGAAAAGTCGTAATGAAAATTGTATGAGGGAAAACCACAAATTTGTGAGAGCACATCTCAAACGCACAAAATAGAAAAAAAATTGCAAATTAATACAAAAATTTTCCAAGTTTACACAGAAAAATGATACAAATTTGTCTAAAAAAATTCCAAATTATAATAGAAAGTAGCAAATTCAAAAGAAAAGCCTTGCACGTTGGCAACACTGTAGTTATCACTGACTGCTTAAGTAACTTTTGGAAGCAGCTCGTGGCGCAGTGGTCGGCACTGTGGCAGCACAGCAAGAAGGTCGTGGGTTTGCGCCCACCCTCAGCCACCGGTGACCTTTTCTGGGTGGAGTTTGCATGTTCTGCCCGTGTCTGTGTGGGTTCACTCCGGGTGCTCCAGTTTCCTCTCACAAGCCGAAGACATGCACGTCAAGTTAATCGGCATCAACTGGGGATAACTTGTCCGTTGGTGTGACTGTGAGAGTGAACGGTTGTCTGTCTCTCTGCGTTGGCCCTGCGATGGACTGGCGAGCTGTCCAGGGTGGACCCTGCCTCTCGCCCAAAGACGCTGGGATAGGCTCCAGCGCCCCCGCGACCCGAAAAGGATTAAGCGGTTGAAGATGGATGGAATACTATGGAAGCCCTAAAGTCATGCATTCATACTATTTTCACTGTTTTCCTTAGATCACACGATTTTTTTGAGATCTCAAGATAACAAATACTGTTTTCCTGAGATGCCAAGATTATTTTTTTTATCTCAAGATCTCAAGAAAATTATCTTGTGATCTCAGGAAAACAGTGAAATACAGTGAAGTACTCAAGTACACACTGCATTACCTTATGATGTAGATTACAAAAGTATGAGTTAGTTATAAAGTTAGTATGAATAAGACCATCATCAACTAAAAAAAAGCTGCTTGATTTGTGAGTAACCAGTGGATTTTTAAGTGTTTTGTGCAACAAAATGATTAAGAAAAACATCTATAGTTGCTTCCTCCAGGGATCGCCACCTTATCGTGGTGGAGGGGTTGGCGTGACCCAGTGATCCCTGGAGCTATGTTGTTGGGGACAACTTGCCCCTGGTCAGGTCTCCCAAGGCAAATTGGTCCTGGGTGAAGGGCCAGGCAGAGAGCAGTCCAGTAGATCCCCATGAAAAAAGTTACATCAAGGACCCAGTGTACCCAAAAGGAGTCAAATGGGTCCGCCCTGTGGTGGGCTCACCACCTGCAGGAAGGATCATGGAGATTATGGTACATCGTGATCCGACGGCAGTCTGGGCTACTCTGTTTGGACTGCTACCCTCGCGACCCGGCTCCCTGGATAAGTGGTAGAAGATGGATGGATGGATGGATGGATGGATGGCTGGCTGGGCGGGCTCTAAATTATGCACTCCCTATTGCAAATTGTTCATTTTCAAAATTTACAAACTTTCACCTGTTTGTATACTGTATTTTATAATTTGCAATGAGGGTTGAATAATTTTGAGTGCAGCTGTATATTTTCCCTAGTAACTCATTATATTTGCTCAAGTAAATATTCTCATGTATCTTTTATCTCCCCCACATAATTGCACTTTTGAGTAGTTTTATTGCAGGCTGCTTTGTTGTCTAACTTGAACACATTTTTGATGGAAACAAACTACACTTTTACTATGGTACATTTGGTCGTATTCTGAACTACTTTTGATTTCACAGCTTTGAAAACTAGTTTGAAATGTGCTTGGTCAAACTGTAATAACATGTTCTTACCAGATATATCTGTCATGAATGCCCCTTTGTGGCAGAGAGAGGAAGGCACCACACGCCAACCGTAAGTTTGCAACATTTATTAAACAAACATAAAGACATACGCAACACTTATGGAAAAGGGAATACAAGTCGTCAAAAAATAGTAAAGGCTAAGGTGAGCGTGATCGCTGCGCTGGCTAACCTGGGAGCAAACGCAAAGGAACAGGCAGCAAAATAGCCAAACTAAGGCGAGAGTGATCGCCAGCCAAACCTGCAAATAAACAGTCAAACATGAAGCGAAAATCAGAGCACTTGCATGTTGAGCATTGAGTAGAGAGTGGATTGAGAACAGGAGGCTACACCATACAGTGGTGCAGTCCCCTTAAAATAGGCATCAGCACAATCAATCACAGATGTGAGCACCTGAGTGAACAGGAGAGGGTGACCTAATTAGACAGTCACCCACAGCTGAGAACTGGGGAGCAGACTGTGGGTGAAAGGTGAGTGTGCCTGGGAGAGAAGGCAGGAGGCTCCAGTCATAAAACCAAAACAAACTGACAAGAAAGTAACAACAGACAGAAAATACACAAAAATACATAGAGGGTCTGAGCACAGGCTCAGACACATGACAATAACTGTGCATCTTTAGTCATTATTGTAAAGTTATAATTTAACTGTTACTGACGTCATGCTTGAAATCCTTTATCTTCTATTTTGGCCTGCAAATACTTTCCTGCCACCTGCTGATTAGTGTGCATGCAGAAGGTTCATACAGCAGTCATAGCCGTTCACTTTTTTAAAAATTCAAACAAATTCTCATTCCAGCAAATTTTAAATAGATTACTAACCCATATTCAGCAAACCATGCATTTATGTGGGCATTTGCAAATTGGTTCATATCAGGTCAGAAAAAAATCCACAGAGGCACAAAACATATTTGAGCTCTGAAATGAATGTTTTTTTCCCCCAAAAACCTGTTTTTAGGCAAAGTAGCTGCAGACTGCCAAACCCTGTTCCATACAAATGCAAAAAATGTAGTAGAAGAGACAAACCGTCTTTATCCAAACACTTCAGTGCTGAAAAGACAGTAGCAGAAAAATTCCTGAGTTGCCTTCATGGAGCCATCAACAGGATATAGCTGAATCACTGTAAATTTGCTCAGAAGGTTATTGCTTAAAATAGACAGGAGGACAGACAGTCATTGTGTTTTGTTTTGTTTTGGGGTTTTTTGCCGGAGGACACTGAGTCTTTGAAATTATTTACTTTGAAAACACCTGGCCTCGGTGGTCCATGGGGTGTGGCGGAGTGTTCCAAGTCTCTCTAGAATATATAAAAAAGAACAACGCTTATATTGTTCCTTTTAGACATATTTGAGTTACAGTTTAATACACAAGAGAGCTACCTCAGGGGAAACGTGGCTAAATTGTCTCAAGCCTCAGTGATTGATTTCTTTCTACTCTCCCAATTATACACACTACTCTTGATAATTTGAATAGTTTTTTTAATTAATAAATAATCACAGGTCGATGGAAATAGTTGTTTATCCCTTTTATCAGTTTTGACTCCAGTGCATGTTGTCAAACCACATAATCACACTCTGTGGACACCCACACTCTTATACACAAATAATGAATGCTGACACCCACTCAAGTTCACGTAAAAGCATTATATTCCTCCAATAGCCAGTGCATTCAAGTTTAATAGTGTGTGGTTTGCGTTTGATTACTTGTGGAGCAAAATATATTTTTAGTACCCTGGGAAAGTGTCACGAGCTGAGCTCTGGTAGTTCTGCTAGACTCAGTCTCATGGCTTTTTCTTTGTATTTATATATATTTGTTATATTTTGTGCCTTTGAGTTTTTGTATTGCTTTCTATTTTTTCTGTTTAGGCTTCAGTTTTGTTTCACTTCAATTTGTAATCATTTATTAGTCTGCATTTGATTATGTTTATTCTTTATATTTATACTGTGGTGTCTTTCTTTGGGCTGACAGCTGTCAGGCTGCATTTCCGGTTTTGTGCTCTGCGTGGGCGTTGCCCTGTCAGCTGTCAAGCCCAGCCACTCCCCCCTCATCTCTTTCAGCTGATCCCAATCACCATTCATTGTTCCCTTTTGCCCGCTCATGTGAACCCACACCTGTCATCATTTGTGTTCCATTCCGTCCGTATTTAAGAACTGCATTTCATTTTCTTATTTGCCGCTGTCTTAATGGTAATCCTCATCTCATCTCCACCAGAGCCCTGCCTTGCTCTGGAGCACAATCTCTGTAAGGTTTTTTCTCCTTCATTTGTATTCTGAGTTTTGAACGCTCTGTTAAACTTTATGTTTGTTGCTTTTTGCAATAAATTGCCCAAACTCACAGTTGACGCGTGGGTCTCATATCTCTCCCCCTGAAGGGCATTCATGACAGAAAGGACATGGCAAGCTACTAAGAGCAGAATTCTCCGTCTGTCTCTGTCCTGTTTATAGGATTATGCACTTAGGCAGCAAATAGCCATGTCCATCAAGTTTGATATGAGCTATAATTTAAAATGAAATCCATCAAATACCTGATGGGATATAATCTGCCACCTGTTAAAATATAATTCAAACTTGACAGCACTAAAACAGCAGTACGTTCCTATATTTTCAGGAGACATCGATGGACAGCCACACATAGGTGCTGATCCACCTTTTGTTCCAAGTTCCCCATCCACAGAAGTTTTTTGTTTCAATGGATGAAAACCTCATAGGAGAGCATGTAGCGACAGGGACATTCGGTAAAATGTCATTTCAACACGGGGGAAAGGATTCAAGCTACTTTCAGAGAGCTGATACAACTAAATCCCTTCACCATTTATATCTTCACTTCCACCTCCTTCTTATCCACCCCAAAACTCCCCTCTAACTCTGACAATAAGCTACGCTTTATGTGGGAGGTCTGACTCAGCTGAATGCTGGAAAAGACAAGAGATTGAGTCAAGATAGAAAGAGAAAGAGAGGAAGAGAAGGGGGGGGCAAGCATCTTAGCACAGTGCTAAGCAGCTTGAGCATTTTGTATTTTTATACCAACCAGTCACAGGCCTTCAGCAGTAGTCATTGTTTGAGGTAGCTCGGTTACATAAGACATCAAATCTGTCATAAATGGCTTTATTTTTTCCATGCATTGTTTCAGGAGTTCGGTTTCATTTTATTTGTTCGCCATTTTGAACAGGCCAGTCCACAGTAATCAGGAAGAATCCCAAGAGTTTAAGTTGATTGCTTCGTGCTAAATGCCGACTGAAGAGCACAAAATTGAATCCCCAAATCAGATTTTAGGGAAGCAGAAAAAATCAAAAGCGGTAAAACCAGTCAGCCAAGTCCAAGGGAGCTATATGCAGTGGATTTGTAAAGGCATTTGAGGAACTGTTTCCATGGCTGCACTGCGTCCGGTGTGGCTTCTCCATGACCACCGAGTGTAACTAATAACGTTAACGGAGGCACTGCCACACTTAAATGGCATGCTGACATGATTAGTGCTATTAGCCACACCTGTGCTTAACAGGTTAAAACGCCTGCAGCTCTTAGATAGCTAATGCAGAACGATTTCCAGCAGTCACGCTCACACAGCTTTATTGTAATTTGGTGCGGAGATTAATCAACGAAGCGATTATTCAAGGACATGGTGATTTGGTTATATATGTACATGAAGGACGACTACTGTATCTCTTCTTTAAAATAAAAAAAGACTACTGCAAAAAAGCTGCATATTCTCTTACTTTATTGAATGTCTACTTGGTATTTGAAGCTGTATTGTGTAATCATTAAAACAATATCCTGAAGGAATCAGTGACTGAATCATACTGGCAGAGTGGAAGCTGCCATTGCCTGACTGTCTTTGTCAGTAAATCTGTCAAGGTTCAGATAGCCTTTGGAACTGAAATTCCCCACATGGTATAAAAACGCTCACAGAAACAATCCAACATAATTTTATTTTATTATCCAAAAGTGCTACTCCAAGAATAATAAAATGGGAAGATTGTGTCTGGTTTTGTGGAGGTAAAAAAAAAAAAAAAATACATCTTTGCAATTCTCATGACATCTTGGAAGAATTTCTTTACTGCATTCAGGGTTAGAGGTAGATAAAATACACAAAAAAGAGAGAAAACTGGAGTTTGAAAATTAGAAGACTGTCCTGATGGTAGCCAAAGATGTTCCCAGCCTTGTGTCAGTAAGTCGTCATTCAGAGTTAGAAAAAAACTGAACATTGAATATTTGGCCTCCTGGTATTTATGAGCAAAGGTCACATGGGTCATAGGTAGTCAATAAGCCTGCTCCTTCTGGGAATGGGAATGTGCAGATGGAATTCAGTGTCCATCTCGGGTGCTTTTGGAAGATTTTGGAGACTTTGCGAGGTCATGTTGTGTCCTGGCGGGCTGAGTCAGGGAAGTATTCTCAGGGTCATCAAAATCAATCGGCCTCTTGGGAGGATGAATGTGCCTGCCAGTTGGCAAGCCAATAGAGGCAGAACACATTTTACACACTGCTGTGATGATTGCTCAACTGCACACTTCAGTTATTTTCTCTTTGTTTTTAGCCTTGACTCGGACCACACATTAATTTATACACTTTAATTACATAAATGTAAATGAGAATAAGTGATTTTGACCATTAATGCTGAAAGCTGTTGGTGAATTTTATTATACGATGAAGAAAATTGTGTAGCAATTGCATTAGATATGTGAGAATCTGCACCTGGACCATTGCTTCACATAGTTCCTTTTTTTCTAATCTGGCCTGGTGGCTTATTACTGACAATTTATTGCCTCCATCTTCTTTTCAAGTTTCTGTAACATTACACTAAGAGGATATTACAACCTGCATCACCTGAAAGAGCTCAGAGAGCCGTTAACCGATGGATGACTCCACAATATCTGACCTCAGAAAATCTGACAGCTGAAATTAGGGGCCTTAAAGCTAATATTTCATAGTGTGTACTACTCTGGGTTTCATTATGCCACAGCCAAGGGCTTTTGAATGCACCTTGAGTCACAGCAGGTGAGGTGAGCTGTTATAACGTCGTGTGAACAGTATTAAAGGAAGCATTAATCAGCTCTGAGGAACAAAATGTCACCATTGGTTAATATATATGAGCAGTCTGTGCCTGTCACTTATACTCTACATTTTAGTCTGCACTCATTATATCACTGGAGTCAGCACGCTTTTTGCAAAGTAAAACTACCAGCCAGACTTTGCAAAACACAGCAGGTGCAATTTCAGAGGACTAATTACAGCATTAGCTTAATGCAAAAAAGGGCCTTGTTGTTGTATAGAAACTATGCTTGTATCCACAAAAAAATATAAAGCTTTTGATGGTTTTAATTACTTTCTAAAACAGACATTTCTTTAGCATTAGAAGCAATAGCACTCCTTACTGATGAAAACAAGAGTAACCATTATAACAGTGATGTGAGCCTATTTGTAAGCGCTAATAATTGATAAGTTTTGATGCTGATATGCTAGCATTTTAGGAAGTATGTTCCATGTTATTAGTGTTGCATTTGCTATGCGTAAGGCATAACAAAAACGGCCTTATTACGACAACCTAAAGCAGCCATTTGCGCCACGCTTTTGACATGATTTGGTATTTAGACCCAGAAGCAGACTACGGACTCCATTAGAAAGTTTAACAATGATTTATTGTGCAGAACGTGACGTGAGGTGCGTGGAGAGTCTGACAACCCTGCGGGGAGAGGGGGATGAGCAACTGTGACAGAAAATGGCACAGACGTAATGAATTGTTGCCTTACAGGTCAGAGAGCTGCAGGTTGTGAAACCGCCGTCGTTCCTCGTCTCCTTCCCGACTGTCGTGACGGGTGAGTGAGTGGAATCCTGGTGCAGATATTTACAGTGAGGGGCTGAGACTCTCCTGAGTCGAGGGAGTAAAAGAGAGATCACTGTACAGTTCATTAATGTCACTTACAGGTGTTGAGCTGGTGACAGGGGCTCCCTTCCGTCGGGAGGACTGAAGCCTGAGTCCGCTGGGAGGACAGGAGATCCAGAACCACCGAGAGGATGATGCCTAAGTCCGGCAGGAGGATGGTCCACCTGTGTACAGGTAAGTGGAGGATAAAATAGAAATGAGGAGGCAGGCAAATAGAAGTTTAATCTTACGGTTTACCACGGTGGAGGAGAGGCTGAGTCAGGAGTGAGGAGCTGTCAGCTGTAGCGTGTTAAGTCGACATCCCTGTGAAGTAGTGAAGCTCTGCTTCCTATTTAAAGGCTGTACAAATGAGAAGTCGCTGGTGAACCTGCAGCAGCTGTGGGGCATAAGTAATTAGGGAGACAGAGACAACACAGTACAGCCAGGACCACGGCAGCTTTGAGCCTTGCACCGGTGCTTTCATATGTTTCTGTCAGTGCATTGTCTGTTTTTCCACTGTTCATCCTCGCCACCTAATTAGGAACTGACTCTGTGCACTGCCTGGGTTGGTAGGAGGGGACTCATTTAAAGTGGATGAGGCTCGGTGCTGTCAAGGCGTGCACCCCTTCGTGGCGCACAAACAGGGAGACTGGTCCTAAATGCTGGACTGTAGTTTGTGATGTTTATTGAGAGACAAGAATAAACACAGCTCAAGGGCTGGCAGATAACAATTACTGATACTGCTGTGACCAAAACATGGTGTGGCAAGGCATCAGGCAGTAGATTGACGTGCAGAAGACACTGTGTGGCATCTATAAATAGCTAGACAAATCAAGAACACCTGTGGACAATCAGTAATCAAAAAACCCCCAAAAAGCTGTGAACACTTAAACTACCAGACCGGTAGTTTAAGTGTTCAAAAAAGACCCCCCCCCCCCCCCCCCCCAAGAGAAAAGGTACAGCAATAAACCACCCCGGATGGGAGGTGGGGTAAACAGGTTAGGAGGGAGCTCCACTCAGGACCCGCACCCATGCTACTCCAGACCCTTGGGCCCCCTTGGCCAAAGAACTAAGCAGTTTGGGCGGCCGGCCGAAGTCCCAGGCCAGACAGACAGCGAGGTGGTATGAGTCGGGTGGCCTGCCAGAGAATATGGGCCACCCAACCCAATGGCTCAGTCTATCAGGCGGCTGACCAGAGTTCTTAAGCCACCAAAACAGAAGGGGTGAACCAGGAGGTGGCTCCCCCAAGGGAAGGCCCGATGAAGGGAAAGAGGGCTGAAGGAGGGGGACCACGACGGTGTCTGGCAGTGGAGGAGGACCCATGACACCCTTGGGCTGTCCGGCAACACCCTCGGTGGTCCCGGACTGAGACATGGTTGCACCCTCAGTGGCTCCGGGTTGGAGCAAGGCTGCACCCTCGGTGGCTCTGGGCTGGAGCAATGCAGCACCCATGGTGGGCTCAGGCTGGGTCAACGCTGCACCCACGGTGGGCCCTGCCTGGGCTAATGCCGCACCCTCGGTGGACCCAGACCGGGCCAACGCTGCACCCTCGGTGGACCCAGACTTTGCCAGTGCTGCACCCACGGTGGGCCCCCGGCTGAAGCGTAACGCCCATGGCGGGCCCATGGCGGGCCCATGCTGCTGGAACGCAGCACCCAAATTGGCTTCAGTCTGGGGCGCAGCTCCCACGACAGTCCCCAACCGGAACACAGCACCCACGGAGACTCAGACAGAGGAGGAGGGACCCAAATGACGACCTCGGGCAGAGGAGGAGCTGCACCCACGGAGGTCCAGGGCTGGGACAGAGTGCCCACGACAACCTCCATTGCGGAGGAAGCTGGATCCACGGCGACCTCAGGTGGTAAGCCTGGACCCACGGAGACATCGGGTGAAGCTGGAACCTTCTCGGCGACCCTGGGGAAAGGCATGGACAAAATAGGAGGACAGTCAGGGTCAGGGTCACCGGCAGCGGTGGAGCCCAGCAAGGTGAGCTCAGGTGCAGCGGACAGCTGCACCCCACTCTCCCCCCCAAGAGTCAGACAAGATCTCTCCAAGACAGATTCAAGAAACACAAAGGAGAGCACTTGCCTGAGCTCGAGCTCCACCGCCGTCCAGGACTCCATCGATCCAGACGACGACGACGTCTTGGGCCCGGTCCTTTTGAGGTCCAGCTCTAACTCTGTTGCGGTGATCTCTGCAACAGGCATGATGGTGAATGCAGTCTCGGTGCCCCCAGACAAAGTGATCCATGCTGGTGGCTCGTCTGGCATGGAAGCTGGGGGTCGGCGCAATGCTGGCACTGGAACTAGGTCCTCCAGGGCCACGGGCTCCTCCAACGTCCGGTGGCTCAATCCTGGGGCCGGCGGACACTCAGAGGCAAAAGGAGGAGACACGGAGAGGGCTGGTGAGCAATTGGTAGTTACAGCAGGCCGTGGGGACTTAGGTGAATGCAAACCCTGAGCCCCACTACCGGGAATCAGGCAAGGCACATCATCAGAAAATAATGGAAAATGAAATGGTACTTGCCTGTTTTCCCGAAGTTCAACATTCCTTGCTGCAGCAGGTGAAAATTCATCCCTCTCCATGGCTACGGTGAACATGGGCCCCTCGGAGGATTGTGGAGGAGCTGCCCCGTTGTCACGGAGACGGATGGACCCGTGGGAAAAACAGAGGACCTCTCGGCAGCAGAAGAGGACGCCAAAGTGGAGCAAAAAACAGTAGCTACAGGACAGGATGAAGCTGATGATCCAGCCAGAGAAGAGAGAGAGCTGAAGACTGGACTGCTGAGGGGGGCTTCTGCTTTGGTGTTGAGGAGGTGGCTGCCGGAGAGGTGGAAGGATTCTTCCGGTGGTCCGGAGCGGGACGATGGTGTTGTGGAGCTGATGGAGCAGGAATGGGCACCGGAGACTGGTGAGAAGCCGAAACAACAGAAACCCGGGAGCGCCTCCCCTTCGGCCCGAGCCCAGGCTTCTCCGGGGAATTCCTCACCATCCCGCCATTTTTGTGTTGCAGTGCCACCACCAGAGAAATCCTCTCCACTCCCTCAGCATGCTCCAAAAGCTGAGGCAGCACTCCCATCCCAGGCGCATCGGGTAACCGCATCCACCTGCTGAGTCTATGATGATGAACAAACAGCTGAGTGAAAAAAAAACACAAAAAGGGCAAAAATTCACTAACTGTAGCAGCTGGGTGTTATTCCTGGCGGCCGTTTTCTGTCATGAACGGCCCTTCTGGGGCAGAGAGACAGACCCACGCACTGGACTGCAGTAGTGATATTTATTAACTGAGGCAAACAGAAAATCCAAA
Source organism: Pholidichthys leucotaenia (assembly GCA_020510985.1). Lineage (NCBI taxonomy): Eukaryota > Metazoa > Chordata > Actinopteri > Cichliformes > Pholidichthyidae > Pholidichthys > Pholidichthys leucotaenia. Next base: position 183,918,100 of record CM035836.1, on the reverse strand, counting down.
ACTGTGCAGAGAGCACAAAAATACAAGTGAAGGTAACTTACAGGGAAAGCACTCCAGAGTCAAAATTGCTCTGGAGTTGACGAGGAGACAACTTAGTAGAATCAAGACAGCCACAGTGCGAGAATAAACTGGCAGTGCTTAAATAGCTAACAACATGAAAACAAATGAGGAGCAGGTGCAGGCAGATGAGCGGGCAGGTGACCTAATTACACAACTGCTCACAGCTGAGATGTCTGGGAAACAGACAATGAGTAAATGGTGGAAGTGTCCGGACAAGGAGAAAGGGCACTTGTGTCACAGAACCAAAATATAAACAGAAACTGACAAAATAATAGTAACAGACATAAAATACTGAGAAATAAATTAAGAGTCTGAGCTCGGTGAAGACACCGTGCTTAGACTCAGGACAAAAATAAGAGGTAAACCAAAAGTCAAGACAGGAATAACTAGAAAAGCACTCGGAGAGCGCAGACCTCCGCCAAGCGCCACAGTTCCCCCCATACAGTGTTTGTATGTCTGTGTACGTTTTCAGATTCCTTGACCATGAAAACATATGACTAGCAATTGGATTCACAATGATAGGATTAGTGGTTCAGTAGTTATTGACAAAAATGGCATTTTCCGTAATGGCGGTTTTCTTCTGGACGGTGATCCGGATCACCACCAAAATGTAATCATCTGTAAGATACCCCATTTCTGACAATCTGTGAAAAGTTCATGAAAATCCGTCCATAACTTTTTGAGTTATCTTGCTAACAAACAAACAAACAAACAGACAGACAAACAAACAGACAAACAGACAGACAAACCAACGCCGATGATCACATAACCTCCTTGGCGGAGGTAAAAATCACAACATGACCATAAAAATAATAATATTCAAAACCAAACATAACAGTAACCATGATAATAATAGTGAAAACCAAACAAGACCAAAACCATGATAATACTAATAATAAAGAAAGTATAAACATGAACTAACAGCAAGGCAAGGGCTGAGCTCATGTCCTGATCACAGCAAAAACTCAAAAACCCAAGAAAAGATGGGGACATGGCTCAGCCCATGTCGAAACCCTTACAGGTGCGAAGTTTGGCGCATTCGTATTATGGTGCATTTTCTACCAATGAGCCTTTGATCAGTAAAGTAAGTCTAAAGTCAGCAGCACATTATCAATTGCTATCTCAGCAATGTGTTTGAAAGGCAAAAACGTGCACATACTGTATGCCTGTTACTGTGATGATCAGGCGAGTGTGCTCCCCCTCCCCTCCTGTTCCTGTCTTCTTGGCTCCGGAGTATCAGCTACACCTGCGTGATCACACACCTGCTGCATCCTAATGACCCAGCGTATTTAAGAGCCAGCGTGTAGAGAACCCATCACTGGATCGTTAGGTTTGCTACCAAGAAGACATCTAAGCCTTTTATCTTATCTAAGATAAGATAAGATAAGATAAGCCTTTATTAGTCCCACAATGGGGAAATTCCAGGATTGCAACAGCACAGGCATAGCAACACTCAGAGCAGCAATCAGAAGGCAAGAGAAAAAAACAAGAGCAGCAAGTATACATATGTACATATAAATATAAATATACAGTACATATATATATATATATATATATATATATATATATATATATATATATATATATATATATATATACAGTATATATATATATATATATATATATATATATATATATATATATATATATATATATATATATATATATATAGACACACAGTGCGGAGCATTGTAGCTAGATGGGATAGATATATAAATATATAAACACAGTGCGGAACATTGTGGCTGGATGGAATAAATATATGAGTATATAAACACACAGTGCGGAGCATTGTAGCTAGATGGAATAAATATGTAGATATATAAACACACAGTACGGAGCATTGTAGCTAGATGGAGTAAATATGTAAATATATAAACACACACAGTGCGGAGCATTGTAGCTAGATGGAATAATATGTAGATATATAAACACACTGTGCGGAGCATTGTAGCTAGATGGAATAAATATGTAAATATATAAACACACGCATAGCGGAGCATTGTAGCTAGATGGAATAATATGTAGATATATAAACACACAGTGCGGAGCATTGTAGCTAGATGGAATAGATATATGAATATATAAACACACAGTGCGGAGCATTGTAGCTAGATGGAATAAATATGTAAATATATAAACACACAGTGTGGAGCATTGTTGCTAGATAGAGTAAATATATAAATATATATATAAACAGTGTGGAGCATTGTAGCTAGATGGAATAAATATGTAAATATATAAACACACACAGTGCGGAGCATTGTAGCTAGATGGAATGAAACAGCACAACCGTCTGCTTAGTTATCCAACATGGTATGATTATGCACCCATACATATTTTCACCCTCCATAGCGACCGGTATTCTCCTAGTTGTATACCGGAGGGGACCATTGTGTAAGTCTATTGCGTCTTTTGCACTCAAAACTATTAGGTTGTCACGTCTTTTTGCTATCTCTGCGAGCAGCCCTGCTTAGGTTATACAGTCTGACAGCCGTAGGTAGGAAGGACCTGCGAAACCTCTCGGTTGTGCACCTAGGATGATGTAGTCTGCTGCTAAATGAGCTCCTCAGTGCATTCAGTATGTCCTGCATAGGGTGGAACTTGGACTCCAGCAGAGATGACAGTTTAGCCACTATCCTTCTCTCTCCTATCTCCTCCACTGGGTCATGGCGCTGCCCCAGGACAGAGCTAGCTTTCTTGATCAGTTTGTTCAGTCTCTTCCTATTGGCTGCTGTAATGCCACTGCCCCAGCAGACCACTCCAAAAGTGATGGCTGATGCCACCACCGTGTCATAGAATGTCTTCAGCAGTGCCCCTTGTACACCAAAAGACCTGAGTCTCCTCAGTAGGAACAGCCTGCGCTGTCCCTTCTTGTAGAGTGCGTCAGTATTGTGTGACCAGTCTAGTTTATTGTTCAGATGAACACCCAGGTACTTATAGGATGTCACCATCTCGATGTCTGTTCCCTGGATGTTTACTGGTGATGTGAGGGGTTGTCCTTGCCTGCGGCAGTCCACCACCAGCTCCTTAGTTTTCCTCGCGTTGATCTGGAGGCAGTTCCGATGGCACCAGTCCACAAAGTCCTGGATAAGCCCTCTGTACTCAGCTTCATCTCCGTTGGAGATGAGGCCAACAATCGCAGAGTCATCAGAGAACTTATGTAGATGGCAGTGTGTTGTGTTGTGTGAGAAGTCCGCAGTATAAAGGGTGAACAGGAAGGGAGCCAAAACCGTTCTCTGGCGGGCCCCCGTGCTACCGATGATCGTGTCGGACACACAGTCCCGGGTTCTCACAAACTGAGGCCGGTTTGTGAGGTAGTCCAGGATCCATGATGACAGGTGCTGGTCCACCCTTGCACACAGCAGCTTGTCCTTCAGGATCATCGGTTGGATGGTGTTGTACATTCCCCATAACAACGGATGGAAGGGTGGGTCTGTACCTTATATTTCTTGCCTTCCGCCTTACTCCAGCCCGGCACCCACGATGTTTTCGCCTCAGTTCACCCGGTATGTCGAGTTTTTCCGTTAGCACCGGGTGGCGGTTGAGTGCTAGCAGCTCTTCCCTGCTGTACCGTCTCTTGCTATAAACAGTGGCTCCGTCCACAGGCTCGGGAGACATTTGGGGTGATCTGTGTGTCCGTGATATAAATGGAGTGAAAGGTGTGCCGGATCAGAGAGTTGCATATTCGTTCGAGCAATTTGTGCGAGAGTTCTCCAAGGCTTTCGACCATTCAGAGAGCGAGGGGAACATAGTTAGCCAGCTGATGGGACTTCGGCAGGGAGACCGGTCTGTGGTCGATTTCTCTGTCGAGTTCCAGGTTGTTGTGGCGGACTCTGGATGGAATGACGTTGCTCTTTGCAGTGCCTTTCTCTGGGGCCTGAATTAGCATCTTCGTGACGAGCTGGCTATCCGCGCGTCCCCCTCCTCTTTGAATGAGCTTATCATGCAGGCTGTGGCCCTGGACAATCGGTTCAGGGAATGAGCGAGAGAGCTGAAAGCCACTGCCTCTCTGTCTGCTCCCCGGCCAGCTCCTCCGCCCTCTGGTGCAGCTCCGCTGGCCTCCTCCAAGCCGATGGCCCTCGGTAGGTCCCATATGACTCTGGAGAAGCGTCGGCATTAAGAGAGGGCGGGGGTGTGCATGTATTGCGGGATCACAGGCCACGCAATTTTGAAATGTCAGTAACCATGGGGGGTCTGGCGGGAGGGTCCTTGCAAAATTCCCCCAACCGTTTTGAACTCCCGGCACTCATTCTATTACCGGGGGCCGAGTTCAAAACCTCTGCCCTGATTGACTCAGGAGCGGAGCAAAATTTTATTCATCAAGCCATGGTCCGGAAATTACAGATACCCACCAAGAATGTCCTGACACCCTTGACTGTCTCAGTGATCTCTGGCAGCAGCATTGCGGTGATTACCGAACAGACGGAGCCCATTTCAGTCACTCTGTCTGGTAATCACCGCGAGATTATTCAATTTTATGTCCTGCCTCTATTGACCACCACCATGATTCTGGGGTATCCGTGGTGCCACATTCACAACCCAATTATAAACTGGAATGAGGGCTCCATTTCGTCCTGGAGCCCTTTCTGTCTCTCTTCGTGTCTCCAATCCGCCACATGCTTGTGCTGTCTCCCAATCTCCTCCCCTCCGGCTGAGCCAGCAGATCTCAGCTGCATGCCCAAGGTCTATCATGACTTTAGGAGAGGTCTTTAGCAAGTCCAGGGCCCTATCGTTACCACCTCACCGGGGCCACGATTGCGCTATCAACCTCTGCCCGGGTGTGCGGCTGCCATCCAGCCAGCTCTACAGTTTATCTGGCCCGGAGAGGAAGGCGATGGAGACCTACATTAAAGACTCCCTCAGTGCCGGCATTATTAGTTCGTCGTCCGCTCCCTCGGCACTGGGTCCTTTTTTGTAGGGAAAAAGGACGGGACACTGCGGCCATGCATTGATTACCATGAGCTTAACATGATTATCTGTAAAGATAAATATCTGTTGCCCCTTATCAACTCAGCGTTTGAGGTACTCCAACGGGTGCGTTTTTCACCAAGCTCGACCTCCATAATGCGTACCCCCTGGTCCGCATTCGTCAGGGAGACGAATGGAAAACGGCATTTAAAACACCGCTGGCCATTTTGAGTATTTGGTCATGCCATTTGGGCTGACCAACGCCCCTGCTGTCTTTCAATGGTTAATTAATGACATCTTGCAAGATATGGTGAACCAGTTTGTTTTTGTGTACCTGGACAATATTTTGATTTTTCCCACATGCTGGAGGAGCACGTAGTCCATGTTTGGTCCGTCTTGCAGTGGCTGCTGGAAAATCAGCTTTTTGTGAAAGCGGAGAAGTGCAAATTTTCCACTCACTCAACTTCGTTCCTGGGCTTCATCATCGCTGAGGGCATGGGAAGGCCGATCCGGCGAAAATCAAGGCAGTAGCAGACTGGCCTATCCCCAGTCCAGGAAGGACCTCCAATCCTTCCTGGGCTTTGCCAGCTTCTACCGCCGATTTATCCGTGATTATAGCAAGGTGGCGCAACCGCTTACGCAGTTGACGTCAACCAAAAGCTTGTTCAAGTGGTCTGAGGCCACTGAACGAGCTTTTGTGACCTTGAAAAGCCTGTTCACCAACACGCGTATCCTGGCGCAGGTTGATCCCACAGCGCAGTTTGTGGTCGAGGTGGATGTTTCCGATTCAGGAGTGGGCACTGTCCTCTCCCAGCACTCAGCCTCCGACCAGAAGCTCCATCCGTGCGCGTATTTCTCCCGCCGGCTAACGCCAGCTGAGAGGAATTACAGTGTTGGGGACCGTGAACTGTCGGCCATTAAGCTGGCGTTGGAGGAGTGGAAACACTGGCTGGAGGGAGCTAGCCAACCAGTCATTGTCTGGACCGATCATAAAAATTTAGAATATCTTCGATTGGCCAGACGGTTGAATTCACGGCAGACTCGGTGGGCCCTGTTCTCTAATAGGTTCAATCTGTCCATCTCATACCGACCAGGGTCCTGTAATGCCAAGGCTGATGCTCTCTCACTCCAGTTTTCTCCCGACTCCTCCTCCTCCCCCTCCTCCTCCACAGCTGCTGCGTCTCCCCTGGAGACTATTCTCCCCTCCTCCTGCTTTCTCGGGACTCTCTCTTGGGAGATTGAGCAGAGGGTCTGGCAGGCCCAGTCATCGGAACCCATCCCGGAGAGATGTATGGGGGCATACTAGCTTCTTCGCCTGTCATCCCGGTATCTCCCAGACAATGGAGCTGCTCAGGAAAGCATTTTGGTGGCCCACACTCGGGAGGGATGTGCGGGAGTTCGTCAAGGCCTGTCACATCTGTGCCATGAATAAATCTGACTCTCCCCCCCCCCCCCTTCCCCAGCTGGCCTCCTCCATCCCCTCCTGGTGCCGAGTCATCTGTGGTCACACATTGCTTTGGACTTTGTGACGGGCCTCCCTCCATCCCAAGGCAACACTGTGATTCTCACCATCATCGACCGGTTCTCCAAGGCCATCCATCTGATTCTGTCCCTCATAATCTCTTTCTGCTCTTTTCCCATAGGCTTTGTGCGCTCCAGCGGGCACCAGTTTTGCATCATTTAAGTGTGTGTTTTAATGTTGCCCTTTTTCTTAGTTTGGCACCTTTATTTAGAGTTGTGTATTAGTTTTGGTTTTGCAATAAACTGGTGAATTTTTACATCTGAGTCTGAGTGTTCGTTCTGGCAACTCTGCGTTTGAGCCTCACTTGCCCTGAATCATGACAGTTACTGCACCGGAGCCGGAATTTCTCAATGTCTGTTATTCAACTAGCTTCTTTCTTAAAAATCCATCATAATCCATTACCTGATCTCACCTTTTAATTTTCATGTGATAAAAAACTGAAGGGGTTTTGTTCTTATTTTTTATTTTCAGTTATTAATTGTACACTTACAGACAAGTACACAAATTAAGCATCCATTTATTTATTTATCCTCTCCTTAAAAGGGGATAAAGACAACATTCTGACTTGGTCACTTTAAAAAAAAATTAACCACCAGACTTTACCATGCTATTGCACAGTAGGTCCGGTGTGACTGGGAAACAGTTGTCACTGGCAGCCGAGTGGAGCTAGTCAGATACAGTCGACCGGAACATCAAAGTGGGCAATGCCAACATCCTTCATCATCTTATTTATGACAATTTTTATTACTATTATTATTACTATTATTACTATTTTCTCCTCATTTACTGTCAATTTAAACAGCATCGTGTTAGTATTATGACTTTGATCTTACACCCCTATATATTAAGACAATGATTGGTTTATTGCATGTTATGCTCAAATCATAGCTTTGAATAATTAAGAGCATTAGAACAGCACCTTTGTGCTTCCTGCCTGGTGCAAAATTTGTGTTAGCACTGCTGTAATAGTGAAATGAACATGGACATGCCCATAAATACTCTGTGCCTTCGACAGCTGTCGTAATTTTGCCCAAAGATTTTATCAGTTTTAAAAAAGCATTCTGTATATTTTTTAATTAATTTGATATGAATGCAGTTTCATTCATTTATTCATTTTTGAATAATTTGATATGAATGCAGTTTCCATATAAAAGAAAAGGAAAACAAACGCTCATCAGTTAAAGTCATTGAATGTTTTTGTTTTCAATAGTGATGATTTTCCTATTAAACTTGATGTATTTCTTGCAACTTGTAGTTGTGGACATCCAAGTTTTCTCTCATCCACCACAGGGGAATCACAGCACACTTCATCACTACTTTATCTCACTTCTGCTAGCATGCTACATTTATGAATTAGCTTTTAGCATAAAGTTCAGTGGCTAAATATTTATGTTTTTTGACATTAACAAACAGGGCAGCGCGGTGGCGGAGTGGTTAGCACTGCGGCAGCACAGCAACTCACCCTTGGCCGGGGGATCCGGGGTTCAATCCCAGCCCCCGACCAACAGTGATCTGTGTGGAGTTTGCATGTTCTCCCCGTGTCTGCGTGGGTTTTCTCCGGGATTTCTCCGGTTTCCTCCCACATGCCAAAAACATGCAAGTTAGGTTAACTGGCATCAACTGGGGATTCTAAATTGTCCTTAGGTATGACTGTGAGAGTGAATGGTTGTCTGTCTCTCTGTGTTGGCCCTGCGATGGACTGGTGATCTGTCCAGGGTGCACCCCACCTCTCGCCCAAAGATGCTGGGATAGGCTCCAGCCCCCCTGCGACCCAAAAAGGATTAAGCGGAAGAAGATGGATGGATGGATGGATATTAACAAACATTGCAAAATTATGATCTTACAGAGATAGATTTTTTAAAGTCTGTACAAAAGTGATATGGTTGTTGATTTTTTTTTCCAAGACACTGGGGCTTTATTGTAGCTAGATTGTGGTGCACAAGGCTAATAGGCTGTTTGCAAGTGCACACAGTATTTGTGCAGTGACACATTTCTCAGGAGAGGATGATAAATGAGAGCAAGCTATGCAAATAGTGTTTGCCTTAAAAGCATTTTATTTAGGTTAAACCGTTAGATTAACAGTATGCCCTGTGAAGTTATGGCACTTAATTGTACCTTTTGTTTCAGGTTGAACCCTTTTTACAGTACTGTTATGACATTTTTACCTGATATACTGTATCTCTGATAATTATTATAAAAGCTCATGGGAATGTGCCTGTGTCTCAGATTTTTCTTCAGCTAGTTTGCCAACATTTTCACTCTAGACTTTAAAGAGAAGGCATCACATCACAGAGTTGTGGATGCTTGTCATGGTGATGAAAATGTAGAGCTGTTTGTGAAACCACCAGGATGTGACTGCCAGGCTGGATGTTTGACAGGGTGGAAAAGAATAGATCTTGTCAAGAATTTTTGAAAACTTGCTATCGTGTGTATCCACCTTCAGATATTTGGGGAGTACCTGTTTAATTTTAGTGTATAATAACACAATAAACACGTCACTATTAGATTATAAAGTTATGCCTGACATACACTACTCACAAAAAGTTAGGGATATTCGGCTTTCGGGTGAAATTTCAGGATGCATCGAAAATGCACTATAACCTTTCCAGATGAACTTAATTTGACCTTCTGTAACCTTTTGAAAGCACATGTGTCACAAATTGGTGTGTGGCCAAGCGAAGCAGGAGGCTTTGAGACAATTCTTCAGTTATCAGTCTTTCAATTTATTTTCCAAAGACTTACTTACAGATAATAATCCAAATAACGTCTTCACACCGACACAAAATCTTCAATAACACTCTCCATAACAACTGAAGGTTAAGAGATATAGTAAGTGATCAAGAGCTCAAGAAATAACTCCCCGTATATCATTAACCACACCTGTTTATATACACACCTGAGATAATTAATGTTAATCAGGACATACCATGTCCTAGGTAAAACAATAACATTATTCTGTTTTCCACAAATACCCACTGATGTCTAAAAATACATAAATAATTCCCAGCTATACAAAATACATATAAATAACACAGAAATAAATAACACTATAAATAATTCAACAAATACTTCAAACCCCTATTTACAAAATCTAAACCTCCCCTCTAGCTTACCATACATGTTTCCTTCCTGCAGGTGTCCTATAAAAGGCCCTCAACCCCTAACAGAGTCTTTTGCCTGGACACCCACAGGAAGCATGTTGGCAAAGGTATGTGGACTAAATAATTTACCAATTGTTTTTACCCAAATAATTAACCATAGCAATTATCTCAACAAGGCACTCAAATTAGATAAAGACAGATCATAGAGATAATGTGTGTACTTTTACAACAGTCATAACATTTACAATATCACAAATATAACAATCACACATACAATAAATCATACCAGTGGTGACACCTCGTTGTCACCTCATCGTCTCTTTAATGTTTCAGTACTTTCTGCATAACTTGCTGTTCTCTAACAAGGTGCTTAACGGCAAAATTCACAACAGGTGTTTGATCCATGAATCGACCAATAAATTTTCTGGTTCAATTAGAATTGGTATTTAAACAATCCTCTTCATCCTGTTCACATTTTGACATCATGAGACCAAAACAACAAGTCGCAATTGCTCAACAGTACTGTTATGTCTGAGAATGAGGCGCGGACAGCGGGCATAAACTGCACTCTCCTTTATTCAATACACAACTGAACTATATACAGAAGGGTGGCGCCGTATCGTGCCACGGCCAGTTTGCCACATGATGACATCACCTACGGTGAGCCACCATGTCCAAACACCACATCTACCCCCTCCCCCCGAAAAACCCAAAGAACTATGTGTTATGGTGGGTTTTATTGTGAAGTACGGTGTCATGACGCCACCTTCCAGGTGCGCCACCACACCACCCTATAAATAGGGGCGTCCACCATTTTGGGCTTCCTCTTGCCCAGGCGACCCCACACTGTATAGCACTTGTTGTATTGCAACCAACAATTGCAACAATCATCTGAACCAAGATGGCGCCCACAGCGGTCGACATGGTGCTTCGCTGCGCTCTTTGTTTGTTTTTGTTTGTCAATTGTGTGTCTGCTTGCACTTATACCCGTGAAGAACTTCTAAATATCAGGACTTTCACCCCCACGGACCTCCTCCCAGTTTTTCTAGCCCCTGCCGCCGATCTGGTTTACTGTTTGGCTCGGAAAGTGAGACGGCGAAAGAGAGGTAGACGAGCGGGCGCTCTCGTGCGGCTTCGCAGGAGAGGCTCGCGAACGGCGCTGCCTGGCATATTTCTGTCCAATACCAACTCTCTCTCTAACAAGGTAGATGAACTGAGACTGCTGATGCGTTTTAAGGACCTCGCCTCCTCAGCTGTCCTCTGCTTTACTGAGACCTGGCTCCGGGAAAATATACCGGACAGCGCGCTGCGCCTCGACGGCTTTCAGCTCTTCCGTGCTGATCGTGACACAGAGCTTTCCGGCAAGACCACAGGAGGCGGAGTCTGCTTCTACATCAACTGCAGCTGGTGCTCTGATGTAACGGTAATTTCCAAACACTGTTCTCCTGCCTTGGAATTTCTTGTTATCAATTGCAAGCCTTTCTATTCCCCGCGGGAGTTTGCTTCTTTTATAATGATCGCTGTGTACGCCCCTCCCGACGCGGACACGCGCGAAGCTCAGCGCGTGCTCGCGGATCACATTCAACACACAGAGCGGATTTTTCCAGACTCGCTGATTATTGTGGCTGGCGACTTTAATCAGTGCAATCTGAGCCACGATCTCCCCCGCTACAAACAGTTTATTAAATGCCCCACCAGAGGATTAAACACACTGGATCACTGTTACACCACAGTGAAAGACGCATATCGCGCTGTCCCTCGAGCTGCGCTGGGATTATCTGATCACGTGATGGTTCACCTCATTCCCACATACAGACAGAGATTGAAGCTCACTAAACCTGTTGTGAGCACTACGAAGATACGGACCAGTGATGCTGAGGAGAAGCTGGAAACGTGCATGGAAATATCTGACTGGGGCATGTTTAAAGGAGCCACGCATGATCTGGATGAGTACACGGACACTGTGAACTCATATATCCACTTTTGTGAAGAGAACATTCTTCCATCACGCACCAGGGTGAGTTACTCTAATGACAAACCCTGGTTCACAGCTAAGCTCAGACAGATCAGGAAGGAGAAGGAAGCAGCGCTGAAAAGTGGAGACAGGGACTGCTACAGGGAGGTTAAATACCGGTTTAACAGAGAGCTGAAGAGGGCTAAATCTCTATACTCAGAGAGACTCCAGCAGCAGTTCACTGCTAATGATTCGGCTTCCGTGTGGAGAGGACTGAGGCAAATCACCAACTATCGACCTAAGGCTCCTAAAGGTCAGGATGACAAAGCCCTTTGTCAAAGACTGTCCCAACACTATGCCCGTTTTGACACCTCGTCATCTGTGTCCAACTCCCCCCCTCCCTCCAGCTCCACAGCCTCCACATTCCCTACTTCATTTAAGGCACCCCCCCCTCCTCCCCCCCTCCCCTTATCATCAGTGAGCAGGATGTGCTCAAACAGTTCTCCAGACTGAACCCGCGCAAGGCCCCCGGCCCAGACGGCGTGTCTCCCTCCACCCTGAGACTCTGTGCGAAACAGCTGGCTCCTGTCTTCACAGACATTTTTAACACCTCCCTTAAGTTATGCCACGTGCCGTCCTGCCTCAAATCCTCCACCATCATCCCTGTCCCCAAGAAGCCACGGATCACTGGACTTAATGACTACAGACCTGTAGCGCTCACCTCTGTAGTCATGAAGTCCTTTGAGCGCCTGGTCCTGTCCCACCTCAAGTCCATCACCACCCCTCTCCTGGACCCGCTGCAGTTTGCCTACCGAGCCAACAGGTCTGTAAACGACGCAGTCAACCTGGCCCTCCACTCCATCCTGCAGCACCTGGACTCCCCGGGAACCTACGCCAGGATCCTGTTTGTGGACTTCAGCTCCGCATTCAACACCATCCGCCCCGCTCTGCTCCGGGACAAGCTGTCCCTGCTCAACGTGCCTGACTCCCTCTGCAGGTGGATCATCGACTTCCTGACGGACCGGAGGCAGCATGTGCGGCTGGGAAAGACTGTCTCAGACTATACTAGCATCAGCACCGGATCACCCCAGGGCTGTGTACTTTCCCCCCTACTCTTCTCCCTTTACACCAACTCCTGCACCTCCAGCCACCAGTCTGTCAAGTTGATCAAGTTTGCGGACGACACCACCCTCATCGGGCTCATCTCCAACGGCGACGAGTCCGCCTACAGGAGAGAGGTGGCCTAGCTGGCGTCCTGGTGCAGCAATAACAACCTGCAGCTGAACGCTCTGAAGACAGTGGAGATGATTGTAGACTTCAGGAAAGTCACTACTCCTCTGCCCCCCCTCACCCTCTCAGGCTCTCCCATCACCACTGCTGATTCCTTCCGCTTCCTAGGCACTACCATCACCAGGGACCTCAAATGGGAGCCGACCATCAGCTCACTCATCAAAAAAGCCCAGCAGAGGATGTTCTTCCTGCGGCAGCTGAGGAAGCTCAAGCTTCCCACCAAGATGTTAGTGCAGTTCTACACAGCCATCATCGAGTCCATCCTCACCACCTCCATAACCGTGTGGTACGCAGGAGCCACTGCCAGGGACAGACTAAGGCTGCAGCGCGTCGTGCGCACTGCTGAGAAGGTGATCGGCTGCAAGCTCCCATCTCTCCTGGATCTGTACATCTCCAGGACCCGGAGGCGTGCTGGCCGGATCATAGCCGATCCCTCACACCCTGGTCATGTACTGTTTGCCCCCCTCCCCTCTGGTAGAAGACTTCGGTCCATCCAGACTAAAACCTCCCGTCACATGAACAGCTTCTTCCCCTCTGCCATCAGACTGCTGAACACTAAGTGACTTATTGACTCTCGTGCACTATGTACAGCAGCTCAACCAGACTCATGTCAATCATCACTGTTTTCTTCCTGCATTACCGACTGCACTATATAGTTCTCCACAGTATCTGCTGCTGGCTAATATATTTTAACTGTTGACCAGTATCACTTAATCTTATCCTACACTTTATTACATGTATAGTTTATTTCTTTTATCTTATCATGTTTAATGTTGCAGCATTGTACCGAGACAAATTCCTAGTTTGTGTACTACATGAACAATGGCAATAAACCTGATTCTGATTCTGATTCTGATATAATAAAGTCCTGTTCTAGTGCAACCTCTTGTCTGCCACCCCTCATGCCAGGTACAGACATAACATTTGGCGACTGAGGATTAACCAATGGAGGTGTGTGTAACACCACTGCGGCCTTTCCTGGAGCTTCCCGGGGAGCCACCGGTCCCATGGCCCCGCTGGGTGGAGGCTTTCGAAATCTACCTCACAGCGTTGGACCGAGGGAAGCTGGATAAGGTGAGGATACAAGTGTTACTTGTCCACAACCTTGGCATCGAAGGTCAGAAGATTCTGCGATCGCTTGGCACAGCGGACTCATACGAGGACGTCATGGAAGTAATGGCTAACCACTCCAGACAGTGTGACAATACGGCGGATTCGGTTTCGCCAGAGATGCCAGGGAGTCAGTGAGCCCATTCAACAATTTGTTGCTGACCTAAGACAGATAGTCAGTGTGTGCCGGTTTGGGCCGTTAGAGGACGAGATGGTACGGGACCAGTTAGCCGAGCACGCGTGTAGTGCTGCGATAAGAGCTAGATTGCTAATGGCTCCAAATGACTTAGTGCTAGCTGGGGCAGTTGAGCTAGCTTTGCAGCTAGAGGCCACGGATAAGCTAACCTCAGAGCTAAATGGGTGCCAATCTCAGAAGACACCAGAAGAGACAACGTCGGCGAATGCAGTGGACTCAGAGGACGAATGGAGCATGGTGGATGCCTACAAGGTGTACGCAGTGAGCCATAGGTCTCCTCCTTAGGACCCTGTCTGCAGGGGTTGTGGGTCCTCAATGCACCAGAGTTATGTGTGAGCATACCCGGCAAGAGGGAAACGGTGCAGCAAGCGTGGGCGCATGAATCATTTCACCAGAATTTGTCAGTCCCCATCATCGTGGAGCTCACCAAGTAGACCAGCCCGTCCGCCTACGATGACCATCCACTTGGTGAGCGCTAAAGCTAACGGGCTTTCCTACTGCATGGTGGAATTGGATGGTGTGGTTTTGCCATTGATACTTGACACAGCGGTGATGCGGTCAGTGCTAAATTGGGCCACGGTAAAAAGTTTTTCCCGCACTACAGGATCAGGAAGAACCCGGTATCTCTGTGTGGCTATGGTGGTGGTAGACTGTGTAATGTTGGGACTGTGGAGTTGACTGCTCACTATAACAATGAAGCAGTGCACAACTTTGCATTCCAGGTAACAACGCATGGCGAAAATATGATGGGGTGTGACCTGTTTTATGGACTGGGGTTCACCATGAAGGACAGTGCTGGATTTGAGTGGTCCGGATGTGGATATGGAGAGTGCCGGACCCGGTGGATGACGTCGTAGTGTGGGATGAGGTACCCGCTGACGGTGCCAGAACCGAAGCACAGGTTTCTGACACCCAGGAAGACAACTGCTCAGTGGAGGAACCGGACGACTCCAGTGCCTGTGCTCAGCCAGCTATCTTGGGAGCAACCGAGTTAGCGAGCAAAGGGTCCACTAGGGAGACATTTTTGGTACTAAAGTCAAGCTTTGGACAACGACAGATGAGGGGTCCGCTGCAACGGCGGTGGCTGCTGTGCCACTCATGATGACACAACATGGGTGAAGGATGTTGGGCTGCTGGAACTGCAGCAGCGCATCAAACCGAGTAAGAAGCCGCTCTGGGTCATGAACCGCGTTTGGGTTCATGCCGAGGAGAGACTGGGGCAACGACTGGCTGGATTGCCGCCGATGGGACATTGGGCACCGCTGAGGATGGTGGGAAAAGTGGAAGCGGCGTGTTTCTGGCTGGCAGACGGCTTGATCCGACATGCAAAGCAGCTGCAGCGTGTCCAGGTGGACATTTTGACTGACGGGGTTATGCAGGAGTCGGCGAAGGTGGTGGGAGATCAGATCTCCTGTGGTTTGACGATTGGCCCCGGTCCTGGGGGCCTGTCACCTCTAGGGTCATGTCCGCCGCGGGGCTGCCACAGCCCCCCCCCCCCTTCCCTGGCAGACCCTCCTTTGCCATGGGAGACTGTGAAGAAGAGACTATGGACTCTTTAGGTAGGAGCACGGCTGGTATATCAGGTAAAAGTGGCAGAATAAACCACTTGGCCGTGCGGGCGTTGTGGCAGGCCACCCACTGGCCCTAGTTCTAGTGTTCTGTGGTGTTGTTTACTGTGTTTATTGGGGGTTTTATCTACAAAATTTGGGTGGGTGTAATTCGGTGTGTTTTTCTGCTTTATAAAGTGGGGGGAGAATGTGATGGTGGGTTTTATTGTGAAGTATGGTGTGATGGCGCCACGTTCCGGGTGCGCCACCACACCACCCTATAAATAGGGGCATCCACCATTTTGGGCTTCCTCTTGCCCGGACAACCCCACACTGTATAGTACCTGCTGTATTGCAACCTGTGATATAATAAAGTCCTGTTCTAGTGCAACCTCTCGTCTGCCTCCCTTCGTGCCAGATTTACAGACATAACACTATATACAGCTACCTGGGCACCTGGGTGGACTACCAGTTTGCCTGCATGACCGAGTGGGTTATTCTGCCACTGTTATCGGTCACATCCTGGCTACACTTAAGAGTCCATTATTTAGTTACAAAGTCCCTAAGGTAGTGGGGTCTCTGATGAACCCGGGCCAAGGAGTGCTCGGGTTGCACCACCGTTGCCGGCTCCAGCGGACATTCATCAAGGGTTGTGGGTCTTGTGTCGCCGAGGTCCCAGCCTGGTCTCGCCATGTCTGCAGCTGTCTCCTGTTCCAGGGCCAAAGTTGGTGTCACTTTTCTGAGGCGGCTGGTGTGCCACCGTGACCCGTCAGTGAGACGAAAAGTGGCTGGACCCAACTGCACTGTGATCTGCATAGGCAGTGTCCAAAATGACTGCAACTTGTGGGTGCAGTTGGGACGTCGGCTCCAAACCCAGTCCAGCACTGCAAGTCTGGATTCCCTTGCCCTGTGCTTCTTGTCTAACCTTTGCTTCATCCATTGTTGTTTAATCACCCTCCCTCTAGCTGAGGGCATCTCCAGCGTTGTTGCAGCTGCTGGGGGGCATAGTCGGTCCAGGGGAAAACTCATCTCATGTCCCAGCATCAGTAATGCCGGGGAGCTGCCCGTCGTGGAGTGAAGTGTTGCTGTATAGTGTAGTAGGGTGCTTTGTAGTGTGGTTGAAAATGGGAGCCCATCCTCTAGATGTGCCCTGAGACCGTTCTTGAGGGTCTGGTTGAATCTCTCCACCACCCCCACCACCCATTCGCCTGAGGGTGGTAGAAGGTGGTTTTTACGTTTCATGCCCCATGAAGGCCTCAAAATCCGCCGAGGTGAACTGTGATCAGTTGTCCATTGTGATTGTGTCCGGCACACCCCTGCAGGCGAAAAGGGAGGTGAGGAAGTCAGTGACTACGTCGGTGGTGACCGAGTCGGAGAGCCACATCTTGGGCCATTTTGAGCAGAGGTCGTAGGCCACAAATAGAATGCATAGGTGCTGGGGAGTGCTATGCAGTTTGCCGCATATGTCCAATTGGACGTGTTTCCATGGGTCTGATGGCCATGGCAGGGGTTGCAGGGGTGGAGGTGGTGGCAAGCCTGTTTTCCCGTTG
Source organism: Pholidichthys leucotaenia (assembly GCA_020510985.1). Taxonomy (NCBI): domain Eukaryota; kingdom Metazoa; phylum Chordata; class Actinopteri; order Cichliformes; family Pholidichthyidae; genus Pholidichthys; species Pholidichthys leucotaenia. The sequence continues at coordinate 183,900,859 of CM035836.1, read as the reverse complement.
GCCAGGCAGGGTGCACAGTCTTTCACCATGACCTCCACATCCTTGTCAATCACTGGCCACCATACTGAGCCTCTACACCAGGGATGGGCAACTGGCGGCCGGCCGCCATCATCCACTGTGGCCCGTCAGTCCATCCATCCATCCATCCATCCATCCATCCATCCATCCACCCATCCATCTTCTACTGCTTTTCTGGAGGTCCAGGTCTCAGAGGCAGCAGTTCAAGCAGAGAAGCCCAGCCTTCCCTCGCCCCAGCCATCTGCTCCAGCTCTTCAGAGAGGATACCAAGGCGTTCCCAGACCAGCTGGGAGACATAGTCTCTTCAGCGAGTCCTGGGTCTACCCCAGGGTCTCCTCCCAGTGGGACATGCCCGAAACACCTCAGTTGGGAGGTGTCTGGGAGGCATCCTGATCAGATGCTCAAACCACCTCAACTGGCTCCTTTCAATGTGGAGAAGCAGTGGTTCTACTCTGAGCCTCTCCCAGATGACTGAGCTCCTCACCCTGTCTCTGAGGGTAAGTCCAGCAATCCTACGAAGGAAACTCATTTCAGCCGCTTGTATCCGCCGTCTCATTCTTTTGGTCATTACCCAAAGCTCATGACCATAGGTGAGGGTAGGAACATAGGTTGACTGGTAAATCAACAGCTTTGCCTGAGAGCTTAGCTCCCTCTTCACCACAACAGACCGGTACAACATCCGCATCACTGTAGATGCTGCTCTGATCTGTCTCTCAATCTCTCGTTCCATTCTCTCCTCACTCGTGAATAAGACCCCGAGATAGTTAAACTTCTCCACTTGGGACAGGAGTTTTCCCCAACCCGAAGAGGACAATCCACCTTTTTCCAGCTGAGGACCATGGACTCGGACTTGGAGGTGCTGATTCTCATTCCAGCCGCTTCACACTCAGTGGCAAACTGTCCCAGTAAGACCTGTAGGTCATTGCTGGATGAAGCCAACAGGACAACAGAGATGAGATCCTGTGGTCACCGAGCATGACACCCTCCGTTCCCTGGCTGCACCTAGAAATCCTGTCCATAAAAATTATGAACTGGATCAGTGATAAAGGGCAGCCCTGGCAGAGTCCAACTCTCACTGGGAATGAGTCCAACCAAGTGTTGGAAATATGAACCAAACTCTCACAACATTCGTATAGAGACCAGATAGCTCGTAATAACAAGCCTGATACCCCATACTCCCAAAGCACCTCCCACAAAAAGCAATGAGGGACGCGGTCGAATGCCTTCTCCAAGTCCACAAAACACATGTAAACTGGTTGGGCAAACTCCCAGAAACCCTCGAGGATTCTCGAGAGGATAAAGAGTTGGTCCAGTGTGCCACGGCCAGGACGAAAACCACATTGCTCCTCCTGAATCCAAGGTTTGACCAACGGCCGGACTCTCCTCTCCAGTACCTTGGCATAGACCTTCCCAGAGAGGCTGAGGAGTGTGATCCCTTCAAAGTTGGAGCACACCCTCCGGTCCCCCTTTTTTAAAGAGGGGAACCACCACTCCGGTTTGCCATGCCAATGGCACTGTCCCCGACCTCCATGCAATGTTGCAAAGGTGTGTCAACCATAACAGCCCTACAACATTCAGGGCCTTGAGGTACTCATTGTGACTCTTGTCCACCCCTGGGGCCTGGCCCCAAAGAGATTTTTAACCACCTTGGCGACCTCAGCCCCTGTGATGGTTGAGTCATCCACAAGCCCTGCTTCCTCTGTGGAAAGCGTATCAGTGGGATTGAGGAGATACTGGAAGTATTCCTTCCTCCGCCCGACAATATCCCCAGTCGAAGTCAGCAGCCCCCATCCGCACCATACACAATGTGGACAGGGAGCTGCTTCCCCCTCCTGAGCCACCTGACAGTTTGCCAGAATCCTTTCGATGCTGACTGAAAGTTTTGTTCCATGGCCTCACCGAACTCCTCCCATGCCTGAGTTTTTGCTTCAGCAACCACCCAAGCTGCACTCCGCTTGGCCTGCCGGTACACGTCAGCTGCTTCGGGAGTCCCACAAGCCAACCAAGCTTGATAGTACTCCTTTTTCGGATTAATGGCCCCCCTGACCACTGGTGTCCACCACTTGGTTCGGGGGTTGCCACCACGAGATGGATCGACGACCTTGCGGCTGCAGCTCTGGGCAGTCACTTCAACAATGGAGGTGGAGAACATGGCCCATTCAGACTCCATGTCTCCAGACTCCCTCGGAATGTGGTCAAAGTTCTTCCGGAGGTAGGAGTTGAAAACCTCCCAGATAGGGGCCTCAGCCAGACATTCTCAGCACACCCTCACTATACGTTTGGGTCTACCAGGTCTGAATGGCGTCCTCCTCTGCTATCGGATCCAACTCACTACCAGGTAGTGATCAGTTGACATCTCTGCACCTCTCTTTACCAGAGTGTCCAAGACATACGGTCACAGGTCTGATGACATGATAACAAAATCAATCATCGACCTGTGACCTAGGGTGTCCTGGTGCCAGGTGTACATGTGGACACCCTTATTCTTGAACATGATATTCGTTATGGACAAACTGTGGTTAGCACAGAAGTCCAATAAATGAACACCACTCGGGTTCAAGTCGGGCAGGCCATTCCTCACAATCACCCCCTCCAGGTTTCACTGTCGTTGCCCACGTGCACATTGAAGTCCCCCAGTGGGACAATGGAGTCTCCAAGAGGCGCATTTTCTAGTACCCCAGTCAGACTCCAAAAAGGGTGGGTACTCTGAACCATCATTTGGTGCATAGGCACAAATGATGGTCAGGACCCGTTTCCCAACCCAAAGGCACAGGGAAACAACCCTTTCATCCACCGAGGAAAACTCCAAAATAGAAGCCGCAAGGTGAGGGGATACAAGAATACCCACCCCTGCTCGCCGCCTCTCACCCGGGGCAACTCCAGAGTAGGCCAAGCTTCAGCCCCTCTCCAGGAGACTGGTTCTGGAACCATAGCTGTGTGTTGAGGTGAGGCCGACTATATCTAGCCAGTATCTCTCAACCTCATGCACCAGCTCAGGCTCCTTCCCCACCAGAGAGGTGACATTCCATGTCCTAAAAGCCAGTTTAGGAAGCTTGGGATCAGATCGCCAAGGTCTTTGCCTTCGACCGCCATTGATCCACACAGCATCGGACCCCCATGGTCCCTCATGAAGGGTTGGTGAGCCCACTGGAGGGCGGACCCATGTAACTCCTTCGGGCTGAGCCTGGCCGGGTCCCATGGGCGGAAACCCGGCCACCAGGCTCTAGCCATCGAGCCCCTCCCCCAGGCCTGGCTCCAGGGTGGAGCCCCGGTAACCCCATACCGGGCAGGGAACACTGAATCCTTGCTGACTGTCTGTGTGATGTGCTGGCTGTCTGTGTGGTGTCCTGCAAACAATGTGGGCTACATAGACAATTGGAACTCATTTTGGGGAAAACCTGGTCTTATTAGACGAGACGGCGTCCATCCCACTTTGGATGGTGCGTCTCATTTATCTAACAATCTGGCATCATTTTTATCCAAACTTCCAAAACCTTGACAACTCAGAGTTGGGACCAGGAAGCAGAGTTGCGGTCTTACACGCCTCTCTGGAGCTCCTTTTCATCCGCCACCCCTCAACTTAGCCCCTGTCTTCCCCATCAGAGAATCATTGTCTGCTGGATGATGCTACACTGCTCCCTCCAAAGTAAATAACAATATAATGTATAGGCATCCCAAAGTGATTAAACAAAAAGTTGGTAAAACTCAAATTAAACATGAAGCCTCTAAATTTAATGATTTGGCCTCTGTTCCTCCTCATAATTTAAAAATTAAATGCGGTTTGTTAAATATTAGGTCTCTAACTCCCAAGTCTCTGCTAGTCCATGATCTGTTAATTGATCATCAGATTGATTTAATATCCCTTACAGAGACTTGGTTAGGACAAGAGGATGATGTTGGTTTGAATGAATCAACTCCCTCTGGTTATTTAAACTGTCAGAATCCCAGATGTTCTGGTCGTGGAGGAGGAGTAGCAACAATTTACCATTCCAAATTACTAGTTAATGTAAAGCAAAAAACATGTGATAATTCCTTTGAGGGCCTGGTCCTCAGTATTGGACATTTTAGCAATTTTAGGCTAAACCCAATTTTATTTGCCATAGTTTATCGTCTTCCATCAACCTACTCAGTGTTTTTATCCGAATTTGCCAAATTCTTAGCTGATTTAGTGTTGAAATCAGATAGAATAATTATAGTAAGGGACTTTGATATACATGTACGTAGATGTAGATAGTGATCGCCTTAATTTGGCATTTAATTCAATATTAGACTTGATGGAGTTTTCTCAGAAAGTAGGAAATTCTACCCATTATCTCCACCATACGTGGTGTGGTTGCACAGTGGTTAGCACTGCGGCAGCACAGCAATTCATCCTTGGCTATGGGATCCCTGGTTTGATCCCAGCCCCTGACCAGCAGTGATCTGTGTGGAGTTTGCATGTTCTCCCCGTGTCCGCGTGGTTTTACTCCGGGAGTTCTCCGGTTTCCTCCCACAGGCCAAAAACATGCAGGTTAAGTTAATTGGAGACTCTAAAGTGGCCCTAGGTGTGAATGTGTGTGTGAATGGTAAAGGGATAGCGCCGTACCGTGGCTGCTTCATCCATCCAGGTGGATGCCCTCAATTTCCACTCTGGGGATCAATAAAGTATACAAAAAATCATACGTTGGACCTTGTTCTGACATATGGCATAGAAATAGAAAATCTGGTAGTGTCTCCTCATAACCCTGTACTGTCAGACCATTGTCTGTTAACCTTTGATTTTACTATTCCTGACTGTTTGGCTCCTAAGGAAAAATATTACTACAGTAGATGCCTCTCAGATGATGTTGTTACCAAATTTATGCAGATTGTTTCCTCTATGCCATGTGTCAACACAACGGAAATAAGCTCTAGACAGCTTGCTCCTTCTGTAATTGATAGCATGATAGATAGTGTTACAGCTTCTCTGCATAAGACTCTAGACATGGTGGCCCCTTTAAAAAAGAAAAAGTCTAATCAGAGATTTCTAACTCCTTGGTTCAACACAGAAACTCGTAGCTTAAAACAGAAGACTCGTCAATTAGAAAGAAAATGGTACTCCACTAATTTTGATGAAATCTATTTAGCTCGGAGAAATCATCTTTTAATTTCTAAAAAATCTCTGAGAAAAGCTAGAACGAGTTATTATTCTGCATTAATAGAAGAGAACAAAAATAATCCCAGGTTTCTTTTCAGCACTGTAGCCAGGCTGACAAAGAGTCAGGACTCTGTCAATCCTAGCATTCCCTTAGAGCTTACTAGCCAGGACTTTATGAACTTTTTCAATAATAAAATTCCATCTATCAGAGATAAAATCAGTCAGATTCTTCCCACCGTTAAGTTAAATACAGTAACTACTACAACTCCTTCAACTGACATCTGTTTGGATGAGTTTACTCCAATTGACCTTTTAGAGTTAGACAAAATAGTTTCCTCACCCAAGCCTTCAACTTGTCTTTTAGACCCTATTCCTACCAGGTTATTTTAAAGAAGTCTTCCCATTTATTGGTAGCTTTATTCTTCAAATAATCAATTCTTCTAACTATAGGCCATGTACCGCAGGCTTTTAAAACTGCTGTAATCAATGTCATGGATGGCCCTCATGGGCAGATGAACAGACTCACTCGCGGGGTGAAGTTGAAGCATATTTAAAAGGAAAATCTGCAGCATGGTAGAGACAATGATACTCACGACCGAAGGTAATGACAGGTAAGTAATGACGGGAAAGTACAATGGTAATGATGGATAACGATGAGGACCCAACAATGGAATGAGGGAGTCCCACCCAATAAATAGGAATTAACATAATGACGCTAATGCGCAACAGCCCTGACCAAATAATGAATGACAAGGATAAGCTGTGCTCAAACGGAAGTAAACAAACACTGTCAAAATAAAAGCCCAATCTGAAACAAATGATTAACAGGAAAAAACAAACATACAAATATAGCTGTGATGGATAATACTACTGACAATAATAATAATAATAATAATAATAATAATAATAATAATAATAATAATAATAATAATGAGACCAGGATGGAAATAAAGCCCCAAGGAAGATAATAATGAAGACAGAATAATAAATATAGAAGATAAAGTGTGGCCTGGTCAGACCCAGCCCAAACCACCACAATTAAACCCTTACTCAAAAAGCCAACGCTGGATCCAGGAGTTTTAGCTAACTATAGACCAATCTCTAATCTCCCTTTCATTTAAAAAATCTTAGAAAGAGTTGTTGCTACGCAATTATTTGACCACTTGCAGGGAAATGGTTTATTTGAAGAGTTTCAATCTTACTGAAAGAGACTTAGTGAAGGTCACTAATGACCTCCTGATCGCATCTGAGAATGGACTTGTTTCTGTACTTGTCCTTTTAGACCTTAGTGAAGCTTTTGATACTTTCAATCATAATATTCTACTTGATAGATTAGAACACTATGTTGGACTTAATGGAATTTCGTTGCAGTGGTTTAGATCTTATTTATCTGATTGGTTCCAGTTTGTTCATGTCAATAATGAGTTTTCTTTCAACTCAATGCTCAGTCATGGAGTTCCACAGGGATCTGTGCTAGGCCCTACTCTTTTTATTTTATATATGCTTCCGTTAGGCAACATTATTAGAAAGCACTGTATACATTTTCATTGTTATGCAGATGACACACAATTATACCTGTCAATGAAGCCTGATGATAGTAATCAACTCGCCAAGTTAGAAGCCTGTCTTAAGGAAATAAAAGCTTGGATGACTTGTAATTTCTTGCTATTAAATTCAGATAAGACTTCAGTCTTATCTGAAAGGTAGTCTGAAGACTACCTTTCCAAATCAAACTTTTAGTTTGGATGCAGTTATTCTTTCTCTTAATAGCTCTGTGAGGAACTTTGGAGTTATTTTTGGTTAAGATCTGTTTTTCAATTTACATATTAAATTCGTTTCTAAGACTGCCTTCTATCATTTGTGTAATATTGCCAAGATTAGGAGCATCTTGTCTCAGAGTGATGCTGAGAAACTGATCCATGCTTTTGTTAGCTCTAGATTAGATTATTGTTGTAGAAGAGCTTGGAATAACGAGGCGATGTGATTTATAAACCAAAGTTTAATACCAGCGTCGCTCCTCTAACAAGTCTCATCTCAGTGCAGAAGCAGAATAAGAGGTCGAACACATTCAGACCTTCATACTTATACTACACACAACAAAAGACATTGCATATCAAAGCTGACATCCCGCATTAACTTAATCCCCCCTCCTTTGTCTTCCGTCTCCTCCACCTGACCCAGAGAGGTCAGGGCGATCGATCTCCTCCATTGTCCTCTGTCTCCTCCACCTGACTCTGGGAAGTCAGGGAGATCGATCTGGTCTCCACCGCTGCGACTCCGTATGCTCTTTGATCTTCGCTGGCGGTCGAGACCTCTTGTCCTGTTCTGAGGCGTGAGGCCATTGCACATATGTAATCACTAAACATTCTAATATGCTTATACATATGTAGGTATGGGATATATGATTAATATAAACCACAGCCCCCCCCCCAAACGACTAAGAAAAGGACAATAAAAGTAAGTCTACAGTTTAAGATAATTTCTGTGACATACTATACTGTTAAACCTCTTGACAAGGAAAACAAGGAAGAATCTTTCCAGCAGTCATGCTCCTGTAGAGAATTCAGTGGTAACCATAACAGTGTAGTAATATCACAAATCAGCCTTAAAACTGTCACGGCACAATCTGATAAAATAGTTAACAACTCTTGGTTAATTTGCATCAGTCCCTGTGCCGTCTGGGTTTTAATCTTCTCCCGAATCTGCTGTGGGTCCGCTTTGGCGTCCTGGCGGGACCTTCCTGTAAGGAATCTGCAGCTTGGGGAGGAGATTGGTTATTTGTTCCCTGCAGGGGGGCTGAGTTTTTTTTCTTGGGGGGTCTACCCCGTCGAGGTGCTCTCGCCACCCGTGCAGGTTTGTCTCTCAACAAGAAGGCAGGTTTAAGTCTGTCAATGCTGACTGTTTCTTTTCTGTCCCCTAAATCAAGCACAAAATGCTTATCACCAGGTTCCAGCACTCTGAATGGTCCATCGTATGGTGGATGGAAGGTTGGTTTTAAAGCTTCATGCCTAACAAAAACGAACTCGGCGTTTTTTTAAAGCTTGGAGGACAAAAACCCGCGGAAAAGAGTGATGTGCCGGTCCGGGGAGAGTGTCCGGTCCAGTGCTGCCTAAAGGCCTCAGGGCTGGAAGATGCCCGGGCTCTGGATTCTCTGGTAAAAACTCACCTGGGAGTCTGAGAGGTTGTGCAAAAACTAATTCTGCTGGGGAGGCGTCTAGATCCTCTTTAGGCGCAGAACGCAACCCCAATAAAACCCAGGGAAGTTTATTCACCCAATTTGTATCCGTTAGTGAGGCCCTGAGGGCGGCTTTTAAAGATCTGTGAAAACGCTCGCATAACCCATTAGCCTGAGGGTGATAAGCGGTGGTGCGGTGAATTGTCGCTCCTAAGCTGCTGGCCATGGCTGACCAAAGCTCTGAGACAAATTGAGGCCCCCTATCGGACGTGATGTCCGATGGGACGCCGAAGCGTGCCACCCAGTTTGTTAAAAAACGCGAGCAACTTCCGCAGCTGTGGTTGACGCCAAAGGGACCGCCTCAGGCCAGCGTGTAGTACAGTCTATCATTGTTAACAGGTGTGTGAAACCCTGAGATGAAGGTAGTGGTCCCACGAGGTCGACATGAACGTGGTCAAACCTTCTGGCTGGGATTCGAAAAGGCTCCAGAGGAGCTTTTGTGTGTTTGTGTATTTTAGCGCGCTGACAAGATATGCAAATTTTTGCCCATTCCTTTACATTTTTGCGCAGGCCCGGCCAAACAAACTTTTCTGCGACCATTTTAACCGAGGCGCGCACCCCTGGGTGCGTGAGGGAGTGAACCGAGTCGAAAATGCGGCGGCGCCATGCAGCTGGGACTACCGGGCGAGGTCGGCCGGTTGAAACGTCGCAGATTAGGGGGGGTACACCGTCACGTAAACCCCTTTCCTCCAGTCTTAACCCTGTTGGTCCAGACAGGAGCGCGCGCACGTCCGCGTCGCTGCTTTGTTCCTCTGCCATGGCTGCGTAATCTATCCCTACGTGAATTGGGGCCGCGTACGCGTCCGCGTTGGTGAAGAGTTCTGCGGCTGAGGTAGTATAATCTGTCTCCTCGTGCTCTGGCAATGTCACAGCGCGAGAGAGGCAGTCTGCTACCACGTTAAGTTTGCCTGCCACATGTCGAATGTCTGTGGTGAACTCTGAAATTGCAGCTAGCTGTCTTTGCTGCCTACCTGACCATGGTTCTGAAATTTTAGCCATCGCAAAAGTGAGCGGTTTGTGGTCTACAAAAGCCGTGAAGTGCCGCCCTTCTAACCAGAACTGGAAGTGGCGGATGGATAAATGAAGCGCTAACAGCTCCCTGTCAAAAGTGCTGTATTTACGCTCGGTTTGGTTTAAAGATTTGCTAAAAAATGCTAAAGGTTGCCAGGTCCCACCAACATGTTGCTCCTCGACTGCCCCTATGGCCAGATCTGAAGCGTCTGTGGTTAACGCTATGCGGGCCGAGGGATCGGGGTGAACCAACAATGTGGCATTCGCTAGAGCACTTTTTACTTACGCAAAGGCGCGTTCACGCTCCGGGGTCCATTCGACCGCGTTGGAAGGCTTTTGTTTTCTGAGCGTGGCATATAGGGGCTGCATGAGTTGAGCTGCGCGGGGGAGGAAACGGTTGTAAAAATTCACCATTCCCCAAAATTCTTGCAGCGATTTGACCGTTTGTGGTCGTGGAAAATTTCTTACCGCGCGGACTTTGTCTGGCAATGGGACTGCCCCCTTCGGTGAAACTCTGTGTCCCAAAAAATCAATTTGTGACACGCCGAATTTGCATTTGGCTGGGTTGATTATTAACCCGTGCTCTTCTAGTCTCTTCCACCTGACCCAGAGAGGTCAGGGCGATCGATCTCCTCCATTGTCCTCTGTCTCCTCCACCTGACTCTGGGAAGTCAGGGAGATCGATCTGGTCTCCACCGCTGCGACTCCGTATGCTCTTTGATCTTCGCTGGCGGTCGAGACCTCTTGTCCTGTTCTGAGGCGTGAGGCCATTGCACATATGTAATCACTAAACATTCTAATATGCTTATACATATGTAGGTATGGGATATATGATTAATATAAACCACAATTGTTACTCTTTATTGTCAGGTTGTCCTAAAACATCTCTAAAAAGTCTTCAGTTGATCCAAAATGCTGCAGCTGTAGAAGATGCCTTACAAACGAGACTGAGTGTATTATCTCAGGAAAGCTTTATTGGGAGAGACGCGGGCAGTGAAGATGGCTGCTTAGGTGAGGAGCACCGCAGTGCAGACAGCCTTTTTTTTTCTTCTACAAGGGCGTTTTTCTCTTGTTTCCTCAGCTGAAATTATTATTATTACTACACTTTACATCGAGACTGGATTTGTGGAGGACAGGATTAGTACGCCAACGCAACAGCAGAAAATTAATCTTCGCCCCAAAGCCGGTGCTAGCAAGGAAAATCTGGCTAGAGCTGGTGATACCACATCGAGCCCTCCTCCCTCTCCGCCACCTTCAACAGGTGCAGGTGTTGCCAAAGACCAAATGGCGGAGGACATCTCTAAGATCTTTGCACTGTTGAAGGAAATATCGGAGAGGCAAGACGCCAAACTCAACTCTATTGAGGCGTCAATGAGGGCGGTGGACACCAAGCTAACGGAGTTAGCTACCCGGCTGGGAGATGTGGAGTCTCGCATCGCTTTTCTTGAGGATGCTAATACAGCTCTGGATGCTAATCCCCCCGCAACCCAGACGCAGGTAGAAGATTTACTTTTGAAGCTGGACGATTTAGAAAATAGATCACGCCAAAACAATCTACGCTTTGTCGGCTTTCCAGAAAATTGTGAAAAATCAGATGCCCTTACCTTCATGCGCAAAGCTATCCCACATCTGCTGAAAATGGAGTTCCCTGGAGGGCTGGAAATTGACCGTGCACATCGGAGCCTCGCCAGACGCAGACCTGATGGGCAGCCACCCAGGGCTATCCTGATTCGACTTCTGCGCTTCCAGGATAGGGAGCGTATTGTGGAGGCAGCACGCAGGATGGGAAAGCTGGATTGGAATGGTCATCACATCATGATTTTCCCGGATTATTCCAGACGAGTATCCGAGATGAGAGCGGCGTTCAAGCAGTGTAAACACCTGCTGCACCAGAAGAAGATTGCATTCTCTCTCAGGTACCCTGCAGTTCTCGTTGTGAAGTTGGCAAGTGGTAAACAGGAGTTCACTGACCCTAAAAAAGCATTGAACCTGATTCTTTCACTACCGTGAGACATTGATGAACAATGGTATGAATATATGCTATATGTTTATTTGTTATATATTTTTGACTGAGGATTTGATGCAGTATTAATGTAAGGTTCCTTTTTTTTGCCCACGCTATATTGTCTATAGGCACGAGGCTGCTGCGATGTTGCGGCTCTCCCTAAGTTTGTTGCACTGTTCACAGTCACGGTCCTAGAGTTTTTATTTTCTTTTTTTTGGTTGGTGCGGTTTTTGTGCACCGTTGGGTGACATTGGTTTCAGGTCACCGATTATGTTACTTTATGTTTATGTGGTTTTCGTTTTTTTTTTTTTTTTTTTTTTTGTATTTTTAATTTTTATTGTGTTTGTCTTTTGCCCAGTGAGGGGGTTTTTGGTGGAGAATTGCTGGATATTTTGGATGGTAATATGTACCGTTTATGATGTCGGCTAATTGTCAGAGCTTTCTTAACCTCATTACTTGGAATGTTAAAGGCCTTAACCACCCAATTAAGAGGAAAAAATTTTTGGCGTTTATTAAATCAAAAAAAGTGGATGTAGCGTTGCTTCAAGAGACCCACCTCACTAAAACAGAATCTAAAAAACTCCGTCGGGACTGGGTGGGCCATGGGTTTGCGTCTTGTGGTAATAGCCAGAGCAGGGGAGTGGCAATCCTTATTCATAAACATTTGCAGTTCAAGTGTCTAAAAGAGGTTAGTGATGATGATGGACGACTCCTTATAATTCTTATAGAAATTCAGGGCCATAGGATGATACTCGCTAATGTTTATGCACCAAATATAGTTGATTGTGCATTTTTTGCACAATTGGAACACGAATTAAGCGAAATGGGTAATTATCCCATTTTAGTAGGCAGGGATTTTAATCAGGTCATGGACAACATTTTAGATCGGAGCACCCCCTCACAGCGTTCATCTAAATCTGGCTCTATATTGAAAGACATGTGCAATGCAATTGGTTTGGTAGATGTTTGGCGGCTTTTTAATCCATCCACAAGGGATTACACTTTTTATTCCACTGTTCATAATGTGTTTTCCAGGATTGATTATTTTTTAATGTCAAAATTTTCTGTTTCTTCTGTAAATTCGAGCTTCATTGGTAGCATAATACTATCAGATCATGCCCCTGTTTTTCTACATATGATCCCGCCTTGTCAGTTGAAAAAAAATTCTAGATGGAGGCTTAATTCAAGCTTTCTTTTTAATCCAGATTTTGTGTCCTCTTTGAAAGCAGAGATCTCCTTATATCTTGAGACAAACTGGGATTTTGCTCCCTCTGCCAGGGTTGCTTGGGAGGCCTTTAAGGCATTTATTAGGGGACATATTATTCAATATGCATCTTTTAAAAAGAAAACTAACATTGCTAAACAGATTGATTTGGAGAGGAGAATAGCTATATTAGAGACTTCATTCAAACAAGACACAAATTTAGTAAATTTGTCACCCCTTCTGAAGCTTAAGTATGAGCTGAATTCAATTCTAACACAAAAAGTTGAATTTTCCCTATTTCGTCTTAGGCACAAACAATTTGAGGAGGGGGATAAAGCTGGCAAAATGCTGGCTAGATATATTAAAATGAAAGAAGCTCAGTGTACTATATCTGCTATTAGGACACAGGATGGTACTCTGGTGTCAGACTTAAATGAAATTAATGGTGCTTTCAGAGAATTTTACACCTCGCTTTATTCTTCTGAATGGAGGCTGGATCTCAAGAGATCTATGCATTTTTATCATCCCTATCTTTGCCCTCCTTAACGAAGGAACAAATAGACTTACTTGACGCCCCAATTACTAAGAGGAAATTGTGAAAGTGATTAAGAGCTTCCCGACTGGAAAAGGCACCGGGCCCTGACGGATTCACTGCAGAATTTTACAAGGCCTGTGTTGATGAGCTTTCTCCTTTACTTTTAGAAATGTTTGCGGAATCTTTTGAACAAGGCCGTTTGCCCCCTTCTTTAACAGAGGCTTTCATTTCGCTTATTTTAAAAAGCAATAAAGATCCGTTAGAATGTAAGAATTATAGACCAATTAGTCTTATAAACTGTGACTGTAAAATTCTCTCCAAAATTTTGGCATTAGATTAGATAAAGTAATGATATCTCTTATAAATCCTGATCAGGTGGGTTTTATTCATTCCAGGGGTGCGGCAGACAATATTAGGCGATTTATTGATATCATATGGTTAGTTCAAAATGATCCCTCACTTGCACACCTCTCTCCAGTGGCAGCCCTCTCCCTGGATGCTGAAAAAGCATTTGACAGGGTTGAGTGGCAGTATCTCTTTGCAACTCTAGAGACTTTTGGTTTTGGTTCAAAGTTTCTTTCTTGGATTAAATTACTATATAATGAACCTAGAGCTTCAGTGATATCAAATCGAGTTACATCACAGTCTTTTAGACTTTATAGGGGTACGCGCCAGGGCTCCCCTTTAAGTCCCTTGCTTTTTGCTTTGGCATTAGAACCATTAGCTGTTGCTATCCGCAAAGACGGCAGTTTTCCAGGTATTCAGGTCCATAGCAGTACCCATAAGATAATGTTGTATGCTGATGATGCATTGGTACTGATTACACAACCTCAAAAATCAATTCCAGCTCTCCTTAAAATTATTAACCAATTTTCACGTTTGTCTGGTTATAGAGTTAACTGGATAAAATCAGACATTCTCCCTCTAACATCTTATTGCCCTAAAACACTGTTTACATTTGGTCAAAATATAGGCTTTTCTTGGCCAAATTAGGAATTAAATATCTTGGCATCCTGTTTCCTCACATTTTATCAGATCTGATTAGATTAATTTTGAACCCTTGCTTGAAAAATTTAAAATAGACATAGAAAGGTGGTCACCTCTTTTTTTGTCTCTCTGGGGCAAGGTCAATGTTATTAAGATGATTTGTGCACCCCGATTTAATTACCTTCTGCAATCTCTTCCTCTTAGGATCCCAGTTGGTTATTTTCGACAATTTGATAGGTTGTGCAATAAGTTTTATGGAATGGTAAGCGCCCTAGATTAAAGTTGAAAAGATTGCAGAAGTCTATAGATTCAGGAGGTTTGGGGGTCCCAAATTTGGTTTTATATCATTACGCTTTTAGTCTTAGACATTTGATTCATTGGGCTCTCCCCCTGAGAGAGCTCCCCTTGGTTTTATTTGGAGTGTTATTTGAGCAGCCCTCTTCCCCTAGTACATCTAATCACAATTAAACTGTCTCCTGAATTTCAGTCGCATCCTATTATATCCTTTTTACAATACGTTTGGAAGAGAGTTGCTTCTATACTAGAGTTTAGCTCTCATCTTCATTCTATGGCTTCTATTTGGCTTAACCCAAGTCTCCATATTGGAAAATCCCCATTTATGTGGAAAATCTGGGTGAAAAAGGACATCTTGATGTTAAAAGATCTATATGAAGGGGGAGCTCTCAAATCATTTGATGTTCTACGGGCACAGTATGGACTACCACAGAATCAGTTTTGGAAATATTTACAACTTCGACATCTGCTGTGCCAAGTCTTTGGATCTACAACTACCCCTCCTCCTGATGTAGATTGGCTCATCCAGGCTTTGAGTTCCTGTGGCAAAAGATCTAAGGCCTCAAATTTCTATTTAATGCTCCTTAAGAGCTCAAATAAAGATTCTACATTCCTTAAACATGTATGGGAAAAAGATCTGAATCACAATTTACTGATGTGAATGGGCAAATATTTTAAAGAATGGGAAGAAAGTGTCTAGGGAATTGAAAACCAGACTTGTTCAATTTAAAATTTTGAATCGATTTTACTGGACACCTCGTAAAATGTTGAGAGCGAATCTCACTCACTCTTCAAGCTGCTGGAGATGTCTACAGGGGGAGGGGACATTAATCCATATGATCTGGAGTTGTCCGGTAATACAGGACTTTTGGTTGCAGATCATAGACATATTATGACAATTGTTAAGCGAGAAGTGCCATTTACTCAGAGACTTTTTGTCCTTGGGGATCCATCAATGATTCAAGACCCAATCTCTGATGCCGAGTGGATTCAGACTGCTTTGATGCTGGGCCGAAAGTTGATCACTTTTTACTGGAAATCTTCCTCTGCCCCACCCGTAGCTCAATGGCTCAGGGAGTTGGGCAAGCTTGCTGCACTAGAACGCCTTTCATATAAGCTTCTGGACAGGATGGACAGCTTCTATAATAAGTGGGGATCCTATCTTACCTTTATAGGTGTAGTAGATTAAGCTAATCATCTTAAGAGTATTAGGGTGGAAATGGAATGTTTTATCCTCTCACTGGGTATACTTGTTTTGTTTTTTTTTTGTTTTTTTTTTCTTTGTTTTTTTGTGTTTGTTTGTCTCTGTTTTATTTTTTAAATTGAAAACCCAATAAAATTCAAATTACAAAGGAAAGCTTTATTGGAAGTCACATCTTCTATCATCAAAGTTCTCAGCAGAAAAAGAGACAGACCCAACTTTCCCCACAGCTTTTATAACCCAGAGATACAAAACCCCCACATCAAGTATTTCACACCTTCACCCCACAGAAGTTAGGTAAACACATGAACCCACAGTCCCCGAGACTCGCTGGCGCTTCTGTCCTCTTCTCCACCTCGGGGCTCTTGCTGGGACATTGTCTCTCACCTCTGTCTTCCTCCAGCACCCACCTCCTAGCCGAGGTCCCTGCTGGGGCATTGTTCTTATGGACGTTTGATCTGTAGGGTCTGCACCGTCATGCCTACTGGAAGCATGTGGGGGAGAATGCATACCATACAAGCATGCCATATATGTGCCTTAAATATGCACCATATAACCCCCCCCCCAAACGTTCAAATAAGGACAAGTTACATTTCAAATGCATAGAATCATGACACCCCACACAGAACAAGAGAGAGAAAAAAAACTTGGCACAACAGATCACATGTCCCACTGCTTGGGCTTTAACTCTCTGCCATATCTGCTGTGAGCAGGTCTCGCTCTGCCTGTGGCTGTCTGCTGCATCTGTGAAGTAGAATCATTAACACATCGTCGTGAAAGCTTAGCAGAGCGCCTCCCAGGTGGCCTGCCGCGGCGGGGGGCTCTGGCCAACTGGACTGGGTTGTCAGCTAACACAAAAGCGGGTTTGAGTCTGTTAATGCAGACTAAGTCCCTCCTGTCTCCCAAATCGAGCAAAAAATGCTTTCCCCCGGTTTCTAACACTCTGAACGGATGCCATATATGTGCCTTAAATATGCACCATACAGCAAGAGTTTTAACAGGTACTAGAAAGAGAGATCATATCTCTCCGGTTCTGGCCTCCCTTCATTGGCTTCCCATAGAGTTTAGAATTAAGTTTAAAATCCTTATTCTCACTTTCAAAGCTCTAAACAATCAGGCCCCTTTTTATTTAAAAGATCTGATATTACCCTATTATCCTAACAGAGCACTACGCTCCCAAAATGCTGGATTACTTGTAATACCTAGAATCTCCAAAAGTACAATGGGGGGCAGAGCCTTCAGTTATCAAGCTCCTCTCTTGTGGAACCAGCTGCCAATCTGGATTCGGGAGTCAGACTCGAGCTCTGTTTTTAAGAATAGGGTTAAAACCTTCCTTTTTGATATAGCTTACAAATAGGGAGGGGTCATATGTTTCTGAACCCTCCCTTAGTTATGCTGCTATTAGGTTTAGACAGCTGGAGGACCTCCAATAATTGCACTGGGCTTCACTCTCAATGAAATATTTTTTTTTTTTGGTGGACATTAACATCTGTTTGTTCTCTCCCATAGATTGAGTCCCTATCTTGCTGTTTGCTCTCTACATGTCTGTTCTTTTCATCTCCTCTATCCCCTCACCCCCCAGCCAGTTGCAGTAGATTACTGCCTCTTCCTGAGCCTTGTTCTGCTGAAGGTTTCTTCCTGTTAAAAGGGAGTTTTTCCTCTCTACCGTCGCCAAGTTGCTCACAGGGGATCGCTTGATTGCTGGGGTCTTTCTGCAATTGTGGGGGTTTCCCCTACAGTTGAAAGTGCTATAAGATGACTGATGTTGTGAAATGGCGCTATATAAATAAAGTTGAATTGAATTGAATTTTAGCATTCATCATGAGAGTCTGTTGGATCGTTCTTAGTCTGGCTCTTCACCCAGGACCAGTTTATCTTGGGTGACCCTACCAGAGGCAAATTGCCCTGGACAACATAGCTCCTGGGATCACTAGGGCACACAAATCCCCCACCACGATAAGGTGACGATCCATGAGGGGGGCCCGCCAGTCCATTTCCAAAAATCAATTATTTATTTATATTGTGGAGTGTGTGAAATAAGAGTCGGGCTCATGGCACACAGTTTATTACACACTTCACATCTCTCTAGCACAGAACAGACTGAACTTTTCAGCAGGCACTCTCCTCTTAAGTTTCATGGCATTTCTCCACACACGACATTTGCATCACACTGCATTCAACCCCCTTCGTCCTTGACTCCCTCCTGCTATCTCACCAGGAACCTCCTGAGTATTGTTCTCATGTTTATCCACTGTCTCTTGTCTGAGATGCTAAATAATCTGGCTCCCCCAAGATGCTAAACTCCCCCCCCCCCCCAGCATCTTAGATAGAACAATAGAATAACAGTCCACATGCTGTGATAGAACAATAGAATATCAGTCCACATGCTGTTTGGGCTTCTGTCTCCTCTCGTATCTGCTGTAACTGGGGTTTACCGCCTCCGTGGCACTGCTGTGCCGGTGGGGGGCTGCTGGGAGTGTGTCTGACTGTGGGTGGGCTGTGACTGGGGGGGGGGCACTTCGGTCTGTCCGTGTGGCTGCTCTGGTGAATCATTTCCCTGGGGAGCTCGTGGGGGTCTTCCACGCCGAGGGGCCCTAGCCAACAGCACTTGCTCGTCCGCCACAACGAAAGCGGGTTTGAGTCTGTCTATGCCAATTTTTTCCCGCCTACCCCCCAAGTCTAGCAAAAAATGCTTATCCCCTGTTTCCAACACTCTGAACGGTCCATCATAGGGTGGGCACAATGGAGGGCGGTGGGCGTCGTGTCTGACAAACACGAACTCCGCGCTCTTCAAAGTTTTAGGCACGAAAACACGCGGAAAACTGTGGTGGGCAGGGCCCGGCAGCGTGCCTCTGTTTGCGCTACGCTGCAAAAGCTGAGACGGGCAGCTGCCCGGTGCGACAATATTTGGCAGAAATTCCCCGGGCAGCCGTAGGGGCTGTGCAAAAGTGAGCTCTACCGGGGAAGCTTCCAGATCCTCTTTCGGCGCGGAGCGCAACCCCAATAAAACCCACGGCAGCCTGTCTACCCAGTTTGCATCCGTCAATGAAGCCCTGAGTGCTGCTTTCAGTGATCTTTCAGTGATCTATGAAAACATTTGCATAACCCATTGGCCTGTGGGTTGTACGCGGTTGTGCGGTGAATTGTAACACCCAGGCTGCGGGCCATCGCGGACCAGAGTTCGGAAACAAATTGAAGGCCCTTGTCGGACGTAATGTCCGACGGGACTCCAAAACGTGCCACCCATGCTGTTAAAAAAGCGCACACTACGTCTGCGGACGTGGTTGCCGCCAGCGGGACTGCTTCTGGCCAGCGCGTGGTGCGGTCCACCGCTGTCAGGAGGTGCGTGCACCCCTGTGATGGCGGGAGGGGGCCCACGAGGTCCACGTGAACATGGTCGAACCTCTTAGCCGGGATACGAAACGGCTCCAAGGGAGCCTTCGTGTGTCTGTGTACCTTGGCTCGTTGGCACGCCACGCAGGCTGCAGCCCACTCTTTCACTTGTTTGCGTAGGCTTGGCCACACAAACTTCTCTCCCACCATTTTGACCGACGCGCGCCAGAGTGTGAACCGACTCAAACACGAGGCGGCGCCACGCGACCGGGACCACCGGACGCGGGCGACCCGTGGAGACATCGCAGATTGGGGGGGGGGGGCGCCATCTTGCAGCACCCTGCCCTCCAGCCTTAACCCTGTTGGTCCAGACTGGAGCGTGCGCACGTCTGCATCGCTAATCTGCTCCGCGGCCATGGCTGCGTAATCTATCCCCACGCAGACCGGGGTCACTACGGCGCGCGAGAGGCAGTCCGCCACCACATTCAGTTTACCCGACACATGTTGAATATCGGTAGTAAACTCTGAGATTGCGGCCAGCTGTCTCTGCTGCCGGCCCGACCACGGTTCTGAAACCTTGGCCATCGCGAATGTTAGCGGCTTGTGGTCCACGAACGCAGTGAAACTGCGCCCTTCCAGCCAGAACTGGAAGTGGCGTATGGCCAGGTGGATAGCCAGCAACTCTCTGTCGAATGCGCTGTATTTACGTTCGCTGTCGCACAAAGTTCTGCTGAAAAAGGCGAGCGGCTGCCAAGCCCCGGCGACGCGCTGCTCCACGAAAGTCCCTATGGCCACGTCTGAAGCATCGGTGGTGAGCGCTATGCGGGCCGCCGGGTCCGGATGCGCCAGCAGTGCGGTGTTTGCCAGGGCTGCTTTAACTTCCGAGAACGCCCGCTTTCGCTCCGGGGTCCATTCGACCCTATCCACGGGTTTCTGTTTCTTGAGCGTGGCATACAATGGTTGCATGAGCTGTGCCGCGCGGGGAAGGAAACGGTTATAAAAGTTCACCATCCCCAAAAATTCCTGCAGCGCCTTGACCATCTGAGGCCGAGGAAAATCCGCCACGGCGCGCACTTTGTCGGGCAGCGGGATCGCTCCTTCCGGAGAGACGCGGTGCCCCAAAAAATCAATCTCCGTCACGCCGAACTGGCATTTCACCGGGTTGATTATTAACCCGTGCTCCTCCAACCTCCGGAAAACCGTTGTGAGGTGGGTTTCGTGTTCGTCTTCGGACGCACTGGCTACCAGAATATCGTCCAGGTAGACGAACATGAACGGGAGATCGCGCAGCACTGCATCCATCATGCGCTGGAACGTCTGTGCCGCTCCTTTTAACCCGAATGGCATGCGCAGGAACTCGAATAGACCGAACGGAGTTATTACTGCTGTTTTGGGTATGTCCTCAGCGCGCACTGGGACTTGGTGGTAACCGCGGACCAGGTCTATTTTTGAAAAAATGCGTGCTCCGGCAAGGTGAACGGAAAAATCCTGTATGTGGGCAATGGGGTAGCGGTCGTGCGCTGTGGCATTGTTCAACCTGTGGAAATCCCCGCACAGTCGCCACGAGCCCTCAGCCTTAGGGACCATGTGTAGCGGGGATGCCCATGGGCTGTTCGAGCGCCTGATGATGCCCAACCTTTCCAGGTTGGCGAACTCCTCACGCGCTATGGCCAGTTTAGCTGCGTCCAAGCGCCGAGGTCTTGCAAAAACGGGCGGCCCAGTGGTGGTGATAAAGTGCTCCACCCCGTGTTTAGCAATGGCCGCCGAAAACGTCGGGACCGTGGGTGCTGGGAACTGAGTGAGCAGTGTGTGGAACTTACCGCCTGTAGCTGTGACGTT
Organism: Pholidichthys leucotaenia; assembly: GCA_020510985.1. Taxonomy (NCBI): domain Eukaryota; kingdom Metazoa; phylum Chordata; class Actinopteri; order Cichliformes; family Pholidichthyidae; genus Pholidichthys; species Pholidichthys leucotaenia. Next base: position 183,880,081 of record CM035836.1, on the reverse strand, counting down.
GGCTTGTGCTGTTGGCTGGGTCACTCGAGCTATACTGGGGAGAGAGTCAAAGGACAGTGCATTAACCAGGCGCCTGTTAGCAACATCAACCAGTAAACCATGTGCACACAGAAAATCAGCCCCCAGGATATGGTAATTCAGTGCTGCTACGACAAAAGTCCACTCATATGTACGGCCGTGTAGAGATAAGAGCAGAGTCCTCTCACCAAAGGTCTTAATATCCGAGCCGTTTGCTGCCAACATCTCGGGGCCGCTAGGTCCTGCCAGCCGGTCAGCGTAGGTTGGCAGGATGAAACTCTTCTGGGCTCCGGTGTCCATGAGGAAACGCCTCCCCGAGCGTGCATCCGTCAAGTAGAGCAGCTTGTTCTCTTCACCGAGGGTTGCAGCTGCTACCGACCCCCGGCCTTGTCGTTTCCCGAGCGCTTGAATTGTCACGGAGGCGCACATCTGCGTGCCTTCTCTCCGAAGCGGCGGTGGTAGAAACAGAGCGTGTCTCTCTGGCGCTCCTTGGCCCCCGCTGCTGCTACCGTTGGTGGCTCCTCGCCTCCTCAGATCGTCTCGCTGGGCTCCGCCGCTGCCGCGTTGACTGTGATCGCCCTGGTTGCGAGGATGATCTGGTCTGCCTCCTGGGCTAGCGCACAGTAGTCGCGTGCGGCCAGCAACGGCGAATTGGCCAGAATCGCTCTCGCCACTGTCGGAAAGTTCCGGAGGAAGAGGTGGGCAAACAGAAAGTGCCCGTCGTCCGTGCCCATTAACGCCAGCATCTTCTCAATCAGGTCTACGGCCGAACCATCTCCTAACTCGGTCCACGTCAGGAGCCTCTCCGCTCTCTCACAGTCCGAGAGCATGTAGCGCTGGATGAGCGCAGCCTTGAGTGCCTCATATTTGCTGCTGGCTGGTGGCTGATCGAGCAGGCTCACTACCTGCTGAGCTGTGCGGGCGTCCAGCGCTGCGACCACATGGTAGAATCTGGTGTCGTCTGCCGTTACTCCCCGGAGGGCGAACTGGGCCTTGGTGAGGTGGAACCAAGAGCGCGGGTTGTGCTGCCAGAAATCTGGTAGCTTGACTGAAACCGCACACGCGTGGCTGGAGGTTCCAGTCCGGGCTGTCTGTGGGATGGCTGCCACCTCGCTGTAGCTTCCTGACCGGGCTGGCTCCGGGGATCTTGCCTCGTGTTCCATAATACGTCTTGGGTCACCAGTGTGGAGTGTGTGAAATAAGAGTCGGGCTCATGGCACACAGTTTATTACACACTTCACATCTCTCTAGCACAGAACAGATTGAACTTTTCAGCAGGCACTCTCCTCTTAAGTTTCATGGCATTTCTCCACATACAACATGACATTTGCATCACACTGCATTCAACCCCCTTTGTCCTTGACTCCTTCCTGCTATCTCGCCAGGAACCTCCTGAGTATTGTTCTCCCATGTTTATCCACTGTCTCTTGTCTGAGATGCTAAATAATCTGGCTTCCCCAAGGTTCTAAACTATCATGTTTGGAACTGCATTCTTAGATGCAATTATAGAGTCCGCCAGTAGAGGGAGCTCTAATCAAAACCTCGTGCCGTTCTCTGCAAGTGATAGAGCATAGAGCAAGAGTAAAGGCGCCAAGCCACGAGTGATGGGAATTCCGGCTCCTTTTAGAGAACCGGCTCTTTCGGCTCGGCTCACTAAAAAGAGCCGGCTCTTTCGGCTCCCAAGCGGCTCTTCAGGTTGTTTTGTTGCTTTAATTTATTAATTTAATTTATTATCAACAACAATATAAAATTGTGCACAAAATGAATTAGTAATGTAAAAAAATATTTTTTATTTATATATGTTTATTATATAAATATGCTTGTATTTATTCACTCCACATAAAATGTAAAAAGTAAATTATAAACTACAAAAACCAACTACAGTATTTACAATTCAACTTTTAGCTCTTTAAATTTTCAGCTTTTTCCTTTTAAACAAATTTAAAGTGAAACAACACCAAACACTGCAAACCACAACACAATAAAATATAAATTAAAATATGCAAAACAAAAAGAAAAAAAAATGAACACCCAGATCTTTAATTAAGGTAAAGGTTGGCATTTAGAAATATCAAGTGCCTCAACTTTGAGGAGCTGATCCGGTTTCTTCTTTCAGTAATTATCTGCCCTGTTTTGGAGAAGATTGTCTCAGAGGGGACTGATGTTGCCACAATGCACAGTCTCCGTGTCATCACCTGGGTAAGATGTGGATAAATTGAAGCCTTGGTCTCCCACCAGCTCAGTGGGTCTGCACTTCTCTGGCAAAGGGGCTCATCAATGTAGGCTCTCACTTCCAGTATTGCATCTGCTGAGGGATTTTCTGGCAGACTCTACACTCTACCTTTGTATTGTCAATAAAATTAAAATGGTTCCAGATTTTGCTTCTTTTCCTGGTGTCACTCATTTTCTTTACTATACCTTTCTAATGTGTCAATGTCATCTCTTCCCCGGCTCTCTCTCTCTCTCTCTCCCTCCTGCTCTGTTCGTGTGCTACTGCTGCTGTGAGTGTAACTACCGCCCCTCCCCCCTCAGCACAAACACAAGGCAGGCACAAACACATATTGACCAATCACGTGCGGCTTGAAGAGAAAAAAAAAGTGAGAGAGAGAGGGTGAGAGAAAGGGGGGGGGGGAATACAAAACACGGCTCCCAATAAGGAGCCGGCTCCCGTCGTTCACTTCAAAGAGCCGGCTCCAAGAGCCGTTTCATTCGCGACCGACCCATCACTACAAGCCACTAGCAGAGCAGCAGTGACAGTGCGTGCTTTGCACAGGAGTCTTGTCAGGTATGTTGTGCATGATAAGGCTGCATTAATAGGCTGTAAATAGCACTAAATGTACGAAGTAGGCTGCTTTTAAACAAGAATCAATTGTACAGCTGAGGAGCTGTTTGGCAGGCAAAGCCCATGTCAGCAATAAAAGTTCAGCGACTGGTTGTAACCTGCTGATTTTTTTGCTGTTGTTCATTTATACCAGTGGCTCTTAAACTTTTCTTTATTCCCCATTTTGGGGAGCCAGACATTACCATGCCTACATAGCAATTTCTTGGCTTCTTTTGTTAATTATTGTCTGGAATTGCTCTTTGCTCATAATTTTGATGGAGAGGGTTTTCAAAAATAGGTCATGATATAATTTTTTAAAATTCTTCTTCTTCAGGGCTATTCAATTACAAAGTCAGTTGGGCCACAATTTGAAATCAAGACATGTAACTGGGCTGCACTTGTTCAGCGATCTGTTGACTATGACAAATTTCAAACCAACACAGATCAATATGATGAAAAATATGCACTTTTTATTCATTGTCTTGGTTTTAAATGTGCAGTTGGCACGTGACAAAGGTACATCAAAAGTGCACAAAAATACAATAACAGTGCTGGGTGTAGAAGAGCTTGAAATGATGAAGCGATGTGATTTTGTAAATCGAGGTTTGTTAACAGCTTCACTCCTCTAACATGTCTCATCTCGGTGCAGAAGCAGAATCAGAGAAGGAGGACACAAAGTCTGTGTCCAGCAGCAGCAGCTAAGGAAGTGGAATGAGAGAGAGTTTGAGTTACAGAGTTGCAGCATATATACCCAACTACAACAATACATCAAAGAGCATTCCCCAGCAGTTGGTATGATCAAAGAGATAACAGAACAGGCATGAGACATTTGCATTTGAGAGACATATTGATCTCGGTCCCTAGGTCACAGTAAGGACAGGACGCATGAACACAATGCATGAAAGGCAACATTAACATCACAGAAGTGAGCCAGAAGAAGCGGGGCTGTCTGTAGACATTAATACACATTTCACTGTTCTGTTAATTGCTCTAGCCGAGCGCTGTGTCTGTCCAGTCTGTTGGTGGGGGTTTACACCAAACCGCCACACGCCCCCCCCCCCCAGAGGGCACAGCAGGGGGCCGGGACCTCGATAATCCATCTATGGGAGCGAGCTGTGGGAGAAGCTCGCTGCAGGCAGAGGGGGAGGGAGGAGGGGGGTAGTACGTGCCGACCGGGACGGTGAAATTGTCCGAGCCGCGCAAAAATTGCTTGCTGCTCCGCGACGTTCAGGGGCTGTCCCGTTGCGCGTGCGGAGGTCCGCAAGAAGAAAAATTAGTCTGACTCCTCTCGTGGCCATGAAGAAAAGCAGGAGTGGCTGTAAGAAAAAAATAAAAGCAGAGGGACTGGCGTGTTGACTTTAGGGCAGGCGCAACCCTAAAGCCTCGGGAACCGCAGACAGCTGAATTCCCCTTGTGTGCCGTGGCTAAGACCATAAAATCCAGTGAGCAAGCTGCGGGCCTCAGGTGTACAAGCAAGCCTGAAGGGCCAGTGTGCAGCAGAAGGAAGGCGGTCAGAAGAGCCGTATTTGTCCCGTGCGTGATGCGCCGTCCTCGTAACTCCCCGGTGCGTGCGCTGGGGCTCGTGCGTGGGTGGGCCAGCTGGAGAGGCGAGTCAGGGTGCAGAATCTTGGTGGAGATCGGCGCAGACGGTGCCGATAATATCCAGGTTGAGCTGTGGCTGCAGATTGGCCATGGTGCGTTGGAGTGGTGAGAGGAAATAGACGATCTTTTGTCCCTCAGGCTCGTGCAGATGCGTTGGAGCGGTGGGAGGGAATAGACAATCTTTGTCACCGCTCGGCCGTGGTGCGTTCAGGTCCACGCGTTGCGTTCTCCGCCGGCCATGGAGGCCGCTGTCGTGGAGAGGGGACGAGGTGCCTGCGCTCTCGTGTGGAGGAGCTGCGAGCGCGGCCGGTCCAGCGTGGATGAGCAGATCTCAGATGTGCAGATCTCATCATGAAGAACGGGTCACCAGTGCAGCTGTCCAGGTCAGTTAAGGTTGCTTTGCACAAAACGTGTGCATGTTCGGGGTCACCAGTGAAGCGTTCACTGGCAGCGTGTTCTTTTCTGCCTTCAGGTCATGGTGCGTTGGGGCGGCGAGAGGGAGGAGACGTCTTGTGTCCCTCGGCCGGTTCAGCGTGGATGTCCAGACCAGAAGGTTGCGTCGCACAAAGCGTGTGCGTCTTCGGGGTCACCAGTGCGGCGGCATGAAAAAATAAGCAGCGATGCTGAGGTTTTAAGTAGGTTTTATTAAATCATACCACCGTCACGAGCTCCGCTCCCGGTGCTGTGCATGCGCACTGGGAGCGAGCCCAAGCGGCTCTCAGAGAAGGAGGACACAAAGTCTGTGTCCAGCAGCAGCAGCTGAGGAAGTGGAATGAGAGAGAGTTTGAGTTACAGAGTTGCAGCATATATACCCAACTACAACAATACATCAAAGAGCATTCCCCCAGCAGTTGGTATGATCAAAGAGATAACAGAACAGGCATGAGACATTTGCATTTGAGAGACATATTGATCTCGGTCCCTAGGTCACAGTAAGGACAGGACACATGAACACAATGCATGAAAGGCAACATTAACATCACAGAAGTGAGCCAGAAGAAGCGGGGCTGTCTGTAGACATTACTAACTAACTAACCTGCACTTATATAGCGCTTTTCTAGTCACAAAGACCACTCAAAGCGCTTTCATTAATACTAACCCTCTATTCTAAGGGCCTATAGGAAACAGATATCTAAGGACAATTTAGAACAGCCAATTAACCTAACATGCATGTTTTTTGGCATGTGGGAGGAAACCGGAGAAATCCCGGAGTAAACCCACGCAACACGGGGAGAACATGCAAACTCCACACAGATCACTGTTGGTCGGGGGCTGGGATCGAACCCACGATCCCCACAATCCCCCGGCCAAGGGTAAACTGTGCTGCCGCAGTGCTAACCACTGCGCCACCGTGCAGCAGCGCCACCGTGCAGCCAACATTAATACACATTTCACTGTTCTGTTAATTGCTCTAGCCGAGCGCTGTGTCTGTCCAGTCTGTTGGTGGGGGTTTACACCAAACCGCCACACTGGGGTTGAGCAGAACTTGAAGTAGTAGAAATATTTTTCCTCTTGAACAACAAATAAACAGAATGGGGAGAAAAAAATAAAATTCTATAAATAACCATTTTGGGCACATCTAGGGTTGTGTGATATGACGATAATATCGAATGACAATATAAAAACATCTGTCGTTTCATACAATACTCTGTCGTTTATATCTTATTTAAAATGCACATACCCCCGTTTATTGAGTAAAACTCCTACCTCAGCCCTGTCAGTGCCCTGTCGCTTCGCTGCAGTGTGTGACTGCGCGCAGCAGAACAGGTGTGGCGGGTGGCTTGCTAGGCTTTAGTCTGGTGGTTTCCAATGCTAACTCCAAACTACCGGTTCAGATAGCTGCTACTCCTGTTTGCCAGGGATGTGGGCACATTTTTCATTGTGCTGTGTCAGAGAGGATATTTCGCTAACTTCATTTTAATAGGAGGTAAGTAACGTTAACACCATGTCTAATTATAAAATGTTAAATGATTGTCATTTAAGCTAAGTTGTGCTAACTGGAAACTGTAGCAGACCATCGTTTTTTTTTGGTAAATTGCTACTGAGTTTCTTGGTTTTGTCTGAAATTTTTTTTGTTAAAGCTGCAAAAGTGTATGATTGTGGCACATGCACGCAAAATAAATAATAAATACATTAAAACTGGAGGAGCAAGTTGGCTCTTAATGTAATTTATTTGATTTCTAATCATTTTAAGTAGTCAGTGATATTGAATAAAGTTAGTCATCACATGTATTTTATTACATTACCGTCTGTGTCTTTGATTTTCAGATCATGACCAATCTGAAATATTTTTACTAAATGGTAAAATGGTAAATGGCGTTCACTTATATAGTGCTTTTCTTTTCATCTAGGATGACCAAAGCGCTTTACAGATCCTGCAATCCACCCATTCACACACGCATTCACACACCAATGGCGGCACAACCGCCATACACACAGGCGCTAACCAGGCCACCAGGAGCAACAGGGGGTTCAGAAGTACTAAGAAGCAAACAGTTAAATCAGGCCAGAATGGCAGTCTTTAGGCTGCAGGTCTACACTTCAGTTTTCATTGATTTAAACTAGCAGCTAATTTATATCTGTAGGTGACAGCCATGGGTAATTTTCTCATTTTCAGACATTTTTTAATGCTATTTTTTTTTGTGTGTGTGTGTGTGTGGGGGGGGGGGGTTGCTATTCTCCTCTGGCTCAGGAAATATTTAACTTATTGATGTTTACTTTTTATTCATATATGATTTAGAAGAAAAACCTGAAATTTATGAGAATCAAGTCTCAAGTGCAGATTACAAAACAATTTTATAACACTGCAAAATTACGAGGGAAAATGGTACATGTAAAAAAAGAGTTGGTCATTTTTATATGATTATCTAAACTGTAGAATTTACTGAAATGTATGTCGTGATATATATCATTATTATGATATAAGATGACATATCGTGATGTGAATTTTTTGCCATATCACACAGTCCTAGTCACATCTTGACATAACGTTCGGCTCAAGAGACGCACACACACAGGCTCAGAGTAGTTCAAACTGTTTATTAACAACAGGGATGTTTGGGTGCGTGTCTGCGGAATGTTAATGTGTTGGTGGTGGCGTCTGCTTCGGACCCAGAGGCAGGAGACCGTTCAGCCGGCAACCCTATGGGAGAAATCAGACACAGGGTGATGAGCACACACCAACACAGGAGGAGAATAGGCGAGGGAGAGAAGCTTACTTGTTTGGACAGATGACTGGCGCTTCAAGGATGGAAGCCCGGGAGACAGCCACCTGCAGGGCTCGGTGCAGCAGCGAGGAGAGACGAGGGACGGGGTTGTCCGCCGCCGAGGAATCCACCTGTGCACAGGGGAGCAGACTGGAGAGATGAGGTAAGTGATCTTCTTACCGGTGACGAGGATGCTGAAGAGAATGTGGTAGAAGCCCATGAAAGGGAAATGAAGTCTACGGCTTCAGACCGAAGCTCAGGGCGAGGCAGCCTATATTCCTCGCCGCTGATGACTGACAGGTGTGTGAGCAGGTGGCGCCGTTGATGAGCGGCGCGGCGTGACAGTACTCCCCCCTCTAGCAGCGCCTCCTGGCGATGGCTTATCCGGGTGCGCTCGGTGGAAGTCCGCGATGAGCGATGGGTCCAACACAAACGACGGGGGCACCCACTGTCGATGCTCGGGCCCATAGCCCTCCCAGTCCACCAAGTATTGCAACCCACGACCCCGGCGCCGGGAGTCCAGGATGGAGGAGACGGACCAGGCCGGATGGCCACCAACCATCCGGGGTGCGGGTTGCGCTGCAGGAGGAGGGCAAAGGGGGTCGGTAACTGCCAGCTTCACCTTCGACACGTGGAAAGTGGAATGGATGCGGAGGGAGGGGGGAATAGCCACGCGCACAGCCACCGGGTTGATGATCCGGGTGATGGGAAAGGGGCCCATGAAGCGCTGTGCCAGCTTTCTCCTCTCGCCTTTTAGGGTGACGTCCTGGGTGGAAACGTAGACAAGTTGCCCAACTCTGTACGCCGGGGCAGGTCTTCTACGCCGGTCCGCCACGGTCCTGTTGCGCTCCGCTGTGCGTAAAAGCGCATGACGCGCGGCGGCCCAGGTGGAGCGGAACTGCCTCACGTGCGCCCTAACTGACGGGACAGTTACCTCGCTCTCCTGCGCTGGAAGCAGCGGGGGGTCATAACCCAGGGACGCCTTGAAGGGGACATCCCCGTTGCAGAAGAGCGGGCGGTGTTGTGGGCGTACTCCACCCAGGCGAGATGGTTGCTCCATGACGTCGGCTTGGATCTTGCAACACAGCGGAGCGCAGCCTCCAGCTCCTGATTGGTCCTCTCACACTTCCCGTTAGACTGGGGGTGATGGCCGGAGGAGAGGCTCACCTTGGCTCCGATGGCGTTGCAAAAGGACCTCCAAACCTCGGATGAAAATTGGGGACCCCGGTCCGAGACCACGTCCACCGGAATCCCGTGCAGCCTGACCACGTGTTGGATGAGGAGGCCCGCCGTCTCCAGGGCGGTAGGGAGACCTCGCAGGGGGACGAAGTGTGCCGCCTTGGAGAAACGGTCCACGATGGTCAGGATGGTGTTAAAGGAGCTGGAAACGGGGAGTCCGGTGACGAAATCCAGTGCGATATGCGACCAGGGCCTGCCGGGGACGGGCAGAGGCTGGAGCAGACCCGCTGGAGGGGCATTTCCTGACTTGCTGGTGGCACAGACTGGGCAAGCCCGGGCGTAGCGGGCTGCATCCCTCCGCAGGCCTGGCCACCAAAAAGACCGCTGGAGGAGGCTGATCATTCGGGAGGTGCCGGGATGACAGGTGAGCCGGGAGGTGTGGAGCCAGTGGATGACCTCTCCTCGGACCGCAGATGGGACGAACAGTCTTCCCTCCGGTCCGCCGCCAGGATCAGGTTCCACCTCCTGTGCCTTCCGGATCTTTGCCTCGATATCCCACGAGATGGCTCCCACGACGCACGACCTGGGCAGGATGGAGTGGGGCGTCTCCTCCGATTCCACGGGAGTGAACTGCCTAGAGAGGGCGTCAGGCAGGCCATTCTTAGAGCCAGGCCTGAAGGTGATAGAAAATTGGAACCTGGCGAAGAACAGAGACCAGCGCGCCTGGCGGGCATTCAGGCGCTTGGCAGACCGTAAATACTCCAAGTTCTTGTGGTCCGTAAGGACCACAAACGGCAGGTTCGCCCCCTCTAGCCAGTGGCGCCACTCCTGCAGGGCGAGCTTGATGGCCAAGAGCTCTCTGTCCCCCACATCGTAGTTCCTCTCCGCCGGGGACAAGCGCCGGGAGAAGAAGGCGCACGGTCGTTTGGCGCCATCGTCCGGTGACCGCTGGGACAGCACTGCCCCCACTCCCGTGTCCGAAGCGTCTACCTCGACGATGCACTGCAGCGCGGGGTCGACCTGGCGAAGGACCCGGGAGGAGGAGAATTCCGCCTTCAGCGCCTCAAAGGCGGCAGCGACCTCTTCGGTCCACCGGAACGGGACCTTCGGGGACGTGAGGCGGGTCAGTGGTCCAACGATGGTACTGAAGTTGGGGACAAAGCGGCGGTAGAAATTGGCGAAGCCAACAAATTGCTGCACCTGCTTCCGGGATGCAGGTGTAGGCCATTCCACCACCGCCTTTACCTTCTCTGGGTCAGGGAGCACCTTATCGTGGGCGATGATGAACCCCAGGAAGGACGTACTCCTGGCGTAAAATTCACACTTTTCTGCCTTTACGTACAGACGATTCTCCAGCAGCCTTTGGAGGACCCGCCTCACGTGGACCTGGTGCTCATCCCTGGACTTGGAGAAGATGAGGATATCGTCCAGGTAGACGAACACGAAAAGGCCAATGAAATCCCGGAGGACGTCATTAATGAGGCGCTGGAAGACTGCAGGAGCGTTGGTCAACCCGAACGGCCACTTTGAATACCTGGTGATGCCGTTCGGGGTACGGAAGGCCGTTTTCCACTCATCTCCCTCCCGGATCCGGACGAGGTGGTAAGCGCTGCGTAGGTCCAGCTTGGTGAACCAGGTCGCCCCCTGGAGGGAGTGGAAAGCAGTGTCCATGAGAGGCAGGGTGTAACGGTCCTTCTCCGTGATATTATTGAGGGCCCGGTAGTCGATACAAGGGCGGAGGGACCCATCCTTTTTTCCCACGAAGAAGAACCCCGCCCCCACGGGTGACGATGATGGGCGGATTATCCCGGCGTTTAATGACTCCTTCAGATATGTGTTCATCGTCTCCTTCTCCGGCGCAGACAGGCTGTAGAGCCGACCAGAAGGTAACGGCGCCCCCTGGCGGAGGTTGATGGCACAGTCGTAGGGCCGATGAGGGGGAAGAGACATAGCTTTCGCTTTACTGAACACCATACCCAGGTCGTGAAACTCCGGAGGCACCAGGGACAAGTCCGGGGGTGCAGCGTCCGTTGCGGGAGGAGGAGCGGACGGCGAGCAGGCAGCGGACTGGAGGCAGGTGCCCAGGCAAAATGTACTCCAAGCCGATACCCCAGCTGATCTCCAATCCAGGACCGGATTGTGAAGGCGGAGCCAGGGATACCCCAGGATGACGGGCGACACAGAGTTGGGAAGGACATAAAAGGTCATCTCCTCCCGGTGGTTTCCCGAGATGATGACCGGTAGGGGGACAGTTTGATGTGTCACTCTCCCAAGGGTGGCACGGGAGAGATGGACTAGGGAGATGGGAGTGTTGAGTGCCTGGCAGCGGATGCCCAATCGGGTTGCCAGGCTTTGTGAAATGAAGCTGCCTTCTGCGCCCGAATCCACCAGTGCGTGGGTGAGGTGCCCAGTGGGGTTATGGCAGAAACGGATGGGCAGCTTCAATTGAGTGAGTGATCCTAACCGATTGATGTCCGCGAGACTTCCAACAGTGACTCGCGGACCCCACCGACTGGCTTTCCGTGGACAACGCTCCACGGTGTGTTGGTCGCCTCCGCAATACATGCAGAGGCCGAACTCACGACGGCGTTGTTTCTCCACAGGGGAAAGTTTAGTCCAGCCCGTCACCATCGGCTCCGACTCCTCGGGGCGCGATGCTGGCGGCGCCGCCAGGGGGCGAGCTTGGAACAGGTGCGGCGAGGCTCCACGAGGGCGAGAAGAAGACCTCCGCCCCGAGGAGCGCTCGCGCAGCCTGTTATCCAAACTTACCGCTAAGGACGTCAGCTCCGCTAGCGTCCCAGGGATATCCCGACCAGCCAGTTCATCCCTCAGATCACTATTGAGGCTGCGGAGGAACAGGCCACAGAGGGAGCGTTCCTCCCAGCCCAGTTCCTCCGCCGCTACCCGGAAGTCGACCGAGTGGTCCGCTGCCGACCGGCTTCCCTGCTGGAGAGCGAGAAGCCGATCGACCTGGACCGTCTCGGTTTGAGAATGGTCAAAGACCTCCAGAAAGCGCCTCACGAATTGGTCATAGGTGAGGGTGGCATAACTGGGCCTCGCCATTACGGCGTAGGTCCAAGTTAACGCACGCCCCTCCAGAAGATTCCCTATGTAACCAATTCGACTGTGATCCGAGGGAAAATCTCCGGGCACACGGTGGAACACGGACTCACACTGCATAATGAACCCCTGCGCTCCGCCGAGCTTACCGCTAAAGCGGGCGGGGGTCGGGATCGGTGTGAGCCGAACCGGTGCCACTGGAGCCGGCTGGACGGCCGCTGGAACAGCAGGAGCCGCGCCACCCTGGCGAGTCGGGAGGAACGGCTGTTGGGGGTCCAAGCGGTTCAATCGGTTAGTTAATTCTAATAATTGATTAAAAACCACCTGTTGCTGATAAACAATCTAATCCACCCGAGCCTCGAGGATGGTAAACCGGTGTGCGAGCCCGCCGTCTGCCGAGCCGCTCTGCTGAAGCCGTACTGACATAACGTTCGGCTCAGGAGACGCACACACACAGGCTCAGAGTAGTTCAAACTGTTTATTAACAACAGGGATGTTTGGGTGCGTGTCTGCGGAATGTTAATGTGTTGGTGGTGGCGTCTGCTTCGGACCCAGAGGCAGGAGACCGTTCAGCCGGCAACCCTATGGGAGAAATCAGACACAGGGTGATGAGCACACACCAACACAGGAGGAGAATAGGCGAGGGAGAGAAGCTTACTTGTTTGGACAGATGACTGGCGCTTCAAGGATGGAAGCCCGGGAGACAGCCACCTGCAGGGCTCGGTGCAGCAGCGAGGAGAGACGAGGGACGGGGTTGTCCGCCGCCGAGGAATCCACCTGTGCACAGGGGAGCAGACTGGAGAGATGAGGTAAGTGATCTTCTTACCGGTGACGAGGATGCTGAAGAGAATGTGGTAGAAGCCCATGAAAGGGAAATGAAGTCTACGGCTTCAGACCGAAGCTCAGGGCGAGGCAGCCTATATTCCTCGCCGCTGATGACTGACAGGTGTGTGAGCAGGTGGCGCCGTTGATGAGCGGCGCGGCGTGACACATCTTACTCAAGCATATCTCACAGTGCATAAAAACTCATTGTGCACTGTTAGTAGCATTAACATTTCTTTACCTTTTGAAATAAAATATACTACATCCTGGTCATAACTGACCTTGGCACATCACAAAGGGCATTTAGCTGAATAAAAAATGAACTGTCAAACACTTCAGTGCACAAATCTCCCAAGAAAAGATTGATAACATTAACAAACACTGGACATCCATTATTGTGGTTTGTTTTGTTTTAAACAGTGTTGGGCAAGTTACTAAAAAATAGTAACTAGTTACAGTTACTAGTTACTTATTTTCAAAAGTAACAGTTACTTTTGAGTTACTGCATGATTAAAGTAACTAGCTACTTGGAAAAGTAACTTTCACGTTACTTTTAAATGCATACTTAAATCATCTTGCACACACAGCAAGATCAAGGGCTCCTTGTTCTCATCAGAAAAAAAGAGAAAGAAAACTGATGAGAAAAAAGTCTCATCTTACAGAGAAAAAATGTCTCAGCTTTACACAAACTATTGTAATCAGTAGAAAGTCAGAAATTTACTAGAAATAAAGCTGTGAATTCACAGAGAAAATTTTCAATCCCCTGGTGGGCTGTTTTTGGCCCTCGAGCCATATGTTTGACACTCCTGGACCAGGCCATTAAAAATGCATATTTACAGGATTTACTTCCATTAAATAGTTGCATATCACAACATCATGTAAATGAATAAGATAAAATAAAATGGAAAGCACAGATAAATGAAAGTTCACCGCTTACTGCAACAAATTACAGTCACTTTTTCTCTGTGCGTAAGAAAACTTTAAATGCATTTAATGCGGACATTAAATGTGAGCTTCTTGCTCAAAAAATACTCATGATTAACCACAGAGGTAGGAGCTGGTAGGGGCTACTTACCACTCGGACAACAGGTGATCAGGCTCCATATGAGAAGTCGCCACTGCCACGGCATTTCTCCCCACTGGGTTGTGATGTGAACTGAGGCAGGACAGGAAACGGACCCGCGGAGGAGACTGTGTGATGGCTGCGTCAGTTACGGTAGGGTCATTCATTCATTCATCTTCTTCCGCTTAATCCTTTTCGGGTTGCGGGGGCGCTGGAGCCTATCCCAGCATCTTTGAGCGAGAGGCAGGGTACACTCTGGACAGATCGCCAGTCCATCGGTAGGGTCAGTTTATATTTATTTGCTTGCCTTTGTCTTTGGCATGACAACCTCCAGTGGCTTGGGGCTGCTGGTGGTGTTGGGGAAACTGTAACTGTAACGCATTACTGAATTTTTAAACAGTAATTTCATTACACAGCACGTTACTGCAAAAGTAGTGGCGTTACAGTAGCGCGTTACTCCCAACACTGGTTTTAAATCACCACATGTGTGAGGAGGAACCTCAGGGTACACACTGGACAGATCGCCAGTCCATTGTAGGGCAGATATAATTTTATCATTAATATTAATTCTGATCGGCCTGTTCAGCCACAGGCGGTACTGTTCCAGCAGAGTAGACGTTTAGGATTCTCTTCCATGGTCATCATAGACCGACGGAGGCCGACAAGCGATTAATTCTGATATGATAAAACATTGAGTAGCTTTTATTTTTAATTGCATTTTCAGTTTTAATTGTGAAACTTTTAACTTTGCAGGAAATAATATCCCCCCCATCCCATATGGTAGGTTTACATGTAAATCTGACCCTGAGGAAGTGAGGAAAAAATTTTGTGGTCGTCATCACCACCAAAGTTGCCCATCCCTGCTCTACACTGTTGTTTAACCCTGACAACGCCCAGGTGACCCTTGTGTAGCATGGTCAGAATGCGGCCTTTAAGTGCCTCTGGAATCACCGTGCAGTGCCCCATTGCCATACAGACGTCGTTCCAGGATGATAAATTGTCCCTGACCCTGTGGAAGGGTGTCAATTCCCCCGGCACCTTGGCCGGCCAGCCCTCGCAAATGAATGCGTGCAGCTGGGTCAGTGTTGGGTCCTGTTCAGACGCCTCCTGGAGCTCTTGTAGGGAGACAGCATTTTGAAGTGGCCCATGTAGCATGTGAATCAGTTCTGGCCCCAGGGGGTCTCAGTTGCCGTTTGGAGTGGGGTTAGGTGTGGCCTGGGACAGGAGGTCCGTCACTACATTTTCTCTGCCCGGTGTGAAATGGGTGTTAAAGTTGTACGTCTGTAGTGTTTCTGTCCACTTGCAGATGTGCAGGAGTCTGTGTCCCGACCCCGATGTTTCTGGCAGTGCTGTGAGGGCTCTGTTCCTTCTTGCAGTTGTGATAAAACGGCTCCCACTGCTGTGTTGGAAGTGTCACATGTCATGAACGTGGGGTTTTGTGGGTCGAAGTGGAACTGCTTTGTTTACCATTCTGAGGTTGATACATGGTTGTAGGCCACCCGACTTCTTCTTTGATACCACCAGGTTTGAGATCTAGGGTGATGCGTTGATCCACTCAGTGATGCTGGCATCTAACAGCTTCTGCAACTCTGTTGTGATGTCATCCTGTAGTGCAAGGGGTAGTTGGCGCAGAGGCTGAACTTTCGGGGCCACCGTCATGTCATTGAGCGGTCGGTGGTTGAAAGAGGTGAGGCAGCCCAGCCCCGTGAAAAGTGTTGGCCAGCGGTGTTGCCAGGAAGATGTGACTGCCAGAACGGTGGTGCCTATTGGGTCAGTGATGGAGAAACCCAGCTCGCTGATCAGGTCGATGTCCATCAAGTCGGCCCCCTGGCGCGTCATTTGGAAGGTGAACAATGGAACAGCCTTGGGGGCATACCGCACAGAAAAACTGACCATCCCTACCATACAGATTCTGGTGTGGCCATAACCAAATAATTCTGCCGCATCAGCTGCAATGGTTTCTGAGGAAACAGCTTCTTGACCATAGACACTCTTAGAAGGGACCTCGAGGCCCCTGTGTCCAGCAGCAGTGGCACATCGACGCTGTCCAGTTCCACCATGCACTGCCTGAACGACAAGTACTTGGTGCCAATTGAGTGAACGGTGGCTGAGCCCGGTGAGCGGGCCGTTGAGTCTGTGCAGGTTGAGCGACAGACCCTGGCAAAATGGTTTAGTTTCCTGCAGCAGTAGCATTTCACCCCTCTGGCTAGGCAGGTGAGTGACTGAGTCTGATGTTTAGATGAACCACAACCACTGCAGTGCGGGCGCTCACCTTCGTTGTGCCGTTTCTTACCCTTTTTCTTTTGGTTGCAGCGGGGAGATATGGGGCCGGGGTGCTGGACGGTGATGGTGGCAACCTGTGTTCGCGGGGTCTGGCAAGGCACTTGTTTACTAGGTGGTGTTAGCTGTGATAATAGCTCATCCTGTGCGTCCATCTGGGATGCCCATTTTACAGTCTCATCCAGTGTTAGCTTGCCTGCTGTTGGAAATAGTCTACACCACAGCCTCCTGTTGTTAGTACTTTCTGCTAGCTTATCACATACTATCTCTTTCATCCTATCTCCAAAATCATAGGTACTTGCTAGCTGTTACATAATGCCGGACCAACTCACCCTCATCCTCACCTAAAACAATGTCCATCACGGCTACATAGTCTTTGTATGTGTCCCTAAGGCCCAGAGAGTCAAGCACACATTGTCCTTCGGCGCCAAGATAGCAGGTTAGCATCCCCCTTAGCCTCTCATTGTTAGCATCGTTCAAGCCAGTAGTGCCGATATAATTCAGAAACCTCTTATGCCAGTAGGGCCAGGGAATCGGCGGCTCACCTGGTAGAGCAGTGAACGGTTGCGGGGGATCTGTGCACGCTTCCATGATGGAGTTATTAAGGTTTATCCTTGTCGCAATTTGATATGTCTGAGAATGAAGCGCGGACAGCGGGCATGAACTGCACTCTCCTTTATTCAATACACAGCTCAACTATATACAGAAGGGTGGCACCGTATCGCACCACGTCCAGTTCGCCCGTGATGACATCACCTACGGCAAGCCACCACGTCCAAACACCACAAGCACCTCACCATTGCGAGGCTTCAAACAGGATGTTCTCAGAGGAAAGTGGCCACTGAGCTTAGAGTGTCATAGAGTGTCATCAGCAGGTTGCAACAGAGAGACTGAAAGAGTTACAGAAAGGCATAGAAGTGGACGTCCCTTGACCACATCCCACGCTGTTGACTGCTCCATTGTGAACAGTACCCTGCAGAACCGGATGATGAATGCTACTCAACTCCAGGCACATTTAAGGGAGGTGAGAGGCACCCAAGTGTCACGTCAGACAATTCAAAACCATTTACAACAGCATGGTCTGTGTGCTAGATGACCTGCAAGGGTACCTGACCACATCACCAGGCACAGACATCATAGTCTTGCATGGGCCAGGGAGCATTTACGCTGGACAAGGGACCGGTGGGCCTCAGTGCTGTTCTCTGATAAAAAGTCGATTCACGTTGAGCAGAAATGATGGCCGCCAACAACGTTGGAGACATCAAGGAGAGAGCTATGCATCAGCCACTGTTGTCACCATGTTACAGTCTGGGCAGGTATGTCTAGTCAATACAGAACTGCCCTACACCTTGTGAATGGTACAGTGATAAGTCGATACTATCTGAATAACATCATTAATCCAGTCATTGTGCCCCTGCACGAACAACACAGGCCTAATTTCATCTTCATTGACGACAATGCTCCAGCTCATCGAGGTCACATCATTGGGGAATGGCTATCGGAGGCTGGGGTACCTCAAATGAAATGGCCTGCACTTTCTCCAGACCTGAATCCCATAGAAAACCTATGGGATCAGCTGAGTCGCCGTGTAGAGGCTCATAACCCTGCACCCCGCAACCTCAATGACCTGAGGGCCGCCCTTCAAGAAGAGTGGAATGCCATGCCTCAGCAGACAATAAGTTGACTAGTGAACAGCATGAAACGTTGTTGTCAAGCTATAATTGATGCTCAAGGGCACATGACAAGTTATTGAGACATTGACATTTTTTGTTGTGGCATACCCACCACTGTTGTTGACTTTTGTTTCAATAAATTGTTTGAGATGAGGAAATTACCATTGCATGCTTCTACTTAAATGCCCTACTTTCATGATATAATGTCACTGTAGCGTGAACCTTTTACATTTTCCATAAATTTCACCCAAAACCCAAGTATCCCTAACTTTTTGTGAGTAGTGTACGTCTCCCAGCTGGCCCGGGAATTTCTTGGTATCCACTCTGAAGAGCAGGGAGTCTGGGCTTCTTTGCTGGAACTGCTGTCTCTGCAACCCGGACCTCCGGAAAAGCAGTAGAAGATGAATGGATGGATGTCGTGGAGCGTCTGTCTAGTTTTAATTATTCCTCATATTGGGAGCAAGCCATTTTATTTCTGAAAGTAATTGTCGCACAAAACAGCCCATAGATACTTAAGCTAAATGGTTGATTTTGTGGTGTTCTTTTATGTGAGGAAGAGATAAAGGGTTGGAGTAATGAGATGTTTAGTTAAAGTGCTCAGTCATAGGGGTAACTATAGCAACAGTTGGCTATAAAACAGAGACTTCCATGATATTGTCAAAGGTGAATTTACAGTAAGTTACGCACAGAGGCTGTCATAGTCTCCTCCGCCGGGCAGGTAAGATGGACTCACACAGCAGGCAGAACTCCAGCATAACATGATTTATTAATCAAAAACACAAATGAACTCAAAGAAATAAACATGCGGCACATGGGCTGAAAAACACAATTAAGAGCACAACTGGTAAATTACTTACAGAAAACTAAGGACACGAGGGTTTCCGGCAGAGAACAATGATCACACATTACAACTAGAAAAGCACTCGGAGAGTGCAGACCTCCGCCAAGTACCTCAGTTCCCCCTAATATTGGGATTTTCCCCAAATATGATAGTCCTACATTTATTTTATCTATATTTTGAGATTCCTTGACCATGAAAACATACCTTTAGCAATTGGATTCACATTGATATCTTTATTAGTTCAGTAGTTATTGACAGAAATCACATTTTTGGTAATGGCGGTTTTCTTCTGGGTATAGGTCCATAGCTTTTGAAGATACAACAAATCCATTGGCACACTACTGATTCCTCAGTGTCTTGTCTATATTTTGGTGTTTGTTGTATGTTTATATCTGAATTTGTTACCTTACAGTGATGAAAATTCCAAAGATCCCCTATTATTTCCTGTTCTGGATCACAGTATCCAGATTTTTTGCAGGATCTGGATCAGTCTTTGATATTTCCTAGAACCTATTGGGATCTTATCCTGTATTTTTTTGGCAAGTGTCCTGACCATTTATTGTGGAGTTATATACACGTACAGGCGTGGACAAAATTGTTGGTACCCCTCTGTTAATGAAAGAAAAACCCACAATGGTCACAGAAATAACTTGAATCTGACAAAAGTAGTAATAAATAAAAATTCTATGAAAATTAACTAATGAAAGTCAGACAGTGCTTTTGAATTGTGGTTCAACAGAATTATTTTAAAAAACAAACTCATGAAACAGGCCTGGACAAAAATGATGGTACCCCTGGAAAAGATTGAAAATAATGTGACCATAGGGACATGTTCAACCAAGATGTGTCCTCTAATTAACATCACAGGTTTCTACAAACTTGTAATCAGTCAGTCGGCCTATTTAAAGGGTGACAAGTAGTCACTGTGCTGTTTCTTGACATGGTGTGTACCACATTAAACATGGAGCAGAGGAAGCAAAGGAGAAAGTTGTCTCAGGAGATTAGAAAGAAAATTATAGACAAGCATGTTAAAGGTAAAGACTATAAGACCATCTCCAAGCATCTTGATGTTCCTGTGACTACAATTGCACAAATTATTCAGAAATTTAAGATCCACAGGACTGTAGCCAACATCCCTGGATGTGGCCACAGGAGGAGACGGATAATACAAATGGTAACAAAAGAGCCCAGAACAACCTCTAAACACATTCATGGTGAACTCCAAGGTCAAGGTACATCAGTGTCAGATCGTCGTTGTCTGAGCCAAAGTAGACTTCATGGGAGACGAGCAAGGAGGACACCACTGTTGAAAACAAATCATAAAAAAGCCAGACTGGAATTTGCCAAACTGCATGTTGACAAGCCACAAAGTTTCTGGGAGAATATCCTATGGACAGACGAGACAAAACTGGAACTTTCTGGCAAGGCACATCAGCGCTATGTTCACAGATGCAAAAATGAAGCATACCAAGGAAAGAACACTGTCCCTACTGTGAAACATGGAGGAGGTTCTGTTATGTTCTGGGGCTGCTTTGCTGTATCTGGCACAGGGTGTCTTGAATCTGTGCAGGGTACAATGAAATCTCAAGACTATCAAGGTATTCTAGAGAGAAATGTGCTGCCCAGTGTCAGACAGCTTGGTCTCAGTCGCAGGTCATGTGTCATGCAACAGGATAATGACCCAAAACACAGCTAAAAACACCCAAGAATGGCTAAGAGCAAAACATTGGACTATTCTACCTTCTATGAGCCCTGATCTAAAGCCTATTGAACATCTGTGGAAGGAGCTGAAACATGCCGTTTGGAGAAGGCACCCTTTCAAACCTGAGACAACTGGAGCAGTTTGCTCGTGAGGAGTGGGCCAAAATACCTGCTGAGAGGTGCAGAAGTCTCATTGACAGTTACAGAAATCGTTTGATTGCAGTGATTGCCTCAAAAGGTTGTGCAACAAAATATTAAGTTAAGGGTACCATCATTTTTGTCCGGGCTTGTTTCATGAGTTTGTTTTTTTTTAAATAATTCTGCTGAACCACAATTCAAAAACATTGATTAATTTTCAATGGTTACTTTTCATAGAATTTTTATTTATTACCACTTTTGTCAGATTCAAGTTATTTCTGTGACTATTGTGGGTTTTTCTTTCATTAACAGAGGGGTACCAACAATTTTGTCCACATCTGTATGCTAAAAATGGCCCTATCTCGCAATGATAAAGAATCCTTAAAAAACTCCTGGATCCAGACGGTGATCCGGATCACTCCCAAAATCTAATAATTTCTTCCTTGTCCCATTTTGGACTTGTCCTGAAAATTTCGTCAAAATATATTCATAAGTTTTTGAGTTATGTTGGTAACAAACAGACAAACAAACAAACAAACAGACAAACCCCAGTAAAAACATAACCTCTTTGGCGGAGATAATGAAAATACGTTAACATCAATGACGCCACACCAGACTGACACTGAACACCGACATACAGTATATACAGTACAGTAGACAGGGGAGTAATCACAGAACACAGGACAGGTGGGAATAATCAAGGGCAGCAGGGAAGTGGCTATAGGTGAGGAGAACAGGATGGGCGGGGCTGCACAAACAATCATAGAGGATGCACAAGAAACATGAAAATGAACCTACAGGACAGCAATACAGGAGCAATACAGAGAGGAATGACACAAAAGTGCCTGTGAACGTAGTCATAATACTAAAGAGCAGGCCCAAAACTACAGAACATAACTAGAAAAGCACTCAGAGAGCACATACCTCCGCCAAGTCTCCTTCAGTTTCTCATGGATCACCTCAAAAATGTAATGGGCTTGTGTGTAGGCCTAGAGCCACTTGTGGTGAAAATTGCATCAAAGTGTGTCCATTAGTTTTGGAGTATTGTTGCTGACACACTGTGAGAAGAGCCTTGGCTGAGGTATGCATTTCCAGATCATCACCAAAATGTAATGGGTTCCTCTGTAGCCCAAGAACCACCTCTGGTGAAAATTTCATCCAAATCCATCCAGTAGTTTTTGTGTAATCCTGCTGCACAAATACAAACAAAGGCCTTGGTGGAGGTATGCACTCTCAGATCATTACCAAAATCTAATCATCTGTTCCCCGTGCCATTACACACCTTCCTGAAAATTTTATCAAAATCCGTTCATAACTTTTTGAGTTATGTTGGTAACAGACAAACAAACAGACGAACAAACCCCGGTAAAAACATTACCTCCTTGGCGGAGGTAATTAGGGGCATGATAATGAAAATAAACACAACGATCAAACTAAGGCTGAGGTAGGGAAACCCAGAACAGCTGGGATCACAGTCAGGGGCTAAACAAGAGCACACAAGAAATGGCTATGGGTATGGAAACATGAGCAGTTAGGGATAATAGGGAGACAGATATACACACAAGACCACCAAAATGACAAAGACAAACAGGGAATGACACAGCGGACCAGGGGAAACTCAGACACATAATGCAAATCATAAAGAATCACAGGGAGAATGAAAATAAACATAAAGCATGACAGAGGCTTAATTAAGATGATTAGCAGCACCTTTGATTACCCTCCAACTTACTCAAATCTTCCATGAAATTTGTCCATTACTATTTGTATTTTACAGAGGAGTGTAGAAGTAAATACTTTAAGTATAACAAAAATACAACCTGTAATATGCTGGCTCCACAAAAGGTGTAAGTAACCCTTCTTAATACACAGTCATTTTTAACTTTAATTTTCGTATTTTTATTTCCTACCTGAATCAGAATCAGATTTATTGCCATTGTTCATGTAGTACACAAACTAGGAATTTGTCTCGGTGCAATGCTGCAACATTAAACATGATAAAAATAAAAGATAGAAATAAAAAACTATACATGCAATAAAATGTAGAATATAAATGAGTAATACTAGACAAAGCAATTTTTAAATATATTAGCGAGCAGCAGATATTGTGGAGTACCCCATAGTGCAGTCGGTAATGCAAAAAGAAAACAGTGATGATTGACATGAGTCTGGTTGAGCTGCTGTACATAGTGCACGAGAGTCTAATAAGTCACTTAGTGTTCAGCAGTCTGATGGCAGAGGGGAAGAAGTTGTTCATGTGACAGGAGGTTTTAGTCTGAATGGACCGAAGTCTTCTACCTGAGGGGAGGGGGGCAAACAGTACGTGACCAGGGTGTGAAGGATCGGCTATGATCCGGCCTGCACGCCTCCGGATCCTGGAGATGACAGATCCTGGAGGGATGGGAGCTTGCAGCCGATCACCTTCTCAGCAGCGCGCATGACGCGCTGCAGCCTTAGTCTGTCCCTGGCAGTGGCTCCTGCGTACCACACGGTTATGGAGGTGGTGAGGATGGACTCGATGATGGCCGTGTAGAACTGCACCAACATCTTGGGGGGTAGCTTGAGCTTCCTCAGCTGCCACAGGAAGAACATCCTCTGCTGGGCCTTTTTGATGAGGGAGCTGATGGTCGGCTCCCACTTCAGGTCCCGGGTGATGGTGGTGCCCAGGAAGTGGAAGGAATCTGCAGTGGTGATGGGAGAGCCTGTGAGGGTAGGGGGGGCAGAGGGGTTGTGACTTTCCTGAAGTCCACAATCATCTCCACTGTCTTCAGAGCGTTCAGCTGCAGGTTGTTGTGGCTGCACCAGGACGCCAGCTGGGCCACCTCTTTCCTGTAGACGGACTCGTCGCCATTGGAGATGAGCCCGATGAGGGTGGTGTCGTCCGCAAACTTGATCAGCTTGACAGACTGGTGGCTGGAGGTGCAGGAGTTGGTATAAAGGGAGAAGAGTAGGGGGGAAAGTACACAGCCCTGGGGTGATCCGGTGCTGATGCTAACAGAGTCTGAGACAGTCTTTCCCAGCCGCACATGCTGACTCCGGTCCGTCAGGAAGTCGGTGATCCACCTGCAGAGGGAGTGAGGCACGTTGAGCAGGGACAGCTTGTCCCGGAGCAGAGCGGGGCGGATAGTGTTGAATGCAGAGCTGAAGTCCACAAACAGGATCCTGGCGTAGGTTCCCGGGGACTCCAGGTGCTGCAGGATGGAGTGGAGGGCCAGGTTGACTGCGTCATCCACAGATCTGTTGGCTCGGTAGGCAAACTGCAGCGGGTCCAGGAGGGGAGTGGTGATGGACTTGAGGTGGGGCAGGACCAGGCACTCAAAGGACTTCATGACTACAGAGGTGAGCGCTACAGGTCTGTATTCGTTAAGTCCAGTGATCCGTGACTTCTTGGGGACAGGGATGATGGTGGAGGTTTTGAGACAGGTCGGCACGTGGCATAACTTCAGGGAGGTGTTAAAAATGTCTGTGAAGACAGGAGTCAGCTCATCCGCACAGTGTCTCAGGGTGGAGGGAGACACGCCGTCCGGACCGGGGGCCTTGCGCGGGTACCTGAACAATATTGTTGGTGTTATCTTTACTTCTTTGGGAGGGTCATTTTGATGATAAAGCTTGTTTTTCAGATTTAATTAAAAATAATTTGAACAAGTCACCAGTTTATAAAGGAGATAATTTTTGAACACTTTAGTATAAGAGAAACTGTGGTTAAGGACTTTTTACTTTCCAGTGATCTAAATTCAAATGAGAATATGTGAAAATCAATTTGACCAAAGACAAATAACAGAAGCAGAAACAGGGCATGTTTTTGGGACATGGTGTGATGCTTGTCATTGCTGTATCAATGCCACTTTAAGGTTGCCATGGTTATGACTTGCCAAGTTCTGTTTTACGTCTTGTGTCAGCACACTTGACCACTGTTATAAACTTCCCGCCAGTGAGTTTTAGGGTTGTTGAGTGAAAATAAACGGAGTACACTCCAACTAGAGCTGTATTGTTGTGTCGGTAATTCGCATATATAACATTGCCGACGAAAATGGCTGACCGTTCCCTGCCCTTGCCCTCTCCTTTCCTTGCCCTTCCCGGACAACCACCTGTACCATTGACTCACTGGTTTGCTGCTTTTGAAATGTATCTCTTAGCTGCCGACTTGGACGACGTCTCCGATGGAAGCAAACGTGCATTGCTACTGCAATGCCTGGGAACAGAGGGACAGCGGGTGTTTGGAACATTCACTAACACCTCAACATACGGAGACACTGCTGAACGACTCAAGGAACACTTTGCAGCCCCGCAGACCACCCTTCTACACCGGGTCATGTTTAGGTGCCGACACCAATAAGCTGGTGAGTCAGTCTCCCAATATGGGGCTGACCTACGTGGCTTAGCTAGTCTGTGCAAGTTTGGGACACTGCAAGATGAAATGATAAGGGATCAGCTTACACACGAACTGTGACAAAATCAGAGACAAACTGCTGCTAGAGAATGATGATCTGACACTAGCCCAGGCCTTTAAGATAGCACGACAAGTAGAGCTTGTATTTGATTGTGTGGCAAGCCTATCATCTTCCGCCTTTCCCCCCCAAAACGACACGTTATCTGATGCAATCAGGCCACAGTCAGAAACGTCCTCTACCAGCTCTGCTAGCCCCCCGGACAGTGTCCAAGTAGCCTCACAACCCCGTGACCACCTGCAGCAGATGTGTGGGAACTGTGGCTCACCCACACATAATTCTAGAGCACAGGTCTGTCTAGCATGTGGGAAAATTTGCTCCAACTGTGGGAAGCTCAACCACTTTCAAGTGTGCAGGTTCGCTCCAGCCAAAGGCCGCCAACAGCACCCAGGAGCCCCACTAACTGTCATTCATAACATCCACTCAGAATGAGCCTCACTCAAGACATGCTCACTAACAATCGATGGAGTCACCCTACCCCTCCTCCTCGACACAGGTGCCACTGTGTCACTGCTGAACCAAGAGACATGGAAACATTTCTCCCATGAGGCACTGAGACTGCCCTCCACAACCTTGCGGGGCTATGGCAATTCTGAAATTGACATTGTGGGCTCAGTCCAGCTACCAGTACACTATGGGGAAAAGGCTTTGTCGACCCTCACATTCCATGTGTATCACCTTGGGGCTAACCTACTTGGTCTTGATCTCTTCAACAGTCTCGGATTCACCCTACTGGGCACTACAGGCTCAGAAATCCACACCATCACCACCCCATGGCAGCTACAGTGGCTGGCATTGACTGACTGGCTGGGTTGTCTCACAGCCTTTGCTCACTAGCCCCTGCTGGACCCTAATGTCCTGCCCGTGGTCCAACTACTCCGCCGCTGATGCTGTGAGACGACATTTCAGCCGAGGTCCAGCGCATGCTTGTTGATGACATTATAGAGCAGGTGGACGCTTCACCATGGCTGTCTACCATTGTCGTAGCACAAAAGAAGACTGGGGGGCTCCGTATCTGTGTGGACCTTAGAGTGATAAACAAAACCATAACACCAGACCGTTACCCCTTTCCAACCACAGAGGAGCTCACAGCCCAATTTCACAGGTCCGCAGTCTTCTCCAAACTGGACCTGCCCCAGGGATACCTTCAGGTGCCTTTACACCCTGAGAGCTGTAACTTAACCACCTTCATCACCCATAATGGCATTTTTGTTATCAATGCATGACTTTTGGGTTGAGTTCAGCACCGAATTGTTTTCAGAAGTTGTTTTCATGCCCTCCATCCTGGCAGGGATTCTGGGTGTGGCCATCTATCTCAATGACACTGTGGTCCATGGAGCCAACACTGCAATCCACAGCAGGCGCCTCCACAGAGTTTTCACCATCCTGGCTGAGCATCATCTCACAGTGAATGGCGACAAGTACATCTTTGCAGCCTCAGCAATCGAGTATGTGGGTTTCTGCCTCTCAGCTGAGGGTATAAGCCCACTTTACTCAAACGCAGAGGCCATCCAGCATGTCCCGGAGCCAACGTCACCAGCACAAGTTGCTTCTTTCCTGGGCATGACTGCATACTACCTCCGCTTCCTCCCCCAGCATTCAGAGACTACTGCACCGCTGCACAGACTGCTGAAAACTGATGAGCCCTGGCTGTGGACACCGGCCTGCTCCAAGGCTGTGTGTAGCTTAAAGATGCAACTCACTTTACCCCCACATTGGTGACGTATGACACCTCCGCCATCGCCATAGGTGCTGTTATGTCACAACTCCAGGACAATTGCTTTTGCTTCTCGGCCACTCAACCCAACAGAACAATAGTACTCAGTTGGAGAGAGAGAAGCGCTAGCATGCCTCTGGGCCTGCAAGCCCTTACATATGTACTTGTATGGACGAGAATTCACCTTAAGGACCGACCACCAAGCACTCACCACCCTCCTGGCCACCTCAGGCACCGGTCATAAACCACTCAGGCTACACCGCTGGGCTGACCGTCTACAGCGGTACAATTTCAGCTACAATTTACACCAGGAAGGAATAACGTGGTGGCTGACCTGTTGTCTCGCTCAGTCACCACACAACACACACCTTGGTCCCCAACTCCTGTGCACAACAAGGCAGAACATGACATCATACAGCTACTCCACACACCACTTCAGGAAACTGTGTCACTGAGTAAGGTGCAGGATGCTTCAGCTGCCGACCTCATCCTCACTCTAGTGGCATTATACATCAGGAACGGCTGACCTGACAAGGTGCTGGTGAACTGTCACCCTACTTCAAGGTACGTGAACAGCTGGCATGCTGGACTGACTCTTGTGCTTCCAGTGGGCTTTGAACTGTGGTCCCAGAGCCTTTGTGCATATGTCCTTGCTATGGCACATGAGGGTGACCTGGGCATAGTCAGGCTCAAGCACTGTTGCCAGGACAGGGTCTGATGGCCGGGGATTGACAGAGATATTGAGACTCTGGTCAAGTTGAAAGGAGTGCCTCACCACCAACGGTTTCTTGTCATGATCTACACTCCAAGTGGCCGGACGCAATACCAGTGGCCACAGTGACATCTAAAGTATTAATCAACATCCTGGACTCTTTGTTCGTCCACTGGGGTCTGCCCAAGAAAATCACCACTGATGATGGCCCCCAGATGGTCTCACATAAACTGTGCTCTTACCTGAGGGAGAGAATAAGTAAGTAAGTAAATTTTATTTATATAGCACCTTTCACAGATATACGATCACAAAGTGCTTCACAAAACAGTAAAAATAAAACACATAAAATATAGACAGGGTAAATTAAAAAAACACAGTAAAATACAATAAATAAATAAATACAACCCTTATCGAGCTAAAAGCCTGTTTAAAAAGAAAAGTTTTAAGCTGCTTTTTAAATACATCCACACTATCTAGGCAAGGAAGAGAAAAGGGAAGAGCATTCCACAGCTTAGGTGCAACTACTTTAAAGGAGCGATCGCCTCGTGTCTTGAAATGAGTTTTTGGGACCATAAGTAACATTTGGTCTGCTGACCTCAGACTGCAAGGAAGGGGTATAGGGCTGTAGCAGGTCCGAGATATAAGGAGGAGCTTGTCCATGCAAGGCTCTGAAAGTTAAGGTCAAAATTTTAAAATGTACTCTAAAATTCACTGGCAACCAATGCAGAGAGGCTAAAACAGGCATAATATGAGCCCGTTTGCATGTTCCAGTTAAAAACCTTGCAGCAGAATTCTGAACCATCTGAATGCGGTCAAGTTCCTTCTTATTTAAACAGGTAAAAAGGCTATTACAAAAGTCCAGATGCAGGGCTACAAAAGGGTGGATAATCATCTCCAATTCAACCTTGGACACAAGGGATTTCAATTTGGAAATATTTCGGAGATGGAAGAAACAGTTCTTTATTAACTGTTTAGATTGGCGCTCCAAAGATATTGCTGAATTAAAAATAACCCCAAAGTTACAAACATAGGACCGCACAGAAGATGCTAAAGGACCTATGTGCTGTTTTATAAAAGGAATGACACTATTAGGGGCAACAAATAGAGTTTCTGTTTTCTCAGAGTTCAGTTGTAAGTAGTTATCACTTAACCACTGGTTGATGATAGACAAGCAGTTAGCGAAGAGAGTTAGTTTGTGGAACTCTGTGGGCCTAAAAGAACAGTACAGCTGGATATCATCAGCATAAAGATGGCATGACACATCACTGTACTTGCTAATTATCTGTTTCAAAGGAAGCACATATAAAAGAAAAAGAATTGGACCCAAGACAGAACCCTGAGGTACCCCACAGGTAAGGTGTGACGATTCAGACAAAAACTGATTAATAAAAACACTAAAACTTCGGTCAGAGAGATATGAGGACAACCATTCTAAAACAACTCTTGAAAACCAAACCACATCTCGAAGTCTGTTAATCAGAATTTTATGATCGATAGTGTCAAAAGCAGCTGAGAGATCCAGTAAAAGCACAACTGTGTATTGTCCAGAGTCGGCTGCCATCATAATGCCATTTGAGACCCTAAGTAAGGCAGTTTCTGTTGAATGTAGTTTATGAAAACCCGACTGATATTTGTCAAAAATGTGATGTTTCTCGAAAAAATTAGTGAGCAGCTCTGCTACAATTTTCTCCAAAATTTTTCACAGAAATGGAAGATTTGATATTGTCCTATAATTCTTTAAGACTGTTGGCTCAAGGCTAGGCTTTTCAAGAACTGCTTCAACAGCAGTTGTTTTAAACGAGCTGGGAACCACACCTGTCAGAAATGATGTGTTAAAGATATCTGTAACACATGGCCCAATAATATCAAACACTTTTAAGCAGTGCTATGGGAAGAACATCATTAGGACAGGACGAAACTTTCATATTGTCAAGCACAGCAGTCACTTGAGACAATGTCACAGGTGTTGTGGGGGCATGGTGTGGGGGTTTCTCCACCCAGAGAGAGCAGGGGGAAGGGAGAACAATGGACCAAAGGAGAAGGTGTCACCGGGGGGTATCAGATGGGACTGTTGGGTCTGTGCGACCCCTGGGGAGAGTTATTGCTGCCGGAGCTGCTGAGAGAAGAAGGGTGTGGGAGCGGCCCCAACGTAATGTCATGTTAATGTGCCACACATTTCTGTGTTCAAACAACAATGTGTTACGGTCGGAAGTTCCAGGTCTCGATGCATGGAAATAAAGATATAAAAGTGGAATGCACAGAGACCCGGGATCGCTGTTTGCTGTACCTCATGTTGGAGATGGAATAAAGTTTCTGTGTCGTTCAGCTCGTTGCCTCGCCTGCCTCCTTTCTCCACATTGGTGACCCTGAGACGTTCCATGGAAAGCTAGCTAAGTGTCGCCCCAGAGACTATTGGGAGGGAGAGCACTGGTGCCGCATGTGCTGTCTCAGTCAAGCTCCCAGACTTCTGGCTTCACAACACAACTGCATGGTTCCTGCATATAGAAGCCCGGTTTGCACTCTGAGGGATAACAACAGATGACACAAGATATTACTATGTGGTCGCTGCGCTGGATGCACGTGCCACGCAACAGGTGACGAGCCTGCTCCAGGAGTCGCCGGCCCAAGGAAAGTATGAAGCGCTCAAGAGGATGCTTCTCCAGCGTTACACCCTTTCTGACAGTGAGAGGGCAGAGAAACTCCTAACACGTTTGGAGTTAGGGGACAGATCAACAGTGGGGCTTATGGAGAGCATGCTGGTGTTGAGGGGGAAGGACAATGAATCTTTCCTGTTTGCCCACTTGTTCCTCAGGAACCTACCGGCTACGGCGAGGGCGATCCTGGCCAACTCGCCGTGGCTTGTTGTTAGGGGCTACCGTGCCCTGGTGTAGGAAGCGGACCGCATCATTTTGGCGACCAGAACTCTCAGCGTGCAGGCAGTGGCACCAGCGTCCATGAGGGACTCCAGCGAGGTCGAGTTGCCTTGGGTAGTAGCCGGGACAGACACCAGGAGATGAAGGAATGGGGTGATCTGTTTTTATCATCACCATTTCGGCTCGAATGCCCAACGCTGCCTGTCACCATGCCAGTTCAAGGAGCTGGGAAGATGGCGCGTTCGGAATTTGGTTGCAGCTGTGACCGACGGCGACAGGAACAGACTGCTTTATGTCACAGACACACATTCGGGGAGACAGATTTTGGTGGACTCCAGCTCCCAGAAGAGCCTCATCCTACCGGTCAATGCAGACAGGGTGGCAGGAGGCAGCGGTCCCGACCTCACGGCTGCTAGCGAATCCACCATCAGGACATTTGAGAGCGGACACTGATGATATGCTTACACGGATGCAACTTTCAGTGAAACTTTGTGGTAGCCGCATGTTCCGCCCCCAATTTGGGCACAGATTTTTATGTGCTTATGGGTTGTTAGTCAATGTTGCTAATAGGAAATTAGTGGATGCTGTCTCTTTTGCCTCTCTGTCTTGTACAGCTCAGGGAGCTTGGTTGACAACACTGGCTAACGTTATAGCTCCAGGGGGTAAATACCAGCAGTTACTCGCACAGTTCCCAGCACTCACAGTCCCGAAGTTTTCAGCTACGATAATGAAACACGGGGTTGAACATTTCATAGCTACGAGAGGGCCGCCAGTATTCACGCGACCTTGGCGCCTGGACGCAGCTAAACTGGCCAGCACATCATCAGGTGCTCCAACAGCCCATGGGCATCCCTGCTACACATGGTGCCTAAAGCCGATGGGTCGTGGTGACCGTGCGGTGATTTTCGGTGCTTGAACAATGCCACGGAACACAATTGCTATCCAATTCCACACATCTAGGATTTTTCCGTGCACCTGGCCAGGGCATGTGTTTTTTCCAAAGTGGATCTGGTCGGCAGTTGCCACCAGGTCCTGGTGCACACGGAAGACATTCCAAAAACAGCGGTAATAACTCCTTTTTGCCTTTGTGAGTTTTTACACATGCCGTTCAGATTAAAAGGCGCAGTGCAGACCTTCCAGAGGATGATGGACGCAGTGCTGCACAACTTGTCCTTTGTTTTTGTCTACTTAGAAGACATTCTGATAGCCAGTGCATCCGAGGAGGAGCACATCGCCCGTCTCAAGACAGTTTCCCAGAGGGTGGAAGCGCGCGGGCTGATGGTCAACCCGGCGAAGTGCCAGTTCGGTGTGCCAGTGATTGATTTTTTTGGGCCACTGCATTTCGCCGGAAGGCGCGATCCCGTTACCGGATAAGGTGCGCACTGTGTTAGATTTTCCACGTCCGCAGACCGTGAGAGCACTACAGGAGTTTTTGGGAATGGTTAATTTTTATAATGGTTTCCTTCCCAGAGCAGCCCAGCTGATGCAGCCATTGCATACTGCGCTTAAAAAAAGAAGCCTGCAGAAACCGTCGACTGGACTCCTGAGTAAGACCAGACTTTTGCAAACGACAAAACAGCGCTGGCGGATCCCGCGTTGCTAGCCCATCCGGATCCGTCTGCACGGATAGCACTCACTACTGATGCATCTGATGTTTCCATAGAGGCAGTGGTGGAGCAGTACATCTCAGGTTCGTGGCAGCCACTAGCATTTTTTAGCCGAACCTTGCACGACAACGAACGCAAATACAACACGTTTGATAGAGAATTGCTGTCTCTCCACCTGGTGACGTGCCATTTCCAGTTTTGGCTGGAGGGGCACGAGCTTACCATGTTCGTGGACCATAAGCCGCTGACGTACGTGATGGCCAAGGTCTTGGAACCGTGGTCAGCCCGGCAACAATGGCATTTGGCCGCAATTTCGGAGTTTACTACTGACATTCAACACATTGCTGATAAGCTCAGCATCGTGACCGATTACCTGTTGCGCGCGTTAATTGCCCCGGTCTATATGGGAATTGATTTCCCTGCCATGGGTGTGGAACAATCTGGGGACACGGACATTTGCGCACCCCAGTCTGTGCCAACTGAGGCTGGAGAACAGGGTGGTACAAGAAGGGTGCCCTCCCTTGCTCTGCGATGTCTCCACCGGCCCCCCGCGCCCGGTGGTTCTGAGTTCTTGGCGCCGTTGCATTTTTGAGTCGGTGCACTACCACACCTTCGTCCCAAAAAGCTTGCAGAACGCCGGTTTTGTTTTCAACAGGCATGATGTGCACCGGACCCCGCTGCGCCCACCGTATGATGGACCATTCAGGGTGTTTGAACTTGGGGTGAAGCATTTTGTGTTTGACTTGGGGGAACATAGGGAGACCTTCTGCATCGACAGGCTGAAGCCCGCTTTTGTGTTGGCAGACGAGCAGGTGGTGTTGGCCCAAGCTCCCTGGCGCGGGCACCCACCATTGCTGGCTCTGCAGGTTGGTGATCCCTCAGCAGGGACCTGCGCTTACAAAGATAATGTGTTTCCCCTTCCTCCCTTTTTCCCTCCACAGACTGATGTGCCATCCTGTACACCACGCCAGCAGGCCGGTTCGACTGGACCAGCGACCCCCCGCTACAGCCGCTATGGGCACCAGCTCAAGCCCAAAGGATGGACGGGTTAGTGCCCCTTCTGATTGTTCGGGGGGGGGAGCTGTGTGGGGGCATGGTTTCTCCACCCAGAGAGGGCAGGGGGAAGGGGGAACAATGGACCAAAGTAGGAGGTGTCACCGGGGGGTATCAGAAGGGACTGTTGGGTCTATCTCCCCCCCAGGGAGAGTGAGAGTCTCGATGCATGGAAATAAAGATATAAAAGTGGAATGCACAGAGACCCTGTATGCACAGAGACGCTGTTTGATGGACTTCATGTTGGAGATGGAATAAAGTTTCTGTGTTGTCCAGCTCGTTGCCTCACCTACCTCCTTTCTCCACAGTGTGAATGTTGTCCACATATGAGGAGGAGAAATGTCACAGACAGAGTCACACATATTTGAAAAGTATTCATTTCTAGCATTCCTGAAGACATCATTTAGGGAAGTTCTTAGTTCCTTTAAATGAAGCCTATTTACCTCCAGTTTTGTTGATTTCCAAAGATGTTCCACCTTACGACAGTCTCTTCTTAAAGTCATGATATGATTGTTCATCCAAGGGAGAGACGTTTTTTGAGAGGTGGCATTTTTAATAGGTGCAACTTTATCCAGGATATTTAACGCCTTGAACTCTGTGAATTCCGTGGGCGGTCACGTCTCTGCATCTTAGTGCGTCTCAGTGCGCACTGAAAAAAAAAAGCTGTATTTCTGGTCTTCCAGTACAGACACAGCCTTGTTACAACCTGAGAAAAAAAGCTGTGTAATATATTCATTTTTTGTGGTATTTTTACAAAATTTTGACCTGAGCTTGAAAACACTTGGTTCTACATTTCTGTTGTGTTTTCCAGCCAGTATCTGACAGCTGTATGTTATTTGCAAGCATTTGTATCTAAAAAAACACCCAGGCAAACTTTCTTGTTACTCAGTGGCAGGAGCACTTAGAGAAATTATGACTGTTTTGCCAAAAAATTCAGAGTGTTTTCTTTTAAATGAGACTAACCCCATGAAGATGCTGCAAAGGGTTGAAGAACAGCTTTTGATTTACTTTGGGCATGTTATTTTTAGGCATTTTTAGGGAAGCTGAACAGAGTTCAACAGGTTAAACAATGGTTATTAAATGACTGAGCAAAAGCATCAGCATCATCACTCCTCACTACTGCACATGAGTCAAATAAGGCAGAAAACCTATCAATAGCATCTTGACTGAGAGGAATTCATCATATTCGTACAGCTTCCTATAACCCGTCTGCTAATGGAGGGGTTGAGCGGCTGAACCAGTCACTAAAAAAACGGAATCAGGGTGCACCTTGCACAAGGGTGCACATTCAACTCCAGCCTTCTCTAGACACTGCTGCCACCCCCCACACCACCATTGGGGTCTCTTGCTCCAGCTGCCACTAGACAGACTCTGGCCCATCCTGACTAACATTCCAGTACACCCAGTCCAAGCAAGGGTCAGCACACCCCAGCACCAGATGAAAAACCGGTTCGACCAGAAGCATCGAGCCAGGCCTTCCATCATCACTGTCTGTGACTGGGTCAGGGTCTGGCAACCCCACCAGGATAATAAGCTGCTCTCATTCTGGTTAGAGCCGGTGCAGGTCAGCCAGCGGCTCGGCCCCAACACCTTCAGACTCATGGATGGTACTTGCTGGTATGCCAGCCATCTACACAAGGTACTGGCTCCTCCTCCAGCTGGTGCAAACCAGAGTATGGCCCCCACAACAGCTCCACCAGCCTTGTGGCCAGACCCCTCATCAGCATCAAACCCCCCCACAAAGTGATGCACCACTGCCCTCCACCCTACCAGAAGCCCCGGATTCAAATCCCAAGGCCAGTGCTCCACGTGTGCCTTGTTCAGCCCGCACGCACACCCGGCCCAGGCACTTGCAGGACTTTGAGACCGAGTATCATACATGAATGCTTGTGTGTGTGGGGGTGGGGGGTGGGGGGGATGTGTTGTGTTTGGCATTGCTGCATCAATGCCGCTTTAAGGTTGCCATGGTTGCGACGTGTCGAGTTCTGTTTTACGTCTTCCATCAGCACACTTGATGGCTGTTATAAGCTTTGCACCAGTGAGTTTTAGGGTTGTTGAGTGCAAATAAACGGTGCATGCTCCAACAAGGGCTGTATCGTTGTTGGTAGTTCCCATATATAACATATGGGACATTTGGACCTTTGAATCATAGTGGATTTTATCTCTTTTTTTGCCTGTATGTGCTTACACCGTAAGTAATATGAATAGTACAGCATGATGAACTTTTTAAACAGAATTTTGTTTCTACTTTGGGCAATAGCTGAGTACAACTGTTCTGAAAGACTGAGATATGGATAGGAGAATCTCTTTTTAGCACTAGGATTGAGTTTTGTTCTGGGTACATATGTGCTGATGTTTTATTTTTATTTTGCTTATGTGGAGGTTTAAGCATACTGTAGTAGGCTTTGCACAAGGAAGTCAGTGTTTCACTCAAGGTTGTTGTTGTTGTTCTTCTTCTTCTTTCGGCTGTGCCCTTTAATGGCCGCACAGTTACACTCCAAGGTCTATATGTATTTATTAAGGGCCCCTTTGCACAGCACAGAGATTGTTAGGTGGCCATTGAGAGATCAAAAATTGGCCTGATCTCTCAAATCTCCTGAAGCCTCAAAAAATGTTGTTTCACGTGTAATGTTTGGTAGATAGTTACTCGTTCCAAAATTAAATTTTCAGCAACTTTTATGGCTATCTATAGAGATCTTTGACAGATCTTTGAGAGATCATTGAGAGACCAGGAGAGACCATTGAGAGACTAGGAGAGCTCGCTGAGGGATCAATGACAGTTTCTTGGATGACCAAGGAGGTTGCTTGAGTTACAGTAAGTGTTTGAGACGTTTCCAGTGCTCTTTTACCCCATTTGCACAGGAGTGGAGATTGTTAAGCGCTTGTTGAGAGATGAAAAATGGCCAGATATCTCGGCGATCTTTCAGTGATCTTCCAAAGATTCTTCTATGCTCGCCACAGTCGCCTCAAAGTTTTGATTCAGTGCAAAACAATCTCTCAAATCACCAAAGGGAAATAAACAAATCTCTCAACGAACTCTTGATAAACTTTCACAGAGTGATCAACAGTCTCCCAGTGATCTCTCATTGATATTTCAATGAATGTCAAATTTTTTCCACCGTGAAGGTAGAGGTGGCTCAGAGATCAGTGAGGGATTGCTAAGCATTCGATGAAAGACCAATAGAGTTAATTTAAATACTGTGGCAGAGATTGCTGACAGATCATGACAGATCATCAAGAACCCATATCTATTTATGAGAATGGACAGGGAGAGCAAACAGTCACAATGTAGGAATGCACTTTGTTGTAATCTGTGCCAATATTGGTTGTCAGTATAACTTTTTATCAAGCCATTTTAGTTTGTTAAATAATTCCTTATTTTGCAACAGTTGTTTTACCTTTCCCCCCTTTTTAAAGTGTTTAAATGGACATTTTTCTAAATGTAGTATTCCCTTGAGGCTAGGCTGAAGTAGATAAAAGAAATGTAGGTGTTGCTTGAAGTTTTGTGCTGCTGATGTAATGTTAGATGTAGGTGGGCAATCATGCTGTGCCCACTGTATGTGGGTAGTCAAGCTTGCATGCACAAATACACAAAAAATATTCACCACATTAGAGAATCTGGTGAATATAAGGTGAAATAACCTTGCACGCACTGTGAATGTGCATCAACCAATATTTGAAATGATATTTCAGGCTCAGGGACTTCATCAGACCTTATCAAATAAAGGTTGCAAGACAACATGTGAGGCCTTTGGTATGAAATGTACAAGTTTGAACAGCTGAGTGTTTTCTTTTTCATTATCAGTTTAAGTGGTTTGTGTTTTTGTGAATAAAAAGTCTTAGGATAGATGGAAGTGTTTTCTCTTCTGATCTCTGCCTAAACTTTGCCGTTCTTATAAACAAGAATTTCTTTAAAAACAATCTTTCCTTAAAGTGAGTCCACATGACTTAAGTCCCCTCTCATTCGGGCCCTCTATTAATCTGATGGCATTTGACTATCTAAGCTTCATGCCTTAATGACCACTCATTTTTGTAAGAAATAAATAAATAATGTAAAAGCACACAGAAGATTATGTCTACTCATTTATCTCCTTTTTAGCCAATTACACAACTGAGACAACTGTGCTCCATCTACAATGTTACAAAAAATAAGGGCAGACAGAAGAAAATGTTCAAATATTTAGTCACAGGGTTGATTCTGATTTTTAACAGCTTCCACAAGTCTTTTAAGCATGCCCACTAATATTTTGGCGTTTTGAATGAAGCACAAGAAACATCACTAAAGATTAAATTTAGTGATAGATAACGCTCACAATCCCAAGACTGAAAAGACTTTTTTTTCTCTAACATTTACTGTGAAACACAGCTGTTGTTACTGTTGTTATGAGTACAACTGAGGAAAAGCAGTAATGTTTTAAAGATTCTGTACGACAATAGAATAGAATAGGCTGTATTGTCATTGTACAGTTGTAAAGTACAACCAAATTATGGAAAAGTAAACTGCTGTCCTATTCACTCCATTCATACACATCACAACCTCAGATGCTTTCTGACTGTCCTCCTTAAAAATGAATGAAATGAATGTGGGTGCAGTGAGAGGAGGGTAATTATTTTATTTACTCAAGTGTCTGTACTCAAGTATTTTTTTTCCACTCAGTTATTCTTTTGTGGTTAGTTCTAGTGTCAAATACTTTGTACTCTTACTCAAGTACATCTATGAAGAAAACTATTTTTTACATTTGCTCTTTGAATTACTTTTAATTTTACTGATTTGAACTCACGCATTTCATGACTCATAAGTCGTGCTTTTCTTTCCATTGTGGAGGGATAAGATCAGGCGAGATGCAACGAGCTGGAAGGTTGCAGAGTTTTATTTTCCTCCAACACAATGGGACGCACGTTGTAGCTCTGTGCGCTACTGTGCTGTGCTGTCTCATGAGACATGCCACACAAGCTCTTTTATGCAGTGATACAGAAAGAGAGAATGCATGGCACATTAGCATATCAGTCAATACACATGATTAGCATGACCAACTGGCACCCGGATGTCCTCTCCTTAATCCGGGGATGTATGAACAATAGTCCATTGTTCTGTTTGTCCCCCAGGGGCTCTCTGTCCATATGTGAATGGTCCTCTGCTTCCTCCGGACCTGCTGAGTGTGGTGGGTCACCACAGGGCTCCCCCCAGAACACTCAGAAGGGGCTGTGACACCCCCCCCACCCCTGGTCGTTTGGGCTCCAGCTCCAGTAGAACTGTCCTGCTGTAGAGGTGTGTCGGAGGGCATGTCAGTCTGTGGGGGGATGGGGGAGGGGTGGAAAGGACAGTGTGCTCCTCTCCGAGTTCCAGCACGTTGAACGGCCGTGGATCGTGGACGCAGGGGGCTGGTGTGCGTCATGCGTAATGGAACAAGACAGCGATCAGCCAGCTTTAGGGAGTCAGGTGTGGGAAGAGCGCTGTGGAGGAGGAGGGGGAGGGGGGTGGGAGTAAGTGAGTGCCAGCCCGGGACGTCAAAGTTGTCTGGGTCGCGCAAAAATTGCGTGAGGATCCGCAATGGTGAGGGACTTTCCCGATCGACCTGGCTGTGATCCGCAGTGGCTGTGAAAAAAAAAAATTAAGTCTCTGACTCCTCTCGCGGCTCGGTCCAGCGAGGATGTGGGGAAAGCGAACGGCCAAATTCCCCGAGGATGTGTAGCGGCTGTGCAACAACTGCAGTTGTGTGAGGGACTTGGCGGTTTGGCTTTTAGGTGCGGAAGCAGCCTTAAAGCCCGCGGGGACAGCAATCGGCTAGACTCCCGTTGTGCGCCGTGGCTGAGAAACCCATACGTAGTCCTGTGTGCGGGCTGCACGTCTGCTTCAGGTGCGTGAGCAGCCCTGAAGGTTCCGAGGGTGGCGATCGGCCGTGTTTCTCGGGCATGTGCAGCGGCGGAGGACAATGTATCAGTCTGTGGAGCCGGTTCGTCCCTGTGCGTGGCGCGCGCTTGGTGTAGTGACCACAAGCTGGCAGTTGAACTGTCCTTGTAATCCTGCAGTGTGCTTGTGGGGCTTCTGTGCGCGGGTGGTCCGCTGTCGCGAGCTGAGTCAGGGTCGGGGAGCTTGGTGGAAATCAACGCAGACGGCGTCAATGATTTCCCCATTCAGGCTGCTTCCTTCGTTTTGCTTATGTCGCCGTTCATAGTGCGTGTCGGTCCCAGTGCTGCCCGCTCTGGGGAGCGCGCTCCAGTCAGGATGAAGAGGTTGCAGGCATTCTCTGGTCCTCTGGGATCCATAGTGCGGTGAGAGGGAGCAGACAGTCATTCTGTCTCGTCAGGTCACCATTGTGGAGGGAAAGGATCGGGCGAGGGATGCTCCATGACACGTCGGGTCATCAGTGTGGAGGGATAAGATCAGGCAAGATGCGACGAGCTGGAAGGTTGCAGAGTTTTATTTTCCTCCAACATAATGAGACGCACGTTGTAGCTCTGTGCGCTACTGTGCAGTGCTGTCTCATGAGACATGTCAAACAAGCTCTTTTATGTGTTATACAGAGAGAATGCATGGCACATTAGCATATCAGTCAATACACATGATTAGCATGACCAACTGGCTCCCGGACGTCCTCTCTTTAATCCGGGGATGTATGAACAATAGTTCATTGTTCTGGTTGTCCCCCAGGGGCTCTCTGTCCATATGTGAATGGTCCTCTGCTTCCTCCGGACCTGCTGAGTGTGAGGATTGACCTTGCAGAGTGTGGTGGGTCACCAAACCATCACATTTGAAGTAATTGCTTTTCTATTCTTGCTCAGAAAATAATCAATGTATTACTGTTTCTATATATGAGTTTGATCACAAATGGAACATCTGGATAGTTTCTTCTTCTTTCAGCTGCTCCCTTTCAGGGCCACCACAACGTATCATCACCAGATCTGCGTGTTGATTTGGCAAAGGTTTTATGCCAGATGCCCTTCCTGACACAACCCTCCCCATTTATCCAGGCTTGGGACCGGCACAGGGAGTACATTGGCTTGTGCTCCCCCTGTAGCTGGGTAAGCAACTTTCCTTCCCCCATTCTATTATGCTGAGCACCAAGCTAGAAGGCAGGATGTACCATGTTTATGTTCATGGTCTTTGGTATGACCTAGCCAGGGCTTGAACCCATAACCTCCTGATTGTTGGGGTGGATGCTCTACCACTAGGTTGAACATTTGGCCAGTTTATTTGATTTTTTTCTCTGATTTACACACAAACTTTGTTCAGATTTAGATGCTATTATGTCTTTTTATTTAGACATCAAGCAAATATTTAAAACCGCTTACTTTCACTAATGTAATATTGCCAAAATCCTCAACTTGACATATAAAGTTTTACATAATGCCCCCAATCTCAAAGACCTGATTGTATCATTATAACAGAACATTACACTCCCAGAATGTAGGACTTCTAGTAGTTCCGAGGGCCATATTACAAGGACGTGGTTGGTCAGTCAGTTGTCACTGATGCAGAATGCATTTATGGGCGTTTCCAGGTTCATTTCCTGATCACAACAGTGCAGAAATGAATTTTCCACCGGGTGCATGGTGTGCATGGTCACTTTTTTGGGCCTGCATGCACTTGGTCAGCACTCACCCTCTGCATAGGGTTTGCTCATGAATGTGTCTACTGTGCTTGCTCGTGTACCAGCATGTTTTTGGCACTATGAATTGGGCTAAAGATGAGTTTCACACTGACCAAAGCCCGTGTGTGTGAACCAAAATGCACGTGATAATAACACTGCTTGGTAATAAAGACATCAATCACAGTTGATGCCCAATTAGTTATTTTAGAGAGAACAAACGGATAAGAATGCTGAACTGAAAAATCAGCTGAAGAATTTAAAGGTCTGATGACATGATTTTGACATTTTTTAGCATGTTGTGTAAACCCAAAAGTCATTGGCGATGATCAATATAATATTTACAACCACGCCTGCATAATATAGTTATCGTCAAAAACCGCAGCCGCTGACTGGACTGTGGTGCCGCCCACCGAATGAAGAAGGAACTGGAAATGACGTAAGCGAGAGAACGGATGCCGGTGTTGTTGACTGGATGCCAGCAGCTTTGTAGCAGACAGTTTCTGTGGTCTCTTGTTTTAGTTTTACGGCTATGCCTTTGCGTTGTGTCGCAGGCTATTGTTCAAAAACTTTTATGGACGGTGTTAGTTTTTTTAA
Organism: Pholidichthys leucotaenia; assembly: GCA_020510985.1. Classification (NCBI taxonomy): domain Eukaryota; kingdom Metazoa; phylum Chordata; class Actinopteri; order Cichliformes; family Pholidichthyidae; genus Pholidichthys; species Pholidichthys leucotaenia. Next base: position 183,839,081 of record CM035836.1, on the reverse strand, counting down.
GCTTCCTAAAGATCCTGAGTTACATTCGAAGTGGTTAAAGCAGGTCAGACGTACCCGTGACAAGTGGGAGCCCTCCCCCACGTCTCTTCTGTGCTCTGATCATTTTGAGTTGGACTGTTTTGATTTTGTTACCATCTTAAAAGAGTCACTTGGTTGTTTGGTACAACACAAGCGTGTGCTGCTGCCTACGGCTGTACCTTCAGTGTTCCCCAGGTCCATGACAGCGTGTGCCAGTGCTAGGCCTGGACCTTGCAGCAGTCATCAGCGTGAGCAGCGTGAGCAGGGCCAGGGGGCGATTTTAGAGGCCACTGCTGTCAGCCCTTCTGCTTTGAGCTGCACATTCCAACCCGCCTGTAGATCTTGTGTAGTCAAGAGAAAGAAGATACAGGTACAGATCCAAAATCATATGTTTTTTAAAAATTAAATCCTGACGGTCATTTATTTAATGTTACTAAAAAAAAAAAGATTTGAAAGTAATGTTCCCACTTTTTCAACAATATGACTTCATTCTATTTATATTCTGAAGTGACTGCTACGTTATAATATTCAGAGTATATCTGCATTTATCAGAAAGATTTTATATATACAGTGGGGTAAAAAAGTATTTAGTCAACCACCAATTGTGCAAGTTCTCCCACTTAAAAGATGAGAGAGGTCTCCAATTTTCATCATAGGTATACCTCAACTATGAGAGACAAAATAAGAAAAAAAATCCAGAAAATCACATTGAAGGATTTTTAATGAATTAATTGGTAAATTTCTCGGTAAAATAAGTATTTGGTCAATAACAAAAGTTCATCTCAGTACTTTGTTATATAGCCTTTGTTGGCAATGACAGAGGTCAAACGTTTTCTGTAAGTTTTCACAAGGTTTTCACACACTGTTGCTGGTATTTTGGCCCATTCCTCCATGCAGATCTCCTCTAGAGCAGTGATGTTTTGGGGCTGTCACTGGGCAACACAGACTTTCAACTCCCTCCAAAGATTTTCTATGGGGTTGAGATCTGGAGACTGGCTAGGCCACTCCAGGACCTTGAAATGCTTCTTACAAAGCCACTCCTTCGTTGCCCGGGCGGTGTGTTTGGGATCATTGTCATGCTGAAAGACCCAGCCACGTTTCATCTTCGATGCCCTTGCTGGTGGAAGGAGGTTTTCACTCAAAATCTCACGATACATGCCCACATTCATTCTTTCCTTTACACGGATCAGTCGTCCTGGTCCCTTTGCAGAAAAACAGCCCCAAAGTATGATGTTTCCACCCTCATGCTTCACAGTAGGTATGGTGTTCTTTCTCCTCCAAACACGACAAGTTGAGTTTTTACCAAAAAGTTCTATTTTGGTTTCATCTGACCATATGACATTCTCCCAATCCTCTTCTGGATCATCCAAATGCTCTCTAGCAAACTTCAGACGGGCCTGGACATGTACTGGCTTAAGCAGGGGGACACGTCTGGCACTGCAGGATTTGAGTCCCTGGCGGCGTAGTGTGTTTCTGATGTAGCCTTTGTTACTTTGGTCCCAGCTCTCTGCAGGTCATTCACTATGTCCCCCCATGTGGTTCTGGGATTTTTGCTCACCGTTCTCATGATAATTTTGACCCCACGGGGTGAGATCTTGCGTGGAGCCCCAGATCGAGGGAGATTATCAGTGGTCTTGTATGTCTTCCATTTTCTAATAATTGCTCCCACAGTTGATTTCTTCACACCAAGCTGCTTACCTATTGCAGATTCAGTCTTCCCAGCCTGGTGCAGGTCTACAATTTTGTTTCTGGTGTCCTTTGACAGCTCTTTGGTCTTGGCCATAGTGGAGTTTGGAGTCTGACTGTTTGAGGTTGTGGACAGGTGTCTTTTATACTGATAACGAGTTCAAACAGGTGCCATTAATACAGGTAACAAGTGGAGGACAGAGGAGCCTCTTAAAGAAGTTACAGGTCTGTGAGAGCCAGAAATCTTGCTTGTTTGTAGGTGACCAAATACTTATTTTACTGAGGAATTTACCAATTAATTCATTAAAAATCCTTCAATGTGATTTTCTGGATTTTTTTTTTCTCATTTTGTCTCTCATAGTTGAGGTATACCTATGATGAAAATTGGAGACCTCTGTCATCTTTTAAGTGGGAGAACTTGCACAATTGGTGGCTGACTAAATGCTTTTTTGCCCCACTGTGTGTGTGTGTGTGTGTATATATACGTATATATACAGTATATATATATATATATATATATATACAGTAGATATTTAAAATAAGAGTGTCAAGGGTAAACATTGTGAGCAATATTTGTTTACAATGGGACCAGAAACCTCATTTTTGCTGTGGTCCAAATTGTGTCCTATCAAAATTTTCTTCCTTTATTTTTTTATCTTCCTCTGGCACCATAGGTCCATTTGATTATGTAATTTATTTTCAAGTATCACACTAAAAACATTTAGTAATTTCATTTTCTTGGAATAATTGACAACAGTTGTGGTCAGATAAACATTTATTGAATGAAAAACAATACCCTGAAAACATAAAGGTAGTTAGTCAGCATAACTAAAACCGACATATTGTCCCTCTTGTAGTGGAAAAGTCTCTCTGATCTTGTTAACGACACAGGCAGGTATTGGAATGCGGACTTTCTCACCAAGGTAGTGGTAGCACCATCAGATGAACTGTCTGTAAGCTGTATATCGCTTCCAATTGTTCCCATAATCCACATACACATAATGTTTATAGGTGAGGTAGGCCACTTCCAACACATCTTCGTTCAGACACAACGCATGGAAGTTGTGATGACCAGTGATACAATTTATAGCACCGTCCGGAATTTTCTGCTTAACCTTGTCCTGCTCCTGACAGCAAATACTCTCCTCCTCTGTTGTCATGATCACGCACAGACCACACTGGCACCTGCAAAAATAAAAAATAGCATCTTTTTATTTGTTTACTTGGGGGAGGGGTGTTGAAAGTATCAGGTAGATGTTTCAATTTTATTATAAATACACTGCTATGATTTTATTAAAAAATCGGGTATAAATAAGTTATATTTATGAACAAATAATTTGTTGCAATATCTGTAACAAAAGCATACCACTCTGTGTTCCCCTGTCATGTGTTTGCCGCTGCTGCTGTGCCAGTCATGCGTGCCTCACCACCGTCACTCTCTGAGTCTGATGCGCTAGGCACGATGTCCGCTTGGTACAGCTCAAACCTATAAGGTCTGATGCCCCCAGATTCTTCATTGTCATCCCATTCTTCGGAACTATATTCGTCTGAAGATTGGACAACACAAACCAATTCCAGACTACATGTGCTGGAACCATTGTCGATGTTTTCTACCGCTTCCATCCTGCGTGTACAATGGGCAGCCAAGCACTGTGTTCTCCCAATGACGTCACAACATGGCCGGGGGTTTTCCAGCCACTGACACAATTGGTGACGTGGCGCTCATGAAAACGTCGGATATTCACGTGAAAAAAGCCTGTTTGACTTAGAACTGCACAGACCCACCTATTTCATCATATTGAAATTATGTGTTGCAAAATTAAATGCATTCAAAATCGTGTCATCAGACCTTTAATGTAGTGCGCATGAATGCAACACACAGGCATGACTGGGTTTGAAACTTCAGGATAAGAGGATAATGCCTGTGCCAACTTTCAGAAACGTTCATTAACCCTTTAACTGTCATCTTTAACTAATCTTATACGCAAGATGGCAGCGCGTGCACAACGCGAGGCTCAGCGTCTCTTCAGATTTTGTGGATTAGCAGTATTATTTCTGCTCATTTCGGATCTGTTCGTTCAGAACAGCTTCGCTTTCACATCTTACACCCGAAATGAGCTTTTGGACATTGGATTACAAAATAACGATAACGATCTTTTTATCAGCAACCTACATCTCATCCCTGAGCTCCGGAGAACACCCGACGCTCGGCAAGCTTCCCGGCCGACCGGAAGTGCTCGCAGGCAGCGTAGAGACCGTAAACAAAGGTGGGGGAAGTGCGGTGGGCTAAGAGCTAAGCTAAAGCTAACACCGTACCGGCTTTCTCTACCCAGTATTTTCCTCGCTAATGTATGGTCACTGGCAAACAAAATGAATGAGCTACGGCTTCGGATCACCAACAATAAGAGACTTATGAACTGCAATATCATGATTTTCATGGAAACATGGCTACACAGTGGAAAACCCGACAATTCTATTGAGCTAGCCGGCCTACACACGCTCCTGGCAGACAGAGCAGCAGATGACTCCGGTAAGACCAGAGGTGGGGGAGTGTGCATTTATATTAACAAGGCTTGGTGCACGAACTCTGTCACTGTTGAGAGACACTGCTCAGCTAACCTGGAGTTTCTCATGGTTAAATGTAGATCTTTCTATCTGCCACGCGAGTTCACGTGTACCATCATAACAGCCGCTTACATTTCTCCGGATGCTAATGCTAAGCTTGCTATGAAAGAACTGCATGCAGCTATTAGCAAACAACAAACTGCACACCCAGAGACAGCATTTATTGTGGCGGGTGATTTTAACCACTCTAACCTCAAGACAGTGCTTCCTAAATTCTACCAGCATGTCTCCTGTCACACAAGAGGGGACAAAACATTGGACCATGTTTACACCAATATTGTGGGAGCCTACACAGCAACTCCCCTCCCCCACCTAGGTCAGTCCGATCACTTATCTTTGTTCCTTACCCCCAAGTATGTACCGCTCATCAACCGGGTGAAGCCATCAGTGAGGACCATCAAAGTGTGGCCAGAGGGGGTTGACTCTGTACTACAGGAAAAGTTTAGGAACACAGAGTGGAGTATGTTCACCTCTCAGGCTACCTGTGGCTCCCACATAAACATCGACTCTTACACCCACTCAGTCCTGGACCATATCAACACCACTATTGACAGTGTCACCACGGAAAGACAGATCACCACGTACCCAAATCAGAAGCCGTGGCTGAACAGAGAAGTGCGGCTTCTGCTAAAGGCTCGTAACAATGCCTTTAGATCTGGTGACGCACAGGCCTACAGTTCATCCAGGGCAGATCTGAAGAGGGGCATCAAGAAGGCCAAGCACAGCTACAAGCTGAAGGTGGAGGAACATTTTGGGGACTCTGACCCCCGACGCATGTGGCAGGGCATTCAAGCTGTCTCTGATTATAAGCCCAGCAACTCCATACCTATAGCCATGACTGTGCCCTTTCTCAATGAGCTAAATGACTTCTATGCTCGTTTTGACAAGGACAATAATGAAAAGAACATCAATTTCCCACCCTCTGACGACCTCCACCACCTCACACTCACCTACACCGACGTCCGTAACGCACGGAGTCATGTCAACGTACGTAAGGCTGCTGGCCCTGACGGCATTCCTGGGCGTGTGCTGAGGGCATGCGCTGAGCAGCTGGCAGGGGTCTTCACAGACATCTTCAACCTGTCCCTGGCCCAGGCCGTGGTACCAGCGTGCTTCAAGACCACTTCTATAGTACCAGTGCCGAAACATTCAACACCATTGTGCCTAAATGACTATCGCCCTGTGGCACTGATGCCCATAGTCATGAAGTGCTTTGAGCGACTGGTCTTGGCACAGCTCAAAAAATGCCTGCCCCCTACACTGGACCCTCACCAGTTTGCCTACCGGAGCAACAGGAGTACAGAGGATGCGGTTTCTACAGCGCTGCACTATGTACTCTCACACCTGGATGACAAGAACACCTACACAAGAATGCTGTTTGTTGACTTCAGCTCAACATTCAACACAGTTATCCCCTCCAAGTTGATCACTAAACTTGGGGACCTGGGAATCGGTACCTCCACCTGCAACTGGATCATGGATTTTCTGACCAACAGACCCCAGCATGTTAGGTCAGGCCCCAACCGTTCTTCCGTCATCACACTCAACACTGGTGTACCACAGGGCTGTGTGCTCAGCCCATTCCTCGACTCCCTCTTCACCCATGACTGCAGGCCTATGTATGGATCCAATTCCATCATAAAGTTCGCAGATGACACCACGGTGATTGGACTCATCAGGGACAACGATGAGTCAGATTACAGGGCAGAGGTTGAGCACTTGGCTACTTGGTGCGCTGACAATAACCTGCTCCTTCACACCAGCAAAACCAAGGCGCTCATAGTGGACTACAGGAAGGAGAGGGGAGAGACACATGACCCCATCCATATCAATGGCATAGCTGTTGACCGTGTCCCCAGCTTCAAATTCCTGGGGACCCACATCTCGGAGGACCTGTCCTGGTCAGTTAACACCACCAGCCTGATCAAGAAGGCCCATCAGCGCCTCTTCTTCTTGAGGACACTGAAGAAGAACCATCTGTCAACTGACATCCTGGGCAACTTCTACCGCTGCGTGATAGAGAGCACCCTGACCAACTGTGTCACAGTCTGGTATAGGAGCTGCTCTGTCGCTGACCGTAAGGCGCTGCAGCGGGTGGTGAAAACCGCCCAACGCATCACAGGGACTCCACTTCCAGTTATAGAGGATGTCTACAGGAAAAGATGTCTGCGCCGGGCACGCAGCATTCTTAGGGACTCCAACCATCCTGCTCATGGACTGTTCCAGCTTCTCCCCTCCAGAAGGCGTTTCAGAAGCCTTCGGACTAGAACCAGCAGGTTTAGGAACAGTTTCTTTCCAACAGCTGTCACGTTATTGAACTTAGTTCCCTGCTGACTCTCTTACCATCATCTCTTACCATCCTCACCTTTACATAACTGCCCATCTAACTTATTGTACATTATTTGCACATAACAGTACTCTTAACTTTCTGCACTGCTGCATATATTTGCATATATTTGCTTAAATTGCACATACTGTCAATTACTGTATATACTGCACTGCTGTCCTTTGCACTTTTGATTGGATGCTAAACTGTGTTTCGTTACCGTGTATTCATACATGTGTAATGACAATAAAGTTGAATCTAATCTAATCTAAACTGCCCAGATTAAATGGACGGGTCGCGCGCCCCCAGTGGCACAGCGCAGCAACTGCACGTGTCAACTTATTGACTGAGAATTTGTACTACTCTGTATTGATCTGACAGTTTAGAAGGTGGCAGACACGCACCGAAGGAATCATGGCTGACATGGAATATAGCAAAGAAGGAGAAATCCTCATTATTATTCTTCTTTTTTCCGCTTTGAGCTCACACACCAATGCAGTTGAGCTCACACACCAATGCAGTTTCCATCATCATCGCTGTCGCGATGATGATGGAAACTGCATGAAACGTGAAAAATAGCAACGTAATACAAACGAAATTCACGTGGGATAATCATAAGAGTTTGTAGATGTGGTACATAGGTGTAAATTACTAAGTAAATGTGTTACATCGAGGTCGATGTAACAAAAAACTGAGCTCCTAGTACCAAGATGGCAGCACCCATGGGCTGCATGGATTCCCACAGGAATAATTCACCAAACAGAAAAAATAGCCACGTAATACAAACGAAATTCATGTGGGGTAATCATAAGAGTTTGTAGATAGATAGATAGATAGTTTATTTCGAACACAAAAATATACCAAATACAAGCAAATGGCAAATGCAATAAAGTAACATTATACACTGTTCGAAAGGGAGAAGGAAGAAGTGAACACTTATTAATTCCATCTCCTCTTTTCCATAGATACACCCATGTGAATTTTATACAAATTACCACCTTTAAGACCCCAAGTAAACAATTTACTGTATTGTTTACAAATCAACATTAACACCCATCCATTCTAACATACAATGATGTCCATACAACAAAACCAGCCTCAAACAACACAGATATACACAGTGCTGTCCTACCCACCATTCCATAGTGTCCCATAATATCCCAGAGTGAACATAATGAATCGTACATATAACTACTACCCTTCTAACATATACCCTTTCAGCAAATGATGCTTATACCTCTTTTTGAATTGATTTCTGTTTGTACATAGTTTCAGTTCCGGCTCTAGACTGTTCCACAAATCCACCCCACAGACAGATATGCACATACTTTTCTTGGTAGTACGTATCTTGGGTTTTGTAAAGTTTGTCTCCCCTCAAATTATGATCGTCTCTTTTTTTAAATATTTTTTGTATATTAGTTGGTAGTTGATTATTAATTGCCCTGTACATTACTTGTGCTGTCTTAAATTTAACTAAATCGATGAACTTTATGACATGTGACTTTAAGAACAACGAATTGGTATGGTCTCTATATCCTGCATTGTTTATTATCCTTATAGCTCTTTTTTGTAATGTGCATATTGACTGTAGGTTGGTTTTGTAGGTGTTTCCCCAGACTTCTACACAGTAGTTAAGATAAGGTAAAAACAGTGAATTGTACAATAAGACCAATGATTTATAGTCCAAGAAGTGTCTCGTCTTCCCCAGTATGCCTATACATTTTGCTAATTTGGTCCGGATGTGACTGATGTGAGGTTTCCAGCAGATTTTATTGTCAAGCGTCACCCCCAGGAACTTATTTTCCTGTACTGTTTCTATTCTGGTATCATCTATCGTTACCATTATTTCATGATTTATTTTATAATTTTCAAACAACATAATCTTTGTTTTTTTTAGATTTAGAGATAATTTATTTTTGTTGAGCCACTGCGTTAACTTTTTCATTTCAGTTGTGACCACCTCTAAAACCTGCTGTAAATTCTCACCAGTGCAGAGGATATTTGTGTCATCCGCAAACAAAATAAATTTCAGAATTTTTGATACTTGGCATATGTCATTTATATATAAAATAAAGAGTTTGGGTCCCAAAACTGACCCCTGGGGCACACCACAAGTGATGTCCATGAAGGGTGATTTGTGCTCTCCAATATGTACAAATTGTTGTCTGTTACTTAAATAACTTTCCACCCAACTCAGTCCAACCCCTCTTATCCCATACCTTTCCAGTTTCCTTAGTAGTATTCTGTGGTCAATTTTGTTTATTTATTTTTTATTTTATTTTATTTATTTATTTCGGATAATACAGTACAGGTTAAAGAAACTGTATAATATAACAACAAGGTCAAATTAGACAAAGACTCCTTCTACTAAACAATTCCACGTGAGTTATCCGAAATGGGTGATGGCTGAAGCCGCAGCTTATATTGCCCACCCATATTCCATCCAAGAATTCAAAGAAAAAAGAGTAAACAAGACAAGAGTGATTACAATTTAGAACAAAGCTAAGACAAAGTGTGACTGAGAGGAAAAAAAAAAAAAGAAAAAGAAAACTAAGCTAAGTTAAGCAGTTACTATTCAAGACAAATCTAAGACAGAATGTCACAGAGAGAAAAAAAAAAAAAAACTAAGCTACAACACAACACAGGCTGGATATGTCAATCCTTATGTGAGTTTACATGTCGTCTTGTAAATATGTTTGGAGTATTTCTTCCTTTAGTTTTTGTTTAAATTGTCCAAGCGTTGTACATGATTTTAATTCAGGTCCATAATCGTTCCATAATCTGACTCCTTGCACTGAAATACAGTGTTGCTTGGTGGTTGTTCTCACTGTAGGCTTTTGAAATATACATGTTCCTCTGAAGTGATATCGTTTCTCCCTTGTTTGGAACAACTTTTGGATATTTGCAGGCAGTGATAAATTCTTCACTTTGAACATTATTATTGCGGTTTTAAAGTCAACCAGATCTTTCAACTTGAGAGTTTTTTGTTTAAGAAAAAGTGGGTTTGTTGGTTCCCTGTAAGCTGCTTTGTTTATTATTCTAATAGCTCTCTTTTGAAGCATAAAGAGTGGATATATGTTTGTTTTATATGTATTTCCCCATACTTCATTGCAATATGTCATGTATGGGAGTATTAATGAATGATACAAGGTGTATAGTGTGGGTTGATTCAGCAAATATTTCACTCTGTGTAATATTGCAATTGATTTGGAGACTTTACCTTTAATATAATTAATATGTGACTTCCAACACAGTTTGTTATCAATTATTACTCCAAGGAATTTGGTTTCAGATACCCTTTCAATCTCTACACCATTTACACTGAGTTTGGGTACTGGATTGTTGTGATGGTTGTTAAAGACTATAAATTTTGTCTTACTTAAATTGAGTGTTAATTTGTTTGAATCAAACCACAGTTTAAGCTTTCCTAATTCCTTCCCAAGTGTATCCAGAAGTTGTTCCAAATTGTTTCCACTGCATAGCAGATTAGTGTCATCGGCAAACAATATTAAGTCCATTTTTTCTGAGACTTTACATATATCGTTTATATACATATTGAATAATAATGGTCCCAAAACTGAACCCTGTGGGACTCCACAGGTGACCTTCAGCAACTCTGAGTTTTTGTTGCTAACACATACATACTGATATCTATTCTTTAAGTAACTACTTAACCAGGACAGTGCTACACCTCTAATACCAGAATTTTGTAGTTTCTTTAATAATAAATTATGATCTACTGTATCAAATGCTTTTTTAAGATCTAGGAATACTCCAACTGAATACTTTATTTTCAATGGTGTCAAAAGCTTTCTTTAAATCTATGAATACTCCTACAGCAACATTTTTTTTATCTATACAACTAGTAATTTCTTTTATAAGTTCGATCAGTGCCAAAGATGTAGATTTATCTGCTCTAAAACCATACTGGCTATCTGTAAGGAGGTTGTGTTTTTCAGTGAAATCATCCAGTCTCTTAGTGAAGATTTTTTCAAGTATTTTGGAGAATTGTGAGAGTAGAGAGACTGGCCTGTAATTTGTGAAGCGATGACTGTCTCCTGTTTTGTATAGAGGTATTACTTTTGCTATTTTCATTTTGTCTGGAAATGTACCAGTTTGAAATGACAGGTTACAGATGTGGGTGAGTGGCTTAACAATTCCCTCAATTACTTTTTTCACTATTGTCATGTCAATTTCATTCCAGTCCGTTGATTTTTTGTTCTTAAATTTACTCACAGTCTCGATAATTTCCTTTTTAGTAGCTGCACCCAAAAAGATTGTGTTTGGATTTCTATCTTCTATTTCATTCACAGAACCACTGTAGTTTGTTTCTGGTGTCACTATTGATTTTGCTAATTCAGGACCAACGTTTACAAAAAATTTATTGAAACCACTGACCACATCTTCCATATTATTTATCAAATTGCCATTTTCGATAAAATATTCTGGATAATTTGCATTCTTAGGACGATTACTAATAATCCCATTGAGTACTTGCCATATTCCTTTTATGTTATTTTTGTTATCCTCTAGTATTCTGTTGTAATATTCTTTCTTACAGGTCCTCATTATAGTAGTAAGCTTATTTTTGTATCTTTTATATTTGATCTCAGCTTCCACTGTTCTGCATTTAATGAATTGTTTATATAATGTATTCTTCTTTTTACATGCATTTATTAACCCCTTGGTGACCCAAGGAATATTTTTTTGTTGTTGTCTGTCACTGTATTGTTTTATAGGACAGTATTTATTGTACAATGATTGAAATATTTGTAAAAATTTATCATATGCTCTATTTATGTCATTTTCATCATAAACTATCTTCCAATCTTGTATTAATAATTCCTTTGTCAGTAAATGCATTGATTCTTCGGTTCTTATTCTTTTATATTTAATATTTTTGGTATACTTTTTCTTCCTATAATCACATTGATAGACAACAAAAATTGGCAGGTGGTCACTGATATCATTCAATAAAAGCCCACTCCTGATATTATTTTCCATAATGTTTGTGAATATGTTATCTATTAGTGTGGCACTGTGTGACGTTATTCTGCTAGGTCCGGTAATTGTTGGATGTAAACCCATACTGTACATTGTGTTGATAAATTCTTCTGTCAAACTATGTTGTTTTGAGTTCATCAGATCTATATTGAAATCCCCACAGATGAACATAACTTTGAGTTAGTTTTGCATACATTTTTTCCATCCAGTCCTTAAATAAGTCAATGTTTGATCCAGGTGGTCTATATACACAGCTCACTACTACATTCTTCACATTGTCCAGACAGATTTCTATTGTAATACATTCAAATAAATCATCCACAGTTACTGACAGATTTTCAACAACCTTGTATTTCAAGCTCTTGTCAACATAAATTGCAACTCCTCCTCCTTTTTTCACTTTTCTATTTATATAATTTAATTCATAGCCATCCATGGTAAAATCCACTCCTTTCTCTTCACTGAGCCACGTCTCTGATATTGCCACAATATTGAAGGGCTCTTTAAACTGGTGTAAATAATCTTTAATGTTATTAAAGTTTGCATAGAGACTCCTGCTGTTGAAGTGGATCATAGAAATATTGATATCAGATGTGACCATTGTGTTAACCTGTTCATCTGTGTAGTAATTACAGTCATTATTGATGGAGCTAAATAAATTATTAACAGGGTCTATGTCATATTCTATGTCCTGTGGGTTGTGATCTGTGTATTCAAGAACTTTCAGTTCCTGTTGTCCCTGTTTGTTGATTTTTTGATTCATGTTGTTGAATGTTTTTTGCAGATGAGTAAAATCCTTCAGTGTCCTACAGTTGTCTGAATTGTTGCTGTGACTCCAGTTCATAATATTCATTGATAATTGTCCAGTTCCATAATATTACGGATGTTAATGACCTTGGCTTCTTCAGGTGAACCGTTTAATTTGATATATATTTTACAGTTTGATGTCCAGGTGTTTTGAATCTTTTTCTGCTTTTTCAGGTATCTTGCTTTCCTGGCTATTTCTGCGTTTTCCTTCGTGAAGTGCTCGTTAATGTAAATGTTTGTTTCTTTTAGCTTCCTACCTTGTTTCAGTAGCGCAGTCTTGTGTTTTTTGTTCACAAACCTCATGATCACAATCGGTTTGTCGCCGCTTTTCCTGGGCAGAGGGTGGCAGGACTCTATGGTGTTGCAGTCCAGCTGGATTCCTTTGGACTGCATGAAGGCCACCACTTGTTGCTCAGCGGATTCCTCATCCAGCTGACTTCCACTGCTGTCTGCGGCCACTGCTCTCGCGTATGATCGGGGTTTGATGTGGAGCCCCGTGATGATCACGTCGTTCGCCCGAGAGCTCTGGTCCATCTCAGCCATTCTGCTCTCCAGATACGCCAGCCTCTTGTCTTTCTCAGCGTTCTGGTACCGCAGCGCTTTAATCTCCTCCATTAGGTCCAGGATGCTTCTTTGCTGTGCCTTTACAGCGGAAATCTCTTCCGCCAAGAAATCCAGCGCTTTTTTTATTTCATCTTCATTTTGCAGAGCTTTCTTGGGACCCATTTTCCCAGCCGATGATCGCTGAATCCGATCGTAGGAAAGAAAAAAAAAAAAAAAAAAACACGTGGGAGAAATCCCTTTGTTTTCCTGAGCGCGAGGGGCGAGAGGCCAATTGCTACACCAGCTACACCAGCCACTACTGACAAATTCCCCCTATTTCTCACGAGTAGGTTCACACTCCAGCGGCAGCAACAAAAAAAGGTCAAAACGCCAGCTCCAAACTGCGTTCTAACTGCGTTTATCTGCCTTTTAACCAGAAACGAACTGGGAGCCTTTACCCGTGCGTCCTTCCCCTTCCTCACCCGGAACCGGAAGATGTAGATGTGGTACACGGTATAAATGGCTGAGCAAACACACAAACATCGGCTACGATGGACGAAAACGGACCGGTCACATGGGTGGGCGAGCTCCCCCTCCCCCTAACAGGTAAGAGAGAATTTTTTTTTTTTGACATTTTATTGATTTTCTGGTTCATATACTTTGAAGATTAGATAAAAACATACCCCGTAGACAAATTGGCATCAAAAAAACGGGCCGTTCTTTATTTAAATGTGTCCAAAGTCCACTTTTGACTGAGTTATGTAATTTGTATAGCTGCCGCTACATTATGCAAATTAGATGCGTAAATTTATTCCTATCTGAAACTTTGGATCATATTCTTCATCTTTCTAATTGACAGTAAGCCATTATCTCTTGTACCTTTCAAGTTATAGCCTTGGAAATCTGAACTATTTTATTGACAAATTTTTTACCACTCTTGACCACTGGGGGGGCCTTGAGTTGCCTTGCATTTCCCCAGGTGCCATATGGCACCTAGGGCAGTTAAAGGGTTAACAATGACATGGAAGACGCCCCCGGCCTGTGGCGAGATGGGCGCTCCCTCTCCTGTTGCTTTCACTGACTGAAGGTCTCTCCCATCTCGTGCGGGGGTCTGCCGAAGTTTGTGACTATTTATCCCAGTCCCTCCTGGGCAGGAGGGAAGGAGGAGATCTGGCGAAGCTTTCCATCCTCCATTGACCCCCGCCACAAAGCGAGCCTTCTCTCGGTGGCCCCTTCTGGGGTCTAACAGGTGGCAGTTGGGGGGCGTGCTGGGAAAGAACCGCAACCATAGGCGAGGTGCAGGAGGCCTTGGCCCAGCTGAAAACCCTGGGCCCACAGCCGAGACAGATGCATCTCCTGTCTCTCTGGGGAGTTGCAGTGAAAAGTAAAATGCTGCACACTCCTTGTTCATTTATTTATTCCCCTAAAAAAAACCATACATTAATGCCTAATCTATAAATTCCAATGGTAAATCTGAAATTAAAATGAAAGTGTGGATGGAATAAAAAACTATTTAGTGTGTGATCATATTATAAATAAAATGACAGGCGATTATATTATGACTGTTACAGTTCTCTTCACTAAAATAACAGAATTCCAGCACATGCTGTTTTCTCATGAGCTCAGGAGCTGTGCGATTTAAAAACATGCCACTGAAATAGTATTAAACAATGCGCTTCTGACAGCAGACCTCCTTTTGCCTGGTCAAAAGCGCATTGTCATGAAATTCCCATTATAGTGATGTGCAATTTTCCATGAGACTACGCTGCCCCACGCCTCTTTGAAATGAGCCTTCACCTTCCAGCGCAAAGCGCGCACACTGTCTACTAGTAATTAGATGATGTGATGCAAAGCATAAAAAAACAGACAATGTGCTGACAAAAATGAACAAAAACACTAGCATACAGCGGGAAGTCTGACGGCAGCAGAAAACTACTGAGCAGCACGGTGGTACAGTGGTTAGCACTACTGCCTCACAGCGCAAAGGTTCTGGGTTCAAATCCCCAGGCTGGCAATGGTGGGAACCTTTCTGTGTGGAGTTTGCATGTTCTCCCTGTGCTGTGTGGATTTACCCCGGGGGCTCCAGTTTCCTCCCACAATCCAAAGACATGCATGTTAGGTTAATTGGTGACTCTAAACCAGGGGTGTCCAATCATGTTCCATGGAGGGCCAAGACCCTGCAGGCTTTACCTCCGACCAGTGTCTTCAACAGCAGATTTCACTCATTTTCTTCCCACTGATTGCTGATAAGTTAAAACACCAGCTGAAGAGACTGGGTAGAAGAGAAAACCTGCAGGGTCTTGGCCCTCCATGGCACATGATTGGACACCCCTGCTCTAAACTCTCCCTAGGTATCTGTCTGCTATAAGCTCTTAGAATAGAAAGTTAGTGTACCTACTAGTTAAACACTTTGAGTGGTCTTTGTGACTAGAAAAGCACTATATAAGTACAGGTCCTTATCCCTAAAAGTCCACTGATGACTGTCAAAATAGGGCCCCTAGAATCTTTAGAACAGGGGTGGGCAGTGAGGGCCATTCTATTGCAGGTTTTCTGCTCCACCCAGTGTCTTCAGCAGGTGTTTTCAATTATTAGCAATCCTTGAAGCTGATCAGAGCAAACACAGGGGTGTCATATGATTGTCCACCCCTGCTCAAGAAGTACTATGGGAAGTAGAGCTTTCAGTTATCATGCTCCTCCGTTATTAAATCAATTACCAGCCCTTGCCCATGAGGCAGACACTCTGCTTTTAAGATCAAGCTGAAAATTTTACTATTTGACAGAGCTTTTTGAGTACACTTCAGTGCTTGCTCATAACTGATCACTTGTTTTTTGGGGCTTCTCTGTGCTTCTTCATGTAATTTAATTTGTGATTCAGCCCCTTGAGATGATGTTTTGTTGTGATTTGGCGCTTTACAAAAAAAAGTTAAAGTTAAGAAAAAAAATTCACCAATTGGTAGGAATGAATTAACAAATTCGCAAGGAACTATTTTTAATTCATAAAAACTTTACCTTCTCCCTTGGTGGAGGTAAAAATCAATCCATGTTGGAAATGCCCTAAAAAATTTCAATGAGCACTTGTGGTTAAGTATAATCAGTGATGAGTTCCCAGTTGAGTTGGCACATGACATTCACAGATGAGCCACTTCACCTTTGTCAGAACCTTGTATTAAGCACCTTAATGGTTATAAAACTTTTTTAAAATTCATTTCCCGCCATCCACACAGTAAACAGCTGAAGAAGACTGCCTAGCTGTCGTAGCACCCTAAGCACTTCTGTCTTTGTGTCAGCAGAGTGGAGATGATTATTCCTGCTTGCTAGCATGGATAAACAGAAAAAATAGCTGCTGTATTATTGGATTCACTTTGCACAACAACTGTCCCCCATAAGCTTTAATTTTCCTGAACAGCTTTATATTTGGCAGGAGTTTCCTCCGACAGCATGGCGAGTAGCAGTGCAGAGATTTTATGGTGCCATGCATCACTTTATGGTGTTTAGTTAGTACTATGTCTCAGGTGTTTAACTCCCGATATTTAGTAAATGTTTTGGCAGCTGGATATTTAGCAATAGTATGTTCCACATGCTGTTAAACAATTAAACATTGCTCTACACCTGAAATGCAAGAAATCAGATTAAAATGAGTGAGTGGATAAGATATTTTACTTAACTTATGAAAAGCTCATAGTGCTTGAGTTGATATTATGTGTTATATTCTAACAAAATAACAAATATAAACTAAAATAACTGGGCATTTTGAGTCCAGATTGGTGTCAACCAACCTTAATCAAAGAGGGGTCCAGGTGAATATAAATTGAGGGCCAAATAGGGTCAGTATTAATTGAAAATATTGACCATGCTTATCATGGAAAATTATCCTTAAGGTCATAAGAACTTACAGAAGACAGCTCATAAAATTCAGAACACCTTAAGCAGAGAAAAAAAAAAATTAATGAGAGATCAAATTTAAACCAAAAATACATTTTTTAGAGAAATTTTTTATTACTTCAAAGTCAGAAGTTTAAGGTGGATTCACACTACAACGTTTGGACCAACTTTTACTGACTTTTTGGCAAACGTCTGGCTCTGCTGGCAAAAGTTAATGATTGTTGGTGTTTGTTGGCAAACGCTGGGGAAAGTTGTGTTCTTTGAAAATTTTCAGGATGCTGAAAATTTGCTGACGTTTGGAAATACACGTTGGTGAAAGTTGTGCTCAGTTTGTAAAAGTTCTTGAGCACTGGGCTAAGTTATGCAGAGTTTACATAAGTCAGCCTAAGTTAAAGCTGGGTTCACACTATAGCATTTGGACTGATTTTTACAGATGTTTTGAAAAATCAGAGAAATACTCAGCGCAGATCAGCTGACATAGGTTTGGATTTTTTGTACCCTTAATAATAAACATCTTTATTTAAAAACTGCATTTTGTGTTTACTTGTGTTATCTTTGTCTAATATTTAAATTTGTTTGATGATCTGAAACATTTAAGTGTGACAAACATACAAAAAAATGAGAAATCAGGAGGGGGCAAACACTTTTTCACACCATTACATATATTTTTTTTCTTTTTTTTTTTAAATTCTCCCTTCTCTCCATTTCTCTTTCATCCGTGCATGTCTGAAGTGAGTTTTGGTCTAAAAACATCTGCTTCCACTGGCATTTCAGTCAACATTTGGCAGTGGGGCTTAACTTAGGCCGACTTAGGCGAACTCTGCATAACTCAGCCCAGTTCTCAGGAGCTTTTACAAACTGAGCACAACTTTCACCAAAGTTTATTTCCAAACATCGGCAAATTTTCAGCATGCTGAAAAATTTCAAGGAATACAACTTTCGCCACCGTTTGCTAACAAGCACCAACCATCATTAACTTTGATCAGCTTTTTCCAGCAGAGACAGAAATTTGCCAAAACGTCAGTAAATGTTGGTCCAAATGTAGTGTGAATCCACCCAAAAAAGCAGGTCCAGAATTGCAGGAAGCCTCCAGAGATGCTGATCTTTGAGTGTTGCCTGACGATGCCAGCTGACCTACGCTGAATATTCATTTGCTTAAGTTAATTTAAGTTGGCAAAAGCTACACATACACTAGCCTAACTTGGCAAAAGTTTGCCAACGCTGAATGCAACGCTGACAAATGTTAGCAAAAGTTTGTAAAAGTTCATAAAAGTTGTTGTGTGCAGGAATTAAAAAAAAAAAAAACCTGCTCACAAAAGTAATTTCACTGACATTTGGACTAATTTCTCTGATTTTTCAAAACGTCGGAAAAAGTTGGTCCAAACACTATAGTGTGAACCTAGCTTTACCTACACTAAGATTACTATGCCTTTAAACAATTTGGGAATGCCCGGATGATGATGTCATGGGTTTGGAACCTTCTGATAGGTTAATTGACAACATCTGAGTTAATTGTAGGCACACCTCAAACACACTGCTTCCTTTTGTGACATCATGGGAAAATCAAAAGAAATCAGCTCAGATATCAGGAAGAGAATTGTGGACCTCCACAAGTCTGATTCATCCTTGGGTACAATTTCCAGATGCCTGAAAGTGCCACGTTCATCTGTTCAAACAATTATAAACAAGTATAAACACCATGGGAATGTCCAGCCATCATACTGCTCAGGAAGGAGATGGGTTCTGCGTCCCAGAGATGAACGTGTTTTCGTGCAAAATGTGCATGTTAACAGCAGAACAAAAGCAAAAGACCTTGTGAAGATGCTGGCTGGAGCTGGTAAAAGAGTGTCATTATCCACAGTGAAGTGAGTCTTGCAAATGTAAGAGGAAAAACATACACATTCTTGATAAAGTCACATTTTACCATAGGTAAGTCAAAAATTTACAAAGGGAATAGACATTTGCAAGAAAGAAAAACAGAATTTATGAGAAAATATCAAATTTATGATTTAAAAATTTGCAAAGTTCTGTTATAATCACAAATTTGCAAAAAAAAAAAATGAAGAAAATGTTGCAATTTTTTACAAGGCAAAACTCACAAATTTATCAGACCCCCCCCCCCCCCCAAAAAAAAGCTTTAAAATAAGAGAGAAAAAATGCTTATGCTGACCCCTTGGCTAGTGAAAGGGCAGACTGGCTGGTAACTTTGAGCACAAAAGTTAATTTAAAGACTTGATGCTTATTGTAAACTTTACAGATGTGGACAAAATTGTTGGTACCCCTCTGTTAATGAAAGAAAAACCCACAATGGTCACAGAAATAACTTGAATCTGACAAAAGTGGTAATAAATAAAAATTCTATGAAAATTAACCAATGAAAATCAGACAATGCTTTTGGATTGTGGTTCAAAAGAATTATTTTAAAAAACAAACTCATGAAACAGGCCTGGGCAAAAATGATGGTACCCTTAACTTAATATTTTGTTGCACAACCTTTTGAGGCAACCACTGCAATCAAACAATTTCTGTAACTGTCAATGAGACTTCTGCACCTCTCAGCAGGTATTTTGGCCCACTCCTCATGAGCAAACTGCTCCAGTTGTCTCAGGTTTGAAGGGTGCCTTCTCCAGGCAGCATGTTTCAGCTCCTTCCACAGATGTTCAATAGTATTTAGATCAGGGCTCATAGAAGGCCACTTTAGAATAGTCCAATGTTTCGCTCTTAGCCATTCTTGGGTGTTTTTAGCTGTGTGTTTTGGATCATTATCCTGTTGCAAGACCCATGACCTGCGACTGAGACCAAGCTGTCTGACACTGGGCAGCACATTTCTCTCTAGAATACCTTGATAATCTTGAGATTTCATTGTACCCTGCACACATTCAAGACACCCTGTGCCAGATGCAGCAAAGCAGCCCCAGAACATAACAGAACCTCCTCCATGTTTCATAGTAGGGACAGTGTTATTTTCTTGGCATGCTTCATTTTTGCGTCTGTGAACATAGAGCTGATGTGCCTTGCCAAAAAGTTCAGGTTTTGTCTCGTCTGTCCATAGGACATTCTCCCAGAAGCTTTGTGGCTTGTCAACATGCAGTTTGGCAAATTCCAGTCTGGCTTTTTTATGATTTGTTTTCAACAGTGGTGTCTCTCATGAAGTCCACTTTGGCTCAAACAACGACGGATGGTGCGATCTGACACTGATGTACCTTGACCTTGGAGTTCACCATGAATGTGCTTAGAGGTTGTTCTGGGCTCTTTTGTTACCATTCATATTATCCGTCTCCTCCTGCAGCCACATCCAGGGAGGTTGGCTACAGTCCCGTGGATCTTAAATTTCTGAATAATATGTGCAATTGTAGTCACAGGAACATCAAGCTACTTGGAGATGGTCTTATAGCCTTTACCCTTAACATGCTTGTCTATAATTTTCTTTCTAATCTCCTGAGACAACTCTCTCCTTTGCTTCCTCTGGTCCATGTTTAGTGTGGTACACACCATGTCACCAAACAGCACAGTGACTACTTGTCACCCTTTAAATAGGCCGACTGACTGATTACAAGTTTGTAGACACCTGTGATGTTAATTAGAGGACACATCTTGGTTGAACATGTCCCTATGGTCACATTATTTTCAATCTTTTCTAGGGGTACCATCATTTTTGTCCAGGCCTGTTTCATGAGTTTGTTTTTTTAAAATAATTCTATTGAACCACAATTCAAAAGCATTGTCTGATTTTCATTGGTTAATTTTCATAGAATTTTTATTTATTACCACTTTTGTCAGATTCAAGTTATTTCTGTGACCATTGTGGGTTTTTCTTTCATTAACAGAGGGGTACCAACAATTTTGTCCACATCTGTAGATGATTTTTTTTTTTTTGGTCATTGGACAATGACAGAAGACAACACTGATATGGATCATTTACACTAATATGAAGTACCGTCATGTGGACTGCTTTTCTTTTATACGTAATAGCCATGAGAGCTGTGACAGTGGATAATACTGAGAGTTTAACACTTTTAATGCTTCTTAAAGCTGAGTGGAACTGTTGAGTATAGTGGTATTTATCTGTGGGATCACCATCAGTAGTGATCTCTTCCATATATAAGCAGTTACGTGATCAGCTTTTAATTTAAAATGATGATCTTAGCAGCTAAATAAAGAGCTCACCTTATGAAAAAATAGATTTCATTTGAAGAGATGAATTTTGATCAGCCTCCCCCGTGTGGGTGTTGAATTTGATTTAGTCAAAACACTTAACCTCCAAAACTGAACCCATTCAAATTTCTGCAGTTTAAAAGAGGTGAATTAAAAGAGCTGTTTATTTTTATTTTTTTTTTGTCCTTGAAGCATTCTTTAGATTAAATAAAAAGAAGTGGTGTTATCTCTGTTTTCAGGGCAGTGCAACAGGAATTAGTATGAAGAAACCTCTGATAAATGTATCCACTTGCAGCAAAGCAGTCTTACTCACTTGGTCATGGGTTACTTATAAGTAAGACTGATGGATGGATGGATTTGAAAACTGGTTAAAATGAGTGCTTCCTTATACTGAATCTTATTTCATGAAATGGTTGAAACTTTAGTCACTTTTGTAAATTTATGGTTTTAGAGATGAAACCAAATAATCTAAGAAAAAAAAAATTCACAAAAAAAGTCTCAAATTAATGAGTAAAATCCACAAACTTCTAAAAAAATAATAAATCATAGCAGGAACATTTAATTTACCAAAAAAGTTGCTGTAAATTGATGGAAAAATAGAACAGAGGTTGTGTTAACTGAAAATTGTCCTTCTTTGACAGATGTTTTTTCAGCAGACTGAAAATTCTGAAAGGTCTTTCATTTGACAGATTACACTGAGAGTGATCTAATTAAAGTCAATTAAAAAGACATGACAGAATGACATGAAGATTATGACAGAATTTTTGCAAGCCTGTTTGTCAAAATGATAGACAGCAAAAAGTCTAGCACAACCTCTGAAATAGATTAAAAATTATTACTTTTAAAATTCACATTTATATGAAAAAAATGCACATTTATGCAAAACATTTTTTAAATAAATTAATGCAGAAAAAGAAAACCATTCAAAAGAAAAAAAGTCACAAATTTAAGAAAAAAATCTCACTAACTGGCCAAAATGTTGAGAGTTAAATTGTTACTCATTGCTTAGTGATTTTTTTTTTTTAGAAGCTAGTTACTTCCATATCTTACACAAGTGATTTTTTTGGTGAGCACTCTTACTCATACTGAAGTTATTAATATGATAAAGTAGCACTACATGAATACAGCTTGTGACTATATGCTACCCACTGGCTGTGTCTGTATTGCTGTTGTTTTAATGTTTTTCCCTCAGCCTCTGAAAGGCTAAAAGACTAATGTCATCTTGCTGAGCGGATGGGTGGCAGCAGCATCAATGCCTACCTTGTGAAGGCAATAACTAGAAAAAGAAGTAATGCAGGCTTTTCAAATTGATACCATAGTTATAGCTACAAAAATCTTGGGCAACTTTGAAGTTGGGTGACCTTCACCTTGAGGTTAAGGTCAGAGGTGAGTTTTTCCCTAAATCTTGTAAATGTGATAACTCAAGAAGGAAATGATGTAGGCCTTTCATGTTCATACCATAGATATATCTATGTGAAATCTTGGACGAGTTCCTATTTGCATGACCTTGACCGTAAACTCAAGGCCAGAGGTCAGATTTTCTATAATGCTTGTAAACATGACAATTTATGAAGGAAATGTGGAAGGCTTTGATATTGATACCATAGGTGTATCTGTGAGAACTCTTGGAGGAGTTTGAATTTGGGTGACCTGGAACTCAGGGTCAAGGTCAGAAGTAATTTTTTTTCCAAAAACATTGTGAACATGATGGAAATGGGGTGCATGTTTCACAATGATACAGTAGTTTTTTTCTTCGAAAAATCTAGCATGAGTTTGAATTTTGAGGTCAAGCTCGAAGGTCAACTCTCAAAAAAACTTGAAAATGTGATAACTTGTGAATGAAATGATATAGGCTTTTCATATCGACTCCATAGTTGCGTCATTGAAAAATCTGGGACAATTTTGATTTTGGGTGACTTTGCACAAAAATTCACCCAGTCAGTGCTGTTAATGCCAACAGAAGGAGGGGTACCACTGCCAGCTTCCAGTATTTTTGATTATTTGTACAGTAGAAGATATTAAATTTGTACATTTCACAGAGGTTCCCCATTGTTATTTATTTTTTCCTGCAATAACCCTTGCCTTCAAAAGCATGCTTTTGATATGTCCTTCAATTTTTGTATTTTTTGCAGGGTGAAGATGCTTTAAGTTTATGCAGGATATGTGTGTTACTCAGAAGTTAAAAAGGAACCTCTCTGAATCTCCTGTGCATTCATTTAGTCAGTTGCAACTGACTAAAAGAATGCAGAGGACATTGAGCCTTGCTACTGGACAGGTTATTATCTGTTTACTTGCTTGCTTATCATATACCAGTGAAAGCTTTGAAACTACCTGATTCTTGTAGATTTAATGGCTGCCAACTTCAGTCGGGAAAAAAATAATTTGCATTGGGATGAACAAAAACCAGTGCCATGGAGAGATAGCACTGACTCTTTTCAGGTACAGACATCTGGTTATTTTTCATGAGCATGTTCAAGAGTTCAAGGAGTTTTCCAGACAGGAAACAAGCAAAATTGTGCTTTACCACCTCTGTTTTCACACACTCATTAGTGGAGCGCTGGGTGAGTGATTGGATGATTATTTATTGTTTGACTGCAATTAGAATTATTAAAAGTGATTAATTGACTATAGGGTGATTGAGAGGGTGATTTTTCTCTGGCTCCAGCTGAAGATGTTGCACAGCTGGTCATCTTCTAGTGCAAGTCTACTGAAGTAAATTTTAGTGGGATGAAATAAATCAAGTCAAGAGGAAGTCAAACTCTGAAAATGAGCTCATCTTTTGCAGTAAGAAAAAGCGTCTGGATCAACTATATCAAAATCAGCTTTCTAGACAAGTTATATGTTGTTCTCATGTCTTAATTTAAAAAAAAATCCTGCTTCAGATGTAATCAAATGTACATTTTGTTACACGTTATTGTCTGGTTAAGCATGATAGTATGTACAGTAGTTGCACACTGTAAACAATAACCAGTTGTTTCGACTTTAAAAAGTTTGTGTCCATGCTAAATTTAGTTTTTGGGTTGACTGAACATGAGAAGACAAATTGTCTCTCAAGTTCAGTAAACTTGAAATTTGATGAGCGTGAACTAGTGTAGATTTCTCTCATCTCAGTCTCAACTGGGGATATTGTTGGGCGATGGAAGGACTACTTCAAGGATCTCCTCAATTCCACTGACACTTCTTCCATTGAGGAAGCACAGTCCGAGTACGATGGGGGTGACTCGTCCATCACTGGGGCCGAGGTTGCTGAAGCTGTCAAAAAAAAAAAAAAACCTCTTCAATGGCAGGGCCCCGGGGGTGGATGAGATTTGCCTTGAGTACCTCAAAGCTCTGGATGTTGTAGGGTTGTCCCAATTGACATGGCTCTGCAACATTGCGTGGAGATTAGGGACAGTGCCTTTGGCGTGGCTAACTGAGGTGGTGGTTCCTCTCTTTAAGAAGAGGGACCACAAGGTTTGACTCAACTTTAGAGGGATCACACTCCTCAGCCTCCCTGGGAAGGTCTATGCCAAGGTGCTGGAGAGGAGAGTCCAGCTGTTGTTCAGACCTCAGATTCAGGAGGAACAATATGGTTTTTGTCCTCGTCATGGCACATTGGACAAACTCTTTAAACTCTGAAGGATATTTGAGGGTTTGTGGGAGTTTGCCTAACCAGTCTACATGCATTTTGTGGACTTGGAGAAGGCATTCAACTGCATCCCTTGTGGCTTCTTGTGGGGTGTGTTTCGGGAGTATGTGGTATAGGGCTGTTTGTTATGACTTATTGGGCCCCTGTATGACCATTATGAGAGTTTGTTTCGTATTGCCAACAATCAGTCAAATTTGTTCCCAGTGAGAGCTGGGCTCCACCAGGGCAGTCCTTTGTCAAGACTGTGTTCATAAATTTCATGGACAGGATTTCTAGGCGCAGCCAAGGAATGGAGGGTGTCATGTTTGTTGTTCACAGGATCTCATCTCTGCTGTTTGCAGATGATGTTGTCCCTTTGACTTCACTGAGCCATGACCTACAGGTCCTACTAGAGTAGTTGGCTACTGAGTGTGAATCACCATGTCCAAGTCCATTGTCCTCAGCCAGAAAAGGGTGGATTGTCCTGTCTGAATTGGGGACAAGCTCCTGCCTCAAGTAGAGGAGTTCAAGTATCTTGGGACTTACTGACGAGTGAGAGGAGAATGGAGCGGGAGATTGACAGATTGGAGCAGCATCTGATCACAATATTGTCTGTTGTGGTGAAGGGTTGCAGTACAGCCATAATATTTAAAATTCTTATAGTTGATATTGTGTTATCATGTGGCTGCTTTTCACAATCCATTAAGAGTTTTTTTGTACACTTTTGTAGTTATATATATATATATATATATATATATATATATATATATTAAAAGTTAAGATTAGTTTGACTGGTAGGATAATTATTTTTGTTTTTGCAATTTCTACCAATATACAACGCTACAATGCAATATACATATATGCAAAATAGTATTGTAATGTGGAGAAAGGAGGCAGGCAAGACAACGAGCTGGATTTTTTTTTTTTTGTTACTTATTTGTACCCGTAGGTAGACTTGGTTTGCAGTCTGGTGACAAGCCACCGGCTGCTGGTCGCTGCGTGCGCGAGCGCCCTAAACCTACATGTTTTTGGTGTGCTGGTGGAAACCGGAGAAATCCTGGAGTAAACCCGGGGAGAACATGCAAACTCCACACAGCTCACTGTTGGTCAGGGGCTGGGATCGAACCCACGATCTCATGATCCCCGCGATCCCCCGGCCGAGGGTAAAACTGTGCTGCCACAGTGCTAAACCACTGCGCCACCGTGCAGCCTGGATGACAGTTACTTTATTCCTTCTCCAACATATTTTACAGCAAAAGAGAATCCCGGGTCTCTGTGCATTCCTCTTTTATAACTTTATTTCCATGCATTGAGACCCGGGACTTCCGACCATACACGTTGTTTGAACAAAGAACTGTGTGGCACATTAACATAACATAACGCAGATGCCGCTTCAACACTCTTCTCCCAGCAGCACCGGCATTTTACTCCTCTTCCCGGGGGGCGCATAGTCCTCACTGTCCTGGCTGGCACCCCCCCGGTGACACTGCCTCTTTCGGTCCATTGTTCACTGGGTGGAGAAGTCCAACAACATGCCCCCCCCTGAACACCCAGAAAGGGCACTAACCCCCCCCCCCCCCCCGTCCCCGTCCTTTGGGCTTGAGCTGGTGCCCATAGCGGCTGTAGCAGGGGTTCGCCAATCCAGTCAAACTGCCCTGCTGGCGGGGTGAACAGGAGGGCAAGTCAGTCTGTGGAGGGAAAAAGGGAGGGGGAGAAAACACATCAGCTTTGCGTGTGCAGGTTCCTGCCGAGGGATCACCAACTTGTGGAGCCAACACTGGTGGGTGTCCGCGCCGGACGGCTTGGGCCAACACCACCTGCTCATCTTCAAACACAAACGCGAGCTTCAGCCTGTCGATGCAGATGGTCTCTCTACATCCCCCAAGTCTAACACAAAATGCTTTGCCCCAGGTTCCAACACCCTGAACGGTCCATCGTACGGTGGGCACAGTGGGGTCCGGTGCATATCGTGCCTGAAAAAAACAAAACTGGCATTCTGCAAGCTTTTTGGGATGAATGTGCGGGAAAACAATGGTGGGCCATGCCCGGTACGCTCACAGCCTCCATACTGTGTAAAAGTTGCATGGGTGGATCAGCCTCGGGCACGGGGTTTTCCGGTAAAAACTCTCTGGGGATCCGCAGTGGCTGAGAAAAAAACGAGTTCTGCCGGAGAGGCTGCCAACTCCTCCTTAGGTGCGGAGCGCAATCCTAAAAGAACCCAGGGCAGGCGGCAACCCAATTTGTGTTTGTGAGCGAAGCTCTGAGCGCTGCTTTAAGCGACCTATGAAAACACTCGCATAACCCGTTAGCCTGGGGGTTGTACGCAGTAGTGTGGTGAACTTTGACCCCCAGGCTCTGGGCCATAGCGGACAAGAGTTCTGAAATGAATTTTGGACCCCTGTCAGACATGATATCCGATGGAGATCGGAAACGTGCAATTCAAGCAGACAAAAAAGCGCGTGCCACTGCCATGGATGTGGTAGAAGCCAGCAGGACCACTTCAGGCCAGCGCGTGGTGCAGTCCACAATTCTTAAGAGGTGTGTAAACCCTTGTGACGGCGGGAGGGGTCCCACCAAATCCATGTGGACATGGTGGAACCTCCTGGCCAGGATTTGGAATGGCTCGAGGGGGGCTCTGGTGTGCTTGTGCACTTTGGCCCGCTGGCACGCGACGCAAGCCGCAGCCCACTCTTTCACATCCATGCGCAAGTGTTGCCAGACAAATTTCGCCCCCACTAGCTTCACTGAAGCGCGCACTCCCAGTTGCGAAAGGGAGTGGACCGACTCGAAAACGTGATGGCGCCAAGAGCTCAGAACCACCGGGTGCGGGTGGCTGGTGGAGACGTCACAGAGCAAGGGAGGGCACCCTTCTTGCACCACCCTGTTCTCCAGCCTTAACCCCGTTGGCGCAGACTGGAGCGCACAAATGTCCATGTCCCCAGCTTGCTCCGCAGCCATGGCAGGGAAATCTATTCGCATGTAGACCAGGGCGATTAACGCGCGCAACAGGCAATTGGCCACAACGTTGAGCTTACTGGCGGCGTGTTGAATGTTGGTAGTAAACTCTGAAATTGCAGCCAACTGCCATTGCTGCTGGGCCGACCATGGTTCCGAGACCTTGGCCATTGCATACGTCAGCGGCTTATGGTCCACGAACATGGTAAACTCGCGCCCCTCCAGCCAGAACTGGAAATGGCGTATTGCCAGGTGGAGAGCCAGCAATTCTCTATCGAACGCGCTGTACTTGCGTTCATTGTTGCGCAAAGTGCGGCTAAAAAATGCGAGCGGCTGCCACAAACCTGAGAGGCACTGCTCCACTACTGCCCCTATGGCAACATCAGATGCGTCCGTAGTGAGCGCCATCCGTGCAGACGGGTCCAGGTGGGCTAACAACGTGCATCCACAAGTGCTGTTTTGGCATTAGTAAAAGCCCAGACTCGCTCGGGAGTCCAGTTGATGGCTTCCACGGGCTTTTTTTTTTAAGCGCGGCATACAATGGCTGCATCAGCTGGGCTGCTCGGGGGAGGAAACAGTTATAAAAATTCACCATTCCCAAAAACTCCTGTAGTGCCCTCACGGTCTGTTGATGCGAAAAGTCTCACACAACGCTCACTTTTTACGGTAATGGGATCACGCCCTCTGGTGAAATGCGGTGGCCCAGAAAGTCAATCACTGGCACACCGAACTGGCACTTGGCGGGTTAACTATCAGTCCGTGCACTTCCAACCTCTGGAAAACTGTCCTGAGATGGGCAGCGTGCTCCTCCTTGGATATGGTGGCTACCAGAATGTTGTCTAAGTAGATGACAATGAAGAACAAGTCGCGAAGCACTACATCCATCATCCCTGAAAGGTTTGTGCTGCGCCTTTTAATCTGTACGGCATGTGTAAAAACTCGAAAAGACCAAAAGGAGTTATTACCGCTGTATTTGGAACATCTTTCGCGCGCACTGGGACCTGCTGGTAACCGTGGACCAGATCCACTTTGAAAAAACACGCACCCTGGACAGGTTCATGGAAAAATCCTAGATGTGTGGAATAGGATAGCGATCGTGTTTCGTAGCGTTGTTCAAGCACCGGAAATGGTTGCATGGTCGCCACGACCTGTTGGCTTTCGGCACCATGTGTAGCGGGGATGCCCACAGGCTGTTGGAGTGCCTGATGATGCCCAGCTGTTCTAAGTTGGCCAACTCCTCTCACATGCTGGCCAGTTTAGCTGCGTCCAAATGCCGAGGATGCGCGAACACTGGCCGGCCTTTTGTCATTGTAAAGTGCTTGACCCTGTGTTTCCTTACCGTAGCTGAAAAAGTCGGGACTGTAAATGCTGGGAACTGTGTGAGCAAATGTTGGTACTTACCCCTTGGAGCTGTAACGTTAGCCAGTGTTGTCAACCAAGCTCTCCGAGCTGTGCAGGGCAGTGAGGTAAAAGAGACAGCGTCCACTAATCTACTATTAGCAACACTGACTAACAACCCATAAGCACATAGAAAATCTGCTCCTAAAATGGGGCCGGAACATGCAGCTATCACAAAGTCCCACTGAAAGTTGCGTCCATGTGAGCATATTGTCAGTGTCCGCTTGCCAAATGCCCTGATGGTGGATCTGTTGGCAGCCGTGAACTCGGGATTGCTGCGTCCTGGCACCCTGTCTGCGTTGACTGGCAGGATGAGGCTCTTCTGGGAGCCGGAGTCCACCAAAAACCGTCTCCCTGAACGTGTGTCTATGACATAAAGCAGTCTGTTCCTGTTGCCATTGGTTGCAGCTGCCACTGAATTCCGAAAGTGCAGTCTTCCTGGTTTCTTTAATTGGCATGGCGACAAGCAGCGTTGGGCATTCAAGCCGATATGGCGATGATAAAAACAGATTGCCCCATTTTTTCGTCTTCTGGTGTCCGTGACGGCTACCACGAATGGCTTCTCAACCTCGCTGGAGTCCCTCATGGACGCCCGTGCCACTGTCTGCATGCTGAAAGTTCTGGTCGCCAAAAAGATGCGGTCCGCTTCCTGCGCCAGGGCACGGTAGTCCTTAGCAACCAGCTGCAGCGAGTTGGCCGGGATCGCCCTCGCTGTAGCTGGTAGGTTCCTGAGGAACAAGTGGGTGAACAGGAAATATTTGTCGTCCTTCCCCCTCAGCACCAACATGCTCTCCATCAGCTCCACTGCTGATTTGTCCCCTAACTCTGAACGCGTTAGGAGCCTCTCTGCCCGCTCACTGTCAGAAAGGGTATAGCGCTGGAGAAGCATCCTCTTGAGTGCTTCATATTTTCCTTGGGCCGGCGGCTTCTGGAGCAGGCTCATCACTTGATGCGTGGCACGTGCCTCCAGCGCAGCGACCACGTAGTAATACCTGGTATTCTCCGTTGTTATCCTGTGGAGTGCGAACTGGGCTTCTGTGTGCAGGAACCATGTGGTCGGGTTGTGAAGCCAGAAGCCTGGGATCTTGATTGGGACCACGCACGCGGTGCTGGTGCCCTCCCTCCAGGCAGTCTCCGGGGCGGTGCTCGGCTCGCTTTCCATGGCACGTCTTAGGGTCACCAATGTGGAGAAAGGAGGCAGGAGAGACAACAAGCTGGATGACACAGTTACTTTATTCCTTCTCCAATGTATTTTACAGCAAAAGAGAATCCCGGGTCTCTGTGCATTCCCCTTTTATAACTTTATTTCCATGCATCGAGACCCAGAACTTCCGACCATAACACGTTGTGAAGAACTATGTGGCACATTAACATAACATACCACTGACGCCGCTTCAACGCTTTTCTTCTCCCAGCAGCACCAGCATTTTACTCCTCTCCCCGGGGGGCACGTAGTCCTCATTGTCCCGTCTGGTACCCCCCGATGACACCTCCTCTTTCGGTCCATTGTTCCCTGGGTGGAGAAGTCTAACACCGTGCACAGTTAGTAACACAATATTCCAAGCCACAGTAACCGTGTGGTGCAGTTATATTGTTAAACCCCTATTTGTGATACACAGAAAGGTTATTATGTTTTGAAGTATTTGTTTTGTCAGGAATTTATTTCATGTCATCAAAAAAACATTGGGCTTACTTAAAAAAAATACTTTAAATAATCAAAAATCCTCAGTCTGCATTTCCTCAACAAAGCGCTTTTGAGAACCAGAGGCACGGGATTTCGCATAAATATTAAAGCCACAGGCGCACAGACTAAATCTAATATAACATGGGTCTCCTTGCCAGCCTGAGGCGAGATATACAGTAGGTGGAAGAGCTTTGCTTTATAACATGTTATCTCGCCTTTGCTGCTAGGTGGAGCCCGAGTATACTGCGAGAGCAGCAATCCACATCCGAGTTTTTCCTCTCACCTTTCACTGGCTCTCCTAAACCCCGGGTCTCTATACAGAATTACTCCCAGCCAGTGTGCGCAATTGGTTTGTCATAGTCGCAGAGGGCTCAGTTTTTTTTCCCCCCCTTTGTACCCAAACAACTTCGATCCTTCCCAGTCATGCGGAGCTTTTCCTCACGATAATAACCCTCCATCATCGGGATGCTCTTTTTCGTGTGAACGCCGAGAGCTGCTGGCGTCTTCAGCCTGTACAGGAGGTGATGTAGCCCCCGCACAGTGAAGGACGCCCGGTGCCATAAAGGGATGTAAAGAGGTGGGAGAGTGCCGCGGATACCAGCGCCGAGGACACGGCTGTTTGTCTCACGCTGCTGGGATCGTGGAGCCACGGCAGAGTGGACAGAGGCAGTTTTTAGAGAGGGGGGATCATTCAGCGGAGAGGCAGGAGGCAACACTTTGGATTCGTTGCTCTCCCTCCTCGACCCCGTCAGGTCCATTTCTGTCAAGCGCGCGGTGCGTAAAGAACGGTGCCCAGCGCCTGCAAAGACACCAGGCTCTGCCAGAAGAAATTAGTTGTTGCTTGGAGGACCGGACTATAATCCTTCCATTCAGCGGACATTTCCAAATACGCGGTAAGTGTGACGGTTGTTTTGTTTTGTTTGTGCGCACATCCACTGTTAACTGCTGACTGCGCTCAGGGCGACGGCGATAACACCCGTGGATGAATCCCTGCAGCGACGCGGACGCGCTCTCTAATGTCAATCTTGGCGCGCACTCCACTCTTTTAATTACTTTAACCGGGGCTATCGATGCATTCAGGTGCAACAAACGTGCGGCGCATCGATAGCCAATATGATAATTTCCAATTTGCCCGCTGGACTAATTGACGCGTCTCCGTTAAGCGACTGTAATGTGACCTAATGTGTCCCGGGAATTGCTGAGTTGCGGCGATGTGATTTTTTTTTTTTTTTTTTTTTAACCAATCGCGTGTGCGTGGCTTTTTGATAAGAAGTTGCATATTTCTGCATCCCCTTGAATTAACTTTTTTTTTTTTTTGGAAAATGTAGCACGTCGATTTCCTAATCGTGCAGTCCGAGCTGAGTGTCTCTGCGGAACGCACAGAAATCCGGAGCTAGAAAGTGGCTGCAGAGGTTGAACACGGGGGGGCTTGAAGGATGCTTTGAGCGCCGGTGCAGGCCTGTGTGGTGAGGGGGGATGCAGCGACTGAATTTTTCACAATAGGTAGACTATCTGAAGCATGCAGTTTATTGGCAGAGGTTATATAGAGTCTTCTTCATATATATTTTACGCACTTCCCAGTGATTTGACTCGTTTTAGTATGTCTGCCATCATTCTCGGCTTTTCCCCCCCCTGTATATCTACTGTGGAAAATCACAAATACTGCGCAGCACATAATTATTTCATGCACATGCAAAGATAAAAAAAAAAAAGAGCGAGAGAGGTTGATGGCTTCGTGTGCTAAAGGATACTTGCTGCCCCATGTCAGAGGGAAATGCAGGGTTGAGGGGCCAGTGTGCAGAATGCTTTGAAGTGAAGATGTGAAGACAGCACCGGCTCTTTCCAAATCAAAGTGGAAAAAGGTAACTAAGCCCATCACTTTGAATGGGATCAGAAGTTT
Organism: Pholidichthys leucotaenia; assembly: GCA_020510985.1. Taxonomy (NCBI): domain Eukaryota; kingdom Metazoa; phylum Chordata; class Actinopteri; order Cichliformes; family Pholidichthyidae; genus Pholidichthys; species Pholidichthys leucotaenia. Next base: position 183,806,491 of record CM035836.1, on the reverse strand, counting down.
CTCCCCAGCACAGCACAGTGACGCCTTCATTTTCAATTCCTCATGTAGAATGTGGCTCATTTCTCCCCCCCCCCCCAACCTTTATCATTTTTTTTTTTTTTTTGGTGGGGGGGTGTCTTAACCCCGGATAATGTAACAGCAGTGGGCCGGTGGAGGTGATGCTTCATGTGTAGTTTTCAAGCCAGGGTTTGGCCTCCTATTTGTCAGTGTTGTGACTCCCCGCCACCCCACCTTCCGCCCCCCCAAGCAGGATATCATTAACGCTGTTTTTGGCTGCATTGGTATCTGACAATTACATTCATTATGCCCAGGACTGCAGTACCATCTGTCATGTAATCTGCATTGGTGAAATTGGCCTCGAGCAGACAACACATATGCACACATATGCACAGCGTGGGCACACACACAGCGCATTCCTCTACCAACAGTAAAAATCCCGACTTCCTCCTCTTAAAGACAACTCCAGGGGACGTTGGACGCTTTCTGACTAAAACGGTTATGTCAAACTTGCACTTTGTTGTCAGCATGGCTCATCCATTCTGGTCCAGCTAAGCGCTGCTCCTTGTGGGATATAATTTGAGGTATATTTAATATATAACAGTTGAACTGAGCTCGGCATCTGGCGCGGTACCTGATGGGACAGAGGTGCCTGAAAATAAACTAATCGCTCCCTTGCTCGTCCTTCGGAGCTGCCGTTATCTGACACCCCTCCGTCGTAGAGGAATGGAGCTCGCTGCTGTATGTCGTATTGATTGAATCGGCTGCACTTGCGTAAGGGGGCTCGTTGAGCCAGTAAATAGGTGGTGGAAATACACACGTAAACTGCTTTTTAGTGCTCTCACCTGAACTTCTCCTGCCTGTTTGGGCTCCAAATGTCTCTCAGATGTCCGCTTTCCTTTCCATCCAGCAATGTCTTTCTTTCATTTTCAGGAACGATCGGAGCGCTTGCCTTAAAAACCACTTTATTCGACTCATTAGAGGCCACACCACAGACATATTCAGGCCTTCTTTTGTCTGCAGAGTGACTCATCTCATCATGTTTTTTCCCCTTTTTACAGTGTGAGACCAACACTATGCTGGCACCTGTTTCTTCCTGTTGCATTGTATTACACTAATATGGGTCAATTTGCTGCCCTCACTGGAAATGCTTCCCCCCCTCCCCTCCCTCTTTCAATTTCTGCGATGTTCCCTTTTTCTTCTGTATTGATGCAGTTTTTCAGCAAGTGAATTTCTTTCCTTAGGCCGCTCCATTTATTTGATTTGATTTTTGCCTTTTTGGACACGATTGCGAGTCAGGTGGAATCCAATTTGTCATTGCTTTATGAATGGAGACAGGTGCTCCAATTTTCTTCATTAGGTTAGCTTAAGCAGGGTGCAGCTTCATGGCTCATATTATGTAGAGAGGGGGCTTTTACTGGTGCATAAATTTGAAAGTGGAGCATTCATCAGCGTATCCAAATTTAAATCAGTTGTGCCCCCCCCGGTACATGTGATACTGTACCAGTGCTGAGAAGACCACCTTTCTGCTAGCAAGTTAAATCCAATGCCGGTAATTCCAAATGTACTCACTGGCCTTAATTAAAAAGCAGTGTACACAGTGGAGTCACTCTTGAAATGAATACAGTTTTATCCTTTTTACTGCATCGTTTTGCCTGGTGCAGTGTCACTGTACCTCTGAACATTATGTTCAAGGTCATGTTCTACACATACATTATGTACATGTATCTCTGTGAGAGGCACAGATTAGAGTTGTGTTCTTTCCTCTTTAATTAAAGACCTTTTTTTCATTTACTTTGCGTGGCTCACCTACCACTGTGAGAAATTTTTATATTTTTTTATTCAGAGATGTGTTGATAATTTGCTGTCTACAAGTCCTCCAGCTAATATGTAAAAGAAGATCCTTATGTCAGATTCGTCGTCGGCCTCCATCGGTCTATGATGACCATGGAAGAGAATCCTAAACGTCTACTCTGCTGGAACAGCACCGCCTGTGGCTGAACAGGCCGATGCGCACCGGTGTTCTACCTTCCAGCGTTGGGCGTTGGTAGGATTCAAGCCTGGGCAGGAAGATATGGAGGACAAGATGCTACCCATGCAGCATGTCCCCCCTCTCCACGTCACTGATGAATCCAAAGGAACAGCAGGGCTGCTATAGTTTGGCACCAGCGCCGTTGCAGGAGCTGCCAGAACGATGTTGAGCACAACAGAGAACTGCCTTAGGGGCTCCGACTTCGGATATTTCCTCAGGGTTGACTCCCGAAGCCTTTCCCGTGACCGGGTGTGCCGCAAGGCAGCGGAGGTTTGAAATCAGGGTTTACCTTCCCCTAGATGGGCTACCTTCCCAGGTTGACGAGCCACCATCTACCCGAAGCATCTGGTTTTAAGGCGCCAGAGATCCGCCCTCGCCCCTTCTCCTATTAGTAAAAGCAGTTCCGCCGGGCTTAGAGACTAAACCACACGGGCAGGCTAGGAGTTGGACTTAGTTGTCAGAGGCTTTTCGAGACGCACGCCGTAAGGAGCATTTTATGAGCACTGGGAGCTTAACCCCAGTGCCGCTCCTGGCTATGACAACCTTGGAACCTATGTCAGATTATTGTTTCCATATACAGAGGTGGGAGGGGGTGAAGGACAGCACTAAAATGTGCCTTGATGCAAGACACTCAAATCTGATTCTCTGTCTTGACTTTCTGTCACTTTTTGTCAAGACAGCATTGTCCTGCTGCTTTGACGAGAGTTGAAAACAGTTCAACTTTTTAGAACAATGCATTGTCATCAATGGCACGCCTCTCCAACCAGCCAGTCAGAATTAGGCTAAAAGAATACCGTTATTAATATTTGAAAGCAAAACCTTGGAGGGATGTGTTTTCTTTTTTTTTTTTTTTACCAGTTTGCTGCAGTGTAGTGTAGTAAGTAGCATCTCAATGTGAAAGGACAAAGTGTCTAGCTGTGAGTGACAGGTCAAGCTGTTGCTAGGTTAATCTGGATTTATGCACGGTGATGCAGTGAGTGGCAATTTTTTTCTTGTGTAATGTTTGAATACATTGTTCTGTTGTGAAAATGTGTTTCTGCTGATGTGTAGAGGGATTTGTGTTCCTCATGTGTTTTGGTTTATTAAAAAGCAATGGACAAGAGCAGATTGTGATGGGGTTGGAGCTAATAAATGCTAAAAAAGGCAACTTTTCATATGATCACTGCAACGGAAAATAAAGAGAAGACATTACAGTATATGCGACCACCACCGCTGTCGTCATTTGACAATCTAAGAAAATACTGTAGTTAGGGCATTTGTATGACTCGTCCTATCTATGCTAACTTCCTCAGTAGTCTTTTGAATTTGGTTCCTTGTTTATCCGACTCCTTTTGGAAGTGGCGGTGAGTGAGCAGAGTGGAGCTGAGGCAAGAACCAGAAAATGTGAAGGAAAAGACAGTGGACAATTCACAGCTGTTGTGGTCGTCAATGTGCACCTCTCCATCTCAGTACATTGGGTGACGTAAGGGGGTATTACGTCGCTACGGCACTGCGTCAACCCAAAGTGAGTGCATAAATCCATCATTAAGGGCATGTACCACTCTGAAAAATGGTCCAGAGTGCTTACAGTGGAAAAAATCACTCTCTGTGGACACACAATGTAACTTGTTTTACCCTTTGAAAATATATTTTTATGTGGTGATGCCAATTGGGTATATATTAGGGAGGATTAGGGAAAGGTCACAGACTAGACACATTGCAACAGTAACCCTCTGCAGTGTTTGTCATTATTTCCACAGCAACTAGTGCCCATTTAATGTCAAAACAATCAAATAGGTCACAGTGGTGCCCAATCTTTTTTGCGTCATGGACCACTAACATGAAGAGTTTGTTTGCAAAAACCGATAAATGCCACTTCCAAGAAAATTTCCCTCTTTACATCAAACAACTGTTAACATTACCTACTTGTAGAAGTTCAAATTGTTTTGTCTCAAAATCCGATATATCCTATGTTATAGACACTACAGATTCATGTTTTTTTTTTTCAAAACCCGATAAACGCTGGGAGCATTTTTTTTTTTTTTTTTTACAAAAGCAGATAACTCCGCACGGCAAATCAGCGCTTGGTATTTGGGTCACGTGACTCATCTTGGCTGCCTTCCCGGTCTGCTCGCTCTGACTGATTTCCCTGGCTGTGTTCAGAATGTTCACTCAGTCACTCCCTCCCTACTCACTATATCGTGAATTTAGATATAGTGGACTATACAGTAAACTCAGTATAACAATAAAATTAACACACTTTCGGACACTACTGGGCTTGTTTTTGTGGCACAGTTAATGACGTCATTACATGAGACAGTAAAATGTAACAGACTAACGGTGGTAAAAAAAAAAAAAAATGAATACCTGCATGTTATTTGTAGTAAATATGTGTTAAATCAAATTGTTTTTGCTGAATTATTAAATATAAATACCTTAAGGTAGTTTATGTTGTGATGTGAAGCTCTTCTCTCACTGCTCCGCTGGCTTTGCATTCACTATATAATACACTATATGGGGAAGGAGTGAGCATTTCAAACACAGCACCTGCTTGTTGTGAGTGATTTCCCTGCCAGTTTTTTTTTTATTTTATTTTTTACAATTTTGTTGCATTTTGTGTCAAATATGGTTAATTTGATGAAGCAGATGAACCAGTGATGTGTTCACCAGTAGGGCGCAAACAAGGTCGGAACAGCGAACAATATTCAGAATTCTTGCTCCTATTATCTTCTATTATGAGAATTCTTGCTACTTTGCTGCTGTATGTCTCTGCACATTAACATTAACCTCAACCATTTGCTCAAATGCCATATCTGCTGCCGTCTGTCTGTCTCTTACTGCAATACTGATCACTTGCAGTCCTATCTGTTATTATCTGCACCTACACTACCACACTGAACTGTAACTACAGGCATTACATCTCTAGTTGTCTGTATATAGGATTGCTGGGTTTTATCATCGTTAATCGTTTATCTCAGTTTTGCACAATGGGAGGTCTGGGTCTTTCTTGTCGCCATTTGCACCATGGGTTGCATTACTGTACACATTGTATATTAGACTGCTGTTGTTGTTTTCTTTTTTCCAGCCTTATTCCTTTTCTTTTTATACTGTGCACACCAATGAAGAGAGAGAGAAACGCCATTTCAATTCTCCTGTATGTCCTGTACGTATAATAGCATTGACAATAAAATCTTTGAATCTTGAATTATAGCTATATTATACCATTTTACTGAGTTTTATATGCCTAAATCAGTGTGTCAGTCATACTGCATTGATGCTTATAGACATTCAAGTACGTTCCAGACAAACTAGCATCGTTTTCAGGACATGTCTGTTTTTGCAAAAGAATGGCTTGTGGACTTATCTGTTTTTGTGGAAAAAAAGCACTAATAAATTGCCAAAAAGTAACAATGAGTTAATGTTTGATTTTCTGCTTTATTATGACTGAGATACTCATATTTCAATTTCCGATGTCAGGTCAGGCATTGGTTTGCTTGCTACCGGATAACCATGAAAACTGGTACTACCTGTCTGGTGAGTCGGGCTGTCTGTGACTCAACCGGCATCCCTGCCCTTCCGAGGGTGTGGAGGGTGAAACTGGGCATCCTGGCAGAACTAAAAACAATATGTCACAGGTCTGTGGTGGATCACTCCCAGTTACACGGGGTGAGACTGGACACCCTGGCAGATAAGCACACCTGTCGCAAGGTCTGCGGTGGACTTTTGCCAGTCGGTGCATTGTGACAGGGACTATACAAAGAGCAGAGATAAACAAACCTATCATCTGCTCAGTCACTGCAACAAATACTGGAGTCAGTTTGTCTTGGCCTGTCCTTGCCACTGATAATACCTCTATCTGCCAAGATTGTGCTGCTGGTCCAGAAAAAGCTAGCGGTACTCAAATACTTTGCAAGCAGTTTCATGAAATGGTCAGTCAGAAGGAAACTCATACCGGCTCGAACGTTGCCTGGGTTAACAAGGTCAGGAGTTCCTGGCAGCGGAGGGCGAAGGACAGAGCTGCGTGGAGGAATCTGATCAGACCTAAATCAAACAGTCATTGTCGCTCCCGACAGACTGCTATGATGATGATGACTCATATTTCAAGTGACCATGTCTTAGAAGCTGAAATGGAAATACTAACACCTATAAACCAACAGATGAAAATGTGTTTTTTTTTTTCTCAATATTAAACCAATTGGACTTATCTGTTTTTGCAAAAGAACTCTTCATATGTACATTTTCCCCCCTACCTATCGGGGTTTTTGGTGGCTTAAAATGAACAGAATACTTTGCGGGCATAAAAGCAAATCACAACCTTACCTTTTGTATGGCATGCTTGTAAAAGAGTTGTGGAGAGACTCCTTTGCAGTCCATGGGTGTGTTGTGGTCAGCAAGTAAGGCTCAATCTCTCTAAAATGACTGTTCATTCATTATTTTCTAAATTCATTGACAGGCAGGAAGTCGGGTGGGAAGACAATAGCTGGTAAATTTACAAAATACAACAATTCAATAGTTAATATAGAGGAACAGAATAAATTATTTTTTCTGCAGCTCTCTGGGATCCATTACCAAGTGGTCCACGACCCATCTGGGTCGTAACTCAGTGTTTGGGAACTACTGATATAGGACCCATCACCTGCTCTTAAAAATGCTAATATTGTCTGTTTTATGCCAAAGAACAGTCTCTTTCCCACTGAGTGCAATTTATTTTTTCCAACAATACAATTGATGGTCAGTTGGTTTCTGTGCTTCCAGTACATCACTGCTGAATAAGAAATGAGGGCATATTCTGGCCCCTTTTTTGCTTTCATCCAGTCTTTTGAACAAAGTGGATAAGTAAGTCTCGAGATTGGTTTGGAAAAACTTCCCTCTCCAAGAAAATTGTGGACCGGTGATGGAAACTGAGTGAAGCTGACAAATTTGTTTGATATGATCATGATGTTGCAAGTGGAACAATTACAGCAAAATTGGAGGGTTTAAGGTAACCTCTCTATAATCAATGTTTCTGGCTTCACTTTTTGGAATAATGCACAGTTACTACATGTATTACCATCCTCCAGCTGACTTCAGTGTGCAGCAATATACTCTATACTGTGGTGCTTGAAAGTTTGTGAACCCTTTAGAATTTTTTCCACATAAATATGACCTAAAACATTGGCAGATTTTTATACAAGTCCTAAAAGTAGATAAAGAGAACCCAGTTAAATAAATGAGACAAAAATATTTTACTTTTTTTTTTTCCACAATATCTTTATTGAACCTTTTTTTTTTTTTAACAAACATGATACAAACAATCAAACACTAACACTAAAGTACTACAAAAAAAAAAGCACTAAAAACACCAACAACCACCAACAAAATCAAGTCTTCAACAATGCTCCTCTGTTTAGTCTAGACAATCCAATACATAAGTATACATATTATGTTCACCAGTTTGGAATTTACAAGGTCCACACACATCATTCACCTTCTTCTTCAAGAGTTATGTTTAAATTTTTTACATAATCAATAAAAGGTCTCCATATATTCTCAAACACAATTTCCTTTGATTTCAGTATATATGTTATTCTTTCTAATGGAAGGTTTGTTAACATCTGTCTTAACCACTGAGTCACATCTGGTCTATGAGTCTTTTTCCATAATAGTGCAATACATTTTTTGGCATTAAGCAAACTGAGGTCTATGAATGTTCTTTCACTTTTATTAAAATTATGCTTTTCTGGGTACAGACCCAACAAAAACAGTTTAGGATTCAATATGATTTGTTTTGAGATTATTTTTTCAATTGTTACCCTCACCTCTTCCCAAAACATTCTTATTAATCTACATTCCCATAAACAATGAAATAGGGTTCCTTTACTTTCCATGCATTTTGTGCATGTATCTGGTATATTTTTGTTATATCTATTTAACTCCTCCGGTGTAACATACATCCGCATTAACCATTTGAAATGTATCAATTTAAGGCGTGCATTTATTGATTTGGTTTGAGCTTCTGTACAAGCCAATTCCCATTGTTCCTCTGAAATTTCAGTTTGCAGATCTTCTTTCCAGTAGTTTAATCTTTTCAGTGAATTTTCACTTGAAGATAGTGTCAATGAGTTATAAAACTCTGAAATAATACCCTTTCTTTTACTATCTTTCATCATCATTTTTTCCAAGGATGAATAAATAGGTCGAGTGAGAGCTTTATTTTGATTTGATCGAATAAAGTTTCTAAGTTGAAGATATTTAAAAAAATGTGTTCTATTGAGATTAAATTTGATCCTCAGCTCTTCAAAAGACATTATGTTATCTGCACATGGCAAATATAAATCCTGAATCTTTTGTATCCCTTTTAAATTCCATACTTTAAATACAGCGTCCGCTCTCCCTGGTTTAAAATATTGATTACCCCATATTGGACTAAATTGTGACAATAACTGTGGTTCTTTTAAATAGTTTTTAGCTTCACCCCATATTTTGATCATATGCTTTACAAATGGATTTTTAACTTGTTTTTGTAATTTTTTTGCCGAATCTGAGTATATGAATATGGGAAGAGGTAAAGGTAAATTGTATGATTCCATTTCAGTCCAGTGAGGGAGATCATTTGATGAAAAATAATATGTCATAGACCTCAGTTGTGCCGACCAATAATACAACATAAAATTTGGACATTTCAGACCTCCACGATCAAATGGTAAATATAATAAAGACAGACGTAATCTAGCCCTCCTGTTGTTCCATATAAATTCCACTAACTTTTTTTTTATTCTTGAGAATAGATCTAAAGGTGGTGATAAGGGAATGTATTGAAATAAATAAAGTATTTTAGGTAAAATATTACTTTTAAGTATATTGATTCTCCCGATCATCGACATTGGTAGTGACATCCATCTCTGAGTTAACTCATTGATATCTGACATTAAGGCTTCATAGTTGACACTGGCGACTGATTCTAGCTTAGGCACAATTTGGATTCCTAAATATTTAAACTGATTTACAACATTGAATTGATTTACCTCAGGGGCTGGGTAATTTCTCTGGGTCTCATTTAGCATTAATATTGAAGATTTAGTGTTATTTATTTTATATCCTGATATTTCCCCCAAATTCTTTATTAAATTCAACAAGGTTGGAATTGATTTTTTTAGATTCGACATAAACAAAATTATGTCATCGGCGTACAGGGAGATTTTATGTTCTGTTGGTCCAACTTTAATTCCATATATTTGTGAATGTAAACGTATCGCTATCGCTAAAGGTTCAATTGCCATAGTAAACAGTAAAGGTGAAAGTGGACAGCCTTGTCGACATCCTCTATTGATTTTTATTGGTTTTGAAATATTGTTATTTGTTAGGATTTCTGCTGTAGCATTATTGTATATTATTTGAACCCATTTTATGAAATTATTTCCAAGTCCAAACCTTTGTAGGACTTCAAAAAGAAAGGGCCATTCAACTCTATCAAAGGCCTTTTCGGCGTCCAGTGATAGGAGAGCTGTATCCGGTGCTTCTTTATTAAAATAAATAATATTAAATAGTCTTCTTACATTATGGAAGCCTTGTCTACCCTTTATAAAGCCATTCTGATCTCGATTAATAATATTTGGTAAAATTTCTTGTATTCGTCTTGCTAAAATTTTACAGATTATCTTAAGGTCGGCGTTTAATAGGCTTATTGGTCTCATATTTTCACATTTATTAGAGGGCTTACCTGGTTTTGGCAGCAGTATAATTAAGGCATTATTTATGTATGATGGTAAATTATTATTTTGAAATGCTTCTAAAACCATTTCCAAAAAAGGTTTTATTAATTTATTCTTAAATTTTTTATAAAGGTCAACTGGAAGACCATCTGGTCCTGCACTTTTTCCTGATTTCATATTATCAATGGCTAGCCCAACTTCTTCTTGACTAATTTTAGACTCCAATATCTCCCTGTTTTCATTTGGAATACACGGTATAGATAGTTCGTTCAAAAACCCATTTAGTTTTGTTAAATCAGGTTCATTTTTGGTATCATATAATTTTTCATAGTAATCTCTAAAGGCTCTATTAATTTCTAAAGGATCTATAACTACCTGTCCGTTACTTATAATACTGGTAATTGGTGTTTTAATTTCTAATTGTTTAATCTGCCATGCTAATAATTTTCCTGATTTTTCACCTTGTTCATAAAAAGATTGTTTCAATCTTAGAAGACTCGAGGCAGCTCTATTCGCTGATTTTTTTGTCGTATTCAGCTCTCAAAATCAGTAATTCATTCTCCAACCTTGGGTCACTTCCTGCATACACTTTTTCCTGAAGACTTTTTATTTTATGTTCCAATTTAGCTCTCTCCTCTCGAGTCTTCTTAGATTTTGATCCTGTATAACTAATAATATGTCCCCTAATAAAAGCTTTGAAAGCCTCCCACTTTACACATGCTGATGTTTGTGTAGTATTGATATCAAAGAACTCGTCTATCTGTTTTTCTATATACTTGACAAATTCCTCATCCTGAAGCCATTTATGCTGAAATTGCCATCTACCTGATTCCTTTGTCAATTTTTTATCTACATATATTAGACAACAGGGTGCATGATCAGAGATCACGATGTTATCATAAAAGCAGTTTTGAATCTTGGACCTTAATTCTGTGGAAATCAAAAAATAATCAATACGTGAGAATGTCTTGTAGGTACTGGAATAACAAGAATAGGCTTTAACTTGTGGTTTCATTTCTCTCCATATATCTAACAATCTCAATTCTTTCATAAAATGATTAATAGTCATCCTACATCCAATGTGCGTACAATCCAGTCCTGTTGATCTATCTATACCTGGATTCAATGTACAATTAAAATCCCCTGCTATTATATGTTGCCCTGTAAGTGATGATAAGATAAGAAATAAATTAGCAAAGAACTTCTGATCATCTATATTGGGACCATATAAGTTCACAAGATTTATATTTTCTAATAGCAAAGAACCTTGAATGATTACATATCTTCCAAATTTGTCTCCAATTACATTTTTCACTTGAAAAGGAACTGATTTATGTATGAGAGTCATAACTCCCCTGGCTCGGGATGCAAATGAAGAGGTGAATACACTTCCTTGCCATCTACTCCTAATTCTTTTAACATCCTCCTCTATTAGATGAGTTTCTTGTAAAAACACAATTTTTGAACCCATGTCTTTTATTTTATTCATAACTTGTTTAAGTTTTTTTAAATTTTGTAGACCTCTGCAATTCCATGAAGTTAAATTAAGATTAACACTTTGGTTTATGATCAATAGAGAGTTTAGGATTACCTTGCAGTGTAAACATGCTCATACAGAGAAGCAAAAACATGAGTGGTTGAACATTCATCCTACAAACTACACACAAACAAATTTCCCCTTCCCACACTTGTGGCAAACCCCCCAAAATCAAAAGAAAAATTCTGTCTCCCGATATAGCCATCGACCGTTCCACACCCACGGGGAACAGCCTAAGCCACTCCTTCTTCATCCTCCCAATCACCCTAACTCTACTGCTTTTAATAACATAACATTAACTCTCCTCTGTAGTTTTCCAACTTAACTCCAAAATTTTTAACAACTTTGTACATCATAGTTTTTTTTGTTTGTTTTGTTTTTGTTTTGTTTTTTTAATATATAATACAATCTATATTTTGTAAACTTACTATTTACTTCAAGTCAGTCAGATGCCTGTGCAAATGCTTAATTATTCTACCTTATATTTTGTTCATGCTTAGCTCCCACCAGTCTCTTCTTCTTCTTTGATCTTCTTGATGAACTCCTGCGCCTCCTCTGGGGTCTTGAAGATGTGGGTTCTGCCCTCATACGTGGTCAGCAGTCTCGCAGGATAGATTACACCATGACGAATCCCAAGGTTGCGCAGCTCCTTACGTATGGGATCAAACTGCTTCCTCAATTGCTGGATTCCTGTGGCCAAATCTGGGTAGAACCGCACCTGCTGGTCCTGGTGTTTAATCTCTCCTTTAGCTCGTGCAGCGTTGAAGATCTTCATCCTGTCTCTGTTGCTAAGAAACTTCATAATTAAGGTCCTCGGCGGTCCCTTATCTCTCCGTGGGCCAATACGATGTGCATTTTCCAGAACCACTGCTGATTGCAACTCCTCGCTGCCCAGCACCTCCGGAATCCACTTTTCCAGAAAGGAACATACGTCCCGACCTTCTGATTCCTCTGGAAGACCCACCAGCCTCAAGTTATTCTGTCTCGACCGAGATTCCAAATCCAAAATATTATTTTCCAGAGATTTATTTTTTTTTTCCAAAGTGCGCACCTTTAATTGAAGACGGGTGACGTCATCTTCAGCACTAGCGAGACGGAGCTCCATCTGCGCCGTTCGTTCTACACAGTCACCCAATTCCTTTCTTATTCCTTCCAACGCTGTCATAATCCCATCAAATCTAGAGGAAAAGTCCGCTCTCATTGAACTCATGGCAGCCATCAGCGCATCTGCGCCTCCCCCCGCAGACATCGCACCGTTGCCAGCCTCCTCCGCCATATATGGAGTTTTATTTGCTGCGTCACAGACCTGAAAGTCCGTTAATTTGGACTGTTTCGGCGGCTCGCTTTTTCCTTTACCTGGTTTTCCAGCCTTAGGCTTCGCCGACATATCCTCGCCCAAACGCTGGGATACGTTCTGTCCCAAATGAGAGAGTTATTTGCCGATTTTTTTTCTCCAAGAGCAGAGCAGAGTGAGACACGGCCGTCTTACGTGGCAGCCATAACCGGAAGCAATATTTTACTTTTTAATTCATTTATTGAGGAAAATGATCCAATATTACATCGATCTATAAATGCAGCAAATCTCTGTCTGTGTGTTTATGTGTCTGTGTCTATTCCACGCATATCTCTTGAAACGTTTGTCAGACTGGCCTCAGATTTTAAACGTGCTTTAATGAGGGTACGAGGGTGTGCATCCCAGAGTATGGAGGTGTTCAGAAAAAATATGTAATTATTATTAATAAAAGTTTTCACTTCTACTGCTGTTGTTATTCTGATGTAGTGCCCTCACCATTCCACACGAGGCTGTACGCACTATTCTACACGGGGCGCTAGGTATCGATACTTTGATACAGGTATTTGATACTTTGGTATCGATATGTTTTGACTGTTATTTGTTTTACCGCCCTGTTTCTCCTAATCCATTTTGCCTGATCAGCTTTTACCTGCTGCGTCACCGTTTTAATCACAGGAGAAGCCATGCTAGGTAGTTTTTAGCCAACGGAGCTAACCGGTCCGTTCCTTGCTAAGTAGCAGGTTGCTAGCTAGCAGGTAGTCGATACTTTGGTATCGATACTTTTTAAAAATATTGCGATACCACTGTGTTGATACAAAATGTGCAATAAGCGACTTTCGCATCTCAGCTCGCGCAACGCATCATGGGATCGTGGCTACCAAACAAACTACCAAAATGGGGGAGGTTAATCTAAACGTGGATGATTTCCATAAATTAAATGTATCTATGGATACATTTAATTTATGGAAAGTTCCTGATCTATGAGCATATTGTATGCGTAGGGGTCTTCCCAGTTGTACCCGCAAATGCAAGGATTAACTAGTTGCGCTTGCATTCGCGGCCATGTTGCAGAAATTGCCAATAGTGTTGTTGTCAATGGCCGAGGAATCCGAGCAGATTCAATGTGACTATGCCAGCTTGTTGACGTTTGAAGTGGAGGGTGAAATGCTGACAATTCCCAACCCCTTGGGACTTAAGGAAGGCTGGGAGACGGAAATCAATGATGTGTCAAAATGGCCCCCCTGTATGTACGCTGACATAGCAGATTTTTTGTCGTCAAAGGACCAAGCACCCTTACTTGCGAAACTCCGAAACGACTACAAAGAAGGTAAGTGAGTGATTTGACAGCTCAACTTTGGTTTTGTCATTTTGAGTAAATTTCACTACACGACATAGCCTGCTTACTTAGATATATAGGTCGATACTACTCTAGTTTAAGTACCACACGTTTTCAATGATTTGCAGTTTTATTTTATACCAGCCTACTTATCAATGGCCTTAATTACTTAATCCTGTCAATTAGGCTAGAACTTGAACAATACACAACACTATTTCATTATGTTATAATATAGACTTACTGCTTTAATCCAACAATTGCGTCCGTCCGGATTCTTCAGCTCCGTGGGGAATGTATATAACATGAATGGCGGCGGACATGTACACACGCTGGTCACGAAGTTACACGCATATATGCTGCAAGTTTTCTTTTTCCACCGCTCCAGATGATACATGCCGTTCCCACACTTCACTATCGCACAATGTGCACCTGGCATAACGGAGATTTAAAGCTTAAGGCAGACTTTAAGTGGCAGTTGTCCATGTGATATTTAGCAAACTGCAGATGACTTTCTCCTTGCAACTCTGCCATGCACACCATTGTTTTACAGTGTTCTCTGATGGTGGACTCATGAAACATTAGCCAATGTGAGAGAAGCCTTCAGTTGCTCAGAAGTTACCCTGGGATCCTTTGTCACCTTGCCGACAATTACACTCCTTGCTCTTGGAGTGAGCTTAGTTGGTCGACCACTTCTGATAGTAACAATGGTCTTAAATTTCCTCCATTTGTACACAATCTGTCTTGCTGTGGATTGGTGGAGTCCATACTCTTCAACCCCTTACCATACCAGCCAGTGTCCAGCCAATGTAAAACATCCCACGGGTGGGACACCAGAATGGTAAGAGGTTTTAGAGATGGTTTTATGACCTTTTGCAGCCCGATGAACATCAACAACCCTTTTTCTGAAGTCCTCAAAAATCTCCGTGGTTCATGCTATGATACACTTCCACAAACATGTGCTGACACTTTCAGAGAGCTTTAAATAAAAGATTCTTTAAATAAAATAGGGTGCCCACTAACACCTGATTGTCATCCCATTGACTGAAAACACCTGACTCTAATTTCACCTTCAAATTACCTAATCCTAGAGGTTCACAAACTTTTGCTGCTCACAGACATGTAATATTGGATCATTTTCCTCAATAAATAAGTGAAAAAGTAAAGTTTTTGTTTCATTTATTTAACTGGGCTCTCTTTATCTACTTTTAGGACTTGTGTGAAAATCTGATGATGTTTTAGGTCATATTTATGCAGAAGTGTAGAAAGTTAAAGGGTTCACAAACTTTCAAGCACCACTGCAATACAAATAATTTATAAATGCCAAGAATTTTTTTTAAATTGAAAATTTGATGTCACTTTATGATTCCCGCCCCTCCTTTTTGGCCATGTATTTTCTATAGAAATCCTTTAATTCTTTACCTCTTCAATCAATTATTCTGCAAACATGGCAAATGTTTCTTGATCTCCCTGGAGATGACATGAGTATTCTTTGAAGATTCACCTTTTTTTCTTCCCTATTATTGGCAGCGCATGAGTCCCGTGAGGAACTGGAAAATAACGACTCCACTGAAGAACAGTTTTAAATTCTCATATAGAAAAAAAAAGATTTGCTTTTCAAATTCATTCTGTAGTTGAATGAATGTTTATCCCTGCGGCAGCTTGTTGACATGCTAAGCATCACACAAACGTCTTCAGAGAGTGAAGATTAGGCTTTTTTGTTGGCAGATTTTTTCCCCCCTCTGAGTTTTAAATGACAGGTAGTTTTATCTCTTGTGTATCCCTCCAGATAGGGTGGCTTTAAACCACTAATTTACGTCATTTTTGCAATTTAGATTAATTTTGAAGTATATGGCAAATAAAGAAAAGTCAGGCCACCGTATCGCATTCGCATACCTTGGGGCCTACAGTTTTTCTAAGGTCCCCAGGACTGGCGTTATCATGCTGTTAGGATTGAAACAGGTCAGTCTGCTGGGGCCCCATTTTTGTCAGGAATGTCACAAGAAGAGAAGGAAAGGCAAAAAAAATTATAGATATAAAGAGAAGGAAAAAGGAGGCTTATGGCCGAGAAAAGGCCCTCAAGGTCTGTCCCTCTCAACACTTTAGCTGTCCCGTCTCATAAAGGCCTCGGACACAAAGGTTTTGACACAAGCTTTCATGACCCCCCGAACACTAAATCGTGGGGAATGTGGTTAGAGTTGAGATGGAGGGCTTTAGCTGCTGCTCGATGGAAAACACGGATGATTGGTTTCTTGACTCAGCAAAGCTATAGACAGTAACCCAAATGTTTGGGAGCATTCTGTGTCAGAGTCAGATTGTTGCAGCTAAAGCCTTGGCAGATGGCTTTTAAAATATGCTGTTTTGCTATGGATGGATTTTATAGTGAAACATTGCAATGTACAATAAAAGGTCAACAGAACAGTTTGCGGTGCATTTATCAAACAGATCTGTGTAGTAAACAACTGGATTAGTCGACTGCATAAACACGTGAGCTACAGGTGATTGGACAAGTCCATTACTCAGGGCTGTTTTACTGAATCCTTTTCGCCACTTTAAAAATATTTAGTCATTATCCTTGAGAAATTGAATTATTTTACTAATTTTGCAGCTAACAAGCTATCCTAGAGCCCATGCTAGTTAAGCCTTGTATTGTTGTGCAGCATGGTAATTTAATACTGTGTGCTATCTGTTTGTTGAAAGGCTGCAATGATGTTTTTTTTTTTATTTTTTGGAGTGAGTCCGTGTTTATAGGGGGAAGGCATTGATGCTTGCCTCTATAAATAAATGGGTAATAGATTTTGGATTTGATTTTATTGTACAAATTAAGTGTAATATAAAAGATGCATCAGTGCACTCTGGTACTTGTTATGCATGTTTTGGCTATAGCAAGGTATGAAGTGCATTTCTTAACCAGTGCATGCACTATGTCTATGCATGTGGACTGTTTGTCTTTAATTAATAAGACCTGTGTATCGATGACATTCTTTGCGGTGTTCTCTTTGGGACATTTTAACTTCCTAAATATGTTTGGGATATTTTCAGGTCTTTGTACAAGTCTTTTTTTTTTTTTTTTTTCTGTGATCCTGACATTGAGCAGGGATATTATGTTAATTACTGTAAAAGTAGGAGATATACATGGAATCTACTGCGGCATCAGTGTCTCCTTCCCCACTGTTTTGGCAGAATACACCAGGCTGCACTGCTGTGCTTTTAACAGTTCTGGCATGTCACATTAATTTATGTGTTCAATTTTAATAAAGACCTGTAAGGCTGCTTCATTTTTGAACTCGAGTTTATGCATTACCGTGACTGGTGTCAGCGTACTTGAAAAAAAATTCTTATGTCTGAGACTGCAGTTTTAATTGTCTGCAAGCCACCCTTCCGCCCTTAATTTGACACTTAGTTAAGTTGTCCCTGGGGGGTCAAAGCACTTAGCAGGCACATTTTAACACTCAACAACGTCTGCAGGCAGATATACAAAGACTCCATGATAGAGTGCAAAGCATTAACCAGCTTCTACAGATATACAATAAATCCAGAATGCATTTAAATGTAGATGCCATTATTGTATTGTTCCAGTGATGCTTTGCAGATAAGAACCGTAGCAGAATATAACTTTTGAGCAGCATAGTGATCTGATCAGTTGCCCCTTCCTTGATGAAATCAGCAGTGTCATTCTTACAGATTATATCTGTATTCCATAACAGCAGTGTGTTGTAAAGAGCTGTTAACCCTCACCCCACAAAGCCAGAGCTAGCCCACAGAAAATGGAGGCCTAAGGGGGGGGGGAAGGGTACAGCCTCAGCTGGAGTGCAGATATGGACCCAAAAAATGTCAAGTTAGCATTTAAAGCAAGCCAAGCCACTCTTACAACCCTGTCGGTGGTGTTAAAAGGTATCCAAAAGCCATCAAACTGACAAAGCCTGACGGAGCTGCAGTACATCAACCTCTTTACTACTGTGTAAAATCTGATACATTTGTCTATGTGCATTTTACACTGTGACACCAAGCTACAATATTGATGGCTTTCTTTTGTTCTAGAGTCCCCCCCCCCCTTCCCTCATGAACTTTAGATCAGCGGAGAGGACTGAAACAAAGATGCAATGCTTCTCTGAGACCGAAGCTCTAAAAGAAGTTAATTTATGGCCTGTTTGGGAGGCAGGTTTGGGCTTGAATACATAATAAGGTAGTGCACCTGCAGCCGCATACAAATGAATGGAAATGACGGTTAGTATTTACGCCTCCCTAAACCATTGGGACCTCCTGATCTGACCACTAATTGGCCAGCAAAGAGAGAGATGAAGATGGCTTTCCTGTTCCAGTGTCTGGTGCAGTTTTGCACATACCGATTTTGACACAATAGTTGTTTGTAAAGTGTATTTTCAAATAATAATAATGCACTAAGTTACTGTGTATGACTACACGTGGACCTTAAAATTGCTGCCTTGTTAAGATGCTAGTGTTCATCCATTTTTTTTACATTATATAGACCCTTATACTGAATACAAAAATGTTAGCATTTTATCAGCATGTATTGCATAAATAAGGTAAACGTTTAAATATGCACATTGTATTCTAGTTTGCAGCACCTCTGCTCTAACCTCAACATGAAACTTTATCCCTCAGAAAATATTAATATTTACATGTCAATATGGATATGATAAGCATCAGTACTTTTTTATTTGCATATATTTCAGACGGCAGAGCAGCATTTCTAACATTCATTCATTCATCCATCCATCCTTCTTCCGCTTAATCCTTTTCGGGTCGTGGGGGGGCTGGAGCCTATCCCAGCAACTTTGGGCGAGAGGCTGGGTACACCCTGGACAGATCACCAGTCCATCGCAGGGCCAACACAGAGAGACAGACAACCGTTCACTCTCACAGTCATACCTAAGGACAATTTAGAATCCCCAGTTTGATGCCAATTAACCTAACTTGCATGTTTTTGGTATGTGGGAGGAAACCGGAGAAATCCCGGAGTAAACCCACGCAGCCACGTGTCGTATTTTATCTTAAGCACTCTTAACTGAAGTTTTCTGTTTTCATTGTCTGATTCCTATCATATGAGGGCTGTACCTCACTGGTGCTTTCATTTTTTTCTTTTTTTTATCCATCCATCCGTCCATCTTATCTGGGGGTCCAGGTCATAGAGACATCAGGCTGAGGAGAGAAGATCAGACTTCCCTTTTCCCAGTCACTTCCTCCATCTCTTCAGCGGGGACACCAAGGTGTTCCCAGGCCAGCATGTCCTGGGTCTGCCCCAGGGTCTCCTCCCAGTGGGACATGCTCAAAACACCTCACGTCAGAGGCGTCCAGGAGGCATCCTGATCAGATGCCCAAACCACCTCAACTGGCCCCTTTTGATGTGAAGGAGTAACAGCTCTACTCTGAGCCTCTCCCAGATATCTGAGCTCCTCACCCTAACTCTAAGGGTGAGCCCAGCCACTCTGTGGAGAAAGCTCATTTCAGCCACTTCTATCCATGATCTCATTCTTCCAGTCATTACCCAAGAGTTCATGACCATAGATGATGGTAGGAATGCAAATTGAACGCTACATCGACAGCTTTGCTTTGGAGCTCAGCTCCTTCTTCACCATGATAGACCAGTACAACGTCTGCATCACTGCAGATGCTGCTCCCATCCATCTGTCAGTCTTCTGCTCCATTCTCCTCTCATTTGTGAATAAGACCTTGAGATACTTGAACTGCTCCACTTGGGTAAGGAGGTCGACCCCAACACGGAGAGGACAATCCAGCCATTTCTGGCTCAGGACCATGGACTCGGACTTGGAGGTCCATAAATGCTATGAAAAGGATCAGTGACAAAGGGCAGCCCTGGTGGAGTCCAACTCTCACTGGGAACGAATTTGACTGATTGTTGGCAATACGAAACAGACTTTTGCAATGGTCGCACTGAGACCGGATAGCTTGTAGCAATGGGCCCTATAATCCTGAAGCACCCCCCCCCACACACACACACAAGAGACCACGAGGGACACACATGGGCAAACTCCCAGAAACCCTCAAGGAATCTTAAAGAGGATAAAGAGTTGGTCCACTGTACCATGACCAGGACAAATATTCCTTAATTATCTTTAACTAATTTATTTACTTATTTTTAAATTATTTAACTTGGTCATCTCCAGCGATATACTGTATATACCCGTAATTATACCTGAAGATAGTCACAGGGTGGCACCGATTTTGTCACCCTTTTAAAACTTCGAATTCTTTAAAATCTTTTAATATATCATAGGTATACAGGATTTTTTAAATGGATGCTGGCATACTTTAAGACCTATCACTTTATTAAAGTTACACATGCACCGGACACCTCCACACATCATCAGACTTAACTTTTCTGTCAAACTAACTGATTTTCTGCATAATGAATATCTAGTAAAATGGAGTACATAACACGGTATCTCTTGCAGATGGACCCCTGACCCCTTTTAGGCCCTTGGGCCCAATTTATATGCATGTTCCGTTATCCACTAATGCCCATTGTTTAATAGATGTTCTCTGAAACCTGAAGTTTAGCAGTGTTTCACTGTTATGTGTGGGTATTGCTCTCATTTAGTCATATTCTTTTCATCCACACTTTAGGCCTTCCAGTTCATGAGATTGTATGAGGATGTGAAGCATAAATGCCATGCAGAAAGGTTGATTAAACTACCTTTCTTAATGTTAAAAAGCAGCCACTTTTATGGCAGATAATTAAAGCGTTTGATACAGTTTTATTCAACTTTATTTATATAGCGCCATTTCACAACAATAGTCATCTCATAGGTGTGTAGCTCCAGAATAAACAAATTATGCTTCTATGATGTGAGGTCCGTTTTTCATTTTCAGTTATTAATGACAGACATTGTTGTCATGCATTGAATTAGGGCGAATTCTTCGAGTTTATCGGAAGCTCACTGCCTTTGCGACACTGGAATGTATTGCAGCATTTTAGCATCTCCCTCTGAGCTTGTGACTTTGACCAAATTGATTTTGCTAATCAATGGTATAGGATTGGGTTTAGGAGCGTGGGAGTGAGGGGCAGGATCTGGCAGGGCTGAGTGCCTCTGCCAGCAGAGGAGTTAGCAGGCTCCTTCAGGGCTGCCGTCTTTATGAGCCTTTGCTCATGGGGAAGAGTGCATTTTAAATGTGCGCACCTGCAATCCTGCTTCATCTCAGGATGGTGTAATGACAGCAGAACTGTGTATGTACTGGCAAATCTAAACTTCCCTGCCAGCCCTTTGTCACCTCTGGAATGGAGATGACTAAATTGATGTATCGCCCCAATGGAGCAAAACTGTATAAATGACAACACATTTTTGTCTCACCTTGAACCTAATTGACTGCCTGAAAGCTGGCGTTTGAAAAGTGCTGACAGAATGACTTCTCTTGTTTGGTGGCATATTGACAGACTCCGTTCACCGTTGTTTTCAGGCTCCTGTCACACATGGATCTGTATTCCTTATTCGGTTTAAAAAAAGAAAAGAAAATGGATGTTGCCGATGCTTTCTATAAGAAATATTGCTGCTATCGGGTTCATTGTTAGAAGTGTGCATTGCATTTCTTCTTTAGGAAGGGGAAACGGCTAATGTAGTTAAAGAAACTAAGACTGCTTCTTCACCACATTTGTTATGTTTTCTTAACATAATGATACCAGTAAAACCCCAAAAGAACTCGTTAGCAAGATACCTGGTGACAAATAGGTTGATGACCCAGGGGTCCGCAAGGGTCTCTGCCTGTCGTGACAGCGCAGTGATGGGGTAACAGTCACGCTGTCACTCCAGAAGACCAACCAGCCCCCCACCCCCACCCCCACCCCACGTCGTCTCATTCATCGGTCTTGCCTGTGATGCTGAGCTGCCTTGGCGCAATAGTGGCAACTGTGGGATTTCTTAGAAGGGAGCCACAAGACTGTAATCAGTCATTATGTCAGAAGCGAGCCCCGTGAGCCCAGCTCCAGCTCATTCAGCCAAATAATAAGCAGCAGATAACGCCACTGGTGTGCAGGCAGGAACAGAGCCCCTGTGGGTGAGGAGTTGGAAAACGGTGGGGGGGACTTTGCCTCTCGTCTGCATATTCAGGAACGTCATCTTGGTTAAAGCGCTGTATTCAGCATTTTATGTGGTGTGCTGAAATTTTTGTCTGTTGTACTAATTAATGAAATTCACCTCATGGTCCTAATAACAAATATATGGAATCTGCTAAGGACACGATACCCTGATTTAAAAGAAATTAGGCTAATGACTCCTGCAAGCAGAAGTATGTTTTAGAGGTAAAATGAAAGCACCCGCAGCTCTTTAAGAGTTCCTTGAGAGATTGCTTTCCTTTGGTGACCGTTGAGAGAATGTTTTGGACTGAGTCAAAACTTTGAGGGACTATGGTGACTGTGGAGATCACTGGAAACACGGAGAGATCATTGAGAGATTTTTGCGATTGCTGGAAGTTCATTGAAAGCTTGTTGAGAGATCTCACCATTTTTACATTGCTCAGCGATCTGTCAACAATCTCCACCCATGTGTAAAGCGGGTAAAGGAGCACTGGAAACCTCTCGAATGCTCAGCAACCTCATTGGTCACCCAAGAAACTCTCAATGATCCCTTAATGAGCTCTCTTGATCTCTCAATGATCTCGTAAGGATCATTCAAAGATCTCTATCGTCGTGAAAGTTGCTGAAAATTGAATTTTTGATCTCCCAAACATTTACACAGAAATGAATTTTTTGAGGAGATTGTTGAGAGGTTGAGTTAAATTTTTTTTTTTTTTCCACAATATCTTTATTGAACCTTTTTTTTTTTTTTTTTTTTTTTTTAACAAACATGATACAAACAATCAAACACTAACACTAAAGTACTACAAAAAAAAAAAAAAATGCACTAAAAACACCAACAACCACCAACAAAATCAAGTCTTCAACAATGCTCCTCTGTTTAGTCTAGACAATCCAATACATAAGTATACATATTATGTTCACCAGTTTGGAATTTACAAGGTCCACACACATCATTCATCTTCTTCTTCAAGAGTTATGTTTAAATTTTTTACATAATCAATAAAAGGTCTCCATATATTCTCAAACACAATTTCCTTTGATTTTAGTATATATGTTATTCTTTCTAATGGAAGGTTTGTTAACATCTGTCTTAACCACTGAGTCACATCTGGTCTATGAGTCTTTTTCCATAATAGTGCAATACATTTTTTGGCATTAAGCAAACTGAGGTCTATGAATGTTCTTTCACTTTTATTAAAATTATGCTTTTCTGGGTACAGACCCAACAAAAACAGTTTAGGATTCAATATGATTTGTTTTGAGATTATTTTTTCAATTGTTACCCTCACCTCTTCCCAAAACATTCTTATTAATCTACATTCCCATAAACAATGAAATAGGGTTCCTTTACTTTCCATGCATTTTGTGCATGTATCTGGTATATTTTTGTTATATCTATTTAACTCCTCCGGTGTAACATACATCCGCATTAACCATTTGAAATGTATCAATTTAAGGCGTGCATTTATTGATTTGGTTTGAGCTTCTGTACAAGCCAATTCCCATTGTTCCTCTGAAATTTCAATTTGCAGATTGAGTTAAATTTTTGATCTCTTAATGGTTACCCAGTGATCTCCATGTTGTCTCAATGGGGCCTTAACTAGATTTCTTAAACACAAGCTAATAGAAACATGTATAATCAAGTTAAGCAAAATACATAATCTTTTTTTTTCATTTTATTATTTATATTTTAAATAAATGGTAATTTTTGTTTTTCTGAGTTTAAAACACATGCTTTAATTACGTTCAGTAACACAAAAAGTTAACTTTTTTGAGAGCATATAACTTAGTTTCTTGATGGGCGTTAAGCATTTTTTTTCTTTAAGTAGATTTTCTTTGTATTTGAACTCACTATGCTCTTTAAATTTTTTTTAATGGAGATTGATTGGACATAAATCCCAGGAGTAAATTGATAAAACCTCCACTCTTTATTTTCTTCTTTTTATGACAGTGTTTGATATCTTTAATATTTTATTTATAATACATAGTGGATGGGCAGCAAAACCAAATGAAATCCGCCCACCAATGGCATTTGCAAAGCAATATTTCCAACACTTATTTTCTTAAAATGCCACCACAGAACTACAGACCGTGCAATATTGAATCATGAAAAAGGAGCCCACCCTCCACCCCGTCAGCCTCATTCCTTCCCCCTCCACCCTCACAGAGTTTTGTCATTCCATAACAAGGGTCACAGTCACCCATTGTCTCATGCAGTAGCATTCCTCGACGTGATGGTATTGACTGGTTTTGCTGGGTGAGCGCTGCCATATAACATCCATACATCACTGGGGAGGCAGAGTGACAGACAGGGGGAGTTGAGATGTCAGACTGGCCTCTCCAGGCGACTGACATCCACTCCCTTCCTGTCCTCCAAAATGATTCTCTATCTTCTGACACGGACTGCCTCACTACTCCACTTGACATGCTCATGATATGAATTTTCTCCTGGTTAAAGGTACAGCAAGGATTCTGCTTCCTGTTAATATTTTAGGCAGATCAAAACATCCGGCCATGGAGATACAGGAGTTATTTGTTCACCGACTGCTGCAGCATCATAATTGGTTCGCTACACTGCGCAGGCAACGACTGATGGCTCGATTAATCCCATCAAAATGTTAAGCTTTTATAATCTTCACATGGACCCCTTTTAACCCTCTCATACATAATAAATGTAGCTAAAAGTCAGGTTGGCGTACAGCAAATGGCTTATCACGGGAGCATGCTAGTTCCCCCTTGGAAAATATGAAACTGCCGCATGCCATGAGACAATGGGTTCACTTGGGTCAGCGTAGGTCAACCCTTTGAGGAATTTCTTCCTATAATGATTAATAAGGTAGGTGCCACTATGGTGTTGGAAGTAAGTCACTGGAATGCTGGTGTTAAGTCATTTGTAATCCTTTTTCATTACACCTGTGCCCGCAGTTGTCTTTTTTTTTTTCTCCGAGTATTTCTGTGTGCTGTGCAGTTTCTGCTAATGAACAGCCCATTATTGATTAGTTTAGACAACAAGGATCACTTTGTTCGACTATTTCTGAACTCTCCAGAAGCAGCATTGTCTCATGGTGAGGGAGACAGTCCACCATCTTTGACAGCTCTATAGCAAAGGTCCATTTAGCAGCAGTGCTGTCTGTTATGTCCATAATCTGTAACCCAATGACGAGGCTGGAGGTGCAATAGAACTCAACTTTGTGCGAACTCACAGACACAAGGCGCTCCGGTACAGGCAGAGGCGAAGGGTCTAAAGAGACCGTGCCTCTTCCGCCCCGGCCTTTTATACCCAGGGTGGCGGCGGACCCGGAAAGGTGGAGCCACCACCCTCATCACACAATAACACGTCATATTTATATATGACACTGTCGTCACTCGTGAGCGCCCCGAAAGGTTAGGTTCCTGTGATCTTGTTAATGTTTTTGGTCAGTAGTAAGCCTCCCTAAGCCAGCTTTGTGTCAAACACAGCTGGAGGAGCCTTTAGACTTGCAGTAGAGCAGAAATAATTGGTCTAGCAGCTTGGATGTAGCCAGGACACGCAGGTAATTTGCTAATTTCTGTCTCTCAGCTGGTGTTATTAGTGTTGGACACTGCAGTTTTCAGGAGGAAGGTGTGAAAAGGATTCACGCTTTTCCGTGATGCATTGGTAGAAATGGAAATTAAACACCGAAAACAAGGCGCTGCTTTGGATTTTGTCAGTTTCTGTGGTGTTAAATGGAAACCTTTACAATGTGAATTATGCTCACAATATACACCACTGAAAATAAGCATTTCATTCAATTTTACCAGTAAACATACAGTCAGCACAAATCGAGCATACAGCAACAGCGTGAAACCAAAATGTTTTTCCTTGAATTTAGTAGTGATAACTTTGACCAGGATACTTCCAGCTGATGGAAAAATTTGTATTGGAAAGTCCATAGAAGCCACTTTTAATTATACTGGCAGTAAAGGTTGAACCTGAGTGGGAATGAAGTGCTTTTTGTGCATCGATTTTTGCCTGCATCTGCAGACGCCTCGGGGAGAGGGAGAGACAATTGTAACCTTCTTTATCGCTGCACTGCAGGCAAACACGGTGGGCCCTGTGTATGATTTTTTTCCCCTCTTTTTTAATACAATGAAAGCATGCACATCAAACCACACTTCTTATCTAATTAGTAAATGCTGCAAAACTAAAGGCAACAGAGCAGGTCTGGACAGAGGCCACACAAGCATTTTATCTCTGTGAAGCTTTGATGTTTTCCCTTATCCGTTCTGACATCCAACAAACTTTGCCCAATCATTCGTGCAGATTTTTTTCTATCTTGGATGACAAGGTGTGACAAAGCTTGTGGACAGATCCCATGAGCTCCTCCTACAATTTTGCCCCAAGGACTCGCGCCCAATTCAGGTGCAGATTTCTCTGCTCTTAAGCCTTTATTTTGGCTGAATGTCACCTTGTCTGGGTAGCAGGAGAGTGAGTGCCACACTCCTTGCGCTTAGGTCTCTGAAGGATTCCTGCCCATTTCGGCAAGTGGAGATGACTGGACTATAGGAGAGATTGCTTACTTTGGAGACGGATGACAGCCAGTCTTTTGTTTGCTCATTTATACTAGATGATGCACCCCCCCCCCCCCACCCGGTTTCTTGAGAACTTTCTCTGACCGTAAGTTCTGCAAAGTCACACCAGCAGATGTGGAAATTTGCATGCATAAGAAACTCCACTCTGGCGACCATCTGTCTGCTTGTGCCTGTTACTATGCACAATTTTCTTAAATCCCCAAAATGATTTTTTTTTTTTTTTTGATTTTGCGTACTTTATTGATCCCCAGAGGGGAAATTCAGGGTATCCACCTAGATGGATGAAGCAGCCACGGTACGGCGCTATCCCTTCACCATTCACACACACATTCACACCTAGGGCCACTTTTAGAGTCTCCAATTAACCTAACCTGCATGGTTTTTGGCCTGTGGGAGGAAACTGGAGAAATCCCGGAGTAAACTCACGCAGACATGGGGAGAACATGCAAACTCCGCACAAATCACTGTTGGTCAGGGGCTGGGATCGAACCCAGGGTCCCATGGCCATGGGTGAGTTGCTGTGCTGCCACAGTGCTAACCACTGCTCCACCACACCACCCAAAATGTATAAAATATGTGAACTGATTTTTTCACCTATAATTCTACAAATTCATTTCTGGCCTGTGCTTGACTGTTGAAACAGAAACCGTAAAAATGCTGTCGGCTTGACATTAGATATTCATCTATGTTGTTATCTCAGCTGGACAGCTAGAAGGAGGTCCTATGTTTAGATTAATTTAATGCTTGCTAAATGACTTAATAAAAACAGTGTGTCAAACCATAAAAGTTAAAAAGCAACAAAGTCAGAGGAATCACTTGGGACTCTGCGGCCATTTCTGTGTATAGCAATGTCAACTGATGTTATAAAAACAACACTGCATTGTAGTAAAAGTGCTTTTGGTGATTGTGCTACCTGTCCTTCCACTTCTTTCCACTGTCAAAGTTATTATACAGTATTTCCATTTTAAAACATGCAGTGAGTTTTGTTTTGTTTAATAGTAGTAAGGCCTACTTTAAGACACCATGCGATGTATTTTCCAATAATCAATTTTAAGTTTTGACATCCTTGAGCAGATACATGTGTAGTTTTTATAGACCAAAAACTTTCCTGCATTGTTTTGTGATTCAGCAAAAAAGTTGTGTGTAAAGCTCCAAAACAGTCGGATCTCAGTCTGCTCATTAAAGGTCCTATTTCCCACAGGTCTTAATTAAATGTTTGTAACATATTTTGGTCAAACAGGTTTAATAATTTAATTATTGCAGCATCATTGCGTATCATCTTTTGCAACCTTCCTCAGAATGGCCCTCACTCCTTCTTTCATCACCGTTTTTGTTAGCTGGCTAGC
The DNA here is from genome assembly GCA_020510985.1 of Pholidichthys leucotaenia. Lineage (NCBI taxonomy): Eukaryota > Metazoa > Chordata > Actinopteri > Cichliformes > Pholidichthyidae > Pholidichthys > Pholidichthys leucotaenia. Next base: position 183,778,675 of record CM035836.1, on the reverse strand, counting down.
GCCTAGCTTGGGTAATGAGTCTGAGCCAACTAGCATAAAATTGTCTTAACTAATGAATGAAATAATGCATCATTGGGAGAGAGGAGTGTGTGGATTCAGTGGTTGATGGGATATGACCGTCCCTGGAATACAATAAGCACCAAAACATTCACAAGTGACTGAATGACTAAATTGCTAGCAGCTAGAAGTTTAGCCGGGTCTTTGGTCCTGGTCAGAGATAATAAACTACAGTAAAATAATCTAAAATAACTTCTAAGAATGATGTGTATGGTCAAATGCTGGTAGATGAAAAAGGATTCCAGTGAGTGTGGACAGAATTTATAGAAATTAGCCATCAAAACCATCCGGATTGATAGTTAAGCTAATGCCAAAACTGAGGCGAGCACAAATGGGGTTAGACAGACTGACTCTGACTGCTAACAGTTAGATTTACCATCACGCTGAAAAGATAATAAAATAAGCCAGGATGACAATGGATATACACGTGCATCAAATTTAATTAGGCGATCAGTCTGTGGCACTACTGAGGTGTTATGGAAGCCCAGGTTGCTTTGACAGCGGACTTCAGCTTGTCTGCATTGTGTCTCTCATATTCCTTCTGACAATACTCCATATATTCTTTATGAGGTTTAGGTCAGGAGAGTTTGATGGCCAATAAAGCACGCTGATACCATGGTTATTAAACCAGGTTTTGGTACTTCTAGCAGTGTGGGCAGGTGCCAAGTCCTGCTGAAAAATGAAATCAGTATTTCCATAAAGCTTGTCAGCAGAGCAAAGCATGAAGTGCTCTAAAAAATTTTAAGAGGGAAGAGCCTGATACCACTCTTTAGGGAAGAAGGTTCAGCACAGATTGGTCAGTGCAAGTTTGCTTAATACATAAATAGTAAGATTTTGGTCAAAAGGTCTTCGATCAGAAAAAAAAAAAAGACACAAAAAGCTTATCAGATTAATCAATTAATCGATAGCTGCAGCCCTACATATGACTCAAAGCATTTTAGAAGATTAAAACCCACAAACACATTTGAGTGAAGGGGACCTTTAATGTTAATAATGAGATCTGTCTGTGCCAGTTATAAGTAAAGAAGCAGTCAGAATGTTTTTGTTTTGCTAACATAGGGGCAGATTTACTAAGGCAGTGCAAATTAGCGAGTGCACAAATTAGACAGAGCGCCTCAGGGAGTGGCCAGTTTTTGCCAGTGATCTACTAAAAACAGGCAAAATTATGAACACAGATGCAGTCACTTCATTTCAATAATGACCACCCATCCACCAAGAGCGCCGCAAAATTGCGCACAGGCACACCCGAAGAAGCGGGTCATCAACAAAAGCACAGCCAGTTCAGAGGAGCATAATATAGTTTTTTCTAAGCTTTTTTTTTTTTAAAGCTTTTGTTTAAGCGCAAACCCCAGTAAAATAGTTTACATTTGTTTGTCATATATCAGAGTTTTGATTTTCATTTCACATGGCAGACTCCTTTGTTTAATATGTGTAAATTAAGGACTACTCACGAATAAAATGATTATTGACCATGTTTGTTTTATGAACACAAGAACCATCAAGATGGTCTGATGGAGACTCTGGGGTTTTATTATGTGAATAACTTTGTTTTAACAAAATCTACAGGTCTCCCAGTCCATGACTTTTCATAAATATTGTATGTGTTTTATCTTTTCTGAAGTCTGGAACATAATAAAATTAAACACACAATTTCCCTTATTCCTTGGACAGCCACAGCAGAAACTGCTGCCGTTGAGATACTACGATGTTGGAATGTCAGGGGACGTTATGGATCTGTGCTTCTTTTGCCCACTCCAAGTAGGAAGGGTTGTACTATTTTATGGATACAAATTCATTGTTTAGGAAAGCTTTTTCATTTTATTTATTTGACCTTTATTTTTACCAGGTAAAATATTTGAGAACCAATTCTCACCAGGGATGTCCTGGTATGTCATCATATGTACTTGGTTTGCTTTTATTTTTGCTCTTAAAAATATTTATTTTTGCTTTTTTTTTTTTTTTTTTTTGAATGCAAAAGATGCAATAGACTTACACAATGGTCCTCTCCGGCATACAACTAGGAACATACCGGTCGCTATGGAGGGTGAGAATATGTATGGGCACATAATCATACCATGTAGGATAACTAAATAGACGGTTATGCTGTTTCATCCCACCTAGCAACAATGCTCTGCACTGTGTGTGTTTATATATTTACATATTTATTCCATCTAGCTACAATGCTCTGCACTGGGTGTGTTTATATTTATATATCTATATATTTATTCCATCTAGCTACAATGCTCCGCACTGTGTTTTTATATATCTACATATTATTCCATCTAGCTACATTGCTCCGCACTGTGTGTGTTTATATACTTGCATATTTATTCCACCTAGCTGCAATGCTCCATACTGTGGGTGTTTATATATTTACATATTTATTCCATCTAGCTACAATGCTCTGCACTGTGTGTTCATATATTCATATATTTATTCCATCCAGCTACAATGCTCTGCACTGTGTGTGTGTGTGTGTGTGTGTGTGTGTGTGTGTGTGTGTGTATATTTTATAGTAATATGTACATATGTATATTAGCTGCTCTTGCTTGCTTGTTTTTTCTTGCCTTCTGATTGTTGCTCTGAGTGTTGCTATCCCTGTGCTGTTGCAATCCTGGAATTTCCCCGTTGTGGGACTAATAAAGGCTTATCTTATCTTATCTTATCTTAATCCTATTTGTGGAGAGATTTTGGCCCAAGATGTATAGTTATAAATGAAATAAATAATAATAATAATAATTATTATTATTATTATTAGGCTATTGTAGCAGATTTATGGGTTTATAGGTATATTAATGTTGGTACAAGTATTGATGTAAATATGAATGTGAGTAGGAATGAAAATTTATTTTCATTACACTCAGATCCTTGCAGGGCACCAGTCCAGATCATGGGCAATTTTATTAACAATTCTTTATTTGTACCAATTATGAATTAGTCTGAAAAAAAAACCCAAACCCTTGTGAGTTCTTGACTCCTGATGATCAAGAAGGTGGACATGAAATCAAACAATAACTCCCATATGTCTTTCAGTGGTTTAATAAGAAATGTCAGAATAAGTTAACACATTTGGATACCTTTAAAACAGAGAATTCGACATGTATTATGGGCATCATAGACTGTTACTGAGTTATGAATCAAGCATTTGTGAAACCAAATGAAGCATAGTTTAATTTGTCAGTATACTGGAAATTGGAAAAACATAAAATAGCATTGGTTAAGAAAAGTGGAGTCAATTTTATGAAGAAAATGATTAACTATTTATAAAAATAGAAAATTGGTGTTACTCTGAAAAAGAATGTAAATTAATGAAAGGACAACATGCATTTTGAAATTCTGAGTAGCAGGGCCCCCACGTGCCAACCTTGATTCAGCTGGATGTCCGTGGATTCTGTTGATGGAGAGGCTGATGGACAGATTCTCCCAGAAGGCTGTGCTCCTGAGATCGCAATCGGGCTGTTCTCCAACAAGCTGGGCGAGGTCCTCTCTTATGCACTGATGAAGTAATTAGTTTATTGTGCAAAGTCCAATCAGAAAGTCAAATTACATCACAAAACCGTTTCTTCCAATGTTGGTGGTTTAAATGAGTTGGTTTAAGCTTAGGAAAAAAATCAAACAAAATCTTGCACGGTGATTTAAAGGAAAAAGATTAAAATAAGGGAAAATTGAACTTTAAAGAAAAGAAAAAGAATTTTTCACAGCGCATGACAGGCTCTTGGCCTTACTTGCAAGAGAGGGAAAAAATGGAAGAGCAGAAGAGGCTCCTTACAGCTTGACCAATGCCCCAAAACTGAAATAAAGGAGTTTCCCCTAGGTGTGGCAGAATCTCACTAAATTTTCTGAAATCTGACCTGAACCAATTACATTTGAGCTTCATTCAACAGAAGTCATAAACTCGACCAAAAAAAAGGTAAATGCAATAAAGCCTGGAATTCTGTTGGCCAGTTAAAGTGCAGCTATGGTCTCCCAAAGAAAGCGGAGGGGAAATAGACATTTGATATGAGAGTAAAATCCTCCTCAAGTATGTGTGCAGCCTATGAAAGCATAAATTCTTTAACTTTAGTGACTAAGATATTCTACTCAATACTAGGGGAACATACAATGTCTATACATTGTAACTGTAATTAATTTGTAATAATAAGCATGCAAGAATTAATTTCTTCCTGAAAATAAAGCAACACATATCAAATCATATCAATAAAAGCATTTGAAACCACATTGTCCGTCCCCAGAGTTCAACCATGTCTTCAGGAGCGGATCCTGTCTTAAGGAAAAAAAAAAAGAATTAATTTATTTGTCCGTAATGCATAAAATCCACTGCAAAGAGAAAAATTAAATATTCCTGACTGGTCCACGAGATGGCATTGTTAAACTCTCTGGTTATTTACTGGAGAATCTTGATTCCCTACACGTCTGGATCATGTCAACTGTAAATCTGTCAATTTGAAACATTCCTTTGCCAAAGAGCAGAAAAGGCAGTATGACTAAGTCCTGGAAAAGGGATTAACTTAGACTTTATGGCTGATGGATAGCATTACAGCTCTGGTCCCTGGGATGATGGAAGCAATTCATGACCAGACTTTTGAATTGAAACAATTCTCTTCAACAAAGAATTATTTTATAGATTGGAACCAAAAAGAAGGTTAACGCTACACTATACAGTATATAAACAAATGAAATTTTATTTAATTTGGCACGAGACTGACAATCGCAAACCTTAATAAATCACCTTGCGCCAATCATTTAAATACTCCCTTCCCTCAAATTTGTGAGTTGACATGACAACTCCCACAAATGCATATGCAATGAGGCCAGGCGCAAAATTAACATAGTCCACACCTTTCCACCGCTAACTTTGCCCTGCACCCTTTAGTAAATCTCAACAGCAAATGGTAAATGACTTTCACTTACATAGTGCTTTTTCTCATCTCTCGATGACCAAAGTGCTTTACAGGTCCTGCAACCCACCCATTCACACACACCTTCACACGCTGATGGCTGCAGAGCTGCCATACACAGGCCCTGGCCTGACCCCCCAGGAGCAACTGGGGGTTCAGTGTCTTGCTCAAGGACACTTCAGCATGCAGACAGAGCAGGAATCGAACTCCTGACCCTCCGATCAGTAGTCGACCACACTACACCTGCACCACAGCCGCCCCCAGTGAAACAGTAAAACAGTAGTTTTTTTTAACTGCTCTTAAAAAAAACAGTAGCTTTTTAACATCAAAACAGGGTTTTGCGATGGCGCAGCACATTAGTAAATCTATCCCTTAGAGGACTGAAGTCAGCACCTTTTAGTTTGCAACATCATAAAAACCAGGAAGTGCAATCTGCTCGTTTCTTTGAAACTTCAGTTAAATAAATAAAAGCAGTGTGCATTTCTTTGTGAAGTGAGCATTTTAGTATTTGAACATGTGTCGGTGTCTGTAAACTCCGTCACTTCTACACCTACTGGTTATCTTGTCTGTTTTTGTTTGTTGTATTAGCTCCGTTTTAAATTTTTTATCTCTTTTTATTCATCTCTTTTACTGATATTAACTTTTTACTTAGTGTTAGCTTAGTAAATACAACAGCCTGTATTGGCTCACCGTTGAATCAGACCCCGATCAGGGCTGTTCACCGGGTTAGGTTGATCCATCTGTTTTAGCTAGCTGGCTAGCCACTTCTGGCCTGGAAAGCCATGGCTCCATCTCCAGCCTGTGCCAGCTGTGTTTCCCTCTCTAAGAAGGTTTCTGAGTTGGAATTGAGACTCTCTAACCTCTATAAGATTAGGGAGGCTGAAAACCATCTGGATACTATCATTTTTGGACGGACATCGGCGCCAGCGACAGACTCGCAGTTAGCAGAGACGGCTACTTACCTGGGTGAAATTAGCATATCGCCATCTACCTCCACCCCTGCTCCGGTCACCTCAGCTGTCCAGGACTCTAGCACCAAACACTGGCTTCAGCTCGGAGCTAAACCCAAAGCCCTGGGTGGTTCTTCACAGCCTCAGTGCGCACCCTAAACCATGGTTGGGCCCAATAGCAAACATCGGGGATTGATCAGACATGGCCGTGTCTCCTCCCTTCCCCTTTTGCTGGAAGACAGATTCAGCATCCTTTCCCTGGAAGATTTCCCCCACCTGGACATTTTCTTCCTCCCATGGCCACCCCTCCTCCTTCAGCAGCAGCCCAAACCTGCAAGCCCCCGATCAAAACTACCTTAGGTGTGCCAAACTTTACACCAGCTCCAAAAGGAAGAGAGCGCAACTCCCCCCCCCCCCCCCCCCGCACCGGCACCTTGCCACTGCAGCAACAACAATGGCAAAATTATCCACCATTTCAGAAGCCACCCACAAAGTGCCCCCAGACGACGCTGGTAATTGGCGATTCAGTAATGAAGAACGTCAGAAGCAGGTACTTTGTTACAAAATTTTTTCCTGGGGCTAAAGTGTCAGACATTGAGGCTCTTAACCCCTGACCTATTAAATGAATACCCCCACGCTAAAACTGTCATTATGCATGTTGGATGCAACAACATCCCAAATGAAGTGTCTGAGATCTTAAAGAGAGACTTCAGGAGCCTTCTGTCCACTCTTAACCCTTTGAGTGTGTATGGTGCAGAACCGCAACATACCCCCAGTGGTCAAGAGTGGTAAATATTTTTTGTCAATAAAATAGTTCAGATTTCCAAGGCTATAACTTGAAAGTGGTAAGGTATAATGACTTACTGTTAGTTAGAAAGATGTATAAAATATGATCCAAAGTTTCAGATAGGAATAAATTTATGCATCTAATTTCCATAATGTCACAGCACCTCTTTAAATTCCATAACTTAGTCAAAACTGGACTTCGGATGTATTTACACAAAAAATGGTTCAGTCTTTTGGCACAGTTTTTTGTACAGAGGTATCTCATCATCTTATCTTCAAAGTATATGAACAAGAAATCAGTACATTTAAACCCCCCCCAGAAATTTCTCACTTACTTTTGACAAAGTCAGAGTGAGAAAGCAGGCGCAGTGCCACGCTCTACCACTAGGGGCATTCAAATTCTTACACTCAAAGGGTTAAGAACTGTGGCAGACGTGTGTTTATTTCTGGGCCACTTGCTCCTTTTAGAAGAGGTTGCAATTATTTTAGCAGAACTCTCAGCCTTAATACCTGGTTGTGTTAAACATGTCCTACTTTTAACATTGGTTTTATAGACAATTTCAACCTGTTCTGGAACCGCCCATCATTTGAGGCCAGATGGCATCCATCCAAATTGACTCGGTGCACGTGTTCTAAGGGACAATCTGTTTTATTCCATTCAGCATTTTTTAGTACAGTGACTGAAAGCTGGTGTGTTAACTCACCCCAAAGTACCTGGATCTGCCAACCAGCCCTTCTTTGCTTCCACTTCAAATATTAATCCTATTAATCTAAATAATTCTCGCTGTTTAGATCAGTCTTCAGTTCATAACCCCATAGAGTTTGTGTCTGTCTCCCGTTACCCAAAACATTATAACCCAAGACAAATACAACATAACTTGATAAAGATTAACTTTTTGAGTGTGAGATTTTGTGTGCCCCTAGTGGCAAAGAGCGGCACTGCGCCTGTCATCTCATTCTGACATGATCGGCTCCGTTGAGGATTTGTACTGATCTGCCAGTTTCAGAAGGTGGCAGACATCCATTGGAGGACTCAATGGATGACAAGTAGTACATCAAAGAAGAAGAACTCCTCATTTCCTTTTCCTGCTTTTAGCGTTTTAGCCCAGAAAGCTGATATGGCTGCTGTCTGTCATTGTGCACCGTCACTTAGTCGGCTTTGTACACGGGAAATAGCCGCGGGATACAAGCAAAATTTATGTGGGATAATCATAAGACTTTGTAGATGTGGTCATCATCATCATCATAGCAGTCTGTCGCAGGCAACAATGACTGTTTCATTTAGGTCTGATCACATTCCTCCACGCAGTTCTGTGAGTTGCTTTCTGACTGACCATTTCATGAAACTGCTTGCAAAGTATTTGAGTACCGCTAACTTCTGCTGGACTAGCGGCACATTCTTGGCAGATAGAGGTATTATCAGTAGCAAGGACAGGCCAAGACAAACTGACTCCAGTATCTGTTGCAGTGACTGACCAGATGATAGAGCGTAAATGACCGACAACACAAAATAACAACCACGATGGGTGAAAATGCAGCGACCACGCCAGCCAGCCAGCCCCCTTTGTCAACAGTAAGTGAGGAATTTCTGTTTTTTTTAAATATTGTACTGATTTCTTGTTCATATACTTTGAAGATAAGATGATGAGGTACCTCTGTACAAAAAACTGTGTCAAAAGACTGAACCATTCTTTGCAAATACATCAAAAGTCCAGTTTTGACTGAGTTATGGAATTTAAAGAGGTACCATGACATTATGCAAATTAGATGCGTAAATTTATTCCTATTTGAAAATTTGGATCATATTTTATATCTAATTGACAGTAAGCCATTATCTCTTACCACTTTCAAGTTATAGCCTTGGAAATCTGAACTATTTTATTGACAAAAAATATTTCCCACTCTTGACCACTAGGGGTAATGTCACAATTCGGTGACAGACACACTCAGAGAGTTAAAACCACTAATTTACCACAGTTAAATAAAATAATTAAATGCGGACTGCTGAATATAAGATCTCTGTCAGATAAAGCAACCTTAATTAATGATCATGGATTACAATATAAATATACTCTGTCTCACAAAAACATGGTTACACCCCGATGACTTTTAGTATCAATGAGCCCCCCCCCCCCCCCCCCCCCAGCCATGGTAATATTCCTATTCCTAGAAACACTGGCCGAGGTGGTGGTGTTGAGGTAATACAGTGGGCCAAAAAAGTATTTAGTCAGCCACCAATTGTGCAAGTTCTCCCACTTAAAAGATGACGGAGGTCTCCAATTTTCATCATAGGTACACCTCAACTATGAGAGACAAAATGAGAAAAAAAAATCCAGAAAATCACATTGAAGGATTTTTAATGAATTAATTGGTAAATTCCTTGGTAAAATAAGTATTTGGTCACCTACAAACAAGCAAGATTTCTGGCTCTCACAGACCTGTAACTTCTTTAAGAGGCTCCTCTGTCCTCCACTCGTTACCTGTATTAATGACACCTGTTTGAACTCATTATCAGTATAAAAGACACCTGTCCACAACCTCAAACAGTCAGACTCCAAACTCCACTATGGCCAAGACCAAAGAGCTGTCAAAGGACACCAGAAACAAAATTGTAGACCTGCACCAGGCTGGGAAGACTGAATCTGCAATAGGTAAGCAGCTTGGTGTGAAGAAATCAACTGTGGGAGCAATTATTAGAAAATGGAAGACATATAAGACCACTGATAATCTCCCTCGATCTGGGGCTCCACGCAAGATCTCACCCCGTGAGGTCAAAATGATCACGAGAACAGTGAGCCAAAATCCCAGAACCACACGGGGGGACCTAGTGAATGACCTGCAGAGAGCTGGGACCAAAGTAACAAAGGCTACATCAGTAACACACTACGCCGCCAGGGACTCAAATCCTGCAGTGCCAGACGTGTCCCCCTGCTTAAGCCAGTACATGTCCAGGCCCGTCTGAAGTTTGCTAGAGAGCATTTGGATGATCCAGAAGAGGATTGGGAGAATGGCATGTGGTCAGATGAAACCAAAATAGAACTTTTTGGTAAAAACTCAACTTGTCGTGTTTGGAGGAGAAAGAATGCTGAATTGCATCCAAAGAACACCATACCTACTGTGAAGCATGGGGGTGAAAACATCATACTTTGGGGCTGTTTTTCTGCAAAGGGACCAGGACGACTGATCTGCGTAAAGGAAAGAATGAATGGGGCCATGTATCGTGAAATTTTGAGTGAAAACCTCCTTCCATCAGCAAGGGCATTGAAGATGAAATGTGGCTGGGTCTTTCAGCATGACAATGATCCCAAACACACTGCCCGGGCAACGAAGGAGTGGCTTCGTAAGAAGCATTTCAAGGTCCTGGAGTGGCCTAGCCAGTCTCCAGATCTCAACCCCATAGAAAATCTTCGGAGGGAGTTGAAAGTCTGTGTTGCCCAGCGACAGCCCCAAAACATCACTGCTCTAGAGGAGATCTGCATGGAGGAATGGGCCAAAATACCAGCAACAGTGTGTGAAAACCTTGTGAAGACTTACATAAAACGTTTGACCTCTGTCATTGCCAACAAAGGGTATAAAACAAAGTATTGAGATGAACTTTTGTTATTGACCAAATACTTATTTTACCGAGAAATTTACCAATTAATTCATTAAAAATCCTTCAATGTGATTTTCTGGATTTTTTTTTCTCATTTTGTCTCTCATAGTTGAGGTATACCTATGATGAAAATTGGAGACCTCTCTCATCTTTTAAATGGGAGAACTTGCACAATTGGTGGCTGACTAAATACTTTTTTCCCCGCTGTATATGAATCCACATTACCAATTAACCCGCAGCCTAAGCTAAACTCAAATTGTAACTCTTTTGAATGCTTAATTTTTAGCTTAGCACATCCATCCTGGAGGTCAGAGCAGCCTATTTTATTTACCACAGTATATCGCCCTCCCAGTGCTTTTGCTGAATTTATGTCTGAAATCTCTGAGTTCTTAACAACCTTAGTTCTTAGTTCAAACAAGATTATAATAGCTGGTGACTTTAATATTCATATAGATGTTGATAGTGATAGTCATAGTGTAGCATTTCTCTCCCTCTTAAATTCAACTGGTTTTTCTGTGTGTTAGTAAACCAACCCATCATCATAATCACACCCTTGACCTGGTCTTGGCCTATGGTGTAGAAATTGATGAGCTGCTTGTCATCCCTCAAAATCCTACACTGACTGACCACTATTTGATAATGTTCAAATTTGTGCTATCCGATTTCACAGCATCAAGCAGAAATATAGTTACCAGATACTTATCTGATAGTGCTGTGGCTCACTTTAAAGAATTAATCCTTTCAGCACTTACTGTATTACCATGTCTCAATATAGCAGACAGCACTGACTACTTGAATCCATTAGAATTAGACCTTTTAGTTGGTAGTACTACAGCCTCACTGCAGTCAACACTTGACTCCATAGCCCCTCTTAAAAAGAAAACTATTAAAAATTGGAGACTATCTCCATGGTACAACTCCCACACCCAAACAGAAAACAGAAAGTTAGATCCTGTGAAAGGCTTTGGCATGCAAATAAGACAGAAAAATCTTGTTCAGCCTGGAATGCCAGCCTTACCACCTATAAGAAATCTCTCTGTAGTGCTAGGCGACAATACTATTCATCCTTGATAGAATAAAATAAAAAAACAACCACAGATTTCTCTTTAACACTGTGGCTCAGCTAACCAAGAGCCAAAATGCCATAGATCCCTACATCCCTCCAACTCTTAGTGCTGACAACTTTTTGAATGTTTTTAATGATAAAATTGTCAGTATTAGGAATAATATTCCAAAAAATAGCCCCCCTAAAAATACCAAGCCTCTACCTAATACTGCTATGCCCACAGGCTCAGAACTCCACTTTTCTAAATTTTCTCGTATTAATCATTCTGATCTAGCCCTAATAGTGTCAGCCTCTAAATCAACTACCTGTCTTTTAGATCCAATCCCCACTAGACTAGTGAAGGAATCGCTATTTCTGATTAGTCCATCTCTTTTGAACAGAATTAATATGTCCCTATTGACAGGACATGTACCACAGTCATTTAAAGTGGCAGTAATTAAACCTCTACTTAAAAAACCTTCGCTTGATTCTGGGATTTTGGCCAATTAGGTCTGTTGGACTAGGAGGATGATGGAGTGCCTCTTAACCCTCGCTGATACTCCCAGGTGTCCCTTGGGCAAGGACTAGTACCTGTTAGCCTCCCTTACCAGGGTTACGGTAAAACTCTCCATCAACTTTGTGTGTTATAATCCCCTAAGGGGACCCAGGGTTAAAGTGGTTCCGAGCACCCCCTTGCTGATCATATGAGGTGACAAATGGGGCAACTTGTTTGCCATGAGTTGCGACCCGTGTCAGTGGAGGAAGAGATCCTGGTTCTTGATGAATGTGTCTTGCTGCAGCTCTCACAAGTCCAGCACAGTGCTTTGGCTCCTACTTCACTTGGATGGGAGGTTGGAAGGGCCTGGTCCAATCAATTGGCTTGTCAGGGTCTACTCTAGGATGTTTTTTGTCAGTATAACATCTCCTAATCCCAGAAGCCTATGGCGGAAGGTAATCGAGTAATTTGCACTTTTGTGCTTTATTGCTTCAGTATACCATCCCTGTATCCCTGGTGCATAACCTGCAGGAAGTCCGCGGCTCTGTGCATCCCCTTGTAGGGCCCCGAGGAGGGGTGGGGAGCAAGGATGATGAATCATACTTTATAAAATATGGCTACTAAACAAACCCTTAAAAAACAAATGTTGGAAGATGATGTGGATGACCCAGGAATTAGCAGGATGGCTCTTTCAAATGGTGATAATTGGCCGAGGCTTATTGTTTTAGAGTCGCTCTCATCAGATATGCCTCTTTCGAAGCTGTCCACTTTTGCTATGCAGAAAGGAATTTCAGGTATTGCAGGGTCAGTTAAGGATTTTAAAAAACTGAGGTCTGGCCAGATTTTGGTGGAATGCTTAAAGAAATCCCATTCTGAAAATTTGTTGCAGTGTAATGTGCTTGCTGGTGTTCCAATGAAGGCTTTTCCTCACCCTTCTCTAAACAGCTGCAAAGGAGTAATTCGTACTAGAGAACTCCACGATATGGAAGACGATGAAATAGCCTCAGAACTGCAACAACAAGGAGTAACACATGTGAAGAGGATAACCATTAAAAAAAGATGACCGAACAGTAAAAACTGGCACTTACATTCTGACGTTCAACTGGCATCAACTCCCAGAAAGAATCCAAATAGGATATCTGAGTGTAACTGTTGATACCTTTATTCCAAACCCGCTGAGATGTTTTAACTACCAAAAGTTTGGCCATGGCTCAGCAGGATGTAGGAATAAACCAGTCTGCTGCAAATGTGGAGAGGAAAGGCATGAGTTGGCCTGCACAACACCTCCCAAATGTAGTAACTGTTTAGGCAATCATGCAGCATCATCGAAGGAATGTCCTTGTTGGATCAAGGAAAAAGAAAGTCAAACCGTCAAATGTACTAAGAAAATTGGCTACCCTGAGGCACGTAAACTGGTAGAAGGTTTCCCAAAGTACAAATTCCAGCAGACTTTCTCCTCTGTTGTGAAACCTAAGATCCAGCCTGCTGAGTGCCAGACAGATCTGACCTGGTTAACTAAAGATAAGCTCTCATTATTAAGTAGTATTAAAAATTCCGGAGTCCCAGTTAAAAGTAAAACAAGCACTCAAAGCCTGACTACAATAAGTCAACCCTTAAGTCAAAGTCTAAGCAAGTCTGCAGAACAAAACCAATCATCAAAAGAAAAGAAAAAATCCAGCTCCTCTACTCAGGCAAAATCAAGCAAAGAAAATAAATTGCAAAAGAATGGGAATCCAGAAGTTGCAGAAATGTCTGAAGTCACGACTTGCCATAGTCGCAGCCCCTCCCCCAAAAGCAAGCATAAGGAGCGTGCTTTTGTTTTACCTACCTGATGGTGGGTAGCCACATTATCCAGTGGAACTGTCATGGCTTTAAGGTCAATTTCTCTGAAGTGCAGCGTTTAGCTGCTAGTTTTAATCCCTTTGCTTTTTGCCTTCAAGAAACTCTTCTGCTATCAACCAACCCCATGTCTCTGAAACATTATACTATGTATAATACATATGGTCCAAATGTGCATCGTCCATCTGGTGGTTCAGCAATTTTAGTAAGGAATGACCTAATTCACAGCCACTTGGCTTTAGTCTCCAACTTACAAGCAGTGGCAGTTCGTCTAACTTTCCATAAAGCAATAACCTTATGCTCTGTATATATACCACCAGATATGATTGTGACACCGGAAAATCTTGACGCCCTTCATAATCAGTTGCCATCCCCATACATCCTTATTGACATAACATTCGGCTCAGGAGATGCACACACACAGGCTCAAAGTAGTTCAAATAGTTTATTGGCAACAGGAGTGAATGAATGAGTGTCTGCGAAATGTTAATGTGTTGGTGGCGGCGTCTGCTTCAGGCACAGAGGCAGGAGACCGTGCAGCCGGCAACCCTATGGGAGAGAACACAGAGACACAGGGTGATGGGCACACACCAACACAGGAGGAGAATAGGCGAGGGAGAAGCTTACTTGCTAGGAACAGATGACTGGCACAACAAGGACGGAACCCGGGAGACAGCCACCTGCAGGGCTCGGTGCAGCAGCGAGGAACGACGAGGGAACGGGATGTCCGCCGCCGAGGAATCCACCTGTGCACAGGGGAGCAGACTGGAAAGGATGAGGTAAGGGTTTCTTACCACACAGCGTCGTGCTGAAGAGTTGATAGCTTCACGTTGAAGGGGAATGAAGTCTGACGGCTTCAGGCCGAAGCTCAGGGCGAGGCGGCTTATATCCCTCGCCGCTGATGATGAACAGGTGTGCCAGCAGGTGGCGCCGCTGATGAGCGGCGCGGCGTGACAGTACTCCCCCCTCTAGCAGCGCCTCCTGGCGATGGCTTCTCTGGGTGCGCTCGGTGGAAGTCCGCGATGAGCGATGGGTCCAACACGAACGACGAGGGTACCCACTGTCGATGCTTGGGCCCGTAGCCCTCCCAGTCCACCAAGTACTGCAACCCACGACCCCGGCGCCGGGAGTCCAGGATGGAGGCGACGGGCCAGGCCGGATGGCCACCAATCATCCGGGGCGCGGGTTGCGCAGCAGGAGGAGGGCAAAGGGGGTCGGTGACTGCCAGCTTCACCTTAGACACGTGGAAGGTGAGATGGATGCGGAGGGAGGGGGGAATAGCCACGCGCACAGCCACCGGGTTGATGATCCGGGTGATGGGGTAGGGACCCATGAATCGCTGTGCCAGCTTCCTCCTCTCGCCTTTTAAAGTGACGTCCTGGGTCGACACGTAGACACGTTGCCCAACTCTGTACGCCGGGGCAGGTCTTCTGTGCCGGTCCGCCACAGTTCTGTTGCGCTCCGCTGTGCGTAAAAGCGCATTGCGTGCGGCAGTCCAGATGGAGCGGAACTGCCTGAGATGTGCCCTAACTGAGGGGACAGTTACCTCACTCTCCTGCACCGGGAACAGCGGGGGGTCATAACCCAGGGACGCCTTGAAGGGGGACATCCCTGTAGCAGAAGAGCGAGCGGTGTTGTGGGCGTACTCAACCCAGGCAAGATGGTTACTCCAGGACGTGGGTTTAGATGCTGTCACACAGCGGAGCGCAGCCTCCAGCTCCTGATTGGTCCGCTCACACTGCCCGTTGGATTGGGGGTGATGGCCGGAGGAGAGGCTCACCTTGGCTCCGATGGCGTTACAAAAAAACCTCCAAACCTCAGAGTAAAACTGGGGGCCCCGGTCTGAGACCACGTCCACCGGAATCCCGTGCAGCCTGACCACGTGTTGGACGAGGAGATCCGCCGTCTCCAGGGCAGTAGGGAGACCTCGCAGGGGGACGAAGTGCACAGCCTTGGAGAAGCGGTCCACGATGGTCAGGATGGTGTCATAGGAGTTGGAGACGGGGAGTCCGGTGACGAAATCCAACGCGATGTGCGACCAGGGCCTGCCAGGGACGGGCAGGGGCTGGAGCAGACCCGCTGGAGGGGCATTTCCCGACTTGCTGGTGGCACAGATTGGGCAAGCCCGGGCGTAGCGGGCTGCATCCCTCCGCAGGCCTGGCCACCAAAAGGACCGTTGGAGGAGGTCTATCATCCGGGAGGTGCCAGGGTGACAGGTGAGCTTGGAGGTATGCAGCCAGTGGATGACTTCTCCGCGGACCGCGGATGGCACGAACAGCCTCCCCTCCGGTCCGCCGCCAGGGTCAGGTTCCACTTCCTGCGCCTTCCGGATCTTGCTCTCTATGTCCCAGGAGATGGCTCCCACGACGCACGACCTGGGCAGGATGGTGTGGGGCGTCTCCTCCGACTCCATGGGGGTGAACTGCCTAGAGAGGGCGTCAGGCAGGCCGTTCTTGGAGCCAGGCCTGAAGGTGATGGAGAATTGGAGCCTGGCGAAGAACAAGGACCAGCGCGCCTGGCGGGCGTTCAGGCGCTTGGCAGATCGTAGGTATTCCAAGTTCTTGTGGTCCGTCAGGACCACGAACGGCAGGTCCGCCCCCTCTAGCCAGTGGCGCCACTCTTGCAGCGCGAGTTTGATGGCCAGGAGCTCTCTGTCCCCCACATTGTAGTTCCTCTCCGCCGGGGACAAGCGCCGGGAGAAGAAGGCGCAGGGCCGTTTGGCGCCGTCGTCAGGCGACCGCTGAGATAGCACTGCCCCCACTCCCGTGTCCGAGGCGTCCACCTCCACGATGCACTGCAGCGCGGGGTCAACCTGGCGAAGGACCCGGGAGGAGGAGAACTCCGCCTTCAGCGCCTGAAAGGCAGCAGCGACCTCTTCGGTCCACCGGAACGGGACCTTAGGGGACGTGAGGCGGGTCAGTGGTCCGACGATGGAGCTGAAATTGGGGACAAAGCGGCGGTAGAAATTTGCAAATCTAACGAACTGTTGCACCTGCTTCCGTGATGCAGGTGTAGGCCATTCCACCACTGCCTTCACCTTCTCTGGGTCTGGGAGCACCTGGTCATGAGAGATGATGAAACCCAGGAAGGATGTCGTTCTGGCGTAAAATTCACATTTTTCAGCCTTCACGTATAGCCGGTTCTCCAGCAGTCTTTGGAGGACCCGCCTCACATGGACCTGGTGCTCGTCCCTGGACTTGGAGAAGATGAGAATATCGTCCAGGTAGACGAACACAAAGAGGCCGATGAAGTCCCGGAGGACGTCATTGATGAGGCGCTGAAAGACGGCAGGAGCGTTGGTCAACCCGAACGGCATTACCAGGTATTCAAAGTGGCCGTTCGGGGTACGGAAGGCTGTTTTCCACTCATCTCCCTCCCGGATCCGGACGAGGTGGTATGCGCTGCGTAAATCCAGCTTGGTGAACCAGGTCGCCCCCTGGAGGGAGTGGAAGGCAGTGTCCATGAGAGGCAGGGTGTAACGGTCCTTCTCAGTGATGTCGTTGAGAGCCCGGTAGTCTATGCACGGGCGGAGGGATCCGTCCTTTTTCCCAACGAAGAAGAACCCTGCCCCCACGGGTGATGACGATGGGCGAATTATCCCAGCGCTCAGTGACTCTTTTAGGTAGGCGTTCATCGTCTCCTTCTCCGGCGCTGACAGGCTGTAGAGCCGACCAGAAGGTAAGGGAGCCCCCTGGCGGAGGTTGATGGCGCAGTCATAGGGCCGATGAGGGGGGAGAGACGTAGCTTTAGTCTTGCTAAACACCATACCCAGGTCGTGAAATTCCGGAGGCACCAGAGACAGGTCCGGGGGTGCAGCGTCCGTAGCAGGGGGAGAAGTGGACGGAGAGCAGGCAGCGGACTGAAGGCAGGTGCCCATGCAGAACGTGCTCCATGCTGAGACCCCAGCTGACTTCCAATCCAGGACAGGGTTGTGGAGGCGTAGCCAGGGATACCCCAGGATGACGGGCGACACAGAGTTGGGCAGGATGAGAAAGGTTATCTCCTCCCGGTTTTTACCAGAGATGATCACCGGGACCGGGACAGTCTGGTGTGTGACTCTCCCAAGGGAAGCACGGGAGAGGTTGACCAGGGAGATGGGGTCCTTGAGCGCCTGGCAGCGGATGCCCAATCGGGTTGCCAGGCTTTGTGAAATGAAGCTGCCTTCTGCACCCGAATCCACCAGTGCGTGGGTGAGGTGCCCAGTGGAGTTGTGGCAGAAACGGATGGGCAGCATTAATTGGGTGTATGAGTTTAACCGATTGGGATCCGCAAGGCCCCCTACAGTGACTCGCGGACCCCGCCGACTGGCTTTTTGTGGGCAAAGCTTCACCGTGTGTTGGTCATCTCCGCAATACATGCAGAGATCCAACTCACGGCGGCGTTGTCTCTCCGCAGGTGAAAGCTTTGTCCAGCCCGTCACCATCGGCTCCGACTCCTCGGGGCACGATGGTGGCGGCGCCGCCAGGGGGCGAGCTTGGAACAGGCGCGGCGAGGCTCCACGAGGGCGAGAAAAAGACGACTTCCGCCCTGAGGAGCGCTCGCGCAGCCTGTTATCCAAACTAATCGCTAAGGATGTCAGCTCCGCTAGCGTCTCAGGAATATCCCGCCCAGCCAGTTCATCCCTCAGATCATCATTGAGGCTGCGGAGAAAAAGGCCGCAGAGGGAGCGTTCCTCCCAGCCTACTTCCTCCGCCGCTACCCGGAAGTCGACCGCGTAGTCCGCTGCCAACCGGCTTCCCTGCTGGAGGGCGAGAAGCCGATCGACTTGGACCGTCTCGGTTGGAGTATGGTCAAAGACCTCCAGGAAGCGCCTCACGAATTGGTCATATGTGAGGGCGGCATAACTGGGCCTCGCCATTACGGCGTAGGTCCACGTTAAAGCTCGCCCCTCCAGGAGATTCCCGATATAACCAATTCGGCTATGATCTGAGGGAAAGTCTCCGGGCACCCGGTGGAAAACGGACTCACACTGCATAATAAACCCCCGCGCTCCGCCGAGCTTACCGCTAAAGCGGGCGGGGGTTGGAATGGGTGTGAGCCGAACCGGTGCACTCGGAGCCTGCTGGACGGCCACTGGAGCAGCAGGAGCCGCGCCACCCTGATGAGCCGGGGGGAACGACTGCTGGGGGTCCAAGCGGCCCAACCGGTTAGTCAAATTTAATAATTGATTGAAAATCACCTGTTGCTGATAGGCTAATTGATCCACTCGAGCCTCGAGAGTGGAAAACCGGTGTGCGAGCCCGCCGTCTGCCGAGCCGCTCTGCTGAAGCCGTACTGACATAACGTTCGGCTCAGGAGACGCACACACACAGGCTGAAAGTAGTTCAAATAGTTTATTGGCAACAGGAGTGAATGAATGAGTGTCTGCGAAATGTTAATGTGTTGGTGGCGGCGTCTGCTTCAGGCACAGAGGCAGGAGACCGTGCAGCCGGCAACCCTATGGGAGAGAACACAGAGACACAGGGTGATGGGCACACACCAACACAGGAGGAGAATAGGCGAGGGAGAAGCTTACTTGCTAGGAACAGATGACTGGCACAACAAGGACGGAACCCGGGAGACAGCCACCTGCAGGGCTCGGTGCAGCAGCGAGGAACGACGAGGGAACGGGATGTCCGCCGCCGAGGAATCCACCTGTGCACAGGGGAGCAGACTGGAAAGGATGAGGTAAGGGTTTCTTACCACACAGCGTCGTGCTGAAGAGTTGATAGCTTCACGTTGAAGGGGAATGAAGTCTGACGGCTTCAGGCCGAAGCTCAGGGCGAGGCGGCTTATATCCCTCGCCGCTGATGATGAACAGGTGTGCGAGCAGGTGGCGCCGCTGATGAGCGGCGCGGCGTGACACTTATGGGTGATTTTAATGGTCATAATCCTCTGTGGGAAGGAATTTGCTCAAATGCAAAAGGCAAGATACTGGGGGATTTTATTGCTAAAAATGATCTATGTCTTTGGAACGATGGGTCTCACACATACCTCCACCCAGGACATGGAACCTATACTGCAATTGACCTATCTATATATGATCCTGAGCTAGTGCTGGAATTCTCGTGGCGGGTCTTGGATGGTCTTTGTGGAAGTGACCACTTTCCACTAATATTGACGTCTACAGAAGTAGATGTGCAATCAAGAACTCCGGGATGGAAACTCAAAAAAGCAAACTGGTATTCCCTTGTTTCTCTGTGCAAAGAGAAATTCAGCCAAAAACCTCAACCACACTGTCACTCTGTTCAGAGCTTTGCTCAAACCATAATTACAGTTGCAGATAAGACTGTTACAAAAACATCAGCAAAGCCACATCGTAGGTCCAACCCATGGTTCAATGATGACTGTAAAAAGGCCATAGAGGCAAGGAAAAAAGCAAAGAGGGTGTTCAATAAACGTCCAACAACAGAAAACTTGACCAGATTTAAAAATCTGTCAAGCTAAAGCATGCAGGATCATCAATGAAGCAAAGAGACAGAGCTGGAGGGAATTTGTGTCAAGCCTCTCATCCAACACATCTACCAGAAAGATCGGGGATTTAATTAGAAAGATGAAGGGTAAGGAGAATGGACTTCAAATACAGCATATTAATCATCAGGGTAATCTGCTGATGACAAAATATGAAATAGCTAATCAACTAGCAAAATCGCTTGAGAAGAATTCATCTATTGGAAACTATCGTCCTGAGTTCCAAATTATACAAGCACAAGAAGAACAAAAAGAAATACACTTTTCTTCAGATAACTCAGAACCATACAACCAAGATTTCACTATGGAAGAACTTTTGTTCTCAGTAAGGAACTCTCATGACACTGCTGTGGGGCTAGATAAAATTCATTATCAGTTTTTAAAACACTTACCCCCCCAGTGCACTATCCATTCTCTTGATGGTTTTCAATAACATCTGGAAGTCAGGCAGTATTCCTGAAAGCTGGAAAGAAGCAGTAGTTACACCTGTTCCAAAACCCGGGAAAGATCCTACTGATACCAACAACTACCGTCCAATAGCTCTGACAAGTTGCCTTTGTAAAACCATGGAAAGAATGGTAAACAATCGCCTTGTGTGGGTACTTGAGTCTGAAGGCCTTTTAACTGATTACCAGTGTGGCTTCAGATGTGGTAAAAGCACTTTAGACCACCTTATCAAATTAGAGGCCTATATACTTGATGGTTTTATTAGAAAAGAACATGTAGTTGCTGTATTTTTTGATTTAGAAAAAGCATATGACGCAACATGGAAATACGGTATTTAAGAGACCTACATGGCATGGGTTTTAGGGAATGTTTGCCCTTTTTCATTTCAAACTTTTTGTCCAATAGACACTTCAGAGTCCGAGTAGGAGATACCCTTTCAGAGCCCCATGTGCAAGAACAAGAAGTCCCACAGGGAAGCATCGTTTCGGTTACTCTTTTTAGCATTAAGATTAATAGTGTAGTTGGTGCTCTTAGACCAAATACCTTTTGTAGTCTTTACGTAGATGACCTCTGTATTTGCTACGGGGGAAAGACATGAGCGCAATCGAAAAGTAACTACAGCTGTGCATAAATAAGATTAATAGGTGGTCAGTCAGTAATGGTTTTAAATTTTCAAAAACAAACTGTCTGCATGCACTTTTGCCTGTTGCGGTCTCTTCACCTCGACCCTGAGCTTTTCATAGATGGAGAAGCTGTCAAGGTGGTAAAAGAAACCAAATTCCTTGGACTTATTTTTGATAATAAGCTGTCTTTTATTCCACATATAAAATTTTTACGAGTCAGATGTTTTAAAGCCCTTGATATTAAAGTTTTGGCAAAAACTAAATGGGGTGTGGACTCTACTGTGCTGTTGCGTCTCTATAGAGCACTTGTAAGATCTCGGTTAGAGTATGGGAACATAGTTTATGGATCAGCAAGGAAAACATACATCAGGACGCTGGAAACTGTCCATCACCAGGGGCTAAGGCTTGCCTTGGGGGCTTTCAGAACCTCTCCTGTTAAAAGTTTGTATGTTGAAGCAAACGAGCCTTCACTTCAAAACAGGCGCCTGAAATTGGCTCTCTAGTATGTGGTTAAACTTAAAGCTGACCATAAAAATCCAGCCTACTCTGCAGTTTTTCACCCTCGATTTTTGCAGATGTATAAGGCCAGACCTAAGAGCATCACTCCTTTTGAACTCCGTATAGAACCTCACCTGGTAAAATTAAACCCTGATATGTGCAACATAACACAGACACAGTTTTGTCCCATTCCTCCATGGAGTTTGAGGAAACCCAATATCATTCTGGATCTGAGCCAAAACAAAAAGAAAGACACTCACCCAAATGTGTATCTCGGACATAAAATGCCGTTTTCCTCACCATATTTCCATATACTCGGATGGATTCAAAGTAGATAGCTCAGTCTCTGCTGCAATTGTCACTGGGCACAATCAGCATGGTGTACGGATTCCCAAACAATGTTCAGTTTTTACAGCAGAGGCTCGTGCTTTGCTTCTAGCGTTTGGAACACATTGAGAGAACCAAACAACAGAGCTCCTTAATTTTTACTGACTCCATATCCTGTCTTCAGGCATTTGGGTTTTTAAAGACTGATCACCCCATTATTTTCCGGATTTTAGAGAAACTAGGTTTTTTTTACAGAAACACAATTTTAATATCATCTTCTGTTGGATCCCCAGCCATGTTGGCCTGTCAGGTAATGAGCAGGCAGACAATGCTGCCAAGAGAGCCCTTACCCAAGAAATCACTCAATGCCAGATCCCAGCCTCAGACCTCAGGCCTCTAATAACCTCCTATATTTTAAAGAAGTGGCAGACTGAATGGGACACATGAAATGCAAATAAACTGCATGATATCAAACCTGCCATAAGCCATAGACACTTGCATCACTTTCAAAACAGACATGATGAGATAGTGTACACTAGATGCCGTATTGGCCACTCAAGGCTGACGTACAGCTTTTTATTAAAAGGTGAAGCCCCACCATCTTGTCAGTTTTGCGGCAGTTTTTTTTATCAATAAAGCACATTTTACTTGACTGTCCTGCTCTCATGACAGCAAGACAACGTTTTTATACTCAAAAGTCACTGAAGGATATTTTTAATAAGGCACCACCAAAGAAAATTTTAGGGTTTTTAGCACATGTGCATCTGAAGCATCTTATTTAATTTTCTATTTTATTGTATTTACATGTCTATCTCGCTGTATTTATTTATTCTTTCATTTATCATCCTGTCTCTATATAATTTTTAGCTCAATTTTCTTGTTAGTTCTAATTTTGCCATGAAATAGCCATAGATGCTGATATGGCACTAAGCAAGAACACTCACAACCTCCCCTGTTTTTCCAAGATCCTCGAAAAAGTAGTCGCCAATCAACTATGCACCTTTTTAGAAAAAAATTCTATATTTGAGAAATTTCAGTCAGGTTTTAGGAAACCTCACAGCACAGAGACAGCCTTAGTGAAAGTTACTGATGACATCCTTATGGCATTTGACAAAGGACTTGTCTTCGTCCTTGTTTTATTGGACCTCAGCGCTGCCTTTGATACCATTGACCACCATATTCTGCTAGAGAGACTTGAACAGCAAATTGGCTTGAATGGAACAATGCTAAGATGGTTCCATTCTTATCTATCAGATCGTTCCCAGTTTGTTCATGTCCATAACAAGTCCTCTACTCAGACCACGGTTAGCTATGGAGTTCTGCAGGGATCAGTACTTGGACCAGTATTGTTTACATTATACATGCTGCCTTTGGGAGACATTATGAGGAAGCATTCTATTCATTTTCATTGTTATGCTGATGACACTCAGTTGTATTTATCCATCAATCCAGATGATCCCAGCCAGTTGGGTTTACTCTAGGAGTGTCTTAAGGATATCAAAACCTGGATGATCTACAGTTTTCTATTGCTGAATACAGATAAAACTGAAGTCATTGTTCTTGGCCCCAGACATGTTAGAAGTACTCTTTTTAGCAAGATAGCAACACTAGATGGCATTGCACTGGCTTCTACATCTTCTGTTAGGAATCTTGGAGTTGTCTTTGACCAAGATGTGTCTTTCAACTCTCATATACAGCAAACCATTAAGACTGCCTTCTTCCATCTGCGTAATATTTCTAAAATTAGGTCCATCCTGTCTCATAAAGATGCAGAGAAATCTGTCCACACCTTCATCACCTCTCGACTTGACTATTGTAACTCACTTTTATCAGGTTGCCCAATTAAGTCCATAAAGTTTCTACAACTCATTGAGAATGCAGCTGCATGTATTCTTATGAGAACAGGGAGAAGAGATCACATTACTCCAGTTTTAGCTTCTTTACATTGGCTCCCAATAAAATATAGAACTGAATTCAAGATATTGCTCTTAACCTATAAAGCTCTTAATAGTATGGCTCCTTCTTACCTGCAAGAACTCTTAGTTCCTTATCATCCAACCAGAGCTCTGCGCTCCCAAAAATCCAAACTACCAGTGGTCCCCAAGGTATCTAGAAGTAGATTGGGAGGTAGAGTTTTCAGTTATCAAGCTCTCTTCCTGTGGAACCGTCTTCCCAGTTCAGTTCGGGAGGCAGACACTCTCTCTTTATTCAAGAGCAAGTTGAAATCTTTTCTTTGATAAAGCCTTTAGGTAGAAATGCTGCCCCTGCCAGGCCTTCGCTTGCATGTGCAGCCTGGCCAGGCTTGGTACTGGACTGTTTGGCTTTGAATATTGTATTTGTATGTTTGTTTTTTAATGTAGCTACTCAACACAGCCGGTCGAGGCGGATGGCCGTCCTCTATGAGCTATGGTTCCGCCCGAGGTTTCTGCCCGTTAAAGGGAAGTTTTTCCTCGCCTGTGTCGCCATAGTGCTTGCTCTTAGGGGTCTCTGCTGGGTTCTATAAACTAAGAGTGTGGCCTAAACCCACTCTTTTCTGTAGAGTGCCTTGAGACGACCAGTGTTGTGATTTGGCGCTATATAAATAAATTGAATTGTGTGATGAATGGTTGTATTTTATATGGTTAAAATCCATGAAATTCTAGTGGTGGGAGAAATAATCATTTTTCTGATACGTCTTGATGCAAACATGAGCGATTCTGAATTGATGCACAAATGGCAAAATTTCGTTTTTTAAGTATGTATTTATAACATCATTTTATGTGACAAGAAAGAAAAACCGGAGGAACCTTAAACTCGGAAATTGGCACCCGCCCAGACGGTCTTTTACGTGATGCACAACACTGAAGAGAAACTCATTTGATTTGATTTGGATTGCTTGGGCGTCACTTTCATGCTTTCTGTATATATGGACCATAGATTAATAATGTAATTAATGTTAATGGAATGAAAAAGTAGACTCTTAAACATGGAAGTTGGTGCCTGGACAGTATTTGTCGCGGCTTATAAATGCTGTATGTTCATATCTGTGGTTGTTGCACTCAACACCGGCACAAAACTCCTCATTTTATTTAATTATGGGTGTTCAGTTCAGTTTGCTGGAGCGTCTCTGTTATCCTATATGAATATACAGTATGGACTGTAGATTACAGTCAATGCACATGTGTGATACGCAGCTGTGGCAAATGGGTCATCCGACCTGCACAGCTGCGGCTAGACCGAAACATGGAAAGACTGAAACCAGCAGGTAGGAATGCTTTAGAAGTGTATATGATATTTTTTTCACAGAGGAAATGAGTCAGATCACACTGTTAAATTCACAGCCTTTATTGATGTTAAGACTAATGCAACACTTCTGTGTCTGGCTCTTAAGAAGTCAAAGTGTTTGAAACATTATTATTATTTTATTATTATTGTTATTGTTATTATTATTATCCGCGGAGAGAGAGCTTAGACTTTCTGCTGCACATTCACCAGCCATAATGCTCTGCACTGTGTGTCTATATATATACATTTATAGTAATATGGACATATGTTTACTAG
Source organism: Pholidichthys leucotaenia (assembly GCA_020510985.1). Classification (NCBI taxonomy): domain Eukaryota; kingdom Metazoa; phylum Chordata; class Actinopteri; order Cichliformes; family Pholidichthyidae; genus Pholidichthys; species Pholidichthys leucotaenia. The sequence continues at coordinate 183,753,124 of CM035836.1, read as the reverse complement.
ATGTTGTTTTTTCTTGCCTTCTGATTGTTGCTCTGAGTGTTGCTATCCCTGTGCTGTTGCAATCCTGGAATTTCCCCATTGTGGGACTAATAAAGGCTTATCTTATCTTATCTTATTATATGCACTTCCATCCAGCCATCCATCTTCTACCGCTTTTCAGGAGGTCCGGATCATGGAGGCAGCAGTTCAAGCAGAGAAGCCCAGACTTCCCTCTCCCCGGCCACCTGCTCCAGCTCTTCAGAGAGGATACCAAGACGTTCCCAGGCCAGTTGGGAGACATAGTCTCTCCACCGAGTCCTGGGTCTGCCCCGGGGTCTCCTCCCAATAGGACATGCCCAAAACGCCTCAAGTGGGAGTCGTCCAGGAGACATCCTGATCAGATTCCCAAACCACCTCACCTGGCTCCTTTCAATGTGGAGGAGCAGCAGTTCTACTCTGGGCCTCTGTCGGATGACTGAGCTCCTCACCCTATCTCTAAGGGTGAGTCCAGCCATCCTACAGAGAAAGCTCATTTCAGCCGCTTTGTATCCGTGATCTCATTCTTTCGGTCATTACCCAAAGATCATGACCATAGGTGAGGGTAGGAACGTAGATTGACTGGTAAATCAAAAGCTTTGCCTTAGAGCTTAGCTCCCTCTTCACCACACCGGTCCGATACAACGTCCACATCACTGCAGAGGCTGCTCCAATCCGTCTATCAGTCTCTCGCTCCAATCTCTCCTCACTCGTGAATAACACCCCGAGATACTTAAAGTCCTCCACTTGGGGCAGGAGCTAATTTATTTGAAAATTTGACAGGGAAAAGTTGTAAATTTATCAGAAAAATGTTGTAAATACACAAGAGAAATGTTATAGGCTTACAAGAAAACCCTGGCAAAAAAACTAGACATTTATGAGGATTTTTTTTTTCATTTTTTGGAAATGTGTTTTTTTAACTCATTCATAAGTTGTTTTTTGTTCTCACAAATTTGTAACTTTTTGTCTCTAAATTTGGGACTTGCTTATGGTAAATTTGTCACTTTTTCATTTCTAAATTAATTGTTTAAATCATAATTTTCACCTTTATTCTTGCAAACGTAGTTAAATTACATTTATATGTTTGTACCCTATGCTAAATTTATGAATACCCCCATCTCCATTTAAAAAAAAAAAAAAATAGCAAATGACCTACTATACCTGTGCTGTGAACATAAGAACTCAGGTCAAGCAACATTTGGAGTCTTGACTATAAACATTCTTGGTCAGTCTCCACAGTTTCATTCACTGTTTTAAAGAGGAACTCTGTTATTTGTCACTCAACTGTACCATCTGTTATATTGGAGTAGACTAAGCACTTCACTATGCAATTTAAACTTCATCTTAAAACAAAAAAGAAAAATACATAAAATGCAACCCTTTGAATCAGTATGGAGAGAGGGAGACCTTTTTTCTTTTGATGATGTTGTTTTGTTGTATAAGAGCATGCGTGTCACTCAGCGGGAGTTAGAAAGGAATGTATTTTAATGGTACGTATGCTTCGTGCCTTGGAAGATACAATACAAAAGGGAGCCAAGAAAAGTACTTTTCTTGTTGCTGAAACTTAATTTAAAAGAAAAAAATTAATAGGTGGTATTTCAAAACTCATTTTCACCTACTAGAAAATCTCAAGCCAGAGAAAAAGATGTTTTGTTCTCTCTGGTTGTTATTAGGAGCTTTCCTCAGCTGAAATGCTAAAGTTTGGTCAAACCAGTGTTAAAGTAGAAACCCAACACAGTATCACTGATCATGGGGGCAAAGGGGACAAAGAGGAAAAAGCACCAGAAAACAGAAATAAAGGTCACATATTATGTAAAATCATTTTTAATTATGTTTTTATTAGGGCTGCAACGATTACTGGAATAATTTGATTACAAAAAATTCTTGATTAAAAATTTATGCATCGACGTGTCGTGTAGCACTTCCGGTCTATATGACATTCTTCCAGTGTGACCTTCTTCCGGTCACGATACCTAAACAAAATGCAGATTTGTTTAACGCCGCCATGTCAGAGCGACATAGTGAGAGGCTGGCAAAGATGAAGAAAATTTTTTAAAAAATATCTCAAGTCTGGAATCTTTTCAAGCTCAAATTGAAGGAAAACATTGTGCAGTGTGCACATGTTAAAGCTGAGCGGCGAGGTAGCATGTTACAGTGTCTCGGCAGAAAGCATCCCACATCATGCACAGCCAGCGCACCTGAGACATTGATTGAGATTTTAAATTAAGATGACTAGAATGTAGTCAGCTACGTTAATAGTGCTTATATGACCAAAAAACATATAGCCACTGCCGTTAGCATCTAACGGCGTTCGCTAGCAAATGCTAACTGAAGGAATGGAACTTTATGGTGTAACATACCGTTTGAAGTTATGTTCTATGCATTAAACATTGCAATAAGCATTGCAATGTGTACCTGTGTTATTGAGTGTTTGGTACGATTACTACTGCTCTTCAGGAAAGAAAGTTCCATAAATGTTGGTCAATGCAAGTTTCGTTTATAAAAAAAAAAAAAAAAAAAAAAAAAAAAGGTATTAGATTACTCGAGAAATCTTAAATGAGAGTGGGCGATTACCCGAGCCGTAAAATAGTCGTTAGCTGCAGCCCTAGTTTTTATTAGGGGTGGGACTCTTTAGGCACCTCACAATTCTAGCCGATTACAATTCAGGGGGCTCCGATTCGAGCCAATTAGAATGCATCATTTATTTTCCCCAACACACAAATATTAGAAAAAGGACTTTATGCACTTCCTTCCAAAGAAACTGTAGCTGTTGCAGGTGGTGATCAGCTTCATCATCATCACATCATCATCATCATAGCAGTCTGTCGTGGGCGACAATGACTGTTTCATTTAGGTCTGATCAGATTCCTCCACGCAGCTCTGTCCTTCGCCTTCCGCTGCCAGGAACTCCTGTCTGTATCCAACTTCTTCAGGTTTCTTTTTACGGTGTCTTTAAATCTGAGCCTTGGTCTACCCTGATTACGTTTGCCCTTGCATAACAATGAGTAAATTGCCGAGGGAGACGCTGGTGATCCATCTTCTCAACATGTCCGAGCCATCTCAGGTTCATCTGTATTAGCATGTCCTCCACTGATGGTAGACCAGCTTTCTGATAAATTTACAACTTCGTCCTGTCAAATTTTCAAATAAATCATGTGCTGTTTTCAGGTTAATCAGCCATTTTTTTGTGATAAATTTGTGACCCTTTTTTATACAAAAATTTACAGTTCCCAGTGAGTGCCCCGGCTGCCGAGAGTGGGGTCGCTTCTTGGCGGGGGTCAGCAGTGAACGAGATGCCGTGCTGGATCTCCTCCTTTCCTGCTGCCCAGGGTGGGGGAGGGGGAATAAGACAGAGAGCCACAAACCTCGGCAGACCCCCACACAAGATGGGGGGAGACCTTCAGTTGGCAAAAGCAACAGGAGAGGGAGCACTCCATCTTCTCACGAGCTGGGAGCAAATTCCACACCACTATTAATGATACTTCCATTTTATGAAAGTTTGCACAGGCATCTTCCTCTTTTTCCTGAAGTTTCAAACCTGTTCATGTCTGTGTGTTGTAACCGTATGCACTACATTAAACGATTCAGATTGATTTTTCAGCCCAGCATTATAGCTTGCCCGTTTGTTCTCTCTAAAATAACTAACTGGGCATTAACTGTAATTGATGTCTTCCTTATTACCAAGCAGCATTACTGTCGCATGCATTTTCACTCACGTGCATGCCCTTTGGCCAGCACAAAACCCTTCTTAAACAATCTGTCATAATCAGAGTTCACTTTAGATAATGTACCTCCGTGCATTAAAGGGATGGGCAGGAGCAGTTTGGATTGGATTATCCAAAACACACTTCTGAATGATTAGAACAGCCTCTTTTACACCTTGCACCTGGAGGAAAAGTTAATTTTTATGTTGCTGTGACGTAAAAATGTGCTTTTTTTTTTTTTTCCTGATCAAAAGCACATTGTCATAACATGCACCATAATTCTAGTGCCGCTACACCCCTTTGAAGTGATTCTCCACCTTCCAGCACAAAGCGGTCGCATTGTCTACTGGTAATTGGATGGTGTCACGGAAAGGGTAAAAAATAGACAATACGCTGACAGAAACTAACAAAAACACGTGTATGGTGGGAAGTGGCGCAAAAGTCCACTGATGACTGTCAAAATAGGGCCCTTTGTGTTCTGTCTTTGTAGATGAGAGCAAACTAGCAGTATGTTGTGTAAGAAATTCAGTTTGCATCATGAAATATCAGATTTTGTCGTAAAAACTGGATCTAAACCAGAAAAAATTAAACAAGAAAACATGGTAAACATCCAGTCTGATTGCTGATTTTGCCTTGGAAAAAGCCTAGATAAGTTTGTAGGCTTTAAAATGTTGATTTTAATGTATTATACTAGCTGCACAGTGGTAAGCCAAGAACACTGATTTCCTCCGCAGTCAGTCCAGCCACATTTTTTTTTTCATTGCAGGTGGCCTCATCAGAAAATGGCCCTTATTCCCTGCTGTGCTTATGAAGAATCAAGCACATTTTCACAGCCCATATTGTAACAAGGAAACCGTTAATAGCCACATGCTACCAAAGAAGCAGCTTGTAATGGAATAACCCAATGCAGACTTTGTGCAATAGAAAAATACCATCATTCTCTGCTGAGCATTTGCTCTCCTTGGGGCTACGTGTTTAATATGACCCTACAAATGTGATTTAGTGGGCAGGTAGCCTTGGGAGTACGGGTTGTGGAAGAGGAGACCTCTGGTGTGTAGTATGTGGCAACGATGTGTGTAGGTTAAGGTAATCTCTGATGACTGAGAGAGTGTTAAAACTGGAAACGGTAGAGGAATTCTTGAAGAAGAGGTGTGCATTTGGATTCACTTTAAGGGAAACAATGCAGCCAAAATATATTTAGAATTTCCAGATTGCGTCACAAATTTCTTTCCACTGCGATAATGTGTTGTTTATCTCTACCTATACTGAATCTCTTTTGCATCTTTTCTGTAATTGCTGTGTTGCAGAGCATCACATTCACAAGGCATGTTTCCCGTCAACTCTCGCTCCACCCCGTCTGTATTCATCCTCGATTCAATTACTTTTTTGGATTCAGCTGAGACTCGTTCCATGCTGTATTGCTCTCCGATGCGTTTTGCTACCCCACAGATTTATGTTGGAGCTGAAGGATGGCTGTCCAATTTTCTGCATGAATAGCAGTGCTGGTGGCATTGTATGTGTTTTAAAAGCTCTTGTCAGATGTGCGTTAAGGATGTATGGACCATGCAAGCATGTAATTTTTCTAGACACTGGCCATTTCTGTCACATTCTGCTATTAGCTTGTGTAGTGCAGTGGTTTTTCATATGCATTCCTTTTGGCTTTTGGTGTGAGTGTGTGTGTGTGTGTTTATGGCATGTTTGTATTTGGAGCAGATTTTGGTTGTAACTATTTGTATTTATTGTAGAATACTAATTCTTAGTTGAGTGCATTCTCGAAGAAAAAAACTGTCACATTCTTTGGGGTACTTTTAATTGATTAGAACTGTTTGCCATTTTTTACCTTATCAAATTTAAAATACAGTGATCCCTCACTTATCGCGGTTAATGGGTTCCAGAACCGACCGCGAAAAGTGAAAAACCGCGAAGTAGCATCACCCCTAATGACGTCACCCATAAATAATACGTACGTTCATTCTCTCACTCTCTCTCTCATATGATACGTGTGTGTGTGTGTGTAAGTGTACATACATACGTAGATGTAAATGAACTCTTTTATTCTTATAACAAGATACGTAACTCAAGATGAAGATGATTTACTGCACAGGTTAATGAGAGCTTTACTGCTCCTCAGGTGACGCCTCATCGTGAGGTGCTAGAGGCGCAGCATCGTCGAGGGCAGCTTCCGATAGAGCTGGAGAAGCTGCAGGAGGCGGCGTAGTGGCTCGACGGGAAGACTATTTCGCACAAAATGGCACAAGAGAACAGCAAAAAGTTCCACGCGGCGAGACTAAGCAACACGAGCGATAAAGAGCAATGAATGCGGTCTTCCTTCGCTGCATGAGCGTTCGGCAGGGAGAGAAGGCGGGTGAAACGTCTCGGCCAATCAGCTTGCGAGATTTCCGAGCCGAGCCAACACGAGAACAGCGAACAGAGAGGTGGATTTTTGAGTTGTGTGGGCTCTCCGTGTTGATACCTGATGGTCTAATGTAGTCTCCCTGCCTTCTGCTAGCGCCCGCCCATTATTTCTCAATTTTGAATTTTTGATGAATATTTTTGAAAAATCCGCGATGCACTGAGGGCGCGAAAGGTGAAGCGCGAAGTAGCGAGGGATCACTGTAATTATTCTTCTACTTCGGGGGGAAAAGGTAATAAATTTACAAGAAATGTGTGAGAAATTTATGTAAAAAAATGCCAAGAAAATCTCAAATTTATGAGAAAAGATTTCACAATTTCTAGGAAAAGGTAGTTAATTTAGGACAAAAAGTCACACATCTATGAGGGAAAAAACCTTTACGAAAAAAATTTTGAAAGTAGAAAGAAGATGCTTTCTTAGTCAGTTAATTAATTTGGTGTCTACTCACCTGACCAATATGAAGTATTATAAAAAAACAACCTGTAATTTCTGGTTACTCTACCCACTTTTGTTATGGAATGAAGTTGATGAAAAAAGTACCTACCCATGAAAATCAGAAATGGTGAATATTACCATCTACCAAATTGAAAGTTAGCCTTATTACATAAACGCACCTCAGCAGGGTCTGTCTTCAGCAGACTGTAGACAACCTCAATCCATCACATACCAGCAGACAGCTTCCCGGCATGAAGTCGCACAGCCCATTACTGTGCTCATGCACTTAGAGTTCCGTCTTCCGTCATTGAAAAGTTGGTGTTGCCCTAAATGACCACCCCTCTCCTCACGGGGGTTCTGTGATATCTCGGTTGTCTCCTTCCAGGGCTGAATGGCCACATTGTGCTGTTGCCTGTTGCCGTTCTGCAGACTGCTAGGTCCTTAACATACACCTGTCAAGTCATGTCCTTGGCGCCTTGGGTGCTGAGACACTCCAGAGCCCCCCTCCTGCACACATGGTCAGTGAACCTTTGCAGACCCTTATAAACACACACACACTGAAAAGCCGCCATACATGTGAAATAAACAGATGTAGTTAAGTGGACATATGTAACGACACAGACGTAGTCATACACAATTGGGTTTTGCGTAAACACACATGTATGGACTGTATGCCTTCATTATGCACACATACGGACATAATCAAAAAGTGGAGTTTATTGGAAACACTCCTCACTACCTTAACCTTTTTTAGCCAAGGTTATATTTGAGGTACAGCTTGACTTCAACATTCAAAAGGGTCAAGTTCCATATTCGTCAGGGTGGGGAAGGGAACATTGGTTAGGGAGCAACCGCCTGCACATGAAAACAGGATTCAGGAGTAAACTACTTGTAACCTGATCCACTGGCTCAATCAGTTGCAGACTTTCTGTTTTGGAGTGAAGAGGGAGGGTTATTGAGGGAGAGCCAGAATTCCTTTCTCACAAGACACTTGTTAATGTGTGCTGTGTAAATGTAGTTATGGTCAGAATACTTGATTAAAACAGAAATCCTCAAGAGCTGTAGCATCTTCAAAACAATTTTCTTTTGCCCTTGTGGTGTAGCCAGTGCATATTAAGGCCAGAATTTCTTCCTGCCAGTTGTTTTCTACAAAGGATACTGTCAAAATGACAGTATCATCACACTATAGTATATGTTGTCATCATTTGGCCACTAAATGAACTAACCAAATGCAACCAAATCCTGTGCAAACTTGATAAGTCAGTAGCACTCAGACTGCAAGTGGACAACAATATCTTTTTTCTGTTCACTGAAACGTTGACCCTTGCCAACATACTCATATCCACAGTCTTATAATAGAGATTACTTTAGACATAACATACCAGTTTCACAGCATTCACAGTGTCTCCGGTAGTTTTGTGTCCTTTTGTAATCCCTGACTTCATGTATGGAATGGAGCCAGAAGCCAACATGCCAAAGAAAGAGTAGTAAGGAGATGGTGGAGGGTGTTAAGAGGTCATGTTGGCTAGGCAAAGCTCATACTCTGCGCTGGTTTACTCAGCTCTGAGATTCTTCAGTCCAACATTGTCCACCGCTGTGCTCCGCTAGCAACAGGTACGGCTAGGCTAACATCAGTCCTACCTTTACTCCAATCTCCATGGAGCTGTGGACAATGTTGATCCACATCCACCAAAAGGTTTACCCTCGAAAGAGTAAATTTAAACTAGGGCTGTGCGATATGATTATATACTGTATATCGGATGATAAGATAAAGACATCTGTGTTTCCTTTAAAACTCTTATCACTTATATTGAGATGTTGCAAAATACAATGTTTATGACAGTGTCTTTATGGCATTTTGGTGACAGCTTGCAGTCTACACATGCATAGATGGGATGGAACGTGTCCCTGCATGATCCAACACCTCTGCAAGAAGCAAGCCTGCAAATGACTACGGGGAGTGTTTACTAATTAGAGGCACAAAAGAATTATCAGCTGTTAAAGCTGAACACCTTAAGTAAAACCATAAAACAGGCTTTTGTCCACGTATATTAAAGAATCACAAAGATGGAAAGGGATTACAGCGGTCATTTCAACTGTCTTCATCTAGCTATCAGTGAGTATCTAAGTGTTTATAAATGCATTTTACTCATAGTAAATCATAGTCAGCTACGTAGGATTTAATGTATGAAACAAGCATATGTAATGTTCAGATGAATGTTAGTGCATAGTCGAAGTAAGCCTCGTTATATTTATTGTTTTTCAACCCAACATTAGGATGGGAGAGGGGAAAAAATTAGAGGAATAGTAATTAAGTATTATTACATCTTTAGATAAAAAGAGAAAATAAATGACAGATGAATTTTTACAATTGATTTTTTTTTACCTCCGCCAAGGGAGGAGGTAATGTTTCAGTGGCATTGGTTGGTTTGTCTTTTAGAAGAAGAAGCCATCTCTGTTGTCATTCAGTCCATACAGCCAATCATGTACAGTAGAACGAAATTACGTTTCTCCTATCTACAATGTTGATCACATGTCGAATCAGAGGGGTCGCTGCCATGCAAGGCACCGCCACAAACAACTTCTCCTTCCCCCATTCTATTATGCTGAGCACCAAGCTAGAAGGCAGGAAATACTATTTTTATATGGTCTTTGGTATGATCCAGCCGGGACTTGAACCCCCAACCTCCTAGTTGTAGGGCGGATGCTCTATCAACTTGTCATGATTCCCTGTGCGCTTTTATGCAGCGCACGAAGGAGAAGAGAGACAGATTTACGTGCAGGTTACACCACAAGCACATTTATTAAAGCAAACCCCAAAACAGTGTAGACATACAGAAAAATACAAAGGCTAGTAATTCACAAGGATCCACGGTGTAACGTGGTAAAACTAGAACTGTAGCGAAGCCATGGTGTGACATGGCAGAGACAGAAACAGTAATCCAGTAGAGCAGAAATGGCAATGAGCAAACTAAATACACATGCTGATGAGCTAATGATTGGGTCCACCTGAGCAAGGGCACAAAAGGAATAATCACAGAATAGCTGAATGTCAGGAGAGGGGGAGTGGTCTGGCTGGCAAACTGGCAGGCAACGCCAACACCAAGTGCAGACTGAACGAGCAACCTGCCAGCCTGTCAGCCAGCGAGCCAATACACAAAACACAGAAACAAACTAGAAATGGATGCAAAATAAGATATAACAGAGGTAAACTAAACCGTGACCAGGAAACAAGGAGGACCATATGATACTCAAAGGACAAAATAATGCACAAATAATCATGCCAACGTACAATACACAGATAAATAGACACCCAGAGGAAGGTCATGGAACTGAGCTCGAAGGACAAACTGGCTCTGTTCATGACACAACTTGGCCACCACTCCGGTGGTGTTACCAACATAACTCAAAAAGTTATGAACACATTTTGATGAAATTTTCAGGAAAGGTGTGTAATGGCATGGGGGACAGATGATTAGATTTTGGTGATGATCTGAGAGTGCATGCATCCACCAAGGGCTCTGTTTATATTTGTGCAGCAGGATTACACAACTACCACTGGATGGATTTGGATGAAATTTTCACCAGAGGTGGTTCTTGGGCTACAGAGGAACCCATTATATTTTGGTGACGATCTGAGAATGCATACCTCAGCCAACGCTGTTATTGTCTCACAGTGTGTTAGCAACAATACTCCAAAACTAAAGGACAGACTTTGATGTAATTTTCACCACAAGTGGCTGTAGGCCTACACACAAGCCAATTATATTTTGGAGGTGATCCATGAGAGGTGGAAGGAGCCTTGGCGGAGGTATGTACTCTCTGAGTGCTTGTCTTGTTTCAGTATGTAATTAAAAATGTTAAACATTCTATGTGGCTATTTTATCTAAACTATAGAATTTACAGAAAATATAGTATATCGGAATATATATTGTTCTCAGGATATAAGCTTACTTGTATGTGGATATGAAATTTTGGTCATACCACACAGCCCTAATTCAAACTATGCAAGGTGTCACCTATACCCCCCCCCCCCCCCCCGGATGTGGCACAAATAAAGCCCTGGTATTACTCCCATGAACTACAAAATCTTAATTAATACACTCTATTTCTAACACTTGTGACACTGTCTTTGACCAAATGATTACTTATTAGTTAAATATAAACAAATTGTTTGTTACTATAAATATTTTTAAATAGAAAAAAAATTCTAGAGTTTAATAGACTAAACACCTTCTTAATTTCTCTGGAAAAATATTTAATTAATTTATTTGAAATCAAATTGAGCTGGTGTATAGTTGTAGTCAGGGCTTGACATTAACTTTTTTGCTCACCAGCCACTGTGGCTAGTGGTTTTCCAAAGTTACTAGCCACTCAGCCTTTTTACTAGCCATAGTTTTGTAGTTGAAAAATTATGTTCAGTATGACAAAATTTGACTATCGCATGCTAAAACTTAGTTGAATTAGATGTACAACCATTTTAAACGTAATGACCCTTAAACATACTGTACATAAAATAGCAAGAGAAACACTGTTTAATTAGTTATTAACAGCAATAAATATTGTAAAACATTCAAGAAAAATATTTGCAATGTGAGAGTGAAGTAAAAGTAGATTAGGGGTCCGTCCCAATTCTCATTTCTACCTCTTCCCATTTCCCTTGGCCCTTGAAATCAAGGGCCCCTTGTTCTCATCAGGAAAAAAAAAAACTGATGAGAAAAATGTCTCAAATTTACACAAACCTTTGTAATCAGTAAATTAAAAGTAAAAAATTTACTAGAAATAAAGCTGTAAATTCACAGAGAATAATTTGGACCCCCCCCCCCCCCGGTGGGCCGTTGTGAGCCCGCGGGCCATATGTTTGACACCCCTGGAACAGCCCATTAAAAATACATAGTTAGAGAATTTACTTCCATGAAATAGCTGCATATCACAACATGTAAATGAATACGATAAAATAAAATAGCACAGATAAATGAAAGTTCACCTTAGAAGAAGCTTCATTTGTTCTTTACAGCAACAAATCAGTCACTTTTTCTCTGTGTGGTAAGAAAACTTACATTTGCACAACTGCGGACATTAAATGTGAGCTTCTTGCTCTAAAAATACTCATGTTTAACCACAGAGGTAGGAGCTGATGTTGGGGGCTACTCACCGCTCAGACCACGGGTGATCAGCAGTCCTGATGATCTGACCACTGAGAGCGACTACAGGTGTGTTCTGCTGGCTGCTGTCTGTTCGTCCACGGCGAGTTCACTTTGCAGCCAGTCTGGAGAAATGGCCATAGAGCCGGGCTCTGCTGTGGGCTCAATATGAGAAGTCGCAACCCACCATGGCATTTCTTCCCATCAGGTTGAGGTGTGAACTGGGGCAGGACAAGAAACCGACTCACGGAGCAGACTGTCCGCGGCTTTACAGTGGTCCAGCCCAACTCCGTCCACGGTGGCAGTGGCTCAATGAGCACACATTGTGTGCAGATAGTGCTTCTGGGAGTTGTAGCTTCATAGTCTCACATTGCAGATAGGTTTTATTTTATTTATTTTTAGATGCCGTCTAAAATAACTACGACCTGCCAAAGTGGCTAGTGGGAGTCGCTGTTTTACCCGCCATTGCTGAAAACTACCCGCCAGTGACAGGTGGGTGGATGTTAATGTCAAGCCCTTGTTGTAGTTGAGTGTGATCACTTTCAGAAGGACAAAAGTTTGTGTGAAACGAGACATTGTGAAGACACTACACACATGTATCTCCTGTGTACTTGACAGTAATCCTTTTTTTTTTTAATGTCTTGCAGCACTCAAGTGCATCTTCTCCCACTATCTCTCTGAGGGTTTTCTAGCACTGGTAGTCCTTCATAGAACAAATGTGCCTCTCCATGTGGCATTATCAAAGCAAAAATGCTAAATGGCTTATTGTATATGCACACAACGTGCACCCTCGTGAAGGACCTATGGTGTCAAGTCCTGCTAGTGTCACCCGTGCAATTTTCCTCTCTATTGACTTTTATGTTCTGCTGCAAGGTTGGTCATCGTGGTGGGAATATGTATGTATTCTAAATAAAGACAAGCGTGATTATCATAATGATATTCCTCTTCCAAGGTAAACAGCTTCCTGGCCCAGCAGAAGAGAAAATTGCTGTGTGAATGTACAGCGTTTTGACAGCTTATTTTTGACCATGCAATTCAGGCAGTTAGCATGAGGTATCATAAGTGTAAAGCGCTTTGAAAAATCCTCGCCGGGCTTGGATTGTGGTTGAGATCATATGATAACAGAAACTCGCTCTGGCTTGAGAAGCAATCCAGGGCCCAAAAACTACAAAAACACAATATTTACATAAATATTCCAATGCATGAGCCTGTATACACCCACATAAAAAATTTAAAAATGGAGGTGTTGCGTACCGCTTTCACTGAATACCTTATTCTTGAGGCTATGTGTTCATCACAACACAAACAAATGCTCACAAATAACAACACATGCATGTATACAGTACAGCTGAAATGAAAGACTCGTATCTCAGGGTTCATCCCTTTCCAGTTAAGGCCAATTATGACCACTATGAGAAAGTCGGCTTGGGATGGACTGAGGTGTGCGGGGCTGCACATCCAGCATCATCTCTTCTCACTCCAGCTCATGCATCAGAGCGGAATAGGAGATCATAACCCAGTAAAAGAAAGATGAGGAAAAGGTAAGAGAGCAGAAGGAGGTAAATCCTGAGAAGGTGGAGAAGCAGAGAATTAGAGAGACTAAGGAATGAGGAAGCAGACATATAGTAACTGTACATAATCTCCCTGCAGTTGCCAGCAACTTCAGTCAATTGTTATCAGCTTTCCTGCATTTAATGTCACCCTTGGGGGTAGGGAAGCTGCCCATGCATTATAAATGCTGCCCATTGACTTTAGTTAGTAAGCTTTCACTCCCTTCCGAATGAACAGCTTCTGACTGTCTATGATCGCTGAACTGATGATAGAGATGCAGTGTAATTCATCAAGCTCACATTCTGCATATAAAATATTTTGTTTTAATTCACATTTGTATTAGACAAATTGTTTACCTGCTCTGCCACGATAAGATACAGAAGTACATCACGTGTGATTCAAAAGCTTAAAAATCTACAGTAGCACTTTTATGTTGGTGAGTGGAGTTCACATCCAGCTACAGATCTTTGAGTTTTGCTTTACTTCAGCATTCCTGATACATTTCTTTTAGTCATTCATACATTTTCACAACTGCTTCAGATTGAAGTAGGAAAAGGTTAAGGGTTAGGTGAGGATAAGGGGGCTAAACCTCTCACACATTAAACCTCTCACCTCCCATTACGTCCTAAAGCCATCTCACTTGGAGTAGCTATTTTCACATCAACTGGGGGTTGCCTTTTTGAAACCAAAAGCATAATTCCTGTGGGTAAAAATACTATCAATTCAATTTCTGTTGGAAGATAGTCTCAGTTATTGCTACTGATTTCAAACAACACCTCTGGACCGCAATAGTAAAACTACTCTCCCATTTTTGTATAGGTCCCATTTGTATGACAAAAAAACCCCATAATAACATAAAAACACACTGAGTGTGCTTGGACAGCCGAACAATTCCTTAGGCTTTTTGTTGTCATACCAAAAATGGAATTTCTGAGCATTTTTCGACACATTGCCTTAGGTAATATGCATCCAAGTAAGTAATCCATGAATTTACGTCAGGTTTCCAAGCAGAACAGCACATTGTTATGAAATGATCAATCTTATTCACTTCTCCTGTCATTGGTTTTTAATGCAATGGCTGATCAGAATATGTGTCATCTCTTCTTTACAAGAGTTGCAATTTAGTGAAAGTCACGGTTTGTTATACTCGAAGTACAGTTTACCTGAGGGGGTGCAAAAGGAATCTTTATAAAGCTTGGTTATTTCTGTTTCTGAGAGCAGCTCATTTCAAAGTCCGTATAATCTATGAAATAGCTTCAAGTAGGCGAATAAGTACTAGCAGTACACATTACATACTTCACAGAGGAGTATGTAGATTACTTAAGGCTGTCTGGGCTTGTAAAAGATGCCACTATTTCAATACATTTTCTGTTCATTAGCCATATCTCCTTTGCCTTTGACTTTAGCATGCACATGCCAGCTTGTCAGTTACAGTGTCACAACCACAGGGTCATTCAATTTAGAGCCCTGCTCTGCCGATTAGGGCTTTTGTTGTGAGCAGCCATGACTACTGTAATGCGGGTGTTTGGGTCAGCGATGGGCACAATAGCTTAGTTACTCTCGCTGACTTCACCACTATTGCCTCTCCCTCTCTTTCTCAGCACATTTTCCACTCGGCTGATAAAATAAGCCACTCTTTGATGAGCTTTCAGTGGGCCATGGCGTTGTGCTTCAGTAAATGCTTTTATAAAGACACACCACAGGCTGTCGACTTGGATCAATCATACAGTGGCTGCATGCGTACATTGCTTTCTCACATGTGCTATTGTCTCTTAAAAGCAGGCAGTTTTGACACATATTCATAAGCAAGGGTAGTGTTTTTTTTTCTTTTTAACTTTTTTTTAAGGAGAAACTATAATACAGTGCTTTATATCCCCTCCTCTGCGGCACTCTTCTTTGAGGTTTGCTTTCCACCTTAAAACGGTACAAAACTTTTATGCTCAGGTAGCCAACAGTTGTAAAGCCAGCACAGATGGGAGATAGTGAATACAGCCAATCCAAACAAAGGAAGTTCATAAATTTGTTCGTCCTGTAATGTTAAAAAGTATATTTTAATGTGTATTTTTATTCCATGGATTATAACATCTTGCTCTGTAAGATGCAGCAGGCACATTTCTGATGTATTCTGATAGAGACACTGTTGAAGGAGTGATTGCTGCCTTCAGAATTTGACGTGTCATGCTAAACTAAGCTGAGTGATTAAATTCCCATTCCCAAATCTGTTTTTTTTTTCACACAACCCTGTCCAACATTAGTGTTTGTGTTTTATTTACTATTTATTTATTTTTTTAATCTCAACATACAGTGGTGTGAAAAAGTGTTTGCCCCCTTCCTGATTTCTCATTTTTTGTATCACACTTAAATGTTTCAGATCATCAAACAAATTTAATTAGACAAAAATAACACAACACAAAATGCAGTTTTTAAATGAAGGTGTTTATTATTAAGGGTAAAAAAAAAAATCCAAACCTACATGGCACTGTGTGAAAAAGTGATTGTGCCTCCCCCCCCCCCCCCCCGGTTAAAAACATAAATTAACTGTGGTTTATCACATCTTTGGAAAGCAGAGTTCAATTTCTCTAGCCACATCCATGCCTGATTACTGCCACACCTGTTCTCAATCAAGAAATCACTTAAATAGGACCTGCCTGACAAAGTAAAGTAGACCAAATGATCCTCAAAAGCTAGATATCATCCAAAGAATTTCAGGAACAAATGAGAAACAGTAATTGAGATCTATCAGTCTGGAAAATGTTATAAAGCCATTTCTAAAGCTTTGGGACTCCAGCGAACCATGGTGAGAGCCATTATCCACAAATGGCGAAAACATGGAACAGTGGTGAACCTTCCCAGGAAAATTACCCCAAGAGCGCAGCGATAACTCAGCCAAGAGGTCACAAAAGACCCCACAACAACATCCAAAGAAGTGCAGGCCTCACTTGCCTCAGTTAACCCCTTGACGCCTGTTGTCGCAAATTCGCATCAAACCGCTTCCGCTCCAAATGCAACCAAAATACCGTCTGTATTCCTCCACTTCCGGTTGGAGCACTTCCAACACATACCAAAGAACCTTTTGCAAGCATTAGTTTCTCGTAGGAACAGTCAGAGACGGAGCACCATCCATTTCCTGATTGCTAGGGTTAGGGTTAGGGTTTGGGTTAGGGTTAGGGTTAGGGTTATAGTTTGGCAGTCATGAGAGTTGAAAATACTGAAAACAACTTTGTTGCCTAACTAAAAGATTCTTCATACTTGAGATGGGAACAGGTGTTTTTTTTTACCATTTTTTTTTTACCATAGATGCCTGTTTTCGCTAATTTGCATCATACCTAAAATTATATCTATTTTATGTGCTATAGTCAAATTAACTTTCTCAACTTAATTTAGCATCTACTTGAAAGCAAAAACACAAGTGAATTTTTTTTTTCATAATTGGAAATAAATTCAGGCGTTAAGGGGTTAAGGTCAGTGTTCATGACTCCACCATAAGAAAGAAACTGGCTAAAAATGACCTGCATGGCAGAGTTCCAAGACGAAAACCACTGCTGAGCAAAAAGAACATAAAGGCTCATCTTAGTTTTGCCAGAAAACATCTTGATGATCCAAGACTTTTGGGAAAATACTCTGTGGACAGACGAGACAAAAGTTGAACTTTTTGGAAGGTGTGTGTCCCATTACATCCGCCGTAAAAGTAACAGCATTTCAGAAAAGGAACATCATGCCAACAGTAAAAGAAAAACAAAATGAAGACTTTGGAGTGACCTCGTCAAAGTCCTGATCTGAATCCGATTGGGATGCTGTGGCATGACCTTAAAAAGGCAGTTCATGCTCAAAAACCATCCAATGTGGCTGAATTACAACAATTTTGCAAAGATGAGTGGGCCAAAATTCCTCCACAGTGCTGTAAAAGACTCATTGCCAGTTGTCGCAAATGCTTGATTGCAGTTGTTGCTGCTAAGGGTGGCCCAACCAGTTATTAGGTTTAGGGGGTAATCACTTTTTCACACAGGGTCATGTAGGTTAGGATTTTTTTTTTCCCTTGATAATAAACACCTTCATTTAAAAACTGTATTTTGCGTTTATTTGTGTTATCTTTGTCTAATATTTAAATTTGTTTGATGGTCTGAAACATTTAAGTGTGACAAACATACAAAAACATAAGAAATCATAAGGGGGAAAACACTTTTTCACACCACTGTATATGGATGCTTTTGCAAAGTCTTATACTTTGTCTGGAAAAAAACACCGAAGATGCCCATCATGTTTATGCGTATTTGTAGGTATATGTACAGCGGGGAAAATAAGTATTGAACACGTCAACATTTTTCTCAAACATATTTCTGATGGAGCCATTGACCTGAGATTTTCACCAGTTATCAGTAACAACCCAAGTAAGCCATACATACAAAGAAATCAAGGCGACTGTGTCCACAAAACAAGTTATATTTAATAAAGTTGAAAGACACCGGGAATAAGTATTGATCACGCTTGGTGAAATTCATTTAATATTTAGTAGAAAAACCTTTGTTGGTAATAACAGCTTCCAGATGCCTCCTGTATGGAGAAACGAGGCGCAGGCATTGCTCAGGAGTGATTTTTAGCCCATTCTTCCACACAAACTGTCTTCAAATCTTGAAGGTTCCGTGGGTGTCTTCTGTGTACTCTGATCTTCAGTTTGTTCCATAGATTTTCAATTAGGGCTGTGTGATATGATGATATAATGACAATATAAAAAGGTCTATCATTTCATAGAATACTCTATCATTTATATCGTGATTTAAAATGCACATACGTTTATTCAGTAAAGCTCCTCACCACAACTTGTCAGCGCCCAGTCTTTCCCGAACAGGTGTGTGGGGTGGGTGAAACAGATATGTTTCACCCACCCCATATATACTTATTTTATATAGATATATATAGATATATACATATATAGATATACAGTATACTTATTTTCCCCGCTGTAAATGTACTTACATTCAAGTGTGTTACACTATTATGTATTTTGTATGCACATATGCAAACATCTGTAATCACTGACTGCATCATGTTTGATTTCAGACTTTTGCCAGATAATTACAGTGTGGAGGTCAGCTCATTTATGTGTATGCTCTGAACCACAACCAAGGCATGTGGGAAAATTTTCAGAATTGCACGCACAAAAATACAATGGTAATATGCATCAGCTTATTGTAAGTCCATGGTTGTTCTTCTCACCATTTTCACTGTTAGACATGGGGAAAAAATATGTCAAAGGGCATAAATTTTCTAATGAAGAATCACAGTGTTACACTCAGCGTCACTGTCAGGCGTGGTCAGAAATATGGTTTTCTGCTGTACACTCAACAGTGATGTTCAGAACACTGTACCAAATGAATCACTTTTGGGGTGTGAAATCAAATTCAGGTGCAAGTTCATGGCAGGGAATGCTGGATAGTCACGCTGTGTTTCATCTCTTCGTAATTTGGAAAGCACTCCTTTTGCCAAGGGAATTGAAAAATAGAGTACAGTGGATATTGTGACAAAGAAAGGAGCCAGTTCTGTCTCTGTTAATGCAACAGAGTTGCTACATATACATTCTTCCTTTTGCACTTGTGCATTTAGCGATTGGCAATCATTTACTAGCAGACACAGTATCTAGTGATCCTGGCCAACTTATTTGGCACTTCAGTAACATTTTTCACCCACAATGTCTTATTTCCTCTTCCCTAAATTATTGAATATCATGAACAGCCTGTGAAAAGTTAAAAAGTGGATAATGTGATACAGAATTAATCATCTTCTGGTTCATTACATTATAGTGTTTCAACAGATACTTTCTCAACATGCAAATGATTTTTCTCCCAAAAAGTGGCTTTTATAGTTATGCTTAGTAATATGAACCAAGGCTTCAAGCTAAAATTCTTAAATAAATTAATACAAATTTAAATGCCTTACTGACAAAAAAAAAAAAGATAACTACCATTCTAGTATACTTTAGGACCAGCAATATATGCTTTCATTAAAATGCATCCTGGCATGAGAGGCAGCTTTCTAAGATCGTGGATCATCATAGTGCCTCAACACTATTGCAAGTCTGTGTTTGCAGTTAATAGCAAGTACAGTAGATGGACACCAATCTTGGGGTCAATCTTTCAAACACAACATAATTTTGACACAATGAAATATCTTCTATCAACATGAGAACAAAAAACCATCTCACTAAAATAGTCCACTTCATTTTTTATTATTCAGTGCATGAGTTTAAATACCTGGGGTCAACCATCCAATGCAATGGAAAATGCACAAGAGAGGTGAAGAGGAGAGTACAGGCAGGGTGGAGTGGATGGAGATGAATGTCAGGGGTGATTTACAACAGAGGCATAGCAGCGAAAATGAAAGGGAAGATTTACTAGATTGTAGTGCAATCTATGATGTGTCAATTGGAGACGGTGGCACTGACAAAAAGACAAGAGATTCTCATTGGAAGTGACTAGGAGGGACAGGATTAGAAATGAGTATATCAGAGGGACAACTCGGGTTAAATGGTTTGGAGACAAAGTAAGGTCAGCAAGGCTGAGATGATTTGGACATGTGCTGAGGAGGGATAGTGGACATATTAGACAGAAGATGATGAAGATGGAGCTACCAGGCAGGTGGAAAAGAGTAAGGCCACAGAGAAGATTCATGGATGTAGTGAAGGAAGATGTGGAGAGGGTTGGAAGAAGATAAAAAAAAAAAAATGTTTTCAAATTGTGGAGTAATGGAGTAATCTATTGCTGTATTCCAATGTAAGCGAGAATTTGGAAATTACCTGTCAGAAGTTTACAAAGGGAAGGGAACCCAGGGACGTCAGATTTCAAACTCTGAAAGACAGACAGCCCTCACCACCCCAAGATCAAAATCCAAGATGGCTGAACCCATGGTGAACCGACTGCAAACATTAGGCGGAAGCTGACAATCATTTTTTTTGTTGAAAGTCTACAATTTATGAGCACTTCTGTTTTATGTCTCTTCTACTCAGTCATACACACATTACTGCCCAACTTCAGTCTCTTTGTATGTCATTACATGTTTTATATGGAAATTACTAGGGATGCACAATAGTACAATTTTTTTCAAAAGTTTTTTGGCAAACATCAATATGCCGATAGTTAAAACTAGTCATTGCTGATTGCCGATACTGATATATACACATAATTTTTTCCTCCCTATTTACATCTCCTTTGTCTTACAGTGATGATTAACTGGAATATAAAAAAAAACATTCCCCAAGGAAAATAAGACAACTACTGCAACAAAATATGAAAATAAATGCACTACTCACAAAAAGTTAGGGATATTCGACTTTCAGGTGAAATTTCATGATACACCTAAAATGCACTAAAACCTTTACAGGTGAACTTAATTTGCCCTTCTCTACCATTTTAAATGTACATTTCCTACTGTTCAGTGTTTCAGTAGTTTTTACATAACTTGCTGTTCCCTAACAAGGTGTTTAATGGCAAAATTCACAACAGGTGTTTTATCCATGAATCGACCAATAAATTTTCTGGTTCAATTAGAAGTGGTATTTAAACAGTCCTCTTCATCATGCTGTTCACATTTTGACATCATGAGACCAAGATGATGGCTAACGATCAACAGTACCTTGCCAATGTGAGGCTTCAAACAGGATGTTCTCAGAGGGAAGTGGTCACTGAGCTTAGTGTCATTAGCAGGTTGCAACAGAGATACAGAGAGACTGGAAGAGTCACAGAAAGGCATAGAAGTGGATGTCCTTTGGCCACATCCCACGCTGATGACCGCTTCATTGCACAGTGCCCTGTGGAACTGGATGATGAATGCCACTCAACTCCAGGCACATGAGAGGTGAGAGGCACCCAAGTGTCACATCAGACTATTCAAAACCATTTACATCAGCGTGGTCTGTGTGCTAGACAACCTGCAAGGGTACCTGACCACACCACCAGGTACAGGCATCATCATTTGCATGGGCCAGGGAGCATTTATGCTGGACAAGGGACCAGTGGGCCTCAGTGCTGTTCTCTGTTGAAAGTCGATTCATGTTGAGCAGAAATGATGGCCGCCAACAATGTTGAAGACGTCAAGGAGAGCGCTATGCATCAGCCGCTGTTCTCACCATGTTACAGTCTGGACAGGTGTGTCCAGCCAATACAGATCAGCCTTACACCTTGTGAATGGTACAGTGACAACCTGATACTACCTGAATAACATCATTAATGCAGTCATTGTGCCCCTGCATGAACAACACAGGCCCAATTTCATGAGGGAGGATGTGGAGGTAGTGGAGGACTACAAATACCTGTTTGTCATGATCAGCAACGGACTGGACTGGAAATCTAACACCGATGCCGTGTACAAGAAGGAGATGAGCAGACTCTACTTCCTTAGGAAGCTGAGATCCTTCAGCGTGTGCAACAGGATGCTGGAGCTTTTCTACCAGGCCATTGTCGCCAGCGCCAGCTTCTTTTCTGCTGTCTGTTGGGGTAGCAGAAACAGAGCCAGCAACACCAACAGACTTGACAAGATTATCAAGAGGGCTGGCTCTGTGATTGGTCTCAGGCTGGAGACCTTTGAGACTGTGGTGGATAGGAGGACACTAAACAAATTGCGATCCATCATGGACAATCCTGATCACTCCCTCCACCACACACTGGGTAGACAGCGGAGCACTTTCTCCAGCAGACTGCTGCAGCTTCGCTGCCCAACAGTTAAGTACAGGAAATCTGTCCTGCCACGTGCCATTTCACTGTACAATAACTCACTCTGATGTTGAATTCTGGCCATAACTATGCTGCCATACTGCACCTTGCAGTCTCATTGGTACCTCACATTTCACCCTGCATCTGATAGTCCTGCATTATACAGCGGGTATGATTCATATATCTACAGTATACAGGTCATCATCTATTCATCTATGATTTATGTATATAAGTTATTTAGGTAATTTTACTTTCCATGGGTGATCCCTTTGTGTATTATGCTGTTTGTGTTTCTGTCGTTTTGGTCATCTACTGTCATGCTGCTGTTACACTAATTTCCCAGTTTGGGATCAATTAAGTACATCTGTCTATTTATCTATCAATCTATATAACAGTTCTCCAGCTTATCGAGGTCACATCATTAGGGAATGGCTGCTGGAGGCTGGGGTACCTCAAATGGAGTGGCCTGCACTTTCTCCAGACCTGAATCCCATAGAAAACCTATGGGATCAGCTGAGTCGCCGTGTAGAGGCTTGTAACTCTGCACCCCACAACCTCAATGACCTGAGGGCCGCCCTTCAAGAAGAGTAGAATGCCATGCCTCAGCAGACAACAAGTCGACTTGTGAACAGCATGAGACATCATTGTCAAGCTGTAATTGATGCTCAAGGGCACATGACAAGTTATTGAGACACTGACATATTTTGTTGTGGTATACCCACCACTGTTGTTGGCTTTTGTTTCAAGAAATTGATTGAGATGAAATTGAAATTGTTTGACTCACCATTGCATGCTTCTACTTAAACGCCCTTCTTTCATGATATAATATCACTGTAGCATGAACTTTTTACATTTTCCATAAATTTCACCTGAAAGTCAAATATTCCTAACTTTTTGTGAGTGGTGTATGTGTTATGTATTTTCAGACAAATGTGCAAGGTGAGGGAGGCTGTGTATCCCTTTATAATATTAAAATATACACAGTTCAGTGCGTTATCTCCTCATATATATATATATATATATACAGTATATATATATATATATATAGATAGACCATCCCCCCACCCTGTGGAAAACCTCCAGCTGGCTAACGACCTAAACAGCTTTTACTGTAGGTTTGAAAAGAACATACAGTTCTCACCTCCCACCCACACAAAAGGATTATCTGCAGCCCCAGGAACTCCATCCCTCCTCCACTCTGACCTCCCACCAGCACTAACGATCTGTGAAGAGGAGGTGCGCTGGGTCTTTCAGAGACAAAAGATCAAGAAGGCTGCAGGACCTGATGGTGTGTCTCCGTCCTGCCTGATAGTCTGCTCCAACAAGTTGGCCCCCATCTTCACCCAGATCTTTAATAGATCACTGGAGCTGTGTGAAGTGCCTTCCTGCTTCAAACGCTCCATCATCATTCTAGTTCCCAAGAAACCCTCTGTTACAGGATTAAACGACTACAGACCTGTTGCCTTGACCTCTGTGGTCATGAAATCCTTGGAGAGATTGGTGCTGAACCACCTGAAGGTCGTCACAGGTCCCCTGATGGACCCACTGCAGTTTGTCTACCGGTCAAACAGGTCAGTGGATGATGCAGTGAATATGGGACTACACTACATCCTGCAACACCTCGACTCCCCAGGGACGTACGCCAGGATCCTGTTTGTCGACTTCAGCTCAGCGTTCAACACCATCATCCCAGGCATTCTTCATCAGAAACTCCTCCAGCTCAAGGTGCCCCCCTCCACCTGCCAGTGGATCTCCAGCTTTCTGACTGACAGGTGGCAACAGGTGAAGCTAGGGAGATTTACATCCAGCTCCCGAAAAATTAGTACTGGCGCCCCCCCAAGGATGTGTCCTTTCCCCACTGCTCTTCTCCCTCTACTCCAACGACTGCACCTCAGAGGACCCTTCGGTGAAGCTCCTGAAGTTTGCGGACGACACCACAGTCATCGGTTTGATCCGGGATGGCGATGAGTCTGCATACAGGCGGGAGGTGGAGCAGCTGATCCTCTGGTGCGGCCAGAACCATCTTGAACTTAACCCAGCCAAAACGGTGGAGATGACTGTGGATTTCAGGCGACACCCTCCTTCATTCCCCCCACTCACCATCCTCAACAGCACAGTGTCCACTGTGGACTCCTTCAGGTTTCTGGGTACCACAATCTCTCGGAACCTGAAGTGGTCCTCCCATATAGACACTGTCCGGAAAAAGGCCCAGCAGAGGTTGTTTTTTCTGGGTCAGCTCAAGAAGTTTGATTTGCCTCAGGAGCTGCTGGTTGTCTTCTACACCGCCATCATCCAATCTGTCCTCTGCTTTTCCATCACTGTCTGGTTTGGATCTTCCACTAAACAGGACAAGACCAGACTGCAGCGGATCATTAAGTCTGCGGAGAGTATCATTGGTACCGACCTACCCTCCATTGAGAACTTATATCGGTCCATAACCAGGAGACGGGCGGGAAACATCTGTGCTGACCCGTCACACCCCGGTCACAAACTGTTTGAACTTCTATCTTCTGGTTGTCGTTACAGATCACTGAAGGTCAAAACCACCCGTCACAGGAACAGTTTCTTTCCTCAAGCCATCACTCCGATGAACTCCTAACATTCACCTTGTCCTACCTGTTGCTGTACTCATAACTTTTCATCCATTCTTACATTGCACATAACTCTCACACTGCTTTTTACTTCATTCACATTATATCACTGAATCTGAGTTCACATTGAAATACTGTATGACTGTATATTTTTTCATGTATTTCTGCAAAGTGTGGATAGTCTGAGTAAATAACTGCATATATTCCTGTATATATTTGCATCCTTTTATAGAAACGTGGACAGACTGTAATTTACTGTACATACTCTGTTGTCATTGAATCCTTATTTAAACCTTATTTAAATCCTCCACCTGAACGAGAGCAAGTTTTTAGCCAAAGTCAAATTCCTTGTATGTGTTGTGCACACTTGGCCAATAAAGCTGATTCTGATTCTGATTCTGATATTTTGCACTTAATATGCTTGTCAAAACCGGGTCTGCTGCTTGTCAGTACCTGCTAAGACATAGTTGAGTGCTAAATTAGCATTAGCATCTGGACCGCTGTTACCACAGCAACAGAAAACTCCTGTGGCAGACAGAAAAGTATACATTTAATTGCCAGCTGCTCCAGGACCAGTGAGCGGTACTTAACGATGACCACAGAGTTTGTAAACAAGCCTTTATTCACATATATGCAAATTCCACTTCCACAACTCTTATGAGATTCCTCTGTCCTGCCACTTCGGTGTGGTTAGCAGCGTGCTAGCTCAACCGTGGCATCTATGATCTTTGGGTGTAGCCAGATTTGACTGATGATCATTGCAGAGCTGTCTTCTATAGTTGGTTGGATTATATATCCAGTTTTAATTCATCAATCTTGTTTCCAAGGGGCCACATTCACGACAAAAAGGCTAGGCAGTGTTGGTCTGTTTGGAGCCCTCTTAGCCACGCCAAGTAGCCAGACTGGCTACGCCGCTTCTGTTTATGCTGTCGCCTCTGTTTCTGGAGAACGTAAACACTGGAGCCATTATGGGAACTTGGCCTATTTTCCCGATGTGTAGTAATTCGTCTCTGCTGTAGAAGATGTTTGATATACTTAAACAGTGCTTAATCACGAAAAGTAATACAAATAACCACACAAACAGCATTGCTTGAGGGAATGCAGAGCTGCAGCATGAGTGTGAGGAGGCAGCCATGTTAGTTGATACACTTGCCTGCCATAATGACTTCAGTCCCTCACGCCGAGAGAAAAGTGTAACGTCACCATCAGAGTGTCACTCAAGACTGTCTGCTATAATATTCCATTGGCTATAAATATTAATTTTTGCCGATGGCCAATAAATAATTTTAAATGCTTTATCAGCCGATGCTGATATATATCGTGCATCCCTAAAAATGACCACATACTGCATTGTTTTAAGTTGGTGTTCTCTAAAAGTGGCTAACAGCAGAGTTTTTACTTGCTCTTCTGTTGGAACGCAGTCAACAAAGAAGTGACATTCCTACCTACCTACAGTAGTGCTTGAAACTTTGTGAACTCTTTGATTTTCAACATTTCTGCATTAATATGACCGAAAACATCATCAGATTTTCACACAAGTCCTAAAAGTAGATGAAGAGAACCCAGTTAAATAAATGAAACAAGCATATTTTATTTTTTCATATTGAGGAAAATGATCCAATATTACATACAGTATCTGCGAGTGGCAAAAGTTTGTGAACCTATGGATTAGCAGAAAATTTGAATGTGAAATTGGATTCAGTTGTTTTCAATCAATGGGATAACAATCAGATGTGAGTGGGCACCCTGTTTTAGGTGTTTATTTTTGTTTGTTCATTAGCAAGTTTGGACTCCACCAATCCACAGTAAGACAGATTGGTCTTAAAGTTCCTCCATTTCTGCACATTGTTACAGTCCTCAGGAATGGTCGACCAACTAAGATCACCCCAAGAGCAGGGCATGTAATAGTCTGTGAGGTCACAAAGGACCCCAGGGTAACTTTTAAGCCACTGAAGGCCCCTCTCACATTGACTAATGTTAATGTTCATGAGTCAACCATTAGGAGAGCACTGAACATCAATGGTGCACATGGCAGGATTGCAAGGAGAAAGCTACTGCTCATCTGCAGTTTTCTAAAGATCACGTGGACAAGCCTGAAGACTATTGGAAAAATGTCTTGTTGACAGATGAGACCAAAATACAACTCTTTGGTTTGAATGAGAAACGTTACGTTTGGAGAAAGGAAGACACTGAATTCCAGCATAAAAACCTTATCCCATCTGTGAAACATGGTGATGGTAATATCATAGATTCGGCCTGTTTTGCTGCATCTGGGCCAGAACAACTTGCCATCATTGATGGAACAATAAATTCTGAATTAAACCAGCAAATACTAAAGTAAAATGTGAGGACATCTGTCCATGCACTGAATCTCAAGAGAAAGTGGGGCATGCAGCAAGACAACAATCCTAAACACACAAGTCGTTCTACCAAAGAATGGTTAAAGGAAATGTGTTGGAATGGTTGTCAAAGTTCTCACCTTAATCCAATTGAGATGTTGTAGAAGGACCTGAAGCGTCAGTTCATGCGAGGAAGTCCACCAACATCCCAGAGTTGAAGCTGTTCTGTACAGAGGTATGGGCTAAAATTCCTCCAAGTCAATGTGCAGGACTTACAGTGGTGTGAAAAAGTGTTTTTCCCCTTCCTGATTTCTCATTTTTTTTGTATGTTCGTCACACTTAAATGTTTCAGATCAAACAAATTTAAATATTAGACAAAGATAACACAAGTAAACACAAAATGCAGTTTTTAAGTGAAGGTGTTTATTATTGTTTTTTCTTTGTCTTTGCGTTTACTTCCGGCGCCACTCGAGTAGGCTGCCTTTTTGCAACAGTGGATCAATTTCTTCCTATTTCTATTTACTATCTGGCTTCTTTTGCTAATCTTTCTGATCCGGCGACACCTTATCCATCACGGACGGACACGGATTGCCCAAATGTCTCCTGAGCCGGCAGACGAAGCCACTGTTTTTAGCAGGATACGTTACAGCAGAAACCAGCTGTTAGCACTTAGCCGGACCAAGATGCAAGACTTCAACATACCAGGTGAAATAAGACAGAAACGACATGGATGCCGTGCTGGAGCAAGATGGCGGGCGAGAAATATAAGGTACAGACCCGTCCTTCCATCCATTATTATGGGGAATGTACGATCGCTACTCAATAAGACTGACGAGCTAGCGGCTATCTCCCGCTACGAGAGCGTCTTCAGAGAGATTAGCATGATGTTGTTTACTGAGACATGGCTAACAGATCTAGCAACAGATGCTAACATCGAACTGGAGGGTTTCCACGCAATACGGGCAGACCGGACACCAGACAGTGGGAAGGCAAGGGGCGGAGGAGTGATAATGTATGTCAATAACAGCTGGTGCAGACCGGGACATATTACGGTTAAACAACAACACTGCAACAAAGACATTGAGCTGCTAGCTGTTAGCATGCGGCCTACCTATCTCCCGAGGGAATACTCACACGTGATCTGCATTGTTATTTATGCAAATCCGACGGTGAACGCGGGGACAGCGCGTGACGCCATTCACTCAGTAACTGGCAGGCTGCTGACAGAACACCCAGATGCTCTTCTCCTCATCTCAGGTGATTTCAACCATATTTCACTGTCCCCCATTCTGCCCACGTTCACCCAGTATGCCACATGCCACACTAGAGACAATAAAACACTGGACTTATTCTATGCAAACACTAAGGAGGCGTACACCTCATCACCACTCCCCCCACTCGGGAGATCGGAACACAACTTGGTTCATCTCCTGCCGGTGTACAAACCCCTAGTACACAGACAACCTCTGGTTATGCGCATGATGAAGTTATGGTCTGAGGAGGCAATGGACGCTCTAAAGGACTGTTTTGAAACCACTGCCTGGGAGCAGCCCTGTGATCCACATGGTGAGGACATCGATGGCTTCACTCACACCATCACGGACTACATCAACTTCTGTGTGGACAACACCGTACCCACCAAGACCATACGGTGTTGCTTGAACAACAAACCCTGAGATTAAAACACTTCTGAGAGAGAAGAAGAGGATCTTCAGGTCGGGGAACAGGGAGATGCTGAAGTCCGTACAGAGGGAGCTGAGAAGGAGGATCAGAGAAGGCAAGGACAGCTTTAGGAAGAAGATGGAGGACAAGCTGCAACAGAGCGACATCGGCGGGGTCTGGAGAAACCTCAAAACCATCTCTGGGCTCCAGAATAGCATCTCCCAGGCCATGGGGGGCAGGGAGTGGGTGAACAATCTGAACCTGTTTTTTAATAGGTTTGACCAACTGCCCTTCCCCCCCGACTGCACACCAACTACTGCTGCCTCTAAAATCATCGAGACCTGCTGTCCACACTCCACCCCACCAGCACCCCCCCCACTCCCAGCACACAGCCCCCCAACCTGACCCTCACTAAGACCCAGGTGAGGACGGAGCTGAGGAAGATCAAGGCGAGGAAGGCCTTGGGACTGGATGGCATCAGCGCGAAGCTCCTCAAGTCCTGTGCAGACCAGTTGTGTGATTGTGGAGCACATCTTCAACCTGAGCCTGAAGCTGGGGAGGGTACCACAGTTGTGGAAAACATCTTATGTGGTACCTGTACCAAAGACTTCCCACCCCAAAGACCTGAACAGCTACAGACCAGTGGCCCTGACGTCTCACATGATGAAGACCCTGGAGAGACTGCTCCTTGCTCACCTCCGCCCCCTGGTGGGGCCAGCGATGGATCCACTCCAGTTCGCCTACCAGCATGGCATTGGGGTGGAGGATGCAGTGATCTTCCTCCTTCACCATTCCCTGTCCCACCTGGAGAAGCCCGGGAACGCGGTGAGGATCATGTTCTTTGACTTCTCCAGTGCTTTCAACACCATTCAACTGATGATCCTGAAGGACAAGCTGCTGTGCGCAGGGGTGGACCAGCACCTGTCATCATGGATCCTGGACTACCTCACTAACCGGCCACAGTTTGTGAGAATCTGGGACTGTGTGTCCGACACGATCATTGGTAGCACGGGGACCCCCCCAGGGAACGGTTTTGGCTCCCTTCCTGTTCACCCTTTATACTGCGGACTTCTCACACAACACAACACACTGCCATCTACAGAAGTTCTCTGATGACTCTGCGATCGTCGGCCTCATCTCCAACGGAGATGAAGCTGAGTACAAAGGACTTCAACCAGGACTTCGTGGACTGGTGCCATCGGAACTGCCTCCAGATCAACGCGAGGAAAACTAAGGAGCTGGTGGTGGATTTCCGCAGGCAAGGACAACCCCTCACAGCACCAGTAAACATCCAGGGAACAGACATTGAGATGGTGACATCCTACAAGTACCTGGGTGTTCATCTGAACAATAAACTAGACTGGTCACACAATACCGACGCACTCTACAAGAAGGGACAGCGCAGGCTGTTCCTACTGAGGAGGCTCAGGTCTTTTGGTGTACAAGGGGTGCTCTTGAAGACATTCTACGACATGGTGGTGGCATCAGCCATCACTTTTGGATTGGTCTGCTGGGGCAACGGCATTACAGCAGCTGATAGGAAGAGACTGAACAAACTAATCAAGAAAGCTAGCTCTGTCCTGGGGAAACACCTTGACCCAGTGGAGGAGATAGGGGAGGGAAGGATGGTGGCTAAACTGTCATCTCTGCTGGAGTCCGAGTCCCACCCCATGCAGGACATACTGAATGCACTGAGGAGCTCATTTAGCAGTAAGCTACCTGTACATCATCGTAGGTGCACGACCGAGAGGTTTTGCAGGTCCTTCCTATCTACGGCTGTCAGACTGTATAACCTAAGCAGGGCTGCTCGCAGGGATAGCAAAAAAACATGACGACCTAATAGTATTGAATGCAAAAGACGCAACAGACTTACACAAATGGTCCCCTCCAGTATACATGTATACTGGAGGGTAGCTGCAACTAGGACAATATCAGTCGCTATGGAGGGTGACGATATGTATGGGTACATATAAGATAAGATAAGATAAGATAAGCCTTTATTAGTCCCACAACGGGGAAATTCCAGGATTGCAACAGCACAGGGATAGCAACACTCAGAGCAACAATCAGAAGGCAAGAAAAAAAAACAAGCAAGCAAGAGCAGCTAATATACATATGTACATATTACTATAAAATATATACTATATACACACACACACACACAGACACACAGTGCAGAGCATTGTAGCTGGATGGAATAAATATATGAATATATGAACACACAGTGCAGAGCATTGTAGCTAGATGGAATAAATATATAAACACCCACAGTACGGAGCATTGCAGCTAGGTGGAATAAATATGCAAGTATATAAACACACACAGTGCGGAGCAATGTAGCTAGATGGAATAATATGTAGATATATAAAAACACAGTGCGGAGCATTGTAGCTAGATGGAATAAATATATAGATATATAAATATAAACACACCCAGTGCTGAGCATTGTAGCTAGATGGAATAAATATGTAAATATATAAACACACACAGTGCAGAGCATTGTTGCTAGGTGGGATGAAACAGCATAACCGTCTATTTAGTTATCCTACATGGTATGATTATGTGCCCATACATATTCTCACCCTCCATAGCGACCGGTATGTTCCTAGTTGTATGCCGGAGAGGACCATTGTGTAAGTCTATTGCATCTTTTGCATTCAAAAAAAACCCAAAACTATTAGTTTGTTACGTCTTTTTGCTATCTCTGCGAGCAGCCCTGCTTAGGTTGTACAGTCTGACAGCCGTTGGTAGGAAGGACCTACGAAACCTCTCGGTTGTGCACCTGGGATGATGTAGTCTGCTGCTAAATGAGCTCCTCAGTGCATCCAGTATGTCCTGCATAGGGTGGAACTCGGACTCCAGCAGAGATGACAGTTTAGCCACCGTCCTTCTCTCTCCTATCTCCTCCATCGGATCAAGGCGCTGCCCCAGGACAGAGCTAGCTTTCTTAATCAGTTTGTTCAGTCTCTTCCTATCGGCTGCTGTAATGCCACTGCCCCAGCAGACCACTCCAAAAGTGATGGCTGATGCCACCACCGTGTCATAGAATGACTTCAGCAGCGCCCCTTGTACACCAAAAGACCTGAGTCTCCTCAGCAGGAACAGCCTGCGCTGTCCCTTCTTGTAGAGTGCGTCAGTATTGTGTGACCAGTCTAGTTTATTGTTCAGATGAATACCCAGGTACTTATAGGATGTCACCATCTCGATGTCTGTTCCCTGTATATTTACTGGTGCTGTGAGGGGCTGCCCATGCCTGCGGCAGTCCACTACCAGCTCCTTAGTTTTCCTCGCGTTGATCTGGAGGCAGTTCCGATGGCACCAGTCCACGAAGTCCTGGATAAGCCCTCTGTACTCAGCTTCATCTCCGTTGGAGATGAGACCAACGATCGCAGAGTCATCAGAGAACTTCTGTAGATGGCAATGTGTTGTGTTGTGTGAGAAGTCCGCAGTATAAAGAGTGAACAGGAAGGGAGCCAGCACCGTTCCCTGGGGGGCCCCCGTGCTACTGATGATCGTGTCGAAAACACAGTCCCGGGTTCTCACAAACTGAGGCCGGTTCGTGAGGTAGTCCAGGATCCATGATGACAGGTGCTGGTCCACCCCTGCGCGCAGCAGCTTGTCCTTCAGGATCATCTGTTGGATGGTGTTGAAAGCACTGGAGAAGTCAAAGAACATGATCCTCACCATATTCCCGGGCTTCTCCAGGTGGGACAGAGAACGGTGAAGGAGGAAGATCACCGCATCCTCCACCCCAATGCCATGCTGGTAGGCGAACTGGAGTGGATCCATCGCTGGTTCCACCAGGGGGCGGAGATGAGCAAGGAGCAGTCTCTCCAGGGTCTTCATCAAGTGGGACGTCAAGGCCACCGGTCTGTAGCTGTTCAGGTCTTTGGGGTGGGAAGTTTTTGGTACAGGTACCACACAAGATGTTTTCCACAGCTGTGGTACCCTCCCCAGTTTCAGGCTCATGTTGAAGATATACGTCACAATCCCAATATCCATACCATGTAGGGTAACTAAATAGACGGTTATGCTGTTTATTCCATCTAGCTACAATGCTCCGCACTGTGTGTATATATATTCATAGATTTGTGTGTACATATGTATATTCACTGCTCTTATTTTCTTATCTTCTAAATTATTGCTCTGAGTGTTGCTATCCCTGTGCTGTTGCAATCCTGGAATTTCCCCATTGTGGGACTAATAAAAGCTTATCTTATCTTATAACACAAGTAAACACAAAATGCAGTTTTTAAATGAAGGTGTTTATTGTTGTGTTTTCTTTGTCTTATATTTAAATTTGTTTGGTGATGTGAAACATTTAAGTGTGACAAACATATAAAAAAAAATGAGAAATCAGGAAGGGGGCACTTTTTCACACCACTGTATCACTGTAATTTCCCCATTGTGGGACTAATAAAATCTTA
This sequence comes from Pholidichthys leucotaenia, assembly GCA_020510985.1. Lineage (NCBI taxonomy): Eukaryota > Metazoa > Chordata > Actinopteri > Cichliformes > Pholidichthyidae > Pholidichthys > Pholidichthys leucotaenia. The sequence continues at coordinate 183,720,141 of CM035836.1, read as the reverse complement.
TCTTACAACAGTTACTGGAAATGTTTAGTTGCAGTTATTGCGACAACAGGAGTCACACCACATACTGAAATCAAAGGTTCCCAAATTTTTGCTACTCATAGATATGTCATATTGGATCAGTTTCCTCAATAAATAAATGAAAAATGATAGAATATGAAAGAATTTTTTTATTCAACAGCTGAATAGTCTAGCTTTGTAAAATATATCTTTAAAAAAATGAATGAAATTGCTCTATTGTAATTTTTTACCCAGTTCATTTAGAAGAAGAAAAAAAAAACACAAAACCAATAATTCAGTTTTGAGCACAGAATTATTTAACCAGCTTGTAATTTTCATTAATAAAACAAACACCTGTGCAAATCTACATATGCAAATTCATCTGCAGTTTCGAGCATCCTTGCAGACCTTAATGAGCCATTTCATGTGGCTGATTGACAGGCTGTATGCCCCCAGTGAAAGAGCTGTCAATTGAAACAAGGATTAAAAAAAATCTTTCAAGGAGGTAATTGCACATGAAGTGTGGGAAAAAAATGTTGGTTATTACTGATCAGCTGTTTCTAAAAGAAGCAGACAAAAGAAGAGGTCAAATGTCAGGACAAAATTGAAAGCTGTGTGCCTTGGAATTAGAAAATGCACAACAAAAACAATGTCACACTGAATTGTAAGACATCAGCTGAAGGAAATGGGATTTACAAATAGAAAAAAACCACTGTAAACCATGATTAACACTTAAATAGAAGAAAACAAGGTCACAGTGGGCTATAAAGAAGCGCTCACGGACTGTGGATGATTGGATGAAAGTGACATGGGGTTGCATGCAAAGGACCAGGGGAGAGGGCAGTCTTGTTTTCTCATGTCATTAATTGAAAGTAGGCTTTCTGATAAGTCATTTCTCAGGATGATAACATATCTGGGCACAGAGCAAAGAGTGTAAAACACTTTTCTTTGCAACAAACTTATCAACTCAATGGCAAGGCTATGGTTTGAATCACAATCTGACTGAACAACAATCTCAAATTTATGGTGTAAATTGAGGAAAATGGTCCATGACAAGACTTTTTTTTAAGGTCTGTTTTTAAAATATGATTTAGATTTGATTTTTCCCCCTGCAAATTAAACAGCTGAATGAACATCCTGGAGAGTGGTGATTCCGTATTTTTCTAGGGGTGGCAACTTCCACCCTGCAGGGAAATAAGAAGTTTCTTGTTTCAGATGCAGCTATAGGAAGGTGCCAGGAACAGATCAGAGTCGAGGCATTGACAGAGTCTTGGTCGAAGTTGATGCCAAGTAAAGTGCGGAATCATTTTTAAATGTCTGCTCATTGTTGAAGACCAGGGGCCAGTGGGCAGATGGAGGAGCAGTGGATTTTATTCTGCATTAACATAAAGATTTGCCAAACTGCTTTAATTACAGGAAGTTGGTTCCAAATGAGGAAGCAGATTTAGTGAACGTACTTGATTAAATCCAACTATAACCCCTTACTCTGCCCGGGGCCTAATTTTTGTTTTCTGGTGTCTGTGCACTTGGTCTCTCCTTTGTGCGGCAGTATGTCATGTGGATTGCTGCAATATGGTGTGATCGGCGTCCCTTCCAAACACTTCCAGGCCTGCTAAATGACTGGCAGATGCTCTGTTGACCAAACTAGTTTCAGTAGTTCAGCTGAGTTGACCTATTGCGTCTGCGCTTTCTGCCAAAGTCTCAAATTTGATCAAACATAATGAACAGCAGATTAGCTGAAGCACGTCTGCGGAACTTGTTCGAAAGCCAGCGTCGGCTTGCCATTGTGCCCAGATGATATTTGAAATTTGGCACAATGACTGAGATTTTTTTTTTTTTTTGTATTTGTCCTCTCATTTTTAGCGCCTCTGCACAATTTGAATTAAAAAAAAAAGATCTTTACTTGTTTTTAAGGTTTTTGATTACTGTTCTTTTGATCAGCAAAACACACGCTCCCCGTTTCAAATTCATGACAGATACAATTGATTTGTTTTTTTGCTGTGTCAATCTTCTTTCTTCACTATTTTTCAAAATTGTTCAGAGCTTTTGCAAGATATAAATACATGTGATGGACAACCCAAATAGGTTTGTGTGTTTTCAGAAAAAAAAGAAAATAGGATTCTTTTTAAATGATGCCAAAACCAATATCTACCTAACTTGCACTGTAAAACAGCACTACTGAGCCATCCTTTTTAACCATTTTTGATCTTATTTGATTATTCAAAGTGATAAACTGCTACAAACACCTCAATTATGAAAGCTTTGATGCTCGTCAATTTTGTGATTGCATGTGAGATTTAATTATAAGTCACATAATGATAGTTTGGATCACTTTAGCAAAAAGGAAAGGGTGACATGTTTTTTTCAGCAGCGACGAGGAGGAAGAAACACTTTTTTCACTATCATTGAATGTAGTTTGATCCTACTTGTGTGCACGTGTACTTCATTAATTCATCTATAATTAAACTTAACCACTTCACCCTTTTGCACTCGTGTCAACTCGACATAGGTATAAATTAAATGTGTCAAGTGAAAAAATATAATGAACAGAGCGACACAAAGATCAACGAAGAGGAAACGCTCAAAAGACAGATTGATTCAGAGGGGAAGAGGCAGAGAAGGAGCACAAAATGTGCACGAGGGGGAAACGAGATGGAGTAAAGGGTGACTGAGGGAGGCGGCCATCAAAATGCTAATGTTGTATGGGATATTTACTGCAGAGTGTTAATGTAGTTTAAAACAGGCTCTTTGTCCCGCAGCCCATCACCAAGCCCCTGTTGGGCCCTAATAAATCAGCCATTAAAAGCTGATGTGACCTGAATAGCACTTCATACAGCGGCAATAGCACCAGAGTGAGAGCCAGACAACAGCTGAAAAATTTATGAAGAAGCCACTTAATAATGGCCGATCCAGAAGAGAGGGAAAAAAGTAAAGTTTCATGTCATGTGGCTATGGAAAAAGTCTCTTTTCTGACAGTAATTCAAAAAAAAAAAAAAAAATCAAGTTCATCTGTGCACTTTGAAGTTCTTCCAGTTGACCCCATTTACACCTAGTACAAGAATCTCTTTTGAAAATCCATACAGAAAATCTGATAGCGCTAAGTACATGTGTAAATGCACTCAGAAAGCACTGATTTTGATCCCATCTGTCAAAACCTGTGCTGAAGGTGGTCAGGGATGCACTGCAGCCACACTGAAATGCAACCTGTGACCTGCTTCTTTAAGCTTGATGTGTTTACAACCTATTAAAAAACTAGTGCAGGGAATCAATTGAATTTTTAAAAACTAATTAATCACACCCTTGTTCTATAATTAATTGTGATTAATCACAATTTTAAAATGTTAGCTCATTAGTTAACTATGATTAATCACTAAAATTACAATAAAAAAAACTATGAACAAAGTATTTATAGGCAACTTTTTGTTGCTTTTTAATTGCAAAAGCTTAGTTTTTAACATAGCACTATTGAACTTCAAACAGTTCCATTTAACAGTTCTTTTAACAGTTTGCAAATTTAAAGCTTGAAAAACTCATAGGTCAGGTAAAATGTTTCAAGGCTCACTCATGAATGAGATCCTGAGATGCTTAAACTCCTTCACTTGGGGCAGGAGCTTGTCCCCAAACCGGAGAGGACACTCCATCTTTTTCCGGCTGAGGACCATAGACTTGGACTTGGAGGTGCTGATTCTCACACTCAGTAGCACACCGTACCAGCAAGACCAGCAAGTCTTGTTGGTTTCATTGGTCAATGAAGCCAACAGAATGACATCATCTGCAAACAGCAGAGATGAGATCCTGTGGTCACAGAGCATGACACCCTTCGATCCTTGGCTGCACCTAGATATCGTGTCCATAAAAATTATGAACAGGATTGGTGACAAAGGGCAGCCCTAGCGGAGTCCAACTCTCACTGGAAACAAGTTTGACTGGGTGTTGGCAATACGGACCAAACTCTTGCAACGGTAATATAGAGACTGGATAGCACGCAACAACAAGCCCGATACCCCATGCTCCCGCAGCACCCCCCCACAAGAGTGCTTTCTCCAAGTCCACAAAGCGCATGTAGACTGGTTGGGCAAACTCCCATGAACCCCCAAGGATTCTCAAGAGGGTAAAGAGTTGGTCTGATGTGCTATCGGCAGGATGAAAACCACATTGCTCCTCCTGAATCCGAGGCTCGACCAGTGGTTGGAGTCTCCTCTCCAGTACCCTGGCATAGACTTCCCCAGGGAGGCTGAGAAGTGTGATCCGCCTAAAGTTGGAACACACCCCCCGGTCCCCCTTTTTAAAAAGCGGAACCACCACTCCAGTTTGCCATGCCAAAGGCACTGTCCCCGACCCCCACGCAACGTTGCAGAGGCGTGTCAGCCATGACAGCCCTACAACATCCAGGGCCTTGAGGTACTCAGGGTGAATCTTGTCCATCCCGAGGGCCCGGCCACCAAAGAGTTTTTTAACCACTTCTGCGACCTTAGCCCCTGCGATGGGCGAGTCGTCCCCCTCGTCCTCAAGCCCTGCTACCTCTGTAGAAGGCATGTCAGTGGGATTGAGGAGATCATCGAACTATTCCTTCCACCACCTGACGATGTCCCCAGTTGAAGTCAGCAGCGTCCCATCCGCACCATACACAGTGTGAACGGGGAGCTGCTTCCCTCTCTTGAGCCATCAGACAGTTTGCCAGAATCTCTTCGAGGCCAAACCAAAAGTCTTGTTCCATGACCTCACCAAACTCGTCCCACACCCAAGTTTTTGCTTCAACAACCACCCGAGCTGCACTCCGCTTGGCCTGCCGGTACACCTCAACTGCTTTGGGAGCCCCACGAGCCAACCAAGAATGAGACTCCTTCTTCAGCTTGATGGCCCCCCCTCACCACTGGTGTCCACCACTTGGTTTGGGGGTTGCCACCACGAGATGCACCAATGACCTTGTGGCCACAGCTCTGGGCAGCCGCTTCAACGATGGAGGTGGAGAGCATGGCCCATTCAGACTCCATGTCTTCAGACTCCCTTGGAATGTGGTCGAAGTTCTTCTGGAGATGGGAGTTGAAGACCTCCCGGACAAGGGCCTCAGTCAGATGTTCCCAGCACACCCTCACTATATGTTTAGGTCTACCAGGTCTGAGTGGCGTGTGCCTCTGCCATCGGCTCCAACTCACCACCAGGTGGTGATCAGCTGACAGCTCTGCTCCTCTCTTTACCTGAGTGTCCAAGACATATGGTCGCAGGTCTGATGACATGATAACAAAATCTATCATTGACCTGTGACCTAGGGTGTCCTGGTGCCAGGTGCACGTATGGACACCCTTATGCTTGAACATGGTGTTCATTATGGACAACCTGTGGTTGGCATAGAAGTCCCATAACTGAACACGTGCGCATTGAAGTCCCCCAGTAGGACAATGGAGTCTCCAAGAGGAGCACTCTCCAGCGGTCCAGTCAGAGACTCCAAAAAGGGTGGGTTCTCTGAACCATTGCTTGGTACATAGGCACAAATGATGGTCAGGACCCGTTTCCCAACCCGAAGGCGCAGGGAAACTACCCTTTCGTCCACCAAGAAGACTTCACTGTCGAGGCAGCAAGGCGGGGCGATAAAAGAATACCCATCCCTGCTCGTCGCCTCTCACCTGGGGCAATTCCAGAGTAGGCTAAGCTCCAGCCCCTCTCCAGGAGACTGGTTCTAAAACAAAAGCTGTGCATTGACGTGAGCCCAACTATATCTAGCTGGTATCTCTCAACCTCGTGCACCAGCTCCAGCTCCTTCCCCACCAGAGAGGTGATGTTCCATGTTCCAAAAGTTTACTGCCATTGAAATAAAAAAAAAAATAGTAATTTGAAGTGAACTGAGTTGATGCTACTTTATCTATCACTAGCATGTTATCCACACCAACAGGCAGCCCAAAAAGAGAACATTTGCTAACAGAAAAGAGGGAAAATGCTGTGGCTAGCCTTGCACTAACTTCTGGCAAGCCGGCTGATTGCTGAAGAGATTCATTCCCCTTTGCTGCTCGTTTCAGTGTCTAATTAAATGTAATCAACAGTCCAAATGTCCACATAGTATGACAGCGATGTTCCAGCGAACTGGTTTGAACACTCACAATTAAATAAAATGAGGAGTTTGTGTGTGGACTTAACTGTATTGTAAATCTTAATTGTGTGTTGTGCCAAAGACTGTCCGGGTGGGACAGTTCTGGGTTTCTGGAGTTTCACTGTAAAAGGAAGTGCTGTGGGGCATTAATTTACATTCATTCATTATACATTTTTTTCAAGAAAAATTAATGATAAAGAGAAAACGTATCAGGCCAAGTGCTATCTGATTTTTATCCAATCATAGAGCACACATTTTATAAAGCAAGGTGTAATTGGAGCCCGTGTCTCCTGTTATCAGTTTCTAAAAACATTTGATTTTATTGTGCTTCACTGAAGCAAAGTAATGTGTTCTGTTTCTTGAGCATTCTCTTTCTGTATTTCTTCCAGAATGGGACGTGTTCATCATCTGGAATGTAAAATAACAGATGTTCAAAGAGCATCGCTCCTCTCGCCTCCTTTCTTACATCAAGGTATTGTATAACTTCTTTTTTAATCACAATTTTCTGACCTGAAAATTGGATGTGGAAACAATTCATTGAGAGTCATGAATATGCATCACGCCCCAGATTAAGTATACAAGATTTGCTCTCCAACACAGCACGGTAATGAAGAGCATTCATGTGGGCCAATTGGGGCTTGTACTTTGTGTGCAATAGGGATGTTTATGAAAATGATTCATGATAGGTGCTCATCTTCATATGCAAATCTGCGGGACACCACCGGCAAGCCTCTAATTTCTGCCACCAGTGACAGGGAAGCTTTTTTTCGGGGGTCGGTACGTGTCTACCAAGCGTGTTTGGATTTCATTCCCTGATGCAAATGATGTTTTTGGTGTAATCATGCAAAAGCGCAGCTGGCTTCCATTTCTCTACACCTCAAGTCTGTTGCTCCCCACAACCCCCCCCCCCCCCCCCACCAAATCCTTAACCACTGAAACCTTCATGCGCCAAGCTCTGTCTCCTCTCCCTGTCATTGTTGTCTTCTGCAGCCCCGTGTTTGCTCTCTGCTTCTCCCACTTATCTTTTTTTTCCCCCTTTTTTCCTCGCCTGCTTGTCACACCAGCTGAAACCACCCTCCCTCCTCGCCCCGCCGTTACACCTACACTCTCGTGCACGCGCCTCCTTCCATCCACCGCCACCACCTCCAGCAACCCCTCTTCATATTGAACGGAGCTACTGGCCCTGGCACCTCCTGTGGGGAGCCGGGATTGAATTCAATTAGGGAGATTGTTTACTCTCCAGAGTTTACTGGTGGGCTCGGTGGATGATAGGTTCGCCTGCTGACGTTTTCCCTTCTCCCCCCTCCTCCTCCTCCTCTCCCCTCCACATCCATCTACCCCATTTCCCCTTCATCTGACTCGATGCAGCAGCCCCTTCTTTCCCTAACAACTTACTTGCGGCGGTGCTTTTTCTTGTTGTTCGTACAATGTTTACATTGCTTGTCGAGCCCACGTTCGTTGATGTTTTATAGCGTTATTTTACGATGTCATAGTTAACAAGATCAAGGCGTAAGAAGAGACAGTGTGGGGGAATGTGTCATGTCACCTTTTTGATAAGACCGGAGAGCCTGCGTTCCGTGTGTGGCTGCTCCACGAGAGTTGCTGGGATGGGGAATTTTCTGCAGCAAATAATTGGGATTACTGTGCATTTTGGCAGGATAATCCCTTCTTTATTTATTTATTTTTTTTTAGATTTAATTTGCAAGTTTGCAATAACATATCCGGCACAGAAGAGAGGACGGTAAATGTTGCTGACATAGGAGTAATAGCCACATTAGGCGCAAGGTGAAAATAGAATTGCGCTGTCATTTGAATAACATTGAGAGCAGCGGGCGGTCGTTGTGCATGCTGCTGGCTTGTGGGGTTTAGATACGAAGCAGAAATCTGGTTGAGACATAATGGCCTCCGTCTCTATTCTGTCTAGAAACATATTTCAGGGACTTGTCCTGCAACCCGCTGCTTTCCTTCAGATGTCACGCTGTGTAAGCATGCACCGGTGCTTCTCAGAAATCAGATACTGTATTAGTGCTGAAAGATGTCAAACGGATTAAAAGCTGGGGATCGCTTTGTAGATAAATATCCTAATGGACTCTGACAGAGAATTACAACCTTCATTTGATGTACCATATTTTTTTTTAAATGTGGTCAGTTTAAATTAACCCCAATCACCCTAAAGGAGATCACTTTTTTAAAATTATTTGCAACGTACGCATGGGTTACAGGCACAAAATGTAGTGATTACATAAAGGACGAGGGAGAAAGAGATTTGGTGAGAGGATATCAACTTTTTCCTCAGAGTTTAAATCCTGTTGTTTGTCTGCATCACTTTGCATAGCCGAGATGGTCTCCCTAAGCACTGACCATTCAAGTTAGTTTGACCATAATGGCCTGTGATGACAGTGGCCCTGCCAGCTCCTGGTTCTGTTATCTTAAAGCCCTGCCATTTGTTTGCTTAGCGTCATCCTGCCCGGACCTGTTGAAATGATGCAAAGCAGGTCATTTGAATGGGAAGGGGAGTGAAATGTCTTTGGCTGAATTTGAATTCCGTCTAGAGCTAGTTGACTTTGCACGTCTTTGTTTTTTCCCCTGCTGTTACTTAGGCAACTATGGTCAGCTCAGAAACAGGCTGGCCGGAGGATACTGGACAGCACTGGAGTCATCTAAATGACCCGATTATTTAAAAGGGACACATAGCTTTAGGGTTGTGCGATATGACCAAAATTTCATATCACGATACAAGTAATCTTATTTGACGATGACGGTCTATATCACGATATACATTTTCTGTAATATACTATAGTTTATACGTACCGGTAATAATCACATAAAACGGGCCATCTCTTTTTCTACATTTTAAATAACATAGTGAAAAAAATCAAATGTACAAATTCATCTGTCAATTTTATGCACCTTTTCCCCTTTTAATTTTGCAGTGTTATAAAATAGCTTTTAAAATGTGCATTTGAGATGACTTCAACTTTATTCATTATCACTACTTGGCTAATTAAAAATTATTAGAAGTCAAGTTACATTAAGAGGCAGTTTGTTTGGCTCGACACATTTTCATTTATTTATTATTTATTTAGTGTGTATGCGGCCGCTGTCACGTGCTTTTGCAGCTTTAGTAATCTTTTTTCAGACAAAATTAAGAAACTTGGTAGTAATTTAAACCAAAGAAACCATGGTCTGATACACTAATGTTTTCTATTAGTGACACGTTAGCATCGTCATTTAGCATTTGCTGTTTTATAATTAGACAGCGATGGGGGGGATGCAGAGGCTCCTCTGATCTGACAGCAACGCCGCCGAGGACACAGTCCAAGGACGGATAATTTTTTCACAAATAGGGAGTTGTTCGGAGCTCCTTGTAAGAACTCCTTATACAAAGATATATAGAGTGATTATATAGAGTGAAGTACGTGGCGGTAATGCACCTGTACCTGGTTGCCAACCGCCAATCAGATCTAAAAGAAGAAGAAGAAGAAGATGATGGTGTTAATGCTACTTACCTCCAATTAAAACAAGGTTAGAAGACTATTCTCTCTGATGCAGCACGGTGGGAAAAGTCCCACATCCCTGGCAAACAGAAGTAGTGGCTATATGACCAAAGCATTAGCTTGGAGTTAGTGGCTGTGCTAACCACCGGAACCCACACACCTGGCACACTGCGGAGGACAGGCGGGGCGGTGACAAGTAGAACCGGGCTGTGTGTCCTCTAAATCCCGTTATAAACGATACAGTTTTATATGAAATGGTAGATGTTTTTATCGTGTCGCTGATATATATTGTCATAGCGCACAGCCCTACCTGGCTTTATGTAGACGGTGGCTGATGAAGAAAAACTTGTTGGCCTGCCATACAAATTGCTGTTGTCAAGACGACAGCAAAGCTGCTGGAAATGCATTCATTCTGTGATTGTTTGATCTCAGTAGGCAAGGAGCTGATGTGATAATGCTCCTGTAGCATAATAAAAATATAATTTAGTCCTCTCAGTATATTTATATAAGCCATATTTGCAAAAACTAATGGATTTTTATCAAATTTAACCTCTAGTAAATTCACACATACCAATGAATGATCAAAATGCATCAGTTTATAACTCCAGAGGGTGAAACAGACTTCTCAATGGATAGGGTTCCTGTAAGAATGCTGATTGAGCCAGTCAGTGCGTCATAAATCTGCATTTGACAATATACTTTAAATTGGGTGCTTTGCAGCATTTCATTAAATTCTCTGGTACATATTATACATATTTTGCAAGCCCTGTATTAAAATACATGTTTTTTTAAAAAAAAAAAAAAAGAAATGTGGTTGCCCTCTAAAGGATGCTAAAACTTGCTCAGATGGCAGCTTGAGGCATGCTGGACAAGTGGGTTTCTTGTGGTAACAGTATGACAGCCTGGTTAGAAAAAAAATCTTCAGTGTTTCTTTGTAACATTGAAAGTTTTTTTTTTTTTTTTTTTTTTAACTGCTTGTAAATAATGACACAGAATTGAAGAGTCTGTGGAGACTCCATCATTATACGGCTGGGTGATTTGACCTTAAATCAGCATTGTGGTCAATTGAAGCTTTCACATCGGTTCTGTGGGCAGCTCGGTGGCACAGTGGTCAGCACTGTGGCAGCACAGCAAGAAGGTCACAGGATTGATTCCACCCTCGACCATCGTGGGTTCGATCCCACCCCCTGACCGTCAATGACCCTTCTGTGTGGAGTTTGCATGTTCTCCCCGTGTCTGCATGGGTTTACTCCGGGTACTCTGATTTCCTCCCACAGGCCAAAGACAAGCAGGTTAGGTTAATTGGCATCAACTGGGGATCCTAAATTATCCTTAGGTATGAATGTGAGAGTGAATGGTTGTCTGCCCCTCGCCCAAAGATGCTGGGATAGGCTCCAGCCCCTCCGTGACCCGAAAAGGATTAAGCGGTAGAAGATGGATGGATGGATGGACATTGGTTTTGTTGTTTCTCATCTTTTTTTCCTCATTTCTTCTCCCTTATAGTTCATTGACGAGGCTCATAATTAACCAGTATTACACAAGAGTGCGGTATCAATGAATATATTACTGATGATTTGGCTATAAATGAGCATATTATAGAAAAGAAGAGGCTTATTGTCATTTCTCACAGTTAATCAAATTAAATATTGTCCAGTGCAGAAGTCAGTGTTTATGTATATACCTCTTGAGGGTTTGTGGGTCACATGACTTGTACCAGCAGCTAGTTAGCTTGTTAGCTGTATTAAGCCCTTTACACAGCCATGATTGTGTTGTCATGACATAGTGATTACAAATCTCTGATCGGGATGGTAAATCTATCTTTAGCTTATCCATTTTGTTGTCCATTCCCACTGTAAAACAGTCCCCCTGACTATAGCGATAGTCAGGGGGACTGACCGCTATCAGCCTCTGATAGCGGTCAGAGGCTAACAGCATCTTAGCTTTGGTGCATTTCCGTGTTACTTTATGTGCACTTCGCTCACTTTTTCATGGCATCTTCAGATGAAATAAAGAGTCAATCACCACATTTGTGGACGGACACCACATTTCTTTTCAGTACAAGCCACTTCAATTTTTCTGCTGTGTTCTCCTGTTTCTGAACAGCAGTGATGTTGTAGAGTCACATGACAGCACACACAGGAGTCGTTTTAAAGGGGCAGTACATGAAAGTTCTCATAAACGGGGAGAGGGGAAGAGCAGAAATAACCGACATGCGCAAGATTACATCGGTCATGTGTCCCGTACGTCAGTTTCTCTTCTTTTTTTGGTTGATCGCCAAGCCCTTCCTCTTTGGTTGCCTCTCTCCCAGCTCATCTTTTTTCAGGCTCTGGCTTGAAACAAGAGAGTATAGTGTAGTTATCTTGAATTGTCTGAAAGTATGGCAGAAGATTAAACAGAATTATAGATCATACTCCTGGGTTTTGTAATCATGCATTTCCTCCATCCCTTTTGAATGTAACATTTGATATAAGGAGACTCAAAGTATTGTAGCTTTAAAAGATCTGTATATACAGACAGATAATACTCTACATTTGAGTAACTGAAAGACAGTCTTTCTCTTTTATCTGCAGATAAAGAATTGCAGTATATTCACCAACATTTTCTGAATTTTAAGTACCTTCTATAAGACATATAAAATAGGTCCTCTGTGGTCCCAAAAAGCTTATTTCTGATTTCAAAAAAGTGTTTTCTGGACAAATAAATTATTCTGCATATTTCTTGAAAAAAATGGGTGGAAAAATTGGGTGTACAGATAAGGAATGATATGTGGGCAAAGAGCTTTAGTAGAATACAGTCCTGTTTTATTAATTCAAGGCACCACTTGATACCAGATCAGACGATGCATGGGTTTCATTATTCAAAAACAAATCACAACCACAATATGTTTTTGCAGTTGGATTTATTGTATAGTTTGAAACAAGAAATGTATGACATTTACATTAGTTTTTGAGGGGCTGGTAAGTAGATCATTTTAGTTTGGGACGGATAAACCCTTGATAGTGATATGAAAAGATCTACTTTGGAAACCAGTTTTATTTTTGTCCTGTCTTTTCCCCACACACAAGCCCATATTGTTATTACCTGTCAAAACCCACCTCCTCAGCCCCTTAGAGCATTGTGGGTGAGCATTCCGTTCCTCTTGATTGGTAAGAGTCCCTTCAACACCGGGCCCACCCAGAGTCTGACAGAGACCACAGTAAATTTGGACAGTGCTATTCTTAGTACGGGTAAGGGGTTACCTGGATGTTAGCAAAGGTGTCTTCTCATCTGCCTGGCTGTTCTCCTGATACCTGACCTGACAGTTTTGGTGTCTTAATAAAACAACACCCTTTTGACAGCTCGCACCGCCGTTTCCTCCGCCTTCTTCTATCAACCCTTCCGCTCCTCTTTTTTTCCTACTGGGTCCATCTATGGCACAACTACCTACTGTAGGAACTCATGCTAATCTGAATTAACATTGTTTGATGGTGATGAAATCAAATGCTGGGCTCAAGCCTGAAATATTCTGGCATAGCAGAAGAATCCAAAAGCACGGGTGTATGCTACCAAAAACATTGCTAACTTGCTTGAAGAGTTTCTCATTTGGCTTTACTACTGCTGAGTCTTCCTTGAACTTCTTCTGCACCCTGTCCAAAAGCTTCCGCTCTCTAGCAAGGTGTGCCAGTCTAATCAGCTCTGTTTGATGTGTGGAGGCAGCAGGCTTTATGAAGAAGCCAAGATCTCTTAGGACATTAAGGGTAGAGGAACGGGAGGAGAGGAAGCGATTACTGAAAGTCTTTTTATAGAGGCTTACTCCATCTTGTTCTTTTTAGCTCACTCATTAGTTTTTTCCTCCCCCCTGGAGGGTGATTCTCTCGTGCTGTCTCTCACCGACACAAGGCCACTTCTCTCACTTTTGGCAAGGACCCTGTCTGGCTATCAGTTAACCAAGTATGATTCCCCCAGTCTTCCTGTCATTTTCAAATCACAGCCAGAAAATACTTGTGTGGTCAGAGCTTCTGCGACTTTGGCAGGTATGAAAAAAAGAGGAGAATCCCAGGAGAGATAAGGGGGACAGATGAATAATGATTGCACATACATCCCCTCTGTTTGCAGTGGGGGGGTGTGGAGCCCGTGACATGCCTTTTCTTCACTTTCTTCGCTCAGTTCCTACCATTTCCTCCCTCCCTTTGGCTACTACCTGTGAAATCAGACATCCTTCTGTGCCTGTCAACAAAATATGACCGCCGCTCTGCCGCTGTGGCTGGCTGTCGGCGGGAGTTCACCCCTTGACAACTTGTGCGTACGCCGAGGTAATCAGAAGTTGTCAGATGTGAAGTGTCCTACGCATTGGCTGAGAGTGCAGCCCCAGGTTTGCCTGTCTAACATTGGAGCTTTGGCGGCGGTGTAGGTGTACTAATGGCCTCTTTATCAGCAGAGATCATTAAATCTCCCACAACTGAATATTTGGCAGCAAAATCGGTTGTTTAGCACAGGAAAATGGGGACAGAGATAGATGGTGGGCACTTGTTTTCAATGGTCAACTCAGCTACTGTATGTAATGGAGGATTCCATATGCTTTCATGACCTCTTATGGGTGTGCATCCTTCTCAAGTGCTTCAAATTCTGTCCCTTTTTTCATATTTCAAAGTGGTTCATGAAATTTTAATGCACACATTTGCTTCTACATATGCATCACTTGTGAGAGGGAGCACCTGTCTCACAAAAACAACGAAAAGACAAATTATTGATTTGCACCTGCTCATCTGGGATAAAGCACAGCACCTCCCTCCTGTCAGCCCTGCAGGCGATGCGAAGATCCCGGAGGTGCCATCACACTCTTCTGTCCTTTTTACAGAGGCTCTAAACCCTTGATGGGGGCTGCAATCTGTTTCTGCCCTCCCTCAAGTTTTATTTACAGCCCCAGCCTGGCGATAAAGAGCAAAATTTATGACTTACTTTTTAATTAGAAATAATGTCTTGTAGAGTTTAAGTGATGGATGGTTTAATCAATATATAGACCGAGGCTGGCCCTATGATAAACGCCATTATCGACAGTGTGCAGAGTAACCTAACCTAACATTTTGTCTTTCAGAGAAGTATGTAGCGTTTTGTTTGGTGATGGAAAATGTGCGCTGCCCCCTTTTTTTGTCTCTCTCATTATTTCTTCCTCCATTTTACCATCTTTTGGTACACTGTCAACACTTTCTCTATACAGCCAGTGTTCTCTACAGAGCGACTGAACCTCCACTGTCACGCTGTATTTAGGTAATTATTTTACCCACTGAAGCCCTATTGTGTTGTACACCACATTTGCTAAAGTTTGAATAAAAATAAGTGCTGAAGGTTGGTTCTCATAAATGGAAACGGACAAGCTGGGAGAAATGCAATTCTGTGATAGGCAGAGATTTTTTTTAAATGGGTAAAGTGAGTTTTTCCCTTTCTCACAGGTTGAGAGAAAAACAGAAAGGAAAGGATTTTCAAGTAGGATAATTAAATAGGAATCAAGTCAATGGGATTTGTTTCCTGGCGCTGTGGGTAATTGTGTAATATACACCAGGGATGGAATTGTACTACTTGACAGCTGAAGTTCAATTTTATCACTTGTGGCTTATTGTGGAGTGGTGAAACAGGGATGTGTTTGAACTCAGTGCAGTGATTTTTTTTTTTCTCTGCAATGCCAAATGGTGATCAGCCATGTCATTGGGGAGGGGGGGGGGTCATTTTATTTCTGATGTCAAGGTTTGAAATCCTTACAAGAACTGTTGTTAAAAGATGTAAAATGGGATCATTCAAGATTCAAAGGCTTTATTATCATGTGCACAGTTAAGAAATGCAACATTTCCTGAGCAATGAAATTCTTACTCTGCTTTCCGAACGAATGCCAAGGTAATAAATACACATCAGTGCTAATAAAGGTAATAAACACACCTTAATACTAAATACTAATACTAATAAATACTAATAAATCCACATTAAAAGCAATTAGGACCGTTAAAGCAGTTAAAACTAGAGAAAACAAGAAGAATGAATTCACTGGATGACTATAACATGACCCTGAGTAAGTAAAAATTCACTGAATGAGTATGGCTCACCTCTGATAATACCCAATAGACTGTACAATGGTAATTTTAATATCAGAGATTATATGAACCTGAGATGGCAAGTGACTATGTACAATGTGCAAATGAGCAATGTACAAATTAGCACCCAGTGTGAGAATTTCTCTGTGGAAAGCCGTGTGCCCTGATAATACCCAGTAGACTGTACAGTGATAATTTAGCAGCAGAGATGATATGGACATGAGGCAGGGTGAGACTATGTACAATGTGCAAATGAGCAATGTGCAAATTTGCATCCAGTGTGTGAATTCCTATTTGCAAAGCTGCGTCCAGAGTTTTGTTATTTATTCAGGAGTCTGATGGCAGTGAGAAAGGAGTTTTTTAGTCTGGATGTCCTGCATTTCACACTTCTGTACCTCCAGCCTGAGGGCAGAAGTGTGAACATTCTGTGCTAGGGGTGGGTGGGGTCCTGGAGGATGGAGGCAGCTCTCCTTTGGACTCTGTGGTGATAGATGCTCTGCAGAGAGGGGAGTGGGGTTGTGATGATCTTCTCCGCTGTCTTCACCACTATCTGCAGACGTTTGCGGTCCAAAGCAGTAGTGCTGCCGTACCACACAGTGATGCATTTGGTCAAGATGCTCTCGATGATGCAACTGTAGAAGTTGTTGAGGATTTTGGGGGACATGCCAAACTTCCTCAGCCTCCTCAGAAAGTACAGCCGCTGTTGAGCTCTCTTAACCAACTCTGTGGTGTTAAGTGCCCACGTAAGGTCCTCGCTGATGTGGATCCCCAGGTATTTAAAGCTGCTCACCCTCTCCACCTCAAGCTCTCAGATGAACAGTGGCCAATGGGGTCTTCCCCCCCCCCCCTCCTCATGTCCACTATCATCTCCTTCGTCTTGTCCATGTTGAGAGTGAGGTTGTTGTCCTCACACCATGACACCAGGCTGGCCACCTCCCTCCTGTAGGATGCTTCATCACCACCAGTAATGCGTCCTATCACTGCTGTGTCATCCGCGAACTTTAAGATGACATTGTCCTTGTGGGAGGCGACACAGTCATGGGTGAAGAGGCTGTAGAGGATGGGGCTGAGAACACAACCCTGTGGGACACCTGTGTTCGTGATGATGCTGGCTGAGGTCCTGTTACCCATCCTGACAGACTGAGGCCTGCCAGTCAGAATGTCCAGTAGCGAGTCACAGAGGGTGGGGTGCAGGCCTAGTAAAGACAGTTTGTAGGCGAGTTTGTGGGGGATGACCGTGTTGAAGGTGGAGCTGTAGTCGACAAAGGACATCCTAATGTAGGAGTCTTTATCTTCCAGGTGGGAGAGAGAATAATGGAGTGCAGCAGCAATGGCATGTGAGGTTGATCTGTTGGGCCAGTCGGCATACTGCAGGGGGTCCAGGGTATCCGGTATGCTGTCCTGAATGAGGGCCAGCACCACTCTGTCGAAGCACTTCATGATGATTGGAGTGAGTGCTACCGGCCTGTAATCATTCAGGCAGGTCGGTGGGCTCTTTTTGGGGAGAAGGATGATGGTTGTGGTTTTGAAGCAGGAGGGGACTATGTTCTGGTTAAGGGAGAGGTTAAAGATGGATGTGAGAACATCAGTGAGCTCAGCAGCACATGCTCTGAGAGCCTGCCCAGGGATGTTGTCTGGTCCTGCTACCTTGCGGAGGTTGATATTCCTCAGTAGTATTAGTGAAAGCGCTTTGAGTGGTCTTTGTGACTAGAAAAGCGCTATATAAGTGCAGGTTAGTTAGTAGTTAGTGCTCCGTTTACCTGGCCTGATGAAACGTTTAGTGGAGGGGGAGGGTGTGTGTGTGTGTGTGTGTGTGTCTCCTCTCCACACTGTAGCTGGAGGTCTCAAAGCGGGTGTAAAGATGTTGAGATCATCCGACAGGCTGTCTGTGGAGCTAGTGGTGTTGCTGGTGGTTCTCCTGTAGTCTGTGATGTGCTGCAGGCCTTATCACATGTGCCCAGGGTCAGGAGTGAAGTAGAGGCTGCCCAGCTTTTTTCTGTACTGCCTCTTGGCTGTTACAGCCTTCCTCAGGCCTTATTTTGCAGCTTTATACTCAGCCTCATTGCCTGATTTAAATGCAAGCAAGCGTGCACGCAGCATCTGACGTACCTGACTGTTTATTCAGGGCTTCTGGTTGGGGGAGCTTCCTGACTTGTATTGTGGGTGCGATGGTATCAACACAAGTACTAATGTACCCAGTCACATGTTCAGCATAGTCCTCTATGTTTACAGAAGAGTCCTCCCGGGTGGCTGCAGCTTTAAACACATCCCAGTCTGTCCGGGCAAAACAGTCTTGCAGGGTGCTCTCAGCCTTTGGAGTCCAGTGTTAAATTTGTTTAATAACAGGGTTTGTTTGTCTCAGTCTTTGTCTGTAGGCCAGGTACATGAACAGGGAGAATGGCTAGCGCGAGTCCTTAGCCTAGCATGGAGCCCCCTCCTCTTGCCTCGCTTGCAACGTCGTTTCCGAAGCGCTCTCTTGGGATCAGCATGCTCACGCAGGCTCAGTACTTCGGGGTCTTCCTGGGGGTGGTGGTGATCGCTGTGGGAGTGGACAATGCATTGTAGTTCAGGTGGTATAAAGCCAGTAAATTCCGTTAGCAGTGCGTGACATTTATGCACTGCAGAAAGAGTAGCAAACATGCAAAAAAGAAGAAAAAGCCGGCATTCGAGAACGGAGCGAGCAAACACGTCTGCCTCGGGGGGCGCCATGATGCATTTATGTGCATGATGCATCATGTGTTGTACACTCTGATTGCACTCTGTCATTGTGATTGATTTTGTCAACTGATGCTTTAAAGGGTTTAATTTGATAAACATTTTGGTAACGTGTGTTATTATCCATTATAAAGCACTTGCTAGCAGTTTACCCTGCATGGCCATATTCTACAAAACTTTCTCCTTAATCTAATTACAAATTATTGATGGTAAATAAGCAAGCTGTTAGATATGAATTGTTGCATAAATTCAAGTCTTGTTAGGTTTCCATTAATAAGCATATGTCTACTAATAAACTAATAATTATGAACAAGCCCACACGTTAGAATGGGAAACATATTCTAAGTAAGATAGGCTTAATTTGGAGGTTATTGACACTTAAGGGTCCCATTGACTCAAAAATTTTGTTTTTATAGGTTTTAACCCTGCGAAATGCATCTATTGGTCACATGATCATCTTAAAAACATCAAAACACTCACTTCTCTTTACAAAAACACACACTCAGCCTTTTTTTTTATGTCTTTTGTGTCTGATTAGCCGTTTTCAAGATTCAAAGATTTTATTTGTCAATACTACTGTATGTACAGGACATCCAGGAGAATTTGAACTCTTCTGGGATTTTTCCTTTATGTCAAGAAAAGGTAACCCCAGCCTTGATACGTGCTGCTGCTCTATTATTGGCCAACGGGGAGGCCAGCCAAAGCATTAGCTTCTAAGCTAACATTGCTACTAGGAAATTGGCTTACCAGGCATAGTTGTCATGTGCTACCCACTGGGCAGCTGAGTGTTTAAAGGGGAGGACTCATGTGCAGGTAGGGGTGCAGTGCAAAAATGATAATTTATTAACAAAAAACTCAGAGCAAACAAAAGCAGCATGTGGGCTGAGAACTAAACTAAACTTGGCATGCCAAATTCTAAACTAACTTGGCAAACAACAAAATTCACAGGCAGGGTTACTCACAAACTCATGGCAAGGTAGATGACATGATGACCTCTTACCGAACAAAGCACAGACACACATATATAGTGCAGCGGTTAATTGCATATTTCATAAGAATCCTTCAAATGGTGACACAAGCATGAAATTCTCCACAAATATGCTTTAATGTCCTCTCTTTCAGAAAAGGGTCCTGGCCACGCCAAAAATTCAAGATGGCCGCCATTTTCCAAGATGGCTGCCAGAATGTGACAATTTTTTGTTATTTTTCCTCTTTTCTTAATTTAATTTTCCAAGTGAACCATGTTTATGCTCTTATATACTAATTTTACAGATTTTGTTGTCTCTGATATAAATTTAAGAAGGTTAGCCTTCAATGTGGTGCCCAAAATGGCTGCTACTCCTTGAAAATTATGATTTATCCATCGTAAATTGAGCATATTTAACACACACATGTTATCGTTTCTGGATGTGGATCTTGGTTGGTGTGGTGCAGATCCCATTCAACCATTTTTATAAACTACAGTTGTGACTGTGATTGCAATTAAAAAAAAAACAAGAGTGATTGTCAGCACACAACCAGGGCACACTGGTGTCAATCACTGCTGTGTAACTCGGCATGGGGTTCAGTGTCAACTGATCTAGCTTTACTAACACTGCAGTATTAGACTAGTTGTAGTAGTATATGCATAGTTTAGTGTCCCAAATGCTTTCTAACAGCCCCATATCATGTAGCTACTAAACTGTAGTTTTTTAGTTATTAGATACTAGTTAGAGAGTCGCACCTGAATTGACAGGATGTGCCAGCGCGGGAGAGCCGAGCCAAGGGTAAGGGGGTTATGCATGTCTCGCCAAATGTTCATGTACTTACCCGGATGGTGTACAGATCACACGGGACTTAAATGGCACTGGATGAATGATCGGGCTAGGTGTAGGGCAACCGAACCTAGTTGAATCCCATACAGTAATGTGTGCACGATTTGATTAGGGTGGTAAAAGGATAGCCCCTCGGCCTTAATCAAGACACATCATGGCAGAAGCGAATGTGATATCTGCCAATCGGAAAACAAATTGGAGCTTGTGTTGCCTTTGCCAGAAGGACAAAATAGGTGAGGGCCTGACATCCACTCCAAGTCATCATTCCCCAGAACATGATGGATACAAAATGCTGGCAAGGAACATTCCCATGTTCAGCGAAATCAATGACATGCCATTGAGAATAGATCCAACGAGGCTGGATGAAGGTGATGGCATAGAAGCCACACTCAGGAAAAATATGGCAAAATACCATGTGAGCTGTCGCTTGTTGTTCAACAACACTAAATTGCAACGGGCACAAAAGCGCCATTCCAGTAGTCAAACCAGTGAAACTGAGACTGGAGCTTGTCAGTCAAAACTGCGGCGAAAAAGTCATGACAGTCAGACATGCATTTTCTGTGAAAAAGTGGCACCTGCATCAGACCTCAGAGAGGCCAGTACAACGGGCCTAGACAAGAGGCTGCGCGACATTGCAGAGATGCTTGGTGATGGTAAGCTTCTTACAAGATTGACTGGTGGTGATGTCATTGCACAGGAGTTCAAGTACCATAATGTTTGCCTTCGGGCTCTCTACAACAGGGAAAGGGCGCACCTGAGGAACCTTGAGAAACGTGACACTAAGTCACAACCAGATGTGTATCCAATGGTGATCTCAGAATTGGTTGCATACCTTGTTGAAAGCAACCTATGTTCAGAAGGACCAGTTACATTTCGCATGCCAGATATCTGCCACATGTACCAAAAGCGTCTGGAACAGCTGGGGGTGGACTCACCAAATGTGAATTCCACTAGACTGAAAGAAAAGCTATTGGCTGAAATTCCAGGACTTGAGGCTCACAGATCTGGTGCAGATCATAGAGAAGTGATACTTACATTTCAGGAAGATGTAGGCAAAGCGCTTGCTCAATCCACAGATCTTTCAGATGCACTTATCATTGCTAAAGCAGCAAAGATCCTCAGAAGATGTATACTTGACCACAAGTCTAGATTTGAAGGTACATTTTCTCAGGGTTGTGTGCAAAATGCTATACCTCCCCTTCTGCTTCAATTTGTGGGGATGGTTGAGCATGGTGCTGACATAAAATCACAGCTGAGATTCAGGGCATCAAAGTCAGACCAGGCAATTGCTCAGCTCATGCAATTCAACTGCTACACCCGCTACAAGGAAGGAGCAGCAACTCACAGGCATTCTAAAGACAGAGAGACCCCATTTCCCGTGTACATGGGGCTCTCTGTTTATGCCAAAACCAGAAAGAGGAATCTGGTTGAGATGTTGTTCGATCATGGTCTCAGTATCTCTTATGACAGAGTGCTGGAGATCTCTGCTCAACTTGGAGATGCAACAGTCAGCAAGTATGTTGAGGAGGGTGTGGTTTGTCCTCCAGTGCTGCGGAAAGGGTTGTTCACTACTGCAGTGATGGATAACATTGATCACAATCCCTCTGCAACAACTGCAACTACCTCCTTTCATGGCACAAGCATCTCTCTGTTCCAACATCCCACAAAGGATAATAGTGGACAGGAACGAGGGCAACTCAGGTTTGGGCCTGAGAAAGTAAAGTCAGTTCCTGAACTTCCTGATACATTCACAAATATCTCTCCAGCTTCCTTCCGGACAACAAATCCTGTTCCACCAGGTACTGCAATGCCAAAACCACCCACAGATATTCTGGGGCCACAACTAGCACTAGAGTACCAGTGGCTGGACAAGGTCTCAGTGACACAAGAAGTTGATGATGCATTGAACCTAACATGGTCAGCACATCATGCTTCAATGAAGAGAAGCCCTGAATTTGAAGTTACCATTACTTCTTTGCTTCCTCTCCTGCGGGATCCAGCTCATTCAGTTGCTACAGTCAAACATGTAATGAACAAAGTAAAAGATGTTGTTGATTTCCTCAACCCTGGCCAGGTACCTGTCATCACAGCTGACCAGCCAATCTACGCCATAGCAAAGCAGGTGCAGTGGCAGTGGCCAGGTCAGTATGGTGAGGACAAGTACCTGGTCATGTTTGGTGGTCTGCACATTGAGATGGCAGCACTGAAGTCGCTGGGTACTATCCTCCAAGCCAGTGGATGGACAGGAGCTCTAGTTGAAGCTGGTGTGGCTTCATCTGGCACTGCAGAGTCCTTCCTGTCAGCTGCAAGTGTTACCAGGACGCGAGATGCACCAAGTGACAGCCCCCAGCTTGTACAAACTCTTGAAAGCTGCATATGATGAGTACTGTACTGAGCAGGAAAATCAAGATGAAGAGGCACTGGACTTTGAGAAGTGGTGTGACTCCCGAAAACAGGATAGTCCACAGTTTCACTTCTGGCACATGGTACTATCCATGGAGCTTGTTGTCTTTCTGCTGATTAGATCTTTCCGCGAGGGAAATTTTGCTCTCTACTGCCAGGCACTACATGAACTGATACCCTGTTTCTTTGCCAACAACAATACAAACTATGCTCGTTGGCTGCCCATCCACCTCAGGGACATGCTTATGCTAGAGATTTCACACCCAGAGTTAGACAAAGAGTTTAAAGCTGGCAACTTTGTGGTGCACAAGACCCGTCGTCCTTTCTCAGCAATGGCTCTAGATCAAGCCCATGAGCAGACCAATGCCATCATCAAGGCTGATGGTGGAGCCATTGGGTTGACAGAAGATCCATCTGCACTCAGGCGATGGATGTTAGCTGGCCCAGAGGTCAGTCGCTTGTTATCTGTTTATGACACAGAGGCCCAACGCAAAGAAATTCCCGAGCAAGCAACACACCATGAGCAAAACCCACAGGCACAGAAGACTTTTCTGGACAAGGTCAACAAGCTTTCTGCAGCCTTGCAAAACCTAGGCAGTCCTTTTCAGGAAGAAAGTTCTGACTTGTATTCCATTGACACCAAGGATATTGCCCACCCCAACACAGCAGAGCTTCTCAAGACACACATGAACAGAGGCCATGCCAAGTTCCAGGAGTTCTCAGATGCTCTGGCAAGCTGCCTTGCCTCCATGTATGAACCCATCAAGAAGAATGTGACCGACTTCTTCCAACAAGAATCGGCTAGTCCTGTACAGTCAAAGCAAAGGCTATTGAAAGAAGACTGTCAGTTATTCTCCTGACAGTCTCTCTCTCTTGTGAGAAACAGTTCATGATCACAATCCCATGATTTAAAGTTCATTTAAATGAAAAAAGCATGTTTATTTCAACAGATATATGGTCTCGGTGTGAGATTGCCAGATACTGATGGCGGCCATCTTGAAAAAAGGTCGCCATCTTGAATTTTCACGTGGCCAGGACCCTAATCTGAAAGAGTATATCCAGGAGGGTATCTGTGCAAAATTTCATGCTTGTGTCACCATTTGAAGGATTTTTTTAGTTATCTGCTCCACTAATATAGGGGAACTCATAATTAGGAAACACAGGACAGCTGGGAGGGTAATCAGGGGCTGAACAGGAGCACACATGAGAAGGAGTGACTATGGACACAGAACATGAGGAGGTGAGAACACTAGGTAAACAAATACGCACACAAGACTAAAATGAAGACAATGAGGACAGACAGGGGATGACACAACATGACTAAAGACGGGACAATAATACTAAACAGTAAAAATAAACAGATATGACAAAAAATAATTAAATACAAAAAGACAACCATAAGACACAGACACCAGGCAACAGGGGAAGACATGACATGACAGGGGAAGGATCAGGGAACATGGGAGCACTTAGAAATAATCATACTACTACTACTACTACTACTACTAATAATAATAATAATGTGACAAACAAACTAAATGAACATAAAGCGTGGGTACGGTCTTAGCCGTGCCCTTAATCATGAAAATGGTTTATATTGGTATTTTCTTCAAATTTCAGTCATCATGAGGCTGCCTGGTGTTAGCTTAACTGTTTCAGCTTTGTTTGCCATTTTCTATAAATTCCTTGTTCATCTACAACACTTGACCGTATACTGTATGTCATTCTTAGACATTATTTTAGCTTATTTCTTTGTATATCTCTAACCAGGATCAAAGGCAGCTAGCTAAAGCTAGCAGCTTAGTCACTCATTTATGAAAGTTCCTGTGTTTATTGTACTCCAGGTATCGGTCCTGTCCTATCGACCACTGAAACCACACACCACTGTCCACCAGTGACAGGGGCGTGCCACTTCTTGGAGACAAATTTATGTTAGTTCACTCAGGCTCGCTTTCGTGCTAGGAGCTAGCCAGTTAAGATTAGCAATAGTGACTTAAGAAGGAGGGTGGAGTTAAATGCGGCTCTGAGTGAATTTAAGGAGACATGCACTGAAATCAGCTGTTCTTAGTAATGCTTCAAAAGATGATTCATGATGGTGCTGCAATAATTAAACATTTTAAGGCAATCTGAACAAAATATGTTACAAACTTTTCATTAAGACCTGTGGGAGCTGTCAATATGTGGGGAAAGTGCAGTGAATGGGATTTAAATTTGTGTTTTGCTCTGCTGTTGTCTTACTAGCACCTAATTAATCCCTTATTGAGCAAAGTAAATTAATGTATTTATATATACCAGCTTGTTTATACAATGAGGAGTAATTAAGAGGTTATTAAGGAAAACATTTCAGTTGTACACTAGCCATAGCAGAATATGATCATGCAGAATAAGCTAAATAAGGGCTGTATAATGACTAATAAGATAAGATAAGATAAGCCTTTATTAGTCCCACAATGGGGAAATTCCAGGATTGCAACAGCACAGGGATAGCAACACTCAGAGCAACAATCAGAAGGCAAGAAAAAAAGCAAGCAAGCAAGAGCAGCTAATATACATATGTACATATTACTATAAATATATATATATATATATATATATATATATATACAGACACACAGTGCAGAGCATTGTAGCTGGATGGAATAAATATAGGAGTATATAAACACAGTGCGGAGCATTGTAGCTAGATGGAATAAATATGTAGATATATAAACACCCACAGTACGGAGCACTGTAGCTAGATGGAATAAATATATAGATATATAAATATAACCACACCCAGTGCGGAGCATTGTAGCTAGATGGAATAAATATGTAAATATATAAACACACACAGTGCAGAGCATTGTTGCTAGATGGGATGAAACAGCACAACCGTCTACTTAGTTATCCTACCTGGTATGATTATGTGCCCATACATATTCTCACCCTCCATAGCGACCGGTATTTTCCTAGTTGTATGCCGGAGGGGACCATTGTGTAAGTCTATTGCATCTTTTGCATTCAAAAAACTATTAGGTTGTTTCGTCTTTTTGCTATCTCTGCGAGCAGCCCTGCTTAGGTTGTACAGTCTGACAGCCGTTGGTAGGAAGGACCTACGAAACCTCTCGGTTGTGCACCTGGGATGATGTAGTCTGCTGCTAAATGAGCTCCTCAGTGCATTCAGTATGTCCTGCATAGGGTGGAACTCGGACTCCAGCAGAGATGACAGTTTAGCCACCGTCCTTCTCTCTCCTATCTCCTCCACCGGATCAAGGCGCTGCCCCAGGACAGAGCTAGCTTTCTTGATCAGTTTGTTCAGTCTCTTCCTATCGGCTGCTGTAATGCCACTGCCCCAGCAGACCACTCCAAAAGTGATGGCTGATGCCACCACCGTGTCATAGAATGTCTTCAGCAGCGCCCCTTGTACACCAAAAGACCTGAGTCTCCTCAGTAGGAACAGCCTGCGCTGTCCCTTCTTGTAGAGTGCGTCAGTATTGTGTGACCAGTCTAGTTTATTGTTCAGATGAACACCCAGGTACTTGTAGGATGTCACCATCTCAATGTCTGTTCCCTGTATATTTACTGGTGCTGTGAGGGGTTGTCCATGCCTGCGGCAGTCCACCACTAGCTCCTTAGTTTTCCTCGCGTTGATCTGGAGGCAGTTCCGATGGCACCAGTCCACGAAGTCCTGGATAAGCCCTCTGTACTCAGCTTCATCTCCATTGGAGATGAGGCCAACGATCGCAGAGTCATCAGAGAACTTCTGTAGATGGCAGTGTGTTGTGTTGTGTGAGAAGTCCGCAGTATAAAGAGTGAACAGGAAGGGAGCCAACACCGTTCCCTGGGGG
This sequence comes from Pholidichthys leucotaenia, assembly GCA_020510985.1. Classification (NCBI taxonomy): domain Eukaryota; kingdom Metazoa; phylum Chordata; class Actinopteri; order Cichliformes; family Pholidichthyidae; genus Pholidichthys; species Pholidichthys leucotaenia. The sequence continues at coordinate 183,693,741 of CM035836.1, read as the reverse complement.
GCCCCCGTGCTACCGATGATCGTGTCGGACACACAGTCCCGGGTTCTCACAAACTGAGGCCGGTTTGTGAGGTAGTCCAGGATCCATGATGACAGGTGCTGGTCCAGCCCTGCGCGCAGTAGCTTGTCCTTCAGGATCATCTGTTGGATGGTGTTGAAAGCACTGGAGAAGTCAAAGAACATGATCCTCACCACATTCCCGGGCTTCTCCAGGTGGGACAGAGAACGGTGAAGGAGGAAGATCACCGCATCCTCCACCCCAATGCCATGCTGATAGGCAAACTGCAGTGGATCCATCGCTGGTTCCACCAGGGGGCGGAAGTGAGCAAGGAGCAGTCTCTCCAGGGTCTTCATCAAGTGGGACGTCAAGGCCACCGGTCTGTAGCTGTTCAGGTCTTTGGGGTGGGAAGTATTTGGTACAGGTACCACACAAGATGTTTTCCACAGCTGTGGTACCCTCCCCAGCTTCAGGCTCAGGTTGAAGATGTACGTCACAATCCCACACAGCTGGTCTGCACAGGACTTGAGGAGCTTTGCGCTGATGCCGTCCGGTCCCGACGCCTTCCTCGCCTTGATCTTCCTCAGCTCCGTCCTCACCTGGGTCCTGGTCAGGGTCAGGATGGGGGGCTGTGTGTTGGGAGTGGGGGGGTGTTGGTGGAGTGGGGAGTGGGCAGCAGGACTTGATGTCTTTAGAGGCAGCAGAGGTTGTTGTGCAGTCAGGGGGGAGGGCGGTTGGTCAAACCTATTGAAAAACAGATTCAGATTGTTCTCCCACTCCCTGACCCCTGTGGCCTGGGGGGAGGTATTCTGGAGCCCAGAGATGGTTTTGAGGTTTCTCCAGACCCCGCTGATGTTGCTCTGTTGCAGCTTGTCCTCCATCTTCTTCCTGAAGCTGTCCTTGCCTTCTCTGATCTTTCTCCTCAGCTTCCTCTGTACGGACTTCAGCATCTCCCTATTCCCCGACCTGAAGATCCTCTTCTTCTCTCTCAGAAGTGTTTTTATCTCAGGGTTGATCCAGGGTTTGTTGTTTGAGCAACACCGTATGGTCTTGGTGGGAACGGATTTGTCCACACAGAAGCTGAGGTAGCCCGTGAAGGTGTGAGTGAGGCCATCGATGTCCTCACCATGTGGATCGCAGAGCTGCTTCCAGGCGGTGGCTTCAAAACAGCCCTTTAGAGCGTCCATTGCCTCCTCAGACCATAACTTCACTGTGCGCATGGCCAGAGGTTGTCTGTGCACTAGGGGTTTGTACACTGGCCGGAGATGAACCAAGTTGGGATCCGATCTCCCGAGTGGGGGGAGTTGTGATGAGGTGTACGCCTCCTTAGTGTTTGCGTAGAATAAGTCCAGTGTTTTATTGTTTCTAGTGTGGCATGTGACATACTGGGTAAACGTGGGTAGAATGGGAGATAGTGAAACATGGTTGAAATCGCCTGAGATGAGGAGAAGAGCATCTGGGTGTTCTGTCTGCAGCCTGCTGGTTACTGAATGGATGACGTCATGCGCTGTCCCAGCGTTTGCCATCGAATTTGCATAAACAACAATGCAGATCACGTGTGAGTGTTCTCTCGGAAGATATGTAGGCTGCATGCTAACAGCTAGCAACTCAATGTCTTTGCTGCAGTGTCGTTGTTTAACAGTGATATGTCCCGGTCTGCACCAGTTGTTGTTAACATACATTATCACTCCACCGCCCCTTGCTTTGCCACTGTCTGGTGTTCGGTCTGCCCGTATCATGTGGAAACCCTCCAGCTCAATGTTAGCATCTGCTGCTAGTTCAGTTAGCCACGTCTCAGAAAACAAAAGGAGAGAGCACTCCCGGTATATGCTATCGTAACGGCAGATAGCCGCTAGCTCATCTACCTTTCCCAGCAACGACCGTACATTTCGCATGACAATAGATGGAAGGGAGGGTCTGTACCTTATATTTTTTGTCCTCCGCCTTACTCCAGCCCGGCAGCCGCGGCGTTTTTGCCTCAGTTCTCTCGGTATGTCGAGTTTTTCCAATAGCACCGGGTGGCGGTTGAATGCTAGCAGCTCTTCCCTGCTGTATTGTATCCTGCTATAAACAGTGGCTCCGTCCACTGGCTCAGGAGACATTTGGGACGATCTGTGTGTCCGTGATATAAGTGGAGTGAAAAAAAAAAAAAAACGGATCAAAAGAGAGAGGAAGGGAAAAAGACTCGGAATCGAGCCGCTGTTGCAAAGGGCGGCCGACTCGTGTGGCGCCGGGAGAAAAAATTTTTTTAAAAAAATGAGCTAACAGCCTACCATTAAACATAGCGTCATTAACAGTTAATATGTTTTCACTTAACCATATTTTTGGCACCACTTTACTAGACTACTCTAATAAAGAATTTATAAATTGATTAAATTGATTCATTTATTTGGGTCACAAATGCTTAATAAATTATAAATAAGCAGTCACAAATAGGTTATGAGACACATCAGAAGACCCTTTGTCTATAAATGTTCACAGAGCTTAAATGCTAGTAACTTATTGACAGATATTCAATAGTACAAATCTAACTGATGAGAAAACAGAGCAATCTAAATAAAATGATATCTGAAAATTCAGAGCAAATAACGCTCACCATTTGGCATGAAGCAGGCCAGTATTTTCCTTTTTCCTCATGTGTTAGAATGGCTTAATAATGATTTAAGTGGTTAAAACCTAATTAATAACCAACTTATAAGCTGTTTTATAAATTCTTCATTGGCGTAGTCTTATTGTAAAGTGCTACCATGTTTGTTAACTGGACTGTTAAATCTAAATTCCTACAGCCTGACAAAGGACACAAGGTAGTTAATAATTAGATTTAGATTTAGATTCCTTTATTCGTCCCACAATGGGGAAATTACAGGGCATAGTACTACTTCTGAAACAGCAACTAAACTGTTTTTAAGCCCAAAAGTTTCTGTGTCTTTCTTTCAGTCCCATTGTAACATGATGCTCGCCCGTGCAATCCAGACCACCTACCTCAGAGGGAGACCTAATCAACAGGATAGTCTTATCCGTACATGAGCACACATGGACTAACACACCAATATAATCACCTGTCCTTTAAGACGGACCACAATGCCTTTCTTTCTCATTGATTAGTGTTGCATTCACTGCCGGGGGATAGGTAGAGGCCCTAATTGCGGTTTTATGCATGATCTTTGGCATTGAATAACCATGAATGACATGGATCCCATGCTACGAGTCCCTCTAGTCAATGGTTAACTGTTCTGCAGTGATTCAAAGCATCCGGACTCTGTCCCGACTGACCGCTCCCTCATAGATCTTGACCTGGGTATGTTTTCTTCGCCGTCACTCCCCACCCCCCAGGCTCGCCAGCCTAATTTCTGCCCTCTTCTCTGTTGTGCTGGCATGTATTAGCTTATCAGCCTCTTTTGTGAAACATAAGCTTGTAGATAAGTAGTATATTGGGCTGGGTTACTCATGTCTGTCTTGTTCATTCCTCACAACTCTAATTCCCCCCAGAAGCCCATTTCCCAGCCTGCAGGTGGCCTGTGTTGTAACATCCAGGACACGCCTGATCTCCCCAAACGCAAACACAGACATTTAGTCACCTCTTTTGTATTCTCCATGACTGCTGGTAATGCCGCAGTATGCATGTGCAGTGCGAGTGTACACATGACTAATCTCAGAGACAGTGCAGAAACACGCTGCTGATAGGTGCGCGGCTTTAGTCGAGATTAGCCATGAAGTCAGGAATTATTCCTTTGTTGGGTTTGCCCCTTCTTTCTTCCCGGTTGACTGATCAATGGCGTGCACAAAATAAACAGAATCCTGTGTGGATCTTTAGCTGTGGTTAACCTCAGGTCCACGGCTGTTTGCAGATGTGCGGCATCGTGAAAACATGCAGCCTCCAAGCAGGCTTAAGGTTGTCTATCTCAGTGACCCACTTATTGCAATTCCCTGACATCCTCACTACAGTAACTACATTAGAGGAGGGAGCGAGCAGTTACAAACCTGAGTAAATGCAATGCTCTGAGACACGGACTGGTGCTGTACGCTGGTCAGGGTCAGTGCCGTGTTTGACCCCTGTTCTGCAGAGTTAATTGGGACTTAGAACATGGCACGACTCTCAGGATATTATCCTCAGTTAGAGCTACGAACACCTGCATCTGGTGTTCACAAATCACTGGATTAAGGCTTTTGAACCATGCGTATCCTGGAACTTTCCCATACTGTGCCTATGTTCCTGCCTGTTGTATTTATTTTCAACATTTTTATGGAAAAAGAAAGTTCCCTTTCACCTGACTTGTGGTGTCATTTATCCACTGAGGTGCCCGCTTTTTGAGATTTCAGCAGCTGAGATGTTTGCTTTCCTTCAAAGATAAGCTAACAGAAAAAAAGTGAAACATGCCATCATGAAATCATCACCTATGTGCCCAATCCGCAAGCCCTTTTCCGTTATCTGCTAGAGGAGCCAACACACTTTTTACACAGATTATATTTCTGAAAAGAGTCTTTGATGCTTAGTTAGTCGGATACCATAGCATAGGTGACATTTCCTTCCATAAATACAGTATAAGAGATTTTTAGCTTAGATTAATCCAATTTTTAATCCAAAATGGTGGTCTCCACTTGCTGGATGGTGTCTTCAGTGGTGCACTGTGGTCGCCCGGGTATGGGTGCCGTTTCCACTGATGTCTGACCACACTTGAACTGTCAATGCCAGTGCTGCATCATAGGATGGGGCATTCTCCCCATAAGTCTCTTTCATCTCACTGAACGTCTCCCGTGGTGTGCGGCCTCTCAAGCACAGGAACCTGATGACCGCTCACACCTTACTCCACCTTAGCACCTGGAAAAGAGAAACTCTTAGGAGTTCAAGGCTGCAGACTACCACGTGACCTGTGCAGTTTCATCCTCCTACAATAACCCGAAGTGGGTCAGGGGAAATCTTTAATGATCAGCCCTCGTAAGACGTGGTCTGTAGTAGAGTACATCATTAGATACACTGAAATGTATCAAGTGCAGGTTTGATTTAATACAGTCCTCCGCATTGTAGGCGGCATTGCTTTAAAAATCCATTTAACCCTGTTTGCTCTTTGAATTGTTTTTCAGCAAGCTTTAATTCTATTTTAGCAATCCATCTAGTAACCTATAAAAAGTTTAAATTTCAGTAGTCTTTGCCGTGAACCATGAATGTGCTTTTTGAAAGTTGTATCACTGTGCCATGCAGTTAATTCAAAAATATTTCCTTGACATAAATGATAAAAAAAAACTATAAAAGTGTGACCACACCTGTCGCGAGTAAAGAAAAGCACACTTAACGTTGCTGAAATACACCCTGCTGTTTATGTTGTTTTGCTTGTTTTGAGCATGTCGTCGCTGTAAATCCTTCAGAAATGTTCATTCCATTTGTATCTCCAAAAACAAAGCTGCCTACATGCTCTATTTGTGTGCAGGGAGGAAAGCAGCACAGGTGGAGTGTTGGTTCCACAGCTTAAAATATAGCCCCCCCAAAATTACATATACATGGTCTCCTTTAAAAAAAAAAAAAATCCAATTTAACCTATAATTCTCATATTGCTTTCTGGGTGCAGCTGGTGTGTTCATGCAGGGCGACAGCAATTTTATTTCATTCTCCCTGTGTATAAGACCCAGATTTGCTCCCGTCTGCCATATCATAATCATTTGGCCCGATGCCTTGATTTGAATTGGTGAATTGTTACAGCCAGAGCATGCAGAGTATGATACATCTGCTCACATGCTGCATTATTTTATCAACTACTTTTTGCAGGTCACAGTGCAGTGGAGAAGGTGCTGTGTTTTTCCTCCCCTCTGTCTGTGTTGGCAGCAAGCACGCCCCAATACACACAGTCCCTGGATGCAGTCTGGCAGGCCGAGTGAATCATCTTGCCGTCACAGGTGGAGGAAATACAACAGCGGGATTGGCAGTCCAAAGGTGGCGTCTGGCCCACTCTTGAGTGAGGTGTTTGGCTTGCTTGCTTCCGCTGGAAATGACGATGTGTCATGTTTTTTTTTTTTTTTTTTTTCACGCGGGTGAGTGAAAGTAGTTGACCAAGTTTTTTTTTTTTTTTTTTTTAATTTTTGTCCACACTAAAATACAGCACACTAACAGTAAGAGTAATGCAGCTTCATTTTAAAAGTCCCACACTGTGCATTTACCACATATTGATTTTAAGTTCTAACATTCTCATGGATATACATCAGCAGTTCTGAAGACCCCAAACCATTTCTGCGTTGTTTTACAGCTCTTAAAATAGCTGTCATTAAAATTATGTCTCAAACAGTTTGTTTCCGCCTCAGTTTAACAATCACAGGTAATAAGGCAGTCAGAGTGCATTTATTTTTTGCTAACTTGGAGACCTGAAAGCAATTATTACTGGTTTGTGATGTCATAAAATCCAGGAAGGGAAATCTGCTTGTTTAAGAATTTAACTATACTAGTGCATACCCGTGCATGTCCATAGAAACCAAGTATAAGCAAGTATTCTGTATGCCCATAGAAAACAGGTGTAAGCAAGCATTTCTGCATGCCTGTAGAAAGTTACTGTTACCATGGCAACAGTAACCGTGGTGATGCCTGCCTTTGATCTGTGACATGGTTAAGCAAGTATTTCTGCATGCTCATAGAAAGCAAGTGTAAGCAAGCATTTCTGCATGCCCGTAGAAAGCTACTGTTACCATGGCAACAGTAACCATGGTGAAACCTGCCTTTGATCTTTGACGTCTTCACTCGTTCAGTGATGCCTGCCTTTGATCTTTGATGATGTGTCTTTCTGGCAACAGTAACCATGATGAAACCTGCCTTTGATCTTTGACGTCACCACTCGTTCAGTGAAACCAAGTATAAGCATTTCTGCATGCCCGTAGAAAGCAAGTGTAAGCAAGTAACCATAGTGAAACCTGCCTTTGATCTTTGACGTCATCACTCATTCAGTGATACCTGCCTTTGATGCCTGCCATGAGCGATGCCTGCCTTTGATGTTTTGTAGCGGATTTATGGTTTTTATAGGTATTCTATTGTTGGTACAAGTATTAATGTAAATATGAATGTGAGTAGGAATGAAGATTTCCTTTCATTACACTCATATATCCTCATAGGGCACCAGTCCAGATAATGGACAATTTTGAGTGATAACACAAAAAGTGGATTATTGGACACAGTGATATGACGCTGAGGGATATAAAGTGATACAGAGTGAGTGAAGTACGGGAGGGTGGCAGTTGCCACGGCCAAGATATGTAGAATGATTATATAGAGCGGTAGAGAATAGTGTTATAGACATCATGTAGACATGGAAATCTCACTGTTTGAAGAAAAAGAAGAAGAAGAATGTTCAAAACTCCTTATAAGAACTCCTTATACAAAGATATAGAGTGAATATGATGAAGAAGAGGTTGCCAACCGAGAAGAATTCTGACTTTTGATACATAGAGCGATGTTTACTGAGTGAAGTACGTAAGGACTACAGCTCCTGACCAGATAGAGTGATGATATAGAGTGAAGTACGTGGTGGTAATGCACCTTTAAGCTGGTTGCCAACCGCCAATCAAATCTAAAAGAAGAAGAAGAAGAATGGACAGTTTTATTAACAATTCTTTATTTGTACCAATTATGAATCGGTCTAAAAAAAAACCCCCAAAACCCTTGTGAGTTCTTGTCTCCTGATAATCAAGAAGATGGACATGAAATCAAACAATAACTCCCATATGTCTTTCAATAGTTTAATAAGAAAGATCAGAATAGGTTAACATATTTGGATAGCATTAAAACAGAGAATTCAACATGTATCATGGGCATCATAGACTGTTACTAAGTTACTTATGAATCAAACATTTGTGGAACCAAATAAAGCACAGTTTAACTTGTCAGTATACTGGAAATTGGAAAACCATAAAATAGCGTTGGTTAAGAAAAGTGGATGCAATTTTATGAAGAAAATTATGAGTAAACGCTTTATAAAAATAGAAAATTGGTGTTATTCTGAAAAAGAACGTAAATTAATGAAAGGACAAAATGCATTTTGAAATTCTGATGGGGGTTTGCATGAAGTTAATTTTAAAGAACTTATACCAGGAATATTCTGAAGAATTAAGTTTAAATTAAACAACAGACCGTCAGCCAAGCAGAATCATTGCGTCCCTGGTGGCAGCAGGGCCCCCACGTGCCAACCTTGATTCAGCTGGATATCTGTGGATTCTGTTGATGGAGAGGCTGATGGACAGATTCTCCCACAAGGCTGTGCTCCTAAGATCGCAATTGGGCTGTTCTTCAGCAAGCTGGGCGAGGTCTTCTCTTATGCACTGAAGAAGGAATTGGTTTATTGTACAAAGTCCCATCAGAAATTCAATCTGAGGAAAAAAACATCACAAATCTGTTTCTTCCGATGTTGGTGGTTTAAATGAGTCAATCAATCAATGCATCAGATTTATATAGCGCTTTATCATAGACACTCAAAGACGCTTTACAGAAATTAAGGGTCATCCACCACCTAGATGGATGAAGCAGCCACAATACGGCGCCATTCCTTTTTAACTATTCACACACATTCACACAAAGGGCCACTTTAGAGTCTCCAATTAACCTAACCTGCATGTTTTTGGGATGTGGGAGGAAACCGGAGAAATCCCGGGGTAAACCCACACATACACGGGGAGAACATGCAAACTCCACACAGATCACTGTTGGTCGGGGGCTGGGATCGAACCCACGATCCCCACGATCCCCCGGCCAAGGGTAAACTGTGCTGCCGCAGTGCTAACCACTGCGCCACCGTGCAGCCAAAGTCGGTTTAAGCTTAAAAAAAATCAATCAAAATCTTCTTGCAAGGTAATTTAAAGGAAAAAGATTAAAATAACAAAAATGAATTTTCAAGAAAAGAAACAGGATTTTCACAGAGCCTGGAATACTCTGGGCCTACTTAAAAGATAGAAAAAAAAAATGGGAGAACAGAGAAGTCTGCTCCTTACAGCTTGACCACCGCCCCAAAATTGAACAAAGGAAACAAAAATCAAGTTTTTCTCGGGTGTGGTAAGATGGTTCTAAACTTCATGACAACTGGGCTGAACCAATTACATTTGAGCTTCTTTGGCAGAAGTCATAAACTTGATAAAAAGGCAATGAAGATAGGTTTGGGAGCTCATTGGTCAGTTCAAGTTTAGGGACATTTGATATGAGAGTGAAATCCTCCTAAAGTATGTGTGCTGCCTATGAAAGCATAAATTCTTTAAACTTTAGTGACTAAGATATTCTACTTGATAAAGGAGTACACAATGTCTCTACATTGTAACTAATTAATTTGTGATAGTGAGCAGGGAAAAATTAATTTCTTCCTGAAAATAAAGCAACACATATCAAATCATATCAATAAAAACATTTGAAACCCCATTGTCCATCCCAAGAGTTTAACTATGTCTTCAGTAGCGGATACTGTCTTGAGAGTAAGAATATGAATTAATTTATTTGTCCATAATGCATAAATTCCACTGCAAAGAGAAAAAATTAAATATTCCTGATTCATCCACCAGATGGCACTGTGAAACTGTCTGGTTGTTTACTGGAGAATCTTGACTCCCAAGTCTTGATTATATCAACCATCAACATGTCGACTGAAATATTCCTTTGCCAAAGAGCAGAAAAGGGAGAATGACTCAGTCCTGGAGAAGGGATTAATTTCCACTTTATGGCCAATGGCTAGTGTTACAGCTCTGGTTCTTGGGTGATAGAAGCAGTTCATGACCAGACTTTTGAGTTGAAACAATTTTTCTTCTTCTTCTTTTAGATTTGATTGGCTGTTGGCAACCAGCTTACAGGTGCATTACAGCCACTGACGACCATCACCACTCTGCATCTCTGTATAAGGAGTTCTGAACAACTCCTTATGTCTGAAAAAATTATCCGTCCTTGGACTGTGTCCGAGGTGCGTCCGGTGTTTTTCTTCTTCTTCTTTAGATTTGATTGGTGGTTGGCAACCAGCTTAAAGGTGCATTACCGCCTCTGACTTGATTATCATCACTCTATATCTTTGTATAAGGAGTTCTTATAAGGAGTTCTGAACAGCTCCCCATGTGCGAAAAAAATCACCCGTACCAGGGCTGGAGAGCAGTTTCCTTACCGTTGTTTTTCTTCAGCAAAGAATGATTTTATAGATTGGAACTCAAGGTCAACACTACACTTTGATGAGTTGTAGCGAGTCCTATGATCTTTGATGATGTCATAGCGAGTCCTATGATCGTGATGATGCCTGCCTTTGATCTTAGACATGGTTACCATGACAACACAAAGTCTTATGATCATGACACACAGACAGACAAGAGATTTCTTGAATTATATATAGAGTGATAAAGGCAGTTTGTATTTCTTTATGAAGTGGGTATTTTGATATTTTCACAATATACTGTAAATGTGACCTATGGATGTAATTTATAAGGTTAGATACCCATAAAAACACAAATTTGACCTTTAAAAGCACTTCTGCTTTTATCGTAGTCCTCATTGTTCATCTGATTTCATATAATAGCTGTTTACCCTAATTAATGCTGCCATCAGACACATAGCAAATAGGCTTAATAAACTGTTAAAGGTAATCAACAACAAGTTGTGCCCTATGATGGTGCAGGACGGGGGATAACAGGAAAAGTCTACAGCACCAAAGTAGAGATGATGGCTGCATTAATAGCACCTGTTTGTGTTGGCAATTAGCTTCCTGTTTTGGGTGAGGGTGGTGTCGTTTCCAGTGTGACTTCTCTTCCTCCATAGAATGTTGTTTTGGAGATCCGGAAGCCCAGTTGTGGTGAAGGATAATCTAGTATGTGACCCCCTGTCGCTGCTCAGTCCTGTGGCATGAACACATTATCGCTTCAAGACTCCCAGACACATCAGATTGTTGTGTACTGTGAACTGTGTATCCGCTCTGATGATGTTCAGATTTCTGCTAGTTGTAGTCCTGTTTATGGGAAAGGTTCTGTCCTGCAGTCCTGTTCAGAAGTGAACAACATGAATGAAGCTGCAGTTCACTTAACTTCTACCAGGTGTCACTAAACCGGAGTTTCCAAAAGTAAGATAAAGTACTTTTTAACAGTCACTGTTTTCCATAAACAATGAGAAACACTGATTTTACTTGCCCGCAATCTTTTACTGAAGCTTACAAAACATTATTATTTGTCAAAGCTGCTAAGTTAGCCATTTTGAAACAAAACAAAGTAATAGGGAAAGAAGAATGACGTTTAGGTATCTAATTACTTAGACACCTAAACACATGCTTAGAACATGTGCCCCTTTGATTAGTAATACTCTCTCTAAAGCTATTCTAAAGTGTGTCATAGCAGAGAGCTGAGGGGATTGAGTTTTCACCACTCGTGTCCTTCCACAGAAATTCTAGATCACCTATTGCTACTTCCATTCAGCAGAGCTACTGTACTACTGAACACATCCTATTGAATGAGTTGATAACAACCATCTAGTTGGAGGAGGAGGAGGACACCTACTGGCAACAGGAATGGGATTCATGAGGACTTGTGACAGTGAGCCAATAAGGCTTGATACGTACGGGTGGATTGTTTGTATTGCCATCGTTGTGGTTATGCTACTCTCCATTTCTCGCTGTGCGTTTGAGAGGCTGTTTCATCTGAGCTCTTGTAACAAGGTGGTTACGAGGGCCGCTGATCAAAGGCAGACTCCTTTGGCCAACGAGGGCCCGGCTCGAGCAGCAGATGTTTCCCCTCTCTGTTAGTGCCTCAGTTAGTGCTCTTCTTATTTAACCAGCTATTGCTAATGGCCCTCACTGGTGTTGGATACACCAGATCGCTTTTCTTTCCCTTTGTGTGTGGAGCATGGGACAGAACGGGAAACGCCAGGGATATCTTGTTCCTCTCTGACACTCTTATTGTGCTCCTCTGTGAATTTCTGGCCGGAAAAAAAAAAAAAATCCCTTTCACAGTAATTGGGTGTGAATGAAACACTCGCGCTTGCCTATTGTCTACAGTACAGTCTTGCATTCAGGCCAGTGGTTAAACAAGCCAAGAGAGGGGGCAGACAGGGATACGGGAAAAACAGTTTGTGTGTGCCTGTGTTCGGGCAGCTGAGGTGGTGTTGAAACTGTAGCATACTGTGAAAATGATCAAGAAAAAAAAACAAAACAGGCACTTTATCTTTCTGAAAGTAAGAATACCAAAGACAGTATTAATTGCAAAAGTCATGGAAGAAAAAAAAAACTTTTCAAGAACAATGATGCACAGAATGGGTTTGTATAATGTGAAAATACAGGTAATTTGCAAACCAGGGAGTGGAATACAAATGGGGGGGGGGGGGGCGCAGTGGTTTAACTAAGACAGCCAGCTCAGGTCCAGATTCCTCATATGGAGTACAGGAGATTGATTGAAAGATTTGGTGGGTCTAATTGCGCTGCACCATCTGCCCAAGTTAAAGAACCTGCCAGGGATGTGACAGTTTCCAACAGGCTCGCTGATGAGCAGATGTGTGCAGGATTCTGTATGTGTGTTTGTGTGTGTGTGTGTGTGTGTGTGTATTTAAACATGTCAGTCTCTACTTCGTGATCACATCTTTTTTTTTTTCTTGAGAGAATTAAGACAAAAATGTCATGTCTTGAATTACAGCTAGCCGATGTGCAAACAAACACAATAAAAGCTCTTTTTTTGCATAATTATATCCCCAGGACTGCCTTGTCTTCCTTATTATTATTATTTTGGGCCCTATCTGTGATGCTGGAGTGGTTATTGTTTCTGTCAGAATTGCTATTGATATAACAGCCTGACAAATGTCATCAGCACGGAGTAAATTTCCATAAATCAATCAGCCATTCCCTCGCCTTCATTTTTCACAATGAAGCAGATCGCCAGTGGTATTAAACAAAGGAAAATGCTCTTTGCAAAACACGCATACTAATTTATCCAGTAAATTCATTTGGTATTCAACGAGATGGCCAAGGAGGGAGTGTATTCAAATCAAAAGTGCAGTTATCACAGCTTTTAACGAGGCACCTACCAAAAACACAGAGGAAATTCCATATTAGATTGCTCCTTTGAGATATGTAATTTGTAATTTAAACAGAGTGAGGAAATGGGCTCATTGATTCTCTTGTTGACATTCAAATGAAAGTATGTGTTTATTTGTATTAATTTTATGCCTAACTTAAATTTTTGCAAAGTAGCATACAGATATACATATCCGATACAGAACCATTAGATGCATGTTAATTATTGTACTTTTAAGGTGTAGGTGCTTGATTAAAATTAAGGAGGGATAGACAGCAATTTACCCCCCCCCCCCCAAAAAAAAAAAATGAAACATGATGGACATGAGCACTATATATATTGACCTCAAGGTCTCACAATTCCACAGAGTACAGCAAAGGACTCAACCACCGTCTTAAATTTTAAAATGAGTGGTTAAAATTACCATGGACCAGACTGCAAAGTGGAAAGACCTATCCACTTGAGGCCCTGGGCTACTGCCCTGGTAAGACCTGGCTAAAATCTAGCCATGACTGTGGCAATACTCTTATATTCTAAATCTAAGCATTGAATAAGGTAATGTACGAGTTGTAGTCGTATTGCTAAAAATATTAAGCTAAAAGAAAGAATTGGCTAATCGCAATGCAAAAGGCCATACAAGACTGCAAATACATCTCCAAATCCAATAAAACCAGAAATGTTGTATCCAAATACAGTCATCTGTTCATAACAGAAATTCATCTGAATATCCTCATTGTCTCTATAAGAGCAATGACTACAACATTTTGAAGGCTAAAACCTCCCTATAATTAGACAGTAGAATGCTCTGAACAAAGAAGTGGAAGCTGAGTGACTAATAAGCTTACAATACAACGCTCTCTGCTATCTGGAATAAAAACGCTGCTAGGATGCACCTGAAATTGGACACCTTTGTCTTGCCAAAGCAGAGGAGGGCAAAGAGTGGGGGAGTGACAGATTAGCAAGTAAAGCTGATTGTATTTGCTTATAAAATCACCAACACCTGCCCTTCTGCTGCACTTTGCCAGAAACAGATTATTGTGCATGCATGCTGAGCTCGCACTTCTTCCCAGATATGTTACATCAAATTCTTATCAGTATTATTGGGTAACATAGTAGATTTTAATATTTTCTGCCTTCTTTAAAAAGGGTTATATTTTAGATATAATTTCATTCAAAGAGGACCAAAGAGCAGCCCACAACCACATACAAAGAGGACTGAGGCAAACAATTAAACTTTACTGAACACTTTGGATAAACAATTGGACAGAAGGGGAAGAGGCAAATGACCACAGCGATTGTGACGTCATGTATGATTCAGTATTGGTATGGTGAGGCTCTTACTCGAGGATTCTGAGATCCTAAGCAGAGGTTAGTGACTGATGCTTGTTCTGGGTTCTTACTTGGAGGGATTGCAGGTGTAACATCAAGAGAGGCATCCAACAAGGAGAGGGTGGCAGCCAGGGGTAAGGCAGTCAGCTGGGCAAGAACGCTGAAGCTAGGAGAATGTGGCAGCAGACAGGTAGAGTGGTAGGTTCACCTTGAGAGTAAGGACCAAGGTTTTAGTGAGCGGGAGTCAACGATCTAAGGCACAAATTTGCTGTCAGTCTTGAAGGTTACGAGGAAGGTTTACAGCTGTTCCAGACTGAAGCTTAAATAGCCGCGGGGCCAGTGATCACCTGCAGGTGCCCAGTGAAAGATGTTATGCAACCACCAAAGAGTAACATGCAACAAGATAGTGTGGTACTCACCCAGATCCATGACAAGGATGTTTAGTTCATGGCTGTGTCGGAAAAAAGATGTCCATTCATTGCGACATGAAATCCAGCTGAACTAGGTCATCCACAGTGTGAAACTTGAACAGCCCTATTTATCTAGATATCAAGCCACAGTATCCGCAAAAAAGACATGAAGTTCTAGTAAATGCCCAACAGGGATTCAAGTTTAATGTGCCAGTAAAATAAGCAGACAGGCTAAACATTTAATTGGTGTCACTTTTACAGATGTTGAAAAAGTCACTATTTTTATACACTTTCCATTGAAATCAAGAGGAGAAATCAAACGTTAAGTCAGTTATTGTCATATTTGTGCCTCTTTGTTCTGCATCCTGGTCTCTTTTCCTTGATTCTGGGCACAGAAGACAGGGGACACTGGAATGTGTTTCATATTCAGCATACTCATATCCCCAAGTCCCTTTAGTAATTATTATTCAATAGATGTACTGCTTGGCACAAGGACAAAAGTTTGCATAATTTATGCAAGGCCGTCATCAATTTTTGAAAAATGGCCCCGGCCTTTTCTTGTGCTTTTAACTAAATAGATGCTCGTCAGCTCGGACATAAAACGACCACAAGGAACAGAGAAAAGTTAATTATATCTTTACCTAAACTTTGAACCGATGCAGACTTTGAAGAGCACGTTGGCGTTTCTTTGTCCAGCTCAGATAAATTTATTTTTCCTTGTTCCCCTAAGGCTGCGATTCTTTCCCATTGGGATGAGGCTACTCCAGCCAGAGAAAATGTAATACTTAAAGAAAAAAAAAGAAAACTTTTTAAAGTTTTGAAAATAAATCAGCTTCTCACAGGAAGTATTTGGAGATGAGCTCGGTGTGATAGCAGATCCCACTTTCTCTGGATGTGTCCCCAAGGGCTCTCACCCGAGGAGTTATTTCCAGAAAGGAATGCTCAAAGGAAAAGAACCTCTTGTGTAAAGATATATTGTTATTCCATATCCCAGGAGAGAGTGCTCCATATTCACTTTAATGAGGAGCACGGTGACAGTGCAGATAAACTTCCTTGTTGAGAACCTTTTCTCTTGTCCACGCGCTCCTTTCATCTCTTGTAATCCTACTTGCAAGTGCGTTTCCCCCCGCAATACATTGTCTGCTTGTTTGGATTTCAGTAATCTTTGACGTGGATGTTTTAATCCAGTTCTGTTACCAGATCGTAGAACACACATTAGATGTACTTTGTCCTGTGAAGATGGAAATTGGGCATCGGTCATTTGATTTATAAATAGTCTCTATTTAAGCGGACAGGAGGCCATTATCGGGAATTTTTGGAGGTAAATGTGAAGACTGAATAACAAGCTGCTTGGCTCTCCTGCCCCATTGCTCACTGTCTTTTAAATATATAAGTATGCAAAGGAAAATTAAATGGTGTGTTTATCTGTTCTGTTCTTGAAAGCTCTAGGACATGTTAATCCCCAAAATGTGATTATGTTATTTCGGTCCGTTTTTTGTACTAATGTTTATACACTCTATGGGGATGAAATGCATCTTGCAAGAATCAGTTACTCGGATCCTTATCAAGAGATGAAATTAATCTTTTTGGACCTCGTCACTATCAACCTGCTGATAATTTCCCTGCGTTAAAACTACAGCTTCGGTACTAACATGCTATGTTTCCTCCTAGACGAAACTCATCACTTTATATTACTTTTCTCTCCAAGCAGACTTAGTGTTCCCATTTAAACCTGCTGTTTGCATCTGTGGAACCAATCAGTAAACCAGCGGAGTATGTTATTTGCATGATAACTGCTGTGGAGATGATGAAGAGCTAGAGATCTAGAAAAAAAAAAGAAGTCTCTTCACATCTGACTTTCTAAAGTCACTTGAGAGCAGTTTCCCTGCGACCTTCAAAACATATTTGGGTAGACTAACTAGCCTAAGTAGACTAGTTAGGTAGACTAACTAGTAAAGAAAATTCAGGGATTTTGACTGCATGTACTCCACATAGTGGAATCAAGGGCAGTGAGGCAGAAACATTTTGAGGCTGGTTTTCCAGTTGAGTTCTAGGCCAATGTCTTTTTTTTTTCCCTTGAAGAAAAACAGATTGATGTGTGCTACTTGAAGACCCTGGAGTTATTTTGCTTGACTTGTAGTGACAAGCAGCACCAAATTTATTTATTAATGTATTTTTGTCAAGATTTCAGGTTTTCATTCAGATGTATCAGTTCTATCTAATTTTCACAGCCATACCTACTGAGCAGTGGAATCAAAGAGCATCCATATTAACAGAGAGTTGACACTTTTTGCCACATTTGCTTCTTCCTTCAAGCCACGTATTGTGCTGTCAGATTTAAACCTGAATATTAATATAGCATATAAGAACTTATGTTGAGAGAGACAGTGATGGAAGATGCTGAAAACTTGGCTGTCTTTTATAGTCAGCTTCAGTTCTACATAACCAATACAATGCATTCCAAATTATTATGCAAATAGGATTTTAGTGTCATAAGCATTCAGTTTTTTGTTTTTCAATTAAACTCATGGATGGTGTTGCATCTCAGGGCTGTTTGGATCACTGATAGCAATCTCAGACACCTGTCATAATTAATTTGCCAGGTGAGCTAAATTAAAGGAAAACCACTTAAGAGGGATGTTCCACATTATTAAGCATGCCACAGGTTTCAAGCAATATGGGAAAGAAAAAAGATCTCTCTGTTGTCGAAAAGCGTCAAATAGTGCAATGCCTTGGACAAGGTATGAAAACATTAGATATTTCATGAAAACTTAAGTGTGATTACCATACTGTGAAGAAATTTGTGGCTGATTCAGAACACAGACGGGTCGTGCAGATAAAGGCATAATGAGAAAGGTTTCTGCCTGACAAATTCGTCGGATTAAGAGAGCAGCTGCTAAAATGCCATTACAAGGCAGCAAACAGGTATTTGAAACTGCTGGTGCCTCTGGAGTCCCACAAACCTCAAGGTGTAGGATCCTCCAAAGGCTTGCAGTTATACATACTATTCGGCCACCCCTAATCAATGCTCACAAGCAGAAATGGTTGCAGTGGGCCCAGAAATACATGAAGTCTAATTTTCAAACAGTCTTGTTTACTGATGAGTGCCGTGCAACCCTGGATGGTCCAGATGGATGGAGCAGTGGATGGTTGGTGGTTGGCCACCATGTCCCAACAAGACTGCAACATCAGCAAGGAGGTGGCGGAGTCATGTTTTGGGCCAAAATCATGGAAAGAGAGCTGGTAGGCCCCTTTAGGGTCCCTGAAGGTGTGGAAATGACTTCGGCAAAGTATACAGAGTTTCTGACTGACCACTTTCGTCCATTGTACAAAAAGAAGAACCATGCCTTCCATAGTAAAATTATCTTCATGCATGACAAAACACCATCTCATGCTGCAAAGAATACCTCTGTGTCATTGGCTGCCATGGGCATAAAAGGAGAGAAACTCATGGTGCGGCCCCCATCCTCCCCTGACTTCAACCCTATTGAGAACCTTTGGAGCATCCTCAAGCAAAAGATCTATGAGGGTGGAAGGCAGTTCACATCAAAACAGCAGCTGTGGGAGGCTATTCTGACATCTTGCAAAGAAATACAAGCAGAAACTCTCCAAAAACTCACAAGTTCAATGGATGCAAGAATTGTAAAGGTTATCAAAGAAAGGGTCCTATGTTAATGTGTATCTTGGCCTGTTAAGATGTTTTTGATTGAAATGGCTTTTGATTTCAGTAAATATGACCTTCTAATGCTGCAAATTCAACAAATGACCATTTCCAGTTCTTTGCAACCAATCAAATGTTTTGAAACTCTGTTGTGCATAATAACTTGGAACAGTGCATTTTGAGTTTTTTTTATTTTTTTCAAAAAATAGTTATCATTGGAAGGTTTGTTCAATAAAATTTGAATTATGCTGTAACGGTTGATGACTTGAAAATTATACTGACTCTCATTTGCACTGACTATTTAAAAAAATCAGAGACAAATATCATTTGCAAAATAATTTGGAACTCGGTGTAGTAGGTGACAGGCAATATTTCGCTGAGGCCTTGACAGAGAAGAAGCTTCACTATGAAAAGCAATTAATTGAAGATGCAATTCTGACGAGTGTTTTTCAGAGACAGCTTGAGTTTATCCTTTTGTCCATCAGTTTACAGACACCACCAGTGAAAGTCGATATGAAGGCATATGGCACTCTGAACCATTGGACTATACTCATCTAAGCGCATAATTTTTCACACCAGCAAGAGGTCCATTTGTATTTATAATTCATGCCGTGGAAGGGCAATCCTCCCACTGTAGATGGGGCATTATATGCATATTTAAACAATTTAACACCCACAAATTGCACCGGCTTGTCTCGACTAATTCAGTCTGATTTAATTTTTTTTCCTAGCTGTTTGACAGTCTGACCCAGGATATGTTGCCCTATTAGAAAGCAATAATGCATAAATAGCTTTGTAGATGTATAATAAAATAATGCTGTAAAACACTACAGGCGACAAATAATTTCATTTTCAATCATTCTCATTACTGAAATTTAAAAGCCAGAGATTTTTTTTCCCTTTGCTGACAGGGTCTTGCTGTGTTTATATAATGAAAACTGTCACATGCAAGTGAAGCTTATAGCTTTGACGTTCTCTGTCTGATATACTTATACAAAGTTGAGGTATGCACTTAACGCTTGTTTCCTGTTATGCAGAAGCTCCCTATGAGAACAGCTGTATATTCATGCTATCACACTTATTTTAGACTGAAAATGAGCACAGTCTCAGAGCCTTGTTTATTAAGGGCATTCTACTTTTTAATGTGTGTTCCATTCTGTTGACTGAATGACATATATACTTGATGCAAATGGACACATACCATTTGCACCGTGTGTACGTTGATTACAGTTTGACAGTAATGCTGTTTCACTTAGGACAAAAAAGGGAGTAACTAAAGATGAGAAAAGAGTCAGTTTTCCTCTACATTCACTTTATTATATGAGCTATGGCTTCCAAATTGGGTGTACATGTTGACCTCAGAGCCTTACTTGAGTTTTAGTCAAAAGGTCAATTGTGGTAAACAAGTTGGCCAAAGGTCAGTGGCACAAGGTCCTCTGCATTGTATTTTGAGAACAAATGAAGCTAGGGCCATCATACTTGGAGCCCTCATCTTTAGCTGTAGTTTTTGGGGTCAAGTTTGCAAGGTTATGAGCCTGGAAAATCAGCACAAGTTTAAATACATATACCACTACATTATGTACAGTGGGGAAAATAAGTATTGAACATGTCAACTAGCGATGTCAAAAATTAATTGACTTTCAATTAATTGTCGATAAGAATTTAGTCGACAAAATTAAATTAGTTGTCAATTGATTGATAACTCAGTAGTCCTTTTCAATAGGAGCTTATTCTATGAAATGTTGTAGCGTCGCCGTCCAGGTGGGGGTGCACGCGGTCACCCACTGCTGCATTTCAACCGAAAAAGCAGAAGAAGATGCTAAGGCCCCAGAGCGCATGCGATGTGCAGGGCGAAAAAAATTTGCCCTTTCAGGTTACATTGGAGAATCGCAGCAAGTTCCAACGGCACATTCCAATGTCCACCCACCTACTTAAAATCAATAGGGCGGACAAATGGACTGCAACCAGGAAAAAGACTACACGAGCACAAAAACCTATCCCTGCTAGCAGCAGACTGGACTCAAGTTCCCACTGAGGTAACAGACAATAGAAGGAGCCCATATTGTACTGGGTTTGCCTGGATTGCCAGGGTACTGTGATAATGTGTAACATCCAACAGATGAAGCTGCTCACATTTTATTTTCCTGTTAAAACAGTCTACCAGTGCATCTCAGTAAATTAGAACGTGAAAGTTTTTTTCAGTATAACTAAAACAGATAAATTTTATGATATTGGATGCAGTTTTTTAAAATAAATAAAAAATCACGACATTTGTAATTTGCTGAGCTGTACCAGGACATAGTACACACGATACAGTGCAAAATTTGTTAAACTACAAAAAAAAAATGCTTGTCAGTAGTAAAAAAAAAAAAAGGCAAATGGTGTGGAGAAAGGAGGCAGGCGAGACAACCAGCTGGACGACACAGTTACTTTATTCCTTCTCCAACATATTTTACAGCAAAAGAGATTCTCAGGTCTCTGTGCATTCATCTTTTATAACTTTATTTCCATGCATCGAGACCCAAAACTTCCGACCATAACACATTGTTGTTTGAACAAAGAACTGTGTGGCACATTAACATAACATAACGCTGGTGCTGCTTCAACACTCTTCTACTCCCAGCAGCTCCGGCAATAACTTCTCTCCCCGGGGGGCGCGTAGTCCTTACTGTCCCGTCTGGTACCCCCCGGTGACACCTCCTCTTTCGGTCCATTGTTGTGGAGAAGTTCAACACCATGCCCCCACACAGCCTCTCCCCCCCCGAACACCCAGACAGGGCACTAACACCCCTGTCATCCAGTCGAATTGCCCTGCTGGTGGGGTGAAACGGAGGGCACGCCAATCTGTGGAGGGAAAAGGGGAGGGGGGGGAAACGCATCAGCTTCGCGAGCGCAGGTCCCTGCCGAAGGATTACCAACTTGCGGAGCTACCACCGTCTGCCGATGCAGACGGTCTCTCTACGTCCCCCCAAGTCTAACACAAAATGCTTCACCCCAGGTTCCAACACCCTGAACGGTCCATCGTACGGTGGGTGCAGCGGGGTCCGGTGTACTTTGTGCCTGACTAAAGCAAAACTGGCGTTCTGCAAGCTTTTTAGGATGAATGTGCAGGGAAAACAATGGTGGGCCAGGCCTGGTACGCTCACAGCCTCTGTATTATGTAAAAATTGCTCGGGCGGATCCGTCTCGGGCACGGTGTTTTCCGGTAAAAACTCTCCGGGGATCCGCAGCGGCTGAGAAAAAAAATGTGTTCTGCTGGGGAGACTGCCAAATCCTCCTTAGGTGCAGCACGCAACCCTAAAAGAATCCAGGGCAGGCGGTCGACCCAATTTGTGTCTGTGAGCGAAGCTCTGAGCGCTACTTTAAGCGGCCTATGAAAACGCTCGCATAATCCGTTAGCCTTGGGGTTGTACATGGTAGTGTGGTGAATTTTGACCCCCAGGTTTTGGGCCTTCGCCGACCAGAGTTCTGAAACGAATTTTGGACCCCTGTTGGACATGATGTCTGATGAAGATCTGAAATGTGCAACCCAAGCCAACAAAAAAGCACGCGCCACTTCCACGGACGTGGTTGAAGCCAGCGGGACCACTTCAGGCCAGCGCGTGGTGTGGTCCACGACTGTCAAAAGGTGCGTGAAACCTTGCGATGGTGGGAGGGGTCCCACCAAATCCACGTGGACGTGGTCAAACTTCCTATCCGGAATTTGGAAAGGCTCGAGAGGTGCTCTGGTGTTCGTGCGCACTTTGGCCCACTGACACGCGATGCAAGCTGCAGCCAACTCTTTCACGTTCTTGCGCAAATACAGCCAGACGAATTTCGCCCCCACTACCTTCACTGAAGTGCGCACTTCCGGATGCGAAAGGGAGTGGACCGACTCAAAAACGAGATGGTGCCAAGAACTCAGAACCGCTGGCCGGGGGCGGCCGGTGGAGATGTCGCAGAGCAAGGGAGGGCACCCTTCTTGCACCACCCTGCTCTCCAGCCTTAACCCAGTTGGCACAGACTGGAGCATGCAAATGTCCGCGTCCCCAGCTTGCTCCGTGGCTATGGTGTGGAAATCAATTCTCATGTAAACGGGGAGACTAGCGTGCATGACAGACAAGTGGCCACGACGTTGAGCTTACCGGCGATGTGTTGAATGTCGGTAGTAAACTCCGAAATTGCGGCCAACTGCCGTTGCTGCTGGGCCAACCATGGTTTCGAGACCTTGGCTATTGCAAACATCAGCGGCTTATGGGCCACGAACGTAGTGAACTCGCGCCCCTCCAGCCAGAACTGGAAATGGCGCATCGCCAGATGGAGAGCCAGCAATTCTCTATTGAACGTGCTGTACTTGCATTCGTTGTCGCACAAAGTGCGGCTGAAAAATGCGTGCGGCTGCTACGAACCTGAGACTGCTCCACTACTGCCCCTATGGCAACGTCAGACGCGTCTGTAGTGAGCGCTATCCGTGCAGACGGGTCCGGGTGGGCTAACAATGCGGCATCCGCAAGTGCTGTTTTGGCGTTAATAAAAGCCCGGACTCGCTTGGGAGTCCAGTCGATGGCTTCTGTGGGCTTCTTTTTTTTTTTTTTTACCTCGGTGTACAATGGCTGCATCAGCTGGGCTGCTCAGGGAAGGAAACGGTGATAAAAATTCACCATTCCCAAAAACTCCTGTAGTGCCGTCATGGTCTGTGGACGCTGAAAGTCTGATACAGCGCACACTTTGTCCTGTAACAGGATCGCGCCCTCTGGTGAAATGCAATGGCCCAAAAAGTCAATCACTGGTACATCGAACTGGCACTTGGCCGGGTTAACTATCAGCCCGTGTGCTTCCAACCTCTGGAAAACTGTCCTGAGATGGGCAGTGTGCTCCTCCTCGGACGCGCTGGCTACCAGAATGTCGTCTAAGTAGACAAAAACGAAGGACAAGTTGTGAAGCACTGTGTCCATCATCCTCTGGAAGGTCTGCGCCACGCCTTTTAATCCGAACGGCATATGTAAAAACTCAAAAAGGCCAAAAGGAGTTATTACCGCTGTTTTTGGAACGTCTTCCATGCGCACGGGGACCTGGTGGTAATTGCGGACGAGATCCTTTCTGGAAAAAACGTGCACCCCAGCCAGGTGCACGGAAAAATCCTGGATGCGTGGAATAGGATAGCGATTCTGTTCCATAGCATTGTTCAACTGCCGGAAATGGTTGCAAGCCGTCGGCTTTAGGCACCATGTGTAGCGGGGATGCCCACGGGCTGTTGGAGCGTCTGACGATGCCCAACTGCTCAAAGTTGGCCAACTCCTCTCACGTGCTGGCCAGTTTAGCTGTGTCCAAATGCCGAGGACGTGCGAACACCGGTGGGCCTTTTGTCGTTATAAAGTGCTTGACCCCATATTTCCTTACCGTCGCTGAAAAAGTCAGGACCGTGAGTGCTGGGAACTGTGTGAGCAAATGTTGGTACTTACCCCCTGGAGCTATAACGTTTGCCAGTGTTGTTGACCCATCTCCCCGAGCTGTGCAGGGCAGTGAGGTAAAAGAGCCAGTGTCCACTAATCTACTATTAGCAACATCGACTAACAATCCATAAGCACATAGAAAATCTGCTCCTAAAATGGGGTTGGAACATGCAGCTATCACAAAGTCCCCCTGAAAGTTGCGTCTGTGTAAGTGTCAGTGTCCACTCGCCACATGTCCTGATGGCGGAGTCGTTGGCAGCTGTGAGCTTGGGACTGCTGTGTCCTGCCACCCTGTCTGCGTTGACCGGCAGGATGAAGCTCATCGGGGAGCCGGAGTCCACCAAAAACCGTTTCCCCGAATGTGTGTCTGTGACATAAAGCAGTCTGTTCCTTTCGCCATTGGTTGCCGCTGCCACTGAATTCCGAAAGTTCCATCCTCCCGGCTTCTTGAATTGGCATGGCGACAGTCAGCATTGGGCATTCGAGCCAAAACAGTGATGATGAAAACAGATCACCCCATTCCTTCGTCTTCTGGTGTCCGTCCCGGCTACCACGAATGGCTCCTCAACCTCGCTGGAGTCCCTCATGGATGCTGGTGCCGCTGTCTGCACGCTGAGAGTTCTGGTCGCCAAAAGGATGCGGTCCACTTCCTGCACCAGGGCGCGGTAGTCCTTAGCAACCAGCCACAGTGACTTGGCCAAGATTGCCCTCGCTGTAGCCGGTAGGTTCCTGAGGAACAAGTGTGCGAACAGGAAAGATTTGTCATCCTTCCCCCTCAGCGCCAATATGCTGTCCATCAGCTCTACCGCTGATTTGTCCCCTAACTCCGAATGCGTTAGGAGCCTCTCTGCCCGCTCACTGTCAGAAAGGGTATTGCGCTGGAGAAACATCCTCTTGAACATCTCATATTTTCCTTGGCCCAGAGGCTCCTGGAGCAGGCTTGTCACCTGTTGTGCGGCACGCGCATCCAGCGCAGCGACCATGTAGTAATACCTGGTATCGTCTGTTGTTATCCCGCGAAGTGCTAACTGGGCTTCTATGGGCAAAAACCACACGGTCGGGTTGTGAAGCCAGAAGCCTGGAAGCTCGATTGGGACCATGCACGCAGCGCTGGTGCCCTCCCTCCAGGCAGTCTCTGGGGCAGTGCTCGGCTTGCTTTCCATGGCATGTCTCGGGTAACCAATGTGGAGAAAGGAGGCAGGCGAGACAACGAGCTGGACGACACAGTTGCTTTATTCCTTTTCCAATATATTTTACAGCAAAAGAGATTCTCGGGTCTCTGTGCATTCCTCTTTTATAATTTTATTTCCAAGCATCCAGACCTGAAACTTCCGACCATAACACATTGTTGTTTGAACAAAGAACTGTGTGGCACATTAACACATTAACATAACATAACGCCGGCGCTGCTTCAACACTCTTCAACTCCCAGCAGCAACGGCAATTACTCCTCTCCACGGGGGGTGCATTGTTCTTAGTGTCTTGTCTGGTTCCCCAAGGTGACACCTCCTGTTTCGGTCCATTGTCCCCTGGGTGGAGAAGTCCAACACCATGCCCCCACAATGGTATAATTAATCATTGAGGAATGTGATGCTCATGTTTTATTCAGTATATGAAAAACAGCAACTTTTTATATGTTAAAGATAGACTGTATTGTACTAAAGGAAATTCAGATTCTCGGGAATAACGCCGCTTATCATTTAATCGTTAAGCCATCGATAAGGTGGATCAATTACCAATTAATGAATTAATTGATAACTTGCATTCCAAACGTCAACATTTTTCTCGTTAAATATATTTCTGATGGAGCCATTGACCTGAGATTTTCACCAGATATCAGTAACAACCAAGTAATCCATACATTCAAAGAAATCAAGGCAACTGTGTTCACAAAACAAGTTATATTTAATAAAGTGGAATGACACAGGGAATAAATATTGAACCCACTTGGTGAAATTCATTTAATATTTAGTAGAAAAGCCTTTGTTGGTAATAACAGCTTCCAGATGCCTCCTGTACAGAGAAAGTAGATGCAGGCATTGCTCAGGAGTGATTTTAGCCCATTCTTCGACACAAACTGTCGAATCTTGAAGTTTCCATTGGTGTCTTCTATGAACTCTGATCTTCAAGTCGTTCCATAGATTTTCAATTGGATTCAGGTCAGGTGACTGACTGGGCCATTCTAGCACCTTTATTTTCCTTCTCTAGAACCAGTTGAGAGTTTCCTTGGCAATGTGTTTGGGATCATTGTCTTGCTGAAATGTCCACCCTCGTTTCATCTTCAGCATCTTGGCAGATGGTAAAAGGTTCTTATCAAGGATGTTTCTGTACATTTGTCATTCATCTTTCCTTCAGTTATATGAAGTTTGCCTGTACGATGTACGGAAAAACACCCCCACACCATGATGGGATGTGCAGAAATGGCACTGCGTTATGACATCCACAAAGTTCAATTTTGGTCTCATCTGACCAGACTATATTCTCCCAGTATTTTACTGGCTTGCCCAAATGTTGGGCAGCAAACTTTAAACATGCTTTTTCTTCAGCAATGGAGTGTTGCGAGGTGAGCGGGCATAGACCCCATGTCGGTTGAGTGCATTACTCATTGTTATTACCTCCGCCAAGGAGGTAATATTTTTGCCGGGGTTTGTCTGTCTGTCTGTCTGTCTGTCTGTCTGTTGGTTAGCAAGATAACTCAAAAAGTTTTGGACGGATTTCGATGAAACTTTCAGGCGTTGTTGGAAATGGTACAAGGAAAAACTGATTAAATTTTGGTGGTGATCCGGATCACCGTCCAGAAGAAAACCGCCATTATGGAAAATGCCATTTTCGTGAATAACTACTGAACCACTAATCCTATCATTGTCAATCCAATTGCTAGTCATATGTTCTCATGGTCAAGGAATCTGAAAACGTACACACAAACACTATATGGGGGGAACTGTGGCCGCCATTACGGAAAATGCCATTTTCCTGAATAACTACTGAACCACTAATTCTGTCATTGTCAATCCAATTGCTAGTCATATGTTCTCATGGTCAAGGAATCTGAAAACATACACACAAACACTGTATGGGGGGAACTGTGGCCACCATTACGGAAAATGCCATTTTCCTGAATAACTACTGAAACACTAATCTTATCATTGTCAATCCAATTGCTAGACATATGTTTTCATGGTCAAGGAATCTGAAAACGTACACACAAACACTGTATGGGGGGAACTGTGGCCGCCATTACGGAAAATGCCATTTTCCTGAATAACTACTGAACCACTAATCCTATCATTGTCAATCCAATTGCTAGTCATATGTTCTCATGGTCAAGGAATCTGAAAATGTACACACAAACACTGTATGGGGGGAACTGTGGCCACCATTACGGAAAATGCCATTTTCCTGAATAACTACTGAAACACTAATCCTATCATTGTCAATCCAAATGCTAGTCATATGTTTTCGTGGTCAAGGAATC
The DNA here is from genome assembly GCA_020510985.1 of Pholidichthys leucotaenia. Classification (NCBI taxonomy): domain Eukaryota; kingdom Metazoa; phylum Chordata; class Actinopteri; order Cichliformes; family Pholidichthyidae; genus Pholidichthys; species Pholidichthys leucotaenia. The sequence continues at coordinate 183,666,456 of CM035836.1, read as the reverse complement.
TGAAAACGTACACACAAACACTGTATGGGGGAACTGTGGCCGCCATTACGGAAAATGTCATTTTCGTGAATATCTACTGAACCACTAATCATATCATTGTCAATCAAATTGCTAGTCATATGTTTTCATGGTCAAGGAATCTGAAAACGTACACACAAACACTGTATGGGGGGAACTGTGGCGCTTGGTGGAGGTCTGCGCTCGCCGAGTGCTTTTCTAGTTTTCTTTGAAACAGCACTATCTGCTCACTCCAGGTCTTTCTGGAGCTCTCCACAAGTGGTCTTTGGCTTTTGGATAACTCTTCTGATAATTCCTTTGACTCCTCTGTCAGAAATCTTGCGAGGGGCTCCTGGTCGTGGCCAGTTTATGGTAAAATGATGTTCTTTCTACTTCCGAATGATGGCCCCAACAGTGCTCAGTGGAACATTCAGCAGATTAGAAATGTGCCTATATCCAATGCCATCATTATGTCTTGCAACAATAAGGTTGTGAAGGTCTAAAGAAAGCTCTTTGCTCCTGCCCATCATGAGTTTTTTGAGGTGTGACAATCTGATATTCACAGACCTTTTTAAAGGCTATCAGTCGGGGCTTAACCAGCTCTAATTAATTTGCACTGATGGGGGATGGGATAGCTTCCTAAATTCTGATGGATTTCAGCTGGTTTCTTGGCTTTCTATGCCTTTTTGCGTCTTTTTCTTCATGTGTTCAATACTTATTCCCTGTGTCATTCCACCTTATGAAGTATAACTTGTTTTGTGAACACAGTTGTTTTGATTTCTTTGCATGCATGGACTACATGGGTTGTTACTGATATCTGGTGGAAAATCCCAGGTCAGTGGCTTCATCAGAAATATGTTTAATGAGAAAAATGTTGACGTGTTCAGTACTTATTTTCCCTGCTGTATGTTTGCTCATACTTTATGACAGATGACAAAGAGACAGGAGAGCTACTCAGAGCTGTTGCTACAGAATGCAGAGGAGAGGCGTGGGTTTGCATCTGCTGAGTGCAATTCCAGTTGTTTGATAAATTATGTAGCTTGTGATCACTACATTTTATGCCTGATTGCAGGCTGCTGTCTAGATTCATGTGATTTCCTGATGGTCCCATATTTTACATTTTCCAAAGATTATTTTCAAGTTTTGCATTCTCAAGGATGTATAGATGTATTTCTGTGTTAATTAATAACTCCTCAAAGAAGCTGACTCTGACCCTAAACCTGAGCCCTTAATCAGATTGGGCAAAGTTTTTTTTTTTTAACTGACCAATCACATGTAAAGAGGAAGTCAGGGTCTGTTTGATTTGCCAGCTTGCAGAATGTAAGGTGGTTCTTGTTGGTTTGTCATGTCACAAAATGCAGAAAATGCAATTGGCTTGTTTATTCAAGGGTAAATAGTGTGTATTTCTTTTTTGAGTGATTGATATTTTATCGGTATACATGTGACCCATGGGCATATTTCATTAGATGAAAACCTAGAAAAACACCATTTTACAATTAAATGTAAAATCATGATACTGTAATGAATATTGAATAGCTAAATTATTTGTTATCGGATGACTTTCCCTGTTGCCGGGTTACCTAAGTGTCTTGTAAATGGAATCTTTACTAGGGTCCTCAAAGCCACATGCTGTACCTGTTGTCATGCTTAAATTGACCAATCACAGAAGTTCATCCAACCAACCTAGAAATTGTTTCAGTTTTAAAAAATAAGCTCTAGCTCTAAAGCTGGGTTCACACTATAGTGTTTGGTCCGACAGTTTACAGACGTTTTGAAAAATCAGAGAAATTAGTCCAAACATTAGTGAAATTACGTTTGTGAGTAGGGTTTTTTTTAATAAAGCGCACACAAACTTTTACAAACTTTTATGAACTTTTGCTAGCATTTGCCAACGTTGCATTCAGTGTTGGCAAACTTTTGCCAACTTAGGCTAGTGTATGTGTAGCTGTTGCCAACTTAAGTTAACTTAAGCAAACAAATACTCAGTGCAGGTCAGCTAACATCAGCGTCAGGCAAGACTCATGAAGATCAGCATTTGTGGAGGCTTCTTGCCATTCTGGACCTGCTTTTTGGGTGGATTCATACTACAACGTTTGGACCAACTTTTACTGACGTTTTGGCAAACGTCTGACTACTGGCAAAAGTTGATAAAATAATACTTTATAATACTTCAGACTTTTCAAGACATTCAAAAACGCTTTACACAGGAGAGAGGGAAACATGTCTGTGACTGACTGCAGTGTTGAATAAATGGGTTTTTAGTGATTTTTTTTTTAATGCTGGGAGTGAGGGGGAGCCTCTGATGGTTATAGGGAGTGAGTTCCAGAGGGTAGGAGCGACAATGGAGAAGGCCCTGTTAGTGATGGTTGGTGTTTGTTTGCAAACACTGGCGAGAGTTGTATTCCTTGAAAATTTTCAGCATGCTGAAAATTTGCTGACATTTGGAAATGAGCGTTGGTGAAAGTTGCGCTCAGTTTGTAAAAGCTCCTGAGTGCTGGGCTAAATTATGCAGTTTGCCGAAGTCGGCCTAAGTTAAGCTCTGTTGGCAAACGTTGACTGAAATGCTGGTGGAAGCAGATGTTTTTAAACCAAAACTCACTTCGGACATGCACAGACAAAAGCGAAATGGAGAGAAGGGGGAATTAAAAAAAAAAAGAAATATTTATTAATACAGGAGAACACTAAATGTGTTTGTTGACTCCAAATAAATAGGTCTAAAATTCTAAAATCTACAATTAAATCCTAAAAATGTTTTACAGGAGATGACAAACTAAACTGTATTGCATTTGAAAAAGATTAATATCTAAAAAACTAAATTTCACAAGAAGTCCACCTCTATACAATATTTTCAGTGCAGAAAAAAACTGTTTCAAACTGTAAGACAAAAAATATGGACACAAGACATAATTCCACCCGGATAAGCAGTAGAAGATGGATGGATGAATGGATGGACTACAGAATTCCTCCGACATATTAAAAAAAAAAAAATCTCAACAGTAAAGGTGCTTTCACAACAAATGCGAACAGGCTTTTTTTTTTTTTGCGCAGCACGATTATTATACATTATAACTCATTATATTATAACTCAACTTATTACATTATAACTCAATGTAAACACATGAATAGACATGAATTCACCATCTGAGTGAGATTCAGACAGGCGAAGTTGTCTTTATAACGTCTGCAACAGTGTTCAACCTGCTGTGGAAATCCTCAAAATAACGTCATGCTTAGGTTTACATTATCCAACAGGGTGCTCACCTGAAAAAGTTGTTCCTACCTTGACAACTTGATGGGTGTTTATGTTGCTAGCCCTGTTAGCACATCCGTGGCAGGAATTTGTGGGTAAATAACTCCGACATCCTGATTCAGCTGAAGAGCTTCCGGTCCTTCTGTCTCCAGGTTAGTGTCAGTCTCATTTTCAAACTAGTTTACTCTCCAGTGTTGATACTTTTACTCCGATGACGGCAGAATCTCAAAGCCAGCGCTATCCCTCGGACGTGAACACGTAAATGAGCAATTTCGTGTGTGCTCGCCTGTTTCCATTGACTTTATATACATTCGTGCTGCCCATTCGTATTTGGTATGAAGGCACCTTAAATTCTGTTACAGCATGGATGGAGCTGTTCTCCATGATTACAGGGAGAGGGGAGGTGGAACTTTTCATGTTAATTAACACACTGAGCTTTTACTGAGCTTTTACTGAGTTTTTACGTGATATTGGAGGCTAAGAAAAGGACCTCCATACCAGCTATATCACCTCTGCGTCCCAGCACTGACTACTCTCGACAGAACAGAGGAAGACGTACCCTGGTAAATCCATATAATTTCACAACAGCTCTTAATTTTGTGGGTACAGACCTGGTAGTGAAGAAGGGAGTCTGCAGCAGCAGTAGAGTGCCCAGGGGCTTGTGCCATAATCTGTCCGGGTGGTCGCCGATGCAGCAGTTCAGTTCCACTTTTTTCCGCCTTTTCCCCCACCAAAATAAAATGGTCTCCCTTTTTCCCAAATTGTATCAAAAGGCTTCAGGGTCCGGATGGAGGACTCTCGGAGTCCAGATCCGGACCGGAGTCCACCAGTTGGTGACCCCTGATCTAGACAAACACATACTCACACAGAGACACTTACAGTAGATAGCTCTGATTAGATTAGATATGGATTGTGTTTTATATATATATATAAGGGCAACATTAAACCTCACACAAGAAACAATTCCTTCTTACCAAAAACAAGAAAAATTTAAACATACAGGGCCCTGTTACAACAATCTGAAGTGGGGTTTTGCACCACTCTTTGCACCTTGTACTCATGATTTCGTCAGTTTCTGTCAATGTATTGTCTGATTTTCTGCTGTGTACCCTTGCTACCTGATTAGAAAATGACTTGTACTGCATATGACTTGTACTCATAGCAGGGGTCTGATGTAAAGTGGGTGAAGCTTGGCTGTAGTCCTTGCCTCAGGGACTACAGATGGAAATTAGTGAGAATGCTATAATCTGGTACAGAGCATCTTTACCCTGTGTTTAATGTTTTTTTCTGTACATGGTCCCTGACAAATAAACCAATAAACTGAAACTAAAGTTTGGCACATTGGTATTAAGGTGCATTTTTTTTCCAATGCACTTTTGATCGGCACAAAGCAGGTGTGACATCAGCAGTGCATTATCAGCCGCTATTTCAGCAGCAAGTTGTGAGCGCAAACGTCTGCCTGTTCCTACAGGACTGGCATATGACATATACCCGGAAACAGCTGTCATCTGATCTGGGACAGAGTGATGCATGGGGATAACATAATTTTCATCAGTGATTATTTGCCAGTTATTTTTCAATAGCACCATTTATTCCAAAGGATCTAATTTCCTTTTGTGTTTTCAAGTCAGTTTTTGAACTTTGTTAAAGATGAAACTTTTCCTCGTTAAAGCACCTATCAAATGTCCACTCGACACACAATTTCCAGTTATTATCCGCTGTTTGGGATCGTAGTAAATCAGGCCAGTGATGTGGATGGTCCTTAAAATGCCTGTTATGCTCATCTCATCCTGCTGTGCAGTTGAGCGTCCAGACAAAGCTAGGCACTGGAGGAAATCAGACAAAGCATTTGTTGAAGTCAACGGGCCACACATTGTGAAGGAGTACAACGCATTCATGGGAGGCATATACCTCCTTGATGCAAGCGTTGCAAGGTACAAATACTACATGAGGTCGTGGAGGTGGTACCTCTGTTAGTTCTGGCAACCCATCATGTTAGGGCCTTGTTAATGCATGGTTAATCTACCGTCGTGACAGTAAACTTTCTGGCGTCCAAAAGCTTCTGAAACAAAGGAGCTTCCAGGCAGAGGTTGCCACAAACCTCATTCTTTGCCAGGCACAAAGAGGCCATCCATCACTTATGGCCACACCTCCACCACAACATCCCAAGAGAATTCGTGTTGGTGCTCCAGATGATGTTCGCACCGTCCATGTTGCACACTAGCCCGTAAAATCTCACCCTCTGTGAGAAATGTGATGTACGTCTTTGCTTCACTGAGGAAAGAAATTGTTTCAGAATTGACCATTTGACCGAGGCTAAACTGCCAATGCTGCTTAACAGATGTAGAAACTGGGAAAAACTGTTCAAATGTGGTGCTGACAAAGATTTGATTTCCCTTCAGCATTTTGTTCTTGTTTTTTTTGCACTATGTATGTTTTCTCAAGTTTGTTGAGAAGCCCTCCAAGGAGGCAGTGTTATTTGTTTTTATTCAGTTTGTATAATTTGTGACATAAAACAAATCTGAAAAAAGAATTTATTAAGGTCACAATGTTGATATTTGTTGGGGTGGTGCAAATAAAAAGTCAAAATTGTGTTACTAAGCAGAAAAAATGTTAAATTCATTTATCTTCAATAAGGAATACATTTTCTATAAATGCCCAGTGTGACATATACAGCGGGGAAAATAAGTATTGAACAGGGAAACATTTTTCTTGTTAAACGTATTTCTGATGAAGCCATTGACCTGAGATTTTCACTAGATATCAGTAACAACCCAAGTAATCCATCCATACAAAGAAATCAAGGCAACTGTGTTCATAAAACAAGTTATGTTTAATAAAGTGGAATGACACCGGGAATAAATATTGAACACATGAAGAAAAAGAGGTGAAAAAAGGCATAGAAAGCCAAGAAGCCAGCTGAAATCCATCAGAATTTAGGAAGCCATCACACCCCTCATCATTGCAAATTAGTTCCAGCTGGTTAAGTCCTCACTGATGGCCTTTAAAAAGGTCTGTGAATATCAGATTGTCACACCTCAAAGAACTCATGATGGGTAGAAGCAAAGAGTTCTCTCTAGACCTTTGTAACCTTATTGTTGCAAAACATAACGATGGCATTGGTTACAGGCACATTTCTAAACTGCTGAATGTTCCAGTGAGCACTGTTGGAGCCATCATTCGAAAGTGGAAAGAACAGGCTGTCTTCAAAAAGTTGTTTATTCTATGTGCAGTCGATATCCTGAATACATCTGGAATTTAAAGCATACTGGTCAAAGAAACTGAAAGTGAATTTATGATATATGCTTTGTTTTATTTATCCGTTTTTAAAGCTGTATGGAGTATAAGGTGAGCCGAAGAAAAATTCCCACCACACTGGACAATATTCTGTTCTATTCTGTTTACCATAAACCGGCTATGGCCAGGACCTCCTTGCAAGATTTCTGACAGAGGCGTCAAAAGAATTATCAGAAGAGTTATCCAAGAGCCAAAGACCACTCGTGGAGAGCTCCAGAAAGACCTGGACTGAAAAGATACTGCTGTTTCAAAGAAAACAATAAGTAATGCTCTCAACCGACATGGGCTGTATGCCTGCTCACCTCGCAAGACTCCATTGCTGAAGAAAAAGCATGTTGAAACTTGTTTAAAGTTTGCTGCCCAACATTTGGGCAAGCCAGTAAAATACTGGGAGAATATAGTCTGGTCAGATGAGACCAAAATTGAGCATTTTGGATGCCACAACACACTGCATGTTTAGAGGAGAAATGGCACTGCACATCCCATCATGGCGTGAGGGTGTTTTTCAGCACATGGTACAGGCAGACCTCATATAATTGAAGGAAAGATGAGTGGACAAATGTACAGAGACATCCTTGATAAGAACCTATTGCCATTTGCCAAGATGCTGAAGATGAAACGAGGGTGGACATTTCAGCAAGACAGTGATCCCAAGCACACAGCCAAGGAAATTCTCAACTGACTCTAGAGAAGGAAACTGAAGCTGCTAGAATGGCCCAGTCAGTCACCTGACCTGTATCTAATTGAAAATCTATGGAACGACCTGAAGATCCGAGTTCATAGAAGACACCCACGGATGCTTCAAGATTTGAAGACAGTTTGTGTGGTAGAATGGGCTAAAATCACTCCTGAGCAAAGCCCGCACCAACTTTCTTCATACAGGAGGCATCTGGAAGCTGCTATTACCAACAAAGGCTTTTCTACTAAATATTAAATGAATTTCATCAAGCGTGTTCAATGCTTATTCCCTGTGTCATTCCACTTTATTCCATACAACTTGTTTTGTGAACACAGTTGCCATGATTTCTTTGAATGTATGGATTACTTGGGTTGTTAATGATATCTGGTGAAAATCTCAGGTTTCAATGGCTCCATCAGAAATATGCTTAATGAGAAAAATGTTGACATGTTCAATACTTATTTTTCCCCACTGTAACATTACAGATCTTTGACAGGGGGAATGTTTTTTATAAAAAATGTCATTAATGTGTTCTTTGTGGTCCTTTTGCTCTGTTGTATATCCCCCATAATTGTCCTTTAAAGAAAAATAAGTCTGGGTTCTTGGGGGTTTCTTTAAGCTCTGATACAGTTCTGATCACTTCATTACACTAAATATGACTGAATACTTACTCGGCATAACCAAGCATGCATTTTAACTACTTTCACATATCTTTGTCTTGCGCAAGTCATTTGAATTTTTAAGGAATCGTCACAGAAATTGTCAGCATCAGCTTGCACAGAGGAAATCACTCAAATAGGCTGAATTATTGCTACCATTTGTGCAGGGCATTAGTGCATGGATATGGGCTTGGATCACTGAGATGTGCTTCAATATGAATAATGATTTGCTGAGTCAGACTGAAAAGAAGACATTTCTCCATGTCACTCCACTTAACATGTGCCCTTTCCACCATGCTGGCAGGTCCCACATTTGACATATTGCCTGCTGGGAAAGTTGTGGATACATCTTGTGTGTTATTATCTTAGCAAAACTAAGTTTAATAAAGCTCAAATTACTAAAAGGTGACAGTGAAAGTACTATGTGAAAGAAAAAAGAATAGGGAAAGAAATAATATCATTTGACAGTTACAGCTATACAGTGTTTTCCTAAAATTGGCACAGCAGTTATTTGTAAATGTTTATCAGTCAATAGTGAAATGTGCAGACGATGAGATTATTACCTGTATTAGAGTTTGGTAGCACTTTAGAAATTTTATACCAGCCTCTTACAGTTCAGCAACAGGTTATTGCAAATATATTCACAAAAGATATTTGCATGAGCTAATCAATATTTTTGGGATATCCAGGTCAGTAGGTCATTGAACACAGGAATTTTGCAACAAGTCCTTGAACTAATGCTTGCTGCTTAAACCCCCTTTACACAAGAGTGGAGATCATTGTGAGATCGTTAAGAGGTCTGGCCAATTTTTGATCCATCAGTGATCTTCGGTGATAGTCACGATCACCATGGTCTCCTCAAAGATTTGACTCAGTCCAAAACACACAAGGATCTCCCAAACAATCCCAAAAATCAAAAGTTGGTCCAATCTCTCAACTATCTCCGTGCTGTGTAAAGGGGTCCTCACTATTATCGAAGGTCTTGCAATCCTGATGTGATAAAGACATAGGTGACATCTGGTTTAAAAGCAGTGCAGTACAGATAAGGTGGTAGGATGGGTATAGGTGATGGCCCTATAGTTTTATACATATTTATGATGAGATTTATGATGAGATAATGATTAGGATTAGAGTTATGAAAGAGTAAGAGTGTAAACCTCTCACACATTCAATCTCTCACCCTCTGACATCTCATCATGTAGTTATTTCCACAACTACTGGAAGTAGTTTTTTTCAGACATAAGTATTAGGGGCCATTCCTTGCTGGTAAAAAAAAAAAACAACAAAACAAAACAAAAAAAAAACTCTGCTGCATATGGTTAATAGCAGGTCTTCACAGCACTGTATTTGCTTTTATTTTTGACAGTCTGCCTAAAAGTGCTACAGTGGGGCAAAAAAGTATTTAGTCAGCCACCAATTGTGCAAGTTCTACCACTAAAAAGATGAGAGAGGTCTCCAATTTTCATCAAAGGTATACCTCAACTATGAGAGACAAAATGAGAAAAAAAAAATCCAGAAAATCACATTGTCTGTCTGATTTTTAAAGAATTTATTTGCAAATTATGGTGGAAAATAAGTATTTGGTCACCTACAAACAAGCAAGATTTCTGGCTCACAGACCTGTAACTTCTTCTTTAAGAGGCTCCTCTGTCCTCCACTTGTTACCTGTATTAATGGCACCTGTTTGAACTCATTATCAGTATAAAAGACACCTGTCCACAACCTCAAACAGTCAGACTCCAAACTCCACTATGGCCAAGACCAAAGAGCTGTCAAAGGACACCAGAAACAAAATTGTAGACCTGCACCAGGCTGGGAAGACTGAATCTGCAATAGGTAAGCAGCTTGGTGTGAGGAAATCAACTGTGGGAGCAATTATTAGAAAATGGAAGACAGACAAGACCACTGATCATCTCCCTCGATCTGGGGCTCCACGCAAGATCTCACCCCATGGGGTCAATATGATCACGAGAACGGTGAGCAAAAATCCCAGAACCACACAGGGGGACCTAGTGAATGACCTGCAGAGAGCTGGGACCAAAGTAACAAAGGCTACCATCAGTAACACACTACGCCGTTAGGGACTCAAATCCTGCAGTGCCAGACGTGTCCCCCTGCTTAAGCCAGTACATGTCCGGGCCCGTCTGAAGTTTGCTAGAGAGCATTTGGATGATCCAGAAGAGGATTGGGAGAATGTCATATGGTCAGATGAAACCAAAATAGAACTTTTTGGTAAAAACTGAACTTGTCGTGTTTGGAGAAGAAAGAACACCATACCTACTGTGAAGGATGGGGATGGAAGCATCATACTTTGGGGCTGTTTTTCTGCAAAGGGACCAGGACGACTGATCCGTGTAAAGGAAAGAATGAATGGGGCCATGTATCGTGAGATTTTGAGTGAAAACCTCCTTCCATCAGCAAGGGCATTGAAGATGAAACGTGGCTGGGTCTTTCAGCATGACAATGATCCCAAACACACCGACCGGGCAACGAAGGAGTGGCTTCGTAAGAAGCATTTCAAGGTCCTGGAGTGGCCTAGCCAGTCTCCAGATCTCAACCCCATAGAAAATCTTTGGAGGGAGTTGAAAGTCCGTGTTGCCCAGCGACAGCCCCAAAACATCACTGCTGTAGAGGAGATCTGCATGGAGGAATGGGCCAAAATACCAGCAACAGTGTGTGAAAACCTTGTGAAAACTTACAGAAAACGTTTGACCTCTGTCATTGCCAACAAAGGGTATATAACAAAGTATTGAGATGAACTTTTGTTATTGACCAAATACTTATTGCCCACCATAATTTGCAAATAAATTCTTTAAAAATCAGTCAATGTGATTTTCTGGATTTTTTTTTCTCATTTTGTCTCTCATAGTTGAGGTATACCTATGATGAAAATTGGAGACCTCTCTCATCTTTTAAGTGGGAGAACGTGCACAATTGGTGGCTGACTAAATACTTTTTTACCCCACTGTATATTGGTGTCTGATTTTTAACTCTGTTTTAGCAAAATATCAGAGAGACCAAAGTGTGCTGCTATTTTGAGTTATGGAAGAAACACACCGACCGTACTTGCATTAGCCCAAATCCATCTTCCTTTTTATAATCTTCTAATTGGCCAGTACTTAAGCCTGCACATCTGGTGACTTTATGGCAGCTGATGAGGTAAAGCTGACTGAAAATAAAATAAACAGTCTTAAATTGGGACTGTTTTTGTTGACAGATACAATAGATAAAGCTTTGCCTATAGGGGAAATTCATATATGATGAAATATATGCATTTTGATTTTTATTCTTGCGTTTTTGGCATTCAAAATCATGTCATTTTAAAATAAAATATTTCTCTCCTCACTCAAGCTGACTCAACGATCTTTTAATGTTAATATTCATGGCGCAGCGTTGAAAGCCCTGCCAGCTAAAAGGTCCCAGTGCAGTAATATCTGAATTCATGTTAGGCAGATCGACAAATTTAAACCTCCCCATTGACCGCATTGCATTAGTCTTTGTCAATCGCATTTTAGAAGTATCCATCAAAATTGATCAACCCTCTCGAACACAAGACAATAACAGACCTTTAGAGGGAAGGCAGCCTGCATGTTGGGAGTTCTAAGTCATCTGTTAATCAGAGACACCCATAATTATGCTAGTCTTGAAGCACTTTTTAATTTGCATGCCCAGCCTTGCCAAGAGTTGCCTAACCATATCCATCCTAAAATTCTTGACATGAGCATTGTGGTGTTGGCTGCAGTTGTAATATTTCCACCCCCTCCCGATGGACTATTTAAATATGAGATCCACCAGTAATGTCTCACACAGATGATGTTATTAGATTTGCCAGCCTGAGGCATCAGCTGTGTGTGTTGGATGGGTGTCAGAGCAGAGAGTTTCCCTCCCCCACTCCAGACTCCCCCCTGAGTTGAAACCAACTGGTCCAGAAATTGCATGCCAGACTTGTGTGAAGTCCCAGAGACCCCTTCTATGCTCCATGTCCAAGTTAGAAGAATGACTTTGGCATTGGAATAGACTCCCCTGCACTCGTGATATATAAGCAAAAACAGTCTTTTGCTTTGAGCAGCTTTAGTATGGGATAAGGCCTTGTGAATGGAGTAGTCAGTGGGTAGGATACAGTTTCAGAGCTTGCTTTAAATGCCCCCCCCCCCCACACACACACACTGATGGCCTGTTGTGCAGGTTGAATAACATGCTGGTGTCAGGCCGATACAACAAATGAAATGAGAATTAAAAGAGAAATGATGGCAGGGTGGAAAGGCCCAGTTAGCTTGGTTTTGGACAACTGTCTAGAGGTGGCTGACAGGACTCCCCAGAAGTGGAGTCAGTAGTCTCCTGTTCTGAGTTTAAACTGTGATACTAAACAAACCACCATTAGATTGATCTGTGTCAAAATGATTCAAGAGTGACAGCAAGTGAGTCAGCACACAACCATTTAGATTTTCTGTTTATTTCAACAAAGCCACTCAGGGGTTGGACTTAAATACAGAACCTCTAGCTGTTTGGAGTGGTACCAAAGTGCAGTATTTGTTGTCACTCTTTAGTAACAAGGGTGACTAAAGTACAGCTAACATTCTTCCAAGACTGCATTGCCAACAGTAAGGCATAAATATGAAGTTCTTTGGCAATGTGTCCATCCATCTGTCCACAATTTGCAAAAATGGCTACCAGTCCTTCTTGGCAAGTGCCTGGATGCTCACCATGCTCACGCTCAATGATCCTCAGATGGGTCTTCATCCAGGCTGTGCACAAGGTCAAGGATTACAAGCGATTTCAACCTTGAGTAGGTCTAGGCCCTATACAATGTGACCTCGGGGTGGATTTCTCATGCCGGAATGAGCTGCTCCACCAGAGATTGGTTTTTATGACTGATATGACTTCAGGAAGAGGTCCTGCTTTCCCCATTTCAGTCAACCACTATCCTGTTGGAGTCAGAATAGGTTAAAATATCCAGTAGTAGTACTGAGTTTGTCATCATGCACTTGCAAAATAGGCTTCAAATTATCACACAAGATTGAAAATATTAATTTCAAAACATTATTGTGTTCAGAACAAATTTAAATGTGGTGCTGTTGTGAGCTAAATGGTCACCATGTCCAAGTTTATATCATATTTATCAGCATGCTACAGAAGTAAATAGTAATCTTTCACACAGCTTTATCAAATTAAACTGAACCTTCCTGCCTGGACTTATAATTGTAACAGATTCAAGAGGCCTCAGTTGGTAAATGTGGCCAAGAAATTAAAAGTAGACCTAGACTTTACCTCAGGCTACATGGAGGGTCAGCTTGTTGAAAATGTAATCAAGGACACATCTCATAAGTGCCGCAGAAGTAATTATATTTTAAAAAACCCTTCAGATGTGCAGGCTGTAAAACTGTATTGGATGAAGGTTTTGCTTAAGTCAGTGGCAGCAAGACTCCTCATCCGGCCACAGATGTTTCAATCTTCTTTTTTTTTTTATTAACAGTTCATTCAATTTGTTGTCAAGATATTATTTTTCTTCCTTGTGGCGTTAGAAGATAGAAATCAGGTATCGCTAAATGAATCATTATCTGCAAGGGTTCCTAACTTATATTAGTCTAGATAACAGCTGGAATGGAATTGTAACTCATAGTCAAAGAATACCATTGTCAGTTTAGTTCATTATTGACAAAGATTTGCTTTCTTTCCTTTATTTCCAAAAACTTTTGTCTGACATCTCTTTTAAGTCTTAAAATATAAGTCTTTATATGAGCTTTGTTTCTAAAGGCCTTCTGTATTGATAGGTTCTGTATTGATTGTGAAAAGGCAAATTTCATCTCCTGAGAGTCTTCTGCTGTGTGTGTGTGTATATTTATATAGGAGGTAGTCTCATTATAAGACTGTGCTCAAGTAGTTCTACAGTTTTTCTGCATATTTGGGCTGCTGTACTCGGGGAAGTCAAAAGCAATTACCGACTTCCTTGTTTTCATCTGCTCTGTGGAGACGGCAGAATAGTTTTTGCTGGAATTAGATGAATAGCATTACACCAGAGTGCAATTAGGGACTTGGACTTGGGTCTCAAGCCCCAGTGATTGTAGGTTATGTCAATTAAAGTGTATTTCAGAGAGAGAGACAGCAATAAAAATGACATGAAGTTAGCAGTATGAGCGAATGGAGCAACGGCAGTACTAGAGTATTTATTATGTCATATCCATGGTGCAGACACACACCCTACATCATGTTTTTTTTTGGAAAAGATATAGGTGCAAGACTTATTATGCTTCCTAGGTAAATCTAACCATAACATGCAGCCTACTCCTGTACTTCGACATTGGCTAACTGCTGTATCTCTGACTGTTACGTGGACACCTCACCCTCAGAAACCTCCACTTTTAGGTTTCGATGGGCTGCCTGCTGAGTCCAACCCATGCATGTTCTACCGTTCACCCAAGAGACACGGGGCAAGCTCACTGGACTGTTTGTGTGTGTTTTCATGCTGCTCCCCAAAGTGTGTTTGAGTGCATGGAAACACAAAGGTGCACATGCGCAGATCACAGAGTGTCCCCTCCCTCCCTCCCTCCCTCCCTCCCTTGCAGGCTGTAGCTACTCCTCTGATTTGTCGTGGAAAACATTTAACTTGCCTTCCTGCTCATGGTCACACGCAAAGCAGAACAGCCATCGAACGCAACAACATGGTGTTGATGTGAGTCTCTCTTTGTTGCCCCCCACCCCCGATTCACTTCATTAAATCCCCTGTGTTAGCAGATTTGTACTTCACACCAAGTTTTTAATGACTTAATTAGAATTGGTCAGCATCTAGTGAAATTAAACCAGTACATCCTAAATGGCTTTTTTTTTTTTTGCAAGAGGCACAGCATGTAAATCCATGCTGCTGAGACTATTACAGGACTCCATTAGTCAGAGGGAGAGTTCATTGCTTGGAATACTGTGTTTTTCTCACTTTTCTCTCAAAAACACAGATGCATAAATGCATACAAAAGTTCTTTATCTACTAGAAGTGTACCAATTAAACACTATTAATCATTCTTACAATAGCATGTGTGTAGATACTGGGAAAAGAAAAGTAGATCAAAGGGAAGAGGGAGAAATGATTCCCAGAAAGTCAGTAGACATTTAGATTGAAGTTGATATAATACCAGAGGTAAAAGCAGACAGTGTTAGACCAGCTGTGATTTGTCTGTCTCTGAGCACATTTACCTGGACAGGAGAGGAGAGTGCTGCTCTTTTTGTCCGGAGACATACCCCATGAGGATGTTTGCCCAGACCAATCAGACTTTCATCAAACACCATTCTGTCCTAGTACAAGTGAAGACTTTCAGGTCCCCAGAGTCTGCCAGCTCTCCTTTTCCATACTTTACTTGACAGGAACCTCTTTCCTTCGGCTAGGGAAACAAAATCCACAATTATACATGTTTATGTTTGAGCTTTTAATGATGTTGGACTCACAGAAGAGAGGGCAAGGAAGAGGTGTTGAAACCTAGTGTGATATGGACTATAATGAATTGTGAGTAGATGCTATTAGGGCTGCAGCTAATGACTATATTACGGCTCAGGTGATCAGCCACTCTAATTGAAGATTACTCAAGTAATCTGATACTTTTTTTTGAAGAAACTTGCATTGACCAACATTTGTGGAACTTTCTTTCCTAAAGAGCAGTAGTAATTGTGCCAAACACTCAATAAAACAGGCACACATTTATTGCAATGTTTATTGCATAGAACGCAACTTTAAACGGTATGTTATACCATTAAGTTGCTTTCGCTAGCCGCTAGTGGACGCCGTTAACATCCAGATGCTAGCGGCAGTGGCTATATGTTCTTTGGTCATATAAGCATAATTAGCGTAGCTGACTACATTCTATTCATCTTAATTTTAAATCTCAATCACATACCTTGTCTCGGGTGCGCTGGCTGTGCATGATGTGGGATGCTTTCTGCCAAGACACTGTAACATCCAATGTTGTGGCATGCTAGCTCGCCGCTCGGCTTTACCATGTACACAACTGCACAATGTTTTCCTTCAATTTGAGCTTGAAATGATTCCAGACTTGAGATACTTTTGTCATTTTTTATAAAATTTTCTTCCTCTTTGCTGGCCCGTCACTATGCCACTCTGCCATGGCGCCGTTAAACAAATCTGCGTTTTGTTCAGGTAGCGTGACCAGAAGAAGGTTATATAGACCGGAAGTGCTACATTAAATGACACATCGACGCATAAATTTTGGATCGAGAATTTTTTGTAACCGAATTATTCGAGTAATCGTTGCAGCCCTAGATTGTATGATCTTGACTGGCCTGACAGCAAGAGTCTGTGTTCTTTTTTAAAATTTCAAGAAATCTGTGTTGGATGGCAGTCAGATTATGTATCTAAAAAAAAACCCAACAAAAGCAGTTATATAAATACTTCCACTTTTATTTTTTTTTGGCAGTGCTTGAGGAATAGCCACAGTCTTCTCCTTCTCGTGAACTTTTTTTGGTTTAAAGAAGTCTGTCCTCTGGTGCTTCACCAGGCATTTGCAAGTTTATTCTTGCTTCCTAATCGATCACTCCAAAGCCGGGTCATGGAGGTCTCGGACAAGAGAAGCTCTCTCACATTTCAGCCAGCATTCTCTAAAAGCTGCTGGATAACACAAAGGAGGCCGACAAAGCAATTCACCCTTGACCTTTGTGCCAAGTATGCTTGGATGATTATTTACCTGTAAACACCAGGTGAATAAGAAAGTCTGATTTAACAAGGGAGCAAGCTATTGTTGGCCACAAAGAGCTTGTCTGGAGTGGCTGGATTGTTTGCTTTGCCTTTTCCCTGCATTCCTCCTCTGTTTTCTATAGCTTTTTTTCTTGTATTGATGTGCTGCATTTAATGAGTATTCAGGTTCAGTGAGGTTTTTCAGTCAAGCAGTTTCAACTCCGCCCAGATCGAAGCAGTGTAAGGATAAGATGGGCTTTGGTTTGCAGACTTATAGAGACAAAAGAGACTACAACTAAATGTTAGATTGAAAAACAGAAAAATAGGTCTTTAGAGTGCAGACGTCAACCATGATGCAACACACTATATTTAAAGTAAGTACTCTAATATGTGTAAACTAAATTTGAAAATTATTTTGAAGTGGTCAGTAGCAACTAGAAAACAAATAGCTTCAATATTGGAGCTGCTGAAACAAAAGTTCTCTGTAAGAAAGCACACATCACTATATTACTATATTGATTATTTGGCCCTCACCCTCATTGAGGAACATTGTGAGGATATTTGTTTTGAATGAAATGTCAACAGTTTAAGCCTCAATGAAAAGACCACATGTGTCCTCAGTGGAGTAATACATTTTCTCTCAGTGTGTTAACATAGTACAGGTGCATTGCAATAGATTATGTCATATCTCATCTATAGATTAATTACAAACAGAGTGATATATTTCAAGTGTTTATTTATTTTAATTTTGATGGTTATGGCTTATAGCTAATGAAAACTCAAAATTAAGTTTCACAAAAAATATTACATTACATAAAAAATGATTTTAATATAAATGTTGGTCTACTGAAAAGTATGTCCATGTACACACTCAATATTTGGTCAGGGCTCCTTTTGCATGAATTACTGCATCAATATGGCGTGGCATGGAGGCAATCAGGCTGTGGCACTACTGAAGTGTTATTGTCACTGAGAGATTGCTGAGAGATGTAGCCATTTTTTCATCACTCAACAGTCTCTCAATGATCTGTTTAAACCCTGTTTAAAGGTGGGTTCAGTGATGAGCCATGTCTCACCAAAAAGGTAGCACAAATAGTACAGTTTCTCACCTGTGAGAAGCAAATGTATGAGCATTAGAGTAGCGCAAACAGTGCCTCTAAATGATGTGAAAATAAGTGCGTAGAGAGAGAAAGGGGAGTGTATTGGAGTGAGATGAGTTGTTGAAATGTTAAGATGTGAAAATGTTGAGAAGAGAGCCCTTTATCCACATTCTCATCCCTAACCCTAAACATTTATGGAGCGAGCATCTAACCCGAACAATTTCCCTAATCCCCTTGGAAATACATCTGTAAAAGTTAAAAGTGAAGGTGAAAAGAAAGACAGCAGTAGATGCTAACCTGGGTTTGTTGAGTGAAAGCATAGATTTTTATCGTATCATCCAACCCCAATCCCTCCAACCGCTGTATGAGAATTTCAGCGGCCATGAAACAGAGTTGTGTTGCGCAAGCACAGTAGCAAACGGGTAGAAAAGCATGCTGTTTATACTACTTTGGTGAAATCAGGCTGAAATGATGCATGGAATTTAAAAAAAAAAAAAAGAATTATTATTGGGCATCATTGCCTTTGAAGGACAGACAGGAAATGGGGTGAAGAGAAAGCGAGAGAAAAGCAGGATCACTGGAGCCAGGGACCACCACAGTTGAGCAGCATACTCCCACTGTATGTATACTAAACTGTTAGGTTGCTGGATACGCCATAATCATAGTTGTATTAAAAAAACTGATGAAAACATGTGATTTGTTTCCAATTGAAAGGTTAACTTGTTAGAAACGCCCTTATTTCCTTGCATACATTTTGGCTCATAGTAGAATCAGTTGCTGATCACAGTAATTAAGACTCTGCCGAAAATAGAACAAAGCTTTAAGATAATTTATAACACTTGTGTTTACATGCTATACTGTTATTCTCATCATCATCCATTGAGGCCATTGCTCGATAAAAGCGGGCCACATTAAGCCCACAGAACTGATGTTTGTTTGGACAAGTGGTATCTATAATAAACAAGTAAATGTTCAAAAGAGCAAAGACTCAGGATGTAATGAAAGACCCAAATTGCTGGAGTAGTTTTTTTTTTAAGCCTGCTACCTAATTTTCCAACAGAGAGGTAATCCACCTCTTTCCAGGCTTTCATTCATGAATTCTGCATTGAGTGGCCCTTGACAGACACATGTGTATATAAACGCATATGCCTTCTGTTCAAGCCATTCAGTTTCCATCATTTTGTTTCCGTCTCCCCCCACTTTGCTCTGCCTCTAATTGAGCTGTGAGTAGAGTCCAGGTGGAAGCCATTTGTATTCCCTGCAGTCGTGACCACTGTGGTTGCTTGTGACAGAGTCATACTTTTAATTTCCAGACCATTTACAACATATTCTTGCCACTGGTACAATCATTGCGCCACCTAGACACACCATTGCAATTTGTGGTCAACAACACTAACAGAGACATGCAGGACCAGATGGAAGGCAGAATTAACACTGTAATCATGTCTGTACTGAGTGCATGAGGCGTGATGCATTATGTAGTTGTTGAAAATGTGTGTCACATTTGCCTAGCAAGGGGTACTAAGCAATTCACGTTTTAAGATTTCATTTTACTCTGTGCACTTGGCTCAGCATCAGATAATGATATTGAAATGCATGCGCAATTGGGATCAGTGTTATTGACATTGGAATTTGCTGTACCCCTGACTCACAGGCTCAGCCGAAATTCCTATTGTTGTTTGTGTGTGTCTGTGGTTGCCTCTCTCTGTGTGTACGCATGTGATTTTCCCCTCACTTCTCAAATCTGGCAGGGAATAAAGTGTCTATTGGAAAATTATGCAAATGCAGTTAGCGGGGACTACAAACTGGAGGGAATTGAGCTCTGAAAAAGTCAAATACAAAGAAAAATAAATTGAGATTTTTTCTGAGCAGACTGATGAAAAATGAGACCAGTGATTAGAAAAATTGGCTTGGCTTGGCTCTGCTTCATACATTCTTGGGGTGTGGCTTGTCTAACAATTCTTTGTGAGCTTCACAGCATAAACTTGCATCATTTTTATGGATTTCCCAATATACCTTACATACATTTTTCTCTGTGAGAATGTTCAAGCACAGCTGGTTTAAAGGGGTCATTCACTGAAATGTGGTGTTTTTGTAGGTTTTAACCTTCTGAACTGCATCTGTTGGTCAAGTGATTATTAAAAAAAATACCAAACCACTCATTTCTCTTACAAAACACACAGCCGTGACATTGTTTCTGTGTCCGATTAACAGTTTTGACTCATAATTCTTTTTTTTGTCCTGTCAAGCAGCTTGGCAAGCAAAACGAACATCTGCTTGCCCTATTGTGCTAAACACATTTACCTTGCCAAAAGAGGCTCTACTTTGATATATGCTGCATGTATACAAGGGGGGGCTGAAGAGTTCATAGTGGTCAAATTTGACCAAATGTGGTTTATTTTTCAACCACAGGGATCCAAGCACTGCAACACTTATGGAAGAAGTGTGTGGACTGAAGGAGAGAGACTATGTTGAAAAATAAACCACATTTGGTCAAATTTGGCCACTATGAACTTTTCAGCCCCTCCTCGTGTGTGTATATATATATGTGTGTGTGTGTGTATGTATATATATATATATATATATATACACATACATACATCTATCCATCTTCTTCCGCTTAATCCTTTCCGGGTCGCGGGGGGGCTGGAGCCTATCCCAGCATCTTTTGGGCGAGAGGCAGGGCACACCCTGGACAGATTGCCAGTCCATCGCAGGGCCAACACAGAGAGACAGACAACCATTCACTCTCACATTCATACCTAAGGACAATTTAGAATCCCCAGTTTGATGCCAATTGACCTAACTTGCATATATATATATATATATATATATATATATATATATATAAAAAATGTTATTATTATTATTATTATTAATAAAGGTTCACCGGGTCAGGAAGAGTCTAAATAAAACAGGGAGGGAGTGGGCTTATTTAAAACTGTTATTATTTCATCATTTTTATCATATTGAGTATACATGCTGGCCTACCTGCTTGCCATTTCCCCCAAACTAGACACTTCTGCAGGTAAATGAGCGCTGCATCGGTCCCCTCTCTCCCTCTCAGTTTACCCATGTTAGAAGTCTCAGTTGCACATACAACTTCTGGGGCTGTTAACAGATTTTTTTTCCCCCCTTTTGGGTGGTTGAATCATGCTGAAGCAGCTACAGCAGAGCAAAAATAAATCTCTGGACACTTCGGATGTCAGCAACACCACTTCAGGGCAAAGTAAAACTTTACCCTGAAGCAGTGATGTTGACGTGTGGAAAAAATGTGGGCAGATTCTCTACATTGCTGCATTGTGTTTTTTTTTTAAAGTTGGCAGCAATCTGAAACAGCCTTAAAACTAAAGCACAGAGCATCGCTTCCCGCGCCGTTTGTTTTGACGTTTCTATGGTAATGCGTAACTTCCGCCGGCAATGTAACGGACCCAAAATATTGCGATAATCATTTTTACACCGGTATCAAAATTTATACCAGTATTATTGTGAACTATACGATATGGCACACTCTTAGTGCCTTCTAAGAACTCCGATCTTCAGTTTGTTCCATAGATTTTCAACTGGATTCAGGTCAGGTGACTGACTGGGCCATTCTTGCAGCTTTATTTTCCTTCTTGGGAGCCAGTTGAGAGTTATCTTGGCTGTGTGTTTGAGATCGTTGTCTTGCTGAAATGTCCACCCTCGTTTCATCTTCAGCATTGTGGCAGATGGCAACAGGTTCTTATCAAGGATCTTTCTGGTACATTTGTCCATTCATCTTTCCTTCAGTTATATGACGTCTGTCTGTACGATGTGCTGAAACCCCCCCCCCACTCCATGATGGGATGTGCAGTGCCATTTCTCCCCAAACATGCGGTGTGTTGTGGCGTCCAAAAAAGTTCAGTTTTGGTCTCATCTGACCAAACTATATTCTGCCAGTATTTTACTGGCTTGCTCAAATGTTGTGCAGCAAACTTTAAACAAACTTCAACATGCTTTTTCTTCAGCAATGGAGTCTTGCGAGGTGAGCGGGCATAGAGCCCATGTTGATTGAGTGCATTACTTATTGTTTTCTTTGAAACAGCAGTACCTGCTAACTCCAGGTCTTTCTGGAGCTCTCCATGAGCGGTCTTTGGCTCTTGGATAACTCTTCTGATAATTCTTTTGACTCCTCTGTCAGAAATCTTGCGAGGAGCTCCTGGTCATGGCAGGTTTATGGTAAAATGATGTTCTTTCCACTTCCGAGTGATGGCTCCAACAGTGCTCACTGGAATATTCAGCAGTTAAGAAATGTGCCTGTAACCAATGCCATCATTATATTTTGCAACAATAATGTTGCGAAGGTCTAGAGAGAGCTCTTTGCTTCTACCCATTTTGAGTTCTTTGAGGTATGACAATCTGATATTCACAGACCTTTTAAAGCTCAGTCAGGACTTAACCAGCTGAAATTAAATTTGCACTGATGAGGGATGGCTTCCTAAATTCTGATGGATTTCATGTGGTTTCTTGGCTTTCTATACCTTTTTGCACCTCTTTTTCTTCATGTGTTCAATACTTATTCCCTGTGTCATTTCACTTTATTAAATATAACTTGTTTTGTGAACACATTTGCTTTGAATTCTTTTTATGTGTGGATTACTTGGGTTGTTACTGATATCTGATGAAAATCTCAGGTCAATGGCTCCATCAGAAATGTGTTTAATGAGGAAAAATGTTGATGTGTTCAATACTTATTTTCTCTGCTCTGTGTGTGTGTGTGTGTGTGTGTGTGTGTGTGTGTGTGTGTGTGTGTTTGTGTTTGTGTGTGTTTACAATTCCAATTGAAATTATTTAAGTGCATTAAGTTAGGTTGATTAAGGACAGAAATTGTAATGTACTAACAAGTGACAAGTGTGTTGAAAAAGTGGAAGTAGTACTTTGAGGAACTGATGAATGAAGAAAATGAGAGAGGAGGATGGATGAAGGAAAGATCCATCCTCCCAAGGATTAGCAAGGCAGAAGTGAGGGCAGCTTTGAAGAGGATGAAGAATGGAAAGGCGGTTGGTCCGGATGACAGCAGTACCTGTGGAGATGTTTTGGAGAGATGGCAGTGGACTTCTTAACCAGATTGTTTAACACAATCTTGGAGAGTGAGAGGATTCCTCAGGAGTGGAGAAGAAGTGTTTTGGTACCAATTTTCAAGAACAAAGGTGATGCTCAGAGCTGTAGTAACTACACAGACATAAAGTTGATCAGCCACACTATGAAGATATGGGAAGGAGTTGTTGAAGTGAGGTTAAGAGGAGATGCCACAATCAGTGAGCAGCAGGATGGTTTCATACCAAGAAAGAGTACTACAGATGCAATGTTTGCTTTAAGAGTGTTGATTTTGAAGTATAGAGGAGGTCAGGAGTTGCACTGTGTCTTTGTGGATCTAGAGAAAGCATATGATAGGGTGCCAAGAGAGGAAGTGTGGTACTGTATGAGAAAGTCAGGAGTGGCAGAGGGGTACGTGAGAGTGGTACAAGACATGTATGAGGACAGTGAGACGGTGAGGTGTGCTGTAGGAGTGTCAGATGGATTTAAGATGGGGTTAGGGTGGGGGTGGGATTACATCTGGGATCAGCTCTGAGCCCCTTCTTGTTTGCCATAGTGATGAAAAGGCTAACAGACGAGGTCACACAGGAGTCTTCGTGGACCATGATGTTTTCAGACGACATTGCGATCTGTAGTGAGAGTAGGAAGCAGGTGGAAGAGAACATGGAGAGGTGGAGGTATGCTCTGGAGAGAAAAGGAATGAACGCTAGTAGAAGTAAGACAGAATACATGAGTGTGAATGAGATGGAGGCAGGTGTAATGGTGAAGATGCAAGGAGAAGAGGTAGTGAAGGTAGATGAGTTTTAATACCTGGGGCCAGCCATCCAAAGCAATGGAAAATGTACAAGAGAGGTGAACAAGAGAGTGCAGGTAGGGTGGAGTGGGTGGAGATGAGTGTGAGGTGTGATTTGTGACAGAAACAGCAGCAAGAGTGAAAGGGAAGATTTACAAGACTGTAGTGAGAGCTGCTATGATGTATGGTTTGGAGACGATGGTGCTGATAAAAAGACAGGAGGCGGAGCTGGAGGTGGCAGAGTTGAAGATGCTAGGATTTTCATTGGGAGTGACTAAGAGGGACAGGATTGAAAATGAGTATATCAGAGGGACAGCTCACATTGAGCAGTTTGGAGACAAAGTAAAAGAGGCAAAGCTGAGATGGTTTGGACATTTGCAGAGGAGGAATAGTGGATGTATTGGACAAAGGATGTTGAAGATGGAGCTACCAGGCAGAAGGAAAAGAGGAAGACCACAGAGAAGATTCATGGATGTAGTGAAGGAGGACATAGAGAGGGTTGGTGTTACAGAGGAAGATGCAAGGGATTGGGTGAGATAGAAACAGCTGATCCGCTGTGGCAACCCCTAAAGGGAGCAGCCGAAAGAAGAAGAAGAATCAAAATTATTCAACCCCAACTGCAAATTAGGTTTATTTTGCAAAATGTACAAATTAGCAGTTTTTTGCAATAAACAAGTCAAACAAGAACAACTTAAATTGTTCAACACAACTAATATTACAAATGGTTTCTCCAAATTCAACACAAAATACAACTTTTAATGACTACTGCAGTCTCAGAATTATTCAACCCCTTCATGATAAGCATCTTTAGTGCTTGCCCCAGGAGGAGCAAGCACTAAAGGGGGTTGCTGGGCAGATGGGGGCGGGGCGCAGCGACTCTGGGCCAGCCGGCTGCACATACCCACTCATTCACAAATGTTTCTTTGCTTGTTGTACTCCAGGGGCCGGTCATATCCAACTGACCACTGCAACCACACACCCCATCCACCAGTGGTGCATTATTTTATTCATTCTTTAAGACAATTTACATTAGTTGGCTCACGCTAAATCAGAACTAGGAGCTATGATAAGCAATAGTGATGTAAGAGTGAGGCTGAAGTTGAATTTGGTTTTAGAGATTTAAAGAGACATGCACTGAAATCACTCCGAAAGTTGATTTGCAAATGATGCTGCAGTAATTAAATACTTTGTGAAAATTTGACTCAAATATACCACAAACATTTCATTAAGATATATGTGAGCTGTTAAAATGTAGAAAAAGTGCAATGTCCCCTTTAAGGTAAAGACTGCTTCCGTGGTGCCAGAGTACTTACAGTTACAATACTGTAACACCATGCTTCAATTTCAGTCATATTTACCTATGATAACTAGTGAAAAATATAGAAACAAGAGTTTTGTCTCAGGGTATACAAGTGCTGTCTGTCATCTGCTATAACCAGCTCACTCCCTAAATAGAAGAGAAAGTGAGAGTAGTGCCAGCAGCAGGTGGCCAGCAGTACTGTGCATATATATTTTTTTGCAAAAATAAAATTGCTTAAAGGCTATACAAGTCATAAAGGCATGCAACAAAGCTGAAGTAAGGGAGTTCACATACAGCTATGAGCAGTCATTGCAGCGAGGCCAACAGTCAAGCTGAGTATATTTTGATAAAATATATAAAGTATATAAAAGAATAGTACCCCAAATTATTGTATGTTGTACATAACAACTAAATAAGCATTCTGGACAGTTCTCAAGTCCATTGCAGGGCAGAGACAGACAACCATTCGCTCCCACATTTATACCTACAGTATGAGCAATTTAGGATCCCCAGTTACTGAAAATTATCCTATGTATGTCTTTGGACTGAGGGAGGAAGCTAGACAACCTGGAGGGAAGCTACTCAAACACAGGGAGAACATGCAAACTCAACACAGTACTACCCACTCATTACTGCTAAAAACATACAGTAAATATCAATTTGATAGGCAATTCAATGCTTGCTGAGGAGTTTCACTAAAACAAATCTTTGGGTTACACTCAAATATATGATTATAATTTCCTTACACAATTCTTAAATTAAAATCAAGTATACTTTTATGTTGATGACATCCCACTGGATGAGGGAGCTTGTCATGAACCCCTGTGCGCCATTACACGGCACACGAGGGAGAGAATGAAAACCCAATCGCAGGAGTAGAGAGTGCTGTGTTTATTGAAGTTCACCAACGTAACAAATCCAACTTTCACCAAATACAGTTCAGTCAACCACACAGTATATGGAGAGGTGTAATGAGCGATCTGGCCACCAAGGATACAGGGAGCCTGACGAATGCTCAACAGCCTGGTGAATATAAAGCCCGGTGCTACAGGGCTGCGTTGTGCACAAAATGGGAAAGGCGAGCAGCCTAATGCTGCAGGCCTGTTAGCACAGGAGAGAAGGCTAAGAACACTTACAGGTCTAGAGCTAATTCGGGGTGAGCCGTGCAGTCAGGAGGCAGAGACAGAGAAGCGGACCAGCCTAAACACCAAGGAATGGAATGTCTTAAAATGTCCGGCCGAGTAGAATGCAGGGAGTGAATAAGATACGCGGAGGAACACGCTGCCATGTATGAAGGGGAATGTCCCGACAATCTCCTTCCTCAGCAGTGGCAAACAAATACTCCAAAAGCTAATGAGGAAAGAGATTGCCGGTGTGTGAATGCGTGGGCCGAACTGATTGGGAACAGGTGTGTGAGAGTGCATGTGAATGAGAGTGAATGGAGTGTGTGTGTGTGTGTGTGTGTGTGTGTGTGTGTGTGTGTGTGAGCACCAATGAGTGCAGCTGACGGAGCTTGACAAGTGGAGATGGCGTGCCAGTGCTGTCAGAGGGAAAACTAGGAAAAATCATAACAATGAGTCAGATTCATGACAGCCCCCCTCCCCCCCAGCCAAAAAAAAAGAAGGAAACAGCACCCCTCAAGGCCCCCCCCCCCCCCGGCAACAAACACTAACCCAGGGTGGCAGGTGAGGGAAACCGGTTAGGAGGGAAGCAACCCGTGAAAACACAATAGTACAAAAACAGAATAAAGAACAATACCTCCTAACGAACCCCCAACCTGGAGCACTAACCCCTCTCTCCAGAAGTCCAAAGTTTGGGGGGTCGACCAGAGTCCCAGGCCCCCAGTGTGGTGAGGAGTGGTAGATCGGGTGGCCTGGCCAAGTCCCAAGACCAGCAGGCGGCCCGTGGGATAGTGTCCGGTGGCCTGCCTGGGCCAATGGACCACCCGAACCATAACTCAAATCCCTCGGGAGACCGACCAGTGTGGTGAAGCCACCAGACCCTGCGAGGATGGCGGAAAAGCAGCCTCCATACTCGGGAGCATTGGCGGCCAAGCCAAGGAACAGGAGCCCCTGTGCCATTCGAGGCTTGGAGCAGGAGTACCGTAGCACCCGCGATGGTCCCGGCCTGGAATGTGGCTGCACCGGCGGTGGACTCCATCTGGGGCTCTGCTGCACCAGCGGTGGATGCCAGCCGGGGCTCTGCTGCACCGGCGGTGGATGCAAGTTGGGGCTCTACTGCACCGGCGGTGGACTCCAGCTGGAGTTCTGCTGCACCCGTGGTGAACTTCCCAGGAAGGGAGGTGATGCTTCTCACGTCCGCAGGAGTCGAACCCCAATCCTCGGTTGCCTCCAACAGCTCTCCGACAACCCTGGCCGGAGACTCCGAGTCCAAAGGGAGAAAGAGAAAAACCGGGTCAGGGTCGCCAGCAGCGGCAGAGCCCGGTGTGGTAGTCCTGAGGGCTACTGTGAGCTGCCCCGGGTCCACATCACCATGAGTTGGGCAGTGTGACATTAATATTGAAATTTCTGATATAATGGAACACACTTGCCTGAACTCTGGATCGACCGCCATCCAGGACTCCGGCGATCTTGGGTGCATGGGTTCCTGCGGTCCATCGGGTGCCTCATCCCGGTCGGCCCCCTCCGCAGAAGCTGGACCCGCCTCGTCGTCAATGGGCGGCCCAGGTGGTGGCTGCTCCTCTCCGGCGACCCTAGGATGGAGCTCGAAGGGGATAGGAGCGGGAGAGTGATTAGGGTTGCTGGCAGCGGCAGAACCCGGCGAGAGGGGGTTCAGATGCGGCTGGGGGCCGCACCCAACTCCCCTTCCCAAAAGCCAGGCAACATCCCTCCTCCATTAACAAATGAACTATAGGAGAGACTACTTGCCTGTGCTTAAGCTCTACTGCCGTCCAGGACTCCGACGACGATGCCCCCGGGTCCCGTTGGCTGGAGGTCCGATCTGGGGGACGACTCCAGTGCGGCGGCCCCCGCAGCGGGCACGATGATGGTAGCAGGGGTGGAACTCTCGTGCGCCGTCCTCCACGCCTCTGGTTCCTCTGGCGTGGCAGCCGTGGAAGACTGCTGACCCTTCTGGTCCTCTGGCTCCTCCTCCCCCGAGCGACCTGGATCCGGGACCGATGGGCTCGTGGAGGTACATAGAAAAGAGTCATTGAGACCAGGCACGAGAGTACTGTATGCCGCTGGGGTGGAGAACTTGGGGGACTGTACGCCCCGAGTCTCCTCACCAGGAGACAGGCAACATTCATCATTGATTGTGTAACTTGAATGAAAAGAGACTTGCCTGTTCTCCTAGCACTGGAGGTCCCCAGCGGCCTCCGAGGCGTCCTTTCTACTCTCCTGGCATTCCTCATTGGGTTGAGGCTCCTTATCCCTCGGGGAAAGCTCTTTAAGTCTTCCAGCCATCTCCGGGAGGAGCCACGGCTTCACCTCCAAGATGAGGTGCGTTTCAGCCAGGAGAGCCCGCCTGCGTTCCTCCATCTCCTCCCGTGATGGGGCAGAGCGTTGCTCGGAGCGGGAAGGGGAAGCTGCAGTACGCGGGGCTTCCTCCCCCTCCTCCTATTGGGTGACCTGGTGATGAGGTAATCCGGAATGTGGAGCACCGTGCCCGAAAGCGGGTCACCTGCACAGAGACACCCCGCTTCCCCGGGAAAGGAGGACGAAGTGGACGCGAGAAGCTCGAGCACCAGGAGATCCTCAGCCGATTTCTCACATGGCGCGGTGAAGATGTCCTGGCGGATCTCAATCGCCTCCTGGTGATCCCAGAGGTTGTCTCGCTCCATCACCCTCCTCGCGGTATCCCGAGCCTGACAAACTGTCGGAGAGGGACGGGGCCTCTGCGTCCAGGAGAGGACCTCCTCCAGTTGACATAACGAGCGCTGCTCCCTATCTAACTCCATCTCCGTCTTCTCGTCCGCAGACTGAGTGGACGCTGGCCCGGGAGATGAAGGAGATCCGAAGAGGTAGGAAGTCTTCCTCTGACGGGAGCGCTTCTTCTGTCGAGGGGCTGGCTCCGATCGCGGAGAGGCATCCTCCATCTCTGCGTCAGGAACGGGAAGGATAACAGAGAGGATGGCGTCTACCCTATGGATTCCCCGGAGGTGAGGGTAGCACAGCTGGAAGTCCTCCACGACGAACCGTGCCCACTCCTGGTCCTCGGAAGACTGAGACCACTGAATGGCGAAGCCCGCCTCTTCCAGCAAATCCTGGGCTTCCTGCTCCTCGTCTGTCCAAGTCATAGCGTCCACGTATGAGGAAAAATGGAGAAGGGAAAAAAAACCCCCACAACTCTACTCCGCTGGGTTTTTTTTACGGTCAGGACATTCTGTCATGATCTCCTGTGTGCCACTACATGGTGCACGAGGGAGAGAATGAAAACCCAATCGCAGGAGTAGAGAGTGCTGTGTTTATTGAAGTTCACCAACGTAACAAATCCAACTTTCACCAAATACAGTTCAGTCAACCACACAGTATATGGAGAGGTGTAATAGATCTGGCTACCAAGAATACAGAGCACCTGCTGAATGCTCAACAGCCTGGTGAATATAAAGCCCGGTGCTACAGGGCTGCGTTATGCACGAAACGGGAAAGGCGAGCAGCCTAAGTCTGCAGGCCTGCCAGCACAGGAGAGAAGGCTAAGAACACTTACAGGTCTGGAGCTAATTCGGGGCGAGCCGTGCAGTCAGGAGGCAGAGGCAGAGAAGCGGACCAGCCGAAACACCAAGGAATGGAGCATCTTAAAATGTCCGGCCGAGGAGAACGCAGGGAGTGAATAAGATACGCGGAGGAACACGCTGCCACGTATGAAGGGGAATGTCCCGACAATCTCCTTCTGCAGCAGTGGCAAACAAATACTCCAAAAGCTAACGAGGAAAGAGATTGCCGGTGTGTGAATGCGTGGGCCGAACTGATTGGGAGCAGGTGTGTGAGAGTGCATGTGAATGAGAGTGAATGGAGCGTGTGTGTGTGTGTGAGCACCAGTGAGTGCAGCTGACGGAGCTTGACAGAAGGAGAGGGCGTGCCAGAGCTGTCAGAGGGAAAACTAGGACAAATCATAATAATGAGTCAGAACCACCCGGATTCGCGACAGAGCTTTGCTATTGCTGTGCGGGGTCCGTCCTTTATCCAGTGGAAATTAAGAATATAACGGGTGTAAATGCAAGAACTCAAACGCTCCAAATCGCAAGATACAGCATGATCAAGAAATAATTTGGTATTTCAGGATAAACTGTCAGCATGATTTGAAAATTATTTCTTTATAGCCACACAGCAGTTACAGTGTTAGTCCTTTCAGTTTTATGAGCCTGTCCTTAAAAAACTGATGTCAGCATAATACAGTTGCCATATATTGATGGCACTGTCTATAAAGAAATCCATAAATTCCGTGTGGGCCCATGTGCTTTAGCTTTAAGGACACCATATTTTTAAATCTATATGGTGTTTGTTGGTTAAACGAATTGTGAGCATTTTGCTTCTGGCAGTATCCACTGTGTTCTCCTGCAGAATATGCCTCCTTTTTTTTGTGCGTATCCCAAAATCAATCCGCGCCACGTAATGACTTGCAGCATTTAAAGACACAGCATGCCAATTGCTTGTAGTTGGTGATTAATGGCCAGCAGGTTGGGTTGTCATGGTAACCTGCCCACCTGAGCCGTTACAGCAACGACAGCTGAAGGGACGGCTGTACATTCAACCTAATCGTGGCAGAATTGTCTTGCTTAAAATATTGTTTTGTAAGTTTAATTTTTTCCCTTTTTCTTCTCCTTCTGTTTTTTTTTCTCAGTTTCTCCTCTCTATCAGTTTTCGTGTCCTTTCTTCCTCAATTCCTTATAAATTCCTCTTCATTTTTTTCACTGTTCATCCTTCTCCCTTTCCTGTCCTGCCTATTAGCCCTCCTGCCTCCTTTTCTTTTCATTTGTCTGGGACCCATTTGTGCTACATTAGGCAAGATATGCCGGGAGAGAGAGAGAAAGAGAGAGGGAGGGAAAGAGAAGGGGAAGATAGAAAGAAGGAAGACACGGAAAATGGGTAGTGTCTGAGCTTTGCATTACAATGGAGAACAGTCTCAAGGCAGATTTGCTCTGCCTTTAGACGAGGCATCTATCTGCATTTATTTATCCAACTGTATGCCTGCTCGGGCTTGTGCACTTTTATTCCTGTCCTTTTTGGGAATGCAGTCCCATCCATATCGTATCTCCGCTGTTAACCATTTTGTTATGGTAATTTGTTTTATTTGTTTTGCAGCTAGGGTTTTTTTTTCCCCCTATTGTGTGTGCAAGTAATTTCCTCTAATGGATTGTGTTGCTGTTGTTCTTGTGATGTTTTCTGTGTCAGAAGAGGTCACGCCGTCTCTGTGTGGAGGACGGGGTTGGGTACTGTCCTATTATTTAACCCCGGCCATCAGTCACACTCAACAAGCCTATCATACAGGGCCATTCAGCGACTGTACGGGCTAAAGTTAGCGCTATTATCTGCCTGTCACTGGCTAGCTGTGTCGGGGTCCCTCGTGGAAAACCAATTGTATGAATGAATGCCTCGCTGCCCCTGTTGTCAAGCTCCAAGGATGCACACGGCAGCATTAAAAAAAAGAAAAAAAGAACTCACCATTTACCTGCTGCTTTTCACACCCTTCAGCTCCCATTGGAAAGGAATCATTATGATTTTTTTTTTTTTTTTTTTGCCTGGGTCTAGCATTATAAAATTGACCGCTCAATTTTAAGCCATCAGCGAGGTTTGCAGGGCCATTCGAGTGGAAAAAATAATCTTTAACTCTAGAAGGAAAGGATCATCTCAGTTTTAATCATCTCGCCTCATCTCCTAAGGTTTCCGAGTGAGTGCTCATCAATCATACTGTATGCAGACAGTGTGCTTGATTAATATTCATTTTATATGAGACACTTCATTTGCATGAACACACTGTCTGTCTCATAAAAATTGCCAAGCCCTCCCCGCTGGCGCGATAAGCATCTGGACATGAAACAGTTGAGAATCTGAGACATGGTACTTAACCCGATCCCACTTCATTACATAGTGTTACGTGGGGGGGCTTTGAGCAGGCGTGACTAGTAGCATCATACTTACCACGGCATCCCCCCACACATCAGATAATGCCGAAGATCAGTTTCACATTGTTAGAGTGACACTGCATGGAGCGCCTCAGGATTAATGAAAATAATTTTTAGTTTCCTCGGGTCAGGAAGTAACTGGGAGCTGCCTGAGGGTGGTGATGTGAGTCGGTGCGATCGCTAGCTCCTCATTTGTATCCGATGACAGTGGTGCTTGATGAGAAATCTGTGTCTGACATCCAAAAGGCACCAAAAGAAAATTCAGTAATTGCTCTTCAGATGCGTTGAAATGTCTTTTTTTTTTTTTTATTGTCCAACTTGAATAACTCTGTATTTTGAACAAGGCATCTTAGCCTTTTCATTCTGTGACCTTTTATAAGGCAAGCATTAATTTCATTAATTATCAAAATAATTTTCAGACTAACAAATGAAAGAGGAATTCCTCCACTAGCTGTGAGCTTGTCGTGGGGGTGAACCTTTCCGTGCTCCACGTCCGCTCGACCACGATTCTTTAGTGATGTAAATTTCAACATCATCTCCAGTCACGGGGACCCTCCGTGGCCGGCCACGTGCAGCCCAAATTTGTGACCGCTTTGCCTGTATGCGGTTACTGTGCACGAGTCCCGTCCAAATGGGGACACCACTGAAACAACATTTAAAAAAAAAACAAAGAAGAACAGGAAGTAGACAAACAGGAAGACGCAGTAGTCACTCTGTGGCTGTCGTAGTAGCAGCAGCAGCGTGACCAGAGGAAAAGCAAAATAATAGTGGTCAGCGAATCCACACAATGGATTCTTCTTTTTAAAGAGCGACTTTCTGTCTTGTATAGCCGGTGAACAAACTAGCGTGTCGGCTTCTTGGCGCTACCTATCGAGCTGGGGTGAAACTGCAGCATCCGCTCGGCCTGGCAGATGCAGCAAAGAAGCATATGTACAATCAAGTGTGCACCGGGCTTGTCCGCGTCACAGACACGGAACACCTAAAACGAGCATAAATCTAGCCTTAGTGTCAGGAAACTGCACCACTGATTACGTTCTTATGGAAAGATTCTTAAAAACCATCAATTTAAAAGCTTTAAAAATGATACAAAATAATATCACAATATTTTTTTGTGGCAAGAAACAAGTATCGTTATGTTTTATTAAAATTTATTCATAAATGTTGCAAATGTACACTTACCTATTTAGGTACCAGAGTAATAAAAAACAATTGACTTTTCAGTCCACTAGATGGTGCTAACTGCTCACTGTCTGGTTAGGTCAGCACAGCAAAGGTAGAAACTTGTGAGATCTAGCCGGGAGTTGAACAAGGGAGCTGGGGATGGGAAATTGCAATACCTAATGTATCACAAGATTGCAATAATATTGTATCGTTCATCAAGTATTGTGACATCATACCATGGGGCATAAGTACTGACACCATTTCTAGCCAAAAGGGCTTATGACTTGGGGAAACAATGACATTGTGAGGATGTATAAAGTATGTGTTATAACTTATTTGTAATTGCTTGTTCATAATTTATAAAACATTTAAAACCAAATAGATAATTATCTTATAAACTATTTATAAATCTTTTATTAGGGTAGTCTTTCTGTAATATACAGCATTGTATGTACAGATTTTTCTATGTAACATTTACCAAGCTACTTTTTAAATAATTCATTGCTTTGATTTATGTAGTTTTATCGTGGGATAAATGTGCAGGTATGCCTCTTTTAGGAGCTGTTGTAGGTCCTGTTGGACAGCTTTACTACATTTGTTTGATGAAATGTTTTTCTTTGGTCCACATATCACTGGCATTTATAGACACTTTTGGCATAATTTTGAAAATGAATACATTTACAGATTACTTTTTTTTTTAAAAGTGTATTTGCAATAAAAATCACATTTTAATTAAAAAAAAAAATCCTTTTTCTAAACTTTCACATTGCACAGACTTATGCAGAATCTTACCACCAACTGTCTTGTCATTCTGGAAGATCGTTAGACTCTGTGTGTTCTTTATGACCCATAGCAATGCTTTAGTGTGATAGTGACTTACATGTAAACTACTAGTTGTATATTTAAATATGCAAAGGATATGTAAAACAAGAATGTAAAACAACTGGCATGCTCTAGTTGGCTCTCAGATAATCGCTGTGTACTGAAGAGTTGTAGAAAGCAAAATGAAGATGAGACCAGAGATAATTTATAATAAAGGTACTGATCAGGTTTACATAGAACTATGTATGTCAAAAGGCCTCTAGTGATTTTCCAAGAGAGAAGTTGCTCTGTAGTGATGACAGGTACTGAAGCACATGCCAACAGAGGAGTATACTGCAATTTTTCTTCGTGTGCAGAGTTTTTTCAAATTTTATTGCCGTTTCCCAAACTTTTTTTCTTCTTTTTTTTTTATCGGGTGTTGTGTCATTGACAGAAGCAGCCACACAGCACGCCTAATTACAACATAACACGTCAAAGTCTCACCCAGTTGGAGGAGCAGGGACACATTTTCAATGTCAGGATTGCAGAAGGTGTTTAGTAGTAAATCAGCAGAGCCAAACATCTTCTTTTGTGGCTTTTAACACCAAAATGTCGTATTAACATCGTGCATCTTCAACACCTTTACCGCGAGGTGATTGTTCCCCATCACAACACTGTTGCACCTGAGCAGAGAATGGCTTTTCTACACTTTTCCTTTGCGTTTTTTAAGAGATTAATTTACTTTTTAATTGCAGAGGTGGAAAAATGTACACGCATTCCTTGCTAAAGCAGAAGCACACCTATCTATCTATCTATCTATCTATCTAGATGCCATTTTCAAAAACTTCCCTCGTATGCAATGAAACTTAATTAAAAAGTCCGTTTTGAAGTTAGAAAGTACTAGTAGTCATAGTCGTAGTAGTAGAAAGTACAATTATTTGTGTTAAAATGTGGGCGATAAAAGCAACAAGTTGTAATACTGTAGTAAATTAGACATACCTGAACAGTCTACTTAAAAACAGTAACAAATTATTTGCACTTCAGTACTTCCTAACTCTGTTTAATTGTAGGCCTAACTTCATTCATGTCAAATTTCTCTTAATGCTAATCCCCCCATCCTATCACTCCATTTGATGACTGTATACCTTCCTCAGATCAGCCTCTTTCTTCATCCCTCAACTCCGTTAGCTTGGAAAAAAAAAAAAAAGTCAGTTAATTAAAACTGTCAGATTTCATCTTGGCTCTGTTGGCACATGCACAGTTACTAAAAAAAGGGGGGGGAATAAACATTGCTGATTAAAAAAGTGTTAATGAACAAGTCTTCTTGATGCGGCTGAGAACAGGCGCTGCAGTTGTTGCTAGGTCTGCTAAATGCTGGCCAGCTTATCTAAGGGAGATATCCTAAATCCCCCCTCAGAACAAGTACCCTTGAAATGTCAGCACCATAATGTATCATAAGGCTCCTTCTGGAATACAAGACAAGTTGGCAATGCCGGAATACCACTCCGTCTTTTCTCTACCCCCCCCCCCCCCCCCCACCATTCACTGAACTGGGTCCAAGCCTTTCTCATAAATATGTATTTTATGATGTGTTCTTTTGGCGCTTGATAGCCTGCTTCTGTACCTAAGCCCACACATTTTTTTTTTGTTTTTTGGGACCAAATTAACAACTGTGATAGGATTTCTCAGCCTATGTGATAATTTCTTGAGTAACACCTGTGCAAGTAGGTGCTGCTTAATGGGCTGTGTGGTAAGATATGGCGTCTTCCGCTACCACGCGCACAAATTGTTGTGCCACTAAAATAATGTCTACCTGCAGCCTTTAATTGTGACGACGTGGGTTCAGAAAAAAAGAAAAAAGAAATATGCCAATAATCACACCATAGATGTCTGTGTGTACCTTCGTTTTTAGCCTCAGTCTCCACAGTCACCGTTTTAATTGTCCTCCTCTATTAACTTCAGGTCCAATTTGCCGCTTGGACAGTGTGTTTTGATGTGATTATTCCTGGGTAATGTACTTAACTGTTGAGGCAGTCAAAGCACCTGATTTGATGTTGTGTTTAAATTAGGTGGTTTGCTGCTGTCAGACATTTTTTTTTTGAAGGTGCTGTTTACCTGTAAGGACGTGACTTAGATGAAATACACCTTTTTACACTCATCATGTGTATTTACAAGGTATCAGCAGTGCAGCAGAGTGATTCAGATGAGTTAGTCCAGCTTGTACTGAGTTCATTGATGGCTTGCAGAAGACTACATTCACTTTAAACCTCTAAATATTTCCCAAATGCTCTTTGTATCTATGATAGTTGTTTTTTTTTATCTTCACCATTAACATAATTTGAAAAATAAATATGATTACTCTAATCTTGGATTTTTGAATTTGGATTAGTAGCCCCAGCCTGGTATGGGAATGTTTCACAGATCAGAACACAGTGACTGATGGTGACATACTGAAAAATATATTGTCCAGATAATCACCCTCCCAAATGTCACATCCTTTGATGCTTTCCTTTAATTTTCATCTTTTTCATCCAGATTTTTCTACCATTCCACAATGGAATTAGTCCCCTGTGATATTAAATGTGTTATGGTTGCCTAATCTGCAACAGTAATGCTTGTGTAGAGAAGGACATTGGTGATTTTCCTCTTTGATTTGTATCATTTTGCTGAGATTATGTTCCAGCAGCAGATCAGGACTGATGGAGGATAATAGTCGGGTTTGGGGCACCCTAATCATTAAAGCTTGCTTAACCTTAATATCATGATACTGGTTGAATGGGGATCATCTTATAAAGCTCATCAGATTACAGACATTGGAGTCACATTCAAATGTGTTTTATATGCAGATGTCTCAATATAATGTGATGGTGGAAATATTTACGCAGTTTTATATTTATTCGAAATGAATTGGACCAGAGCCTCAAACCAAATGTGTTTGATGTTTGTGGCTAATTTTGTAGCTTCGTATGCTTTTTTTTCATTAACCCCTGCCAGTCAAAGACCAAAGGGGGTTATGTTGCGGCGATGTCCGTCTGTCCAGCTGTCTGCCCCACAAAAGGTACATCTTTTGTGAAATCAACTCCAACAGTTTTGTTTCAAAATTTGTTACCAGGGTTTGATATACACTGATGATGCACATATTGCAACTTGCCTGCAGCTCTTCCCTCCTCTTTGTTTCTTCTCATCTTCTCGCACTTGTGTAAAGGGAGTGGGGTTATGACCTTTAGCAGTGACATAAAATTAACCTTGCATATTTAAGAGGAATGTTTCTTTGCGATTATACTAATTATGTAGACAAATATACAAGTCCCGATCTTGCTTTACAGTTCTTGATTTAAAACCCTGAGTCCATTTTTACAAAACAGAGTAAAAAGGACTCAGATTCTGAGATGAGACCAAGACCTTGAAAATGTGGTCTCAAGACCCATCTTGAGCACGCCCATACTACTATCCATCATGTCCTCTTTGGAAGTAATTGCCATATTTATATGAGAGGGTCGAGCTTAGCTGGTGAGGTGGCTTGGCTATGATGTTCATCAGCTGTCCGTACTTGTTAGTGCTGATGTGATGTAGGGTTTTCAGTTCACCCACCCAAATTGGAGCATGGGTTTCTCAGGCTAGCAGCACAGTTAATTACACAGCAAGTAATAGTGTTTGCCAGATAATTCAATTAAAAACTCCCCAAAGGGGCCAGTACTATAAACATAGTGAAGTGATCCAGTTCAGTACTCACAATGAAGCCTGGGAAGGGATTGCCTTCAGCAATGAAATCAATAAAAACCATGAAAAAAATCAATAAATCCAAATGGCTCTTTGATTAAAATTATTAATATTACAACTATAAGAAATACAAAACAGCACCCTTTGGTGTATGGGACTGAGCTGGCCTCAGTAGTTTTTTTACTGCTTCAAGTTTAGTTTTATTTATTTTTTTTAAGCAAGGAGAAGTTCAAGGGTTATTCTTGCTAAATTAGCCACTGAAAGTTCTCCTGGTGTTCAGCTTTGTTTACTGGAATTTTGGAGTGGAGCCCAGGAGCGCGGTAGTCGTTTCTTAGTATGTGCAAACCGTTCACAGGTGCCGAAAACACAAACTGTGAAGTTGCATCTCATGCCCACAGGAGAAAGAAAACACAACCATGTTTATTATGTCAATTACCACCAGGCCTTGTGAGAATACACGGGGTCTTGGGCTCATATGCTCATTCATAGACACATGCGAGATGCAGTATGCACCACACATAGTTGTCCTCCAAAGCCCCGAGCAGTATGTGCTTCATCGCTCACTTCTTGTCTCTCTGTGGGAGTGATTTGCTGGTAAGGTGGGGGAGTTAACACTTCGATGAGCAAACGGCAACAAAATCTCCCAAAATACATTTTGTGGTTTGCGCTGCCTTAGTGTTTGGATGATCGCACCCACTGTGGGTTCAGCTGACTAGAGATAAAGGCACTTACACTATGTCACTTGATGATAGCTTGAAACACAAGATAGCATAAGGATTGTGTATGTGGGTTATTAAGCCATTGTGCATCCATCTGCTGAGTTTAAGAAGAACAAAAACAAAAAAACACTTTGATCGTTCTTGTAAAAGTGTGACTCATTGTGAAGTTTCCCAGCATGGTTCTGAAATATATATATATAAGCTTGTATTTTCTTTGTTTCTTTTTCTCAGTACAGATTTGAAAAGGAATCTGAGATTAGAGCAACGAGACTCGTGGTCTCCCATTGCGAGTGGCACAGTGGAGGGAGCCTTGCCGTAAAGGAAGCAACCCAGAGACACCAGAGAAACCCTGAGCGCTGAACTTATCTGGGACCTTCAGCAGCGGGCGGTAAGAGGAGGAGGAGGAGGCCATGTGGACCGCACGCCTGCTAATCCTCGCTAGCCTCTTCGCGCCAGCCGGTGAGTTCGGCTCATTAAAACAAGTGTTGGTGTCCTCTTGGATGTGCAGATGTGGTCGTGAAACATATATCCTGCACTTTGTGACCGGCCCGGTTTGAAGCTGTATCAGAATTTCATCCCTCCACTACTTAAGTGCCAGATTCTTGCCAGCCAACTGTGATAAAAGCCCCTGTCTTTATGCCTGTCTCATTTTCGCTGTCTTTCTAGCTCCTCTCACTAATTAGCGAGTTGTTTTTTTTTTTTTTTTACAACCTAAACTCCTTTAAAGTTTGTCTACACTTCTCCAGTTGCTTTCTCAGTCTGATTTTCAGTCTATTTTTAGATGTGTCCCTCATTCTCCTGGCTCCGTGTCTCGCTCTCCTGGCGATAGAAAATGAACTGAAATTGCTTCCAAAGAATCATTAACACCACTTTGGCTTTGTGGCTTATGTTTGAGACTGTGAGAATAAGAAGGGTGAAACAAAAGAACAAGTTTCATCAATTCTTACATTTAGAGCTTAAGATTAATTTACAAGGTCTTTGTTTTCATGTATCTCCTTGAACAGAAACTGAAATTGTTTGGCAAGATTTCCCTTTGGCCTTCTCCGGATTGTTTCAGCGGCAAAGCAAATTAAGTCATATTCAAATTAAAAGTAGTCAAAATGGTGGTCTGGTGGTTCCTGGGTGTGGATGAGGCATGAGTTTACATGTTGGGAGTGTTTGGGAGTGAGGCAGTGGTCATTAAAATGTTAATTTGATATGGTTAAAACCATTAGTAGAAGATTTGGAGCTAATTGAATTGTTTTTGTGATGTAGTACATGTTGATGGCAGAGGTCAGCATCTATTGCTATCCACCTTATTCCTAGGCCCCATGATGCCTTGTGTGAATTATGGGCGCAACTTCTGGTACTAGTTTAGAACGTGTGGTTGTCACTGAAACGGGACACTTTTCCTTGTTAAAAAACAATGACTTCGGCATCAGAAATGCGTGAACACAGCCTTTTGCACTTCAAAAAGAGTAATATAATCATACCACTTCCCACAATTATCTAAGGATGGGAAGATGACCTTAAAAAGTGGCCTCGCAGACAGTAGCTCCGTTTGTTAGCTCCGCTGCTAAGATGCTAACGCTGTAAACAAATAAAAGCTCTGAGATATATCAATGTCTCCGCCGCAATAAAGTCAGCTGCGTTTTGTTAAAAGATGTTGAACATAATCAAATTTACCTCAGAGCAGACGTAGAATCTAGTCAGAGTCACAAAGAACCACAACACCATGCTTGGCTGATTTAATGTCGGGATAAATACAGACAGCTGCAGCTGTTTGTTCTACCCAGAAATTAAAATGCTTATGCTCCTGTCATGCCATGAATGCTTGTTATTTAACTTAACATGTACAGACATTTTCTGACAATTGTTCAGAATTTTATTGACCTATATTTTGTGATAATTTAAAAATTAATGCATGCTGAAGTCCATATCATTCCAAGGCAGTGCAACAAATGCAAAAAACAAAAAACAAATCTATTTGATATCTTTCTTAAATCGTTAAGCCTTAGGAAGCAAATTGTTACTATTTTTTATTTATTATTTTACTTCATGCAGCCTTCATTCTGGTGACATACAGTATATAACACATAAACGTCGGATCTGTGACATTCATGCAAGTGAAAACATACCTGATGTGCTCTTGTGTCTGTCCTGTGTTTGTACCACCGATTGCACCAACAGTCCTTGTTAGTTTTCAGGGCATGATCTATGCATTGCCGGTGAGAAGCCTCCATTTGTACAGTCTATGGCACAACCACGAACACCAGCAACAAGTACCAGAACTACGCCAAAACATTCCGAACCTGTCGAAACTGGAAGCTACACCCATAACCATTCCTACAGCTGCACCCCCAGCAATAAGCTGGATAGGAAGCACATTTTGATTTTATTAGCTCTTTCTTAAATGTTCCAACAAAATTAGAGATGCAGCAATATATCAGCCTAACATCCTTCTCAGCAGATATTTACCTTATTATTACCAACCTGATATTGGCTATCAGCAAATGAGATATCGGCAGTGCCGATATTTTTCTGGAGTGTCCCAGTTGTGTGGCATTGATTTTGCCCTGAAACGGACAACAGTAGACAACAGCTGCAAATTCAGTTTTTAAAGTATTTAAGTTGAATTTAATTTTATTTAAGTTCAGTTTTTTAAAAATATATAATGCTTATTTCTTAGCCGATGTCAAAACAATTGGTCGATATTGAAACAATCAAAAACAGTAAGCTGGTCATTGGCAAATTTGTTATTTTTGGCATGGGTATTGATATTGGCCCAAAATTGGTGCACCCTCATACATCATGCAAGCATCGGCATTATTTTTAAACTAGAAAAGCACTCGGAGAGCGCAGACCTCCGCCAAGCGCCACAGTTCCCCCCCATACAGTGTTTAACATCATAAATATTAATCCTACATTTATTTTGTCTAACTTTATAGATTCCTTGACCATGAAAAAAAATGCCATTGGCAAGTGGCATATATTAGCTATACTGTGATGCTTGTTTTTTTTTTTTTTTTTCCAAGTGTTCTGACGGATCACCACCAAAATCTAATCATCTGTAGGATACCCCATTTGTGACAGTCTCTGAAAATTTCATGAAAATCCGTCCATAACTTTTTGAGTTATCTTGCTAACAAACAAACAGACAAACCAACGCTGATGAAAACATAACCTCCTTGGTGGAGGTAATAAGTCTGTAAAGCACACACAGTCATATTTGTGCTTCTTTATTCAGTAGTGTAACAATATTACGCTCACTATTGATGTTGATGCAAATAGTTTTAGTTATTGTATAGTTGTGCAGTGAATGCATTTTATTTTCAAATGATCCCTGTGGACAAATTGCATTTATTTACATGTTTCCTCTTGCCCTGGTTGTGGCTGTTGTAAGGACTATCACAAGAACAGTATCCTCCAAGCCTATTAAAAGAAGGAAGTTTACAGTTCTGTTGAATATGTTAATAACACATCAATAACATGCATTTTCATATTAAGTTGAGGTAGTTGTCTTATGTTCCTTGGGGAATGTGTCTTTATTTACAAGTTAATCATTACTGTAACACAAAGGAGATGTAAATAGATGAGAAAAATCTGTGCATATATCGGAATTAGCTTTGACAAAAAATGTTTGCAAAATATTGACATATTGTTTTTGGCAAAAACATCTAATATTGTGCATCCCTACATAAGAGATTGGGGTAACAATATGTCATATACTACATCTCCTTAAGGAGCCATATTTTCAGGTGAGGTTTATACTGTATATGATGCGATTGTTGATGTATGATGTTGATTGTTGAATAGAAAACAAAAAATCATGGAGCAGTGGTGGCCTGATAGTTATGGATGTGGACTGCTGAGCAGAGGGTCACTGGTTCAATCCCAGGACTGGTGGGATCAGATTTGGATGGGACAGATGACATAGCAGTGTTTACCCCACCCTCCTTAACCCTACTGTGGTGCTCTTGAGCAAGGTCCTTTACCCCAACTGCTCCAGTGGAGCTGCTTCACCTACATGTCTGTTAAAGTCCGCTCCAATCACTACTTTCTCCCCCCATGGGAACACTCTATACCAATTCATTCAACTTACTCCAGAATTCCTCTTTCTCTTCTACCTGACATCCAACTTGTGGGGCATACACACTGACAACATTCAACATCACACCTTTGATTTCTAGCTTCAAACTTATGATCCTGTCTGACTCCCTTTTTACCTCCTGAACACTCTTCACATACTCTTCCTTCAACCGCTTTGACTGCCTGTACATGGTCTCAGATGAAGTGGAAGAAAAGGACGACAATGATGGCATTGAGATGGACTGGAAGAAGATCAAGAAAGCCTACGTAGGAGCATGTGAAGAAGTACTTGGGAAGAGGAGAAGGGAACAGAAAGACTGGATGAGCGAAGACACTTGAAAAGCAAAGGTAGACAATGCAAAGACTCGAGGGCAGAAAACAAATGCCCAGAGACAGTACAATGAGGCCGCTAAAAGGGTGAAAAGATGCTATAGGAAGGATGGGAGGAAGTGGGTCGAAGGAATAGCTACCGATACCGAAGTAGCAGCAGCCAAACACGACTCAAAGACGCTGTACCAACTTACAAGAACTCTCAGTGGTAAAGGGACCAAGCAGTGTAAACCGGTATGCTGCAAAGAAGGCAAATTAATCAGGGTAACTCAAGAGCAACTCAAGAGATGGCACGAACACTTTAAGGGAGTCTTAAATGGACTCCCTCCAGAGAACCCCCCCACAGCTAGAACCAGCAACAGAACCACTCCCCATAAGGACAAGCATTATCACCAAGATGGAAATAAGGAAGGCAGTGAAGTCCCTCAAGAATGGAACAGCAGCAGGTTGAGATGGCATTCCACCAGAAGCATGGAAAGAAGGGGGTGAGCAATCCTTGAAAGCCCTACAGACACTACTTAACAAGATTTGGATGCAGGAATGTATTTCTGAGGACTCGAAAAAAGGACAGATGATCAAACTGCCCAAAAAAGGCGACCTGACACACTGCAAGAACTGAAGAGGGATCATGCTCCTTTCCACAGCCAGCAAGGTATTGTGTTGTCATCCTCATTTGCACAGCCAGTACCCTGAAAAGCAAGCTTTGCGACAATCAAGCTGGGTTCAGGCTGAACCGCTCTTGTTGTGACCAGATAGCCACCCTTAGAATTATCACAGAGCAGTCCATTGAGTTAAATTCCCAACTATACCTCCTCTTGGCTGATTTTGGAAAAGCCTTCGACTCTGTAGACAGAAATACTCTTTGGAGCATTCTTCGACACTATCGAGCCCCTAGAAAAATTGTCAACATGATGCAGATCTTCTACGAAGGATGCCAAGCACAAGTTCTACACGACGGCCAGCTTACTGAACCCTTCTTCATGAACACGGGCGTAAGGCAAGGGTGTCTCCTCAGCCCCATGCTGAACACCCAATCCAGTTGTGCAGGAATCCAGTGGGCACTTACAGAGAAGCTCGAAGATCTAGATTTTGCAGACAATATCGTCTTATTGAGCCAAAGTGCTCGGCATATGAGGGAGAATAGCAAAAACCTCGAGGCTAATGCCAAGTACATAGGATTGAAGATCATCACCGAAAAAACCAAAGAAATGAGGATACGCCCAACTCGAAGAGCTAACCCTATCATGTGCTCTGGAGACATTTTCGAGTGAGTGGAAGAGTTCATATATCTGGGCAGTATAGTAGATACAGAAGGAGGCACAACAAAGGATGTCAGCATCTACATCAGCAGGGCTCAGCCTTCATTCTCCATACTCTGGCCAATCTGGAAACTAAGGAGTCTATCCATGAGAACCAAGCTGCGAGTCTTTAACTTGGATGTCAAATCAGCCCTTCTCTGTGGGTGCAAAACATGGAGCCTGTCAAAGGAACACCTCAGGAAACTGCAGACCTTCATCAACAAGTGACTCCGTCACATTCTGAAGATCTGGTGGCCCATCAAAATTACAAATGAAGAGCTGCTCCAATGTGCGCAGCAAGAACCAGTAGAAATCATCCGTAGAAGAAGATGGCACTGGCTGGGCCATACTCTTCGGAAACTGCAAAACTCCATCACTAGACTAGCAGTGCAATGGAACCCACAAGGGAAGCATAAAAGAGGCAGACCAAGGCTTTCATGGAGAAGAGTTGTGGAAAAGGACATGAAGTCGATGGACGTGACCTGGACAGAAGTTAAGACCAAGACAACTAGAAAAGACCACTGGTGTTCGTTCGTCGAGGCCCTATGCGCCGAATGTGTGGGCAAAGAGGACTGATGAATTCTTTTCCTATCCACCATGGTAGAACAGCTTAAATCCACCCCCAATGCTCCTAGCCTTGCTTCCCTTCCATCTGGTTTCTTAAACACACAGTATATCTACCTTCCTTCTCTCAATCATATCAGTCAACGCTCTGTCTTTGTCAGGCATAGTCCCTACATTTAAAGTCCCTACTCTCATCTCCACACTTCTACCATTCCTTTTCTCTCCCTCTCCCCCCGACATGCTTTCCCTTTCTCTTTGTCCTCAGTCTTTGACCAACAGTAGCCCAGTTTCCACCAACACCCTGTTGGTTAACAGCACTGGTGGTGGTCATTGTTAACCCGGGCCTCCACTGATCTGGTACGAAAGTCTCATTTGTCTTGATCCACATGTTTGATTTGGC
This sequence comes from Pholidichthys leucotaenia, assembly GCA_020510985.1. Classification (NCBI taxonomy): domain Eukaryota; kingdom Metazoa; phylum Chordata; class Actinopteri; order Cichliformes; family Pholidichthyidae; genus Pholidichthys; species Pholidichthys leucotaenia. Next base: position 183,621,504 of record CM035836.1, on the reverse strand, counting down.
AGTGGATGCCTTCCTGACACAGTCCTCCCCATTTATCTGGGTTTGGGACCAGTGCTGGCTTATGTACCCCCTGTAGTTGCTGTGAGAGCTGATGAGTTTCTAATTTTAAGTTGTGTGAATAGTGGGAAACTCGGCCTCAGTTTTTATAGTGGAGCATAGTTAGCCTGGCTTACTAGCTTCTGCTTAGTGATTCATGGACACACTTGGCAGTATGATGACCTCTTGCACAGATTTACTAGTTTTAAATAAAAGCTGTGAAAATTTTAAGCTGCTGATAATTAACAAGTTGACAGACAACCCTTTTCTAATGGTGCTCTAGGGAAATAGTTTTTAAAATCCAGATTTTCTTCAGTAGCATTTCAATAATTTGCAACTGGGAAAAAGTGGAGTTATTTATTATGAGTTGCACAGTGTAAGATTTTCAGTAGTGCACCACATTACTTTTTTTTTGTAACTTTGATTTTTATTCATTTTTCATCATGCATATTACATTCAGATCACAGTCTATATTTTAAAAAAAGGAGCTAGAGGAAGAAAGAAAAAAAAAAGGGGGGGGGACAAATGTTGGAGCATCAAGTTTTAAGTTTCCATCTCTTAATTCTTCTGGTTTTTCCAGTGTCTTTGGTTATTCTTTCAATTTCTGTCTCGTTGTTGCACTTTGTAGTGTGTCCATTTCCGCCATTTTTTTTTCATATTGTCCTTCTTGCATTCTTTGTCGAAATGTTAGTTTTTCCATCAAACGTATGTCCTCAATAATGTCAGTCCATTGCTCTTGGTCAGGAAGAACTTCTGATCGCCATTTTCTTGTGATTGTTTTTTTACATGCAATCAGCAAGATTTTAACTAGATATCTGTCCTCAGCCTGTATTACATTGTCTCTTTTAAGATCACATAAATACATCAAGTTACAGTTCATTGGTATATTATATCCTAATATCCTCTGTATTGTCACATGTATAGATTTCCAGAATGATGAGATTTTGCAGCATTTCCAAAACATATGTGAGTGGTCTGCATTTTGAGCCCCACATCCCCTCCAGCATATAGATTGGGTATTTGTATATTTTCTTTTTTTTAAATCTAGTCTCACTTTTAGAATTTAAATCATTAATTTTTGACATTTGATTTGTAAAAATAAGTGTGATAGCCGCAAGTTGTTTTGCTTAAATTAAAAAAAAAAAAAAAAATCTCTCGGGGAGTTCATCTGTTTATAGAGCTGAATGAAATTAAATAGAACTTGATCTCATGATTTATTTTATGATAAATCATAAATCATAAATCCCATGATTTATTTATTTCATCAGCTTTAAAGCACATATATGCATTAATACAAAAAAAACCCAGATACTTTCTTTACATGAATACACAAAGGCACTCATGTATATATCCATGTACAGCAGCCATATTTAGAATGGATGCTTTGTGTGTGGTCACTGTTATTGTTTTTTTGACCTTTCATTTGATTAGCAACGACTCTAAAGTGCTGTTTCAAAGTGATATGCCTGTCGAGCGGTACGCAAGCACCTCTGGGGGTTTTCTTGTATTCTTGCCTGAATGAGCTGCACTTAAGCTGCAATTTTGTATACTGTATTAAAGAAACACAATAATTTAACTAGAAGAAACTGTGATCCAGCTTCACTGGAGAACACAAGCATTTACAGTAGATATGTTTTCATTAAGAAAGGTGGGTATGAATGGTTCTTTGGTTGAACAACAGCTGTTAAATAACAAGCACCAGCCTATTAGAAAGTGTCTCAGGGGATAAGAGTGAAGTGATTTAAAGAGGGCAGACATCTGAAAAACGCGTCTGAAATGTGTCAGCTGCGGACACGTTGTGAGAACCAGTTTATTTGAGGGAAATGTGTACATTTGCTCATTTTTAGCTAAACGTAAATCTGTTATATATACTTCATAACCTTTTTTCTGCATTGATGTCTGCATCTACTGATTTTTCCAGCCTGTTGTTGCCTTAAACATGTGTCAGTATGTTATGAATAGGCATGAAGAAAAACTTAATTGTCAGCCTTTATAAAAGTTCAAATCATTTTGAAGATGCTTGGCTGTCTTGCATGCCTGGATTCCTATAAATTATCTTATAAAGTGCAGGAGCACACAGCCCTTTGCATCAGTCACTCTGCTTTCCCCATATCCAATCTCTGGTTTATCCCGATGGAATAGGCGACATCAGACATCCACTGAGCTCAGATGGGCCTGAAGGAGCCACATCAGTCCAGATTAAGCGGATGACACCCTGTAAATAATTTGGCATCTTTAGCAAGGAAATTCATTGAGCACCTAACCACGTCCTGGTGCTACAAGCAGACACGGCCCGACGTTGCCAGTGAGCTGTTCTGCAGCTGGGGACGCTTTGGAGGGAATGTTGTCCACGGTGTCATTGTGCTTGCTTCACCCTCAGCGTGTCAGAAATGTGTTCTCGGGGGACGCTGGCCTACTTTGGCATCTACTTTCCCTTTTGTCTGTGGAGAGTCAGACACAGACACGCAAACACCTGGACGACTTGTGTCAAACCCAGTAAGCGCCACTGCTTCTGTTGAGTTTCACATTTAATTTTCGGGGCGGCGGGGGGGGGGGGGGGTTGCATTCAGATGACTTGGTCGTCTTCATTTGTGATGCCAGGCCCAACACACGGTCCAGAAGATTCTCCCGTTTTGTTCAATCACTGTGCGGAGGTAGAGTTACAGTGGGCTTCTTTTGTTTCTGTGTGTGCTTTTGTGTCTGGATGTATGCACGCATTTGTGTGTGTATGTGTGTTGTTTAGGTAAAAAAAAAAAAAAAAAAAGTCTTGCAAGATAAATAAAAAGTTCCATCACTGATGCTGTCACTGGCTTGAGAAATAAGCAAGGCACACCCCTGTCATTGTTTTAGCAACATTGAATAACAATGTAGCAGCAGCTCTGTGGCCATGCCTGAGCAGCACATTAATCATGTGTTTCTGTGCATGTAAAATGCTCCAGGAAGGATTTTCTATTCATTCCACTTAATACAAACCCAACCACCCCCCCCCCTCGCCCGGCCAAATGGTAGGCATGGCCGTTATAATGGAAGGCGGCTAAGGAAACAATCGAAGAGACAGAAGCGTGAAGGCTAACGCTTACTTTTTTTCTTTTTACGGTTAGATACAAGTGCAGACATCAAGCCTGGATGCGGATATCGTCTTGCTGGGGACGGCTGCGGGAGGGCTGCTATATAATGAGGGATGGATGAGACGGCCATGCAGATGTGTGCCTGGCACATCTGTTCACCGTATCCCCGCTTGGGTAGGTTTGTGCTGCTCACAGAGCCGTGTCAGACAAGTGGCAGCTTTGCAAATGAACCTCCACTATATGGTTGACGCCGTATAGAAACCCTCTGTTGCTTGCATTTAGGTACCAGCCCCGACACTCAAAGGTCAGACACGTCTCGCCCGACAAGAGCATTAAACTCTGACGTCAGTCTCGCCGTTCCCGTACCCGATCCACTTAATTAATCTTCTTGTGCCAGGGCGCTGACTCCATCCGCCAAGGCGTTCCTGGATTTGCCTAATTTGCTTAATTAATTAAACAAATGATTTATTTGAGCTCATATTTCAAAGCGGGGGAAAGTTCTTTGTAGAGCCTACTGAGACGTGCGCGGTTCTGTTGTGACTGTACGGCGCCTCTTCAAGCACTGAGAATAAGTGGGCTTCGGAGTGGGTGACTGTCAATCATTCATTTACAGCAGCATAATGTACATACATATGCAGCGCTTTAGGACGCGGGAAATTATATGCTTTAGCAGGCAGCATTAGTTGTGGAAATAACCTTAATTACTGTTGCATTGTTGTCACTTTGGTGAAAAAGAGTATTATATTTTAATGACTACACTGCTTTGTACTGTCAGATTTTTCTAACAATTTGACGTCCTGCTGTGTCACATGAAGAAGTGAACCAGGAAACGTAGGTACTACATTGTGCATGCTGTTTCACACTGTGTACCGGTTACAGTTAGGCAATTACCAGCCTATACCAACAATGGCTAGGAGTTTAGCACAGGTGTCGCGTTCAGTGTCAGTCTTTTGTTTTGCATTATTTTGCTATAGGAGAGACTCACTTCCTCACATCAAAAACAAAGCAGAGCGGCTCCACTTACTCTGCTCATGCTCGTTAAGAGTCTCTGCCTGCTGAAGAAGAGCAGAGGTATTTCACCTCCATTCAAATTAAGAAAGCCAAGTTACTTTCGGATATACAGTGTTTTTCCTCTCCTGCCAACTTACATCAGCTTTGTCTCAGTTTTATTAGTTTTTTTTTTTTTAACATGAACAGCATATGCACATAGATTTAGAGACAGGCTGATGTTGTTGCCTGCAAAGCATTTCTGCTTGACCCACCTCCACCAGTGCCCAAATACCCAGCTGCTGGGTCTAGGTAGTGTTGGCTGGAAAGATAAGATAAGATAAGATAAGATAAGCCTTTATTAGTCCCACAACGGGGAAATTCCAGGATTGCAACAGCACAGGGATAGCAACACTCAGAGCAACAATCAGAAGGCAAGAAAAAAAACAAGCAAGCAAGAGCAGCTAATAAACAGAATCAGAATCAGAATCAGAATCAGGTTTATTGCCATTGTTCATGTGATACACAAACTAGGAATTTGTCTCGGTGCCATGCTGCAACATTAAAAACATAATGAGAAAAAGGGATAAACTAAAAAACTAAAGGACTAGAAACGTGCAATAAGTGTAGAAAAATAAGTAGTAATAAGTAATAATAATAATAATACTAGTAATAATGAGTAGTACTAGTCAAGGCAGTTTAAAAAATTAGCATGTAGCAGATAATGTGAAGTACCACATAGTGCAGTCAATAATGCAACAGAAAAACAGTGATGAATGACATGAGTCTGGTTGAGCTGCTGTACATAGTGCACGAGAGTCAAAAGTCACTTAGTGTTCAGCAGTCTGATGGCAGAGGGGAAAAAGCTGTTCATGTGCCGAGAGGTTTTAGTCCGAATGGACCGAAGCCTTCTACCTGAGGGGAGGGGGGCAAACAGCACGTGACCAGGATGTGAAGGATCGGCTATGATCCGGCCAGCACGCCTCCGGGTCCTGGAGATGTACAGGTCCTGGAGAGATGGGAGCTTGCAGCCTATCACCTTCTCAGCAGTGCGCACGACGCGCTGCAGCCTTAGTCTGTCCCTGGCAGTGGCTCCTGCGTACCACACAGTTATGGAGGAGGTGAGGATGGACTCGATGATGGCCGTGTAGAACTGCACTAACATCTTGGTGGGTAGCTTGAGCTTCCTCAGCTGCCGCAGAAAGAACATCCTCTGCTGGGCCTTTTTGATGAGGGAGCTGATGGTTGGCTCCCATTTGAGGTCTCGGGTGATGGTGGTGCCCAAGAAGCGGAAGGAATCTGCAAAGGTGATGGGAGAGCCTGTGATGGTGAGGGGGGGCAGGGGGGATGTGACTTTCCTGAAGTCCACAATCATCTCCGCTGTCTTCAGAGCATTCAGCTGCAGGTTGTTGTGGCTGCACCAGGACACCAGCTGGGCCACCTCTTCCCTGTAGGCGGACTCGTCACCGTTGGAGATGAGCCCGATGAGGGTGGTGTCGTCCGCAAACTTAATCAGCTTAACAGACTGGTGGGAGGAGGTGCAGGAGTTGGTATAAAGGGAGAAGAGTAGGGGGGAAAGTACACAGCCCTGGGGTGATCCAATGCTGATGCTAACAGAGTCTGAGACAGACTTCCCCAGCCGCACATGCTGTCTCCGGTCCGTCAGGAAGTCGGTGATCCACCTGCAGAGGGAGTCAGGCACGTTGAGCAGGGACAGCTTGTCCTGGAGCAGATCGGGGCGGATGGTGTTGAATGCGGAGCTGAAGTCCACAAACAGAATCCTGGCGTAGGTTCCCGGGGAGTCCAGGTGCTGCAGGATGGAGTGGAGGGCCAGGTTGACTGCGTCGTCCACAGACCTGTTAGCACGGTAGGCAAACTGCAGCGGGTCTAGGAGGGGTGTGGTGATGGACTTGAGGTGAGACAGGACCAGGCGCTCAAAGGACTTCATGACTACAGAGGTGAGCGCTACAGGTCTGTAGTCGTTAAGTCCAGTAATCCGTGGCTTCTTGGGGACAGGGATGATGGTGGAGGATTTGAGGCAGGTCGGCACGTGACATTGCTTAAGAGAGGTGTTAAAAATGTCTGTGAAGACAGGAGCCAGCTCTTTCGCACAGTGTCTCAGGGTGGAGGGAGACACACCGTCCGGCCCGGGGGCCTTGCGCGGGTTCAGTCTGGAGAACTGTCTGTGCACGTCCTGCTCACTGATGACAAGGGGAGGGGGGGAGGAGGAGGAGGAGGAGGGGGGGGACCGCTCTTGATGAATTAGGGGCTGAGGAGGCAGAGGAGCTGGGTGGAGTGGGTGAGTTGGACACAGCTGACGAGGTGTCAAAACGGGCATAGTGTTGGGACAGTCTTTGACAAAGGGCTTTGTCATCCTGACCTTTAGAAGCCTGAGGCCGATAGTTGGTGATTTGCCTCAGTCCTCTCCACACAGAAGCCGAGTCATTAGCAGTGAACTGCTGCTGGAGTCTCTCAGAATATACAGATTTAGCTCTCCTCAGCTCTCTGTTAAACCGATATTTGACCTCCCTGTAGCAGTCCCTGTCTCCACTTTTCAACGCTGCTTCCTTCTCCTTCCTGATCCGTCTGAGCTTAGCTGTGAACCAAGGCTTGTCATTAGAATATCTTATCCTGGTGCGCGATGGGAGAATGTGCTCTTCACAGAAGTTGATATATGAGTTCACAGTGTATGTGTACTCATTAAGATCATGTGTGGCTCTTTTAAACATGCCCCAGTCAGTTATTTCCATGCATGTGTTCAGTTTCTCTCCAGCTTCACTGGTCAATTTCTTTGTGGTGGTCACCACAGGTTTAGTGAGTTTCAGTCTCTGTCTGTATGTGGGGATGAGGTGAACCATCACGTGATCAGATAGTCCCAGCGCAGCGCGGGGAACAGCGCGATATGCGTCCTTTACTGAAGTATAACAGTGATCTAGCGTGTTAACATATGTACGTATTACTATAAAATATATATATATACACACACAAGACTGTAGCAAGACTGTAACACTGCTGCCATACTGGGATCAACTGAGAACTGCAGGCACCTTGTTTGTCTGAAGTAATTTCATACTTTCATGTTAGAACGTTGTCATTTTACCAGCTTTATGTTTAAAATGGCATTCATAAATGAAAACATGTGTTTTTGATGTGTTTTATATTAGTTAAAGCAATCTTAGCTTTCATAGTGACGAAGTGTGAAGGAATTTATGGATTTAAAGTGTTTGCATTGTTTGGAGATGTCTTCGTATGAGATAGAGGAGAATAATATTATGTATTTTTTAGTGTTACAATCACCCCGATCTACAAACACTCTGACTTCTTGCATTAAAATTAATATTATTGTTCTGTCCTTATTGATGAGAATACTGTATATCAATTTCACTGTCGGCACACATGTACTAGTATATGTAGCTTCTATCAGATGATGAATTCTGTATTTCAAGGAGTTGGTGAGTTATGAAGGAAATATACAGTATGTATGGCCTATTGTGGCCAGTTATTATTATTGTTATTTGTCTTTTTCCTTCAGTGGAGTAATACACATACATAAGAGTAACATTAGGACAAACTGAACGTGCATGTGTCCATCCGGCCGTCCACATTTCATGGGAGTCGCTACTCCTCCTAGGTAATTGTCTCGATTATCGCCATACTCACCCACAGTCATCCTCAAGTAGGTCTGCATCCAAGCTGTGCTCAGGGTCAAGGTCAGATGATCTGGGGTGATTTCATTATGTGATTCCAGAAAAATCAGTACTCCTCCTAGGCAACTGATGCCAAATGATCCTCAGGTGATTCTGCATCAAGGTTGTGCTCAAGGTCAGAGTCAAAGGTCAGGAGATCTCAGCGCTTTCATGATTTTATGAAAATTGTTACTCCTCCTTGGCAATTTCCATAATTCTCAACAAACTCACACATAACCACGCTCCGGTTTGTCTGCATCCAGGTTGAGCTCAAGGTCAAGGTCAATGTCAAAGGTCAGGAGATTTGTGTGTTTGTGATTTCATGAAAAATGTTACTCCTCCTAGGCAGTTGCCCCAGTGTGGGGCAAAGTCATGCACAATGATCCTCCGGTGGGTCTGCATCTAGGTTGTGCTCAAGGTGAAGGTGAAGGTCAATTGGCAGGAGATCCTCTCAGAGTGATTTCATCAGTCTGGAAGGAGCAACTCAATCATCGATGGTCTGGTTTCTAAATACACACATAATAAGAATACAAGTTAATAGTCTACAGGCATGGTGGCTGTTTGTTGAGTTGACAGCGCTTTGACACATGATCACTCAGACAATAATTATGGGATAGAACCTTCTCCACAGTGGACATGTTTGCACATGAAGAAATGATCATAAAGAAAACTTGTAACTTATCATTGCACCTGCTTCCTACTACCTCTGTCCACAACAATACAACAGGCAAGTACTAGTATAGCAACTGTTGACATGTACGAGGAACTGAAATACATGCAAAAATGTGGTGGTTTATTATTGATGTTCATCCTGTTAACAATATGAATGTTAATACAGGACAGCAATGCCCTCAGACCCACAAATGAACCTTATGGTGCAGGATCATCAGTGTCTCTCTATATTAATGAATGATGAATCATTTTTTTTTAATTGCAGACATACATAAGTTTGGATGAAGCTGCAGGAACGACAAACCTAAATCCAATCTGCTACTCTAGCTGAAAACTTAGCAGCGGTGGTGCAAGAATGCACAGCTTATATGCACTGAATGAACCATATGGATGATGGTATCAGTTTGAATATATAGTATCGCCGTTTTGTCTAAGCATTAGGGAGGATGAGAGGAGAACGTTAAACATGTAAAAGTGTTTACTTTGGCACCAGAGGGCAGTTCCGACTGGAGCACCACGGATTTTAATCAACAGAAAAGAAATGTATTGCCCACAGAAGATGTAGTTGAAGTGATATTTTTTTTTTTTGTTTCCCATAAAAGTTTGATTGCTTTGCAAATGGTATTCATAGCATTCCTTAAAATGCCTAGGGTTTAATTCTTTAACGTTTTTGTTTCTATCTCCTGTTCCTGGAAGCAGATCCTACTTGATTTTAAACATAAGCTCCACATGGCATAAAGTGTGGCTTTAGGAAACACATAAGCAAATAAATAATGTTGTAACTCCCCTATGGTGGTGTCCCCAGCTGACGTGCTGCAGCCAGTGCATTTCTCTTCTATTCTGAATGATAAATTTCTTTCTTTGCCTCACATGATGAGGGCATTATTTGAATATAATAAGGTGAAAAACTTCTGTCTGAAAATGAGTCTTTTTTTTTTGTAATTATCTGAATTCTGTATTTTTTTTTTTTTGAATTCTGCATGCCACTCAGTCATCCCTTTCCCTTTTTATGTTCTTCTGTAATGAGTGAAAAATCAATAGCTGCTTGATATGGGGAATAAAAAGTGCCCTTTACTGCCCATGGCGTCCGTAGCAGCGGCGTGACATTGCCAAATTGCTGTCAGAACTTGCAACCCCAGAGGAATGAATGACAGTAGCATTAAAACAATGGCAGGCTGGGGTTAAACCCCTCTGCATGTTTTATAGGTGTCAGTACCCAGACCTTTGTATATCTCCCGCATAAATGAATCCGACCCCGGATTCACTGGGCCCAGTAACACAAGCGTCATTTGGTAAGCCATGAATGATGCCATTTAGAGTGGGCCTGGAGCTGACTGAATGGTGTTTAATGAGGACAGATATTGACGGCCAGGTCAAGTGGCGCCGGATGTTAGTTTACATTAGACTGCATAATGTGTGCACGTGTAGAGTGCATGCTCACGCCTCTAGTGTCTGGAAAACCGGCTGGAGAATTGCTAAGTAACCCAGTAGACTGGTGCACAAAGGACAAAAAAAAAAACAACAAACCAGTGGGCGTGGGATACCACAGGGTTTGCCACGCTGCGTAACGCCAGGGGTCAGGTAGTAATTCAGGGTGTGGGCGGAATGTGAGGAGCAGGAAGGGCAAACAGAGAGCATGCAGAGAGACAATGCTGTGACCTACACTTTTTACTTTATTTTTGTCTAAGCTTCTGCACAAAACCAACAACTTGCATTTTCTAATGTAAAATACACATTCATATACGCAGATAAACTGATGCAGGATTTGCATTCTGATGCTACAGCGGGGCAGTCGACAGACTGTTTGTATGATCACATGTGGGACTCTTAGACGCCACAGTGCTTTATATGCAAATCTATCAGCTTGGAAAGATTGCCCCCTAAGCAGCATTTCTGCTGTAAGGCTCTCACAATCATGGGCGAAGTTACCATGGCGGTGAGACTGAGGCACGCCAACGCTGGGCGTCCCTACCACCCACAAAATGGATCGCCACTGCAGCAGTGCACAGATTTAAACGTGCCTCAAGGCCGTGCAGTATGCTTTTTGCTAATTAATCTCTACTGTAAAGGCCCGTGTTGCTAATAATACAAATTGATATTTAGATACTGTAGACATGTGTGCTTATGCGTTGGGTTCTAATTAAGATAATTGCATCTATAGATAAATCTTTCTATTGGTGTGTGTATGTGAATATTTTGCATTCATTGAAAGATCACCAAGAGATCACTGGGGGATCGATGAGATTGTTGAGCGCTCCTTGAGTTCTCTTGGACCACTCAAAAATCTCATCAATCTCCCAGTGATCTCTTAGCGATCTTACAGTGATTGCTCAATGATTTTTCAATGGATGCCAAATTTTCAACCCCCGAAGGTAGAGATGGCTGAGAGATCAGTTGGGGATTGCTGAGCGTTTGATGAAAGACCATTAGAGTTCATTGAGAGATCAGTGAGAGATCATTGGGAGATTGGAGAGATTGTTGAGTGCTCCTTGAGAGTTCACAGAGAGTTTGTTGAGAGATTGCTGTGATCGTTGAAAGATTGTGTTTTTACTGAGTCAAAACAATCTCTCAACTGTGGCGACCGTGGAGATCACTAAAAGATCACTGAGAAATCTGGCCATTCTTTCATCTTTCAGTGATCTCTCTTTTTTTTTTTTTTCTTTTGTTGCCTAACAAACTCTCCATGATCCCTCAGCGATCTCTCCTGCTCTTTTACTGATCTCTCAAGGATCTTTCAAAAAGCTCTATCGATAGCCATGAAAATCATACAAAAATCTCCCAAGCATTTACATAGAAACAGCTTTTTGACACTTTAGGAAGTTGTTGCGAGATCGAGTCAATTTTTGACCTCTCAGTGGTCACCCAGCGATCTCTGTGTAAAGCGCCCCTAACTGTTTCACCTAGTGAGCTCAGTACAGCAGTCTTTCTTTCCCTTCCACATTAAGGGGACTGTTGATCAAGTTTTAGTGTTTTTGGCATTGCTCAGTGACATTGAGACGTGCAGATCTTGTTTCAGTGGAACATGTTGCTTGGGTCATGCAACAGCAAGCAGTTAAGTGCTGTTGTGGTGCCACGGGCTGATCATACCGGCACTTTCTGTTGATAAAGAAATTAGCATAACGGCTCCCCTAATGCCAGAGCAGAAAAATCGTCTTTCAAACCAGCACCATATTACAGTGGAGGCGTCATGTACAGAGTAGCAAAATAGAAGATTCTAAACAACTGGTTATCTGCTTCCATTTAAGTGTAGGCAAATCCTGGTTACTGTGTTGTGCGTGCAGTTTTGTTGCTGTTGTCTAGTCTTCCGGGAGCAATCGAGGCATTAGAGAAACATGGCGGAAAATACAGGTGCCTTCTTTTGTTGGACTCCGAGGACCCGTGGAGCAATACCAGCTTTATTTGACCAACAAAGGGAATAATTGAGAAAACAAAGAGGGTAAAGGATTAATTAGTGGCTCTTTCTTCTGCTCTCTCATTCTTTTCTGATGTAGCACTGGCGCTGACGGCACGTACTTTAATATATTCATGCACAAACAACGATCTGATGCTACTTCGCCTCAAACTAAAGTTCACACACGGACACAGCAGGCCAATTATAGGCAAGGTGGTGAGGGACCTTGTTCTCCCTTCCCTCGACTCTATCACTGAGCAAACCAAGCATGCACGGTAACTGGCGATTTTGCCTCAGCGAATCAATATTAAGTATTGTGAAGCCTGCATTTGGAGTGAAAGTGTGTGTGGGGGGGAGGGGAATCAAATGATACTGTGGCACAGATTAGCCCACGAGACCTTGAGGGAAAAAAAAGAGAGGGCTATGAAGGGATAGAGAGGCAGCAGTGTGGGGGTGTACAGGGCGATACCAGAGATGGCCTAGTGGCCTTGTGGAGGAATTCAATACGGCCATTGACATAGGAAGGCTTCCATTGTGGAGGAGCTAGCCTCCTTTGGGAAGCTAGTCCATTTCCTTATTAATTGTGCTCTCATTAAAATAAAAGGAAGAAGAGAGAGGGAGAGATAGCCTGAGAGTAATGGTAGCTCTGCAGCGTAGCCTCCCAGTTTGGAAGGATGCCAGGGTCAAGTAGTTTATAGTTCTGGTTCTTCGCACTGGGCGGAAAATCCACCGTCGTTTATGTGTTTTATGTACTGCATGGAGAGTGCATACAGTGAAACACACACACACACATGCACACTCCTCTCTTTATCTGCTCTGTCAACCCTTGGGCGCATACACACACACGCACACACCACATCCTCTGCAGATGTACAGTATCGAGGTTCAGAGGGGGTCGCTCGCTGCTGCCCTCAGTCTCACGCCGCAGCTGTCGGACATGGGAGGGAGTTGTCGGTTTCGCCCGTGAACCACTGATATCCTGCCCAAACAGACTCCCAGAGGTAGCCCTTGACCCCCTTTAGCCCAAAGGATAATTCTAGTTTATTACAGACCGAGTCGGTAATGTGCTCTGACTACACCGTACCGTCCAAAGTTGACGCAGCGATTTGGGAACGCGGCGAGAGGTCATGGTGGGAAGGCAGTCTAGTGACTAGATAGTGTGTTAACAAGCTCAGTGGTTATCGAGTACTTTAATTAAAGCAAAAGAAAAAAAAATGAACAGATAAATATAGTAATTCTTCCCATGCCAAAGCTCTTCCAAAAGCTTACTGGGCTAAATTAAGGAGAAGGCCTTTCCACTGTGTTGTATTTTGGCTGAACATGACAAATGCATTCTGCTAGCCCTCTCAAAATAGCTGTGATTTAATTGGCTTGTGCCAGCATGGGCCTCTGGAGCTTCTCCTGGCCCCTTACCCACAGCAGAGGTCACTTAATGTTTGTTAATTTCAGGGACAACATGACGAAGGGAGAATATTGTTGTCGCTCCGGAAACGTATTCCAGAAACTCTCGTATAGACTAACGAGCTCATTATTTCATTAAGCTTCCTGGGACATGGTGTGATACAAACACCACAATGCACCAATAATTAAAATTCCTGTTTTCATTGAAAATGTCTGCTGAAATGTAAAATATGAATTCACGTAATGTGTTCCAATATGTACAAGGCTTCTTAAATTTATGATCAGACCAGATTAATATAACTGGTCGACACAGCATATCATTTAATAGTAGGTTATGTCATGTAATTTGAAGGCCAACGTCCTGCTGATTGATAATACTATATAATATTCTGTTGTGGTGTATTTACAGTTTTTTACAGGTTTATATATACAGTATATGTTTATACAGTTTATAAATATAAAATTAAACACAAATATATTGTGTTTTGAATTTTTCCTCCCACCCTCATGGAGCCACAGCTTGTAACAAGCTCTCAAATGGTAACGCATATGTCTAGTTTGTACAGGCTGTCTTCTGCTCCACAGACTGTCCCTCCATATGTATGCTAGTCTATCAGTTCTAGTTAAAGATGAATTCTCAGCGGAGCCACAGAGAGCCGCAGTGGGGAGAAGTCTTTCATTTGGGGGTGGGGGTGGGGGGTGGAGGGCAGGAGCTGTAACTTTCGCAGACGTCTCCCTCCAGCCCGAGACCTTACAAAAGACCAACTGTGTCAATGAGAAAAATTGCAGGTGCACATTCCCCAGCGGTGCGCTCCCGCCGGCCTCCCACTCCACACACGCACACATTAACACATGCATACGTGCGCACACACATTCTGATCACTACCTCCGCTCTGGTGACTGGAAGTAGACGGAGATCCTTTTTCACTGCGATAACACACTCCTTTCTTTTGCCGTGAGATGGACTGTAGAAAGGGGCTGAAACCAGAGCAAGTGGTGTCACTCCACAGCAGCATCATGTAATTACAGCATATTGCCGTTTTTTTTTTTTTTTAATAGTCCCGCTGCAGATGTTTCTCAGCTGCATGCATACAATGGAGCGTATTTTTTCCATCGGGGGGTCGTGACAGAGATTATGGGGACCACCCTTTAACTGGGAGGACTGGAGTGAAGTCACAGGCTCCCACCTGACACATTGATCTGGTCACAGATGAGCCACGGGGGGAAGCGGGTGCACTTCAGACCTTAGAAAATTATGTTAGGGGGATGTTCCACCTCACAGCTGTCTGAACTGTTAGCTCAGTGATTTATTAGATGTACATTATTACTATTATATTACCATTATTAGCAATATAATTGTATTATTATTTTCATTTATAGAGTTAAAAGGGATTTTGTCTTTTAAAATATGCTGAAGAAAAAGGCATATTGAGAAACTGACTTCAGGTTTCTATCTTTGAAACAGAGACATGACAGAATATACGGCATTAATATACTAAAACCCATTTTAACAATAATTATTATTGTTATAATATAATTATGATTATTGTAACCAGAAACAGCTTGCCTCGGCAGGGAGAAGGTGATGGACAGGCTGCCTGGGTCTGACCGGTTTTGATGGCTATCTTCTATTTAAGCAATATTACACAAGAGGGAGTACGGTATCAATGAATATAGTAACTGTAGGTGTGATACGTCTAATGCCCGATACCTAGTGGAGGGCATTAGACATATCACCCCATACGGCCTCGAGTGTAATATTGCTTTTATACAACAATTCTGCAAGCACGATTTATTAAATTACAGCAGTACTGGACAAAATATTATGATTTGTTTGTTTTGCGCAGCTGAGAAAAAAATAGTCCCTTCTAAATGTACTCAGTATCTGTTGCTAAGCACCTAAATACATACCGGTTGAGTCGGTACCGCAGAAGTTTGGAGATCAATGCCAGTGGCTTGTTAGCATGCTAGCAATTTAGCTTCTGCACACTTCACTTGCTTTTTCTTGACATTTTAAGATGAAACAGAGTCCATCACCACAAAGGTGCTGTGGTGTGTTAATCGAGACAATAAATCCAACTCTAGCACTGCCTGTTTTTTTAAACTGATGTGAGCTTAACAATGTTTATACAAGGGCAGACTTTGTAAACTCAATTAAGTTTTTTCAAAAGGGTGGGACTTCCGGGTCACGGATGTACAATTTTTTCAAACAGCACCTCACTCCGGAAATTAAGGTATCCAACACAGTATTGCAATTTTCAAGTCTGCAGAGTTGACAGTCAGCTACTGTTAGTAATTAACGGTTACTAGAACACCTTTGAAGCAGAGTGATACATATCCAGCGAAACATTGGAGTGCAATTATTGTGGAATATAGTAACTCCGGGAATCCCTATTGTCCAATCATATTGCTCGTTCAGAACTAACTGTTGTATGAAAAGATATTATTTTAGCTTAGTTAAAGTTTTATTTTCTCAAACCGCGATCCAAGGCGGCTAGCTGAAGCTAGCAGTTTGGCCACTCATTCAAATATGTTTCTGTGCTTACTGTATTCCTATCCCATCAACCAGTAAAACCACACATGCCTGTCCACCAGTGATGATTTACCTCATTCATTCTTGAAGACAAATTGATGTTAGTTGGCTCAGCCTCGATGGAAACTAGCAGCTAATATTAGCAATAGTGACGAAAGTGGGGGCGGCGTTAAACGTGGTCTTAAGATATTTAATGAGACATGCACTGAAGCCTGCCATTCTGAAAAAGGTTGCAAAATAGGATTCTCAAGGATGCTGCAATGTTAAATAAAGAAAAAAATGACCAAAATGTGTCACATATATTTCATTGAGATCTGTGTGAGCAAAGTCGAAAAAAGTGCAATCAATGACCCCTTTAACAAAGGAATATTTAACACGTTTTGACAAAGCATTAATTCAGTAAGTTATTGTATCAAGATCCTGAGACTGATGACTCTTACACTGACTTTAGTTTATACCAACCATTTAAGATTTGTATTTTATGAGAACTTTGAAATTAACTGCTACATGCAGCCACTGAAGCGTAATTTTTTCAGTCACAGGTTTACTCCATAAAGTAGTCTTCATTTAAGGTGTCAGCCCACCTCGATGTGATATTGTATCACACGTCAAAGCTCCACACCTTCTTGTGTGAAACCTTGTATGCGTTTTGTCCCAAATCTCATACTCCGTGCTATTTCATGCATCACATGCCTGTTGTCAAGTTTCAAGACAGCACACATTAAGGGTTCCATCAAGATGACTCGATGTGTAAGAATCATGTACATGATGCTTCATACATATTCAGTACTCATTATCTCAACACAATAACCCCATGTCTGATAACTGTCATTTTGAATGCAGAAAAAAAGCGATCAAAGGAAATCATCATAGCTGTGTCTCTCAGAAGTAGCGTAGCCACCGAGGCTAATTGCACCAGCAATGCCTTGATTGCATACAGGAGGGATGAGATTACTTCTTCCACAGTGGGCGATTTAAGAAATATTTTATACCATTTAACATCAAGAAGGTTTTGTTGCTAACATTTTTTTTCTACTTAAGATTCTATCTCATGTTTTTACATATTTTTTTTCTTCCCATTTGACTACACATTATCCTATAGACTCTTATACATTTATTTCTTAAATAAAGATGGACCATCACTTACATTCAGGATCTTTTTTTGGGTGCTGCCATGTTGCACTTTTGTAGCCAGATTCTTTGTAGTAGCATCCATGAAGCAGAGTCCACTGTCAAGTTCCCATCATCGGCTGCCCTTCACAGTGGCTCTCATTTATCAAATGTGCGTAAGACAGAAAAGTGGTCGTACGATCATTTCAACACACAGATCAGTATTTATCAGTCTGAAGGTGATCGTACGGTGTGCTCAAATCCCATGTTAGCTCTGAGTTGGGGTACGCAAATTTTCAAGTGGCTGTAGACTCCCGTGCAGCAGAAAAACCTGATGTGTGGGAGAATTATTTCATCATAACAAATTAATAATGAGCAGTTTGGCCTTTCAGGTGATGTGTTTGCCTTGTGTTATATTTAGATGAGCATTTTGATGATGATGCTGGTAGTAATTATAAAGGTTTTATTCATATTTATGTCACTGCAGCCAATATTAAAACACATTTAAGCAGAAATCACCAACTATGAACCTCCACCTCAGACCTGTGTGAGTGACATCACACTGCTCAACAACCTAAATGACTTCTTTGGCTGATTTGAAGCACAAAACAGCATACCAGCACAGGAGACCACTCCTCCGATCGAGCAGACCATCAGTCTGGATCCAGCTAGCGTGAAGAGGACCCTCTGCAGGATCAACCCACGCAAGGCAGCTGGTCCAGACAACATGCCGGGTCGCGTCCTGAAGGCCTGTGCAGAGGAGCTTAAAAATGTCCTGGTCAGCATCTTCAACATCTCCTTGTCTCAAGCTGTTGTTCCCACATGCTTCAAGACTGCCACCATAATATCAGTTCCAAAGAAGCCCATCCCATCCAGCTACAGTGATTACCGTCCGGTAGCACTGACGCTCACTATAATGAAGTGCTTCGAGTGGCTAGACATGCAGAACACAAGGTGCGTGCCCAGCCCGCTGCTCTTCACCCTGCTTACCCATGACTGTGTACCAGCCTACAACACCAACCACATCAAGTTTGTGGATAACACGATGGTGGTGGGCCTCATCACCAACAACGAGGAGGCCAACTACAGAAATGAGGTGAGCCAACTGGTCCGGTGGTGTAAAAACAATAGCCTCTTCCTGAACCCTGGAAAAACCAAGGAGATTGTGGTCGACTTCAGGAGGGGTCACACACAGCACCCCCCTCTGATCATCGATGGTGCAGCTGTGGAGAGGGTGAGCAGCACCAAGATCCTGGGGGTGCACATCTCTGAGGACCTCACCTGGTCCAAAAAATACCACATCACTGGCCAAGAAGGCCCAAACTCACTTCCATTTCCTCCACAAACTGAGGAGAGCATGGGACCCACCTCACATCATGCAGTCTTTCTACCGGGGCACCACTGAGAGCATCCTCACCAACTGCATCATAATGTGGTATGGAAGCTGCACCGCTACCTGCCGGAAGACACTACAATGCATAGTGGAAGCAGCCAGCAAGATCATTGGTACCCCCCTGGCCCTGCCTCTGCACCCCCTCTCAGACATCTACCCCACTTGCCTCACCCGCAGAACCATCAGCATCACAGGAGACACCTCCCACCCTTACACTCCCTCTTCAGCCCCCTGCCCTCAGGGAAAAGGTACTGAAGCCTCCGGGCCCCCTCCACAAGACTGCTGAACAGCTTCGTTCACCAGGACCCTGAACTCCTCCCCCCACCCACCCCCGGGACGGTAACATAACCACCCACACAGTTACTACCTCAGCTGTTGGCACAGAAAGACTGACACACCTACAGTAACGCTGTTGTTTGTTGTACTTTTGCTGCTGTATGTCTCTGCACATTAACCGCAGCCATTTGCACAAATGACATATCTGCTGCTGTCTGTCTGTCACTGCAATACTGACCACGTGCAATTGTATCTGTCACTATCTGCACCTACACTACCGCACTGAAATACAACTACGGGTATTCATGTCTAGCTGTCTTTATATAGGATTGCTGGGTTTATTATTTATTATAGTTAATTGTTTATCTCTATGGAGATCAGGGTCCTTCTGGCTGCCATTGGTACCACAGGTTGCATTACTGTACATAGACTGCTGTTGTTTGTTTTTCTTTTTCCCAGCCTTATTCCTTTTCTTTTTTATAAAATGCACACCAATGAAGAGAGCGTGAAATGCTATTTCAATTCTCCTGTATGTCATGCACGTATAGTAGTATTAACAATAAAATCTTTGAATCTTGAATCTTAAAACTAGAGGGCACTCAGACAACCCATACCTCCGCCAAGGCTCCATCCCTCCCTCCCTTTGTCTTCCCTTCTGTCCCTTTGTCCATCCATATCACCATTCACCTGTACATTGCGAAACAGGGCCATGGCGGAGGTATGCACTCACGGATCACCTCCAACATCTTTAGGCTAAGGGCCACCTCTGGTGAAAATTTCATCCAAACCCATAAACCCATCTAGGAGTTTTTGCGTGATCCTACTAACAGACAGAGAAACAGCAGCAAAAACAATATAACTACATTATATGACTACATTATAATGATAATAAATAATAAGTTTATAATAATAAATAAACACCCAATGTGGGAATCATCACTATCATAAGCCTCTTTTCACAGTTTGATAAAGTAGCAGTCCGATATCCTAGGCAACGTGGACGCCAAATGGAACCACCTTTTTTTTTTTTTTTTTTTTTTTTTTTTGTTACTTATTTGTACCCGTAGGTAGACTTGGTTTGCAGTTTGGTGACAAGCCACCGGCTGCTGGTCGCTGCGTGCGCGAGCGCCCTAAACCTACATGTTTTTGGTGTGCGGGAGGAAACCGGAGAAATCCCGGAGTAAACCCACGCAACACGGGGAGAACATGCAAACTCCACACAGCTCACTGTTGGTCGGGGGCTGGGATCGAACCCACGATCTCATGATTCCCGCGGTCCCCCGGCCGAGGGTAAAACTGTGCTGCCACAGTGCTAAACCACTGCGCCACCGTGCAGCCCGATGGCACCTTTGCGATGCCATCTATGACTCAGCCATGACCGCATTCGGAAAGAAAGAACGCAAGAATGCGGACTGGTTCGAGGCTCACTGGGATGAAATGCAGCCAGTCACAGAGGCCAAAAGAAAAGCACTGCTGGCTCACAAGCAAAACCCTTGCCCTGGCACACGTGACGCCCTTCGAGCAGCAAGGAGCAAGGCCCAGCAGATTGCTCGCCATTGCGCCAATGAGTATTGGCAGAACCTGTGCGCCAATATCCAGGTAGCTGCTGATTGTGGATACGTGAGAGGAACATATGAGGGCATCAAAATGGCTCTCGGACCCACAAGCATCAAAACAGCACTGCTCAAAGCTAAGACAGGCGGAGTCATCACTGACAAGAACAAGCAACTCCAGCGTTGGGTCGAGCATTATCTTGAATTGTACACGACCCAGAACATCGTGACAGACGTTGCCCTCAACGCCTTGCCTGGCCTACCAGTCATGGAGGAGCTTGACGAAATGCCCATGCTATAAGAGCTCAGCAAAGCCATAGACTGCCTCGCCTGTGGCAAGGCTCCAGGGAAAGACGGTATCCCCCCAGAAGTTCTGAAACACGGGAAAACAGCCATCTTACAACCACTATATGATCTCCTCTGCCTTTACTGGGAGCAAGGTCACATTCCCCAAGATATGAGAGATGCCAACATAGTCAAGCTGTACAAGAACAAAGGCGACCGCCGTGACAGCATCTCTCTTCTGAGAATAGTTGGCAAAGTCTTCGCTCGGGTCGCCCTGTTCCGCCTGCAGAGCCTCGCTTTGCGAGTCTGTCCTGAGTCCCAGTGTGGCTTCAGAGCTGGAAGGTCCACAGTGGATATGATCTTCTCCCTCCGTCAGCTGCAGGAGAAGTGTCGAGAGCTGCAGCAGGCATTGTTCCTTGCGTTCGTGGACCCGGCCAAGACTTTTGACTTAGTTAGTCGAAGCGGGCTCTCCCAGATCCTGCGAAAGATCGGTTGTCCCCCAAAGCTCCTTGCAATCATCTTCTCCTTCCACATAGACGTGCATAGTACTGTTTGCTTTGGTGGAGCCACCTCAGATGCCTCTCCAGTCAGCAGTGGAGTGAAACAGGGTTGCGTTCTAGCACCAACTCTCTTTGGGATTTTTTTTTCTCAATGCTCCTCCACTATGCCTTCGCCGACTGTCCTGAATGTGTCTATGTCTGCACGAGATCAGACGGAAAACTCCTCAACATCGCAAGACTTTGTGCTAAAATCAAAGTCTACGAGGTCCACATACGTGAGCTGCTGTTTGCAGACGATGCTGCTCTAGCATCGTACAGCAAGGAAGGCCTGCAGCACCTGGTTGACAAACTGTCCCACGCCTGCAAGGAGTTTGGGCTCATGATCAGCCTCAAGAAAACCAACATTAGGGCGCAAGATGCTGTCTGCTCTCCTGTCATTACCATTGACAATACATAGCTGGAGGTTGTGGACACCTTCATCTACCTAGGGTCCACTGTTTCAAACACGCTCTCGTGGACACTGAGATCAGCTCCAGAACTGCCAAAGCAGCTCCTGTCACGGCCAAACTCAACAAGCATGTGTGGAACAACAATCTGCTGAGTTTGAAGACCAAGCTGCTCGTCTACCAAGCTTGTGTCCTGTCCACTCTCCTGTACGGCAGCGAGTCCTGGACAGCTTATGCCAGGCAGGAGAAGTGATTAAATGGGTTCCACCTCCGCTATCTTTGGCGCCTTATGCACATCAAGTGGCAGGACAGAGTCCCCAACACAGAGGTCCTTGAGCACGCTGACTTGCAAAGCATCCCTGCATTTCTCAGCCAGAGACGACTCCGGTGGCTTGGCCATGTGCACCGCATGGAGCCTGACCGCCTGCCGAGAGAAATCCTTTACGGAGAACTGCGGGTGGACATCCACCGTGTGGGCCTACCGCCTATCCCAGCATCTTTGGGTGAGAGGCAGGGTACACCCTGGACAGATCGCCAGTCCATCGCAGGGCCAACACAGAGAGACAGACAACCATTCACTCTCACAGTCGTACCTAACGACAATTTAGAATCCCCAGTTTTGAGGCCAGTTAACCTAACTTGCATGTTTTTGGCATGTGGAAGGAAACCAGAGAAATCCCAGAGTAAACCCACACAGACACGGGGAGAACATGCAAACTCCACACAGATCACTGTTGGTCGGGGGCTGGGATCGAACCCAGGATGCCCTGGCCAAGGGTGAGTTGCTGTACTGCCGCAGTGCTAACCACCGCGCTAGTTATTTGATGATGTATAAAACTGAATTTATTTTCTGAAATATTTTTTACTTTTGCAGTTGAGCTGCAGGGTTTTTTTCGTTGTCGTTTTATTACTGTATTTATATATCTGTACTGTATGGAGTCTCCTGTGTGAGCACTGTGTTAGCAAGAGAAATCTGAAATAGCATAGAAGATGTGGGGAAATTATTTTATTTTATCCTGTGCGTTTCTACACATTATTGAGAGAAGCCAGAGAGTCATGGCTGAGCTGAGCCAATGCGCACATCAGACAACTCTTCTGTAGAGGGGACGTATTTCTGCACTTCTACAAAGTAATACATTCTCATGTTTGATAAGTATACTTTAAAATGACAAACTGGACAACATTTAGTCAAACAGTCATCTAAGTCAAACAGACTATGTATTATAATCCTCAGCTGTAGCTCAGCTGATCAGCTGCACAGCACCACTGTCCCTGTGGAGAGCGTGAAATGAAGAGGCTGAATTTATTTCTCAATTCAGGTTTATTGACGATCTCACATCTCCAACCATCTCTCAAACAGAAAAAGAGAGCGAACTCCCCCAAACCCCCACCTTTATACCTGGGACATCAAAGAACAGAATCACCTTGTCATCAAACCCCCCATCGACAATAACTCTCCCCCAGGTCCCTTCTTCCTCCACCTGACCCCAGGAGGTCAGGAGAGTCCTTTCAGAGTCCTCACCAAAGGCACCTCCACCTCCTACTGTTATCCCCAGGAGGTCCAGACATATTGTTCCTTCAAAGACGTGAGGTTACAAAATACATATGCAGTCTTAAGCATCTCAATCAATGTGCTATACATATTATCCAAAATATGTGTGCCACACTCTCTATAATTTGGTTCTTTTGCACTTGAAAGTGGCTGGTTAACAAACTAAACTAAGTAATTATTTTTCCTTCTCTTATATTATAGTCAATTTCTACTTCGGAAAAGTTTCTCTTCTTGCCGTTTCATGTTCCGCTGTGTCATAAATTCTGTGGACGAGACGTAGGCGTGGAATTCAAATGATGCTGGGATCAGATCCATGCCTCAGATTTATCAAAGAGTAAATGATGGTAAGATGAAATTGACCAGATACGCAGGGTTTCATAAATGCCACGCAGACCTTTCTGTAAGATCATATTTACACCCATATGTGCGCCGATTTCTATGCACTTTTGATAAATGAGGGCCAGTGTGTGTGTGTGACAGTGCAAAGGCAGCTCCCTCAATTACAACCAATCACTTCTACGCTCAGTAAATGGAGGAGGTGGGGCCTAAAGTCATACTGCATCCAGCCACCAGAGGGCAACTGAGATACCTACAGTAGGTTTCACTTTTCAAGAACATCATTCCTTGAGCCAGTCTGACCCAAGAGGTCTCATTTCTGCTAAAGATACAGTCTCTGTGTCAAGACTGATTTCACTTCATCATATTGCACCCCCCCTTGGATTGTAAAGTGTGTAAGGAAAACTGCCACCCCAACCACTTCCTACATCATCTCGCTGTTGCCTGCACTTATTCAAATATCTTTAAAGTATACATATCTTTGAGAGAATAAATATGCCCATATATAACTCAGCCTATTTGTATTATCTGGCTATGTGAAAAGATCTTGTGCAGTCAAATAAGAAAGTGGATGTTTTACGAGGGTAGCTCACTGACAAAACTAATTAGACAGTATGAGGTAATGGCCTTATTAACCTAAAAGCAGAGCAGATATGCATGCATCAAATGGCATTTTCATTTTGTCACTTAATTTCTTCTTCTTCTTCATCATTATGTATGTAAACATTGTAGAGCCAAGTTTTAATTGGTATTAATTCATGCTTTTTGCCCTCAGATATTACACTGCAGTGAAAAAAAAAAGAAAAAAAGAAATTCTTGCCAGAATATGTGAAAGAGAATTGGCTTTGGTAATTTCCAAATGGGCCCTGCCTTTGAAAACAAATCACCACGTTGTAATTTAGGGCCTTTGTATCAGGATGCTTTTGATAAAATACAGTACTAACAAGTTCAAGCAAGGAGGTGGCGAGAATGAGATCCTATTTCTTTTCTCCATTTTATTTTTAAATAGCACAGAACTGGGGAGAATGTTAAATAAGGTAGCAACTTTCTAACTGCCTTCTGGCAAACACACACATTTTATCAGCAGCTAAAATACTCTTGTGTTGTCCAAGCTACTGTACATAGACTTACAGATGTATTTAATGGCTGTGGTTATCAAAATTTTCCCTAAAGTTCATAAAGATCTTCCCTGGGCCCAAAAAAGAAAGTTATTATCAGTTTTGTTGTGACAGCTGGCGTGCTGCTGACCCGGTGGCCGGTACGTTAGTGCTGGAGTTCAGCTCCATTTGCTCTCAGTATTGCACTATTAATGCAGCTATAATAAGATGAGCCATAGGGAGCCATTCAGATAGTGATACTGCCTGGTTTTCTTTTCATTACTAGAGAATACATTTTCTGTTCTGTCATAGGTTAGAACTGATTTTATGTAAAAGGGCCTACAATATTGTGGGTTGCTATGGAAATGAATGAAGTGCACTGGGTGTTCGGATGAATTGTGCTGCTTGAACTTATAAGTGTGCTTTAACTCATGTATGTTTAGGCTTTTACAGAATTTAGCCCTGATGAGCACAATCAAAATGTTTTGCATGATTACCATTAACTGTAAACATACATAGCCTTAAAACAAGCAT
This sequence comes from Pholidichthys leucotaenia, assembly GCA_020510985.1. NCBI lineage: Eukaryota > Metazoa > Chordata > Actinopteri > Cichliformes > Pholidichthyidae > Pholidichthys > Pholidichthys leucotaenia. The sequence continues at coordinate 183,596,648 of CM035836.1, read as the reverse complement.
GATTTCCACAGCTGGCTCATGTTTAGTTAGCAGTGCACATCCAAAACAATAAAACTAACAGAATGTGAAGCGGTATTTATAAGCAGAGTTTTGACACACTTGTGGGGATACACCACTATAATGTGTGAGCTTTAGTATTTGACAGTAATTGACTTTGTGGACCAGAAGAAGAGGCAAACTTAAGTCACAAATTGTGCACTTGAGATGTGCTTTCACACACAGTGAAAGACAAGACTTTGAATGGCCACTGATGACTTGAGACTTGGCCTAGACGTGACACAGTTAACGAGAAAATGTTACAAAAATATTGAGTTATTTGTCTTTTGAAACTTGTTTGGATGATTCACAGAGCAGCAAACCTGGCAACCTTCAGGGATGAAGGAGTCCATCAGAGGCCAACACAAACTCATGAGTTCATAAGTAGCTGTTAAGAAGAGGGTTCCAAAAGAAATAAAATCTAATTAAAAAAAAAAAAAAAAGGTTCCCCCACACTTGCTGTGCTCAGTGCAACATAAGTATGAGAAATACACATGTGCATTGCTGAAGAAACCTTTGGGTAGCCCCCTCATGGCAGCACGCAGTCAGGAAAGACCTCTCCCAGGTGCAGGGGGGAATTCTGCATCTTTGCTCAAACCTTCTGCCATTCAATACTGAGAGGAAGAGACTGGGGGCTTCTGGCTGCACCACAGTGTGGTTTTGATGGTCCAGTTCTCGAGAGGCCAAGCCTTGACCCTTGAGACAAGGGTCTCTTCTTCTCCATGAGCAAAGTTTACCTCTCAGTCACACCATCCTTCCACCCAGGGTTCGACAGCATCACTCCGGGCACACATGTGCGTCCACTGCCCGAGGCCCGCAGCTTGATCTGATGTTTGCTCCTGGGGTCTGCCACTGGTCTTAGGAGCTTTCTGCATGCCTTCTTTTGCCCCAAGCTATCAGGGTGCACTCTACACCCTGACAGCTTTTAGACAGCTTCTTTTTGGTTATTACTTTGAAGAAGTGTCTTTGGCAACACCTCACACATTGTCCAGCTTTATTGTTTGGATGCGACACCCCCCGCCTCAGTGGCCTGCTCTGTTCTTTTGGCTGGTACTTCCGTGCCCTAAGGTGTAGGCATCTGGTCACAGTTCCCCTGGGTGTGATTTGATGTGCCATACCGAGTGTACCAGTCTGTGGGAAAGTAAGAGTATGCACACGACCGCGGTTTCCCTAAAGAGGAGCTGTCACTGCAACACGCTCCGCCCCGCCTCACAGTGGCCTTGTTGAAGAGCACCAGGGAACTGAAGGGGGATGATGGGATGACAGGGGTTAGATGGGTGGGGTGGAGCCTCCATCCACATCATCACCAAAGGTGTGAGTAGAGATTATCTTCGGCGATGCCCACATGCACCTGTACTTCCCATACTTATGGTGCCCTGAGCTCCCATCCTGAGGGGAACACTGGTTATGTATATAACCTTGCAGTTTACCTTGAGAGTAGTAAAACTTCCTTTTTTTCCTGTTCAGTAATTATTTCCAAGCACACATGATTTTCCTAAGCCTTTAATTATGTAAATAAGCATACATAACTTCTTGTGCTCATATGATCATGTTTTATTTAAGTTTTATTTATTTTTAAATCCTAATAAGCCCCAGTTCACCCCACCTACAGCACATTCTAACCCCACCCTCCCTCACTCACTATGGCTTAGGTGTGCGGCTGACCACGCCATTATACAGCTGATTTTTACTGGTTAGCTAATAGCTTATGTAGCAAGCGTAGCCAAAAATAACTAACGTGTTGGCTGAGTGTAAAAGCCCAAATAGAGCACTCAGAGAGACAGGGGTGTATGATTTGAGTGGTCTTTCCCTGGGATGTAAAAAGCATAGAAATAACCCTGAATAACTGTTAGTTCTGCTGACAGAAGCTAACCAGTGCTGATACTGGTCGCTGTGTAAACCATAGTAAATAAGCTAAAGCAACCTCAAGGAATGGGTTATTTGTTCAGGTATTGGTAGATGAGCTAGAAGAATGAATGGATTATATAGAAAATTTACAGACTGATTGCCATTGGTCAGCTAAGTTAGTGACTGTGGTCCAGTCTGCAGGGGTAGGCCGTCCACTGGGACGCCTAGTCGGTGCAGACCGGCCAACTAGAGCTGCTGGGCCAGCTACAGTAACAGCCATAATTCCCCCAGGCCATACTGGCCAAAAATAAGATATACTGTCAACTGTAATTTAATGAATGAGTGGGGTACGCAAATGTTAGGTGAAGAGCGTGTCTTGGGCCCTTTAAAAATTCAATTCAAGTGCAAACAAGACTTTTTTTTTTTTTTTTTTTTTTTGCTTATTCTGTATTTTGTATTGATAAGTTGACCATAAAAAGCTTTGGGGAATGAAAGAAACAAGTCAGAAAGAAAGAACAAAATAAAGAAAGCAGATCTGTCTAGCAGTTCATGCTTTTAGCTTTTACTTGAGAAAAGCTCCTTTCAGCAGGAACTCTACATTAGTGAGGTTGCTACGGTGCGTCTTGGTTCACTATGCTAAACTTAGCCGAGCTCTTGCCTCCAGTGTGCTGCCGGGCGATTCCGTGATGATGTGTGGCAGAAGAAGAGCAGGAAAACGGCCTCTTTTCCCCCACACACAGGACAAAAATCAGCCCGTTGTTTCTTTTCTTTGACCTCAATTACCACCGGGGCATGTGCTGCTATAGGGGCGTGTTGAGTCATGTCTGCTCTGGGAGTTGTGCATGCACGTCAGTGTGCATCTCCCGTGTGTTTGCGCGGCGGGAGCTTGCGTTCATTTAAGACTCGGAGGCACCGTACAGTAGGTGGGGGCCAGGGTGCATTAGTCTTGGCTGAGATGCTCCCTTGAGTGATGCCGGCAAAATGCGAGGGTTGAAAGAAGGGAGAGCGGACGGGGAGGAGGAAGAAAGGCGACGAAAGAGGAGGAAATGGCAGAAACGACGCCAGACGTGGCGGAGGCCGGACAAAGCCCAGCTTGCTGTCATGAGCCGTTGCCGGGCCAGTGCAGACTCACCCCCGGCTTGGACAAACACGGCACTTTTGGTGAAAGGAAGCAGAACACACGTCTGCTCTGTTCAGAGGTTAGGAAGAAATATTAAAACCAAAATATTTATTATAGGTTTCAACAAAATCCTGCGGTTCTCAGTCACAAACGCACGGAGAGAATCGCAGCTTTCTCCTAAGCTTTCAGCGTATTTGACCTTATAGTGTAACACTGATTTGCACGCCAAAGTGATTTTTAACATGGGAAATTGATGGGAGACTTGTTTTCCATTTTGTCCCTTTTTTTCCCTCTCCCCTTGCCATGGTTATGCACTTAATGAATTGGAGTAGCAATTAATTATATGGAAGTGCTTGCCGGATGGAAAGACACTTCACCCCTGTGTTGTGAGCGTGTGAGTCGAACCTTCGTGGAGTGATGATAAGGCACTTGTATTTGTCACTTGTGCGTGGGCACAGATGCAGCGTGAGGTTTCTCTCTTCCGGAAGTGTATGGCAGGGAGGAGGAAAGGAAGTTGCTGTGCTCGGCACATTTCCCTCCCATCTGGTGCCCGATTTATTAACTTTTACTGTTATTAACTTGAACTGTGTCAATACTTTGTTACAGTAGGCAAGAAGGAAGGGGGGGGGGGAGCAATACACTGCTAATGATTGCTGTCCCGTGGATTTCATTAGATAGAAGTTGCATGCGGCCCCTCATAAAAACCTCATCAATTCACCGTGTGAGGAGGCTGATCCAATAAGGTGAAGTAGTTTATTACGTCGGCACCGTATCCCTCTGCGCTAATTTGTTAACTCCGAAGATCTAGTTTCCCTCTAGACATCATGGGGCAGTCTGACTGACGGATTGAATCTTGAATTTGTGCGCTGCCTCACTGCAAAAAAAAAAGAAAAACAAAACAACCCAAAACATCAGTCATTCCTTCCTGCTGGAATTTGCAAGTGCGTGGTGTGTTGCCAATTAATGTGTTTAAATGGGTGTTAGTGAGCGCGGGCAGGAGCGAAATAAATGGCTCGCTCATTGGCTGTGTTGAATGGATATCTGGGTCCTGTCACAATGAGTTATGCTAATAGCGCTTAGCGGCATCATTGGTCAGTGTCAGAAGCCATCACGTCGATTTGAGAAGTTTGTCATGACCGTGGCTTTAGCCGGCCCATGAATTCATCATTGCAGAGGTGTTATCTGTCTTCCGCCCCACAGCCACTCAATGGAACAGCTCAGCCTTAAAACTTTGAGACTTTTCGGAAGTTGTCTGACCAACTTGGCAACCTGTGGGGAAAGTGATGGCGCAGGTTTAAAGTTTGCTTTTCTTTTTCTTTTTTTTTTTTGATGTTTCTCTTCAGTGCTTGAACTGCTGAGCTCTCAGAGAGCTCAGTTTGGAGATAATTTTGCACTCTGTGTAAAAGCCTCTGAGACTCTGCCTGCCTTGGCCCAAACATAAACGTAATTTATTTGGGAGAACAATTTGCTCAAACTGTTTCTCACTTGAAGATAAATAATCCCTCATGCATTATTGAAACAGCTATTCTTTACATTTTTTTTTTTTAATGTTGCAAGTCTAAGTAGTCTAGCAAGTGACTTATTTCATCCCCTCCCGCCCACCAGAAAACTGTCATTTTTTGCAGACTAAGAAGTTGGTGTGACAGGCTCCCGTTGGTCTAATCAAATAACAGGATCCAGATTCATGTACTAATTAATCACTGGCTCTGGGGGCCGGACCCATCCAGTGATTCTCGGTGGAAAACGAGACATTTGATCTGTTGAATCAGCTTCCTCGCCATCTCCTCCCCTCTCTTCCATCTATCTTACATTAATTCAATGAAGCCAAGAGTTCATTGAAATGCACCCCCATCCCAAGCGCGTTTCCAGTTGAAATTGTCTCCCACAGACAGCAAGCTGTTTTTTAAAGAATAAGATATTATACCATGGCACATTAAAAGCTTCGACATTGTTTTTTCTTCTCTTTTGCTGCGAACCATACTTAGCTCGTTGCCAGACTCTGCCTAATTGCAGAGAGCATGTTTATTGGGAAATTATCTGTTGTGTATGAGCTAACACTCTTCAGCTGGAGCCTGGAAACGATCTAAATCTGTGTCTCTCTTGTTAGGAGCTGCACATGTGCCCGGCGTCTGTTTATCCCGAGTGATGGTAGCTCATTTGGCTGGGTTCACTGTAAATGTGCCTTGTGGTTGACCTTAATTGCCTCTGTATGACACGTTTTCTTGGGGAGATGGAATGAAAAACAAGCCCCCAAAGGCCCCGCCTGTTTTGTTACAAGTGATGACTTTTAAATGTCAGCATGCTCCGTCTGCTCTTCAACGCCTAGTGGCTTGGGGAAGGGCTATGTGTCAGTGACCCAAGAATAAGCTTTTTAACAGCAACATTTCTTAATGCACTATCACTATTAGCAAACCCACAATCACAACTCCAAGGCTCCCCCCCCCTTCCCCCCTTTGGAGTGATTTTTTAAAAGCTCTGCGGGGGAGCGACATTTTCCAAATGACCATTTTTCTCGCTGACCTTTCTGCTGCCCTTTTCGCCAAGTAATTGCATTTTTTTAAAAAATATTCATTTGCGAGTTATGTCATTTGCAAGCATCGTGATTAAAAACACTGGTGGTGTGAAAGTGGCAGAATATACGGCCTGACCGTTACAGTTTGCTTGCCCCAAACTACCTTTTTTTCCTCCATATTCAGCAGTGCACTTGTCAAAGGAATTATCCAGGGAGAATCTGCGGTGGAGAAGAGAGATCCACACTGCATATAAATGCACCTCTGAAGTATTAGCTGAAGAGAGGCAAAACCGAGATGAAGTGAATGGAACATGGGGACTCAGATCAGAGGATGGGTTTTGAATAAGTCTAGTTTGATTTTCAATAAATCTGACAATGGTCCTTGCAGGTAGACAGACGCCTGCAAGCAGGGCAGTTTTGCTGGCTTTTGCACCTGAGGAATATGAGCCCTATCAATCACCGCCTCCGGGCACAAATGTAATTACACCACAGTTGTTGACTAGCTGGGTAATCTGAGACACTACTGGCCCGCTTTTTCTAGCTTACATTAGGGGATTGCTGGTGCCCACGTTGACAGCGTCATGTTCACTACTCTCAGATGTTTCTTTAATGCTTCTTCTGGGGATGCTGGCAGCGTTTGAACTAAGGCTGGGCGATACGCCGGATATATTCATTATAACTTGTGTCCAAAGCTAATAATAAAGTAGTTAGTGGTGGGCAATGATTAAAATGTTGAATCTAAGAAAAATGACTTTAGTAGTGATTAAAAACAAACAAACAAAAAACTAATGTTCTATATAATGTATCTTATACATGTCATTTTTTCAGGTTTTTCATACTCTTTTGACATAACAAAAGCTTTAAATAAACCCGCAGTTGTAGAAAGCAAGCACATTAGTCCATATCTTAATAAATGACAACAATTGTTGAGAATATTCTCTAGAAAAGCTGTATGAGTGCCATAGAAATGCTGCATGTGTAAACAACTAGCATTTTAGCACTTTAGCATTATTACACCAGTTGTTCTTACCTGTTAGCTTAGCTGTAAGCCCTCCCCGTTAGTCGCACCTCTGCCTCTCCTCTCTTCTCCAACATTCAAGTCCAGAATGTGCATTGACACGATCCATATGTCCACATATTATGACGAGCAATACTCCAGCAAAATGATTTGAACACCCAGAACTAAATACAATAAGGTGTTTGTACCACGCATCTCTGTTTTGGGTCAAGAAATAGACTGCCCGACCGGAAACAGTACCCGTGTTTCGAGAGTCAAATTGTGCATTGATACGGTCCATATGTCCACCTAGTATGACAGTAATACTGCAGAAAACTGATTTAACCACCCAGAATTAAATGAAATAAGTTTATGCCATGAACTGACCTTGATGTGTATGTTGAGTCACGCCATAGACTGCTGGACCGGAAACGGTCAGGTTTCAGGGGGTCTTTCCACCTCAATTAACTGTGACTAAATGCGATTAAAAAATGTTTGTGAGCCTGTGATTAACGTGCTAGTTTGCCCACTACTAGTAATAATACAAACAGCCAAATGGTGGCAGCATTTACCAGTGACCTGCAGCTCCTTAGCCTTTACAAAAAATGACCAATAATAATAACAAAATTTACAAGAATAAGTCTCAAATTTACAAGAAAAATAAAATGTAAATTTACAAGAAAAAAAACTGAAGAGTGGAAGTGGTCACCACTACCATATTTACAGTGTATTTTCTCAAGCTCTTATCATCATGCTACAATGCATCAATTTACCTTGTGAGCTCAAGAAAATAGAATAAAAATTGTTCCAGCAATAGCTGTTGTTGCCTTCTGTTAATGAATGAATGAATGAATGAATGTCTTAAATTTACAACAAAAACGGCAAAGCTAAATATTTAGGAGGAAAAACTCACTTATTACGATCAGTGTTGGACTGCCGTTTGGCTGCATTAGGATTATTGCCTTTGTACAGAGCACAGGAAAATAGTGTCTTGCAGGGTTTTGTTTTGTTTTTGTTTTTTTGCATAAAATGTATCTTTCCATAGTAGTGGCTCTTGAGCCCTTGGCTAGTGAAAAATAATGAGCAGTTGTGAACTCTGGAAAACTAGTAGCCACAGTGGCTGGTGACCACAGACGTTTATGTCAAACCCTGAGTACAAAGGTTTGTAATCACTGTATTTTTTCCTGCTCATTTGACATCTCTCCAAAAAGAATCCACACATAAAAGCGCGGGGATCATAGACAATTGACTTCTATTTTTCCCAAAGCCAATTACATTTTTGACATTTATTGAAGTGCACCTGTCTGACTCAACCTTATCCCTGTCTGTCTCAAAGAAGTTTAGTGTGATCCAACACACTACTTTCCATGAGGTGGAATAAATCTTCCCAGTAAGATGGAAATAATTGATGGCTTTCATCACCACATTGGATCTAATTTTTCCAGACGGCAATATTTCAATAGCAAGTGCTCTCACTGTGCTGGGATTTGAACAATTTATGAGACAAAAATCCAATGACATCGTAATGGGGACTTCTTTTGTTGTTTCACCTCACTGGTGTGCCTCTGTGTAGTCTCTAATAATGGTTGATCATCACTAAATTCACCAACAACTTTAATATTTGTAAAAATGTCAAATTCTAAATTACTGTGTTAAAACCACAACTAGAATTGCCATTGTGAATATTAAAAGTACAACTATGACATCAATGTACTGTGCTGAATAGAACACAAACAAATTACACATTTTATTGCAATTAATACTGTTATTTATAATGTTTTTTTATGTCTGAAAAATTCACGTTTTACATACTTGTGATGTTACAAGATTTAATTGTCTTGTAATTGTATTATTTGAACTGAAACAGTTCCATTTCAGCTGCTCACATCTATGCACAAAGAATAGTACACTACAATTCTTTTCCTCTGAATGATGGTTTAGGAGTTTTAAATATTTACATTCTTCTCCATCGCGCAATACCATGAGGAAGGAGTGAGAACAAAGAGTTCCCCAACAGATGGTATGGCCCCCACAGAGCCTTGATCTCAACATCAGCGAGTCCGTCTGAGATTACATGGAGTGTCAGTTTCATAGGTTTGAACATTGCAGGTTTAAGATATGTAATTAAACATGATCGGCAGTCAAACTTCAATAAGGCATGGAGAGCCAGAAAGAGCTGGTTCAGAAAATGAATGCAGCTTAACTTGAGTGTTCGTTGAAGAACTGTGTTAATGAAATGATGAGATTGTAATAACCTTTTAATATCATCCAGCAAATGTATTTCAATGTTTTTACAGCTGCAAGGATCTTAAAAAAATTCTAAAATATACAAGACAATTGTATGGATAACAAACATAAATAAAATTACTGCTTGTTAGAGTACTTACAGATTACCAAAATAAATATTTAGAACAAATAGGTGGTTGGGGATGGAATGATAAATAATGATTTCCTGGTGTCAGAATAATTTTCGCTTAGTTTATACCATCAAAATGTGTAACCATAAGAAGCATGTCATAGTTTCTTTTTTATTTCCTTCCTGAGATTAATGTTTGGAAACACAATGTGAATCATAAATCACCAGATGGTTTCACGACAAACCTTACGTACATAACACTTACGTATGATTAGAATCATAAACTCAGTAGGAAAATCTTCACTGAAGAAGCCGGTGCGCGTGATCTCTGGTGGATTGCTATTATAATGGCATGTTTACCTGGGAGGGCAGATGAGGAAAAAGATATGTGTGTGCATGTGGAAGAGCATCATTTATGGGATGTGGGGGAACATGATTTATGGGAGCATCACTGTTTCATATAAGCCTTTTGAGGTAAAGCAGGCAAAGGATGAAGTCGTGGTGCCCTATTTCTGGCACCTGCACATTTTAAAAATACGGCACTTAAACAGCTATTGCTAGTGCACCACTGACTTTAGATGTGGTTTTAGTTGGTCAACAGTGTAATGTCATTGCTGTGCGGCTGGGTGCAAAGTTGGCATAGCAAATATGCCAACTTTGCACCCAGCCGCACCCCTTTTTAATGACACCACTCTACAGTCATTTGTTATTTGGACAAAGAGAGTGCAAAGTGTGAAAATGGTGTACTGTAGCATAGGGTAGCATAGCATAACATACCAGTGAATGCACTGCCTGAAATTACCAAGAACCATGGCCGAAAGTGTGGTGCAGATCTGCCCTTTAGATTATTGTAATCTATGTGTTTAAGATTTTCAGAATAAATATTTCATCAACTTCTTCTTTGGGCTTAAGTGCGTCAGGGAAAAATCATCAATGAAAAGCATTTTACAGCTTTTTGTTATTGTTTAACTACCACATTTACCCATTCAAACACATTTTAAAGTGTTTTTGTACCCAAGTGTGTGTGTGTGTAAGCCATACACAGGCCAATCAGTCTTTATTTTATAACCTATAATGTACATTAATACACAGTTAACATGTAAGGGACACTTCTGGGATTCAGTACCTTTCCAAGGACACACCGGTTCTCGGTTCCACATGTGGATTCACTCACAGTCTTTTGTGTCTCTCTTCTCCCTGATGAATGTCTGCGTTCCGCGTCATCTATGGTTGTTACATATCAGACACTTTCCTGCCGGGATGTTTATATAAATTGGTAACTGCCGCAGTCCTCTTACCGGCACTAAGGCCAGTGTTTACACTTCTCGCTCATTTTTTAAAATCTTGCTATAAACACAGAACTTCTCCAGTCTGCTCTGCACATGCCAGTTCGTGTGCGACTCGGAGCCTCCGTGGACATCTGTGGCGTGCATGCGTGCTCCTGTGTCAAAGGGGAGGCAATAGAGCAGCCCCCAGAACAGCCGCTGCTCAGTCCCTCTAGCCCTGTCTGCCATTTGGCTCTGGAGTACGCAGCAGAGTTTTGCCAAATCACCTTCAGTTTTGACTTAGGTAAAAGCTCTTTGGCCCCATTCCTCCTGCTCACATGTTGTCTTAGTCTAATGCATCATTTCACCTTAAATGCTAAGGCTTGCAACAGCTTTTATGATTTATAGATTGTAGTCTGGAGGGAAATTTTAACAATTTGTCTGAAACCACACTGCTGTGATTTCGGTTTCGTTCGTCTAATTGTCGCAGTTGGAGTGCCTATGTAATGGAATATTTATTTTCTCACAGCCAAAGGCAAGCAAGTGTGTCGTGTTCCGTAGGAGTTTGATCTGTATCAGATCTTGTACTCTCTTTCCACAACTCCTGGCCTCTCAAATAGCCCCCGTGGTAGTGATCACACTCCCACACTAAAGCTGCCCACACTCACAACCTTCTTTAGTGTTTCACTGGTCGGACCTTTTGATTAGGATTTCCCTGCTGGAATATACAGATTTGTTTTTCGCGATCTTATGCCAGAGCTCTCAGAGTGACCCTAACTCGCGGATAAAGGTGCTTAAGCCCGTTTAGAAAGCAGTGAAACGAGATGCTCAGACTCTTACATCTCTGTTTATTCCCGTGCAGCCTTGAATCCTCGAGCCCCCATCCCCATGGCCTGTGGTGAGGAGGGAGCTGTCGTGCGAGAGCTACCCCATTGAGCTGCGCTGCCCGGGCACAGACGGTCATCAGATCGAGAGCGCCAAACTTCGGGCCGCACTGATGACAAAATCTGCGATGCTGACCCAGCGCAAATGGAGAACACACGGTGTTACCTCCCAGATGCATACAAAGTCATGTCCCAGAGGTAACAGTGCACCTTTTACACATTAGCTGCTTGAGGGTATTGTATGGATTGTAGCCATTTGTGCACCTTCTCTATGGTAGCTAAAATAAGAGATGACTCATGTTAGAGTGACACTAGCTTGTGGGAGCTACTGATGACTCAGCAGAAACTACTACATTATCTAAAGCTCCTTTTTTCCCGGTGAAGCTCACTAGCTTTTATTCTTGTCCTACACTTTATGTAGGATTAATAGTTAACACAAATGAAATTATTCCCAACAGCTACAAAATTACACTGTGGTAGATACAGTTAGGCCCATAATATTTGTGACGGTAACACAAGTTTGTGATTTTAGCTGTTTACGAAAACATATTCAGGATACAGATTAGATAATCATTATGGACTTAAAGTGCTGACTCTCAGCTGTAATTGGGGAGAGTAGTCACATACAAATTGGAGCAAGGTTTTAGGAATTACAGCTCTTTTATACGTAGCCGCCTCTTTGTCAAGGGACCAAAAGTAATTGGACAATTGACTCAGAAGGCTGCAAAAAAAAAAAAAATAACAAGGCTGCATGGGCTCTTCCCTCGTAACCTGTCATCAATTAAGCAGTTAAAAGGTCTGGAGTTGATTCCAGGTGTGGCGTTTGCATTTGGAAGCTGTTGCTGTGGAACACACAACATGCGGTCAAAGGAGCTCTCAATGGAGTGAAACAGACCATCCTGAGGCTGAAAAAAAAAGAAGAAATCCATCAGAGAGATAGCAGAAATGTTAGGAGTGGCCAAATCAACATTTTGGTACATTCTGAGAAAAAAAGAGTGCACTGGTGAGCTTGGGAACTCAAAAAGGCCTGGACATCCACAGAAGACAACAGTGGTGGATGATCACAGAATCCTGTCCATGGTGAAGAACAACCCCTTCACAACATCCACTCAAGTGAAGAACACTCTCCAGGAAGTAGGTGTATCAGTATCTAAGTCTACCATAAAGGAGAAGACTTCATGAGAGTAAATACAAAGGATTCACCACAAGGTGCAAACCATGAATCAGCCTCAAAAATAGAAAGGCCAGAATTGACTTTGCCAAAAAACGCCTGAAGAAGCCAGCCCAGTTCTGGAACAGCATTCTTTGGACAGATGAGACTAAGATCAACCTGTACCAGAATGATGGGAAGAAGAAAGTTTGGAGAAGAATTGGAACAGCTCATGATCCAAAGCACTACATCTTCTGTAAAACATGGTGGAGGCAGTGTGATGGCATGGGCATGCATGGCTTCCAATGGCACTGGTCACTTGTGTTTATTGATGATGTACAAAAGCCAGAAGCAGCCAGATGAATTCTCAAGTGTATAGGGATATACTTTCTGCTCAGATTCAGCCAAATGCAGCAAAGTTGATTGGACGGCACTTCACCAGTGATCCAAAACATACTGCAAAAGCAACCCAGGAGTTTTTTAAAGCAACAAAGTGGAATATTCTGCAATGGCCGAGTCAGTCACCAGATCTCAACCCATTCGAGCATGCATTTCACTTGCATCAAGACAAAACTTAAGGGCAGAAAGACCCACAAACGAGCAACAACTGAAGACAGTTTTCAGTAATGGCCTGCAAAAGCATCACAAAGGAGGAAACCCAGCGTTTGGTGATGTCCATGGGTTCCAGACTTCAGGCAGTCATTGCCTGCAAAAGATTCTCAACAAAATATTGAAAGTAACATTTTACTTAGGGTTATGTTTATTTGTCCAATTACTTTTGAGCCCCTGAAATGAGGAGCATTTGTATAAAAATAGCTACAATTCCTACATGTTTAATCATATATTTTTGTTCAACCCCTTGAATTAAACCTTAAAGTCTGCACTTCAATTCCGTTGTAGTTGTTTCATTTCAAATCCAATGTGGTGGCATGCAGAGCCCAAATCATGAAGATTGTGTCACTGTCCAAATATTTCTGGCCTAACTGTAGTTTCCCATCTGTTTTATATTGAAGAAATTCAGGGTTTCTCAGTGTTGTTAATTCACATGGATTTTGATAACGACCACATATGACAATAATTACAAGTTGTTTGGACTCCCATTCAAAATTCTACAGTAAGTCCATTTACATTTATGAATATGTACACACATACACAGGCATGCTCAGAGGCAAATTTTCATTTATGCTGTTAAATAATTGACTTGAGTGGGCTGCATTCGTTAAAATACTGTTACAATTATAACCACTAAATTTTGAGGTAATGAAGGATGGATTAATTCACACCTGTGGACTGAAATGAAATGTACTTTTATTTAACATCACTTTTAATTGATGAGTGGCTCTGCAAAGGGTAAGCTGCATATCTGGCCTACATTACTGCTAAGCCTGGAACCCAAATGTAGTATTTTAAGAAAGTACACACAATAACGTGACCGTTTTTTCTTAAAAACCAGATTTCATCATGTTAAGTACAGTATATTGTATATATAGAGTATATCTGTTAGACTAATAATTAGTTGGCTCAAGAACCCCTTGTCACCCCTAAAATACTGTAGCTGAGCTGCACCTACAGTAAAACGTGTACACACCTCCGTTAGAAATCCTGGTTATTGTGATGTATAAATATTAGATCATTAAATCATTCAATACTTCCCACCTTTATTGTGATCTGTTGTGTGTACAGTTCAATTGAAAAATAAATCTATTAGGGAATAAATATATATATTAAAAAAACAATAACCTTGTTACATAAGTGCGTACACCCTTAAAGCACCACTTTATTGATGGATCTTTTCATTTCATTAAAACATTCAGTCTAGGATGTGCCCACTCCTTGCAAAAGTGCTCAAAGCTTTCAAGAAGATACCTGACAGTTTTGGGCCAAAATTGATACTTAGAACTGTTCAATATTCTCTACACCATGACCAAAAACCTATTCTACCTTAAGGAAAGCAACCTTAAAGTGCTGATGACGCATTTTTGACCTTGTTTAGCATGTTGTGTAAACCCAAAAGTCATTGTCAATGATCAATATAATATTTACAACCATGCCTGCGTAAACTAGTTATCAAAAAACAGCAGCCGCTGACTAGACTGTGGAGCCGCCTGCTGAATTAAGAGGTGCACCCCCATGACATAATCGCAGGAACGGACTCTGGTGCTTTTAACTGGAATGACAGCGGCTTTGTGGCTCACAGTTTCTCTGGTTTCTTGTTTTATTTTTTTGGCTATGCCTTCGCGTTGTGTCGCAGGCTTAGATAAAGCATGTGATGTGTGAAAGACCACATCACACGCTTCAGCTCCAACTGTCTGAGCCTGCGCTCCTCCTGCGCTTTTATTCAGGAGGAGCGCGAGGAGGGGTAGGATTAATGGATTTACGCGCAGCTTTGACCTACTTTCTCTGATTGCACGCCGGTCCGGGTACGTCCCCTCAATCATTATCAACAGGTGATTCCCCTCCCGCTGATCATGTTTCCCGGTCCTTGCCCAGGTGCTTGTCATCACACCATCACAAGCAGTGCGTTAATGGCAAATGGCCGCCAAAATGTACACGCACTGCTGGTCAATAGTATTGTCATTAGTGCTGTTAGTCTGCCAGTATTTTCAGCACTCTCACGACGTGTTAGCCACTCCACACAGCCGTGGTTCTCGTGTGTCCTTGAAGCGATGTCTGCTCTGGCGCGCATCCATGGTTAACACGTTTCCTCTCCATGTTCGCTGGGCGATGTCGGCCCTGAGCGCCTACTGTTTGTGTTTCTGTATATTATTTGTAAGTCTTCACCTTTTTGGGAATTGTCTGTTGTTCTATATTAAATGTGCTGTGGTGAATCCTGCACTTAAATCCTCGTTATTTCATGCGCCCTCTCTCTGACCTGAGTAAGAGCGCACGGAGAGGGATGATTTACGCATAAATGACAAGGATTTACACGAAGATTTAAGCGCAGGATTGATTCCTCTTCCTCTTACCTCTTCACAGCAGAGTCTTAGCGAACTTGTCTTCCTCATTGTCAGACGAACGCGACGCTGATCCGCTCTGGTTCTGGTCTCGCGACTCGATCAAAACATAATTCCATTATTGCGGTTTTGTGCTTCCATGATTGCGGTTTTTGGCAAATGATTTTTCAAAACAAATAACAGTAGTAATTAAAAAAAGACTGGCGAAGGCGTGTGTGTCACTCAGCCTTCGTGGTCAGCCTCCGTCGGTCTATAATGACCATGGAAGAAATCACAACGTCTACTCTGCTGGAACCAATACAAAATAAGCACCGCCTGTGCCCGAACATGCCGATCCACGAATGGCACTCCCTGTCACACAGGTTGCATTTGTGGATGGTCTCCATGCTGCTGGGTCTGTGGGGCTCTTCCTGTGTCCTTTTTTGATCCGCTCCAGCAGCCAGTCTTCACCCAGCCTTAAAAAAAAAACAGCTCACGAACTTCTCTGCTTCAATTGGCTCACTGCATTCAAAGCGTTGGGAGGCGGGTCCTCCTTCCTAGGTTTTCTTTCATTGGTTCTTCAAGGTTTCAGAAACCCAATTCAAGGCTCTTATTAGTCGAATGAGAGGTCAATCAGATGAACTAATCTGTTCTGCGTCTGCAGCATTTTTTTCCCAGTGGCGCTTGGAGGCCAGCACCATCTCCATCTGCACCATCATCAGTATATCATGCGTTATGCGTCCGAGCGCGCACAAGTGCGCTCTTGTGCGCCCTCATGCGTCCTAGGACGCAGAGACTTGCCCGCCTGCGGAACAACGGAGTGCAAGTGGTTAAAGCATGTACTGACCAGTCCCTCCAGGATTTTGCGATCACGCTAATTCACACGAAATCACCGATTCACTGTATCTTTCGCGCAGCCTTGCAACTTTCCCACAATTTTGTCCAATCCTCTTCAACTTCCAATCAGATTTGTCCCCGAGTAGCGCTCAAACACTCAGTCTAACCAATCACATGCATTGCTGCATTGAGCTGACTTCCATGTTTACAGTGAGTATTAACGGAACACATCAGCAAAAAAAGTGTGATTTTAAAAAAAAAAACAAAAAAAAAAACAACATCCTCCCGCGAGTTTTCCCACATCGTCCCTTCTGTCTCCCCCAGCCCGCCAGTGGACATCTCCCCACATCTCTGTCCTGACTGTGTGGACAAAGTTACGGGTTTGTGTTGAAAAAAGTCTGCCTGCCTGAAAAGCACCCCGACACGGGAGTGTGTGGGAGGAGAGATGCCATAAGACCACAAACAAATGAGCAAATCTAACACTACAGCCAGTGTTGTAACATTTTAGACATCTTTAGAGGTAAAATCATTACTACATCTTGTCAACGAGCTTTAAAGCTGTGGCTCTCCAGTCTGGACACCGACCAATATGCACCCCGGCAAACCCCCAAGGACAGCCTCCTGGTACAACTCCCGGTAGAGGAAAGTTGAGTATCTGAGACAGGTGTGTGTCAAGATGCAGCAGATAGACAGACTGGCAGGAGTCAGGCAGGGAGAGAGAGACTTCAGTAATTTTTTTTGAAAAACAGACTTCAATAAACAATACAAAACAACAGAATATTTTTTTTTCCCTCTGCGCTCGGTATCCAGTGGTTGGGGACCGCTGCGGTTAGAGAGTTTTCAAATGAAGGTGTTGCCATAATTTCCAAATCTGTACTCTTTAACATGCATTCATTGCAATTTAGCTGTTGTAATGGATAATTATTTTATTCATCCTTTTTATTTTAAGTTCTCAGCAAGAGTAGCCTACAGTGTTGGTCATTTTTATGACAAATATGACTAGCTACTTCATTCTCACTTAATTGCACTGAAGTCTGTATTTGCTGTTGCACAGGAGTTTCTGTATAGCAGAAGTTTCTGCTTAAGTTACAAATCACTGTTTAATAGGAAATTTTTGACAATCCTGTGCTTTTCTTGTGGTGTTATATAGAATATCATTGCAGTCAGGGGTGTCCAATCATGTGCCATGGAGGGCCAAGACCCTGCAGGCTTTACCTCCAACCAGTGTCTTCAACAGCAGATTTCACTGAACTTCTTCCCACCGATTGCTGATCAGTGAGAACACCTGCTGAAGAGACTGGGTAGATGAGAAAACCTGCAGGGTCTTGGCTCTCCATGGCACATGATTGAAAAGCCCTGCAGTAAACTATGGAAAAAGCATCTGCTTTAAAATTTGTAATTCTTCAGACAATGTTTAATCCAAAAAATCCTCAAAATGTCAACTTTAAAAAAAAACAAAAAAAAAAAAAAAAAAACAAACCTCCCACAAATTCAGGCTTTTTGGGCCACAGCAATCATAAAAACATCCCGCAAAATCCTGGAGGTACTGCCTGACATGTTTAGGAATAAACTGGCTCAAATACTGACACAAAACAGGGGAAGGTTCAAGTGCAAAAAGTGAAGTTCATTTACAAGAGTGTGAGTGAGCGCATGAAGATCTGGCAACCCCTGTGGAGAAAAAGAGGAGAGAAGAATTGAGTTTGACTGTAATGAAATGTGGGCCGAGATATTGCAAATGACAGTCTTTCTTACAGGTGATTAATTTGAGAGGAATGGTGACTATTTAGAGTGGAGGTAGCCAGTTGTCTTCTTGTAGGTAGTGTTCCAGTGGGGTGAATGAGGTGAGTCGAACCCTCCTGCAGGTGGTGAGATGAGGGCCCCGGCTCCGGGGGACTTTAATAATTAGTTGGGATATTGCAAGTGCACTTACAGTCTGTCATTGAGGGTTCCATTTCTGCCAGGGAGAAAGTTCACTACGCCAAGGAGGTGGATAAGTCCTGGAAAACAGTTGAGGTAGAAGAGAAGGTTAGAGAGGAATTTAGGCTTACAATGATCCCACGTTGGAGGGCACGAGAGCATTCAGGTGTGCATGGGTGGCAATCTCAAGCAGCCCTGTAGTCTTGGAGATCTGACATTCCTGTGAAGAGGAGATGTCCACAGGAGTCTTAAGGGCTGCCTTGACAAGTCACAGGTGGAGTAATCAGAGCAGGTGAAGTTGATTAGAGCAATCAGTGGTGGAAGTGAGTGCACCAACCTGAAACACCACATGTACAGACTTACGCAACCACCTTATTCCACTTTTTTCCCCATTAGCAGTCTTGTTTGTTTTTCAGTTTAATTGTATGGGTTATAGGTCACATTAAAAATGGCAAAAGTTTTAAAATAATTTATTGTGGTCTAACGCAAACCAGACATTTTAAAAGGTGTGTGTACACTTTTTTTTAAAAATATATTTGCTATAACCGAGTATGTGTGTTGGATTAATGAATTAATTGGTTCAAAAATCCAAAGTAAACTTCATCTTCCAGTCATTATTTTGATGAAATTATCTTCCTTGTTTAACATTCATTCATCTTCTACCGCGTAATCCTTTTCGGGTCGCGGGGGAGCTGGAGCCTATCCCAGCATCTTTGGGCGAGAGGCAGGGTACACCCCGGACAGGGGGTGTACCAGGGGTGTTGGACCTGCAGTCCATCGCAGGTCCAACACAGAGAGACAGACAACCATTCACTCTCACAGTCATACCTAAGGACAATTTAGAATCCCCAGTTTGATGCCAATTAACCTAACTTGCATGTTTTTGGCATGTGGGAGGAAACCGGAGAAATCCCGGAGTAAACCCACGCAGACACGGGGAGAACATGCAAACTCCACACAGATCACTGTTGGTCGGGGGCTGGGATCGAACCCCGGATCCCCCGGCCAAGGGTGAGTTGCTGTGCTGCCGCAGTGCTAACCACTCCGCCACCGCGCTGCCCCTTGTTTAACATTATGTTGTCAAAATAAATTTATGCTTGACAAACTTTGTTGCTAGGCATGAACTCGGTTTTGAGAGTTATGTCCCTGTTATGTGAAAACCAGGACATGGAAACCTGTATATGAGGGCAGAGATTGTATAGTCCTACTCTGCTTTGGGCTTTTGCAATATCAGTGATTGCTTATGTTAAGGTTATATATAAACAAACTTTCGCAGTGTTACTGAAGTTTTGTGGATTTTGAAAATGCGTTCAAGGTGAGAGCATAGTGAATATAGTACATATTGTCCACCTTAGCTGTTTTGTTGACTTATTATGGCATGTGGAGTGGAATAAAACCCCCTATCTGTGATCACTGTGAGCATGGTTATGCTCGCCTTTAAGGTCAGAACACCCTTGAGCACTCAGAAGCAATGGACTTTATCTAAATTGCTGCTCTGCATTGACTTTGTCTCCCCACTTTATTTCCAAAGCTGAATATATGTTCATCTCTTTTTATTTCCCGAGCTTTAGTTTCACATTGGCCATGCCCTTTTGAGAATACTAATGGACATTTGGGCTTTATCAAACAATTACTCTTTGCTTTTTAGTTTGGTACCATAGAGTTCAGATAATCAGCTGTGTGAAAAGCAGCTGATGGTGAAAAAAGAGGTAGTTTGAAACATGTTGTCAGATAATTGATGCACCCTGCAGCTCCCTTGTTCTCCCAGCCGCCCACTCAGACGAAAGTCCCTACAGGAATAAATCAACGGGCAATGCTTCTGTCAAGAACACAAAACTAACAGAAAGTACTATGGAGGAGTGCATCTTTTTAGCATGTCGTTGCTGCCGAGGACGTCTCAGTGATGCTTAAATGTAACTATGACCCAATTTGGAGCGGGAGCACAGCTCCTTGCAAAAGGGAGTTGCTAAGTAGATGAAAAGGAGTGGGTGGTATGAGCCTAGAATGGGTGGGGAGAGATGGTGCCGAAGATGGTACTCTGTTTTGTCTGTAGCGACACAGCTACACATTAGCATGCGGAGGTTACAGAAACAAATGAATGCCACCCCCGACTATTTCATTGTTAAGCTGTCAGAGCTGTTGCTAGGCACCTGCAGCTAAGCTCATTAGGGTTAAAAGGGAAAATTAGATGAAACCGGAAACAAGAAATTAGTGGAAGAATTCTTGTGATAATATAAAGATTTACATTTATTTTTTTAAATAACTATAGTATAAAATCAGCACAGATGTTGCGAAAAGTACAAACAAGGTTGACGATTGTCACAGTTGGTTTTCAGTGTTGTTTTATCTTTTTAAACTACACTTTATTTACTTTGATAGAATTGGGTTGGTTTTTTTTAGCAATATTTACCATTTTATGAAAATCCTTGAAATGTTCATCAACTTAGGGACATAAACAGAGATGCACTGTCAAAAACAAGGAACAATATTTTTTTTCTCAATAGAAAGTGACAATTATTCCATTAAACTTGGTTCCTGTGAATAAAATTTTTGCCTCCAGTGCTTCAGCTGTTTGTATAAAGTTACATTTCAGTTTAATTTTTATCCTACCAGAAGTGTTGCCATATTTTTCATGACAAACAAGAGACTATCCATGAAACCAAATAAGAATCAACTTCAAAAGAAAAGGCTGCAAAGAAACAGAACTGGCAACTGTGTGGATTTATTATGTGTCTGCTTTCTTTCTGTGTTTTTCATGAGAGCAGAACATGAAGATAATTCAAGAGCTGCTGAATTACTCACATGATACTATCTTATGCATATTATTAGCTCAATATCAATAGTGCATTAAGAAATATTGTGAATCGTGTCAGTACCAGTATATTGTGGCAACCTGATTTTGCTCCACTGATCTTTATGCCATGTTTTTATGCAACCACAAATAAAGATTCAAACAATATACAGTAATCATAAGATTAACTCATTTAGACTGGACATTTATTCCAGTAACCTAGCATAGTAAGTAATGTCTGAAAACATGTGCTGTGTAAACCCTTGTTTTTCAACCAGGGATCCTTGAGAGAATGTTCAGGGGTTTTGGGGAATTTCACCAATTTCACTTCTTAATTGGTCCAAAAAATTTCAAATAATTTGCCGAGTGCCTTTAGTGGCTCTTCCATGTCAGTAGGTGGCAGTATGAATGCCATAATAATGGCTACCATCTTCTTCTTCTTCTTCATGTGTTTTATGGAGATTAACGACCTTATTAGGACATGCAAGGGGTCGCTGTGACTCGATGAAAAACGGTGATGGATAAATATTTGAACAGGGAAGACTCAGACGCTGAACTGGGCAACTGTGCTAATGGAGCAGTGGCCATTGTCAGGCACTCTCAGCTGCTGCTGTTACATCGCGAGGTGCTCATTGCCAAGACTTTACCAGCAGCCCTAACTCCTGTGTTGGATGTTGTCATGTGAATGGTAAACTTTTTAAAGACAAGACCTCTGAAAAGCTGCATATTTACATCTTTATGTGAGGAAATGGGAGCAGAGCATAAAACCTTATTGCTTCATACGGAGGTCTGAAGGTTGTCACGCGGCAAAGTGCTGACTCATGTGTATGAACTCCGAGAAGAACAAAAAGTGTTTTTGACAGATGAGAGGCGCATCTGAATGAACTGAACACAGGGATGCAAGGCCGGGATGAAAACCTGCTCACAAGCACAGACAAAATAAATGGATTCCAGTTAAAGTAGCTGAAAACTGCCAACCTAGACATGTTCCTGCTAGGATATCAGCTTTGTTTTCTACACTGAGTGGGTGTAAAGTAATTACAGCACTAAATTGCCATTACATATGTTGGAATAGGCTACAGTATGTCATTTTGTAACATTTTTGGTTGGTGGGGTTCCCTGAGATTTTTTTCAATGTAAAAAGTGTTCTCTGAGTTAAAAAAGGTTGAAAAACACTGCTGTAGACTACACAGACAACCAAGATACAACATTGGATGAAGTCACAGATAAATGTGTTGATGTTAAAGTTAACTGGTCAAGCACAAGCTTCTTTAAACTTATTGGCTTATATCCTCAATATACCAATACCAAGTGTCTGGTAGTGTCTTCTCAGTAGATTATCAGCCAAGCTCTGACCAGCAGATGGATTACTATCTGTCTCCCTGTGCACCCTTTCTGCTGGTAATTCAAATTCCCAGGACCCACAGCTCCATCTGAAGTAGTGACACTGTTGAAATTTTTGCCAGTCTGGGTGATGCAATCTGTATGGCGTTTTACAATTATAAATTATGTTTGATATTTGAAGTAGTCACTCAAGTTGCAGTTCTGGCCCTCAGCAATAGTAGGGATCAGTGCTCTCACAGCAGGCGGCTGACAAAACCAACTGCAGGGCGGTCTGACTCATTTGGAGTTGACTTGAAGTTGTTCCATGTGTAAATCACCACCAACCGCAAGGAAATTAAAAGATGATTCCCAATCACCTAGTGCATATTTGTTTCAGCAGTTCTTTTATTTAAAAATGGTAAAAACTGCAAAGATGACAAGTCTGTGCATATTAAAAATAAATGGCAGTAAACATGATATGCTTTGTTTAATTAATAGTTTTTAGGCAATTGACAAGAGCGGAAGCCCTTTAAAGGTCAAGCCCCAGTCTATGAAGGAAAAGTAGAACTACGACTCAACCTTTTCGAATGTCTGCAAATATTTCATCTGTCTGTAGAAGGAGAGCAAATATATCTGATCCAGAAGGTGGTTAGTTAATTCCAGGGTCACTGTAGTAAGTGTCCTAATGCAGTGGTGACACCTTTACATTCTGATTAGGCTTCTGGAGAAAGACTTTTGTATAGTGCGATTACAACTTTTGGAAAGCAGACACAGTATAGCAGGTTTGTGGGAAATATGTTGGCACACCGCACTAAAGCTTGGCTCAGAGCTGTGAACAAACAGTGAGTTGAATTGGCCAAACAAACCTGATAAATGAAGGTTTTTGCCCCTCAGGTGATGCTGATATACAATCTCTATGTATTGGCACTTGAATCTGGTTAAGGTTGTTTTTAGTCAGAGGAATAAAATCAATCAGCCTATTTTATTTTAAAAATTATGTTTGTTTTTTTGAAATTGTCAGAAATTACGATATTATGTAGAGACTTGTCTGACTCATTGCCACCAAGGGGGGTGGGGTGGGTGGGGTCCTGAATTGGGAATATGCAGCAGGCTTAATAAACTTACTTTTGTCTTTATGTGCTAAAATGTTAATTAGCATTCATGTGATGCTGTTTTATTCCTGTGAGACTTTAGACTTTTTTGTCCAACCAGCCTGAACACCACCTGCCTCTCCTGCTGGCGCCAGTTAAGTCGCGGTGACTGGCAAACATTGTGGTTAGCATTCACATTGCGTCTAATGACGAATCACACTACTGCCCGCTTAGTCGATGTGCCAAGCCCGTGTCCGTCGCCGGCAGCCGTGCGGCCGTGCGGCTGGATTCCATGAGCTGTCAGTACCCATTTAGGCAGCACGGTAACTCCTCCACCAGACACCCAGAATGCCTCATTGATATTCAGCTATCAAACCTAGAGTCCACCTTTCCCAGTTTAGCCAAAGCTATATAAAAGGCTGCTTTAGTAAGGTGCTTGGTTCCATTACATCTTTTAAGCGAGAGCTAATGGCACCTTGTATGTGAGTGATAGTGTGTCGCCGAGCTTGTGAGTGCTGTAATGCATCTTGAAATGAAGGTTGCCTCACACATCCCGTGACAGGATGGAATGAATCGGCATCTTTCATTAAACTTGCTCCCTTTGTGCTTTTTAACACCATGGATGTGCACATTCCATAGCCCAAGGATAAACACTTCACTTAAAGGTGGTGCCGTGTTGCAAGCTAGATGGAGGCTAATGATACTATAATTGAAACAAGCTAGGAAGGTTTAATTTAACACAATTTGACTCCATTTGCATAGCATGAGCACAGACACCGCAGCTTGTTATTTTTGCAATCATCGCTATTCCCCTCTGTGATATATATTTTTTAGCTTATTGTCTGGGAGCTGAGGTGACTGCTAAGTCAGCCTCTGTCAAACACACGTATACATCTAGTGGCACTTCCCACTTTGTGAAATCACTGGAGAGGCCAGGCTGTTGTGCTATCAAACAACACTGACCCTTTTCTCATCAGGGCTCCAATATCTCTCTTCTTCCTTTCTTTTTTCCTTTTTTTTTGTGCGTGTTCCCCTTTTTCCTTTCCCCAAGGCGGTGTGGCCTTCACGGCCAGTAATTACAGGCTATATCAAAGCTATATATCACCTTATATCTCAGTAGACCTCGGCAGGCACCTTAAGGGACAGCTGATAGCATTGTGGCAGGTTTGTGCATGACCCCTGAAGGAGAAAAGCAGGTTAGGATAGTGCAACTCTCTCCTTTCTAGCATATACTGTACCAATCCAAAGCTGTTCTTGTTCAGCCTAGGATATATATAAGATAATTTCATTTCCTTTCTTAGGATGATCTCTTGTGCTTGTTATTCAAGAACAGTGAAGAACAAAACATGTTTTTGGTGCGTCGGTGCACACCGCGTTGATGTTGAAGGTTAATAGATATCACAGCTTGATGAGGCCCACGAGGATGAAACCAAACTAAATGAAGGCAACTTGTGATCTCGGATGACAGCTGACATTTGACGACGGCTGTGAGGAAAGCAGACACTCCCACTACACTTAGGCTGGCATGCGTGAGACAAATGATTCGCGTTGTCGGATGGAAACATGTGCAGACCGGGGGACAAAAGTGATTAAGGGATAAGAAGTGGGAAGCAGATGGGAGGACCCTTTCTCTGTTGATGATGAGGTTTCCCATACGTGCCGAATTCTCATTATCCTTCACTTTTGACCTTATTTCAGAGCTGAAGGATTTGATGAGATATTTGCTTGAGCAGGAGAGTGGGATTAACTAAGGATCCCCTTCAGCGGGGTATTATGGTTGTCTGTTTTATTGGAAGAAAACACACATTTGGAGGTCCAGAGGAACTGTCTCACTGATGATTTTTCCTCATATTGCAGCCATTGGTATCAACTGATTAACAGTAAAAAATTGATCAGTGCTGCAACATTGACAGTTCAAGCATGGTCGAACTTCGATGGAAGTGGCACCCATTCCTGGGTGACCATAGTGCACCATTGATGGAGACACCATCCAGCAAGTGGAATCCCCCATGTTGGAGGATCACTGCATAACTGTTCACCCACTAGCCCAAGATGTCCAGATCAGTGTGGGGTCTGTGGAGAAAAAAAAAATCATCCATAACCATTTGCACATGCAGAAGTTGTCTGCACGGTGGATTCCCTGGTTGCTCACTGAAGCAGGAACGAGTTACATGCAGGCTTTTTTGGCCATGTACCAAGAAAACCAGGAGGACTTCAACAGACTAATCAGGACCAAACATGGGTCCATCACCATGATCCAGAGACTAAAGCCCAGTCAAAGCAATGGAGGCGTTATGACTCACCACCTCTGCAAAAGGCACATGTCCGATCCTTGGTGTGCAAGGTCATGGTCTTCTGGGACCAGCATGAAGTATTGATGATATATTTCCTGGCAATTGCAAAAAAAACCCACAAACAAACATAAAAATACACCTCTTTGGTCACCCAACAAATGCTCAATGACTTCTCTGATCTCTCAAGGATCTATTGAAGAGCTCAATAGATCACCATGAAACTCATATATAATCTGCCAAACATTTACACAGAAACATCTTTTTTGAGGCTTCAGGAGATGGCTGAGAGATCAGATCAATTTTTGATTTCTCAATGGTCACCCAGAAATCTCCAACTGCGTAAAGGGGCCCTTAATAATAAACGATGCTACATTTCATATTTTGAGTTCCATATCAAACTAGAGATGTAAGAAGTATCAGGAAGTTCATTCAGGTTCTGGTAAAATATTCAATGAAGTTGCATTGTGAGGAATATACTGTATAATAAAGTGTTACTGTACCAACCCAGAGAAAGTAAGGTAATGTCAGATGAAATTGTAGTGCTAGAAATGTGCTGAAGAAAGCAGAAACTCAAGGGCTCTACTGTAAACTTTATGTAGCGCTTTTAAATATACATGCATCCGAAGTGCAAGAAAAAGCTCCCACTAACATTAAAAGTGATTACAGTGCTGAGCAGATGTGAGGGTGATAATGCCGTCGTTCACGCTCGACTCTTAAAACCCGACGACAAGTAGCTGATATTGTTTAAAGTCAAGGTCTGGATAAATATTTAACTAATAAAGCTAAGAAATGTTGGTTTAATTGACACATGAACTCTGAAGTGAAAATGCAAATATGCAGGTGCTGCTTCATATTATATTTTCAGTTAGGCAGATTGGGATTTTAAATATGGGGGCTCTGTACTGTACATTGTTGCACTGAATTATCCACTTACACTTATTTGCTTTACTCGGCCACCAACCCAATGACTAAGCTTATACGCTGATTTTTTTTTAACAGTGCATCGCCTTATATTGAGCTCATATTTCACTTTGAAAGTTTCTATTCGTTTTCTTGCAGCCTCCCTCTGTTTATGCAGGAGTCGTTGGTTTGTCTTGCTTACTCCCTGGTTGGAAGCTGTTTTTCCATGATAGAATTATGTGTTGAGCACCTGACAATTACAGAACAAAAACATGACCGATGAGCGCAGCGGGAGACAACTGCCTGTTGTAATAGCGTGAACAAATAGAGAATGGTGGGAGGTTTCGAAGCCAGCGCTGATATGCAAATGGGTATTAATAAAAGCTCTGACAGAAAGCAAAGATAAAGATTCACTTTTGCCGTTAATGAAACAAGCAAAGTGATTCTGCATTTCTTTGGATTACTGCTGCAATTTAAACCGTTGGTGCACCCTTCCCGCCTGCCCCCGCATAACCCTATTTTCATAAAGAGTTTTTAGATCAAAGAGGTTTATTTCTTCCACTTTCAATTCTTTTTTCCTTCTTTTTTTTTGAGAATCAGATGACATCACCTGACATTCATTATCCTGTCTCATTTTTCAGTTGTCCTGCCTCCAACCCCACTCCAATTGTCTTTGATAAGAACCTGCCGCATTCAATTTTGCCCAATTAGTTGCTATAAATTTCAAGCCGGCAGCCCATTGAGTCAGCCTCGGTCTCCCAGATGTGGCAATGCAAGACTCAGTGGTGATTAGATTAAAAAAAACAAAAAAAAACCCAGCTCATATGGGAAATGTTTAAGAAGATCTCCCCATACGAAACAAATTGCCACCTCTCTGGAGATGCTGATAAAGGGAGGGGATTGACACTGGCCAAGCCAGTGGTTTGAATCTGCCACAACAGTGTGCATTTTTGGGGAGAGGATTCCAAGCCCAATACCCCATGGACTTTATTATACGCCTGCAAGTGCTGCCAGAGTGTCCAAAAGTTTGAGAGTTTTCAGAAATGTTATATCCTCCTCCCCTTCAGACTACCCTCAGGATGCGCGGAACTGAGCATAGGATAGACTTCCGTCAGATTAATAGCTGCCACAGAGGCAGCTCACTAAACAGGGGTTTTTATAATGTGTTAGAAAATCAAAGCAGGAGGCCTCAGTCCATTTGTCGAGTGGGGGAGTCAGTTTCATTGGGATGAGCCTAAACAGTAAAGAAAGGGCTAATTCAGGCAGGAGCAGGTGGTTAGTGAGAGTGCAGGGAGCCGACTGGGCTTTTCCTTCTCTCGATCTGATAGTTACCCTTCCTTGCTCTCCATAGTCTTTTCATCCTTTTTCAGCTTGTACTTCTTTCTCTTGTAATTGGCATTTGGGAGTAGCCAACATAGACATTTGATGTCCACAGCTCCAGCTTTTCCTTTTGGCCTAAAGCACTGAATCGATTTTTTTTCCCAACATACAGGGGAACAACTTTAATTGACCTTTTATTTATTCACTGGGTGTTCTCCATCTCTCCCCCTTTGTTAAATTCAATGTCCTTTGATGCTGATTCATGGCTCATCTTTGGAATTATTCTTCGACTGTCTTGTGACACTTTTATCCTCCCAGTTTAAACACATGATTTGTTTCAGAAGGCCAAATTGTTGAGATCTACAGTATACACAGATTAGCATCCATCCATCCATCCATCCATCCATGCTGTAACCCTTGTCTGGGTGTCTGGGTCATGGGAGCAGCAGACTAAGCACAGAAACCCAGGCTTCCCCAGCTCTTTAGAGAAGATACAATGGCATTTCCAAGCCAGCCAGGAGCCACAGGCTCTCCAGCATTTTCTGGTTCTGCACCGGGGTCATCGCCCAGTGGGCTGTGTCTGACATACTTCACATGGGCGGTGTCCAGCAGGCATCCTTATTAGATGCCCAAACATTTCAGCTATCACCTTTGAACTCTACTCTGAGCTTCTCCTATACTGCTGAGCTCCTCACCGTATCTCTAAGGGTGTGCCCAGCCATTCTATGGAGAAATCTCATTTCAACCGCTTGTATCCGTGATCTCACTCTTTCAGTCTCTATCAAAAGTTCATGGCCGTAGATGAGTATAGGAACCTAGACTGACCTGTGCATCGACGGCTTTGCTCAAGGGCTCAGCACCCTCTTCATCACAACAGACCAGGACAAGGCCTGCATCACTGCAGATGCTGCTCCAATCCATGTATCAGTCTCCTGTGCCATTCTTCCTGAATGGCACAGGAATGAATGAATCAAATGAATCCTTGAACTCCTTCACTCCGGGCAGGACCTCATCCCCAACCCGGAGGGGACAACCAATCCTTTTCTGGCTGAGGACCATGGACTTGGACTTGGTGGTGCTGATTCTCATCCTGGCTGCTTCACACTCAGTAGGAAACTGCCACAGTAAGACCTGTAGGTCATTGCTAGATCGGGCAAACAAGGACTGCATCATCTGTAAAAAGGAGAGACAAGGTCCTCTGTCCACTGAATATGACACCCTCCGTTCCTTGGATGTGCCTAGAAATCCTGTCCATAAATATTATGAACAGGATCAGTGACAAAGTGCAGCCCTGTTGGAGTTCAACGTAATAGTACTTCTTAATAAAAAGTAAGTTGGTCCTATGTTCCATGACCAGGATGAAAACCTATTCCTGAATTTAAGACCTGGTGGTTGGCCGAACCTCAGATTCAGTTTAACAACATAAAAAAAGAAAACTAACGGTGCATTCAGATGGCCACTGTTTGGTCTGGACCAAAGGACCAAACAGTGGCTTCCATGGATAGTTTGGTTCGTTTTATGAAGTCTGAACGCACGTTGGAACTCATGTGTGCACCAAACAAGCGAAGTCTGGTCCCCCTGAAAACAGAGGTCCTGGTTCACTTGCAAATGAAGTCTGCTGTGCTCCGCTTGCAGTGTGAATTCAAACAGACTATCAAGCGGACCAAAGGGCGGAAGTGCCCCTCGGTGTTTGTGTAACCATAGCAACACGTAGTCTGAGAAGAGGAAGTGGCGTTTACCGTAGTACATTTTGGGTAGAAAATAACAATAAAGATAACCGCGCGAATCTGAGAAATCCCTTTACCGGAGAAAGCCAAGGAGAAAAGTTAAAAAAATTTCTCGTTTGTGGCAGACAAACAACCCAGCTGGAGGGAATGGATTTCTGTTTTTGGTCTTGGCCAGTCGATGAGCCTGATTTTTCTTCTTTGCCGAGATTTTTTCTTCCTGGTCAATGGTGGTTTCTGCTGCAGCGCCCCAAACGAGCAGTTGTTGTAACTGCGTGACGTTGTCCAGGCAATTTGGTCCACTGCAGTGTGAATGCAAACCAAACCAAACGAAGGTGTGAAAATTCTCAGCATTCCCCGCCCAGTCGAACCAAGACCCCCGGACTATCCTGGTCTGAATGCAGCCTAAAACATTGCCAGGTAAATAATCTTGCTAAAGGACAATGTTTTTTGTTTTGTTTTTTTGTACAGACCATGGGTCCAGATTTTCAAATATTGAGCTGACATACTTGCCTTTTTATGTTAAATATTTAACTTTTGGGGGGAGATTATCTGATGAATTTTATGATTCCTCATAAATTTGCTATTTTGTTCTTGTAAATTGTAAGCATTTTCTCATACATTTGCACATTTATTTCCTTGTATATTCACTATTTTTCCTTGGTAAAATAACTACTTTTCTCACAAATGTGTAGTTTTTCTCTCTTTTTTGGTAAATTTGCCATTTCATTTCAATTTGCAGCTCTTTTCTAGTAAATGACTACTACTACTACTACTTTATTCATGCAAACCTGAGACTTTTTCCTTCAGATTTTATTTTTCAAAGCCACAAGAAGCCACTGGTTATTGGCAGTAAAGCAGTCTTTGATTCTGGTTCTGGAGCTGCGGCTTGCAGACTGCTCATTTATTAGATGTGTGTGAACCTGCCCGATCCATAGGGACGCTATCCCCAAAACCCAAAGGAGCCACAGCTTCTGTCTCTTTGACTGACCTCACAGGAAAGCCCCAGTGGTCCAATGTCCATTGAGGGGGAACTTTAATAAACATGAATTTAATGTTGTGTAAATTGAGGCTGATTAGAAGAAGCTGATAAGAAATGCCATCAGTTTGAGGGACTGAGCCAATTGTTTGATTGATTTTACACCTACAGTGGGCAAGTGAGGCAAAAAAAAAAGGTGGTTTGTTAAGCGCAGTGTGATTCAAGTTTTACGTTGTAAAGAGTGTACGCATTGTGCAGTATCATGTTTTCTCACAGTATCAACAAAGAGTTTTAGCAGTGTCAAATTCACTCACCACACCTTTATGGCTAAAGATCCCTGGCAAAAATAGTGTTTCACTTTTTTCCCTCACCAAAAAAAAAATCAGTCATAGTTATGCAGCAGTATCATGATTGTAACCAGTTTGGTTAAGTAAGCAGACAATTTATCTTATAAGAGCAAAAGCAAACGGCTCACTGTGGGTAGTCATATAAACAGGGTTGTAATGCAACTATATAAACAACCTAAACAAACAGTAATTTGGCAGGAGTGGGCACACTGTCACACATAAAACTAATCATACCTAATCATATCCTGTCTTCACCAAAGGAAAACAAAGGCGAACCTTATAATGATGTCAAACGTAATTCATCTGATTTTTACATAGTCACCTGAGGACTACTGAGCTGCCTAATAAAACTTTGACTGTAGCGCAAATGCAGCAGAACTTCCCCTGCCTTTGGTGCCACGTGCGCTCCCACTGATGCTTTTTACATGTCGTTTTTGACAGAACTGCATAAGATGCATGAAACCAGCAAAATGACTGGTCAGGAAGATGACGATTAATCTCTGCATCCCCTTGTTTTTACATCCTACTTCATCTAACCCTTGGTGCATTCATAAGGATAACAATTGCCTTAAGAAATGCCCTGCACACACACGATGCAGTGCTATTTATCATGACTGCACTGTACTGCTCTTCTTAAAAGTAACACCTTTTGGCTGTAAAATGATTCTTTCAGAAATATTGAGCTTTAGCTGGCGGTTTAACTGATCCTGGACTCTTTGATGAAGCTTTGATGAGCCAATCTTGGTTTTGACTTTGCTGGATTAATAACATTTAAATAAATGCCATTCAACCAATTTCCTAACTAATTTAGGTTCACTGTAACCAATTGTGTGAAGTACCTCTCTCTATTAAAGTGCATATTTTGGCATGCAGTAACCTTCAGTATTAGTTTTTGTTTCCTAGTGATGTTTGCCTGTCATTGAATGTGTGTTTTGTAGCTTTTGATGATTTTTGTTTTGCTAAGAATTAATTTTACTTTGGTCTCTTAATAAGAGGGGCACAGCTCTTTTATACTGCAGTGCAGCTCTCTGCTTTTATCATGTTTATTTAAACACATGTCCATATGAATGTTTGTCAGCTGTGTTAGATGCCTTTTCACCTTACGTGGAAATTTATTTTTGAGACTTTAGCGTGCATTGAGGTATTCTGCGCCCACTAAAATTATTATGACTCAAGCTATGTGCCTTGGAAAGCTTCCACCCCTAGTTCATCCCAGCAATACTGTACAAGTCACTTTGTAGCTACTTTAATCTGGCTATTTTATGGACTCTCTGGCCTCTCAATTACTCAAGCCCTGCAACTAATATGTAAAAATACATTGCATGTTCCTAACCTGTGAATACAACCATATATACCATGTCACAGATGGTGACTTTCACTGTGCACTTAAATACTTATACAGAGGTGGGAGGAGAATGTACTAAAAATAGCACTGCCGTGCCTGACTCTGCTTCTCATGTCCATGTGTTACCTTTTTGTCACTGCCGTCTGCGTTTACTTTCACCTCCTTGTTTGCAAGTTACTTCTGGTTTGATGAGTAATCTTCTTTAGGCAATAGATGCAGTTAGCGTAAATGTTGTGGTGAGGGCTAGGAAAAGGTTAGGGTCTGTTTTACACACATTGCAATCGTAACCCTTCCACCATATCACATTGTGTCACTATTTACATGGCCACAAGTTGTTGCTTAATTTCAAAACATACATGTATGGGGCTTGAAAGTTTGTGAACCGTTTAGAATTTTCTGCATTTCTGCATAAATATGACCCAAAATATCATCAGATTTTCACACAAGTCCTAAAAGTAGATAAAGAGAACCAGTTAAATAAATGAGAAACAATAACTTTTTCTTTTATTTATTGAGGAAAATGATCCAATATTACACTTCTGTTTTCCCTAAACAGTACATTTACACCCTACATTTGTATGTTTGTTCCATGAGGATGTATTACATTATTACCAATAGTCTGTTGTCTTCATTTCATAGCCTTTCTTTTGGTTGCACTGCTTCCAGCAGTGTATGTGTATATTAGAGTTGTTGTCCAATCATATTTGAGCCATCACGTTTTGTCAGGGTCAAAGAAATCTGCCTTGGGCCTTCAGGAATGAAGCTTGCAGGCATCTGTACCTTGGAAATGAGTGGTATTGAGGCTTTTGCTTTAGCCAATCAGATTTCAAGTTTGCTATGCTGGGCTAGATTTCCATTTCCTTTGATTGGATGGTTGTAGTACATGTTTATTTTAACTTTATTGAAGAAAAGACATGTACAGGTAGGACCCCTGACATCTTATGAACACCAATCAAACCAATTATATTAGATCTGTATGGGTAGGACATCACTGAAGATCCAGCTGTGAAATACATGGCCCACCACTGATTCTTACTGCCCAATCCTATCCATTGCCCTAACCGTAGCCATCTAAAATATTAATTTAATGCATGAAATAAGAATGTAACCTGGAAGCTAGTCTTGAACAAGAAGGTGAACATAAACACAGATAGCAGTGACTCAAAGTGAAGACATAAACTCGAGGGTGAGAGCACATTGACCGGAGTGGTGGCTCAGTTGGTAGAGCGTCTGCCCCACACCCGGGAGGCAGGGGTTCAAATCCCGGCTGGGTCATGCTGAAGACCATATAAAAGCGGAACTTCCTGCCGTCCAGCTTGGTGCACAGCAATAATGGAATGGAGGAGGGAAATCTGTGGCGGCACCTTGCATGGCAGCGGCCCTCTGATTCTACACATGGGGTGTGTGTGATTAACACTGCAGATAGGAAAAACACAATTTCGTTCTACTGTACATGTTTGGTTGAATGAGAATAAAGGGTGATTTAATTTAACATTTTTGTAGTGCAATCCTGCCTCCTTAAGTGGATTACAGTGCTTTTGAAAAGGTAAACAGCATCATCAAGATGTTAAATAGGAGCATATTCTAAGTTGACACACTGTACAACCATCTGTTACTTATTAATTTGAAAACCTGCTGGTAGAAATGACTATATAGGGCTCCTCGAGTGCGACTGGCTTCAGGTGTGCTGGCAATGGAGTAGGTGTGTGCGTTGCTGGCTCCTGCTATATTTTTTTTCAGTCTTACTTTTTAAACCCTACTTTGCTGTAAGCTGTCAACGTTTTGGACGTTTAATACGTGCGGAATCTGTTTTGAGTTGATAAATATGTCCAAAACAAGAAAGCAGACTGAAAAGGAGGCAGCAGTGAACAATACTAACACCAGCTTAGCTGAGGATGCTAATATAAGCCTTAACCCTGCACTTGTTGCCTTGCTTGAGCAACACAGAATGTCCATAGCTGCTGACTTTAAAGCTTCATTTGATCTTATTAATGGCAAGCTGGACAAGATTCAAGTAGATGTGGCTAACCAGGAGCAACGCATTGGCGACCTTGAAAGCAACGCGGAGGACGTCAGCCAGCGCCTAGCAGCGCTTGAAGCTACATGTGAGTCAATACAGGAGGAGAACAAGCTTTTGAAAAACAAACTTTCTGACCTGGACGGAAGAAGCAGGAGGCTGAATATTCGTCTGGTGGGTCTGCCGGAGTCCTTTGATGTGGGTCCACAGCCATCTGAATTTTTTTCTCGGCTGTTGGTGGACGTCTTTGGCACACAAACTTTGCCATCTCCCCCAGAGCTGGATAGAGCCTACCGCAGCCTCACGCTCAAGCCGGGTCCGAACGGGAAGCCGCGCGCTGTCATTATTTGTTTCCACCGGTTTCAGACCAAAGACTTGGTGATGAGAGAAGTGCGGAGATGCCGTGGGACTTTGGAATATCGTGGACATAAACTTCAGTTCTACGAGGATTATAACGCCGACGTTCAGAAGCAACAAGCCGAATATAAGGAGGTTATGTCCGAGTTGTACAAGAGAGGTTTTCGTCCTTCTCTTCTCTTCCCCGCCAGCCTCCGGATAACTCTTCCAGATGGCAAAAACCAGTGGCTGGCGTCCGTCTCGGAGGCCACCCGCTTCATGCAAACCATGGAGAGAAATCAGCGATTTTCGCCCTGAACTGAACATTCCTGGGTTGACCAACTACTACACTGGACTACTTGATTACTACTTCATTAAAGCTGCACTGACTGGACATTGATGCATTTTTAGATGTTCAAAAACAAGTTAAAATTGGCTCCCTATACGTTGTTGTTTACTTAATTTTTATTATTTTTTTTTTTAGGGTAAAATGTTCATACTATGCAGGATTGAAGCCAGTTGTATGGGAGTATTTTGTTAGGATGAGAATAGAGCAGGAGATGGAGCAGTTGCTGTTCTTTGCAACTGGCTGGAGTGTTGTTATAGGTTTGGTTGTTTGATTACCTCCGCCAGGCTGCAGGCCAGGAGGTTATGTTTTTACCGGGGTTTGTCTGTTTGTCTGTCTGTTGGTTAGTAAGATAACTCAAAAAGTTTTGGACGGATTTCGATGAAACTTTCAGGCGTTGTTGGAAATGGTACAAGGAAGAACTGATTAAATTTTGGGGATGATCCGGATCACCGTCTGGATACAGGAATTTTTTAAAGGATTCTTTAACATTGTGAGATACGGCCATTTTCAACATGTGTGCAGGCACAATGGAGGGCGCTGGTCGACATATCTGACAAACACAAACTCCGCGTTCTTCAAAGTTTTTGGCTCAAAAGCACGCGGAAAACAGTGGTGGGCAGGGCCCGGCAGCGTGCCTGTGTTTGCGCTACGCTGCAAAAGCTGAGACGGGCAGCTGTCCGGCGCCGGATTATTTGGCAGAAATTCCCCGGGCAGCCATAGTGGCTGCGCAAAAACAAGCTCTCTGCCGGGGAAGCTTCCAAATCCTCTTTTGCCACGGAGCGCAACCCCAGTAAAACCCACGGCAACCTGTCTACCCAATTTGCATCCGTCAATGAACCCCTGAGTGCTGCTTTCAGTGATCTATGAAAACGCTTGCATAACCCATTGGCCTGTGGGTTGTACGCGGTTGTGCGATGAATTGCAACGCCCGCAGCCTGGGAGTTTGCAGATGGAGGAGATGGACACAACACCAACACTTGAGTTTATTACCTCCGCCAAGGAGGTAATGCTTTTACTACTGAACCACTAATCCTATCATTGTGAATCCAATTGCTGGTCATATGTTTTCATGGTCAAGGAATCTGAAAACGTACACACAAACACTGTATGGGGGGGAACTGTGGCGCTTGGCGGAGGTCTGCGCTCTCCGTGTGCTTTTCTAGTTTTTGTTTGATTTTTTTGTTAGTGATTTATTAACACCCCCCTCAATCCCATCCCCCCCTTTTTTTTTTTTTTTTACCCGTACCTCACCCCATTCTTTTTTGGGCTACACAACACAATATATACATTTTACTCTTTGAATGAATAGTAATCTTACTTTGGTAAGCTGGAATGTGAAGGGGTTGAACCATCCAATTGAATGAAAGAGAGTCATGTCACGTCTAAAGCAATTTAAGCCTGGGGTACTGTTTTTGCAGGAAACCCATTTGCAGGATTCCGACCACTTGCGCTTGTCAAAATGTTGGTCAGGACAATTTTTTCATTCAAATTTTAAAGCTAAGGCCAGGGGCGCTGCTATTCTTATTGATCGAAATATCCCATTTATTCCCTCTAATGTTGTATTAGATAAAAATGGACGATTTGTAATAGTATCAGGTAAACTTGGCAATAAACATGTCACCTTGGCTAATCTGTATGCACCGAATTTTGATGATGTACACTTTTTTCGCAACCTTTTTTCGCAGCTTCTAGATTTAAATACTCATTCTCTAATTCTTGGGGGTGACTTTAATTTGTATATGGATCTGATCTTAGACCGCTCATCCTCAAAACCTGCTAGTCTTAATAAATCTGCAACTTATGTTGTCTTTTCTTGAGGAATATAGCCTTACAGACCCTTGGCATTTTTTACATCCTAACGGCAGGGACTATTCTTTATTTCTGTCACGTACACCATACTTATACCAGAATAGATTATTTTTTTGTTGACAATTTATTAATTAATAACCTTAGCTCTTGCAGTTATGATAGCATCTCGGTTTCTGATCATGCCCCTCTTGTACTTAAAATGATCCTCCATGGATGTGACTCCATGAGAAAGCATTGGAGACTAGATCCATTATTACTTACAGATGAAAAATTGGTTGCGAATATTTCTTCTAAAATTAATTTTTTTTGAAAGAAAATAAAACTCCTGGTATGCCAAACAAAACGATATGGGAGGCCATGAAGGCATTTCTTAGGGGGGAATTTATCTCATTGGCAGCATTTAAAAGACGATCCGCAATACAGGAACAGAAGGCTATTTTAGATCAAATCTTGGACATTGACAGACAATATGCTCAATCTCCATCACCCGCTCTGTACAAGGAATGTATGACATTACAAACTAAACTTAATTTACTTTCCACTCAACAAATTGAAGGTTGTTTAATAAGGAACAAGAGTGAATTTTATGAACATGGCGAAAAAACCGGTAAACTTTTAGCTAATCAACTGCGTGGTATTAGAGCTAAGCAAATTATTACTGGAGTTAGGACAGATAAAGGAGAGGTGACATCTGATCAA
Organism: Pholidichthys leucotaenia; assembly: GCA_020510985.1. Taxonomy (NCBI): domain Eukaryota; kingdom Metazoa; phylum Chordata; class Actinopteri; order Cichliformes; family Pholidichthyidae; genus Pholidichthys; species Pholidichthys leucotaenia. Next base: position 183,559,469 of record CM035836.1, on the reverse strand, counting down.
CAAGTGATTAATGATATTTTCAGGTCATTTTATTCCAAATTATATACCTCAGAATATACAACAAACTTAAAGGATTTGCTAAATTTTTTTGATTCTATTGATATCCCTTCGATTTCCTCAGAATCTCGGCAAATTCTAGAAGCTCCCATCACAAAAGAAGAAATTCAGCTGGCAATATCATCCATGCAGTCAGGAAAATCTCCAGGACCTGATGGGTTTTCTGCTGATTTTTTCAAAAAATTCTCTGACGACCTCGCCCCTTTCCTTTGTCAAGTTTTTACAGAGTCGCTTGACTCCGGTACACTTCCTCCTTCATGTTATCAGGCCTGTATCACTGTGTTGCTTAAAAAAGACAAGGATCCTGTTGATTGTGCTTCTTACAGGCCTATTTCCTTGTTAAATACCGATGTTAAAATTTTGTCAAAGTTGTTAGCTTTAAGGTTGGAAAAGATTCTTCCTTTTATAATTTCACAAAACCACACCGGTTTCATTAAAAATCGCCATTCTTTTTTTAACTTGCGGCGGTTGTTTAATATTATTTATACTCCTCACCACAACATACCTGAATGTCTTATTAGTTTGGACGCTGAAAAGACATTCGATAGGGTTGAGTGGGAGTATTTGCTTTTTACTTTGGAGAGGTTCGGTTTTGGTTCTTCCTTCTGTTCCTAGATTAAACTTCTCTATGCTAGTCCTTTAGCTTCAGTGTTAACTAATTGTCGCTATTCTGACTATTTTAGACTTTACCGTGGTACGAGGCAAGGCTGTCCTTTGAGCCCGTTGCTCTTTGCCTTGGCAATTGAACCGTTAGCTATTACAATCCGTGGGAGCCAGGACTTTCTAGGCATTTGTAGGGGTGGCATCGAGCATAGGGTTTCACTCTATGCCGATGATCTTTTACTATTTCTCTCCAACCCACTTACTTCATTACCTGCTATACTCAACATTTTGGATAGTTTTAGTAGGTTTTCTGGTTATAAAATTAATTTTAATAAGAGTGAATTGTTTCCGATTAATGAAAAGATTCGAGTTCAGGATCTTAAAAATTTTCCTTTCAAGGTTGTTATTGATCATTTTAATTATCTTGGGATATGTGTTACTAAACAACTTAATTACTTGTTTAAAAATAATTTTCTCCCCTTATTTGACCAGTGCAAGCTAATACTTTCCAAATGGTCCCCATTATCCTTGTCCTTATTTGGCAGAATCAATTCTGTAAAAATGATGTTACTTCCAAAGTTTTTATATTTGTTTCAATGTCTCCCCATTTTTATTCCTAAATCCTTTTTTAAGTCTTTGGACTCTCTGATTACCTCATTTATTTGGAATGGTAAACATCCGAGATTGAGGAAAGTTTTTCTTCAAAGACCCAAATCAGTGGGTGGCATGGCTCTGCCTAAATTTCAATATTACTAGTGGGCAGCAAATATCAGGTGCAGGTTATATTGGAAACATTTCTGTCTGGAACCCAAATCACCCATTTGGATCCTTATGGAGTCACATGTGGACAATCAAACCTCCCTACCGGCAATTTTAGGTTCACCACTTCCCCTTGTTTTGTCTACACCGGGTAATAAAGTAGTTCAGAATCAGAATCAGAATCAGAATGAGATTTATTGCCATTGTTCATGTAGTACACAAACTAGGAATTTGTCTCGGTGCAATGCTGCAACATTAAACATGGAGTAGCACTAAAGATAAAAAATAAAAACTATGCATGCAATAAATGTAGAATATGAATGAGTAATACTAATCTATGCAATTATTAAATGTATTAACAAGCAGCAGATATTGTGGAGTTCCACATAGTGCAGACGGTAGTGCAAAAGAAAACAGTGATAATTATCATGAGTCCGGTTGAGCTGCTGTACGTAGTGCATGAGAGCCTAATAAGTCACTTAGTGTTCAGCAGTCTGATGGCAGAGGGGAAGAAGCTGTTCATGTAGCGGGAGGTTTTAGTCTGAATGGACCGAAGTCTTCTACCTGAGGGGAGGGGAGCAAACAGTGCGTGTCCAGGGTGTGAAGGGTCGGCTATGATCCGACCTGCACGCCTCCGGGTCCTGGAGATGTACAGGTCCTGGAGGGATGAGAGCTTGCAGCCGATCACCTTCTCAGCAGCGCGCACAACGCGCTGCAGTCTTAGTCTGTCCCTGGCAGTGGCTCCTGCGTACCACACGGTGATGGAGGTGGTGAGGATGGACTCGATGATGGCCGTGTAGAACTGCACCAACATCTTGGTGGGTAGCTTGAGCTTCCTCAGCTGCCGCAGGAAGAACATCCTCTGCTGGGCCTTTTTGATGAGGGAGCTGATAGTCGGCTCCCACTTGAGGTCCCGGGTGATGGTGGTGCCCAGGAAGCGGAAGGAATTTGCAGTGGTGATGGGAGAGTCTGTGAGGGTAAGGGAGGGCAGAGGGGCTGTGACTTTTCTGAAGTCCACGATCATCTCCACTGTCTTCAGAGCGTTCAGCTGCAGGTTGTTGTGGCTGCACCAGGACGCCAGCTGGGCCACCTCTCTCCTGTAGGCAGACTCGTCGCCGTTGGAGATGAGCCCGATGAGGGTGGTGTCGTCCGCAAACTTGATCAGCTTGACAGACTGGTGGCTGGAGGTGCAGGAGTTGGTGTACAGGGGGAAGAGCAGGTGGGAAAGTACACAGCCCTGGGGTGATCCGGTGCTGATGCTAACATTCGTCAGTCTCTTAGAATTTGGTCTCAATTCAGGAAAAATTTCGGTCTTCAGTTTTTCTCTATTAGAAGTCCAATTGCCGCAAATCATTTATTTACCCCATCAACTATTGGTAGTGCATTTCATATATGGCACAGAAAAGGTTTAAAATCTTTTGCGGATTTATATTTTGATGGACAATTTGCAAGTTTTTCTCAACTTTACACTAAATTCGACATCACTTCTACACATTTTTTCCACTTCCTCCAGGTCAGACATTATGTGCAAACCATGACAAAACAATTCCCTCAAAAACCTTCTGATAATCCTCTAGATGATTTTTTATTAGTTAAACCAACTTCTAAGGGGGTAATATCAGTTTTATATAATTTAATTTCAAATTTACAGTCTTCTTCTCTTGCCACTATTAAATTGAATTGGGAGCAAGATCTTAATTTTACTTTTACTGATGAACTGTGGGACTCTATTCTTGGCCAGGTTCACACTGCATCAATGTGTGCTCGTCACGCTCTTATTCAATTTAAGATCGTACACCGGGTGCATCTGTCCAAAGTTAAGTTAGCACGTATTTACTCGGATATAGACCCAACTTGTTAAAAGTGTGGTAGCGCTCCTGGCACTTTGCTTCACATGTATTGGTCCTGCCCTGCATTGATGAATTTTTGGCATTCTGTTTTTATCACTATCTCTGAAGTCCTGCAATATCAAATTAAACCTGATCCATTATGCGCCATTTTTGGTGTGGCTCCAGAACTTGTCTTGCCAAATTCCAAATTAAAAGTATTCAAATTTTCATCATTATTGGCCAGACGTGCTGTATTACTGAAGTGGAAAGACTCTTCGCCCCCTTCACATTTACAGTGAATAAAAGATATAATGTCCTGTTTGGATTTAGAAAAAAAAAAATCAGATATGCAGTTCGTGGCTCTGAAAACAAATTCTATAAATTATGGCGCCCGTTTCTTGATTTCTTTGAAAGACCCACGATTATAGTTTCTGAGTAGCTCATATCCCCTTTACCCCACCCCCACCTCACACACAATTTTTATTTTTTTTTATTTTTTTTTTGTATTTTTATTATTATTATTGTTTATTTAAAGGTTTTTGTGTTTTGAAGCATCCACATGTGTTAGTTTTAAATTCTAGTTTTGCACTGTTTGGTTAAAACAAAAATGAAAATTTCCAATACTTTGTATTGTATTGATACTTCAATTAATAATAATAAAAAGACCTTTGAAAGAAAAAGAAATGGCTATATAGGGCATTGTCTGACTCTGAGTCCTGTTTTCCCCTTCTTAACTCCCCTCTTCAAATACTACCTTTTTTTTTTCATTGTGTTTCCTTTATCTTTCCATCATTTTTTCCCCAGGCTTAGAGGAAAGACATGAATGAGTCTCCCTAATCAAAATTCTCCCGCTTCTGTACAGGGACAGGGAAAACAGGATCTAAATTCACGACACAAGCCCCCTAACCTTGGCAAGGCAAATTCAAGGGAGTGAGACGAGGAGCTGTTTCTTTCACCTTGTTTGCTTTGGAACTCTGTGACGGCTTGATGCGGTTAGCACCTTAAAATGGACCTGCTTTATTAGGCTGGGCTTATCCTCGCTCAGGTACTGCTCTCATTGGCTTTCACCACTCCATTCTGCAAAAGGATAGTTCCAAATTTTGTAAGATATTCTGTATGTGTTATAAGGGGTTATATGGGAAATGAAAAGGGGAGTGTAGACATTTTTGAATCCTGTTTCGGCTATTGTCTACAACAAATGTCAAAGCAGGTTTTTTTTTTTACCATATTGATACATCTTGGTTGAAAACAAATCTTTGTACTGTGACAACCTTTAAACTGAAATCGCTACAAAATAATGCAATTATTCCTCTTTTTCATCACTTGAAGCTGGATCCATACGCGTAATTCAAATAAAGTGGATAGCAAAGTGTATCTGTCTTTTATCAATGACATTCCTGTGATGAATGTTTAATATTACAGTTGCATAATTCACTTTGATCTACCTCAGTCTGCTTAGCATATGTGTAGCCTGTACTGTAGACTTGCTATATGTTTATAGATAAGTACACAGCATTTGGTCATAATAGACTTTGCATGACTTTGAGTTCATTTAGAGCTAAAACAATTTTAATCTAATTTGACATTCATTTTTTAAGTGAATAAAATGATTAAAGATGATTGCTCTGATAAGGACGAGGAGTAATATTACTTTAACACTAAATTAATTAACCATTTACCAGAGGTGATGTCCTCATTTATTGCTTTCCTGTGACATTTCTCACCTTTAGATGAGATTGTAACTCTTATTTATGACTTTTTTTCTACGTGTGTATAAAATTCATGGAACTACAAGTCTCACTCCAGCTGTGGATTCATCAATTTTTTAACATAACTTTTTCACTCTTTTCATCAACTTTATTTCCTTCTTGTGACATATTTCCTTCACTTAAGTGTTGCACACTAAGATTAAGTTTAATGCAAATGCTGACCATATACTAAATAAATTTATGAATTACTGTTTTTATATAGTTTTTCTTTCTAATTAAACAGACTTAAATCTTTATTGACATGGCCTTGGCTACTACTTTGAGCTTTGAGCAGTTTTAGAAATTAGACCATGATAGTGCAGGACACTGGGCACATAGCAACCCCTCCTTGGAGGTGACTGTCTATCTGCCTTCCCTTTTTTCACATATGATACCTTTTGCCTTTAATTACCCAGTTTCATGGTCAGTCGGGCTAGGATTACGGTGCTGGTTTTATGATTTTTCAGGCCCAAAAAGCCTTAATTTGTGGCATCTTTTCTATAAAGTTGCAATGAATGTTGCATTGTTGTAGAGAGGTTTTTTTTGCACTGAAAGTCGTGGGAGAAAGTACAATTTTAAAGCAGTTGCTTTTTTCCATAGTTTCCTGTGATGCTATTGTATGTAACACCACAAGAAAAGCACATGATTGCCATAAATTTCCTATTAAACAGTCATTTATTTGTAAATTAGGCAGAAACTTCTAATATACAGAAAAACTCTTGTGCAACAGCAAATGTAGAATTTTGCACAAATGCATGAGAAGAGCTCAGTAAATCTGTCATAAAAACATTATACTCTTGCTGACAACTTAAATAAAAAAAGATGAATAAAAGAATTAGCGGTTACAACAACTAAATTCAATTGAATGCATGTGAGAGCAGTGGTCCCCAACCACTGGGCTACAGAGAAAAAATAATTTATTCTGTTCCCCTGTACATTGACGATTGAAGTCTGTGTTTTATTTTGAAATTCTCTCTCTGCTCCTGCCTGACTTTCTCCCTGTCACATCTTTTTTCACATCTTGGCACATACACACCTGTCTCATCAGATGCTTGAAAATTAAAACCACAAGTAATATTTTCTTTCCAAAGAGTTTGAGTCTTATCGAGAGGAGCGGCTCCTTGGGAGTTAGTCGGCGGGGCATGCATGGCTCCAGGTCAGGACCGGAGGCTCACGGTCTTGGGGTTGCCCCAAGTAGGTGTGCTGGGCTTGGCCTTTGGGCAGGAGCGACCGACTCTTTGGTGCATGTGGTCAGCACAGAAATGTTGGGGAAAGCTTGCGGGCAAGTATTTTTTATATGAATTATTAAAATATTATCATACAGTGGGGAAAGTAAGTATGGAACACCTCAAGATTTTTCTCATTAAACATATTTCTGATGGAGCCATTGACCTGATATTTTCACCAGATATCAATAACAACCCAAGTAATCCATACATACAAAGAAATCAAGGAAACTGTGGAATGACACAGGGAATAAGTATTGAACACACGAAGAAAAAAGAGGTGCAAAAAGGCTTAGCAAGCCAATAAACCAGCTGAAATCCTTCAGAATTTAGGAAGCCTTTCCATCCCCCATCAGTGCAAATTAATTTCAGCTGGTTAAGTCCTAACTGATAGCCTTTAAAAAGGTCTGTGAATATGAGATTGTTACACCACAAAGAACTCATGATGGGTAGACGCAAAGAGCTCTCTCTAGACCTTTGCAATTTCATTGTTGTAAAACATAGTAATGATGGTGTTGGTTACAGGTGCATTTCTAAACTGCTGAATGTTCCGGTGAGCACTGTTGGAGCCATCATTCGGAAGTGGAAAGAGCATAATTTTACCATAAACCAGCCGCAGCCAGGAGCTCCTCACAAGATTTCTGATAGAGGAGTCAAACGAATTATCAGAAGAGTTGTCCAAGAGCCAAAGACCACTTGTGGAGAGCTCCAGAAAGACCTGGGGCCTCATGTACAAAGACTTGCGTGGATTTCCTACTGAAAGATGACATGTTTAAATCAAGAAAATGCCGTAAGCAAAAAAAAAAAAAAAATCAAAAAAAAATCCAAATGTATGAAACTGTCTGTATGCAGGAATCCAAGCACATTTCCTTTGTACATGCCGGACTGCTTGAAATTGAACCCACATAAGGAAATACCGGACTCCTCCCTTGACACGCCTCCATTTTATTATGCAACTAGAAAAGCACTCGGAGAGCGCAGACCTCCGCCAAGTGCCACAATTCCCCCCATACAGTGTTTGTGTGTACGTTTTCAGATTCCTTGAGCATGTAAACATATGACTAGCAATTGGATTCACAATGATTATTTGTTTATTTGACAGGGACAGTGCAATAAACACACAATTAATCAATGACAATCAATGTGATAGTGATAGGATTAGTGGTTCAGTAGTAAAAGCATTGCCTCCTTGGCGGAGGTAATAAACTGAATTGTTGCTGTTGTGTCCATCTCCTCCACTGACGGATGCAAATTGGGTAGACAGGTTGCCGTGGGTTTTATATTATATTATTTTGGGGTTGCGCTCCGCGGCAAACGAGAATTTAGAAGCTTCGCCGGCAGAGAGCTCGTTTTTGCGCAGCGCCTATGGCTGGCCGGTGAATTTCTGCCAAATGCGCAGCTCCTATGGCTGGCCGGGGAATTTCTGCCAAAGAATCCGTCGGCGGACAGCTGGCCGTGTGAGGTTTTGCAGTTGCGCGCAAACACAGGCACGCTGGCGGGCCCAGGCCAGCAGTGTTTTCCGCGTGCTTTTGTGCCTAAAACGTTGAAGAACGCGGAGTTTGTGTTGCAGACACAACGACCAGCGCCCTCCATTGCGCCTGCGCACATGTTGAAAATGGCCCTATGTCACAGTGTTGAAAAATGCTTTAAAAAATTCCTGTATTTCCAACAACGCCTGAAAGTTTCATGGAAATCCGTCCAAGACTTTTTGAGTTATCTTGCTAACCAACAGACAGACAGACAGACAGACAAACACACAGACAAACCCCGGCAAAAACATAACCTCCTCCTGGCCTTTTCGGCCTGGCGGAGGTAATTAGATGCAAATAGGTATGCAAATAGATAAATACAAGCCCAGCACATTTGATTCTCCTGTATCCACAATCAAAAATAATGGATTTAATGGAATTTCATGGAACGTGAGTTGGAGGTGCTTCTGAATGAGGCAGAGGAACGTAAAAACATTTTGTTTGACACGCTGTCCTCCGGCATTAGTACTGGATACAGGTAATTCAATAGTCTGCTCACAACCTTATAAGATGAGTTTATTGTTTCATTTATTCAGACAGGGATAAGGAGAAGTTTATTTAACTTTGACATATTTAGACTGACGTCTGTGGTCGTCCTCAGAAGTGTCAGCTGATCACTGTAATTTGGAGCGTGTATAGCTCAGTGGTTAAAGTGCCAGATTTCAAAGTGAAAGGTTGCAGGTACGAGACCAGCTGTGATCCCTTTTAGGGACCACAGTGGAAATAAGTGTGCACACTTTCTTGTGCCAACCCATTGTTACCTCCTCCAGGCCGCAGGCCAGGAGGTTATGTTTTTGCCGGGATTTGTCTGTTTGTCTGTCTGTTGGTTAGCAAGATAACTCAAAAAGTTTTGGACGGATTTCGATGAAACTTTCAGGCGTTGTTGGAAATGGTACAAGGAAGAACTGATTAAATTTTGGCAATGATCTGGATCACCGTCTGGATCCAGGAATTTTTTAAAGGATTCTTTAACATTGTGAGATACGGCCATTTTCAACATGTGTGCAGGCGCAATGGAGGGCGCTGGTCGTCGTGTCTGACGAACACGAACTCCGCGTTCTTCAAAGTTTTAGGCACAAAAGCACACGGAAAACTGTGGTGGGCAGGGCCCGGCAGCGTGCCTGTGTTTGTGCTACACTGCAAAAGCTGAGACGGGCAGCTGTCCGGTGCAGGATTATTTGGCAGAAATTCCCCGGGCAGCCATAGGGTCTGCGCAAAAACAAGCTCTCTGCCGGGGAAGCTTCCAAATCCTCTTTTGCCGCGGAGCGCAACCCCAATAAAACCCACGGCAACCTGTCTACCCAATTTGCATCCGTCAATGAACCCCTGAGTGCTGCTTTCAGTGATCTATGAAAATGCTTTCATAACCCATTGGCCTGTGGGCTGTACACGGTTGTGCGATGAATTGCAACGCCTGCAGCCTGGGAGTTTGGAGATGGAGGAGATGGACACAACAGCAACACTTGAGTTTATTACCTCCGCCAAGGAGGTAATGCTTTTATTACTGAACCACTAATCCTATCACTGTGAATCCAATTGCTAGTCATATGTTTTCATGGTCAAGGAATCTGAAAACGTACACACAGACACTGTATGGAGGGAACTGTGGCGCTTGGCGGAGGTCTGCGCTCTCCGAGTGCTTTTCTAGTTTTTAGATGTATGTTGTATCTTTTATACAATGTTATTTTAAACGATGAATGAATCAATCAATTTGTGACCAGCCAGGTTGATCAGCTGGTTGAATAAAGGAAAACAGTCACAAAACAGAACACAATATGAACCTATTTAGTAGGCAGCCAAGGTCACCTGCCAGTTGAAAGCAGATCGTATTAGACTCGGCAAGTACATATTTTATGTCCAAAATGGAAATCTCATTCTTTATAGTTATTTACAACTTACATGGATTACACACACACTACTGTAAATGAATGAAGTACGCCGTGGAGCGCATGAGACTGTTGCATTTCAAACTTTACGCATGTGTTTATTGACATAACTACTGTACACACAGAGGCAGTTGGGGGCTTGGTAGAATGCTGTTAAACTGTAGTTTAATCAGCCAAAAACAAATAGTCACTCAAATCACTAAGTTGTAATGAAGCCTTGAAGACAGGATATTTGCGGGCGCACAGGCGCGTTCCATAAGGACTGCCCGTGGAAACCTAAATCGGCTAACAAGCCAGTCATCATCCTGAGCCAGAAAATCTTCCTTCGATCCATCCATCCATCTTCTTCCATTTAATCCTTTTCGGGTCATGGGGGGGCTGGAGCCTATCCCAGCATCTATAGGCGAGAGGCAGGGTACACCCTGGACAGATCGCCAGTCCATCGCAGGGCTAACACAGAGGGACAGACAACCATTCACTCTCACAGTCATGCCTAAGGACAATTTAGAATCCCCAGTTTTGATGCCAATTAACCTAACGTGCATTCTGTCTCTAAAATACCCTTTCTCTTCTCACTGCGCAATTTCCAATATCCTCTAATCCTCTGTTGTTAGAGGCATTTTCTGCACTTCTTTGCGCTTGCTTTTATATCCACTTATCTAATTGCACACACTTGGATGTTTGTTCATCATGTGTCTCAGGTGTGTACAGTCATTTTCATGTCATTATTAGTCTCCCAACATCACCTCTAAGTGTCGCCAACGGACCAATAACAGCAGAAACGTATGTACGCCAGCCATGAAGTTGGCGTGGGGCTGCGCATATTTCCATGGTCATTTCATTCTTGATACATCTGAAATTTTCCGTGGATAAGGACATACGCTATGTTTTTGTGCATAAGTACCATTTGTACACGAGGCCCCTGGAGTTAGCAGGTACTGCTTTTTCAAAGAAAACAATAAGTAATACACTCAAATGGTGTGGGCTCTATGCCCTCACCTTGCAAGACTCCATTGCTGAAGCAAAAGCATGTTGTTGTATGATTTGCTCTGCCTGCCTGATTCTCCACAGCTGCGCGCACACCTGCTCTCCCTCATCATCGGAGCTATTTAAGCTGTGCTAGTCGTCTTACTCCTTGGTCTGATGAGACCGGCACACGTCTTTGTCTTCCTCTAGAGTCTCCCTTCTCGTCATCTACGTTCTTCAGAGAAACTCGTCTTCCTTCGTCGTTCGTCTGGAAGGGCTCACATCTCCACGACAAGTAAGCCATCTCTTCCTTCATCATTATTCTACGCTCGAATCCCCTGTGCACAGGCGGAGATCCATGGCGGTGGACCGAGCGACACTACACCTCGACAACACCGCTATCATCTCCATCCGCAACCGGGACAGTAGACGCTGTCTCCCTGGCCGGGGCCTTTGGGACTAACCTGAGCTGTTCACCACCTCATCGACAGGTTGCCAGGCTGTACAGTGCTCTGCTCGCCCCGGCTGCAACATCTACACATACACGCACGCACACACACACTCAGCACACAATAAAGATAATTTAATCTACTTTTGAGTCTGTGTCTGCTTACTGGGTCCTAAAAACATGTCATGTTGAAGCTCGTTTTAAAGTTTGCTGAATAACATTTGGGCAAGCCAGTAAAATACTGGGAGAATATAATCTGGTCAGATGTGACTGAAATTGATCTTGAAAATGCCATAACATACAGCTTGTTTGGAGGAGAAATAGCACTGCACATCCCATCATGGTGTGGGGGTGTTTTTCTGCACGTGATACAGGCAGATTTCATGTAATTGAAGGAAAGATGAATGGACAAATGTACAGAGACATCCTTGATAAGAACCTGTTGCCGTCTGCCAAGATGCTGAAGATGAAACGAGGGTGGACATTTCAGCAAGACAGTGATCCCAAACACACAGCCAAGGAAACTCTCAACTGGCTTCCGAAAAGGAAAATAAAGCTGCTAGTATGGCCCAGTCAGTCACCTGACCTGAATCCAATTGAAAATCTATGGAACAAACTGAAGATCAGAGTTCATAGAAGACACCCATGGAACCTTCAAGATTCGAAGACAGTTTGTGTAGAAGAATGGGCTAAAATTACTCTTGAGCAATGTCTGTGCCTAGTTCCTCCATACAGGAGGCATCTGGAAGCCGTTATTACCAACAAAGACTTTTCTACTAAATTTTGAATGAGTTTCACCAAGTGTGCTCAATACTTATTCCCTGTGTCATTCCACTTTATTAAATATAACTTGTTTTGTGAACACAGTTGCCTTGATTTCTTTGTATGTATGGATTACTTGGGTTGTTACTGATATCTGGTGAAAATCTCAGGTCAATGCTCCATCAGAAATATGTTTAATGAGAAAAATGTTGACATGTTTAATACTTATTTTCCCTGCTGTATTTCATTCTGTAAATCTTCTTTGGTCATACATTTGATAATTTTTTTTAAAAATAAGGCTGCATCTAAAAGAACATATTTTACAGATCCTGGTTAAGAACACTATAAAAAAGACAAACTAATACTAGCTATAAACACAGCAAGCTTAAAGTTTAATAGATGTGAGTCAGATTTGTAGCATGTGGACTGACTGAAATCTATTGTGAAGTGGGGGCTCTGATGTCACTGTCCCCCGTATCCCCATTCACCTTTCATACATCAGAAGTCCTGGCGTTATATGCACAGGTAGCCGCACTGTATAAAAAGTTTGCTAGTTTGGACTAAAAATGTTAATTTAGCAAAGGATTTTTGATTCAATCACAAGTAAGGAGGCAATCTGGAAGTGTTTCTTTTCCTTAGAGAACTAAATGTGGGGTTTGTTGGTTTGTGATGTCATAAAAGGTGTCACGGTAGGTGGAAAACTGGACCCAAACACAGTATTTAAAATTTGACGATTGATTTATTGAAGAGCTGGCCAGATGGGCGCAGCTTGAAAAAACACAAAAACTGACAGACAGCTTAGAAGCTGTAACGAAAAACTAGGCAGGATCAGGCAAGGTACACAGGCAGGATACAGAGGTGTGTTGATCACGCCAATATGACTTACGACACACACGAGGGACAGAGATTGGGGCTTGACATAAAAATGACACGGGAGTAATCAAACACAATACCAAACAGGTGAGCACAATCAGTGACAAATGGAGACGGCAGGGATTAATCGCAGACACGGGATGGGCGGGGCTACACAGATGATCATAGAGGATGCACCAAACAAAAACAGAGGAACCAGGGGAGACTAGACCAAGGCAATGAAGATGAAAATAATAATAATAATAAAAAGCTGACCCATGGAGAAATAAAAATACAAAACAGAATAATAATAGTGGCAAACCAGGATAAAGATAATAACCAGAGTGAAATACAGAAAATTCCAAAATGAAACTTATGGCGAGGGTGAGGGCTGAGGTCCATGCCCTGAAGACAGGATAACACAACAGATTAGGATGAGGGCATGAGACCCAGACCACGCCCTGGACCAGGAAGTGCAGTCCACCTATTTCTTTAAGGGTGTAACTGAAAAAAAGCAGAAATATTTCTTTGTGGAGTGAGTTCTTAAAAGTCTTAACAGTGACCCATGACCATATTTTATAAGGTTAAACCTCAAGAAAATGCCATTTGGCACTATATTTAAAAAGTCTTTTTATGAATATTTCTATTCTAAAATGTATTGCCTGAGTACATGAATTGTTAATGTCCCCCCACTTCAATCTAACACTCGCTCTTTTTCATGTTCCTGTCGAGGGTATTGTCTGTGTCTAGAGTGGCCCTCTCCTCCTGACCCCACGCTCGCTTGTGAAAGCTAATTATGCCTGGCTATTTTCTGACCAGGGAGCATGTCAATATTACACAGTGGGAGAGCTCTCACTTTGCTCTGCACTGCATTCGTATTCATGAGCCTTAATTCCATCAACGGCCTCCTCAGCCACCAGACCGTGGTTGCTCCAGACTAAGGTGTGATTTTTAGGGAAACAGCTTGTACCCGCCACAACCATGAGTGATGCTATACCATAAAAAGTGTTTCTCACAGCCCCACCCATTCCCCATTTGCTTAGGACACGTTCCAAAGTGCTGCACATAAAGCAAGAAGGAGCCCTTTCGTGAGGGCTGACATGGACCTAATTTTCTCATGTACATGCTCATTGAGACGAGGGTTGCAGGGCGTGGAAGCTGGATGCTCTTGCAAATGCTATGGTGTTCTTATTATGGACCCCTTGAGTGGAAGCAACTGCAGTGTCGAGCTTATCTGTGCAGTAGCGCGGCAACACTTCCTGGAAGGAGTATTTATTTGGATTTTCAGAACTGGTGTGTGGAAAAAAACAAACAGCAAAATGAATTAGTACAATATGTGCTTGATAAGGCTGAAAATCATGGATCAGGACCAAAGTAATCTGCCCATCAGGGAAATATCTAGTTATATCCGAGAGATTTTAATCACCAGTTTATCTTTGACCTTTGAATTATCGGTTCCATTGAGAATGAAATTTAATTTTCAAGGGAGACGCAAACGCACAAAATTATTTCGGTTTTAATCCTCCATTTCTATTTGGTAATGTTTAATTATTTAAAAAATATATTAGTTGATTTGATTTGAAGCAGCTTTTATGTACTGTGCGGTGGCTCTATTCTGTGTGTGTGCCTTAGCAGCGAAATGGTATACAAGAGAGACGGGGGGAGAGAGAGCTAGGGACTGTTTTCATAGTTGGAGAAGGACAGCGAGGGAAGCAGCGGAGATAAAAGATGCTTCATTTCAATGACTACAAAACCCTTCCCACTGGTCTCCCTGCTGATACAATCAGGTTTCCCCTGTCACCTTGAAAAGTTGATTGATTTCGCCTTACATTCATTGTTCCCTAATACAGTTTTTCTTGTGAAAAGTCATTTCGCTCTTAGCTTGGACATCTGCTTGGTCTTTGATACATTACCGGATCAGAATTTGAATTTGTCTCTTTAAGGATCTTGGTTCGGCGTACAATTTCTCATAGCTGCCTCACAGGGTACTGACTTTGTTCCCCCTTTAGACGTGAATGTCTACTCTTTCATCCACTGGATGAAACTTCTGAATCCAGATTAACTGTTGGTATACTTTTTATTAGATCTATTGCTGTTTTTTTTCTTTTTACATTTTTTTTTTGTATTTTTATTGGATGGATAGATTTTGACTATTTTTTTTTTCAGATCATTCCATTAACTGCAGTGACAGGGTTTGAAACCTGATACACTATCAGGAATACTGAGCTGCAGTTTAACAGTTTTTAGCAATGGCAAAAGTAGCTCATGTCATGATATTGTGTCTGTTGTCCTCCCATTCATCCATCTTCTTTTTGTTTTGGGGGGGTAGTTTTTTGGTGCCTATTTAAAAGAGTGGTCAGTGAGTGTGTAGTCAAGGCCTACTCAACATCAAAATGACATATGGTATATGCATGTTTTGTGATATCCATGTATCCGTGAATATGTCACTGTGGTGATTCGACCATCAAAGACATCACCACAGTGATAATATTCATGTTGACTTTGGTCTTAAGTACAACCTGAATGCAGAACTGCCTGGGGTCATTGTGTGTGAGTCTGGTGAGCATCCGGGCAATTGCCTAGTTAGGAGCAGCAATTTTTGTGATATCACATACAATAAGTACCCACATCTCTTGACCTTTGAGCATGACCTTGACTGTGAGCACAACCTGAATCCAGACTTACCACAATCAAATGCTCACAGTGTGGAAATATAGTTACTATTTTACTATTATAACTGTAACAACCACTGTCTCTCTTAACTCCCTTTACACTCTTTCTGTTGCTGTATGAAGCATGTTTATATCAGCAGAGGACCTTGAAATGAGGTGACTCAATTTTCTCCCCAATTGATTGAGATGGCCTTTTGTCTATGTTCACCAATGATCCTGA
This sequence comes from Pholidichthys leucotaenia, assembly GCA_020510985.1. Classification (NCBI taxonomy): domain Eukaryota; kingdom Metazoa; phylum Chordata; class Actinopteri; order Cichliformes; family Pholidichthyidae; genus Pholidichthys; species Pholidichthys leucotaenia. The sequence goes on along the minus strand of CM035836.1, from coordinate 183,543,912 downwards.
AAAGAAAGCAACACCTCAGAGGTTTTGGCTGCGGCAGTGAAAACCCCGGCAACAGGGAATGATTTGAACTTGAGATGTCTTTGTGACAAGCAGTGAAGGTTAAACCCAAAGTTAGCTCACCTACCGTCTAATCCTGCTTTATGAGAAAGGCCTCAGGTCATAATAGACACCAGATATGATGGAATTAGGTGCGGATAATACATTTTATGTTCTGTACAACAGCACAACAAAGTGAGTGCCAAAAGACTGTCATTTTTTAAAGTGTTTTGCAATAAATCTTGTGCTACAAACAGATGCTGACATCGAATACGTACCGGAGTTGGGAAGCAAGCCGAGCAGAAACAAACAGACAGGATGACACACTCTAGACTTTGTTTTCCACCAGAATGAGACTCCCCTCCTCAGGCTATATCTCAGGAGACCTATTGGTATGGAAGAGAAGTTAAAAGACAGCTAAATGTCTTGCCTTCCCTTGACAAATTCAGTGGGACAGTGGTGCAGCGTGGGGTGAAATACCAGAGATGCCTTGTCACCTCTACCGGCACTGAAAAGGGCCAGAGCTATATCAGTCTTCGTACACCCTTGTTTCCTCCTTGTTCACCTCACATGAACCCTCAGTCTGTCATACAAAAGCAGTGCAAGACTCAGAAGTATGATGGTATTTTTTTTTAGCCCTTTGGCTTATGACTTAAAAAATTATAAAATCAGCAGGCATAGCAAGGTGCTTAATAGTTATTGTTGCTGCGGAAGACTGGCAGTTACTAGTGTATGATTGTAAATAGACCTTCATAAAATATAGACCCCCCCCCCCCCCCCCATGGAATACAGACCTCCAAAAATGTATTAAAACACCAAGTCTTTTGAAGAGATTTAAGTAAAAACATAAACTGCATAGGAGCATAATTAAGCAATAGTACATAAGTGTGGTATCCATGAATAAGTCACTGTGGTGATTTGACTATAAAAGACATCACCACAGTGATAATATTCACGATAATGCATGATTTCATAAGCACAGTTTAATAAATGACAGCAATACTGGAAAAAATATTGTGATTTTTGTTTGTTTAAGCAATTAGTTTGGTCCGCCGAGAAAAATAGTCCACTCTGAATGTACCCAGTTAACTGTTGCTTCAATGAGCATAGTATAAAAAAACAGTGGGTCTATTTTCACTGCACACACAAGTAACCAAATTAAATATTGCTCAGTGCAGAAGTCAGTGTTTATCGACATACCAATCACCTGTTGAATAAGGTTAGTGAGTCACGTGACTCGTGCCAGCAGCTAGTTAGCTTGTTAGTCATTTATAATTCTCATGTAAGAAGCCACTGATATTAACTGTAATTTAAAGAATACTAAAACACAGGTAAAGCGGAGTGATAGGCTGCATATTCATTGAAACATCTGAGTGTGATTATCAGGGAATATGGTAACTTCTGGAACCCCTATTGTCCAATCAGATTGTTCAGTTGGACCTAACTGTTGATTAATAAAGTAACCTGAACCTAAGTATTGATAACAAGTATTTATTGACAAATATATAACACTATAGTTGTAAGAATGAAACCATAGCAGAATCTGTGCTATAGAAAATGGACCTTGGTGCCACAACAGCACTGTACAAAATATAGAGCTCATCAATTAAGTTGTGTGTGAACTGTATGTTTATATTTAAGCAATCTATTTCTATTCAATTTCATGTGTGTATATCAACAGAAGTTGTACTTTTTCCATTTTTACGCAAAAGCATGTTCTTTTCTATGCATATGTTACACTTGTCCATTTGGGTGTCTAATGAACTTATTTATTTTTAACTTACTTATTGAATGTATTTAAACACACGTGTTCTTCAACATACAGTATATATTGTGAACATGGCATTATAAAACATACAAAATTGTACATTTTAGTGAGTTAATACAGAAATCAATTGTATCTAGTGAATTATTTATATATTAAATAGCATTTTATAAGTTTATAACACGTTATGCAAAACTGTAAATTCTAGGGGGTTCAGCTTCTATGGGGGGCGGGGGGCACGTTCTGGTTGGTTTATATTCCATACTACACCTTGCATTCTTGCCAAGCCCTTCTATTTCAGCTAATATGTTTCTTACTTTTTTTTTTTTATAAAGCCTCAGGGAGTGTTCTTTATGGTATTGTTAACAATTTGGGCCAGATTTTGATGGTCATCAGCAGACCTTCGCACCACACTTCCCGCCAGTGCTTTTGTTAGTTTCTGTCAGTGCACTGTGTGTTTTTTTTACGGTGTGCGTCACACCATCTAATTGCCAGTACACAGTGCACCACTTTGCACTGAGAGTCATTTCGACGAGGTGTGGTAGCGTGAAATTTCATGCGCACTGGTATTATGATGCATTTTATGACAAGGTGCTTTTGATCAGGAAAAAGGAGGTCTGTTGCGTGTTTTGAAATCACGTAGCTCCGGAGCTCATGAGGAAATGCATGCGTGTGGATTATCTTATTTTAATGGAGGGAGTTGTAACAGTGATATTTAAAAAAAAAAAAAAAAAAAAAATATATATATATATATATATATATATATATATATATGTGTGTGTGTATGTGTATGTGTATATATCACTGCTAGTCACTGTTGGTAAGATTCTCTCACGTGTACTACTTAACAGACTCAGTGAACACATCTCGCAGAATGTACTACCGGAAACCCAGTGCGGCTTTAGAAGTGGAAGAAGCACAATGGACATGATTTTCTGCTTGAAACAGGTTCAAGAAAAGTGTATTGAACAGAACATGCCACTTTATGTAGTCTTCATAGACTTCAGTAAAGCCTTCGATACTGTTTCGCAACAAGGACTTTCGCAGGTACTCAAGAAATATGGTTGTACAGAGAAGTTTGTCAGCCTGATCAAGGCACTCCATACAGGTATGCAAGCAAACGTGGCAATTAGTGGTTCAGTGTCTAAAGACTTTTCAGTAAGCAACGGGGTGAAACAAGGGTGTGTGCTGGCACCTACACTCTTCTCGCTATATCTGGCAGCCATGCTTGAGGTGGCCTTCAAAGACACTTTAGAAGGAGTATACATTCAAACAAGGAAAGAAGCAGACTTGTTCATTGTGGCACAGTTTAAAGCCAAGAGTAAGACATTGATAAAGGTAGTAAGAGAAATGCTCTTTGCCGACGACAGTGCTCTAGTTGCACACAGCGTGGAAGATATGCAATCTTTAGTGGAGAAATTTGCAAGAGCAGCTAGCCAATTCAGCCTCCAAATCAACATCAAGAAGACAGAGTGCCTTTATCAACCACCAAAGGTCCAATTATCAAGTGTACAGAGCGACAGTACTGGCTACTCTATTGTACGGTGCTGAAACTTGGACTGTCTACAGAGTGCAGGTGAAGAAACTCCACACGTACGTGATGAGACACCTTCGACCCATAATGAACATCTCATGGAAAGACAAGATAACCAACATAGAAATGTTGAAACAAGCTGGTCTGCCATCAATGGAGGACATGCTAATACAGATGAACCTGAGATGGCTCGGACATGTTGAGAGGATGGACCACCAGCGTCTCCCTCGGCAGTTACTCTGCTCACAGCTATGCGAGGGCAAATGCAATCAGGGTAGACCAAGGCTCAGATTTAAAGACACTGTAAAAAGAAACTTGAAGAAGTTGGACATAGACATAGACAGGAGTTCCTGGCAGCGGAAGGCTAAGGACAGAGCTGTGTGGAGGAATCTGATCAGACCTAAATGAAACGGTCATTGTCGCCCATGACAGACTGCTATGATGATGATGATGATGATGGTGTGTGTGTTTGTGTGTGTGTGTGTGTGTGTGTGTGTGTGGTATGCATGTATGGTAAAATGATGTTCTTTCCACTCCCGAATGATGGCTCCAACAGTGCTCAGTGGAACATTCAGCAGTTTAGAAATACACCTGTAACCAATGCCATCATTATGTTTCGCAACAATGAGGTTGCAAAGGTCTAAAGAGAGCTCTTTGCTTCTACCCATCATTAATTATTTGTGGTGTGACAATCTGATATTCACAGACCTTTCTAAAGACTATCAGTCAGGACTTAACCAGCTGAAATTAATTTGCACTGATGGGGAATGGGATGGCTTCATAATTCTGATGAATTTCAGCTGGTTTCTTGGCTTTCTATGCCTTTTTGCAGCGTTTTTTTCATCATGTGTTCAATACTTATTCCCTGTGTCATTCGACTTTATTAAATATAACTTGTGTACACAGTTGCCTTGATTTCTTTGTATGTATGGATTACTTGGGTTGTTACTGATATCTGGTTGAGATCTCAGGTCAATGGCTCCATCAGAAATATGTTTAATGAGAAAAATGTTGATGTGATCAATACTTATTTTCCCTGCTCTGTGTGTGTGTGTGTACACTACTCACAAAAAGTTAGGGATGTTCAGCTTTTGGTGGAAATTTCAGAATGCACTTAAAATGCACAATAACCTTTCTGGGTGAACTTAATTTGACCTTCTCTAACCTTTTGAATGCACACGTCCAACTGTTCAATCTTTCAGGACTTTTTGCATAACTTGCTGTTCTCTAACAAGGTGCTGAATGGCAAAATTCACAACAGGTGTTTGATCCATGAATTGATCAATGCATTTTTTGGTTCAATTAGAATTCATATTTAAACTGCCCTCTTCATCATGCTGTTCACATTTTGACATCATGAGACCAAGACAACACCTAACAATTGATCAACAGTACCTCGCCATTGCAAGGCTTCAAACAGAATGTTCTCAGAGGGAAGTGGCCACTGAGCTTAGTGTCACAGAGTGTCATCAGCAGGTTGTAACAGAGATACAGAGAGACTGAAAGAGTCACAGAAAGGCATAGAAGTGGCTGTCCTTTGCCCACATCCCATGCTGATGACCGCTCCGTTGTGAACAGTGCCCTGCGAAACCGGATGATGAATGCCACTCAACTCGAGGCACATTTAAAGGAGGTGAGAGGCACCCAAGTGTTATGTCAGACTGTTTAAAACCCTTCAGATGAACATGGTCTGTGGCTAGATGACCTTCAAATGTACCTGACTACACCACCAGGCACAGGCATCATTGGCTTGCATAGGCCAGGGAACATTTACGCTAGACAAGGGACCATATGGCCTCAGTGCTGTTCTCTGATGAAAGTTGATTCATGTTCAGCAGAAATGTGAACTGTGCTGGCAAAATGAGTCACTTTGAGGAAATTATCAAAACTGAGGTAATGTTTTTTTCCATAATCTGCATTGAAAGACCTTCAAAATAATATTTAATTTGTAGGAAGTGTGCACAAATGGACCCGGAAAAAGACAATTTGTTTATATTTTGGCTCGATTTAAAACTCCCGTTCGATTAGTCGGGAGTTATGTCTTCCGTAAAAACATGTATTTTTTAGAAAGTAAGTTTTCTAAGCTTTCCAATGATACCAGGCACTCATGGGGGTTTTCTGGGGACTTGCTGCTAGCAAACAAAGAGTCATGATTTATGACTTCTCATGCCTGCAGCTCGTAATGACGCGGTGCGCCTTCCAACTCACAAATGATGGCGGCCAGTGACGTTGGAGACGTCAAGGAGAGCAGTATGCATCAGCCACTGTTGTCATCAGATGAGCCGTTAGTGATCGTGGTGTTACAGTCTGGGTAGGTGTGTCTAGTCAATCCAGAACTGCCCTACACCTTGTGAATGGTACAGTGACAAGTCGATACTACCTGAATAACATCATTAATCCAGTCATTGTTCCCCTGCATGAACAACACAGGCCCAATTTTAATCTTCATGGACGATAATACTCCAGCTCATCAAGGTTGCATCATTAGGGAACCTCTGCTGGAGGCTGGGGTACCTCATATGGGGTGGCCTGCACTTTCTCCAGACTTGAATCCCATAGAAAACCTATGGGATCAGCTGAGTCACCGTGTAGAGGCTCGTAACCCTGCACCCCACAACCGCAATGACCTGAGGGCCACCGTTCAAGAAGAATGGAATGCCATGCCTCAGCAGACAGTAAGTTGACTTGTGAACAGCATGGGACGTCGTTGTCAAGCTGTAATTGACGCTCAAGGGCACATGACAAGTTATTGAGACATTGACATTTTTTGTTGTGGTATACCCACCACTGTTGTTGGCTTTTTTTCAGTACATTGTTTGAGATGAGGAAATCACCATTGCATGCTTCTATTTAAATGCCCTACTTTCATGATATTATATCACTGTAGTGTGAACTTTTTACATTTTCCATAAACTTCACCCGAAAGTCAAATATCCCTAACTTTTTGTGAGTAGTGTATATACGGTCGGGGTTCTCGAGCTACAGGCATCCCCAAGGCCACCTGTCAGCTCTTGGGCGGGGCCGCCGAGAGCAGGCTCACTTTGTGGCAGGGGTCGTCAGCAGACGCGACGCTGTACTGATGTCGTGCCAAAAAGGGATCGGTTGCCAAAAATTGATTGCCTGGCGCCATATTGTAGTTATGGGGTTTTATTAGCTGTAAAATATATGTGACTCTTGCTGGCAAAATGAGTCAGAATGCGCACCGTGTCATTACGAGCTACAGGCACGAAAAGTCATAAATCATGACTCTTTGTTTGCTAGTGGCAAGTCCCGGGAAAACCCCTGTGAGTGCCTGGTATCATGGTAAAGCTTCGAAATCGTACTTTCTAAAAATACATATGCTTTGGCAGAAGACGTAACTCCTGACCGATTGAATGCGAGTTTTAAACCTAGCCAAAAAATAAGCAAATTGGCTTTTTCCAGGTCCGTTTTTGCGCACTTCCTACAAATTAAATATCATTTTGAAGGTCTTTCAATACAGAATATAGAAAAAATGTTTCCGTAGTTTTGATAATTTCCTCAAAGTGATTCATTTTGCCAGCACGGGTCACATATATTTCAACAGGTAAACAGTGTTGAGTGAGGTATAAAATGATATATTTAACACTTATAATCCATTTTGAGCCCAAAACAAACTTGATCTTGGATTAAAAGCAATTAAAATAATGCAGTCACAAGGTTACATGGAAAAATTTGTGGATTTATTGAATAAATTATCCGGTTCCGGTTCCGCCGGACCGGCGGCGCCACACGAGTCGGCTGCCTGTTGCAACAGCCTTTTTTTTATCTTCCTTCTTCTTTCTACACCTTTCACTCTGTATATATATCACGGACGCACGGATCGCCCCGGGGGTCTCCCGGGTCGGCGGACGGAGCCACGGTTTGCAGCGGGAGACGTTACAGCGGGGAGGAGCTAGTGCTAGCTAGCACTTGGCCGCCGCCCGGTGCTAATGGGAAACTCGACATACCGGGAGCTGTAGCGAAAACGAAGCGGGTGCCGGGCTGGACTTTAGGCGGCGTGAAAGAAATATAAGACAGAATAATAAAGAGCGATGGCAAGAACCAAGCAGACCGCCCATAAAATCTACTGGAGGAAGAAGCCCCCCAGGAGGCTGCTCGGAGAGGCGCTCTGGCCACCGGCAGAGTGAAGAGGCCTCGCCGTCACAGGTCCGTGGCTCTGAGAGAGATCCGTCGCTACCAGAAATCCACGGAGCTGCTCATCCGTAAGCTGCCCGTCCAGCGCCTGGTGAGGGAGATCGCTCAGGACTTCAAGACCGTCCTGCGTTTCCTGAGTTTCGCCGTCATGGCTCTGCAGGAGACCAGCGAGACCCACCTGGTGGTCTCTTCTTCGCTAAGGGGGTCACCATCATGCCCAAAGACTTCCAGCTGGCCCGCTGCATCCGCGGAGAGAGAGCTTAGACTTTCTGCTGCACATCCACCAGCCATAATGCTCTGCACTGTGTGTCTATATATATACATTTATAGTAATATGGACATATGTTTACTAGATGTTGTTTTTTCTTGCCTTCTGATTGTTGCTCTGAGTGTTGCTATCCCTATGCTGTTGCAATCCTGGAATTTCCCCATTGTGGGACTAATAAAGGCTTATCTTATCTTATCTTATCTTATATACATAAATATATACGTATTCTATGTGTCAACAACAGACAATTTCAATTTAGCTTCTAAACAACGAGGTTTTTGCCCATAAATACTGGAATCAATTGCAGTCTCATAAATGCTATACGTGGTTATCCAAACTGCAGACACTTTGGCCAACATTGTAATTTTTCAGATCCAATAAAACCTCAAACATTTATCGACATATTGTAGATAGAATGACACCAGGCAGTGTAGCTTTAACGGGGGGGGGGGGGGGGGGGGCTTCTGACTCCTGCAACTGGTGATCAATTTTTGGCAACCGATCATTTGGCATGACATCGTCTTTCCTCCTTCCCTCCCACCTGGGAGGGACTGGGACAGAGAGCCATAAACCACGGCAGACCCCGCATGAGATGGGGAGACCCTCGGTTGACAAAAGCAACAGCAGAAGGAGCACTCCATCTCCCGGGAGCAACTTTCGCGCCACAGTTAATGATCCTTTTGTTTTATGAAAGTTTGCACAGGTATCGTTCTATTTTCTTGAAGTTTCAAACCCATTCATGTCTGTGTTACATCACTGTATTACTATGTTAAACCATTCAGCTGATTGTTCAGCCAAGCATTATATCTTCTCCATTTGTTTTCTCTAAAATAACTAGCAAAGCTGCACGGTGGCGCAGTGGTTAGCACTGTGGCAGCACAGTTTTACCCTCGGCCGGGGGATCGCGGGGATCGTGAGATCGTGGGTTCGATCCCTGCCCCCGACCAACAGTGATCTGTGTGGAGTTTGCATGTTCTCCCCGTGTTGCGTGGGTTTACTCCGGGATTTCTCCGGTTTCCTCCCACATATCAAAAACATGCAGGTTAGGGATAAGGGGCGCTTGCGCACGCAGCGACTGGCAGCTGGTGGCTTGTCACCAGACTGCAAAACAAATCTACCTACGGGTACAAAATAAGTAAAAAAAAAAAAAAGGCATCAATTGTGATTGACGTCTTCCTTATTACTAAGCAGTGTTACTATTGCCTGCATTTTCGCTCACGCACATGCCCTTTGGCCAGCACAAAACCCATCTTAAACAAGCTGTTATGATCAGAGTTCACTTTAGAAAATGCGCCTCTGTGCTTTAAAGACATGGGCAGGAATGCTTTGGATTGGATTCTCCTGAATCATTAGACCAGCCCCTTTTATACCTTGCGCACTGCAGAAAATTCGTTTATGCACTGCTGTGATAAGGAAATGAACTTGGAAATGCCCATAAATGCATTCTGCCTCAGTGACAACTGATTATGGGCCGTGTCATTGTAATACGGCCCAATATCTTTATATTCAAAATTATGGCCTCAAGAGTGTACAAAGGAGTAATGTCATCTTTACATATTCTTATCAGTTTTACAATGTCTGTACATCTTGTGCTGAATTCGGACCTCTGAACTCTTTCAGGCTCAGTCATTTACTTTCCACTCAGACTAACAGTGTACGGTGACTGACAGTACATTGGGCATATTGACACCAAGTAGACGGGAGAGCTCAGTCAAGCCAAAGCTTTTAAACCCAGCCATGCATCTCTCAGGTGGAATCCTTAAGACCCCTGGTGATTTCCTGCATGCCAATGCAGCCCTGGACCCATGCCGAGCTATCGACATGCGACCCCCCCACCCCCCCACCCCCTCCATAGAACACTAAGGTTACTCAAAACCCCTACTCGTCTTTCATTATTGAAATGTGAATGAGGAAGGTCAGGGGGTAGGGCTCATTGATCGATCCACACAGGAATATTTGATTGTCGCTCAGATGGCTTTGCCAAGACACTCTTCTTCATTACATCAAAGGTGGCCATTTTGAATGTTGGGGAAAAGCTAGTGTAGTCAACAGGAAATGTGGAATGATGTCTTATCAACACTCTAGATCATGTATTGCTTTAAAGACTGGGCTTTAAACCTTAGTTTTTTAGCAGTTTTTTATAAAAAAGTCATTTATTTATATTATTGTCACATCAGGTAATTAACAGCAAAACACATTCCTGGAAGCAAAGCACCGTGGGTGACCGTTACTGAAGCAATGCGGGTTTAGGCTTTGAAAAGGGGCTTTGAAGAAAGAAAAACGCTGGAAGCACATTCTGGCCCAAGTCGGACATTGGAAGTTACCATGGTGACAGCGACTGGAAATGAAAAATCTATGCTTAAAGGCAGCCCATGGTGTGTTTATGTGCTTGGGAAAGGCAGAGAGAAAGATAGCAGGAGGGTTTAGTGATAAAGTGTACTTATTAATTTGTGTGTAGATTCTAAATACAGTGAATGGAGTACTACGAGTTTTGGTGTAGTTTGTGTGTTTTTTTTAGATGAAGTTCAGCATTTCTTCAGTTTAAACAAAAACAGATTGATAGCGGTCCAAGTAAAAGGATTAGAATCTTTTTGTTGTCCGTGTGCAGTGCTCGCAGCCGCATAAGCTCCCCAAAGACCTCCTTTGACTCTAACCAGCAGCAGACATCGCTTTTTATGCGTAACAAACAGGACTTCGTGCCTTGAAAAGTCAGACCAGTGGCATTTCTGCCTCTCTGTTTTATTCCCCATCCGTCCCTCTGAAGGCCGGCACAGTGGTGGCACCACTGGGTATCTGACTGAAGAATCTGACGCTTGAGATGGGCTTAGAATCTCAGCAGGAGCGGTTCAAAATGTTGACCCTGGCCAGCCATGATGGGCCCTGTCACTGAAATATTTCAAAATGTATTCCTTTATGCACTGAGAGGAGGCGAATGCAGGGATGCTAGTGCTCACACAAGCATAACTTAAATTTAAGCTCCAATTCACAATGTGTGCACAGCCATGTGCCATTCTTGAATCTTACTTCACACCTTGCACATCAAATTATCGTTTTTCTTGACTATGTGACACATCAATATCCATGCGACGGTGGTTGTAAAAAAAAATATGACCCAGTCCTCACTTTTACACGTTCCCCCTGGAATGAGGCTTAGTCTAAAATGGGTCTACAGGCTGGAAGTCCCATGGGCCTTTGCTCGAAGATAAATCAAGCGTCACCAGGAAGATATGGAGCAGCATCATTTGTTGGCAAGAATAGAAAAATTCATCCAGGAAATCGTAAATCATTAGACAGGCAGGCCCCAGTGAATAAGCCTCAACCTCCAAACAAATCGATCTCTGAAGTTAGCACACATTTCAATCCACCTTTTTTCCTCTTTACAAGCACCTGGACAGATAGTGTAGGTGTTATGATTTACATGCCAGGAGATTAAACTCTCGATTTCTTTCTTTGTTTCTTTGTTTCTTTCATTCTTTCCACTTTTTTGTATTAGCATGGTGTGCAGTTAAATCACACAAGTGTTCCATTCATTTATTTTCTTTTAATGAAGATTATGTATTGTAATATTTTGGAGTGTCAGAAGAACAATTAAATGGCATGGGTTTGGGTAACTGAAGTGAAATAACATGACTTTTTGGTCTGTTATTTGGCCAAATAAATACATAATAAATAAATGTAAATAAAATAAAACTACATTTTATTTTAAGATGAGCCCTCCCTCCACCTACCCCCTCTTACATCCCCCAGCTCTCAGTGCACATCCCCTGCTGCCCCCGCCCCCCGCACAGACCCAACACCCCCACCCCTTTCCAACACGCAGCCCCCCTGCCTCAGTCTGTCCCTCACCAAGACCCAGGTGAGAGCTGAGCTGAAGAAGATCAAGGCGAGGAAGGCTGCAGGTCCTCAGCTCGAGGCTCCTCAAATCCTACGCAGATCAGCTATGCGGGATCGTGGAGCACATCTTCAGTCTGAGTATGAAGCGAGGGAGGGTATCACAGCTGTGGAAAACATCCTGTGTGGTACCCGTGCCGAAGACTCTGCACCCCAAGGACCTGAACAGTTACAGACCAGTGGCCCTCACATCACATCTAATGAAGAAGGCTCCTAATCACCCACCTCCACCCCCGGGTGGGACCAGCGATGGATCCACTTCAGTTTGCCTACCAGTATGACACCAGGGTGAAGGATGCAGTGATCTTTCTCCTACATCGTTCCCTGTCCCACCTGCAGAAGCCTGGGAGCACTGTGAAAATCATGTTCTTTAATTTCTCCAGTGCTTTCAACACCATCCAACCAGTGATCCTGAGGGACAAGGTGCTGTGTTCAGGGGTGGACCAGTACCTGTCATTGTGGATCCTGGACTACCTCACAGACTGACCACAGTTTGTGAGAACCCAAGACTGTGTGTCTGACACCATCTGACTCCCTTCCTGTTCACCCTTTACACTGCTGACTTTACACACATCTCCGAGGGGGATGACACAGAGTACAGAGGACTTATCCAGGACTCTGTGGACTGGTGCCTGTGCAACTGCCACCAGATCAATGCAAGGAAAACCGAAGAACTGGTGGTGGACTGCTGCAGGCATCGACAACCCCCCACAGCACCAGTAAACATCCAGGGAACAAACATTGAGATGATAACATCTTACAAGTACCTGGGTGTTCACCTGAACAATAAACTGGACTGGTCACACAACACCAACATGCTCTACAAGAAGGGGCAGTGCAGGCTGTACCTTCTGAGGAGACTCAGGTCTCCCCTGGAGTGCGGAGGTCACTCCTGAAGACCTTCTATGATTCTGTGGTGGCATCAGCCTTTATGTATGGAGTGGTCTGCTGGGGCAGTAGCATCACGGCAGCCGACAGGATGAGACTGAACAGGCTGATCAGAAAAGCCAGGTCGGCCTTGAACCAGTGGAGGAGATAGGAAAGAGGAGGATGGTGGCTAAGCTGTCATCCTTGCTGGAGTCCGAGTCCCACCTCATGCGGGACACACTGAATGCACTGAGGAGCTCGTTTAGCGGTAGGCTGTGCCATCCTAAGTGCTCGAGGGAGAGATTCCGCAGGTCCTTCCTACCTATGGCTGTCATACTTTATAATCTAAATACTGCTCATATAGGCCGTATTAAACATCAGAACTCTGCACAATAGAGATTGTCCCCTCCAATACACAACTAAGACAATTATTATCAAGGGTGGCAACAACACTGTTTATTCAATGTGAAATATACTGTATGGGTTGATATTTATATTTTGCCGGGTAATTTAACTAACTGTAATGCTGTTGATACCATCCATCCATCCATCTTCTTCTGCTTAATCGTTTTCGGGTCGCAGGGGGGCTGGAGCCTATCCCAGCATCTTTGGGCAAGAGGCAGGGTACACCCTGGACAGATCGCCAGTCCATCGCAGGGCCAACACAGAGAGACAGACAACCATTCACTCTCACAGTCATACCTAAGGACAATTTAGAATCCCCAGTTTTTGATGCCAATTAACTTAACTTGCATGTTTTTGGCATGTGGGAGAAAACCGGAGAAATCCCGGAGTAAACCCACACAGACACGGGGAGAACATGCAAACTGTTGATACCATCTAACTGCAATGCTCCTGTACTGTTTATGTAACTGTGTACATACACTACTCACAAAAACTTAAGGCTATTCAGCTTTCGGGTGAAATTTCAGGATGCACCTAAAATGCGCTGTAACCTTTACAGGTGAACTTAATTTGACTGCACATTTCCAACTTTTCAATGCTTCAATACTTTTTGCATAACTTGCTGTTCTCTAACAAGGTGCTTAAGGGCAAAATTCACAACAGGTGTTTGATCCATGAATCGACCAATAAATCTTCTGGTTCAATTAGAATTGGTATGCAAACAGTCCTCTTCGTCATGCTGTTCACATTTTGACATCATGAGACCAAGACGACACCTAACAATTGATCAACAGTACCTCGCCATTGCGAGGCTTTAAACAGGATGTTCTCAGAGGGGAGTGGCCACTGAGCTTAGAGTGTCACAGAGTGTCATCAGCAGGTTGTAACAGAAATACAGAGAGACTGGAAGAGTCGCAGAAAGGCATAGAAGTGGACGTTCTTTGCCCACATCAAACGTTGATGACCGCTTCATTGTGAATAGTGCCCTGCGAAACCGGATGATGAATGCCACTCAACTCCAGGCACATTTAAGGGAGGTGAGAGACACCCAAGTGTCACGTCAGACCATTCAAAATGTTTACATCAGCTTGGTCTGCGTGCTAGATGACCTGCAAAGGTACCAGACCACACCACCAGGCACAGGCGTCATCGTTTGCATGGGCCAGGGAGCATTTACACTGGACAAGGGACCAGTGGCCTTCAATGTTGTTCTCTGATGAAAGTCGATTCATGTTGAGCAGAAATGATGGCCGCCAACAATGTTGGAGATGTCAAGGAGAGTGCTATCATCAGCCACTGTTGTCACCATGTTACAGTCTGGGCAGGTGCATCTAGTCAATACAGAACTGCCTTTCACCTTGTGAATGGTACAATGACAAGCCAATACTACCTGAATAACATCATTAATCCAGTCATTGTGCCCCTGCATGAACAACACAGGCCCAATTTCATCTTAATGGCCGACAATGCTCCAGCTCAATTAGTCACACCATTTGGGAATGGCTTCTGGAGGTGGAGTACCTCAAATAGAGTGGCCTTCACTTTCACCAGACCTGAATCCCATAGAAAACCTATGGGATCAGCTGAGTCACCGTGTAGAGGCTCGTAACCTTGCACCCCACAACCTCAATGACCTGAGGGCTGCCCTTCAAGAAGAGTGGAATGCCATGCCTCAACAGACAATAAGTCGACTTGTGAACAGCATGAGATGTTGTTGTCAAGCTGTAATTGATGCTCAAGAGCACATGACAAATTATTGAGACACTGACATTTTTTGTTGTGGTATACCCACCACTTTTGTTGGCTTTTGTTTCAGTAAAGTGTTTGAGATGAGGAAATCACCATTGCATGCTTCTACTTAAATGCCCAACTTTAATGATATATTACTGTAGCATAAACTTTTTACATTTTTCATAAATTTCCCCCGAAAGCCAAATATCCCTAACTTTTTGTGAGTAGTGTATGTATTTTTATTTACTGCTTTGGCTAACCTATTCTTATCTTATTATCATATTTACTATTGCTTTGAGTGCTGCTATCCCTTTGCTGCTGCAATTCTGTAATTTCCCCATTGTGGGAAATTACAGGATAAAGGCTTATCTTATCTTATTTTAGTTCACACTGTAACTAATTTGTGCTCTTGTGCAGCTGACTGTAATGTTAGTTAGCTGGATACTTCATTTCAGTGGTGGATGCAGAATAATTATGTGTTCTTTCTCTGACTGGTCAAAAAATAGGTGTTGAAATATACATATGCTGTCAGGTCACTCCCTGAGGTGGTGTCGGCAGTAGTGACTGCTTTGTCTCAACAGCTGGATCAGCTTAAAACAAAAGTATGCCACTTTTGGTAAGCAGAACTGGTGTTGCGGGATGAACCGACGGAACAGGAGTGGTGTGCTAGAGATTCCGAGGGAGGAGCTGGAGAGTCATTTAAAGAAGACCTACACAGACCAGAAGAAGGGTGAGATAATGGAACCCATCGCTGACCTGGAGCATCCATTAGCACCCGGCTGTCCCTTTGATCTGGCAAAGCTACGGCTGAAGGAAGTGGAAGAATTTGTGAGAAAGGCAAGAATGGGAGCAGCACCTGGTCCCAATGGAATACCCTACAAGGTGTACAAGGCTTGTCCTGGGTTGGTGCAGTTGTTGTGGAAGCTTCTGAAGGTCGTCTGGAGACTGGAAGTCATCCCCATTTTATGGGCTCAAGCTGATGGAGTGTGCATCCCAAGAAAGAGCTGTCAAAATTCCTGAATCAGTTCCGTCCAATATCCCTGCTGAATGTGGAAGGGAAGATCTTCGTTGGTGTGCTAACTGGGCAACTTGTGAGGTTCCTTTTGGAGAATGGCCATGTTGATACATCTGTGCAGAAGGCTGGGCTTCCAGGCTTTCCAGGATGTATAGAACAGGCAAGTAGGATATGGCATACAATCCAAGAAGCAAAACAACAGAAGAAGGACCTGGCGGTAGCGTGGTTGAACCTGGCCAATGCCTATGGATCTGTTCCACATAGACTCATTAAGTATGCCATGGAGTACGTCTACATCTCAGAGAAGGTCCAGAGAGTAGTATTAGCCTACTATGAGCACTTCAAGATGAAGTTCACCACCAAGTAGTACACCACTAGCTGGCAGGAGCTGGAGGTAGGAATCCCAATGGGGTGCACAATATCACCAGTGTTGTTCATTCTAGCTATGGAAGGGATAATGCGTGCTGCCAAGAAAGTCAGCCCAGGAGTAGAGTTATCTCCAGGACAAGAACTGCCTCTAATTCAAGCTTTTATGGATGACCTAACTTTGGTAAACCAGCGCACTGTCGTGACAGTCGATATATTGAAACGGCTGGTGACGCTGATTGACTGGGCGAATATGGCATTTAAGTCGCTTAAAGAGTTTTTTTTTTTTTAAAAAAAAGAAGAAAGCCTTTAGGGAAGGAAATAGACTTGATCTACAAAAGATACAGAAATAAATTAAGTATGAGATCTGGGGTTGTAAAAGGAAATTGAATCACAGCTTAAAACTAGAAAAGCACTCGGAGAGCGCAGACCTCCGCCAAGCGCCACAGTTCCCCCCATACAGTGTTTGTGTGTACGTTTTCAGATTCCTTGACCACGAAAACGTATGACTAGCAATTGGATTGACAATAATAGGATTAGTGGTTCAGTAGTTATTCACGAAAATGACATTTTCCGTAATGGCGGCCACAGTTCCCCCCCATACAGTGTTTGTGTGTACGTTTTCAGATTCCTTGACCACGAAAACATATGACTAGCAATTGGATTGACAATGATAGGATTAGTGGTTCAGTAGTTATTCACAAAAATGACATTTTCCGTAATGGCGGCCACAGTTCCCCCCCATATAGTGCTTGTGTGTACGTTTTCAGATTCCTTGACCATGAAAACATATGACTAGCAATTGGATTGACAATGATAGGATTAGTGGTTCAGTAGTTATTCACGAACATGGCATTTTCCGTAATGGTGGTTTTCTTCTGGATGGTGATCCGGATCACCACCAAAATGTAATCATCTGTAGGATACCCCATTTCTGACAATCTGTGAAAATTTCATGAAAATCCGTCCATAAGTTTTTGAGTTGTCTTGCTAACAAACAAACAGACAAACAAACAGACAGACAAACCAACGCCGATGATCACATAACCTCCTTGGCGGAGGTAAAAAACCAAAAAAATATATTGAAAAAATATTGAAAATGGCCCTATCTTGCAATGTTAAAAAAAAAAAAAAGAATCCTTTAAAAAATTCCTGGATCCAGACGGTGATCTGGATCACCACCAAAATGTAATCATCTGTAGGATACCCCATTTCTGACAATCTGTGACAATTTCATGAAAATCCGTCCATAACTTTTTGAGTTATCTTGCTAACAAACAGACAAACAAACAGACAGACAGACAAACCAACGCTGATGATCACATAACCTCCTTGGCGGAGGTAACAAACAATCCAGCCTCTGCCTGGGACAGCATGAAACTCATGACTGGAAGTAAAGATTACAACAGAAAGGAAGTACACCTTAACAGTTATAAATCAGATGCAGAGTTGGCCTAAAATTTTAATGATTTTTATACTAGATTTGTTGAAAATGATTTTTGAAATACCAACGCCTTAATTAGAGAACTGTTTATCGGCACCTTCTGTGACCCCTTTTGTTGGCGTGGCTGATGTAAGGAAGGGCTTCAAAAGATGTAAAACTAGTAAAAGTCCTGTACCTGACCAAATTAGTGGTCATACGATAAAGATATGTGCTGACCAACTTGCCTGTTTTTAATTATACTTTTAATCTATCGCTTGCTCAACAGAAAATACCCTCCCTGTGGAAGCAATCAGTAATTGTGCCCGTTGCCAAAATAAAAAATCCAACCTCACTGAATGACTTTCGACCCATCGCCTTAATTTCACTGATAATGAAACAATTTGAGAAACTTGTCAAGACAGAGCTTTTAGCAAAAACTGAACATCTATTAGACCCTCTTCAATTTGCATATAGAACCAAGAAGGAGTGCAAGATGCCATTATTACTTTGCTCAACCTTCTTCTTAAACATTTGGAGGGGAGTAAAAATCATGCCATAATGCCCTTCATCGACTTCTCATCAGCTTTTAACACAATCCAGCTGCATGTGTTCATCGAAAAACTAATTAACTACTTTAATATAGACAGATCTCTTGTAGGATGTATTTTTGGCTTTCTTGTGAACAGACTACAACAAGTAAAAGTAAACGGTACATTGTCTAGCCTTTGGTCATCTTCCACTGGCTCACCCCAGTGTTGTGTTTTATCAGCCTTTTTATATATTTTATATACTAACGATTGTCAGAGTCGCCATGTAAATAGATACATTTTAAAATATGCTGACGACTCTGTAGTCATTAGCCTTTTTAATGACGACAACAATGAGCACGGCCAAGTTTTAAGTGATTTTATATCTTGGTGTGACAAAGCTTTTCTTAAAATCAGTTTCTAAAACAAAAGAGATGTGCATTGTTTTTAAAAGATCCCCTCCAACTCTTGTGTGCAGTGTTGTTTATGGTCAGTCTGTTGAAATTGTAACCCATTGCAAATATCTTGATACCACAATTGATGACACGCTGAAATTCAGCAGAAACCACAAAATTTTATGTCAGAAAGGTCAGCAGCGGCTTTATTGTCTGAGAAAGCTTGCAAAATTCCAGGTTGATAAGACTCTTATGAAAATGTTTTACTGTGCTTTTATTGAGTCAGTTATCACCTTTTCTAGTATTTGCTGGTATGGTAACTTGTCAATGAGAGACAAAAATTCCCTTGCGAAAATTGTTAAAATGGCTTCAAAAATAGCAGGTGTCAACTTCAACAGTCTTGACTGCATCTATAAAAAGCATGTGTTGGAAAAGGCCAAATCCATTCGTCTGGATACATCTCACCCTCTGCACACCAAGTACAAGTTGTTTCTGTCATGATGCGTGGGCACGGTTGGGCACCATGCCCAGCCTTCTGTCAAGTTTGGTGTTTTTCTGTATGTTTCATTGTTATTTTGGCCAGTTTTTGTCATTGTGCATTTGTAGTTATGTTCCCATGTTGGGGTTGTGTTGTAGTTTCCGGTCATGTTTTATTTTGACAGCGCTGTGCAGCTTCCGGCTGTCAAACTGGTTGGAGCTGCACACCTGTTATTCATTCTGTTATTTTCTCCAGTCATGTACCCACACCTGTCACTGATCATGGATTGATCAAAACTCTGTGGTTTGTCATGCCCTTCTACCATGTGTACCCATCCTCTGGAGCTGTTTCCTGAGTGTTTTTGGGTCCCGCTGTTGAGCTTAGTTGGAGAACTCCGTCCAGGTACGTTTTCCCTTATTTCCAGCCGTGAGCCCCCGCAGCCTTCGGGAGAGCTCCAGCTGGATTCCGCCCCTGGCCAGGCGTTCCCTGGCTTCATGTCCCCCTAGATGTTGAGCCCCACTCTCCTCCAGCATTTACCACTTTTGTCCTTGTTTTGCACTACATTATTTAGTTTTTGTATGTTTATGTTCTTGTCTGTTTTTATGTTCATAAATGTGCAAACTCACAGAGTGTTTGGTGTCCTACTTTTGCCCGTGAAATGGGCGATTTATAACAGTTTCCTTCTGGCCGTCGCCTTATCATTCCCTCAGCAAAAAGAAACAGATATAAATTTTCCTTTGTGCCTGTCTCTATTCAGTCACTAAATGCTGAGGTTAAGAGGAAATGACCTCAACTGTTTATGTTGTCCTGAAACTTCATTTTTACATATTCTGTTACTTGTGATTTAATTATTTACAGTATTGCCATTTCAGTCTATCTTATATACTCACTTTTGTAGCATTGTTTTCTTTTAGTTATTTATGTATGTACATTTTAGTGCACCTACTGCGACATGCTCCCCTGTGAAATTTTAGAATGATCTGCGCTGAATACTTATGAGTGGGTTTCTCTGTGAGTTAGGTTCCTTTGTAAGTTTTATTTTACTTGTATGTATGGTTTGTGTTCCTTGTTGTTGCTGAAAACTGAATTGCCCTTATGGGACACCAAATAAAGTGAATCTGAATCTGAAATCAAGGGGCCTGGTCCTACGAAAGGGAAGACTTGATAGGGAGTTCCACTTCAACCTGTGAGTGGAAGTAATCCTGTCACTGTCTGATCTACCAGTGAAGAGTCTGGGTTGGTGGAATACCAAAAAACTTTGAGACACTGGAAGAGTAGATGAGATTAAGCAGAAGATGGAAGAAGGACTGGAAGCCATTGATATATGTGGCCTTCCAGGAAAGTTATAGTTATGATGTCTGCAGTTCGGGTTGATGCCAAGATTGATGTGGCCCCTGACCATCTATGAGGTAGCTTTGACTCATGTGGAAGCCATGGAGAAATGTATCAGTGTTTACATCCATAGATTGCTTGGAGTGTCACAAAACCTTTCATCTGTAGCACTGTATGGCAGAGGAACAAAGATCCAACTACCAATAAAGTCCCTGTCAGAAGAGTTCAAGGTGGCAAAGTCAAAGCTTCACATGACGCTCAGAGACTCGAAGAATCAAGTTGTTAGGGATGTGCTCCCGGTTGTCAGAACAGGCAGGAAGTGGCAGGCAAATGTTGAGGTTGCAGAGGCTGAGTCCAGTCTAAGGATCGGGGAGAGCTAACAGTCCCGTGGGAAGATAACATTGAAGAGGCCTATGAAAGGAAGAATGAGAAATATGAAGAGTTGGTGTTACAGTGCTTGGAAAGAGCGTGGAAGCCACATTGCTATCCCTTCAAGGTTAGTTGTTGAGGGTTTGTGGCTCATTCCATGATGGCATTCTTACGATGCTTAGGGATAGAAGGACAGAAGAAGAGAGCTGTGTGTAAGAACCTGGAGGAAGCAGCTGAAGCAGGATCCACCTGGATTTAGTGGAAGAAGTAAGAAGCAGTGCTTGCGATGTAGCCAACCAGTTGAGCACGTCCCCAGACGTGGGTGATGTGGGCCCACCCCCTTTTCATAGTGGTACTAGGAATAATGGGCCGAAACCACTGGGGGCCTCTAGCCGAGGACTCAACTAGTTGTAGCAGGAGTGATGTAGTATGTCAGCCTGTCTGCTAATCATCATGGTGGAATATCTGCTGTAGCTAGTTAACCATTGCTAACAGCACCCACTGAAAACAAGGCAGTATGTGGTAATTTATGTATGAAAACAGCTTTGTGGTGTTTTCAAATATAAAAGTTGTGCAGTACTGTTTTTATGCGCAACAGGGGAAACAAAACAAAACAAAAACAAAACAGAAGTGCTAATAAATAGTACATTTTACACTATTGTTGATGCCGAGGGATATCCCTTCCTGACCTCATGGACTGAAAAACCAACTTCATGGCCAGAAGTATTTGGAAGACATGCTTCTAAACCTTGCTCAGAAAAAACAAATTTATTATGAAAATAGTCTCCCAAGTTTTGCAATTACTAATTAGAGTTTATGAGGAAAGGAATAATTTTTTTGCTTTTAATAACACAAGGCAAGTGCCATTTAATGAGCTACCCATACAAATGACATCCATTGGTAAATTGCTCTTCAGAGAAATCAGATTTTTGTGCTGGTTTTCATTTTAATCACACAATTTGCATTAATCCATTTTATTAGTGGAATCTGATGTTCTGAAATATTTCCATGCAGTGTGAATGATTCTAAGACACTGATCAAAACTGAGGGAAACATCCTGATCAGATAATCCCGTATACAGTTTCTCATGAACTGTCAGGAATTGCATGTTCAGTTGTCTTCCTTGACAAGAATCCCCGTTGTTGAGTTCTAAATGAGTGCAGCTGAGATATAATGAAGAGGGTTTTCATCACTGGGACTTTAATTAGTCACTGTCATGACTATAGCATCATATAAATCATATGTGTCATACATGCCTGTGTGATCAAACCAATTACACATGCTCCACAGCTATTTAAAAGAATTTATTATCTGTGTGAAAATGTATTATTTTAATGAACCTCACTGTAGGATTTAGTTCTTCCCCAAGATAAACCAAAAGAAACAGAGTGCAGATAATGCTTTATTTATTAGATTTCCCTATCTAAATGCAAGGCTGTGGTTCATAATTGCATGTGTCTGTGTGAGGGAAATGTTTAAACCAATATTGGCACAACTTGGAATCGCTATCGAATTTAAAGAAAACATTGTTCTTTGCTCTCCTTGGAGCTGAACAATTTTCAAGATGTGTATCTCCAGACATCCTAGGAAATAGCTGAGGATTATTCTGGCAAGTTTTATCTTTGCCCTTTTGAGATAGACAGCCATGCCTGTGCTCCAAAAGACCACTTGCGGAGTCCCTACCTTGAAAGCAGAGATAAGCTGAACATGCAAATGCATATATAAGAAAGGGCCCGGCACTTATGACAGAGAGGATTCATCACACAAGCTCGGTTGTCTTCAAAAGAATGCATTTTCCCAGTGACTCAAAGAAATACATTGGGGCAGCATTAATATGAATAGCACCCGTGTAAATTAATAATCATACAGGCCAAAGCTTTTATTGTATAATTAAAATGAGTAAAATCTGAACACTTGCAAAAACAGTTTTATGTGATTTGTTTGAATCTGCATTTTTGTCCCCCTTTGTTAATGTTTAATTTGGAAGCACTGAACTCCCTGAGCACTCCCCGGCATGTGCCAGATTTATCCTTTAATGGAATTTTGGTGTGCACAGCCAGATGGATGTGGGCAGCATCACGGACTGACCTTTCAGGTGGAGGGAGAAATGGCATTGTCTAATACCTTTTGTGGCCCATAAATGGATGGATTAATTTCGAAAAGGCAAGCTCAGTAAGTTTATTCTGTCCGCAGCAGGATGTGTAGTCCTTCAGAATAATAACAAGATGATTCTTATTCAAAACTCCTGCAAGTAAATAGAGATTGTCCTCGTGGCTCACTTCTGTGCAGTGTACTTGTGTACAGTCAGTCTATATGTTCTTGCTTACATAAGTGTTTACTGCTTCTTAGAAAAATTCTTTTTATCCCTTTGAAGTGGTTTTTAAGCTGCCATTGTAAACTAAATCATCTGTTATCTGCTTCAAAAATATTTCTCTTTAAAGCATAATCTTAGGTATTACTCATATTTCTAATGCAACAGTATATGTCCTGATTACTGTGTAGGCAATATTGTTGAAAATGTGAAATAAAATGTGCAAAAAAAATAGTTATGCCAGTTTTAACTGTGATTAATCATGGTAATCGTATTTGACCGCATTAACCGTGGTAAATCACATAATGTGCGGTTAATGCGACACTGTTCTCTCTTGCCCATTTGCTGCCAGTGAGAAAAAAAAAGTCACACATACTGTGATAATGCAATCAACTCACCCACTGATATTAATTGCAATTAATCATGAATAAAACTGCCACCACTAGTAAAAACAAACAAAAAGATATGTATTTGAAAAAAAATCTTTTTATTGCGCTCTGATTACATAGCATATAACAGTGGTCACAGCCTCAAACATTTATTTATTCTTCTAAAAAGGCGAACAACACAATAAATTTTGTATTTGAATTTTGCTGATTTGCATTTTTCAAAATTCACATACATGCATATGGAAATATCATGATTCACATTGCATTTAAAAAAACAAAAACATTTTCTGCCAACTTTAGCAAGTTAGTTTAGATGTATTCATACGTTGCAAATAAGTAAGGTAAGCTGGGGCACGGAGTTACATTTTTTTTTTCTTTACAATTGTCACATAATATTATAATAATATTATTTTATTTCACACAAATCTTATCCACATGCTTTTGGACATATCCTCATTTATATAATTTATTTATTTTTTTATCTTGTATTATATTACATACATGTAGTGGACAAATGGAAATATATATGGTGGTGTAACTTTTTACCCCACTACTGGAGAAAGTTGTCACATCTACCAGGATAAGTTGTTGCAGTTGGTTTATAAATTCACAAGACAAAATAATTCTTTCTATAGTTTTTATTCAAACTGTAAACAAAGCATTTCCTGTATAATTTTGCCCCATGCGTTATATCTGAAATTAAAGGTGAATGCAGTGTATCAGTCCACACAGGTAAAGATGTCACACTGCTTATTAAATATGGTCTGAAATAAAAATATTTGTTTAAAACAGAGGGAAAGGTGCACAAACTCATTGTGAAATTTTGAAGCCATACCTTAAGATAAACTGTAAATGGTGTTCACTTATATAGTGCATTTTACTCATCTGAATGACTAAAGTTCTTTACTATCCTGCTATCCACGCATTCCCACACTGATCACGGCAGAGCTGCCATGCACAGGCATTGGCCTGACCCACCAGGAGCAGCTGGGGGTTCAGCGTCTTGCTCAAGGACACTTCGACATGCAGACTGCAGACAGAGTGGGAGTCGATCCCTAGTCGGCCACACTACACCTGCGCCACAGATAGGCTCTATCTAACAAATTCAAATCTTAAACACGTATTGTGATGATTATTCCTGCAACTAAATTGTTCATTTCATCACACCTTAAACATTTGTAAGCTTTTTTTTACATAATTACACCATGTTATAAAATATTAACGTGACAGTAATCCACAATGACATATTGTAGTTGCATTGCAACAATGTGCCCCTGGCCTCTGTGTAACAACTTGCCCAATCATCGTCATTTAGTTTTGATCCCACCAGGAAGGAACCCTGTACTACTTGGTGTGAAAATAGACCCGTGCCCATGTGGCCCGGTAAGTTTAGTTTCACAAGCAAAAATATTGTGCATTTTGAGAAAAAAATTGCTCAGCGGGCTCGTAATTCATTTATCTGTCCTCTGTCATGTACCAAAGCCATATGCATGGCTCAAGTGCCGCAGGGAGGTATAGAGTGTATTGCACATGCACCGAATCTAAAATTAGAAAAGCCACGCATGCGCAGTGTGGGCATGAGGGGGTGTAACGACCTGCCCCATGTAACTTTTTGCACCATCTTACCCTACTGATTTGTATCTTAATATTTTTTGTGTCGGTCAGTTCAAAATTCCTGCCAGATATTTCTTATAAATGAAATTTTAAAAAATATAAGTGGTACCGGTGAGTAAGAGTACTGCAGTCTACATTTTTGTGAATATGCAACAGTTTCAATTTATCCGCAGTGATTTAGTCCTCAATAAGAATAGCAGTAAGCCAGAGATAAAGGCATTCGTAATGCTCATCATAAATGGAGGGCATCCTTTGATTGTGCAGCCTTTATCAGGCATGACCCCAAATCCCCATGTTGTGGTGGATATATGCCAGATTTTCTTTATATTTGCACAGCATAAAAAGGGTCATTGAATTATTATTTAAATGTTACATTGATGTAAATGGTTAATAATTTTTGATAGACATACACCTTATGCATTTGCATTTATGTCAAACTAAAACTGATACAATGTAGCCACTGCTGCTGTTTTCCTGCATTTGCTTTATAAGAAGCTTAAACATCCTGTGACTGCTGTTGTCTGCATTGCCCTGCAGTCCGTCTCCATTTAGCTGACCTTGGTGAACAGGATATTGAATATAGAGTTAAAAGTTTAACTGTGTTGAAACACCCTGGAAACATGCTTTTTCCAACTAAGAGAAAATTACATGCGTACATAAACTGTAAATGAAGTTTATTATTTAGAAGAAGTCTGTTGGAATTGGGTTTAGTCACTGGAGACAGATTGTGTCAGAAAATTAAAGTGTTGTCACTTTTTTTTTCTTAATATACCATCATGCTTATCATGAGCCACAAACCTCCCTGATCTCATTTCTGACTTACAGAATATTATGTTTTAGTCATCACCTCTGTTAAATTGCCTTTACGTTTAAACACACGACCAAACAGGAAAAGCATGTGTTTATCAAGCCAAGTGTCTGCTCATACTTCAGGCGCTTGGATTGTTGCCAGGCTAAGGACTTCACAGAGGAATCCATATACCCCGCCCCCCCCGACTATCTGCAAACCCAGCGTTGAGTCGGATCCTTAAAATACTCCATCGGCCTGTATTCTAGTTAATCATCTCCTTGCTTCCAATTGTAGCGCTTCGGCTCCGCTGTATGTCTCTCAGCTTGTTGTGGCGTTGTGATGAACCACAGCTTATCTTTCCAAACACAATATTAGAAAGAGGGAAAAACTGTGATGTAGAAATCTTGTGAAAGCTACTAATCTGTGTGAATGGTTGAGAGGGATTATGCTTGTCAGAAGGAAAAGGCAATGAGCTTTAGATGCTCTTCTCCCCCTTCCCCCCCCCGCCTCCCAGAAATGGCATTGAATTTACGTAAGCAGTGAGGGGAGTTCATGAGAGATGATCAGTTTTGACCTTTTGTTTGACCATCCTTAATAAAACGCTTATTCCATATGTAATAGAGTCTGATAAAGAGCATCCATATAGCTCATGCACATAAGCACTCTGTCTTGCCAATACTGAATGGCCAGTATTCATTTCTGCTTAGTTTCATGCAGTTAATCCCACAAAAACCAAATATGGTTGATGTTTTGTCATCCATGAAAGCAGCCCTAAAGAGCTCAGTGGTTTTCTTTAGTTTTCTGTAGTCTGTTTATCCCAAGCATTGTTTGTTGTTGTTTTCTTTTTTTAATTTTAATTTTCATCTTGATCAAATATATCAGATTTCAGGATGCATCCATGTATTTGGGTCACGATGTTCACACAAGACATTTCTTCAGCATTGCATGAGCTGGAGCTGGAGAGAACAGTGAACTCCCTGGGTGATCAAATCCTCCACGCCCACGCACCGTCATTGTGCTTATTTCCCATATATTCGTTCCCATCTTTTGCTTCTCCTGCTAATCTGTTTTGATGTTTTGGTACCACATTTGGCAGCTTTACAGTTAAGTGAAGTGGATTTTGTTGAGCTGTTACAGTCTGTTTAATTGATCAACTTGTTCTGCTTATACAGTATTATGTGTCTGTAGTATACAGGATACAGTGTTATATGTATGAATACATTTGAAATTACTGCCAGACGCAATCCAGTTGTGTGGTATGCTTTGAAACTACAATTGATGCACCATACTCATAGGTTCCTTTAGCATAAATTAATATTTCAACAACCCTCCATTCCTTTTTCAAACTTCCAAGGAGAGGCGGGTCTGATTGGTCACCGATAACATTGCCTTTCTCCGATGCATCAAGTTTCATGTCCTCACATTGCCGATGTCACACAAACGCACGGGTGAGTGTGGAAACTGGTGATGCCAGCCGCTGCTTATCAGTTGAGAGTCCCCAACATTTTTAAAGTCTTTTAATTTTGTTGGCCCATGTCAAACTCAGCAAATCACTGGTGGATAGGAATGCATGGCCGCTCTGTATAGTTAAATGGTTGCTGCTTTTTTGCCTCCATTTTAATGGACAGGGTTGCAAAATGCACCCAACATTTTTCCTGGATACAGTGCATGTGTGTGTGTTAGGGGGTGTCTCTGCAGTTTTATTTGGTGGGGACATGTGTTTGTGTGTCACATTTTGTGTTCAGTGACACACAAAGCAGGATATGTTTTATTTCAGAAGGGGCTGCCGGAGACAGCTAGATTCTCCGCAGAAGTGACTGCTCTTAAAAGAAACTTCTCACTTTCAGCCAGTGTAATATTTGTGTAATTGTGGCACACACAGTTGTCTGCTGCAGCTTCAAAATTAATTTAATATTAATCTGTCAGAATAATGCTAGACAGCCTTCTGATTAATTTCCACTGTTGCTGTGCTGTGACGTGGTGACAGTGACCCTTCATATTGCACTTATCCGTGTTGTCCTATTCAAACATCCGTCGAGCACAGGTGAGTTGAGCTGATGTGGGCAATGACCAGTGTCACTTGCAGGGTCATTTAGCCTGTGTCAAGTAGCGTGGGTAACCCTATTCAGACAACAGAAGGAACCCGGATCGTACTGGGTTTGCCTGGATTGCCGGGGTAGATTGAAAGGAATTATGGTGTGTTTGTGGGTTTTAACCTTCTAAAATGCTTTCTTGGATCATATGACTACAGAAAAAATATTAAAATCTCTCATCCTTTAGAAATAATTATGTCTGAATATTTTAGCGGAATGGGTAGAAGCCGGTTTTGCTGTTCGGGATCTTTTTCCTCTACGTCTCTTCATGCTTTGGTCTTCGATTACAACCCATCACCATCCTATTGCCTGTGATGATTCAGTCCCTACCCAAATGAGGGGGAAGCCCAAAGCCTCAGAGCTAACAATGCAACTCGGGAGTTAGCTTACCAAGTGTGCTTTACATAATTTTTTTTCATTTCAGTCACCCTATTAGACATCACTGTTCCCTCCTCATTCAATAATCCACAGTCAGTAATATATCTCATGTCATTCAGGATTATTTTGTTATATTTTTGCCGTGTTGCTACATTGAATCTTTTGCAAGCTTGTCTAGGTGGTCAGTGTCGGTCAGTCTAACTACATTAGAACCTACCTTTTTTCTGTAATAGGACTGTACTAGTGACGTGTGGTGAGGCACTGACTCTTTCAAAGTTAGATTTAAATATATAAATATTGTTGAAATAATTGGAGTCATTCAGAAATTACATTTAGACCTACAAGACAAATTAGTGGACAAATAATGATATATTTATAATCTTTATTTTTTAATGAAAGCCTCCCCTGACCGCACGTCACTGGACTGTACCTCCAATATTTGTAGAAAAAAAAGAAAAGAAAATAACTGAAAAAAAAATGTGAAAAGCTGGAAAAAATTCTTGTAAAATCAGTTTTTTTCTTATTAAATTGGGGTATGCTTCTTATTCTGGATTGATTAATAGTAATCATCATCATCACCATCACAGCAGTCTGTCGGGGGCGACAATGACTGTTTCATTTAGGGCTGATCAGATTCCTCCACACATCTCTGTCCTTCGCCTTCCGCTGCCACGAACTACTGACCTTGTTAACCCAGGCAACGTCCGAGCCAGTATGAGTTGCTCTCTGACTGACCATTTCATGAAACTGCTTGCAAAGTATTTGAGTACTGGTACCACTAGCTTTTGTTGGACTAGTGGCACATTCTTGGCAGATAGAGGTATCATCAGTGGCAAGGACAGGCCAAGACAAACTGACTCCATTATCTGTTGCAGTGACTGACCAGATGATAGGTTTGTTTATCTCTGCTCTTTGTGTAGTGCATGTCACAGTGCACCGACTGGCAAAAGTCGTAGTCACTCTATAAATTTAAGAAGTCTCTGTGTGTCTGACTGTCACAATCATAGGACATCATAGGACGGCCTATGATGTCTGCCTGATGTCCTATGATGATCCTATGATCTCAGGAAACATAGGACTTGCAATGACGTCATATAGGCGATGCCGTCATATAGACAATAGGACTGGCTACCTATGGTGTAGCGTCCTATGCCTGCCTGGATGTTTTTATGATGTCATATAGACCATCACTCACGATGCATGCCTACCTATGATGTAGTGTCCTAGGATGCCTGCCACTACAAATTCACTTAAAACACTACACCGTCCAATCTTCCCTTGGGTGCCTTTAAATCAAATCTAATGTCTACATTGAGCATTATGAAATGCTGTGCGAACTGCACAGAGCAACACGGGCCTTCCTGTTACTTAATAGTAATAATAATAATAATAATATATTGTTGAAGTATTTCTTGATTACGATTTATTTATTGGCATCAAAAGGAGCCATCAAAAAGAGCCAGTTTAGGTGGTTTGGGCATCTGATCAGGATGCCTCCTGGGCACCTCCCACTTGAGGTGTTCCAGGCACGTCCCACTGGGAGGAGATCCCAGGGCAGACCCAGGACACGCTGGAGAGACTACGTCTCCCAGCTGGCCTGGTAACTTCTTGGTATCCTCTCTGAGGAGCTGGAGCAGGTGGCCGGAGAGAGGGAAGTCTGGGCTTCTCTGCTTGAGCTGCTGCTTCCATGACTCGGACCCCTGGAAAAGCAGTAGAAGATGAATGGATGGATTTATTTATGTTGTAGATGGGCAGCACGGCAGTGCAGTGGTTAACACTGTGGCAGCACAGCAACTCACCCTTGGCCATGCGATCTCAGGTTCGATCCCACCCCCTGACCAACAGTGATCTTTCTCTGTGGAGTTTGCATGTTCTCTCCGTGTCTGCATGGGTTTACTCTGGGATTTCTCCGGTTTCCTCCCACAGGGGCCCAAAACATGCAGGTTAGGTAAACTGGCATCAACTGGGGAGGTATGAATGTGAATTGCCCCTTCCCCCTTCTTCCTAAGCCACAGTTGTAAATAAGAACGTGTTCTTTATCTGTCCTGCCTGGTTAAATAAAGATTAAATGTAAAAAAAAAGATTACTAGCAAAACCACACTTCCTCACAAGCACTTAGCAGAAGCTTTCCTCTTATACCTGAACTGCTCATTTCTCTTCATGTAAAGCAGGTCAACGATCAACCACTCAGCTTTTACCTTCAAATCCTCCTCAGTTTTACTCAAGATCAAAACATAAGGCCGTTTCTTCATTTCTTCCTATCATTTCAGGTTTTATGGGAGTTGCTTGCTTCTGTGTGTGTTTGTTCAATCCATGCCAGGAGACAAGCTAGATGAGAAAAGATAGATGTGGCGGCGTGCAGCTGGGAAAGATAATGAATGAAGTCGACCGTGGGTGGCGAAGACCATCACTAAAGCGTAATGGGTCCCAACAGAGGGACGGAGATATTGACCTGTCCGTCACTTTTTTTTTTCTTTTTTTCTTCCGTCCCCTGACTCCTTTTTCTTGCAAAGACAAACTCTCACAAGTGTGTACATAGCACACACAGACGGCACACTGGCAAACAGCATCCACTTTGTTTTGTTTTGGCAAACACATTTTTTTTTTTTATTTTGTCAACAGCTAATACCAGTATGTGATTTTGGGTTTTCTTTCTGGGAGTGAAATTTAAAGTTTGCACTCCTCAACAGTGACTGTCCCATCCAATATGAGCTATGGAAGAGTCTAGAAATGTCCCTTCATTGCACAATGGCAACTGAACAGTCTCCTATTAGACTTAACTTCAGGCAAAAATCTTTGATATGGGTGCTGGATGATGGTTGGAAAATGGCTCATGGTAATTTCGCAGGTTGGGAGCATGTGTGACCCGTGCTGGCAAAATGAGTCAGAATGTGCACCGTGTCGTTACGAGATACAGGCACGAGAAGTCATAAATCTTTCTTTGTTTGCTAGCGGCAAGTCCCGGGAAAACCCCCATGAGTGCCTGGTATCTTTGTAAAGTTTCGAAATCATACTTTTTAAAAATACATATGTTTTGGCGGAAGACGTAACTCCCAACCAATCAAATGCGAGTTTTAAACCTAGCCAAAATATAAACAAATTGTCTTTTTCTGGGTCTGTTTTTGCACACTTCCTACAAATTAAATATCATTTTGAAGGTCTTTTAAAACAGAATATGGAAAAATTGTTACCTCAGTTTTGATAATTTCTTCAAAGTGACTCATTTTCCTAGCACCAGTCACATATTCTGCAAAGGATTTAACTTTTCTTCTCCTGAACTGTTACAGACTGACAAACCTTTCTCTGCCTTTGCTCAGGATGGTATTTCCCTCCTGATAGAAATAACTCAATTTCTGACAGGGAACAGTGGTCCACTTGAATTCTTTTCTATTATACTCCTATGTGGACAAATCTATCTAACATCGAGACTCATTGAGACTCACCCATTCATCCATGCACCCTTTGATTTGTTCATTTTTTGCTCGGCTTGTGTCAGCGGTCAGTGTTTGGAGCGGCCTCAACCCACCGTCCTCTGAGGCAGCGCTGGGATCAGCCGGCGATTACAGCGATTACAGTTTGTGCTTACAAAGGGTTCTGATGCTTTACGCCACATCTCCTCTTGTCAGCTTGGCAGTCTGACTTCTAATCTGCCAGTTATAACAAACAGCAGATGAGGAAACAGGAGGGAAAAACAATCTATAAGGGGGGAAAAGTGGGAATACAGATGAAAAAATGGTGGTTAGTTGCCAAATGGCAATTGAAATCATTCCCCTGACCCCTTTGAAATCTTATCTCACGGAGGATAATATCCAGATGTAAGCCTTTACATTTTCTGACCTAGAATCAGGGAGTCACATCCCTTTGTTTCGCATTTGCTCGTGAAACCTTCCAGCAAGGTGCCTACAGCAGGTTCTACTCACCTGCTCTTTGTCTTCCTCATTTTTGTGCAGGCTCTGTGTTAACTGAATATGCCCATACATATTTGAATGCATCGCTCTGTGCTGGGTCCATTTCCCTCTTCCCCCTGCTAGTTCAAAGGGCTCCATCAGAGCCAGTTGTCTGATGAAATGCTGATTACCCTCCTAATTGGTGTTGTGAAGTTGTGACACGTGCTGAGGGGAGCTTCTCTGGTTATTGATTACTCTGATAACCCCCATCCCCCCACCCCTACCTCCTATGTGACATTGATTTGCACTTAATACATGTAATGGTAATCATTCCACCCTGCAATGTCCAGGTATCTTAAGGACACTGAAGGAAAACTGATCAGAAGGTATTAGAGACTGCGTGGGGGGGGGGGGGGGGGTACATCAGTGATGAGGAGGATTTGGAATACGGGCCAAGATACAGCAGAAGTTAAGGCTGATATTGTTTCCAATGCATGTTAAATGCACATGATTAAGTATAAAGCCTCTAGAGGAAGTTATTATAATCCACTCTATGATTGAAGTTTTAGATTTGATCAAATCTAGGGTAGATAAAAATGTATTTCTTTTAATCAGCATGGTTT
This sequence comes from Pholidichthys leucotaenia, assembly GCA_020510985.1. Taxonomy (NCBI): domain Eukaryota; kingdom Metazoa; phylum Chordata; class Actinopteri; order Cichliformes; family Pholidichthyidae; genus Pholidichthys; species Pholidichthys leucotaenia. The sequence goes on along the minus strand of CM035836.1, from coordinate 183,511,270 downwards.
AAAGAGTCTGGTACAGTGCAACAATTCAGTCCTGCAGCCCTCAACGTATTCTCATTCAAGGGTGTCAAGCACTGTGATCAATTATTTAATAACATTAATAGAGAAAGAAGAAGAAGAAAGAGTAAAACTAGATAAAACAGAGGCATCGTCACATTTTCAGTGGTTGTAATATGACAGATTTTAATCACTTCACATCCTTTTATCAACCCACATTAGGCACACTCATTAACTACTAATAGTGCTTTGTTTGTTTTTAACAGTTGTTCAGTTTCCACTTCCCTTTTAATGTTGGTTCTAATTAGTTTTAAAGGCTAAAACTAGAAATGTACAGCTATATCAGCTTAACATCACTTCTGTGTGAGGAAGTCAGGAGTGGCAGAGAATTATATGAGGGTGGTGCAGGACATGTATGAGGACAGTGAGGTGGTGGTGAGGTGTGCTGCAGGAGTGACAGGTGGATTCAAGGTAGGGGTGGGATTACATCCTGGATCAGCCCTGAGCCCCTTCTTATCCGCCATGGTGATTGACAGGCTGACAGACGAGGTCAGGCAGGAGTCTCCGTGGACCATGATGTTTGCAGACGACATTGCAATCTGTAGCAAGAGTAGGGAGCAGGTGGAGGAGAACCTGGAGAGGTGCTCTGGAGAGAAGAGGAATGAAAGTTAGTAGAAGCAAGACAGAGTACATGTATGTACTGTAAATGAGAGGGTGGAAGGTGTAACAGTAAAGATGCAAGGAGTAGAGGTAGTGAAGGTAGATGAGTTTAAATATCTGGGGTCAACCATCCAATGCAATGGAAAATGCACAAGAGAAGTGAAGAAGAGAGTGCAGGCAGGGTGGAGTGGGTGGAGATAAGTGTCAGGGGTGATTTGATAGCAGCTAGAGTGAAAATAAAGATTTACAAGACTGCAATGAGACCTGCTACAATGTATGGTTTGGAGAAGGTGACACTGACAAAAAGACAGGAGATGGATTTGGAAGTGGCAGAGTTGAAGCTGCTGAGATTCACATTCGGAGTGACTAGGAGGGACAGGATTAGAAATGAGTATATCAGAGGGACAGCTCAGATTGAGTGGTTTGGAGACAAAGTAAGAGAGGCAAGGCTGAGTTTGGTTTGGACATGTGCAGAGGGGGGATAGTGGATATATTGGACAAAGGCTGTTGAAGATGGAGCTGCCTTGGCTGTGGAATATTTTACGTTTCTTCCCGTGAATAGTAGTAGTAGATTAGTTTATTTGACAGGGACAGTGCAATAAACATAGACAATTAATCAAAGACAATCAATCTGATGTGTTGCACATAGAGTGTATAGCTATTAGCTAATTTGCAACTCTTGTCCCTGGATGGGCTTTAGAAAAAAGAATCAAGATAAAAAATATACACAATAACCACATACATCAATGCAGAAAAATTATAAATACAATTATAAATATTATAAATATTATAAATACACAAATATAACAGCCTGACTCACATTTAACATAAATATTATAAATATTATAAATACACATATATTATAAAATATTATAAATACACAAATATAACAGCCTGACTCCCATTTAACACATATAACATAACTCACATTTGCCTATTTCAGGCCTTCCTCCCTCCGTCACTCACTATAAACAAACACATTTATTCCTTCCCTTCATTCACTCTCACTTTGCAGACAAATAATTCATACATGAGTACATTCTTGTTTATTTTTCAGCCAGTTTTTAACATTTTTAGTGAATGTTTTAAAGTCCGTTATTATTTTAATTTCATTTGGCATTGTGTTCCAGATGTGACTGCCCTTTATAGAGAAAGCTGTTTGTCCAAATGTGGTTCTGCGGTGGAATATTTTACAGTTATTGTTAACAGAACTCCTGGTGGCTCTGCTGCTGTCCTGTCTTTGGACGAAACCAGCAAGTGGCTCGGGTGCTGATTTATGGAAACATTTGAACGTTAATTTCAGAAGACAGAGGTCAATGAAGCTCTCAAAACTCAATAGGTTGTATTTTTTTAAAACATTACAGTGATGCCACCTAATGGGCTTTTTGTCCAAGATTTTTAGGGTTTGATTATATAATGAACCTATATGTCTTATTGTGGAAGGGGCTGCTTGAGCCCAGACTGTCAAACAGTATGATATATGAGAAAAAACCATAGAATGCATATACAGTGCAGCTGCTTCGTAAGGTATGTAATATCTAATTAATTTAAAGCAGTTCAGATTTTTTTTTACTGTTTTTGAAATTTTCTTTATATGAAGATTAAATTTGAGTTGAGGATCTAGTACAATGCCAAGGTATTTGAATTCTGTAGCTAAACTGATGTCATGATCATGTATATTAACTTTAAAATGTTGCAGGTTACATTTTTTGATTGAAAAGCACATTGAGACTGTTTTCTGAAGGTTCAGCAATAGATGGTTCTTGAGGAGCCACTCTTGGACATCAACCATACTTGTAGACAGTACATCTGCAGCCTGTGCTGGAGTCTTGGCAGCTGTGTAAATAACTGCATCATCTGCATAAAGTTGGCATGTTGCAGCTGAGCAGTGTAACGGCAAGTCATTAATAAAAATGCTGAAAAGTAAAGGACCAAGAATGGACCCTTGTGGGATACCCATGCGGTTGTTTAAAAATGAGGATTTATCCTGGTGAACTTTTACACACTGTTCTCTATTCTGGAGATAAGATGCAAACCATTCTAATGTATTTGGGGAGAAGTTAAAAGATACCATTTTGGATAAAAGCAAACTGTGGTTTACAGTATCGAAAGCCTTTTTGAGATCTAGAAAAACAGCTCCTACCACATTACCCCTGTCCAAGGACTGTTTGACGTTTTCAATAAGGCAACAATTTGCTGTTTCTGTTGAGTATCCTGGTCTAAAACCAAATTGATGTGGATGAAGAAGTTGACTGTCTTGTAAGTAGTCTATCAGCTGTGTAGCTACAACTTTTTCAAGAACCTTAGATAGGACTGGTAAGATAGAGATTGGGCAGTAATTGCATATATCGTCTTTACTGCCTGATTTATGAACTGGTATGACGACAGCTTTTTTCCAGCCAGATGGAAATGTACTAGACCTAATGGAGAGATTAATGAGATGAGTCAGTGGTTTGATTAATATTTTGCTGTGCATTTTGAGAAAGGAGGTGCTCATATTGTAGATATCATTAGTTTTTGAGTTTGACAGTGTTTTAACAATACCAGCAATTAACTTCTCATTTACCTCATCGATGTGAAAAGTATCTGTTGGAAGTATGGAATTTGTGTTGTTGAGCACATTTGGCAGCACAAAAATTTTTGTTAAGTCTTCCACAGAGCCCACAAAGTGTGAATTAAATTCATTTGCCAAAGTAGCCTTGTCACTGACGGTCTTGCCATTGATTCTAAGTTCCTTTACCCCCTTCTGATCGTTTTTTTATTAGTTAAGTTATTTAAATGCCTCCATAGGGAACTGTTGTTACCCTTTGCATGATCTATCAGTTTATTGTAATAAGATATTTTTGATTTTCGCAGCTCATGTACCACTTTATTTCTTAAACTTTTGTACACAAGGTGATCATTTTGTAGTTTGGAGGTTAGTGATGTTTTCAGTGCATAGTCTCGCCTCTTCATAAGTTTTCTTATTTCATTATTTAACCATGGTAGGCTAATCTTCTGTTGTCTACTTTTAATTTGCTTTGAAAATTTTTCTATAGACTTTGTGATTGTTGCAGTTATAAAATTACAACAATCATCTACTTCACATGTTGCCATGAGCTGCTCCCAATTTTGATTCTCTAAGTAATGTTCAAACTCCTCATTTTTTGATTTGGGGATAATAAAATTTGATTTGTCAATATCGACTCCCCCAAAATACTGTAGTCGCTTTTTAGTAAGTTTCCTGACAGCAAGAACCATGTTATGATCTGAGAGACCAGTTACAAGATTATAGGTTCTGGTTATTCGTTCTGGTTTATTAGTAAATACCATGTCAATAAGTGTTCTGGATTGTTTGGTTATCCTGGTGGGTCCTTTGATGATTTGCTGGTAATTAAATTTAGTCATGAGGCTTTTCAGTTTTTGTTTGTCTTTTTTATCAGACCAGTTGATATTAAAGTCACCATGAATTATTGTTTCTCTGTTCTTCTCAAGTTGTTTAACCAGATCACTTAATTCATTATAAAAGGAAGAGTTGTGTGACGGTGGGTTGTACACTACTGCAATGTTGAAATTCATTACCGGAGAGAGACATACATTAACAGCTAAACATTCAAGTGAAGTATTCAAATCAACCAGTTGACATTTATATTTCTCTTTGATGTAAATTAAAATACAGTTTACACTGGTAAATTTGTGTGCATCTCTTTCCACATAATTATGTATGTTCCTCTGTCATATGAAACATGCTCACACTTAATTAAGTTCAGGACTGAAACTAATATTGTGCCCTGATAAAGACTTTGCTGTATTATCTACTATGTTTACCTTATTGCTCAGTTGTTTGTAATTTGTTGCTCCATTTAATCCTTTTTTATGTATTTCCTGATCTTGTGAAAATGAAATAAACACTCAAATTATGCTGACCTGTTAAATATGGCAATGTTGTGGAAGAAATATTAATACATGGTTGGAATGCCAAACATGGGCTTGTTAGTTCTGAAATCAAGTTCTGAGAGTCAAGCATTCAACGCTGATGCTCTTTTTATCTGCAGTGCTCAGCTTTAGACTTCAAATTACTCAAAGCAATACGTTTTCATTAATTGTGATGAAAATGTTCCTCAGCGCAACACACCCCAGTGGTGAAGCCAAAGAAAACCTCTTCTGTTTCACTCAGACACAATCAGTTTTATCAAAGCCACTCATGTGTTGGTACAGTGGTGTGAAAAAATGTTTGCCCCCTTCCTGATTTATCCTTTTTTTTTTTGTATGTTTGTCACACTTAAATGTTTCATATCATCAAACAAATTTAAATATTAGACAAAGATTACACAAGTAAACACAAAATGCAGTTTTTAAATGGAGGTGTTTATTATTAAGGGTAAAAAAAAATCCAAACCTACATGGCCCTGTGTGAAAAAGTGATTCCCCCCCCCCCCCGTTAAAACATAAATTAACTGTGGTTTATCACATCCTTGGAAAGCTGAGTTCAATTTATCTAGCCACACCCAGGCCTGATTACTGCCACACCTGTTCTCAATCAAGAAATCACTTAAATAGGCCGGTTATGGCTGCCACGTAGGACGGACGTGTCTCGCTCTGCTCTGCTCCTGGAGAAAAAAATCGGCAAATAACTCTCTCATTTGGGACAGAACGTATCCCAGCATTTGGGCGAGGATATGTCGGCGAAGCCTAAGGCTGGAAAACCAGGAAAAGGAAAAAGCGAGCCGCCGAAACAGTCCAAATTAACGGACTTTCAGGTCTGTGACGCAGCAAACAAGGCTCCATATATGGCGGAGGAGGCTGGCGGCGGTGCGATTTCTGCGGGGAATGGCGCAGATGCGCTGATGGCTGCCATGAGTTCAATGAGAGCGGACTTTTCCTCTAGATTTGATGGGATTATGACAGCGTTGGAAGGAATAAGAAAGGAATTGGGTGACTGTGTAGAACGAACGGCGCAGATGGAGCTCCGTCTCGCTAGTGCTGAAGATGACGTCACCCGTCTTCAATTAAAGGTGCGCACTTTGGAAAAAAAAAATAAATCTCTGGAAGATAATATTTTGGATTTGGAATCTCGGTCGAGACAGAATAATTTGAGGCTGGTGGGTCTTCCAGAGGAATCAGAAGGTCGGGACGTATGTTCCTTTCTGGAAAAGTGGATTCCGGAGGTGCTGGGCAGCGAGGAGTTGCAATCAGCAGTGGTTCTGGAAAAAGCACATCGTATTGGCCCACGGAGAGATAAGGGACCGCCAAGGACCTTAATTATGAAGTTTCTTAGCAACAGAGACAGGATGAAGATCTTCAACGCTGCACGTGCTAAAGGAGAGATTAAACACCAGGACCAGCAGGTGCGGTTCTACCCAGATTTGGCCACAGGAATCCAACAATTGAGGAAGCAGTTTGATCCCGTACGTAAGGAGCTGCGCAACCTTGGGATTCGTCATGGTGTAATCTATCCTGCGAGACTGCTGACCACGTATGAGGGCAGAAGCCACATCTTCAAGACCCCAGAGGAGGCGCAGGAGTTCATCAAGAAGATCAAAGAAGAAGAAGAGACTGGTGGGAGCTAAGCATGAACAAAATATAAGGTAGAATAATTAAGCATTTGCACAGGCATCTGACTGACTTGAAGTAAATAGTAAGTTTACAAAATATAGATTGTATTATATATTAAAAAAACAAAACAAAAACAAAACAAACAAAAAAAAAAACTATGATGTACAAAGTTGTTAAAAATTTTGGAGTTAAGTTGGAAAACTACAGAGGAGAGTTAATGTTACGTCATTAAAAGCAGTAGAGTTAGGGTGATTGGGAGGATGAAGAAGGAGTGGCTTAGGCTGTTCCCCGTGGGTGTGGAACGGTCGATGGCTATATCGGGAGACAGAATTTTTCTTTTGATTTTGGGGGGTTTGCCACAAGTGTGGGAAGGGGAAATTTGTTTGTGTGTAGTTTGTAGGATGAATGTTCAACCACTCATGTTTTTGCTTCTCTGTATGAGCATGTTTACACTGCAAGGTAATCCCAAACTCTCTATTGATCATGGACCAAAGTGTTAATCTTAATTTAACTTCATGGAATTGCAGAGGTCTACAAAATTTAAAAAAACTTAAACAAGTTATGAATAAAATAAAGGACATGGGTTCAAGAATTGTGTTTTTACAAGAAACTCATCTGATAGAGGAGGATGTTAAAAGAATTAGGAGTAGATGGCAGGGAAGTGTATTCACCTCTTCATTTTCATCCCGAGCCAGGGGAGTTATGACTCTCATACATAAATCAGTTCCTTTTCAAGTGAAAAATGTAATTGGAGACAAATTTGGAAGATATGTAATCATTCAAGGTTCTTTGCTATTAGAAAATATAAATCTTGTGAACTTATATGGTCCCAATATAGATGATCAGAAGTTCTTTGCTAATTTATTTCTCATCTTATCATCACTTACAGGGCAACATATAATAGCAGGGGATTTTAATTGTACATTGAATCCAGGTGTGGATAGATCAACAGGACTGGATTGTACGCACATTGGATGTAGGATGACTATTAATCATTTTATGAAAGAATTGAGATTGTTAGATATATGGAGAGAAATGAAACCACAAGTTAAAGCCTATTCTTGTTATTCCAGTACCTACAAGACATTCTCACGTATTGATTATTTTTTGATTTCCACAGAATTAAGGTCCAAGATTCAAAACTGCTTTTATGATAACATCGTGATCTCTGATCATGCACCCTGTTGTCTAATATATGTAGATAAAAAATTGACAAAGGAATCAGGTAGATGGCAATTTCCGCATAAATGGCTTCAGGATGAGGAATTTGTCAAGTATATAGAAAAACAGATAGACGAGTTCTTTGACATCAATACTACACAAACATCAGCATGTGTAAAGTGGGAGGCTTTCAAAGCTTTTATTAGGGGACATATTATTAGTTATACAGGATCAAAATCTAAGAAGACTCGAGAGGAGAGAGCTAAATTGGAACATAAAATAAAAAATCTTCAGGAAAAAGTGTATGCAGGAAGTGACCCAAGGTTGGAGAATGAATTACTGATTTTGAGAGCTGAATACGACAAAAAATCAGCGAATAGAGCTGCCTCGAGTCTTCTAAGATTGAAACAATCTTTTTATGAACAAGGTGAAAAATCAGGAAAATTATTAGCATGGCAGATTAAACAATTGGAAATTAAAACACCAATTACCAGTATTATAAGTAATGGACAGGTAGTTATAGATCCTTTAGAAATTAATAGAGCCTTTAGAGATTACTATGAAAAATTATATGATACCAAAAATGAACCTGATTTAACAAAACTAAATGGGTTTTTGAACGAACTATCTATACCGTGTATTCCAAATGAAAACAGGGAGATATTGGAGTCTAAAATTAGTCAAGAAGAAGTTGGGCTAGCCATTGATAATATGAAATCAGGAAAAAGTGCAGGACCAGATGGTCTTCCAGTTGACCTTTATAAAAAATTTAAGAATAAATTAATAAAACCTTTTTTGGAAATGGTTTTAGAAGCATTTCAAAATAATAATTTACCATCATACATAAATAATGCCTTAATTATACTGCTGCCAAAACCAGGTAAGCCCTCTAATAAATGTGAAAATATGAGACCAATAAGCCTATTAAACGCCGACCTTAAGATAATCTGTAAAATTTTAGCAAGACGAATACAAGAAATTTTACCAAATATTATTAATCGAGATCAGAATGGCTTTATAAAGGGTAGACAAGGCTTCCATAATGTAAGAAGACTATTTAATATTATTTATTTTAATAAAGAAGCACCGGATACAGCTCTCCTATCATTGGACGCCGAAAAGGCCTTTGATAGAGTTGAATGGCCCTTTCTTTTTGAAGTCCTACAAAGGTTTGGACTTGGAAATAATTTCATAAAATGGGTTCAAATAATATACAATAATGCTACAGCAGAAATCCTAACAAATAACAATATTTCAAAACCAATAAAAATCAATAGAGGATGTCGACAAGGCTGTCCACTTTCACCTTTACTGTTTACTATGGCAATTGAACCTTTAGCGATAGCGATACGTTTACATTCACAAATATATGGAATTAAAGTTGGACCAACAGAACATAAAATCTCCCTGTACGCCGATGATATAATTTTGTTTATGTCGAATCTAAAAAAATCAATTCCAACCTTGTTGAATTTAATAAAGAATTTTGGGGAAATATCAGGATATAAAATAAATAAAACTAAATCTTCAATATTAATGCTAAATGAGACCCAGAGAAATTACTCAGCCCCTGAGGTAAATCAATTCAATGTTGTAAATCAGTTTAAATATTTAGGAATCCAAATTATGCCTAAGCTAGAATCAGTCGCCAGTGTCAACTATGAAGCCTTAATGTCAGATATCAGTGAGTTAACTCAGAGATGGATGTCACTACCAATGTCGATGATCGGGAGAATCAATATACTTAAAAGTAATATTTTACCTAAAATACTCTATTTATTTCAATACATTCCCTTATCACCACCTTTAGATCTATTCTCAAGAATAAAAAAAAAGTTAGTGGAATTTATATGGAACAACAGGAGGGCTAGATTACGTTTGTCTTTATTATATTTACCATTTGATCGTGGAGGTCTGAAATGTCCAAATTTTATGTTGTATTATTGGTCGGCACAACTGAGGTCTATGACATATTATTTTTCATCAAATGATCTCCCTCACTGGACTGAAATGGAATCATACAATTTACCTTTACCTCTTCCCTTATTCATATACTCAGATTCGGCAAAAAAATTACAAAAACAAGTTAAAAATCCATTTGTAAAGCATATGATCAAAATATGGTGTGAAGCTAAAAACTATTTAAAAGAACCACAGTTATTGTCACAATTTAGTCCAATATGGGGTAATCAATATTTTAAACCAGGGAGAGCGGACGCTGTATTTAAAGTATGGAATTTAAAAGGGATACAAAAGATTCAGGATTTATATTTGCCAGGTGCAGACAACATAATGTCTTTTGAAGAGCTGAGGATCAAATTTAATCTCAATAGAACACATTTTTTTAAATATCTTCAACTTAGAAACTTTATTCGATCAAATCAAAATAAAGCTCTCACTCGACCTATTTATTCATCCTTGGAAAAAATGATGATGAAAGATAGTAAAAGAAAGGGTATTATTTCAGAGTTTTATAACTCATTGACACTATCTTCAAGTGAAAATTCACTGAAAAGATTAAACTACTGGAAAGAAGATCTGCAAATTGAAATTTCAGAGGAACAATGGGAATTGGCTTGTACAGAAGCTCAAACCAAATCAATAAATGCACGCCTTAAATTGATACATTTCAAATGGTTAATGCGGATGTATGTTACACCGGAGGAGTTAAATAGATATAACAAAAATATACCAGATACATGCACAAAATGCATGGAAAGTAAAGGAACCCTATTTCATTGTTTATGGGAATGTAGATTAATAAGAATGTTTTGGGAAGAGGTGAGGGTAACAATTGAAAAAATAATCTCAAAACAAATCATATTGAATCCTAAACTGTTTTTGTTGGGTCTGTACCCAGAAAAGCATAATTTTAATAAAAGTGAAAGAACATTCATAGACCTCAGTTTGCTTAATGCCAAAAAATGTATTGCACTATTATGGAAAAAGACTCATAGACCAGATGTGACTCAGTGGTTAAGACAGATGTTAACAAACCTTCCATTAGAAAGAATAACATATATACTAAAATCAAAGGAAATTGTGTTTGAGAATATATGGAGACCTTTTATTGATTATGTAAAAAATTTAAACATAACTCTTGAAGAAGAAGGTGAATGATGTGTGTGGACCTTGTAAATTCCAAACTGGTGAACATAATATGTATACTTATGTATTGGATTGTCTAGACTAAACAGAGGAGCATTGTTGAAGACTTGATTTTGTTGGTGGTTGTTGGTGTTTTTAGTGCATTTTTTTTTTTTTTTTGTAGTACTTTAGTGTTAGTGTTTGATTATTTGTATCATGTTTGTTAAAAAAAAAAAAAAGGTTCAATAAAGATATTGTGGAAAAAAAAGAAATCACTTAAATAGGACCTGCCTGACAAAGTGAAGTAGACTTAAAGATCCTCAAAAGCTAGACATCATGCTGTAATCCAAAGAAATTCAGGAACAAATGAGAAACAAAGTAATTGAGATCTATCAGTCTGGATAAAGTTATAAAACCATTTCTAAAGCTTTGGGACTCCAGCGAACCACAGTGAGAGCCATTATCCACAAATGGCGAAAACATGGAACAGTGATGAACCTTCCCAGGAGTGGCCAGCTGACCAAAATTGCCCCAAGAACGCAGCAACGACTCATCCAAGAGATCACAAAAGACCCCACAACAACAGCCAAAGAACTGCAGGCCTCACTTGCCTCAGTTAAGATCAGTGTTCATGATTCCACCATAAGAAAGAGACTGGGCAAAAATGGCCTGCATGGCAGAGTTCCAAGTCGAAAACCACTGCTGAGCAAAAAGAACATAAAGGCTTGTCTCAGTTTTGCCAAAAAACATCTTGATGATCCCCAAGACTTTTGAGAAAATACTCTGTGGACTGGCAAGACAAAAGTTGAACTTTCTGGAAAGTGTGTGTCCCATTACATCCGGCATAAAAGTAACACAGCATTTCATAAAAGGAACATCATACCAACAGTAAAATATGGTGGTGGTAGTGTGATGGTCTGGGGCTGTTTTGCTGTTTCAGGACCTGGAAGACTTGCTGTGGTAAATGGAACCATGAATTCTGCTGTTTACCAAAAAATCCTGAAGGAGAATGTCCGGCCATCTGTTTGTGACCTCAAGCTGAAGTACACTTGGCTTCTGCAGCGGGACAGTGACCCAAAACACACCACCAAGTCCACCACTTGGGATGGCGGCGGTGGCGCAGGTGTAGTGTGCCCAAGTACTGATCGGAGGGTCAAGGGTTCGATTCCCACTCTGTCTGCTGTCCGCTTGTCGAAGTGTCCTTGAGCAAGACATTGAACCCCCAGTTGCTCCTGGTGGCCTGGTTAGCGCCTGTGTGTATGGCAGCTCTGCTGCCATCAGTGTGTGAATGTGTGTGTGAATGGGTGGATAGCAGGATCTGTAAAGTGCTTTGGTCATCCTAGATGAGAAGAAAAGCACTATATAAGTGAACGCCATTTACCATTTACCTCTGAATGGTTTAAGAAAAACAAAAATGAAGACTTTGGAGTGGTCTAGTCAAAGTCCTGACCTGAATCTGATTGAGATGCTGTGGCATGACCTTAAAAAGGTGGTTCATGCTCGACAACCCTCCAATATGGCTGAATTACAACAATTCTGCAAAGATGAGTGGGCCAGAATTCCTCCACAGTGCTGTAAAAGACTCATTGCCAGTTATTGAAACGCTTGATTGCAGTTGTTGCTGCCAAGGGTGGCCCAACCAGTTATTAGGTTTAGGGGCAATCACTTTTTCACACAGGGCCATGTAGGTTTGCATTTTTTTTCCCTTAATAATAAACACCTTCATTTAAAAACTGCATTTTGTGTTTACTTGTGTTATCTTTGTCTAATATTTAAATTTGTTTGATGATCTGAAACATTTAAGTGTGACAAACATACAAAAAATAAGATTATCAGGAAGGGGGCAAACACTTTTTCACACCACTGTATATCATTGAACTGCAGCAAGCCCTACAGTGAGTTGAGACGTCTGTCTCTACAACATCCTCTGGCCGCTTACATTACTTCTATCAGTCTTGCTTCTACGTGACACCTAATCTTAACCTTTGTTCTCACCCGTTGATTGTCAGGGCTTTTAGCTGTAAATAGAATAAACCAGACTGTAGTGAGGAAGAAGGTGCACAGACGAGGAGACTGCCTTGATAATTGCCTCTCAGCTTCATAGGCTTGACCCCTTTCTTGTTTGACTGGCGTTTACTGCCTGCAAATTAACTCTTCATGGGCAGCGACAGGCTCCAGGCAGCTGACTGGGTTGAGTGAGTGAGTGGCACGGGAATGAGGGGGACGGGGGTGTGTGTTTGTGGTTCATGAACCCATAAAGCTCACATGGGACAGAGTCGGCAGACCATATCTCATTACTTGGTTGGCTTGGAATGAGATGGTCTTCTTTTTGCTTGTCCGTCACCGGTTCGATTGATTAGTCGGCAGACAATCGATGTTAATTAAGCTGGAGAGAATCCTTTAATTGTGGTGTATGAATCATTGTGTCGAACCCCTCTTTGACCTTCACAAGACCTGCACTGTGAACGGGCTTGCTGAGAAATAAATACCTTTTTATAGTGCAAGGTAATGGTGGTCTTTAAATGAACGATTTGATGAATGGGCAGTCTGTACATAGTGTAGCTTACAGTTGGAGGGCCTCACTTATATCACATATATGCCACGGGTCCTCAAATAGGGACCAAACTGACCTCCAAACAGATGCAGAGCACCGACAGATCAATACCCGTCAAAAAGTTTAGGCGTTAATGTTGTGAGATAAGTGTTGCTATTATATGTAGCGAACAGCTCTCTGCATACGAAGTGGCACTTTGATTGATGACTGCCAAAAACAGAATGGCACCAGAGAACACCTTCAGCACTATAATTGCATTTTTTAATGAAGACCTACATTTTGTGTCGCCACTGATTTCGCACTCAGTTGATTGTGTCTTTCCCTTCTTTTTCTGTCACCATCTATCAAGCAGTAATAAAGGTGCAACACCTACATGGTTTGAATACTGGCAGTAAGTCCATAGTTTCCAACTTTACTGAGCAGAAAAATAATGATTCATCTCCTGGTTTTAAAAGCAGGGTGAACTTTATATTTTCTAACCATTTAACATGTCAATCAGAATGTCATACAGATCAATATTTACCACCAGTAAGTCATGTGGCTAACAAATCACAAACTTAAAACTCGTTGAGAAATCGCTTCCCTTTGGTGATCATTGAAGGGTTGTTTTGGACTTTTGAGGAGTTTGAGGAGGCTGTAGTAACTGTGGAGATCACTAGAGCATCATTGAGAGATCATTGAAAAATCTTGGTGATCACTGAGAGATCATTGAGACATCTGGCCATTTTTTCATCTTTTAACAATCTCTCAATGATCTCCACCCCTGTGTAAATTGGGGAGAAGAGCACTAGAAACCTCTCAAATATGTACTGTACATACCTCTTCTGTCACCCAAGAGACTCTCAATGATGTCTTACGATCTCTCTTGGGCTCTCAATGATTTCTCACAGATCTTTCAAAGATCTCTATAGATCACCATGATCACAACAGCAATAGAGCAGTAGATCATCCATTTTGTGTGTGTGTGTGTGTGTGTGTGTGTGTATACAGTAATGCTAGCTAACTTAGTTAGCTAGCTAGTGTTAAATAACTTTACACTATTGTGTTGATACATGATAACACATATAGTACTCTTTGACACTGTAGTCATAAATGTGCAAGTATGTTGTTGAAATACATCAGTTTGATGACATCAAATATTTTCTGAGGTAATAAATGAAGATAATACTTACATGTATCAAATCTTGCTGTGTAAAATAATCTGCTTAAGGGTGACGCTTAGAATATTGACTGTGTGGGCCACAAAATATATATTCCTGACAATAACAGTTGATGAGAATCAAAATTTCCCACGGAATCCCATAGGAAATGAATGTGGGTCATTTTTGACCCACTTATGGAAGCTTGGGGTGGTAATCCAAAAGCTACAATTTTGTAAAATGTATAAAAGTTAAGTTAAACATTTAATATCAGTAACTTGTTTTTTGGGGAATAGCTGGAATATGAAATGATAATGACTTTTCATTACGAAGATATTGCAAGAAAACGACCTGACCAGGTCATTTTTGACCCACCTATGCATCTAAAGGTTAAAAACACAATTGGCACTTAGAGTAGTCTGAATCCTGATTGCTGTGGTTGGCTCCTAGGAATTACATGAATAAATGGCAGCATTATTAATCGAAATCACTTTTGATATAAGCCCCCACAATCAAAATGGTGTACAATATATGTTACAGGAAATAAGGTATAGTAAACGATAATAGGTCCACTTGAGCCTCTGAAGTATGAATGTGTTTCTCAAGGTCATTGCTCAACTTCTCTCTTGGATAAATGAAGAAAACTTTCCTTTTAATCACAGCCTGGCTGATTGAAGATTTTTCTCAATATTTAGCTACCTAATTCATCACCCAATTTCGTCTGAGCTCATCCTCCTGACATTATCTTGTAATACCTCGATAAACATAGGAATTCATTTCCCCTCCGATGATGGTGCGCTGTCTGGGCCCAGAGGCAACAAAGCCATCCGAAATCACACTGCACCCTCTAACCTTATTTTACCACAGGGATGGTTTAAGGTCTAAAAACATTAAATCCTGCCATTCCCGTAATGCAGTATGAGTGCTTGTTTTATTAGACTCTCTTTGAGTTGGTGCATATGAAACCCCATTTCCGGTTCTTAACGCAGGCTGGTGTATTTTGTGGAGTCTTCAAATAAACCTCAGTGACACAGTGATGACATCATTAGACTTTTCAAACTTGGCCATCAACTAAACTTTTGGAAGGTCAATTTTAAGGCTCAAAATCAGACAATTAATAAATATCTGCTACTGAATGCTCCTCTAAGCTTCATTAACCACACGATAAATAATATGCTAATACACTTGTATTATTGTCAGAAGAGTACAAATGTCTGATATAAGTGCTGTGTAGTATTTTGCTAACAGGATGACTTTTTTCTGCTTTCAGATGCAATAACAGGACCCAGTGTGCTGTGGTGGCCGGACCAGACGTATTTCCTGACCCGTGCCCAGGAACCTACAAATATCTGGAAGTCCAGTATGAATGTGTGCCCTACAGTATGTATTCCCAAATTCTCCTACAATGTTAACCACTCCTTAGTGCACCCCCCCCCCCCCCCTCCATTGCCTCTCTTTTCTTCTTAGGAACACTGACTCATCAACAATTTGATCAACTTCTATACTTCTCAGATGTTCAAACATATCTAAAATGTATCATCCAGTCTAGTGAAAGAGATTCAAACCCAGCAGTGGGTGCAAAAAATAGCGGCCTGCACGAGAGCAAGAACTGCTACTGCCAATGTTATTTACACATGAGAAATGATGCCGTTTATAAATGATTCCTCTTTTTATGGGGCAACATTGTGGGGCAAGGAATGAAAAAGAAAGCAGAGGTTGCAGTATTAAAGTACAGTAATAAAGTGATAAATGTGTTTTGTAGCTCATTTGAGCTAAGGGGAACTTTGTATGAGTCAACTTGCAACTTTCAGTACTCATAGGATACGGTTCTAGGTGACCTCAGGGTGTCTTCATCAAGCCAGAATGAACCATTTCCTCATTGACAGCCTGCTTTACTGCTAATACTGCTGTTCTAAAAATAATGTTTGAATGTATTCAGTGTGAACCAGTGTTAGCTACATTTATTTTCCAGCAGTAGCCGTCCCAGCCTTCCCATCAGCTCAGCTAGTTCACAGCACATTACTATCTTCAAGGGATTCATGCCTGACCATGTCAAGTTGAAAAGAAATGAAATATTGCTGTTTTCAGTTCAGCTCAGCTCAGTGGATGGTACCTAATGTTCAGGCTACTAAGGCATCTCCGAAGGGGCTAAATAAAAATGATTTAATTAGTGCAGCAGGTGGGAAAAAAAAAAAAAAACATTGTCCGCCTGCTCACAAATAAAATGAGAATATGTGGGCAGGGAATGGAAAGGATCAGCATGGGGTTGACAGGATGAGCATGCAGAGAGGATATCCAGGCGAGGCCACGGGAAATGGCATGGACACCGCCATTTGACCTCAGGTATTGTTTTTTAAATGAACTTTGAAGGGGAACACCAAAGATGCAATTATTATGCCTGCCAAAATCCTGATTCCCAGAAATTTTAAGCTGGAAATATTTGGTCATGGGTATTTAGCTTTGCAGTGTGCGACTGTTGGATTTAAGTGAATTCCAGTAATTCAAATTCAAATCAAAGCCATCTCTTAAACATTTGATCTTCCTACATGGCTTCCTGAGTACTCAGCCTGAAGGTAGCTTTTATGTTTTTTTTTTTATTACTTATTTTGTACCCATAGGTAGATTTGTTTTGCAGTCTGGTGACAAGCCACCAGCTGCCGGTCGCTGCGTGCGCAAGCGCCCCTTATCCCTAACCTGCATGTTTTTGGCATGTGGGAGGAAACCGGAGAAATCCCGGAGTAAACCCACGCAACACGGGGAGAACATGCAAACTCCACACAGATCACTGTTGGCCGGGGGCAGGGATCGAACCCACGATCTCACGATCCCCGCGATCCCCCGGCCGAGGGTAAACTGTGCTGCCACAGTGCTAACCACTGCGCCACCGTGCAGCAAGTTGTGAAGTGTTGTGTTGTGTTGTGAAGTGAAATCCCTTTCTACCTGTGTGTGTGTTCCGAGCTAGCAAGTGGCCGTTTTATCTGTAACTTCTTCGAATATACTGTACCTATTTTGCCTCATTGGCCACCTAGATGGTGGGTTCATATAGTAGATAACTGCAATTGGTAAACCACCTACACAGAACAGTAACACAGCTTTGTCTTCATTCTCACTTTGAGCAAAGACTTCCATTGTTTAACAGTTTTATTAAGAAGCTACATTGCACAGTATAATTGCACTGTATTTGTAAGATTTGCAAGATCACAATCTCAAGTAAATTTAACTCACTTGCCTTCGAGATTAATGATGGACAGTTCAGACCAAACTCAAGGTGCAACTATAAGGTCTCCCTTTAGCTGAGAAGTTGACCAGTTGCCTACCTAGTATTTATTGGACATGACTGCCTCAAACTAATTGCATTCAGTACGTATTGCCTAAAGATATGTTTGATATTTATTACCACTCATTGCTATTACAGTTTCCTTATGCTGCAGCTTGCTTTTAGTTGTTAGTTCAGGCATATGGATGTTAAAGTTTATTTTGTAGAAACCATCTGCTTTTTTCAGATGCTAAATATTTACTTGTGAATGCTGTTGTGGCCTTTCTTTCTCTCCACTCTCTTCAAATTGAGGTGTAATGTTCTTTCATTAAAAAGTTTACCTGTAGAAAATAAGATGGATGATGTACTGTTGTTGAATGGGCATGATGCAAGAACTTTTTTTTAACTTCATGGCCCTCATATATCAAAAAAAAGTACGTAGAAGTTGGTGCAGAAATGATTGTAGGAGAAATTCTATGCTCTAATTATGAAACATTGTGTATGGTGAATGTTATCGTACGAACAACCATGCCTCTGTATTACGCTTCAACATCATTGTTTACAGGATTTACTAAAAGGGAGAATGTTACACAGCTATAAAGAGAAGCTTGTCTGAAGTGGAAACTGGCATTTTTATAAGAGAAATTAAAAATAATATACAGAATCTCACAAAAGTGAGTACACCCCTTGCATTTTTGTAAATATTTTATTATATCTTTTCATGGGACAACACTGAAGATATGACATTTTGATACAATATAAAGTAGTCAGTGTACAGCTTGTATAACAGTGTAAATTTGCTGTCCCCTCAAAATTACTCAACACACAACCATTAATGTCTAAACTGCTGGCAACAAAAGTGAGTACACCCCTAAGTGAAAATGTCCAAATTGTGCCCAAAGTGTCAATATTTTTTGTGGCCACCATTATTTTCCAGCACTGCCTTAACTCTCTTGGACATGGAGTTCACTAGAGCTCCAGAGGTTGCCACTGGAATCTTCTTCCACTCCTCCATGATATCACAGAGCTGGTGGATGTTAGAGTCCTTGCAATCCTCCACCTTCCATTTGAGGATGCTCCGCAGATGCTCAATAGGGTTTAGTTCTGAAGACATGCTTGGCCAGTCCATCACCTTTACCCTCAGTTTCTTTAGCAAAGCAGTGGTCATCTTGGAGGTGTGTTTGGGGTTGTTATCATGTTGGAATACTGCCCTGTGGCTCAGTTTCTGAAGGAAGGGGATCACGCGCTGCTTCAGTATGTCACAGTACATGTTGGCATTCATGGTTCCCTCAATGAACAGTAGCTCCCCAGTGCTGGCAGCACTCATGCAGCCCCAAACCATGATACTCCCACCACCATGCTGTAGGCAAGACACACTTGTCTTTGTACTCCTCACCTGGTTGCCGCCACATACGCTTGACGCCATCTGAACCAAATAAGTTTATCTTGGTCTCATCAGACCACAGGACATGGTTCCAGTAATCCATGTCCTTAGTCTGCTTGTCTTCAGCAGACTGTTTGTGGACTTTCTTGTGCAACATCTTTAAAAAGGGCTTCCTTCTGAGATGACAGCCATGCAGACCAATTTGATGCAGTGTGCGGCGTATGTTCTGAGCACTGACAGGCTGACCCCCCCCACCCCTTCAACCTCTGCAGCAATGCTGGCAGCATTCATACGTCTATTTTCAAAAGACAACCTCTGGATATGATGCTGAGGACGTGCACTCAGCTTCTTTGATTGACTTTGGGGAGGCCTGTTCTGAGTGGAACCTGCCCTGTTAAACCGCTGTGTGGTCTTGGCCACCGTGCTGCAGCTTAGTTTCAGGGTTTTGGCAGTTATAGCCAGTTATAGTCTTATAGCCTAGGCCATCTTTATGTAGAGCAACAATTCTTTTTTTCAGATCCTCAGAGTTCTTTGCCATGAGGTGCCATGTTGAACTTCCAGTGACCAGTATGAGAGAGTGTGAGAGCGACAACACCAAATTTAATACATCTTCTCCCCATTCACACCTGAGACCTTGTAACACTAATAAGTCATATGACACCGGGGAGGGAAAATGACTAATTGGGCACAATTTAGACATTGTCACTAGGGGTGTACTCACTTTTGTTGCCAGCGGTTTAGACATTAATGGCTGTGTGTTGAGTTATTTTGAGGGGACAGCAAATTTACACTGTTATACAAGCTGTACACTGACTACTTTACATTGTATCAAAGTGTCATATCTTCAGTGTTGTCCCATGAAAAGATATAATAAAATATTTACAAAAATGCAAGGGATGTACTCACTTTTGTGAGACATTGTATTAGTGTTGTTTCATAGCTTTGTGAGTGGATGTCACATCTTCATTGTCACCATTGGTTTGGCCAGCTGAACTCCAGCTGAGGTTCAAATCTGTATATCCATGATATAAATGTGTAGACTTGTTTGCAGTATATTGACTATATAATCACAGTTCTTTATAATAAGGTAAAAAAAAGTGGTTGGACTTTGTCCCAGGTAGTGGTTGCCCTTCTAGATTCTATTACAGGCATACGTGGGGATAAGTGAATAAAGTGTTTGACCAAATAGTGCTTGCCTTGTGATTTTATTGGCATACGTGTCAAACATAAGAATTTAATGCTTACACTTTAGACGTGCAGGATGAAATCCTGTCTTTTGTCACAGCCCCCACCTGTCCTTGTCACAGTGCTCGGTGCATTTGGCTCATGTGGCTGCAGAGAATGGTGCCTATTTCTCCAAAGTAATGTTGTACAGAAATACAGAGGCCAAAATAATTACCCACACTTTCTCTGGTGTGTGTGCATGCGTGCGTATAGCAGAATCTCTCTGATTGATCTGAATCAGAGTCATGTTCTCTTTTTCCCAGATGCAGCACACCACAGTGGCCTGTGTGCAGAACCTGCTCTGTAGTGGGTTTAACCAAACAATTTCAATTCAATTCAGTTCAATTCAATTTAGTTTAATTTAATTCAATTCAACTTTATTTGTCGCACCAGTTCACAACAGTCATCTCATAGCACATCCAACTGTAGAGTAAAGACCTCTCAATTGCAGAAAGACCCCCAGTAATCAGGTGATCCTCTGTGAGCAAGCAATTGGCAGTGGTGGAAAGGAACAACTCCCTTTTAACAGGAAGAAATCTCAAGCAGAACTAGGTTCAAGGAGGAGCAGTCATCTGCTGCGACTGAGTGGAGGCTGAGGGATGAAGAAAAAGAAAAGAACAGACATGTAAAGAACAAACAACACAACAGCAATGGAAATGTATGCAATACTTTCTAATCATATTACCAAGGTGAGGCATACTAAGTAAATAAAAAGAACTTGACCTAACACAGAGCCCTGGGGAACTCCATGACTGAGCTTTAATTTGAGCTTTAATTTATGAGGGATAACAGTTGGTAAATGATACACAACACCAAACAGTCAAAGAAATACCTTTTTAGAATATTAATTTAACATAGTATTCACACAGGAGATAACTCCCTGCAGTGTGCGTATCGTCGGCCTCCGTCGGTCTATGATGACCATGGAAGAGAATCCTAAACGTCTACTCTGCTGGAACAGCACCGCCTGTGGCTGAACAGGCCGATGTGCGAATGGCAGTCCCTGTCACACAGGTTGCACTTGTGGGTGGTCTCCGTGCTGCTGGGTCCGTGGCGGTTCTTCCTGCGGGTCCTTTTTTCGTCTGCTGCAGCAGTCAGTCTCTCTTCACCTGCCTTGAGCTGTCTGGTCAGGGTGCCTCTCCATTTGGAGCTGTCCGTTGCAAGGTCTTCCCAGCGCTCTGTGTTGATCTCCAGGGCCTTCATGTCTCTCTTGCAGACGTCTCTAAAGCGCAGCTGTGGGCGGCCAACGTCTCTCCTGCCAGTCGCCAGTTCTCCATAGAGGACGTCTTTGGGGATTCTGCCATCCTCCATACGGTGAACGTGGCCTAGCCAGCGGAGCCTGCGCTGCCTGAGTAGAGTGAACATGGAGGGAAGGCCGGTGCGGGACAGAACTTCTGTGTTGGGCACTTTGTCCTGCCAGGATATGTCCAGGATGTGGCGAATGCTGCGCAAGTGGAAGGAGTTCATTCTCTTTTCCTGCCGGGCGTATGTTGTCCACGTCTCACTCCCATAGAGCAGTGTGCTGATGACGCAGGCGTTGTACACTGCCATCTTTGTCTTGACAGAGAGTTTGGGATTCTCCCACACTCGTGTGGTGAGGCGAGCGAGTGTGAAGGCTGATTTTCCAATCCTCTTGTCGATCTCTGTATCAAGGGAGAGGTTGTTTCTGATCGTGGACCCCAGGTACGTGAACTGATTCACGACCTCCAGCTCGTAGTCGTCGATGGTGATGGTTGGTGGTGCTTCCGTGCCTTGCGCCAAGACGTTAGTCTTCTTCAGGCTGATGGTAAGCCCGAAGTCCTTGCATGCCTGGGAGAAGCAGTCCATCAGGGTCTGAAGCTCCTGCTGTGTGTGGGTTGCGACTGCAGCGTCGTCTGCGAACAGCATGTCTGTGATTAGAGCCTTGCGCACTTTGGTTCTGGCTTTCAGGCGGGCGAGGTTGAAAAGCCTGCCGTCAGATCTTGTGTGCAGGTAGATTCCCTCTGTTGCTGTGCTGAAGGCATGCCTCAGGAGCATAGCAAAGAAAATCCCAAAGAGGGTTGGTGCAAGTACACAGCCCTGTTTCACTCCGCTGCGTATGTTGAATGGCTCTGAGACGTTGCCGTCGTGCTGCACTATCCCCTGCATGTTGGTGTAAAACGATTCGATGAGGCTTTACAACTTTGGTGGGCATCCTATCTTTGGCAGGATCTTGAAAAGGCCCTCTCTGCTGACCAGATCGAACGCTTTGGTGAGGTCGATGAAGGCGACGTACAGGGGCATGTTCTGTTCTCTGCATTTCTCCTGGAGTTAGCGGATGGAGAATATCATGTCTACCGTCGATCACTCAGCGCGGAAGCCACACTGAGACTCGGGGTAGACGCGTTCGGCAAGCTTCTGTAGATGAACGAGAGCAACTCGTGCGTAGACTTTGCCAACAACGCTGAGGAGGGAGATGCCCCTGTAGTTGTTGCAGTCGCTTCTCTCCCCTTTGTTTTTGTAGAGGGTGATGATCTTGGCGCCCCTCATGTCCTGTGGTACGGCACCTTCCTTCCAGCACTGGCAGAGGACGTCATGCAATGGCAGCAGTAGGGCGGTCTTGCAGTGCTTGATCAGGTCGGGGGGTATGCCGTCGTTGCCGGGTGCCTTGCCAGCGGCCAAGCTATCAATGGCCTTGCTGAGTTCATCGATGGTTGGCTCGGCGTCAAGTTCGTCCATGGATGGCAGGCAGTTGATGGCATCAAGGGCTGACGGTGTCACAGTGTTCTGTCTGGAGTAGAGGTTGGAGTAGTGTTCCACCCATCTCTCCATCTGCTTGCTCTTTTCTGTGATCATCTCCCCAGTGGAGGATTTGAGGGGGGCCGTCTTGCTCTGAGCCGGACCAAGTGCTTTCTTGATGCCATCGTACATACCACGGATGTTCCCTGTTATGGCAGCGGTTTGAATGTCTTGGCTGAGCTGAGTCCAGTACTCGTTGGCACAGCGCCGAGCAGTCTGCTGAGCTTTGCTTCTTGCAGCCCTGAGAATCTGGAGATTCTTCTCGTTTGGATACTTGTACTCAGCAAGTGCTGAGCGCTTGGCTTCAATGACGGGGGTCATCTCGGTCAACTTGGCATCAAACCAGTCCTGTGACTTCGAGGTCTTCCTCCCAAAGGTAGCCAAGGCCGTGAGGTGGATGGTGTTTCGCAGCTCTTCCCACTTCTGTTTTGCAGATTCTCCTTCTTGTGGTACACCAAGTTCCTTCTCAAAGGTGGAGGCAAACTGCTCAACAAGTTCTGGTTGGGCTATCTTTCTGGTGTCAATCCGTGCCTTTCCAGGCTGTCTAGCACGATGGAATTTCTTCAGCTGCAGCTTGACCTTGCAACACACCAATGAATGGTCTGTGTCGCAATCTGCACTCTGGAATGAACGGGTGATTAGCACGTTCTTCAGTGAGGTGCGCCTGGTCAGGATCAAGTCCAGCTGGTGCCAGTGCTTTGAGCGCGGATGTCGCCAAGAAACCTTGTGTTGGGGCTTGGTCTTGAAGAACGAGTTTGTGATGCACAGATCGTGATATGTGCAGAACTCGAGCAGCCGCTGTCCGTTGTCATTCATTCTGCCCACGCCAAATGGTCCGAGACAGGAGGGCCAGGAGTCGTGGTCAGCACCCACTCTGGCATTGAAGTCTCCAAGGAGAATGAGTTGTTCAGAGTTGGGGATCCTGACAGTTGTTGTGAGATTCTCGTAGAACTCGTCTTTTGCCTCTGGTGCGGCTGTCAGTGTTGGGGCATACACACTGAAGAGGGTGACTGGGCCTTGAGTGGTGTTGAGGCGGAGGGTGAGGAGTCGTGCAGAGCCATTGCTGTCCGGTTCCACCATCTTCAGCAAGGTGTTCTTCACTGCGAAGCCCACTCCGTGTTCCCTGTGTTCGTCACTGCCCTTTCCCTGCCCATAGAACGTGTAGTCCTTCTCTCTCACTGTGCCTGCGTCAGCCAACAGTGTTTCCTGGAGAGTGGCGATATCCACTCCCAGTCTCTTCAGCTCATTATTGATGATGGCAGTCTTCCTGGTGTCGTTGATGTCCTTGAGGTTAGCAGTGAGTCCTGTCATCATAGTGCGGACATTCCAAGTTCCCAGTTTTAGAGTTGGTCTCTTTTGTTTTGTTGTCTTGCCTGGTGCGAAGGTTCTCAGCCTGCTGTTCGGACTTCTCCTCATCCCCATGCACCCAATGAGGAAAGCAAGCTGTGGCGGGACAACACCTTATTGGCTGGGGGCTGCCCAGCTTGAGGCGGGCGGTAGCTGTCCAGTGAGATCCGATGATCCCTCCCACCGTCGGGAACAACCCCTGGCGCCGCGCTCTACGCCAATTGTGCGGTGGCTTATAACCGGTAACTGTCATTCCCCGTGTTTTGTCTACGCCAAAGGCGAAGCTGGAGTGTCCTCTCCAGTGATCCGGTGTTCTACCTTCCAGCGTTGGGCATTGGTAGGATTCAAGCCTGGGCAGGAAGATATGGAGGACAAGATGTTGCCCATGCAGCATGTCCCCCCTCTCCACGTCACTGATGAATCCAAAGGAACAGCAGGGCTGCTACAGTTTGGCACCAGTGCCGTCGCAGGAGCTGCCAGAACGATGTTGAGCACAACAGAGAACTGCCTTAGGGGCGCCGACTCTGGATTTTTCCTCAGGGTTGACTCCCGAAGCCTTTCCTGTGACCGGGTGTGCCGCAAGGCAGCGGAGCTTTGAAATCAGGGTTTACCTTCCCCTAGATGGGCTACCTTCCCAGGTTGTCGAGCCACCATCTACCCGAAGCATCTGGTTTTAAGGCGCCAGAGATCCGCCCTCGCCCCTTCTCCTATTAGTGAAAGCAGTTCCGCTGGGCTTAGAGACTAAACCACACGGGCAGGCTAGGAGTTGGACTTAGTTGTCAAAGGCTTTTCGAGACGCACACCATAAGGAGCATTTTATGAGCACTGGGAGCTTAACCCCAGTGCCGCTCCTGGCTATGACAACCTTGGATACGCAGTGTGCATATACAGTATTGTAAAAGGGCAAAACAACCATCTCTTTGAAAAACCTTAAGCTCAGTCACAACTGTGGACAGCCCGCCTTTGGTGCCCGCAGCGCAGCTTGCAGCTGGGAGCGTCGCTGGTGATGGCACCCAAACAGTCACTGACGGTGCGTCAGAATCTCGCTGTGTGACATCAGCGCCTGTGCTTCCAGAGGCTGCTGCCGCTTCAGAGCAGCAGACGGAACAACGCCGGTCGGCTGCTGTAGGTGCCGCCCAGGAAAATGTGGCTAATGATGAATCAGCTGGGCCAGCTGAAATGCCAGCTGAATCCAACAGTCAACTGAGTTGTGCTGACGAGGAAATGGATTGTGATTCTGATGCTGTGTCTGCTAAAACTGAGTCTATTGGGGCAACTTGCAGTACAAACGCGGGTTTGGAAGAAAAGTCTGGAAGAAATAAATGCTTTTCTGGATGAAACCTATAATAACAGAGCCGTTAAAGTCACTGATTACTTCAGTGACACTGATAAATTCATTAGGTCTGTTAATGTGCTGAAAAGGCAGGTTGGTGTTGACCTCGTGGATGAAAGAAAACGTTTCCGCCTCAAGAAGCACCTCACAGCCCTGCGTAAAGCAGCAGGGGGACAAAAGGTCAAGCGCGCGAAGATGGAATAATTTCCATGGCAACAGCACGGTGTTCCTTACATCTATCGCCCTATGCAAAACATAAAATTAGGATCCTTAAACATCAATGGTGGGAGGGGCAATCATAAGAGGGGATTAATTAGTGACCTGTTCCGACGGAAAGATCTCAACATTTTGTTTTTGCAGGAAACTCATACCACTTCGGCAGATGAAGTGGACTGGGGCTTGTGGTGGAAAGGCCTTTTTTCACTCAGTCACGGTACCACTCTTAGTGCGGGAGTGGCCATTTTGTTTGGGGAATCAGCAAATGCAACAGTTTTGTCAGTGGTGGAGATAGTGAGGGGCAGGCTGCTTCTTGTTAGGGCCGAAATAGGGAATTCCGTGTTTTGCCTGGTCAACGTTTACACTCCAAACCACGGTTCTGAAAGGGTTGCCTTTTTCAATACACTGACAAATGAATTGCAGAACTATCACCAAGACCAACTTATTGTTGCTGGTGATTTCAAGTGTACCTTGGACTTCACTGTGGATCGCACTAATGCAGAACCCCATCTGCAGTCTTCTTGACTCTTAGAAAAGTTCACTGTACGGTTCGACTTATTGGACACATGGAGGTCTAAACATGCAAACGCTAGACAGTATACCTGGGCCAGGGTCACTAACGGTGTTGTCAGTGCTGCTAGATCAGACAGGATATGTGTTTCTAAAACCTTTGGCCCCGGAATCCTCCACAGTAACATAAGTCCTGTCGGTTTCACGGATCATCACCTGGCCACTGCGGTGTTACTTAACTCACCAGGGGAAGGGACTAAATCTTATTGGCACTTCAATAACAAGCTCCTTAAAGACAACACCTTTTGTCAAAATGTTGTGTGTTTCTGGGAACACTGGAGGACCACAAAGGCTCGTTTTAGTTCCCTGGAACAGTGGTGGGAGGTTGGCAAAGTGCAAATTTGCCTTTTTTGTCAACGGTACACTGCGAACTCCACTTCCATCATCAAGGCCAAGGTCAGTGAACTTGAGGACACTGTCAAGAGGCTGGAAGACAGTTTGGTTACGGGTCAGGATTCTAACGCAGGTCCTTTGCTGCAGGAGAAGAGATCGGCCCTGCGCACATTCATGCAGGGAAGAGTGGAGGGGGCGCTTGTGAGGTCACGGTTCACTCGCCTGCAGGACATGGATGCCCCAACGTCCTTCTTCTTCAATCTGGAGAAGTCTGCTGCGAAAAAGAACTTGATGGCTTGCTTGACGCTCCCAGATGGTCGAGTGACTACAAATCCATCCGAGATGCGGTGCCATGCAGTGGATTTCAACACCATTATTCCCCAGAGACTGGTGGAGAAATTACTCCTTCACGGTCTGAACACCGCCATATGTCTCTGGATCCTGGATTTCCTGACTGAGAGACCTCAGTCTGTCCGGGTTGGAAAAAACATCTCCAACTCTGTCACGCTGAGCACCGGATCCCCTCAAGGCTGTGTACTCAGTCCACCGTTGTTTACACTTCTAACACATGACTGTGTATCCAGACACGAGGGGAACCAGATTATTAAGTTTGCAGACGACACCACGGTGGTGGGACTTATCCAGAGGGATGAGGAATCAATGTACAGGGAAGAAGTGAGAGACCTGGAGGGCTGATGCATGGAGAACAATCTGGTGCTCAACGTGGACAAAACGAAGGAGATGATTATCGACTTCCAGCGGTCACAGCCTGAGCACTAAACGGCCGCCAATGATTGGCGGCCGTTTAGTGGAGGGAGTGGAGAACATAAAGTTCCTCGGAGTGCAGATCTCGCAGGACCTGACCTGGAGCAAGAATTCCTTGGGGATCAGGAAGCGGGCTCAGCAGAGACTGCACTTCTTGAGGAAACTCAAACAGGCCTCTCTCCCCATCTGCATCCTCAGGACCTTCTACAGAGGTGTGGTGGAGAGTGTTCTGACGTACTGCATTGCTACATGGTACTCCAGCTGCAGTATGTCAGACAAAAAAGCCCTGCAGAGGATAGTCAAGGGGGCTGAGAGGGTAATTGGAGTCTCCCTCCCCTCTGTCCAAGAACTTTTTCAGAACCGTTGTAGGAGCAAGGCACTGAACATTGTCAAGGACCGTTCTCACCCTCTGCATAAACACTTTGAACTTCTTCCATCTGGTAAACGATTCCGGAGCATCAGAGGCAGAACCACCAGACTGATCAACAGCTTCCTTCCACAAGCTGTCAGGATGCTGAACAGTTGACCCGGAATCTCTCATACATACTACTGCACCTACGGACATTTTGTATATTATTTGTATATTATAGTTAGTTAGGTTTTTCCCAAGTATATCTCAGGGATGTGTGAATGGATGGGGGGGTGGGGGTGGGGGGTGAAGCTATGTGTGAGTGTGTCTTAAATCATGCTGCTTCTATTTATATGGATGCCGAGAGAAACGCAATTTCATCTTGCCTGCACTACAGTTGTATGTACAGCAATATGACAGTAAAGTTTGATTTGATTTGATTTGATTACTACGGGGCCCTGTTTGCTGCGGGACCATGTTGCATGGAATCTCAAAACCAGCTCTTCGAAGGTCTTCCAGTGCTCAGCCCGGAGGACAGGGCCGCTCTGGACTGTGCCCTGACTTTGGATGAGTTAACTGTGGCTGTTAATCACATGGCTCTGGGACGCGCACCTGGACTTGATGGTCTTTCTTCAGACTTCTTTAAGCATTTTTGGAATATTATTGGATCAGACTTCTATGACGTTCTAACTGCCTGTTACAGAAAGGGAACCTTACCTGTCTCCTGCCGCCGTACAGTGCTATCTCTGCTGCCTAAACAGGGGGACTTGGCCCTGCTGAAAAACTGGAGGCCCGTGGTTCTTATTTGCACGGACTACAAGGTGCTTTCGAAAGCCCTGGCAAATAGACTGAACAATATATTGGGTTTGATCGTAGATAGGGATCAAGCATATTGTATTCCTGACCGAACCATTATGGACAATATCTCATGTGTGACGTTCTCCAGCTCAGTAAATGTTATGACTTACAGTTTGGTATTATGTCTTTGGACCAAGAAAAGGCATTTGATAGGGTTGACCATTCCTATTTGTTTTCCACACTGAAGGGGTTTGGTTTTGGCAATATGTTTTTGAGGTGGGTCAATCTGTTATATACTGGAGCTGAGTGTTTGGTAAAGATGGGGGCAGGGCTGAGTCGCCCAATCCCTGTACACCGGGGAATAAAGCAGGGTTGTCCAATCTTGGGTCAACTGTACAGCTTGGCTATTGAGCCTTTGTTGTGCAGGTTGCGTACTCAGCTGGGTGGTCTGGTTCTGCCAGGGCCCTCCAGCAGTTGCCGCCCAATCGTCTTGTCTGCTTACGTGGATGACGTCAGCGTTTTCATCACATCCCACAGGGATGTACAGCGTCTGGTGGACACTTTGTCTGTTTATGAAAGGGCATCTTCTGCCCAGGTGAATTGGGCCAAGAGTGAGGGTCTATTGGTGGGCCAGTGGTCACATCAGGACCTTCCTCGGCTACCCAGCAGTCTTCAGTGGGGGACGGCTGGCCTCAAAGTGTTGGGGGTTTTTCTGGGTTCAGAGGAATTTGAACGCAAGAACCGGGAGGGTGTTAAGGACAAGGTGTGTACTCGCTTTTCTAAATGGAAATGGTTGCTACCACAGCTGTCATATAGGGGCAGGGTTCTGGTCGCCAATAATCTGGTCGCTTCGGCTCTTTGGCATAGGCTTGTTGCTTTGACACTGCCCAGGAGCCTCGTGGAGGAGGTTCAGAAGATCATCGTGGATTTCTTTTGGTCTGGTCGGCATTGGGTCCGTGCGGCTGTTCTCTGCCTGTCTGTTGCCGAGGGGGGACAGGGCCTGGTGGACATACACTCCAAGATCGCCTGCTTTAGGCTTCAGACTGCATAACGCCTCCTTTACGGATGCGGCCCCTGCTGGATGGACACTGCAAAACTGCTCCTGAGGAGAGTTGGCCGCTTGGGCTATGATAAGCAGCTCTTCCTCGTGACATCTGGGGAGGTGGATCTTACTGGACTTTCTGCTTTTTACACATCCGTCTTGCATGCATGGCGAGTCTTCACCATAGCCCGCTTCCCTGACGAGACACCGGGCATGTGGCTGTTCGAGGAACCACTGTTTTTCAATAAATTCATCGACACTCCGGTGCTGCAGTCGGTCAGTCTGCGGACTTGTTTACGAGAGGCACGCTGTACCAAGCTTGGTCATCTTATGAAGATGTCGACCACATCGATGAAAACGCTGAGGCGGAGTGCCAACATTACATCTGTCGGACTGCTGCAGAGGGTGGTGGGGGAAGTGTGCGCCGCCCTGCCACAACCGCTTCGAGCGTTTGTGAAAAACCGGACTCTTTCCACTCAATGGGATGACGACACTGTGTCCAACTTTCCTGCCATTTCCATAAGTCCAGCTGTGGGGGAGTGGCAGGGGGGAGAGGATCACCTGCTGGCCTTCAGAAATCCTTGTCTGGGCAGGTTCCAGTTTGTGGGGACGAAGACGGTTTATCACATCTGTGTGAAAGTTCTGAATCTGTGCTCTCTGATGGACGTGAGAGAGTCGAAGTGGGCGGGTTTTTTGGGGCCAGAGGTCTCCCCGAAAGGCAGCTGGCGGTGCATGTACAAGCTCCCTATTGAGAAACGGACGGCAGATCTCCAGTGGAGGATTGTTCATGGGGCGGTGGCTATGAGTGAATGCAGAGCACGCCTGGATCCAGCTGTGGGGGAGGAATGTTTGTTTTGTTCCCAAGTTGAGACCCTGGAGCATTTGTTTGTTCAATGTTTTCGTTTATCTGGCCTTTTTGATCTTTTGCGAGTGTGGTTTCAGGCTTTGGGTGAATGTTTCTCTTTGGGTTTGTTCATTTACGGTCAAAAATATAAAGTGGCAAAGAAGTCTGCGCACACTTTGATGAACTTCCTATCTGGTACTGCTAAACTTGCAATCTGGCTGACAAGGAAAAGTCGGACTACCAACGCTGGCAATGTGGATCCTGTGTCTGCTTTCAAGTCCTTGTTGAAAGTCAGACTCCAGGTGGAGTTCTCTTGCTATCAAATGGTGGACAATTTGGAGGCATTCACCAATGGATGGACTGTAGGGAATGTTTTGTGTTCTGTGGGAGAGGGGGATGAGTTATGTTTGCACTTTTGAGATGTGACACACTTGGGGGCATGATATTGGTGTTCTTACATTTTTGAATTGTACAATAAAGCCATTTTTTAAAAACTCAAACTCAACTTGCGACTGCATTTTAGAGAGAGAGAGAGAGATTTTTGATTTTTCAACACACCTAAACAACTAAAACAACTAAAAGAAGCAATGGAAAAGTAAAATGACTCACTGACAAGAAATCAAAGACACAAGTAACCAAACCAGGAAAACTAAAACAAAAACTTGCTTCTTACATCAGGACCATACCATAGGTAATTTTCCCCTCCTTAACACAACACAGGATGTGCTTAAAGCACCACATAGCCTCAAAAGTTTCAACATTTTGCATCAGATGATAGTAATTGTAATCAATCATTATTCGAGCCTTGATCATGTTAACCAGCATGTCTTTTACATTACAATCCAGCATTTGTACAATTTTTCTTTTCCTACTAACATAAATAGCCATTTTAGCCTGACCCAGGATGAAATTTAAAAGTTCACTCTTTTTCTTACTTCTATGTCTATATGGAAAGCCCGAGATAAAAATCTGCAGGGAAAAGACTTCTCCAAACAGATAAAACAGCTTCCCCAAAAAAACAAACAACAATTGCAGTCTATTACAGTCCAGAAAACAATGGAACACAGTCTCTTTCTGAGGACAAAATGGACAAACCTCAACAACATTTGGGTTTAAAATAGAGATAAAAGCATTTACAGCCACAGCACCATGTAAAACTCGCCTTTGTAGGTCTCCAACCTTCTTAGTTAATGGTGGTTTATAGAGTGCTCTCCAGGCAGGCCTCACCTCTGAACCCAAACCCAAGTGTTTCCTCCATGGTGTATCAGCTCGACCTTTTAACTTATTCACATTTAGAACTTTCACCAAAAGTCCATACATTTTTTTACCAGAAGAGTCACAAATGTTAATGTGTTCAGAGTTTAAAAACACACCAGTGCCATCTTTAAAATCAGGAGATAAAACACTAAAAGGAAAAGGCTCATCAGCAGTTCGCACATAGTTTTTGCAGTGTAAAACAATAGCAGAGTGTTCTTTTGCGGACAGGCAGTCTCTCCAATCTTTCAGCAAGTTCATTATAATTCTGACTGAAGAAACGCCAAGAGCCGAGCACAGGGCAACAGCATTGCCCAAGTTAGGACCACATAAATTCACCAAATGTCCCAGCATTGTAACCTTTGCAGAAATGAACTTTTTTAAAACAGAAGGTCCTAAAGCATTGCCCACATCAAAACGGGCCCCGAACACAAGTGGTTCCTTTAAAAGCCAGAAAGGTGACAAGGAAGCCTGGGGAGAGTTCTTTTTAAAAAGTCTCCAGATTTTAAAAGCACTTTGGTAAAACTGGGGAAGTTCTGGGAGTTTTTGGCTCCTTAAGTCCATTAAAAACAGTGACTCCTCTAGTCCAAGCCCTCCACAGTGAGCCAGGACAGCCCTGGCAATAGGTCTCCACACAAGGTCGAGGGGGCCACTCAGCAGTCGCTGAATGAACTGCAAGCGAAAGACAGCCCCCCTGCTGGCCAGATGGATGAGCCCTTGACCACCTTCTTCCCTCGGTAAAAACAGGATGCTCTGTGGAACCCAGTGAAGACGGTCCCTGAAAAAGTCCACGACTATAGATTGCACTCTGGCCAGCAAATTGAGTGGAGGGTCCAGACAAGACAGTCGATGCCACAGCATTGAAGCAATCAAGTTGTTGATGATTAAAACACGACCTCTGAAGGACAAGTTTGGCAGAATCCATTTCCATTTTTTTAGTCTTCCTTCAACTTTTTCCTAAAAACACACCAAGATATTTAAAACCACCTTGTGTCCACGAAAGGCCACCAGGTAGGGCAATTTTTTGTGGTCTCCCCCCCACCACAACAGCTTCACTCTTACCCCAATTCACTCTCGCTGAGGAGCACTCACCAAAAAGATTAACAGTTCTTAAAAGGTAGTCTACATCATTTTGATTTATTGTAAAAACAACAACATCATCAGCATAGGCAGACACTTTAAAAACAGAGTCAGAGTTGGGGACTTTAAAACCAGTGAGGCCTTGCCTTAGTTTACAAAGGAGGGGCTCGATGGCAAGAGAGTACAGCATACTTGAGAGGGGGCAGCCCTGTCGGACATCCCTCTCAACTTTGAAAGGAGCACTCAAACCACCATTAATCTTAAGAATACTCTCAATGTCTCTATACAAAGCCTGGATCTTGGCGATGAACCCTGAGCTGAAACCAAAGGCCTCTAGTGTCTGCCAAAGGTATGGATGTTCAACTCGGTCAAACGCCTTTTCTTGGTCTATTGAAATAAGACCAAGTTCTTTGACCAATGAGCTGGAGAGGTCCAAAACATCACAAATTAAAAAAATGTTGTCTGTAACCAACCTACCAGGTACACAGTATGTCTGGTCTACATGTATGACCTGCTCCATCACCTTCCTCAGTCTGGTAGCCAACACTTGGGAGATAATTTTGTAGTCAGTACAGAGGAGGGCCACCGGACGCCAGTTTTTAATGTCTTTCAAGTCGCCTTTCTTGGGAAGGAGGGTGAGGACTGCTCTCCTGCAACTTAGGGGCAGGTGACCCTTCCGCAGACTGTCAGACAGTACTTCCAGCAAGTCCTCACAGATCTCAGACCAGAATGACTTGTAGAACTCCGATGGTAGACCATCTATCCTTGGGGCTTTTCCACACTGAAGAGACTGGACAGCCACTGCTAGTTCTTGCAGAGTGATCCCGCTCTCCAGCTCCGCATTCATGCTAGCCATCACCTTTGGCAAGTCCGTCAAAAAATGACTCAGCGCATGTGGATTCTCAACAAATTCTTTCTTAAAGAGATCTTTGCAGAAAGCAGCTGCAAAGCGACGGATCTCCGCAGACTCATGGATCAGTCGCCCGTCCTCGGAGCTGAGAGAGTGGATCATCCTCCTCTGACCATTCTTCCTCTCCAAACCAAAGAAAAAATGAGATGGAGCGTCCATTAGTGCGATGTTCTGGAACCTACTGCGTACCACAGCGCCCCTGGCGGCCACACCCAGTAGGTCAGTTAAAACAGACTTTTTGCCATTGAGGGCCTCAAAATGTCCTCTTTCTCCTGTGGAGCCTGCCAAAGACTGCAGCTCCACTACTTCTCTCTCCAGGTCCCTGACAGACCTGGCCAAGTCTCCAGAGACATTGCGAGTATACTGTAGGCACAAATTCTTTATTTGGCTCTTCCCTACATCCCACCACTGCTGCAAAGAACTAAAATTTGATTTTGTTAATTTAAAATTACTCCAAAAAAACATAAAAGCAGTTTTAAAACTGTTATCCGATAAAAGTGATGTGTTAAAATGCCAGTATGCACTACTGCACTTTATATTCTTGATAAAAACACAACACTGAACCAGAGTTTGATCTGTAAAGCCAACAGGGACTATAAAAGCACTTTTAAAAATGCTAAAATGGTGCTTAAAACTGTAAACCCTATCCAGTCTAGCTAAGGACAGAATATTGTCCTTTCTATGGCTCCACGTGTACTGTCTAGCCTTGCCATGAAAATTCCTCCACACATCACACAGATCATGAGCTTCTATGAGACCCTTTAAACTTCTCTTGAATGCAGCATGTGGCTCTGGGTGATTCCTATCCATAAGAGGATTTTCTGTACAATTAAAATCACCTCCCACAAATAAAAAGTCATCATTACTGCAATTTTTGATCGTGTTGTGGGAATGTGAGAATGACGAGACAGAGTTCTCTCTCGAGTCAGCTTTATTCACATCTCCAACATCACGAAGCAGAAAAAAGAGAGCCACACAGGGAACTCTCGTCCTTAAATACCAGGACTCTTACAGTTCACAAGTCACATGTCTCACAGACCACATTGCATTATAATGACAGTAACAATGCATCCTCTCTCCATGATATCACCCCCACTGTCTACAATGCATCCACTCTTTAATCCTTTAATTATACCCCCACAGTCTCAAGCCTTGCATACCAAAGCTAACACTCTTGCAGTTTCCTGTAATCACTAAGGAAGCTCTGCCTTTGTTCTGGTCTAAAATGTGAGTCCAAAAGCAGGTCACGTATGTGTGTCCACCACACAAAGCCCCCCCAACATTTTAGAACAAACAAGGGAATAACAACATGCATGCCGTGATAGTATCAATACACATCAGTCCACATGCTGTCTGGGCTTCCGTCTCCTGCCGTATCTGCTGTAGCTGGGATTCAGCGTCTCTGCGGCGCTGTCACACTGGGGGTTTGCCGTCTGGGGGTGGAAACCTTTTGTCAGCACCTGTGGGTGTTCTGGGGAAATATTACTCTGTGAAGCCCCCCGTGGGGGTCTACCTCGCCGCAGGGCCCTCGCCAACAGCACTTGCTCATCTGCCACCACAAAAGCGGGTTTGAGTCTGTTTATGCCAACTTTCTCTTTCCTACCCCCCAAATCTAGCAAAACTGCTTGTCCCCCGTTTCTAACACTCTGACGGGTCCGTCATAAGGCGGTCGCAGCGGGGTTCGATGCGCATCGTGTCTGACAAAAACAAACTCTGCGTTCTTCAAAGTTTTAGGCACAAAAACGCGTGGAAAACTGTGGTGCACGGGGCCGGGCAGCGTGCTTGATTCTATGTTACTCCGCAACAGCTGAGACGGGGAGGCGTCTGGCGCAGGGTTATCTGGGAGAAACTCCCCAGGGAGCCGGAGTGGCTGCGCAAACACGAGCTCCGCTGGGAAGGCTTCTAAGTCCTCTTTAGGCGCAGAACGCAACCCCAATAACACCCACGGTAACTTGTCTACCCAATTTGTACCCGTCAGTGATGCCCTGAGAGCTGCTTTCAATAACCTATGAAAACGTTCGCATAACCCGTTAGCCTGCGGATTGTACGCAGTTGTGCGGTGAATTGTGACACCCAGGCTGCGGGCCATTGTTGACCAAAACTCGGACACAAATTGAGGGCCTCTGTCGGACGTAATGTCCGATGGAACGCCGAAGCGCGCCACCCAAGCTGTTAAAAACGCGCGCGCAACCTCCTCGGCTGTGGTTGATGCCAGCGGGACCACTTCAGGCCAGCACGTGGTGCGGTCCACCATTGTGAGAAGATATGTACACCCTTGTGACGGCGGGAGGGGGCCCACAAGGTCCACATGAACGTGATCGAACCTCTTGGCCGGAATGTGAAACGGCTCCAAAGGAGCCCTCGTGTGCCTGTGTACTTTGGCTCGTTGACACGCCGTGCAGGCTGCTGCCCACTCTTTAACTTGTTTGCGGAGGCTCGGCCACACAAATTTCTCTCCTACCATTTTGACCGACGCGCGCACTCCCGGGTGCGCCAAAGAATGAATCGAGTCAAAAACGCGGCGGCGCCACGCAGCTGGTACTACTGGACGCGGCCGTCCCGTGGAGACATCGCAGATTAGGGGGGGGGGGGCATACCGTCTTGCAGCACCCTGCTCTCCAGCCTTAACCCTGTTGGTCCAGACTGAAGCGCGCGCATCTCGCGTCACCAACCTGCTTTGCGGCCATGGCTGCGTGATCTACTCCTACGCTGACTGGGGCCGCCACGGCACGCGAGAGGCAATCTGCCACTACATTGAGTTTGCCCGCCACATGCTGGATATCAGTGGTAAACTCTATCGCAGCCAGCTGTCTCTGCCGGCCTGACCACAGTTCGGAAACCTTGGCCATCGCGAATGTTAGCGGTTTGTGGTCAACGAACGCGGTGAAAGAGCGTCCTTCTAGCCAGAACTGAAAGTGGCGAATGGCCAAATGGAGAGCGAGCAGCTCCCTGTCGAACGCGCTGCATTTACATTCACTATCGTGCAAGGTCCTGCTGAAAAAGGCGAGGGGCTGCCAAACCCCGGCTACATGTTGCTCCACGACCGCCCCTATGGCCACCTCTGATGCGTCAGTGGTGAGCGCTATGCGTTGGGTCTGGGTGTGCCAACAACGCAGCCTCTGCCAAGGCTGCTTTCACCTCTGAGAACGCTTGGTCCCGCTCCGGGGACCACTCAACCTTATCCGCGGGTTTCTTTTTTTTGAGCGCGGCATACAGCGGCTGCATGAGTTGCGCCGCGCGGGGGAGAAAACGGTTATAAAAATTCACCATTCCCAAAAACTCCTGCAACGCCCTGACCGTCTGCGGCCGGGGAAAATCTACCACCGCGCGCACTTTGTCAGGAAGCGGAACTGCTCCTTCGGGGGAGACGCGGTGTCCTAAAAAATCGATCTGCGCCACCCCGAACTGACACTTCGCTGGGTTGATTATTAACCCGTGATCTCCCAACCTTCGGAAAACTATGGCCAGGTGTTTTTCGTGTTCGTCTTCGGATGCGCTGGCTACTAAAATATTGTCCAAGTAGACGAACACGAAAGGGAGATCGCGAAGCACCGCGTCCATCATGCGTTGGAACGTCTGAGCAGCCCCTTTAAGCCCGAATGGCATGCGTAAAAACTCGAATAGGCCAAACGGAGTTATTACCACTGTTTTGGGTATGTCCTCAGTGCGCACTGGGACTTGGTGGTAACCGCGGACCAAGTCTATTTTAGAAAAAATGCGCGCCCCTGCCAAATGAACGGAAAAATCTTGGATATGCGGGATTGGATAGCGGTCGTGTGCTGTATCGTTGTTTAACCTGCGGAAATCCCCGCAAGGTCGCCATGATCCGTCGGCTTTCGGGACCATGTGCAGCGGGGAAGCCCACGGACTGTTTGAACGTCTGATAATGCCCAACCTCTCCAGGTTGGCGAACTCCTCGCGCGCTATGGCCAGTTTAACTGCATCCAAGCGCCGAGCTTTTGCAAAAACGGGCGGTCCGGTAGTGGTAATAAAATGCCTCCACCCCGTGCTTAGCGACTGTTGCCGAAAATATGGGGACCGTGAGTGCTGGGAACTGAGTGAGCAGTGTGTGGAACTTACCGCTTGCAGCTGTGACGTTGGCTTGTGCTGTTGGCGGGGCCACTCGCGCTGTACAGGGGATAGAATCAAAAGAAAGTGCATTAACCAGGCGCCTGTTAGCGAGATCAACCAACAAACCATGTGAGCACAGAAAATCAGCCCCCAACATATTGAAATTTACTGCTGCTACAACAAAAGTCCACTCAAATGTACGGCCGTGTAGAGACAGAAGCAGAGTCTTCTCACCAAAGGTCTTAATCTCCGAGCCGTTCGCTGCTGTCACCCGGGGACCTCCGGAACCAGCTAGTCTGTCCGCATAGGAAGGTGTGATGAAACTCAACTGGGAGCCTATGTCGACGAGGAACTGCCTCCCCGAGCGTGCGTCCGACAAGTAGAGCAGCTTGTTCTCCTCCCCGAGGGCCGCGGCTGCTACCGACCCCCGGTCTTGGCGTTTCCCGAACGCCCGAACTGGCACGGTGGTACACATTTGCGTGCCCTCTCTGCGAAGTGGCGATGGTAGAAACAAAGGGCGTCCGATCCGCGTTCCCTGGCCCCTGCCGCCGCCGTCGTCGGTGAGTCTGGTACCGCTGCCTCTGGCCTCCTGTCGTCTCCGGCCGTCGCGCTGAGTTCCGCTGCAGCGGCCGTGGCTGTGCCGCTTGGTGGCGTTGACAATCCGCTGCGCCTCTCGGCCCAGCGCGCGGTAGTTCCGTTGGGCCAACAGTGGCGAACTGGCCAGGGTCGCTCTCGCTGCTGACGGTAGAGTCCTGAGGAAGAGGTGGGTGAAAATGAAGTGGTCGTCGTCAGAGTCTTTCAACCTCAACAACTTCTCCATCAGGTTCGTGGGCATGTCATTTTCCGACTCCGTCAGCGCCAGGTGCCTCTCTGCTCACTCCTCCGCCGAGGGGGTGAATTGCTGGATGAGTGCAGCCTTCAATGTGCTGTATTTGTCGCTGTCTGGCGGCTGGTTGATCAGGCTCTCCACATGCTGGGCCGTGTTGTTGTCCAGCTTTGCGACTACGTGGTAGAATTTTGTGGCATCTACCAATATCCTCCGGAGGTTGAACTGCGCCTCAACCGCGTTGAATCAGGAGCGTGGATTGTTCTGCCAGAAGTCCGGTAGCTGGACTGTAGCGGCATTCGCTTGGCTGGGGGCTCCTGACGAGGCTGGCCCGGCGGAATTCTCCTCTTGCATGATACGTCTTGGGTCACCAGTGTGGGAATGTGAGAATGACGAGACAGAGTTCTCTCTCGAGTCAGCTTTATTCACATCTCCAACATCACGAAGCAGAAAAAAGAGAGCCACACAGGGAACTCTCGTCCTTAAATAGGACTCTTACAGTTCACAAGTCACATGTCTCACAGACCACATTGCATTATAATGACAGTAACAATGCATCCTCTCTCCATGATATCACCCCCACTGCCTACAATGCATCCCCTCTTCAATCCTTTAATTATACCCCCACAGTCTCAAGCCTTGCATACCAAAGATAACACTCTTGCAGCTTCCTGTAATCACCAAGGAAGCTCTGCCTTTGTTCTGGTCTAAAATGTGAGTCCAAAAGCAGGACTCACAGGACTCACTCAGGTATGTGTGTCCACCACAGTGTCATCTAAAATATTTAAAAAGGCCAATCTTTCTGTGCTTATGGTTGGAGCATACACATTTATAAAAACAACTTTCACATTCTCAAAAACAACTCGAACTTTTAAAATGTGGCCTGCAATTATCTCATCAATGTCATAAGAAAGTGGAATAAAATCTCGAGAAAATAAAATACCCACTCCACCACTGCTGCTGTTTTTATGACTGAGAATAATTTCCCCTTGGAATTCCCTCCTCCAGTCAGCAGCATTGTCCTCAGAACTATGAGTCTCCTGAACAAACAGAACATTAATTTTCTTGCATTCTGCAAGAGTAAAAACACACGCTCGCATGGACATTTCTCTTGCTCCATTGATGTTGAGTGTGCCAAAATTAAAACTGCACATGCATATAAGAGGGCAAAGCCAATACAAAAACAGAAAAGAAAGAATGAGCGATAAAAGACTAATCATCCTGGGCAATTTGGTTCTTAACTTTTAGTACAAGCTTTTTTAGTCTGTAGACC
This sequence comes from Pholidichthys leucotaenia, assembly GCA_020510985.1. Lineage (NCBI taxonomy): Eukaryota > Metazoa > Chordata > Actinopteri > Cichliformes > Pholidichthyidae > Pholidichthys > Pholidichthys leucotaenia. The sequence goes on along the minus strand of CM035836.1, from coordinate 183,471,508 downwards.
TCCTGATCAGTAAAACTTTCCTGCTCAAGCTCTCCCCTATTTTTCATGTAGGCCCGAGCAGAGTCAACAAAACGTTTTAGATTGGGGAAGAAGTTTTCAACTCTAACCCTTCTGGATCTCTTAGTGTCCTGCAAAAACTTCTGTATTTTTGTGAAGGGGTAACCGCCTCCACTGGCCACATCATCACTGCTTTCACCATCACTCTCTATCTCAGACTCAGCATAAGAATCTGGTTGAGATAGAGAAACCTCAGAACTTTCTTTGACAACCCTTTTTACTTTGCTCCTCTGCTGTTTGTTTTCCAAATTCTTCTGCTTGATTGAGATTTTAGATAACTCTTCATCTATTTCAGTGTCATCCTCATCCTCCAACACTGACTCAGCCACCCTGGTAGCTGTCTCTTCTTGCTTTTCGCTCACCCTGTGCTGTGGTTTTATATTCATCTTTCTAGTCCCACCATCTACCTGTGCCTCATTTGGCTCATCTGTATGACCCTCAGCGTGATCCCTCTCGGTAATCTCACCCTTGTCCACAATGTTGGTCTGTGCAGCAGCCCTGCAATGTACTTTAACTTTTGTTGCTGTTCCATTTATGATCGACAGGCTGGCTGCGGAGGGCGGCGAAGCCACCCCGCCGCCAGGCGGCCCCACGGCCGCGGCGCCCGACTGCAAGGCCGCACTAGCGGCCTCCCCCGAGTGATCACCCCCCACTCCCTGAGGGCATGATTGAATCAAGTGTCCCTCCATTCCGCAGCCGAAACACTTCATATTATCAGAGGTGACGTGGATGGTATAATCAAAGCCGTCAATCCGGTACTTAAATATGAGGTTGAGGCTTTCCTCGCTATTCTTTAAAATCATGAGCACCTGTCGCCTAAAAGACATGACATGTTTTAAATGCGGGGACTTACAACCGAGAGGGATGTGCTTAATGGGGGACAAAAGCTGCCCGTGTCTCGACAGCTCCTTCTCCAACAGCTCATTCTTTAAAAATGGTGGGACATTTGATATTGTAATTCTCTTCGCGGGATTTACCAGAGACAGAACAGGAACCAGTGTGTCTTTAATCACAACCCCGCTCTCCACTACCTGGTTAACTTTTTCAACACTATCTAGGAAGATTACCACGGCATTATTCATTCTAGAAGCTGACCTAACGCTTTCATAACCGACCAACTCCCCCACAGCCTGACTCCATTCCTCCACTGAGCAGCTGACAGCCGGAGCCAGTTTGACAGCATGCCGGCGTGTCAGCTTCTCGAACCTGGAGCCTCGCTCCAAAACCATGCTGACCAGCAGAGCTGGCAGCAGAAACCCCTTCCCAGAACGCCTACCCCACCCCAGCTACAGAAAACAACAAAAAATTAAGATTATTTAGCAAAAAAACCCCACCTTAAACACAAAAAGATAGAGAAAGGTTTGAGATAATTCACTCACGCGGTCACACGCTCCCAGCTCGCACTCACACCCACGCCCACTCAGAGAGAGAGAGAGAGAGAGAGAGCGAGCGAGAGAGAGAGAGAGAGAGAGAGAGAGAGAGAGAGAGATTTTGATTTTTAAAAGATCTTTAATAAACACACTTGTCCATCAGTCAATACAATTTCTATATCATGCTATGTTACACAGAAAATTAATCCCCCAAAAAACGCCCCCAAAAAAGCTGTCCATCATGAACTGAACAGAGGACATTCTCCAGGGACCAGAGGGTCCTGAAACCTTCCACATCCCCATTCCCCATAAAAAACTGAAAGTCCAGCCTGATTCTGGCTTTAAGTAGCCTCACAAATAAAATTTTGACATCAACATCATTCTCAACATTTTCAAGTTTTCTTCTCCGGCTTACATAGATAGCCAACTTTGCCTGTCCTAAAACAAAGTTCAGTAGTTGACACTTCTGCTTAAAACGACGATTGTACATAAAACCACAAATGAAAACCTGCTTAGAGAAAACTTCCTTAAAAATATGAAAAAGTTTTGTGAGAAGTTCAAAGAGGCCACTCAGGCGCTGACATTCAATAAAACAATGAAAAACAGTCTCCCTAGAGGAACAAAAAACACACTGATCACTGACACTGCTGTTAATCACAGAAACAAAAGCATTGACAGCTATAATACCATGCAGGACCCTCCACTGTAAGTCTCCATGTCTCTTAGGGAGAGGGGCTTTGTAAAGAGCCCTCCAGGCAGGCCGATGCCCTTTTCCTAGTTTAAAATAGGCTCTCCAAGGAGTGTCCACACAGGTGTTCAATCGGTCCTTGTTGAGTGCCATCACCACCAGTCTGTAGAGTGCCTTACCACTGGCTCCTCCAAAGTCCACACCAGTGGGAGCACAGAATGCCAGTAAGGAGCAAGGAGCGACGTCAAAGTCCATATAGAGCGTGAGAGAGGGAAAGGGGTCAGTGCTTTCTGGCTGCAGCGTGCCATTGCTAAAGTCCAAGAGTAGGGAGTGCTCAAGTCCATGAAGCTCCTGTTTCCAGTGTGCAAGAAGACCATCGATGAAACGATTCGACCTGACACCAAGATGAGCTGCTAAAGCTGAGGCGTTGTTGAGGCCAGGACCAGCCAGTTCCACCACTTGCTTCAGAGTGAGAATGTTCCTGGAACACAGCCTATCAAGGAAGGTCCTTCCAACTCCCGGCAGGACACCAAGGCGACCACCAAAAACCAGCGGCTCCCTCAACAACCAGTAGAGGGAATCGCATGGCCCTCTTTGTTTTTTAAAAAGAGTCCACACTGAAAAGAGACTGCGGTAAAAACTGGGTAAAGACAGTGCATTAGAGTTCTTAAAATCCATTAAAAACACAGGGAGGTCTAGCCCAAGCCCAAGGACTCTCTGTAAAATAACACAGGCCAAAGGCCTCCATACCAGGTCCTGGGGGCCCGTCAGCAGTCTCTGTATGAAAGTCAGTCTAAAAGCAGCACCTCTACTAGCTAAATGAATCACTCCTTGCCCCCCCTCCTCTTTGGGAAGAAATAACAGGGCTTGAGGAACCCAGTGGAGTCCACCCCCCCCAAAAAAGTCCACCAAAACAGACTGAATTTTGGACAACAAACCAGCAGGGGGGTCCATGCACATGAGGCGGTGCCACAGGGATGAGGAAACAAGATTATTTAAAATGAGCACTCTTCCTCTAAAAGATATTCTTGGCATTAGCCACTTCCACTTGTTTAGTCTCCCGTTAATCTTCTCTATGACCCCATCCCAATTTTTTTGCTCAAACTGCTGATTTCCAATAAAGACACCAAGATACTTAAAACCTCCTTTTTTCCAAATCAACCCACCCGGCAGCGTAAGCTGATTTTCTAGTTTCTCCCCCACCATCAGAGCCTCGCTTTTTCCCCAGTTTATCTTTGCAGAGGAAAGTTGGCCAAAAAGATTGACACTCCTAACCAGAACGTCAATGTCACTCTGCTTGTTTAGCAGAATGACTACATCATCTGCATAGGCCGACAGCTTGAACGTGGTGTCACAGCCAGGAAAAGTAACTCCTGATAGATCCCTTCTCAGGCAGTGAAGCAAAGGCTCTATGGCGAGGGAGTACAGCATCCCTGAGAGAGGGCAGCCCTGCCGAACCCCCCTCTGGACTTTTAAAGGGGCAGACAGGCCCCCATTTATCTTCAGCACACTCTCAATGTCACTGTACAAGACCCGTATCCTGGCTATGAAGCCTGGGCTGAACCCAAAAGCTGTTAAAACTGTCCATAAATATTGGTGTTCAACCCGATCAAACGCCTTTTCCTGGTCAATTGAAATCAAACCAGTTTCTACCGCCAATGAACCAGAGACCTCCAAAATATCCCGAATTAAAGTGACGTTGTCACTAATCAGCCTGCCAGGCACACAGTAAGTCTGGTCTACATGAATGAGCTCGCTCATCACCTTTCTCAGTCTTCGGGCCAGAGCTTTTGAGAGAATCTTGTAGTCTGTGCAGAGCAGAGAGACTGGCCTCCAGTTCTTTAGGCTCTGGAGGTCCCCCTTTTTCGGCAACAGTGTGATGATGGCCCTCCTGCAGGTTGTGGGTAGGGTCCCCCTTTCCAAGCTATCTTGGAGAACCTCCAGCAGGTCTGGACCAAGCAGGGGCCAGAATTCCTTAAAAAAGTCCACAGAGAGACCATCTATGCCTGGTGATTTTCCATTCTGGAGGCTCATTAGCGCCGTATGCAGCTCAGACAGAGACAGTGGAGCATCCAAGCCGGCAACAAGGTCCTCTGAGAGCACTGGAAGACCATCAAGGAAAACCTGGCCCAGTGACGTGTCCTCCCTCCACTCTGCTCTAAACAATTCACTGTAAAAGCTAGCAGCGTGTTTCCTGATCTCTGCTGCTGTGGAGATTGTTCTCCCGTCATCGCCCAACAAGGAGTGAATGAGCTTTCTCTGTCCATTTTTCCCCTCCAGTCCAAAAAAGTACTGGGAGGGCGAGTCCATCAGAGCTACATCCATGTAGCGTGAGCGGACCAGAGCACCCTGTGCGGTGACCCCTAGCAAGCTAGCCAAGGCTGACCTTTTTGACTTGAGAGCCTCTAAGTGCTCCTGTTTTCCTGTAGAACTGAGCAACTCCTCTAGTTCTACCACCTCAGTCTCCAGAACTTTCAAGGATTGGGTCAAGCTACGAGTGACATTTTGAGTGTACTGTTGGCAGAGTTGTTTTATCTGGGCCTTACCAAAATCCCACCACAATTGGAGAGAACTAAAAGAGGGTTTTTGTTCCCTGTGTGACTTCCAAACATCATGAAAAACCTCTTTAAAAAACACATCATTTAAAAGTGTATTGTTAAAATGCCAAAAAGCACTCTTACACTTTACATTTTCAATAAACACAGAACAAAACAGCAGGCAGTGATCAGTGAAACCAACAGGACAGATACAACTATTTTTAAAAACACTCATTTGATGTTTAAAACCATAAAAACGGTCTAACCTAGCCATAGATAAAAGGTTATCTTTGACATGGCTCCAGGTGTACTGCCTCTGGTCCCCATGATGTGATCTCCACACATCGGCCATTTCATGTGTTTTCACCAGTTCTCTCAGCCTATTGGCAGAAGCAGGGTGAGGCTCCTGATGGTTCCTGTCTAGTCTGTGGTTTAATGTACAGTTAAAATCACCCCCCAGAAATAAAAAACTATTTGGATCACAGGACTTAACCGTGTCCGAAAGCACGTCAAAGACCCTGATCCTCTCTGCTCTCTGTGTTGGCACATACACGTTTATAAAAACGAAGTTCACGTTTTCAAACTGTACCTTTAATAAGAGGAAATGACCTCTCACCACCTCTTCTACCTCATAAGAGACAGGCACACAACCCCTAGAGAAAAGTACAGCCACCCCCCCACTGCTACTGGATTTGTGGCTAAAAAAAATGCAGCCATCCCACTCTTTTCTCCAATGGCTCTCAATGTCCACAGTGCTGTGAGTCTCCTGGACCATCAGCACGTCAAGTTTCTTTAAATTAAAAAGCTTGTATAAAGAGGCCCTTTTTACATCATCCCTGGCCCCATTAATATTGAGAGTGCCAATTCTAAGGTGGGGCATTAAAAAGGATAAAAATAGGGTACAGTAAAAAAACACACACATAGCATAAAAGGGAAGAAACAAACTAAGAGTCAACATGACTGTTAGTAATTTGCAATTTCAGTTTAGCAACCAGTTTCTTTAAACGATAAATTTCCTGATCAGTGAAAGTCTCATTCCCATCATTCAGTTTCATAAATTTGCGAGCTGATGCCACGAATAACTCCAGATCTGGAAAGTAATTTTCCACTTTCACAGCTCTGCTCCCCTTAGTCACCTGGAGAAATTGCCTAATTTTAGTAAAACAATAGGAGCTTTGCTCCTCCTGCGTCTGCGTCTGCATCAGTTCAGACTCATCTCCACTTTCGTCAGAAGCGCTCTCATTCAGTAAATCTAAATTCCCAACCCTACTAGATTTAGCAGAGCTCTGCAAGTTTTCCGCACTTTTCCTTTTTTGTGCAGCTTTAAAAGGATCCTCTTCAACAAAACTACATTCCTGCATTTCTTCATGAAACGCAACGTTTGTCATGCAGTGTTTGCTCTGTGTGTCCGCTACAGCCTCAAACCGCTCCTCCCCCGCCTGCAAAGTCTGTTCATTCACGTTCCTTCGTTTAACTGCACTTTTACTTACACCCTCCACCTGTTTACCCCGGGCGACAGGCTCGTCACAATGATCAGAGCTGCCGCCAGACAGAAATTCCCCACCATCACTGTTTGGGGGGACAACTACCGCGCCCGCCGCGGCCACCCCAGCAGAGGCGGCCGCCCCAGCACAAGCGGACGCGGACGCGGACACCCCCGCAGAAGTAGAAGCGGACGCGACCGCCCCAGCAGAAGCGGGCGCCGCAGCGGCATCCGCCGCACCACATGTAGCGCTACCCTCCGGACCACCAGAAACAGCGGCGTCACCTTTCTTACCGCCAGTGCTCTTTGTGTTCGCCTTTTCAGGACATGACCTAATAAGATGGCCTTCTGCGCCACACGCAAAACACTTCATGGTTTTAGATGTTGCAAACACCAAGTAGCTAAAGCCGTCAATCCTGAAATTAAAAGACGCGTTCAGTTCAGCAGAGCTGTCTTTCAACACCATGAAACACTGCCTCCTATGACATACAACATGCTTCAGCAGGGGTGATTTACTACCCAGAGAGACCATTCTGATAGGGGACACAACCTGGCCAAAACGGGACAACTCTCTAATCAGCTGATCATTTTTAACGAAAGGAGGAGCGTTTGAGATGGTGATCCTCCTAGACGGATTCGCCAGCGGTAAAACGGGAGTAAAAGTGTCACCTATGACCACTCCCTGTGCCACCACCTGATCAGCTTTCTCAGTCGAATCCAGAAAGATCACAATTGCGCTGTTCATCCTCGATGCTGATTTTATGCTGCCATGCCCAACCACCTGTCCTACAGCGAGGCTGGCCTCCTCCACAGAACAGGGAACTGTCGGGAGGATTCTCACACCATGACGCCGGGTTAAGCGCTCAAACTCCACACCACCATCAATCACCGGCATGATGCCGGCCGGGAAAAACCGGCAGCAGAAGCTACCGTCCCCCAACACACTCACTCCAACACTCACACCCCAGCACACACACACTCAACCCACTATATTAAACACACACACCTCAAACACACAAGATAGAGAAAAAGTTAGAAAGTTAGAAAGTTTAAAGTACTCACTCGACACCACTCCACACCCCTGCTCCCACAAACGCCCACGCATGCGCACGAGAGAGAGAGAGAGAGAGAGAGAGAGAGAGAGAGAGAGAACTGTATCTATCTTCAGTTGATGATTAACCGATATTGCCTGAGAATGAGTTTGGTATTGTGAATATAGTAACTCCAAGGTGTGATGCTGCTTGTATCTAATCACACTTAGAGTTGGTATATTCATGATACCGGAACGAACTCGAGTGGAATATTGCTTTTATACAACAGTTCCGCAAGCACAGTTTATTAAATGACAGAAATACTGGATAAAATATTATGATTTGTTTGTTTAATCAGTAATTTTGCTCAGCTGAGGAACATAGTCCCTTCTAAATGTAGCCAACTGTTGCTAAACATCTCATTCAGCATGAAGACATCTATTGTCATTTCACGCACATGGAAACAAATTAAATATTGTCAAGTGCAAAAGTAATAAGTGTTTATAAAACACATACAGTGCTTCCGGAAAGTGTTCACAGCACTTCACTTTTTCCACATTTTGTTATGTTACAGCTTTATTCCAAAATCGATTAAATTCATTTTTTCCCTCAAAATTCTACACACAATACCCCATAATAACGATGTGAAAAAAGTTTGTTTGAGATTTTTGCAAATTAATTAAAAATAAAAAAACGAAGAAATCACATGTACATTCACAGCCTTTGCCACGAAGCTCAACTTGAGCTCAGGTGCATCCTATTTCCACTGATCATCCTTGAGATGTTTCTGCAGCTTAATTAGAGTCCACCTGTGGTAAATTCAGTTGATTGGACATAATTTGGAAAGGCACACACCTGTCTATATAAGGTCACACAGTTGACAGTGCGTGTCGGAGCACAAACCAAGCATGAAGTCAAAGGAATTGTCTGTAGACCTCCGAGACAGGATTGTCTCAAGGCACAAATTTGGGGAAGGGTACAGAAAAATGTCTGCTGCTTTGAAGGTCTCAGTGAGCACAGTGGCCTCCATCATCTGTAAATGGAAGAAGTTCAGAACCACCAGGACTCTTCCTAGAGCTGGCCGGCCGTCTAAACTGAGCAATTGGGGGAGAAGGGCCTTAGTCAGGGAGGTGACCAAGAACCTGATGGTCACTCCGTCAGTGCTCCAGCATTCCTCTGTGAAGAGAGGAGAACCTTCCAGAAGGACAACCATCTCTGAAGCAATTCACCATTCAGGCCTGTATGGTAAAGTGGCTGGACGGAAGCCACTCCTTAGTAAAAGCACGTGGCAGCCCACCTGGAGTTTGCCAAAAGACACCTGAAGGTGTCTCAAGGCAAAGGTCTCATGGTCTGAGACCATGAGAAGCAAAATTTTCTGGTCTGATGAGACAAAGATTGAACTCTTCGGCATGAATGCCAGGCATCATGTTTGGAGGAAACCAGGCACCACTCATCACCAGGCCAATACCATCCCTACAGTGAAGCATGGTGGTGGCAGCATCATGCTGTGGGGATGTTTTTCAGCAGCAGGAACTGGAAAACTAGTCAGGATAGAGGGAAAGTACATGAATGTACTTTGTAATGTTGATTTTGAATGTACATGAAAGTGATTGAATGTCTCTGTATGTACAGAGACACTCAGACATTCATTCATGAATGAATGAATGAATGTCTCTGTACATTGCTGCATTCCTCTTTCCCTCTATCCTGACTAGTTTTCCAGTTCCTGCTGCTGAAAAACATCCCCACAGCATGATGCTGCTACCACCATGCTTCACTGTAGGGATGGTACAGAGACATCCTGGATGAAAACCTGCTCCAGAGTGCGCTTGACCTCAGACTGGGGCGACGGTTCATCTTTCAGCAATACAACGACCCTAAGCACACAGCCAAGATATCAAAGGAGTGGCTTCTGGACAACTCTGTGAATGTTCAGACTTGAATCCAATTGAACATCTCTGGAGAGATCTGAAAATGGCTGTGCACCAACACTTCCCATCCAACCTGATGGAGCTTGGGAGGTGCTGCAAAGAGCAAGGGGCGAAACTGCCCAAAGATAGGTGTGCCAAGCTTGTGGCATCATATTCAAAAATACTTGAGGCTGTAATTGCTGCCAAAGGTGCATCAACAAAGCATTGAGCAAAGGCTGTGAATACTTATATACATGTGATTTCTTAGTTTTTTATTTTTCACATTGTCATTATGGGGTATTGTGTGTAGAATTTTGAAGGGAAAAAAAAGGATTTAATCCATTTTGGAATAAGGCTGTAACATTACAAAATGTGGAAAAAGTGAAGCGCTGTGAATACTTTCCGGATGCACTGTACCTGTGGAGTTGGTACTGAAGCAGACCCCAGAGCCACGAAGGGGGTGCTTTCCGTGGCAGACATGGTTTTCTCTGCATGACGCCTGTCGCCAGAACACAGTAGCTAGCCGGTACCTAGTCGTTAGCATGCTAGTGATTAGCACACTGTACTTGCTTTTCTTCACATTTTCAATTCAACTTTATTTATATAGCGCCATATCACAACAGCAGTCATGTCATGGCACTTTCAAATGTAGGGGAAACCCCACAATTACAGAAAGACCCCAGCAATCAGGTGATCCCCTGTGAGCAAGCACTTGGCGACGGTGGAGAGGAAAAACTCCCTTTTAACAGGAAGAAACCTCTAGCAGAACCAGGCTCAGGGAGGGGCAGTCATCTGCTGCAGTTGGCTGGGGGGTGAGGGGATAGAGAAGATGGAGAGAACAGACATAAAGAAAGCAAACATTAACGGAGAGAAGCCGAGTACATTATTGGAGGTCACCCGGCAGTCTAAATCTATTAACAGCAAAACAAAGGGAGGATTAAGAGACACAAGATCTCTCCTTAATTGTAGGCTATATTGAAGAGGAAGGTTTTTACCCTGCTCTTAAAAACAGAGATCGTGTCTGACTCCCGAACCCAGATTGGTAACTGGTTCCACAGGAAAGGAGCTTGATAGCAGAAGGCTCTGCCTCCTATTGTACTTTTGGAGATTCTTGGTATTACAAGTAATCCAGCATTTTGGGAGTGTAGTTCTCTGTTAGGATGATAGGGTAGTATCAGATCTTTTATATAAAAGATGGCCTGATTATTAAGAGCTTTGTAAGTGAGAAGAAGGATTTTAAACTTAATTCTAAACTCTATGGGAAGCCAATGAAGGGAGGCCAGAACCGGAGAGATATGATCTCTCTTTCTAGTACCTGTTAAAACTCTTGCTGCAGCGTTTTGGATCAGCTGAAGACTTTTTAAAGATATTTTAGGACAACCTGATAATAATGAGTTACAATAATCTAATCTAGAGCTAACAAAAGCATGTATCAGTTTCTCAGCATCACTCAGAGACAAGACGCTCCTTATCTTGGTAATATTGCGCAGATGATAGAAGGCAGTCTTAGAAACAAATTTAATATGTGAATTAAAAAACAGATCTTGATCAAAAATAACTCCAAGGTTCCTCACAGAACTATTCAGAGTAAGAGTAGCCACATCCAAATTAAGAGTTTGATTTGGAAAGGTATTTCTCAGGTTTTCGGGACCAACAAGAATGACTTCGGTCTTATCTGGGTTTAATAGCAGAAAATTACAAGTCATCCAAGCTTTGATTTCCTTAAGACAACTTGGCTTGAACTTCCGGTGCCACACGAATAGGCTGCCTTTTTGCAACAACGGATCAATTTCTTCCTATTTCTATTTACTGTCTGGCTTCTCTTGCTAATCTTTCTGATCCGGCGACACCTTATACATCGGACGGACACACGGATTGCCCAAATGTCTCCTGAGCCGGCAGACGGAGCCACTGTTTTTAGCAGGATACGTTACAGCAGAGACCAGCTGTTAGCACTTAACCGGACCAAGATGCTAGCGCAAGACCTCGACATACCGGGTGAACTAAGACAGAAACGACGTGGATGCCATGCTGGAGCAAGACGGTGGGCGAGAAGTATAAGGTACTGACTCGTCCTTCCATCCGTTATTATGGGGAACGTTCGATCGCTACTCAATAAGACAGATGAGCTAGCAGCTATGGCTCGATACCAGAGCATCTTCAGAGAGATTAGCTTGATGTTGTTTACTGAGACGTGGCTAACAGAACTAGCAACAGATGCTAACATCGAACTGGAAGGTTTCCACGCAATACGGGCAGACCGGACACCAGACAGTGGGAAGGCAAGGGGCGGAGGAGTGATAATGTATGTCAATAACAGCTGCTGCAGACCGGGACATATCACGGTTAAACAACATCACTGCAGCAAAGACATTGAGTTGCTAGCTGTTAGCATGCGGCCTACCTATCTCCCGAGGGAATACTCACACGTGATCTGCATTGTTATTTATGCAAATCCGACGGCGAACGCTGGGACAGTGCATGGCACCATTCACTCAGCAACTGGCAGGCTGCTGACAGAACACCCAGATGCTCTTCTCCTCATCTCAGGTGATTTCAACCATATTTCACTGTCCCCCATTCTGCCCACGTTCACCCAGTATGTCACATGCCACACTAGAGACAATAAAACACTGGACTTTTTCTATGCTAACACTAAGGAGGCATACACCTCATCACCACTCCCCCCACTTGGGAGATTGGATCACAACTTGGTTCATCTCCTGCCGGTGTACAAACCCCTAATACACAGACAACCTCCGGTCATACGCACGGTGAAGATATGGTCTGAGGAGGCAATGGACGCTCTAAAGGACTGTCTTGAAACCACTACCTGGGAGCAGCTCTGCGATCCACATGGTGAGGACATCGATGGCCTCACTCACACCATCACAGACTACATCAACTTCTGTGTGGACAACACCGTACCCACCAAGACCATACGGTGTTGCTCGAACAACAAACCCTGGATCAACCCTGAGATTAAAACACTTCTGAGAGAGAAAAAGAGGATCTTCAGGTGGGGGAACAGGGAGATGCTGAAGTCCGTACAGAGGGAGCTGAGGAGGAAGACCAGAGAAGGCAAGGACAGCTTCAGGAAGAAGATGGAGGACAAGCTGCAACAGAGCGACATCAGTGGGGTCTGGAGAAACCTTAAAACCATCTCTGGGCTCCAGAATACCTCCTCCCAGGCCACATGGGGCAGGGAGTGTGCGAACAATCTGAACCTGTTTTTTAATAGGTTTGACCAACCGCCCTCCCCACCGACTGCACACCAACCACTGCTGCCTCTAAAGTCATCGAGCCCTGCTGTCCACACCCCACTCCACCAGCGCCCTCCCCCCACTCCCAGCACACAGCCCCCCAACCTGACCCTCACTAAGACCCAGGTGAGGACGGAGCTGAGGAAGATCAAGGCGAGGAAGGCCTCGGGACCGGACGGCATCAGCGCGAAGCTCCTCAAGTCCTGCGCAAACCAGCTGTGTGGGATTGTGGAGCACATCTTCAACCTGAGCCTGAAGCTGGGGAGGGTACCACAGTTGTGGAAAACATCTTGTGTGGTACCTGTACCAAAGACTCCCCACCCCAAAGACCTGAACAGCTACAGGCCAGTGGCCCTGACGTCTCACATGATGAAGACCCTGGAGAGACTGCTCCTTGCTCACCTCCGCCCCCTGGTGGGACCAGCGATGGATCCACTCCAGTTTGCCTACCAGCATGGCATTGGGGTGGAGGATGCAGTGATCTTCCTCCTTCACCGTTCCCTGTCCCACCTGGAGAAGCCCGGGAATGCGGTGAGGATCATGTTCTTTGACTTCTCCAGTGCTTTCAACACCATCCAACCGATGATCCTGAAGGACAAGCTGCTGTGCGCAGGGGTGGACCAGCACCTGTCATCATGGATCCTGGACTACCTCACTAACCGGCCACAGTTTGTGAGAACCCGGGATTGTGTGTCCGACACGATCATCGGCAGCACGGGGCCCCCCCAGGGAACGGTTTTGGCTCCCTTCCTGTTCACCCTTTATACTGCAGACTTCTCACACAACACAACACACTGCCATCTACAGAAGCTCTCTGACGACTCTGCAATCGTCGGCCTCATCTCCAACGGAGATGAAGCTGAGTGCAGAGGACTTATCCAGGACTTTGTGGATTGGTGCCATCGGAACTGCCTCCAGATCAACGTGAGGAAAACTAAGGAGCTGGTGGTGGACTGCCACAGGCAAGGACAACCCCTCACAGCACCAGTAAACATCCAGGGAACAGACATTGAGATGGTGACATCCTACAAGTACCTGGGTGTTCATCTGAACAATAAATTAGACTGGTCACACAATACCGATGCACTCTACAAGAAGGGACAGCGCAGGCTGTTCCTACTGAGGAGGCTGAGGTCTTTTGGTGTACAAGGGGTGCTCTTGAAGACATTCTATGACACGGTGGTGGCATCAGCCATCACTTTTGGAGTGGTCTGCTGGGGCAACAGCATTACAGCAGCCGATAGGAAGAGACTGAACAAACTAATCAAGAAAGCTAGCTCTGTCCTGGGGCAACGCCTTGAACCAGTGGAGGAGATAGGAGAGAGAAGGATGGTGGCTAAACTGTCATCTCTGCTGGAGTCCAAGTCCCACCCCATGCAGAACATACTGAACACACTGAGGAGCTCATTTAGCAGTAGACTACATCATCCTAGATGCGTGACCGAGAGGTTTCGCAGGTCCTTCCTACCTACGGCTGTCAGACTGTATAACCTAAGCAGGGCTGCTCGCAGAGATAGCAAAAAAAAAAAAACGTGACAACCTAATAGTATTGAATGCAAAAGACACAACAGACTTACACAAATGGTCCCTTCCAGTATACAACTAGGACAATATCAGTCGCTATGGAGGGTGACAATATGTATGGGTACATATTCATACCATGAAGGGTAACTAAATAGACGGTTATGCTGTTTATTCCATCTAGCTACAATGCTCCGCACTGTGTATATATATTTGTATACTTATGTGTACATGTGTATATTCACTGCTCTTATTTTCTTATCTTCTAAATTATTGCTCTGAGTGTTGCTATCCCTGTGCTGTTGCAATCCTGCAATTTTTGGGACTAATGAAGGCTTATCTTATCTTATCTTATCTTAATTGACCACAATCATCGGGCTTCATTGACAGGTATAATTGTGTGTCATCTGCGTAACAATGAAAATGTATATAGTGCTTTCTAATGATGTTGCCTAACTGAAGCATATATAAACTATTTTTCAGATGAAACAAAGAGTCCATCACCACAAAGGTATTGTGGTTTGTTAATCAAGACAATAAATCAAACTCTAACACTGCCTTATTTTTTTTTAAACAGAAGAGGAAATGGCTTAATGACGGACAGAAGGAAATGGTTGTTTTCAAAAGGGTGGGACTTCCGGGTCATGGATGTATAATTTCTGTCAAACAGACAGCGCTTCACTATGGAAATTAAGGTATCCAAAACAGTACTGCAATTGTCAGAGAGTTGATAAAAAAATTACTGTTAGTAGTTAATTGTTACTCGAACACCTTTGAAGCAGAGTGATACATGTTCAATGAAATTGGAGTGCAATTATCACAGATTATAGTAACTCCTGGAATCCCTATTGTCCAATCAAATTGCTCAGTCACAACTAACTGTTCTATAATTATGGTTAGAATTTTTGAAATTACAAATCATAATATTCAAATTTACTGCATGGTATTATTTTCTGTAGGTTTAAATTGCTTGAATCAACTTGAGATCTTTAAGCTGAATTTTTGATCGACATGTCTTGCCAGTTTTTTCTTAAAGTTTTTTCTTAAAGTGTGCCAGACAGATGCACTGCCATGAAGCATCTTCTTCTGCTTTATGTAAAAAGGATGCAAATCTTGCATATAGGCCCCCAAAAGGTATGAAACAGCCCTGTTCCTTGATTGTTTGGCTTTCAAAACATTAGAATATAGTAATTCTAAAAAACGCTTGTCACTTTAGAACTTATGGTGATCATTTCAATTGTTATGTATTTCCCTACATTATTCGGAAAAAAAAAAAACGTGAAAATTTACTTTAATTATGCCATTATCAAAGTAGTTGTTGTCTTGACTAAACAAAGATTACAAGACTGTAATTCATAATGTCTGTTTAAAGAAACATAAAACTACCTGAATTATTTGTTTATTGGAGCACAGCCTGATGATGTCAAATCCCCTCTTTTTGGGGATGGTTTCAAATCCAGAATAAAAAACGTCAGCAGTCATTTTTATAGCAATACTGATGTTAACTCAGACAGAATGAGTAAATGCACCAAAATGGAATTATATCACCAATACTTAAAATGTCCCCAAAAGGAAGCACACTCACAGCAACTGAGTTACTATGACAAGCATGTATTTTTGAATAAGGTTAGGTTTGTAGACATTAGCCTCTCCAGTATATTTTGAAGGATTAAGTCATATTTACTTCTTTTACTAAGAAGTACTATTAGGTATTACAGTGGAATAGAAACATGCAGTATGTCTCCATTTCCAGTAAACAAAAGCATATCCTTGATTTTTCTGTGTTTCCATGTCCCTCTGACCCAATGTAATTGCTCTATAAGCCAATGGAGATTCTGCAATGCCCACGATATTGGAAGTATTTTCCTTCCCTGATTTCTTTACTGACATCTTTTAACCAATATGTTTGACTTGCACATATAAAAACCATTAAAAATGTTCTATCATGTTGGTAGCTTAATTGATGCAACATCTAGCACACCTCCACCCACCCTCCATTAGGGCTTCACATGGGATAAACACTGGGGCACCTATGGAATGTGCTGAGATATTGCCATGCAGTAAAAAGGAAAAAATAAACTTCTGCTGGCAATGCATAAATATACCAGAAGTTACGTAGGCGTTTATTTGTATATTGAGCAGGAAAGCAAAGTGTAATCACAAGTAGTCACTGGAGATGTATTTTATAGCAGAGTATGAATGTATTCATCTGTGACTGACCAGTAAACTGTCTCCATGCATCCAATAAATCACAATTAAAATAACACGTGCCGCCGCATTCCCCAAAAAAGCACAATTGTTTTAAGTGGCTTGTGTTCTAATTGGCACTGAGGTATGAATAGAGACGTGGTACCTCAATTGTGTATGGGCTTTTAACACAAGTCTTCTCACCAAGTTCCTGAGACCGGCTGAAGGATTTGAGTCTTTAATAAGAGAGGCAGCCAGCCATGACTCCAACTCTTCTTTAGTGTGGAGTCTTGACTCTGTATTCCACTGACAACCTCTCTCTCTCAGTCCTAATACTCTTTTTTTTCCCCTTCTCAACCACCTTCCCTGACAGCTTTTATCTGTATTCTGCTCGGGTAGCATCTTTACTTTTAGGACAAATTAGCACCCTCTTCTTCATATCTTTATAAGCCAGTTCTGCTATCATCTCTGCAGCCAGCAATAGCACAAGGGCGTGCCAAATCAATGGGCACATGTCACAGATATAATATTGATTTTATTAATTTATGATTTGATGTGCTCTATCACTTGTAATAGGAAAAAAAAAGGTTACAACAATTATCGCCTAGGGTGCCAGTGTTTGCCTGTGCGGCGTGGCAGTGTCACAGCACGAAGCAATCCATCATATTTTCATTTGAGCTGCTGTCTGAATAATTACCTGATATGAGCTCTGAGATTCTTAGGCGGGGAAATAGCATCACATTAGGGATATGATGCCCTGGTTGGAACTATAAAAAAGTGATTTTATACACGTTACATTAAAGTATTGTTAGTCATATTGGAGTTATTTAATCACCAAGGTGTGTAGGTTTTCTGTCTATTTAAGAACTCTGTGAATGCTCTGTTCATTTTGCAGATTAGTAAGGGTATCTTCAAGCAGGAGTGGTGTGGTGACCCTTTACAACCACTCATAAGCAGGAGTGGATTGCTGACATGCACCTCTGCCACGCCCTCTAACCTTGACTTTCCACATGGAGAAATGTGATACTATTCTCTTAGTGCCTTATTAAAAACCTCGCTTGCACCATCTTTCCATCTGTGTAACTTCCTTTAACAGCTCTTCCAGAAGGCTGAATTCACGAGAGGTCAAACCAAATGAGCCTCCCTCTTGCATACTCTTTGTTCTTAGTTTGCAGTAATGAAATGCTGAGAGCTTCTCAACAGTACCCCAAAACCCCAAATTTGTGCAAAAAAGCACATCCAGACTTATGTTCCAGTGTCATGACTTTTTAAAAGCACTTTTCTTGTCATTCTCTACCATTTTCCACTGATTGATTATTTTGTTTTGACGATGTGAAAATAGAAGTGTCCATGATTATGCTGCGGCCTAAATTCTGAAAATCTTACCTTTAAACTTTTGTCAAATTTGTGCAGGCGTTATCACCCACCACTGTGGTTCCTCCTGCAGGTAGATGGTCCAAAGTAGGGTGGACCTTAGTCAAGGCCCAGCCACTCCTTGATGCCCCAAGGTTTAGCCCCAGTGTCCTTTTTGTGGGCAAGCGTCTCTGAGTCCTTGTTCTCATCTTCATAGAAGTGTTTGTGAAGCTTTCTTTGTCACCTCACCTACCGTAGAAGCAATTTGCATAGCCCCTGGGGTCATTAGGGCACACAGACCCCTAGATCATCATGAGATGGTGTTTCAGGTGATTGGACAAATGGACCTTTAATTTTTGCATTTGCAAAAATAGCAGAAAAGGGGATTACATGTCCTCTTGGAGGCAATGTTCATTTAACTTCTTTTGTTTGTAGGGCAAATGATGTGTAAAGAGTGAAAGACAAAAAGGCAGAGCTGAGAGGAGAGTGGAAGAACAAAGGAAGAAAACCTGCTGGCAGTCTGTTGCTATACATAAGCCCCTAGTTCCCCCCACTGTCTGTAGCTAATAAGGACAATGTAAAATCCTGCCTCGCACAGTGGGATCCATCTCAGCCCTGTCAGATCTGGCTCATGCTTTGGAAAATACACCAGGAGATATAATCATTTAATCATTTTTATCATCTTGACAGAATACTGTTATCCAGAACCTATGCCTTATGGAAAAACTGAAATATACTGTAGTTTGTGTTATGATTCCAAGCATGGGTCACAGCCGTGCTTGGATCTCTAGGTTGCTGCTTATTTTCTGTATATGTATTTGTTCTTGATTTTCATCCATTAGAGTTTGTGCTTTTATTTTGACAGCGCTGTTATGCTACTTCCTTCTGTCAAATCTTTTCGCAGGTTGTCACAGTTGTTTTGTTGTCCTGATTACTTTCTCATGCACACATCCACACCTGATCCACATTTAGTTTCTCCTTCTTATTATTTAAGCTCACTTGCGGGATTCATTCCTCGCTGCGACCCCACCCTGTGCACAGACAGGGATCCTTGCCTGATTCCTGTTTATTTCTGCTCAGTACTCAGCCTTGACAGACTATTTGTAAGTTACCCTTCCTGGTTCTCATTTGTTGCCTTTTTCTGTAAGTTACCCCTGATGGTTTATTTCTGTTCATTATCATTAAATGTGCAAACTCAGCAGGCGAGCCTGCAGTCCTGGAGGACCTGGGCCCAGCCCCGCAGCCATGGCCCAGATGGGGGGAGAGCGCTGTCTGCAACCTGAAGCCTGCGCTGACGACTGAGCGTCCCCTGGCTTCAGCTATGCGGGATGCCATGCCAGCAGTGAGACGACCTTCAGCTGCCACACCGGCCGAGCCACCTGCATCGGTAGCTTCGCCTGGAGGTTCTGGGACTGCACTAACCACCATGCCTTCTGTTGAGGCCATAGCAGCAGAATCGAAGTTGGACCTCAAGACGACCTGGCATGAGACGTCCCCTGCCTGGATCGACGGAGTCCTGGATGACGGTGGCGCTTGAGCTCAGGCAAGTGCTCTTCTTTGTTTTCACTGTTTCCGTTTTGGAGAGATCTTGCCTGGCTCTTGATGGGGAGGGCCAGGTGCAGCCATCAGCTACACCTGAGCTCATCTCTCCGGGCTCTACTGCGGCCGGTGACCCTTGTTCTGTTTCTCTGTCCATCTTGTCGGAGCCTTTCCTCAGGGTCACCGAGGGTCATCCAACATCGCCAAAGGTCTCTGTGGGTCCAGCCTCATCGCCCAATGTCTCCTTGGGTGCTGCCCCTTCAGCTGAGGTCTTCGCGGGTGCAGCTGTATCCCAGTCCGGGTCCACCGTGGGTACAGCTACGTCCCAGTGTGGGGCCACCGAGGGTACAACTACGCCTCAGTCCGGGGCCACCAGGGGTACGGCTATGCCTCAGTCTGGGGTAACCGGAGGTGCTGCTTCGCCCCAGTCTGGGGCCACTGAGGGTGCGCGCCTATGCCCTGGGTCGCTGCGGGTCCTCAGTCTATATCCGGTTCCGTCGTGGTTCGTTCTCTGGCTGAGTTCGTCGGTGACCATCCATCTTCCTCATCTGGGTCCTTCGTTGGTCCGCCATCCCCTTCGTCGGGTTCCCATCTCCTGGTTTCTGTGGTCTGTGGTAAGCACAGGTTCCATCTGCCACCTCCAGGGGGAGGTATGTGGTACTCCGCGGCCCATTGGCCCAGGGATGTGGGGAGACCGCCCGACGAACTCTCTTGTCTGCTTGGGTGGCTTCAGAATTTAGGGAGGCTACCCGATGAACTCCCTTCTCCATTTTGGTTGCTCGGGAGACCTGGTAGGCCGCCCGACCTTTTCCACCTGATGGTCGGGTGGAGCTGGGACTTTGGCAGACCACCTGAACTGTTCCCTCATTCACCCAGTATTGCCAGGGTTTCTTAGCACCTCATGTGGTCAGTGTTGTGGGTCATGTGTGTTTTTTTTTTGTTGTTGTTGTTTTTGTGTCTATTTGTTTTTGGGGTTATTCCTGTTGGGGGGGGGTATTTTTCGTCCATTTTTGATGTTACGTTAGGGTGTCTTGGATCCACCCCTTAAGGGAGGGGCATTGTTATGATTCCGAGCCCCAGTCACAGCCGTGCTCGGGTCTCTAGGTTGCAGCTTATTTTCTGTATATGTATTTGTTCTTGATTTTCATCCATTATGGTTTGTGCTTTTATTTTGACAGCACCGTTATGTTACTTCCTTCTGTCAAATCTTTTCGTTTCTCCCTCTTATTATTTAAGCTCGCTTGCGGGGTTCATTCCTTGCTGCAACCTCACCCTGTGCACAGACAGGAATCCCCACCTGATTCCTGTTTATTTCTGCTCAGTACTCAGCCTCGCCAGACTATTTGTAAGTTACCCTTCCTGGTTCTCATTTGTTGCCTTTTTCTGTAAGTTACTCCTCGTGGTTTATTTCTGTTCATTATTATTAAATGTGCAAACTCACAGCAGGTGATTGGTGTCTTGATTTCTGCCCTGAAAGGGACATTTATGACAGTTTGTCTTTATTTTTTGCCCAATTCATTAATATTTCTTTATTATTTAGGTAAAAATACCAGGCAATTGCTTCAGGAGGACTTAATTGAATTATGACGTACATTTAGCAAGTTTTAACAAGAATCTTTATCAGATGCTATGCAGGTAAAACCCCCAACTTGACACCCAACACATACATAGCTGTCACTGACAATCCAGCTTGAATTGTCTCCTAATGGTAGCTTAATGTTGTAAGGCCTTTATCCAGCTAAGGATTTTTGATTATTATAAAAAAAAAAAAAACATGGACTCTAATCAATAATGCAGTGCCAAAGAAGCAATCTATTTTGCTATTAAAAGACAAAAATGATTTTGCATTGTTAAAAACAGCAAAACGGTCGTTTCAAGTCTCTTAATTATTCAGACATGCTTTAAACCATTCAGAGTGGTTTGTCCCGTGAGTTGTACCTGGTGGGGCACATTGGTTTCCACCAAGGAAATAGACATGCTCATGCGTGAAGTTAAAATGTGCGAGAACATCATATAGACTGCCACTGTTCCACCTAAGACTTTCAAAGTGAAGTAGGTATGAGATGAAGTAGCAGCGAGTTTGTCCTTGTGTGCACCTGTGTCCAGAACTATTCAGTTCAATTCAGCTTTATTTATATAGTGCCATATCACAACAGAAGTCATTTCATAGCACTATCAAAAGTAGGGAAAACCCCACAATTGCTGAAAGACCCAGCAATCAGACAACAAGTGACATGCATCTAGATGTTTTTAAGATGCGCCACTTACTGTATGTATATACTGACTGATAGTGTGCCACTGACTTTAGACATGGTTTTTGTTGGTCAAAAGCACAATGTCATTGCCTTGCTATAAACTGATAACACTCCTACAAGTGCAAAGTCATTTCTTATGTGAATGAGGATGGTCAGAGTGTGAAAATAGCTAGTGTGCTTCCAGAAATTGCCAAAACAACTGGTGGAAGGTGCAAAGTGTGGTGCAAATTAGCGCTTTAGATCATAGTACTAGGGCCTTCATATCTATTGTCTGGGCTGACGTTGAAACACAAACCTGCCTGCCTGATCCAGTCACTCACACTCAGTATTCAGACATCAGCACTCTGCCTCACAAGCTCCCAGTCTGCTCTCTTTTTCTCAGATAATCTCGCTGCAACTTTTAAGCTTCTTGAAGAGTAGATCATTCCATTAGATGTTATCAGTAAATCTACTTAGGAGATTGTATGGAAGTTCAGTGGCTTTTTTGCCCTTGAGCTCTCCATTCAGCGCTGGGAAGGCCTAGTGTTGGAGTCAACACTGTGACAGCAGATGCATCACTAAACCACACCCTCTTCACTCCCCAGTGAAATGCGAGTGAGCATTAGCCAGCTTGTTCAGAGGCCTTTTTCCCTTCCTTCTATTTCCCACCTGAGCGACCAGCTCAGCTTTCTCCCATGTGTGAAGGGGTGCCGTAATGTCATCTCATCACTCAATGACACCTGACCACTCCTCAGCCTACGCACCATGCTTTGATGACTGTGACTTTCTGTCACATATCTCAAACACCAGATTCACACCGGTGCAGTGGCCTGAATTTTTAGAGAAACTTTAACTGAAAACTTCTTTCTTTGTTGGGGCTTATCCAGTTTAATTCCATGTAGTTGCTTCAGTTTCTGTGACCTGACAGTATTTATGTTGGCTCACTGTCACAGTGTCACAATTTATTGGGGAAGTCCTGGTGTGTGAAAGGGCAATAAAACATCGCTCAGACTTGAAGTAGAGAGGGGTGAATAGTGTTAGGGCCCTATTTTGGTGGTCATCCACACACTTTTCAGACAGACTGTCCACCATGCGCCAGTGTTTTTGTTAGTTTCTGTCAGCACGTTGTCTGTATTTTACGCCTTGCATCACGCCATCAAATTACCAGTAGACAGTGCACCTGCTATGCGCTCAGAGGAGGTGCCTCATTTCAAAGAGGTGTGGCGGTGCACAATCTATTGCGCATTACTATTATAGTGCATTGCATGAGAATACGCTTTTGATCAAAAAAAAGGATGTTTATCGTCAGAAGCGCATTGTTTACACCATGTTCAAAATTATTATGCAAATTATATTTGTCTCTGATTTTCCAAAATAGTTGATGCAAATGACAGTCAATATAATTTTCAAGTCATCAACCGTTAGAGCATAATTTAATTGTTATCGAACAAACCTCCCAATGATAACTATTTTTTTGCAAAAATAAACTCAAAATGCATTGTTCCAAATTATTATGCACAACAGAGTTTCAAAATATTTTATTGGTTGTAAAGAACTGAAAATGGTCATTTGTTGAACTTGCAGCATTAGGAGGTCATATTTACTGAAATCAAAAGCTATTTCAATCAAAAACATCTTAACAGGCCAAGTTACATGTTAACAAAGGACTCCTTCTTTGATATAACCTTCACAGTTCTTGCATCCATTGAGCTTGTGAATTTTTGAAGAGTTTCTGCTTGAATTTCTTTGCAAGATGTCAGAATAGCCTCCCACAGCTGCTATTTTGATGTGAACTGCATCCCACCCTCATAGATCTTTTGCTTGAGGATGCTCCAGAGGTTCTCAATAGGCTTGAGGTCATCGGAGGATTGGGGCCACATAGGGCTGGTCGATAATAACAATAATTATCGCAAAATATCTTTTCCTCGATAAAGACATAAGACATTTAAGATACAACTTCAATAGAACTCATTTGTTCCGTGTTTTGACAGGCAACACGAAAAGCCAATGAAAATGAGAATACACCGCACTGAACCAGTCATGTGCCTGGAAGTCACGTTTGATAGACACACACAACAGCGTGTGTAGGCGCGTACGACCGGCATGTAGCCGAGGCTCAACCTAGCACACCTGCTAGTGTTTGGGCTTGCACAGCCATGTAGGAGTCAGCAGAAAACATTAATGAAAAGTCCAGTGACAGCGTTACCAAAGAAGACACTGAAACAGGCACCATCCAATGCATAATAGATGAGGAGACTGTTGAAAAGAACGGTCAGAGGAATTCAGTATTGTGGAGATATTTTGGCTGTTTAAAGTCTGACAAAAAGCAGCTTTGCATGCACTGCAAACTGTCAAACACATTGCCACAAAATCAGGTAGCACTACAAATCTTTTGTACCATCTGAAGCAGTGCCTTCCTGTTGAGCACACAGAATGCCGGATTTAAGTGGCTGATTAAAATAATTGACCCTCGTTACCAACGGGTTGTACTAAACCGTGAACAGGACCGAACAGGACTCCTGTGACCCCAACCCCCAAGAAAACATCCAAATAATAAATGAAATAATTTTTTATGGGACACCAAAAGCCCACCAAACACCCCCAAAATGGTGTTGTTCCACTGTGTTTTATCAAGTCCAAAGCCATTGTAGCCATCTACCAGGAAATTTTAGAGCACTTCATGCTTCCCTCTGCTGACAAACTTTATGGAGATGCTGATTTCATTTTCTAGTAGGACTTAGCACCTACTCACACTGCCAAAGGTACCAATAAGATAAGATAAGATAAGATAAGATAAGCCTTTATTAGTCCCACAACGGGGAAATTCCAGGATTGCAACAGCACAGGGATAGCAACACTCAGAGCAACAATCAGAAGGCAAGAAAAAAAGCAAGCAAGCAAGAGCAGCTAATATACATATGTACATATTACTATAAATATATATATACACACACACACAGACACACAGTGCAGAGCATTGTAGCTGGATGGAATAAATATATGAGTATATAAACACACAGTGCGGAGCATTGTAGCTAGATGGAATAAATATGTAGATATATAAACACCCACAGTACGGAGCATTGCAGCTAGGTGGAATAAATATGTAAATATATAAACACACACAGTTGTTGCTAGATGGGATGAAACAGCACAACCGTCTACTTAGTTATCCTACATGGTATGATTATGTGCCCATACATATTCTCACCCTCCATAGCGACCGGTATTTTCCTAGTTGTATGCCGGAGGGGACCATTGTGTAAGTCTATTGCATCTTTTGCATTCAAAAAACTATTAGTTTGTTACGTCTTTCTGCTATCTCTGCGAGCAGCTCTGCTTAGGTTGTACAGTCTGACAGCCGTTGGTAGGAAGGACCTGCGACACCTCTCGGTTGTGCACCTGGGATGATGTAGTCTGCTGCTAAATGAGCTCCTCAGTGCATTCAGTATGTGCTGCATAGGGTGGAACTCAGACTCCAGCAGAGATGACAGTTTAGCCACCGTCCTTCTCTCTCCTATCTCCTCCACCGGATCAAGGCGCTGCCCCAGGACAGAGCTAGCTTTCTTGATCAGTTTGTTCAGTCTCTTCCTATCGGCTGCAGTAATGCCATTGCCCCAGCAGACCACTCAAAAAGTGATGGCTGATGCCACCACCGTGTCATAGAATGTCTTCAGCAGTGCCCCTTGTACACCAAAAGACCTGAGTCTCCTCAGTAGGAACAGCCTGTGCTGTCCTTTCTTGTAGAGTGCGTCAGTATTGTGTGACCAGTCTAGTTTATTGTTCAGATGAACACCCAGGTACTTGTAGGATGTCACCATCTCAATGTCTGTTCCCTGTATATTTACTGGTGCTGTGAGGGGTTGTCCATGCCTGCGGCAGTCCACCACCAGCTCCTTAGTTTTCCTCGCGTTGATCTGGAGGCAGTTCCAATGGCACCAGTCCACGAAGTCCTGGATAAGCCCTCTGTACTCAGCTTCATCTCCATTGGAGATGAGGCCAACGATCGCAGAGTCATCAGAGAACTTCTGTAGATGGCAGTGTGTTGTGTTGTGTGAGAAGTCCGCAGTATAAAGAGTGAACAGGAAGGGAGCCAACACCGTTCCCTGGGGGGCCCCCGTGCTACCAATGATCGTGTCGGACACACAGTCCCGGGTTCTCACAAACTGAGGCCGGTTCGTGAGGTAGTCCAGGATCCATAATGACAGGTGCTGGTCCACCCCTGCGCGCAGCAGCTTGTCCTTCAGGATCATCGGTTGGATGGTGTTGAAAGCACTGGAGAAGTCAAAGAACATGATCCTCACCACATTCCCGGGCTTCTCCAGGTGGGACAGAGAACAGTGAAGGAGGAAGATCACCGCATCCTCCACCCCAATGCCATGCTGGTAGGCGAACTGGAGTGGATCCATCGCTGGTTCCACCAGGGGGCGGAGGTGAGCAAGGAGCAGTCTCTCCAGGGTCTTCATCAAGTGGGACGTCAAGGCCACCGGTCTGTAGCTGTTCAGGTCTTTGGGGTGGGAAGTTTTTGGTACAGGTACCACACAAGATGTTTTCCACAGCTGTGGTACCCTCCCCAGCTTCAGGCTCAGGTTGAAGATGTACGTCACAATCCCACACAGCTGGTCTGCACAGGACTTGAGGAGCTTTGCGCTGATGCCATCCGGTCCCGACGCCTTCCTCGCCTTGATCTTCCTCAGCTCCATCCTCACCTGGGTCCTGGTCAGGGTCAGGATGGGGGGCTGTGTGTTGGGAGTGGGGGGGTGTTGGTGGGGTGGGGAGTGGGCAGCAGGACTTGATTTCTTTAGAGGCAGCAGTGGTTGTTGTGCAGTCAGGGGGGAGGGCGTTTGGTCAAACCTATTGAAAAACAGATTCAGGTTGTTACCAGTACTTGGTACATTTACATGGAAAGGCTTTTTCGAGGCTTTAGTATATTGTTGAGCGATTGGGTCAATATTTGATCTCTCAATGGTCACCCAACGATCTCCGTCTATGTAAAGGGTCTTTCACCAATGTAAATAATTGCCTGTGTTATGGGGTGGACCGAAACACACAGAAACCATTTTTTCCACAGGTAATAGCTGAATAGGCTGGTCTAATCCATCAGGATCATGTTCTGTATCATCAGGTGTTTTAAGAGTAGAAACACGCAAAAGAGTCATCCAAGATTTATTTTCTTTTACAAATAGTTAAAAACAGAAGCCAAACTAGTTACAGAAACTCCCATAAGCACTTACATTTATGGAGCACGAGGAAATCGTTTATCTAAGCATCAGTTCTGTCATAATTAGCCCTTTCAGGGCAGAAATGAGGCACCAATCACCAGCAGTGAGTTTGCACATTTAATTATGGAAAAACATAAAATAATAGCCATGAAGGCAACTTCCAAAAAGGCGATAGCAAAGGACCACAAAGGGTGTTTACAGAAAAAATACAAATGATGAAAAACCACGAAAGCTAACTCACACATAAACAGGCGAGGTAGAGTACAAAGCAGAAGAAAGACTGGAATCGGACGTGAGGATTTCAGTCAGCTCAAGACGAGGTCGCTGCGAGGAATAAACCTCGCCAGCGAGCTTAAATAATACAAGGGGAAAACCCCAAACATGAATCAGGTGTGAAAGTGATGAGAGAACCCAAAACAGCTGTGACAACCAGCGAAAAGACTTGACAGCAGGAAGTCACAGACTGCGCTGTCAAAATAAAAGCACGAAACATAATGGACGAAAATCAAGACTGAATACAAATACAGGAAAAAGAGAAAAACCACAAAGACCAGAGCACAGCACAGACCCGCTCTTGGCATCATTACAAATTCAAGCTTTGACATTCACTCACACACGTGCGCTGTCTGAAGAGTTTTGTTTTGTTTTTTTGAGGGGATGGCAAGTGTCGAGGATATAGCGCTAATTAGAGATTGCTCTCTTTAGGGGGTCTCTCCTTTTAATGATCACCC
This sequence comes from Pholidichthys leucotaenia, assembly GCA_020510985.1. Classification (NCBI taxonomy): domain Eukaryota; kingdom Metazoa; phylum Chordata; class Actinopteri; order Cichliformes; family Pholidichthyidae; genus Pholidichthys; species Pholidichthys leucotaenia. Next base: position 183,444,382 of record CM035836.1, on the reverse strand, counting down.
TACTAATCAATGCTCCATTTTTAGTGTTTTTTTCCCCTCACATCGTATAGGGGTGCTCCACCTTGTCCATTCACCAGCGTAAACACTGCTGTTGTTTTTGCTACCCACAGTTCCCCCATCCTTCTGTTCTCCTCCGTAATTTCAAGGTCCTCGGAAATCAAGACATATTTTAGGAGGTGCAATTAGGTTATTTCTGCTCCAGTTACTGCTATGTTCCATAAAAATGTATTTAATTTTGTTTTGCCTTGGCTGCACGTGTTCTCTCTCACTCTTTCACTCTCGCTCTCTCTCTCTGGTCAGTCCCGTGTGGATCACAGCCTGGACCAGTGCCAAGTTCTTGCACCTGTCCCTCAGAAAGAAACAAACATGCATACAACGCACCCCACAGTTAGAAGGAAAAAGAAGCATGCATGAGCAAAACATCATGCATTGTCAAGGTTATAAGACAGCATAGCTGCTTCCCAGTAGCAGAGAACAAGAAGGCGATGGTGACAGAGAGGAGATGCTGGGGAGGAGATTGAATAAGTACCAGAGGGGAGCACAAAGACAGCAGACAAGTGGTTGAAAGAAAAAAAGAGCTGTTGAGAAATGGAACCTGTAATGATGGTATGGGAGACTCGTGAGTGCCGGCCGAAGGAAATGATGAGGGGTGGGGGTGGGGGGGTGAGAGAAATGAAGAAAGAATTCAGAGAAAGAGAGATGGCAGTCTGGGTGTCCTCCCCCGTCCTTAGGCACATGCTATTCAAAGCGCGGTAATTTGTGTCATTAATTAAAAAGCTGATGGGATAGAGTTAAGGGTTTTTGCACTCTGCAACTCCCTGGTTGAGACAGAAGAACAAGGGAAAAAATGAAGGGAGGGGGGCGATATTCCAGAAAATATTGCACCATTTTGCCATGAATCTCTATTAGTGGCTAATGATACCATTCTGATACCTCTCAACCATTAGTGTGAAATTGAGAAGCATTAATTATTCAAATGAAAATCCATACAGCTGCCGCTCACATGACAAGGCTAGTCCTTGCAGCGGCAAAATGTCCCTCATTGTAAGCTCCCTGGCATGGCTCTTAAAAATTCTGGATAAACTATGCAGAGCAGTGGTCTAATAAGCAAGGGCTATAAATTCAATTTTGCAAAGTATGGTATCGCTGCAGCAGGGGCTTCAACATGATGTAAAATGACAAAGCAAAACATAAAATTACATTCACTTTACCTTTTTTAAAATTTGTAATCTAAAAAAAGCTGCTGTCATCACTCATGGCCAGCAAAGGGAGGCGAGTTCTTGCAAGCAAAGCAGCCAAAATACATCCTCCTCCCAACAGGCACCGCCGTATCCATCAGTAGCAGAGAAAGTTTCTTGGTTTAGCCTTGTCTGCCTTTCTGACTTTGAATCTATGGCTCTGACTCTGCAAAAATCCATGTCTGTTCAAGTGATTTACAGAAACGTGGCCTGCCTATTATTTCTGTTTGGCTGTGTTTATATACCATGTGGCCAAAGAGTTTTGTCACCTCAGTCGCCAAAGTGTCAGATAGCAATGTGTAGCTGCCAGAAGACAGCCACGGAGATGTAATGCTGTGGCTTTTTTTTTTTTTTGAGTAATATGATTCACCCAAACAAGCCCTGTAACCAAATGCTTAAGGTAAGATATGACTGCAGACAAGCCAATTACTACAGATATATGCTGTAACCCAGCAGCATGCAGTGTGTCTATGCTAATTAACCTAATTAAGAAAAAAGTTATCTAATTTTAGGATGTTGTCAGATCCCAGATCAACCCCAGCTTCAAACATCTCAGTCAGCAAAAGATTTCCCCCTTTAACTAGTGTTGCTTCCACGCTTAATTGTGTACAACAGCATAAATCAACATTTTTTTAATCAAAGAGCATTTCTAAAGACTTAGGGCGAAGACTCTTTGAATCTTTAAAGAAATCCAAAATTTTAAGATGTTCACATTGCAGTTTGTCTTTAAATGCATTAAAGGAGTCACTGAGTGCACTTTTTCCACACCTTAACAGCTCACACACGCCCTAATGAAATGTTTGTGACTTATTTTGGTCAGATTTTATTTAATTATTCAATTATTTCAGCATCAATCTGAATCATTTTTTGCAACCTTTCACAGAGCAGCTGATTTCAGTGCATGTCTCTTTAAATATGTCTCTTAAAGATAAGGCAGCATTCTACTCCGCCCTTCCTTTTATGTAACTATTGCTAATCTTAGCTGGATAGCTCCTAGCTTGGATCTAATCTGAGCCAACTAATGTAAGTTTGCCTTAAAGAATAAATGAAATAATGTGTCACTGGTGGGCAGGGGTGTGTGGTTTCAGTGGTTGATGGGATATGACCAGTCATTGGAGTACAGTAAGCACAAAAAAATTTGTGAATTAGTAGCTAAACTGCTAGCTTCAGCCAGCTGCCTTTAAATTAAAATTACATCGAAGAACGATGCATATGGTCAAGTATTGTAGCTGAACAAGGGTCAGGATTAATAGAATTTGTAGAAAATAGTTATCAAAATTGGCTGGATTACAGTTAAGCTAACACCAGGCGGCCTGGCCATTACCTCCGCCCCACCAAGGCAAGCTCTTACTGCAGTTACTAAGTGATGACACTGACCGGCTAGTCAAGGTAGCACGAATAGTTTGGTGTAGCATCACAAAGAAAATATAACAAAATAAGCCAGAATGACCTGAAATATATCATTGACTGTGGATTAGTGAACCAGATGGAAACGGGTGTCTTTTAGGGTGACTGAAATCTAAAAAAAAAATACAAATAAAAACCATGCTTGGCAAACAAGCTCCCTATAAACACTACTAGCTCTCAAGTTACCACCTTTGGCTCCCCAACCATCTGCAGTTGTGCTCATAAGTTTACATACCCTGATGGAATTTATGATTTTTTTGGCCATTTTTTCAGAGAATATGAATGATAATGCAAAAACTTTTCTTTCACTCATAGTTAGTGGTTGGGTGAAACCATTTATCATCAGAAACAATTGTGTTTGCTCTTTTTAAATCATAATGACAACAGAAACTACACAAATGACCCTGATCAAAAGTTTACATACCCTGGAAGCTTTGGCCTGATAACATACAAACAAGTTGACACACACGGGTTTAAATGGCTACTAAAGGTTACCATCCTCACCTGTGGTCTGTTTACTTGCTATTATTATTAATAATTACTTGCCATTATTAGTGTGTGTGTATAAAAAGTCTGAGTTTCTGGGCTCCTGACAGACCCCTGAATGTTTCATCCAGTGCTACACTGACGTTGCTGGATTCCGAGCCATGGGGAAAGCAAAAGAATTATCAAAGGACCTGCAGGAGAAGATAGTTGAACTTTATGAAACAGGAAAAGGATGTAAAAAAGATATCCAAGGAATTGAGAATGCCAGTCAGCAGTGTTCAGTCTAATTAAGAAGTGGAAAATGAGGGATTTTGTTGAAACCAAGCCATGGTCAGGTACACCAACAAAAATTTCAGCCACAGTTGCCTGGAAAATTGTTCAGGATGCAAAGAAGAACCGTCAAATAACTTAGGCTGACATACAGGACTCTGAAAAAAGTGGTGTGGCTGTTTCAAGATGCACAATAAGGAGGCACTTTAAGAAAAATGGGCTGCATGGTTGAGTTGCCAGAAGAAAGCCATTACTATGCCAATGTCGCAAAGCAGCCCGCTTACAATATGCCAAACAGCACAGAGACAAGCCTCAAAACTTCTGGAACAAAGTTATTTGGAGTGACGAGACCAAAGTTGAACTTTTTGGCCACAACCATAAACACTACATTTGGAGAGGAGTAAACAAGGCCTGTGATGAAAAGTACACCATCCCTACTGTGAAACATGGAGGTGGATCACTGATGTTTTGGGGATGTGAGTTACAAAGGCACAAGGAATGTGGTCAAAATTGATGGCAAGATGAATGCAGTATGTTATCAGAAAGTACTGGAAGACAATTTGCACTCATCAGCCCGGAAGCTGCGCATGGGACGCACTTGGACATTCCAGCATGACAATGATCCAAAACACAAGGCCAAGTCAACCTGCCACTGGCTACAGCAGAAAAAAGTGAAGGTTCTGGAGTGGCAATCTCAGTCTCCTGACCTCCATATCATTGAGCCACTTTGGGGAGATCTCAAATGAGCAGTTCATGAAAGACAACCCAAGAATTTACAGGAACCGGAGGCTTTTTGCCAAGAGAATAGACAGCTTTACCATCTGAGAAAATAAAGCGCCTCATTCACAAAAGACTTCAAGCTGTCATTGATGTCAAAGGCAGCAATAGATGGTATTAAGAACTAGGGTATGTAAACTTTTGATCAGGGTCATTTCGGGTAGTTTCTGTTGTCATTACTTTTTTGTATACTTTATTAATCCCAGAGGGAAATTCAGGGCGTCCACATGGATGGATGAGGCAGCCACGGTATGGCGCCAATCCCTTCACACACACATTCCCACCTAGGGCCACTTTAGAGTGTCCAATTAGCCTAACCTGCTTTTTTTTTTGGCCTGTGGGTGGAAACCGGAGTACCTGGGGTAAACCCACACAGACATGGGGGGAACATGCAAACTCCACACAGAAGGGTCACCGATGGTCAGAGGATGGGATTGAACCCACGGTGGTCAGGGGTGGAATTGATCCTGTGACCTCCTTACTGTGCTACCACAGTTCTAACCACTGTCCCACCAAGCTGCCCATATGACTTATGATTTTAAAAGATCAAACACAATTGTTTGATGATAAATGGCTTTACCCCACCACTAACTAATAGAAAAGTTTTTTATATTATCATTTATATTCTCTGAAAAATGGCCAAAAAATCATAAATTTCATCAGGGTATGCAAACTTATGAGCACAACTGTACATAAGAGATAGCTAGGCTGACCAGTAATAGAGCAGCAGGCAGGTATCGCGCTAGTGGTGTTTACCTTTTAGTGACCTTTCCTATTGTTTGAGATACAGGATAAAACTTGGAAGAGTTAAAACGTCTTCTTGGATTTAAAAAAAACAATATAAAGGCTGTGTGTTTTTAAAGAGAAGTGAGTGCTTTTTTTTACACTCACGTGACCAATAGATGCATTTCAGAAGGTTAAAACCTACAAAACACAATTTTTCAGTCACTGACCCCTTTAAATATTGATTACAACTGATCATCTGGTCATTTTCGTTCAGAGATGTTTTGCAGACTTAAGGGAGATAAAGCTTCATCTTTCATTCCAATAGCATAATGAAATGGTTGCTTGTGTCAGAGGACAGTTTGCATTGGACATTCACCACACTGGCGGTAAACAGCTGGAACAAAATGTGTCCTTGAAATTGTAGTCACTTTTTTAAACACTCTTACTTCAAAGTAATGTGAATTTTCTCAGTGTTTAATTTAAGGTGTTTCATTACTATCACTGTTGCACAATTAAAGTGGACCAAAAATATTATTTGTATCAGTATATAATCTCGCTTACATTAAAAAAAGTACATGGGAGGTACATTAGTGTGGGAACTATATACAGTGGGGAAAAAAGTATTTAGTCAGCCACCAATTGTGCAAGTTCTCCCACTTAAAAGATAAGAGAGGTCTCCAATTTTCATCATAGGTATACCTCAACGATGAGAGACAAAATGAGAAAAAAAAATCCAGAAAATCACATTGAAGGATTTTTAATGAATTATTTGGTAAATTCCTCAGTAAAATAAGTATTTGGTCACCTACAAACAAGCAAGATTTCTGGCTCTCACAGACCTGTAACCTCTTCTTTAAGGGGCTCCTCTGTCCTCCACTCGTTACCTGTATTAATGGCACCTGTTTGAACTCGTTATCAGTATGAAAGACACCTGTCCACAACCTCAAACAGTCAGACTCCAAACTCCACTATGGCCAAGACCAAAGAGCTGTCAAAGGACACCAGAAACAAAATTGTAGACCTGCACCAGGCTGGGAAGACTGAATCTGCAATAGGTAAGCAGCTTGATGTGAAGAAATCAACTGTGGGAGCAATTATTAGAAAATGGAAGACATACAAGACCACTGATAATCTCCCTCGATCTGGGGATCCACGCAAGATCTCACCCCGTGGGGTCAAAATTATCACGAGAACGGTGAGCAAAAATCCCAGAACCACACGGGGGGACCTAGTGAATGACCTGCAGAGAGCTGGGACCAAAGTAACAAAGGCTACCATCAGTAACACACTACGCCACCAGGGACTCAAATCCTGCAGTACCAGACGTGTCCCCCTGCTTACGCCAGTACATGTCCAGGCCCGTCTGAAGTTTGCTAGAGAGCATATGGATGATCCAGAAGAGGACTGGGAGAATATCATATGGTCAGATGAAACCAAAATAGAACTTTATTGTAAAAACTCAACTTGTCGTGTTTGGAGGAGAAAGAACACCATACCTACTGTGAAGCATGGGGGTGGAAACCTGGGGCTGTTTTTCTGCAAAGGGACCAGGACGACTGATCCGTGTAAAGGAAAGAATGACTGGAGCCATGTATCGTGAGATTTTGAGTGAAAACCTCCTTCCATCAGCAAGGGCATTGAAGATGAAACATGGCTGGGTCTCTCAGCATGACAATGATCCCAAACACACCGCCCAGGCAACTAAAGGAGTGGCTTCGTAAGAAGCATTTCAAGGTCCTGGAGTGGCCTAGCCAGTCTCCAGATCTCAACCCCATAGAAAATCTTTGGAGGGAGTTGAAAGTCCGTGTTGCCCAGCGACAGCCCCAAAACATCACTGCTCTAGAGGAGATCTGCATGGAGGAATGGGCCAGAATACCAGCAACAGTGTGTGAAAACCTTGTGAAAACTTACAGAAAACGTTTGACCTCTGTCATTGCCAACAAACGATATATAACAAAGTATTGAGATGAACTTTTGTTATTGACCAAATACTTATTTTACCGAGGAATTTACCAATTAATTCATTAAAAATCCTTCAATGTGATTTTCTGGATTTTTTTTTTTCTCATTTTGTCTCTCGTAGTTGAGGTATACCTATGATGAAAATTGGAGACCTCTCTCATCTTTTAAGTGGGAGAACTTGCACAATTGGTGGTTGACAAAATACTTTTTTTCCCCACTGTACAGCAGGAACTGCTGTCTTTAACTATCAGCACAAGGTTTTATTGAGTGTCTTGGATATGGCATATGGTCATTTTGATTTTTTAGTGTCGGGGAATGTGATACTCAAGAGCCTATTTTGTGCAGTGGCTGTGAGCATGTCCTCCCTACTTGTGAAGGGGCCCTTATGTATTTTTTTTGATTTGTGTGCACATTTTTGATAGCTTCTCAGCCATAAGAGAGGGGACAGAAAGAACGGTGGCTTGAAGGGAGAGAGAAAAGAAAGAGATGAGGGAGCTAAGTGCTTTTTAGTGACTCGGTGACAGCCGTGACCAAAATCATATTAAGGTCACAATGGGGGTGGTGTGGCGGAGTAAAGAAGCTTTTCAAATGGATCAATTCTTCATCTCTGCTTTTCCCGTCACTCCTCTTGTATCTGTGGCTGAGTAAACGTGTATTTCCAAGATCTTATCACAGGTATATATCAGTCTGTAGTGAAACATGAGTGGACGTGACATGAACAAATTGGTTTGAGTGTTCTGACGGGTGACCTTGTTGCATCTGGCAGCATCACCCGGCCAACCAAAAGGGCCACATACTGGACTATAGCCCAGGGAGTGGTGTACTTCCTTGTCTGGGATTTCATCCACATCCTTTACTCCCTCCTCACACTATCTCCCCCGGAGATTGTGTTGTATACCACTTCTCACATCCCCACCACTAATGCCTTTTTCCATAGATCATTACCCTCCTCTTCCCTCACCACTGTTAGCGATCGCTCAATCAGAAACACCGGCCTCCCCGTGCTCCCTGTTGTGTGGCCGTTGCTCATGGTAGGTTAGGGGGGCTTTGATCGGGGATGTTTGGCTGTTTACTTTGATTTGATCTATGGGGTCTACATGCAGTGCCGAGCTGTTGGGAAAACTGTTTTTTGCCAGGAATTTTAATTCACTTGTAGCTTGGAGCAATCTTTGCTCATGCTTGATATGGACTTATTGTGTTATAGTGATAGCTTTGAGTGTTTGCTGATAATGACATACATACTACTCAAGTTTATGATCTGACAAACGCTGATGATTTGTTTCAAGCCTATATTTTTTCTCCTTTATTAACTTTCTTTCGACCAGCAGAAGTGTGCCTAATTCTGCCAGTTTTCATTAGCTTGCTGCCTTGCATTAATATTGTTCTACTCTAATAACTTTCCCATCTTTCAAACTTTACCCCATCTGCCCCAGCCCAGTGACCTCCATACCTCACTCTGTTGCGCTCTCCATTTGGAGGAGAGGACTCTTGTAAGCCTTAGTAACAGAGGTTAATCCTCTCTTATTAGAACCAGGATTACTGAAGGGGAAGGGATGGGAGCAGGCACGCCAGGAGGATGCTAACACCACCTACAAATAAAGGAGGCTGATGAAATGCCATGTCTGACATAAAAAAGGCTTGTGCATTTCACAGCAAAATAAGAGAGCGCTGTGGAACGTAAGGATATAATAGTCACAGCAGTTTTCTAGCAGACCATTGGGGTACTTGAGCTGCAGAATAAAAAAAACTGGAAGTGTGTGTGAAACACTTGTATCGGTGCACTTGCGTAAAATAGGTCATGCATGCCGTCTGCCGAAAAGTGGTCAATAAGTTATCTGCAAAACTCTGTTGCAACTGGTTTTGCAATAAAGCCCAGAATTGCACAAAATTTATTGCAAAACTGGTGGGGGTGACAAAACTGATGAAACTCTTATTGCAATTAGTTGCCAACCAGTTTTGCAATAAAAACTGGTTTTGCAATAAAACCAGAATTGCAATCATTTTATTGCTGAACTTGTTGGAATGACGAATCTGATAAAATTATTACTGCAATTAGTTGCCAACCCGTTTCCCCCCCCCCCCCGCCCTGTCAAGCAGCTAGAGCAGAACAGAAATCTGCTTCCCTTATTGCGCCAAACAGATTTACTTTGTCAAAAGGAGCTTTATACAGTACATATGTTTGTACTGTATTTCATTTATAGACTCATCTTGTAATAACTTTTAATACTTTATTTAAATTGTTTTACCCATGTTGGACCTGACGGAGGAATGGGGAAAGGAGAGGTGGGGGAGGTGGAAAAAGAGAGAGGAACAAACAGAGAAAAACAAACAAACTGACACAACTGAAACAAACAGAAAACACACTGTTTCTTCATCTGAAAAGGTCTCATCATGAGTCTGGTATATGCACCTGTAAAAGAACAGAGACATATGTGTGTGTGCATGTGTGTATGACAGCGCGTGCAAAGTGAGTGTGTGCGTGTGAGTAGTTTGCCAGGAAACATACAAAGAAGGTGGCAGGTCACAGCAGCACCCCTCTCCCCCCCACCCCCTCCGAAAACCCCAAGCAAGCAAGACAGCACCACCAACCCCCAGAGAGCACAAATGTCCTGAAGCCAGCAAGCCCCAGGAGAGCCAGGCAACCGCCCCAGTAGGGACGGTTGAGGGAGGCTGGGTTGTCAAGCGGCTGGTGCCCCCCCCCCCCCCCGAGCGGGGCTAACACCGGGCCCCAGGCACCAGAAAGCCAACACCCTCCTCCCCCAGGCTGGAGACTCCCAGACCCCCCCACAGCGGGCGCGCGCCCACCCCACTGCCCCTGACACACACCCCGGGAGCCTCTAGGCCCCCATGCCCAGGGAAGGTGGCGAGGAGCCCCACGGGGGTCCAGAACCCCCCACCACCACCACCACCGCCACCACCACCAGTCCAAGGGAGCCCACACAACAAGGAGGTACCAAGAGTTGCCATCCCCTCAGTCCAGCACCCCCCACCAGCACATACAGTGGTGTGAAAAAGTTTTTGCCCCCTTCCTGATTTCTCATTTTTTTGTGTTTGTCACACTTAAATGTTTCAGATCATCAAAAAAATTTAAATATTAGAGAAAGATAACACAAGTAAACACAAAATGCAGTTTTTAAATGAAGGTGTTTATTATTGAAGGTAAAAAAAAATCCAAACCTACATGGCCCTGTGTGAAAAAGTGATTTCCCCCCCCCCCCCCCCCCAGCTAAAACATAAATTAACTGTGGTTTATCACATCTTTGGAAAGCTGAGTTCAATTTCTCTAGTCACACCCAGGCCTGAATACTGCCATACCTGTTCTTAATCAAGAAATCATTTAAATAGGACCTGCCTGACAAAGTGAAGTAAACCAAAAGATCCTGAAAAGTTAGACATCATGCTGTGATCCAAAGAAATTCAGGAACAAATGAGAAACAAAGTAACTGAGATCTATCAGTCTGGAAAATGTTATAAAGACATTTCTAAGGCTTTAAAACTCCAGCAAACCACAGTGAGAACCATTATCCACAAATGGTGAAAACATGGAACAGTGGTGAACCTTCCCAGGAGTGGCCGGCCGACCAAAATTACCCCAACAGCGCAGTGATGACTCATCCAAGAGGTCACAAAAGACCCCACAACAACATCCAAAGATGTGCAGGCCTCACTTGTCTCAGTTAAGATCAGTGTTCATGACTTCACCATAAGAAAGAGACTGGGCAAAAATGGCCTGCATGGCAGAGTTCCAAGACGAAAACCACTGCTAAGCAAAAAGAACATAAAGACTTGTCTCAGTTTTGCCAAAAAACATCTTGATGATCCCCAAGACTTTTGAGAAAATATTCTGTGGACTGACGAGACAAAAGTTGACCTTTTTGGAAAGTGTGTGTCCCATTACATCCTGCGTAAAAGTAATGCAGCATTTCATAAAAGGAACATCATACCAGCAGTAAAATATGGTGGTGGTAGTGTGATGGTCTGGGGCTGTTTTGCTGCTTCAGGACCTGGAAGACTTGTGGTAAATGGAACCAAGAATTCTGCTGTCTACCAAAAAATCCTGAAGGAGAATTTCCAGCTATCTGTTCGTGACCTCAAGCTGAAGCACACTTGGGTTCTGCAGCAGGACAATGATCCAAAACACACCAGCAAGTCCACCTCTGAATGGCTTAAGAAAAACAAAATGAAGACTTCGGAGTGGCCTAGTCAAAGTCCTGACCTGAATCCGACTGAGATGCTGTGGCATGACCTTATAAAGGTGGTTTATGCTCGAAAACCCTCCAGTGTGGCTGAATTACAACAATTCTGCAAAGATGAGTGGGCCAAAATTCCTCCACAGCGCTGTAAAAGACTCATTGCCAGTGATTGCAAATGCTTGATTGCAGTTGTTGCTGCTAAAGGTGGCCCAACCAGTTATTAGGTTTAGGGGGCAATCACTTTTTCACACAGGGCCATGGAGGTTTGGATTTTTTTTCCCTTAATAATAAACACCTTCATTTAAAAACTGCATTTTATGTTTACTTGTGTTAGCTTTGTCTAATATTTAAATTTGTTTGATCTGAATTTAAGTGTGACAAACATACAAAAAAAATGAGAAATCAGGAAGGGGGCAAACACTTTTTCACACCACTGTACCTTCACTCTCATGCTCTCACACACACTCACTCGCACTCACGCTCTCCTTCACGCTCCAGTTTTAAGATAAGATAAGCCTTTATTAGTCCCTCAATGGGGAAATTCCAGGATTGCAACAATGACATTATCATAATTCTAAACTAAATGTCTTATAGTTCATACTGTGTAGCTGTTGGGTATTTGTTAAATTTGTTCTATTTCTAATGTGAGAAACACAAAATTAGTCATTTTCAGTAAGTCACTTTCTTTCCTGATCAGCCTATTTAGGCTTGTATATCATCATCTTGGTGTGGTGTAGAAGCACATTGGGAAAGAATAGGGATTTTCTTCTTCTTGAAAAAGTTTATTGCATTTGTCATTTTTTTATTGCAAAACTGTTTGACAGCTAATTGTAATGAAGTTTCGTAGGTTTTGCAATAAAATTATTGTAATTCTGGGTTTTATTGTGAAACTGTTTTTTTATTGCAGAACTGGTTGGCAACTAATTGCAGTATGAGTTTCATCAGTTTCATCATCCCAACGAGTTTTGCAATAAAATTTTTCCAATTCAGGGTTATATTGCAAAACTGGTTGCAAAAAAGCTCTGCCCAAACACTTGGGTTTCAGCCTGCTCATTACTCTTGATGAGCCTCTAATCTGACTGGATAAAACTTTTTTTTAAATGGGCCATTCACAAGTAAGGAGGCAGTTATAATGCATTTGTTTTGCTAATTTAGAGAATTCAAGGTGGACTTTGTTACATTGTGATGTCATTAAATCCATAAAGTGCAATTTCCTCCTGTCTTTTAAGAGTTTAACTAAATAAAGACAGTGTTTATTGCCTTATGAAGTTAGGATTTTAATTTTTAGCTTTATATATGTGACCCATGGCCATATTTTATAAGGTTAAAACACATAAATACACCATTTCACACAGCACTAAGATCTGGTTAATCTGTCTTTTTCCCAGCAAGCTCATCAGAAATACAGTACTTTCTCCTTTCTCAAAGCTTGTAATGAATTATTCTATTTTTTGATCTCTTTTTCACTAACCCCATGCCTGTCTTGTACTTTTTTGTGTGACTGTGGAGTAAAGACAGTTATCACATTATTAACCTGTTCTCTATTCTCTCTTTCTTTTCTCTCCCCTTCATGCCTAAAATAGAAGTGGAACAAAAAGGTAACTAAATACCAACAACTTTTCCTTTTCCTACACATTTTAAGTTGGGTGCTTTGCTTTTTTTGGTGATGGGTAGCAGCAGCATGTGTATGTGAATGTCCATTTCTTGCTCATTTGCTGTGCTGCAACATGTGCTTCATGGGGAAAACTCATAGAGTTTGTACAGACGGCAGCATCTCAAACATTCACTGATTCACTGGACTCTTCTTCTCCCCACTTCTTGTACATCAACACTATCAGAGACAGACAGGTCTTGACAAGCCATTACAAACCCATTCCATGTTGATATCCCATAACCCGGGGATGTTTTTATTCCCTGTAATAACCGAAATTTCTTCTAGCTCGGTGTTATCAGCCGCATAATATTAAAGCAGAGGTCTATACAGGTTGATCAATAGCTTGTCCAGTAAGCTGTCAGCATTTTTCATTATGCTGCTAACATGATGATGGCTATAACCTTCAGGGACTTGCAAGTCAATACCGGGGATAAAAACATAGCAGCTGTGTTCTTACCTTATCAGCACTGTATGATGCAGCAAAACATATGCTAAAGCTTCGCTTGTTCCCCAGGAGCTTTGCAATGTATTTGTAGTGTTACCTTTTACATGAGGTTGGAATATTTTTTGGTAGAAGATCAAACTTGAAAGAGTTTAGCTTTGGTAGCTTTGTTAGACACTAAATGAAAAGATTAAATTACGCTTATGCACCTGTTAAGAGTTCTTATTTAATGGCATCACAATACGTTTTAGGTTCTGTCGTAGTCACAGATCAGTTCTGTATCATTGAAACCTGTGGCAAAGAGACAGAGCAACAAAGGTGAAGGTGTTTATCAAAAAACTGTTTGAGATAAAAGTGTTGATGAATTTCCCCATGAAAGCCGTGGATGTCTGTTTATGGTTTCTAATATCTTTGCTTTGCTTCATTCTGTGCTTCCATCCTTGAATGGCGCATTTTACCACCTCCATAGAGCCCAGTGTGCTGTCAGTACAAAGCTTGCCAACTCTGACCTTGAACCCTAGCACATCCTGTGTTGTTCAGCCACAGAAACAACCTTTTTAGCATTTAGCGGAGCACCACTGAGATGCGTGCCGGGGCTCTGTGTCGACGGGACTCATCTTGCTTCGTTTCCACCCCGAAGGTAGACAACTTGTTTAATCATAGGAGATTACAAGGAAAAGGAGCTTCTGTTTTTGCCATCTCTTGCTCCTCCTTTTCCTCGGAGTCTACAGCTTTACTTCTCAACGGATCAGCGGCTAGAAGCTGTCAGCGCTCTGTCATGCTTCTGGCCCATTACTGCAGGGAGAGCCTTCACACACCTGCTTATTTCTGCTGGGCCCAAACTCATTCAAAATGAAAAACTTGGAACTGTGTCTTTTTTATCATGCTTACTTTTTTTGGGGGGGGGGGTTGTAAATTCTCCATATATATACAGGTATATATATATATATAAAAAAAACATTTTTAGCAATGTTAGGAACATGTGTTCTGCATCATTTATCTCATAGTTTTATTTTAACGTTAATTTTCCGTGTCCTGTTGCGTCATTGTAATTTTATATTCAGATACCATCATTTCAGAAAGAAAACTATAATTGCCTCAGTCCAGGGTAATCTATAATGAACTGAAATTAGTTTTCCACTATTGACCTGCTCCAGCTGTATTGCCTTGGCCTGGCTTTATCAGATTTGAGTGCAAACCAGTTTACATATAATTAGTTTATTGTGCGTGGTGCTATAAATCACGCTGTCGACTAAAAATGTCATGTAGATGGAATAATGGACAGGCAATCATTTCAGCAATGATGTCATTTCTGTCTCTCTTTATGTCTTCTAACAGCCTGCTTTTGACAGTCACCGCAGCACAGCTATTTCTAAAAAAAAAAAAAAAAAAAAGAGAGAGATCTGTGTGTTTAATGCTGCCTATTAAAAGTTCTGCCACCACTGTGTTTAATAAAACATTTTTCTTCCCTGGTGTAACTGAAACTGAAGAGAGCTAAACTGTTAACTTGTGTGTTTATGTACAGTAAAAGTGGATAAGCCTGTGATAAAGAGTAATTTATGAGAGCATCTCCTGACTTGTTTCTGCGCTACGTTGTCAGAAGAGATAATCTTTTTTTTTTTCATTAATTCCACCAGCCTGACAAACTTTAAAGGGCATATCATACCTAGAGACAAATTAGAGTCACCAATTGACCCAGCATGCATGTCTTTGGATTGTGGGAGGAAACCTGAGCCCCCGGAGTAAACCCAAACAGTGCAAGGAGAACATGCAAACTCCACAAAGAAAGGCTCCCACCCCTACCAGCCTGAGGATTCGAACCTGGAACCTTCTAGCTGTGAAGCAACAGTGCTAACCACTGCACCACCATGTAAAATCATGGCAAAAATATAACAAAATAAGCCAGAAGGACAAAACAAGGATGTCTATTAGGGTGACAGAAATCTAAAGAAAATACCTATACGGTGGGGAAAAAAAGTATTTAGTCAGCCACCAACTGTGCAAGTTCTTCCACTTAAAAGATGAGAGAGGTCTCCAATTTTCATCATAGGCATACCTCAACTATGAGAGACAAAATGAGAAAAAAAAATCCAGAAAATCACAATGAAGGATTTTTAATGAATTAATTGGTAAATTCCTCAGTAAAATAAGTATTTGGTCAATAACAAAAGTTCATCTCAATACTTTGTTATATACCCTTTGTTGGCAATGCCAGAGGTCAAACGTTTTCTGTAAGTCTTCACAAGGTTTTCACACACCGTTGCTGGTATTTTGGCCCATTCCTCCATGCAGATCTCCTCTAGAGCAGTGATGTTTTGGGGCTGTCGCTGGGCAACACGGACTTTCAACTCCCTCCAAAGATTTTCTATGGGGTTGAGATCTGGAGACTGGCTAGGCCACTCCAGGACCTTGAAATGCTTCTTACGAAGCCACTCCTTTGTTGCCCGGGCGGTGTGTTTGGGATCATTGTCATGCCGAAAGACCCAGCCACGTTTCATCTTCAATGCCCTTGCTGATGGAAGGAGGTTTTCACTCAAAATCTCACGATACTTGGCCCCATTCATTCTTTCCTTTACACAGATCAGTCGTCCTGGTCCCTTTGCAGAAAAACAGCCCCAAAGTATAACGTTTTCACCCCCATGCTTCACAGTAGGTATGGTGTTCTTTCTCCTCCAAACACGACAAGTTGAGTTTTTACCAAAAAGTTCTATTTTGGTTTCATCTGACCATATGACATTCTCCTAGTCCTCTTCTGGATCATCCAAATGCTCTCTAGCAAACTTCAGACGGGCCTGGACATGCACTGGCTTAGGCAGGGGGACACGTCTGGCACTGCAGGATTTGAGTCCCTGGCGGCGTAGTGTGTTACTGATGTAGCCTTTGTTACTTTGGTCCCAGCTCTCTGCAGGTCATTCACTAGGTCCCCCCATGTGGTTCTGGGATTTTTGCTCACCGTTCTCGTGATCATTTTGACCTCACGGGGTGAGATCTTGCGTGGAGTTCCAGATCGAGGGAGATTATCAGTGGTCTTGTATGTCTTCCATTTTCTAATAATTGCTCCCACAGTTGATTTCTTCACACCAAGCTGCTTACCTATTGCAGATTCAGTCTTCCCAGCCTGGTGCAGGTCTACAATTTTGTTTCTGGTGTCCTTTGACAGCTCTTTAGTCTTGGCCATAGTGGAGTTTGGAGTCTGACTGTTTGAGGTTGTGGACAGGTGTCTTTTATACTGATAATGAGTTCAAACAGGTGCCATTAGTACAGGTAACGAGTGGAGGACAGAGGAGCCTCTTAAAGAAGAAGTTACAGGTCTGTGAGAGCCAGAAATCTTGCTGGTTTGTAGGTAACCAAATACTTATTTTACCAAGGAATTTACCAATTAATTCATTAAAAATCCTTCAATGTGATTTTCTGGATTTTTTTTTCTCATTTTGTCTCTCATAGTTGAGGTATACCTATGATGAAAAATGGAGACCTCTCTCATCTTTTAAGTGGGAGAACTTGCACAATTGGAGGCTGACTAAATACTTTTTTACCCCACTGTATATAGCGCCCTTGGGGCGAGCATCCTAGTGCCACTGTTAGCTCTGAAGCCAACACCTCTGGCTCCATCTAAATGACCGACACCTACACTGGTCAATAACAGAGCAGTGGACAAGTATCAAGGATGGCACTGGGCTGGGTTTACCATTTTATGACATCCCTAGGCAAACCCGGAAGAGTCACAACAGCTTCTTGGAACAATTGATGCATTTCAGAACGTTAAAACCTACAAACCCATCATTTTTTATTCAATGACCCCTTTAAGTTAGTTTGTTCAATAACATTGCAGGTAATTGTCTCTCGAGTCCAACACTAGCTATACTAGTATACCATCCTGTACACTTGTAGTAATTGTAACTACTGTGGAATCTGTGTGAGGTTTTATCTGAGACTACTCTTTATCCTCACGAAGCTTGCTGTTTTGGTCTTTTTGGCCTTGATAACGTTTTAATACCTGCCAATGTAACTCTGTAATTGTCTTTCCCCATTTTTGGCTCCTCAGTATTCCTGTGCCCAGGGCTTCTGCGCAGGGTGTACCAGAGCGAACACCTCTTTGAATCAGACCATCAGTCCGGTGCCTGGTGCAAAGACCCTCTCCAAGCCTCTGATAAGATCTACTACATGCCATGGACTCCCTACCGCACCGACACCTTGACCGAATACTCCTCCAAAGAAGACTTTGTTGCCGGAAGGCCGACGACGACCTACAAGCTCCCGCATCGTGTTGATGGAACGGGCTTTGTGGTCTACGACGGGGCGCTCTTCTTCAACAAGGAGCGAACACGCAACATTGTCAAGTTCGACCTGAGAACTCGCATCAAGAGCGGCGAGGCGATCATAGCCAACGCAAACTACCATGACACGTCTCCATACCGCTGGGGTGGGAAATCAGACATTGACCTGGCTGTCGATGAAAATGGCCTGTGGGTGATCTATGCCACCGAGCAAAACAATGGACGGATTGTGATCAGCCAGCTCAATCCCTACACGTTACGTGTTGAAGGTACTTGGGACACTGCTTATGACAAGCGCTCAGCATCCAACGCCTTCATGATCTGTGGAATCCTTTATGTAGTAAAATCGGTGTACGAGGACGATGACAATGAAGCAACCGGGAACAAAATTGACTACATTTACAACACTGAACTAAGTAAAGATGGCTATCTGGACATCCCTTTCCCCAACTCCTACCAGTACATTGCTGCTGTGGATTATAATCCCAGGGACAATCTCCTTTATGTTTGGAACAATTACCATGTTGTCAAGTACTCCCTGGATTTTGGCGCATTGGACAACAGACTAGGTAAGACCAGCTCCTTTTTATTGTGCACACTAATCAGGTTTTGGTGCTCAGTGTAATTTGGTGTTCTCTATAAGAATTTGAATGTGATAATGACTTTCTTCAGTTAAACTGAAGTAAATCCCTTGCTTTGAATGATTTGCTTGACTTCCAAGACAATTTTAAGACATGTTGCAGTGTAGGAAGTGAAGAACAGCATTGGCATAGCGGAGGTTTTCACTTTATTATATTTTGGGCAAACAGATTTACATATTTATAAATAAATTGCAGCATTTTGCAAGTATGTGGGCAGGTGGCAGGTGAATGTAGGGAAGGATACTCAGTGACTTGCTTGTGTATTGTGAGTTATACCAAAATGGAAAGGAAGCACAGCTTAACACATGGGGGTGTGCTGCAAATAGATTAGTATAACAGCTGTGACCACATTATAATGCAACAAATGTTTCTTCATATTTGCCTGATTGGCTTTGCTTCTCATATAACAAGGAGGAAAATGTTTTTCAGGCACAATAGTGATGTTTATATAATTTTCAGTGCATAGGTCGCTAAGGGCTTCTTTACACGGCATGGTGATGGTTGGCTGACCATTGAGAGATCAAAAATTGGCTCGGTCTCTCAACAGTCTCTTTAAAGACTCAAAAAAACTGTTTCCGTGTGTTTGGGAGATCGTTATAGGATCAAAAATTTAATTTTTGGCATGGCAACTTTCATGGCAATCAATAGAGATCTTTGACAGATGCTTTAGAGATCACTGAGAGATCGCTGAGGTATCATCGCTAGTTTTTTGGGTGATCAAGGAGGTTGTTGAGCGTTTGAGAGGTTTCTAGTGTTCTACTACCCCCTTTACACAAAGTCCACCCCTGTTGAGAGATATTTGAGCAAGGAAAAAAATGGCCAGATCTCTCAACAATCTTTCAGCGATCTCTCAGCTATTGGCAAGATCTCTCAATGATCTCTCATTGATCTTGTAAAGTACTCCATGGTCACGACAGTCTCCTTAAAGTTTTTACTCAGTCCAAAACAATCTCTCAATGATCACCAAAGGGAAGCAATCTCTCAATGAACTGTCAAGGAGTGCTCAATGAGCTCATCGGTCCACCAATGATCTCTCAATGATCTCTCAGCAATTTCCACTGCAGTCTTTAAATGAACTGTATTGGTCTTTCTTTGAATGTGAAATGATCCCTCTCTGATCGCTCAGCCATCTCTAACTTTGGGGTGGAAAAATTTGGCATTCATTGAAAGATCACTGAGAGATCAACAACATCATTAGGCACTTCTTGTCAACTCAGTGATATCGTCGAGCTCCCGATGATCTCTCAATGATCTTTCAGTGATCTTTCAATGATCTGTCAGTATTTTTTCAATCAATGTCAAATGTTTTAACCCAAAGCAGGGTTTCCTCTGATAACTTTTCCGTGTGGTGGACCACCACCCTTGAAATTATGCCACCACGCTAAGAGGAAATATAAATTTAAGAAAAATAAACTAAGAAATGATACTCCGCAAACATGCACACGAGCAACGTGGGTGACAGTCAACCGCGTGGCTGCAGAGTTCAGAAGCGTACCGCCCGTGTGACTGTTCCAGTCAGCAGACAGAGTGTCTCTCTAGTGTCGCTGTCCGAGAGAAGCATGAGCTTATTAAAGTACTTTAAATATGGAAAAAAGCAGAAGCGATAAGTAAGCAGTGGAAGCATTTATGGTGGTTTTAACCCACTGGTAATGGGAACAATAATGAAGAATTGCTTAGCAAACAGGTGTGGTTAGGATTCATATGCAGGGAAAGGTAAGCCTGACTAATGAATTGCTGAGGATTCATTTCATTAAATATAATTTTATCAATATTTTTTCTTTCAGAGTTCAATTATTATTCTGTTCTGGCTCTGCAAAATTATGGTCAAAAGTGTAAATTGTATAAGGAAAAAAAGTCAAAATTTTACCACAGTCTGTTTCAAATTTATAAAAAAAAAGCCCTGATAATTTTATAAAAAAAAATAGACAAAAATAGCTCTAAAATAATCCACAAGTTTATAATAAAGTCTTAAATACACAAGAAAAGTCATAATTTTACAAGAGAAAATTACAAATGAGGAAAATGGTTGCAAATTTAGATAAATTTACAGAGAAAAGTAGAAAACTTTAAAAAAAATTGTTATAAATTTTGGAGAAAAACCTCAAACCTTCAAGACTGAAGTCATTACTCAAGTTTTTACCTGGGTGCTCTTTGTACCCTTAACTCAACTAGAAATTTTTGGTTGTTTACTTTTAATTATTAATTTCAAAGCACTGTTTTTACATGAGTAGAATTTCTGGCTACTATGCCCACCTCTGATTATATAATTTAAGTATGCATAAGTAAATTACTATTATGAATGTTTTTTCCCCCCTTCCCTTTTCTACTCTTTCTCAATGGAAAAAAAAAAAGAAACACTAGAATAAAAATACACCTATTTTTGTCATTTATGTAAACCATGACAAAAAATCCTGCAGGACAAAACGTGACACTTGATGTTTTCTAACCTGTTTGTATACAGGTATAGACAGAGAGAGAACCTGAATTAGACAGGGCTCAGAGAGGGAAAGATGAGACAGACAAGATGAGCCAAGGAGAGGAAAGTGTTCAGGCAGAGGGTCCAGGAGAGGTGAGAGCGGAGGAAGGAGAGAAGGATGACACCAGTAAAAAGTCCAAATACACGACGTCTGGGTGGGACTCCAACTGTCCCAATATTCCAACATCCAAGCCTCAGTTGTACAATACTTGAAATGGTAAGTTCCATATGCAAAATTAAAGTGCAAAATTTAAAAAAAGAAATAAATAGTCTAAAATTAACATATTCCGGTTACAATCGTGTCATGTGTTTTCTGCCTACTCCAACACCCCCCCCCCCCCCCCCCCCCGCGGGGAAAATATGTTGCCACCACGCCAAGGTCTTTAAGCCAGAGGAAACACTGCAAAGGCAGAGATGGCTGAGCGTTCGATGAAAGACCAATAAAGTTCATTGAAAGACAGTGGTGGAGATCAGTGAGATCATTGAGAGCTCCTTGAGCACTTATTGAGAGTTCATTGAGAGATTACTTCCCTTTGATGGTAGTTGAGAGATTGTTTTGGACTGAGTCAAAACCTTGGCAACTGTGGAGATCATTGAAGATCACTGAGAGATCTGGCCATTTTTTCCTCACTCAACAATCTGACAACAATTTCCACCCCTGTGTAAAGGGGGTATAAGTCATTAGGAGTTTGACACTGTGAGTTTTCCACATATTGCTTAGCTTCATGCGCAAGTCTCTTATTTACGCTAGCTGTTTTCTTTAAAAAAAAAAAAAAGAAGCAAGTGACTGCTCATATTAAACTTCCCTAAACTTCTTTGAAAAGTCTAATTTCTCCACTCCATTGTTCTTCTTATAAATTGGTCCTTGTTGGAATGCATAAAAAAGAAAAAAGAACCTGTTTTGACACACCAAGGTAATTCTTTGTGCTATCTCATCAACAGCTCTAGTCAAAAATGTCACAAGTTATTTGACTGTGAAATCCCGATACTTCTGCTTTCCTTTCTCAAGCTTTTTTTCTACCAGCTGTCTGCCAGTTTAATTTATTTTCTTTAGCAGGCTGCTGCTTCTCTGAAAATCCTTTTTTTCTTTTTTTTTTTTATAAACACTTGAAGACACCTGCTTTATATAAATGCATTCAGTGACCCTGCTCACAACAATACATATCAATTCATAATATTTACTGTATTGAATGATTAAATTGTAATGATGGTCAACTATCACTTTTTTTTTTTTACATGTTTTTATTTCCCGGGACAATCCACATTAATCAATGTTACTGCTAATGTTAAAGTGCCATGCATGCAGTGTTGGGCAAGTTACTAAAAAAAGTAATTAATTACAGTTACTAGTTACTTCTTTTCAAAAGTAACTGAGTTACTTTACAAATTACTGCATGATTAAAGTAACTAGTTACTTTGAAAAGTAGCTTTCACGTTACTTTTCAATGCAAACTTAAATCATTTTGCACACATAGCAAGATAATTTAATTAATGGATTACATTATAGATTCAAGATTGAAAGGCTTTATTATCATGTGCACAGTTAAGAAATGCTACATTTTCTGAGCAATGAAATTATTACTTTGCTCTCCGAACGAATGCCAAGGTAATAGGTACAGAAACAACAGTTCTAATAAGGTCATGACACACTAACACAGTAACTCAATCCTAATACTAATGGATGCTAATAACACACACACCAACACACAGTTAGGCAGCTAGGCCTCCTTAAGTACACCTTGATACCAAATACTAAAACTAATGAGTAATAATAACACACACTAGGCAGTTTGGACAGTTAAAGCAGTCAGACAAGAGGAATGAAATTGAAAATTCACTGGAGGACTAAAGTGATAGTGGTATATTGATATCAGAGATGATGTGAGCCTGAGATGGCATAAACCTATGTACAGTGTGCAAATGAGCATTGAGCAACAAGCAGTATATAATTACAAATTTCAAATTAGCACCCACTGCTAATTTCTGTACCGGTAGTACCAGTAGACTGTGCATGATAAGTAGCAGCAGAGATGATAATTAGCATCAGAGATGATACGGACATCAGACGGGTGAGACTATATGTACTGTACAGGTGAGCAGTGTGCAAATTTAACAGCCGGTGTGTGAGTTCCTATATACAAAGCTGTGTTGCAGAGTTTGGGAGTCGTTATCTGTTCAGGAGTCTGATGGCAGTGAGAAAGAAGGAGTTCTTCAGTCTGGTTGTCCTGCATTTCATACTTCTGTACCTCTGGCCTGAGGGTAGAAGTGTGAACAGTCTGTGCTGGGGGTGGGTAGGGTACCGGAGGATGGCGTCAGCTCTCCTTTGGACTCTGCGGTGGTAGATGCTCTGCTGAGAGGGGAGTGGAGTCCTGAGGATCTCCGCTGTCTTCACCACTCTCTGCAGGCGTTTGCGGTCCAGTGCGGACTGGCATACTGGCAGATGTCAAGTCCTGCTGGAAAATGAAATCAGCATCTCCATAAAGCTTGTCACCAGAAGGATGCATGAAGTACTCTAAAATTTCCTGTTAGTTGGCTGATTGGATTTGATTAAACACAGTGGAAAAACACCAGCAGATGGCATGGCTCCACATATCATCACTGACTGTGGAAACTTCACACTGGACCTCAAGCAACTTGGATTCTGTGCTTGTTCACTCTTCCTCCAGAATCTGGGACCTTGATTTCCAAGTGACAGGACTTTGCACCTGATTTGGGGAGCCATGTCATCTGCTGGTGTTAGTCCACTGTGTTTTATCAAGTCCAAAGTCAATGCAGCTGCCTACCAGGACATTTTAGAGCATTTCATGCTTTCCTCTGCTGACAAGGTTTATGGAGATGCCAATTTCATTTTCCAGCAGGACTTCTGCACCTGCCCACACTGCTGCCAAAAGTACCAAAGCCTGGTTTAATGACCATGGTATCACCATATTTTACTGGCCAGCAAACTCTCCTGACCTAAACCCCATACAGAATCTATGAAGTATCGTCAACAGGGAGATAAGAGACACCAGCCCAACAATGCAGATGAGCTGAAGGCCACTATCAAAGCAACCTGGGCCTTCATAAGACCTCATCAGTAACACAGGCTGATCACCTTCATGCCATGCCACAGTGATGCGGTATTAATTCACGTATAAGGAGCCCTGACCAGGTATTGAGTGTGTGCATGGAAATACTTTGCCAGCCAACATTTCTATTAAAAAAATCAATTTTTTAAAATTGATCTTACGTAATATTCTTATTTTTTGACAAACTGATTTTCAGGTTTTCATGAGCTGCAAGCCATAACCATCAAAATTAAAAGAAATAAACACTTGAAATATATCACTCTGTCTGTAATGAATCTATATAAAATATAGTTTCATTTTATGAATTGAATGACTGAAATCTCTCTATTGTCTCCATTGTCCTACTGGGGGACTTCAGTGCGCACGTGGGCAACGACAGTGAAACCTGGGAGGGGGTGATTGGGAGGAACAGCCTGCCCGAGCTGAACCTGAGGGTGTCCATATGTGCACTTGGCACCAGGACACCGTAGGTTGCAGGTCGATGATTGGTTTTGTTATCGTGTTATCAGACCTGCGACCGTATGTCTTGGACACTCGGGTAAAGAGAGGTGCAGAGCTGTCAACTGATACCACCTGGTGATGAATTGGATCCGATGGCAGGGGAGGATGTCATTCAGACCTGGTAGACGCAAACGTATAGTGAGGGTCTGCTGGGAACGTCTGGCTGAGGCCCCTGTCTGGGAGGTCTTCAACTCCCACCTCCGGAAGAACTTCAACCACATTCCGAGGGAGTCTGGAGACATGGAGTCTGAATGGGCCATGTTCTTCACCTCTATTGTTGAAGCAGCAGCCCAGAGCTGTGGCCGCAAGGTCGTTGGGGCATCTCATGGTGGCAACCCCAGAACCAAGTGGTAAACACCAGTGGTGACGGAGGCCATTAAGCTGAAGAAGGAGTCCTATCAGGCTTGGTTGGCTTGTGGGACTCCCGAAGCAGCTGAGGTGTACCAGCAGGCCAAGCGGAGTGCAGCACGGGTGGTTGCTGAAGCAAAAACTCGGGTATGGGAGGAGTTCGGTGAGGCCATGGAAAAATACTTTCGGTTGGCCTCGAAGAGATTCTGGCAAACTGTCTGGCGGCTCAGGAGGGGGAAGCAGCTCCCTGTCCACACTGTGTATGGTGCGGATGGGGCACTGCTGACTTTGACTGGGGATATCGTTGGGCAATGGAGGGAATACTTTGAGGATCTCCTCAATCCCACTGATACACCTTCCACAGTGGAAGCAGGGCTTGTGGACGAGGGGGACAACTTGCCTATCACAGGGGCTGAGGTCGCCAAGGTGGTTAAAAATCTCTTTGGTGGCTGGGCCCTGGGGGTGGACGAGATTCACCCCGAATACCTCAAGGCCCTGAATGTTGTAGGGTTGCCATGGTTGACACGCCTCTGCAACATTGCGTGGAGGTCGTGGGCAGTGCCTTTGGCATGGCAAACCGGGGTGGTGGTTCCTCTCTTCAAAAAAGGGGACCGGAGGGTGTGCTCCAACTTTAGAGGGATCACACTCTTCAGCCTCCCTGGGAAGGTCTATGCCAAGGTACTGGAGAGAAAAGTCTGGCTGTTGGTCGAACCTCGGATTCAGAAGGAACAATGTGGTTTTCGTCCTGGCCGTGGCACATTGGACCAGCTCTTTACCCTCTCGAGAATCCTTGAGGGTTCGTGGGAGTTTACCCAACCAGTTAACATGTGTTTTGTGGACTTGGAGAAGGCATTCAACCGTGTCCCTCATTGATTTTTGTGGGGGGTGCTTCGGGAGTATGGGGTGTCAGGCTTGTTGTTACAAGCTATTCAGTCTCTGTACGACCATTGTGAGAGTTTGTTCGTATTGCCAACACTTGGTTGGACTCATTCCCAGTGAGAGTTGGACTCCGCCAGGGCTGCCCTTTGTCACCGATCCTGTTCATAATTTTTATGGACAGGATTTCTAGGCGCGGCCAGGGAATGGAAGGTGTCGTACTTGGTGACCATGGGATCTCATCTCTGTTGTTTGCAGATGATGTTGTCCTGTTGGCTTCATCCAGCAATGACCTACGGGTCTTACTGGGACAGTTTGCCGCTGAGTGTGAAGTGGCTGGGATGAGAATTAGTACCACCAAGTCCGAGTCCATGGTCCTCAGCCGGAAAAAGGTGGATTGGCCTCTCCGGGTTGGGGACAGGCTCCTGCCCCAAGTGGAGGAGTTTAAGTATCTTGGGGTCTTATTCACGAGTGAGGGGAGAATGGAGCAAGAGATTGACAGACGGATTGGAGCAGCATCTGCAGTGATGCAGACATTGTGCCGGTCTGTTGAGGTGAAGAGGGAGCTGAGCTCTGCTTTAGTTAATGACTGAAAGAGTGAGATCGCGAATACAAGTGGCTGAAATGAGCTTTCTTCGTAGGATCGCTGGACTCACCCTCAGAGGTAAGGTGAGGAGCTCAGTCATCCGGGAGAGGCTCAGAGTAGAACCCCTGCTCTTCCACATTGAAAGGAGCCAGTTGAGGTGATATGGGCATCTGATCAGGATGCCTCCTGGATGCCTCCCACTTGAGGTGTTTCGGCCACATTCTTCTGGGGGAGACCCCGGGGCAGACCCAGGACTCGCTGGAGTGACATATGTCTCCCAGCTGGTCTGGGAACGCCTTGGTATCCTCTTTGAAGAGCTGGAGCAGGTGGCTGGGGAGAGGGAAGTCTGGGCTTCTCTGCTTGAACTGCTGCCTCCACGACCTGGACCCGGAAAAGTGGTAGAAGATAGATGGATGGATGGATGGGATTACTGAAATCAACTTTTGACGATATTCTATTTTATTCAGATGCACCTGTATAAATGACAGACAGTTGAGGGTGGAAAGATTGATCGAATAGACTCTGGAGCAATAAAATAGCTTGATCAACTTCTACATAAACAATGAAAGGACCAAGGTGCTGCTGCCTGTGTGCCGGTGGCATGGTAGTGTGGGGGGCTGTAAAAAAGTGGCACTCCGACCTCTACTGGCCCGGCATAGTTATTACAATACCTTTTTTTTGATGGAAATGGTGAGTTTAATTTATGTTTATTTTGAAAACAAAGCCTTATGTTGGAATTGTGGCAAATTAAAATTTGAGAAAATATGGTGATACAATGATACAAGCCTTTAGTTCGACTAGATTTTGACTGGGTGAGCTGAAAAGCTGGTAACAGACAGATGGATACACACACACACACACACACACACACACACACACACACACGACCCCACACACACACACACACACACAAACAGACACATCGAGTGATTACCATATGCCTACGTTGCCTTTGCACCGAGGCATAAAAAAATTAGACTTATTCAGGATCAAACAAGTGCTTTCAGTTGTGCAGATTTTCCATGTAATTGTCTCCCGAGTCGCCTAATTTTGAGATGGCAGGATAGTTACAAACGCGTTGTTTGAATCAGCATCAGCATACCACTTCACTGCACACAGATTAGTCTGTACTTGGAGATGTATTGCGTTTTCTTTTTTTTTCTTTATCAGCTACTCCACTCAGGATGTAGCTCAGACAATATACTGTAGTGCTGGCAAACTGTAAATACCTCGTCACAAAAATGATCACAACAGTAAAGAAGCTGAAAAGGTGGAGACGATGTGGACTTTTTCAAGTCAAAGAGGATATTTACAAACCAAATCTGTTAATTTCCAAATCAGGAAAGCAATAGGAAGTCTTAAGATCAAATTTTTAAATTTGTTCCAGTGTCGTGTTCACAGTCCCTGTTAATACCAAGGTAGTACCATTCTCTGATTGCGCCAACACAAACTCATTTTCACATGTGCCTCTACGTCCATGAACACGCCCCACCTGCCATGCCAGTGTTACAAGCGGTATGTGCAGTAGGACGGCAGAAACACATCCAGTTGCACAGCTGGGGCACATGAGCATATGCTCAGGCACGTGTTACAGTGACAGCGTAATGAGGATTTCTGGAGATACTTAACTGTGATTTTGACAGTCATTGCTATTGTGCCATTTTTTTTAATATTTTGATTGCTTTAGTCAAATTAAGCTTGTTTTATCCAAGAGCAGATATCATATATGAAAGTCTAATTTAAGAAAAAAAGGTCATATAGCTGTTAAATTAAATTAAAACTTAAACAATCAATCAAAGCTTTATTTATATAGGACTTTTCAAACAATTGTAACACAAAGTGCTTCACACATTGAAATAAAACACAATTTACCTTCCCCATACACCTACACACACATGCTTGCATGTGTACATGCGCACGTGCCTGCACGTACGCACACACACACACACACCACACACACACACACACACACACTTTTGTCTGTGTGAGATTTATGACTGAGCACCAAGGATCCAAGTGAGGAAACACATCACTAGGGAGCCATCACCAGCAGGAAAAGGGCCAAGTCCACAGCTACAGGGACACCACCTCTGGACCACCTGGACCGCCCAAGTCTAGTCTGAGAGGTCGACACCGCAGGTTTGACACCGCAGTGCATGACCCCCTCGGCCGGGCAGACCAGGGCAACCACAGGCCAGCACCCCACAGCCAGAAAACAGACCCAATTCCCCATGGGAGTACTCTCTGAGGAAACACTGAAGCTTGGACAGGATGAAAAAAATAAAACAATCACTGATAAATAATAATAAGATAATTTGTTGGTAGAAATTAGGCAGTTAAGATAACTAAAAAAAACCCCACTTAAATACAGACAGACATAAATACAAAAGTATTAATAATTAGTACTGAAATAGATAATTGTGACCAGAAAGTCATAAAGTAGGTTTAAAATCATGTTATGACAATTAAAATAAGAAACTAATCAAAAGCAAGGTTAAAATAGTAGCTCTTGAGTCTGCTTTTAAAAACATGAACATTCTCGGCAGCCCTGATGTTCTCCGGCAGGCTGTTCCACAGGCGTGAGCCGTGGTAACTAAAAGCAGCCTCACCGTGGATGCGTGTTCTGACAGTAGGGATCATTAAAAGACCAGTGCCAGAGGACCTCAGGGGCCGTGAGGGCTCATATGTTAAATGCAGTTCTGTTAAATAAGAAGGCCCAAGACCATGCAGACATTTATAAACCAGTAAAACAACAGGGAGCCAGTGCAATGACTTTAAAACCGCCATGATGTGAACCTGCCATCTGGTCTTTGTCAGAACACGTGCAGCTGAATTCTGTAATAACTGCAGAATTAAAATTGCCTTTTTGGGAAGACCAGAAAGCAGGGCATTACAGTAATCAATACGGCTGGTGATAAAAGCATGCATCAGTATCTCCATGTTTGCTTGAGAGAGAAGTGGATGGACTCTGGCTATATTCTTTAGATGGTAAAATCCTGTTCATGTTATACAGTGGGGCAAAAAAGTATTTAGTCAGCCACCAATTGTGCAAGTTCTCCCACTTAAAAGATGAGAGAGGTCTCCAATTATCATCATAGGTATACCTCAACTATGAGAGACAAAATGAGAAAAAAAAATCCAGAAAATCACATTGAAGGATTTTTAATGAATTAATTGGTAAATTCCTTGGTAAAATAAGTATTTGGTCACCTACAAACAAGCTAGATTTCTGGCTCTCACAGACCTGTAACTTCTTCTTTAAGAGGCTCCTCTGTCCTCCACTTGTTACCTGTATTAATGGCACCTGTTTGAACTCGTTATCAGTATAAAAGACATCTGTCCACAACCTCAAACAGTCAGACTCCAAACTCCACTATGGCCAAGACCAAAGAGCTGTCAAAGGACACCAGAAACAAAATTGTAGACCTGCACCAGGCTGGGAAGACTGAATCTGCAATAGGTAAGCAGCTTGGTGTGAAGAAATCAACTGTGGGAGCAGTTATTAGAAAATGGAAGACATACAAGACCACTGATAATCTCCCTCGATCTGGGGCTCCACACAAGATATCATCCCGTGAGGTCAAAATGATCACGAGAACGGTGAGCAAAAATCCCAGAACCACACGGGGGGACCTAGTGAATGACCTGCAGAGAGCTGGGACCAAAGTAACAAAAGCTACCATCAGTAACACACTACGCCGCCAGGGACTCAAATCCTGCAGTGCCAGATGTGTCCCCCTGCTTAAGCCAGTACATGTCCAGGCCCATCTGAAGTTTGCTAGAGAGCATTTGGATGATCCAGAAGAGGATTGGGAGAATGTCATATGGTCAGATGAAACCAAAATAGAACTTTTTGGTAAAAACTCAACTTGTCGTGTTTGGAGGAGAAAGAACACCATACCTACTGTGAAGCATGGGGGTGAAAACATCATACTTTGGGGCTGTTTTTCTGCAAAGGGACCAGGACGACTGATCCGTGTAAAGGAAAGAATGAATGGGGCCATGTATCGTGAGATTTTGAGTGAAAACCTCCTTCCACCAGCAAGGGCATTGAAGATGAAACGTGGCTGGGTCTTTCAGCATGGCAATGATCCCAAACACACCGCCCGGGCAACGAAGGAGTAGCTTCGTAAGAAGCATTTCAAGGTCCTGGAGGGGTCTAGCCAGTCTCCAGATCTCAACACCATAGAAAATCTTTGGAGGGAGTTGAAAGTCTGTGTTGCCCAGCGACGTCCCCAAAACATCACTGCTCTACAGGAGATCTGCATGGAGGAATGGGCCAAAATACCAGCAACAGTGTGTGGAAACTTGTGAAGACTTACAGAAAATGTTTGACCTCTGTCATTGCCAACAAAGGGTATATAACAAAGTATTGAGATGAACTTTTGTTATTGACCAAATACTTATTTTACCGAGGAATTTACCAATTAATTCATTAAAAATCCTTCAATGTGATTTTCTGGATTTTTTTTTTCTCATTTTGTCTCTCATAGTTGAGGTATACCTATGATGAAAATTGGAGACCTCTCTCATCTTTTAAGTGGGAGAACTTGCACAATTGGTGGCTGACTAAATACTTTTTTCCCCCACTGTATTTTTAATGTGCGAAGTAAAACCAAGCTCAGAGTCTGAAATAACACCCAAATTCTTGACATATTAGGATGCAGTAAAGGACAGAATATGTAATTTTGGTCAAATTTTCTCTCTCTGAGTGTCATGATGCTGAGCACAGACTTGCACCGTGCTCAGGTCTTTTGGTTATTATCCTTTTTCTGTATATGTATTTAGTCCTGGTTTCAGACATAATTATTTGTGCTTTTATTTTGATAGCGTTGTGACATGACTTCCGCCTGTCAAATCTGTTTGCGACCTGTCACAGCTGTTTAGTGTTTCTAATTACGTTCTCACTTGCGCATCCACACCTGAGTTACATTTTGGTTTCCCCCCTTGTATTATTTAAGTTCACTGGCGAGGTTTATTCCTCGCTGCTACCTCATCGTGTGTAAACAGGAATCCCCACACTTGATTCCTGTTTTAATCTCAGCCTTATTCTCTGCTTCGCCAGTTTAATTGTAAGTAACCTTTCATAGTTTTTCTTCATTTGTATTTTTCTGTTATCACCCTTCGTGGTCTTTGTAAATAGTTTTTGGTAATTCACCCTTCGTGGCAAGTATTTGTGTTCATTATTATTATTTATTAAATGTACAAACTCACAGCAGGTGACTGGTGCCTTATTTCTGCCCTGAAATGGCCAATTGCGACAGTAGGTAGCGGCCAGTAGGTGCCAGTGGCTGTGAGTTTGCCTTTTCTTTTCTTTTTCTACTGTTCTATTTTTTCCCCTTTTTTGGGTGCCTGCTTTTTGGGAATGGCATCCTTTGGGAGGGGGTACCCAATGAGCCTGGGCTTTGAGCTCTGCCAGGCTCTAATGGAAATTGATGACCTCCTAGCAATAGCTCGACAATATTCCACTCCCAAAGACGCTTTGTGGTACCTGGACTTCGTGGAGGTGGCTGTGTGGTGACATCCTCACCTCTTGGAGCATGCTGAGGAAAGGGAGAGGATATCCCTGATGGCGGTTCTGCAACAGCAGAACCGTGAGTTGGAGAGGAATCCCACCAGGAAGCCCAGATCGGCGCTGACAGAGAGGCACTCCCGGGCTTTGGTCCAATCAACTCCTCGCTAGGTTCCTGCTCTGGCTCCAGCTCCTGCTTCACCTGCTCCAAGACACTGGTTCTCGGTGCGGACCTCCACTCCTCCCCTTAAATACGGCTGTACTGAACTGAATGGGGGAGAGTCACTGGGTGGAAACGCCGCAAGCCCTCCGCCATTGCCCAGTTAAAGGCCACTGGGGAAAATCCTCCGTCTCTCAGCTAGTTGCATCTGTTTCACCGTGCCAAGAATGAACCACAACAGCTTCTGCCTTTAGGTTATCCTCGCTGGCTGTCTCGTCAGCTTCCTCTTCCTGGGCCGTTGCTGTCCCCTTCTCCACCACGGCGTCACCTCTGACTGCTGTGAGCCCAGCTGATTCTCCCCCAGCTCCGCCCGTCACCGTGCCTGCAGGGGCGGCTCCTCCATGTTCCCCAGAGGGGCGCACGATTACCGCAGTCATGGAGAAGAAGAAACTGGGCTTGCCATAGCAGGAACCACCATACCCTGGGAAAACAGGCAAGTGCTTTTTCACTCTATATCACCATCTTATGAATTACCTTGCCGGGGGTGGGGTTTAGTTGGTACAGTCCACTGAGTCCTCACCACCTGCTGCAGCCATAAAAACTTTTCCTGCTCTCTTTGTGTCTCCTCCTATGCCCCCTGAGTGTCCGCCGGTTCGGGGATTAAGCCGTTGGACGGACGAGGAGCCTGTGACCCTGGAAAACCTGGTTCCAGCCCTGCAGCCATGGCCCGGACAGAGGAAGGGGGCTGTCTGCAATCCGGAGCCTGAGCCAACGAGGAAGCGTCCCTGGGCTTCAACTGTGCAGAATTCAGCTCCGGCAGGAAGCGGATCTCCTGTCGCCACGCTGGGCAAGCCACCTGTGTGGGTCACATCGCCAGGGGGTTCTGGGACTGCAGTGACCATCATGCCTGCTGTTGGGGCTGCCACAGCAGAGCCTGAGCTGGACCTCCAGGGGGCCGAGCCCGAGACATCGTCATCTTGATTGACGGAGTCCTGGACGGTGGTGGAATTTGAGTTCAGGTGAGTACTCTCCTTTGTTTTTGTTGTTTCTGTATTGGAGAGATTCAGCTGCACTTGGCTCTCCCCTCACCGGGTTCCACTGCCGCCGGTGACCCTGACCCTGTTCCTTTTCTATCCGAGTCTTCTCTCAGGGTCACCGAGAATCATCCAGCTACGCCAGAGGTCTCCATGGGTTCGGGTCCGCCGCCTGAGGTTTTTGTGGGGCCGAGATTGTCATGGAGGCTCCGTCCTAGTGCAGGACCTCTATGGGTGCTGCCCCCCCCGCTGAGGTCGTCATGGAGGCGCTGTCCCAGCCAGGGACCTCCAAGGGCGCAGTTCCTCCTCAGTGTGGGTCTCCGTGGGTGCTGCGTCCCAGCTTGAATCCCACATGGGTGTGGTGCTCCAGTGTGTGCCCGCTGTGGGTGCTATGCTCCAGCCCAGGGGCCATCGTGGGTGCTACAATGCCTCAGTCCGGGGCCACCAAAGGTGCTGCAACGCCTCAGTCCAGGGCCCCCGAAGGTGCTGCAACACTTCAGTCCGGGGTCACTGAGGGTGCCGCTACGCCTCAGTCCGGGGCTACCGAGGGTGCCACTACGCTTCAGTCTGGGGCCACCGAGGATGCCGCTATGCCTCAGTCCGGGGCCACCGAGGGTGCTGTTACGCCCCAGTCTGGGGTCACTGAGGTTGTGGCGCCTATGCTCAAGGCTGCGGCGGGTCCTCGGTCCACATCTGGGCCTGTCATGTTTCTCCCACCGCCATCACCTTCATCGGGTGTCCATCTCCAGGTTCCGGGAGACTGCAGTAAGCACTGGTTCCATCTGCCGCATCCAGGGGGAGAGGTGTGGCGCACTGCGACCCGTTGGCCCAGAGATGTGGAGAGACCGCCTGAACTCTCTCATTTACTGGGGTGGTTTCTAAACCTTGGTAGACCACCCAATGGTCTCTTTCATCCTGGTTGGGGGCTCTGGAGACCTGGTAGGGCGCCCAACCTTTTCCACCTGATGGTCGGGTGGAGTCGGGACTCTGGTAGGCCACTAGAACATTTTTTTTTTATTTATCTTATATTGCTTAGTTTTCTTAGTTCTTTGTTTTGTCAGTGGGTGGATCATGTGTTTTTCGGGTTGTTTTTTTTTCATGTCTCTCCCTCCAGGCCTGGGTCCCTCCACCACCCTCCCGGGGTTGGTTTTTGAAGTCTTTTTTTCTGTTGGGAGGGTGGGTGGGTGTACTTTCTTTCCTTTTGATGTTACTGCGGGGTGTCTTGGATCCACCCCTTAAGGGAGGGGCACTGTCATGATGCCGAGTGCGGGGTGCTTGGGTCTTTTGGTTATCCTTTTTCTGTATATGTATTTAGTCCTGGTTTCTGCCATTATTATTTGTGCTTTTATTTTGACAGCATCGTGACATGACTTCTGCCTGTCAAATCTGTTCGCGACCTGTCACAGCTCTTTAGTGTTTCTAATTACATTATCACTCGCGCATCCACACCTGAGCTACATTTTGGTTTCCCCCCTTGTATTATTTAAGTTCGCTGGCAAGGTTTATTCCTCGCTGCTACCTCATCGTGTGTAGACAGAAATCCCCACACTTGAGTCCTGTTTTAGTCTCAGCCTTATTCTCTGCTTTGCCAGTTTAATTGTAAGTAGCCTTTCATGGTTTTTCTTCATCTGTATTTTTCTGTTATCACCCTTCGTGGTCTTTATAAATAGCTTTTGGTAATTCACCCTTCGTGGCAAGTATTTGTGTTTATTATTATTATTTATTAAATGTGCAAACTCACAGCAGGCGATTGGTGCCTTATTTCTGCCCTGAAAGGGCCAATTATGACACTGAGCTTCAGGACCGATGACTAAAACTTCAGTTTAGTCCTGGTTAAGCTGAAGAAAGTTTGCTGCCATCCATAATTTAATGTCTGAAATACAGTTATAGAGGGTATTGATTGGTTCCAAGTCATCAGGAGACACAGTGATATACAATTGTGTGTCATCAGCATAGCTATGGAAAATAATGCCATGTCTCCTGATAACATTCCCAAGGGGCAGCATGTACAGATTAAAAAGTATTAGACCTAAAATTGAGCCTTGGGGCACACCACAATTTATTTTGTAGACACTGGAGGAACATGTATCCACACTTACCAAAAAGTTCCTGTCTGTGAGGTAGGACTTGAACCAATTAAAAACAGTGCCAGAGAGACCAACCAGGTCCTTTAGTCTGGTTAAAAGAATATGGTGGTCTGCTGTATCAAAGGCAGCACTTAGATCCAGTAGAACCAGGACTGAAATTCTGTGACCTCATATTGTGCCTTTGGTCATTAACAATCCTGACTAGAGCTGTCTCTGTACTGTGGTTCATCCTGAAAACCAGACTGGTTTTCATCAAATATGTTATTTGATATTAAAAAATAATTTAACTAGTTAAAAACAAGTTTTCTAAAATTTTGCTTAAAAATGGTAAGTTGGATACTGGTTTGTAATAAGATTTTTAGGATCTAAATTACTCTTCTTCAGGAGGGATCTCACCACTGCTGTTTTAAAGGCAGCAGGGAAAGCACCCATCTGGAGAGAGTAGTTCATTATGTTTAAAATTTCCTCCTGGAAAAATCCACAAAATATTTTTAAAAGTGATGTGGGGGACTTCCGGTTATGGCTGCCACGTAGGACGGACGTGTCTCGCTCTGCTCTGCTCCTGGAGAAAAAAATCAGCAAATAACTCTCTCATTTGGGACAGAACGTATCCCAGCATTTGAGCGAGGATATGTCGGCGAAGCCTAAGGCTGGAAAACCAGGAAAAGGAAAAAGCGAGCCGCCGAAACAGTCCAAATTAACGGACTTTCAGGTCTGTGACGCAGCAAACAAGGCTCCATATATGGCGGAGGAGGCTGGCGGCGGTGCGATTTCTGCGGGGAATGGCGCAGATGCGCTGATGGCTGCCATGAGTTCAATGAGAGCGGACTTTTCCTCTAGATTTGATGGGATTATGACAGCGTTGGAAGGAATAAGAAAGGAATTGGGTGACTGTGTAGAACGAACGGCGCAGATGGAGCTCCGTCTCGCTAGTGCTGAAGATGACGTCACCCGTCTTCAATTAAAGGTGCGCACTTTGGAAAAAAAAAATAAATCTCTGGAAGATAATATTTTGGATTTGGAATCTCGGTCGAGACAGAATAATTTGAGGCTGGTGGGTCTTCCAGAGGAATCAGAAGGTCGGGACGTATGTTCCTTTCTGGAAAAGTGGATTCCGGAGGTGCTGGGCAGCGAGGAGTTGCAATCAGCAGTGGTTCTGGAAAAAGCACATCGTATTGGCCCACGGAGAGATAAGGGACCGCCGAGGACCTTAATTATGAAGTTTCTTAGCAACAGAGACAGGATGAAGATCTTCAACGCTGCACGTGCTAAAGGAGAGATTAAACACCAGGACCAGCAGGTGCGGTTCTACCCAGATTTGGCCACAGGAATCCAACAATTGAGGAAGCAGTTTGATCCCGTACGTAAGGAGCTGCGCAACCTTGGGATTCGTCATGGTGTAATCTATCCTGCGAGACTGCTGACCACGTATGAGGGCAGAACCCACATCTTCAAGACCCCAGAGGAGGCGCAGGAGTTCATCAAGAAGATCAAAGAAGAAGAAGAGACTGGTGGAAGCTAAGCATGAACAAAATATAAGGTAGAATAATTAAGCATTTGCACAGGCATCTGACTGACTTGAAGTAAATAGTAAGTTTACAAAATATAGATTGTATTATATATTAAAAAAACAAAACAAAAACAAAACAAACAAAAAAAAAAACTATGATGTACAAAGTTGTTAAAATTTTGGAGTTAAGTTGGAAAACTACAGAGGAGAGTTAATGTTACGTCATTAAAAGCAGTAGAGTTAGGGTGATTGGGAGGATGAAGGAGTGGCTTAGGCTGTTCCCCGTGGGTGTGGAACGGTCGATGGCTATATCGGGAGACAGAATTTTTCTTTTGATTTTGGGGGGTTTGCCACAAGTGTGGGAAGGGGAAATTTGTTTGTGTGTAGTTTGTAGGATGAATGTTCAACCACTCATGTTTTTGCTTCTCTGTATGAGCATGTTTACACTGCAAGGTAATCCCAAACTCTCTATTGATCATGGACCAAAGTGTTAATCTTAATTTAACTTCATGGAATTGCAGAGGTCTACAAAATTTAAAAAAACTTAAACAAGTTATGAATAAAATAAAGGACATGGGTTCAAGAATTGTGTTTTTACAAGAAACTCATCTGATAGAGGAGGATGTTAAAAGAATTAGGAGTAGATGGCAGGGAAGTGTATTCACCTCTTCATTTTCATCCCGAGCCAGGGGAGTTATGACTCTCATACATAAATCAGTTCCTTTTCAAGTGAAAAATGTAATTGGAGACAAATTTGGAAGATATGTAATCATTCAAGGTTCTTTGCTATTAGAAAATATAAATCTTGTGAACTTATATGGTCCCAATATAGATGATCAGAAGTTCTTTGCTAATTTATTTCTCATCTTATCATCACTTACAGGGCAACATATAATAGCAGGGGATTTTAATTGTACATTGAATCCAGGTGTGGATAGATCAACAGGACTGGATTGTACGCACATTGGATGTAGGATGACTATTAATCATTTTATGAAAGAATTGAGATTGTTAGATATATGGAGAGAAATGAAACCACAAGTTAAAGCCTATTCTTGTTATTCCAGTACCTACAAGACATTCTCACGTATTGATTATTTTTTGATTTCCACAGAATTAAGGTCCAAGATTCAAAACTGCTTTTATGATAACATCGTGATTTCTGATCATGCACCCTGTTGTCTAATATATGTAGATAAAAAATTGACAAAGGAATCAGGTAGATGGCAATTTCAGCATAAATGGCTTCAGGATGAGGAATTTGTCAAGTATATAGAAAAACAGATAGACGAGTTCTTTGACATCAATACTACACAAACATCAGCATGTGTAAAGTGGGAGGCTTTCAAAGCTTTTATTAGGGGACATATTATTAGTTATACAGGATCAAAATCTAAGAAGACTCGAGGGGAGAGAGCTAAATTGGAACATAAAATAAAAAATCTTCAGGAAAAAGTGTATGCAGGAAGTGACCCAAGGTTGGAGAATGAATTACTGATTTTGAGAGCTGAATACGACAAAAAATCAGCGAATAGAGCTGCCTCGAGTCTTCTAAGATTGAAACAATCTTTTTATGAACAAGGTGAAAAATCAGGAAAATTATTAGCATGGCAGATTAAACAATTGGAAATTAAAACACCAATTACCAGTATTATAAGTAATGGACAGGTAGTTATAGATCCTTTAGAAATTAATAGAGCCTTTAGAGATTACTATGAAAAATTATATGATACCAAAAATGAACCTGATTTAACAAAACTAAATGGGTTTTTGAACGAACTATCTATACCTTGTATTCCAAATGAAAACAGGGAGATATTGGAGTCTAAAATTAGTCAAGAAGAAGTTGGGCTAGCCATTGATAATATGAAATCAGGAAAAAGTGCAGGACCAGATGGTCTTCCAGTTGACCTTTATAAAAAATTTAAGAATAAATTAATAAAACCTTTTTTGGAAATGGTTTTAGAAGCATTTCAAAATAATAATTTACCATCATACATAAATAATGCCTTAATTATACTGCTGCCAAAACCAGGTAAGCCCTCTAATAAATGTGAAAATATGAGACCAATAAGCCTATTAAACGCCGACCTTAAGATAATCTGTAAAATTTTAGCAAGACGAATACAAGAAATTTTACCAAATATTATTAATCGAGATCAGAATGGCTTTATAAAGGGTAGACAAGGCTTCCATAATGTAAGAAGACTATTTAATATTATTTATTTTAATAAAGAAGCACCGGATACAGCTCTCCTATCATTGGACGCCGAAAAGGCCTTTGATAGAGTTGAATGGCCCTTTCTTTTTGAAGTCCTACAAAGGTTTGGACTTGGAAATAATTTCATAAAATGGGTTCAAATAATATACAATAATGCTACAGCAGAAATCCTAACAAATAACAATATTTCAAAACCAATAAAAATCAATAGAGGATGTCGACAAGGCTGTCCACTTTCACCTTTACTGTTTACTATGGCAATTGAACCTTTAGCGATAGCGATACGTTTACATTCACAAATATATGGAATTAAAGTTGGACCAACAGAACATAAAATCTCCCTGTACGCCGATGATATAATTTTGTTTATGTCGAATCTAAAAAAATCAATTCCAACCTTGTTGAATTTAATAAAGAATTTTGGGGAAATATCAGGATATAAAATAAATAAAACTAAATCTTCAATATTAATGCTAAATGAGACCCAGAGAAATTACTCAGCCCCTGAGGTAAATCAATTCAATGTTGTAAATCAGTTTAAATATTTAGGAATCCAAATTATGCCTAAGCTAGAATCAGTCGCCAGTGTCAACTATGAAGCCTTAATGTCAGATATCAGTGAGTTAACTCAGAGATGGATGTCACTACCAATGTCGATGATCGGGAGAATCAATATACTTAAAAGTAATATTTTACCTAAAATACTTTATTTATTTCAATACATTCCCTTATCACCACCTTTAGATCTATTCTCAAGAATAAAAAAAAAGTTAGTGGAATTTATATGGAACAACAGGAGGGCTAGATTACGTTTGTCTTTATTATATTTACCATTTGATCGTGGAGGTCTGAAATGTCCAAATTTTATGTTGTATTATTGGTCGGCACAACTGAGGTCTATGACATATTATTTTTCATCAAATGATCTCCCTCACTGGACTGAAATGGAATCATACAATTTACCTTTACCTCTTCCCATATTCATATACTCAGATTCGGCAAAAAATTACAAAAACAAGTTAAAAATCCATTTGTAAAGCATATGATCAAAATATGGTGTGAAGCTAAAAACTATTTAAAAGAACCACAGTTATTGTCACAATTTAGTCCAATATGGGGTAATCAATATTTTAAACCAGGGAGAGCGGACGCTGTATTTAAAGTATGGAATTTAAAAGGGATACAAAAGATTCAGGATTTATATTTGCCAGGTGCAGACAACATAATGTCTTTTGAAGAGCTGAGGATCAAATTTAATCTCAATAGAACACATTTTTTTAAATATCTTCAACTTAGAAACTTTATTCGATCAAATCAAAATAAAGCTCTCACTCGACCTATTTATTCATCCTTGGAAAAAATGATGATGAAAGATAGTAAAAGAAAGGGTATTATTTCAGAGTTTTATAACTCATTGACACTATCTTCAAGTGAAAATTCACTGAAAAGATTAAACTACTGGAAAGAAGATCTGCAAATTGAAATTTCAGAGGAACAATGGGAATTGGCTTGTACAGAAGCTCAAACCAAATCAATAAATGCACGCCTTAAATTGATACATTTCAAATGGTTAATGCGGATGTATGTTACACCGGAGGAGTTAAATAGATATAACAAAAATATACCAGATACATGCACAAAATGCATGGAAAGTAAAGGAACCCTATTTCATTGTTTATGGGAATGTAGATTAATAAGAATGTTTTGGGAAGAGGTGAGGGTAACAATTGAAAAAATAATCTCAAAACAAATCATATTGAATCCTAAACTGTTTTTGTTGGGTCTGTACCCAGAAAAGCATAATTTTAATAAAAGTGAAAGAACATTCATAGACCTCAGTTTGCTTAATGCCAAAAAATGTATTGCACTATTATGGAAAAAGACTCATAGACCAGATGTGACTCAGTGGTTAAGACAGATGTTAACAAACCTTCCATTAGAAAGAATAACATATATACTAAAATCAAAGGAAATTGTGTTTGAGAATATATGGAGACCTTTTATTGATTATGTAAAAAATTTAAACATAACTCTTGAAGAAGAAGGTGAATGATGTGTGTGGACCTTGTAAATTCCAAACTGGTGAACATAATATGTATACTTATGTATTGGATTGTCTAGACTAAACAGAGGAGCATCTTTGAAGACTTGATTTTGTTGGTGGTTGTTGGTGTTTTTAGTGCATTTTTTTTTTGTAGTACTTTAGTGTTAGTGTTTGATTGTTTGTATCATGTTTGTTAAAAAAAAAAAAAAGGTTCAATAAAGATATTGTGGAAAAAAAAAAAGTGATGTGGGAATGGGATCTAGAAAACGAGTTGTTTTTTTTTTCCACAATATCTTTATTGAACCTTTTTTTTTTAACAAACATGATACAAACAATCAAACACTAACACTAAAGTACTACAAAAAAAAAAAAAAAAACCTAAAAACACCAACAACCACCAACAAAATCAAGTCTTCAACAATGCTCCTCTGTTTAGTCTAGACAATCCAATACATTAGTATACATATTATGTTCACCAGTTTGGAATTTACAAGGTCCACACACATCATTCACCTTCTTCTTCAAGAGTTATGTTTAAATTTTTTACATAATCAATAAAAGGTCTCCATATATTCTCAAACACAATTTCCTTTGATTTCAGTATATATGTTATTCTTTCTAATGGAAGGTTTGTTAACATCTGTCTTAACCACTGAGTCACATCTGGTCTATGAGTCTTTTTCCATAATAGTGCAATACATTTTTTGGCATTAAGCAAACTGAGGTCTATGAATGTTCTTTCACTTTTATTGAAATTATGCTTTTCTGGGTACAGACCCAACAAAAACAGTTTAGGATTCAATATGATTTGTTTTGAGATTATTTTTTCAATTGTTACCCTCACCTCCTCCCAAAACATTCTTATTAATCTACATTCCCATAAACAATGAAATAGGGTTCCTTTACTTTCCATGCATTTTGTGCATGTATCTGGAAAACGAGTTGTTTGATTGACTTGGGAGAAAACTCGACCAAGAGTTTCAGCATCAACCTGGGCAAAACTTTCCACCTTTTCCTCAGAAAAAAGTTTCCAGAGTACAAAAAACAGTATCTTGTAATAAAAGATTGGATCTAATAATATCTATTTTTCTTCTGAAGTGGTCTGCAAAGTCCTCAAATCATGAGTCTGTTGGACTTCTTAAAATCAGGACTGGAAATCAATGGTGGAGAAAAGGATTCTGAGATTCATATTCTCATATCTGGATTTATTACTATTCTTTTTTCTTAGATCACCAAGAAGTTATTCAAAATCAAACTTGATTGTATTAAACCAAAAATTATTTTCTGCCAAACTGTCCGTTTTTATGGAATATTAGTATTAGCTGTAGATAAGGGAGGTGGGGGGAGGGGGTGGGAATGAAGCATTGTAGTATCCCGATACTTTGTGGTGGTGACACTGTATTGATTCAGAGACACAAGTATTGAGATACTTGTTAAGAATTAATAATAAATGTTGCAAATACAAACTCACCTATTTAGCGAAAAGAGTAATAAAAACCAGTCGACTTTTCAGTCCACTAGATGGTACTAAATGCTCACTGTCTGGTTAGGTTAGCACAGCAAAGAAGTGACATGTGGGAGCAAGCTAAGAGTTGAACAAGACATAGATCAGGATGGGAAATCACAATATATATCACAGTACTCAGCATATCACAGGATTGGGATCGTACCGCATTGTGGCCCAAGTATCGTGATAGTTGTGCATTGTGCGGCCTCTGGTGATTGCCGCCCCGAGCTGTAGAATAATGTGTTTGCAGCAGTACACAGCAGTCTTCACATTTTTC
The DNA here is from genome assembly GCA_020510985.1 of Pholidichthys leucotaenia. NCBI lineage: Eukaryota > Metazoa > Chordata > Actinopteri > Cichliformes > Pholidichthyidae > Pholidichthys > Pholidichthys leucotaenia. Next base: position 183,402,102 of record CM035836.1, on the reverse strand, counting down.
ATGACATTTCATCACATTCAATGCAGAGTATGCAAGGTCACTTTAAGGGATTGCTTTATGGTAATTACCCACGTCGACAGAGTTGTGTGGGTAGATTGGTTGCCTTCATCTGTCCGTTTGTCTGTCTGGGCTGTAACTTGAGAAGGAATGAAGCTAGGTTTGCCAGCCTTGGTATACAGCTAAACCTGAGGCTTAGCATGTGCTCCTTTGTTTTTGGGGTCACAGGGTCACAAAAGGCCTGTTTTTCTAGCTAGATTTTATTATGAGAAACAATGAAGCTAGGGTCACCAAACTCGGTGCAAAGGTTGACCTCGATGCCAGCACCTATGGCTGTACGGTTGGGGTCAAAAGGTCAAATGTCAAGGTCATAGGGCCATCCATGCTCTAACTCAACAGGGAATGAGGCTATGGCCACCAAACTTGATACATAGTTTGACCTAGGGACTAGTGTCTATGGCTATACTTTATGGGTCAAGAGATCAAATGTCAAGGTCACAGGGTAATAAAAGGTCAAAATCCATTTTGGCCCATAGTGACTTCAATTTAAAAAAAAACAAAAAAAAACAAATATGTGTGGTGGGCAAGTAGTGCTGCAAAATGCATGAGTCTGCATCTCTGTTGAGTGCAATTCTTTTTTTTTTTCCACAATATTTTTTATTGAACCTTTTTTTTTTTTACAAACATGGCACAAACAGTCAAACACTAACACTAAAGTAATTTAAAAATTAAAAAAAACCCCACTAACACCAACAAAAAAATGTACTAAAAACAACAACAACCATTAACAAAAGCAAATCAACAACAATGCTCCTCTGTTTAGTCTAGGTAATCTATTACATAAGAATACATAATATACATTCACCAGTTTGGAATTTGCAAGGTCCACACATATCATTCACCTTCTTCTTCAGAAGTTATGTTTAATTTCTTTACATAATCAATGAAAGGTCTCCATATATTCTCAAACACATTTTCCTTTGATTTCAGTATGTATGTTATTCGTTCTAGTGGAAGGTTTGTTAACATCTGTCTTAACCACTGAGTCACATCTGGTCTATGAGTCATTTTCCACAGTAGTGCAATACATTTTTTGGCATTAAGCAAACTGAGGTCTATGAATGCTCTTTCACTCTTATTAAAGTTGTGTTTTTCTGGATACAGACCCAACAAAAACAGTTTAGGGTTCAATGTGAATTGTTTTGAAATTATTTTTTCAATTGCTACCCTCACCTCTTCCCAAAACATTCTGATTTTTCTACATTCCCATAAACAGTGAAATAGGGTTCCTTTACTTTCCATATATTTTGTGCATGTATCTCGTATGTTTTTGTTATATCTACTTAACTCCACTGGTGTAACATACATCCGCATTAACCATTTAAAATGTATCAGTTTAAGACATACATTTATTGATTTGGTTTGAGCTCCTGCACAAGCCATTTCCCATTGTTCCTCTGAAATTTCAATTTGCAGGTCTTCTTTCCAATAATTCAGTCTTTTCTGTGAGTTTTCACTTGAGAATAGAGTCAATGAGTTACAAAACTCTGAAATAATACCCTTTCTCTTACTATCTTTCGTCAAAATTTTTTCCAAGGATGAATAAGTAGGTCGGGTGAGAGCATTATTTTGATTTGATCGAATAAAATTTCTAAGCTGAAGATATTTAAAAAAAAAATGTGTTCTATTAAGATTGAATTTAATCCTCAGTTCTTCAAAAGACATTGTTATCTGAATGTGACAAATATAAGTCTTGAATCTTTTGAATCCCTTTTAAATTCCATACTTTAAATACAGTATCCGCTCTCCCTGGTGTAAAATATTGATTACCCCATATTGGGCTAAATTGTGACAGTAAATGTGGTTCTTTTAAATACTTTTTGGTTTCACACCATATTTTGATCATGTGCTTTACAATTGGATTTTTAACTTGTTACCTCCGCCAGGCCGAAAAGGCCAGGAGGAGGTTATGTTTTTGCCGGGGTTTGTCTGTGTGTTTGTCTGTCTGTCTGTCTGTCTGTCTGTTTGTCTGTTGGTTAGCAAGATAACTCAAAAAGTCTTGGACGGATTTCCATGAAACTTTCAGGCGTTGTTGGAAATGGTACAAGGAAGAACTGATTAAATTTTGGGGGTGATCCGGTTCACCGTCTGGATACAGGAATTTTTTAAAGCATTTTTCAACACTGTGACATACAGCCATTTTCAACATGTGCGCAGGCGCAATGGAGGGCGCTGGTCGTCGTGTCTGCAACACAAACTCTGCGTTCTTCAACGTTTTAGGCACAAAAGCACGCGGAAAACACTGCTGGCCTGGGCCCGCCAGCGTGCCTGTGTTTGCGCGCAACTGCAAAACCTCACACGGCCAGCTGTCCGCCGACGGATTCTTTGGCAGAAATTCCCCGGCCAGCCATAGGCGCTGCGCAAAAACGAGCTCTCTGCCGGCGAAGCTTCTAAATTCTCGTTTGCCGCGGAGCGCAACCCCAAAATAATATAATATAAAACCCACGGCAACCTGTCTACCCAATTTGCATCCGTCAGTGGAGGAGATGGACACAACAGCAACACTTCACTTTATTACCTCCGCCAAGGAGGCAATGCTTTTACTACTGAACCACTAATCCTATCACTATCAGATTGATTGTCATTGATTAATTGTGTGTTTATTGCACTGTCCCTGTCAAATAAACAAATAATCATTGTGAATCCAATTGCTAGTCATATGTTTACATGCTCAAGGAATGTGAAAACGTACATACAAACACTGTATGGGGGGAATTGTGGCGCTTGGCGGAGGTCTGCGCTCTCCGAGTGCTTTTCTAGTTTCTGTAATTTTTTTGCAGAGTCTGAGTATATGAATATGGGAAGAGGTAGAGGTAAATTGTATGATTCCATTTCAGTCCAGTGAGGAAGATCATTTGATGAAAAATAATATGTCATAGACCTCAGTTGTGCTGACCAGTAATACAACATAAAGTTTGGACATTTCAGACCTCCACGATCAAATGGTAAATATAGTAAGGTCAAACGTAATCTAGCCTTCCTATTGTTCCATATAAATTCCACTAACTTTTTTTTAATTCTTGAGAATAGATCTAAAGGTGGTGGTAAAGGAATGTTTTGAAATAAATAAAGTATTTTTGCTAAGATATTACTTTTAAGTATATTAATTCTCCCGATCATCGACATTGGTAGTGACATCCATCTCTGAAGTAACTCATTAATATCTGTCATTAAGGCTTCATAGTTGGCACTGGCAACTGATTCTAGCTTGGGCAAAATTTGTATTCCTAAATATTTAAACTGATTTACAACATTGAATTGATTTACCTCAGGAGCTGGGTGATTTCTCTGGGTCTCATTTAGCATTAATTTTGAAGATTTTGTTTTATTTATTTTATATCCTGATATTTCCCCAAAGTTCTTTATTAAATTTAACAAGGTCGGAATTGATTTTTTAAAATTCGACATAAACAAAATTATGTCATCGGCATACAGGGAGATTTTATGTTCTGTTGGTCCTACTTTAATTCCATATATTTGTGGATGTAAACGTACTGCCATCGCTAAAGGTTCAATTGCCATAGTAAACAATAAGGGTGAAAGTGGACAGCCTTGTCAACATCCTCTATTGATTTTTATTGATTTTGAGATATTGCTGTTTGTTAGGATTTCTGCTGTAGCATTATTGTATATTATCTGGACTCATTTTATGAAATTATTTCCAAGTCCAAACCTTTGTAGAACTTCAAAAAGATAGGGCCATTCGACCCTATCAAAGGCCTTTTCGGCGTCCAATGATAGGAGAGCTGTATCCGGTGCTTCTTTATTGGAATAAATAATATTAAATAGTCTTCTTACATTGTGGAAGCCTTGTCTTCCCATTATAAAGCCATTCTGATCTCGGTTAATAATATTTGGTAATATTTCTTGTAGTTGTTTTGCTAAAATTTTACAGATTATCTTAAGGTCAGCATTTAATAGGCTTATTGGTCTCATGTTTTCACATTTATTAGGGGGTTTACCTGGTTTTGGCAACAGTATAATTAAGGCATTATTCATGTATGGTGGTAAATTACCATTTTGAAATGCTTCTAAAACCATTTCCAGAAGTGGTTTTATTAATTTATTCTTAAATTTTTTATAGAGATCAACTGGAAGACCATCTGGTCCTGCTCTTTTTCCTGATTTCATATTATCAATGGCTTGCCCAACTTCTTCTTGACTAATTTTAGACTCCAGTATCTCCCTGTTTTCATTTGGAATACACGGTATAGATAATCCACCCAAAAACCCATTTAGTTTTGTTAAGTCAGTTTCATTTTTTGTATCATATACTTTTTCATAATAATCTCTAAAGGCACTATTAATTTCTAAAGGATCTATAACTACCTGTCCCTTACTTATAATACTGGTAATTGGTGTTTTAAATTCTAATTGTTTAATCTGCCATGCCAATAATTTTCCTGATTTTTCACCTTGTTCATAAAAAGTTTGCTTCAATCTTAGAAGACTCGAGGCATCTCTATTCGCTGATTTTTTATCATATTCAGCTCTCAGAATCAGTAATTTGTTCTCTAACTGTGGGTTACTTCCTGCATACACCTTTTCTTGAAGAATTTTTATCTTACGTTCCAATTGGACTCTCTCCTCTCGAGTCTTCTTAGATTTTGAACCTGTATAACTAATAATATGCCCCCTAATAAAAGCTTTGAAAGCCTTTCACTTTATACATGCCGTTGTTTGAGTAGTATTAATATCAAAGAACTCATCTATCTGTTTTTCTATGTACTTAACAAATTCCTCATCCTGAAGCCATTTATGCTGAAAATGCCACCTACCTGGATCCTTTGTCAATTTCTTATCTACATATATTAGACAGCAGGGTGCATGATCAGAGATCACAATGTTATCATAGAAACAGTTTTGAATCTTGGACCTTAATTCTGCAGAGATCAAAAAGTAGTCAATACGTGAGAATGTCTTATAGGTATTAGAATAACAAGAATAGGCTTTGACTTGTGGTTTCATTTCTCTCCATATATCTAGCAATCTCAATTCTTTCATAAAATGATTAATGGTCATCCTGCATCCATTGTGCGTACAGTCCAGTCCTGTTGACCTATCTATACTGGGATTCAATGTACAGTTAAAATCCCCAGCTATTATATGTTGCCCTGTAAGTGATGATAAAGTAAGGAATAAATTAACAAAGAAGTTTTGATCATCAATATTGGGGCCGTATAAGTTCACCAGATTTATATTTTCTAATAAAGATCCTTGGATGATTAGATATCTTCCAAATTTGTCTCCAATTACAATTTTCACTTGAAATGGGACTGTTTTGTGTATGAGAATCATAACTCCCCTAGCTCGGGATGAAAATGATGAGGTGAACACATTACCTTGCCATCTTCTCCTAATTCTTTTTACATCCTCCTCTATTAGATGAGTTTCTTGTAAAAAATACAATTTTTGAATCTATGTCTTTTATTTTATTCATATCTTGTTTAAGTTTTTTTAGATTTTGTAGACCTCTGCAATTCCATCAAGTTAAATTAAGATTAACGCTTTGATCTATGATCAATTAGGAGTTTGAGATTACCTTGCAATATGAACATGCTCATACAGAGAAGCAAAAACATGGATGATTGAACATTCATCCTACAAACTACACAAAAACAAATTCCCTTTCCCCACATTCGTGGTAATCCCCCCAAAATAAAAAAAAAATTCTGTCTCCCGTTATAGCTAGTGACTGTTCCACACCTGCGAGGATCAGTCAAACCACTCTCTCTTTCTCCTCTCAATCACCCTGACTCTACTACTATTTTTAATGACATTAACTCTCTTCTGTAGTTTTTTCAACATAACTTCAAAGTTTTATAGCAACTTTGTACATCATAGCTTTTTTTTTTAAAAAATTCAGTCTGTATTTTGTAGACATGTTATATGTTTCAGATCAATCAGATGCCTGTACAAATGCTTAAATGTTCTACCTTTGTCATGTTCATGCTTAGCTCCCACCAGTTTCCTCCTGGATCTGCTTAATGAGCTCCTGCGCCTCTTGAGGGGTCTTGAAGGTGTGGGTTCTCCCCTTATATGTGACCAGCAGTCTTGCCGGATGAATCACTCAATGACGAATTCCGAGGTTGCGCAGCTCTTTGTGGGCGGGGTCGAACTGCCTCCTTAATTGTTGAATTCCTGTGGCCAAATCTGGGTAGCACCGCACCTGTTGATCCTGGTATTTAATTCCCCCTTTAGCTCGCGCAGCATTGGTGACCGTCATCTTGTCTCTGTAGTTGAGGAACTTCATAATCAGCGTCCTCGGTGGTGTCTTATTATCTCTCGGTGGGCCGATTCGGTGAGTGCTCTCCAAGACGACCGATGACTGCAGGTCCGCGTTGTTCAGCGCTTCTGGAATCCACTTTTCCAAAAAGGAACATGAGTCCCGTCCCTCCGCTCCCTCCGGGAGGCCCACCAGCCTCAAATTATTCCGTCGCGAGCGGGATTCCAAGTCCAGGACGTTATCTTCCAGACGTTTCCATTTTAATTCCAGTGTTTGCAACTTTGATTGTAGGCTGGTGACGTCATCTTCAGCGCTTGAAATTCGGAGCTCCGCCTGCGATACTCGTTCCATACAGTCGCTTATTTCCTTTCTCATTCCTTCTATCGCTGCTATAATCCCATCAAATTTAGACGAAAACTCTGCTCTCATGGAGCCGATGGCAGCGAGCACCGCACTTGTCCCCTCCTCAGCAGCTCCCGTTCCGCCGCTGGCCACATCCTCTGCCATCGCCTCCGGAGCTCTTTCTGCTTTGCCTCGAGCGTGGAAGTCTGTCAGCTTGGGTTGTTTTGTTGAATCACCCTTTCCTCTACCCAATTTCCCAGCTTTGGTCTTCACCATATCCGCGCCCAAACGCTGGGATGGGTTTTTGTTCCAATTAAGAGAATTTTAGTAAACTTTTTTTTCTAGGAGCAGAGCAGTGTGAAACACGTCTTCCTACGTGGCCGCCATAACCGGAAGTCCTTGAGTGCAATTTTAGTTTTTAATCCTCATAATGTCCTTCGGGTTATAGTGACCCTAGAACAACATGAGGGTCAACTCAAAAACAGAGTGTACATTTATGTAAACAAGGGGTATGTAAACAAGATTCCAAAACAAAGGGGAAAAAATTGTGGTAACGGGCTGGAGTGAAGTAAGACTAAAGGTGTAACAGAAATCGTCAACAACTTATACTGTATGCTTTAAAATAACAGTTTAACCAAGCAGGGTCATGTTTGACCCCAGAGGACAAAAGGTGTAATCGGAAGGACGTTATGAGGATTAAAGTAGTATAAAAAGAAAACAAAACAAAACATAAAGGTAGCAGTGCATTCAAGACATACATTTTTAATATACAGAGGCACAAAAACACAAGGCATTTTTAACTGAGTCTTTCATATTGATAAATGAAAATTATAACAAGGGTCGCAGTGATGTTGACGTCTTGACTGATTGCCTCTCAACTATCAACCACCTAGCCCTTCACGTCCCTTCGTGATTCAGCCCAGTCACCTCTTTCACTATGGATGTAACTCATGTGATTGTTTCAATACACAGAGGCTTCCTGATCACCAAGATGAGAAGCTGCACATGAAATTAGTGTCAAAACAGCAAGCAGCTGAATAGCTGGTGACCAGGCAGTCACCCCCGAAGAGTGGTGCTGTTCCCACAAAACCAAGTACCTCATCATGTGAAGAACGGCATGCCACTGATGACAACCGATAGCAATCATCCATGCTACAAGCTTTTTTTTTTTTAATAAAAACTGCACTAGACATTGTAATTTGTCTTTTTTTAACTATAACAATTTTAAATCCTGTCCCACAAAGTACATAGAAACAAAACTGACATCCAAATTTGATATTTTTAAATCATATTTTTGTCCTGCTCTGATCTGAAACACTGATATCTCATGACACACACTGTTTCCAGCCCAGTTGTAAACACTGTTTATGCCTTAATCTTCATGCTACAGTCCTTAGAAGAGTGTGTCCTTATGCATTAACAAATCATTGCTAGCCAACATGGAAAACAAATGCGCATATTTCAGTACCCCTTACCCAACAGTATAGGGTGCTGCAGCAGAAAAGGCCATCATTTTGACATACAGTAAAGTAGTAGGGAGGCTCAAGTTTTACTGGTCACACTTGATAATACATTCTGCCAAAAGAGAGCAGAACATTTATTAGTTATTGCTCACACCTTTTTACTTACTTCTGATAATAGTCTGAAATATTATAGTTGGGCGATGTATCAAATATATTTGATGTATTGATACATTTGTCTGTGTGCGATATATAAAATGCTTATATCACGCCTATCGAATATAATGTGTCACATTAATGTGAGTCAACTGCATCATTCAGATCTGTTTGACTTCTCTGTCTTCATTTCCGTCTCCTCTGCTGCCACTGCTCCCCCCTCCCCCCCAACCAGAAAACAATCTCCAGGATGCATGCACACATGCCGAACAGCTGCTCAGGGTCTCACTCCTGTTCCAGGCAAATGCCAGGAGCAGAGAAAAAAGGCCCGACCAACAGATTCAAAGCAGGTCTGTCTCTGAGCACACAAAATAGGGGAGCCAGATGAAGATAAAGATTACCGACTGCTGCAGCATATTTCCAGTGCAGTCTACACTCTTCAAGTGTGAAAATCATTCTCACTTCGCAAGCAAACATTCAAATTAAAAGCTCCTATCCCATCTTGTAAACCTTCAAAATAAGAGTGACTGGCCAAATGAAGAACTGATTGAACGCAGACACATTCAACAAAAAAAGCCAACAAATTATACTTTTGCCACTTGTTATTAGACCGCCATGCATTTACTGTGTGGTAAACTGAAATATTTCTACCTATGTGAATAAACTTGAGTACTTGATAATGTGAGATTTGTTAAGCAAGGGAACAAAGACGTACTGTCATCAGTTACATATTGTTGTGAAGTACTTTCTGAGGTGAGCTTTCATTTTATTTTACTATGCAGCATGCATTGCTTTTGATATGAATTTACAGTTTCTTATAATAAAAATGGTATTGTTTTATGAAGTAGAGTTTTACCTTCTTTATAGTGGTGTCTTAAAACTGCTAGAAAGTGAATCATCATGGAACCTTAGACAGGGCAGAGTTGTATTTTATCAACTTGATAATTTCATTGAAACTCATTAGGGAATGATACGGTCGTTAATGAGGATCATCAGGATTGCAACATTGTTGTGGTTACTGTTGCTTTACTTCCATATGGGCTTCATATCTTTTGTGCAGGGCTACTTCTTGTTACGAGACAATGCAGTTTATTGCCACATGTGTATCTGGTTTGCCACTCCATTGAGTTGGTTATAATGCAGGTGATGCTGTTGTTTTCCAGTGTTTGTAATAATTTAATAGATTGACATACTGTAGGGGAGCATGGTGGTGGAGTGGTTAGCACTGCGGCAGCACAGCAACTCACCCTTGGCCGGGGGATCCTGGGTTCGATCCCAGCCCCCGGCCAACAGTGATCTGTGTGGAGTTTGCATGTTCTCCCCGTGTCTGCGTGGGTTTACTCCGGGATTTCTCCGGTTTCCTCCCACATGCCGAAAACATGCAAGTTAGGTTAACCTCTTGCGCTCCGTTGTACCGCGGACGGGCAAGTCTCTGCGTCCTAGAGCGCACGAGGGCGCTCTCGTGCGCTCTAGGATGCATGGTGTAGATGGTGATGTAGGTGGTGATGGTGATGTAGTGGCGTCCAAGCGCGCACTGAAAATAAAAGCTGCAGACACAGCCGCGAACAGATTAGTTCATCTGATTGACCTCTCATTCGACTAATAAGAGCCTTGAATTGGGTTTCTGAAACCTTGAAGAACCAATGACTGAAAACCTAGCCAGAAGGACCCGCCTGCTGTGAATGCAGTGAGCCAATTGAAGCAGAGAAGTTCGCGATCTGTTTTTTTTAAGGCTGGGTGAAGACTGACTGCTGGAGCGGATTAAAAAAGGATTAGACGTTATGAGACGTTATGATTTCTTCCATGGTCGTAGACCGACGGAGGCTGACGACGAAGGCTGAGTGACACACACGCCTTCGCCAGTCTTTTTTTAATTACTACTGTTATTTGTTTGGAAAAATCGTTTGCCAAAAACCACAATCATGGAAGCACAAAACCACAATAATGGAATTATGTGTTGATCGGGTTGCGAGACCAGAACCACGAGCGGACCAGGGTCGCGTTCGTCTGACAATGGGGAAGAGAAGTTCACCAGGACGCTGCTGTGAAGAGGTAAGGTGTTATAAGCTAAATTATTCTTTATTCCTGACTATTCTTCTGTAGCGTGGGGGGGGGGGGAGAGCCGCGGTGACTGAGCTGCTGTCCCACATCCCACATGAGGCTAATCCGTCATGTAGCGATGGCCGATCTCCGTCCTCTGTAGCGAGGGGGGGGACAACCCCCCCCCACACACACACAGACACAGCCCTGAATGTAACCTTTCATTAGAGCCCAAAATGAAGCTTCTACATTGAATCATTCAAAAGTTACAGACGTTTTTCCAAACTGTGCCATTTGGCACAGTTCCAAAACACCTGGGAACAGCCTGAGGAAAAAGCTGTGTAATATATTCATTTTTTGTGGTATTGTTACAAAATTTGGACCTCAGCTGGATAACACTTGGTTCTACATTTCTGTTGCATTTTCCAGCCCGTGTCTGAAGCTGTGTGTTATTTGCAAGCATTTGTATTCAAAAAAACACCCAGGCCAAATTTATTTTCTTCAAGTTCAGTATGTTTAGATGACTGTAACTCAGTGGCCGGAGCACGTAGAGAGATTATGACTGTTTTGCCAAAAAATTCAAAGTGTTTTCTTTTAAATGAGACCAACCCCATGAAGATGCTGCAAAGGGTTGAAGAACAGCTTTCGATTTACTTTGAGCACATTATTTTTTGGCGTTTTTAGGAAAATTGATCAGAGTGCAAGGGGTTAATTGGCATCAAACTGGGGATTCTAAATTGTCCTTAGGTATGACTGTGAGAGTGAATGGTTGTCTGTCTCTCTGTGTTGGCCCTGTGATGGACTGGCGATCTGTCCAGGGTGTACCCTGCCTCTCGCCCAAAGATGCTGGGATAGGCTCCAGTCCCCCCGCGACCTGAAAAGGATTAAGCGGAAGAAGATGGATGGATGACATGCTATAGGGTTTTGTTGCGTAAAACAATGTACAAACTTTCAAGCATGATGTACTTTTCTTTAAGCTTGACTGCAGAAATTTCCTCGAGGTCCCAACATTGCCGGACTAACCTCTGTTGTCGCTGTCACTGTGAGCATAAGGTACTAGCTACATTAACACCACAGGACGACAAAGGCAAGGGCAGCCACATGAGAGAGTTTGCCTCTGTCTTCCTCACCTGCCTGCACTGCTAATAAGCTGCCCCATGCTGCTTTTTTTATCTGAAATGTCATCTAACTTTATACATGCATTTGTTTTGCCTGGATTTTAAAAAATGGTTCCTCTCTTCTTGTGGAGTGGAGTGAGATGACAAAATTAGATGGTGTCTCCGCGTGCTTCTTCTCTTCTCATTTCAGTGCGACAACCTCTCATGTCTGCTCGTGCCTCTCCATGTGGGCTTATTATTGTCGAGCTGTGATTGAAAACATTGAATGTGGCACAGTTGGGATCATGGATACATCCATTGTGTGGCAGTGCTGTAATTTTTCCACATGTTGCCATCTGGCCCGGGCACCCTGCCAGCCCTTCTGGCTCGATGGGAGTTAGCAGACGCGGTATTCCGACCTTCATGCCGAAACAGCCAGTGTTTTGGACACTCAGGCCCATCTTGGCTCTATTTGGAGGAGCCCGACACATGCTAAATTGATTAAGTCTTTCTAGGTAGCGAATGCAAGCTGCCAGAGTCAATGTAGATAATCTGAGTGTGACACAGTCTGCTTCAAAAAAAAAAACTGCTGTCATTAGAGTTTTGTTTCTATGGAGTGGCCTTCCCTTACTTTTTATTGCTTTGATAAATCGCACTAGTTGAATGTCATGAAAGCTACATACATTTATAGTCTTAATTGAAAAACTTAAAGGTATATGAATGTAAGAAATTTATCTAAAGTATACTTTTCCATAAAAGAAGCAAAAAAAAAAAAAGCCTTTCACATGCTCTATAAACCCCTTTTTGATGTTATGGCTTAGGAATGTAGGCTACATGCTTATTTGCTGGCTCGGCACTTATCACATGGCTCATGCACCTCTAGGAGAGGGCAATTTTCTTCGAGGGAGAGTGCATGGTTTGGGATTATAGTTGGGAATGATTTTCTAACACGTGGGAAAACACACACACACACACACACAGATTCATACATACAAGCACGTGCACAGATTCTTCTTGCAAACCGTTTAATGCTGCAACACAATAGGCCTCTGTAAGTAGTGCAGCTTTAGATTTTTTTTAGCTTGGAAACAGGGGGGGTCTTTGTTGTTGCTTGAGAGGCTTTTGGGGATTCTTCAGAGCCACATTGCCCTGTTTTGTGAATATATCAGAGTATACTGTAAGCTGTAATAACTGTGATGCCACTTGTGCTCGTGTTTTCTGATCTGAACACGCTGCTTTGTTCTCTAATATTAAATTTGAATGAAACCTTTGCCAGTTCAAGCGGGCATACCTATGTTAAATTGGTTCATACTTACTCAATTTGTGTGATGCCTAGTGATATATCATACGCCTTTTGTCTGGCGTCCATCCTGCCGTCTGGCCATCCATCACTGGTCTTGGCTGCTTTACCTTGATCCAGAAATCATACACAGATCTCCTGTGCAGAGAGACGGGTGGCAGGCAATCCTTCAATTAAAGCAAACACCCAATCCATCACTTCTGACATGGACAGAAACGTGGAAAAACATAAAGAAAAAGTTAAAAAAAAAAAAGTCTCATGTAAAATTTGACAGAGTCTTTATGATTTCTTCCCAAGTCAAGAAGCAGTCTGAGGCTATGGATAGTGATTTCTAAGGGTCCCTTTATGCAGAGGCAGATCATTGGGTGACCATTGACACATCAAAAATTGGCCCAATCTCTCAACGATCTCCTAAATCTTGATAAAGTTATCTACTGGGTGGAAAAAATTGGCAATCATTAAAAGATTGCTGAGGCATCATTGGGAGATCGATGAGGTTGTTGAATGCTCAAGGAGCGCTCTCGGTGATCTTTCAATGAAAGCCAAATTTTTCCACCCAGAAGGTAAATATTGCTGAGAGATCAGTGAGGGGGTTCTGAGTGGTCAATGAAAGACCAATAGATTTCATTGAAAGATTGCTGAGAGATTATTGGGAGATCAATCAGATTGTTGAGCACTTCTTGAGAGATTAGTGAGAGATCGTTGAAAGATCACTTCCCTTTGGAGGCCGCTGAAAGATTTCTTTGGACTGAGCCAAAACTTTGAGGACCATGGGGATCACTGCAGACCATTAAGAGATCATTGGGAGAGCTTGGCGACCACTGAGATATCATTGAAAGATCAGTGAGAGATCTGGCCAATTTGTCATCACTCGCTGATCTCCACCCCTGTGTAAAGGGGGATGAATCAATGAAAAATGCATGTATTGTAGCAGGAGCATTCTCCACTTCTCTACCTCACTCTTACTGATGAGTATGTAACAAACCTAAGTCTATCAAGTCTCCTATAATTGACACAGTAAATCAAACAAGCTCCATCAACCAAACGTGATTTATTTTGACCAGTCAGCTGTGAAAATCTGATTGGGTCCTCCAAACCATCTTCAACTCTCTCTCCTCAGCTTGGCCCCCTAACATTTGGCCCACTCTGCTGTTGGATTATAGTGTTTCGTAAAGGTCTTGAAGGAGTGCGCCTTCTCTCTCGGTGATTTTAGGAATCCCCTCTATTTGTGTCCATGTCCTCGTGCCTCTGTTTCCTCCTACTGCTTTGCCAGATATGAGTGAGGGTGTTTGGCTCCAAGAAGGAAAACTGAATCCAGCATTTCTCCTTGTGGATAAGTGCTAAATATAAATTTATGTGCACTGTGAGGTATGTTGAGAGCTGGATGATGTGCTACAGATTTACATAATGCATGTAAAAAGAGAGATTTTGGGGAAAAAATTATAATTAGCAATCACAGATAAGCTACCATGTATGCACATTAAGAAAAAAAAAACATGACGTCTTCTCACATCTGTGTCAAATTCACACTTCTGCACTTTGGTGTGCTGCATTTCCAGGCGCGCTTAGGCCATGTCTTCTTCTGTCATTTAATTCAAGTGTAGCGAGTGTCTCTCTCTCTCTCTCTCTCTCTCTCTCTCTCTCTCTGGGCTTGAAGCCATGTGTGCATATATATCAGCTCGGTGCATACGCTCGTCCCGGTGCTCTGTGACCTCCATCTATGCCCTCTCAAGTCTGGGGAAGAGAGCTCGGGAATGAGAAATTAATTGCCAAACAATGCATAGCTCCCATCCATTATGGTTCTCATCATGTCAGATGATATCGAAGCATTACCGGATGTCTGGCTGCATAATTTACATTGCCACCTCTCCACCTCCTCTCCACCACCACCAGGAGCATCCCTCCACCTCCTTCCTGCCTAGTTACAGTCTCTGATGGATTTGTGGGTGAGCCACGAAAAAAGGTTCCATTAAATGACAGGACAGCCTTCATTATCGGTTCATTTTCCACTTATTCTGCAAAACACCAGGATGTGTATTGACTTTTGGATTGATTGTGTGAGATCAACATTGTAGAACTGATAAACTAAATAAATTAGGCCATTCGGAAGTACAGCTGTGGACAAAATTGTTGGTACCCCTCTGTTAATGAAAGAAAAGCCCACAATGGTCACAGAAATAACTTGAATCTGACAAAAGTTGTAATAAATAAAAATTCTATGAAAATTAACCAGTGAAAATCAGACAATGCTTTTGAATTGTGGTTCAACAGAATTACTTAAAAAAAACAAACTCATGAAACAGGCCTGGACAAAAATGATGGTACCCCTAGAAAAGATTGAAAATAATATGACCATAGGGACATGCTCAACCAAGATGTGTTAATTAACATCACAGGTGTCTACAAACTTGTAATCAGTCAGTCGGCCTATTTAAAGGGTGACAAGTAGTCACTGTGCTGTTTGGTGACATGGTGTGTACCACACTAAACATGGACCAGAGGAAGCAAAGGAGAGAGTTGTCTCAGGAGATTAGAAAGAAAATTATAGACAAGCATGTTAAATGTAAAGGCTATAAGACCATCTCCAAGCAGCTTGATGTTCCTGTGACTACAGTTGCACATATTATTCAGAAATTTAAGAACCACGGGACTGTAGCCAACCTCCCTGGACGTGGCAGCAGGAGGAGACAGATAATATGAATGGTAACAAAAGAGCCCAGAACAACCTCTAAACACATTCATGGTGAACTCCAAGGTCAAGGTACATCAGTGTCAGATCGCACCATCCGTCGTTGTTTGAGCCAAAGTGGACTTCATGGGAGACGACCAAGGAGGACACCACTGTTGAAAACAAATCATAAAAAAGCCAGACTGGAATTTGCCAAACTGCATGTTAACAAGCCACAAAGCTTCTGGGAGAATGTCCTATGGACAGACGAGACAAAACTGGAACTTTTTGGCAAGGCACATCAGCTCTATGTTCACAGACGCAAAAATGACGCATACCAAGAAAAGAACACTGTCCCTACTGTGAAACATGGAGGAGGTTCTGTTATGTTGTGGGGCTGCTTTGCTGCATCTGGAATAGGATGTCTTGAATCTGTGCAGGGTACAATGAAATCTCAAGACTATCAAGGTGTTCTAGAGAGAAATGTGCTGCCCAGTGTCAGACAGCTTGGTCTCAGTTGCAGGTCATGGGTCTTGCAACAGGATAATGACCCAAAACACACAGCTAAAAACACCCAAGAATGGCTAAGAGCGAAACATTGGACTATTCTAAAGTGGCCTTCTATGAGCCCTGATCTAAATCCTATTGAACATCTGTGGAAGGAGCTGAAACATGCCATCTGGAGAAGGCACCCTTCAAACCTGAGACAACTGGAGCAGTTTGCTCATGAGGAGTGGGCCAAAATACCTGCTGAGAGGTGCAGAAGTCTCATTGACAGTTACAGAAATCATTTGATTGCAATGATTGCCTCAAAAGGCTGTGCAACAAAATATTAAGTTAAGGGTACCATCATTTTTGTCCAGGCCTGTTTCATGAGTTTGTTTTTTAAAATAATTCTGTTGAAGCACAATTCAAAAGCATTGTCTGATTTTCATTGGTTAATTTTCATAGACTTTTTATTTATTACCACTTTTGTCAGATTCAAGTTATTTCTGTGACCATTGTGGGTTTTTCTTTCATTAACAGAGGGGTACCAACAATTTTGTCCACGTGTGTAGGTGCATTTTCTTTTGAGGTGATCTTATATATTTCTGCATTTGGATGTATGTAACATTTCTGAAGAAAATCGATGCTTTGGCTGATAATTTACAAACCACTGATTTCATGGGTTTTATCAGTACAATCTGTCAGTCATAAATTCCCATAAGTATGAGAATTTCAACTATGTTCTTATTGTTTCCCCATAATAAGACATTATACAACAGTGTTGCAATATTCAGAATTTGATTGTGTGAGGTTCCAAGTGTTACTGTATTCAATCAGCTATGTATTACTCAGCTTCATTTTTAATTGTTATACAGTAAAGCGGGATTTATGCACCCACATCACATCAACGCCATTACAGATGTCCATCACCAATGCAATGATTGGCAATTTTTTCTTGTGTGTTGGGTGAAAGGCTTTGTTCCCTTGCCACAACGTGTTTCAGCCGATGTGTGTAGTGATTTGTGTTCCTCGTGTTTTTTGTTTATGAAATAGCAATGGACAAGAGCAGATTATGATGAAGTTGGAGCTAGTAAATGTTAAGAAAAAGCAACTTTTAATGCGATCGTTGCACAGAGAAAAAGAGAAGTCAAAGAAAATGGTGTGTGTGACCACTGCCGCTGCTGTTACTTGACAATCTGTGTAATTACAGGGGTTATGACGAGCCACAAAACGCTCTGTATGTGCTTACTTCCTCAATATTCTTTGAATTAACTGACTCGCTTTGGAAGTTGTGCCTCCGTGAACAGGCAGAGCGGAGCAGCAGCGAGAACCAGGAAATGTGAAGGAGGAGAAAAAGTGGACCAATCACATCTCTTACGGCCTGCGTTGCTGACACGCACCTCTCCTTCTCTGGAGAGGTGCACATCAGGTGATGCAGTAGGAACGCATGGCACTGCTGCGTCATGATATGTGACAACTGTAATGTTGTGGTCTACACTTTAATTTCTACTGTGAGATGCTGCTTGAAAATAGACAGCTTTCGCAACCCGGAATTTGTATTGTTGTGTTCCAGGTTCATGCTAATACACCACATTCCAAATCAGAATCAGAATCAGAATCAGATTTATTGCCATTGTTCATGTGATACACAAACTAGGAATTTGTCTCGGTGCCATGCTGCAACATTAAAAACATAATGAGAAAAAGGGATAAACTAAAAAACTAAAGGACTAGAAACGTGCAATAAGTGTAGAAAAATAAGTAATAATAAGTAATAATAATAATAATACTCGTAATAATGAGTAGTACTAGTCAAGGCAGTTTTAAAAAATTAGCATGTAGCAGATAATGTGAAGTACCACATAGTGCAGTCAATAATGCAACAGAAAAACAGTGATGATTGACATGAGTCTGGTTGAGCTGCTGTACATAGTGCACGAGAGTCAAAAGTCACTTAGTGTTCAGCAGTCTGATGGCAGAGGGGAAAAAGCTGTTCATGTGCCGGGAGGTTTTAGTCCGAATGGACCGAAGCCTTCTACCTGAGGGGAGGGGGGCAAACAGTACGTGACCAGGATGTGAAGGATCGGCTATGATCCGGCCAGCACGCCTCCGGGTCCTGGAGATGTACAGGTCCTGGAGAGATGGGAGCTTGCAGCCTATCACCTTCTCAGCAGTGCGCACGACGCGCTGCAGCCTTAGTCTGTCCCTGGCAGTGGCTCCTGCGTACCACACAGTTATGGAGGAGGTGAGGATGGACTCGATGATGGCCGTGTAGAACTGCACTAACATCTTGGTGGGTAGCTTGAGC
The DNA here is from genome assembly GCA_020510985.1 of Pholidichthys leucotaenia. NCBI lineage: Eukaryota > Metazoa > Chordata > Actinopteri > Cichliformes > Pholidichthyidae > Pholidichthys > Pholidichthys leucotaenia. The sequence goes on along the minus strand of CM035836.1, from coordinate 183,383,962 downwards.
TTCCTCAGCTGCCGCAGAAAGAACATCCTCTGCTGGGCCTTTTTGATGAGGGAGCTGATGGTTGGCTCCCATTTGAGGTCTCGGGTGATGGTGGTGCCCAAGAAGCGGAAGGAATCTGCAAAGGTGATGGGAGAGCCTGTGATGGTGAGGGGGGGCAGGGGGGATGTGACTTTCCTGAAGTCCACAATCATCTCCGCTGTCTTCAGAGCATTCAGCTGCAGGTTGTTGTGGCTGCACCAGGACACCAGCTGAGCCACCTCTTCCCTGTAGGCGGACTCGTCGCCGTTGGAGATGAGCCCGATGAGGGTGGTGTCGTCCGCAAACTTAATCAGCGTAACAGACTGGTGGGAGGAGGTGCAGGAGTTGGTATAAAGGGAGAAGAGTAGGGGGGAAAGTACACAGCCCTGGGGTGATCCAATGCTGATGCTAACAGAGTCTGAGACAGACTTCCCCAGCCGCACATGCTGTCTCCGGTCCGTCAGGAAGTCGGTGATCCACCTGCAGAGGGAGTCAGGCACGTTGAGCAGGGACAGCTTGTCCTGGAGCAGATCGGGGCGGATGGTGTTGAATGCGGAGCTGAAGTCCACAAACAGAATCCTGGCGTAGGTTCCCGGGGAGTCCAGGTGCTGCAGGATGGAGTGGAGGGCCAGGTTGACTGCGTCGTCCACAGACCTGTTAGCACGGTAGGCAAACTGCAGCGGGTCTAGGAGGGGTGTGGTGATGGACTTGAGGTGAGACAGGACCAGGCGCTCAAAGGACTTCATGACTACAGAGGTGAGCGCTACAGGTCTGTAGTCGTTAAGTCCAGTAATCCGTGGCTTCTTGGGGACAGGGATGATGGTGGAGGATTTGAGGCAGGTCGGCACATGACATTGCTTAAGGGAGGTGTTAAAAATGTCAGGGAAGACAGGAGCCAGCTCTTTCGCACAGTGTCTCAGGGTGGAGGGAGACACACCGTCCGGCCCGGGGGCCTTGCGCGGGTTCAGTCTGGAGAACTGTCTGTGCACGTCCTGCTCACTGATGACAAGGGGAGGGGGGAGGAGGAGGAGGAGGAGGAGGGGGGGTCCGCTCTTGATGAATTAGGGGCTGAGGAGGCAGTGGAGCTGGGTGGAGTGGGTGAGTTGGACACAGCTGACGAGGTGTCAAAACGGTGTCAAAAAAATGATTATGCAAATAGGATTTTAGTGTCATAAACATTCAATTTTTTGTTTTTCACTTAAACTCATGGATGGTATTGTGTCTCAGGGCTCTTTGGATCACTGATATCAATCTCAGACACCTGACATAATTAGTTTGACAGGTGAGCCCAATTAAAGGAAAACTAAAGAAGGATTTTCCACATTATTAAGCATGCGACAGGTTTCAAGCAATATGGGAAAGAAAAAGGATCTCTCTCCTGCCGAAAAGTGTCAAATAGTGCAATGACTTGGACAAGGTATGAAAACATTTGATATTTCATGAAAACTTAAGCGTGATCATCGTACTATGAAGAACTTTATTGCTGATTCAGAACACAGATGGGTTTGTGCAGATAAAGGCATCATGAGGAAGGTTTCTGCCAGACAAATTCATCGGATTTGTGGTGATCCGCGCTGTGTGCCTTTGTCCTAATTATCTTCCACAGCTGCGGGCACACCTGCTCCTCCTAATTAAGCACCCTTTATAAGGAACGCTGCCCAGAAGGCAGCACGGAGACGTCTACGCTTTCTCCCAGGAAGAGCTCCGTGTGGGAGTCTTCCCCTTTCAGCTCTACACCTCGAGAGTTTCGCCTCTCTTGTTTGCCTTCAGCCTCTCGTCTTATGGGAGTTTCATCTCCTCAACGCTATGTAAGCTATTCCAGAGTTGATTCTCTGCACCTGCCTGTTTTCCCTTGTTCCCTGTGCACAGGTGGACGAACCTCCAGGCGGACCTCTCCTTCCTCCTGGCGGCGGACCAGACCTTGTCTGTGGACAGTGGACTATTCCTTTCTCGCAACTGGTGAACTGGAGCACACAGCACGTTTTCCTCACCCTAATCAGTACTGTATATACTCTGCACCTGCACTACGGCACTACAGCGGGATGCTGGGCTGGTATTGGATTGTCATCTCTTTGGAGCCAGATTAACTCTTCGCTGCCATAAGACTATCAATTCTCTGTTAATATTATTCCCTGCCTGCCTGTGTCTAATCCCCTGCCTCTGCTGTCATTGTAGGGTTGCTAGACCTGTCCTGCTGTCCACACTCCTGCTACCATTACACCACATGCACAACACCATACGCACACACACTCCACCACTTTCATTCAATAAAAGATCATTATTGTTGTTGAGCCTGTGTCTGCTTCTGGGTGTTTCTGAAATCATGTCAGTACGTCTCCGTCAAGAAACCCCAACAGACAGTGCTTTTGCACACAAATTTAACATCACAGAGGCTCGTTTGGACCAATTAACACACCAACACCAGGCGATCTTAACACAACTCACTCACATTAAGCCACGGCTCGACCAGCTCTCCCCGTCGCAGTCTCCTCCACCTGCTTCCGGGGATCTGGCCGGGTCGACCAATCCCTCTCAGTCTCCACCTCCTCACTTCCAGCTAACTCCCATCCCCACTCCCACCCGTTTTAGTGGTAAGTTAGGGGATGCACAGGGTTTCTTGTTACAATGCAGTTTGCTGTTTCAGCGTGTGCCAGGGGATTTCCCCACCCATCATAGCCAAATCAGTTATATGGTGAATTTGTTGGAGGGACAGGCTTTGGCTTGGGCTACTGCCATTATGACCCGACCCGAATATGCCAGTTACACCGATGTATGGCTGAATTTTCTGAAGTTTTTGACCACTCTGATCGGGTTGATGTACTCACCTCTCACCTCCTTAATCTGAGACAGGGGATTAAATCTGTGGCTGATTACTCTATGGATTTTCGGGTAGTAGCTACTGAGGTTGGGTGGGAGGATGCCTCTTTGTGTAGTATTTTTGTTCAAAGCCTTAGCCCCAGCTTGAGGGATGAGTTGGCCCAGGTGGAAAGGCCCGCTAAGCTTAGTGAGCTCATTACACTAGCTATTTCCATTGACAACAGGATAAGGGAATGGGCTAGTGAGCGTCACTCAGGCACTCAACCTCACCGCTCCCCTCAGTCACCCCTTAAGGCCCTCCCTCCCTCTGAGTCCCCTGAGGGGGATGAACCCATGCCGATTGGCTGGTCTAAATTGCCCCCGGCGGAATGACAATGCCACCGTGACCTTGGGCTCTGTCTATATTGTGCCAACGCTGAACACGAGGTCGCGTTGTGTCCCAATCAGTTAAAAGGGGGAGTCCGTTAGTCACAGTAGGGGGACTAATGGACAGTGATAGTACCAAATCCCTTACATGTCTCATGTTACCTATTCACTTTCAACACACACTCACTGAATTATCTTCACATGCTCTCACTGATTTTGGAGCTGAGCAAAACTTTATTTCGGAGGGTCTGGCAACCTGGCTGGGGCTGGCATGCTACAACCTGGAGAAACCTCTTAAGTTGATTGCCCTCTCCAAGATGCCTCTTGCCAGCGTTACCAAGCAGACTGCCCCCGTCTCTGTGCTGGTTTCAGGTAATCATCGTGAGCATATGAAGTTCTTTGTGTTATCCTCTGCTTCCCCTGTCATTTTGGGCTTCCCTTGGTTAAGTTTACACAATTCCTCTATCAACTGGCAGATGAGAAGAATTATATCATGGAGTAAGTTTTGTTTGAGTGCATGCCTGCAATCTGCTGCCTGTTCTCCTTCTGTACCCCTTTGTTCCCATGATTCACCTCCACCTGATATCTCGTCTGTGCCTCCTGAATACCACGACCTGGCAGCGGTGTTCAGCAAGGTGAAAGCCCCATCACTTACCCCCCACCGCCCGTATGATTGTGCCATCAACCTCCTGCCGGGGGCTCCTCTGCCTACAAGTCAGCTCTACAGCCTCTCTGCCCCGGAACATGAGGCTATGGACAGATACATCAAGGAGTCCCTGAGTTCCGGTATCATCAGGCCATCTTTTTCGGCAGTGGGGGCAGGCTTCTTCTTCGTGGGTAAGAAAGATGGTTCACTCAGGCCATGTACTGATTTCAGAGAACTCAACAACAATACTGTAAAGGACAAATACACTCTTCCCCTTATCAACACGGCCTTTGATTCCCTTCAGGGGGCCAGGTTGTTCACCAAATTAGATCTTTGTAATGCTTATCACCTGGTTCGCATCAAGGAAGGGGATGAATGGAAGACTGGTTTTCGCACCCCTAGTGGCCATTTTGAGTATTTAGTCATGCCTTTTGGGTTAACCAGTGCTCCTTCTGTTTTCCAGCAGCTTATCAATGATGTTCTGAGAGATTTTCTGGATTCATTTGTGTTTGTGTATCTTGACGATATTCTCATCTTCTCTCATTCTCTGGAGGAATATCGCATACACGTCAGACGGGTCCTGCAGCACCTTCTGGAAAATCAGCTTTATGTCAAGGCCGAAAAGTGCGAATTCCATGTCTCATCCACCACTTTCCTGGAGTTTGTTATCTCGCACAAGAAGATCATTGCTGACCCAGAGAAGGTAAAAGCACTGGTGAAGTGGCCTGTTCCCTCCTCCCGCAAACAACTTCAACAGTTTTTGGGTTTTGCTAATTTCTATCGCCACTTTGTCAAAGATTACAGTATGATTGCTTTACCCCTCTCTCGCCTGGCCTCCACGTAGGTGCCGTTCTGCTGGACTGAGGAGGCGGAGGCAGCATTTTCTAAACTAAAGGCTGAGTTTTCCTCTCCCCCTATCTTGGCCCAGGTTGACCCCTCCCTTGCAGTGCTTGGTGGAAGTGGATGCCTCAGACTTTGGTGTGGGAGCAGTGTCGTCCCAGCGCTACCCTATCGACGACAAGGTCCGCCCCTGCGCCTTCTTCTCCTGCTGGCTGTCACCTGCTGAGAGAAACTATGACGTGGGGGACAGGGAGCTGCTAGCCATTAAACTGGCCTTGGAGGAGTGGCACCACTGGCTAGAAGGCGTCTCACAGCCATTTATAGTTTGGACAGATCATAAGAACCTGGAATACCTCCGGACTGCCAAACGTTTGAACGCTAGACAAGCCCGCTGGTCCCTGTTCTTCGGCAGATTTAATTTCATCATCACCTACTGCCCGGGTTCGAAGAATACCAAGCCCGACGCATTCTCTTGACAGTTTTCCCCTGAAGCTGCCGAGACAACACCTCACCCGATTGTTCCCCCTTCCTGCATCATTGGCATGCTGTCTTGGGACATTAAGGAGAGGGTTAGGAGAGCGCAGGAGATGGAACCCAACCCGGGTGGAGGGCCAGCGGGATAGATGTACGTGCCCTCTGCAGTCCGAGGGGAGGTTATTGACTGGTTGTACTGCTCTAAGGTTATGTAACATCCTGGGGTAGCTCGCACTGTGGCTCAATTACAGAGATCCTTCTGGATGTGGGTGAGTTCATCCGAGCCTGCCCCCAGCGTGTGACCTGTAAATCATCCTCTTCCCACCTGCAGGTCTGTTGCATCCTCTCCCCATCTCCAGCCGACCCTGGTCCATTTTGTGACCGGTCTTCCCCCCTCTGCTGGTCACACTGTTATCCTTACTATTGTGGATAGGTTTTCCAAGGCGGCTCATTTTATTCCTTTGCAGAAGCTGCCGGCGGCCAAGGAGACGGCAGATCTTCTCGTCATGCACGTGGTCCGGCTTCATGGCATCCCGGTGGACATTGTGTCAGATTGTGGACCCCAATTCGTCTATCAGGTTTGGCGGTCATTCTGCAAGGCTATGGCGGCTACAGTGAGTTTGTCATCAGGATATCACCCACAAAGTAATGGCCAGTGTGAACGCACTAATCAGGAGTTGGAGGCTGCCCTGAGGTGCATCACGGCCTCCAAGCCAGCATCCTGGAGTACATACCTACCTTGGGTTGAGTATGCCCATAATACTGCTGTCTCTTCTGCCACTGGTCTCTCTCCTTTCAAGGTTTCTTTAGGTTACAACCCCCCGCTATTTCCGGAGGAGAGAGGAGGAGATCGTCGTTCCTTCAGTCCAGGCACACGTCAGGCATTGTCGGTGACTCTGGAGAACCACTAAGGCTGCTCTGCAAGGCACAGCGGCCCGCAATACTGAGATCGTCAACCGTCAACCCTATTGACAACCTTTGGAGCATCCTCAAGCAAAAGATCTATGAGGGTAGAAGGCAGTTCACATCAAAACAACAGATGTGGGAGGCTATTTTGACATCTTGCAAAGAAATTCAAGCAGAAACTCTCCAAAAACTCACAAATTCAATGGATGCAAGAATTGTGAAGGTTACAGTGGTGTGAAAAAGTGTTTGCCCCCTTCCTTATCTCTAATTTTTTTGTATGTTTGTCACAGTTAAATGTTTCAGATCATCAAATAAATTTAAATATTAGACAACAATGGCACAAGTAAACACAAAATGCGGTTTTTAAATGAAGGTGTTTAATATTAAGGGTAAAAAAAAAAAATCCAAACCGACATGGCCCTGTGTGAAAAAGTGATTGCCCCACCCTGTTAAAACAAATTAACTGTGGTTTATCACATCTTTGGGAAGCTGTGTTCAATTTCTCGAGCCACATCCAGGCCTGATTACTGCTACACCTGTTCTCAATCAAGAAATCACTTAAATAGGACTTAACTGACAAAGTAAAGTAGACCAAAAGATCATCAAAAGCTAGACATGATGCTACAATCCAAAAAAAATTCAGGAATAAATGAGAAACAAAGTAATTGAGATCTATCAGTCTGGAAAAGGTTACAAAGCCATTTCTAAAGCTTTGGGACTCCAGCGAACCATAGTGATAGCTATTATCCACAAATAGCCAAAACATGGAACAGTGGTGAACCTTCCCAGGAGTGGCTGGCTGATCAAAATTACCCCAAGAGCACAGCGACGACTCATCCAAGAGGTTACAAAAGACCCGACAACAACATCCAGAGAACTGCAGGCCTCACTTGCCTCAGTTAAGGTCAGTGTTCATGACTCTGCCATAAGAAAGAGACTGGGAAAAAATGTCCGGTATGACAGAGTTCCAAGACAAAAACCACTGCTGAGCAAAAAGAAGATAAAGGCTCGTCTCAGTTTTGCCAGAAAACCTCTTCTACCGCTTTTCTGTAGGTCCGGGTCGCGGAGGCAGCAGTTCAAGCAGAGAAGCCCAGACTTCCCTCTCCCCCGCCACCTGCTCCAGCTCTTCAGAGAGGATACCAAGGCATTCCCAGACCAGCTGGGAGACGTAGTCTCTCCACCGAGTCCTGGGTCTGCCCTGGGGTCTCCTCCCAGTGGGACGTGCCCGAAACACCTCAAGTGGGAGGCGCCCAGAAGGTATCCTAAATAGATGCCCATACCACCTCAACTGACTCCTTTCAATGTGGAGGAGCAGCGGTTCTACTCTGAGCCTCTCCCGGATGACTGAGCTTCTCACCCTATCTCTGAGGGTGAGTCCAGCAATCCTACAGAGAAAGCTCATTTCAGCCACTTGTATCCGCGATCTTGTTCTTTCGGTCATTACCCAAAGCTTGTGGCCATAGGTGAGAGTAGGAACGTAGATTGACTGGTAAATTGACAGCTTTGCCTTAGAACTCAGCTCCCTCTTCACCACAAAAGACCGGTACAACGTCCACATCACTGCAGATGCTGCTCCCATCCGTCTGTCAATCTCTCGCTCCATTTTCCCCTCACTCGTGAATAAGACCCCAAGATACTTAAATTCCTCCACTTGGGGCAGGAGCCTGTCCCCAACCCAGAGAGGACAATCCACTTTTTTCCGGCTGAGGACCATGGACTCGGACTTGGAGATGCTGATTCTCATCCGAGCCGCTTCACACTCAGCGGCAAACCGTCCCAGCAAGAGCTGTAGGTCATTGCTGGATGAAGCCAACAGGACAACATCATCTGCAAACAACAGAGATGAGATCCTGTCGTCACCAAGCATGACGCCCTCCATTCCCTTTGCTGTGCCTAGAAATTCTGTCCATAAAAATTATGAACAGGATCGGTGACAAAGGGCAGACCTGGCGGAGTCCAACTCTCACTGGGAATGAGTCTGACCAAGTGTTTGCAATACGAACCAAACTCTCACAACGGTCGTACAGAGACCAAATAGCTTGTAACAACAAGCCCGATACCCCATACTCCCGAAGCACCCCCCACAAAAAACCACGGGGTACGCGGTCAAATGCCTTCTCCAAGTCCACAAAACACATGTAATCTGGTTGGGCAAACTCCCACAAACCCTCGAGAATTCTCGAGAGGGTAAAGAACTGATCCGATGTGCCACGGCCAGGACGAAAACCACATTGCTCCTCCTGAATCCGAGGTTCGACCAACGGCCGGACTCTCCTCTCCAGTACCTTGGCATAGACCTTCCCAGGGAGGCTGAGGAGTGTGATCCCTCTAAAGTTGGAGCACACCCTCCGGTCCCCTTTTTTGAAGAGAGGAACCGCCACCCCGGTTTGCCATGCCAAAGGTACTGCCCCCGACCTCCACGCAATGTTGCAGAGGCGTATCAACCATGACAGCCCTACAACATCCAGGGCCTTGAGGTACTCAGGGCGAATCTCGTCCACCCCCGGGGCCCGGCCACCAAGGAGATTTTTAACCACCTTTGTGACCTCAGCCCCGTGATAGATGAGTCATCCCCCTCGTCCACAAACCCTGCTTCCTCTGTGGAAGGCGTATCAGTGGGATTGAGGAGATCCTCAAAGTATTTCTTCCACCGCCCGACGATATCCCAAGTCGAAGTCAACAGTGCCCCATCCGCACCATACACAGTGTGGACAGGGAGCTGCTTCCCCCTCCTGAGCCGCCAGACAGTTTGCCAGAATCTCTTCGAGGCCGACCGAAAGTCTTGTTCCATGGCCTCACCGAACTCCTCCCATACCCGGGTTTTTTCTTCAGCAACCATCCGAGCTGCGCTCCGCTTGGCCTGCCGGCACACCTCAGCTGCTTCAGGAGTCCCACAAGCCAACCAAGCTTGATAGGACTCCTTCTTCAGCTTAATGGCCCCCCTCACCACTGGTGTCCACCACTTGGTTCGGGGGTTGCCACCACGAGATGCACCGGCCACCTTGCAGCCGCAGCTCTGGGCCGCCGCTTCAACAACAGAGGAGGAGAACGTGGCCTATTCAGACTCCATGTCTCCAGACTCCCTCAGAATGTGGTTGAAGTTCTTCCGGCGGTGGGAGTTGAAGACCTCCCGGACAGGGGCCTCAGCCAGACGTTCCCAGCACACTCTCAGTATACGTTTGGGTCTACCAGGTCTGAATGGCTTCCTCCCCTGCCATTGGATCCAACTCACCACCAGGTGGTATCAGTTGACAACTCTGCACCTCTCTTTACCCGAGTGTCCAAGACATACGGTCGCAGGTCTGATGACACAATAACAAAATCAATCATTGACCTGCGACCTAGGGTGTCCTGGTGCTAGGTGCACATATGGACACCCTTATGCTTGAATATGGTGTTTGTTATGGACAAACTGTGGTTAGCACAGAAGTCCAATAACTGAACACCACTCGGGTTCAGATCGGGCAGGCCGTTCCTCCCAATCACTCCCCTCCAGGTTTCGCTGTTGTTGCCCACATGCCCATTGAAGTCCCCCAGTAGGACAATGGAGTCTCCAAGAGGAGCACCCTCCAGCACCCCAGTCAGAGGCTCCAAAAAGGGTGGGTACTCTGAAATATCATTTGGTGCATCGGCACAAATGATGGTCAGGACCCGTTTCCCAACCCGAAGGCGCAGGGAAGCAACCCTTTCATCCACCGGGGAAAACTCCGATATAGAGGCAGCAAGGTGGGGGGATACAAGAATACCCACCCCTGCTCGTTGCCTCTCGCCAGGGGCAACTCCAGAAAAGGCCAAGCTCCAGCCCCTATACAGGAGACTGGTTCCGGAACCGGAGCTGTGTGTTGAGGTGTGGCCGACTATATCTAGCCGGTATCTCTCAACCTTGTACACCAGCTCAGGCTCCTTCCCCACCAGAGAGGTGACATTCCACGTACCAAAAGCCAGTTTAGAAAGCTTGGGATCAGTTCGACAAGGTCTCCGCCTTTGACCGCCACCTAATCCACATAGCACCGGACCCCCATGATCCCTCCTGCAGGTGGTGAGCCCACTGGAGAGCGGATCCATGTACGGTAACTCCTTCGGGCTGAGCCCGGCCGGGTCCCATGGGTGGAAACCCGGCCACCAGACGCTAGCCATCGAGCCCCTCCCCCAGGCCTGGCTCCAGGATGGGGCCTCGGTAACCCTATACCGGGCGGGGTACACTGAATCCTTGATCTAGAATTTATCATGAGAGTCTTTTGGATCGTTCTTAGTATTTTTTTTTTTTTGGTTACTTGTTTTGTACCCGTAGGTAGATTTGTTTTGCAGTCTGGTGACAAGCCACCAGCTGCCGGTCGCTGCGTGCGCAAGCGCCCCGTATCCCTAACCTGCATGTTTTTGGCATGTGGGAGGAAACCGGAGAAATCCCGGAGGAAACCCACACAACACGGGGAGAACATGCAAACAGATCACTGTTGGTCGGGGGCAGGGATCGAACCCACGATCTCACGCTTCCCGCGATCCCCCGGCCGAGGGTAAACTGTGCTGCCACAGTGCTAGCCCTTCACCCAGGACCAGTTTGTCGTAGGTGACCCTATCAGAGGCAAATTGCCCCGGACAACATAGTTCCTGTGATCACTGGGGCATGCAAACCCCCCCACCATGATAAGGTGACGATCCATGAGGGGGCACCTCTGAATGCCTTAAGAAAAACAAAATGAAGACTTTGGAGTTGCCTTGTCAAAGTCCTGACCTGAATCTGATTGAGATGCTGTGGCATGAACTTAAAAAGGCGGTTCATCCTCAAAAACCCTCCAGTATGGCTGAATTACAACAATTCTGCAAAGATGAGTGGGCCAAAATTCCTCCACAGCGCTGTAAAAGACTCATTGCCAGTTACTGAAATGCTTGATTGCAGTTGTTGCTGCTAAGGGTGGCCCAACCTGTTATTAGGTTTTGGGGCGATCACTTTTTCACACAGGGCCATGTAGGTTTGGATTTCTTTTCCTTAATAATAAACACCTTCATTTAAAAACTGCATTTTGTGTTTACTTTTGTTATTTTGGTCTAATAGTTAAATTTGTTTGATGATCTGAAACATTGAAGTGTGACAAACATACAAAAAATGAGAAATCAGGAAGGGGGCAAACACTTTTTCACACCACTGTATCTCAAAGAAGGGGTCCTATGTTAACATGTTACTTAGCCTGTTAAGATGTTTTTGATTGAAATAGTTTTTGATTTCAGTAAATATGACCTCCTAATGCAGTTAAATTCAACAAATGACCATTTCAGTTCTTTACAAGCAATAAAATGTTTTGAAACTGTTGTGCATAATAATTTGGAACAGTGCAGTGTGAGGGTTTTTTTTATTTTTGCAAAATAATAGTTATCATTTGGAGGCTTGTTCAATAAAGTTTGAATTATGCTCTAACGGTCGACTTGAAAATCATACTGACTGTCATTTGCATCGACTATTTAGGAAAATCAGAGACAAATATCATTTCCATAATAATTTGGAACGCAGTGTAGCTAGCCTGGTTCGCTGTTATTTTACTTGTAAAATTATCTACCCTCAAGTTCCAAAAGAGCCTCGCAGCATAGTTTCTCCTGAAGCCTCACTGCGTAATTTGACCCTCTGTGGGAAAGCACCAATAAGAAGCCATTTAGGAGAAAGTAAACAAAAGCAGATAGACCAGAATAGCTTCTGCACAGACAGATCTTATGAGCAAGATGGACACGCTGAGGTTTGTTTTGTCATCCCGATCAGCCTGTTTGAGTAGTTCTGTGATGATGATATTCGAATCGTGGCTTCATCCCGAAATCCCAAAAGCACCTGTTGAAAGCTATGTAGCTAGCTAGCAATTGGAGTATTGGTCTCTATAAATATATGTATATAAACAAAAATTGGTGGACAATAGACAATACTAGGGGTAAGGCAAAAAATCGATACACTGTAGTATTGCAATACTTTGTGTCCATGATACTGTATCGATTCAGAGAAACCAGTTTTGTCTTATTCAGGTTTTTTGGGGGTACTCGAGTAATAAAAAAATGGCTTTTTAATCCATTAGATTATTCTAAATGCTCACTGTCTGGTTAGATCAGTACAGCAAAGGAGTGACTCCTGAGATCTAGCCAGGAGTTGAACAAGACAAAGATCAGGATGGGAAATCACAATATATGATATTGGAGTACTCAGTGTATCGCACAATCGTGATAGTATTGTATGGTTGTCGGCCTCCGTCGGTCTATGATGACCATGGAAGAGAATTCTAAACGTCTACTCTGCTGGAACAGCACCGCCTGTGGCTGAACAGGCCGATGCTCGAATGGCAGTCCCTGTCACAGGTTGCACTTGTGGGTGGTCTCCGTGCTGCTGGGTCTGTGGCGGTTCTTCCTGCGGGTCCTTTTTTCATCTGCTGCAGCAGTCAGTCTCTCTTCACCTGCCTTGAGCTGTCTGGTCAGGGTGCCTCTCCATTTGGAGCGGTCCGTTGCAAGGTCCTCCCAGCGCTCTGTGTTGATCTCCAGGGCCTTCATGTCTCTCTTGCAGACGTCTCTAAAGCGCAGCTGTGGGCGGCCAACGTCTCTCCTGCCAGTCGCCAGTTCTCTGTAGAGGACGTCTTTGGGGATTCTGCCATCCTCCATATGGTGAACGTGGCCTAGCCAGCGGAGCCTGCGCTGCCTGAGTAGAGTGAACATGGAGGGAAGGCCAGCGCGGGACAGAACTTCTGTGTTGGGCACTTTGTCCTGCCAGGATATGTCCAGGATGTGGCGAATGCAGCACAAGTGGAAGGAGTTCAGTCTCTTTTCCTGCCAGGCGTATGTTGTCCACGTCTCACTCCCATAGGGCAGTGTGCTGATGACGCAGGCGCTGTACACTGCCATCTTCGTCTTGACAGAGAGTTTGGGATTCTCCCACACTCGTGTGGTGAGACGAGCGAGTGTGAAGGCTGATTTTCCAATCCTCTTGTCAATCTCTGTATCAAGGGAGAGGTTGTTGCTGACCCCAGGTACGTGAACTGATTCACGACCTCCAGCTCGTAGTCATCGATGGTGATGGTTGGTGGTGCTTCCGTGCCTTGTGCCAAGACGTTAGTCTTCTTCAGGTTGATGGTAAGCCCGAAGTCCTTGCATGCCTGGGAGAAGCGGTCCATCAGGGTCTGAAGCTCCTGCTGTGTGTGGGTTGCGACTGCAGCGTCATCTGCGAACAGCATGTCTCTGATTAGAGCCTCGCGTACTTTGGTTCTGGCTTTCAGGCGGGCAAGGTTGAAAAGCCTGCCGTCAGATCTTGTGTGCAGGTAGATTCCCTCTGTTGCTGTGCTGAAGGCATGCCTCAGGAGCATAGCAAAGAAAATCCCAAAGAGGGTTGGCGCAAGTACACGGCCCTGTTTCACGCCGCTGCATATGTTGAATGGCTCTGAGACGTTGCCGTCGTGCTGCACTATCCCCTGCATGTTAGTGTGAAACGATTCGATGAGGCTTTACAACTTTGGTGGGCATCCTGTCTTTGGCAGGATCTTGAAAAGGCCCTCTCTGCTGACCAGATCGAACGCTTTGGTGAGGTCGATGAAGGCAACGTACAGGGGCATGTTCTGTTCTCTGCATTTCTCCTGGAGTTGGCGGATGGAGAATATCATGTCTACCGTTGATAGCTCAGCGCGGAAGCCACACTGAGACTCGGGGTAGACACGTTCGGCAAGCTTCTGTAGACGAACGAGAACAACTTGTACGTAGACTTTGCCAACAACGCTGAGGTGGGAGATGCCCCTGTAGTTGTTGCAGTCGCTTCTCTCCCCTTTGTTTTTGTAGAGGGTGATGATCTTGGCGTCCCTCATGTCCGGTGGTACGGCACCTTCTTTCCAGCACTGGCAGAGGACGTCATGCAATGGCAGCAGTAGGGCAGTCTTGCAGTGCTTGATCAGGTCGGGGGGTATGCCGTCGTTGCCGGGTGCCTTGCCAGCGGCCAAGCTATCAATGGCCTTGCTGAGTTCGTCGATGGTTGGCTCGGCGTCAAGTTCGTCCATGGATGGCAGGCAGTCAATGGCATCAAGAGCTGACGGTGTCACAGTGTTCTGTCTGGAGTAGAGGTCGGAGTAGTGTTCCACCCATCTCTCCATCTGCTTATTCTTTTCTGTGATCATCTCCCCAGTGGAGGATTTGAGGGGGGCCGTCTTGCTCTGAGCCGGACCAAGTGCTTTCTTGATGCCATCGTACATTCCACGGATGTTCACTGTTATGGCAGCGGTTTGAATGTCTTGGCTGAGCTGAGTCCAGTACTCGTTGGCACAGCGCCAAACAGTCTGCTGAACTTTGCTTCTCGCAGCCCTGAGAATCTGGAGATTCTTCTCGTTTGGATACTTCTTGTACTCAGCAAGTGCTGAGCGCTTGGCTTCAATGACGGGGGTCATCTCGGTCAACTTGGCATCAAACCAGTCCTGTGACTTCGAGGTCTTCCTCCCAAAGGTAGCCAAGGCTGTGCGGTGGATGGTGTTTTGCAGCTCTTCCCACTTCTGCTTTGCAGATTCTCCTTCTTGTGGTACACCAAGTTCCTTCTCAAAGGTGGAGGCAAACTGCTCAACAAGTTCTGGTTGGGCCATCTTGCTGGTGTCAATCCGTGCCTTTCCAGGCTGTCTAGCACGATGGAATTTCTTCAGCTGCAGCTTGTCGTTGCAACACACCAATGAATGGTCTGTGTCGCAATCTGCACCCTGGAACAAACGGGTGATTAGCATGTTCTTCAGTGAGGTGCGCCTGGTCAGGATCAAGTCCAGCTGGTGCCAGTGCTTTGAGCGTGGATGTCGCCAGGAAACCTTGTGTTGGGGATTGGTCTTGAAGAACGAGTCTGTGATGCACAGATCGTGATATGTGCAGAACCCGAGCAGCCGCTGTCCGTTGTCGTTCATTCTGCCCACGCCAAATGGTCCAAGACAGGAGGGCCAGGAGTCGTGGTCAGCACCCACTCTGGCATTGAAGTCTCCAAGGAGAATGAGTTGTTCAGAGTTGGGGATGATCCTTACAGTTGTTGCGAGATTCTCGTAGAACTCGTCTTTTGCCTCTGGTGTGGCTGTCAGTGTTGGGGCATACACACTGACGAGGGTGACTGGGCCTTGAGTGGTGTTGAGGCGGAGGGTGAGGAGTCATGCAGAGCCATTGCTGCCCGGTTCCACCATCTTCAGCAAGGTGTTCTTCACTGCGAAGCCCACTCCGTGTTCCCTGTGTTCGTCACTGCCCTTCCCCTGCCAGTAGAACGTGTAGTCCTTCTCCCTCAGTGTGCCTGCGTCAGCCAACTGTGTTTCCTGGAGAGTGGTGATATCCACTCCCAGTCTCTTCAGCTCATTATTGATGATGGCAGTCTTCCTGGTGTCGTTGATGTCCTTGAGGTTAGCAGCGTGTCCTGTCATCATAGTGCGGACGTTCCAAGTTCCCAGTTTTAGAGTTGGTCTCTTTTGGTTTTTTGTCTTGCCTGGTGCGAAGGTTCTCAGCCTGCTGTTCGGACTTCTCCTCATCCCCATGCACCCAATGAGGAAAGCAAGCTGTGGCGGGACAACACCTTATTGGCTGGGTGCTGCCCAGCTTGAGGCGGGCAGTAGCTGTCCAGTGAGATCCAATGATCCCTCCCACCGTCGGGAACAACCCCTGGCGCCGCGCTCTACGCCAATTGAGCGGTGGCTTATAACCGGTAACTGTCATTCCCCGTGTTTTGTCTACGCCAAAGGCGAAGCTGGAGTGTCCTCTCCAGTGATCCGGTGTTCTACCTTCCAGTGTTGGGCGTTGGTAGGATTCAAGCCTGGGCAGGAAGATATGGAGGACAAGATGTTGCCCATGCAGCATGTCCCCCCTCTCCACGTCACTGATGAATCCAAAGGAACAGCAGGGCTGCTACAGTTTGGCACCAGCGCCGTCGCAGGAGCTGCCAGAACGATGTTTAGCACAACAGAGAACTGCCTTAGGGGCTCCGACTTAGGATTTTTCCTCAGGGTTGACTCCTGAAGCCTTTCCCGTGACCGGGTGTGCCGCAAGGCAGCGGAAGTTTGAAATCAGGGTTTACCTTCCCCTAGATGGGCTACCTTCCCAGGTTGACGAGCCACCATCTACCCGAAGCATCTGGTTTTAAGGCGCCAGAGATCCGCCCTCGCCCCTTCTCCTATTAGTAAAAGCAGTTCCGCCGGGCTTAGAGACTTTTAAACCACACGGGCAGGCTAGGAGTTGGACTTGGTTGTCAGAGGCTTTTCGAGACGCACGCCATAAGGAGCATTTTATGAGCACTGGGAGCTTAACCCCAGTGCCGCTCCTCGCTATGACAACCTTGGAACCATGTATACTATGTATGGTGATGGTATTGTATTGTGGTTCCTCTGGTGATTCCTACCCCTAACAATACCATATTTCTTTGAACACATACTATATTGCCAAAAGTATTGGGACATCCCTCCAAATGAATGGGTGCCAATGCACAAAGCAAGGTCCATAAAGAAGACATGGATGAGCGAGTTTGACCTTGTCATCCAACATCAGTGCCTGACCCCACAAATGCGCTGCTGGAAGAATGGTCAAAAATTCCCGTAAACACACTCTTATTGTGGAAAACCTTCCCTGAAGATTTGAAGCTGTTATACCTGCAAAGGGCAGCTTTCCACAAGGCTTAGGAGTGTTTCACTGGTGTCTCACATTTCTAAACTAACAAATTTGACAAGAAGCACCATCAGTTTTGATGTTTCACTTTCTATTTGCTAGTTAATGCAAAGCAGTGGTGGGGTCTGACCTGTGTTGTAAGAAGTCGACTGAGCTGCAAACTGGCAGCAGTCTACCTCAGATTAAATGATGGATGAGACAAGTATGGGAACAGCACACTACCAGTAATCATTGATTTTGGCTTGAAGTGCACTTTAGTTGAAAATATGTCTCCCAGCACCAAGATACCCCCTTTCTACAGGCTTTAAACAGTGTAGTGGGATAGTAAATGGTGACATAAAACACAGACTGTCCAAAATGTTTTGCAGTCTGAGAAAGGGCCTTCAGAAGATGAAACCGTGTATAGAGATTCATGTAATAAAATTAGAAGGCAATTGGGTTCATCATGAGGCTGGAACGGTTACTTCACATGCTGATGCATCTTTTTTTAACCCCCCCCCCCCAAAAAAAAAAGCCCTTTGCTCTTCTTTTGATCTTGTGTCTGCAGAAGTGTCTTAGGCCCACAGAGTCTGCTCTTGGTGTGGAAATGGCAAGTCATATAAACCGGATCCATTTCATAATAGCAAAGCAGTTTTTTCTCCCTCTTTTTTTTTTCCTCCAGGAGCAAAGTAGAGCGGTCTTATCTAATTGTGGAAGCCATGAGCCCTGGGATACAGAGAGAAGGGCTAATTAGTTAGAAATGAATGCTTTGAAATAGAGCACAAAGCTCTGTGTGTGGTGGAAACAGACTTCACGCATTTGGTGAAGGGGGAAGGGGGGGGTATGCAACGGAAGTGGAGCGTAAATGATGACTGGAGTTGGTGTTTCAATGAGAGAGAGGAAGCTGGAGTGTCCACAGAATGTAACTCATGTCCTTTATGAATGAAGAGGGTGCTGGTGTTGGTGAGCGAGCGTGGCAATTATGGATACCTGTTGTCCACTCAATCAACGTTTCACTTCTTTTGGGCTTACCTCAGATCTATGGGGTCATTTTATTGAAAATGAAGAGGAAGATGAAGTGCCCACAGAAGCCTGGTACTGTATTAGAGAAATGCATCAGTCTAGAGCAACATTTTATACGTTTAGAGCACTCAGCATGACTGTCGACCCCTTTTCTTGCCATTTACTGTATATGCAATATCCTAACATATCATTGAATATTGATGTAAAACTATAGATACAAGAAGAGTCTGTCAGTCCATAAAATTTAAAATGCTTCATTTTATAGCCAATTGCAGACCTCTCAAACAGCAAAGCGCTAGGTATGACAGTCCTGAGAAATTCCTTGGGACAGCCCAAAGCCCTCGTTCACCTCACTGGTCCTCTGGAGCTCAGCTCTCTGTCTCACCATCTCTCTCTGTCTGTTTTTGTCACTTTGAATAGAATGGGAAAGCTGGCAAAAGTAAAACAACATGTCCTTGTGTTGTCTCCAAGGCGATAGTGTCTGCAGACTGTGGTTGCTGTCTGCTGCTGGCTTTCCTTTTCTTTTTTCCTCCCTTTTGCTCATCTCATGGAAACGATATTTAAGTTTGCTCAAGGACACTTTCTTTTTTTTTTCTTCTCCCATTCTCTTTCTTTCCCGTACGCGCGTGTGTGTGTGTGTGTGTTCGACGGTATATTTAACATGCTGTATGTTAACAGGATATTCTGAAAAAAATAATTTAACGGTGGACTCAGCAGGATCAAGGGAAAGTATTGAATTACATTCTAGACAGCATTCATAGTGACTCTGAATTAACCTCATCCTGCGATGGAGATTTCCTCAAGTCATATTTATCTGTACTGTCATGTTGCCTTAAGCGCTGACTATGGTGATAATTTTTCTATTGCTATAATAGCTTTAAGAGAAGATGTAAACCAAAATAAAATCCTTCTCCCTATAAATCCAGAAGTTTGAAATGGGAGATCCTCTGTTTCTAAATTGTTGTTTCACTTCCTGCTGGCTTTCTTGCCTTTTGAATAAGGTAAATTTATGGTTTAAAGCTCACATTTCATTTCATTTTCATTAAAGATGAAGGAATTTGCTCTGCCTGAATGAATTCAAAAGGACAACAAAAGAAAAAGGACTTTTTCAAATCTTGGTAGAGAACAAACTAAAACTGACTTAGCCTGTAGCCTTTGGCTGGAAGGTGAGGTACGCCCTGCACAGTTTACCAGTCCACAATCTTTGTCAGTACAGAATTCAAATTCCTTTGATTGTTCTTAAAGCAGCACAGTGAAACAAATCTACAGTGGATATAAAAGTCTACACACCCCTGCTCGCATGCCATGTTTTTGTGATTTAAAAAAAATGAGACCAAGTTAAATCATTTCAAAACTTTTTCCTCATTAATGTGACCTATAACCTGTACAACTCAACTAAAAAACAAACTGAAGTCTCTTAAAGGAAAAAATAAAAAATAAAAAACTTACAATAACCTGCTTGCATAAATATGCACACCCTGTTATAGCTAGGGATGTGGCTGTGTTCAGAATTAACCAATCACATTCAAACTCGTGTCAATGGGAGTCAGCACACACCTGCCACCATTCTGTTTAACCCCAACTAAAGTTCAGCTGTTCTAGTCAGCTTTTCCTGACTTTTTTTTGTAGTCACGTCTTAGAGCACAAGCCATACCGGAGTGGTGGCCTGAACCGCCCCACAACCGGGAGACCAGGGTTCATATCCCGGATGGGTTATGCCAAAGACCATATAAAAATGGAACTTCCTGCCATCCAGCTTGGGGCTCAGCAAAATGGAACGGAGGAGGGAAATGTTGGTTACCCTGTCACAAGGGGTGCACAAGCCAGTGTACTCCCTGTGCCAGTCCCAAGCCCGGATAAAAAAAAAAAAAATAAAATGGGCAGGATTGTGTCAGGAAGGGCATCCGGTGTAAAACTCAGCTCCAGCCTGTGGATATGGCAAATACTGTACTGTATATCGATGTCTGCTGCAGCGACCCCACCAGAACGTGGGACTAAAGCTAGAAGAAGAAAAAAAGTCTTATAGCACAAGCCATGGTCCGCAGAGAGCTTACAAAGGATCAGAGGGATCTCAGTGTTCAAAGGTATCTGTCAGGAGAAGGGTACAAAAGAATTTCCAAGGCATTAAATATACCATGGAACACAGTGAAGACAGTCATCATCAAGTGGAGAAAATATGGCACAACAGTGACATTACCAAGCAGTGGACCTCCCTCCAAAATTGATGAAAAGACGAGAAGAAAACTGGTCAGGGAGGCTGCCAAGAGGCTGACAGCAACACTGAAGGAGCTGCAGGAATTTCTGGCAAGACAGAAGCCTTATCTTATGAAGGAAAACATCCAAGCCATTTGAAATCTCCCAAACGCATGTGGGAAAATGTGTTATGGTCCGATGAAACCAAGGTTGAACTTTTTGGCCACAATTCCAAAAGGTATATTTGGCGCAAACACAACACTGCTCATCACCAAAAGAACACCATACCTACAGTGAAGCATGGTGGTGGTAGCATCATGCTGTGGGGCCGTTTTTCTTCAGGTGAAACTGGGGGCCTTAGTCAAAGTGAAGGGGTAGGGGTGGGAATCGTGAGGGCTCTCATGATTTGATTTGGATTACGGTTCTTAGGTCACGATTCGATCCTATCATGATTAAAATCACGATATTGCGATGGTCGAGTAGCACTATCACATATATTTCAAATTTTTTCACCTTATTCAACCTTAAATCATGTCCCACAGTAAAACTGTTGACATCTCTTTCATATAATAAAGTATTCTCAGGGCTTCATTTTCCACGGAGACATGTCTTTGCACACAGGGAGGGTGGTAGATGGTGTTTCTAAGAATAGATTCCCACTCCGGCTACATTTATCTGACTCTGTGGACTCTTTTAAAAAGCAGCTGCAAACGTGTTTGTTTAATGAGAATTTCCATTGAGTTTCAGTTCAACTGCTTTTTAATGGTAAGTCTGATATTTTTAAATTATTTTAATCTTGTGTTTTATCTTGTTTTTTTATTTTTACAATTTTTATCTATCAACTTCCTTTTATTCCATTTTATTCTACAGCGCTCTGTGACTATATGTCTGTGAAAGGCGCTTCATAAATAAACTTTACTTACTTGACAATTGGAGAAAAAGCTCCATGCTGGTGTCAATTTAGCTTAGCCGCTGCTAATGCTGCTCCAGGACGTTAGCTGGCCTGCTGTGTTCTGAATGTTTTTTCCTTTTTTCCGTGCAATGCTTCTTGCGGGTTGTGTGTCATGTTAAGGCCTTTCCTTCCATCTTTGTTATAAAATCCAAAAAAGGCCTGGCATTTGAGCTAACTGCTTCCTGACTTTCAAAGCTGGCTGCAAATCACAGAGACAAGCTATGGCTTCACTTGACTGGGTTCTTGCTTTGCGCCATCTAGTGGACTGAAAACACCATTAATTAACTGATAACCCAAAAGTATATATGTGCGCATTTTTTAAAAAAATAAAAGATCGATCTGTGCATTTATGGATCGAAGCATTATCGGCAGTGCCAGGTATCGCGATCCATCACTGAATCGATCTTTTTTCCCACCCCTAGTAGAGGGAAACATGAACACTTCCAAATACCCGTCAGTATTGGCACAAAACCTTCAGCTTCTACTAGAAAGCTGAAGGTGAAGAGCAACTTCAAAGCATACATCCAAATCAACAAAAGAATGGCTTCACCAGAAGATGATTTACAGCCAGTAAACATCCAAAATATGTTTGTTGAAAGACAAAAGGGTCATTTAAGGGGCGAATTACTTTTTAAGACAGTGGGTGTACAAACAACTAAGAAAAGCTTTTGTGTTTTGATTTGTGGGGTTAAATTATGGAATGGATTAAATATGGAGTTAAAACAATATCCAAACATTTTGAATTAAAAAAAGTACAAAAATGAGAAATTAGATAAATACAGGGAGGAACAAAGAAGCGACTCTGTCCCCGGTGATTGGGGCTCGCCGGAGGAACTAACCGAGGCAACTGTTGGACGGGAGCCGGATCAGAGTTCAAGTACAGCGGTGGTAGGAGACGGGGACCAGTGGAGGACCACCGGTGGCCCCAGCCGGATAAGAGCCGGAATCGGAGCCCAGTTACAGCGGCGGGGCTCGGCGGAGGAACTACTGAGGAAGACGGCGGTAGGTGGTGGGGCTCAGCGGAGGAACTACCGGGATCCCAGCTGGACAGGAGCAGGATCGGAGCTCAACTACAGCAGCGGTGGGTGGCGGGACTCGGTGGAGGAGCTGCCGGTACCCCGGCTAGACAGGAGCTCGATTGCAGCGGCGGTAAGCAGCGGGACTAGCAACGGAGGGGGCTAGCTGAGGCCCAGCTGGAGTCGAGGTCGGTCGGATCGGATACCAGCGACACCAGCAGAGATTGTTTTACTATCAACAGGTCAGTAAAAATGACACCAAAAAAGGAGGAAATGGAAGAGATCAAAAAATCTCTGAACTTCTTGTCAGAAGAACTGACCAAAGTGGCTTGTCAGCAGGCTAAATTATTAGGGCTAATGGAAGAAGTCCGAGAGTTAAAATTAACAATTAAGGAAAAAGACAAAAAAATTGCAGACTTGGAGTGACGCGTTGAGGATCTTGAACAATATTCTCGTATGGATGATCTAATTATAAGTGGACTAGACATTAAATATCAATCATATGCTCATGCTACAGCAGGAATGAGAGGTGAGGAGGCTCCCCTGAGTGAATCAGTCTCCCTGGAAAACCAGGTGCTTCAGTTCCTTGATAGTAGAAATATAAAGGTTGAAGCAAATGCAATTTCAGCCTGTCATGCTTTACCCAGAAAGGATAATAAAACAAAGAAATCAATTGTGATGCGTTTTGTGAACAGAAGGGTAAAGAATGACATACTGAGGCAGGCCAGAAAGCTACGGGGAACAGAAGTTTACCTAAATGAACATCTAACAAAAACTAATGCTGAACTAGCACGGCAAGCACGGATGCTGAAAAGACAAAATAAGATACAGGCAACATGGACAAGAAATTGTAGAGTTTGGATCAAACTAAATGGAACACCTGAGGAAGCAAAGAGTATAATAATCAGAGATCTTACTGACTTAAATAAATATAGATGAACACTGATTAAGAAAATTAAGAGACTATGATAATCCATATCCACACACACGGCAAGAATAGTTCTTTTGACATACCATGTCAATGTACTTAAAAAAAAACTAAACAAAACAAACAAAAAAAACTTATGACTGACTTGAGTAGACATCAATTATACCCAGTTGGAGGAAGTCATTTGACACAGAGTGAGGAAATTCAAACTGAAAATATGCCATTATGCTGAACATAAACTACAAGAGATGGAGAATGATATTGATCCTGATAACCACTTTTTCAATAATATTCATAATTATTGTGAATATTACACTGAAAAGCAATTCAAAAGTCAAGTGCAACTAGATGGTAAACTATCAATAATACACTTCAACAGCAGAAGTCTTAAAAACTTTCCACAGATTCAGGACTATTTAAAACAGCTAGACAGAAAATTTACAGCTATCGCAGTCTCTGAAACTTGGCTTAATGAAGAGCAGGCTCCTCTGATGACAATAGAGGGATATCAGATGTTTCATATTAACAGATCTCAAAAAAAGGATGGTGGTGTTGCACTGTATATTGATGACCTGTATGTGTAAGCTTATAAATGGAATGTCCTTTGCACTACCAGGGATTTTAGAATGTGTTACTGTTGAGATTGACCAAGATAAAACAAGAATATCTAATTATAAGTTGTATATATAGAACGCCGGGAACTTGCATTGAGACATTCAGAGATAAATTAGTCGAGCTGTACAATAATATTACTAGTAAGAAAATGGTAGTAATTTGTGGAGATTTCAATATTGATTTACTAAATCCTTATCAACAAAATGTAATTACAGAGTTCATGAATTCTATGTACAGTATGAGTCTATATCCCACAATAACACATCCCAGTAAAATCACAGTTCACATTGCTACACTTATTGACAACCTGTTTGTTAATATTATTGATAAGAAAATAGAAAGTGGATTATTGATAAATGATATAAGTGACCATTTGCCAATCTTTGCACTTATCCATGGCCACACGGAGGCCAATACAGAAAAAATTTTAAAATCGTTCAGATACAAATCACAAAATGCAATCAGTTCTTTTAAAGAGACTTACTGAAGCAAGACTGGACAAAAGTCTATGTATCAGATGCAAATGAAGCCTATGACACATTTATGAACATTGTAACCACTCTTTATGAAAAAAATTGTCCATTAGTAAAGAAAAAGCTTAAACATAAATTTGTCGATAAGCCATGGTTAACCAAAGGATTACAAAAGGCGTGTAAAAAGAAAAAATTATTATATAAAGCTTTCCTAAAGAAAAGGACAAAAGAAGCAGAGCAGCGGTATAAAACATACAAAAATAAGTTAACATATATAATAAGATATAGTAAAAGAGACTATTACAGTAAAGAACTGGAGAAAAACAGAGACAATATTAAAAATACATGGACAATACTTAACAATATTCTTGGAAATAAAAACAGAAATACAAGCTACCCAACCAATTTTTCAAAAAATAATAAAACAACTCCGTGTGTGAATGCAGTTTCACCTGCAGATAAATTTAAAAACTTTTTTCTTAACCACTTGCACTCCGTTGTTCCGCGGGCGGGCAAGTCTCTGCATCCTAGGACGCACGAGGGCACACTCCTGCGCCCTCGTGCGCACTCGGACGCATAGTCCAGATTGTGGTGATGTAGGTGGTGTTGGCGTCCATGCGCCACTGAAAAAAAATCTGCAGCCACAGCCGCGAACAGATTAGTTCATCTGATTGACCTCTCATTCGACTAATAAGAGCCTTGAATTGGGTTTCTGAAACCATGAAGAGCCAATGAATGAAAACCTAGGAAGGAGGACCCGCCTACTGTGAATGCAGGAGCCAATTGAAGCACAGAAATTCAGGCTGGGTGAAAAGAGACTTACTGCTGCAGCAGATGAAAAGAAAGGACGCTGGACGAATCTGCTACAGACCCAGGCTCACCCCGCAGCATGGAGACCACCCACAAGTGGGACCTGCACTCATTCCAGCAGAATAGACGTTTAGGATTCTCTTCCGTCATCATAGACCGACGGAGGCCGACGACAAAGGTCGTAAATCATTCACCAAAACTGCAATATTGGAATTATGTTTTGATCGGGATCCACGAGCGGAGCAGCGTCGCGTTCGTCTGACAATGGGGAAGAGAAGTTCGCCAGGACGCTGCTGCTGTGAAGAGGTAAGGTGTTATAAGCTAAATTATTATTTCTCCCTGAAAACTGTAATCCAAAAATGACTTTTGACCGATCGGTAAATTACAACTGTACTGCGCACGAAGTATGAAGTGCGTGCGCCGCGATAAACGGTTCATTTGCCGTGTTCGGACCGTGAAGGCCCCCCCCCCCCCCCGCTGCAGAAGAGGAGCGGGGGGGGCGTTCACGGTCCGAACGCCCCCCGGTCCACGGGGGGAAGCATATGAGTCTATTCCTTCATGTAGCGATGGCCGTCTTCTGTAGCGAGGGGGGGGACAACCCCCCCCCCCCCACACACACACACACAGTAGCGAGGGGGGGGGGGAGCCGCTGTGAAAACATGCAAGGAGTGTAATCCGTCATGTAGCGAGGGCCGAACTCCGTCTTTTGTAGCGGGGGGGACAACCCCCCCCCCCCACACACAGACACAGCCCTGAATGTGACCTTTCATTAGAGCCCAAAATGAAGCTTCTACATTGAATTATTCAAAAGTTACAGACGTTTTTCCAAACTGTGCCCTTTGGCACAATTTGGCACAGTTCCAAAACGCCTGGGAACAACCTGAGAACAAAGCTATGTAAAATATTCATTTTTTGTGGTAATGTTACCAAATTTGGATCTCAGCTTGATAACACTTGGTTCTACATTTCTGTTGCATTTTCCAGCCGGATTCGACAGCTGTGTGTTATTTGCAAGCATTTGTATCCAAAAAAACACCGTGTCCAAATTTATTTTCTTCAAGTTCAGTATGTTTAGATGACTGTAACTCAATGGCCGGAGCACGTAGAGAGATTATGTTTTTTTTGCCAAAAAATTCAAAGTGTTTTCTTTTAAATGAGACCAACCCCATGAAGATGCTGGAAAGGGTTGAATAACAGCTTTCGATTTACTTTGGGCACGTTTTTTTTTGGCATTTTTAGGAAAATTGACCGGAGTGCAAGGGGTTAACATTGGTCCTAATTTGGCTCAAGAAATACCCATTACAGCACCTGCAGGTGATACAATAAGCAAAAACACTGCTATAAAAGACTCCATTTTCATAAAGAACACAGACGAGAGAGAGGTCATTGAAATTGTTAAATCCTTTAAAAGTAAAACATCTACGGACTGTGATGGTATTGGCATGCTCTTAGTCAAAACTATTATTGAATGCTTAGTGAAACCACTGACGTATATCTGTAACCTGTCTCTCCAAACAGGTATATTTCCCAATGCAATGAAAATAGCTAAAGTAATTCCGATATACAAGACGGGGGACAGAGGGGAATTCTCAAACTATAGACCAATTTCACTATTGCCGCAATTTTCCAAGATACTTGAAAAAATATTCTATGAGAGAACTGACAACTTCATACTGAAGAATAATTTATTGTGTGAGCAGCAATATGGGTTCAGACACAAGAGGACAACTGCATTTGCTCTAATGGAATTTATAGAAAAAGTATCAACTGCCATTGAAAATAAAGAGTATTCAGTTGGGGTATTCCTGGATCTTAAAAAAGCATTTGATACAGTGGATCATAATTCATTATTAAAGAAACTACAGAATTGTGGTATTAGGGGGGTAGCACTGTCCTGGTTATGTAGTTACTT
The DNA here is from genome assembly GCA_020510985.1 of Pholidichthys leucotaenia. Classification (NCBI taxonomy): domain Eukaryota; kingdom Metazoa; phylum Chordata; class Actinopteri; order Cichliformes; family Pholidichthyidae; genus Pholidichthys; species Pholidichthys leucotaenia. The sequence goes on along the minus strand of CM035836.1, from coordinate 183,357,380 downwards.
AAAGAATAGATATCAGTATGTATGTGTTGAAAACAAAAACTCACAGTTACTGAAGGTTACTTGTGGAGTCCCACAGGGTTCAGTCTTGGGGCCATTGTTATTCAATATGTATATAAATGATATATGTAAAGTTTCAGAAAAAATAGATTTAATATTGTTTGCTGATGACACTAATTTATTATGCAGTGGAAGCAATTTGGAACAACTTTTGGATACACTTGGAAAGGAATTAGGAAAGCTTAAACTGTGGTTTGATTCAAACAAATTAACGCTTAATTTAAGTAAGACAAAATTTATAGTTTTTAACAACCATCACAGTAACTTAGTATCTAAACTCAGTGTAAATGGTGTAGAGATTGAAAGGGTATCCGAAACTAAATTTCTTGGAGTAATAATTGATAATAAACTGTGTTGGAAGTCACATATTAATTATATTAAAGGTAAAATATCTAAATCAATTGCAATACTACACAGAGTGAAATATTTGCTGAATCAACCCACATTATATACTTTGTATCATTCATTAATACTCCCATACATGACATATTGTACTGAAGTATGGGGAAATACATATAAAACAAACATATATCCAGTCTTTATGCTTCAGAAGAGAGCTATTAGAATAATAAACAAAGCTGCTTATAGGGAACCAACAAACCCACTTTTTCTTAAATTAAAAGCTCTCAAGTTGAAAGATCTGGTTGACTTTAAAACTGCAGTAATAATGTTTAAAGTGAAGAATCCATCACTGCCCGCAAATATCCAAAAGTTGTTCCAAATAAGGGAGAAACAATATCATTTCAGAGGAACATGTATATTTCAAAAACCTTCAATGAGAACTACCACCAAGCAACACTGTGTTTCAGTGCAAGGAGTCAGATTATGGAACGCTTTTGGACCTGAATTAAAATCATGTTCAATGCTTGGACAATTAAAACAAAAACTAAAGGAAGAAATACTCCAAACATATATACAAGATGACATGTAAAATCACATAAGGATTGTCATATCCAGTCTGTGTTGTGTTGTAACTTAGTTTTTTTTGGTCACATTTTGTCTTGGCTTTGTTCTGAATTGCAATCGCTCTTGTTTTGTTTTTCTTTTGAATTCTTGGATTGAATATGGGTGGGCAATATAAGCTGCAGCTTCAGCCATCACCCATTTCGGATAACTTCTGTTGAACTGTATAATCAGAGGAGTTATTGTCTAATTTGACCTTGTTGGAATTTCTTTCCCCCTTTGTTATATTATTCTGTTTCTTTTTTTTAATCTTTACTTTTAATCTATCCGAAATAAAGATTCATTCATTCATTCATTCAGGAAGATGGTTCTGTTAATCACTAGGGTTGGTTGGGTGAAAGTCTATGCGAGTCACTTGTGGATTGTATGATCAGTGAGAAGTTGCTTGCTTGTTGTGTTTTCAATTTTGAATTTCTATTATTTTAATAAGTAATAAGATTTTGAAATGCATGTTGAGATTTGTTCATTAGCATCCGTGCTGATTACGTTTCCATTTGATGTTGTGGCAATATGTACGTTTGTATGTATGTGTGTATGGCTATGTGTGTATGTACAGACGTGGACAAAATTGTTGGTACCCCTCTGTTAATGAAAGAAAAACCCACAATGGTCACAGAAATAACTTGAATCTGAGAAAAGTGGTAATAAATAAAAAGTCTATGAAAATTAACCAATGAAAATCAGACAATGCTTTTGAATTGTTGTTCAACAGAATTATTTTAAAAAACAAGCTCATGAAACAGGCCTGGACAAAAATGATGGTACCCTTAACTTAATATTTTGTTGCACAACCTTTTGAGGCAATCACTGCAATCAAACGATTTCTGTAACTGTCAGTGAGACTTCTGCACCTCTCAGACCTCTCCTCATGAGCAAACTGCTCCAGTTGTCTCAGGTTTGAAGGGTGCCTTCTCCAGACGGCATGTTTCAGCTCCTTCCACAGATGTTCAATAGGATTTAGATCAGGGTTCATAGAAGGCCACTTTAGAGTAGTCCAATGTTTCACTCTTAGCCATTCTTGGGTGTTTTTAGCTGTGTGTTTTGGGTCATTATCCTGTTGCAAGACCCATGATCTGGGACTGAGACCAAGCTGTCTGACACTGGGCAGCACGTTTCTCTCTAGAACACCTTGATAGTCCCGAGATTTCACTGTACCCTGCACAGATTCAAGACACCCTGTGCCAGATGCAGCAAAGCCGCCCCACAACATAACAGAACCTCCTCCATGTTTCACAGTAGGGACAGTGTTCTTTTCTTAGTATGCTTCATTTTTGCGTCTGTGAGCATAGACCTGATGTGCCTTGCCAAAAAGTTCCAGTTTTGTCTCGTCTGTCCATAGGACATTCTCCCAGAAGCTTTGTGGCTTGTCAACATGCAGTTTGGCAAATTCCAGTCTGGCTTTTTTATGATTTGTTTTCAACAGTGGTGTCCTCCTTGGTCGTCTCCCATGAAGTCCACTTTGGCTCAAACAACGACGGATGGTGCGATCTGACACTGATGTACAGTGGGGCAAAAAAGTATTTAGTCAGCCACCAATTGTGCAAGTTCTCCCACTTAAAAGATGAGAGAGGTCTCCAATTTCCATCATAGGTATGCCTCAACTATGAAAGACAAAATGAGAAAAAAAAAATCCAGAAAATCACATTGAAGGATTTTTAATGAATTAATTGGTAAATTCCTCGGTAAAATAAGTATTTGGCCAATAACAAAAGTTCATCTCAATACTTTGTTATATACCCTTTGTTGGCAATGACAGAGGTCAAACGTTTTCTGTAAGTCTTCACAAGGTTTTCACACACTGTTGCTGGTATTTTGGCCCATTTCTCCATGCAGATCTCCTCTACAGCAGTGATGTTTTGGGGCTGTCGCTGGGCAACACGGACTTTCAACTCCCTCCAAAGATTTTCTATGGGGTTGAGATCTGGAGACTGGCTAGGCCACTCCAGGACCTTGAAATGCTTCTTACGAAGCCACTCCTTCGTTGCCCGGGCGGTGTGTTTGGGATCATTGTCATGCTGAAAGACCAAGCCACGTTTCATCTTCAATGCCCTTGCTGATGGAAAGAGGTTTTCACTCAAAATCTCACGATACATGGCCCCATTCATTCTTTCCTTTACACAGATCAGTGGTCCTGGTCCCTTTGCAGAAAAACAGCCCCAAAGTATGATGTTTTCACCCCCATGCTTCACAGTAGGTATGGTGTTCTTTCTCCTCCAAACACGACAAGTTGAGTTTTTACCACAAAGTTCTATTTTGGTTTCATCTGACCATATGACATTCTCCCAATCCTCTTCTGGATCATTCAAATGCTGTCTAGCAAACTTCAGACAGGCCTGGACGTGTACTGGCTTAAGCAGGGGGACACATCTGGCACTGCAGGATTTGAGTCCCTGGCGGCGTAGTGTGTTACTGGTGTAGCCTTTGTCACTTTGGTCCCAGCTCTCTGCAGGCCATTCACTAGGTCCCCCCGTGTGGTTCTGGGATTTTTGTTCACCGTTCTCGTGATCATTTTGACCTTACGGGGTGAGATCTTGTGTGGAGCCCCAGATCAAGGGAGATTATCAGTGGTCTTGTATGTCTTCCATTTTCTAATAATTGCTCCCACAGTTGATTTCTTCACACCAAGCTGCTTACCTATTGCAGATTCAGTCTTCCCAGCCTGGTGCAGGTCTACAATTTTGTTTCCGGTGTCCTTTGACAGCTCTTTGGTCTTGGCCATAGTGGAGTTTGGAGTCTGACTGTTTGAGGTTGTGGACAGGTGTCTTTTATACTGATAATGATTTCAAACAGGTGCCATTATTACAGGTAACGAGTGGAGGACAGAGGAGCCTCTTAAAGAAGAAGTTACAGGTCTGTGAGAGCCAGAAATCTTGCTTGTTTGTAGGTGACCAAATACTTATTTTACCAAGGAATTTACCAATTAATTCATTAAAAATTGTTCAATGTGATTTTCTGGATTTTTTTTTTCTCATTTTGTCTCTCATAGTTGAGGTATACCTATGATGAAAATTGGAGACCTCTCTCATCTTTTAAGTGGGAGAACTTGCACAATTGGTGGCTGACTAAATACTTTTTTGCCCCACTGTACCTTGACCATGGAGTTCACCATGAATGTGTTTAGAGGTTGTTCTGGGCCCTTTTGTTACCATTCGTATTATCCGTCTCCTCCTGTGGCCACATCCAGAGAGGTTAGCTACAGTCCCGTGGATCTTAAATTTCTGAACAATATGTGCAACTGTAGTCACAGGAACATCAAGCTGCTTGGAGATGGTCTTATAGCCTTTACCTTTAACATGCTTGTCTATAATTTTCTTTCTAATCTCCTGAGACAACTCTCTCCTTTGTTTCCTCTGGTCCCATGTTTAGTGTGGTAAACACCATGTCACCAAACAGCACAGTGACTACTTGTCACCCTTTAAATAGGCTGACTGACTGATTACAGGTTTGTAGACACCTGTGATGTTAATTAGAAGACACATCTTGGTTGAACATGTCCCTATGGTCACATTATTTTCAATCTTTTCTAGGGGTACCATCATTTTTGTCCAGGCCCATTTCATGAGTTTGTTTTTTTTAAAATAATTCTGTTGAACCACAATTCAAAAGCATTGTCTGATTTTCATTGGTTAATTTTCATAGAATTTTTATTTATTACCACTTTTGTCAGATTCAAGTTATTTCTGTGACCATTGTGGGTTTTTCTTTCATTAACAGAGGGGTACCAACAATTTTGTCCACGTCTGCATGAATGTGTATACAGTCGTGAAAAAATTTGGACACCCCTTTAAATATTCAGTTCTTTATTAAGAAATGTTCACATATCTATGTCTCACCTTGTTTTTGTTTTTATTTGCATTTTTTAAATTTATTTTAGCCATTGTAAGTGGGAATGAGTGTGGGAGTGTCCTGAAAATGATAGGGGTGTCCTAATTTATTCCTCACTATTTGTTTAGAATCACATTTTACAGAAAATTTGAAAAAAGTCTTCAATTCATTTTAACAGTTTAGTTGTATTACATGAATCTCCCAGTATTTTTAACAGTGATATTAAATATCCATATGTCCAAATATGTTAAAAAACACACAGGGTGTCCAAATTTTTTCACATGACTGTATGTGCAAGTCGGTATTTAGGTACATTAATTAGGTAATGATGGGACAGGACAAGATACAGTGGTGTGAAAAAGTGTTTAACCCCTTCCTGATTTCTTATTTTTTTTTTGTATGTTTGTCACACTTAAATATTTCAGATCATCAAACAAATTTAAATATTAGAGGAAGATAACACATGTAAACACAAAATGCAGTTTTTAAATGAAGGTGTTTATTATTAAGGGGGAAAAAATCCAAACCTACATGGCCCTGTGTGAAAAAATGATTGCCCCCGAAACCTAATAACTGGTTGGGCCACCCTTAGCAGCAACAACTACAATCAAGCGTTTGCGATAACTGGCAATCAGTCTTCTACAGCGCTGTAGAGGAATTTTTCCCACTCATCTTTGCAGAATTGTTGCAATTCAGCCACATTGGAGGGTTTTCGAGCATGAACTGCCTTTTTAAGGTCATGCCGTAGCATCTCAATCGGATTCAGGTTAGGACTTTGACTAGGCCACTCCAAAGTCTTCATTTTGTTTTTCTTAAGCCATTCAGAGGTGAACTTGCTGGTGTGTTTTTGATCAGTGTCCAGCTGCAGAACCCAAAGTGCGCTTCAGCTTGAGGCCATGAACAGATGGCCGGACATTCTCCTTCAGGATTTTTTGGTAGACAGCAGAATTCATGGTTCCATTTACCACCACAAGTCTTCCAGGTCCTGAAGCAGCAAAGCAGCCCCAGACCATCACGCTAACACCACCATATTTTACTGTTGGTATGATGTATGATGTTCCTTTTCTGAAATGCTGTGTTACTTTTATGCCTGATGTAATGGGAGACACACCTTCCAAAAAGTTCAACTTTTGTCTCATCAGTCCACAGAGTATTTTTCCATAAGTCTTGGGGAACATCAAGATGTTTTTTGGCAAAACTGAGACAAACCTTTATATTCTTTTTGCTCAGCAGTGGTTTTCATCTTGGAACTCTGCCATGCAGGCCATTTTTGCCCAGTCTCTTTCTTATAGTGAAATCATGAACACTGACCTTAACTGAGGCAAGGGAGGCCTGCAGTTCATTGGATGTCATTGTGGGGTCTTTTGTGACCTCTTGGATGAATCGTTGCTGCGCTCTTGGGGTAATTTTGGTCGGTCGGCCACTCCTGGGAAGGTTCACCACTGTTCTATGTTTTCACCATTTGTGGATATTTGCTCTCAATGTGGTTTACTGAAGTCCCAAAGCTTTAGAAATGGCTTTATAACCTTTTCTAGACTGATAGATCTCAGTCACTTTGTTTCTCATTTGTTCCTGAATTTCTTTGGATTGCAGCAAGATGTCTAGCTTTTGAGGATCATTTGGTCTACTTTACTTTGTCAGGCAGGTCCTATTAAAGTGATTTCTTGATTGAAAACAGGTGTGGCAGTAATCAGGCCTGGGTGTGGCTAGATAAATTGAAGTCAGCTTTCCAAAGATGTGATAAACACCAGTTAATTTTTGTTTTAATGAGGGGGGGGGGGTCACTTTTTCAAACAGGGCCATGTAGGTTTGAATTTCTTTTCCCCTTAAAAAGAAACACCTTCATTTAAAAACTGCATTTGATGTTTACTTTTGTTATCTTTGTCAAATATTTAAATTAGTTTGATGATCTGAAGTAAGTGTGAAAAAAATTACTAAAAAGTGAGAAATCAGGAAGGGGGCAAACACTTTTTCCACACCACTGTACCCTCACTCTCATGCAGTCACACACACTCACTCGCACTCAATCCTATTATTACAAAGCTACAGGTGTTGTCAAAATGACAGTTACATACCCAACATGGTGCCGCCATTTGCCGTGAAAATGTTAGCCGTGGTGCTTCTAGCCAGTTATATATATGCGTTGGACATGTTTGCCGCCGGCGCACCCTCTTCATCTTGTTAGCCACTCATTCTCCGCTGCCACCCTGGTTCATGGGGAGCTCTGTGCTGGCTTGGAGCAGGCAGGGGGAATCTTTCTTGCGCATCATCTCAGCTGGCCATTCTTGTTTTGGCTCTCCGGCTGTCTCAGAGAAACTAGACATTCCAGTCCAGTGTGTTCTGCTCTTTTTCTGTTGTTATGGTTAGAAAAACAGCGATGAATGACCACATACACCCCCGCTTTCCTTGCGACACCACTACATTTCATAGAATAATCTCCCATTGAAAATGAATGCCAAGTTATCAATTAACTGACAAATTGAATTGAGTCGACTAATTTCTTATCAACAGTTAATCAAAAGTCAATTAATTGTTAACATCTCTGCCCAGGACTGAACCATTTTATCGTATTTCAGTTAATTTTTTTTTAGTAATGCATATTTCACCAACCATCTTATTATTATTTTCAACATTGGCGTCAGTAGCCACCCACAATTTCACAGTCAGTGAAGTTCTATTAATTAACTAATCATCTACGTGCCCTTTTCTAGTAAAAATGCTCAAAATATGGTTGTTTCAGGTTCTCAGACATAAAAATGTGTCCCTTTTCTTGTATTTGTGTTATAAATTGAATAACCTTTTATTTTGTACTATATTTTGAGAAACCAAGACATTTGATGAGGCCACTTTGAGCTCTTGGATATTGTGATGTACATTTCTGACTGTTTTTTTTATTTATATACTTTATTGACCAAATTTTTAGTCCAGTAATCAGTAACAAAAATAGTCATAATTACATCCATAGTACTAAATCAGCTAAATATTTTCAGGATGGCCACCAGGACAATGACAGAACAATATGGCTAGTAAGGACAAAAAATACTGACTAAGTAGTTCATGTGAAAAAGTGGTAGATCACATGGAATAAGGAACTAGCTGGTATTGGACATTTGGCTTTTTTTGGCTTTTGTACAGTATATCATTTTCCCAGACAAGTAAATTGTAGCCCAAAGTGAGTGTTCTCAATTGAGAAAAACAGCAAAAGAATACACATTTGATTTTCTGTCGGTAGAAAGAAGAATTTCTATTTTATGAATTCATTCAGTTGATTTTCTTGTCGCTTTCTACTGATTGTACTGCAGTTTCTTAAGTATGGCTCTGGGTTTTTTTTTTTTTCTGGGTTAGAAAAAATGCAATCCAGCATCACAAAATGCAGGCTATTATAAATTCTATTAGTCTGCATTTACTGGCGGCTATACAATAAACTCCCTCAGCAGAAACCTGTCACACACACAATCACTTCTACATCAGCATTCCTTGCCAGTACAATAATTCCCTTATGCTAACTGGCCCCTTTGCACACCTGTTTAGCTACTAGCTTATCTGAGCTGGTGTACTGTGACCTTAGCTGACCTCGATATGAGCAATGAATATCCATTATCAGATTCCCATCATGTTTTCTAATGGCGCCTTTTTGCTGCACACAGGTTTTAAACAGCTCCAGCTGATTTCAATTATGCTGAAATAGATACCATTTTCCTTTACTGAGATTTGGTTAACACGTCTAAATGAGGCTCTCATTTTTTCTCCTCAAATGCAGATGTGTAAATAACTTCTTCAATAAACTCGAGGGCACTCAGAGAGCACATACCTCTGCCAAGGCTCCTTCCCTCCCTGCCTTTGTTTTCCCCTCTGTCCCTTTGTCTGTCCATATCGCCATCCATCTGTACATTATGAGATAGGGCCATGGTGGAGGTATGCACTCAGGGATCACCTCCAGTATCTAGTGAGTTCATCTTTGGGCCAAGGGCCACCTCTGGTGAAAATTTCATCCAAATCCATCTAGGAGTTTTTGCATGATCCTGCTAACAGACAGAGAAATGGTAGCCAAAACAATATGACTACATTATAATAACAAGCCTGACATAAGTGTATTGACCATACATTGGGGCTGGGGAATGCCATCTTAAATCAGCATCATGGTGTATTAAATCTGACAGGTCGGTTTTTGATATTTTTTTTTCCTCCTCTCTTCTCCCTTACAGTTTACTGACAAGCTTCATAATTATTAAGCAGTATTACACAACAGTGCAGTATAATATCACTGCAGAGCGTAGTAAATGAGCATAATAGAACAGACAATAGAACATTGTCCAGTGCTGAAGTTTACTGTGTTTACATACCGTGTGGGTCATGTGGCTTGCATCCTTGTCTGCCGGTGTTCTGTCGATTTGTGCTGCCCTACTGAAAAATGCTACCAGTAGCACTAGGGCTGGGAACGATCCCTAATTTCCAGAATCGATTCGATTCCGATTCTTGAGATTCTGAATCGATTCGATTCGATTCCGATTCGATCCCGATTCGATCTGGGGAATTACCATTTTAATAGCCATTTTACTTCCCATGAAACAAAAATCTTCGAGACCTAATGCTGCAAATTGTACCAAGAATCTTCTAACTTTGTTAATACATAAATTATCACATATAGAACTGACCCAAAATCAGTTACAATAATGCACTTTTTATTATTTAACTTATCATTTCATAAAGTGCTCACAGGTGCTTTCTTTAGTGCAAAGGGTGTGTCGTGTCAAGTTCACCACCCACAGTAAGTAAACAAATTCAATGCATGAACCATGCAGACATAATCTCACTGTATTTCAGTCCCTCCAGGATTTTGTCAGCTGTTTTTGTGATTGTTGTGGCCCAAAAAGCCTGGATTTGTGGGAGCTTTTCCAAAAAGTTATGGCACTTTTAGAGTTTTTTTGCACTCAAAGTTGTGTGAGGAAGTACAAATTTTAAAGCAGCTGCTTTTTCCATAGTTTACAGTGATGCTATTCTATGTAACACCACAAGAAAAGTACAGGATTGCCAAAAATTTCTTGTTAAACAGTGATTTATTTAGAATTAAATGCTCAGTAAAATTGTAAAAAAAAAAAAAGACCAATATTGTGTTCTTGCTGAGAACTTTAAAAAAGAAAGAAAAGAATTTGTCATTACAACTAAATTGCATTGAATGCATGTTAGTGTGGAAAAAGTGATGGCAGCACCTCCTTGAATCTTGAATTTGAAGGTCTTCTTCTGTGCTGAAATCCACATGAAGCAGGGATGCTCCTCCACTGACGACCTCTGACCTTCAGAAGGTCTCCGTGAGGATGAAGCTTCCAGTCTTCACACATCTGAAGGCAGATAAAAAGAATAGATTTCACAGTAAAATTAACATTCATATTTTTAGATCTCCACACCACAGTAGGGTTTAATAATTTAGGGGTTTTTTTTATATTTTAACTACAAATTAACTTTCAATGTTGGAAAAGGGTTTCAGTTCATTTCCTGAGAAGGTTTGTTCATTTCAATTTAGTTCTACTGAGTAAAAATAGCTTGTTGTACTGCAGCCTTTATTAATTTTATTGTGATTTATTCTCTTCACATCGCTTAAGTGGCAGAAGTCCATAATCTCATAAAATATACCTTAATTCTGCATTTATTCACAGCGCTTAACCAACAGTTCTCTCTGTGTCCATAGTTTGTAAAAGAAACCATCATCATGCCAGATAAATTATTAATTGACGACACAAACGTTAAAAGAAACAAATATTATACTTACAGTCTCAGCAGCTCCAAGTCTCTGCTTCACGGGTTTCAGTCTCTGCGCATTTTCCTTTTATCAGTCGTCAACTTGATGTTCCAACACAGCGCTGCACGGAGTAAAAGTCCGTTTATCCCCGCTTTATGAAAAATATTCAGAAGCTGTTGAGGACAGTCTATACGTTGACTTTTGCTGCTAAATTAAGAGACGCACGTTATTAACTCCGCGTCATGTAAACACAAAAGACGTGTGCACGCGCCGCAGGGAACACAGAAGTTTTATTTATGAAAAATATTCAGAAGCTGTTGAGGACAGTCTTTACGGTGACTTTTGTTGCTAAATTAAGAGACGCACGTTATTATCTCCGCTCGTGTAAACACGAAAGAGCACGCGCGGCAGGAAACTCTTGCCGGATGAGAACCGTTTTAACACCACAGAAGAAGAACTAGCATATCCGTTAGCTTGCTAGCTCCGTTAGTGCGTCGGTTGTTTATGCTTCTCGGCCGTTGTTCCTGGCTCACTGACCCGGTTTCGACCTGATTATACTCAGCAGACGTTCACAAACGTAAAAATATTATATTAAAACATATTAATATTAAAAGATCGATCCGCGGATTTTGTGGATCGATATCGGCTCAGTCAAACATGTATCGATCCATATCGATATATTGATCTTTTGAACCCACCCCTAAGTAGCACCGATCGTCAGCAGAGTCTATCAATTTATGCTGCTTTGTCAAAAACTGCTACTGTGGCTTATTGGTACAATTTGTGTATATTCTGCAGATCATATAACTGTTTAATGTGTTTAATTGGTCTATAATATTCAGTTTAGTTATTTTACTTTCCTTAATTTCTTCGCTCCTTCTGATTGCCGAATTTATCATAAACTTGAAAAATTCCCACTTTTGTATGTGAAGCACTATTTTCACTAATTACAAACAATATCATTTATTTATTGTTTGTAATTACCCACTACCCACTTATTGTAAACTGCTTTTCTGTTGATTAGTTTCCATCAAAACTATGGGGATTAATTTGTGATCAGAAAGTGGAGAATATTATGCGAAGACCAGTTGAAGACTGGAACCAAGGAGCTTAAAAAGGAGGAGCAAATGAAGATCACCTTTTACCTTGTGGGAGTAGGTCAGTAGTGCTCTGCTCTATGTAGCTGTGGTGTAAAACTGTCTTATCAAAAGTATAAGTGAGAAATTTCTCCAAACTTTTTCCTGAAACTAACTGTACACAAGAGGGCAATATGAGCCACAAATCAATCAGAAATTGTAAGGAATAGTTGGCGTTGCTCCATGTACATTCTGGACATTTTAATATACCAGTATTCCCCAACAGATAATGCTCCCAGTTAAAAATACTCCCAGTTATAAAAAATACTTTGTCCAGTCGTTCATGAGCTTGAGGCTCCTTTGTTTCAAAAAATGCACATAAATGCAGAGGTACATGGCCCTATGGTGTGGCCACGCACGTAACTCTGCTATAACTCCGTGGATACGTCTTAAAGGGGCAGTACATGAAAAGCACAATATAGATATATAAAATAATTTTTAAAAATTCCTGGATCCAGATCGTGATCCGGATCACCACCAAAATCTAATCATCTGTTCCCCGTACCATTACACACCTTTCGTGAAAATTTTATCAAAATCCGCTCAGAACTTTGGGAGTAATGTTGCTAACAGACAAACCAACCAACCAACGTCGGCACAAACATTACCTCTTCCCTTGGTGGAGGTTAATAATCAAAGAAACATGTTAGTGGCCTTGAAGGGTTTTATTCTCCAGGTTCTCCTAATCTTGGCAGCTGAAAGCATCTGTGATTGATGACGGTGTCTAATAGTTGATATAAATGTAAATGTGTAACTTTAAGCGTAAATGGTGACGTCTTGGCGGTTGGCTGAAATCCTCAACAGCTGTCTTAACAAATGACTGTGCATGGAGTAGGGCTGCAACTAACAATTATTTTGGTAGTCGACTAATCTGACTATTTTTTTGATTAGTCGGCTAATCATGATTATTTCTCTCATGTCCACCATCTCTACTTCCTATTGAGGCTCTAGTGCACATTTTACGTCATGCGCTATTTAAGCCTGAACACCTGTGAAAATCACCTTGTTGTCAGTCCCTGCTTTAATATAACATTTTATAAGCAGTTTCCAGAGCTAAATAAAAAAAAAAACAAGAAAGCTGAATTAATTATCACAAGTTTAAGGTTATATATCAGTTTATCACAGACAGCATAATGCCTACTGTCAATAAAACAATTGATTAAATATCTTACAACTGAATTACTGATCTGCTCCGACCCACAAACTAACATTAGGTGGAAGTTTTCTATAAGTGCATTTTTTTAACTAATTCAGAAAGGTAAACCTTTATATTCAGTATTCACTGAATATAAAGGTGATATTTCAAGCCGTATTTCAAGCCGTTTGATTTAATTTTGATGATTATGGTTGTAGGTTTTTATTTATTAAATTACAAATTGGGATACTCTAATTAACCCAGATGCACTAATATTCAGAATGAGGGCTAATAGCAACGAAGCTGAAAAAGAGAGCGACTCCTGTAATTCAGTCATTTACTGCATTTAACAACACGTTATCCATGACAGCTCAACCCTCAGCAACCACAGAGCTTATTGCCAAACAGGTAAGCTAACATAAACAGCACATACTAACAGTATTGTCATTTTTCTAAAGCTTGAAACAGTTGACCATTGGAAAGAAGTGGCGCTAACTTTCTTTACTCGCTAAAAGTTACCAAGCAGAAGCAGCTGTTAATGTTGCGGCTCCTGGGTGCCGTCATTTCGGATGCTCATGCATCACTGTAGTGCTGCCATGATAGGAAACGTCTGTCTTGCAAAGTCTGCATTTTACTTGTTTCGTTTTTTTTTTGTTTTCTGTAAAATGTTCCCATACTACAGAAAGTTTGGGTCTGCTTTTTTTTTTTTTTTTTTTTTTAACCCCGCTTCTATGTGTTTATCCTTTCCCTACGCCATGCTGTGCTCCTCTTCTTCTTCACTGGAAATTGTTCATGCATGCCGGACAACAGAGGTGCTACTGCCCTCAACAATTGCGGTCGTGCATTGCAGTTACAACTGAACATTTCCGCGGCATGCATATAAGCTTTATAATTTAACGATTTGTCAACAATAAATATCTTTGCCGACAAATTTCTATTGTTGACATTATCAACAACGTCGACTAATCGCTTCAACCCGAGCATGGAGCACAATTTTGGCATTCTGATTTATATCAGTGCTTGGTTTAATAATTTCAGAGGGTTTTTTTCTTATAACTTTCCATTTATGTGCTGCATATGTAGCTCATCTATATTTTTTTTATATATTTTTTGTGCTGCTTGAGTAATTTAGAAGATAAAAAAAAGTTGCATTCGCAGGTAGATTGATGTAGAAGATACTGTACATACCTTTAATTTCGATTGCAACTCAGTATGTTTGTTTTAGTTCTTCACTGATGGAGTGCCTCCACAGGAGGGTCCAAGATACCTAGAAATCTTAAAAAAACCCACTACAAGCTCTTTTCTTTGGTAGAGAAAACAGCACTCAATCAACTTAGAACTCTTGCTGGGGTAGCAAACTATTTAATCAACCGTGCCTGTCATTGAATGCTGTTAAGCTTAAATGCACTGACTGCTGATAGTAGTGGGATGTCATTACAGCCTCCAGGGGCCTCTGTGTCCCAACAGCAGGGCTAATTTATGCTGTCTTGTTTTTCTTCTTCTGAATTTACCATACAGAGGAATTGTCCGATTGTAAATTGAGTCATAAGGAGCTGGATTTTAGCTTGAATGCTTGTTATCAGAGCTCTCTGAGTGTGTGATATGATGTTTAATACATCTGCTAACCTCAAACTGACGCTCATTAACTTTTGTTTTGCCCGCTTTTTGTACGGTGATTAGAACCATTTGTCACATATGTCATTTTGATGATATTTTTGCAAAACTGCATGTGTCCAAGACAGAGCTCTCTCTCATTTATTTAAAGGGTCTATCAGAAGCAGTAACAAAATATACAAAAATATTCCGGATTTCAGGATAATTTATCAAAAATAATGCAGTGCTTAAAAAACTGAATTGGAATGTTTTATTTTTGAAGAAAATATTGACTTGTCTCTGTTTTCTGACCATATAAAACATTGCCTCACTTTGTGTCCAGTGACCTTCTGTACCTTGATTAAGGTCACATGTTCATAAAAAAAGGCAGTAGATAAAATAATTTGGGGCCCCAATTTTCCAATTAGAAAGACCAGGGAAAGAGTATAAAAGAGGCCAAAGAGATGAGCATGAGCTATGATTGATGACAGGGAGTTGAGCAAAGCTGCATGTACATCTGTGCAGTAGAAGGAAGATTACTGAGCCAGTGCATGGGCTCATCTCTGTGCATGTGTGCCAGTGTTATGATAGCCCTTGTCGCTAAAGGCTCAGGCGTCATTAGCAAACACCTCCTGGAGTGTAACCACAGGGAGGGCTCACATGCAGGAAGCAGGTATTCCACTTTGTCCCGGCTGACCTCGAAATAGCATGGAGCTGCACTAAACCCAGCTATTGACTCGCAGAGATATGCCCTCGTCAACAGCCACATTTAGAGAGCACAGCTGGAAGTTTGTGTCGTCTGCGGTGTTTGTGTGTGTTGCCTGAACCGACAGGGGTTCCACACTGCACAATGTGCACACCCATTTAAGTCACACCTGTCAGTTTCAATTGATTCTCTTTGAACCGCTTTTTCAAAAGCTGACACATACAAAGTAGGAAAGAATAAAACTGCCATATATGCACCGTGTTGCTTTTTCAGTGGTGCCAAAATACATTTTTGTCTTTGACAAAAATGAAGCAAGAGGAATATTGAAAAGTTCCAGTTCCTCCAATCTTCTAACTTCATTTTCCTTCTCTCTTGTTTCACCAGAAACTTCCTCCTCTATAATGGTGTACATGGATACCACAACAACAACAAGAACCACCACCCGACCCACCACGGCTTCTGTGAAAACCACAGCCAGGGCTACCACGACCAAAGTGCCGGCCACAACACCCGCACTGTGGCCACGAATCACATCAACATTCCAGGCTCCGGTTCATACAGTCATAGAAGGTTTAGAGCAAGAAGACCTTAGCCGGGTGCAGTCTACTGCTAACCTTCCCAACAGCAGAGAGGAGTACTGCAGTCCCCTGGTGATGATGGACATCTCCTGGCCCAAGACTAGACAGGGCATGGTAGCCAAGATGCCCTGTCCACCTGGAACCACTGGTATAGCAGACTAGCAGACACATATTTAACAAAAAGGCTGGGGTGGAGATGGGTTGCAAAGTGCCTTGCAGATTCACAGCAGCAGTAAGCACACTAAAATGTGTTGGCTTAAATGTTTTCGTTGACATGTAGTTTTCTAAAAGTAATATGGAGATGACCAGGGTAATGCTTATACTGTAGGAAAACCCTTTGATGAAGTCTTTTGACTAAAAATGATTGAACCTGTTGTATTACCTGTTCTTTGCCAAACTTTCTGAAACTCTACTGGAAGCAACTGAAATGGGTGTGTTGGATTAGAAGAAGAAGAAGCCAGCTCTATTATCATTCAGTCCATACAGCCAATCATGTACGGTAGAATGAAATTACGTTTCTCCTATCTACAATGTTAATCACATGTAGAATCAGAGGGGTCGCTGCCGTGCAAGGTGCCACCACAAATAATAGAAAACAAAAGCTTGGATGCATATTTTGAAAAAAGTTAGATTTAAGGGGTTAATTCATGTCAATTTGTCTTCTTAGAATTACAAGTATACACGTTTCATCTGTGATTACATTTTTAGTACATACATTTTAAAGTCTGTATCAGATGAGGGGTTTAGTTTTCTGCCCAAGCTGTTAACTTGTCTCAGCCTCTGTATGCATTATTATTATTATTATTATTATTTGTGTTGCTAGCATTTATCTATTTATTTGTTCAATACTCTAAAGGTTTGAGTATGTTTACGGTTAACAAACACATAGTGTCCTTCACTATAGTTCAGCACATTAATTTATAATTTGTTGTATCACCTTTAGAATTTTGGTTGGGTATCTGTAGCATTGCACAACTATAAATATTCAAGTGCACTGATAAGATGATTAATTATTTAAAGCCTCCCAAAATTGCCTGTATAAAATACACAAAACCCTAATGATTTTTGGATTCCTTCCCTCTGTGAGGATGTCCGTACTCCTCTTGCAGATGCAGACTACTGCGAGCCTCTGTGCCTTGATGTTGCCTTTGCTGTGTGTTTTGTTTATGTGTACGTTCCTCCTGCAACACTCATCCTCTTGCTTCCTGTCCTTCCTCCTCACTCTTCACTCCTGGCTCACTGAAGCAAGGCTAAAGATAGCATAGTATTGCATCTACTGTATGTATCTAGAAACCAGCATACCACAAATCAAGTACATATTTTTTAGTCTCATATGGTGGAATTAAATTAATTGGCATGCTGGGCTGTTTGCTATTAGTTTGGTCTGTTGTGTGGTTTTCATCTGGTATTAGACCTTTGCTTTCATAATCATATTGCGCCTACATGGCTGCATCAAATCCTCATGAATAAATTCAGGAGAGCAGTAAGATAATGTCAGTGTTGGCCTGCTTTTGCTATAAAAACCTTACCTCAGAAAGTCTAAATGTTGTTCTAGGGCAGCAGTTAATATTGTAATGAGACCTAATATTCTTCAGTTGAAAGTCATGATCCATTTTAATCCGCTGATGAATAATAAAGCATAAATAATGCCAAAAGCTTACTTTAAAATCCATATACTGTAACTATGCTGTTCAAGCTGTATTGTTATATATAAGATAAGATAAGCCTTTATTAGTCCCACAATGGGGAAATTCCAGGATTGCAACAGCACAGGGATAGCAACACTCAGAGCAACAATCAGAAGGCAAGAAAAAACAACATCTAGCAAACATATGTCCATATTACTATAAATGTATATATATAGACACACAGTGCAGAGCATTATGGCTGGTGGATGTGCAGCAGAAAGTCTAAGCTCTCTCTCCGCGGATGCAGCGGGCCAGCTGGAAGTCTTTGGGCATGATGGTGACCCCCTTAGCGAAGAAGAGACCACCAGGTGGGTCTCGCTGGTCTCCTGCAGAGCCATGACGGCGAAACTCAGGAAACGCAGGACGGTCTTGAAGTCCTGAGCGATCTCCCTCACCAGGCGCTGGACGGGCAGCTTACGGATGAGCAGCTCCGTGGATTTCTGGTAGCGACGGATCTCTCTCAGAGCCACGGACCTGTGACGGCGAGGCCTCTTCACTCTGCCGGTGGCCAGAGCGCCTCTCCGAGCAGCCCTGTGGCTAGCTGTCTCCTGGGGGGCTTCTTCCTTCAGTAGATTTTACGGGCGGTCTGCTTGGTTCTTGCCATCGCTCTTTATTATTCTGTCTTATATTTCTTTCACGCCGCCTAAACTCCAGCCCGGCACCCGCTTCGTTTTCGCTACAGCTCCCGGTATGTCGAGTTTCCCATTAGCACCGGGCGGCGGCCAAGTGCTAGCTAGCACTAGCTCCTCCCCGCTGTAACGTCTCCCGCTGCAAACCGTGGCTCCGTCCGCCGACCCGGGAGACCCCCGGGGCGATCCGTGATATATATACAGAGTGAAAGGTGTAGAAAGAAGAAGGAAGATAAAAAAAAAAGGCTGTTGCAACAGGCAGCCGACTCGTGTGGCGCCACCGGTCCGGCAGAGCCGGAACCGGGTCTGCCGGACTGCAGGTCTGCAGGTCTGCAGGTCTGCCTGCATATACAGGTACATCTCAAAAAATTAGAATATCATGAAAAAGTTCAATATTTTTTGTCACTCATTTCAGAAAGTGAAACCCATATATTATATAGATTCATTACACAGAGTGATATATTTCAAACAAAGAGTGATATATTTCAGACTAAAATCAGCACAGTCGTCTACCAGGAAATCTTAGAGCACTTCATGCTTCCCCCTGCTGACAAGCTTTATGGAGAAGCTGATTTCATTTTCCAGCAGGACTTGGCACCTCCCACACTGCCAAAAGTATCAAAACCTGGTTTAATGACCATGGTATCACTATGTTTGATTGGCCAGCAAACACTCCTGACCTAAACCCCATAGAGAATCTATGGAGTATTGTCAAGAGGAAGATGAGAGACACCAGACCCAGCAATGCAGACGAGCTGAAGGCTGCTATCAAAGCAACCTGGACCTTCATAACACCTCAGCAGTGCCACAGGCTGATCACCTCCATGCCACG
This sequence comes from Pholidichthys leucotaenia, assembly GCA_020510985.1. NCBI lineage: Eukaryota > Metazoa > Chordata > Actinopteri > Cichliformes > Pholidichthyidae > Pholidichthys > Pholidichthys leucotaenia. The sequence goes on along the minus strand of CM035836.1, from coordinate 183,338,501 downwards.
CCACATTGATACAGTAATTAATCCAAAAGGAGCCCTGACCAAGTATTGTGTGCACATGGACATACTTTTCAGTTGGCCAACATTTCTATTTAAAAACTATTTTTTTTAAATTAATTTTATGTAATATTCTAATTTTTTGATAAACTGAATTTGGGGTTTTCATGGGCTGTAAACCATAATCATCAAAATTAAAATAAATAAACACTTGAAATACTGTATATCACTCCCTGTGTAATGAATCTAAATAATATATGGGTTTCACTTTCTGAAATGAGTGACAAAAAATATTGAACTTTTTCATGATATTCTAATTTTTTGAGATGTACCTGTACAGTACATATATAACTACAATAACTTGTTTTTCATTGCATACAGTATGAACCTGGACCTATGCATTCACAAAAAGTTGAGGTGCTAAAGCATTTACCACTTTGTGATATTGTCATCTTTCTCACAACACCTAAAAGATGTTTTGGCAAAGAGGACACCATACAGTGAAGCATTTCAGGTATTTTGCCCCATTTTTCCTGTCAGTACATCTTCAGATGGGCAACAGTAAAGGGTCATGGTAGTCACATTTTCATTTCATAACCCCTCTCACATTCTCTACTGCAGTCAGGTCAGGACTGCAAACAGGCCAGTCTAGTACTGTAACCCTCTGTTTCCACAGAGGACACATGCTTTTTCCTGAAAAATGCATGGACATCCCTGGCAAGTATGCTATTTTGAAGGCAGCATATGTTGCTCTAAAATCTCAGTGTACTTCTCTGCCATCACACAAGTATAGAATAGCTTTGCCAAGTTTAATGTTTATTTGAAAGGGACATTACATACTAATGAGCATTAATACAAATGAAAGTATGCCAGACTTAGCAATACTGCTAATTTACATCTATAGTCCCCCGGCGTGTCACAAAAACACACGAACAAACAATCATACATGAGAAGAAGAACTGCAATCAAACTATACAAAGTGGATATGTTTAAGTACAAGAGTTAAGGTGCTGCAAAACAAAACATTCAAATGTCACACAAGTGTAGTGCTGTGTATGCATACACATGCACCCAAGCACCTCACAGCAACAACAGACAGCAACAAACAAGAGACGGGACATATGTGTATGATGCACGGGCACATATACTGTACGTATATGCACATGCCACAGAGCAACCACTAGTTATGGTTACAGTTTTCGTTGCTTAAAAGCCAATTTTTATAATGAGTCTTAAAAGTGCTTAGTGTGGTACGTTCTCTGATTGCAGATGGTACATTATTCCAGATCTTGGTGCCCCTCACTGATGGCACAGATTGAGCAAAATGTGGTGCATCTGTGGGGGACCTCACAGTCTCCTCTAGTGATTGTCATGGTGGTTGTACCGGTGACAATTCTCAGTTTAACATATTCTCCCGGGGGGGGGGGGGGTGCAAAACCATTTAGTATTTTATAAATTGAACAGGCGAATTTGAGAATTTTATAATTTTCAAAAGACAGGAAATTGTATTTCTTATAAATGTGACAGCAATGATATGTGGGATCTTTCTTATCAAAGATTTTTATGGCTTTCTTGTATAAGGATTCAGTGGGTTTGATTATAGTAGTTATACCAGTGAGTGACCAGTTGGTAAAACAGCAATCGATGTGTGAGAAGATCATGGCATGCAGGAACATTTTGGCTGCACAAACTGTCAGCGATGGTCTAATTTGTTTAAAATTTCTCAGATTGAATTTGATTTTGTTTGAGATTTTTTGATGTGTTTTTTAAAGGTTAATGAGGAATCTATAATGACACTTAAATTCCTCGACTAGTTGCAGCTCCTCCCCTTTTAAGAAAATGTTTGAGTTTGTAATATTTGATTGTTGTTTGGTAAACATCATGCAAACAGTTTTTTTAGTGTTTAGTAGGAGACAAACACAAATCCAAGCCAGTCATGGATTTGGGTTATCGCTGTTGGAAGAATACAGGCAGCTTCTTGTGTGTTTTTTGCAGGTGTGCATATTACTGTGTCATCTGCATACATTTGTATATAAATTTTTCAGCATGCATTTGGTAAATCATTTATGTATAGGGAGAATAATACTGGTCCAAGTATGGAGCCTTGTGGGCCACCCATTTGACATTTCAAATATGGCGATTTGACATTGTTGACCATTGCACATTGCTGTCTGTCAGTTAAAGTGGATTCACACTATGGCAAACGTCTGGCTCTACTGGCTAAAGTTAATGATTGCTGGTGTTTGTTGGCAACTACTGGCAAAAGTTGTGTACCCTGAAAATTTTCAGCATGCTGAAAATTTGCCGACGTTTGGAAAAATACGTTGGTGAAATTTGTACTCAGTTTGTAAGAGTTCCTGAGCGCTGGGCTAAGTTATGCACAGTTTACCTAAGTCAGCCTAAGTTAAAGCTGGGTTCACTCTATAGCGTTTGGACCGACTTTTACAGACATTTTGAAAAATCAGAGAAATGGCGCAGGTCAGCTGACATCAGCATCAGGTGATGTTCATATAAAGATCAGTGTTTGTGGAGGCTTCCTGCCATTGTGCTTCTGGAGTGAACACATCTCCCTTGGGCATAGGTTTCAGTATTTATTTTTGTTTCATATTCCTCTGTAGTTACTTCTTCATACCCTTTTCCCTGTTCATTCATTCATTCATTCATCTAAAAAAATAATAAAATAATGCATAGACTCCAACGCTAAGTCCGCAATTAAAATGTGGATGGAATAAAAACCTATTTAGTGAATCATGATATAAATAAAATGACGGGTGATTATATTTTGACTGTTACACTTCTCCCCATTAAAATAACATAAAATCCTGTTAAATGTCATTTACTTTTTGACACCACATCAGCGCTGTTTGATTCCCACACTGGAAGTGAACCAATCCTGGAGAATGATTACGCACGGAGCAGAAAATTAAGAACAGTAAATTTCTCACTGAATTTTTTTTTCTTTTGGGCTGCCACATCTTTTGGAAGATTACACACATCCTAAGTGTCCACCAAATGCGTTTTTTGTCACCTGACTGCCCTGAACAAAAAAATAAAAGTCTGTGCCTGGTATCCCAGCAACAGTTTGTCAGTCATAGCTCAGCACTTCTGCTTTTCCTATGGTCAGACTTTCTACTTATTTTTAAATGCAGTCTCTAAATAACAATGGACAGGAAACATATTCTAGCATTGGTAGCAGCTCTGGATGAAAAATATGATGACACAGAAAGCAGGAGTCTGAGTAGAGAATGCACCGGCATCCTGTGTCCCACCCTTTCTTAATTCTGATTGGCTGCTTAGAAAGGTCTGACATTGACAGCTCAGCTGCAGTCTGAAAAGTTGAACTATTTTCAACTCTGAGCGTCCTGAATGCCGCGGCAAAAAGTGGCCACCGCCGAGAGCGGGCAAAAAAATCCCCCAAACAATTCAAAACTAAGTGTTGGTTTTATATATATAATTTAAAAAAAATAGATTAATTTTTTTATAAATATATAATTTTTTAAATCTATATATAAATAGATTAAAAATTTTAAAAAACATGTCATACACACCATGTTACCACCAAATACTGTACATTGTCCTCTTACGTATATATTTTCTTTTTTTTTTTAAACTCCCCCTTCTCTCTATTTCTCTTTCATTCCTGTATGTCGGAACTGAGTTTTGATCTAAAAACCTCTGTTTTCACCAGTTGACTGTTCATTGCAGTCTTCATCAGAAGACTTCTGATGAAGACTGCAGTGAACAGTTGAAACATGTAAAGAAAAGAAGGTAAAAACATCTCCTATCTTTGTCTTTAATAAGAACAAAAGGCAAATAAGAACAAAAGGCAAATAATTAAAAGAAGACAAAATGAACCTACTCGAGTGAATACAACTTTCGCCAACAAACACCAGCTATCATTAACTTTTATCCAAAAAGTTTGCCAGCAGAGCCAGACGTTTGCCAAAACGTCAGTAAAAGTTGGTCCAAACGTTGTAGTGTGAATCCACCCAGAAAAGCAGGTCCAGGATAGCAGGAAGCCTCCACAAACGCTGATCTTTATATCAGCATTGCCTGACACTGATGTCAGCTGACCTGCGCTGAGTATTTGTTTGCTTGAGTTAATCTAAGTTGGCAACTGCTACACATACGCTAGCCTAAGTTGGCAAAAGTTTGACAACGCTGAATGCAACGTTGGGCAATGCTAGCAAAAGTTCATAAAAGTTTGTAAAAGCTGATGTCTGCTCATGAACGTAATTTCGCCAACATTTGGAGTGATTTCTCTGATTTTTCAAAACGTCAGTAAAAGTCGGTCCAAACGTAATAGTGTGAACCCAGCTTTAAATAGGATTTCATCCATTTGATAACATGTTCTGAAAAATTAAACTGAGCAAGTTTGGCCAAGGGCACTGACACAACCCCGTACCATGACAGATGCCTCCAAGTGCAGAGAAGTCGATGCCGCTTCCAGACGTTGCTAATAGAGGGCTTCTCTTTTTGTTGCACAGGAAAGTTTTATGTGGCGTTTGTGAATGTAACCCCATATTGTAATGCATGACAAAGATTTGCTAGCATAATCCCTTGCACACATGGTTATATCAGCTATTGATAAATGATGGTTCCTGATGCAGCACTGCCTAAGGGATCAGAGATTACAGGGGGTTAGCTTAAAGACTTGTGCTATTGCCTTTTATGCACTGAAATTTCTCCAGACTTGTTGAACTGTTCAGTGATATTTTGAACTTTAGAGGGAGAACTATGGAAATCCTTTTTAATCTTTCTTTGAAGCACGTTGTTATGAAACATTTCAGTGATTTCCTCATGCATTTGTTGACAAATTGTAGACAGTGTTGTAGTCGAGACCTTGTCAAGACCAAGACTGAGACTACTTGGTCTTGGGAGAATCTGGTCTCAGTCTGGTTTTGAATGCAACACTATATTCTGCCCATATGGCCCATGGCTCATGACTCATGGCTCAAGACTCAGCCTTTCTTGGCTGTTGCTTTTTATACCAAATCCTGATTAGTCAGTCACTTGTTGATGTCATTTCTTTCAGATCCCATCATTTATTTTTCTTACCTCATTACTATCCTTAAATTACCCTATTGTCGCAGTTTTTTCTGATTTGGGGTTGTAAGAAATATGTTCTGAATTATAACAACTGCATAAAGCATGTTTTAAATCATACACACCATAATCGTATTTTAGAAGTAAAACTTTATAAAATAAAATTCTTTCTTCTTGATTTTTTTTTTTCTCACAAAGATTTCAGTGACAGTTTACCCTCAAACCCTACTTGAAGGGAGCAAAACCATTCATTCCATCAATCAGCACTCAAACTTGCAGCCACACATGTACATACAGTCTTCATTAATGGGTAACACCAGTGCCCGCCGAGACCTCACTAACAGGCATCACATGGCAAGATAAGAGGAACCAATACCCCACCTCCTCTCAGTGCACTCTTCAAAGCCGCCACACTTCAGACAGCACTGGCAAGCAGTACACGACTTTGTGAGCTTCCTCTGCCAGTCTTTGAAACTTCCTCGAGCTCCCCTTCCCTTCCATCCACCTCACTTCGCCCGTTGTCATCCCCCTACACTCCTCCAGCTCCCTCCGCTTTTTCTCCCTCTCGCTTTCATGCTGCTTCCACCCTGTCTCTCAATATAGGAGGAAATGCAGAGTCCCTTATCTTATAAACCCATCAAAAATATGGTTGTCCAAGGTGCACTGGGAAGGAAATTATATGTCAATCAAAATTTCTATCTGTTATTACTGGTCGTTTCACCCTCCAACAAATGCTCCGTCGAAGTACAAGCAAGGGCGAGTTAATGTTGGTGTGAAGCCTAGCTGATGTCAGCTGCAAAAGTACAGGATTATTTAAGGTGAACATTGAATATACGTATTTACTTTATTGCAAACTTACTGCTGCCCTCATTTTGTCCTATATGTAAATATTATTTATTCCTGTTGAAAATATATACTGACACACAATATAGGATGTTCAGAAGGGCATAACAGTGATGGTCAGACACTAATTATTCTGCATGCAATGAAGTCTGACCCATCCAGCTTTCCGTTCGTTCATCCGTGACATTTTGCTGTCACCACTTATAACTTCTACATTTCTGATAGGATTGACTTCAAATTTATACAGAAGCTTTACAGTAACTCATCAATACCTTGGATGAGTTTGATTTTCAGACACATATAGAGAGGGGTACCATGTATTTTGGGGAGGGGTTAGCTGTGTTTTTGCCACTATAGCTTATACATTTCTGGTCAGATTGACTTCCTATTTATACAGAAGCTATACAGAAGGGGACTTATTTTTTCCACTCCATTTTATGTTGATCACAGTTCTCATTGGGACCCCTGATGTGCAGATATGTATGGGGGTATGTGTGCTTTCTCACTAAGGATCTATCTATCTATTTATCTATCTGAAACTCACCACCAGACCACATTTCTGTCATCAAAGTCAATTTTCTCACACCCACCTTAATTGACCTTCTTGATGAATTCAGCTAGGGCAGATTTAATTGGTCCCTATTTTGGTGTATTTTTCTTTCTTATGCAGAAGCTGAACTGTCACATGCATGCAGACACTGTCTGACTTTTAACGATTAAATGCAGACACTGTCTGGGCAAGGCCAACAGTGAAGTAACTTCATTTCAGTGACTACAAGATAAATCCATCCAATTACATTTGGCTGCATTCATTAATTTAATCATTTAAGAATTGTGCCTTGTGGGTTTTTTTTTTTTTTTTTTTGGACTGGTTTCTGCAAATAAGTTTCTGACATACAGAAGGACTGGGCAGAAGCTGTCAGTCTATCAAGTGAAAAAAGGAGATAACCTTGGTCTTCTCCTCAGTATTCTGGAAACACACACATGCACACGCAGGGAGACTTTAAAAACGTGTTGTCACTCTATCCGTCCCTCAGATAGCAAATTTGATTTCATCTCTCACTCTTTCCTTTTTGTAGGAGTGTCTTCATATTTGTGCATGGGTCCAGAAGGATACTGGGACCCCCAGGGACCTGACTTCAGCAACTGTACATCTCCTTGGGTCACGATTATCAGCCAGAAGGTAAGAGGAAATGTGCTAAATAAAGAAACTTTATGCTATAGTTGGTTATAGGGTTCTTTTCCTGGTAATGCATTATCACAAATGTTTCTTTGCAATATAGCGGCACAAAAAGACAGATAAAAAGAAAGCACCCAGAGGATTTTCCGTTGGGATATTGTGATTATTTTGTAGGTATTCTGTTTAATAAGGTCTGTGCCTGTGTGTTTTAAGAATTATTTGACTCAGTTCACAGTGCAAATCATGGTTGTGTGCAGGGCTTGACATTAACTTTTTGCTCACCAGCCACTGTGGCTAGTGACTTTCCAAAGTTACTAGCCACTCAGCCTTTTCACTAGCCACAATTTTGTGGTTGGAAAATTATGTTTAATACTATCAAATTTGAGTATCACATGCTAAAATTTACTTGAACTAAATTTACAGTTATTTTAAATGCAAATGACCCTTATAGATACATAAAAATAGCAAAAGAAACACGGTTGAATTATTTATTAACAGCAGTAAATGCTGTAAAACAGTCTAGAAAAATATGTGCAATATGAGAGTAAAGTACAGGTAGATTTGGGGTCTCTCCCAATTCTTATTTGTATTCCTACCCCTTCCCCTTTACCTTTACCCCTAGGCCCTTGATAGAGGTTGAAAATGACCCCTATGAATTGGGACACCCATTCATGGCTGCACGTGGTCATTCATACTTGCTGATGGATTTAATCTACATCTACACTACCTGTTTTCACCAGAAAAAAGAAAAAAAAGAAAACTGATGAGGAAAAAAAGTCTCATCTTAAGGAGAAAAATGTCTCAAATTTACACGAACAATTCTAATCAGTAGAAAAAGTCAGAAATTTACTAGAAAGAAAGCTGTAAATTCAGAGGAAAACTTGGACCACCTGGTGGGCCATTTTTGCCCATGGGCCACATGTTTGACAACCCTGGACCAGCACATTAAAAATGCATAACTAGAGGTTTTACTTCCATGAAAAAGTTGCATATCACAGATATCATTGCTAATCACAGATAAAGAAAAGTTCACCTCAGAAGAAGTTTCATTTGCTCTCTACAGCAACATAAAGTTTAGTCACATTTTCTTTCTGTCATACGAAAACTTAAATTTGCGCAGCTGTGGACAGTAAACAGGGGCTTCTTGCTCTAAAAATAACCATTTTTAACCACAGAGGTAGGAGGTAATGTGGGGAGAGAGCGCAGTTTAACTACTCATGCTGTAACAACAGAGGATCAGGTGGAATTCCCCGAGCGATCTGATCTCTGAGAGCCAGAACAGGTGTATTCTGCTGGCTGGCCTGCTGTCAGTTCGGCGCTGTTTCTGGCCACAAAATGAACCGACCTGCGGAACACAGCGTCCGTGGTTTCTTCTGTACTCCAGCCTGGAGCAGTCCTGAGTACCGCGCTGGGAGTTGAGCCAGACCACGCCCACGGTGAGAGTGGACCGATGACAATACACTGTGTGTGCAGATAGTGCTCACGGGAGTTGTAGTTTTGTAGTTTCACACTAGGCTTATTATTATTGTTATTATTATTTAGATGTTGCTTGAGAAAACTACAACCCACCACAGTGGCTACTGGGACTGGCTGTCTTACCCGCCACCGGTGACATCCACCCGCCAGTGGTGGATGGGCGGGTGTTAATGTCAAGCCCTGGTTGTGCGTATATTCTACTCAGAATACTGTATAGTTTTTTTGGGGTGGGTATGGGTCTGTTGGGGGGGTTCTTTTTTGTTCTATTATCTCTACTTAATTGGTCAATTACTGTCATTGATTAGCTAGAGGCTTAACTCAATAGAGGGGTTATGTTTATGTGTGCATGTTTGGCATGTGTGGTTGAACTGGGGTGGCGTGAAAGCCAATACGACTGCACAGTAGTCTAATACTGTGCTTTGTTCAGCAAATGTAGACCAGTTTGTGTCTTACATCATGATTGGTTATTTGCATTCCGTACTTCTCAAGACCAAATGATTTGTATCTCCTCCTCCGCAGGCGAGCTATTATGCAAAGCTCCATACAAAGCCTCCTATGTTTAAATCTATAATACAATCAAATCAAACGAGTGGAAGGTTACGCTGAGGATCAGGGTTTCCGGTTATGAATCGTAGGCAATGTTGAGAATGTTCTCCCTTAAAGTCTTAGGACCCCGAGGCGTGCATGCTATAACACTTATGTTTTACTCAATGGCACAAAGCTCAGCCCATTAAACAAACGGCACTCTGCTGATATGGATGGTGAATGGCTGTTGGCGAACAAAATAGAAGGCAGAGAAATTATCAGGTGCATTTCGGTGCATTGCAGACCCTTATGAGTAGTGCAATAAAGCTCCACAACTGGGTGTTGTTTGATGAAATGAAGTACAGCGAACTGCCTGCTGAGGTTGCTATTGCAAGGGACTTTCTTTTGTCACATGTCAAAGATTGACAAGTAATTCCTGACTGTAATGTAGAATATGTTTTTTTCTTTAATTCTAAGGAAAGCAGTGACACTCAGCTAATGTGTGAATTTTTAACAAAGGTGCTATTAATCTTTTTTTAAGGCAAATCACACTTGAGCAGTCTGCCTGTCTTTGTGTAGACAGGAAGACTCTAATGAAGATCAACCTGTCAGTGAATTGTAATGCCCATCTGGCACTTCGTTATTTTATATCTCAAGCCATTGTCCTGTATGCAGCACTTCTCATTACCAGATCGTTCGGTAGATAAAATGAGAAGGGAAGATGTAGGGAATAAAGAGAGAGAGAGAGAGAAGTGATACCATGCAAGCCAAAAGAGTGAGGAAAAAAGAAAGCAGAGCTATTTACCCAGCATCCTCAGCTCCCCTCATTAAGAGAGGAGAGCAGAGAGGGTAAAGAGGAAAAACATCTTCCAAGGACACATTTCCTTGCATAGTATACCTCTGTGAAGACCAATTTAAAAAGCCTAATTGGCTTCACTAATAAACTCACATTCGATGATGGCAGGTGATGCCAGAGGAAATCAGTATAATCCTGTTTTAGCTAATATTACTGCTGTTTTGAGACTCATCTTACCTTCTTTATTGGAGAAATCCTTGAAGGTGATGGACCTTTTAACACTAGACCAAAAGAGTATTTGGTGTTTAGATAACTGTGCATTCATTCATTCATTCAAGACAGGAACAAAAATGTCAGGATTTTCTAATTATAGCAGTTGACTTGTATCTAATCAACATGCGAATGCTCTTATATCAGTAGTTCCTTCTTTAGAAATACTGTCAGTTGTCAAATATTAAGTGAAATGATAACCTGCAAGCATGTTTTTTTTAACGTCTATACACACTCGTTAAATTCATTAAACATTTACAATATCTTGTTGTATTTAAGCCACTTGCATTGATGTTTAGCATGCATTGGAAAGTGCAAATCCCTATCCAGAACAGAGCTGTTGCAGGCAATGGGGGAAGTGACACTCACCCGTTCAAAGGTGGATGTACCATAAAAATAATTTTGGAAACACTATTTAGGGTGAACATCTTACATAGTCTTGCTTTAATAGCACTTCCAGTGAAGAGGTTGTTTTTACACCTCAGCCTCTAAAAGACTGATGGGGTATTGTTGTCACCTTACAGGGTAGAAGGGCAGCGGTGGAGGCAGCAACACCTACCTTTTAAAGGTGATAATTAGTCAAAGAAATGCTGTAGGCTTTTCAAATCAGTACCATAGTGGCATCTAAGAAAAATCTTGAACCATATTGAATTTGGATGGCCTTGACCTTGATCTCAAGGTCAGAGATCAGTTTTTCCATATCTCTTGTAAACATGATAACTCCAGGAGGAAAGAAGGAAGGCTAATGATATTTATGCCAAAGTTGCATCTGTAAGAAGTCTCGAATTTGGGTGACCTTGAATTCAAATTCAGTTTTTCACAAAGGTCAAATTCAAGGTCAGAGGTCAATTTTCCTGGCAGAAACGGTGCTTGTAAATGCAATAACTAGAGAAATAAATGATGCAGGCTTTCAAATCGATACCATAGATGTATCTAAGAAAAATCTCAGACAAGTTTGGATTTAGGAGATCAGAGTGTTATGTCTGGAAAATGTGGAAGGACCAACGGAGAGTGGAGTTTGCTGGGAACACGAACTTTATTACAAAACTGTCATGACCCAAGCGCCAATCTCGTCCGCGCTCGGGTCATACATCATCTGTTCCAGGCTTTGACAGCAGTGCGTCCCTTCTGGCTCCCCGGGCTCTTATTGTGACAGCGCCCGGTGGAGCTTCCTGCTGTCAAAGCCAACAGCTGTGCTGCATTCGGGGTCATTAGTGTCCGGCGTTAAAAGCGGACGCTGAATGCACCCCGATGCAGCAGTCTCTGTTAAACTCCCGTAAAGACTCTTCCCTGTCTGACGCATCGGGCATCCTCCGACTCAGATGCCGTCTTCTCATCATCTGCGAGTGTAAGTTACTCTGTTGCAATCCTGCCTTCGTTGTAGAGTGTTATAGCCCACCGAGGCTCATTCCTTTGTCAGTGTGTGTCATCCCCTGTTCCCTTACCTTTAATAACTAGAAAAGCACTCGGAGAGCGCAGACCTCCGCCAAGCGCCACAATTCCCCCCATACAGTGTTTGTGTGTACGTTTTCAGATTCCTTGAGCATGTAAACATATGAGTAGCAATTGGATTCACAATGATTATTTGTTTATTTGACAGGGACAGTGCAATAAACACACAATTAATCAATGACAATCAATGTGATAGTGATAGGATTAGTGGTTCAGTAGTAAAAGCATTGCCTCCTTGGCGGAGGTAATAAAGTGAAGTGTTGCTGTTGTGTCCATCTCCTCCACTGACGGATGCAAATTGGGTAGACAGGTTGCCGTGGGTTTTATATTATATTATTTTGGGGTTGCGCTCTGCGGCAAATGAGAATTTAGAAGCTTCGCCGGCAGAGAGCTCGTTTTTGCGCAGCGCCTATGGCTGGCCGGTGAATTTCTGCCAAATGCGCAGCTCCTATGGCTGGCCGGGGAATTTCTGCCAAAGAATCCGTCGGCGGACAGCTGCCTGTGTGAGGTTTTGCAGTTGCGCGCAAACACAGGCACGCTGACGGGCCCAGGCAAGCAGTGTTTTCCGCGTGCTTTTGTGCCTAAAACGTTGAAGAACGCAGAGTTTGTGTTGCAGACACGACGACCAGCGCCCTCCATTGCGCCTGCGCACATGTTGAAAATGGCCCTATGTCACAGTGTTGAAAAATGCTTTAAAAAATTCCTGTATCCAGACGGTGAACCGGATCACCCCCAAAATTTAATCAGTTCTTCCTTGTACCATTTCCAACAACGCCTGAAAGTTTCATGGAAATCCGTCCAAGACTTTTTGAGTTATCTTGCTAACCAACAGACAAACAGACAGACAGACAAACAAACACACAGACAAACCCCGGCAAAAACATAACCTCCTCCTGGCCTTTTCGGCCTGGCAGAGGTAATAAACACCTTTGCAAACTCACCGGTGACTGTTGACGTCTTATGGTGTCTTGCGAGGGCCACCGTGACAAAAACTTTTAATGGTGGTACAGACTATGTTGTTGGTTGGGAGGCTGAGCCAAAGAGAGAGCCGAAAAGAGGCTGTAAAATGGCCATCCCTCACATTTATATGTTTTGCGTGATGACGGTTCCGCTCGCTGACGTCATCATGCCAACTCTGACCAAACTTGTGGTTTTAATATACCACATTCACCCCCCTTCCTTGGAAAAGCAGAAAACACTATCAATTTACCCTCCCCAATTTGGTAATTGTAAAACCCCAGAACTAGCTAGAGCCAGCGGGTGGACTACCACATGGCCCAACACAGCTGAGTGGTTTATTATGCCACTTCTGTTGGCAGCCGCGCCCCTAGCTACACACAGTCCTTTTTTTAATATTGAGGAAGGCAGTTCAGTTCAAGGGGCCCTGAGGCGAGCTCGTGGTGGACGTGCCCTGGGAGGCGCAGGCTGCAGTGGACCTGGGCGCCAGCCTCCTGGAGCCACAGCTTGCTCATCAGGATCCCACACCAGCTGGGTCAGCTCCAATGCTGTGTCTTGATCTGCAGAAGCTGCTCTTACCTTCCACAGATTGTTGGCTTGCCATCTCGATCCATCAGCTATCTGGACGGCGGCTGATCTCATCTTCGCAGCGATCTTCATGAATGTCAGTGGTGTTGACAATGACGAGGCCGACTGCAGGTCTGGGCGTTCAGATCTCCGGACCTAAACCCAGCCCATCACTGCAAGTGGCAATCTGTTCAGCTGCACTCAGCATCGTGTTTGTGATGGTGTGGCTCTCACGTTTGCTGTGGGGCATCCACCAGGTTGTGGTTGTTCTGCTGCATCCTGTTGGGTCACGGACTCTTCATCAGGCGACTCAGCGGTGGCACCTGGAGGCTGATGCCAGTCATGGATTCGGAAGGCGTCCGGTGGCTCTGCTGCATTTTGTTGGGTCACAGACTCTTCATCCTACAGCTCAACAATAGCTCCTGGCGGCTAGTGCCGGACATGGATTTGGAAGTAGTCCAGCCTCTTTCCCCCTCTCCTGGGAAGTCTAGTCATGGCGATGTGTTGCTGCCGCCGTTGGTAGAACCTGCACTGGGTTGTTGTGTCCCGGGGTTCCTGATAGACGCGGGCTCCCTCTCCTGCAGCTCTGCAGCAGCTCCCTGAGGCTTATGCTGGGCAAAGATCTAAGGCAAGTCCTGCCTGTGCTCTCTCTTCGTGCTGTGTTCACTCTCTGTGCTGTGCTCTTCGGCTAGCTTGTCGCAGGTTAGCTTGTCTTCTAAGGGCCCGAAGGCACAAGTGCTCACTAAGACTCGGAGCTCCATGGCATAACATTAAGTTGACTCACCCGCACCCTGTAGGCACTGGTAAAACACGTCTTTAGGCCGTTACGCTCTCTGGAACATCGAAATATTTGGTTTGTAAACCAACACACTCATCATAGGCATCTGCGGGTCCAAACATTCGGAAGACACGCTGTCCCTCGATGCCGAGGCAGTGGAGTAGCACGCCCTTTAGCTTAGCATCACTAGCATGTCTCAGGCCGGCGGTGGTTATGAACTCTACAAACAGTCCATAATACCAGTGCGACCAAGGGATAGACAGCCACCCGGGCTCACTGAGGAACGGCGGCGCCTTCGTGACTGCGTTCTTCATCCTCGGTTTTGCGTGGGTCATCCTCGTCGCCATTTGTTATGTCTGGAAACAACAGAAGGACCAACGGAGAGTGGAGTTTGCTGGGAACACGAACTTTATTACAGAATTCTTAATGATGGAACAGAGTATGTTGTTGGTTGGGAGGCCAAGCCAAAGAGAGAGCCGGAAAGAGAGGATGTAAAATGACCGCCCCTCACATTTATATGTTCGGCGTTTATATGACGTTACCGAGTGACCGTGTCATCACACTGACTCTGACCAAAGTTGTGGTTTCAACACACCACACAGAGGTCAGTTTTTCCCTAAATCTTGAAAACATGATAACTTGAGAAAGAAGTGATGTACACTTTTCATACTCATCCCATAGATACATCTATGAAAAATTCTGAACGAGTTCCAGTCAGGGTGACCTTGACCACTAGGTCTGAGGTCAGATTCTCAATAGCTCTTATAAACATGATCATTCCAGAAGGAAAATGAGGGAGGCTTTTGATGTTGATACCATAGTTGTATCTATGAGAAATTTTGGACAACTTCAAATTTGGGTGACCTTTAACTCAAGGTCAAGGTCAGAGGTCAGTTTTCCCCAAAAACATTGTAAAACATATAATTCAGAAAGGAAATGACTTAAAAGTTTCACATTGATATTGTAGTTCTATCTCTGAAAAATCTGGGACGAGTTGGAATTTTTGTGTCCTTGACCTCAGGTTAAGGTCTGATGTCAAGTGTCAGAAAACCTTGTAAATATGATGATTTCATTCACAAATTAAGTAGGCTTTTCATATTGATACCGTAGTTGTATCAATGAAAAATCTTGGATGATTTTGATTTTGGGTAACTTTGAACAAAAATTCAACCAGGCAGTGCTCTTAATGCCAGCAGGCTGAGGGGTGCTGGCAGCCACCAGTAGTTTTTCAGCTTGTGAAGTTGGGTGAGCCTCCATGACTGACTTGAGAATCCAAGATGGCTGCCCCCATATGCAGGACATCAGCAGTTGCGTAAATGTATGATTTATTAGCGCTTCTTTTTAATATGCCTTTTCTTATCTGTCATACTCGCAGTACTATCCAACTTCTATCTCAACATGTCATGGTGTTTTTGTATGAAAATTACTGTTATTGTTTCACTATGTACCACTAGCAATGGCTAATGGCTAACCAGCTAAAGCAGATTGATTCCCCCACCTTGTACAATGAAATTATAAAGGTTTTAAAGGTTTTGGTTTTCATAAACATGATTGACTCTGACGTGGCATCATTCCAACAGCTGGATTCTGATCTCAGAGAGAAAAGGAACGCACCATAAGTTGTGACTGGAAAATGTTAAAAAGCTGACTTTGTCAGGAAATCAAAAAAGTAGTTTTTATTTGTTCATCAGCTTAAATACGTAATGGTTTCCTTGTCAAACCCCAGGACAATATTAGCTTCTGAATTTAAGGCATTGTGAAAAATATACTATATATAACACTCACATTTTCCCCAAGCTTCAGTGCTTCCCATTAGTTTCATAAAGGTGTAAGGCTGTCTGGGGAAATTCCTTCTATAGTCTCATAATTACAATATCAGAGCCAGTGTTCACTCAGCTGACGTTTTGTCTCACCACAGTAATGGTGTTGCACTACAGTAGCAGTTGGGGACAAGGCTTGTATTAAATGCCATTTGTTTGGTGTGGATTACATATTAAGATAAGATAAGATAAGATAAGATAAGCCTTTATTAGTCCCACAATGGGGAAATTCCAGGATTGCAACAGCACAGGGACAGCAACACTCAGAGCAACAATCAGAAGGCAAGAAAAAACAACATCTAGCAAACATATGTCCATATTACTATAAATGTATACAGTATATATAGACACACAGTGCAGAGCATTATGGCTGGTGGATGTGCAGCAGAAAGTCTAAGCTCTCTCTCCGCGGATGCAGCGGGCCAGCTGGAAGTCTTTGGGCATGATGGTGACCCCCTTAGCGAAGAAGAGACCACCAGGTGGGTCTCGCTGGTCTCCTGCAGAGCCATGACGGCGAAACTCAGGAAACGCAGGACGGTCTTGAAGTCCTGAGCGATCTCCCTCACCAGGCGCTGGACGGGCAGCTTACGGATGAGCAGCTCCATGGATTTCTGGTAGCGACGGATCTCTCTCAGAGCCACGGACCTGTGACGGCGAGGCCTCTTCACTCTGCCGGTGGCCAGAGCGCCTCTCCGAGCAGCCCTGGTGGCTAGCTGTCTCCTGGGGGGCTTCTTCCTCCATTAGATTTTACGGGCGGTCTGCTTGGTTCTTGCCATCGCTCTTTATTATTCTGTCTTATATTTCTTTCACGCCGCCTAAACTCCAGCCCGGCACCCGCTTCGTTTTCGCTACAGCTCCCGGTATGTCGAGTTTCCCATTAGCACCGGGCGGCGGCCAAGTGCTAGCTAGCACTAGCTCCTCCCCGCTGTAACGTCTCCCGCTGCAAACCGTGGCTCCGTCCGCCGACCCGGGAGACCCCCGGGGCGATCCGTGCGTCCGTGATATATATACAGAGTGAAAGGTGTAGAAAGAAGAAGGAAGATAAAAAAAAGGCTGTTGCAACAGGCAGCCGACTCGTGTGGCGCCGCCGGTCCGGCAGAGCCGGAACCGGAATATAAATATTTGTATGTATTTTGCAATTTCTCTTGTGTTCCCATGTTCCCTTTGCTTAGACTATGAATAATGAGAGCATGCCATAAGGGTGTGGGCTGGTTTTGATATGAGTAATGCTACAGGGGAATATGCCCAGCAGAAGTCAGGTTTTTAAGCATATTGGCTATTCTCATGCGCCCTTTTTCCTCAGATAAAAGCTGGAGAGACGGCAGCAGTCATCGCCCGAGAGCTGGCGGAGCAAACCAAGAGTAATCTTCAAGCGGGGGACATCACCTACACAGTGAAGGCCATGGTTCAACTGGTAGATCTGCTCGACGTGCAGCTGAGGAACCTAACACCAGGCGGCAAGGATAGTGCAGCGCGGAGCCTTAATAAGGTATTGAAGGAAACAGTTGGCTAAAGTCCACGTCGTTTTCACCTACAAAAGCAAAATAAAACCGACTAGCTCAGTATACATGACCTGTGGGGACAGTGACCTTCACCCCCGCTTGTTCACCATGCTCATATCAAGGAGTAGAAGGAAACATGACGAGATTTAAGTAAACACTTTAACCCAGTAGAAGCACTTTCATATGTTAGCATCTATTCATCCTGGCTGTGAAGCCTGTCTGGATTCTGAAGTGTGTCTTCCTACAGCAAAAACTTCAGACTGAACCTAAACAGTGGGTATTCTTTTAATGATTTGCTATTTGGCTCTGTGCTGTCAGGTAAAATGATATTCATCGTTTTCCTCTCGTCTAGTGCATACTAAAAACAGACCTTCACTTTCAATGGGAAGCTCAAGTACTGTCCAACTCCAAAATGATGCATTAACCTCAATCTATTTAACACTGACACAGTTTAAAAGGTGTTATGTATATGCCATGCTCGTCGGAAGCAGTATATTTTCCTCACTTGATCTCCGCTAATGGGATGGGGTAAGATTCCAGTGGGCAAGATCTAAGTTGTGGGAGTGCAGCACTTTTCAGATTTGCTGAACTTGAAGGTAATGCAGTTATTTCCCAATTCTGAGCAGAGCACAGTGAGGGGCACCCAGGCAAAGTGAGCTGAAATAATACTTTCTGTCTGCTGAGCAGCCAACAGAAAAGCAAACATCAGTGAAATTTGAAATGTCACTCGTTAATTTGTTGGAGCGGCATCACTTGTGGGGGAACAGGAACACCTGTTCTCAGATCGCTTTTTTGGGACTGTTTTTATTTCATTGCCGCAACAGACACAGATGTCCCCATTGAGATTTTAGTACCAGTTTTCTCCAATGGAGAGGGGAGGCAGTAAAGATGGCCAAAAGGCCTCAGAAGAGAACTTGATGAGTAAATTCACATTGAAGAGCAACTAGAGTTTTTAATACCTCTTCGGAAAAAAAACTTTCTCATAAAACAGAACATTTAAGGTCCTGTGGTGGCGATGGGGGTGAGTATTGCCGTTTTCATTGTCTTTCTTATAAAGTTTTGAAGATGAAACAAAAGCTGTTACATCAAGAGGAGAAAAAAACTTTACAGCTAGCATAATTACTGAAGAAGATACATAATACCCTCTTTACACAGTGGTGAAGATCACTGGGAGATCTCTGAGTGATGACAAAATGGCTAGATCTCCAAGCTATCTTTCACTGATCTCTCAGTGATCGCCAAGGTCTCTCAATGATCATCACAGATCTCCAAGGTCCTCATTCCAAAACAATCTCTCAACAATCAGCAAAGGGAAGCAATCTCTCAGTGATCCCTCACTGATCTCTCAACGATCTCTGTGGCTCACCCACAGAACTAACTCCCTCTTTTGTTAGTGGCTAATGTTTACCTCTTGAGTGCAATAATTTTGACACAATCTGCGAAGAGCTAAGTGAATTGAAGAATTTTTTTTTGCTTTTGCTTTTCTTTTTCATAATGAAGAACAGTGCAATCTGCCAGCAGACAATGAAAGGATTGAGTTGGCAAATGGAGAGCTCAGTGTCGTTTTCATGATCAAAGGGGAGCTGGCTAACGGTATGGACGGGAACATATCCAAAAGAGTGGGCTGTGATGTAGAGCAGGAGACTCCTTTATGGGAAAAAATGTACTCTTTGGAGCTAATCTGCAATGGACTTAACATGCTACTAGAAGCTAGCTGTTAAACCACACAGTGGCTCCGTTGCCCATGTCAGAACTCAATTAAAATTATTCACTCCCCATGCAGTGCTAGCAGCATTTCTTTGAGCTTGAGCTCCCTGTCATTTTCAGGTATGCTAAATTACTATTAGCATTATCCCTCCTTCGGTGGTAGCTTAAAGGATAAGTCTACTGGGATTTCATGGGATTTTCTTTTTTGCCAAATGTGACATAAAACTTGAATAAATGGGCAAACTTGAATTCAAGAGTAAGAGTGTGTAAGGTGTGTTGTCACCTATCTTGTACGTCTCACCTAGCACTAATTAATACAGAAGTCTGCAGTGTCTCGTAGAGTCAGTGCCGACTGAATGATAGCAATTTTCAGCTGCAAGGTGTGTTTTTGTTCTTCACCACTTTAAAATGTGCTCCGATGAAAATGTATTTTGTGTGGAATTGTCAGATTGCCGACCAGCTAACTCTCACATCTCTTTGTGTTGCAGCTGCAGAAGAGAGAGCGCTCGTGTCGATTTTATGTTCAGGTATTTGGACCAAATCCCCCTGCCTGCTGTTCAACTCCTCATTCTTGACGCTTTGTTGTCATTTCCTTTTGAAGTTTGACCCTTTGAAGGGACAATAAATGCATTGCTGAGGACAAAATTACAACAATAAATTTGGGATCTATGAATACCATGCATGGAATTTGTGGTAATGCTTGTACTAAATCAAAGGGTCAAATTTCATTTTTTCATCAGTGTCCAATACTCATACATTTATTACGATTCATGCCATCATTTTCCCTTGTCATATACTGTCCCAAGCATGAGATACAGAATTGCTGTATGCAGTTGTAAATCTTTGTGAAAAATATCTCCAGAACTATCGCATCAGCTCTACTTTTCAGTTGAATAGCCCACATACTGTACATGGATAGCATCACGCAAAAATAAGTCTCTCAGGCATGTAACGCATGGCTACATTCTAACTAACTAACTAACCTGCACTTATATAGCGCTTTTCTAGTCACAGAGACCACTCAAAGCGCTTTCACTAGTACTAACCCTCTATTCTAAGGGCCCACAGGAAACAGATATCTAGGGACAATTTAGAACAGCCAATCAACCTAACATGCATGTCTTTGGATTGTGGGAGGAAACCGGAGCCCCCGGAGTAAACCCACGCAGCACAGGGAGAACATGCAAACTCCACACAGAAAGGTTCCAACCTCTGCCAGCCTGGGGATTCGAACCACGAACCTTCTAGCTGTAAGGCAACAGTGCTAACCACTGCACCACCGTGCTGCCCAGGAATGAAGGAATGAAGGAAGAAGAGAGAGCCTCCTTCATTCCTTCACAAATGCTTAAGAACCAAAAGAAGTGACCTCATTATACAAAAAAACAAACGAAAAACACATTCTAACTAGTAAGTCAGCCAAAGTCATGCCGTGTTATGATTCTCCCTGATGCATAATACATATTTGCCCCAATTTTGGGGGTGGAGGGGTAGGTGTGCGTCTTGCTTCTCTCAGCTATTTCTCAAGCTACTGAGTGATTGCACTATCCCTGGGGTGATATTTTAGCTGTCATCAGGATAATTTCTACCTTCACAACAGAACTATGGCAGGAGCTGACATCCCCATCTTAGTGCAGATGGTTTCAATTAAGCTGTGCATTACAGCCAGATGTGGTTTTTATACATGTATGCTCGGTACCACTCGTGTTAAGCAACATGTATTTTGCACCGTTTCCTCCGACGCATGTCAGAAGCATTCCGTTCCAGTGGATGTTTTTTATACGGTTCATTGTGCTCATGTGCTGTTGACTTAAGCTGAGGTTATAGGCCATCTTTTTGTTTTAATTTTCTGCAGATATCAAAGAAAGAACACTGATGAAAAGAGAAGCACTTATTGTATGTTTAGTGCAAATTTAGACAGACTTGTAATTGATGAAAAGAATGAAGAATTCTTTTTAGCTTGTATTTTCTTTGTTGACATAGACCAGCCTAGTGCCATAAGTACTGACTACAATTCCACCTCAGCACCTGGCAAAGATATTTCGATGGACGTATTATTTACTGCTGCTAGCAATTACTATTGGAGCAGGAGTCAGAACAGGCAGCCAGAATAACTTACTGATCTTCAGTGTCATGAGGAGGAAGATCACGAAACTTGACAGTTCCCCGTCGGTTTGACAACTGCACACCCCTTTTAAAGACGCTGAGACAATGAGCTGAGCATGTGAAAGCCACCGGCTGCACCTGATAACCTGATGAGGTTGCACAACAGCCAAAGAGTAGGATGTGCCAAAATAAACGTGTGCTCACCCAGACCATCACAGTTGTACAGGTTTGTTTTTCAGTAATCTTGTAGAGTAAAGCCTGCATTCAAATAACTGTCCAGAAAAGATGGACTTCTAGTTTTCACCAATATGTAAAGCTCTATAATGATGTTGACTATGAAATTGCTTGAACCAGTTGGCCTTGACAGACAGACAGGTAGGAGGCTGCTGCACTATTTTTATTGTATAGTGATTATTTAAATGCCTCTTTATGTGGTCCCTAATGTCAGGAATTTTTTCATTTATTTAATTCGTTTTTTGTTAGAAGGCAGACAGTTTAAATCCATGCCAACCTCATGTTTACATTATGACAGTGACATGGTATGTGTTTTTTGTTTAGTTTTTTTAATGAAACATATCATGATGTATAAAACTTTGGTGTTTTGATAGTGTTCTTGAATAGTAAATATATGTAGTATCATACAGTGATTTTCAACAACTGAGAGATTGTTAGGTCTGCTGTGAGAAATTGTCTACTTTCACTTAATTCATCATCATCATCAGTCCTCTTACACAGTGTGTGTAGAGCCAACCAGAGTAACCAGTCTTTGCCACCTCCCTCTATCCTGTGCCAGCTGTTGAGCCTGGTGCAGAGATACTGTATATTATGCTGTTGCAAGTCATGAGAGAGGATGTCGATCCAGCAGGTATAGGTGGCTCCCCTCAGTTGTCTCCACCCCGTCCAGGATGGCCCTGGTGGGGTGTTCAGGGGGGAGGCGCAGGATGTGGCCATACCACTGGACACGTCGCATTGTGGGAAGTCCTGAGGCCGGAAGTTGTTGAGTCCACTCTCTGAGTTCTTTATTGGTAATGTGGTCATGCCAACAGATGCCAGTGATCCTCCTTAGGGCTGTACTATCAAAGCCGTCAAGCTGGGCTGCTAAGGTATTATTGAGTGGCCAGGTCTCAGAGCCATACAGTAGGACTGAAACAACAGAGGATTTGTAGATGCGAAGCTTAGTCCTTTGTGAAATGTGGTTTTGGCGCCAGAGGGGTCTCCACAAGGACTGCATCACTGCTGTGGCCAGCGCACATTGTCAGACAACCTCAGGCTTTAGGTCACCAGTCTGAGAGATTGTTGAGCCCAGGTATTTAAAGGTAGATACAAAGTTGACCAGACATTGGTTAAACATGAGGGGTGCAGGGTCAGGACCCTCTCCAATGTACATGAGCTCAGTCTTGGACCAGTTTATGCTGATGGCAAATTTCTTGGCCTCCTTGTCGAACACGGTGAGGGCATCTCGGAGTTGTTCCAGTTCATCAGCAAGTAGGGTGGTGTCATCAGCATACTTGAGGTCTGCCAGACTATACTGTCTGAAAGAAACCCCAGGTACCCATACACTGACCCTGGTCATTAGGTTGTCGATGACACAGTTAAACAGGTCTGGTGCCACCACACTACCCTGACAAACTCCACTGTTTGTGGTGAACTGATTGGAATCCTTACTGTTCACTCTGACACACCTCTCAGCATTGTTGTACATCTGCTGGAAGAGGGTGATTATCTTTGGTAGTTCTCCAAGCACTTTCAGGATCTTCCAAAGGGATGCATGGTCCACCGTGTTGAAGGCAGCTCAGAGATCTATGAAGGCAATATAGAGATGTCGATCTCTTCTAAACTCACATACCTTTTCAATGACAAGGCGTAATACAGAGATGTGGCCAATAGTCTTTCACTTAATTGGTCCAAATAATTTGCTGTTGTGCATTTGTGTCTGCAGTGTAGTGGTTCTTCCATATCAGTGGGTGGCAGTATGAGCGCAATCTTTCTTCTTCTGTTTGATGGGAAATTCTCTCTGTGAAGAGGTGGTGTCACCTTCACAACTTCTGCACCCGTTTTGTACCTGCCATGGAAATCCCAAAAAACACAGTCATGTCTAAGTTGACAACATTATCTACAGAGGCACACAGTTGGGAAAATGTGACTACCTCCTCCAGAAACTGCAACTTGATGCTGGCTGTTTTCAGCACTAAACAAGTGGTGCATACAAACTGGTCTATCTGTCTCCAGTCACTAGTGGTCTCATTTTCAAACTAATTAGTTATCCCAGTAACCTTGGAATCTCAATGCTGATTAGCTACCATGACTGAGCTGAACAGAATCCAACTCACTCACATGGGAATTTGGATATATTCATCTCACATGGAGAAAATGCGCATGTTTGTGTCTTTCCTTTGACTCTATATGCAGTCATGCCATCTAAATAAATTACAAGACCAAATTGTCATTACATAAGCTGTAATAGACTAAAGTGTGTCATTTTGTAACATTTTTGGTTGGTGGTGTGCCACAGGATTTTTTTTTTAATCTAAAACATTCAAAAAAGTTTGAAAAATACTGGTATAGTAAAATTACAAGCACCGGACAGTTATGAATTGTTTGTGTTTCATCTGAGAATGATTGCATTGGTGTTCATACACTGTTGTATAGCAGGCTGACTGGAATGATCTGCCTCATCCATGTACATATGTATTTGTTTTTTATGATGAACCATCCAGCAGTCTAATGACTATATCAGTTCATATCCTTAACACTTGCCAGGAATCTAAACTTGAAAGAGACATGTCACACAAAAGCTCAAAATATATACCTCCTTTAGATTTTTCTTTACTTTCATGGTAGCAGTATGAGCTCTTTATTTCAGTGCAGTGTATTGTATAGTTTGCTATTTTTTGTACTCTACCATACACAACTCTACGTACTGTGTACCCTTTCCTCTGTTTTCTCCGTCCGTTGGGCTGAAAAATTCAAACAACAGTGAGGTGTTTTCACTTGACGAACCAGAATAATGGAGCAACATCTGTGGCCTTAGGTAAACACAGACATTGACTGTACATGCCGCCAGCCTTTGAGAGACTTTCATTGATTAGGGAAATTGGGCAGTGTTTTCTCCTGCAGGACCGTGGTGGTTGGCATAAGTGGGATTAGCAGAGGAATACAAAGCAAGCTAGAGATGCAGCTGCCTCTTCTGTCCCTCTGCTCAGAGAGCATGGGTGGTGCTGAAAACAGACTTTGACAGTACTGTGGGGGAAAAGGCAGATAGTGGAAGTGCATGTGTTGCTGTGCTTAGGTGCTCATACAAAATAGAGAAAAAGACCTTGTGGATGTTGTCTAAATTCGATAAGGGGCAATTCTTTCCTTAATTGAGAGTTTAAGTATAAACAAGTGAATGACATTTGAATTCATTTCTTACTCAGGTCTTTATCTTGTTAGGATCATCAGAGGATTTCAGTGCTTTATTCGTTTTTCCACTTACAGTATCCAGATCATTCAGCCTGTGGCAATTTTGCAGACTCATGCCGATGAAACTGTGATTAATTGTAACTCCTGAATTTTTCTTGGTTGTTTACAAAGGTTTGTGTTCTGCTGCATGTCATAGCTAATTTATTCCCACTGAACAGGATTTGGCCTTGATAAAGCCACAAAGCATTAAAATGATAATAATAATATGCTCCCAATGTTCTGCAGATCCCCTGCAGGAATGTTTCTCTGTTGTGCCCTTTGATTTTTACAAAAACAGGATAAAAACACTGGCCTGCTTCTCATGCATATTGGTCATGCTAATGACACGCTTTATAGGCAGTGACATTTTGGCTGTCCAATTACTGTGATTATGTCCATCCCTGTTGTTTTAAAGCCCATCATGGTACCTTTGAACAGTTTTTCTCCACTGTTTATTTCCTTTTAAAGCAAGTAGAAGATGTGGGATTTCCCACAGATTATCCCCGATCTGGCCCCGTTTCAACACATAAAAAGATCAATAATATATCTCATACCTCAGTGGGAGCCAAGTGAGTGTGAATTTGGCAGATACAGGGAGGATATCAAGCTCTGACCCTTGTTAAAACGACACTGTTGCATGAAAAGATGACCGAGGGAGTGACACAGTGCAGGATGACCTTAGAGCAGGAGAAACACAGGGAGGCTCCTTGTTTGGAAATATAACAAGATGATAAAATTGTCATGGTTGTCAGTTTGTTGAAAGATGAAGGTAACCATGCTGTCATAAACAGAAACCTTCTATGTGGTTGCTGCTTACACCATTTTATGTACAGTGGGGTAAAAAAGTATTTAGTCAGCCACCAGTATTTAGTCAGTGCGAGTTCTCCCACTTAAAAGATGAAAGAGGTCTCCAATTTTCATCATAGGTATACCTCAACTATGAGAGACAAAATAAGAAAAAAAAATCCAGAAAATCACATTGAAGGATTTTTAATGAATTAATTGGTAAATTCCTCGGTAAAATAAGTATTTGGTCAATAACAAAAGTTCATCTCAATACTTTGTTATATACCCTTTGTTGGCAGTGACAGAGGTCAAATGTTTTCTGTAAGTTTTCACAAGGTTTTCACACACTGTTGCTGGTATTTTGGCCCATTTCTCCATGCAGATCTCCTCTAGAGCAGTGATGTTTTGGGGCTGTCGCTGGGCAACACAGACTTTCAACTCCCTCCAAAGATTTTCTATGGGGTTGAGATCTGGAGACTGGCTAGGCCACTCCAGGACCTTGAAATGCTTCTTACGAAGCCACTCCTTCATTGCCCGGTCGGTGTGTTTGGGATCATTGTCATGCTGTTAGACCCAGCCACGTTTCATCTTCAATGTCCTTGCTGGTGGAAGGAGGTTTTCACTCAAAATCTCACGATACATGGCCCCATTCATTCTTTCCTTTACACGGATCAGTCGTCCTGGTCCCTTTGCAGAAAAACAGCCCCAAAGTATGATGTTTTCACCCCCATGCTTCACAGTAGGTATGGTGTTCTTTCTCCTCCAAACACGACAAGTTGAGTTTTTACCAAAAAGTTCTATTTTGGTTTCATCTGACCATATGACATTCTCCCAATCCTCTTCTGGATCATCCAAATGCTCTCTAGCAAGCTTCAGACGGGCCTGGACATGTACTGGCTTAAGCAGGGGGACACATCTG
Organism: Pholidichthys leucotaenia; assembly: GCA_020510985.1. Lineage (NCBI taxonomy): Eukaryota > Metazoa > Chordata > Actinopteri > Cichliformes > Pholidichthyidae > Pholidichthys > Pholidichthys leucotaenia. The sequence goes on along the minus strand of CM035836.1, from coordinate 183,312,339 downwards.
GCACTGCAGGATTTGAGTCCCTGGCGGCGTAGTGTGTTTCTGATGTAGCCTTTGTAACTTTGGTCCCAGCTCTCTGCAGGTCATTCACTAGGTCCCCCTGTGTGGTTCTGGGATTTTTGCTCACCGTTCTCGTGATCATTTTGACCCCACGGGGTGAGATCTTGCGTGGAGCCCCAGATTGAGGGAGATATTCAGTGGTCTTGTATGTCTTCCATTTTCTAATAACTGCTCCCACAGTTGATTTCTTCACACCAAGCTGCTTACCTATTGCAGACTCAATCTTTCCAGCCTGGTGCCGGTCTACAATTTTGTTTCTGGTGTCCTTTGACAGCTCTTTGGTCTTGACCATAGTGGAGTTTGGAGTCTGACTTTTTGAGGTTGTGGACAGGTGTCTTTTATACTGATAATGAGTTCAAACAGGTGCCATTAACACAGGTAACGAGTGGAGGACAGAGGAGCCTCTTAAAGAAGAAGTTACAGGTCTGTGAGATCCAGAAATCTTGCTTGTTTTGTAGGTGACCAAATACTTATTTTACTGAGGAATTTACCAATTAATTCATTAAAAATCCTTCAATGTGATTTTCTGGATATTTTTTTCTCATTTTGTCTCTCATAGTTGAGGTATACCTATGATGAAAATTGGAGACCTCTCTGATCTTTTAAGTGGGAGAACTTGCACAATTGGTGGCTGGCTAAATACTTTTTTGCCCCACTGTATTTTATAATCACTGAAAATTCTTTGAGTTTTTTGTATTTTAAGAATTAAAATAACTTATTAATTAAAAATAAAGCTCACAGTCCAGTTAGCACTAACTACTGTATACGTATGCAGTTCTATACTTATAGTAATATGTGACAGTGGATTAAACACTAAAATACACATTACATATTTATGTGCTGGGCAGGGGTGGATTAACGTGTGTTTTGCTTCAGACTAGGGATGCAAGTTATTGATTAATTCATTAATTGATAATTGATTCACCTTATTGATCGATTAGCAATTAATTGATAAGCAGCGTTTTTCCTGAGAATCTGACAATACGGTCTGTCTTTAACATGTAAAAAGTTGCTGTTTTTTCATATACTGAATAAAGCGTGAACATCATATTCCTCACTGATTTATTGTACCATTTGCATTTTTTTTTACTACAGACAATGGCATTTTTTGTAGTTTAACAAATTTTGCACTGTATAGTGTGTACTATGTGCTGGTACATCTCAGCAAATTACAAATGTCATGATTTTTTAATTTATTTTAAAAAAACTGCTACCAATATAATAAAATTTATCTTTTTTAGTTATATTGAAAAAACTTTTGTGTTCTAATTTACTGAGATGCACTGGTAGACTATTTTAACAGGAAAATAAATTGTGAGCTGCTTCATCTGTTGGATGTTAAACATTATCACAGTACCCTGGCAATCCAGGCAAACTCAGTACAATCTGGGCTCCTCTGTTACCTCAGTGGTAACTTGAGTCGGTCTGCTTTTCCATCTAGTGGCAGGTTGAAGGCAGCAGGGACAGGTTTTTGCACTCGCATAGTCTTTTTAGCTGTTGCAATCCGTTTCTCCGCCCTGTTGATTTGAAGTAGGCGCGTGGAAATTGGAACATGCCATTGGACCTTATTGTGATTCTCTGACGTAACACGGAAGAGCGAGTTTTTTCACTCTGCACAGTGCATGTACTCTGGGGGCTTAGCGTCTTCTTCTGCTTTTTTGGTTGAAATTTGGCAGTGGGTGACTGTATGTGCCCCCGCCTGGACGGCAGTGCCACTACATTTCATCGAATAAGCTCCCATTGGAAAGGACTGCTGAGTTATCAATTAATTGACAACTAATTTAATTTAGTTCACTAAATTCTTATCAACAATTAATCGAAAGTCAATTAATCATTAACATCCCTACTTCAGACAAATGCACATTAAGCTGATGGAAATGATTAATTCACTTGGCAAAGGGAATGTTTCACACAAAACCGCAGAACAAGCTGGGAAGTGCCATCAAGACATCAGACTTTCCACAGCTGCTTTGCCTCCACTGCACCATGGCCTAGTGCTTTGACCCACCAGCTCTCTATGGAGTGCTTGATGCACTGCGTGCACTTTTCTTGGTGTATTTTCTTGCAGCCCTTATTGCCACTGGTGACCTGAAAAACACAGCTCCCATAAAGCATTTCAGTTTCCAAGCCCACTGTCACTAGAAGAAATCTTTGCATCAGTCTGCAAAAGTTGCTCCAGTCTGCACAGTGGCTGGTGTCCTTTATGGAGGTACTATATGGGCATGGCCTTCTTAATAATTTGCATCAAGCTTGTGATAGAAACATAGGAGGGATGCTTATTAAAGATGTCCCCTGACTCATTTCCCATGGGCTGAGAGGAACCAAGCTTGACACGGTTATTAGTCTTTCTCTACATAGGTACCACCAAGGGTCACACATTTCTCTCATTGCTTTATGCAGCCGTGGAGACCTCACCTGTAGAAGTGTGCAGGCTGTGTCAGAACCCACGACTTGACTTGTCCTATTTTTACTTGTCCTATTACCTATTTTACTTGTCCTATGTTTTTCAGGTCACCTTGTCCTATTTTTAACATTGGTTTTGTTGACAATTTTAACTTATTTTGGAACCGCCCATCACTTATGAGGCCTGATGGCATCCACCCAAATAGACTTGGTGCACGTGTTTTAACAAACCATCTTCTCTATTTTATTCGGTGTTTTCTGGTACAGTGACTGAAATGTGGTGTGTTTACTCACTCTGAAGTTTCTGGGTTTGCCAAACTGCCCTTTTTTGGTCCTGTTCCCACATATTGTAACGATCCCATTAACTCGGATGGTCTTTACCGTTTGGATCAGCCTTTGTTTTATAATCCTTCAGAGATTGAGTCTGTCTCCCGTTGCCCTAAATATTGTAACCCAGGACAAATACAACACAACCTGAAAAACACTCGCACTTCTGGAGCTCCTCCTCATCCACCACCTTTCAACTTTGCCCCTGTGTACTTCCTTAGAGAACCTTTTTCTGCTCCCTTTAAAGTTAGTAAAAAAGTTAAAAAAATAGAATGCATAAACTTCCCAGATTGATTAAACAAAATGTTGGTAAAATTCTAATCCAGCCTCAAGTCTCTAAAATTAATAAAATTAATAATTTGGCCTCTGTTCCCCCCCAAAGTTTAAAAAATTAAATGTGGCTTATTAAACATTAGGTCTCTATCTTCTAAGTCTCTTCTGGTCCATGATCTATTAATCGATCACCAGATCGATCTACTATCCCTCACAGAGACCTGGCTCAGGCTTGATGATTATGTTGGTTTGAATGAATCAACTCCCTCTGGGTATTTAAACTGTCATAACCCCAGAGGTTCTGGTTGTGGTGGTGGAGTAGCGGCAATTTTCCATTCTAAATTGCTAGTTAATGTTAAGCAGAAGTTATGTTTTAATTCCTTTGAAGGTTTAGTCCTCAGTGTGGGGCCTGTTGGCAATCTTTGCATGAACTCAATTCTCTTTGCCATAGTTTATCGTCCTCCCACAGCCTATTCGGAGTTTCTGTCGGAATTTGCTGAGTTTTTAGCTGATTTATTGCTGAAAACCGATAGAATAATTATTGTAGGGGACTTTAATATACATGTTGATGTTGAGAGTGACTGTCTTAATAAGGCTTTCAATTCAATTTTAGACTCAATGGGGTTTTCCCAAAAAGTACAAAATTCTACCCATTATTTCCATCATACATTGGACCTTGTTTTGACTTATGGTATAGATATCGAAAATCTGGTTGTGTTTCCTCATAATCCTGTACTGTCTGACCATTGTCTGTTAATTTTTGATTTCATTATCTCTGATCACTTATTTCCTAAAGAAAAATACTACTACAGCAGATGTCTTTCTGATGACGTTGTTGCTAAATTTTTGCAGATTGTCTCCTCTATGCCATGGGTCAACACAACAGAAACACCTGAAATAAGTGATGGAGAGTCTGCTCCATTCGTGATTGATAGCATGGTTGATGGTGTTACTGCCTCTCTGCATCGGACTCTAGATTTCTTTAAAAAAGAAAAAGTCTAACCAGAGATTTCTTACCCCTTGGTTTAACTCAGAAACTCATGGCTTAAAACAGAAAACTCGTCAATTGGAAAGAAAATGGCGCTCAACTAATTCAGATGAATTCTACTTGGCTTGGAGAAATCATCTCTTAATCTATAAAAAATCTCTTAGAAAAGCTAGATCAAGCTATTATTCTGCATTAATAGAAGCGAACAGGAATAACCCCAGTGTCACGCCGCGCCGCTCATCAGCGGCGCCACCTGCTCGCACACCTGCTCGTCATCAGCGGCGAGGGATATAAGCCGCCTCGCCCTGAGCTTCGGCCTGAAGCCGTCAGACTTCGTCACTCATCATCGTGAGTCAAACCTTTTCTTCAGCACAACGTTTTTGGTAAGAAGCCCTTACCTCCTTTCTTCCCAGTCTGCTCCCCTGTGCACAGGTGGATCCCTCGGCGGCGGACAACGCCTCTCCCCCGCCATTCCTCGCTGCTGCACCGAGCCCTGCAGGTGGCTGTCTTCCGGGTCCCGTCCTTGTGGTGCCAGTCATCTGTCTCTTACAAGTAAGCTCCTCTCTCGCTCATTCTCCTCCTGCGTTGGTGTGTGCCCGTCACCCTGTGTCCTTGTGCTCTTTCCCATAGGGTTGCCGGCTGTACGGTCTCCTGCCTCTGTGCCCGAAGCAGACGCCGCCACCAATACATTTACATCCCGCAGACACACATCCATTCACTCCTGTTGCTAATAAACTATTTGAACTTCTCTGAGCCTGTGTGTGTGCGTCTCCTGAGCCGTGCGTTATGTCAGTACGGCTTCAGCAGAGCGGCTCGGCAGACGGCGGGCTCGCACACCGGTTTTCCACTCTCGAGGCTCGAGTGGATCAATTAGCCTTTCAGCAACAGGTGATTTTTAATCAATTGTTAAATTTGACTAACCGGTTGGGCCGCTTGGACCCCCAACAGTCGTTCCCCTCGGCTCGTCAGGGTGGCGCGGCTCCTGCTGCTCCAGTGGCCGTCCAGCAGGCTCCGAGTGCACCGGTTCGGCTCACACCCATTCCAACCCCCGCCCGCTTTAGCGGTAAGCTCGGCGGAGCGCTGGGGTTTATTATGCAGTGTGAGTCCGTTTTCCACCGTGTGCCCGGAGACTTTCCCTCAGATCATAGCCGAATTGGTTATATCGGGAATCTCCTGGAGGGGCGAGCTTTAACATGGACCTACGCCGTAATGGCGAGGCCCAGTTATGCCGCCCTCACATATGACCAATTCGTGAGGCGCTTCCTGGAGGTCTTTGACCATACTCCTACCGAGACGGTCCAGGTCGATCGGCTTCTCGCCCTCCAGCAGGGAAGCCGGTTGGCAGCGGACTACGCGGTCGACTTCCGGGTAGCGGCGGAGGAATTAGGCTGGGAGGAACGCTCCCTCTGCGGCCTTTTTCTCCGCAGCCTCAATGATGATCTGAGGGATGAACTGGCTGGGCGGGATATTCCTGAGACGCTAGCGGAGCTGACATCCTTAGCGATTAGTTTGGATAACAGGCTGCGCGAGCGCTCCTCGGGGCGGAAGTCGTCTTCTTCTCGCCCTCGTGGAGTCTCGCCGCGCCTGTTCCAAGCTCGCCCCCTGGCGGCGCCGCCTCCATCGTGCCCCGAGTAGTCGGAGCCGATGGTGACAGGCTGGACAAAGCTTTCACCTGCGGAGAGACAATGCTGCCATGAGTTGGATCTCTGCATGTATTGCGGAGATGACCAACACACGGTGAAGCTTTGCCCACGGAAAGCCAGTTGGCGGGGTCCGCGAGTCACTGTAGGGGGCCTTGCGGATCTCAATCGGTTAAACTCTCACACACAATTGAAGCTGCCCGTCCGTTTCTGCCACAATCCCACTGGGCATCTCACCCACGCACTGGTGGATTCGGGCGCAGAAGGCAGCTTTATTTCACAAAGCCTGGCAACCCAATTGGGCATCCGCTGCCAGGCACTGAGAGACCCAATCTCCCTGGTCAACCTCTCTCGTGCCTCCCTTGGGAGAGTGATGCACCAGACTGTTCCTGTCCCGGTGATTATCTCAGGAAACCACCGGGAGGAGATGACCTTCTACGTCCTGCCCAACTCTGTGTCGCCCGTTATCCTGGGGTATCCCTGGCTACGCCTCCACAACCCTGTCCTGGATTGGAAGTCAGCCGGGGTGTCGGCATGGAGCACGTTCTGCATGGGCACCTGCCTTCAGTCCGCTGCCTGCTCTCCGTCCGTTTCTCTCCCTCCTATGGACGCTGCACCCCCGGACCTGTCTCTGGTGCCCCTGGAATTTCACGACCTGGGTATGGTATTCAGTAAGACCAAGGCCATGTCTCTCCCTCCTCATCGGCCCTATGACTGCGCCATCAACCTCCGCCAGGGGGCACCCTTACCTTCTGGTCGGCTCTACAGTCTGTCGGCGCCGGAGAAGGAGACGATGAACGCCTACCTAAAAGAGTCGCTGAGTGCTGGGATAATCCGCCCATCGTCATCACCCGTGGGGGCAGGGTTCTTCTTCGTTGGAAAGAAGGACGGATCCCTCCGTCCTTGCATTGACTATCGGGCCCTAAATGACATCACGGAGAGGGATCGTTACACCCTGCCCCTCATGGACACCGCTTTCCACTCCCTCCAGGGGGCGACCTGGTTCACCAAGCTGGATCTACGCAGCGCATACCACCTCGTCCGGATCCGGGAGGGAGATGAGTGGAAGACAGCCTTCCATACCCCGAATGGCCACTTTGAATACCTGGTAATGCCGTTCGGGTTGACCAACGCTCCTGCCGTCTTTCAGCGCCTCATCAACGACGTCCTCCGGGACTTCATCGGCCTCTTTGTGTTCGTCTACCTGGACGATATACTCATCTTCTCCAAGTCCAGGGACGAGCACCAGGTCCATGTGAGGCGGGTCCTCCAAAGGCTGCTGGAGAACCGGCTATACGTGAAGGCTGAGAAGTGCGAATTTTATGCTAGAACAACATCCTTCCTGGGATTCGTCATCGCTCACGATCAGGTGCGTCCAGACACAGAGAAGGTGAAGGCGGTGGTAGAGTGGCCTACACCTGCGTCGAGGAAACAGGTGCAACAGTTCGTGTGGTTCGCGAACTTCTACCGCCGCTTTGTCCCAAACTTCAGCACCATCGTCGGACCGCTGACCCGCCTCATGTCCCCTAAGGTCCCGTTCCGGTGGACCGAAGAGGCCGCAGCTGCTTTTCAGGCGCTGAAGGCGGAGTTCTCCTCCTCCCGGGTCCTTCGCCAGGTCGACCCCGCGCTGCAGTGCATCGTGGAGGTGAATGCTTCGGACACGGGAGTGGGGGCGGTGCTATCCCAGCGGTCGCCTGACGACGGTGCCAAACGGCCCTGCGCCTTCTTCTCCCGGCACTTGTCCCCGGCGGAGAGAAATTACGACGTGGGGGACAGAGAGCTCCTCGCCATCAAGCTCGCGCTGCAAGAGTGGCGTCACTGGCTAGAGGGGGCGGACCTGCCGTTCGTGGTCCTGACGGACCACAAGAACTTGGAATACCTTCGATCTGCCAAGCGCCTGAACGCCCGCCAGGCGCGTTGGTCCTTGTTCTTCGCCAGGTTCCAGTTTTCCATCACCTTCAGGCCTGGCTCCAAGAACGGCCTGCCCGACGCCCTCTCTAGGCAATTCGCCCCCGAGGAGTCGGAGGACGCGCTCCACACCATCCTGCCCAGGTCGTGCGTCGTGGGAACCATCTCCTGGGACATAGAGAGCAAGATCCGGAAGGCGCAGGAGGTGGAACCTGACCCTGGCGGCGGACCAGAGGGAAGACTATTCGTGCCATCTGCGGTTCGAGGAGAGGTCATCCACTGGCTACACACCTCCAGGCTCACCTGTCACCCTGGCTCCTCCCGGATGATAGACCTCCTCCAGCGGTCCTTTTGGTGGCCGGGCCTGCGGAGGGATGCTGCCCGCTACGCCCGGGCCTGTCCTATATGTGCCATCAACAAGTCAGGAAATGCCCCTCCAGCGGGCCTGCTCCAGCCCCTGCCCATCCCTGGCAGGCCCTGGTCTCACATTGCCCTGGACTTCGTCACCGGACTCCCAGTCTCCAACTCCTACGACACCATCCTGACCATCGTGGATCGCTTCTCCAAGGCGGTACACTTCGTCCCCCTGCGAGGTCTCCCTACTGCCCTGGAGACGGCGGACCTCCTCATCCAGCACGTGGTCAGGCTGCATGGGATTTCGGTGGACGTGGTCTCGGATCGAGGGCCCCAATTTTCTTCTGAGGTTTGGAGGTCGTTTTGCAACGCCATCGGAGCCAAGGTGAGCCTCTCCTCCGGCCATCACCCCCAATCCAACGGGCAGTGTGAGCGGACCAACCAGGAGCTGGAGGCTGCGCTCCGCTGTGTAACAGCATCCAAACCCACGTCCTGGAGTAACCATCTTGCCTGGGTTGAATACGCCCACAACACCACTCGCTCTTCTGCTACAGGGATGTCCCCCTTCAAGGCGTCCCTGGGTTACGACCCCCCGCTGTTCCCGGCGCAGGAGAGTGAGGTAACTGTTCCCTCAGTTAGGGCGCATCTCAGGCAGTTCCGCTCCATCTGGGCATCTGCGCGTAATGCGCTTTTACGCACGGCGGAGCGCAACAGTACTGTGGCGGACCGGCACAGAAGACCTGCCCCGGCGTACAGAGTTGGGCAACGAGTCTACGTGTCAACCCAGGACGTAACATTGAAAGGCGAGAGGAGGAAGCTGGCACAGCGCTTTATGGGACCCTACCCCATCACCCGGATCATCAACCCGGTAGCTGTGCGTGTGGCTATTCCCCCCTCCCTCCGCATCCATCCCACCTTCCACGTGTCCAAGGTGAAGCTGGCAGTCTCCGACCCCCTTTGCCCTCCTCCTGCTGCGCAACCCGCGCCCCGGATGATTGATGGCCATCCGGCCTGGTCCGTCGCCTCCATCCTGGACTCCCGGTGCCGGGGTCGTGGGTTGCAGTACTTGGTGGACTGGGAGGGCTATGGGCCCGAGCATCGACAGTGGGTACCCTCGTTGTTCGTGCTGGACCCATCGCTCATCGCTGACTTCCACCGAGCGCACCCAGAGAAGCCATCGCCAGGAGGCGCTGCTAGAGGGGGGAGTACTGTCACGCCGCGCCGCTCATCAGCGGCGCCACCTGCTCGCACACCTGCTCGTCATCAGCGGCGAGGGATATAAGCCGCCTCGCCCTGAGCTTCGGCCTGAAGCCGTCAGACTTCGTCACTCATCATCGTGAGTCAAACCTTTTCTTCAGCACAACGTTTTTGGTAAGAAGCCCTTACCTCCTTTCTTCCCAGTCTGCTCCCCTGTGCACAGGTGGATCCCTCGGCGGCGGACAACGCCTCTCCCCCGCCATTCCTCGCTGCTGCACCGAGCCCTGCAGGTGGCTGTCTTCCGGGTCCCGTCCTTGTGGTGCCAGTCATCTGTCTCTTACAAGTAAGCTCCTCTCTCGCTCATTCTCCTCCTGTGTTGGTGTGTGCCCGTCACCCTGTGTCCTTGTGCTCTTTCCCATAGGGTTGCCGGCTGTACGGTCTCCTGCCTCTGTGCCCGAAGCAGACGCCGCCACCAATACATTTACATCCCGCAGACACACATCCATTCACTCCTGTTGCTAATAAACTATTTGAACTTCTCTGAGCCTGTGTGTGTGCGTCTCCTGAGCCGTGCGTTATGTCACCCAGGTTTCTCTTCAACACTATAGCCAGGCTTACAAAGAGCCATGACTCGGTCAATCCTCGCATCCCCCCTGAGCTTTCTAGTCAGGACTTTCTGAACTATTTCAATCTTAAAATTTTATCTATCAGAGATAAAATCTGTCAGATTCTTCCTACCATAAACTCTAGTACATTAACTATTGCAACTCCCTCAATTGATATCTGCTTAGATAAGTTTACTCCAATCGACCTTTTAGAGTTGGATAAAATAATTTCCTCTTCTAAGCCTTCATCTTGCCTTCTGGACCCTATTCCTTCCAGGTTATTTAAAATTATTTTCCCAATTATTTGTAGCCGTATTCTTCTTATCATTAATTCTTCTTTAACTCTGGGTTATGTTCCACTGGCTTTTAAAACTGCTGTAATTAAACCTTTACTTAAAAAGCCGACGCTCGATCCTGGAGTTTTGGCCAATTATCGACCAATCTCTAATTTGCCTTTCATTTCTAAAATCTTGGAAAGAGTTGTTGCTGTGCAATTATCTGACCATTTGCAGGGAGTTGGTTTGTTTGAGGTGTTTCAATCTGGGTTCAGAGCTCATCACAGCACTGAAACTGCCTTAGTGAAGGTCTCTAATGGCCACCTGACTGCATCTGATAATGGACTTGTCTCTGTTCTTGTTCTTTTAGATCTCAGTGCAGCCTTTGACACTATCGATCATGCCATTCTACTTGATAGATTGGAACACTTTGTTGGACTCAGTGGAACTCCGTTGCAGTGGTTTAGATCTTATTTGTCTGATAGATTTCAGTTTGTCCATGTCAATGATGGATTTTCTTCCAGCTCTAAGCTCAGTCACGGAGTTCCACAGGGATCTGTGTTGGGCCCTACTCTTTTTAGTCTATATATGCTCCCGTTGGGCAGTATCATCAGAAAGCACTGTATACATTTTCACTGTTACGCAGATGACACACAACTATACCTGTCAATGAAGCCCGATGATTGTGATCAGTTGGCCAAGTTAGATGCCTGTCTTAACGACATCAAAGCTTGGATGACTTGTAATTTTTTACTATTGAACTCTGATAAGACTGAAGTCATTGTCGTTGGCCCAAAACATCTTAGAAATTCCTTTTCAGACTATGCCCTTATTTTAGATGCGGCCACTCTCACTCTGAACAGTTGTGTGAGGAACCTTGGAGTGATTTTTGACCAGGATTTGTCCTTTAATTCACATATTAAAACTGTTTCTAGGACTGCCTTATATCATCTGTGCAATATTGCCAAGATCAAACAAGGGAGAAACGATATCACTTCAGAGGAACATGTATATTTCAAAAGCCTACAGTGAGAACAACCACCAAGCAACACTGTATTTCAGTGCAAGGAGTCAGATTATGGAACGATTATGGACCTGAATTAAAATCATGTACAACGCTTGGACAATTTAAACAAAAACTAAAGGAAGAAATACTCCAAACATATTTACAAGACGACATGTAAACTCACATAAAGATTGACATATCCAGCCTGTTCTGTGTTGTAGCTTAGTTTTTGTTTTGTTTTTTTTTCTCTCTGTGACATTCTGTCTTAGATTTGTTTTGAATAGTAACCGCTTAACTTAGCTTAGCTTAGTTTTCTTTTTTTCTCTCAGTCACACTTTGTCTTAGCTTTGTTTTAAATTGTAATCACTCTTGTCTTGTTTACTCTTTTTTCTCTTTTGAATTCTTGGATGGAATATGGGTGGGCAATATAAGCTGCGGCTTCAGCCATCACCCATTTCGGATAACTCACGTGGAATTGTTTAGTAGAAGGAGTCTTTGTCTAATTTGACCTTGTTGTTATATTATACAGTTTCTTTTAACCTGTACTGTATTATCCGAAATAAATAAATTCAATTCAATTCAATTTTGCCAAGATCAGGAGCATCTTGTCTCTGGGTGATGCTGAGAAACTGATTCACGCCTTTGTCAGTTCGTGATTAGATTACTGTAATTCGCTATTATCTGGCTGTCCTAAAGTATCTTTGAAAAATCTTCAGTTGATTCAAAATGCTGCTGCTAGAGTTTTAACTGGTTCAAGAAAAAGAGATCATATTTCCCCGGTTCTGTCCTCCCTCCATTGGCTTCCCATTGAATTCAGAATCAAGTTTAAAATCCTTCTTCTTACTTTCAAAGCTCTTAACAATCTGGCCCCCCAGTATATAAAAGATCTGATATTACCCTACCATCCTAATAGAGCATTACGCTCCCAAAATGCTGGCTTACTTGTGGTGCCCAGAATCTCCAAAAGTACGGTGGGAGGCAGAGCCTTCTGCTACCAAGCTCCTTTTCTCTGGAACCAGTTACCACTCTGGGTCCGGGAGTCAGACTCGGTCTCTGTTTTTAAGAACAGGGTAAAATCCTTCCTTTTTAATATAGCTTTCATTTAAGGATGGGGTTTTGTGTCTTTTAACCCCACTCTTGTTCTATTGTTATGTGATCCATACTGCTGGTTGACCTCCAATATTGTAATTGGCATCTTACTGCTATGTTCTTTATGTCTGTCCTTTCCATCCTCCCTCTCCCCTCATCCCCAGCCAGTCGCAGCAGACGACTGCCCCTCCCTGAACCTGGTTCTGCTAGAGGTTTCTTCCTTCCAAATGGGAGATTTTCCTCTCCACTGTCGCTTAGTGCTTGCTCATAGGGGATCGTCTGATTGCTGGGTCTTTATATGACTGTGTGGTTTGTTTTTTTTTTCTGCTCTGTGGCGCCACGAGACGGCTTTTGTTGTGATGTGGCACATTATAAATAAAACTGAATTGAATTGAATTGAATTGACCTCAGAAATCAGCGTTTCATCGTCTTGGAAGTGCTTGCCCTTCAAAAATGACTACATGATTGGAAACATGTAGAAGTCAGATGTAAGAAGTTGGGAGAATAAGGGGGGTGAAGAAGGATTTCGTAGCTGCAGGACGGTGCTTTCCTCTGGGGAACATGCAAATTGTCTTGCAGGAGGCGGACACTTTTGGTCAGCATGACACGCCTCTTGGTTTTGATGGTCTTCAGGAATTTCTGCTGCAGCGAAGCATAGTAAGTCCAGATAATTTCAGTACCCTTTACCAGGAAATCCATCATCAATACTCTATGCTGGTCCCAAAAGACCATGAGCATGAGCTTGTCCACCGAGGGTTGGACACGTGCCTTCTTCAGAGGTGGTGAGTCATAATGCTTCCATTGCTTCGATTGGGATTTAGTCTTTTGATCATAGCAATGGACCCATGTTTCGTCCTGTCTGATTAGTCTGTCAAAGAAGTCCTCCTGGTTTTCTTGGTACATGGCCAAAAGGGGCTGGGAGCACATGACTCGTTCCAGCTTCTGAAAAGGTGTGAGCAACCAGGAAATCCATTGTGCAGACAACTCCTGCATGTGAAAATATTTATGGATGATTTTTTTCCCACAGACTCTACTCTTATCTTGACATCTTGGGCTAATTGGCAAATGGTTATGTAGCGATCTTCCAAAATTGTGGCCTCCACTTGCCGAATGGTGTCTTCATCAGTGGTGCACTGTGGTTGTTCAGGAATGGGAGCCATTTCCACCAGTGTCTGACCACAATTGAACTGTTGATGCCAGTACTTGACTACTGTATGTCATATAACCAGGCATCCTCCCCATAAGTCTCTTTCTTTTATCGAACGTTTCCCATGGTGTGTGGCCTCTCAAGTACAGGAGCTTGATGACCGCTCTATATTGAACTGGCTCCATCATCACACCTTACTCCACCTTAGCACATGTAAAAAGGAAACTCTTTGGAGTTCAGAGCTACATATTGCCATGTGGCCAATAGAGATATGTGTTATTATACATGCAAAATTTCAACCTCTTACAATGATCAGAAGTGGGTCAGAGATCATTTTACATTTTTTTTAATTGAGTTATCGAAAATGCATATTTTTAAGGTGAAGACATTGGATGGAAACAAAGTGATGGTGGCTGAATCCACTTTAGGTGGTCTATGTAGCAAACAGTGGAAACTGATGAAGTAATACTTTGTAAGAAAAAATGCATGGGACAACCAGCTTTAACTTCAGCTCAGTTTTAGTATTTTTACATGGTTCTGATGTAAGCTACACGTGCATGCAGTTTTTATGACATATGCGTCTAATTCATTGAACAGCTTCACTTTGTGCATCCCATTTTGAATAAAATACAATGTCAAATGTGTTTATAGAAGCTTAAATATAACCAAAAGTAAGCAACAGAAAATTAATATTGTACAAACAAAATACTGATATTTAACCTGCTGATTCTGCATTGTATTGAGTCTCCCACCATAACCACATTTTATTTAATAATATATATAAATATTGTAAAGACAAGCTCAAGTATTGTGATAATATAACTTTGTGGGATGTCCGGAAATTCCCACCCTACAAAGGGGGCTGAAAAGTTCATAGTGGTCAAATTTGACCAAATGTGGATTATTTTTCTACATAATCTCCCCTTCGGTCCACACACTTCTTCCATCAGTGTTGCAGCGCTTGGATCCCTGCGGTTGAATAATAAACCACATTTGGTCAAATTGACCACTATGAACTTTTCAACCTATGAACTTTTCAATTCCCCCCCCCCCCGTAATTGTGTACACATACTGATTTTTTTTAACAAGGGAAAAAAAAACTGTAAAATGCATGTTAAAACTTATATACTACTAATATAGAAGCAAAGCACACAAAGTAGTCACTTAAAAACTTTTAGATTGGATTCTTCATGAAAGTTTGCAGCAGAAGGATTCAGAGATTCAAAGGGAACATGATGATTTGGCTAGAAGGTAAAACAAAAGGGGTTTAAAAAAAAAGGTCAAAAATGATGCAACAGCTTTACCTGAGCCTGGAGTCTTTCAGTCAGAAGAGGATAGAGAGAACAAGGCATCCAGCCTTGTTTATGTTGTTCTTCCCCACACTTTTTGAGATCAGCCTTCAACGTCAGTGAGAGAAAACATGTGAGAGGAAGCAACCGGTGAACAGGAAGGGAGGAGTGAGGAGAAATGAAGGCACGAGATTTGAGCTGCACAGAGAAAGCCGAGCAGCAGACCAGCCAGAGAGGAAAGAGAGGAAGATCAGCCTCAGCCAGAATCAATTTCCCAGACCCGGAGTTCATTTCATCAATCAGCGCACAGATAGAGGCACATACACTGTGGGTTAGCTTGGGCTTTTGCCAAGCTCTTGCTAATGTCCACCTCTTGCTTTCTTCCTTCCCTCAGCAGTGGTATAAATGGCTTGTGCACTGCAGCTTTCCACAGCCAGTTATCATACTCATTTCAACTGGAGCATTCCTGCAGTGAGTCCACATCACAATTAGCATTTCCTCCTGTACTCAGAGCTAAAATGTAGCTTTTTATTGCTGGTTCAAAATTTCTCACTACAGGAAAATAAACTAGCTGAAAACGATGGTGACTAGTTTGCGGTCGCCAAGTGAGCTGCTGCATTTGACAGATGGAGTGGCAGTGTGCTAATAGCAGTAAAATAGCAGCAAGCTACAATCACACATACAGTGCAACTCTACTGAACAGATTATGATGATGGAAGTGGCGCGCCACTTTCCACCTCACCCTTCTGAATTTCCAAAGCAGAAAATGTGCCATCCTCACACTGGTTACATGAAAATTTGTAGAAAAAAAGACCATTTTTTTTTTTTTTTTTTTTTATACAGTACATGCAGTCACCCTGCTCAGTACAGAAAATAAAAAGTAGGAGAAACTTCACCCATGTTATGATCTGTTAGAATATACTGTATACTTTGAAAGAGCATTGTAATATTTTTAAAAATGTCAATGTAGTCATTCTAAATTCACCTATATTTTATAGAATGAGTGATCCTTTTTAGCCAAAGATGATAACCCCTTAAGCCCCAAAGATATGCCGAGGTGTTCCTTTCCTTAACAGACATACCTAAAGTTAATCTATTATAAGTCCATGAGTCTAAGGTCTAAATACACAATCTTGGTCTCTACTGATAGGCAAGACTTCATAGAATGTCCACTAGCAGAATTAGCATTTTATATTTTACTATGATTGAACTGTTATAAACCAAAGCAAAAATTTGAATTTTTTTTAATCCTCACCTAATTCTTTTCTATTATTATCATTTCAACATTAATATCATTAAAACAATAAATCTATCTGCAGAGATGCTACTGAATCAATTATGAAAGTTCTTCACTATAGCAGGGCCAAATTATATAGAACTGATACTTTTTAAGATAAGATAAGATAAGATAAGATAAGCCTTTATTAGTCCCACAACGGGGAAATTCCAGGATTGCAACAGCACAGGGATAGCAACACTCAGAGCAACAATCAGAAGGCAAGAAAAAAAAAAAAAAAAAAAAAAAAAAAACCAAGCAAGCAAGAGCAGCTAATATACATATGTACGTATTACTATAAAATATATATATATACACACACACACAGACACACAGTGCAGAGCATTGTAGCTGGATGGAATAAATATATGAATATATGAACACACAGTGCAGAGCATTGTAGCTAGATGGAATAAATATGTAAATATATAAACACCCACAGTACGGAGCATTGCAGCTAGGTGGAATAAATATGCAAGTATATAAACACACACAGTGCGGAGCAATGTAGCTAGATGGAATAATATGTAGATATATAAATATATAAACACACCCAGTGCTGAGCATTGTAGCTAGATGGAATAAATATGTAAATATATAAACACACACAGTGCAGAGCATTGTTGCTAGATGGAATGAAACAGCATAACCGTCTACTTAGATTTTACACAGATTCTGTACAGTTTTTATTGCTAAAAGGACCAGGCAGACTCTATTTATTTTTTTACTATATAAAATAAATTTAAAGAATAAAATAGTTTAAATATAAGTTACAATGTAAACAAAGTAAAACAAGGTAAATTGCATATGTAACACATTTTTGGAAAGCTCGCAAGATGTAGAACAGTGCCAAATTCATGTTTTAATTTGCAATACCATTGTTAACCCAACTGATGGGAGCAAAAGACACTGTGAAGTCACACTTTTTTTGAACCTGCTGGAGGGTCTGTGATACTCTAATGGGTGTACTTTAAACAGGTGTGATACTCTAATGCCCTCCACATGGGCATTGCCGCATCACAATCCACAGTTACTATATAAATTGATACCATAGTCCGTCTCGTGTAATATTGCTTTTATACAACAGTTCCAGCAAGCACAGTTTATTAGATGACAGCAATACTGGACAAGCTATTAAGATTTGTTTGTTTAACCAGTTATTTTATGCAGCTGAGAAAAAACATTCCTTTCTAAATGTAGCTAGTAACTGTTGCTAAACATCTCAATCAGCATGAAGACGTCTATTGTCATTTCACACACATAAACAAATTAAACATTGTCAAGTGCAAAAGTATTAAGTGTTTATAAAACATATACCCGTTGAGTCGGTACTGCAGAAGACCAGAGATCAAAATGTATCCAATGCCAGTGTTCTGACATCTAGCCAGTACAGAAGCTAGTAGTTAGCATACTAGCAATTTAGCACACTTTTCTCACTTTTCTTCATATTTTCAGATGAAACAAAGAGTCCATCAAAACAAAGGTATTGTGGTTTGTTAATCGAGACAATAAATCAACTCTAGCACTGCCTATTTTTTTAAACAGACATGAAATGGCTTACTGAGCTTAATGATGGGCAGAAGGAAATAGGTTTTTTTCAAAAGGGTGGGACTTTCCGGTCCTGGATGTATAATTTCTTGTCAAACAGTGCCTCACTGTGGAAATTAAGGTATCCAAAACAGTACTGAAATTCTCAGAGAGTTGATAGTAAATTAATGTTAGTAATTAACGGTAACATGAACACCTTTGAAGTAGAATGATACATATACAGTGAAGCTGGAGTGCAATTATCGTGGAATATAGTAACTCCTGGAATCCCAATTATCCAATTGATCGGAACTAACTATTATATAAAGTGCTTTATAAATAAAGTTGGATTGGATTGAATGTTAGGTTAATTGGTGAGTCTAAATTGGTCCTAGGTGTCCATGTCTGTTAAGCCTGTAGAATGGAGGGTTAATGTAGTCACATGTTAAACTCTTTGGGTGGGCTTTGAGATTAGAAAAAGTGCTTAATAAATACAAGTCCATAGCCCTTAACCAAATTGTCGCCACAAAATTATTTTATTATCCACGCCAACAGTCACCTGGGTTTGTCTGTTCATCTGTCCAGACTGTATGGAGAAATGAGGTGAAGGCATCGCTCAGGAGTTATTTTAGCCCATTCTTCCACACAAACTCTTCAAATGGGCTGCACGGTGGTGCAGTGGTTTAGCACTGTGGCAGCACAGTTTACCCTCGGCAGGGGGATCGCGGGGATCATGAGACCGTGGGCTCGATCCCAGCCCCCGACCAACAGTGAGCTGTGTGGAGTTTGCATGTTCTCCCCGTGTTGCGTGGGTTTACTCCGGGATTTCTCCGGTTTCCTCCCGCATACCAAAAACATGTAGGTTTAGGGCGCTCGCGCACGCAGCGACCGGCAGCCGGTGGCTTGTCACCAAACTGTAAACCAAATCTACCTACGGGTACAAATAAGTAACAAAAAAAAAAAAAAATCTTGAAGGTTCCATGGGTGTCTTCTATGAACTCTGAGCTTCACTTCATTTCATAGATTTTCAATTGGATTCAAGTCAGGTGACTGACTGGGCTATTCTAGCATCTTTGGTTTTCTTCTCTGGAGCCAGTTGAGAGTTTCCTTGGCTGTGTGTTTGGGATCATTGTCATGCTGAAATGTCCACCCTCGTTCATCTTCGGCATCTTGGCAGATGGCAACAAGTTCTTATCAAGGCTGTCTGTACATTTGTCCATTCATCTTTCCTTCAGTTATCTGAAGTCTGCCTGTACTATGTGCTTAAAAACACCCCCACACCATGATGGTCACACCTCTAAACTTCAAGATTCAAAAAATTCAGATTTGTATTTGTCAGTACTTTTATACAGTGGGGTAAAAAAGTATTTAGTCAGCCACCAATTGTGCAAGTTCTCCCACTTAAAAGATGAGAGAGGTCTCCAATTTTCATCATAGGTATACCTCAACTATGAGAGACAAAATAAGAAAAAAAAAATCCAGAAAATCACATTGAAGGATTTTTAAAGAATTAATTGGTAAATTCCTCGGTAAAATAAGTATTTGGTCAATAACAAAAGTTCATCTCATTACTTTGTTATATACCCTTTGTTGGCAATGACAGAGGTCAAACGTTTTCTGTAAGTTTTCACAAGGTTTTCACACACTGTTGCTGGTATTTTGGCCCATTCCTCCATGCAGATCTCCTCTAGAGCAGTGATCTTTTGGGGCTGTCGCTGGGCAACACAGACTTTCAACTCCCTCCAAAGATTTTCTATGGGGTTGAGATCTGGAGACTGGCTAGGCCACTCCAGGACCTTGACATGCTTTCTTATGAAGCCACTCCTTCGTTGCCTGGGCGGTGTGTTTGGGATCATTGTCATGCTGAAAGACCCAGCCACGTTTCATCTTCAATGCCCTTGCTGGTGGAAGGAGGTTTTCACTCAAAATCTCACAATACATGGCCCCATTCATTCTTTCCTTTACACGGATCAGTCGTCCTGGTCCCTTTGCAGAAAAACAGCCCCAAAGTACGATGTTTCCACCCCCATGCTTCACAGTAGGTATGGTGTTCTTTCTCCTCCAAACACAACAAGTTGAGTTTTTACCAAAAAGTTCTATTTTGGTTTCATCTGACCATATGACATTCTCCCAATCCTCTTCTGGATCATCCAAATGCTCTCTAGCAAACTTCAGACGGACCTGGACATGTACTGGCTTAAGCAGGGGGACACGTCTGGCACTGCAGGATTTGAGTCCCTGGCGGCGTAGTATGTTTCTGATGTAGCCTTTGCTACTTTGGTCCCAGCTCTCTGCAGGTCATTCACTAGGTCCCCCCATGTGGTTCTGGGATTTTTGCTCACCGTTCTCATGATAATTTTGACTCCACGGGGTGAGATCTTGCGTGGAGCCCCAGATTGAGGGAGATTATCAGTGGTCTTGTATGTCTTCCATTTTCTAATAATTGCTCCCACAGTTGATTTCTTCACACCAAGCTGCTTACCTATTGCAGATTCAGTCTTCCCAGCCTGGTGCAGGTCTACAATTTTGTTTCTGGTGTCCTTTGACAGCTCTTTGGTCTTGACCATAGTGGAGTTTGGAGTCTGACTGTTTGAGGTTGTGGACAGGTGTCTTTTATACTGATAACGAGTTCAAACAGGTGCCATTAATACAGGTAACGAGTGGAGGACAGAGGAGCCTCTTAAAGAAGAAGTTACAGGTCTGTGAGAGCCAGAAATCTTGCTTGTTTGTAGGTGACCAAATACTTATTTTACTGAGGAATTTACCAATTAATTCATTAAAAATCCTTCAATGTGATTTTCTGGATTTTTTTTTCTCATTTTGTCTCTCATAGTTGAGGTATACCTATGATGAAAATTGGAGACCTCTCTCATCTTTTAAGTGGGAGAATTTGCACAATTGGTGGCTGACTAAATACTTTTTTGCCCCACTGTATATACAGGACATACAGTAGAATCGAAATGCCATTTCTCTCTCTCTTAGTGGTGTGCACAATATATAAGACAAGAAGGAATAAGGATCAAAACAACAATAACAATCTATGTACAGTAATGCTATCCTTAGTGCAAATAGCAGTAAAAATACAGCAGTCCTATGTACAGTAACCTCTAATACAGTAAATTGCAAGTTCAGTGCGGTTGCAGGGTTGCAGACAGTGACAGATTGGTCTACGCATGATCAGTATTGCAATGACAGACAGCAGCAGATGTAGCATTTGTGCAAATGGTTGTAGTAAGGTGCAAAGACATACAGCAGCAGATGTGGTACAGTTGGTGTACCATGTCTTCCTGTGCAAACAGCTGAGGTACAGTTGTTGTGTGGATGAATGTGTACGGTCCAGGGGGTGGGGTGGTGAACAAAGTTTTTTAGCAGTCTCGTGGAGTGGGCTCGGAGTATCCGGTACCTTCTCCCTGAGGGCAGGGGGCTGAAGAGGGAGTGTGAGGGGTGGGAGGTGTCACCTGTGATGTTGATGGCTCTGCGGGTGAGGCGGGTGTGGTAGATGTTCGAGAGGAAGGGCAGACGGGCACCGATGATCTTGCTGGTTGCTTTCACTGTGCGTTGTAGCGTCTTTCAGCAGAAGGCCGTGCAGCTTCCGTACCACACAGTGATGCAGCTGGTGAGGATGCTCTCAGTGGTGCCCCGGTAGAATGAGCACATGATGGGGGGGTGGGACTCGTGCTGTCCTCAGTTTGTGGAGGAAATAGAGGCCAGTTTGAGCCTTCTTGACCAGTGATGTGGTGTTGTTAGACTAGGAGAGGTCCTCAGAGATGTGCATCCCCAGGAACTTGGTGCTGCTCACCCTCTCCTCAGCTGCTCCTTTGATGATCAGAGGGGGATGCTGTGTGTGTCATCTCCTGAAGTTGACCACAATCTCCTTGGTTGTTTCCCACGTTCAGGAAGAGATTACTGTCTTTAAACCACTGGACTAGTTGGCTCACCTCATTTCTGTAGTTGGTCTCTTCATTGTTTCTGATGAGGCCCACCACCATCGTGTCATCCGCAAACTTCACTGTTGGTATGGTGTTTTTGGGCTAATGTTATGCTAATGCTAATGCTAATGGGCTGCACGGTGGCGCAGTGGTTAGCACTGCGGCAGCACAGTTTACCCTTGGCCGGGGGATTGTGGGGATCGTGGGATCGTGGGTTCGATCCCAGCCCCCGACCAACAGTGATCTGTGTGGAGTTTGCATGTTCTCCCCATGTTGCGTGGGTTTACTCCGGGATTTCTCCGGTTTCTTCCCACATGCCAAAAACATGCATCTTAGGTTAATTGGCTGTTCTAAATTGTCCCTAGATATCTGTTTCCCATAGGCCCTTAGAATAGAGGGTTAGTATTAATGAAAGCGCTTTGAGTGGTCTTTGTGACTAGAAAAGCGCTATATAAGTGCAGGTTAGTTAGTTAGTTAGTTAGTAATGTGCAGTGCCTTTTCTCCTCCAAACATGCTGTGTGATGTGACATCCAAAAAGTTCAATTTTGGTCTCATCTGACCAAACTATATTCTCCCAGTATTTTACTGGCTTGCCCAGATGTTGTACAGTGAACTTGAAACGAGCTTCAACATGCTTTTTCTTCAGCAATGGAGTCTTGAGAGGTGAGTGGGCATAGAGCCCATGTCGTTTGAGTGTGTTACTTATTGTTTTCTTTGAAACAGCAGTACCTACTAACTCCAGGTCTTTCTGGAGCTCTCCACGAGTGGTCTTTGGCTCTTGGATAACTCTTCTGATAATTCTTTTGACTCTTCTGTCAGAAATCTTGTAAGGAGTTCCTGGTCGTGGCCGGTTTATTGTAAAATGATATTATTTCCACTTCCGAATGATGGCTCCAACAGTGCTCACTGTAACATTCAGTCGTTCAGAAATGCACCTGTAACCAACACCATCATTATGTTTTGCAACAATAAAGTTGCAAAGGTCTAGAGAGAGCTCTTTGCTTCTACATCATGAGTTCTTTGTGGTGTGACAGTCTGATATTCACAGACCTTTTTAAAGGCTGTCAGTCAGGACTTAACCAGCTGAAATTAATTTGCACTGATGGGGGATGGGATGGCTTCCTAAATTCTGATGGATTTATGTCATGATTTGGTGGAATTTTGGGGAGGCTTAAGTGCAGAGCAACCACTTCAGAAGAATACTCAGACACGGATGAAAAGTTAACACCACTTTAATGAAAACCTAAAACCCTATACATAACATGGTAACTTAAGAAATAAATACACACACCACAATTAAGGAAATCTGCAACCAAAATGCCACACTATATACAGGAAAGCAGTTGCACGCTGGAACCACATGCAGCCTAAGAAGAAAGAGAGGAGAGGGATGGTTAATAATGGGAATGGCACACAGGGGAATGTAAACAGAGGTAAAGGTCTTACGATAATGGCAGAGAGTCCGGCAGTGAACTCCAGCGTGGGAAAGGTAAAGGGGTCTGGAGACTTCAGGGAAGGATGAAGAAGGGCTGAGAAGCCTGGGTGGAGGAGCCGTTGTCTTCAAGATGAGATGGTTCAGACGAGTGTGGAAACACAGCTTTGGAGACGCACCGTTGGAGGCGGCAGCAAACCTGAGAGGAGGAGAGGGGAAGGTAAGACAGCATTTGGGGAAATAATTAATTTTACCACACAACAAGAATTATGATTGTGAGGCGGCACAAACCCAACGATCCAACAGAGAGCTCTTCCCACACTGGCCCTTAATTACGCTTATGAATCAGGAGGCAGCAGGTGGGTAATCACGCAGGTGCGCTGATGAGCTCCAGAGCCGGGAAAAGAGAAACAGGAAGGGAGGGGGGAGGCACGCTTGCCTGATCATGACAGTGCCCCCCCCCCCCCCAAGAGATGCCTCCGGGCGTTGCCCTGAGCTTTTGTGGGTGGGCGAGGTGAAACGCCCGAACCATACCCTTGTCATGGAAGTTGGACCGTGGAATCCATGATCTCTCCTCCGGACCATAACCCTTCCAATGCACCAGATACTGCAGCCCCTGGCCTTGACGGCGCATATCCAGAATCCACTGGATGGTATAGGTGGTATGTCCATCAATGATCCAGGGAGGTGGAGGGGGTTCTGGAGGAGGAGACAAGGGACTGAGGGAGAGAGGTTTGATCTGTGTTAGCCACTAGCTATGGCTACTAGCTCTCCTTCCCCTCCTCCTCTGGTGTGCTCTCTCTGTCACATGTTTAGCTACACCTCTGCCTCTTTTAATGATAGCAGTAAATGTAATAAATGTTGTCTTTTTGAGGCGCTCGAGGCGAGGTTGTCTGATTTGGAGTCCCGGCTCCGCTGCATTGAAACACCGTCTGCGCCAGTTCATAATGACGGACGCCCCTTAGCTGCAGCGGAGCTCCCCAGCATAGGGTGGCCTGCTAGCAGTCCTCCGGTCCTCCTCAGCAGCGAGGAGACTTGGTGGGTGACAGTGAGAAGGAAGCCTAGTCGCAAGGCCCCGGTTCACCACCAACCTGTTCATGTTTCTAATCGCTTTTCCCCGCTCAGCGACACACCCGCTGAGGAAAAAACTCTGATCATTGGCGACTCTGTAGTCAGAAACGTGAACCTAGAGACTCCAGCAGCCATAGTCAAATACATTCCTGGGGCCAGAGCAGGCGACATAAAGTCAAATTTGAAAATGCTGGCTAAAAGTAACTGTAAATACTCCACAAATGTTGTCCACGCCGGCATTAACGACATCCGACTCCGGCAGTCGGAAGTCACAAAACTTAATGTGGAATCCGTGTGTGACTTTACCAAAACGATGTCTGCCTCTGTAGTATTCTCTGGGCCCCTCCCCAATCTGACCAGTGATGACATGTTTAGCCGCTTGTTATCCTTCAACCACTGGCTGTCTGTGTGTCTGCAAACGATGTGGGCTACATAGACAATTGGAGCTCATTCTGGGGAAAACCTGGTCTTATTAGACGAGACAGCATCCATCCCACTTTGGATGGTGCATCTCATTTATCTAACAATCTGGCATCATTTTTATCCAAATTTCCAAAACATTGACAACTCAGAGTTGGGACCAGGAAGCAGAGTCACAGTCTTACATGCCTCTCTGCAGCTCCTCTTCATCCACCACCCCTCAACTTAGCCCCTGTCTTACCCATCAGAGAATCATTGTCTGCTCCCTCCAAAGTAAATAAAAATATAATGTATAAGCATCCCAAAGTGATTAAACAAAAAGTTGGTAAAACTCAAATTAAACATGAAGCCTCTAAAAAAAAAAAAAAAAAAAAAAAAAAAAGGCGGTGCGGAGGCGCAGTGGTTAGCACTACGCCAGCACAGCAACTCACCCTTGGCCGTGGGATCCCTGGTTCAATCCCAACCCCTGACCAACAGTGATCTGTGTGGAGTTTGCATGTTTTCCCCGTATCTGCGTGGGTTTACTCCGGGAGTTCTCTGGTTTCCTCCCACAGGCCAAAAACATGCAGGTTAGGTTAATTGAAGACTCTAAAATGGCCCTCGGTGTGAATGTGTGTGTGAATGGTTAAGGGATAGCGCCATACCGTGGCTGCTTCATCCATCCAGGTGGATGCCCTCAATTTCCACTCTGGGGATCAATAAAGTATACAAAATACAAAATACAAAAAAAAATAAATAAATAAACTGAATGATTTGGCCTCTGTTCCTCCCCATAATTTAAAAATTAAATGCGGTTTGTTAAATATTAGGTCTCTAATTCCCAAGTCTCTGCTAGTCCATGATCTGTTAATTGATCATCAGAGTGATTTAATATCCCTTACAGAGACTTGGTTAGGGCAAGAGGATTATGTTGGTTTAAATGAATCAACTCCCTCTGGTTATTTAAGCTTTCAAAATCCCAGAAGTTCTGGTTGTGGAGGAGGAGTAGCAACAATTTACCATTCCAAATTACTAGTTAATGTAAAGCAAAAAACACGGTATAATTCCTTTGAGGGCCTGGTCCTCAGTATTGGGCATTTTAGCAATTTTAGGCTAAACCCAATTTTATTTGCCATAGTGTATTGTCCTCCATCAACCTACTCAGAGTTTTTATCCGAATTTGCCGAATTCTTAGCTGATTTAGTGCTGAAATCAGATAGAATAATTATAGTAGGGGACTTTAATATACATGTAGATGTAGATAGTGATTGCCTTAATGTGGCATTTAATTCAATATTAGCCTTGATGGGGTTTTCTCAGAAAGTAGGAAATTCTACCCATTATCTCCACCATACGTTGGACCTTGTTCTGACATATGGCATAGAAATAGAAAATCTGGTAGTGTCTCCTCATAACCCTGTACTGTCAGACCATTGTCTGTTAACCTTTGCTTTTACTATTTCTGACTATTTGGCTCCTAAAGAAAAATATTACTACAGTAGGTGTCTCTCGGATGATGTTGTAACCAAATTTATGCAGATTGTTTCCTCTATGCCATATGTCAACACAACGGAAATAAGCTATAGACAGCTTGCTCCTTCTGTAATTGATAGCATGGTAGATAGTGTTACAGCTTCTCTGCATCAGACATGGTAGCCCCTTTAAAAAAGAAAAAGTCTAATCAGAGATTTCTAACTCCTTGGTTCAACACAGAAACTCATAGCTTAAAACAGAAGACTCATCAATTAGAAAGAAAATGGCGCTCCACTAATTTAGATGAAATCTATTTAGCCACGGTAAACCCCAAGAAAGAAGTGAAGCAGGTGGAAAACTCACACGTCTCCGCTTTCACAAAAAGCTGATTTTTGAGCAGCCGTCGCAGGACTGTCCGGACATGGACCACATGTTCCTCCAGCGTGCGAGAAAAAAATCAATATGTCATCTCGTCGTCGGCCTCCGTCGGTCTATGATGACCATGGAAGAGAATCCTAAACGTCTACTCTGCTGGAACAGCACCGCCTGTGGCTGAACAGGCCGATGCGCGAATGACAGTCCCTGTCACACAGGTCACACTTGTGGGTGGTCTCCGTGCTGCTGGGTCTGTGGCGGTTCCTCCTGCGGGTCCTTTTTTCATTTGCTGCAGCAGTCAGTCTCTCTTCACCCGCCTTGAGCTGTCTGGTCAGGGTGCCTCTCCATTTGGAGCGGTCCGTTGCAAGGTCCTCCCAGCGCTCTGTGTTGATATCCAGGGCCTTCATGTCTCTCTTGCAGACGTCTCTAAAGCGCAGCTGTGGGCGGCCAACGTCTCTCCTGCCAGTTGCCAGTTCTCCATAGAGGACGTCTTTGGGGATTCTGCCATCCTCCATACGGTGAACGTGGCCTAGCCAGCGGAGCCTGCGCTGCCTGAGTAGAGTGAACATGGAGGGAAGGCCGGCGCGGGACAGAACTTCTGTGTTGGGCACTTTGTCCTGCCAGGATATGTCCAGGATGTGGCGAATGCAGCGCAAGTGGAAGGAGTTCAGTCTCTTTTCCTGCCGGGCGTATGTTGTCCACGTCTCACTCCCATAGAGCAGTGTGCTGATGACGCAGGCGTTGTACACTGCCATCTTCGTCTTGATAGAGAGTTTGGGATTCTCCCACACTCGTGTGGTGAGGCGAGCGAGTGTGAAGGCTGATTTTCCAATCCTCTTGTTGATCTCTGTATCAAGGGAGAGGTTGTTGCTGATCGTGGACCCCAGGTACGTGAACTGATTCATGACCTCCAGCTTGTAGTCATCAATGGTGATGGTTGGTGGTGCTTCCGTGCCTTGCGCCAAGACGTTAGTCTTCTTCAGGCTGATGGTAAGCCCGAAGTCCTTGCATGCCTGGGAGAAGCGGTCCATCAGGGTCTGAAGCTCCTGCTATGTGTGGGTTGCGACTGCAGCGTCGTCTGCGAACAGCATGTCTCTGATTAGAGCCTCGCGTACTTTGGTTCTGGCTTTCAGGCGGGCGAGGTTGAAAAGCCTGCCATCAGATCTTGTGTGCAGGTAGATTCCCTCTGTTGCTGTGCTGAAGGCATGCCTCAGGAGCATAGCAAAGAAAATCCCAAAGAGGGTTGGCGCAAGTACACAGCCCTGTTTCACTCCGCTGCGTATGTTGAATGGCTCTGAGACGTTGCCATCGTGCTGCACTATCCCCTGCATGTTGGTGTGAAACGATTCGATGAGGCTTTGCAACTTTGGTGGGCATCCTATCTTTGGCAGGATCTTGAAAAGGCCCTCTCTGCTGACCAGATCGAACGCTTTGGTGAGGTCGATGAAGGCGACGTAGAGAGGCATGTTCTGTTCTCTGCATTTCTCCTGGAGTTGGCGGATGGAGAATATCATGTCTACCGTCGATCGCTCAGTGCGGAAGCCACACTGAGACTCGGGGTAGACACGTTCGGCAAGCTTCTGTAGACGAACGAGAACAACTCGTGCGTAGACTTTGCCAACAACGCTGAGGAGGGAAATGCCCCTGTAGTTGTTGCAGTCGCTTCTCTCCCCTTTGTTTTTGTAGAGGGTGATGATCTTGGCGTCCCTCATGTCCTGTGGTACGGCACCTTCCTTCCAGCACTGGCAGAGGACGTCATGCAATGGCAGCAGTAGGGCGGTCTTGCAGTGCTTGATCAGGTCAGGGGGTATGCCGTCGTTGCCGGGTGCCTTGCCAGCGGCCAAGCTATCAATGGCCTTACTGAGTTCGTCGATGGTTGGGTCGGCGTCAAGTTCGTCCATGGATGGCAGGCAGTCGATGGCATCAAGGGCTGACGGTGTCACGGTGTTCTGTCTAGAGTAGAGGTCGGAGTAGTGTTCCACCCATCTCTCCATCTGCTTGTTCTTCTCTGTGATCATCTCCCCAGTGGAAGATTTGAGGGGGGCCGTCTTGCTCTGAGCCGGACCAAGTGCTTTCTTGATGCCATCGTACATACCACGGATGTTCCCTGTTATGGCAGCGGTTTGAATGTCTTGGCTGAGCTGAGTCCAGTACTCGTTGGCACAGCGCCGAGCAGTCTGCTGAACTTTGCTTCTCGCAGCCCTGACAATCTGGAGATTCTTCTCGTTTGGGTACTTCTTGTACTCAGCAAGTGCTGAGCGCTTGGCTTCAATGACGGGGGTCATCTCGGTCAACTTGGCATCAAACCAGTCCTGTGACTTCGAGGTCTTCCTCCCAAAGGTAGCCAAGGCTGTGCGGTAGATGGTGTTTCGCAGCTCTTCCCACTTCTGCTTTGCAGATTCTCCTCCTTGTGGTACACCAAGTTCCTTCTCAAAGGTGGAGGCAAACTGCTCAACAAGTTCTGGTTGGGCCATCTTGCTGGTGTCAATCCGTGCCTTTCCAGGTTGTCTAGCACGATGGAATTTCTTCAGCTGCAGCTTGACCTTGCAACACACCAATGAATGGTCTGTGTCGCAATCTGCACTCTGGAACGAACGGGTGATTAGCACGTTCTTTAGTGAGGTGCGCCTGGTCAGGATCAAGTCTAGCTGGTGCCAGTGCTTTGAGCGCGGATGTTGCCAGGAAACCTTGTGTTGGGGCTTGGTCTTGAAGAACGAGTTTGTGATGCACAGATCGTGATATGTGCAGAACTCGAGCAGCCGCTGTCCGTTGTCGTTCATTCTGCCCACGCCAAAAGGTCCAAGACAGGAGGGCCAGGAGTCGTGGTCAGCACCCACTCTGGCATTGAAGTCTCCAAGGAGAATGAGTTGTTCAGAGTTGGGGATGATCCTGACAGTTGTTGCGAGATTCTCGTAGAACTCGTCTTTTGCCTCTGGTGTGGCTGTCTGTGTTGGGGCATACACACTGACGAGGGTGACTGGGCCTTCAGTGGTGTTCAGGCGGAGGGTGAGGAGTCGTGCAGAGCCAGTGCTGCCCGGTTCCACCATCTTCAGCAAAGTGTTCTTCACTGCGAAGCCCACTCCATGTTCCCTGTGTTCGTCACTGCCCTTTCCCTGCCAGTAGAACGTGTAGTCCTTCTCTCTGTGTGCCTGCATCAGCTAACCGTGTTTCCTGGAGAGTGGCGATATCCACTCCCAGTCTCTTCAGCTCATTATTGATGATGGCAGTCTTCCTGGTGTCGTTGATGTCCTTGAGGTTAGCAGCGAGTCATGTCATCATAGTGCGGACGTTCCAAGTTCCCAGTTTTAGAGTTGGTCTCTTTTGTTTTATTGTCTTGCCTGGTGCGAAGGTTTTCAGCCTGCTATTTGGATTTCTCCTTATCCCCATGCACCCAATGAGGAAAGCAAGCTGTGGCGGGACAACACTTTATTGGCTGGGGGCTGCCCAGCTTGAGGCGGGCGGTAGCTGTCCAGTGAGATCTGATGATCCCTCCCACCGTCGGGAACAACCCCTGGCGCCACGCTCTACGCCAATTGAGCAGTGGCTTATAACCGGTAACTGTCATTCCCCGTGTTTTGTCTATGCCAAAGGCGAAGCTGGAGTGTCCTCTCCAGTGATCCGGTGTTCTACCTTCCAGCGTTGGGCGTTGGTAGGATTCAAGCCTGGGCAGGAAGATATGGAGGACAAGATGTTGCCCATGCAGCATGTCCCCCCTCTCCACGTCACTGATGAATTCAAAGGAACAGCAGGGCTGCTACAGTTTGGCACCAGCGCCGTTGCAGGAGCTGCCAGAACGATGTTGAGCACAACATAGAACTGCCTTAGGGGCTCCGACTCCAGATTTTTCCTCAGGGTTGACTCCCGAAGCCTTTCCCGTGACCGGGTATGCCGCAAGGCAGCAGAGGTTTGAAATCAGGGTTTACCTTCCCCTAGATGGGCTACCTTCCCAGGTTGACGAGCCACCATCTACCCGAAGCATCTGGTTTTAAGGCGCCAGAGATCCGCCCTCGCCCCTTCTCCTATTAGTAAAAGCAGTTCCGCCGGGCTTAGAGACTAAACCACACGGGCAGGCTAGGAGTTGGACTTAGTTGTCAGAGTCTTTTCGAGACGCACGCCATAAGGAGCATTTTATGAGCACTGGGAGCTTAACCCCAGTGCCGCTCCTGGCTATGACAACCTTGGAACCTTGGAACCTCAACTTGTCATCTAAGTAAACGAAAACAAAATTGTTCACCATGTCTTGGAGGACATCATTGATCAAATGCTGGAAGTTGGTGGGGGCGTTGGTCAGGCCAAAGGGCATGACCAGATATTCAAAATGATCCAAATGAGTTTTAAGCGCTGCCTTACATTCATCCCCCTCACGGATACGTACCAAATGATACGCGTTCCGGAGCTCGAGCTTAGTGTATACCTGTGCCTGTTGGAGGAGTTCAAAGGCTGAATTAATAAGCGGCAACGGGTATTTATCCTTAATGGTGATGGAATTTAGCTTGCGATAATCAGTGCATGGCCGCAAGGGGCCATCCTTTTTACCTACAAAAAAGAACCCCGCGCTGAGAAGAGCAGACGACGGACGGATTAGGCTGGCGCTAAGGGAATCTTTAATGTAGCTCTCCATCGCTTCCCTCTCTGGCCCAGATAAACTGTAGAGCCGGCTGGATGGCAGCTGCGTGCCCGGAAGGAGGTCGATAGCACAGTCATAGTGCCGATGAGGTGTTAAAGATAGGGCCCTTGACTTGCTAAAGACCTCCTCTAAGTCATGGTAGACCTCGGCCACGCGGCTGAGATCTGTTGGCTCAGCCGAATCGGAGGAGAGAGGGAGAGAGGGTGAGCAAGCAGATGAGTGGAGACATGATGACAGGCAGAATGAGCTCCAGAAAGAGATATAACCCTGGGCCCAGTTAATTGGATTATGTTTGTGAACCCACGGATGCCCCAAAATCATGGAGGCGGAAGATTGTGGCAGCACAAAAAACTGAATTGTCTTGTGATGGTTACCAGACAAAATGACCGAAATGGACTCAGTTTGCCGGGTAACCGCCGCGAGACTACGGCCGGATAAGGCTGAAACATTAACAGGTGTCGGGAGGTTCCTGGTGGGGATCTTAAACTTTTGAATCAAGTCCTGGTGAATGAAGTTTTGCTCCACACCGGAATCCACCAGAGCGGAGGTTTTGCACTCGGCTCCTGGTAACTAGACCAGAGCCGGAAGTGTAAAACAGCTGGGGGGGATTTTGAGAAGAACCTCCCGCCAGACCCCCACGGTTACTGACGGGCTGTTTTTTTTTTTGCCGAATTGGGCATTTGGAGATGGTATGATCAGTGGCCCCGCAATACATGCACACCCCCGCCTTTTCTTGGCGGCGGCGCTCCTCCGGAGTCAGATGAGCCCTTACCAGGACTATCGGTTCCAGAGGCGGCACCGTGGATTCTGCGCAAGGGGGTGGGGGAACTGGCCATGGGGCAGGCGAGGAAGTAGCGGTCCTCTGCTCCCTAACGTGCTCCCGGAAAAGGTTATCTAAGGCCTGTGTGATCAATTCATCCAAAGAGGAGGGATTCACCCGGATAGCCAGTTCGTCACAGAGACTGGCATTCAAACTTCAGAGGAAGCCGCTACGTAGTGCAGCGTCATTCCACTCAGAGTCTGCCGTGGCGACCCAGAACTCGACAGAGTAGTGGGCTACTGACCGACTCCCCTGCCGTAGCCCCAGCAACTGGCAGGCGATGTTACCCTCACTCTCCGTGTGATCAAATGCCTGGGTGAATTCTTGAACAAAACATTCAAAAATGTATTGGGCCCCCTCCCAACCACCCAAGACGGACTGAGCCCACTTGAGTGCTCGGTCGCGGAGTAATAGGGTCATGAATTGGATTTTAGCCGAATCATCCCTGTATTCTCCCTCCGCCTGATGGAAGTACATCTAACAGTGCAACAGGAACCCTTTACACCCCCCACCTTCCCCCACAGGGGGCAGGCACGGGCATGGAAATGGTCCTGTGGAAAGCGGGAGCTGCCAGGGAAGCAGGTACAGAAGGGCGAGTGGCCACACCAGGAAGACGACACAAATGCTCTGTGACTGTGGTCAACTGTTGAGTGATAGTTTGGAGCTGCTCAGACAAAAACATGACTTGGTGCTCCGTGGCTTACAAACGTGAGAACACTGACGGTTCTCATGAGGCATTGCCCACTAAGCGTCAATCCTGGTTGGATCGTTCTGTCATGATTTGGTGGAATTTTGAGGAGGCTTAAGCGCAGAGCAACCACTTCAGAAGAACACTCAGACGCGGATGAAAAGTTAACACCACTTTAATGAAAACCCAAAACCCTATACATAACACGGTAACTTAAGAAATAAATACACACACTACAATTAAGGAAATCTGCAACCAAAATGCCACACTATATACAGGAAAGCAGTTGCACGCTGGAACCACATACAGCCTAAGAAGAAAGAGAGGAGAGGGATGGTTAATAACGGGACTGGCACACAGGAGAATGTAAACAGAGGTAATGGGTCTTATGATAATGGCAGAGAGCCCGATAGGGAACTCCAGCGTGGGAAAGGTGAAGGGGTCTGGAGACTTCAGGGAAGGATGAGGAAGGGCTGAGGACCCTGGGTGGAGGAGCCCAGCTCCGGAGACACACCACTGGAGGCGGCAGCAAACCTGAGAGGAGGAATGGAGAAAGTAAAACAATGTTTGGGGAAATAATTAATTTTACCACACAACAAGAATTATGATTGTGAGGTGGAGAGCTCTTCACACACTGGCCCTTAAATACCCCGGTGAATCAGGAGGCAGCAGGTGTGTAATCACGCAGATCCGCTGATGAGCTCCGGAGCTTGGGAAAGAGAAACAGGAAGGGAGGGGGGGAGGCACGCTCGCCTGATCATGACAATTTCAGCTGATTTCTTGCCTTCCTATGCCTTTTTGCACCTCTTTCTTCATGTGTTCAATACTTATTCCCTGTTCAATACTTATTCCCTGTGCTATTCCACTTTATTAAATATAACTTGTTTTGTGAACACAGTTGCCTTGATTTCTTTGGGCAGCACGGTGGTGCAGTGGTTAGCACTGAACCTTCTAGCTGCCTAACAGCTAGAAGGTTCCAGGTTCGAATCCCCAGGCTTGCAGGGGTAGGAACCTTTCTGTGTGGAGTTTGCATGTTCTCCCTGTGCTGCGTGGGTTTACTCCGGGGGCTCCAGTTTCCTCCCACAATCCAAAGACATGCATGTTAGGTTACTTGGTTGTTCTAAATTGTCCCTAGATATCCGTCTCCTATAGGCCCTTAGAATAGAGGGTTAGTACTAGTGAAGCACTTTGAGTGGTTTTTGAGACTAGAAAAAGTGCTATATAAGTACAGGTCCTTATCCCTTATCCCTTACTTGGGTTGTTACTGATATCTGGTGAAAATCTTAGGTCAGTGGCTCCATCAGAAACATGTTTAATGAGAAAAATGTTGACGTGTTCAATACTTATTTTCCCTGCTGTATAGGCTCAATTTCAGATTTCATCATAGGAAAGCATGCCATCAGTCAACTGTCCCAATTTTGAGGCAACACACTGCAGTCTTTGCGTTGTAATATAATTTCTCTGGTTTGAATGAGACAAAATTTGTGTGCCTATGCATATTAATTAAAAGTAATGACTAATTTGTGTCACAGTGGTTTGATAATCTATTGCATCCAGATGATGCACTGTGTGTCACTGTCAGCTTTATTGCTTTTCTTTAGCTCATCTAATGAACGCCTAAAGGGCCGGTATGAAAACTGATCTTTATTCCAATATTAATTTTCAGTGCAGCCTGTACACTCGGTTGTTTGTTCACCCTTGTTTACTAATTATCTACAATTATGTAATGCACATTTCCTCCTAATCCGATTTCTGACCTATCCCCGGCTTTGGGGTCAGCTCTCCATTATATTCCTTTTCTGCATGCGAACTGAAAAGATGGCCTTCTTCCATGAGTTGTTTCCCAAAGAACCATTATTTCACTATTTTAAGAAGTACTGAAAGAAAATCTTGCAAGGGTGAACAAAGGAGAAAAAAAATGTCAGTGCCTGAAGAAAGAGAGCTTCTTAATTGAGAGTGAATCAACCTTTGCCTTTAACTGAATGTCAGAAGGTGTGATTGGAGATTGGCTGCAGATAATGAATAATTACATGAAAGCTGGTAGACCCCCTTTGCATGTGTGTTAGCCGTGTTACTGTGCATGTGCCTGCAACTCAGTGATCCTGTATACTAACAGGTATACAGATTGGGCGCATGCGCACGCAGCGACCAGCAGCTTGGTGATATAGTGCGTGTGTGCGTGTGTGTGTTTTTTGTACTTTTTTACGTTTTTAGAAAATCCTCTGTGTCGTTTCTGCCCTGGAGCGTTGGTGGAATATATGGCGAACAGCTCCCTGGTATCTGCAACATGGATTTCCTGTCATATCTCGCACTACTGCTTTCTGTGCTGTGGCTCTTTGTCTCTGAGGTAAACGCGTTCGGCTCCATGGCGAGCAGAATAGCGGGCAGAATACAATATTCCAGGGACATGTTGCTGCGCTTTAACACAGCTGGTGCAGAGTCTCTGATTGCGCCCAGATTTCAGCTGCCGGACTTTATTTTGAGAGACGGACACAGCGGTGAAAAGAGAAGCGGCAGGAGGAAGCGTGGAAGACGTGGAGGTGTGAAATTGCGCCTTAGGAGACGTCAGTTTGGTAACATTCCTCTTCCTTCGATCATTTTTGGGAATGCACAGTCTGTGAGAAACAAGGTGGAGGAAATTCAAGGCAACGTACGTTACCAGAAGGATTTTAAGAACTGCTGCGTCATGGCTTTCACTGAATCTTGGCTTACTGCGCATGATCGAGATGCAGAGCTGTGGATTGACGGCTTTGGAGCTCCGCTGCGCTCGGATCGGCAGGAAGAGGTAACGGGGAAACGTCAGGGGGGCGGAGTATGTTTATACATTAATAAGCAGTACTGCACATCTGTCACGGTCAGAGAGCGCATCTGTACACCCCATGTGGAGCTGCTGTCTGTGTCGCTTCGCCCCTTTTATTTGCCTCGAGAGTTTCCCCAACTTTTCATCACAGTTGTGTACATTCATCCGAGGGCAGACGCTGACTCCGCCTCCAGCACCATCTCTGATGTGATCCAGCGGCTGCAGTCAATTTCTCCAGAGGCGCCAAACTTCATTCTTGGGGATTTTAACCATGTTTCTTTAAAGAAGACACTTAAAAACTTTCATCAGTATGTCTCCTGCCCAACCAGGCGAAAAAAGACATTGGACCTGTGCTATGGATCCATAGAGAGGGCCTATAAATCACTCCCCCTTCCTCCTTTAGGATCATCAGATCACAACTGTGTTCATTTGCTGCCCACATATAAAACTGCTCTCAGAAGAGGCAAGGTGGAGATGAGAGACATTGATGTGTGGACAGAAGATTCAGAGCACAGCCTCCAGGAATGCTTTGACTGTACAGACTGGAAGATGTTCATAATGGCCTGCGGGGATGATTTGGACTCTCTGGCTGAGCTCACATGCTCATACATGGCTCACTGTCAAAATAAGTTTGTTCCACGTAAACGTGTCAAAATATATCCCAACAACAAACCATGGGTTACTAAATCAGTTAAATCCTGCTTACAGAGGAAAGCACTTGCCTTTAAACAGGGGTCTGTTTCTGCGCTACAGGTTGCCACTAAGGAGCTAAAGGCCGAAATTTTAAGAGCAAAACAGAATTATAAATCAGAATTGGAAAGCAAGATGGCAGCAAATAAACTTGGTTCGGCCTGGGCCAGTATGAAAAAAATTGCAGGCCTTCAGAGCACAGAGCACAGTAATCGTGTGTTTTTAGATGGTTTTAGTTCAGACACAGAGCTGGCTAATGCTCTTAATTGTTTTTATGGTCGTTTTGACTCCTTTGATTTTAGCACAGAAATCCAAGATTTGAAACAGAAACTCAAAGACAATCAGCACTTTAATATTGAGATGCAGGATGTTGAAAGGGAGTTCCGCGCTGTAAAAGTGAACAAAAGTCAGGGCCCTGATAATATATGTGGACGCCTGGTAAAGTCCTGTGCACATGAACTGAGTCCTATATTTCACTACATTTTCAATAAGTCCTTACAGACACAACATGTGCCTAAGATCTGGAAAGATGCCGTGGTTGTTCCCGTTCCAAAATCCAGCTGTCCTAAAACGGTAAATGACTTTAGACCAGTTGCTTTGACTTCAATTTTAATGAAAATTTTTGAAAAACTGGTCAGATGTGAGGTCCTAAAGCAGACTGAACATGCATTGGATCCTCTGCAGTTTGCCTATAGGCCTCACAGAGGAGTGGAGGATGCCACTGTCACTCTGTTTAACATGCTTTTTAAACATCTGGATTTTAATGGGACACACGCCAGGCTTTTATTTGTGGACTTTTCTTCTGCCTTTAATACAATCCAACCTCATATTTTAGTTGAAAGGCTCCTGCAACAATTTGATTTAAGCAATAATCTGGTGGGTTGGATTCTGGATTTCTTAACCAACAGGACGCAGAGAGTAAGGGTCAATGGTACATTGTCTGACCTAAAGTGCTCTTCTACTGGCTCTCCTCAGGGGTGTGTGTTGTCACCACTACTCTTCATCCTGTACACAAACATGTGTCGGAGCAGACATGACAACAGACACATTATAAAGTATGCTGATGACTCAGTCATTGTCAGTCTCCTCCAGGATGGTGAGAGTGGCCATGGCCCAGTAGTTGATGACTTTGTTCACTGGTGTGAGGATTCCTACCTGCAGCTGAATACAACAAAAACGAAAGATATGATTATTGACTTTAGGAGGAAAACTCCCAGGCACAAAGTCACCATACTAAAAGGCCAGACCACCGAATGTGTACAATCGTACAAATATCTTGGGACGATTATTGATAGTGGATTGAACTTTGAGGTGAACTGTGAAAGGGTGTGCAAAAAGGGTCAGCAAAATTTGCATTGTTTGAGGAAACTTGCACGCTTCCAAATTGACCGAACCATAATGACTATGTTCTATCGGGCTTTTATTGAATCTGTTTTATCCTTTTCTTTAATGTCATGGTTTGGTCAGATAAAACTGAAACAGAGGAAATCCTTGGATCAGGTAGTCAGATGGTCCAGTCGTTTGCTTGGTGAGTCACAGCTGAGCCTGACATCCCTGTACACCAGACAAGTACAGAGGATGGCCGACTCGATTTTAAATGATGACTCCCACCCTTTGCACTGCAACTTTCAGCTTCTTCCCTCCAGACGGAGGTTTGCTGTCCCAAAAAGTAGAACCCAGCGCTACAAAAACAGCTTTGTCCCTGCTGCTGTCAAAGAGTTGAACAAGCTATAAAAATTATATTGTACATATTTTATATTTACCTATTTTGTAAGATGTGTGCCTGTGTTTGTGTCTATGTTGAATGTAATTGTGGCTTGTAAATATGGATGTCACCAACTGCAAAACAAATCTACCTACGGGTACAAATAAAGTAACCTGAACCTGAACCTGAACCAGGTGCAGAGGTGTGTGCTCAGTCTTGCATCACACTCTCACTGTGTGTGTCTGCGTGTGGACGGATTAATGTGTGCAGGGTATGTTTTGAATGGGGAGTAGCCAGCTGGTGCTGTCTGAAATTCTCAATCAGTCCGTCAAGCAAGGTGACTGAAATGAACAAAAACTTTGAACTGTACAGTAACTCAGACTGTTCGTTACTTTTTTTTTTCTTTTTTTAAAGGAAATCATTTGATTTGATGCTAAATCACAAGATTTCTCTCATCAACTTTGGCTTTGGCCACACCTGCGGCTGTGGTGCAGGTGTAGTGTGGTTGACTACTGATCGGAGGGTCAGGAGTTCGATTCCCCCTCTGTCTGCAGTTTGTATGTTGAAGTGTCCTTGAGCAAGGCCCTGAACCCCCAGTTGCTCCTGGTGGGTCAGGCCAGCACCTGTGCATAGCAGCTCCACCGCCATCAGTGTGTGAATATGTGGATAGCAGGATCTGTAAAGTGCTTTGGTCATCCAAAGATGAGTAAAAAGCGCTACCTAAGTGAACGCCATTTATCCCATTGCTGTTATGGAGTCATACTGAATCTGTAATCCTGCATGAAATTCTATGATTTTTATTAAGATTGTACATCAATTAAAATCTTTACATTGTTTATTATGATTAATTGCTAAACTTACTGTACGTAAAAGAGTCAGTGAAAAAGAAGTATGCCTTAGCGACTTTTAATTGCATTTTTATTCATTGAACATATTTGTGACTCTCATATTCAACATAAATACTACTAGAGCAGTAGTCCTCATTTAGTTTTCACAGAAAACCAGATCTGACTTGCTAAAACACTGTTACACTCATGTCAAGCAAATTCCCTTTACATCAAACATTTGACAACCATCAGTGTAGCTATAATGCATTGAATAATTTTACAGTTTATGATGTCAATTTGTAATATTATTTTTACTGTTCAATATAAAGGGAAAGCCGATTTCTTTGCAAAACTACCATTTTTATTATTGCTATCACATTTCTTCTTTTCATTTTGAAATGGTCAAAGAGGAAGTCATTTTACTTAACATAACTTTCCTAATTATCTCAACCCACAAAAGTATAAACAAACAAATGAATTTTTAATTAGTTTCTAGAGCTCCTGACCTCAGTGGTGAGTTAGAAGCTTTTATTCATTTTATATTTAAGTGTGTTTCTTTTCCTACCACTCTTGACAAACTGCCTGTTTTCATGCTTTTGAGGAAGCAGCCCAATCAGTGATGCTTGGTCTGGTGTGTGCATGTGCTTGAAGTGGGGTGTGTGCACAGAATGAGGTCACCCTAAGTACCGAAGGATCAAACTTTCCAAATATAATCACTGAAAAACAAGACCTATTCTTGTTTTAAACTGATCCAGCTGCCGAGATAAACCAGTCACCACTGCCAACACCACTTTAGGGAGTGACCTGATGTGTTAATTATTATTTTCTCACTGAAAGGTTGAAATACTGTAAATGTTATCATGAGCCACCTATTGCTCTGTAATTGCTCAGACATGTTTTTTCCAGGTACAGTCAGGGTCTTTTAGTTCTTTACAAGAGCAGTACCAAGGTGGAAATACTTTGCTTGACCAATTAGTATTGCTTTCATAAATCTTGCCATTGGCATTTTTAAATCTTTAATGGCTCTTAATTTTTCATCTTGTCTCGAGGATGTTCTTGTTTCCTCCTTACTTACTCCCTCTGGCATTGTTGTGAGAGATTAAAGAAGGTGTATTAGTTGTCAGCGCCATTTATATGCAAGGGAAGTCTGTACTGAATGGTTGCAGACAGATGCTACCAGCGAACACCTTTTGTATCTTTTGGAATGTTTATAATTTCCAAATTAATTTCTTCATTTATTTTATAATATGTTGTCTGCAATGAAGAACATTTATCACACCAAGACCCTAGCCTCCAGTCACATAAGAATTGGTGGCCTCTAGTCTTGTAAGCATTGGTTCTGATTCATTTGCGTGATTAATTTCTCCTTTAGATAGAAAGAAAATGGAACAAAATACCCAGTGTCATTACAGATTTGGTTGTTCTAAAAGAATGCAGTAAATTGTAAGTAAATGAGAAATCAAATAGTTATTGAATTTCTCAGTGAAATAAATATTATGACGTTTTTTTTTTTAATTCAATCAAAATAAACAAAGGAAAAACAATGCCTTTCCTCCCACAAACTCATTTGGTTTTTCAGCCTCAAGTGCTGTTTGAGCCATCTTCAATCATACCATTTACCCAATCTTCACAACATATAACAGTCCCAGGTCAGCTTTACTTCCTCTCTCTAAATCAATGATTTGGACTCCCCTAGGCCATGGTGGACACAGTCAACAATCTGCTACAGCCGCAGGCCCAGGCAGCTTGGAGGGAGCTGAGCACAGGAGAGCAGCTGAGGGCCGCCACCATGCTGCTGGACACAGTGGAGCAGGGGGCCTTCGTCCTGGCTGATAACCTGTTGAAGACTGACATTGTGCAGGAGAACACAGACAACATCCGTAAGTATACGCTGACATGTTCTCTGTTCGTCTAAAATTAAAGGAACTTTACAAAATTGTGGAGATGCAAAGCAAAACGGTGGACTTCATGGTTAGGGACATGCATTTCAGATTTAGAACTCAGAATCACGATGCTGCAGGCGCTGTGAACCATTAAAATTACCTACAGAATGTGGTGCCTGTGATTGCCGGGAAACTGTTTTGCCATATCCCCTCTAGTCTACACACACACACACACACACACACACACACATTGACTAGAGAGGACAAGAAAATGTGTTCATACTCAAAACTCATCAAAACTTGTTCAAACTTGAGCAAATGAATTATCCAAACCTAATTTTGAGTACAAGAAGACTAAATATAGTTATTTTCCCCATTTATTTATCTCATATATGAATCAAGCAAATTACATCTAATTTTGTTCTCTTTGTTCATTTGAGTAAAACAGACTGGGTAGAATTATCTTCTCAAGCTGCTCTGAAACAGATTATTAACTCATCTGGAAGACACAACATTGTCAATAATGATAGACAGCCGTAAATTAAACAGCACTAGTCTTATTTTTCAACATATTTCCTCTCATGTTTCTGATGTCTTGCCTTTGCCATTTTTGTACTTTGTAAGGGATACAAAGTTCACCATACAGCTATTGATCCAGAGTTCTCCCAAGCTGACAGCTGAGCTCTTGAGATGGTAGATCAAGTGTGAAGGTCACTGGAGTAATCTTTTTTTTTTTTTTTTGCTTTTTGCTCTCAGGAGGCTAACTCTAGCAGGGCCGATTATTGCACATGGCAGTCAGCTGTAAATTGACAATTATCTCTCATCATTGTGTGTATATTTGTATCAGTTATTAGCAGGAATTAACCATTAGTCTTGCAGATCAGGGATCAGTGCTCATTATACGGTCTATAGCTACTGAGTGAGCACGGATAATAGAACTTCTGTCATTAAAGTTTCCCCTGGTAGGGTAATTTAAAACGGGATGGGTAATTTATTGAAATTTAGGATTTATTGCATCCAGTTTACATTTATAACTGTTTACAAAGCTTCAAAAATTAATGAAATAATGTTTCTTTTGGAGCGAGTAGGGAGAGGGGAATTAAGAGGGGAAAAAATAATGTTGTGATATACTGCCCTCTTCTCTGAACATTTTTTTTCCCCGCTGCCATGGCAACCTAAAAATATAGGTCTGCTGGCTTAAAAGGAAGCAAGTGTAAGGAGAATTAATAAAATGGGTTTTATTGTAGCTGGCATGCAATTCATCTGGGTATTAAGGAGATTCTGGGCTCGTTTGGAGAGGAGGATGAAACGATGCTTGCACACTCGAGTGAGATTTTATAGCACATAGTGGTAGTCTGGTTAATTATGTGCCAGTGACATGTTTACTAGGCCTTATCTCTGTGTTTGCGGGGCTTTTTTCAGACAGTCAGCTCTTGCAATCTCTCATGCCATGCAGGGTAGTTAAATGAGGACAAGGGAGCCCTTTAAAAACATTGGTAATCACTACAGCGGCTAATTACTGATCCCTCACTTTGACTTACATGCCACATGAATGGGCTTTGGGTGTACAGATTCACTATTTTTGCATCACCTGGTGACCTGGCTGCGGCGTCAAGGGGAGCTAATTTTCTCACTTTAAAGTAAATCTTGAACCCTCAGAAAGCTACACTACAATTTTTAGACCCAGCTATAAGATCTATTTTCCTGGCTTTCAAAGAAGGATATTTCCTCTGCCATTGTGTCTGTGTTTGTGTTTACACGTCACAGTGCATGTGCTCGTCTAGGGCTTTGTCTGTGGAGAGAGTGTGCTTCACTCTCTGCATGATAATCTTGTGAACAGATTTCTGCCGATTAGCGTGTTACTTAAACCAGCTTTGAAGGTATAGCCTCTGGGTCCAACAGCTCCTATGGCATCAAAGAAATTCCCTAAAGCCCATCGTAAGCTCTTTTACACAACCGCACAGGGAAAAGAGAGCGAGAGAGGGAGAAGAAAAATGCTTCCTTTATTCAGAAGGCAGGCTTGGAATCCAGGGAACGGTAAGCTATCTGGGGTATTGTCTTAGCTAAGTTGAATAGGAATGTATCAATCCCCCCCCTGGCCTTTACAAAAGCACAAGAGAATGTTAATAGAAAAAGATTTTTTTAAGAAAAAGTATGGGAAATCCTGGTATGAGAACAGATACAAAGACAGGATTAAATATGCCCTCGCCGTGGCTTTTCGCTGGCACTAACCTTTCTCAAAGTCAGGAGTGTCACAGTCCACTGACACCAGATCATCAGCTGAATGTGTTATCAGGCTTAATTAACTTTCTATTTCTTCCACTCGATCAGTTTGTGTTTCTAGCTGAGATCCTCCACTCTTGAATACTCTGCCAGCCAGTTTAAGTGTTGCTCTGGCAACAGCTGTCACTCTTATAGTGGCAGTGGCACAAAGTGTGACTAAATGCCATTTTGGTGACGGCTGAAGTGGAAATGTTTTGACTGAGTGTGACCCACAATCATCTCTTCAGGTAAAGACTTTATTTGGGGATGCATGATATTAGATTTTTTTTTTTCGATAACCGATATGCCGATATTTTGAAAAAAAAAAAAAAATGCCAATAGCAATGCAAGTACCAATACATGGACAGGATTTTTCCCACTTATTTACATCTCCTTTGTCTTACAGTGATGATTAACTGGCATATGAAGACACATTCTTCAAGGAAAATATGACAACTACCACCACCGACATAGAAAATCTGGTTTTACTGGCCTATTTTAATTGATATTTTATGCTGCTTCTGAAACTTTTTAGCATGAATATTTTAGACCTTCCAAGCTTTTAATGGTCTTGTTTCAATGTGGTGCAAGGATATTTTTTATGCTCAAAGTTGTGAGGCGAGGAAGAGACAAACTGTCAGCACAGACTGCTAAATATTATTGTCAAAAGGACAAGTGTATGGTTACCCCCGTGCTTGTCGCTGCAATAAGGAGTTAGTTAGCATCTGTTGAGCGGCTCATCTTCGATCTCCTTCAGCTTCAGGCCACCCTCAACTCTCGACTACCCTCGCTAGAATGTCTTGAGGTGACAAGCATACCAGCTAGCATATAGCACTCAGTCAACTTGACTCTGGCTGCTTCAACTTAGCCTTTGTGGTGAAAGGAAAGGAAAGGTGTTCCCTTCCCATCTTTGGCATTATGAGTGCTGCCAGCATTGCTGCAGAGGTTGAAGAGGTGGGGGGTCAGCCTGTCAGGGCTCAGACCATACGTCGCACACTGCATCAAATTGGTCTGCATGGCTGTCGTCCCAGAAGGAAGCCCCTTTTAAAGATGATGCACAAGAAAGCCCGCAAACAGTTTGCTGAAGACAAACAGACTAAGGACACGGATTACTGGAACCATGTCCTGTGGTCTGATGGGACCAAGATGAGCTTATTTGATTCTGATGGTGTCAAGTGTGTGTGGCGGCAACCAAGTGAGGATTTCAAAGAC
Organism: Pholidichthys leucotaenia; assembly: GCA_020510985.1. Taxonomy (NCBI): domain Eukaryota; kingdom Metazoa; phylum Chordata; class Actinopteri; order Cichliformes; family Pholidichthyidae; genus Pholidichthys; species Pholidichthys leucotaenia. Next base: position 183,268,785 of record CM035836.1, on the reverse strand, counting down.
AAGTGTGTCTTGCCTACAGTCAAGCATGGTGGTGGGAATGTCATGGTTTTGGGTTGCATGAGTGCTGCCGGCACTGGGGAGCTACAGTTCATTGAAGGAACCATGAATGCCAACATGTACCGTGACATACTGAAACAGAGCATGATTCCCTCCCTTCGGAAACTGGGCCGCAGGGCAGTATTCCAACATGATAACGACCCCAAACACACCTCCAAGACGACCACTGCCTTGCTAAAGAAACTGAGGGTAAAGGTGATGGACTGGCCAAGCATGTCTCCAGACTTAAACCCTAATGAGCATCTGTGGGGCATCCTCAAACGGAAGGTGGAGGATCGCAAGGTCTCTAACATCCACCAGCTCCATGATGTCGTCATGGAGGAGTGGAAGAGGATTCCAGTGGAAACCTGTGAAGCTCTAGTGAACTCCATGCTGTCATGGATGGCCCTCACGAGCCGTCATAAGATGCCACTCAGCCGGTGAGTTTGCACAGTTTTATTAAAGGAAAGGAAAAGGACAAAAAATAATGAACCACGAGGGGCTAAAACACACTATAATGAGAACTCAGGCTATGACAAAGGAGAACAGGTTCCCAGTGGAATAAACTTACGATCATAGAAGACGAGTAGTCAACGTCTGAACAGAGGGATGCTCGATACGTCAGACAATGGGAAGTTTTGACGAGACTGCCGCACATTTTGCTCTCAGCTGCCCTCTTAAGTAGAGAGCTGCTGATGAGGCGAAATGCGGCTCAGCTGTCAACTCTGACAGCCGGAAGCCCCTCCGAGCGCTGTCACAATAAAAGCTCGGAGAGCCAAAAGGGGCATACACACGTCAGCTGGGAGAAAATAGTGCATGGCCCGAGCGCGGATGAGATCGGCGCTCGAACCATGACACATGCTCAGTAGAGTTAAGGCAATGCTGGAAAATAATGGTGGCCACACAAAATACTGACACTGGGCACAATTTGGACATTTTCACTTAGGGATGTACTCACTTTTGTTGCCAGCAGTTTAGACATTAGTGGCTGTGTGTTGTTATTTTGAGGAGGAAGCAAATTTACACTGTTATACAAGCTTCTTCCTTTTGCCTTCAGAGAGAGCAGTCGCATTTTTTTTTTCCTCCCTCCTCCTATCCTGCCTTCCTGACCTAATCCCAGCTTGCTGCGTCTGAGTGAGTGTCTTTGCCGTCTCACCATGTTGCTGATCTCAACCCAAATGGAAAATACGGAAAATGGATATAAGCTGGGCTTTAAACGCAATTGACACCACCTTTTCAAACAGAAAATTGGGCCCGGGGGAGCCCAAATGTGGAGAGACCCATGGATTGGAACTCATGTGTCTGTGTGATTTGACTGAGGATGTGGAAAAACATCTACCTGTTTTGGCTTTACGATCACAGGATTTCTGCCGATTGGGCTTTGGAGTTCTCCTGGTGTATCGAAAATTTAACTGGAGGAGCTAATCAAAATGCGGACCCGGCGGAGCTGCTTCTCAATAATTCGACCAGATGGGGAGTGCACCAAATAGCGGCAAATGACCAACATGGAATTTACCATCTGCATGCACTGTAGAGAGATGGACTCTACCGGACATGTTCATCTGTGTTTAGAAGGGGAAACATCTGGAGTCGCTTCGTGCTCTCCAGGGAATGATATGAATTTAAAGCCAGTGAATGTTAATTTGAATTGTAAGCTCAGAATATGACAATAGGGAAATCCTATACTCTGTCTGAGCAGATTTGGCCTTGATCGGCGCCCCTGGATAACCCACTCCTCCAGAGTTGAGATAAGCGGATGTGTCAGCTGGCTTGCTAACCCAAACACCGCTGCTGTGCAATAAACAGAACTCTTCAGGGACAGCGTTCATGAACTATAACATCTATCGTTGCCTAGGAGACTATTTGTTGTGCTCCAGTAACTGATACACTCAACACTGCACACACACTGATATCATCATACTGACATACATACACTGCTCTCCCCCTGCTGTGTGATTTGTCTACTAAATGTCTGCTAAATAAGCATTGAGGTTTTTTTTTGCCTGCAATCAAAATTTCGCTTACTTACTTAAGCGTCAATTTGATAAAACATGTTTTTTTCTCTCGCCTACTGTGTCATATCCTCTCTTTTTCTTTTTTTTCCTTTCTTCTTTATGACTGGCGCCTAGCGGCTGCCCCGGCCTTGGATGCGCTCTGCAGAGCGTGCCCAAATGCCAAGTCACGTTTCGTTACCTTGTATTCATACATGTGTAATGACAATAAAGTTGAATCTCATCTCAAGCTGTACACTGACTACTTTACATTGTATCTAAGTGTCACATCTTCAGTGTTGTCCTATGAAAAGATATAATAAAATATTTACAAAAATGTGAGGGGTGTACTCACTTTTGTGAGATACTGTAAGTATAGACTATTTCAGTAGAATCCTAAAATATTAATAGTGCTAATTTATGGATGTTAAAAATAACATTGCCATTATCAGGGTTGACGTTGGTTTACATGTTAACGTAAGTGGTAAAACAACCAAAACAATGGACATTCATTAACTTACCCAGGATTATTAAGCAGACACTCCATGAAATGAATGGTGGTCTATGGAGAAAATTCCATTGTTTGGAATTATTCGCCGCTCCACGACCCACGTGACTTTCGCCTTTCACAGTTTCTATAGAAGTCTACCAGAGTGACGCAACTCTCATATTATACGGCACTGACACACACATATTCACACCTAGGGCCACTTTAGAGTCTCCATTTAACCTAACTTGTATGCTTTTGGCCGGAGGAAAGCGGCCAAAAACTTGTATGCTTTTGGCTTTTGGCCGGAGGAAAGCGGAGTACCCGGAGTAAACCCACACAGACACGGGAAGAACATGCAAACTCCACACAGTATTTTCTGGTAAAAACAAGGAAAAGGATACCCAAAGATAGCAAAGGCATTGAATGTTCCCATGGATACAATTGGAAGCATAGTTTGCAAATTCAAAGTTAAGGAATAGTGGCTTCAAGCAGAACAGTAATAGTTCTTAAATGGTCCTTCACAGAGCTCTGTGGTTGTTCAGAGAGCCTTGACTTAGTGAATTACTGATTTTTTTTTAATATCTTGTATGATTCTTCAGAGCTCTGCTTTGTTAAATTCTCCTGAAGTTGCATGGAGGCAGAATTGCGTGGGATTTCTGTAAAATGTTCTTTAATGAACTTCTTTATTAAAGGTTCTTTATTGAACCCAAAATTGTTGTTTGATGTCATCATTCCAAATAACATTTTGGTTCCCAGTGGGCAACTTTATTTTTCTGTGTGTATTCAACCTGGCCATGACAGAAAGAGGAAGCTATCACTGACTCTCATCAGATTCCTGAGGAGGCAGGTGGTCAAATACCCTTGTGTGACTGCCAAAGAGCTGCACTAAGACTTGGTAGCAGTGCTGAGGTTTCAGTTTACACAGTAAGGCACACAGTTATGTCTCCAAACTGCTCAAAACCATATAAAAAAGCCACAGACAATGGGAACTTTATGGGGCTAGGGCTCAGCAATATGTCTTGGCATGCAAATGTAGGGAAAATTGGTTATAAGGTACAAAGATTATTTAATTTATACCTAGAAGTGTGTGTGGAAATGAAGGTTTGCTTTGGGTCCATGCACACACCAAAAAAAAAAAAAAAAATCGTTTTTGGGGCATCAGTCCAAAACTTGGACAATTTATGAATAACTAATCTTTATACCTTCAATCAATCAGTCTCAAATATTCATGAATTCTCCTGGGTGTCTTCAGAAACAGGCACAAGAAAAAGAAATCAACAGAAACTTCCATATACCGTTTACAGTTTTAATTTAACTCAGATTAAATGACATTGCATTCAGCGGACTTGTTGGCAAAGTGAAATGATCACATATCAAGCATCACATTCAACTTGTAACTGATTATTGAGCAAAAGAGGGTAATCACATTTGTGGAACCAATGAAACCTTAGTGTGAAATTGTAACTGTGATGAAAATGGAGACTGAAATAACGGTAACCAAAATATGAAGAAAATTGGATGCAAATTTTATGAAGAAAATTATAAAAGCTGATTATATGGAAAATAAATTCTGGGTTACTCTAAAAAGTAAAAACGGGAGTTACTGAAAAGAGGGATACTATTTGTCTTTAATTCTATAGCTCTGATCAGAGTTATGAACTAGTTTTAAACCTGAAACAAATTATGACATACTTTAAGGCGATGGACATCGCGTTACTCAGCAGATGAAACAAAGAAATCTTGCTCACGTGACCTTTGCGTTAGCTTTCCAGCTGGATCCTTAGCTGAAGTTTTGTTTGAGGATGATACCGGAAATTATCTGCCAGCAGATAATTTCTTCCCAGAAGCAAACAGTCAGGAGCTGAAATCCGGCGACGATGATGAGAGGCTGCTGGCCGCTGAAGCAGTATGTTATGTGGACAACACGAGAGGGTTTTTTGGGTTTTTTTCAGCAGCTCTCCCGGGTCCAAATAAATTGATGAGATAGTTCAGTCTGATCAAAGGCACAGAATTGGAGAGACAAGATTAATAAAAAAAATTATTCAAGCCACGAAATCAGAGTTCTTCAGATGTCGTGGTGATTGGCGAAAACAGCTTCCAGTGTGAGGAAAAAACAATCAGTCCACTTTAAAACATGATGAGTTAACAAAAATTGATAGAAAACATTTAACAGAATAAAATAAAAAAAATGTCTGAGAACATGTAGTTTCACTCCATATAAAAGAGAAGTTTGAGCTCAAAACAGAAGAAAAAGTATTTTTCCCAGACGTTTAAAGGAAAGAGAATTCAATGCAGGACACACAACAACTAAGACAAACTTTCAGAAAGAACTACTGCCTGAACTAGGGCATTCCTCACTTAAACTGAGTAGTTTTTTTAGGAGAAAAACTTGACTGACATGAAAGGGAACCAGTTGTCTCCCATCGCAGGAAAATTCAATGAACTTTGGTCCAATAAGAAAGCAGTCCTTTGTCTGTAACCGACCAATGAAAGGGGGCGTTGTCCAACAGAGACTGGCTGGTGATTGGCTGAGCCAGTCAGATGACTTGAGTAAGCTTTTCCAATAGGATGAAACACATCTCGATTAAAATGAAAATTCACTTTACGTGTGTAAGCTAAACTAACTTCAGTGATTCATGACTAATTTTCATTCTTGCTATATTGAACATGTACTTGTCCTTCTATAATTAACATGCATTAGAATAAGGTTCATTTAAGTATTTTCTTCTTCATTTAGATTTGGTTGGCGGTTGGCAACCAGCTTACAGGGGCATTACCGCCACTGACTTGATTATCATCACTCTATATTTCTGTATAAGGAGTTCCTATAAGGAGTTCTGAACAACTCCCCATGTATGAAAAAATATCCATCCCTGGACTGCCATCCTTGGATGCCTAGGAGCTCAGATCAGAGCTCTATTTAAGCATTTTCAAACATGCAATACATTTATACCAATGATTAATGAAACATTTCAAACCAGAATGGTATGTCAGAGTCCCGCTTGATTTTCCAGGGTGTCCTGAAAAAAAAAAAATCTGAGAATTCAGAGTTTTTGTTAAAAGGAAGTCATTTCATACATTAACCCCAGTTCAGCTTGCAGAGGCAACAGCGAACATATTCCAGAGTTGTCCACCAGGGGGTAATGTTGAGCTGTGGATAATTCCTAGAGAACTGTGGAATGTGGTCCAATGTATCTGGAAGGTTTCAAGTAGTTCTTGAAGCATAAAACTGCCTGGTTGGGGAGGAAGTTCTGGGATTTATGATTGCAGACTAATCTGTTCCTGGCACGAAATGGGATCTTTATCGTCCCTTTTACCATGGAATGTGTTTTCAAACTGTGGTTCTTAGGTGAAGGAAACAATTCTTGACCAGACTTTGGGGTGAAACAATTTCTTTAAGGTGAAGAGTGATTTTATAGATTGGAGCCAAAGGGACTGACGCTACACAAAAATGAAACATATATTGGAAAGAAAAGGTCCTGCCTAAAGTGAAGCATGGTGGTGGCTCAGTGATGTGCCAGGGCATCCTTTCACACTGGAAACCTGCAACATGTGGAGAGTGAGATGGATTCAATCAAATATCAGAAAATAGAGAGGAAAACATCACACTGTCTGTGAGGAAGCTGAAACTTGGACACCATTGGACCTTCCTTGAAGACAGTGAACACAAGCATAGCTCATAGTTCATAAAATATTGGTTTCATAAAAAAATTCCTGGAAAATTCTAGTGGGACCTGTGGGCCTGTCTTGAATTATGTAGAAGATCTCTGGTGAGAGAAGGGGGTTAAAGCACTGGAACCAAAGAAGATTACTGAACTGGAGGCCTTTGCCCATGAGGAATTATTTCAGTTTCAGTTTATTAACACACACACATCACACATTATCATCAACATGAATGAATTACAATATGAATTATCAACAGCATTAGTAGCAGTATACAATAGGCTTTTTTTTCCACATTGATTTGGAGTGTGAACGGGTCATCCCAAATAAGCTATTTAAAGCTTTTAGTAGGGAGCACATTTCTACAATAAAATGATGATGTAAATCAGTCTGATGTCTTTGTGTACAGGAACAAGCAAACATATGACAGACATATAGCACATAATCCCAGCATTTGTTTACACTGAATTAGTAGGTGAGCTCAAGATACATAGTCAAGTTATTAAATACTATTAGAGTGATATCAACATATAAAACAAAATTATAATGTAGTAACAACTCATCAGTAAGCAAGTTTTGTGTAACAAATAGCAGATTAATTATATAATGATAGGAGTTGCATTTTTAGTTTTTTCTTGAAGCTGGAGATGGAGGATGACATTTTTAGATTTTCATCAAGCTCATTCCAAATCTGCGGTCCTTTGCGCACAATACTAAACCTGGTGGATTTTAGTCTTCGTTTTTTCCCAGTAGTTTGGTTTTTATTTCTAGTGGTGTAGGTGTGTATGGGAAGGAAGGTTGGAATGAGTTTGCATAATTAATAGAAGAGTTTGTGGACAACCTGATACATTATACAGGCATTCTGGAAGTAATTATGCTCAGCAAGTCCTAGAAGATTATAACAGTGGAAAAGATAACTAGTAGGAGAATTATATTCAGACCATGATAAGGCACATATGACTTTCTTTTGGAGAATCTCTAGCTTTTTTAGGTGAGTTGGAAATGTGTTACACGACATGATATTGCAGTAATGTAAGTGAGGCTCAAATAAAGTTTTATATAGCATGAGAAGTGCTAAAAGTGGTAGAAAATGTCTCACTTTAAAGAACAAAGCAGTGTATTTGGCCAGTTTCTTGGTTAACTCATCAATGTGACATTTAAAATTGAGAAATTCGTCAATAACTGATCATTGATGGAGTAGTTGGTACCTTTTAGCTCTTTACCCTTGGACATGATGGCAGCTTTCATCTTGGAATCGGTGGTTTTGGCCACAATAGGACGGGGCCTCCTCTGTTGGTCGGCTTTGGTTCTTCCGAGTCAACCCACTCTGGAGAAGCGAATAGCCCCAGCCTCCTCCGGCTTCATTTTCAACTTGTTGACTAGGAATGACTTTAGAAGTTCTTCTGATTTTTGGTGAGTTTCATTTTTTACTTCTGGAGGTCCGTCTATAATGATATTATCCCTCATGCTCCGACATTGCAGGTCAAGTATGTTTTTCCCATGTTAAATTTGTCTTTTTGGAGTTTGGCTGTCAGACATTTGAGGTTGTTTACTTCAAGCCTGAGTGACGCATTATCAGCCTTTAGTACCTTGGTCAGTGAATTGTTGAATTCCACTGCTTGCTTTAGTTCATTAATATCAGTTGTCAGCTGATCGAATAAGTCGAGCTTTTTAAGTTGGCATTTAATAGACATTATGGACTCACTAATTTCACAGGGTGGAGTATAATCCATTTCACCCGAGCTTGGTTTAGTTCGGGTGGGTTTGGATGCTGGTTTGCTGCCAGACATGACGTTGTTGTAGTACTGTGCGTCAATATAGGATTGCAAATCCTCTATCGGCTCATCAACAGCGAATCCAGTTTGTTATAAGTTAGTCGGTCACTTCTCCAACTAAGTTTTATGGCATAATCTGGGAGATTTGGGGAAGAGGTCAGCTCAGCTCTGCTCAGCACTTCCTGCAGCCGGCCATCTTCTTCTCTTGGAATGAGCTAAGAGTCCTCAGGAACATTGACAGAAGCTGATATTTGGCAAAAGGGTTTAATTTGCAACTGAATGATGTAATACTTAATTTAATTTTCTGTCTTCACTCATGGTTGAATGCTGTCCCAGTTTTGTTTTGCTACCATCGCGGGTTTAGGGATACATCTCATTTAAGAAACTCATGATCTTCTACTGGCCAAGCTTTGCTTTGTCCAAGCAACAATGACAATTCTGCTGGCAGAGCTTATCCAGCATTTATGAACACATCATTTTCTGCCTTGTAAATTTTAAATGAGCATTAATACCAAAAGTATTGAACATACACAGTTGTTTGAGAGAGTGCTCTAACAACAAAAGAATGTATCCCAGCAGCAATTGGAATTTCAGATGATAGTGTGACTGTAAATAGACAAAAAGATTTTTAAAAAAAAGACATTACCCTTTGGTCATCCTAAAGGCTCAACTCAAGCAATCTGGCCATCATCAGTTTGGTATGAAGAGCAAGTGATAGATGTAGGCATTGCGTGCCAATACCATCTTGACTTGTCAATCACGTAGTAGCCCTGCCCAGAAGCATGTACAACTTTATGATTTATTTGTTTACACTTTTTTGACAGCTTCTCAGGGGCATTCCTGCAACTGTTTTACCATATAGTTGCAATATGCATCTTGATACAAGCTCCACCTTGGTTAAATTGTGTGATCTTGTATGCCAACAGCTTTAAATGAATTTACTTAATCCTACAACCAAAATAAATAAATTCTGCTTGTTTAAGAAGCTCTAGAAAGTACAACTTCCTGTCTGCATTACTGACTTACTGTGAATCAGTAAATTCATATGAGCACTTTGGGAGTTAATTTGACATTTAGAAATGCCTAGACTTCACAGAGGTTCCCTATACTCAAAAGAGCACACTTGACTGCCTTATTAAATCAAATTGTATCATACTATAATAACTTTGATGGACTGAGCTTTTTTTTAATTTCAGCCAAGCACCTATCAGCAGCTCATTTTCTTCTTCAGTGTGACACAGAATCTTTGAACCGTAAATTAGAAGCCTGCTTCAGACACAACAGCTGTTGAGCCTTTGCTAAAGTAAGATCGTCTTATCTCACTCGTCTATCATGCACTTGCTCTCGCTGCTTTTTGTCAGGAAAAAAAATGTCTTTATGCAGCTGTACATTTTGTCAAAGCCATCAACCTTACTTGCTCACAAAGAGTTGTGAACAAGGCACTGTTTAAAAGCTGCGTGAATTGAGGGTGTAGAGTTCTTGTGAGATTATATAATAAATACAGATAGCATTTTGAATCAGTAAATACATATTTCTGAGATGTTTTTTGTAGATATGATGTTTGCTCTAGTATAATTATAGAATATAATTATCATATTATTATATAATGTACATGTACACCACGTTCCAAATTATTTTGCAACTGATATTTGTCTCTGATTTTCCTAAATAGTCGATGCAAATGACAGTCAGTATAACTTTCAAGTCATTAACCGTTAGAGCATAATTCAAATTTTATTGAACAAACTTCCCAGTGATAACTATTTTTTTTTTTTGCAAAAATTAAAAAAACTCAAAATGCACTGTTCCAAATTATTATGCACAACAGAGTTTCAAAACATTTTATTGGTTGTAAAGAACTGAAAATGGTCACTTGTTGAATTTGCGGCATTCGGAGGTCATATTTACTGAAATCAAAAGCTATTACAATCAAAAACATCTTAACAGGCCAAGTTACATGTTAATATAGGACCCCTTCTTTGATATAACCTTCACAATTCTTGCATCCATTGAACTTGTGAGTTTTTGGAGAGTTTCTGCTTGAATTTCTTTGCAAGATGTCAGAATAGCCTCCCACAGCTGCTGTTTTGATGTGAACTGCCTCCCACTCTCATGGAGCATTTGCTTGAGGATGCTCCAAAGGTTCTCAATAGGGTTGAGGTCAGGGGAGGATGGGGGCCACACCATGAGTTTCTCTCCTTTTATGCCCATAGCAGCCAATGACACAGAGATATTCTTTGCAGCATGAGATGGTGCATTGTCATGCATGAAGATAATTTTTCTACGGAAGGTGCAGTTCTTCTTTTTGTACCAGGGAAGGAAGTGGTCAGTCAGAAACTCTATATACTTCGCCGAGGTCATTTTCACACCTTCAGGGACCCTAAAGGGGCCTACCAGCTTTTTCCCCATGATTCCAGCCCAAAACATGACTCCACCACCTCCTTGCTGATGTCACAGCGTTGTTAGGACATGGTGGCCATCCACCAACCATCCACTACTCCATCCGTCTGGACCATCCAGGGTTGCATGGCACTCATCAGTAAACAAGACTGTTTGAAAATTAGTCTTCATGTATTTCTGGGCCTGCTACAATCATTTCTGCTTGTGAGCATTGGTTAGGGGTGACTGAATACAGTAGTAGATTTATGCACAACTGCAAGCCTCTGGAGGATCCTACACCTTGAGGTTCCTGGGACTTCTGAGGCACCAGCAGCTTCAAATGCCTGTTTGCTGCTTTGTAATCACATTTTAGAAGCTGCTTTCTTAATCCGATGAATTTGTCCGGCAGAAACCTTCCTCATTATGCCTTTATCTGCACGAACCCGTCGGTGCTCTAAATCAGCCACAGATTTCTTCACAGTACAATGATTACGACTAAGTTTTCATGAAATATCTAATGTTTTCATACCTTGTCCAAGGCATTGCACTATTTGACATTTTTCGGCAACAGAGAGATCCTTTTTCTTTCCCATATTGCTTGAAACCTGTGGCATGCATAATAATGTGAAACATCCTTCTTCATCTTTCACCGGAGTGGTGGCTCAGTTGGTAGAGCATCCGCCCCACACCCGGGAGGCAGGGGTTCAAATCCCGGCCGGGTCATGCCGAAGACCATATAAAAGTGGAACTTCCTGCCATCCAGCTTGGTGCTCAGCAACAATGGAATGGAGGGGGGAAATTTGTGGCGGCGCCTTGCATGGCAGCGGCCCTCTGATTCTGCACTTGGGGTGTGTGTGATTAACACAGTAGATAGGTAAAACACAATCTCGTTCTACTGTACATGATTGGTTGTACAGTTGAATGACAATAATGGTGATTTAATTTTAATTTAAGTAGTTTTCCTTTAATTGGGCTCACCTGGCAAACTAATTATGATAGGTGTCTGAGATTGATATCAGTGATCCAAAGCGTCCTGAGACACAATTCCATCCATGAGAACAATACCATCCATGAGAACAAAAAATTGAATGTTTATGATACTAAAATCCTAGTTGCATAATAATTTGGAATGCGGTGTAATATGGAAATATAGTCACAAATTTATAAGGAAAAGTTTGTGGGGAAAAATTATGAGTGAAAAGTTGCTAACTTGTGTAAAAAAAAAAGTCACATTCATAAAAAAACTGTTGCAAATTCATAAGAAAAAAGTTGTAAATCCATCCATCCATCATGTATCTGTTTGTTTATCCATCCATCCATCCATCCATCCACTACCACTTATCTGAGGTTCCAGGTCTAAGCAACGAAGTCTAAGCAACAAAGCCCAGATTTCCCTCTTCCCCAGCCACCTCCTTCAGCTCTTCAGGGAGGATACTAAGGAGTTCGCAGGCCAGCTGAGTATAGGAATAGCACCCTACCGCAACCTGAAGAGAACAGTCCACCCTTTTCCGGCTAAAGACCATGGACTCAGACTTGGAGGTGCTGATTCTCATCCTGGCCACTTCACACTCAGTAGCAAACCATCCCAGTAAGACCTGTAGGTCATTGCTCAAGGAAGCCAACAGGACATCATCTGCAAACAGCAGAACTTAGTTCCTGTGGTCACTGAAAGTGACACCTTTCATTCCATGGCTGTGTCTAGAAGTCCTGTCCATAAAAATTATGAACAGGGTCAGTGACAAAGGGCAGTCCTGGCAGAGTCCACCTATCACTAGGAGCCAAATTCTTGCAACGATCATATAGAGACTGGATAGCTCATAGCAACGATCCCAATATTCCATTCTCCAGAAGCACCCCCCACAAGAAACTATAAGGGACGCGGTCCAATGCTTTACCCAAGTCCACAAAACACCAGTAGACTGGATGTGCAAACTCCCACAAACCCTTGGGGGATTTTCCAGAGGGTGAAGAGTTGGTCCAATGTGCCAGGACCAAAACGAAAAACCACATTGCTCCTCCTGAATCCAAGGTTTGGCCAACGGCCAGACTCTCCTCTCCAGTACCCTGGCATAGACCTTCCCAGGGAGGCTGAGCAGTGTGATCCCTCTAAAGTTGCAATGCACGCTTCGGTCTCCCTTCTTAAAGAGGGGAACCACCCCACCCTGCCCCCAGTTTGTCATGCCGAAGATACCGTCCCCAACTTCCTTGCAGTGTTGTAAGAGGCACATCAAGCATGACAGCCCTGCAACACCCAGAGCCTTGAGATACTCAGCGCAAATCTCATCCACCCCCAGGGCCATGCCACTGAAAGTGTTTTTAAAAGAATTTAATAGATTAATCTGTAAATTAATTAGAAAACAATTTAAAATCATTTTTCTTGTGAAAAAAACATTCACAAGAAAAATACAAAAAGAAAAGAAAACAAATCATAAATCTGTGTGTTAATTACTACCCAACTAACTTTTTTTTATTACCTCCGCCAGGCCGAAGGCCGGGAGGAGGTTATGTTTTTGCCAGCGTTTGTCTGTCTGTCTGTTTGTTTGTCTGTCTGTTGGTTAGCAAGATAACTCAAAAAGTTTGGGATGGATTTCGATGAAACTTTCGGGCTTTGTTGGAAATGGTACAAGGAAGAACTGATTAAATTTTGGGGATGATCTGGATCACCATCTGGATACAGGAATTTTTTAAATAATTGTTTAACATTGTCAGATACGGCCATTTCCAACATGTGCGCAGTCGCAATGGAGGGCGCTGGTCGTCCTGTCTGACAAACACAAACTGCGCGTTCTTCAAAGTTTTAGGCACAAAAGCACGCGGAAAACAGTGGTGGGCAGGGTCCGCCAGCGTGCCTGTGTTTGCGCTACGCTGCAAAAGCTGAGACGGGCAGCTGTCCGGCGCCGGATTATTTGCCAGAAATTCCCCGGCCAGCCATAGGGGCTGCGCAAAAACCAGCTCTCTGCCAGGGAAGCTTCCAAATCCTCTTTTGCCGCGGAGCGCAACCCCAATATAAAACCCACGCAACCTGTCTACCCAATTTGCATCCGTCAGTGAAGCCCTGAGTGCTGCTTTCAGTGGAGGAGATGGACACAACAGCAACACTTCAGTTTATTACCTCCGCCAAGGAGGTAATGCTTTTACTACTGAGCCACTAATCCTATCATTGTGAATCCAATTGCTAGTCATATGTTTTCATGGTCAAGGAATCTGAAAACGTACACACAAACACTGTATGGGGGGGGGGGGACTGTGGCGCTTGGCGGAGGTCTGCACTCTCCGAGTGCTTTTCTAGTTATATACTTTATTGGTCTTAATTAAGTAAATATGGGGGGCTAATATTGCTTTAACTTGAGTAATTAATAAGATCACACAATCATTAAGTACAATTTCTGTCTGTTCCATCAACCTTTGTTGTTTATACATTTAATGAAACAAATTTTCTTTTTTGTTGTTGTTGGTTTAAATGGGATGCATTAAGATGCTGTACACATTTGTATTTAATGTAACAATATATGGATCAGAAATGCTTTAAGCTAATAATCAAGTACCCATCATAGATAATTAATGATTTTTACTATTATATCTGTGTAGGTGTACAAGTACCTGATTTAATCGACCATTACGTCCATGTTCTAATGATGTTCTGTATTGTGCTCTTTAATGGAAGTGCTTTATGTTAAAAGCTACTGATTATTGAAAAATCTTTTCTTCAGTTATGCCATCACAGCTAAAAACTTGTATTTAAAAAAAAAAGCAATACATTTGGCTGATTGAGTGTCCAAATCATCACTGTGGTTCTTTTATAGTGTCTAAACAGGATTTTCTTCTAACACATGATTTTTTTCTTTAATGAACGAAGGCTACTCCTTTGGTTATATTTATATAAAGTGACTTCACAAACCAAACACATATGAAGAAAGTTTCATTGAACAGAGTTGCCATTTTTTTCTTGTCCATTCTGCTGAATGTAAAATGAGCTAATGCTATGGCACTGCATTTTTTTTATTATCTGTCCATCAATTCATCCATCCCTCCGTTTGTCTGTCTGCAATTTGCAAAAATTGCTCCTCCCCCTCAGCAATTGCCTGGATGCTCATGAAATGCAACAATCATCCAGTGCATCCAGGTTGCGCTCAAGGTCAAGATGAGGCACTCGGGTCAGGAGGTATACTAGGCACCTTTGTCATTTCATGAAAATCACTCCTCCAGGCAGTTACCCTGATACTCACATCTACAGTGATCCTCAGATACATCAAACACTTTGTTCAAGATCAACGTCAAAGGTCACAAGATACGACTGCATACCATTTCAAATCTGAGTAGGCTCAGGCTATATACATACAGGTGAAACCAGAAGTTTACATACACTGTGTAAAAAGACATATGACCTTTTTTCTCCCTGTCTGACATTAAATTAGACTAAACTTTTCCTGTTTTAGATGAGTTAGGATTACCAAAATCATTTCTTTTTTTTTAAAATAATTTCTTTAAAGACAGAAGTTTACATACACTAAGATTACTTTGCCTTTACACAATTTGGGAAAGCCCAGATGATGTTGTCACAGCTTTGTGTCTTAATTGGTTAATTGATAACATCTGAGTTAATTAGATCCACATTTGTGGATGTATTTTTAAGTCACACCTCAAGCACACTGCTTCCTTGTGTGACATCATGAGAAAATCAAAGAAATCAGTCAAGATATCAAGAAGAGAACTGTGGACCTCCCCAAGTCATCCTTGTGTACAATTTCCAAAAGCCTAAAGGTACCACGGTAATCTATTCAAACAAGGACACTTAAGTATAAACACCATGGGAATGTCCAGCCATCATACTGCTCAACAAGGAGACGGGTTTTGTATCTCAGAGATGAACGTGTTTTGGTGCGAAATGTTCTTATGTTGTTTGTTCAACCTCAGAACAAAAGCAAAAGTCCTTGTGAAGCTGCTGGCTGAAGCTGGTGAAAGGGTGTCATTATCTATAGTCCTGTACTGACATGGGCTGAAAGGCAACTCAGCGAAGAAGAAGCCATTATTCCAAAAGCAGTATTTTTAAAAAGTCAGATTACAGGTTGCAAATGCACGCAGGGACAAAGCCCTTTATTTCTGAAGACATTTTCTGTGGTTTGATGAAACCAAAATTGAACTGTTTGCCCATTATGACCATTGTTACATTTGGAGGAATAAGGGGGAAGCTTGCAAACTTGAGAACACCATCCCAAATGTGAAGTCCAGGGGTGGCAACATCATATTGTGAGGGTGTTTTGCTGCAGGAGGGACTGGTGCACTTCACAAAATAAATGGATTCATGTATTTTTTTTTTCACTTCTGAAACATTTCACTATTCATCCAAAAGGCCTCGTCAGTCTGAAATGAATGCACAGAAGGAGCTAGACAGACTTACTGTGGTGGTGGTGGCGGGGGAAGCTGAAAAGTTTATAGGCTGAAAAGTTCATAGTGGTCAAGTTTGACCAAATGTGGTTTATTTTTCAACACAGTCTTCCCTTCGGTCCACACACTTTTTCCAGCGGTGTTGCAGCACTTGAATCCCTGTGGTTGAAAAATAAACCACATTTGGTCAAATTTGACCGCTACCAAAATAAACAAACTATGCATATTCAAATTTACAAAATAACAGAAGTTTATATATACATAAGTAACATGCACATAGATAGATAAACACACACACACACACAGACACACACTTCATGTCTCGGTTAGATGCAGAACACATCCCCAAATTTCTTGAAAAGAGAAGAAAGTTATGCACGATAAGTAGAGGGTCCTCTCCATGAACATAAATGGCCTGTTTAACTCCTTTCGCAAACCATCAATCCTCTGTCCAACATGTGCACATCATCAGCATCAAATGAATGTCCTTTGTCTGTCAGAGGGAGATAAACTGTCGAGTCTGGTCCAGTGATGTTGTTTCTCCTGTGCTGGGCCATCCACTTATGCAGTTGTTGTTTTGTTTCTCTGATGTAAATATCTAAGTGGTCCTCCTTTCACTGGACAGCATAGACTATTCCACTTCTCTGGTGTTTCGAACTCTGATCTTTGAGGTGAACAAGCCTTTGTCTTGGAGTGTTTGTGGATTTAAAGGAAATTGGCATCTTGTGTTGTCCAAAAATCCTCTTGATGTACCAGCCACGTATGGAATGACGAGGTGTTTTCCTCAGTCCTGGTTGTCATATCCATTTCTTCTGTTCCTGGTGGATTGTGATCTGGTTTTGGCAAAAGTCCGTTTGGGATAACCACATGTTGTATGTGCAGCCCTGACACGTTGCTCTTTGTTTTTTTCTTTGGGTGTCCAAGGGGATCATGTTTGACCTATGATGTAGTGTCCTGATCCCTCCTAGTTTGTGTTGTAAGATATGGTGTGACTCAGACAATAAATATTCATCTGTCTGGATTGGTTTTCTGTTGATATCAATGCTGAGATTTTTGTCATCACCAATGTGAACCTCACAGTCTAAGAAGGCAATTTCTCTATCTTTGATGTCTTGTGAATTGGACTTTTCTGTCTATATTGTTGATGTGGTTCATGAAGGCTTGTACTGTATTTATAATCACTTAGGTGTTGTCTACATACTATATGTATTTTTTCCTGTTTCTATGTAGAGTTGGAGGTGGCAAGGATGAGCACAGATGGGAATTTGCCCGATCTGAAATTCCCACAAACCGGAGGACAAGGCAACTCCATCCACCTCTCAGCTAACACACTGAAGCAGCACGGAAGAAATGGTAAGATGTCAAACCTTTTCAGTGAGCTTTTATTGCTCCCCTACTATTGGTGTGAAGTATAATCATGCACTTAAATTATTAAGAGTGGTGATAGATGCAATGTGAAAAATGTAGACTTGACTGTAGCAAAGTGGTGATATTGTTCTGAGTCTTTTGTGATCAATCAAGCAACCTTGATGTGATTTTCTCCTTTTTCCCACTTATGGTATTGCACACTAGAAGGAATTTCATTACAGATGCCTGTGAATTACTTACAGTTTTTCAAAATCTTTTGCTGGTCTGCTAATAAAGCATTTAGATCTTTCTGCAGCCTCCAAGCATGATCCTGGCTGTAGAATTAGTCACATTTAAGCGCTGCCTCTAAACTCTAAATGAGGCAGTTACACACTATAGATAGCTATCTTCGAGAGCAATCCAGCCTCATTTTTAGACTTTATTATCAACTCATACAAATCAGAATCGACTCAAGCTGCACCCGGTGTTTCTGTGCTGAATGACTGAGTCCATGTCCAGCCGTGCCCAGGCGGATCATTATAGTAGGGAGGGGAATATTTCCCCGATATCTATTTCTATAGCACCCAAATTGTTTTCTTTTCTTCTGAGTGACTGATCTCAGGCACGGCAGGAGGGAACTTACTTTCATAGCAATGCTCAAAAGTGAGACGGCAGGAGGGAAAAGGGAGAGAAAGAGAAGGAAATTATTAACTAGAAAAATGGTTGCCTTTGTCAGTAGCAATAGGAAATGGCAATCACATTTTCTGGATGTTGAATTACAGTAACTGTGATAGAGGATTTTTTTAAAATCTTCATTTTGTGTATATCATATTCCAATTCCCGTGCAACTGTGTGATGATTTGTGATCTTTTGTTGCTGTTGTTTCTTTTTTTAATGTTATTTGTGCATGATAGTTCATAAACCATATAAATATCCTGATGGTTTGGTCCATTCTTCTACTTTTAAGCTTTGATTCATAAAATTGTAACAAGCATTTTACTAGGAGCTGCTTTTATCCATTATGAAACCACAAGCATTTTAAATCTTGTGTCTACAATTTGTCACCTAATCATACATTCTCCTAGTTAATGTGATCTCCGTTCATATTTTAAGTGCTATTTTCATTTTTATTTATTACAACACATTTTTTATTTTGTTAAATATAATTTTGTAAGTAGTTCTGGCATGGCTTAGGATCATTGCTGATGCCAAATGAATATGTGTGTATATCAGTCAGGTGCCATTTTATCATCGATGATTTCATACAGTCGACATGAGAGAGATCAAATCTTTCATGTTTCAGAGCAGAAGTCCCAAAATTATTGAGTGAAGTAAATACTGGAAAATCAAATTTTGGAGCTATTGTTATTCTGAAGTTTTTTTCTTGACAGGGAAATGTTCCCATGGGTGAATTTAGAAAGCAATGATGCTTCTTAGTCAGGGCTTGGCATTATGGGTAGTATCTCACTGGCCTGTGACAGCTGGCGACTTTTTGAGGACAGTATTGACAAGGGAGTTTTAAAAATCTCTCCAAAAATTTGTGTGGGTTCGCAATTTCCTTTCGTGAGTCGCAGGGCCTTGCTCTAGTGTCGCAGGAATTTTGAATGTTTTTTTTTTTTTTGTGATGGTTCAGTTTGTAATTACAGCTCCTTATTTGGCATGGGGCCACCATTGCTAAGTTGTAACTGATTGATTGGAGACAAAAACAACAAGATATTCTGTGTGCGAGACAGATGCAAATGGACCAATCATTTTCCAACACAAATTGACACAGCTGTGACTGATAGTGTCACCATGCTACCCAAGGGCAAGAAAAGCAAGGCTAGGGATACGGGGGTTGCTGCTCCTGGCCCACGGTCCCCTACAGAGTTCCCAGGCAGCCTCCTCATCCAGTATTCTCTGCACTTCTCTGCGGTTGAGGTCGCTTGATGTCTGATGATAAAATAACTGCTGGAATCGGCAGTCCCTCCAGGATTTTGCGATGCTGCGATCGCGTCAATTCACACAAAATCAGTGATTGACCACATCTTTTGTGTGACCTTGCAACTTTGTCCAATCCTCATCAACTTCTGCCAGTCAAATTTGTCCCTGAGTAGCGCTTAAACGCTCAGTCTAACCATTCAAATGCGTCGCTGCACTGCGCTGACTTCCATGTTTACAGTGAGTATTAACGGAACACATCAACAAAAAACTGTGTGTGATTTAAAAAAAAAACATTCACCCGCAAGGTTTGCCACACTGTCCCTTCCTCTGTCTCCCCTAGCCTTTCGGTGGACGTTTCACCACGTCTCCGTCCTGACTGTGTGTACAAAGTGCTGCATTTGTGTTGAAAAACATCTGCCTGCCTGAAAACCCACCCCGTCACGGGAGCGTGCGTGAGGAAAGACACTGTAAAACCACAAACAAATGAGCAAATATCACACTACAGCTAGTGTTGTAACATCTTTTATACATCTTTAGAGGTAAAGTCATTACTACATCTTGTCAATGAGCTTTAAAACTGTGAATCTCTGGTCTGGACATGGACCAACATGCGGTCCTGTAGGACTTCTGGTAAATGAAATAATAATAATGGTTTGCATTTATATAGCGCCTTTCAAGAAACCTAAAGCGCTTTACAGTGAAAATCCATTATTCATTCACTCCACAGACAGACACTGGTAGTGGTAAGCTACTACTGTAGCCACAGCTGCCCTGAGGCAGACTGATATAAATGTGGCTGCCAATCTGTGCCAACACCCTCTCCGACCACTACCGAAAATTTATTCACATTCATACCCAGTATCATGGACACTGGAGGCAAGGTGGGTAAAGTGTCTTGCCCAGGGACACAACGGCAGCATGGCTGGGGAGAGCGGGATTCGAACCACCAACGCTCTGGTTATTGGACGACCCGCTCTATCTCCTGAGCCACTGCCGCCCCACATTTCCCTCCTCTGTTCCATTTTTGGTGAGCGCCAAGCTGGACGGCAGGAAGTTCCATTTTTATATAGTTTTTGGCATGACCCGGCCGGGACTTGAACCCTGACCTCCCGGTTGTGCAGCGGATGCTCTTCCCCTACGCCATCAGACCCTGAAAGATCAGTATCTGATGAGACAGGTGTGTGTCAAGATATGCAGCCAACAGACAGACAGGTTGGAGTTAGGCACGGAAAGAGAGAGAATGTTGTCTGTTATTTTTTTAAGAAAAATACAGACTCCAATAGACAATACAGAGCAACAGAATAAATTATTTCTTTTTTCCTCTGTGCTTGGTACTGAGTGGGTGGGGATTGCTGCGATTTTCAAATGAAGGTGCTGCCATAATTTCCAAATTTCTACTCTTACATGCATTCAATGCAATTTAGCTGTTGTAATGGATATTGTATTTGCTTTTGCACAAAAGAGTTTTTCTGTATAGCAGAAGTTTCTGCTTAATTTACAAATTGCTGTTTAATAGGAAATTTTTTGACAATCCTGTGCTTTTCTTGTGGTGTTATATAGAATATCACTGCAGTAAGCTATGGAAAAAAGCATCTGCTTTAAAATTTGTAATTCTTAACACAACTTTTAGTGCAAAAAAATTTTCTCAAAACATCGCAACTTTTATCACAACTTTTTAAAAAAGCTCCCACGAATTCAGGCTTTTTGGGCTACAACAATCATAAAAACATCCCTCGAAATCCTGAAGGGACTGAATGGGAAGATATGGTCCCAATTTTACAACTGTCATGGATAACTGTCTTGTGAGTGTGGCACAGGATTTGCATGGCCATCATGGGGCAGTCGTAAGGGTAAAAAAAATGCACAATTTTGTTGTGCTCCTGTTGCACAAATGTCGTGCAACACGTGCATGGCATGTATGCAAACTCAAGTTTGTGGTTTGTGGTTGAGGCTAATGTTAGCTGTTATTGAAAGCAGCCTAAACTAACTAAACTAAACTAACTAAAATTGGCAGAATGTGATATGGAAACCCCCAAATAAAGCATTATCGAGGACAGGCATGCATGGTTTAAGTGGTCGATTGAATATGAAGCAGTACCTAAGGTAGGCTAGCTGTTGAGGGGATTACAGGACTGTCCGGGCCAAAATTTATAATAAAAAAGCCAGAATGATGAGTGGAAGTGAGCTATATTTGATAGTGGATTAATGAACCAGCTGGAGACATGGTGAGTGGAGAGAGTAGTTTACAGCAAGAATAGCCAGAAAACCAGTGTCCACTCACTAAACTAACTTGTTAGCAGCAATCTCTTCATAGACTGTAGGTGTGTGGGTTTGGACACTCTACTAATCTCTGCTAACTTCTTATAAATTGGTGACTTTTATCATTTTTACCACATTTTGCTGCCTGCCAAAGTGGCTAGTAAGAGTGTCTGAGCCATGAGCAAGACCTTAATCCCATAGGCATTTGGCTTGTGGGCAGGTGCTATGTCAAGCACTGTGCTTATATTTTACGGGGAGAACATGCAAACTCCACACAGATCACTGTTGGTCGGGGGCTGGGATCGAACCCACGATCCCACGATCCCCACGATCCCCCGGCCAAGGGTAAACTGTGCTGCCGCAGTGCTAACCACTGTTACCACATATTACTCTTGTACTATATCAGTGTAAGTAGTCACAGCTGTTTGACATCTGAAAGCAAGTCTAGAGGAAGAGCATGACTTGACAGCGATAGTTGGGTACATTGAACATCCTCATCAGTGCTCCACCTATTGCGAATGCTCATAAGCAAATTGAGCAGTCAATTTCCAAAGCGATGTGGAAAGTTTTTCCAAAGATTTAATCCTGCATATTTACCACTACAGTCTGGTTGTCCACATCCTGCGATTTCCCCCGCATGTTCCTATTTTATCTTTTAAACGCTCTTCTTTATTGTCTTGTTACAGGGGAAATACGGATTGCTTTCGTCCTGTACAAACACATTGGAGTGTATCTTTCAACAGAGAATGCCAGCATGAAGTTGGGCAGTGAAGCCATGGCTACCAATTACTCCGTCATCGTCAACTCCCCAGTTATCACAGCCGCCATCAACAAGGACGCTAACAAAGTCTATCTCTCTGACCCAGTCATTTTTACCATCAAACATCTACAGGTAATTCTCCATGCTTTTTTCTGAAATCTTAGTGACTGTACTCAAGCAGCTCCTTCCTCTACTTTTGTTTACACATAAAAGTACTCTTGATAGAACCTTTCATCATAATCATGCTCTAGCCCTGAAGCACAACAAAAATGTGCAAATCCCCTCTCTGAGCGAGAAAAATTAAGTGAATATGAAGAAGTTTTATTCTGGGAGAGGTGTGAAAAATTAAATTGTGGAAAACAGCATTGCTCACAAGGTGACGGCAGGGATGTCTGCTGTTGTTTATTAGTCTAAACACTAACCTGATCTCCTGAACAAATACCAGTCATATTCACCCTCACTGGAGGCTGCTTAGTCGTTGCGGGGAGTCGTGACTTTTCCCTCTTGACTCCATTATCCTCTCCACACTCTGCTGCCCTCAAAATATCCCTGTTTTGTCTACAAACAACGCCTCAAGCGATTATCAGAGATGTCGAACAACCATAAGAGAATTACAGTCAGCCTCCTGTGTGGGCGGGACGACCCCAGAAGAGCACAACGACGGCAGAAAAAAAAGGACACAGCGTGCAGAGGGATGGAGAGAGTAAGAGGACTATAACTTATAGATGTCGAAATTAAATAGGGGGAAAATGTCAGGGTGGCAGTGTCAGCACAGTTATTGCTCTTGCTCACCTGCCTTAAGTGTAATTTGCAATTTGGACTGTGGATTCATTAATTTTACTGTTGGTCTAATGTTAGGGTCCTTTTTTCTTGCTCAGATCGAGTCGTTTCAATAAAATTGTGCCCTTTTGGGAAAGCTTCTTCTTCTTGTAAATTGGAGGAGGGTTGCCAGGAGAGGTGCCTTTCGTCTTGCAAAATCATGTGCAGACATTTGCATTTAGAGTATGTTTTGTGTACGATAGGGGCCGTGGAAATAATCATGTAATAATTTATGAATATAAATTATGCTCCCTGAATTAATTAAAAAATGATTAGATGCGACATTGATGCAAAATATTGACTGGTGCAAATCAGGAACTTGTAAATCAAACACACGTGTTGTGAAGGGAGCACCATGAATGTTGTGTGATGAATATCTTTATCCTGCTAATAATAATAATAATAATTTTAGTTATATAGCACCTTTCACAGACAAGTCACTAAGTGCTTAAGAAAAAATTTAAAACAAGAGATGCAAAGCAGCAAATAAAAGAACAAACAACAAAAGAACAGGAAAAACAAGGCAAGATTAAAAACAACAATAAAATGTAAAAAAATATCTAATATTAATATTAATATTAATATTAATATTAGATATTAAGAAATTAATTAAAATGATCTCAAAGCATGTCTACACAGAAGCGTCTATCATTTTTCTAAACAAGACTTCAGAGTCAACAGAGTGAAGATGCAAAGGCAATTTAGGTGCTAAAACCTGAAATGCGTGAGAAATTGCTGGTCTGCAAACCAAAGGGATAGGGAGGGGAGTAGGTCCGAAGTAGTTCAGTAATATAAGGTGGTGTGTTTCCATGCAGAGCTATAAAGGTCAAAACTAAAATCTTATAGTGCACTGTAAAATAAACAGGGAGCCAATGAAGATTTTATAAATCTGGCGCAATGTGAGATATTCGATTGGTTTTAGTTAAAAGCCTTGCAGCAGTATTTTGAGCAGTCAGAAGTTCATTCATAGACGCTTTATCCAGACAGCTGAAAAGGGAATTACAATAATCTATACCAGCTGAAATAAAAGCATGAACAACCATTTCCAACTCAGCTTTAGCGACAATAGTTCTCAATTTGGTGATGTTTCTTAAGTGAAAAAATGAAGAGCAGGTCAACTGCCTAATGTGAGAATCAAGTACACATGTTTTGACAGAAGCAACAACTTGACCAAGAAGTGATTAAATGGTTGGAATTGTGTCAGGTGCAACAAGATGAGTTCAGGTTCAGGTTCAGGTTACTTTATTTGTACCCGTAGGTAGATTTGTTTTGCAGTCTGGTGACATCCATATATACAAGCCACAAATTACATTCAACATAGACACAAACACAGGCACATATGAAGCTGACTATAAACATGATAAAAATACTCAAGGCTCCATCAGTCAGGGTATAAAAAGACAAAGAGATGGGAGAAAAACCAGAGGTAAGAGAGAAGGGTCATATTAAAAGTTAAAAACTAGTCAAAGAAGTTAAAAACTCAAAGGTCTAAAACCCAATAAAATATTTAGAACCCAAGTGACATCCTACAAAAATAAGTAAATATAAAATGGAGATTAATAAATAGGTACCTAAATTATGTGCAACATATTTTTACAGCTTGTTCAACTCTTTGACAGCAGCAGGGACAAAGCTGTTTTTGTAGCGCTGGGTTTTACTTTTTGGGACAGCAAACCTCCGTCTTGAGGGAAGAAGCTGAAAGTTGCAGTGCAAAGGGTGAGAGTCATCATTTAAAATGGAGGTAGCCATCCTCTGTACTTGTCTGGTGTACAGGGATGTCAGGCTCAGCTGTGGCTCACCAAGCGAACGACTGGACCATCTAACTACCTGATCCAAGGATTTCCTCTGTTTCAGTTTTATCTGACCAAACCATGACACTAAAGAAAAGGATAAAACAGATTCAATAAAAGCCCGATAAAGCATTGTCATTATGGTTCGGTCAACTTGGAAGCGTGCAAGTTTTCTCAAGCAATGCAAATGTTGCTGACCCTTTTTGCACACCCTTTCACAGTTCTCTTCAAAGTTTAAATTACTATCAATAATCGTCCCAAGATATTTGTAGGATTGTACACATTCGGTGGTCTGGCCTTTTAGTACGGTGACTTTGTGCCTGGGATTTTTCCTCCTAAAGTCAATAATCATGTCTTTAGTTTTTGTCGTATTCAGCTGCAGGTAGGAATCCTCACACCAGTGAACAAAATCATCAACTACTGGGCCGTGGCCACTCTCACCATCCTGGAGGAGACTGACAATAACTGAGTCATCAGCATACTTTATGTGTCTGTTGTCATGTCTGCTCCGACACATGTTTGTGTACAGGATGAAGAGTAGTGGTGACAACACACACCCCTGAGGAGAGCCAGTAGAAGAGCACTTTAGGTCCGACAATGTACCATTGACCCTTACTCTCTGCATCCTGTTGGTTAAGATGAGTTTCAGTTTTATCGTCATTTAGCTGCAAAAAAATTGTAGCTAGTCAACCGTTAACTGCTGCCACACACTGGGTCAAAACTAGGAGTTTGTGGAGCTCTTTAGGGTTAAAAGAAACATGTAGCTGAATATCATCAGCATTGAAATGATAAGAGATATTAAAATGACTAATTAATTGACCAAGAGGAGGCAAATAAATAACAAATTAAATAGGACTTAAAACTGCACCTTGGGGCACTCCACAAAACAGAGGAGCTAAAGTCTGTTAATCAGATAAAAATTGACTAACAAACTTTTGTCATTCAAGAGAACCAATCCAGTGCAGTCCCAGAAACACCCCATAAAATCAATAAAGAGAAGTCTCCAATGTCAGCAGCCATTATGATCTCATTGGTGACTTTAAGAAGAGACATTGAGTGCATCTTATGAAAACCAGATTGAAACTGATCAAAAAGATCATGGGTTTCCATAAAAACAGTAAGCTGTAAGGCAACAACCTTTTCCAAAATTTTTGACACAAGTCACAATTTAGAAATGTGCCTTGAATTTTCTGGTAAGGGTGGATCAAGGATTTTTTTTTTTTTTAAAGAAAAGGTTCAATAACTTTATAATAGCTTGCACACATCTAGATAAATGCAATAAATTAATTAAAGTGACTATGTAGGAACTGATAGAGTTAAAAACCTTTAAAAACATTGATGTTGGTAAGTTATCTAAAGGGCTCGATGAAGGTCTTGTCCTGCTTAATAGATCTGTTATTTCCTCTAGGGCACGCGTCTGCAACCTGCAGCTCTAGAGCCACATGTGGCTCTTTTGCTCATAACCAATGGCCTCCCTGAGGCCTTGAGAAAAAAATTCACACATTTAATAAACGCAACAAATTTAGAAAAAACAAAAAAACAAAAAACAGTTGCACATCCATAAGGAAAAATATCAAGCAAATAAAGCAAAAAAAGAAAAAAGAAAACCTGAAATTCTATTTTTTTTTTTTTAAATCTTGGAAATTTAGAGAAAATCTTGCAATTTTTTGAGGAGAGCATACCCACAATTTACATGAAAAAAGTCACAAAATTTCTGGGGGGGGGAAATAATCAAATTTCCTGGAAAAAGTTTGCTTTTTATGAGGAAGAAAATGTGATAAATGTATCTAAAAAAAATTCTGCGTTCTCACTAGTGAAAGGTAGCAATTTTACAAAGAAAAATGTAATAAATGTAAAGGAATTACTGAAAATTTGTCCCCAAAATATTCAAAATTTATGGAAAAAAATACAGTTTTATGAGGAAAAAAATCCACAAATTTGCAAGAAAAAAAGTGAGAAAAGATCCGCTGAAAAAATTTACCAGAAAAAAATGCAAATTTTTTAGAAAACCATGGCACATTTATATGAAAAAGGCTGCATTTTTACCGAAAATTCACAAATGTACCCAAAAAAGCCATTTTTTATGAGAACAGCCTATTTAAAAAGTTGTAATTTTATTGTGAAAAATGACACAATTTACATTAAAAAGCCTTCACTTTTACTTGACAAGGATGTCAAATTTTCAAAAAAAATGTGCCAAATTTATGAAAAAAGTGGAACACATTTATTCCAAAAATCTAAAAAAATTTTGCTGAAACATTGCAGTTTAAGATAAGATAAGATAAGCCTTTATTAGTCCCACAACGGGGAAATTCCAGGATTGCAACAGCACAGGGATAGCAACACTCAGAGCAACAATCAGAAGGCAAGAAAAAAAACAAAAAAAAAAAAACAAGCAAGAGCAGCTAATATACTGTACATATGTACATATTACTATAAAATATATATATACACACACACACACACACAGACACACAGTGCAGAGCATTGTAGCTGGATGGAATAAATATGTAAATATATAAACACCCACAGTACGGAGCATTGCAGCTAGGTGGAATAAATATGCAAGTATATAAACACACACAGTGCGGAGCAATGTAGCTGATGATGAAATGATGATGATGTTTAATGATGAAAACGCCCACACAATTTTCCAAGAAAAAATTTCACAATTTTTAACAAAGATTCAAACATTTAGAAGCGCATTTAGACGCGAATTTATGAGAAAAAACAAAAACAAAAAACAAAACAACTCTTAATCCTGATGTTGTCAGGGCAGATTGTAGTTGTAATTCTGCTGTTTTACCTCAGTTTTCATGCTCAGATATTTTTGTGGCTCCGTACAGATTTTATTTAGACAAAAATCACTCAAAGTGGCTCTTTGTGTGCTACAGGTTGCCCACCCCTGCTCTAGGGTAACTGGAAAAAAGAATCAAGGTTTTTTTAATGGATTATAATCCACTAAGTCGAGGCTCAGAAGAAGATGAAATGTTATTGTGAATCTTCTCAACAAAATAGGACAGGAAATTGTCACAGTCTTTTTTAGAAGAACTGGAATATGTGAAATACTGTAGGTGATCATCTAGATTTAATGGAGCTAAACAAAGCGGTAGGGTTGCACTTGCTGGAGGAAATAAGAGTATCCTTGATCATATCATTTAAAAGAGATATAAGCTTTAAGTGTAACCTGTGGATCTCGACTTTAGTAGGTTTCTATAAGCATTCAATCTTAAAATATTAGCCAATACAACACCACCCCCAAAGAAAACTGGACTCTAGATGCCATTTGTCATTTACCTCAAGTGTTTTGGATCGAGTTTGCCCTTGAAAATGGACGCCTCATCCGCGCGGTTTTGGATGACTGGTCTTCCAGGATGATGATGTGTCCTCTAGTTATGGTTTCGCTTCCCCGCCTCGCTGCTTAATGGGACCAATTAAAGTCATTAATGGGACCGAGGGTCATCCCACCTTCCTCGCTGGTGAGTATTTTACGCGGGGGGTTTTGGATGTGTGAAGGGTAAACTCGATCGGCAGCAGATTTCCATTCACAGAGGGTAAACCTTATTAGACTAATCGCCCTAAAAACTGTCGCTCCAAATGGTGTTTATAGTAAGAAAGCTGATGCGTTTAACCTTGGAAGCTCCGAGCCACTGTGTGTGCTCTCCTTGTTGCCGTAGCTACAAAGGAAATTGGTCTCGAGAGGAAAAAATGCTGTTGATGTTTCTATTTATCAGCAGTTATATTTTGTTGCGCTGTCGTGGGTGACTTTTTATGAAATGGCAAAGCAGAGATAGCAGGGAGGCGTGTCTGTCATTAGGACTGGAGCCCGGCACAGACAGCAGTGGTGCCCATTAAATGACGGGGCAGTCCGTAGCCACACAGAGCAAGTTAAAGAGAAAGGTCAAAAAGCACAATAAAAGACAGTCAACGGGCCTGTCTGATTTTCTCTTTAGAAGGCATATGGAGTGTACATTACACAACAAAGAAATATGAAATGGGGCCAAGCTAACATTAATCTCTTAATTATTTCTCTTCTTTGTCCTCTATCAGCAGTCGGAGGAGAACTTTAACCCCAACTGTTCGTTCTGGAGTTACTCCAAGCGAACCATGACTGGCTACTGGTCGACGCAGGACTGCCGCCTACTAGGCACGAACAGGACACACACCACATGCTCCTGCACTCATCTGACTAATTTTGCCGTCCTCATGGCTCACGTGGATGTCAAGGTAGGCCAGCGCATTTCCGTTCCTCGCCTTTCAGTAGAAACATTTATCCTACAAAAAAGGAGCCTTTTTTTTAAGTAAACGCATTAAAGAGAAATGGAAATTCATTGATCCACTGCAGTTTACACAGCCAGCCCATTCAACGGTAATGGTGAGGGCAAGATGAAGTAAAGCAAAGGGCTACTTTGGCATTTGTTAATATGTGTTTTGGATTCGCCTTGCTTTTTAGCTGAGTGGGAAATCGACTGGTCCCTGTTTTCTGACCTTCACAGCACTTCGTGGACTAACACTCAAACTGCAGCTGTACACTGTCGTCATGTAGTTTTAAACAATAGCTCTGAGTGAGTGAGTACTGATTGCAGCCTTCTTATGCCTCCTATGTGTGAAGTATGCCCGATATGTTACTGGCTCTTGTGTGTGTTGTGTTTTGTGTTGGCAGCTATTTCACAGCAGCGGCAGACGTTGCTTCTTGGAGGCCCATTTTGTACTTTGGTTTTTATAAGCAGGGATTTGTTTCAGCCTTCACACCATTTTGAAGCTTCATGAATGTTTTTGCGTTCATGAGCGGTTGAGAAATACCCCCACTGGGCACGCAACATCCATTGTCATTGCCCATTAGAAACTGGGCTCTGTTTCATATGATACACATACATATGAAAATCGGAGTGCAACAAACCTAACAAAAGCAGGCTTTTATGGATGTCTCAAAAATGATTCTTATCTTTGTACTGATCCATATTTTCCATTCTTAGATCTGGTAAAAACACAAAAACACAGTTATTTCCTATGAGAAACTCATAGAACAGAATCTAGTATCGGTCCATAAGGGTCCCTTTACACAGACGGAGATCATAGGGTGACCATTGAGAGATCAAAAATGGCCCAGTCTCTCAATGATCTCCTAAAGCTGTTTCTGTGTAAATGTTTGGGAGGTTGTTGGGTGATTTTCATGGCAATCCATAGAAATTTTTCAAAGATCCTTGAGAGCTCAATGACAGAATGCTTCCCTTTGGTGATCTGTGAGAATTTTTTTTTGGAGTGAGTCAAAACTTTGAGGACCGTGGAGACCACTGAGAGATCATTGAGAGATCTGACCATTTTTTCATCCCTCAACAATTTTTCAACAATCTCCAGTCCTGTGTAAAGAGGGTTTAGGAAATGCCGAGGGAGTCGATAACTACCAGTGTTTCCCCTACCGTTATCCCCTACCCTCCTAGAGTGTCAAGTTAATTTTATTTTTCTATATAGTGCCAAATCACAACAGAAGTCATTTTAAGATGCATTCACTATGAAACAAGTATTTATCTTGTCCTTTTATTAAACAAACTAAATATCCTTATGTTATTTATCTTATTTACACAACAGCAGCTCATTTCTGTTTCTTCTCCTCTGCGCTCTGGTATCATGCGGCGGGGCAGAACTCCACTGTGCGTAAACACAGACGACGATGATCATAAAAAGTTGTTGACGCAGATTTTTATTGTCGACAAATCGTTTAATTTTAAAGTTTATATGCATGCCATGGAAATGTTCAGTTTAACTGCTACAGCGGAGAAGAAGAGGAGTGCATCATGGCGACAAAGAAGAGAGAAAATCATGGAGAAGATGAGGCCAGAACTCTCCAAAGTATGGGAGCATTTTACTGAAGATAAACAAATGAAACAAGTTAAATGCCATCTCTATAAAGCAGAGTTGTCATTATCACAGCAGCACAGCGACGCATCCATCCTCTTCCCCCTCTTCCCTCTGCTCTGTCCACCGGCTCGGCTGCCTATCAGCGGGCCTCTACTGTGCTCCATCCCGGTGATGAATGAAGTTGAGCCACTTATAAGCACCACAATGGTAAGGTTAGCAAGTAAATTTAACGTTTTTTATTTTCACTGAGCGACTGTCTCAGCTTTAGAAAACTGATTAAACTGTTAGCATGTGCTGCTTGTGTTAGTTTACCTGTTGGACAATAATCTCTCTTGGATGATGGCTGCTCACAGCTCAGCCGTTTCAGTTCTGCTGGCTAACACGTTAAGTGCATTAAATTAGTGAATTACAGGAGTCGCTTACTCTCTTATCTTCCCTCTTTTTGTCGTGGCAAAATCAGCCCTCATTCTGAATATTAGTGCATCTCAGTAAATTACAGTATCATTACTTGTAATTTAATTTATAAAAACTGTGACCATAATCATCAAAAACAAATTAAAATGGCTTAAATGTTGTTGTTTTTTTAAATTTTGTGTACTTTATTAATCCCCAGAGGGGGAAATTCAGGGCATCCACCTAGATGGATGAAGCGGCCACGGTACGTCACCATCCTTTCACCATTCACACCTAGGGCTACTTTAGTCTCTAATAAGCGACTTTCGCATCTCGGCTTGTGCAAAGCATCATGGGAACGTGGCTACCAAACACGCTCTATCGATACATTTAATTTATGGAACGTTCCTGATCTACGAGCATATTGTATGCGTAGGGGTCTTCCCAGTTGTACCCGCAAACGCAAGGATGAAGTAGTTGCGCTTACATTCGCGGCCACGTTGCAGAAATTGGCCAAAATGGCCCCCCTGTATGTACGCTAGCATAACAGATTTTTTGTTGTCAAAGAACCAAGCACCCTTACTTGCGAGACTCTGAAACGACAACAAAGAATGTAAGCGAGTGGTTTGACAGCTGAACTTTGGTTTTGTCATTCTGAGTAAATTTCACTACAAGGCATAGCCTGCTTACTTAGATCTATAGGTCGATACTACTATAGTTTAAGTACCACACGTTTTCAGTGATTTGCAATTTTATTTTATACCAGCCTACTTATCAGTGGCCTTAATTACATGTGTGTGTAGATCAAGCTTCATTACCAATATCCAAAAAACTATATCCTAGATCCAGGCCTACCTGTCCGTACCTTCTACTTCAGGGTTTAGACTTGTGTCATTTAGGCTAGAACTTGAACAATACACAACACTATTTAATTATGTTATAATATAGACTTACTGCTTTAATCCAACAATTACGTCCGTCTGGATCCTTCAGCTCCGTGGGGAATGTATATAACGTGAATGGCAGCGGACATGTGCACACACTGGTCCCGAAGTTACACGCATGTATGCTGCAAGTTTTCTTTTTCCACCGCTCTAGATGATACATGTTCCCACACTTCACTACGGCACAATGTGCACCTGGCATAACGGCGATTTAAAGCTTGAAGCAGACTTTAAACAGCAGTTGTTCAAGTGTGACAGTACTGTCTCTATACAAAAGCAAGGAGGCTACCGGAATGTTTGGTAGTTGTGAACTTTGAACTCACACAGTCTGCACATGC
Organism: Pholidichthys leucotaenia; assembly: GCA_020510985.1. NCBI lineage: Eukaryota > Metazoa > Chordata > Actinopteri > Cichliformes > Pholidichthyidae > Pholidichthys > Pholidichthys leucotaenia. The sequence goes on along the minus strand of CM035836.1, from coordinate 183,236,634 downwards.
GCACTCGTAATGCGAAAGTCGCTTATTAACCTAACATGCATGTTTTTGGCCTGTGGGAGGAAACTAGAGTACCCGGGGTAAACCCACACAGACACGGGGAGAACATGCAAACTCCACACAAAAGGGTCACTGATGGTCAGGGGGTGGGATCGAACCCACGACAGTCAGGGGTGGAATCGATCCCATGACCTTCTTACTGTGCTGCCACTGTGCTAACCACTGTGCCACCGTGCTACATATTTCACTGTATGTGTAGTGAAGGCTGACATTCCTGCACTGTAACTTAAAGCATTTGCAAACTGTTATTTTGAACTGGAAGAAGCTCTTTTTATTTTCATCTGAAGCCTAATTGAACTTTTAAACTTCCAGACCCAGAAAGGTTTTAATAAGATGGACTGTGTTCTTTTTTACTTTTATAGATTTTAATGTTACTCTAATCTGTTTTGAACATGCAGAGTTACAGACCTGGACAAAATTGTTGGTACCCCTCTGTTAATGAAAGAAAAACCCACAATGGTCACAGAAATAACTTGAATCTGACAAAAGTGGTAATAAATAAAAATTCTATGAAAATTAACCGATGAAAATCAGACATTGCTTTTGAATTGTGGTTCAACAGAATTATTTTAAAAAACAAACTCATGAAACAGGCCTGGACAAAAATGATGGTACCCCTAGAAAAGATTGAAAATAATGTGACCATAGGGACATGTTCAACCAAGATGTGCCCTCTAATTAACATCACAGGTGTCTGCAAACTTGTAATCAGTCAGTCGGCCTATTTAAAGGTTGACAAGTAGTCACTGTGCTGTTTGGTGACATGGTGTGTACCACACTAAACATGGACCAGAGGAAGCAAAGGAGAGAGTTGTCTCAGGAGATTAGAAAGAAAATTATAGACAAGCATGTTAAAGGTAAAGGCTATAAGACCATCTCCAAGCAGCTTGATGTTCCTGTGACTACAGTTGCACATATTATTCAGAAATTTAAGATCCACGGGACTGTAGCCAACCTCAGTGGACGTAGCTGCAGGAGGAAACTTGATGAAAAATGGAAGAGACGGATAATACAAATGGTAACAAAAGAGCCCAGAACAACCTCTAAACACATTCATGGTGAACTCCAAGGTCAAGGTACATCAGTGTCAGATCGCACCATCCGTTGCTGTTTGAGCCAAAGTGGACTTCATGGGAGACGACCAAGGAGGACACCACTGTTGAAAACAAATCATAAAAAAGCCAGACTGGAATTTGCCAAACTGTATGTTGACAAGCCACAAAGCTTCTGAAAGAATGTCCTATGGACAGATGAGACAAAACTGGAACTTTTTGGCAAGGTGCATCAGCGCTATGTTCACAGACGCAAAAATGAAGCATACCAAGAAAAGAACACTGTCCCTACTGTGAAACATGGAGGAGGTTCTGTTATGTTGTGGGGCTGCTTTGCTGCATCTGGCACAGGGTGTCTTGAATCTGTGCAGGGTACAGTGAAATCTCAAGACTATCAAGGTATTCTAGAGAGAAATGTGCTGCCCAGTGCCAGACAGCTTGGTCTCAGTCACAAGTCACGGGTCTTGCAACAGGATAATGACCCAAAACACACAGCTAAAAACACCCAAGAATGACTAAGAGCGAAACATTGGACTATTCTAAAGTGGCCTTCTATGAGCCCTGATCTAAATCCTATTGAACATCTGTGAAAGGAGCTGAAACATGCCATCTGGAGAAGGCACCCTTCAAACCTGAGACAACTGGAGCAGTTTGCTCATGAGGAGTGGGCCAAAATACCTGCTGAGAGGTGCAGAAGTCTCATTGACAGTTACAGAAATCATTTGATTGCAGTGATTGCCTCAAACGGTTGTGCAACAAAATATTAAGTTAAGGGTACCATCATTTTTGTCCAGGCCTGTTTCATGAGTTTTGTTTTTTAAAATAATTCTGTTGAAGCACAATTCAAAAGCATTGTCTGATTTTCATTTGTTAATTTTCATAGACTTTTTATTTATTACTAACTACTAACTAACTAACCTGCACTTATATAGCGCTTTTCTAGTCACAAAGACCACTCAAAGCGCTTTCATTAATACTAACCCTCTATTCTAAGGGCCTATAGGAAACAGATATCTAGGGACAATTTAGAACAGCCAGTTAACCTAACATGCATGTCTTTTGGCATGTGGGAGGAAACCGGAGAAATCCCGGAGTAAACCCACGCAACACGGGGAGAACATGCAAACTCCACACAGATCACTGTTGGTCGGGGCTGGGATCGAACCCACGATCCCACGATCCCCACAATCCCCCGGCCAAGGGTAAACTGTGCTGCCGCAGTGCTAACCACTGCGCCACCGTGCAGCCACGTGCTGCACGGTGGACCTCACTAAACCATCCAATCGGTAGTAGCGACGGGCGGTGTGTACAAAGGGCAGGGACTTAATCAACGCGAGCTTATGACCCGCGCTTACTGGGAATTCCTCGTTCATGGGAAATAGTTGCAATCCCCAATCCCTATCACGAGTGGGGTTCAACGGGTTACCCACGCCTCTCGGCGAAGGGTAGACACACGCTGATCCACTCAGTGTGGCGCGCGTGCAGCCCCGGACATCTAAGGGCATCACAGACCTGTTATTGCTCAATCTCGTGTGGCTGAACGCCACTTGTCCCTCTAAGAAGTTGGACTCGGGCCGCACGGGGCCGAGTAACTAGTTAGCATGCCGGAGTCTCGTTCGTTATCGGAATTAACCAGACAAATCGCTCCACCAACTAAGAACGGCCATGCACCACCACCCACAGAATCGAGAAAGAGCTATCAATCTGTCAATCCTTTCCGTGTCCGGGCCGGGTGAGGTTTCCCGTGTATTACCACTTTTGTCAGATTCAAGTTATTTCTGTGACCATTGTGGGTTTTTCTTTCATTAACAGAGGGGTACCAACAATTTTGTCCACGTCTGTACAACAGCTTTCCATGGTGCAGCAGAAGCTGCTTATTTGAGTTTTTGCACTTTATTTTTGATTTAAAAGACTGCATTTCAGTTTCTGTTATTTAATTGTGTTGCTCCAAACACTTTTTATTAAGCTATCAAGTTCAGGTTTCAAACTTGTTTCATGGGTCGTTATTCTATTTAGCTATGGGAACTTTTTATAATAGGCTACGTTATATTCAAACGGAGACTGACAAAGTGATTTTCACAGGTGTGCAGGCTTAAACAGGTAAGATTAAACAGGACCTGGAGCCCTGAACATGAGGCGTGCCAACAGGAAGCAGAGATGCTGGACATGACAGAAATAGTTGCGTTAGTCGACTAATCAAAAAAATATTCTTTAGATTAGTTGACTACAAAAATAATCATTTAGTTACAGCCTCCCTTCTCCCAAGGCTGTAAACCTTGGGGAAACACTGACTACTATTGAATGTTGACTGTAAGGGGACTCTAGATGAGCAAAGATGATGTCAGCAATGGAAAAATGCAGTGAGATAAGGAAAGAAAAGGTACAAAGTTTCCCAGCCACAGGAGAAACCATGTTTTTGTCACGAGCCTGATGGACAGCTTAATTATTTCCATCAAAGCAAGTTCGGGAGTTTACCGATGACTTTGCACTTTTTGGCATTATGGCATCTGTCTCTCTGGAGTATCTCTTTTAAATCATTAAAAAAAAAAGGTCTGAACACCACAGTAGCTCTCCCGTCTGCACTATGATAAGACCTTCCTTTGCCTCCCGTTGTTTCTTTTTTTTCTTTTTTTTTTTTATACACAGTACCCACACCTGATTGGGAAGAAAGACTGCATGCAGTTATTTGCATTGCAGGAGAAATTAGCGTGATTGCTGGAATATAAAAGGTATTTAAATTAACCAGCATAGCCAATTAAACTACTGTGCAGTGACACTGGTTTAGAGCTAATAGGACTAATAAAACCTTTCCTGTTAATGGTGTGTAACTTTTACCAGCTCAACATAACTTCTGGAGGGAATACTTTGATGAGGATTCTCAGTCCAAGAGGGTCAGAGCGCTGTATGACAGCTCAGTCAAGTCAACTGGATTAGGAGGGAATAAACTTAAAAAAACAAATTAAAAATGAATAAACTCATATTGTTTTTCCACAGATACGCTTCTTAACAAGTAGTCACAAGTGAAACGTCGGGATGTTTTGCCTGGCTGAGTCTCTCAGAAAGAGCCCAGAGATCATTAATGTGTTTTCATTGTGATGGCTTCTTTGTTCCTCAGTGAAATGTACCTACACTTTGCAAAACTCTTTATTCTTTTCTTTGTCCACTTCACAGTCCAGTACACCCTTTAAAAGGGTTGTCAAGAAGTTTCTATGCCTCGACTGTTAAATTTGTCACAGTGCCACAGCATGTCCTCTCTTGGGCCGAGTCAGGCTGTTGTTTCGGTGTGGTACATGTTTGTTATTGACACTTTGAAGCAGCATGACGGAGTCCTGAAGTATGGCGCTCTCCCAAGTCACTGAATATTCCAGTGTTAAGATATGGTAGGGAAATCAGACCTTTGAAATGATACTAGAGCATTTCTAGGAAAAAAAAAAAAAAACATCTTCCCTCCCAGTAGACATCTTACTAAACCAGACTCAGTCTCTGTGTAAACAAAAGGAGAGTGCACTGTCGCTATTAGTTTCTTCTTTTCCGCACTTACCTTATTTTGGCTTTTTGGCCCCATTTTGGTTTTCCATAGGAGTGGGAAATCATCAGAGGCCTTGTGATATGATATTATCAAGCTACTTGGGCCACACTGTGATAGCACAGTCTTACGATACGCTGAGTATTGCAGTATCATATATTGTGATTTCCCATCCTGACCTTTGTCTTGTGCTGACCTAACTAGACAGTGAACATTTAGCGCCAGTTAATTGGTTTTTATTACTGTGATACCTATTTAGGTACATCAATATTTGCAAGATTTAAGCAATATTACACGAGAGGGAGTACTGTATCAATGAATACTCTAATGCCCTCTGTGTAGTGGAGGTCATTAGAGTATCACACCCATAGTTTTTTTTTCCACAATATCTTTATTGAACCTTTTTTTTTTTTTTAACAAACATGATACAAACAATCAAACACTAACACTAAAGTACTACAAAAAAAAAAAAAATGCACTAAAAACACCAACAACCACCAACAAAATCAAGTCTTCAACAATGCTCCTCTGTTTAGTCTAGACAATCCAATACATAAGTATACATATTATGTTCACCAGTTTGGAATTTACAAGGTCCACATACATCATTCACCTTCTTCTTCAAGAGTTATGTTTAAATTTTTTACATAATCAATAAAAGGTCTCCATATATTCTCAAACACAATTTCCTTTGATTTTAGTATATATGTTATTCTTTCTAATGGAAGGTTTGTTAACATCTGTCTTAACCACTGAGTCACATCTGGTCTATGAGTCTTTTTCCATAATAGTGCAATACATTTTTTGGCATTAAGCAAACTGAGGTCTATGAATGTTCTTTCACTTTTATTAAAATTATGCTTTTCTGGGTACAGACCCAACAAAAACAGTTTAGGATTCAATATGATTTGTTTTGAGATTATTTTTTCAATTGTTACCCTCACCTCTTCCCAAAACATTCTTATTAATCTACATTCCCATAAACAATGAAATAGGGTTCCTTTACTTTCCATGCATTTTGTGCATGTATCTGGTATATTTTTGTTATATCTATTTAACTCCTCCGGTGTAACATACATCCGCATTAACCATTTGAAATGTATCAATTTAAGGCGTGCATTTATTGATTTGGTTTGAGCTTCTGTACAAGCCAATTCCCATTGTTCCTCTGAAATTTCAATTTGCAGATCTTCTTTCCAGTAGTTTAATCTTTTCAGTGAATTTTCACTTGAAGATAGTGTCAGTGAGTTATAAAACTCTGAAATAATACCCTTTCTTTTACTATCTTTCATCATCATTTTTTCCAAGGATGAATAAATAGGTCGAGTGAGAGCTTTATTTTGATTTGATCGAATAAAGTTTCTAAGTTGAAGATATTTAAAAAAATGTGTTCTATTGAGATTAAATTTGATCCTCAGCTCTTCAAAAGACATTATGTTGTCTGCACATGGCAAATATAAATCCTGAATCTTTTGTATCCCTTTTAAATTCCATACTTTAAATACAGCGTCCGCTCTCCCTGGTTTAAAATATTGATTACCCCATATTGGACTAAATTGTGACAATAACTGTGGTTCTTTTAAATAGTTTTTAGCTTCACACCATATTTTGATCATATGCTTTACAAATGGATTTTTAACTTGTTTTTGTAATTTTTTTGCCGAATCTGAGTATATGAATATGGGAAGAGGTAAAGGTAAATTGTATGATTCCATTTCAGTCCAGTGAGGGAGATCATTTGATGAAAAATAATATGTCATAGACCTCAGTTGTGCCGACCAATAATACAACATAAAATTTGGACATTTCAGACCTCCACGATCAAATGGTAAATATAATAAAGACAAACGTAATCTAGCCCTCCTGTTGTTCCATATAAATTCCACTAACTTTTTTTTTATTCTTGAGAATAGATCTAAAGGTGGTGATAAGGGAATGTATTGAAATAAATAAAGTATTTTAGGTAAAATATTACTTTTAAGTATATTGATTCTCCCGATCATCGACATTGGTAGTGACATCCATCTCTGAGTTAACTCACTGATATCTGACATTAAGGCTTCATAGTTGACACTGGCGACTGATTCTAGCTTAGGCATAATTTGGATTCCTAAATATTTAAACTGATTTACAACATTGAATTGATTTACCTCAGGGGCTGGGTAATTTCTCTGGGTCTCATTTAGCATTAATATTGAAGATTTAGTTTTATTTATTTTATATCCTGATATTTCCCCAAAATTCTTTATTAAATTCAACAAGGTTGGAATTGATTTTTTTAGATTCGACATAAACAAAATTATATCATCGGCGTACAGGGAGATTTTATGTTCTGTTGGTCCAACTTTAATTCCATATATTTGTGAATGTAAACGTATCGCTATCGCTAAAGGTTCAATTGCCATAGTAAACAGTAAAGGTGAAAGTGGACAGCCTTGTCAACATCCTCTATTGATTTTTATTGGTTTTGAAATATTGTTATTTGTTAGGATTTCTGCTGTAGCATTATTGTATATTATTTGAACCCATTTTATGAAATTATTTCCAAGTCCAAACCTTTGTAGGACTTCAAAAAGAAAGGGCCATTCAACTCTATCAAAGGCCTTTTCGGCGTCCAGTGATAGGAGAGCTGTATCCGGTGCTTCTTTATTAAAATAAATAATATTAAATAGTCTTCTTACATTATGGAAGCCTTGTCTACCCTTTATAAAGCCATTCTGATCTCGATTAATAATATTTGGTAAAATTTCTTGTATTCGTCTTGCTAAAATTTTACAGATTATCTTAAGGTCGGCGTTTAATAGGCTTATTGGTCTCATATTTTCACATTTATTAGAGGGCTTACCTGGTTTTGGCAGCAGTATAATTAAGGCATTATTTATGTATGATGGTAAATTACTATTTTGAAATGCTTCTAAAACCATTTCCAAAAAAGGTTTTATTAATTTATTCTTAAATTTTTTATAAAGGTCAACTGGAAGACCATCTTGTCCTGCACTTTTTCCTGATTTCATATTATCAATGGCTAGCCCAACTTCTTCTTGACTAATTTTAGACTCCAATATCTCCCTGTTTTCATTTGGAATACACGGTATAGATAGTTCGTTCAAAAACCCATTTAGTTTTGTTAAATCAGGTTCATTTTTGGTATCATATAATTTTTCATAGTAATCTCTAAAGGCTCTATTAATTTCTAAAGGATCTATAACTACCTGTCCATTACTTATAATACTGGTAATTGGTGTTTTAATTTCCAATTGTTTAATCTGCCATGCTAATAATTTTCCTGATTTTTCACCTTGTTCATAAAAAGATTGTTTCAATCTTAGAAGACTCGAGGCAGCTCTATTCGCTGATTTTTTGTCGTATTCAGCTCTCAAAATCAGTAATTCATTCTCCAACCTTGGGTCACTTCCTGCATACACTTTTTCCTGAAGATTTTTTATTTTATGTTCCAATTTAGCTCTCTCCTCTCGAGTCTTCTTAGATTTTGATCCTGTATAACTAATAATATGTCCCCTAATAAAAGCTTTGAAAGCCTCCCACTTTACACATGCTGATGTTTGTGTAGTATTGATGTCAAAGAACTCGTCTATCTGTTTTTCTATATACTTGACAAATTCCTCATCCTGAAGCCATTTATGCTGAAATTGCCATCTACCTGATTCCTTTGTCAATTTTTTATCTACATATATTAGACAACAGGGTGCATGATCAGAGATCACGATGTTATCATAAAAGCAGTTTTGAATCTTGGACCTTAATTCTGTGGAAATCAAAAAATAATCAATACGTGAGAATGTCTTGTAGGTACTGGAATAACAAGAATAGGCTTTAACTTGTGGTTTCATTTCTCTCCATATATCTAACAATCTCAATTCTTTCATAAAATGATTAATAGTCATCCTACATCCAATGTGCGTACAATCCAGTCCTGTTGATCTATCCACACCTGGATTCAATGTACAATTAAAATCCCCTGCTATTATATGTTGCCCTGTAAGTGATGATAAGATGAGAAATAAATTAGCAAAGAACTTCTGATCATCTATATTGGGACCATATAAGTTCACAAGATTTATATTTTCTAATAGCAAAGAACCTTGAATGATTACATATCTTCCAAATTTGTCTCCAATTACATTTTTCACTTGAAAAGGAACTGATTTATGTATGAGAGTCATAACTCCCCTGGCTCGGGATGAAAATGAAGAGGTGAATACACTTCCCTGCCATCTACTCCTAATTCTTTTAACATCCTCCTCTATCAGATGAGTTTCTTGTAAAAACACAATTTTTGAACCCATGTCCTTTATTTTATTCATAACTTGTTTAAGTTTTTTTAAATTTTGTAGACCTCTGCAATTCCATGAAGTTAAATTAAGATTAACACTTTGGTCCATGATCAATAGAGAGTTTGGGATTACCTTGCAGTGTAAACATGCTCATACAGAGAAGCAAAAACATGAGTGGTTGAACATTCATCCTACAAACTACACACAAACAAATTTCCCCTTCCCACACTTGTGGCAAACCCCCCAAAATCAAAAGAAAAATTCTGTCTCCCGATATAGCCATCGACTGTTCCACACCCACGGGGAACAGCCTAAGCCACTCCTTCTTCATCCTCCCAATCACCCTAACTCTACTGCTTTTAATGACGTAACATTAACTCTCCTCTGTAGTTTTCCAACTTAACTCCAAAATTTTTAACAACTTTGTACATCATAGTTTTTTTTTTTGTTTGTTTTGTTTTTGTTTTGTTTTTTAATATATAATACAATCTATATTTTGTAAACTTACTATTTACTTCAAGTCAGTCAGATGCCTGTGCAAATGCTTAATTATTCTACCTTATATTTTGTTCATGCTTAGCTCCCACCAGTCTCTTCTTCTTCTTTGATCTTCTTGATGAACTCCTGCGCCTCCTCTGGGGTCTTGAAGATGTGGGTTCTGCCCTCATACGTGGTCAGCAGTCTCGCAGGATAGATTACACCATGACGAATCCCAAGGTTGCGCAGCTCCTTACGTACGGGATCAAACTGCTTCCTCAATTGCTGGATTCCTGTGGCCAAATCTGGGTAGAACCGCACCTGCTGGTCCTGGTGTTTAATCTCTCCTTTAGCACGTGCAGCGTTGAAGATCTTCATCCTGTCTCTGTTGCTAAGAAACTTCATAATTAAGGTCCTCGGCGGTCCCTTATCTCTCCGTGGGCCAATACGATGTGCTTTTTCCAGAACCACTGCTGATTGCAACTCCTCGCTGCCCAGCACCTCCGGAATCCACTTTTCCAGAAAGGAACATACGTCCCGACCTTCTGATTCCTCTGGAAGACCCACCAGCCTCAAATTATTCTGTCTCGACCGAGATTCCAAATCCAAAATATTATCTTCCAGAGATTTTTTTTTTTTTCCAAAGTGCGCGCACCTTTAATTGAAGACGGGTGACGTCATCTTCAGCACTAGCGAGACGGAGCTCCATCTGCGCCGTTCGTTCTACACAGTCACCCAATTCCTTTCTTATTCCTTCCAACGCTGTCATAATCCCATCAAATCTAGAGGAAAAGTCCGCTCTCATTGAACTCATGGCTGCCATCAGCGCATCTGCGCCATTCCCCGCAGAAATCGCAGCGTTGCCAGCCTCCTCCGCCATATATGGAGTTTTGTTTGCTGCGTCACAGACCTGAAAGTCCGTTAATTTGGACTGTTTCGGCGGCTCGCTTTTTCCTTTTCCTGGTTTTCCAGCCTTAGGCTTCGCCGACATATCCTCGCCCAAATGCTGGGATACGTTCTGTCCCAAATGAGAGAGTTATTTGCCGATTTTTTTTTTCAGGAGCAGAGCAGAGCGAGACACGTCCGTCCTACGTGGCAGCCATAACCGGAAGTATCACACCCATAGTTACTATATTCATGATACCGTAACAACCTCGAGTGTAATGTTGCTTTTATACAACAGTTCTGCCAAGCACAATTTATTAAATGACAGCAATACTGGACAAAATATTATGAATTGTTTGTTTAACCAGTTATTTTGCGCAGCTGAGAAAAAATAGTCCCTTCTAAATGTAGCCAGTAACTGTTGCTAAACATCGCAATCAACATGAAGACGTCTATTGTCATTTCACACACATGTAAACAAATAAAATATTGTCAAGTGCAAAAGTTATTGTTTATTAATACATACTGGTCACCTGTTGAGTCAGTACCGAAAAGGCTCAGATCAAACCATGGCCAATGTGTTACTTTTTAGCATGCTATCTATTTGGCTTTAGCACAATTGGCTCACTTTTCCTTGGCATTTTCAGATGAAACAAAGATTCCATCACCACAAAGGTACTGTTGTTTGTTAATCGAGAAAATAAATCCAACTCTAGCACTGCCTATTTTTTTAAACAGACGTGATATTTCTGAGAGAGAAGAAGAGGATCTTCAGGTCGGGGAACAGGGAGATGCTGAAGTCCGTACAGAGGGAGCTGAGGAGGAAGATCAGAGAAGGCAAGGACAGCTTCAGGAAGAAGATGGAGGACAAACTGCAACAGAGCAACATCAGTGGGGTCTGGAGAAACCTCCAAACCATCTCTGGGCTCCAGAATACCTCCTCCCAGGCCACGGGAGGCAGGGAGTGTGCAAACAATCTGAACCTGTTTTTTAATAGGTTTGACCAACCGCCCTCCCCCCCGACTGCACACCAACCACTGCTGTCTCTAAAGTCATCGAGACCTGCTGTCCACACCCCACTCCACCAACACCCCCCCACTCCCAGTACACAGCCCCCCAACCTGACCCTCACTAAGTCCCAGGGGAGGACGGAGCTGAGGAAGATCAAGGCGAGAAAGGCGTCGGGACCGGACAGCATCAGCGCGAAGCTCCTCAAGTCCTGCGCAGACCAGCTGTGTGGGATTGTGGAGCATATCTTCAACCTGAGCCTGAAGCTGGGGAGGGTACCACAGTTGTGGAAAACATCTTGTGTGGTACCTGTACCAAAGACTTCCCACCCCAAAGACCTGACAGCTACAGACCAGTGGCCCTGACGTCTCACCTGATGAAGACCCTGGAGAGACTGCTCCTTCCTCACCTCTGCCCCCTGGTGGGACCAGCGATGGATCCACTCCAGTTCACCCACCAGCATGGCATTGGGGTGGAGGATGCAGTGATCTTCCTCCTTCACCGTTCCCTGTCCCACCTGGAGAAGCCCGGGAATGCGGTGAGGATCATGTTCTTTGATTTCTCCAGTGCTTTCAACACCATCCAACCGATGATCCTGAAGGACAAGCTGCTGTGCGCAGGGGTGGACCAGCACCTGTCATCATGGATCCTGGACTACCTCACTAACCGGCCACAGTTTGTGAGAACCCGGGATTGTGTGTCCGACACGATCATCGGCAGCACAGGGGCCCCCCAGGGAACGTTTTTGGCTCCCTTCCTGTTCACCCTTTATACTGCAGACTTCTCGCACAACACAACACACTGCCATCTACAGAAGTTCTCTGACGACTCTGCGATCGTCGGCCTCATCTCCAACGGAGATGAAGCTGAGTACAGAGGACTTATCCAGGACTTCGTGGACTGGTGCCATCGGAACTGCCTCCAGATCAATGCGAGGAAAACTAAGGAGCTAGTGGTGGACTGCCGCAGGCAAGGACAACCCCTCACAGCACCAGTGAACATCCAGGGAACAGACATTGAGATGGTGACATCCTACAAGTACCTGGGTGTTCATCTGAACAATAAACTAGACTGGTCACACAATACCGACTCACTCTACAAGAAAGGACAGCACAGGCTGTTCGTACTGAGGAGGCTCAGGTCTTTTGGTGTACAAGGGGTGCTTTTGAAGACATTCTACGACACGGTGATGGTATCAGCCATCACTTTTGGAGAGGTCTGCTGGGGCAACGGCATTACAGCAGCCGATAGGAAGAGACTGAACAAACTGATCAAGAAAGCTAGCTCTGTCCTGGGGCAGTGCCTTGACCCAGTGGAGGAGATAGGAGAGAGAAGGACGATGGCTAAACTGTCATCTCTGCTGGAGTCCGAGTTCCACCCTATGCAGGACATACTGAAGGCACTGAGGAGCTCATTTAGCAGTAGACTACATCATCCTAGATGCGTGACCGAGAGGTTTCGCAGGTCCTTCCTACCTACGGCTGTCAGACTGTATAACCTAAGCAGGGCTGCTCGCAGAGATAGCAAAAAACGTGACGACCTAATAGTATTGAATGCAAAAGATGTAACAGACTTACACAAATGGTCCCCTCCAGTATACAACTAGGACAATATCAGTCGCTATGGAGGGTGACAATATGTATGGGACCATGTAGGGTAACTAAATAGACGGTTATGCTGTTTAGTCCATCTAGCTACAATGCTCAGCACTGTGTATATATATATTTATATACAGTATGTATGTGTACATATGTATATTCACTGCTCTTATTTTCTTATCTTCTAAATCATTGCTCTGGTTGCTATTCCTGTGCTGTTGCAATCCTGGAATTTCCCCAGTGTGGGACTAATAAAGGCTTATCTTATCTCATCTTATCTTATCTTAAATAGCTTAACAAGGGCCTACATAAATAAAGAGGACTTCCAGGTCACGGATGTATAATTTCTTGTCAAACAGCACCTCACTGTGGAAATTAAGGTATCCAACACAGTATTGTATTTCTCAGAGAGCTGATAGTAAATTACTGTTAGGAACTGTCGATTACATGAACACCTTTGAAGCGGAGTGATACATATCCAGTGAAATATTGGAGTGTGATTATTGTGGATTTTAGTAACTCCTGGAATCCCTATTGTCCTATCAGATTGCTCGGTCAGAACTAACTGTTGTATAATTATTAATAATTTTAATAAAGTTCCACAATATTGGTGTCTCAAAATCAATACATCATCCCCACCACAAAGTAGTGCAATACTACAATGTATCGATTTTTCCAATCATGCCTAGTTATCCGTGTATGCAAAAACCCACTACTCAAAACATTTTCTTTTGTAACTACAAAATATTTTCTTGCTTTTTGTAGTTTACTTCAAGGTTAATTTTGTGGTTTACTACACAGTTATACTGGCTGGAAAATAATGCACTAATGTATCACCAAGATATCTATAAAAATGTGGAAAAAAATACAATAAATAATCATTTTTGTCAGTCTTTAGTGTTGTTTACATATCTTTTTGGGTAAACGCTAGCTGCAACTGTTTGAAAAGGCGGTCAGATAACTGACACAATAGTGAGTTAGCAGTGTCTTTTTCTTTTGTTTATTGGTGACCAGTACAAAGGCACCCTACTGCCATTTTGTGACAAAGTAAGAACAGGAAATGGAAACAACATAAGAGGTGCTGGATTACATATACATTGTGTGAACATGATATCAATATTGCATTTTAAATTATCACAAATATTATCAATATCCAGTAGGGCTATGAGATATGACCAGATTTTCATATCACGGTATAAGTAATCTTATTTGATGATAATGATGCACAGTGTTGCCTCTGGCATAAAGACCTTGGTGCGGTGGCAACATTTTTCGCTGGGGGACACAGAAAACACATGACACTATTGTAACCAGAATATATTAATTTCATACTATTTATTTCTTTTCATTTTGCGTAGCAACTTTACATATGGAACTTACCATTTGAAGTATTATACAACCAGGGCTTGAATGTTGAAATATTGGGCCAGTTGGGGTCCCACCCAGACGTCCTGTGTTTGGACTTTTTACTGACGTCATCCGTCTCTCCTTCCTCTGCTTTCACCTCTCCTGGACCCTCTGCCTGAATACTTTCCTCTCCTTGGCTCATCTTGTCTGTCTCATCTTTCCCTCTCTGAGCCCTGTCTAATTCAGGTTCTCTCTCTGTCTATAGTGGAATACAGACAGGTTAGAATATACCAAGTGTCATGTTTTGTCCTGCAGGATTTTTTTTTTTGTCATAGTTTACATAAATGACAAAAATATATGTATTTTTTTGTACTTTTATTCTACTGTTTTTTTTTCCATTGAGAAAGAGTAGGAAACAGAAGGAAAAAAACATTCATAACAGTACTCATGCATACTTAAACTATATGATCAGAGGTGGGGATAGTAGCCAGAAATTCTACTCATGTAAAGGCAGTACTTTGAAATTAATAATTAAAAGTAGGCAGCTTGGCGGCACAGTGGTTGGCACTGTGGCAGCACAGCAAGAAGGTCACGGGATCGATTCCACCCCTGACCATCGTGGATTCAAGCCCACCCCCTGACCATCAGTGACCCTTCTGTGTGGAGTTTGCATGTTCTCCCCGTGTCTGTGTGGGTTTTCTCCGGGTACTTCAGTTTCCTCCCACAGGCCAAAAGCATGCATGTTAGGTTAACTGGCATCAACTGGGGATTCTAAAGTGTCCTTAGATATGAATGTGAGAGTAAATGGTTGTCTGTCTCCCTGTGTTGGCCCTGCGATGGACTGGCGATCTGTCAAAGGTACACCCTGCCTCTCGCCCAAAGACACTGAGAGGCTCCAGCCCCCGTGACCCGAAAAAGGAAAAAGCGGTAGAAGATAGATGAATGGATGGAAAAATAGACAACCAAAAATTTCTAGTTGAGTTAAGGGTACGAAGAGCACTCACTAAAAAATCTGAGTAATAGCTTCAGTCTTGAAGGTTTGAGGTTTTTCTCCATAATTGATAATTTTCTGGTAGTTTTCTACTTTTCTCTGTAAATCAATCAAAATTTGCAACCATTCTCGTTTGTAATTTCCTCTTGTAAAATTATGACTTTTCTTGTATATTTGAGACTAAACGTGTGGATTATTTTATAGCTAATTTTTGTCTATTTTTTTTTATAAAATTACCGTTTGTTTTTTTTTTAATAAATTTGAAACAGATTGTGGTAAAATTTTGACTTTTTTCCTTATACAATTTACACTTTTGACCATAATTTTGCAGAGCCACAACAGAACAATAATTTAACTCTGATTTCAAAGAAAAAATATTATTAAAATTGTATTTAAATCAATAAATTAACATAAATGACCAAAGACACAATTATTTCTGTTATAATATTTCTAGTTTTTAGAACTCTCCTCACCAACCAGACAGCAGGAAAAACTTCCCTTATTTTGAAATCCAAATGTTGGCACGTTTAGTTTGTCTGAAAGCTGGAGGATGTTGACGGATTAAAGTCATTGACTTTATGAATTTTGGTCATTTTAACTTGCCAGGTACCAGGGATGGCAATTTTCCGCCGATCCGCGGATTTCCGCTGATTTTATCATCATCTATGTCATAATTTTGTACCTTTACCTTGTTCTCAATAAAGTTTGGAAAAAAAAAAACATACGCGCTCGGCGCTTCCCCGAAGTCTCGCGATAACCCGGATGTACTCAAGCCACTGCTGTATTGTAAACAGCCCTGCGATTGGATAGTTGCAAACGATTGGACCAATCAAATGGCTCGTATGCTTTGTCAAAAATTCATTTCGGCTTGTTCTCAGGGATGTGATTTTTCCGGTAATTCACCGAATTACGCTTTATTTGTATATTATATGTACGTTAAGTACGTTAGCGGCTTATGGTCCACGACGCAGTGAAAGTGTGCCCTTTCAGCCAGAACCGGAAGTGGCGTACGCCAGGTAGAGAGCCATTAACTCTTTGTCGAACACGCTGTATTTACGCTCACTGTCGTGCAAAGACCTGCTTTAAAAAAAAGGTGAGCGGCTGCCAAGAACCGGCAACGCATTGCTCCACGACGGCCGCTATGCCCATGTCCGAGACGTGGGTAATGAGCGCTGTTTTAACCTCAGAACGCCTGCTCCCGTTCAGGAGTCCAGTCGACTCGGTTTCCGTTTGAGTGTAGCGTACAGCGGCTGTTTGAGCTGAGCTGCGCGGGGGAGGAAAATGAGCTGCTCAAAACTCAATGGAGATTGAAACTGGTGATCTGAAATGAATGCTGAAATTATAAAAAGTAATGGTATGTTGAAATTTTATTTCTATTATGGAATAGATAAAATTAACTGATTTTGATTTGATCAAGTGTTAAAGCATGTGATGGATAATGCTTGTTGGAATATTTACCTCCGCCAAGGAGGTTATGTTTTCATCGGCGTTGGTCTGTCTGTCTGTCTGTTAGCAAGGAAAAGTTATGGACGGATTTTCATGAAATTTTCAGGAAAGGTGTGCAATGGCACGGGGAACAGATGATTAGATTTTGGTGATGATCTGAGAGTGCATACCTCTATCAAGGGCTTTTTTTCTATTTGTGCAGCAGGATTATACAAAAACTACTGGATGGATTTGGATAAAATTTTCACCAGAGGTGGTTCTTGGGCTAGAGAGGAACCCATTATATTTTGGTGATGATCTGAGAATGCATACCTCAGCCAAGGCGCTTATCTTCTCACATTGTGTTAGCAACAATACTCCAAAACTGATGGACAGACTTTGATGCAATTTTCACCACAAGTGGCTATAGGCCTACACACAAAACCATTACATTTTGGAGTTGATCCATGACAAACGGAAGGAGCCTTGGCGGAGGGATGCGCTCTGAGTGCTTTTCTAGTTTAGGAATGCTATCTTCTTGGAACATAAGTCAATATTATACAGTAATAAGTGGCATTCAGCTGTTTGTTTTATGTCATGTAAGCACAGTTCTGGTACTTAAAAATCATAAAAACCCAGGAGCTTCGGGGAGCGAAGTGACAGTAAAGGTGAAAATTGGCTCAAAGTTCAATGAGGTAACAGAAACACTTGGACAGTTTCTGAAGAAACCAGAAAAGGAGATGAAGTTCAAAGTTCAGAGACTGACACAGCTTGCTGCCAAAAGGAAGAAAGTTTCACATTAGAAGTGACTTGGTGACCAGTGTAAATAGTGTAAAAAACTCTAATAGAACTGTTAAATATGTTGGAATAAAGACAGTGAGACAACATTGAAGAAAAAGTAAGTTAACTTTTCATTAAATTTAATGATTTATCTAAGTCTAGTATTTCATTTTTTAAATCATTTTTTTCAGTCTAAATTACTTGTATTTTACTGAAAACCTCCCAGCTTCAGGGGGGCTGTGCCCCCCCGGCCCCCCCGTAAGTCAATCGACCAAATTAGATTTCAGCTGGAATCAGAATTTCCTGTTGCCATCCCTGCAGGTACATAATAATAAACATAAATTAGTTAATATTGTAGTGGCTGGTGAAGTAAATCCTCAGCTATTCATCAGTCACTCTTGCCTTTCCCTGCATATGAAGCCTAACCACACCTGTTTGCTGAACAACTCTTCATTATTGCTCCCATTACCAGCTGGTTAAAACCATGATAAATGCCTCCACTGCTTACATACCTCTCTGCTTTTTTTTCTGTGTTTTTAATAAAGTATTTTAATAAGCTCATGCTTCTCTCGGACAGCGACACTGTCAGAGAGACACTCTGCCTTCCGACTGGAATGATCATGTGGGAGGGGCCCTTCCAAACTCCGATGTGCAGATGACTGTCACGCGCATTGTTTGTGTGTACGCTTGCGGAGCGTCATTCATTTATTTTTCTTAAATTTGTTTCCGTAGTGTGGCGGCATAGGTTCAAGGGTGGCAACCTGCCACAGAGAAATGTTACAAGCAGAAACCCTGATACAGCAGGAAAAATAAGTATTGAACACGTCAGCATTTTTCTCATTAAACAAATTTCTGATGGAGCCATTGACTTGAGATTTGCACCAGATATCAGTAACAACCCCAGTAATCCATACATACAAAGAAATCAAGGCAAGCGTGTTCACAAAACAAGTTATATTTAATAAAGTGGAGTGACACAGGGAATAAGTATTGAACATGCATGGTGAAATTCCTTTAATATTTTGTAGAAAAGCCTTTGTTGGTAATAATAGCTTCCAGACAACTACTGTATGGAGAAACTAGGTGCAGGCATTGCTCAGGAGTGATTTTAGCTCTTTCTTCCACACAAACTGTCTTCAAATCTTGAAGATTCTGTGGGTGTCTTCTATGAACTCTGATCTTCAGTTCGTTCCATAGATTTTCATTTGGATTCAGGTCAGGTGACTGACTGAGACATTCTAGCAGCCTTATTTTCCTTCCCTGGAGCCAGTTGAGAGTTTCCTTGGCTGTGTGTTTGGGATCATTGTCTTGTTGAAATGTCCACCCTCATTTCATCTTCAGCATTTTGACTGATGGCAACAGGTTCTTATCAGGAATGTCTCTCTACATTTGTCCAGTCATCTTTCCTTCAATTTTATGAAGTCTGCCTGTACCATGTGCTGAAAAACACCCCACACCATGATGCTCCCACCTCCAAACTTCACTGTTGGTATGGTGTTTTGGGGCTGATATGTAGTGCCATTTCTCCTCCAAACATGCTGTGTGTTGTGGCATCCAAAAAGTTCAACTTTGGTTTCATCTGACCAGACTATATTATCCCACTATTTTACTGGCTTGCCCAAACATTGTGCAGCAAACTTTAAACAAACATCAGTATGCTTTTTCTTCAGCAATGGAGTCTTGTGAGGTGAGTGGGCATAGAGCCCATGTCGGTTGAGTGCATTACTTATTGTTTTCTTTGAAACAGCAGTACCTGCTAACTCCAGGTCTTTCTGGAGCTCTCCACGAGTGGTCTTTGGCTCTTGGATAACTCTTCTGATAATTCCTTTGACTCCTTTGTCAGAAATCTTGAGAGGAGCTCCTGGTCATGGCCGGCTTATGGTAAAATGATATTCTTTCCACTTCTGAATGATGGCTCCAGCAGTGCTCACTGGAACATTCAGCAGTGTAGAAATGCGCCCGTCACCTAGGGCTTTGCAATAAGACGATATATATCGGTGATGCGATAAAAACGTCTACTCTTTCATATAAAACTGTATTGTTTCTATTGGGATTTAAAAGAGACATACCCATTTCTACTTGTCACTGCCCTGCCTCTTCCCTGCAGTGTGGCAGGTGTGCCACAGCAGCTAACTGCAAGCTAATGTTTTGTCACTATCTGTGGAGCCTGCCAGCCAGGGATGTTGGACTTTTTCCCACTGTGCTGCGTCAGAGAGAATAGTCTTCTAACCTCGTTTTAATTGGAGGTAAGTAACTTTAACACCATCTCTCTCTAATTATAAGATGCCAAATGGTAAATGACGATGCTAACTTGTCACTAATAGGAAACCATGTATCAGACCATCGTTCTGGTTTAAATCACTGCCGAGTTTCTTAATTTTGTCTGAAAAAGTATTACTAAAGCAGCAAAAGTGTATGACAGCAGCCGCATACACACTGAATAAATAATAAATAAATTAAAACGCATCAGAGGAACAAACGGGCTCTTAATGCCATGAGCTGAGCTGGTGGTTCCCAAGCTCAGGCTTCATGACGGTTTCCTGTTCCATATTATCTGTGTTTTATGCTACCTTTGGCTTTCCATATATTCTTCTGTGCCTCCTGCCTCTGGTAGCCACTCCCCCCTCTCCTGTCAGTTTCTGACAGGTGATTCCAATCTGTCATTGTCTGTTCCTCTCCCTGCTCACGTTCACGCATTCACACGCACTCACACACACACTCTCACCCATACGCACACTATCATCCACACCTGTTCCCCATCAACTCTTCAATCACTGATTCGCACTGGCAATCATGGTGATCATCAGGGCTGGTGTTACTTAAGCCCTGTCCGTCCTCCTGTGCATTGTCGGTGCATTGTATTGTCTTCGCCCTGCACACAGTAAGTTGTTCTGTCCAGCCTGCTCCTCGTGTTTGGACTTTTTCCCTTGGACTACAGTTGTTGTTGTTATTTCCCAGAGCCCAGCTGCGCTCCGACACTTCTATGCAAGACCTGCTTCCCGGTTTACATTTCTGGTTTCCCCCAGCGGCCAGTTTTACCCTGGGGCTTATGTAAATGGATTTTCTCTAAGTCCAAACCTGACTCCGCTGAACTGTATTCACCTGTTGTGCAGCTAACCTTCGTGGAATCCTATGTTGGACATTTGTTGTATGTTTGACTCCATATTTATTAAAATACTCTCTTCACCTGCAAGTGGCCTTGTCGTTTCCATTTGTGCATGCGTAAAGCGCATGCTTATGACACCTAATGTAACTTGATTTTAATTAGTCCAGTAGGTATATAGAATAATGTTATATTAACGTTACCTCCAATTAAAACGAGGTTAGAGTACTATCCTCTCAGACGCAGCACGGTGGGAAAAGTCCCACATCCCTGGCAAACAGAAGTAGTGGCTATATGACCAAAGCATTAGCTTGGAGTTAGCTGCTGTGCTAACCACCGGAACCCACACACCTGGCGCACTGCGGGGAGGGGTGGGGCTGTGACAAGTAGAAATGGGGTATGTGTTTTTTAAATCCCGATATAAACAATACAGTTTTATATGAAACAATGGATGTTTTTATCGCATCACCGATACATATCATTATATCGCACAGTCCAATTATTGTTTACACCCCTCATATGCTGTATGAGGGGTGTACAGCATCATACACCCCTCATGCTCATATATGTATGTTTTGGAAGTGTGGCTTTTACTAGATATGAAGAACGTTGAGCTGTCTTTGTGTTTCTCACAATGTTTCTAGATGTGCCAGCAGTGTCCTCCAGTACATCAGTGTGCTTTTATATTTACCCACACAAATAAGCTGGGGGTGGAGGGGGTCTGGCTTGGTGCGGTTTACTTTCAGCCAGAGCGAGCCACTGTTTGTCACTCAGCAGCATGACTTTTGGACCCGCCAAGCTCCCTGCAGGGCTGGAGCTGGGTCTGGAATAGCGAGAGAGCCACAAAGAATGGAAGCCTTCATGGAATGAAAGCAAAGTAGGGAAGGAGAGGAGAAGAAAAGGATGCGGTAAAAGGAGCTCTTTTAGTCAAGTCAATCACTAACATTTTGGAAAGCTTGGCTCGCTTGTGGTGCTGTGTTCACTGCAGGAGAGTGGACAGTAGTTACACAGTTCTGTAGTTCAGTTCTGAACTGATAGTCTGTTTTCTTTTTCTTTTTTTCTTTCTTTTCCGCTTGGATGATATAAAAGGCAGCTTGTTGGAAGGTGCCACTGAATGGGTGCTACGGAGGCTTTTTATTTGACAAACTGTCACTGTGTTGGATCTGAGAAAATGGTGAATGGACCGAGAGTGGGTGTCCGTGTGCGAAAGGCAGAGACAGAAATTTCATACACTGAAGAGAGTATCTGTTTTTGTATCCGTGGCAACCAAACGTACCACTGCTCATTTCTGCATTGTTATTACTCATTACCCTCAGAGCCACAGATTAGGTTTTCCCCTTGTTTATTTCTCCCCAGCATCTCAAAAACAACAACAAAAAAGAGAGATAGGGAAGTTGTAATTACGACTTCCCTTTCGAGGCTAGGCACTCAGTTCAGTATCACCATCATCATTAATCTTGTTTTTCCTTTTTTTTTTTTGGTCAGAAGATAGCATGCAGCATAGCTGGGAATAATGAGTGTTATAGTCTGAGGTCTTTATGTTGTTTTTAATAAACCAGCATCCATACCCCCTTTGTAGTTACACTTTTAGCATCAAGTTATGATTGCACTCAAAGTGTCACATATTGCACGTAAGTTGGAAATGGCAAAATGTTCCTACATGGCCATGTGACATTATGAATGCTGCCATTATGTCCTTGACGGCAAATTGAAGTTGCCTGCATGGTTTGGGGTGCTTGAATTGAACACTTGTGCCAAAGCAGAATTTAAATGTCTTTTTACATTATTACATCTGCGATGAAAAGAAGTTGGCTGTCTAACGTGCTGTTCTCCAACTGTTGTATTGTTTTAAAATGGCAATCACTATGCAGTACATTAATTGTGTGCAGTCCCACCTCACAGGTGCCATAAATGTTAAGACTTTGACACCAAATATTTTAGATAAAAAACCCAATATATGCATAATCATGCTCAACCTTACATTGATGAGTATGGATAAAGTGAAGACTTTACTCTTGCATTCAAAAGGAACCAGTGTACAAGAAAGTAGTACTGTGTTATACGTAATGTGTTGTATGTAATGTAACGTGTTGTATGTAATGTGTGTCTCATTAGGATTAATTACTCATGAAGTCCATAGTTCACATATTGTGTTTATTTGAAAATGTTGGTAAAATGTAAACAAATACCTAAAAATAATACAGTCTGGGCATGTAACGTTCTTTAATCCCCCTTTACACAGGGGTTGAGATCATTGAGAGATCACTGAGTGTTGAAAAAATTACCAGATCTCTCAACTGTCTCCAGTGATTGTCAAGCCGTCACAAAGATCTCTCAATGATCGTCACTGATCTCCACAGTCCTCCAAGTTTTGACTCGGTACAAAACAATTTCTCAATGATCAACAAAGGGAAGTCATCTCTCAACAAACTCTCAATGACCTCTCAAGGAGCGCTCAATGATCTAGTCAATAATGATCAGTGATTCAGTTCAGAACAATGAAAGACCAATAAAGTTCATTGAAAGACCACAGCGGAGATCACAGAGAAATCACTGGGACATGGATGAGATCATCGAGCGCATGCATGTAAACAAATTAAATATTGTCAAATGCAAAGGTAATAAGTGTTTATAAAACATACATGGCTGCACGGTGGCGCAGTGGTTTAGCACTGTGACAGCACAGTTTTACCCTCGGCCGGGGGACCGCGGGGATCATGAGATCGTGGGTTCGATCCCAGCCCCCGACCAACGGTGAGCTGTGTGGAGTTTGCATGTTCTCCCCGTGTTGCGCGGGTTTACTCCGGGATTTCTCCGGTTTCCTCCCGCACACCAAAAACATGTAGGTTTAGGGCGCTCGCGCACGCAGCGACCAGCAGCCGGTGGCTTGTCACCAAACTGCAAACCAAGTCTACCTACGGGTACAAATAAGTAACAAAAAAAAAAAAAAAAAAAATACATGTTAAGTGGATACTTCAGAAAATCCCAGATCAAAACGTATCTAATACCGGTCGCCAGAATCACCGGTAGTTAGCTGGTAGCTAGTAGTTAGCATGCTAGTGATTTAGCACATTTTCCTCGCTTTTTTTTGCATTTTCAGATGAAACAAAAGAGTCCATCACCACACAGGTATTGTGGTTTATTAATCGAGACAATAAATAAACTCTAGCATTGCCTATTTTTTTTAAACAGACATGAAATTGGTTAATGAGCTTAAAATGACCAGGGCAGAGAGAGGTAGTCCTTTGCAAAAGGGTGGGACTTCTGGGTCACAAATGTATAATTTCTTGTCAAACAGCGCTTCACTGTAGGAGTGAAGGTATCCAAAACAATACTGCAATTGTCAGAGAGTTGATAGAAAATTGCTGTTAGTAATTAACAATTACTAGAACACCTTTGAAGCGGAGCAACGCATATCCAGTAAAATTGGAGTGCAGTTATTGGGGATTATAGTAACTCCTGGAATCCCTATTGTCCAATCAAATTGCTCGGTCAGAACTAGCTGTTAAACTAAAACATTCTATTACATCTGCCTGGAATTAGGTAGTTGTTTGCTAATTTTTGCCTATCTAACCACAGAGCTGATTCCTTTGACTGATTCTGAGCAAAGAAACGCTGCTGGCCACATAAACAAATTAAAACAGTACTTGAAGACAGCAGCTGCATGCGAGAGATTATGCCTCTCTTGTGTCTTTTGGAAGGAGTGATGGGAGTGGGTGTACTTTGATGTGACTTTGCCAGCAACTGTGATGATTCCAACCTCAAGATATCAAATTACTGAGCTCTGAGACGTTTACAGTGATTAACAATGCTTGAAATATGTTGCAGATAGAATTATTCAACTCATACTGGAAGGCAGGATTTCACACTTTCAGTTAAACACTGAAATTATGTGAACATTTCCAATAAATAATAATACCAAATATTTGGCAATTTGTGGTTGTATACAGTAAAACGTTCTTGTTTATTTGTTCTTTAGTAGATGCAGGATTGCAATGAATGTAACGGTAAGCACACAATGGTTGGTCACTTTTAAACTGAAGTCTTCTTTTATTCACAGTGTAATGATTCATTAATGGTTTGTGCCTTTCAGCTTTCAAGGGGGAAAAAAAAGCATTTTTGAGTAGTCCCTTTGGAATTTAGGTCTACCATTTGTGTGGAGATCACTAAAGGACACTGAGACGAAAAAGAAAACCTTTTAAATAGAACATTATTTTAAATCATAGCCACAGCCAAATGAGTATATGTAACTCTGCTCTGTATCCACCTTTAAAACACTGTGCATGTTGAGATACAAAGTGAAACCACAATACAGGAACTGTGCTGTGAATGTCGATGCCCTCGAGGAAATCAATAAATAGATTTTTTTTTTTCTCTTTGATAAGTACAGAGACTCAGAATGGTGCAGCGTGGAAACTGTTACAGTTTAGCGAACAATGGGCCACCATGACCAGGACTTACCCTGCCTTGCTGTGGTTCAGCGACTGTGTTGTTTTTTTTAAAAGTATTGAATACACCAGCAGTGCTGTAACTATGTGGCAAAAGGTGCAGGAACAACAAAGCTGATATGCTGCCATATTTCATGAATAGAAGCAAACTGCATGGAGAAGGAAATCTAAGAGTAACAAAGTGGAGACTAAAGTAGAAAAGAGTTTTATATGTACATAATAAACCATCTTCAAAGGAAACTGCTGTTTAATAAAGCAGGCACACCTATTTTACTGTGATTTAACATCTCATGTAGACTTGGGGACATTTTGTACTACTAGGAAGTGATGCTATTCCCCACCTACCAGTTAAGTATAAATCAATGGCACATCACAGTGGATGATGGAGAGGCTGATATTTGGGCGGCATTCATCACTGTCATTATGGAACTTCTATGCACCTGCACCATCGCACATCCACTATGATGAGACAGTCAAGGTTAGTTATGTTTTTTTTTTGTGTGTGGTGTAGTAAAAGCTGGGCACAGTGGTTCACAATAAATCCGTTTATGTCTAAGGTGCAGATGGCGAGCAGAGAAGCCGCGCTAACTGCCACGGCAACTGGAAGTCGTGCTTGGACGTTCCATCATAGTTATCCTAGCTTAGAACACGGTGTGTCATTTGGTGCATGTGTTGAATGTCAACTTCCCGCACGTGAGCTCGGATCTCTCTCTCCCCCGGCCTTTTTGAATGTGACAAATTTTGCCAGGACCCCTGATTCATGTGGCCCTCCCCCATCCCTGGGCGAATCATAAATCCTTGGTCATACCGGTAGGTGAACTTGTCACATGACTCCCTGCAGTGGGGCCACCACCTCCTTACTGTCTGCTCTCCCTGACTGTATTTCATGAGTCAAAGCTGAGCTCCAGAGGCGTGTAGGGAGATTTATGCATTTTAATTGGATTGGCTTCATGGCCCCATGCTGAGGAGCGGTTCTTTGTGGTGTGACAGATTGACACTCTGTTCTTGTCAGTCACTTCCGCATCATTTCAGAGGACTGGTTTAGGAGGTTCTGATATTAGAGGCGAGATGAAAGGGCAATTCAGTACACATGATGTAATGTCAAGCTAAGATCGTGATGACCAGGGAGCAACACAAAAGAGTCATGTTTGTCCCCTCTCATCCAACCACACGAGTGCCCAGAAACCTTATTTTTTTGTGTTATGTGGTGGCTGATCAGGGGCAAAGCCAATCTCCTCAGGCATCCGTCTGGAATGAAAAATATGTGTGCTTAAGAAAAAAAAAAAGGAGAAAAATGTTGGCGAGAAAGATTGGAAGACAAATCGAATGTGCACAAATGTGCCTCACCCTGCTAAGTAACATGGATTCTGTGTGACTGGGCCACCCTTGCAACGCAGTGAGTGAATTTCAAAGTAAATTACGTCTACCTGCTTGAGAGATCCTTACACAGATTGCCATCATAAAGGCTCGCTGTACGGTTAGGTGCAGAGGCTCTGCAGATCACATCATTTTCCGCCTTGCCCGGGCAGATCCTTGAGTGAAAGGAAACTTTTCAGCAGAGACTCTGTGGATGGCGACACCTCAGCCATCATCCACCTCCCAGAACAAAGAAATCATCCCACAGTAAATCCATCACCCAGGTGCGGACGCTCACTGCTATTCTCTTTCTGTCGCCATGCCTTTGTCCCTTTTTCTCACTTCCTGTGCTGCCGTCTCTTTCTTTCTGACCAGGCCCCTCTCCAATTGAGAGGGAGATTGTGATGGATAGAGCCTGCAGCCGCTGCACAGTTTCACGAGCTCAGGGTACCTCAGGGTGCTTTCACCATGCAACGTAGCTAGTACCACCCAGTGCGTCCACACTTCCACCATACAGTGACCAGAAAGTGGGATAGTCTGTCACATGAGGAACACTCCAGAGAGCATACCAGCACAAACAATGACATCTGTTGCCACCTACCGCATAGCATCTTTTTAAAGTAAAGGGGGCTGAAATAAGCCTAACTTTGATACCCAACACACACACACATATACAGATGTCTGCTCTTTTCAACATCTTGCCAGCTCCCCCCACCCCCATCCACCCCTCCAACATATACACAACGGCTCATCAGGCAGGAAAATCAAAAGAGCGCTCTCCCCAGACTCAAGGAGCAGTGCGGCTGTTATTGTACCAGAGCCCTGTTAATGATCAGCATCTGTTCTCCTATCTGCTAGCATTAGCTGGGCTGCCACTAAACAAGGCTTTTGTGTAATTCCTCATCTACTAAGTTTCCTCAGTTTAACTTGACTCTTGGGGTGGCTAATGTCGATGGTCGCTCTCCCTATTATGCAACAAAAACATTTGTTTAAGAGCCATATAAGACACCTTTAGGTTATTTCTTTATGGATCCAAATATTTTGCTCAGCTTTGGCTTCACCATTGCTGAGGGTCATATGCTGTTTGCTAGAATCCAAGCCAGTATGTACAGCTTTACCTTGGATTTACACTGATTCCGGATGCAGTCCATTACGGCTGCGATCCGGACTCTGCAGCATATACTGTAGTTCCATTCTAATTAATGTTCTGATCCTCACCTGGTCCGGACCACAGCGGAACGAATCCGGATTGCTAATGAAACGCAAGGAGTCTATTTTTGACGGATGTCCAATCTGGTCTGCAAGGAAATGCCATGGCATCTCGTGGTATTTAATAGCTGTTTGTTCATTATCAGTCAGTTTAAGGATCAGCTGTTATTTTCTGAGGTCTGCTCCTCCACCACTGTGTCAGAGAAGGTAAAAACTTTGACATACTGTAACATACAAACAAGACATAGAATGAAAATTAATGGGCTACTTACATTTTACTTAGAGCACAAAAATCCAGGTGGAGAGCCGGTCCATCACATTTCCTTGTTGTTATCATGTGATCACAATTGGTCCTTCTTCGGTCTTTCTCGAGGTCTCGCGTTATTTTATATAATTCTTGGGCGGTCTTGTATTTCAAACCCTCCTCTGATCCGTGCCAGACCAAAACACAAATGGGGTGGGTGGGGACTGCCACAAGGCTCCGTCCACACTGCATCTGCAACGGACTGCATCTGGAGTGGGTGTAAATCCTGGGTTAGATACCAGACAGTCTGACAATACAATTAAACTGAGATTAGATTGTGCTTTATTTAACAGCTCATAAATGCAGGTTTGTCTGTTTCACCTTCTCTAGCATTCTGCTCTGGTCATTAGGCCAATACTCAAACAATTCCACCCACACAGTCTTTGGAACCTAGAACAGGGGCAAGAAAAGACTGAGAAATGATGAGGGATGCTCAAAAAAACCCACCACGTATTATCGACTGGGTAAATGAAAGCTGGGGTCACTGATGTCTAGTGGGGAGACTAGACTTGGCAGAGAAGCTCTCTAAAAACCACTAGCCAACTTGCTACCTATGCCTGGCTGCATTTTAGCCATGCATGTTCAGCAGGTCATCTGAAAAGTTTCTCTTCTTGTCCGAGGAAAAGGGCAGGGAAGACTAGCCTCGGGGCAGGTCTGTATCAGCTTTGTTAAATGGTGACATGACGACCTCACAGAAGAGAACAAATACAAATCCAGCCAATTCAAATGAGGCGTTTTTCAGGCAGAGTTGTAGTTCTACATTCTGTGTGACAGGAGAACTATTGTGCCAGTGGACTTTAGTCTGTTTGACTTTGCACACCATGTAATGTCACAAAAATCCAACGTAACACACTTTTTTTTTCCCCCAGATACTGCTCTTTTAAGCTGTTTTTTTTTCCTTACCCCATCACAGTACCCCCTGGCTACCCTTTGCTTTTATAGACTGATGTAAATTCTCTTTTATAGCTACAGCACAATAACTGTTGATTCTTATCTCCCCCGTAAAGCCCCGAATTTACTGTTGGCAAAAGGCTTTTTAGTGCCCAAAACTGGCTGTGGTGGCAAATTACTGTCTGAAAAGGGAAAATTATCTGAAAGCAACAGTGAAAGTTATTGACCATGGACCTATTTGACTGAATTCCTGTTGTGTAGGCTTAAGACACCTGTGGCCCTTTGGACTGCTCACTTTGTTTCACTTTGTTGCCTGACCAAAATGAAACAACAGGGGGGCATTTTAGATTGATTCACACTGACTAATTCGTGATTCATATCTGCCACCTGTGGCCCGTATCTAGTTATAGGCTGGTTGAGTGGATTGCACTTTACCCCGTCCAAAACAATAATACGAGGAAAAGCTTTCGTACCGCTTCTTTGATAGAAACATGTATTAATGTTATGTTCATTTGAATGTTTCTACTATTGATTGGCTTTTGCATGGGCTTTTTATAGTAATATGAAATGGATGCATTATTTTTCTTACACCCTTGATGTTGTGCCCATGGACTGGCGATTAATTCCAACTCCCTCTCACCCCTTCTGTTGCAGAACACAGACCCTGTTCATGAAATGCTTCTAGATGTCATTACGTGGGTCGGAATCCTCCTGTCGCTGGTCTGCCTGCTCATCAGCCTGTTTACCTTCTGCTTCTTCCGTGGCCTCCAGAGTGATCGCAACACCATCCACAAGAACCTGTGCATCAGTCTGTTCATTGCCGAGTCCCTGTTTTTGGTGGGGATCAATCGTGGGGACCACCCGGTAAGACGGTATCTGTTGGTGGAGTTGTTGTACAGTTTCTTAATTTCTCCCTTGTGTGTTTGTGCCACAGTTTGAATGCAGATTGCTAAGACAACATACAGTAAATAATCAGGGAAACACACGCAGTACTGTATTTTCATCCACCGACATGAATGGGAATAAACATAAGTGCACAGGAAATCCTGAATGGAAACACATGATACTTTGTTAAGCTCCTAAAGGTGCATTAATGTAATGTAATGTACTTTATTTATATAGCCCTTTAAAACAACCTGTAGGTGACCAAAGTGCTTTACAGAAAATTTGAACAGCACTAGAATCACACACAGCATAAAAACAGATTACATAAACAGAGGGATAAGCATTAACACCTAAAAATAAAAGCACAAAAAAATGAAAAGAAAAAAGAATACTACTGAGTATTAATAGACATCCTGGATACATAAGTAAATAATTAAACATGTATTCACTTAGAGCTGGTGGATTAACTCATGAATCATCACACTGAATCAAATAAAGCAGGTGGAAATGGCTGATGGGCATTAATGATGACATCACAGCCGTGTGACACATTACTGCTCCAACATAAGAAACATACTAAAGAGGTGTGATCACAAATGTCTTCACATGTGTTTCTGTAGAACAGGTGTTCTTCCCTAAACTACAGGCCCTGTCACACCTTGACGATTTAGGCAGCGTTTGCTGACTTATCAAAATTTCTGTAATGTGCTGATGTACGGCCAAAATTTTCAATTTTGGGTGTATGCATCGCGTATCCATAACAAGTTGCATGTATACATAATGTATTAGTAACTTATATAGAACGTTTCGATAACTTATAGATAACTTAGGCCAACAGATGCTTAGCGTGTTACCGGTGTTCACAACTCATGCCCAACGATAATCGAACTTATGCGTATCTTATCCCAAATTATGCATAGCGCGGTCATGGCAACCCCCCGATCCATGAATCCTCGGTGTGCAAGAGCATGAAGGCTCCATCATCTCGGTTCAACCAAGATGATTCTCTCCTCCAAAGACCATCACGCAGTGGGGAGGCGTGACCAACCTGGCAGATCTGTCAAATCGGTCAGGTTGGTCAGGCCAACAGAAAGGATAAAACTTAGCTGATGTGACACGGCACGAACGTCAGATGACAGTGGAAATATATCAAGGTATGAAACATCTCTTTACTTAATCTGAATAGAAGAACAAGACCAGTTTAACATGGACATCTGCTCACCATAGAGTCTTGACAGGTTCCTCCTGTGAACCAATGCTGCCAATACGCCATTATACAGTAGCTGTAAGTTACAAACCTGTTCAATAAGTTACACATAGGTTCAAAGCATGTTGCTCATATGTTAGAAATAAGTGTTGGGTACACTAGACATTATTTCAATGTATTTTGACTTACGATTAACTTATAAGTAACGTGTGTCAATGATCGCATAACTTACCTGCAACGTATGGTCCATGTATGTGGGACATATGAGCCGTATGCTGCATACCTCGCTGTACTACAACATACAGTTAGGCCCAGAAATATTTGGACAGTGACACAATCTTCATGATTTGGGCTCTGCATGCCACCACATTGGATTTGAAATGAAACAACTACAATGGAATTGAAGTGCAGACTTTAAGGTTTAATTCAAGGGGTTGAACAAAAATATATGATTAAACATGTAGGAATTGTAGCTATTTTTATACAAACGCTCCTCATTTCAGGGGCTCAAAAGTAATTGGACAAATAAACATAACCCTAAGCAAAATGTTACTTTTCAATATTTTGTTGAGAATCCTTTGCAGGCAATGACTGCCTGAAGTCTGGAACCCATGGACATCACCAAACGCTGGGTTTCCTCCTTTGTGATGCTTTGCTAGGCCTTTACTGCAGCTGTCTTCAGTTGTTGCTTGTTTGTGGGTCTTTCTGCCTTAAGTTTTGTCTTGAGCAAGTGAAATGCATGCTTGATTGGGTTGAGATCTGGTGATTGACTCGGCCATTGCAGAATATTCTACTTCTTTGCTTTAAAAAACTCCTGGGTTGCTTTTGCAGTATGTTTTGGATCATTGTCCATCTGTATTGTGAAGCGCCGTCCAATCAACTTTGCTGCATTTGGCTGAATCTGAGCAGAAAGTATATCCCTATACACTTCAGAATTCATCTGGCTGCTTCTGTCTTTTGTCACATCATCAATAAACACAAGTGACCCAGTGCCATTGGAAGGCATGCATGCCCATGCCATCACACTGCCTCCACCATATTTTACAGAAGATGTGGTGTGCTTTGGATCATGAGCTGTTCCAATTCTTCTCCAAACTTTCTTCTTCCCATCATTCTGGTACAGGTTGATCTTAGTCTCATCTGTCCAAAGAATGCTGTTCCAGAACTGGGCTGGCTTCTTCAGGGTTTTTTTTGGCAAAGTCAATTCTGGCCTTTCTATTTTTGAGGCTGATTAATGGTTTGCACCTTGTGGTGAATCCTTTGTATTTACTCTCATCAAGTCTTCTCTTGGGCTGCACGGTGGCGCAGTGGTTAGCACTGCGGCAGCACAGTTTACCCTTGGCCGGGGGATTGTGGGGATCGTGGGTTCGATCCCAGCCCCCGACCAACAGTGATCTGTGTGGAGTTTGCATGTTCTCCCCGTGTTGCGTGGGTTTACTCCGGGATTTCTCCGGTTTCCTCCCACATGCCAAAAACATGCATGTTAGGTTAATTGGCTGTTCTAAATTGTCCCTAGATATTTGTTTCCTATAGGCCCTTAGAATAGAGGGTTAGTATTAATGAAAGCGCTTTGAGTGGTCTTTGTGACTAGAAAAGCGCTATACAAGTGCAGGTTAGTTAGTTAGTTAGTTAGTTAGTTTATGGTAGACTTAGATACTGATACACCTACTTCCTGGAGAGTGTTCTTCACTTGAGTGGCTGTTGTGAAGGGGTTGTTCTTCACCATGGAAAGGATTCTGCGATTGGACGTCCAGGCCTTTTTGAGTTCCCAAGCTCACCAGTGCGCTCTTTTTTTCTCAGAATGTACCAAACTGTTGATTTGGCCACTCCTAACATTTCTGCTATCTCTCTGATGGATTTCTTCTTTTTTTTCAGCCTCAGGATAGTCTGTTTCACCTCCATTGAGAACTCCTTTGACCGCATGTTGTGTGTTCACAGCAACAGTTTCCAAATGCAAACGCCACACCTGGAATCAACTCCAGACCTTTTAACTACTTAATTGATGACAGGTTAACGAGGGAAGAGCCCATGCAGCCTTGTTATTTTTTTTGTAGCCTTCTGAGTCAATTGTCAAATTACTTTTGGTCCCTTGAAAAAGAGGTGGCTACGTATTAAAGAGCTGTAATTCCTAAACCCTTGCTCCAATTTGGATGTGAATACTCTCAAATTACAGCTGAGAGTCTGTACTTTAAGCCTATATTGATTATATAATTGTATCCTGAATATGTTTTCGTAAACAGCTAAAATAACAAAACTTGTGTCACTGTCCAAATATTTCTGGGCCTAACTGTATACCAGCGTGATTCAGCGTGCTCTTAACTTATACCAAACTTGCCCATATCTTATTCGATGTACACCAGTGTATTTGCCAATTTTTTTAAATGTCGGCATATGCTGAATCGTTATGGTATGACAGGGGCTTAAGATTTGATTTATGGTTTTATTTATGCTCACTATCTTTCCCCGTGGACCTTTGATTGCGTACGCTTTACAAATGGTGTAGTTCCCCTTCCAAATAAACTGCTTAACACAGTGTTTTTCAACCTTTTTGGAGCCATGGAACACTTTGTACATTGAACAAATTCCACCGGTACCCCACCAGTCCAAAATGTTATAAAATGAAACATTGTAGCCTATGTCCAATGACAATTTAATGTTGTAATTTGTTTATACTTGGTGTGAAACGTGTTGCAGTTACATACAGAATCAATAGAAAGATGCAAGCATAAACATTTGCTCCGGGCAACACAAGTCGGATTTTGTTCAACTCGGGCCAGGAGTTCACTTGAATAAAGAAGAAGAAGAACAACAGTTTGCTTGACGTTTGGTCGTGATGGCCATCTGACGTTGATGTTCCCTCATTGCAAGGAGAGTGAATTAGTTTGAAAATAAGACAGTCACTTGCCAGAGACGCTTCTTGTTAGACGTGTGCTCCTGCTTCTTTTCACGGCAGATGTGCTTTTCTTGGCACAATACCGGCAGACCTCCGTGACAGTTGTACCCACCGCTTGTTTGGTGCTGAGTGCGGCCGACATCTGGATGCAGTTTCTGGGGGAGGTGGAGGTGTGTTGTGGGCTCAGGTATGGACGCATTTTTTTTAGGGCCTGAGCCACTGACAACATCAGTCGGCGAAAGCCCTATTGTAATTGCTCGGTTCGAAATTCCTCTGCCTAAACAATCGCATTTTCACCTTCTGAACGTTAATGAAAACGCAATTTTTTTTTTGGCAAACCCCTCAGACCCGGCGAAAAATTCGATAAACTGGAGAACATATGTGCCCCCCCCCCCAGTTTTTGTGGGTGGGGCCAAACGTTCAAGGTCTATGGAGACTGGAGACCGTAAGCTTTGCCATAGAGACATACTGTAAAATTTGGCTGAGGTGTGCATCATCTCAAGACATGCACCAAATTTTCCACAATCCATATTAGTCACACTGCAAACGCGTGTATATAAAAATAATAAACAAAAGTTATAGCACCCCCGAGTGGTTAAAGTAAGAATTGCTGAAAACTCTTATTTATTACTCATGCGCCGCTGACCAGAATGACGTGAAATTTTCTGAGGGTTATCGAACCTCCTGTTTGATCATAACTGCATATGACCTTTAGCATGGCGTCACTGCTGTTACCATGGACACGCCCTCCTCGCCATTCAATCCTTGATTTTGTTCAGAGGGTTAGGAACGACCTGGAGTCATGAAATCTTGAACATAGGTTGTCATATATAGTCTTATGTGGGTGGACAACACATAACTGACAGGGAAGTTTTGCCATGGCGACATGGTGAAGGTTGACTCCTTGCCATGAAACATCGGAAAGTTGTATCTTGGACAAACTTTGTCTGATTTTAACCAAACTTTCTACAATGGATAATAGTCCCACCCTGAATGTTCCTATATAAAAATAACAAAAGTTAGAGCGCCGCCTAGTGGTTACAACATCAGACCCTTGTAAATTGGACAAACTTTGTACGATTTTCACCAAGTTTTCTACGATCAATATTTGTCCTGCCCCAAACATGTCTATATACAAATAAACAAAAGTTATAGCACCCCCTAATGATTACAGGAAGAATTGCTGACAACTGTTTTCTTTCTTTTTCTCTCACCAGCTGAAAAAATGACATGAAGGAATGACTAGGGCTCATTGACAGTACATGTACATAGTACAGAACTGCTTCCATGATGACCGGCGTGCTTCAGTGGCTTTCTCGCCATGCAAAACATGACAGTTACAGCTCAGACAATCCTTGTCTGATTTGGACCAAACTTTGCACAAATCATACTAATCCCACTCTGAACACATCTGCATATCAATATTCACAAAAATGTCACACCAGCACCTACTGCTGACATTAGGTACTGCAAAAAATTGTTTCAAATTTTGTGCAAAGACCAGTAGTCACAATGACATGACATTTTCAGTGGTTTCTCAGAGTGCATTGGACTACCTTCAGTGGAAGTCTCTTTTGTCCTGCGATACGCACAGTTGCCATGGAAACCCACTCCTTACCTTTCAACATCGGACCCTTGTAAATTAGACAAACTTTGTACAATTTTCACCAAATTTTCTACAATCAATATTCGTCCTGCCCCAAACATGTCTATATAAAAATAATAAACAAACGTTATAGCACCCCCTATTGATTAAAGGAAGAATTGCTGACAACAATTTTCTTTCTTTTTCTCTCACCAGCAGAAAAAATGACATGAAGGAATGCCTAGGGCTCATTGACATTACATGTACATAGTACAGAACTGTTTCCATGGTGACCAGCATGCTTCAATGGCTTTCTCGCAATGCAACACATGACAGTTACAGCTCAGACAATCCTCGTCTGATGAGATGAGATTTGGACCAAACTTTGCAAAATCATACTAATCCCACTCTGAACACATCTGCATATCAATATTCATAAAACTGTCACACCACCACCTACTGCTGACATTAGGTACTGCAAAAAATTGTTTCAAATTTTGCGCAAAGACCAGTAGTCACGATGACATGACATTTTCAGTGGTTTCTCAGAGTGCATTGGACTACCCTCAGTGGAAGTCACTTTTGTCCTGCGATAAGCACAGTTGCCATGGAAACCCATTCCTTGCCATTATATATGTTTTATTCTTTGAAGGGTTGGGGAAGCCCAAGGGTCACCAAATGTGGAACGTAAGTCAAGGTGACTCTCTTCTGTAGTTCTGTATTGGTCTGCAACATGTACTTAAAATGTAAGTGTTACAATGGCAACATGTAAGAGTTTACCTTATCGCAATACGTTGGACAGTTGTAAATTGGACAAACTGTGTTGGATTTTCACCGTAATTGCCATGATGGACATTAGTCCCACTCTGCACGCACCTACATATGAATATTTGACAAAAGTTATAGCGCCACTTACTGCTCAACGGAAGTTCTTGCCAAGTGGTTTACTTTATTATTCACGCAGCTCTTGCAAGGATGACGGGAAATTTCTCCCCGTCATCCCTGTTTCTCAGAGTGCATTGGACTACCCTCAGTGGAAGTCACTTTTGTCCTGCGATACGTACAGTTGCCATGGAAACTCACTCCTTACCTTTCAACATCGGACCCTTGTAAATTGGACAAACTTTGTACGATTTTCACCAAGTTTTCTACGATCAATATTTGTCCTGCCCCAAACATGTCTATATACAAATAATAAACAAAAGTTATAGCACCCCTAATGATTACAGGAAGAATTGCTGACAACTGTTTTCTTTCTTTTTCTCTCACCAGCTGAAAAAATGACATGAAGGATTGACTAGGGCTCATTGACAGTATACGTACAAAGTACAGAACTGTTTCCATGGTGACCAGCATGCTTCAATGGCTTTCTCGCAATGCAAAACACATGACAGTTACAGCTCAGACAATCCTTGTCTGATTTGGACCAAACTTTGCACAAATCATTCTGATCCCATTCTGAACACATCTGCATATCAGTATTCACAAAACGGTCACATCACCACCTACTGCTGACATTAGGTACTGCACAAAATTGTATCAAATTTTATGCAAAGACAAGTTGTCACAATGACATGACATTTTCAGTGGTTTCTCAGAGTGCATTGGACAACCCTCAGTGGAAGTCACTTTTGTCCTGCGACAAGCACAGTTGCCATGGAATCCCATTCCTTGCAATTCAAGACGTCTTATACTTTGGAGGCTTGAGGAAGCCCAAGGGTCACCAAATGTGGAATGTAAGTCAAGGTGACTCTCTTCTTTAGTTCTACATCAGTCTGCAGCATCTACTTAAAATGTTAAGTGTTACAATGGCCACATGTCCAAATTAACCTTATCGCAATACATTGGACAGTTGTAAATTGGACAAACTGTGTCGGATTTTCACCGTAATTGCCATGATGGACATTAGTTCCACTCTGCACGCACCTACATAAGAATATTTGATAAAAGTTATAGCGGCACTTACTGCTCAAAGGAAGTTCTTGCCAAATGGTTTACTTTATTATTCATGCAGCCCTTGCAGCGACAACGGGAAATTTTCCGAGCCAGCAAGGTACAATGGGCGCTGGTTTGTGCAGCTGCGTGGGGGGTGAAGGTCCGCTTACACCTGCTTGCAGCTTTAATTAGGGCCTGAGCCACTGACAACGTCAGTTGGCGAAAGCCCTATTGTAGTTGCTCAGCTTGAAGAAATTCTTCCGCCTAAACGAAAGCAAATTTCACCTTCTGAACGTTAACCAAAAAGTGATTTTTTTTGGCAAACCCCTCAGACCCGGCGAAAAATTCGATAAACTGGAAAACATATGTGCCCCACCACCCCTAATTTTTGTGGGTGGGGCCAAACGTAAAAGGTCAATGGAGAATGGAGACTGTAAACTTTGCCGTAGAGACAAAAATTGGGTGAAGTGTGCATCACCTCAAGACATGCAAAAAACATAATTGTGGCCCATACCCACCACCAACAGGAAGGCCACCATCTTGCCTCAAAGTTGCCCGACCTCGAATTCGGAAAAAAGTCACACCTCGCATTTGAACGAACTAGTCCTAGGGACCTGCTCTGTTTGAGCTCATTTTTACATGGCGGCATCCATAGGCATTGGCCGTTAAATATTGTATAAATTAAGTCAAAATCTCAAAAGGTGTGGCCTGGGGGCCAAAGCGAAGTTTGACTCCTCCCCTTACAACTTCAACCAGCTGTAACTTGGGAAAAAACTTGTCGAATGTGTACCAACCTTTCCATGATGGAAAATAGTCTTGCCCCGAACGGGTCTACATCAAAATACCTGACAACTGATATAGCGCCACATAGTGGTTATTGAAAGAATTGCTGAAAACTATTTTATTTATTACTCATGCGCCGCTCGCCAGAATGATGTGAAATTTTCTGAGATTCATCAGACCACAGCGATGATCATAACTGCACATCAACTTTAGCATGACGTCACACGTGCTACCATGGACACACCCTCTGCCCCAATCAATCCGTGAGCTTATGGGGAAGGGTGGGAAGGACCTGGAGTCATGAAATTTGGAACATAGGTTGAGGTGACTGTCATATATAGTTCTTTATGGGTGGACAACACATAACTGACAGGGAAGTGTTGCCATGGCGCCATGGCGAAGTTTGACTCCTCCCCTTACAAAATCAAGCAGCTGTAACTCGGGCAAAACTTGTCCGATATGCACCAAAGTTTCCATGATGGAAAATAGTCCAATCTGGAATGCATCTACATTAAAACACCTGACAAAACACATAGCGCCACCTACTGGTTAACGAAAGAATTACTGAAAACTTTTTATTTTTTACTCATGCACCACTGGCTAGAATGACGTGAAATTTTCTGAGATTCATCAGACCACAGTGATGATCATAAGTGACCATCAATTTTAGTATGACGTCACACATGTTACCATGGACACGCCCTCCTCGCCATTCAATGCTTGATCTTGTTTGGAGGATTAGGAATGACCTGGAGTCATGAAATCTTGAACATAGGTTGAGGTGACTGTCATATATCATCCTTTATGGGTGTACAACACATAAATGACAGGTAAGTGTTACCATGGCGACATGGCATACGCTGACTCTTCGCCATGGAACATCAAAAACTTGCAAATTGGACAAACTTCATCTGATTTCCACAAAATTTTTGACGATGAATACGACTCCCGCCCCTAGCGCGTCTATTTCAAAATAATAAACAAAAGTTATAGCGGCACCTTGTGGTTAGATCAACAGACACTTGTAAGTTGGACAAACTTTGTACGATTTTCACATAATTTTGCATTATCGATATTAGTCCCACTGCAAATGCATGTGTATAAAAATAATAAACAAAAGTTATAGCGCCCCCGGGTGGTTAAAGGAAGAATTGCTGAAAACTCTTTTATTTATTACTCATGCGCCACTTGCCAGAATGATATGAAATTTTCTGTGATTCATCAGACCATAGCAATGATCATAACCGCACATAAACTTTAGCATGATGTCACACGTGTGACCATGGACACGTCATCTTCGCCATTCAATCCGTGAGCTTATGGCGAGGGGTGGAAAGGTTCTGGAGTCATGAAATTTGGAACATAGGTTTAGGTGACTGTCATATATAGTCATATATGGTTGGACAACACATAACTGATAGGGAAGTGTTGCACTGGTGCCATGGTGAGGTTTGACTCCTCCCCTTACAAAATCAAGAAGCTATAACTCGGGCAAAACTTGTCCGATGTGCACCAAAGTTTCCATGATGGAAAATAGTCCGGCCCGGAATGCATCTACATTAAAATACCTGACAAAACATATAGCGCCACCTACTGGTTAACAAAAGAATTGCTGAAAACTGTTGTATTTATTACTCACGCGCTACTTGCCAGAATGACGTGAAATTTTCTGTGATTTATCAGACCACAGCGATGATCATAACTGCACATCAACTTTAGCATGACGTCACATGTGTTACCATGGACACACCCTCCTTGCCATTAAATCTGTGAGCTTATGGAAAGGGGTGGGAAGGTCCTGGAGTCATGAAATTTGGACCATATGTTGAGGTGACTGTCATATATAGGGCTATATGGGTGGACAACACATGACTGACACGGAAGTTCCAGGAACCTGCTCCGTTTAAGCTCATTTTTACATTTTGAGCCAGCAAGGTACGATATATAAACATGGAATATAATTGATAGAAAATAGTCCCCCCCAAAAAGCATCTACTTCGATAAACTGGAAAAGATTTGTGCCTCCCACCCCAAATTGTTGTGGGTGGGGCCAAACGTACAAGGTCTATGGAGAGTGGCAACCGTAAACTTTACCGTAGAGACATAAAATTTTGGTGAGGTGTGCATCACCTCAAGACATGCAAAAAAATATCATTGTGGCCCATACCCACCACCCTCAGGAAGGCCGCCATCTTGTCTCAAAGTTGCCCCACCTTCAATTCGGTGAGAACACACCCCGCACATTTGAATGAACTAGTCCCAGGGACCTGCTCAGTTTGAGCTCATTTTTACATTCCGAGACAGCAAGGTACGACGGACGCCGGGTTCCATGGGGGGTGGGGGGGTGGGGGGGCGAAGGTCCGTTTACACCTGCTTGCAGGTTTAATTGTTTGTGATTTCCTTGGCAGATGCAGGGTGGTTGTGGGGGTTGTGAAGGTGGCCCTTCCTCTCCGCAGGGTGAGTTTTCCATCAAAAGGAAGAAGAAATGGAGGGATTGCGTTCATGCTGCCACCCACTGACTTAAAGGAGCCACTGCAGTCATCAATACACAAAACCGCGGGTTGTTTGCTATTTTTTGGAGCAATTAAGAAGTGAAATTATACAATTTTCCATGAAACCTTTAATGTTCTCTCACAGGACTTCTGGGTTCCTTGGAACCCCAGTTGAAAAACACTTGGCTTAACACGATTAATGGAAACACACTTTTTCAGGCAACTTATCAGAAGTGTGCATTAAAAATGCAAACAAGTTGGGTGAAACCCTTGTAATAGAAAATACAAGTAGAATTATATTTTTTCCAAACCATCATCATCATCACCATGTCTTTGTGCAAGAGTAGCTAAGTGTGTGTGATCTTTATATTTATACATAATATAAGGACAAATAGTTATTATTTTTCTTTTTTTTTGTTTCCAGGAGCATTCTACTTTAAGCACAACAACAAAACACATATTGAATTTGTTATAATATGGAAACTGGCATATCTTTTTTAACTTAATCTACTTTTTTAAACAATGGCCAACAGATATTATACAAAATCTTTGCCTTGACATTTTTCTTCACTGTAGGCCCCAAAAAGAGGGACCTGATAGTCGTGTGCTGTCTTTGTGATTCAGTCTGTCTCGGCACTCAGGTCTTTAGAACTAGTAAAAATCAGTCTTTTCACTTTACAGCTTGGAAGAGGTGCATTGTAAGTGTCTAGATGAATCTCTACTGAAGGACGTCCACTATCTTCTCCACAGTTTTAAGAGCCTAAAATGCTTTTTCAGAAAATATAACCCTTGGTTTCCCACTGTGCTGTGAGTGGTACTTCCCATTGAGTGTCAGCAGGCCTGGGCTCTTTAGAATCTGCCAGGCTGACTGAGAAGAAACTGAGAAAAAAAAGTTCTTTATGTTCTTTATTCAACAAATGCTCCCTCAAAGGAGAAAACACAGGCTTGAAAATGCACTCTCATCATCACACATTCATCCGTTCACCTCCTGTTGCAGTTTTTTTCAGTTTGCAAACACTACAGACTAATCTGGATTAAGCTGTTCAATGCACTAAACCTCCTTCTAGTATAATAAGCGCAGTTTGGATAGTATTGCTCTCCAGTAAGAGCTCAGCTGTGGTGCCAGGTGGAGGCACGCTGTCTATGCAGTCATCTTCAAGTGTGTATGGTCACCACTCACACAGGAGACAAATATGGAGTCATTACGTGTGTACTGGTCACGGGAGGGCTTTTGTCCTCCCTCCCACACCACCTTGTAATTGTGGCATTTTTGCTTGCTAATGAGGCTGGGGTATATGGAGTAGACACTAGAGTTTGGATTATAACAAATGGTCTTCGTAATAATTAGAGGTATTTATGCCAGTTCCAAGCTTTGCTTTAATTGCACCTAAATTATGATGAATATAAACTTCACAGAGACAAATGGGAAACCTTAAATTTTTACTCTTGTACTGTGAAAGCCAATCAAAATGTTGCTCTTTAACTACAGAACTAAAAATGACTGTTAAGCACAGAGTAATTTTGCTGCAAAGCTAACTCTCTGTGAACTTAGTGTTAATACTCCATCCCCACGCCTCTCCTTCCATAACATTTTTATGTCTTAAGATTCACAACCCAGCTTCAAAATCTCTCTCCTGGACTGCAATTAATGTCCATTCAACCTTTTAGTAATTTAGCTGAATCCATTTCACTGACAGAATACACCAGTTATGTTCCACTGTGCCGGCAATTATCTCAGTCCATATATGCAGTGTATCACATTACTGTCATGAAGCGTGTGCATGTGTGCGTACATGTGAGTGACGGTCTGCTGGGTTCGTACCTGAGGACAGCGTACGGTATCTCTGTCGGCTTAGAGCTTGTGTAGCACAGTGTGTGCTAGTCCTGAACGTACAGAAGTCCTGGTTGTAACAGTTGTAGGACTGTTGACTCCACTTCTTTTATATCTCCTTTTCATCCATGCCAGCAAAAGCAAACATGACCACATGGGCTCGGTAGCTGTAGCACTCATTTGCCAGCGAACACAGGCAGACCTCCAGTCGCTTCCGCCAAGCGCAGCTTAGTGATGCTAATTGTTAGAAAGACAGAGACATGAAGGGGTCAGAAAGTACTGCACAATCACAGGCATTTAGATAGCATGTTATGTATGGAGTGATAATTATTATTGCTGATTTTTCTCTCTCATCAATTTTTTTTTCAGATTGCTTGTGCTGTTTTTGCCGCCCTGCTCCACTTCTTTTTCCTGGCAGCGTTCACGTGGATGTTCCTGGAGGGGGTGCAGCTCTACATCATGCTGGTGGAGGTGTTCGAGAGCGAGCACTCACGGCGGCGCTACTTCTACATGGTGGGCTACGGAGTGCCCGCGCTGATTGTGGCCGTCTCAGCTGCTGTGGACTACCGTAGTTATGGCACGGATCGAGTGTAAGTATATCTAACACAGGAACACGTCGTGCTTCAGTGTCCGAATGTTCAGAATTCTCAGCTCCAGTGTTTGTCTGTTAAACGTTAAGTTATAACCTAGAAAGAATGACGCCGATAAACATGTTAGTAAAGTATCATACTTCTACTCATGACAAAATTGAGCTTTTTCACTTTGGAAGGCCTGTCCCACAAGTGGATATACAGTATGGTTTGCC
Source organism: Pholidichthys leucotaenia (assembly GCA_020510985.1). Lineage (NCBI taxonomy): Eukaryota > Metazoa > Chordata > Actinopteri > Cichliformes > Pholidichthyidae > Pholidichthys > Pholidichthys leucotaenia. Next base: position 183,193,466 of record CM035836.1, on the reverse strand, counting down.
AGATAATTCAATTCAAAATGCTCCAAAGGGCACTAACTCCAGAAAAATGGTCAAGACACTTCAGCGACTCAAATGAATAAAAGTCATTTATGTGGTGGAGTTGTAATTCATTGTTAGTCCACATAAGAAACAGGTCTTTTTAGGCATAAATCATGGATTTTATGACCAAATCCATCATCAGCTTTGAAGAAAGCATCATGAAAACCTATAAATATTAGATTTCCCCTGTTTTTATTCACTGAACTGTAGGATCCAGTTATGTGGATTGCCTCTTTGTTTGAATCTTTGTTGTATTTAGCCAGTCCCTTTACTTAAAGGTCCCATTCATTGCACTTTACCCCCATGTTGACAAGCTGTTAATGAATGTCTGTGACATACTTTGGTCAGATTGCTTTTAATTATTTAATTATTGCAGCTTCATTGTGAAACACCTTTTGCAGCCTTCCTCAGAACAGCACATTTCATTGCATCTTTAAATGCTCATGAGCCCTAGTTAACCCCACACTCTCTCTTTTGTCACTTAGGATGCTGCTAATGTTCCTGGCTAATGTTAGCTGGCTAGTGCCTTGCTTAAGTAGCTAACACAGCTTCAGTCAACTAACATAAATTTAAACAGAATTTAACATAACATAATTTAACATAAAGATAAAGGATCACTAGTGGACAGGGGTGTGTGGTTTCAGTGGTCAGTAGGATGCTATTATGTCCACAAACCTGGCACAAAAGGAGACGGTCGAGAGGTTGCACTGGAATGGTACTTTATTATAGAATGGGTTGCTATACAGCAGGTGCTACACTGTGTGGGGTCGTCCGGGCAAGAGAAGCCCCAAATGGTGGATGCCCCTACTTATAGGGCAGTGTGATGATGCACCCGAAAGGCGGTGTCATCACACCGCACTTCACAATAAAATCACGATCCCACATTCTCCCCCTCCTTTACAAGACAAAAAACACATCCAATCAAAACCCACCCAAATTTAGCAGATAAAACCCCCAACAAACACATTAAACAACAGTAGCAATAATAATAATAATAACAAGAACGATGAACACTAGAACTAGGGCCGGTGGGTGGACTGCCACACAGCCCGCACGGCCAAGGGGTTTATTTTGCCACTTGTAACGATAGACTGGCCGTGCTCCTACCTGAAGAGTCCTCTGTCTCTACCTCACTGTGTCCCATGGCAAGGGAGGGTCTGCTGGGGGGGCCCTGCAACGGACGTGCCTCTGGAGGCGGCAGGCCCCCAGGATAAGGGCCAATCTTCAGAACACAGAAGTTTGGATCTCCCACCACTTTTGCCAACTCCTGCGTAGCCCCGTCACCTGGACCGTCCACCTGGACACGCCGCAGCTGGTTCACATGTTGGATCGAGCCGTCTGTCAGCCGGAGACACGCCGTTCCCAACTTTGGCAGGCGCAGCAGCCACCGCCGTTGCAGCAGACCCCTCATCCGTCGTCATCTGAAGTTTGACTTTGGTACCGAAAACATCCTATGCTACCCTGGTGACACTCGTCGGAACGGACCTTCTGCTCGCTAACTCGGTCACTCCCATTACAGCTGGCTGAGCGCGGGCACTGGAGTCGTCCGGTTCCTCCACTGAGCAGCTGTCCTCCTGAGAGTCAGAAATGTGTGCTTTGGTTCCGGCACCACCAGCAGGTGCCTCATCCCATCCTCGTTGCCAAATGTTATGTCCACAAACCTCTCAAAAAGGAGACAGACGAGAGGTTGCAATGGAACAGTATTTTATTATAGAACGGGTTGCTATACAGCAGGTGCTACACTGTGTGGGGTCATCCAGGCAAGAGAAGCTCCAAATGGTGGACACCCCTACTTATAGGGCAGTGTGATGACGCACCCGGAAGGCTGCGACATCACACCACACTTCACAATAAAATTACGAACCCACAGATATGAGTGGTCCCTGGAGTACAATAAGCACAGAAACAACCCTGAATCAGTGTGTAGTTAATTGCTAATGGCCACTAGCTGGTGTGTTTCCTGGTCAGAGTAAAATGGTAAAATTAGCTAAAATAATGTTAAAGAATGACATACATATTGTCAAGTGTTGGTAGATGAACAAGGATTCCAGTGGGGGTAGATAGAATTTGCAGAAAATAGTGATAAAAACTGGCCATGATCAAACAGTAAAGCTAATGATAGGCAGACCAACTTTGACTGCCTAGCCAAGCTAATGCTAATGGTGCATCTACCATCACAGTGAAAATATAACAAAATAAGCTGGAATGAGCAATATAAACCGTGCTTAGTAAACTTACATCAAAGTAGCACCGTTAGCTATGAAGCTAACACCTTTTGGCTTACACTCTGGGCAGACACTGAATCCTGACAGCCAATAGCACAGTGATATGTTGTAATTGAAGACTGCAGTGATAATGGCGAAAATAACCCAGAAGAGCAAAACCGGCTTCTGGCAGTTCTACAGAAATGTTAAAATTAGTGGTGGGTGCAATAATCAAGTTAATTGCGAATAACTGAACACCACATTGATCATGATAATTTTTTTTTTTTAAATCACGGAACAGAAAAAGCGGAACCTTTGAAATGTGGGTACTATTTCTGTCAGATAATCTATGGCGCGACTCGAAACAGATGTGTGAAGCCCAATTCATGGCACAAACATCTCATTTTATTCAATTCTGGGTGCTCAAATCAGTTTGCTGGAGTATCACTGTCATACTTTGTGGACATATGGACCGCATCAATGCACAATCCCAACATGAACGCTGGAGAGAAAAGAAGAGGCCGGCCCGACTGTCACAAGCTGAGTTCTGGATTTTTTGGCCAGACTCAGTCTTTCTTTGTGCTCTTGAAGTTTAGTTCTGTTCTCTGTTTTTCTGTTTTGGCTTCAGTTTTGTTTTATCTCTATTTGTATTATTTGGTCTGTTATCGATTATGTTTACTTCTTATTTTGTGGTGTCCTTCTCTGGGTTGACAGCTGTCAGGCCACATTTCCGGGTTTGCGCTCTGCGTGGGCATTCCCCTATCAAGCTGTCAGCCCAGCCACTCCTCCCTCAGCTGGTCCCAATCACTCACATTATCCCCCTTCTGCTTTCTCATGTGAACCCACACCTGTCACTTATTGTGTAATGGTTTTGATCCCTATTTAAGGGAGATTATTCTCATTTGCCTTGGTCGCTGCCTTATCTACCAGTCTCTCTTCGCCTCCACCAGAGCCCTGTTCTGCTCTGGCGCATTTTTCCATAAGTCTCTCCATCGTTGTTATTTTGTTAATTGAACACTTTATTGCACTGTATGTTTGCTACTTTTGTTAATAAATCTCACAAGCTCACAGTCCAGCGCCTGGGTCTCGTATCTCTGCCCCAAAAGGACATTCATGACAGTTGGCAGTGACTAGTTCGAGACCCAGCTGCTGTGAGTTTGTGATTCTTTTGTTTTTCCTTTTTTTTTGCTCAACTGTGCTGGAGTTCATCATGTCCCCGGCTTGCCAGCCTCACCCATCCAACAAAGGGAGATTGGCTGTGGGGTCTCCTAGCCTAGAGGAGGAGTGGGCAGCGGAGTTTATCCATAGTTTTATGGATGAGGCCCTCGTTGCCCACGGACCCAAAAAGACCAGGGGGAGTTTGAATGGAGCGGTGGGGATTCTGGAGGCACATCCCAGCCTTTGGAAATATCCCCAATATGCGGAACTGCTGGCCACAGTCATTGCGCTTCAGCAATCGTTCCCCGGGCTGATAGTGGGGTCGCCTCCTGCTGCAACGAAGCCATCGTAGAGGCGCGCTCATCAGTAGACATGCATCTCCTCTCCCGGTGTACCTGCTCCAGTGCCTGTGTGCACATTGTCAGCTTCACGACGGTGGCGTCATCCCGCTCCAGACCACCGGAGGAAAGCATCCACTTCCTCGCCAGCAACCCGTCCCTTGTCAAGGCAGAAAACTTCCACAGCAACCTCCCTTTCTGACTCTTCCTCTCTGGCTGTCCCGCTAGCCAATCTCTCTGGTGCAATTTTTTCTCCCTCCTCCTCGGTGACTCCTCCTGTGGTGCAGGAATTGGTCACCTCCCTCTTGGTCCCATCCGTTTCCATGACTACAGGGGTGGCTTCTCCACAATCCACTGAGGGACCCAAGTTCGCCATAGCCACAGAGGGGAGACGACTTTCCATACACAGCAGCAGGCAACATCAAGATCCGGGAAAACAGGCAAGTTTTATTTCATTTAACTTCAATTTATGATGATATGCTTTGCCTGATTCCCGGTAGGGAGACTCAGGAAAAGCAGTCCCCTGAGCTCTCCCCATCTGCTGCTGTTACTAACTGCTCACCAGCCCTCTGTGTCCTCTCCTGTGGCCCCTGAGTGTGTGCCAACCCTGGGATTGAGCTGCCAGACGCAGGAGGAGCCTGTGGCCCTGGAGGAACCAGTTCCAGTGCCAGTGGTGAGCCAACCCCCAGCTGCCACGCCGGATGAGCCACCAGCGTCGACCACTTCACCTGGGAGTCCCAAGACTGCTACAACCATCATGCCTGCTGCGGAGGCCACCGCAGCAGAGTTTGAGACAGAGCTGGACCTCCAATGGACCGGGTCCGTCATCATCGTTACCTGGATCGACGGAGTCCTGGATGGCAGTGGAGCATGAGCTAAGGCAAGTGCTCTCTCCTGTGTTTCTCTTATCAGTTTTGGAGAGGTCTTGCCTGACTCTTGGTGAGGAGAACCGGGTGCAGCTGCCCGCTGCACCTGAGCTCGCCTGGCCGGGCTCCGCCACTGCCGGTGGCCCTGTTCCTCTGTCTGTTTCCTCTGAACTTTCTGGAGATGTTCTAACACAGCAAGAGGTTTCCGTGGGTCTGGGTTCACCACCCGACGTCTCCATAGGTCCAGCTTCCCCCACTGTGGAGGTTGTCACAGGAGCTCTGTCCCAGCCTGGGACCTCCGTGGGTGCAGCTTCTCCTCTGCCCGAGGATGTCGTGTGGGTCCCTCCTCGGTCCGAGTCTCCATGGGTGCTGCATCCTGGCCAGGGACCCTCGTGGGTGCTGCACCTCAGTATAAATCAAACGTGGGTGCTGTGCTCCAGCTTGGGTCTGCCATGGGCAGTACGCCCAGCCCAGGGTCCACCGAGGGTGCAGTGTTGGCCCAGCCCAGGCCCACCGAAGGTGCAGCTCAGCTTCTGCCTGGAACCATTGATGGTGCAGCTCCGTGCCTGCCTGGAGCCACCGAGGGTGCAGCTCCTCTCTTGCCTGGAGCCACCGAGAGTACAGCTCCGCTTTTGCCTGGAGCCACTGCGGGTGCTGCTATGCTTCAGCCCAGAGCCATCGCGGGTGCTACTATGCTCCAGCCCAGAGCCACCGTGGGTGCTGCTATGCTCCATCCCAGAGCCACTGTGGGTGCTGCTATGCTCCAGCCCAGAGCCACCGTGGGTGCTGCTTTGCTTCAGCCCGGAGCCACCGTGGATGCTGCTTTGCTCCAGCCCGGAGCCACCGTGGGTGCTGCTTTGCTCCAGCCTGGAGCCACCGCAGGTGCAACTTCATCCCAATCCGGGGACCACCGAGGGTGCTGCTGACCAGACTAAGGGCATCATGGTTTCTCCTTCTCCTCTGCCTGATGCCATCATGGTTCCCCCGGCTCCTCCATCCTGCCCAGAGCTTGCCCTTCAGGTCGGGTGGCCGCCTCCTGAACCACCCCTCATGTTCAGGTGGTTGAAAGACTCAGGCAGACCACCCAACAGGCGGCGCTGCAGAGTGGGGTGGCCCATGTTCTCTGGGAGGCCACCCGACTTGGGCCGTGGGACCATCTGGCGGGCCTGGGACTCACGTCAGCCCCTGGACAAACTTAGTCATTGGGTTGGGTGGCCCATGTTCTCTGGCAGGCCACCCGATTTGGACTTACCTTGCCATTCACCAAGCCTGGGACTTTGACCGCCCCCATAGCCCTTTAGTTCCTTTGCCCGGGGGGCCTAATCCATTGTTTTGGGGGTTTTTCTGACTGGTGTGGATCCTGAGCAGGGTTTGTTTTGTTTCCTCCCAGCCTGTTCCTCCCACTACCCACCCAGGGTGGGTTATTGTTGCGCCCCTGCTTGGGGGGGTGGTACAGGCTTTCATTTTTTTTCTTTGGTGTTACCTTGGGGTGTCTGGGTCCACCTCTTGGGGGGAGGGGGCGGGGCTCTGTCACTAGCTGAGTTCTGGTCTCGTGGCTCTTTCCTCATGTTTATATATATTTACTGTATTTTGTGCTCTTGAGGTTTAGTTCTGTTCTCTATTTTTCTGTTGGCTTCAGTTTTGTCTGATCTCTGTTGGTATTATTTGGTCTGTTATCGATTATGTTTACTTCTTATTTTGTGGTGTCCTTCTCTGGGTTGACAGCTGTCAGGCCACATTTCTGGGTTTGTGCTCTACGTGGGCGTTCCCCTATCAAGCTGTCAGCCCAGCCACTCCTCCCTCAGCTGGTCCCAATCACTCACATTATTCCCCTTTTTTCTTTCTCATGTGAACCCACACCTGCCACTTATTACCTCCGCCAGGCCGAAAAGGCCAGGAGGAGGTTATGTTTTTGCCGGAGTTTGTGTGTTTGTCTGTCTGTCTGTCTGTCTGTTTGTCTGTCTGTCTGTTTGTCTGTTGGTTAGCAAGATAACTCAAAAAGTCTTGGACGGATTTCCATGAAACTTTCAGGCGTTATTGGAAATGGTACAAGGAAGAACTGATTAAATTTTGGGGGTGATCCGTTTCACTGTCTGGATACAGGAATTTTTTAAAGCATTTTTCAACACTGTGACATACAGCCATTTTCAACATGTGCGCAGGCGCAATAGAGGGCGCTGGTCGACGTGTCTGATGAACACAAACTCCGCCTTCTTCAAAGTTTTAGGCACAAAAGCACACAGAAAACAGGGCTCGCCAGAGTGCCTGTGTTTGCACTACGCTGCAAAAGTTGGCACGGGCAGCTGTCCGGCGTTGGATTATTTGGCAGAAATTCCCCGGCCAGCCATAGGGGCTGCACAAAAACCAGCTCTCTGCCGGGGGAGGCTTCCAAATCCTCTTTTTTCCGCGGACCGCAAACCCAATAAAACCCACGGCAACCATTATCGCACCTTCTTTTGTCCAGCGGCTCCGGAACAGAGAGGAATCCCGGCGCCAGTAATGCTGCGCCTGATATGTCTCACTCTAATGCTAAAAGTGACTGCATCAGGGATTTACCACCTTGAATGAATGAATGAATGAATGAATGGCCTGGGCCCGCCGCAAAACCTCACACGGGCAACTGTCCGCCGACGGATTGTTTGGCAGAAATTCCCCGGCCAGCCATAGGAGCTGCGCATTTGGCACAAATTCACCGGCCAGCCATAGGCGCTGCGCAAAAACGAGCTCTCTGCCGGCGAAGCCTCTAAATTCTCGTTTGCCGCGGAGCGCAACCCCCCCAAAAATAATATTGTAGCGAACTCAATATGAGCACCCTACTTGGCTTGCCAAGTGGCTTGACCCTATTGGCGACACAGGTACAGTGCGGGACTCCGGAGCGTGAGTTCGAACCTCCCGGTGGGACGTCGCCATGTCGAGCAGCACGTTACAATATAATATAAAACCCACGGCAACCTGTCTACCCAATTTGCATCCGTCAGTGGAGGAGATGGACACAACAGCAACACTTCAGTTTATTACCTCCGCCAAGGAGGCAATGCTTTTACTACTGAACCACTAATCCTATCACTATCAGATTGATTGTCATTGATTAATTGTGTGTTTATTGCACTGTCCCTGTCAAATAAACAAATAATCATTGTGAATCCAATTGCTAGTCATATGTTTACATGCTCAAGGAATCTGAAAACGTACACACAAACACTGTATGGGGGGAATTGTGGCGCTTGGCGGAGGTCTGCGCTCTCCGGGTGCTTTTCTAGTTGTGTAATGGTTTTGACCCCTATTTAAGGGAGATTATTCTCATTTGCCTTGGTCGCTTCCTCATCTACCAGTCTCTCTTTGCCTCTGCCAGAGCCCTGTTCTGTTCTGGCGCATTTTTCCGTAGGTCTCTCCATCGTTGTTATTTTGTTATTTGAACACTTTATTTTTTTTTTTGTTATTTTTTTTTTTTTGTTACTTATTTGTACCCGTAGGTAGATTTGGTTTGCAGTCTGGTGACAAGCCACCGGCTGCCGGTCGCTGCGTGCGCGAGCGCCCTAAACCTACATGTTTTTGGTATGCGGGAGGAAACCGGAGAAATCCCGGAGTAAACCCACGCAACACGGGGAGAACATGCAAACTCCACACAGCTCACTGTTGGTCGGGGGCTGGGATCGAACCCACGATCTCATGATCCCCGCGATCCCCCGGCCGAGAGTAAACTGTGCTGCCACAGTGCTAAACCACTGCGCCACCGTGCAGCCCTGTATTGCACTGTATGTTTGCTACTTTTGTTAATAAATCTCACAAGCTCACAGTCCAGCACCTGGGTCTCGTATCTCTGCCCCAAAGGGGCATTCATGACACCGACAGAGGGGGAAGTGTGGCTGCTGATGAGGACTAACTAAGCTAAAGGCTAACCCTAGGCAAACATCACTTCAGTTGGTTCTGTTCACAAATGTCTACTCCCTAGAAAAGAAGCAGGACTATCTACTACTGGAACTCACATCAGAAAAGGAAGTGAGGGATGCAGCTGGTATAACGGCTTGTAAGGTAACAACTGGTGTAATCATGCTAAAGTGGTCACTAGCTGTTTGCACATGCAGTATTTCTGTGGTACTTTTTTTGGAGAATATTCTGGATAGTTTTTGTCATTTCATTGACATGTTGAAAGCTTTCAATAAGCCTGCAGTCACAGAAAGCAAGCACATTTATCCACTCCACTATTAATAAGAAGAGTGGAAAAACTTGCAAAAGAATGATAAATTAACTTGAAAAAGAATAATTAATCGTGATGAACACACAAATTCAAGACATTAATCACAATTTTTAAATTTTAATCATTGCCCACCACTATTATATCTAAGTGAAGAAAGATTTTAATATTTTTACTGTAGTAATATGACCCAAGAAAGTATTTTAGAAGGTTAAAATACAGACACATTATTGAATATTGACTGTGGTGTTTGACAAGCAACCATAATACCAAACAATATGAGCTATTGAAGTATGGTTTGGGTGGTTATGGTGGTTGTGTGTATCCATTGCCAGGGAAGGCTTTCCTGTGACAATTGTTTGTGTTGGTTTGAGGGCCTTTAATCTCATAGATGACACTCCAATAGCCATCACTCATCATCAACTTTTAATGAAGCAGAACAGTTACTCAGGCTGGTACATTTCCCCACTGCTGAATGGACATTTGTTATGACAGTGAAAGATGCTAACTTCAGGAGATGGCGTTGCTGGATGGATGCCAGGCTATTGTGGTTAATGTCTTCACCATTGTAGGGTGCACAAATTACAGAACGGGACTGGAGAGGTGTATGGGAGGGAAGTGTGTGTGTGTGTGTGGGGGGGGGGGGGGGCGTGTGAACATCCAGGATGGAGGACTGGAATAGAAAGAGGGGGACGATTACCAAAAAGATGGGGAGTGACTGATAGTGCGTTTTTGTGTTTCATGCAGACGCTACAGGAGATATGATTTCCCAGCTCTTCTCTGTGAAATACACTACAGCCCATAAAGCAGTGCCAAGCAGAAGATCACTCTCCATTCCTCTCAGTTAATCTTGAGCTGATCTGAAAATAATGAAGACCAGCATCGGCAGTTTGCTCCTCAGATGTTTATCATAAATGGGCTTGCACGCATAAGCACCCACTCGGACCCAACTGGTAGACAGTGCATTCGTAGATTGGCGGCGCAATAGTTCTTGGTGATGGATGAGGTGATAGCTGCCACCGCCTGAGCCTTGGCATCATGTGAATAATTAAAGGCTGCCACCGGTGGAACAATTATGTACAGCCATTGAAGGATGAGGGAATGGACGAGGTGTGACATGCGGTGAATAGCAGAAAGGTGGAGGAGGGCACGTAGCCCCGCTGCAAATTGATTTTTGGTGTTATCGTGTGTGCTGCGTCTGAAAGCCAAAATATCCAACAGATAGCTGTGGCATGTGTGTGGCAGATGAATTAACCTCTGTTGAGCAATTTGTAAATATGTGCTTGAGAAAAATCTTGCATACTAGCTTCTTCATTAGGACATTAAAAAGAAGTCTCTGGTGTGAGTCCGATTTCCATGTAGTTACTCAAAGTGTGCCCTTCAGCAAGACATTAACCCTCCACTACACCAGTGAAGTTGTTTAATGGTCAGCAAATAAGCATGTAATCCTGTGTAATTTGTTTAATTTAATGAAAGTAATACATCAAACCCAACAGGAGGGAGATTCACCTTTACTTTTGGCAACGTAGTCGCTCATACTAGTATGTCAACTGTTTGAATGCTCATGCAGAATAATTGAAAACAGAGTGTGTGGTCATCTGTTCGTCTGCGAGTCCGTCCATGTACAATCTGCATGAACTGCTACCCAGGCAATTGTCCAGTTGCTTGCCAAACTCACACAATGATCCTCATGTGAGTCTCCAACCAGGTTGTGCATAAAGTCAAGGTCAAGTTTCATTCACAAGTTATAAGTATGTGTCATTTGGAGCGAGCGAGAGAGAGAGAGAGAGAGAACTAATGTCATTAACGGTCTGATAACAGTGATCATCTAGCAGAATATTTTGAGAGGAAATGAAGGCACAAAAGTGCGGGGTTTGTTGCGTTATTGTCTTACAGACTATTATAGGTGCATTTATTTTTGCTTATCTTGAACAGGGAATAAAGTGAAGAGCAGAGGACAGACAGCAGGGAGGGCTCACCAGGGCTGGGAATTGTATCAAGGATTATTTCAGCTGAGCAACATGCTCTTGTGGCATATGCCACAGGCCACCTGGCATCTCTTAATGCAACTGTATAACATAGGGAGCCTTTTTACCACCTGATTTATTGTCTTATGCACATTCTGATAAGGCTTGCTAACAGTAACCTGATACCGTTAGTTAAAAGGTAGTGCAAAATTGAGTTTTTCCCATATTACTTTTAATGTTGAGAATTTTAGTGTGCCATGACTCAGCTCAATGCAGGTGTTGCTTCTCACAAATGAGTCACCCTGTATACTTATTCATAAATGGATCTGTGTTTCTCTACAATTAATTAATTTGCTTTGGCTTTAAGAACATGGTGTGTCAGTTCACTACAGATTGGTGGCACACATGCCAGGATACTGAGCACAGGTTGCTGGCATCAACGCCGCTACCCACCCCCCCACCCCCCGACTGTCATGCCACCTTTTTTTTATTGCCTGAATGCTGTAGAAAAAGTGCAAAAAGTAACACACCAGGAGGGGAGATAGCACTGTTCCAAAAGGCAAACACAAGAATGGCACAAGTGGCGAAAGGTAGCTAAAAGGAAAGCTAGGGGAAAAAAATGACAGCCTGCAGCTTTTGCCGCCTACTAAGTCTTTAAATCTTTCCATGATGTGAGGAAGAAGAAGGCGAAAATGAACAATGGAACCTTCAGCATAATTTATAACGGCGACATTGAGAGTGTTGGCTTTGATGAGCTGCCAGAGTTCTGTGTGTGTTGTTCAGCTTTTGTTTGCACTTGTTCACTGCTTTATCTGTCCGTATTTGCCGTGCCTCCTCACATCCATCGATACCAGTGAAGGGAAGACGTATCAAGTTATCAAGTCACGGTAATGGCAAGGGACCAGTCAGTTTTTGACAGGCTACTAGTTATACAGTGTTTTCTCTTGTTTCATAGCATCGTTTACTTTTTTGCACTATGGTGTAGATGCTACGAGCGGGGGCGGGGGGGCTGAAAAGTTCATAGTGGTCAAATTTGACCAGATGGGGTTTGTTTTTCAACATAGTCTCCCCTTCGGTCCACACACTTCTTCCATTGGTGTTGCAGCGCTTGGATCCCTGCAATTGTAAAATAAACCACATTTGGTCAAATTTGACCACAATGAACTTTACAGCCCCCCCCCCCCCCCCCATAGACATGCTGAAGTTACTGCTTCCTCTGACAAAATGGGAAAGTGTTAACAGTGTCAACATTCTGTTAAATATTGCCTTCTTTTTGGTTCATCAGTATGAACAGGTCACATTTAAAGGGAAAATATGATGACAGTGTTGCTTTTTCTGGCTTTTGCACATCATTTTGGGTGTCTGGAGTTGCAACCTTTTTAAAAACTGAAAAAAAAAAAAACCAAAACACAGTCCTGTTACTTTGTTAGGGTCCACCTTGGTCTCAGTAGGGCTCATTAATTGAGCAGCTTTGATTTGGCACCGTGTATGACAGTAAAACTGGAGCTTATTGAAAGCCTGCCAACCTACCAGTTTCATCTCCACCCATTTTAAAGGTGGTTGGAGTATCTCTTTGAATATTTAAATCCACGCTTCAAGAGTGTTGCTTTGGAATTAGCTTTGCGGCCACGGTTTTTTATGGCTACTGTATATATTTTAATGACCCTGCTACTTCAGTGTTTCCGGCTGGTTCATTAATCCACAGCTGATGATATGTGGTGGTGTTATTCTGGCGTTTTCTTTTTTTCATTTTTTAAAATTTTGCTCAGAATTGCAGTAGAAATTGGACTGTTAGCATAGTTAGCTTAGCAACCATGGCACAGCCATGGTTTTATGGTTAATTTATGTAGACTGCAGTCGCCCCACTAGACTTCTGTAAGAAAACAGGTTTATTTTTTATGTTGCTTTTTAAAGTTATGCTGTACCATTTTTATCAGCCCATTTGACAGTTCCCACTGACAAAAGGTCTAACAGTGTCCTCTTCTGAAGTTCCCAAAAGACCTCAATTCACCTTAAAATGCAATTTGAGTTACAGCTAATTCTCTGCCACTTCCATTTTCCCTCTCTGTCAGCCTGAATGACAACGGTGCTGTACGAAGTGTAATTTTCCAGTGGCCAAAAATGGAGCCGTCTATCTGCTGCTCCAGCGGAGATTAAAAGATTAATAATTCAACCATAGGTCATGAATCATGTTTCTTTTTTCTTTTGCCATTTTAAAGAGCACTGTCACCCTTCGCTGGCCCTTGTTTCTTCTCCTCTGTATTTATTTACCTTTTTTTTTTGTGGAGGAAATGTGACTTTTGTGGAAATTTTTGATGTGAAGTATGAGGTCACAGGTGTGCTTTATTTCACTGTTGTCACGATTGTAGCCGTCCTTTGGAGCTGACATGAATATGTAAGACTTTTATGTGGCAATATTTCTCAGAGTCGAGGCCAGTCCACTTTCTCTGAAGTTACACTGCTAGAAATAAGTTGAAACTAATTGAATCGTTTAGAAATCATCATATTTGATGGCAGTGCAGCATGGAGGATCAGTGCTTAACACTGCTTGAACCCAGGTCGTAGTCGTGTCTGTGGAGCTCCAGTTTGATTGCGTGAGAGTGTCTTCTCCCGTTTCCAATTTGTTTAACATTTTAGAGAAGGGAAATGTAATTTTGTTCTGCTTTTTCGCATTCTTTGTGCTGCACTGAAGAAGAAGAATGCAAGATTTTTCTTGTTCTGTGTTTTTGCGTAGAAACTGGTGAACAATATTTAGGGGCATTATCGCCACCTGCTGGCATGCCACTCTACTGATATCCTACAGCATGTAAACAGAAGGTCAAATGAGGTGGTGCACTGCTGAAATGTTCTTCCACCCAAACATGTCTAATTGGATACTGCTTCTTTGGCATGTGAAATGAAACCTGAAAGGGATAGATTGTGACTGTGGGTCATTTTTACAGTTTTTACACCTTTTACTTTATGCTTTTCCCGTTTTTAGTTCTAACTGACAATGAATGGCCATCATCCGAGCTGTCACTGACACTGAAAGCCTCCTTTCCTCCAAATTCACATGATCATAATTCTTTAAGCCACTTGGGGCGATCTGTGTTTTGAAGTGCCTATTCCTCTGTGTCACTCCAGCCCCCCGCTTGATGTATATCCTCCGAGCCTGAGTATAAAGCTATAACCTCAAATCTTTCTCCTCCCCCCGTTTTTCTCTCTCTTTCCCATCTTGTACACTCTCTTACTCCCAATCCCCCCCCCCTTTTCACCTCTCCCTCTATCTCTTTCACTGCAGTTGCTGGCTTCGCCTGGAAACGTACTTCATTTGGAGTTTCATAGGACCAGCAACCTTGATAATTATGGTAAGCAACGTTTCCCCCCCACACACCTTTTTCCTCATTAACCCTACTTAGCCTGCGGGTCGTCGCTTAAATGGTCCACAGAGATCCCTTTTTCCAGCTCCTATCGCCCTCTTCTCTCTGCCCTGTTGAGCATATATGCCACCGGCGGGCACAGAGCCGTCTGGAAAAACGAATGAGGGGTGTAGGGAATATATTGCAGTTTGTCACCCCCGCTGCAGTCACCGGCTGAGACAATTTTAGGGGGTAGTGGGGAGTGGGAGGCAGGGAGATAGAGAGGGATAGCAGGAGTGAACTCTGCTCAGTATGCAGTGGTGAAGTAATCCGCACTGCGATTATGATTGATTTTGTTCCATTCCAGCTTGTACTCCTCTACCTTGCCCCCCCCCCAATCTCCTACTCATGGGCGCACAATCACATACATGTTGTACAAGCACACACACACCTTCTCTATGTCTCTCTTAACTAGAGCAGTTCCTCAAGCCAATAAATAATACAAAAGATCACTGATTACTGCAGTACATCTACTTTGAAGTTGGTGTAAGGTTGCAGTATTTACTCTAATGCAGAGCTGGAAATGCTGCTTTGTAAGTACAAATGTTGCCAACTTTCTTCAAAACTGGTTATTCCAGAATTTTTTTTAATGCATCCCCGAATGCTCAGCTCCTATCTGGTCATCAAATTCAAACATGCATAATTCACTTACACGCTCTAGTTTAGAGCAGTCGTTTACAATCCAGTGCTGCTTCCCTTATGACTCACTGCCGTTTTTTTTTTTCCTTTCAGATTTACAAAGGAGAATATCTATGTTTGATGACAAGCCTCATGTTAGAATGCAGATCCAATTGATCCCAAGAAATACGGAAAATGTTTAGCCAGAGGTGCAGTCTTACATTTTACAGGGCTTGAATTTGCTAAGTGTCATCTGCATTTTTTGTCCTGTCGAGCAGCTTGGCAAGCAGAACAAATATCTGTTTGCCTTGTTGTACCAAACACAAATTTTACTTTGTTAAAAGGAGCTCTGCTCATAGTTGATATACAGTATAGTGTATTTAATTAGTATCTATAGGCTCCTCTTGCTGTATACTAACTTCAATACTTTATTGAAATTATCTTACCTATGATAGACCTGAAAGGGGGGTTGAAAGGATATGAAGTGGTTGGGGTGGGGAGGGAGAGAGAGAAAAAACAAAGAGAAAGAAAACACCAGTGTGTTTGTGTTTTGTCACCTGCAAAATTCAAGTGAAATTGCTGCTAATTTACTAAGGGACAATCCGAACAGACCCCTGTGACCAGGACAAACATGTTTCTTTCTTTTCCATTGTGACTACCTCCTCACATAGAAAAGGGAACTAATGAGATACACCAGAGTGGGTTTATTTAAAGCTGAATTTTTATGTGTTACATTTTCAATAGTCAAACATAAGACAGCCTTTGTATTTTTTTCTCTCTAATTACAGTGTGTTTGGCAAGTAAGAGAAGTAAAGTTCACTTTAGTAACGTGCTTTCCTCAACTTTATTCTCTAGTTTCTGCAGAGAAAATGGGACATAAAGAAAATGGGCACGGGAAGGGAAAGAAGAGTTGAAAACATATTAGTGTGACAGCATATCTTAAAGGGACAGTTTATCTCTCATCACTTCCACACATTTATTTCTCCATCTAAACTTACTATTTTTGTGCCACTTGACTAATTTGGGGAGAAAAATAGCTGTACTGCACTTCTATTTTTATAGCCATTAGTAAAGAACATGAAACTGCAAGTGGCTTGTGAAGCAGCTTGTGGACGCGTATGTGATATTTCCCAACTTGATACATAGAAAAACTGTAGATCAGCTCAGCCAAAATGCTCTTGCTGGAGAAGTGTCACTGCAGGCCAGAGGGTGGGAAAAATCTAAATGTGTGGGGGTTTTTTTGGGGTGAAGTACTACTGATGACATCCATTGATTCTGCAGGAGCAGGTGACATAATGTTAGAAATGCTGAGCGTTTTATGAATATTTCAACCATTGTCACATGTTTTACTATGTTGGTACTTTATTTTATTCCAGCTGCAAAAGAAAGCAGCAGCTACAGCATGACAGCAATTCCCTTTGGCCAGCTCTAAGTGTGAATATGATGAGACTAGTGTGAATAAGACAGAAGAAAGGCTCCCCTCATACAGCTCATGCAGCTGCCTTGTCTCACCAGTCCCTGTTTTTAGTCCGCCGCCACACCGTAGAGGTTTTCCTAGGATTTTGCGCTCTGTTTAGCAAAGTGGAAAAGCAAGTCAGGCTGCAGTGTTCCAGCTTTGTGCTACAAAGTGCCCTGATTTAAAATGAATAGAAGTGAAACAGGAACACACAAGCTTCATTCCAGTTTCTGTCTTTTCCTCTGCTTGCACATGTGAATCCCTCACTCTCTCCCACGCTCTCTCTCTCTCTCTCTCTCTTGCTTTTCTAGCTTAATGTGATCTTCCTTGGCATCGCCCTCTACAAGATGTTCCATCACACAGCCATCTTGAAACCAGACTCTGGTTGCCTGGACAACATCAAGTAAGAGCACTCAGATCAACCAGATATCCATTAGAGTTGCCCAGAAATAGCACCGCTCATGATGTTTTGTTACAGGAAGGAAGAATGTTTCCGTATGAGTGCGATCGGCTCTCTTCCATGCAATGCTCTTTGACGGCTGAATTGCATAAAGACTAAGTTTGAATTCATTTTTTTCGCTCCAATTTCCTTCAGTTTATGACCAAACAGGCTTGCGTGGTGCAACTCTAACCCTCTGTTTCCAACCATTTCACTTAACCGCCACCTCTGATATTTTGAAACCTCGTCAAAAGCACTTAAGGTTGCGAACAGCGAACCCAAGGGTCAGATGGCCTGACCGCACGACCTAAGCACCGCAGATTTAATTGAAAGGTTGTGTCAGTGCAGGTTAAATTCAAACAGGTTTTCTGGTGCGTCTCCATCATTATCTGAAGAACACTGTTGTCTGAGCTGGAAAAGGCCAGGAGACAATCTGACAGACCTGACCTGGTGTTATCTCGGTGTCAGCATGCCGCTGATGAATATTCATTCGTTTTTGTATTTGTGTTACTTGCTGTTTATCTATTCCTGACTGCTTTCGGATAGATAGTATGAAACCTCTAGGGAGATTGTGAATAGAAGAAAGGTGCAAACTTTCTTTGCATTTTTTTTTTTCTGATTTGTGGGTGAAGCTGACTCGGTGCCAGTCTTGCAAAGGCAACAGACGTTTGTTTTAAAGTTTTAGTGGGTACCTCATTACTGTAGGCAATACACTGCAATGTATTGTCATGGAAAAGTGTCTACATAGCCAAATAACTAGTTACATGTACTCAAGTACGTGGACTCAAACACCTTTACACAAAATTGTACTTCACTGCATAGTTCTATTGCAGGATAATTTTTACTCTTACTTGGGTACATTTGTGAAGAAAAAAACTGTGCTTTTACTTAAGCATATTTGATGCTAATTCCAGGTTACTTTTAATTTCAGTGATGGGAAAGCTGGTTAGAAATATCCTTACTAGTACTGTAAATAAAAAAGACTCAAGAAATGATTGCATCTTTAGTCAGATTGAAATTGAAATCAATGTTGAAATGCTTGATCCTCTATTCTGGCTCAGTTACAAAAAGACTAAGAAAAAAAGTTGTAAATTCATGAATTAAAAAAATTGTCAAATTATATCGCAAAATAGAAAGCTATTCACAAAAAGTCACTCATTTTCAAAAAGGAAAAATTTAAATCAAGAATGAAAATATCTGAAATTTATGAGAAAAACCTAAAAAAGATGAGAATAAAGTCACACATTTATAAGAAAAAAAAATCTAATTCATGAGAAAGTAAATTACAGATTTATGAATAAAACGTCTGACATTTTGCCAAAAAAGTTTCAATTTCATAAGGAAAGAGCAGTGTCTACTAGAAAAAGGTTGCTAATTTATAAAAAAAAATGAAAAAGAGTCAAATTCATCAAAAAAATGCATACTGGTGAGAGAACTCACTGCTCATGTCTTGAGCAAGAACATTATATGGTCGTGCAACTTTTATTTAGCTTCCTACCTCACCCAGCATTGTGTGCACAATTTCAAGCAAGCACGACCCTTTTTAATAATGCATAGCATCACAACATCTCTGCTGATGTCGTAGGTGGTGTCACAGTATTTCACTGTTCACATGCACTAAAAAGCTTGTCACCTCAGGTACTTCTTTTCACAACTACTAGAGCTCACTTCTTCCCCAAGCCTAACTATGGCATCTCATTCATGTGGTTAAAATACCCCCTGTGTTAGGAAATGTGTTAGGATAAAATTAGTGCGCAGCAATAATTCAAAATCTTAATTGCGATTAATCTCCAATATTTCACATTTATTTGTGATTAATTGCGATTAAAGTAGCAAACAGAACTGATTGAAGCCCAGAACCAGCCAACCCCCTAGCTTAGCTGTTAGCCTTTAGCCTAGCTGCCCCTTTCACGTCTGCTTTTCACGACAGACGTGGCCTTCTTGGCTTCGCTGCTTGGATTGCAGAGCAGCTCCCATCTTCAAAGAGACGAACCCCCAGATCAGCGCTGTCCCAAACCCCAAAATCTCCAGCCATTGAGTCCTGCATCAGCGGCCACCGGGGGCCTGCATGGCACCCCCTCCTCTCGCACCGGTCTGCCCTCTTCTCTCCAGCGTCCAGGCCAGGGCTGTGCATCTTCAGGGTCAGCATATCTACATAGCATGACAGCGACACTGCAGCAAATGGACCTGAACACTCAGAACTAAACAAAATGAGGAGTTTTACATGTCTGTTTAGAGTCACATCATAGACTGTCTGATGGAAACAGAACCCACGTTTCAAGAGTTCTGCTTTCATTCTATGACAATTCCTGATCGCAATCAAAAAAACTGTTGCAATAAAATGAGGAATTTCGTTATCATGCAACAACTCGTTAATTTACCCAGCACTAGTTATAATAATTCTGGTGTCACCAGTCACAGAGTTATCCACAGTGGTGTGAAAAAGTGTTTGCCCCCTTCCTGATTTCTCATTTTTTTGTATGTTTGTCACACTTAAATGTTTCAGATCATCAAACAAATTTAAATATTAGACAAAGATAACACAAGTAAACACAAAATGCAGTTTTTAAATGAAGGTGTTTATTATTAAGGGTAAAAAAAAATCCAAACCCACATGGCCCTGTGTGAAAAAGTGATTGCCACCCCTGTTAAAACATAAATTAATTGTGGTTTATCACATTTTTGGAAAGCTGAGTTCAATTTCTCTAGCCACACCCAAGCCTAATTACTGCCACACCTGTTCTCAATCAAGACATCACTTAAATAGGACCTGCATGACAAAGTGAAGTAGACCAAAAGATCCTCAAAAGCTAGACATCATGTTGCGATCCAAAGAAATTCAGGAACAAATGAGAAACAAAGTAACTGAGATCGATCAGTCTGGAAAAGGTTATAAAGCCATTTCTAAAGCTTTGGGACTCCAGCAAACCACAGTGAGAGCCATTATCCACAAATGACGAAAACATGGAACAGTGGTGAACCTTCCCAGGAGCGGCCAGCCGACTAAAATTACCCCAAGACTGCAGCGACGACTCATCCAAGAGGTCACAAAAGACCCCACAACAACATCCAAAGAACCGCAGGCCTCACTTGCCTCAGTTAAGGTCAGTGTTCATGACTCCACCATAAGAAAGAGACTGGACAAAATGGCCTGCATGGCAGAGTTCCAAGATGAAAAACACTGCTGAGCAAAAATAACACAATGGCTTGTCTCAGTTTTTCCAGAAAATACAGACGTGGACAAAATTGTTGGTACCCCTCTGTTAATGAAGGAAAAACCCACAATGGTCACAGAAATAACTTGAATCTGACAAAAGTGGTAATAAATAAAAATTCTATGAAAATTAACCAATGAAAATCAGACAGTGCTTTTGAATTGTGGTTCAACAGAATTATTTTAAAAAACAAACTCATGAAACAGGCCTGGACAAAAATGATGGTGCCCTGAGAAAAGATTGAAAATAATGTGACCATAGGGACATGTTCAACCAAGATGTGTCCTCTAATTAACATCACAGGTGTCTACAAACTTGTAATCAGTCAGTCGGCCTATTTATAGGGTGACAAGTAGTCACTGTGCTGTTTGGTGACATGGTGTGTACCACACTAAACATGGACCAGAGGAAGCAAAGGAGAGAGTTGTCTCAGAAGATTAGAAAGAAAATTATAGACAAGCATGTTAAAGGTAAAGGCTATAAGACCATCTCCAAGCAGCATGATGTTCCTGTGACTACAGTTGCACATATTATTCAGAAATTTAAGATCCACGGGACTGTAGCCAACCTCCCTGGATGTGGCCGCAGAAGGAGACGGATAATATGAATGGTAACATAACAGCCCAGAACAACCTCTAAACACATTCAAGGTGAAGGTACATCAGTGTCAGATCGCACCATCCGCCGTTGTTTGAGCCAAAGTGGACTTCATGGGAGACGACCAAGGAGGACACCACTGTTGAAACCAAATCATAAAAAAGCCAGACTGGAATTTGCCAAACTGCATGTTGACAAGCCACAAAGCTTCTGGGAGAATGTCCTATGGACAGACGAGACAAAACTGGAACTTTTTGGCAAGGCACATCAGCGCTATATTCACAGACGCAAAAATGAAGCATACCAAGAAAAGAACACTGTCCCTACTGTGAAACATGGAGGAGGTTCTGTTATGTTGTGGGGCTGCTTTGCTGCATCTGGCACAGGGTGTCTTGAATCTGTGCAGGGTACAATGAAATCTCAAGACTATCAAGGTATTCTAGAGAGAAATGTGCTGACCAGTGTCAGACAGCTTGGTCTCAGTCGCAGGTCATGGATCTTGCAACAGGATAATGACCCAAAACACACAGCTAATATCTTCAACATGAGCCTGAAACTGGGGAGGGTACCACAGCTGTGGAAAACATCTTGTGTGGTACCTGTACCAAAAACTTCCCACCCCAAAGACCTGAACAGCTTCAGACCGGTGGCCTTGACGTCCCACTTGATGAAGACCCTGGAGAGACTGCTCCTTGCTCATCTCCGCCCCCTGGTGGAACCAGCGATGGATCCACTCCAGTTCGCCTACCAGCATGGCATTGGGGTGGAGGATGCGGTGATCTTCCTCCTTCACCGTTCTCTGTCCCACCTGGAGAAGCCCGGGAATATGGTGAGGATCATGTTCTTTGACTTCTCCAGTGCTTTCAACACCATCCAACCGATGATCCTGAAGGACAAGCTGCTGCGCGCAGGGGTGGACCAGCACCTGTCATCATGGATCCTGGACTACCTCACAAACCGGCCTCAGTTTGTGAGAACCCGGGACTGTGTTTCCGACACGATCATCAGTAGCACGGGGGCCCCCCAGGGAACGGTGCTGGCTCCCTTCCTGTTCACTCTTTATACTGCGGACTTCTCACACAACACAACACATTGCCATCTACAGAAGTTCTCTGATGACTCTGCGATCGTTGGTCTCATCTCCAGCGGAGATGAAGCTGAGTACAGAGGGCTTATCCAGGACTTTGTGGACTGGTGCCATCGGAACTGCCTCCAGATCAACGCGAGGAAAACTAAGGAGCTGGTGGTGGACTGCCGCAGGCATGGGCAGCCCCTCACAGCACCAGTAAATATACAGGGAACAGACATCGAGATGGTGACATCCTACAAGTACCTGGGTATTCATCTGAACAATAAACTAGACTGGTCACACAATACTGACGCACTCTACAAGAAGGGACAGCGCAGGCTGTTCCTGCTGAGGAGACTCAGGTCTTTTGGTGTACAAGGGGCGCTGCTGAAGTCATTCTATGACACGGTGGTGGCATCAGCCATCACTTTTGGAGTGGTCTGCTGGGGCAGTGGCATTACTGCAGCCGATAGGAAGAGACTGAACAAACTGATTAAGAAAGCTAGCTCTGTCCTGGGGCAACGCCTTGATCCGATGGAGGAGATAGGAGAGAGAAGGACGGTGGCTAAACTGTCATCTCTGCTGGAGTCCGAGTTCCACCCTATGCAGGACATACTGGATGCACTGAGGAGCTCATTTAGCAGCAGACTACATCATCCCAGGTGCACAACCGAGAGGTTTCGTAGGTCCTTCCTACCAACGGCTGTCAGACTGTACAACCTAAGCAGGGCTGCTCGCAGAGATAGCAAAAAGACGTAACAAACTAATAGTTTTTTTTTTTTTTTTGAATGCAAAAGATGCAATAGACTTACACAATGGTCCTCTCCGGCATACAACTAGGAACATACCGGTCGCTATGGAGGGTGAGAATATGTATGGGCACATAATCATACCATGTAGGATAACTAAATAGACGGTTATGCTGTTTCATCCCACCTAGCAACAATGCTCTGCACTGTGTGTGTTTATATATTTACATATTTATTCCATCTAGCTACAAAGCTCTGCACTGGGTGTGTTTATATTTATATATCTATATATTTATTCCATCTAGCTACAATGCTCAGCACTGGGTGTGTTTATATTTATATATCTATATATTTATTCCATCTAGCTACAATGCTCCGCACTGTGTTTTTATATATCTACATATTATTCCATCTAGCTACATTGCTCCGCACTGTGTGTGTTTATATACTTGCATATTTATTCCACCTAGCTGCAATGCTCCGTACTGTGGGTGTTTATATATTTACATATTTATTCCATCTAGCTACAATGCTCTGCACTGTGTGTTCATATATTCATATATTTATTCCATCCAGCTACAATGCTCTGCACTGTGTGTCTGTGTGTGTGTGTGTGTATATATATATTTTATAGTAATATGTACATATGTATATTAGCTGCTCTTGCTTGCTTGTTTTTTTTTTTTTTTTTTTTTTTTTTTCTTGCCTTCTGATTGTTGCTCTGAGTGTTGCTATCCCTGTGCTGTTGCAATCCTGGAATTTCCCCGTTGTGGGACTAATAAAGGCTTATCTTATCTTATCTTAAAAACACCCAAGAATGGCTAAGAGTGAAACATTGGACTATTCTAAAGTGGCCTTCTATGAGCCCTGATCTAAATCCTATTGAACATCTGTGGAAGGAGCTGAAACATGCCGTCTGGAGAAGGCACCCTTCAAACCTGAGACAACTGGAGCAGTTTGCTCATGAGGAGTGGGCCAAAATACCTGCTGAGAGTTGCAGAAGTCTCATTGACAGTTACAGAAATCGTTTGTTTACAGTGATTGCCTCAAAAGGTTGTGCAACAAAATATTAAGTTAAGGGTACCATCATTTTTGTCCAGGCCTGTTTCATGAGTTTGTTTTTTTAAAATAATTCTGTTGAACCACAATTCAAAAGCATTGTCTGATTTTCATTGGTTAATTTTCATAGACTTTTTATTTATTACCACTTTTGTCAGATTCAAGTTATTTCTGTGACCATTGTGGGTTTTTCTTTCATTAACAGAGAGGTACCAACAATTTTGTCCATGTTTGTATATTGATGATCCTCAAGACTTTGGGGAAAATACTTTGTGGACTGACAAGACAAAAGTTGAACTTTCTGGAAGGTGTGTGTCCCATTACATCCGGCGTAAAAGTAGCACAGCATTTCAGAAAAGGAACATCATACCAACAGTAAAAATATGGTGGTGGTAGTGTGATAGTCTGGGGCTGTTTTGCTGCTTCAGGACTTGGAAGACTTGCTGTGGTAAATGGAACCATGAATTCTGCTGTCTACCAAAAATCCTGAAGGAGAATGTCTGGCCATCTGTTCATGGCCTCAAGCTGAAGTCCATTTGGGTTCTGCAGCAGGACAATGATCCAAAACACACCAGCAAGTCCACCTCTGAATGGCTTAAGAAAAACAAAATGAAGACTTTGGAGTGGCCTAGTCAAAGTTCTGACCTGAACGATGCTGTGGTATGACCTTAAAAGGTGGTTCATGCTTGTAAACCTTCCAATGTGGCTGAATTACAACAATTCTGCAAAGATGAGTGGACCAAAATTCCTCCACAACACTGTAAAAGACTCATTGCCAGTTATTGCAAATGCTTGATTGCAGTTGTTGCTGCTAAAGGTGGCCCAACCAGTTATTAGGTTTAGGGGGCTATCACTTTTTCACACAGGGCCATGTAGGTTTGGATTTTTTTTCCCCTTAATAATAAACACCTTCATTTAAAAGCTGCATTTTTGTGTTTACTTGTGTTATCTTTGTCTAATATTTAAATTTGTTTGATGATCTGAAACATTTAAGTGTGACAAACATACAAAAAAAAAATGAGAAATCAGGAAGGGGCAAACACCTTTTCACACCACTGTATATCCATAATATGAGTGTATTTTTGCAGACAGGTACATTTTTGGGAGTGGAAAGAAAAAAAAAACAATGCTAAGAAATACGAGGTCACTGTCTGGTACCAAATCCTGAGTTTGCAATTGATGACTTCTGCCAACCAACATACATATGTCACTTACACAAAAGTCTACAAACAAAACAGAGTGACCACAGTAATAATACACCATGCACTGATATCAGCTCTATGCTATGCAATACAGTATATCATCTTACACAGTGGCTTGAAGCTATTATTGCTTAAGGCAGCAATAAACTTTTTTTTTCATGTTCTCCACATAAAAGCTTATTCTGAATGTTTTATGTGAGTGATCTGTTTTTATAATCATACTTCTTATACTGTATTTGTACTCCATAAAAATATTCCACATGAGCTTCAGAGCAGTTAACTAATTGGCAAACAACACATCTGTATAAACGAGAACTCTATAAATGTTGACATTGCAGGAAAAATGTCCTGATAACAGACCTCTGTCCTTTTTTTTTTTCCTCCTCTGGCTCCTCCGTGGTTGTCAACCTCCTCGTGTGCACATGGCACCAGAGGAGAGGAGGAGAGGCCGAAATCGTAAAACTAAACTATATGTGTGTGTAGTCTGAGGATTATGTTTGCTACATTAGATTCAGTGGCTTTATGAACTCATTACTAACCATATTATTTGTATTTATATTTTTGGAGTTAAAAAGGCACAGTTGCAAAGATAAAAACACCAAAGCTTGTCATAATAATTACTTTGACATGTTTACGTGGCTAATAAATTTTCTCTACGTTTTACATGTTTGGCTCTTTCTAAAGGTGCCACACACACTCACGCACAAAATAGTTCCAAAAGTTGTTTTTGCTCTTTGGAATGATACAGCATTTTCGGTCATTGTGTTTGACATAAGCTCCAGCTACCTGGTGTCAGGGCAGGCTCTCTCCACAGATGGTGTAAAGTTGTTTTGCTGCCTGCACGCTATGATGGATAAGGGACTCTGCTCTGTTTTTGCTGTCTGCTTCACATTTTTTTAAGCCACTCTGGACACATTAGTCTGCTTTATGGCCGGGTTGTGTCTCTTTTTTTCTCGTTTTGTGGCATCACATCACCCGTGTCTCAGCACAGTGGCCCCTGTCTGCCCCGTTCCTCTCAGCCAAAGTGACAGACACGCTAAAAAAAAATAAAAAAAATCTACAAGCTTTATATAGCAGCCTTTGGTTGAACCATATAAGATCATGGTTTAGCAGTCACAAATTCACTGCCATTCCATGATTTTTGAGTGATTCGTTTTAACGGTTCTAAGATGTGACTTTGACTTGTTCTGATGCTGCAGTAGCTTCAGCGTGACATAGGAGCAGGGCTAATTTAGTACGTGATAAACTATGCATTGCAATTATTACCAATTACCAAAATCTGTAGATTGTTTGGTTAGCATGGCTTCCAACACACAACAGTGACATGGATAAAATACAGCTAGGCCAAGGGTAAGATTTATGAACTGATATTTACAGAAATGTGGGGTTAATACTGGTAAATCAAAATATTATGATATAATTTATAAAATGTAAACTACAATCCCAATTCTGGTGAAGTTGGGACGTTGTGTGTAAAATGTAAATAGAAACAAAATTCAGTGATTTAAAAATCCTTTTCAACCTATATCCAATTGAATACACTACAAAGACAAGATATTTAGGGGCAGATTTACTAAGGCAGTGCAAATTAGCGAGTGTGTAAATTAGAACGCCTCAAGGAGTGGACAATTTTTGCCAGTGATCTACGAACAACACGCAAAATTATGAACACAGATGCAGTCACTTCATTTCAATAATGACCACCCATCCCCCAAGAGCGCCGCAAAATTGTGCACAGGCACAGCTGATGAGGAAGCAGGTCATCAACACAGGCACAGCTAGTTCGGAGGAGCATAATGTAGTTGGTTTTTTTTAACGCTTTTTTTAAACTTTTGTTTAGCGCAAACCTCAATAAAATGGTTTATTTTTGTTCGTCAAAAATCAAAGTTTTGATTTTCAGTTTACATGGCAGACTCCTTTATTTTATATGTATAAATTAAGGACTACTCATGAATAAACTGATTATTGAACAACGTGTTTATTTTTATTAACGCAAGAACTGTCTAGATGGTCTGATGGAGGCTCTGGGGTTTTATTATGTGAATAACTTTGTTTTAACAAAATCTACAGTTCTCCCAGTCCATGACTTTTCATAAATACTGTATGTGTGTTTTATCTTTTCTAAAGTCTGGAACATAATAAAATTAAACACACACGATTTCACTTATTCCTCAGACAGCCACAGCAGAGACTGCTGTCACTGAGTTACTACAATGTTGCAATGTCCACTCCAGGTAAGAAGGGCTGTACTATTTTATGGATACAAATTCATTGTTTAGGAAAGCTTTTTCATTTTATTTATTTGGCCTTTATTTTACCAGGTAAAATATTTGAGAGCAGTTCTCACCAGGGATGTCCTGGTGTGTCATCGTATGTACTTAATGTTTGCTTTTATTTTTGTTCTTAATCCTATTTGTGTAGAGATTTTGCTCCAAGATGTAAAGTGCATTATAAATGAAATAAATTATTACTATTATTATTAGGCTATATGTAAGCAAATGAAATTTTAAAAAATCCTCTGATGTCCAGTTCAGCACAACACCGATCTCTGTGAGATTGTTTCTGTTCATATTAATCTGTTCTGTCATGCCAAATAAAGTCACGCTCAGGGAGAAGCTGTCTATCTGGCCACGCGCCCTCGGTTCTCGCTGGTGTCTTAACACAAGTGATCGCTGGCATCAGGCGCAGATGAATTAAGACAAGCTTTTTTGGGGCGTTAAATCCTGGCACATTTAGCAGGAGATTGACAACTGCAAACCTTAATAAATCACCTTGCACAACTTATTTAAATACTCCCCTCCTTCAAATTTGCGCTTTGACATGACAAACACATATGCAATGAGGCCAGGCGCAAAATTAACACAGTCCATGCCTTTCCACCGCATATTTTGCCCAGCGCCATTTAGTAAATCTCAGCAGTAGCTTTTTTTAATGCCAAAACAGGGGTTTTGCGATGGCACAGTGTGAAAATATGATGGCAAGAAGGCGAGGCACAATTTCAATTTATCAATTAGTCCCTTTTTTTATTTCAACTTACAAGTAATAAGAAGTTCCAATGAACATCCGACACGATTCTCACCAATCCACAATTGAACTCTATCGAACTCTATACTATCAATCAACACACCTGTTTTATACAACCGGAGATAATTAGGGCTAATTAGCCCCTACCAAAATCCCAGGTAAAACAATCAACATTCCATTATTTTCCACATACCCACTGATCTCTAAAATACATAAATACTTCCCAACTATACAATATAAATAACATATAATAAATAACAATCAATAACAACAATCACAATATAAATAATTCAATAAATATCTCAATCCCCTATTTACAGATATTAAACCACCCCTCTAACTTACCATACATGTGTGCTTCCTGCTAGTGTCCTATATAAGGCCCTCAACCCCTAACGGAGTCTTTTTCCCGGACACCCACAGGAAGCATGTTGGCAAAGGTATGTGCAATAAATTATTATCAATTATTTACCAAATACTTAATCATAACCATTATCTCCCAAGGCACTCAAATTAAACAAAAGACAGATCCCAAAATACTGTGTGCACTTTCACAAATAATTACAATAACATTTACCACATTACAAATAATATAAACACACATAATAAATCATGACGGTGGTGACACTGCATTGTCACATTTCCTCCCCCCTTTCCCGAGAGTACAGTACTCTACGAGTCATGTACTCTAGAAAGGCTGTCTGCTACAAGGTTGGTTTTCCCTGCCACATACCGAACAGTAAAATTATATGGCTGAAGGGACACATATCACCCTGTGAGACGACTGTTCATATCCTTCATCCTGTCTAACCACTGTAAAGCCCGATGATCTGTCTCCAACAAAAAATGACGCCCTAATAAATAATATTTTAGAGACCCTATTGCCCATTTCATGGCCAGACATTCTTTTTCAACCGTAGAGTATCTTGTCTCCCGGTCCAACAATTTACGGCTCAAGAACAGTACTGGGTGTCTCTCTCCCCTCTCCTCCTGGAGAAGTACTGCTCCAATGCCAACTCCTGAAGCATCTGTCTGTCAAATGAACGGGCGAGTAAAGTCTGGACTGTAGAGAACCTTCTCCCCAGAAATAGCCCTCTTCAGATCCTCAAATGCTCTGTCACACTCCTCTGTCCATTTTACCTTATTTGGTGTTGAAGCCTTAGTGAGGTCAGTCAACACTGCTGCTCTTTCAGCAAAGTGGGGGATGAACTTACTGTACCATCCTGCCATTCCCATGAATGATCATACTTTCTTTTTAGTGGTGGGTACAGGGTAGGTCCGAATGGCATCCACTTTACCTACTCGTGGTCTAATAACCCCCTGACCAACCACATGTTCCAGGTACTCCACCTGCTGCTGTCCGAACGCACATTTGCGTGGGCTGATTGTCAGTCCAGCCCTCTTAATTAACTGAAGGACCTGCCCAAGGTGTATCAAATGTTCTTCCCAGGTCTGACTGTAAATGACCACGTCATCCAGATAGGCAGCCGCAAAGTTCGATACTCTCCTTAACACTTGGTCCATCAGCCGTTGAAAAGTTGCAGGTGCCCCCTGAAGGCCAAATGGCATGACCCTGAACTGAAAACTGCCATAAGGTGTTTTAAAGGCTGTAAGTTCCTTTGTTTCTGGTGCCAATGCCACCTGCCAATACCCCTTACATAGGTCCAAAGTAGAAATAAATCTAGCCTTGCCCACTTTCTCTAATAATTCGTCAATCCGGGGCATGGGGTATGACTCAAATTTAGATACTGAGTTAAGGTATCTAAAGTCAATGCAGAATCTTAATGAGCCGTCCTTTTTGGGGACCAGCACAATCGGGCTACACCACTCACTGACTGACTCCTCAATCACTCCCAGCTGCAACATCAAATCAATTTCATGCCTCATTTTTGGTACCAATCGTTCCGGGATCCTATATGATTTTCTACGTGGAACAGTTTCCTCTTTCAAATAAACCTTATGACGTACCAATGTGGTGAAACCAGGTCTCTCCTGAAACAATTCTGGATCCAATAGTGCCTCTAACTCTCTCCGCTGATCCACCTGCAAATGAGACACTTCAAATAAATAAGGCTCTGACACATTTGTGGGAAAGGACTGTTCTTTATCCTCATCCACTTCCGTCGCACAAATGAAGAGCTGTGGTGTCTCCTGAAGAACAGGTTGCTGCTGCTGATGACCAGGCTGCTGAAACTCTTTCAACAAGTTAATGTGGAAGGTCTGATATTTTACCTTCCTGTCAGGCATATATAGTTCGTATGTCACTGAACTTAATCTCTTAGAAATTTCATATGGCCCCTGCCATCGAGCCAACAGCTTACTGTCACACAAGGGCAGCAATAACAAAACCTGTTGTCCTGGGTGAAAAACCCTTTTTCTGGCCTTCTTGTCATACCAAGTTTTTTGTTTGGCCTGCGCCGTCCTCATGTGCTCCTGAGCCAAAGCAGTCATTCGATCCAGTTTTTGTCTCATCTTAATAACATAAGAGACCACATTGTCCTGATCACTCGGTGGACTCTCCCAGTGCTCCTTTAATAAGTCCAGTGGGCCCCTCACCTGACGACCATACAGCAGTTCAAAAGGTGAGAACCCTGTTGAAGCCTGGGGCACCTCCCGATAAGCAAACAGTAAATAAGGCACCCATTGATCCCAATCTGAGCCCATTTCAGAAACAAATTTCCGCAGCATATTTTTAAGAGTCTGATTGAATCGCTCCACTAGTCCATCAGTCTGAGGGTGATATGGGGTGGTCTTAATACCCTTAATCCCCAACTGCTTATATACCTGCTGCAACAATTTGGACAAGAAATTTATTCCACAGTCTGTCAGAACTTCTCTGGGTATGCCTACCCTTGAAAACAACTGGATAAGGCAGTTGGCAACCTGCCTAGCCTTGATAGATTTCAGGGGAAAGGCTTCTGGGTACCGATTCGCATAATCACATATTATCAACATGTATCTATTACCAGCAGAACTTCTCTCTAGGGGGCCAACTATATCCATCCCTATTCTGTCGAATGGTGTTCCAATAATTGGTAGTGGGTGTAGTTGGGCACGGGCTACTCCCCTAGGTGATGTAATCTGACATATTGGACATGTGCAGAAATCCTTTATCTGGATATACATTCCCAGCCACACAAACCTTCTAGCAATTCTCTGTAGAGTTTTTTGGAATGCTAGATGACCTGCCCAAGGGATAACATGTCCCAGTTCCATAACTTTTGGTATGAGGTCCTGTGGCAAAGCTATGGCCATAACTTCACCGTGCTGTTGATATAAAATGCCCTTTTTAATGACATACAAGGCCTCAGCCAAACAGTCAGTTTTACCCTGTTTCACACCCTCAATCTCCGAGACTCTATCAAACCATGGTTTAAGTATTGGGTCAGCTTTCTGCAATACAGCTATGTCAGGAGGGATGCCAAACTCTACTGACTGATTTAGCTGTGGTATTTCTTCGCTCAAGTTCTGTGCTGACGCTAACACCTTATCTCTTCTCTTCTGAGCCTTGGATTTGGGTTGCTTAATAGGGCCTGCCTCTATCTCAGAATCATAAAATGGTAATTCCTGAAGAGCATTGGCAGCCCTCTGTGCCCTCTGTACCCTAGTTGTCACCATATTACAATTTTTCACCACAGGTGTATTTACTCTCTGCTCAACAGCGCCACCTGCCTGTCTCTCCTCCGTTTGTTCCTTTCTAACCTGTTGTATGATGTTCAACAGAGTTGGAACATCATTGCCAAGAATAATAGGATAAGGCAAATCAGGCACAAGAGCTACAGGAAGGAGATGAGTTTGACCCCCTACTGTTAAATAAACCTCAGCGGTCGGGTACAGTTTCTTATCCCCATGGACACAACTGATATTTATTTTTGACTCATTCCACACATCTCTAGGGACCAAACTAGGTAGCACAACTGTTTGAAAACAGCCTGAGTCTAACAGGGCCTCTTCACACTGACCATTAAGCAACACCTTTGTTTTATATACTCCACTATGCACTGAGGCTGAACAAGTGGGTCTAGGAACTGAACATAATAGTGACAGTTTCTGATGTTTTGTGGCAGGACATGAATACTGGGTGTGACCGATTTTATTACACTGATAACAGCGTATATCCTTATTTGCAACAACTCGTGACTTTTTGCTATTATCATGTCTGCTGTTTGTGATCTGACTGGGCCTGGAATACAGCCCATTTCAAGCTGGACCACCCCTTTCACCCTCAATAAACTCACTCCGTGTGGTGAAAGATCTGTCACGGCCAAGAGTAGCTCTCCTACTCCCAGACCTGGCTGACAGAAAAACCTCCGCCAGACAAGCAGCGTCCTCTGCAGTCTTCGGGTCCCGCTCTTGTATCCAGACTCCCAGTTCCGGATTCACCATCCGCAAAAACTGTTCCAAAATCAGCAATTCAGAAATGTCTTTTATAGTTAGGGTCTCTGGTTTAATCCATTTACAAAACAGGTCCTTTAATTGAACATAAAGTTCCCGAGGGGTTTCGTCCTGATGTATGTCCAGGGACCGAAACCTCCTCCTATACGTATCGGATGTTATTTCATATTTACTCAAAATAGCTTCTTTTAATTTTCCATAATCGGCCGTGTCTGCGATGTCCTTCAAAACATATGCGCTCCGCGCTTTACCTGTAAGTAGAGGAGCAAGATGGATAGCCCACTCTTCTTCCCTCCAGCGGCAGACTGTAGCGATCCTCTCAAACGTCGTCAGGCAGTGCTCTATGTCATCCTCGGGTGAGAGAGGATTCAGCCTGGGCTCGTGGTGCATTGGTGTCCTCCTCGGCTGCACCTACAGCGGCAAATCTTCCTCCTGCGGGCCGACCCGACTGGCCGTCACCCTGGGGGCCTCCCCCGAAGCGCCGACGTCACCACCATGCTCCGCCCGGCTCCTGTACTCCTCTCTCAGCTCCGCAACCTGCGACTGTACACGACGAATTTGCTCATTCACAGCCTGCCACCTTTGGTCATGGAGAGCGGCTTCCTCCTCCATCTGCCGATCTCTGACCGCCTGCGAACGCATCAGAGATTTCACCAGGCCCGTCAGCTCCTCGAGCTCGCCCAGTCCGCTGACTCCTGGCTCCTCATTCGTCATACCTGCATCTAGGTCAAACCGCTCCTCCTGCCTCACTTTCCTTCTGGCCATGGGTTCTTCCGTCCACCTAACACTACGATGTCCTGAGCACGGACCACCGCTGCCACCAAATGTGATAATACGATGGCAAGAAGGCGAGGCACTATTTCAATTTATCAATTAGTCCTTTTTTTATTTCAACTTACAAGTAATAAGAAGCTCCAATGAACATCCAACACAATTCTCACCAATCTTCTATCGAACTCTATCGAACTCTATACTATCAATCAACACACCTGTTTTATACAACCGGAGATAATTAGGGCTAATTAGCCCCTACCATAATCCCAGGTAAAACAATCAACATTCCATTATTTTCCACATACCCACTGATCTCTAAAATACATACAGTGGGGCAAAAAAGTATTTAGTCAGCCACCAATTGTGCAAGTTCTCCCACTTAAAAGATGAGAGAGGTCTCCAATTTTCATCATAGGTGTACCTCAGCTATGAGAGACAAAATGAGAAAAAAAAAAATCCAGAAAATCACATTGAAGGATTTTTAATGAATTAATTGGTAAATTCCTTGGTAAAATAAGTATTTGGTCACCTACAAACAAGCAAGATTTCCGGCTCTCACAGACCTGTAACTTCTTCTTTAAGAGGCTCCTCTGTCCTCCACTCGTTACCTGTATTAATGGCACCTGTTTGAACTCATTATCAGTATAAAAGACACCTGTCCACAACCTCAAACAGTCAGACTCCAAACTCCACTATGGCCAAGACCAAAGAGCTGTCAAAGGACACCAGAAACAAAACTGTAGACCTGCACCAGGCTGGGAAGACTGAACCTGCAATAGGTAAGCAGCTTGGTGTGAAGAAATCAACTGTGGGAGCAATTATTAGAAAATGGAAGACATACAAGACCACTGATAATCTCCCTCGATCTGGGGCTCCACGCAAGATCTCACCCCGTGGGGTCAAAATGATCACGAGAACGGTGAGCAAAAATACCAGAACCACACGGGGGGACCTAGTGAATGACCTGCAGACAGCTGCGACCAAAGTAACAAAGGCTACATCAGTAACACACTACGCCGCCAGGGACTCAAATCCTGCAGTGCCAGACATCAGAATCAGAATCAGAAAAAGATTTATTGCCAAGTACAGGACATGTCCCCCTGCTTAAGCCAGTACATGTCCAGGCCCATCTGAAGTTTGCTAGAGAGTATTTGGATGATCCAGAAGAGGATTGGGAGAATGTCATATGGTCAGATGAAATCAAAATAGAACTTTTTGGTAAAAACTCAACTTGTCGTGTTTGGAGGAGAAAGAACACCATACCTACTGTGAAGCATGGGGGTGAAAACATTATACTTTGGGGCTGTTTTTCTGCAAAGGGACCAGGACGACTGATCCGTGTAAAGGAAAGAATGAATGGGGCCATGTATCGTGAGATTTTGAGTGAAAACCTCCTTCCATCAGCAAGGGCATTGAAGATGATACGTGGCTGGGTCTTTCAGCATAACAATGATCCCAAACACACTGCCCGGGCAATGAAGGAGTGGCTTCGTAAGAAGCATTTCAAGGTCCTGGAGTGGCCTAGCCAGTCTCCAGATCTCAACCTCATAGAAGATCTTTGGAGGGAGTTGAAAGTCTGTGTTGCCCAGCAATAGCCCCAAAACATCACTGCTCTAGAGGAGATCTGCATGGAGGAATGGGCCAAAATACCAGCAACAGTGTGTGAAAACCTTGTGAAGACTTACAGAAAACGTTTGACCTCTGTCATTGCCAACAAAGGGTATATAACAAAGTATTGAGATGAACTTTTGTTATTGACCAAATACTTATTTTACCGAGGAATTTACCAATTAATTCATTAAAAATCCTGCAATGTGATTTTCTGGATTTTTTTTTCTTCTCATTTTGTCTCTCATAGTTGAGGTATACCTATGATGAAAATTGGAGACCTCTCTCATCTTTTAAGTGGGAGAACTTGCACAATTGGTGGCTGACTAAATACTTTTTTTCCCCCACTGTAAATACTTCCCAACTATACAATATAAATAACATATAATAAATAACAATCAATAACAACAATCACAATATAAATAATTCAATAAATATCTCAATCCCCTATTTACAGATATTAAACCACCCCTCTAACTTACCATACATGTTTGCTTCCTGCTGGTGTCCTATATAAGGCCCTCAACCCCTAACGGAGTCTTTTGCCCGGACACCCACAGGAAGCATGTTGGCAAAGGTATGTGCAATAAATTATTATCAATTATTTACCAAATACTTAATCATAATCATTATCTCCCAAGGCACTCAAATTAAACAAAAGACAGATCCCAAAATACTGTGTGCACTTTCACAAATAATTACAATAACATTTACCACATTACAAATAATATAAACACACATAATAAATCATGACAGTGGTGACACTCCATCGTCACACACAGCATGTTAGTAAATCTGCCCCTTAATGTTCAAACTGGTAAACTTTGTTTTGTTTTGTTTTGTTTTTTTTGTAAATATTCACTCATTTTGAATTTGATGCCTCCAAAAAAGCTGGGACAGGGGCATGTTTACCATTGTGTTATATCCTCTTACCTTTTAACAACACTCAAAAAGCATTTAGGAACTGAAGACACTAATTGTTGCAGCTTTGTAGGTGGAATTCTTTTCCATTTTTGCTTGATGTATGACTTCAGTTGCTCAACAGTCTGGGGTCTCCATTGTTGTGTATTGTGCTTCATAGTGCGACACATATTTTGAACGGGAGACAGGTCTGGACTGCAGACAGGCCAGTCTAGTGCACACTTTTACTTCAAAGGCACACTGTTTTGCATATGCAGAATGTGGCTTGGCATTGTCTTGCTGAAATAAGCAGGGACGTCCCTGAAAAAAGATGTTGGATGGCAGCATATGTTATCCCAAAACCTGCATGTACTGTACCATTCAGCATTAATGGTTTCTTCACAGGTCTGCAAGTTACCCATGCCATGGGGACGAACACCCCCCCATACAATCAGAGATGTTGGCTTTTGAACTTAATGCTGATAACAATCTAGTTGGTCATTTTCCTCTTTAGCCCAGAGGACGACATCTATGATTTCCAAAAAAACAATTTGAAATGTGGACTGGTCAGACCACAGCACACTTTTCTGCTTTGCATCAGTCCATCTCAGATGAGTTCAGGCCCAGAGTTGTTGGCTCGATGTAGTAATGAACTGTGTTAACTGACAATGGTTTTCCGAAGTGTTCCTGAGCCCACGTGGTAATGTCCTTTACAGAATGATGCTAGTTTTTAAAGCAATGCTGTCTGAGGGACCGAGTATCACGGGCATTCAATGTCAATTTTCTGCCTTGTCGCATACACACAGAAATTTCTCCATATTCTCTGAAACTTCTGATGATATTATACTGTATATGATATAATCTCTAAATTCCTTGCAAATGTACTTTGAGAAACGTTGTTCTTAAAGTGCTGGAATATTTGTTGTTCACCAGTGAACCTTGCCCCATCCTTGCTTGTGAATGATTGAGTCTTTAGGGGATGCTCCTTTCATACACAATCATGACACTTACCTGTTTCCAATTAACCTGTTCACCTGTGGAATGTTCCAAGAAGGTGGTTTTTTTTGTTTGTTTTTTTTGAGAATTTCTCAACTTTACCAGCCTTTTCTTGCCCCTTCCCAGCATTTTTTTGGAACATGTTGCAGGCATCAAATTCAAAACAAGTGAATATTTGAAACAAAACAATAAAGTGTATCAGTATGAACATTAAAGGGCAAATTTACTAATGTGCTGCACCATTGCAAAACCCTGTTTTAGCGTTAAAAAACTATTGTTGAGATTTACTAAAGGGTGCAGGGCAAAATTTGCGGTGGAAAGGCATGGACTATGTTAATTTTGTGCCTGGCCTCATTGCATTTGTATTTGTGGGAGTTGTCATGTCAATACGCAAATTTGAGGGAGGGGAGTATTTAAATGACTGGTGCAAGGTGATTTACAAAGGTTTGCGGTTGTCAGTCTCCTGCTAAATGCGCCAGGATTTAACGCTCAAAAAAAGCCTCTTAATTCATCTGTGCCTGACATGACAGTGACCTTTGGTACCAGGAGGAGACACTGGCGAGAATCGAGGGCGTGTGGCCGAAGAGAGAAGCTTTATTTGGCATGAGAGAAGAACAGATTATATTAATATCAACGGTCTCACAGTGATCGGTGTTATGCTGAACTGGACATCAGCCGGCAGTTTTTTAAAAAAAATTCATTTGTTTATACTGTATATAGCCTACTACATGAATTTGTATCCATAAAATACGATACAATAGGAGCCCTTATACCCGCAGTGGACATACAGATGTGTTAGCCGATAATGACTCTTTTTTTTTTTTTCTTTTCTGCGGAGGTTAGACTGGGATCTGGAGTTTTCCTCAGCTCTCCCTCGCTCTTGAAGCAAAATCTTCCACATTGCCAATTTTCTTCATTTTTTTCTCTATCCATATTTCTATATTTACAGTATTTCTTTTTGCTGTGCATAAAACAGTAATTCAGTTTCCTCTTCTATTTCTCTCTCCCAGTTCAGGATACACAATATAGGAGGAAAACAACAATGCGATTATTAACAAAAAGAGCGCACAGATCCATAGAAATGTCCCCAGAAATTGCAACACCATAACTCAATGGCATTTATAAAAAGTTGTGAACTGGGAGACCTGTAGATTTTGTGAAACAAAGTTTTTCACATAATAAAACCCCGGAGTCTCCATCAGGCCATCTTGATGGTTCTAGTGTTAATAAAACAAACCCACGGTCAAATATCAATTTATTCATGAGTAGTCCTTTATTAAATTAGATACAAATGCTTCATTTATACATATTGGCCTGCACCCCACCCTCTGTGACTGGCTACTGGACTTTCTGACGGGCAGGCCCTGGTCTGTCAAGATGGGTATTAACAGGACCTCAGCCAGCATCATCACGAATACAGGTGTCCTGCAAGGTTGTATTCTCAGCCCCATCCTCTACAGCCTCTTTACCCATGACTGTTTTGCCTCCCATAAGGACAATATCATCTTAACCCTCTAACTGTCCACATTTCATGTACGGGTCACGCGCCGCGCCCCCAGTGGCACAGCGTAGCAACTGCACCTGTCAACTCACTGACATCCCCCAGCTATACTGAGAATTTGTACTGATC
Organism: Pholidichthys leucotaenia; assembly: GCA_020510985.1. Lineage (NCBI taxonomy): Eukaryota > Metazoa > Chordata > Actinopteri > Cichliformes > Pholidichthyidae > Pholidichthys > Pholidichthys leucotaenia. The sequence continues at coordinate 183,155,570 of CM035836.1, read as the reverse complement.
TGACAGTTCAAAAGGTGGCAGACATGTGTCAGAGGAATCATGGCTGACATGGAATACAGCAAAGAAGAATAAATCCTCATTATTTTTCTTCCTTTTTCTGCTTTGAGCTCACAACACCAGTGTGGGTGCCGCCATGATCGTCATGGCGGCGGTGATCCTGACTGAAACTGCATGATACAGGAAAAATAGCCGTGTAATACAAATGAAATTCACGTGGGATAATCATAAGTGTTTGTAGATGTGGTAGAGAGCCTAAATGACTGACCAAACGCAAAAGAACGATGACGATGGGCGAAAAACTGAGCTCACAACACCAAGATGGTGGCACCCCACGTCGTCATGGATCCTCACAGAAAATATGCATCAAACGGGAAAAATAGCCACGTAGTACAAACGAAATTCATGTGGGATAATCATAAGAGTTTGTAGATGTGGTAGAGAGCGTAAATGACCGAGCAAACGCAAAACAATGACCACGATGGGCGAAAATGGACCGGCCGTGTGAGCGACCGAGCACCCCCCCCCCGGCCACAGGTAAGAGATGAATATATGCTTTTTTTATTTTTAATTTTATTGATTTTCTGGTTCAAATGCTTTGAAGATGAGATAAAAACATACCCCTGTAGACAAAACCGTATCAAAAAAACGGACCATTCTTTGTGTAAATGTGTCCAAAGTCCACTTTTGACTGAGTTATTTAATTTATATAGCTGCCGCGACATTATGCAAATTAGATGTGTAAATTTATTCCTATCTGAAACTTTGGATCATATTCTGCATCTTTCTAATTGACAGTAAGCCATTATGTCTTGCAACTTTCAAGTTATAGCCTTGAAAATCTGAACTATTTTATTGACAATTTTTTTTTTACCACTCTTAACCACTAGGGGCCTTGACCACCCTTTAACCCTTCCAGTTGCCATACGGCGACTGGGACAGCTATGTGTATGACACAGCAGTGATAGGACGCATCACTGGTGGTGAGGAAGCATTCTACAGGATGGAGATAGCCAGCCTGGTGTCATGGTGTGAGGACAACAACCTCACCCTCAACACAGACAAGATGAAGGAGATAATATTGGACATGAGGAAGGGAAGGAGGAGACCCCATCAGCCACTGTTCATCTGGAAGCTTGAGGTGGAGAGGGTGAGCAGCTTTAAAATACCTGGGCATCCACATCAACGAGGACCTTACGTGGGCACTCAACACTACAGAGCTGGTTAAGAGAGCTCAACAGTGGCTGTACTTTCTGAGGAGGCTGAAGAAGTTTGGCATGTCCCCCAAGATCCTCAACAATTTCTACAGCTGCATCATCGAGAGCATCTTGACCAACTGCATCACTACGTGGTACGGCAGCACTACTGCCCTGGATCGCAAACGCCTGCAGAGAGTGGTGAAGACAGTGGAGAAGCTCATCAGGACTCCACTCCCCTCTCTGCAGAGTATCTACCACCGCAGAGTCCAAAGGAGAGCTGCCGCCATCCTCCAGGACCCCATCCGCCCCCAACACAGAATGTTCACACTTCTACCCTCAAGCCGGAGGTACAAAAGTGTGAAATGAAGGACATCCAGACTAAAAAACTCCTTCTTTCCCACTGCCATCAGACTCCTGAATAAATAACAAACTCTGGACACAGCTTTGCAAAGAGGAATTCACACACTGGTTGCTAAATTTGCACATTGCTCACTTGCACAGTGTACATAGTCTCACCCCATCTCATGTGCATATCATCTCTTCTGCTAAATTATCATTGTGCAGTCTACTGGGTATTATCATTACAGAGAAATTTTCACACTGGGTGCTAACTTGTGCATTGCTTATTTGCACACTGTACATAGGCTTATGCCATCTCAGGTTCATATCATCTCTGATATTAATATACCATTGTCCATTACAGTCATCCCGTGAATTTTCAATTTTCATTCATCTTGTTTCCTCTAGTTTAACTGCTTTAACTGTCCTAATTGCCTAATGTGTGTTATTAGTGTGTGTTATTAGTATTCATTAGTATTTGGTGTGTTATTACCTTATTAGTATTGATGTGTATTTATTTCCTTGGCATTCGTTCGGAGAGCAGAGTAAGAATTTCATTGCTCAGGAAATGTTGCATTTCTTAACCTTGCACATGACAATAAAGCCTTTGAATCTTGAATATTAAACAAAAAACTCTGCCATGTTTAATCAAAATCTAAATTTTGAAATATAATGAACAAAAATAAGCTATTTTAGTGAGGTTTCCGCTTAAACAAAAACTTAAAAAAAAAAAAAAGCTTTATATATTATGCTCCTTCGAACTGGCTGTTCCTGTGTTGATGACCTGCTTTCTCATCAGCTGTGCCTGTGCGCAATTTTGTGGTGCTCTTGGCGGATGGGTGGTCATTATTGAAATGAAGTGACTGCATCTTTGTTCATAATTCTGTGTGTTGTTAGTAGATCACTGGCAAAAATTGGCCACTCCCTGAGGCGCTCTGTCTAACTTGTCATTTTTTTTGTTTCCTGTGAAATGTTCCCTTACAAAAGAAAGTTTGGATCTGCTTTTTTTTTTTTTTTTTTAGCTCTGCCTCGACTTGTTTGTCTTTTTGCTTCAACATGCTGTACTCCTCTTCTTCTTTGCTGGAAATTGTTCACACATGTCGGACAACAAAGGCGCTACTGCCCGCAGCAGTTCTGGTCATGCACTGCAGTTGTAACTGAACATTTCCGCAGCATGCATATAAACTTTAAAATTAAATGATTTGTCGACAATAAAATCTGCATTGACAAATTTTTATTAGCGACATTATCGACAACGCCAACTAATCGTTTCAGCCCTACATTGTATTATGTTTTTATTTTTATTTTACACAATGTCCCAACTGCACCAGAATTGGGGTTGGAAATCAGTATAATCGGGTGTTCCTCACTAAATTAGAGTACTATATCATAGAGTGGCAAGTGCTGAGGAACGTAGCGATTTTTGGATTTGTCAACTTTTTTGACAAATGTTGGCAAAACTCAAGCTAGTATCTTACGGAATGCTGAGGAATGTTCATGAATGCTGGGCTTTTGTTTTTTGTTTCGTCAGGGTTTGTCAAAGGTTGCAAAACAGTTTGTGCACAGTTTTTAAGGTCACCAGCACTTTTGTCATTAAGGTTCTTGAACAGTTGCTAATGTTCACTACTTGGGAAACCAAAAAGAAGTTTAGCGATATGTGCTACAACAGTTTGCAAATGCTTACAACTATTTTGCAACTGTTTATGGAAAAAATAATTTGAAAAATTTTTTTTGAACATGTTCAAAATTTTTGGGTGACAAGAAATGCTGTTGGTGACCTTAAAAATTGTCTGCTTGGCAACCTTAATATGAACCCTGATGAAACCCGAAAAACCCCAAAAGCACAATGTTTATGAACGTTCTTCAACATTCACCATAGGGGGGGTTAATGCTATATGACATCTACCAGTCTCTCCAGGATTTCGCGGGATGTTTTTATGATTGTTGCAGCCCAAAAAGCTTGAATTCGCGGGAGCTTTTTTAAAAGTTGCAATAAAAGTTGCGATGTTTGGAGAGGTTTTTTTGCACTAAAAGTTGTGGGAAGAATTACAAATTTTAAAGCAGATGGTTTTTCCAGCTTACTACCGTGATATTCTATATAACGATACAAGAAAAGCACAGGATTGTCAAACATTTCCTATTACAGTGATTTGTAAATTAAGCAGGAACTTCTGCTATACAGAAAAACTCTTTTGTGCAACAGCCAATATAAACTTTAACACAGTATCCATTGCAACAGCTAAATTGCATTGAATGCATGTTAAAGAGTAGAGATGTAGAAATTATTTGCAGCGCCTTCATTTGAAAACTCCCTACGGTCCCCAACCACTCAGTAACGAGTGGAAAGGAAAAAATAAATAATTTATTCTGTTTGTCTGTATTGTCTATTGGAGTCTGTGTTTTTCCGGAAAAAAATGCAGACAATATTCCTTTGCCTAACTCCTACCTATCCTATCTATCTGCTGCGCGTCTTGACACCCCCCCGCCCCCCAACGCACGTCTCATCAGACACACATTTTTCATTTACGGGGGGAGCCGGGGGTGGGGTGGGGGTGGGGGCTTTGTCTGTGTTCAGACCAAAGATTCACAGCTTTAAAACTCATTGACAAGATGTAGTAATGATTTTACCTCTAAAGATGTATAAAATGATCAAACACTGGCTGTAGTGTTCGGGAGGGATAAGGGGACCTGTACTTATATAGCGCTTTTCTAGTCTCAAAGACCACTCAAAGCGCTTCACTAGTACTAACCCTCTATTCTAAGGGCCTATAGGAGACAGATATCTAGGGACAATTTAGAACAACCGATTAACCTAACATGCATGTCTTTGGATTGTGGGAGGAAACCAGAGCGCTCGGAGTAAACCCACGCAGCACAGGGAGAACATGCAAACTCCACACAGAAAGGTTCCTACCCCTGCCAGCCTGGGGATTCGATCCTGGAACCTTCTAGCTGTAAGGCAACAGTGCTAACCACTGCACCACCGTGCTGCCCACCGTGTTAGACTTGCTCATTTGTTTGTGATTTTATGGAGTCTTTTATCACGTGCACTCCCGCAACGGGGTGCTCTTGGGGCAAACAGACGTTTTTCAACACAAACCCAGCACTTCGTACACGCGGTCAGGACGGAGACGTCCACCGGCACGCTGGGGAACATGGAGGAAGGGACGGTGCTGGAAACCTCACGGGTGAGTGGGTTTTTTTTTCATCACACACTGTTTTTTGCTGAAGTGTTCCGTTAATACTTATTGTAAACACGGAAGTGAACGCGATGTAGCGATGCATTTGATTGGTTAGACTGAGCGTTTCAGTGCCACTCAGCTGAAATTTGATTGGTGAAATTGGCGGAAGTTGACGAGGATTGGCCAAAATTGCGGGAAAGTTGCGGTGATTGGATAAAGTTGCAAGGTCGCGCAGTAGTTATGTTGATTGGCTGATTTTGCGTGAATTGACGCAATCGCAACATCGCAAAATCCTGGAGGGACTGATCTACCTATAAATGCAAGGAATCTCTGTGTATCTGTCTGTTCCTTGCATATCTCTTAAATCATTCGTCAGACTGACCTCAGATTGCTTTGCTGAGGTTACTAGGGTGTGCATTCCTGAGTATGGAGTTGTTGAGTCAAAATATGCAATTTTTATCAATAAAAGTTTAGCCATCGCTCTGTCTCCTCATGCCCCTGATTGACTCCGTACTGACTGAATAATACTCAGCATCACGACCAGCTACCAGAGCACTCCGTGAACAAAACAAGAAAGTGAAAAGTGACAAATTTGACGAGAAAAAGATAACACTTAAGATTTAATGCTTAAAAAAAATATACTATAATGTTACCATGATTGCGTAGGTCTAAAGGATAATTTGGCATATGTGGAGAACATGAGACATGCAAGTACACTGGGAGGAGTGCCAGCGGGGACCTAGGGTCTAGCAAAGAACACTGGTGTATCCAACACAGAACACACTGGGAGAAGCAGCAGCCAGACCAGCCGACCGTGGTCCAGCAAAATGGGTCCTCCTGCTGTGTATAATAATGTTTGGTGTTTTGTACTTAATTCGATTGATTGTGGTTTTAAAAAGCTTTTAATAACCAGATAGTGTGAAAATATAAAAGGATGCACTAGAATGGGTCTCAAATATTTGTAAATGTGTCCTGTTATAATACTGCATGAGTTTATTGACGATACACAGAAGAAATTCAATATTACACTTAACTCCATCACTGAACAGTGACATAAACTAAAATAATTATAATGGTGACTGAACAACTCCCATTCCCCAAAGTGCAAGATACAACACTTAAGAATATAAATCATAAAAGATCACACAGATAAGTGATCTGACAAACAAATAAACAAGGGTTCTTAAACAGTCGCTAATATTGGATGTCCTGCAGTGTTTCCTCTGGCTTAAATACCTTGGCGCAGTGCCAACATATTTTTTCGGGGGGGGGGGGGGGGTGCAGAAAACACATGACACTATTGTAACCGAAATATGTTACAGCGGGGAAAGTAAGTATTGAACACGTCAACATTTTTCTCATTAAACATCTTTCTGATGCAGCCACTGACCTGAGATTAAGATAAGATAAGATAAGCCTTTATTAGTCCCACAATGGGGAAATTCCAGGATTGCAACAGCACAGGGATAGCAACACTCAGAGCAACAATCAGAAGGCAAGAAAAATTTTTTTTCACCAGATATCAATATTAACTCAAGTGATCCATACATACAAAGAAATCAAGGTAACTGTGTTCACAAAACAAGTTATACTTAATAAACTGGAATGACATAAGGAATAAGTATTGAACACATGAAGAAAAAGAGGTGCAAAAAGGCATGGAAAGCCAAGAAACTAGCTGAAATTCATCAGCCCCCAAGTCTAACACAAAATGGTTCTCCCCAGGTTGTAGCACTCTGAACGGCCCGTCGTACGGTGGGCGCAACGGGGTCCGGTGCACATCGTGTCTGACAAATACAAACAACGCATTCCGCAAGTTTTTGGGGACAAATGCGCAGGGAAAACAGTGGTGGGCCGGGCCCGGTACCCTTCCTGGTTCTGCACCATGAAGGGAATTTGGGGGTGTTTGGGCTATGGGCGCTGGGTTGTCGGGCAAAAATTCCCCAGGGAGCCGCAGCGGTTGTGAAAACACGAGTTCTGCCGGGGAGGCTGCTAAATCCTCCTTCAGTGCAGCACACAAACCTAACAAAACCCACGGCAGTCGGTCCACCCAACTGGCGTCCGTAAGCAAAGCCCTGAGCACTGCTTTCAGTGATCTGTGGAAACGCTTACATAACCCGTTGGCCTGAGGGTTGTATGCGGTAGTGCGGTGAATGCTGACCCCCAGGCTCTGGGCCATCGCAGACCAGAGGTCAGAAACAAACTGGGTGCCCCTGTCAGATGTGATGTCTGGCGGAGCGCCGAAACATGCCACCCAAGTAGTCAAAAAAGCGCGTGCGACTTCCGCAGACGTTGTGGATGCCAGCGGCACCGCTTCAGGCCAACGCGTGGTGCGGTCCACTACAGTTAGGAGGTGCGTAAAGCCCTGCGACGGCAGGAGGGGCCCTACCAGGTCCACGTGGACGTGGTCGAACCTCTTAGCCGGGATGTGGAAGTGTTCGAGGGGGGCCTTTGTGTGCCTGTGCACCTTGGCCTGCTGGCACACGATGCAAGCTGCCGCCCACTGTTTCACCTGTTTACGCAGACCTGGCCAGACGAACTTGGCCTCCACCAGCTTGACTGATGCGCGCACTCCTGGGTGCACCAGGGAGTGAATCAACTCGAAGGCACGACGGCGCCAAGCACGCGGGACGACTGGGCGCGGACAGCCTGTGGAGACATCACAGAGTGGAGGCAGGCCTCCAGCTTGCAGTACTCTGCTCTCCAGCCTTAACCCTGTTGGTCCAGACTGGAGTGCGCAAATGTCCATCGGCAACGGCATCGCCGGCTTGCTCGGCGGCCGTGGCGGTGCAATCTATTCCTACGTAGATTGGGGCCACCAACATGCATGAGAGGCAGTCCGCCACCACGTTGAGTTTACCGGCCACATGCTGAATGTCGGTCGTAAACTCTGAGATTGTGGCTAGCTGTCTTTGCTGTCGGGCCGACCATGGTTCCGAAACCTTGGCCATGGCGTATGTCAGTGGCTTGTGGTCCACAAATGCTGTGAAGCTGCACCTTTCCAGCCAGAACTGGAAGTGGCGTATGGCCAGGTGGAGAGCCAGCAGCTCCCTATCGAACGCACTGTATTTACGCTCGTCACGCAGACACCTGCTGAAAAAGGCAAGTGGCTGCCAATTACCTGCAACGCACTGCTCCACTACAGCCCCTATGGCCACGTCCAATGCGTCAGTAGTGAGCGCTATCCGTGCCAACTGGTCTGGGTGCACCAGTAATGTGGCCTTCGCTAGCGCCTCCTTGGCATCCACAAATGCCCGCTTCCGCTCGGGGGTCCAGTCAGTACTGTCTGCCGGTTTCCGTTTTTTAAGCGCGGAGTACAACGGCTGCATGGGGGAGGAAACGGTTGTAGAAGTTCACCATTCCTAAAAACCCCTGGAGCGTCCTTACCATTGTGGAAAATTCGCTACCGTGAGCACCTTGTCCGGTAATGGGATTGTGCCCTCCGGCGAGATGCGTGGCCAAAAGTCGATCATCGTAGCTCCGAACTGACACTTCGCTGGTTTAATTATTAACCCGTGCTCCTCCAACCTCTGGAAAACTATCCTGAGGAGGGCAACGTGTTCGTCTTCGGACGCGCTGGCCACCAGGATGTCGTCCAGGTAGAGGAAGACAAGCGGCAGGTTGCGCATCACCGCATCCATCATGCGTTGGAAGGTCTGTGCCGCGCCTTTTAACCCGAACGGCATGCGTAGAAATTCGAAAAGACCGAACGGGGTAACCACTGCAGTTTTGGGTATGTCTTCCGTGCGCACCAGGACCTGGTGTACCCGCAGACCAAGTCCACCTTGGAAAAAATGCGTGCCCCGGTCAGGTGGATGGAAAAATCCCGAATATGGGGAATGGAATAGCGATCGTGTGCTGTAGCATTGTTTAACCGGCAGAAATCACCGCATGGTCGCCACAACCCCTCAGCTTTAGGCATCATGTGTAGCAGGGACACCCATGAGCTATTTGAGCGCCTGACGATGCCTAACCTCTCCAAATTGGCGAACTCCTTGTGCACACTGGCCAGTTTAGCTGCATCCAGGCGGGGAGGGCGTGTGAAAACGGGTGGTCCCATGGTGATGATGAAGTGCTCGACCCCATGCTTAGTGACGGCCACCAAAAACGTCGGAACTGTGAGTGCTGGGAACTGGGAGAGTAGTGATTGGAACTTACCCCCTGGAGCTGTGACGTTGGCGAGTGTTGTAGACCCAGCTCCTCGAGCTGTACAGGGCAGAGAATGAAAAGACAGAGCATTAATCAGGCATCTAATGGCAACATCGACTAATAGTCCGTGCGCACACAGGAAATCTGTGCCTAAAATGGGGGAGTGACATGCTGCTATTACGAAGGACCATTGGTAGTTGCGGCCGTGCAAACATATGGTCAGTGTCCTCTCATCAAATGTTTTAATGTCTGAGCCGTCGGCGACTGCCAGCTTGGGGCCACTACTCCCAGCCAACTGGTCTGCGTTGGACGGCAGGATGAGGCTGTTTGGGGAGCCGGAGTCCACGAGGAACTGTCTCCCCATACGTGAGTCCGTCACGTAGAGCAGCTTGTTTGTGTCACCGGCAGCAGCAGCTGCTACCAACTGCCGGTCCTGGTGTTTCCCGAACGCTTGTATTGGCACAGTGGCACGCATCGCCATGCGTCTTTTCCGAAACGGCGATGGGAAAAACAGAGCGTGCCCTTCCGGTGCTTCTTGGCCACTGTGCCGGCCACCATCGAAGGCTCCTCGCCCTCGCTGGTCATCTCCCTGTGCTCTGGCACCGCTGCATTCACAGCAAAGGTTCTGGTCACCAGGATAATCTGGTTCGCTTCTTGCGCCAGTGCCCGATAGTTCTGCATGGCCAGCAGTGGTGAGTTGGTGAGGACCGGCCTGGCCACTGTCGGGAGGTTATGGAGGGAAATGTGTGCAAACAGGAACGGCTTGCCGTCTGTGCCCATCAACGGCAACATCTTCTCCATCAACTCGAGTGCCAACCCATCTCCCAACTCGGAGCGCATCAGGAGCCTCTCTGCTCTCTCACAGTCCGACAGCGTATAGCGCTGGGTCAGCGTGGTCTTGATGGCGTCGTATTTGCCGTGGGCTGGGGGCCGTTGGAGCAGGCTTGCCACCAGCTGTGTTGTGCGTGCGTCCAACGTGTCGTCTGCCGTCACTCCCCGGAGCGCGAACTGGGCCTTAGTGTGGAGGAACCAAGCTGTCGGGTCGTGTAGCCAAAAGGCTGGGAGCTTGACCGAAACAGCACACGCGATGCTGGCGCTTCCAGACTGGGCCATCTCCAGGGTGTTCGACTCGTATTCCATCGTACGTCTCGGGGTCACCAGTGTAGAGAGAAAGGAGCAGGTGAGATAACGGGCTGGATCAGCACAGACTTTATTTCCTCTCTACAAGTCAAGTCGACAAGAATAATCCCCAGGCTGCAGAGCATCTCCCTTTTATACTTTTAATGCCTTTTTTTTCCCTACATATGAAGCCTAACCACACCTGTTTGCTAAGCAACTCTTCATTATTGCACACATTACCTGCAGGTTAAAACCACGACAAATGCCTTCACTGCTTACATACACTACCATTCAAAAGTTTGGGGTCACTTAGAAATTTCCTTATTTTTGAAAGAAAAGCACTTTTTTTCAATGAAGATAACTTTAAACTAATCAGAAATACACTCTATACATTGCTAATGTGGTAAATGACCATTATAGCTGCAAATGTCTGGTTTTTGGTGCAATATCTACATAGGTGTATAGAGGCCCATTTCCAACAACTATCACTCCAGTGTTCTAATGGTACAATGTGTTTGCTCATTGCGTCAGAAGGCTAATGGATGATTAGAAAACCCTTGTGCAATCATGTTAGGTCTGCAATGCTGTAATTGCTGCAAATGGAGGATTCTTTGACGAAAGCAAAGTTTAAAGGAAAAAATTATTATTTCAAATACAAATCATTATTTCTAACCTTGTCAATGTCTTGACTATATTTTCTATTCATTTTACAACTCATGGTGGTAAATAAGTGTGACTTTTCATGGAAAACACAAAATAATTGTCTGGGTGACCCCAAACTTTTGAACAGTAGTGTACCTCTTCTGCTTTTTTCACGCCTTTAAAGTACTTGCATAAGCTCATGCTTCTCTTGAACAGTGACACTAGAGAGACACTCTGCCTGCAGACTGGAACGGTCATGCGGGCTGTGCACTTCCGAACTCCAATGCGCAGATGACTGTCACGCTTGTTGTTTGTGTGCGTGTTTGCAGAGCATCATTCATTTATTTTTCGAAAATTTATTTTTCCTCTTAACGTGGCAGCCCGCCATGCGGAAATGTTGCTAGCAGAAACCCTGTCCTATCCCTTTTCAATAATTACATATTCTGTAATTAATATTCACACAATCAAATAAATCTTAGTTCCGTGCAGTCCCTTATATTTGTCAAAGTCAAACATGTATGACTGCCTACATGTAGGCTCCACCTCTTTATATTCCACTTTTACACACACCCTACATTTGGACCTGTAAAGTCTAATTGGGCTACCTGTTTCAGACAGGAAGGCTTGCTTTCTAAGGGCAATGCACTAGTACAAATAAAAAGCATGTTAAAGCAACACTATGTAAGAGTCTCACCTTAAAATGTTTGCAAAATTATTTTGATGGCACATCAACCTTTGACTGGGTGAATGTCACTCCCTCCACAGCCTGAGTAGGCCCACATTGCCTGCAACAGCTCTGTTCTTGGTAGGAATACTGAAAGGACTACGAGCTCTGGTGACTACGAACTGGTGACTACAAACTCAGTCCCAACACCCAATCATAGGGCACAACTGTAGCCACCAACAACTAAGCAACCTGTGATCAGCTGTTGGGACTGAGGTCATAGTCGCCATAGTTGTATTCTTTTCAGTGTTACCCAGAACCAGAAAGTTACATAGTGCAGTTTTTAAATTACATGTTCTGATTGGACTGTGCTACAGAGGATTTGATTTGCAAGTAATAACACAAGATGCAAATACTCATGAAGCCCAGTTGTGGCTGTTCTGCAGTTTAATGGAAAAGTTTAGGCACCCTTGTTCAAATTGTTTTAGAATAGGTGTGTTTATTTAATTAACTATGTAGGGTTTCCAACCTTTGTATCATGAATCACCCCTCAGGGCAGAGTGACAGACCCACGCGTTGCACTGTTAGCTAGCCAAATTTATTGAAAGCAACAAACATCAAGTTAAACAAAGTGCACTAAACTCAAAATGCAAATAAGGGAGGTGTGCACACACTTACTGGTGTGCACACACTTACAGGTGTGCACACCAGAGTGAAGCAGAGCTCTGGCAGAGACAAGGAAGTATAACCAAAAGCGGTGACAAAGCTGAAATGAAAATAGAGCCCTTAAATGGGGCTCCAAACCCATTACATAATAATTGACAGGTGTGAGTACCTGAGTGGGCAGGAGAAAGCAATGATGCATGATCAGGGTCAGCTGGTTCCATGAGAGGGAGGCAAACCAGAAACTGACAGCTGACAGGGCACGCCCACATGAAGCTTCACGCCCCTGACAGCTGTCAACAGAAAAAGGACAATACTAGGGATATAAAGAAATAAAATGCCATACCAAAGTAGTATTATAAGTGAGTACAGAAAATAAAAATATAATACTAACACAAACCGAAAAATGACAAGCAGACATAAATACACACCCAAACGGGCATAAATGCAACAGATAAGTAAATAAACAGAAAAAGCCATGAGGCCGAGTCTGGCAGAAATGTCCAGCACTCGGCTCATGACACTTTGTACTTTCACGATTATTTATGTATGTGATGATTTATTGTTCAGTTTATGAAATGAAGCATCGCTATGCAATACTATTTGCTGGTTGTATTGTCATCATTTTCCATATCCTACAGATAATGTCTTTACATATTTTTAATTAAAAAATATGCCATATATCCACTGTAATTGATCCCTGCTATTCTCTTGTATTTTCACCTTGCAGTGCTTCCTCTGGGCTTTTTCTGCAGTAATGATTATATGTTAAAACAAACTAGATACACAGTATATTGTAGTGCCTTTATATGTATTATTTGTTGGTTTGTTTTGATTTGTGTTGGTTGATCACATAGAACATATGGCCTTTTCCTATGTCTTTCATAAAAAGTGTACTGGGAATGCCTTCTGCCCACCAACAGAACCCTACATGCTTGGATGAATTAAAAAAAATACACCCATATGTACAATATGTTCACATTAAAACATATGGACTGTATGCTAATATATGTGCACATCCAATCTCAAACATCTACTGTGAATTACCCACGTGTCCACGTTCAGACACTGGCAGAAGTTCAGGCAGACCACCTGCAGCCCGCACAGACTCCCTTTGGCTGGCACAGAGCTTACAGTCAACTCCGCCTGGGAGTCGATTGTTCAGAAGAGTAATTTGGTACAGCATCAAGACCGCCACTCGATCAGCAGATGCACGACTGAGAAAAGCAACGACTCACAACATTTTCAAACAGTACTTGAAAAGCTTAGGAATGTAGCAATTTACAGAATTTACTCAGAATGCAGTAATTTAGTCTTCTTGAGTTTTTCCAGCGAGTAATTTTCTTTGGCAAGGAGCTGCTTAATTGACCAACATTTGTGTGTGTGTGTGTGTCCATTGGTTGCCTATGATTGCCAGGAGAAGATACATTGTGTAGACTCTGCTGTAGAAAAAAAATACTATATATATATATATATATATATATATATATATATATAGACTGCTGGGGTCCTCAGTGTCATGTGATTTATAACTCTGCGCCTTGTGTAATGTACCGACCAACTGACCCTCTGAAACCGAAGTCTTACTGACTTCAAAACAGAGACACAGCGGTGCTTCAAAGAGATGAATACGCACAGCTTTTCACTTTCACTCATCCAATGTGGCTTTTATGCCAAGCCCTAATAGGAAACACTGGCATGCACAATGGTATTCTGAAAATTGGCTCATGTGTATTTGGGTGAATGATACTTCTCATATTTTGTGACAGCCATTTGCAAGTTTGTCTGTTTTGCCATTTCAGCTATCAAAGCCAAAGAAAGTATGTTTGTTCAGTTTGATGTGGATGCCAATGTACTCCTTATTTTCGTAACTAAAACAAAGCAGCTTTTCAGAGCCAATCCTTTTTCACTCATTCAAACCAGCTTCTCTCCAAGATGATTTGTCAAGCAAAGTAGGTTTGATGATCAAGGTAGTGTTGGTTAATTAAGTCAATTTACTTCAGTCTAATGAGGTGTGTCTTATTTTGCTTCATCTTTTTGCCATTTCGTAGTTTTTTCTGGTTTGATGTCATGTTTTTGGTTCAGATTTCATCATTCTGCCTTATTTTAATATGAATGTTTCATCTCTGCTTCACTGTGTATCACTTTCTCCCTCTTTGCTGTTCTTTTTTTTTGTATTAGCACTCACATCCTGCCTTTTTATCTTATGCTGTGTTTATCTTTAACATCTCTCTCTTTTTCATCTTCAATTTTTTTTTTGCCCCTCTTCATTTTAGCTACCGTTATTATGATGGATGTGTTATTGTAGAGTGGCACTGGTAAGATGCAACATTTCTCAGTAGAGGGAGTAGAATAGATTTGATATTGTGTTTGATGTGTTTTTTCCCCCTTCCTCACCCTGTAATGGAGACGGCGGCTGCCGCTGCCCCGTGATTCATGGATTGCAGCATGACTTTTTGCTCCATTGTGACTTTGAATACAAAACTTATTTCTGAATGCAGCATACTTAGAACAAGATTGGGTGCACATTTTTTTAGTGTGTATCCCCACCCCTAGTGCAGATAAGGGACTTCAAATGAAATACACTAATCCTGTGATGTAAAAGATTTACAAAAAAAATGCCTGTGTATTCATCAAAAACTTTGCTCTACTGATGTCTTAAACAGATTGGGCTGATTTGCATTTTGAGCATACCTTTGAGTAATTCACACCCCCATTGGGCTGACGGCGGCACTTCCTCTCCTCTTCTCAGAAACAGCCTTTTGGAATGACTTTTGCGTCGATTTTAAAACAAGTTAAATTGACCAATTGCCATCTCATACATAAATGATCTGTGACACTGCAATGAATGGCGCCTCTGCAAATTAAGTCATTTGGAATGAAATGGGTAATTTGATGCCACAGTCTGAAGTAGTTCTCTGCTTAAAATTGCGCCCTTTTTTGGCGTTTCTGCTCAACAATTAGCCCAGTAAAGCTTTTTCCCAGTTTTTGAGGGGAGCTAACTAAGCACTCTGTTGCAATCCCTTAGAGTGCTTCCTATATCTGTTCCATATCGCTCATCCAACAGTTGCACTGAAGTACTTAAATTACTTAGATGCTATATTTGACATTTCAGAACGTGTTTAAAATATGCATATAATTAAAATTATTCTTCTGCATAAAGACTTGCCTTCCTGACTGCATTTTACATAAACTGTTTTGAAATTAATGATGCAAAGAATATGAGAGGAACAGTAAGTGATATTGTATTAGCAGCTTTCCAGCGACGCTCACCTCATTTGTAAGTGAGTTGTTCTGCTTTTCAGTGACTGTCATACAGTCACGGAAGTTTTGCCCTGAGGCTCCTACCGTTGCAGCCCTCAGAAAATCATCCTCTGTGTTTTTTATCTGATACCTCCAAGAAAAGATAAGCCGCACCATGCTGATATGAGTCGTGCCCCATTCATATCCTGTCCTCTCGGATGCATTTCTTATGACCTCTTTTGTCTCTATCATCCACCATCCTTCCAGTGCAACTCCCACTAGTTACAGGACAATATTTTATTCCTTTTTTTCTCTTTGTGGTCAGTGTTCATGTTTCCCACGTCCAATCTGGGGGCAATCGCCTTGATGAAGTACCTCTCCCACCAGGTCATTAAGACAGCCCTGGGAAAATTATGTTTAATGGTTGCCTAGGTGAATTCATAAATCATTTATTTTGCCGTACACCTGGCCCATTTATAACAGCTTAAACGTGAAGGTCTGCCAGCATTTATGAAGACAACTAGATACCTCATTGGTAGTGCCTGTAAATCACTGACGAATCCCTTCCCAACTTGTATGAATGTCTGACTGGTGTGTCTTGACGTGGTTGTTTTGAATCTTTAATCCCTATACCAAAGGAAGCCATCTTCCCTCTCAGTAAATTATCTTTCCCTTCATGTCTAAGTTTGTACATTGTATTTATGGCCACACATTTTCTAATACCATTTCTCCATTGAGTTGTGTGATTTAATTTATTTCTGTTTGTTTTGTGTTTTGTTATTTTTGGTTTGGTCAGCTATCAGGATTATGAACCTGAGATCAAGTAAGATAAAATTGGAAGGGCCCTTTTACCATAATGCCATTTGTCATTTACTCTGTCATATGAACAAACCAGCACCCCCAAATCCATCTGGCTGCCTCTTTGAGTCATTAGTGTGATTTATAGTGGAGAATTGAGTCACGTTGAAGGCTGCGTAGGTGTGCGCACAGTTGCTCAGGTCTAAGGTATACATAGCCTGCAAATGTGACGAGCAAGATTAGTTTTAAATGGCACCTGTATTTTTATAGTGCACAGTATAAATGGGTATGGTAATACTGTAGATATCGCTCTTATGTCTGTCGTAGTCTTTTTTAAGGCTTTCAATACGCATAAGAACACTAATTGAAGTTTCTAAGTGATGGACAGCTGCTCTCAGGAATTTTTACACTGTGGAAGCCCATTCAGCAAGAATTAGAATTCCAATGAATAAACTGGTACAGATGATACAGTGGTGTGAAAAAGTGTTTGCCCCCTTCCTGATTTCTCATTTTTTTGTATGTTTGTCACACTTAAATGTTTCAGATCATCAAACACGTTTAAATATTAGAGAAAGTTAACACAAAATGCAGTTTTTAAATGAAGGTGTTTATTATTAAGGGTAAAAAAAATCCAAACCTGCATGGCCCTGTGTGAAAAAGTGATTGCCCCCCCCCCTCCTGTTAAAACATAAATTAACTGTGGTTTGTCACATCTTTGGAAAGCTGAGTTCAATTTCTCTAGCCACGCCCAGGCCTGATAACTGCCACGCCTGTTCTCAATCAAGAAATCACAGCAATAGGACCTGCCTGACAAAGTGAAGTAGACCAAAAGATCCTCAAAAGCTAGACATCATGCTGCGATCCAAAGAAATTCAGGAAATATTATTATTATTTAAGATGGCGGCAGCGCATATGGACGCAGCGGCCCCTCTTGGCATCAGCGAGTATGAGAGTTTTGAGTGTTTTGATCTTCCCAGACGTACATTCTGTAAAACTTACAACCGTGAGACCTTATTAAACATCAAGGTACTGCACGCTGCAAGAATCGCGGCGATCGGTTGTGATTTGGACATTCTATGCCAGCATGGAATTCTGGCGGAGTCCCCGCTGGAAGCTACCCGAGAGAGGAGGAGGCATAAGCGGAGTGAACGCAAGCAAAAGTGTGGAAAAAGGGCCGGGATCCATGCTAGGCTAAAGGCTAACCCCTCCAGACCAGCGGTACCGTTGCTCATTCTCTCTAACGTCCGCTCCCTCGACAACAAGCTGGACGAGCTGCGTCTGCTGAGAGAAACCCGGAGAGAGTGGAGGGACTGCTGTGTGCTTGCGTTCACGGAGACATGGCTCCACGACAACATCCCTGACGAGGCCATTCAACTGGAAGATATGGCGATGTTCCGTGCTGACAGGGAAACGGCGAGCTCCGGTAAGAGCCGGAGGGGTGGGCTATGCATCTATGTTAACAAGAACTGGTGCGTTAATGCCACGTTAGTGTCTAAACACTGCTCTCCGTTGGTGGAGTTCCTTATTGTAAATTGTCGGCCATATTATTTGCCGAGGGAATTCAGCAACGTGTTTGTAGCGGCTGTTTACATAGTGCCGAGCGCTAACGCTAATGCTAGGAAGGCACTCGGGGAACTACACGACGCTATTAGCGAAATCCAAACTTCACACCTGGACAGTTTTGTGGTGGTTGTGGGGGATTTTAACCACACCAGCTTAAAGACTGTGCTCCCCAAGTTTAAACAATGTGTAGACTTTAAGACCAGAGGAGAGAATATGTTGGACTTAGTGCACACAAACACAGATGCATATAAGGCTATACCCCGCCCCCATCTCGGCCTTTCTGACCACATATCCGTGATGCTGCTGCCTGCCTACAAACCTTTACTGAAGCGCAGCAGGCCAGCAGTGAAACAAATCAGAATTTGGCCAGAGAGTGCAACCTCTGCACTGAAAGACTGTTTTCTGCACACAGACTGGGAGGTCTTCAAAATAGCAGCCTCCCAGGAAGACAAGACAGATGTGGAGGAGTATGCTGAAATGGTCACCAGCTACATCGCGAAGTGCACAGAGGATGTCACTACAGTGAAGACCATCACTATGCGGGGTAACCATAAGCCCTGGATGACTGCAGAGATGCGCTCGCTGCTTACAGCCAGGGATGCAGCCTTCAGAGCGAAGGACAGGATTGCCCTCCGCTCAGCCAGGTCTGCGCTCTCAAAAGGAATTAAGGCGGCAAAGCGCACCTATGCGGAGAAAATCCAGGGACACCTCTGTGACACTAGAAACACCAAGCAGTTGTGGCAGGGAGTTCGGACACTGACGGGCTATAAGTCTAGGCAGGGGGTCGATGATGACGACGCTTCGCTTCCAGACAGGCTCAACGACTTCTTTGCACGTTTTGAAGCATCAAACTCGACAATCAGAGGGAGGGCTGGCCCACCCCCACCATTGGTCGGACCAGCTTTTACCATCAACACAGCAGACACACGGAGGACCCTAACCAGAGTCAACCCACGTAAAGCAGCAGGTCCGGACAACATCCCGGGACGTGTGCTCCGAGACTGCGCGAGCGAGTTGGCGGATGTCCTGACTGACATTTATAACATCTCCCTGAGTCAGGCCATCGTTCCCAGATGATTCAAGACCTCTATCATTGTACCGGTGGCAAAGAAACCAGTTGTGTCCTGTTTGAATGACTATCGTTCTGTTGCACTGACACCAATTGTGATGAAGTGTTTTGAACGGCTTGTCAAACCACACATTACAGCCTGCCTCCCTGCATCACACGACCCGCTCCAGTTTGCATATCGTTCAAACCGCTCCATGGAGGATGCTATAGTCACCACCCTACACTCTGTCATCACCCACCTGGACCAGAAAGACACCTACGCCAGACTCCTGTACATTGATTTCAGTTCAGCATTCAACACCATTATTCCCCAGAGACTGATGGAGAAATTACTCCTTCTCGGTCTGAACACCGCCACATGTCTCTGGATCCTGGATTTCCTGACTGAGAGACCTCAGTCTGTCCGGGTTGGAAACAACATCTCCAACTCTGTCACGCTGAGCACCGGATCCCCTCAGGGCTGTGTACTCAATCCACTGTTGTTTACACTTCTAACACATGACTGTGTATCCAGACACGAGGGGAACCAGATTATTAAGTTTGCAGACAACACCACGGTGGTGGGACTTATTCAGAGTGATGAGGAATCAATGTACAGGGAAGAAGTGAGAGACCTGGAGGGCTGGTGCAGCGAGAACAATCTGGTGCCGTGGACGTGGACAAAACGAAGGAGATCATTATCGACTTCCAGCGGTCACAGCCTGAGCACGTCCCCCTCAGCATCGGCGGCCGTTTAGTGGAGAGAGTAGAGAACATCAAGTTCCTCGGAGTGCAGATCTCGCAGGACCTGACCTGGAGCAAGAATTCCTTGGGGATCAGGAAGCGGGCTCAGCAGAGACTGCACTTCTTGAGGAAACTCAAACAGGCCTCTCTCCCCATCTGCATCCTCAGGACCTTCTACAGAGGTGTGGTGGAGAGTGTTCTGACGTACTGCATTGCTACATGGTACTCCAGCTGCAGTATGTCAGACAAAAAAGCCCTGCAGAGGATAGTCAAGGGGGCTGAGAGGGTAATTGGAGTCTCCCTCCCCTCTGTCCAAGAACTTTTTCAGAACCGTTGTAGGAGCAGGGCACTGAACATTGTCAAGGACCATTCTCACCCTCTGCATAAACACTTTGAACTTCTTCCATCTGGTAAACGATTCCGGAGCATCAGAGGCAGAACCACCAGACTGATCAACAGCTTCCTTCCACAAGCTGTCAGGATGCTGAACAGTTGACCCGGAATCTCTCATACACACTACTGCACCTACGGACATTTTGTATATTATTTGTATATTATAGTTAGTTAGTTTTTTTTTTTCCCCAAGTATGTCTCAGGGATGTGTGAGTGTGTCTTAAATCATGCTGCTTCTATTTATATGGATGCCGAGAGAAACGCAATTTCATCTTGCCTGCACTACAGTTGTATGTACAGCAATATGACAATAAAGTTTGATTTAGTTTGATTTGATTTGATTTGAACAAATGAAAAACAAAGTAATTGAGAGCTATCAGTCTGGAAAAGGTTATAAAGCCATTTCTAAAGCTTTGGGACTCCAGCGAGCCACAGTGAGAGCCATTATCCATAAATGGCAAAAACATGGAACAGTGGTGAACCTTCCCAGGTGTGGCCGGCCGACCAAAATTACCCCAAGAGCACAGCGATGACTCATCCAAGAGGTCACAAAAGACCCCACAACAACATCCAAAGAACTGCAGGCCTCATTTGCCTCAGTTAAGATCAGTGTTCATGACTCCACCATAAGAAAGAACCTGGGCCAAAATGGCCTGCATGGCAGAGTTCCAAGACGAAAAACACTGCTGAGCAAAAAGAACATAAAGATTCGTCTCAGTTTTTCCAGAAAACATCTTTATGATTCAAGACTTTTGGGAAAATACTCTATGGACTGACAAGACAAAAGATGAACTTTTTGGGGTCCCATTACATCTGGCGTAAAAGTAACACAGCATTTCAGAAAAGATAAGATAAGATAAGCCTTTATTAGTCCCACAACGGGGAAATTCCAGGATTGCAACAGCACAGGGATAGCAACACTCAGAGCAACAATCAGAAGGCAAGAAAAAACAAGCAAGCAAGAGCAGCTAATATACATATGTACATATTACTATAAAATATATATATACACACACACACACACACAGACACACAGTGCAGAGCACTGTGTGTCTGTGCACTGTTCGTCCGGTGTGTCTGTTCGTGACCTCAAGCTGAAGCACACTTGGGTTCTGCAGAAGGACAATGATCCAAACCACACCAGCAAGTCCACCTCTGAATGGCTTAAGAAAAACAAAATGAAGACGTCGGAGTGGCCTAGTCAAAGTCCTGACCTGAATCCGATTGAGATGCTGTGGCATGACCTTAAAAGGTGGTTTATGCTCAAAAACCCTCCAATGTGGCTAAATTACAACAATTCTGCAAAGATGAGTAGGACAAAATTCCTCCACAGTACTGTAAAAGACTCATTGCCAGTTATCGCAAACGGTTGATTGCAGTTGTTGCTGCTAAGGGTGGCCCAACCAGTTATTAGGTTTCGGGGGCAATGACTTTTTCACACAGGGCCATCTACGTTTGGATTTTTTTACCCTTAATAATAAACACCTTCATTTAAAAACTGCATTTTGTGTTTACTTGTATTATCTTTGTCAAATGTTTAAATTTGTTTGATCTGAAACATTTAAGTGTGACAAACATACAAAAAAATGAGAAATCGGGAAGGGGCAAACACTTTTTCACAACACTGTAAATGAGCAGTTGCCCCATTCCATATACAGTATATGCCATGGATTTTAGAGTTGAAGTCATAAGATAAGATAAACTGTACTTAAAGTATGTAGTGCTTTTTCTAGTCACAAAGACCACTCAAAGCACTTTACTAGTAGCTACACTATCTCTCTCTTCTAAGGGCCTATCAGAGATGGATACCTTGGGACAATCTTAGAATCACCAGTTGACCTAACATACATGTCTCTGGATTGTGGAATGGACCCGGAGCTCCCGGAGTAAACCCACACCTTTAAAAAAAAAAAAAAAAAGTCCATTTTCTTAAACAATACAGAAGGAATCCACACTTGCACACAGCAGACATGTCAAAACGGTCACAAAGCAACCAGGATTTTTAAACACAGAACCTTCTAGCTGTGACGCAACATTGGCAAACACTGTACTACACATTATACAGATTTGCATAAAGGTATTTGTGCTTATTCACCTGCACAAAGTTGTATGACTATGATTGACCTTATTAAATTAATAGGAGCTGTACTGTGACAGACATTTCTTAGTCTCCCAGCATCTCTGCCAATTTGTGTTATGATATCCTGTAAGCTGAAATCCTCATATTCCAATAACTAATGTAAACATGAGCAAAATAGTGCTGTTGGTACATTATTGAATTAAATATAACAGTTTCTTTCAAGTGCAGAGCTTAGCTTTGACAGCACATACAGCATGGATTCCTATATAAGAACGGCATTAACAGTGACTAGACTCACATACCTGGCATAAAAATGTCCTTATTGTATATAATGTACCTGCATAAATATAGAGCCATTTTTCACTCCATCTTTTACTGTATTTCATATCTTCTGTTGAGTAAGAATTTGCAAGACACTTGTTTCTGAAAATTCAGTGTAACAGAATTAACACTATACTTATCTTCTGATATAATGGGGTATATCATGGTGTAGTTATGTTCATACAGCAATACTGTTTTTATAACTTTAAGATCATATAAAGCATTTTATGGTCAATGGCAGTTGTTTAAAGAACAGGTGAAGAAAAAGGCAAATGAGGAAAAAGTGAGAAAATAAAGAGGAATCCATTCTCAATTCAAATTCCATTTTCCCATCATTTGTGGATTTTCTCCCTCTCATAGGAAAAAAATGTATTTTTATTGTATTGTATTTCATACTCACCCCACAGTTAATGTTTCTGATATTAAATTAGTCTTTTTTCTGTATTTGCTGTAATTTTTGAGGCTCCTTCTAAGGTATGAGCCTTATATTAAATGGATTTTAAGCTGCCTAATTCTTTGCATTCTAGATCATGGGTGATTGGAGCCATTGCCTTGCTGTGTCTGCTGGGTTTGACGTGGGCCTTTGGCCTGATGTATGTCAATGAGAGCACCGTGGTCATGGCCTACCTCTTCACCATCTTCAACTCCCTGCAGGGAATGTTCATCTTCATCTTCCACTGTGTGCTGCAGAAGAAGGTATAGATTTATTCATCTGATGATGAGTGACTCCACACTTAAGAGCTGTTAAACTGTGCTTATCTAAAAATGGTAGAAATGAAGTGTCTCCTCTGTGGACTGTTTGTTTTTAAATTCATTTTATCCATGAACAAGCTGAAAAGCTTTTTCATAAGTGGCAAATAAGAAAAGGAATGAGATGTTGGTGTGTGTGTTATTTTTTTTTCTTTTTTTTTTTGCATAGGTGCGTAAGGAGTATGGGAAGTGTTTGCGTACTCACTGCTGCAGTGGCAAAAGTGTGGACAGCTCCATCGGCTCAGGGAAAGGCACCGCCTCCCGTGCCCCAGGACGATATTCTTCAGGGTCACAGGTTGAGACTTTTTTATGCTTATTCTTTTTTTTTTTTTTTTTATTTCAATTCAAGTTTCACATGTGTGAGTTTATTTCTTTTTGCTTGTAAAATGAATGGAAACAAAGAGTGTGTTTAAAAAACCCTCACCTTTGGTGGAAGGCCTGGGCTTGTTTCTCTGCTGGGGACAGGAAGCAGACACCTCGGGGGCCACTCCCTGCGGTGGAGCCTCTGGTGCTGCCATAGCAGCCTCTGTATGCTCAGCTCTGGCTTCTTGCTTTAGTCCAGGGCCCAGTCTTGCTTCACATGCAGGGTTGACTCTGGTGTAGTGCACTCAGACTGTGTTGAAGGCGCACCAGCTGGTAAAAGGGGGGTCCAGATCAGCCATCATAAAACCCAGTAACACACTCACCTTCAACATGGCATCATTAAAGGTTTGTCTTCTTTTGTGGTAGAAAAGTAATGCTCAAACTCTCTAATGATGACTGTTTTTCAGCGCGATTACAGAAAGTGTGTGTCAAAACAGTGTGGACATGACAGGCAGGAACAGGCGGAAAAGGAATATCCGGGTGATTCAGGATATAAACATCCATTAAAAGTTTTAAAAATAAAACTGATAGTCAGTACAGAGGAACAGATTTTTTTTTCTCTGCAACCCACTACCATGTGGTGACTACTTACTTACTTACAGTGGTGTGAAAAAGTGTTTGCCCCCTTCCTGATTTCTCTTTTTTTTTTGTCTGTCACACTTAAATGTTTCAGGCCATCAAACAAATGTAAATATTAGACACAGATAACACAAGTAAACACAAAATGCAGTTTTTAAAAAAGGTGTTTATGATCAAGGGAAAAAAAAAATCAAACCTACATGGCCCTGTGTGAAAAAGTGATTCCCCCCTAAACCTAATAACTGGTTGGGCCACCCTTAGCAGCAACAACTGCAATCAAGCATTTGCAATAACTGGCAATGAGTCTTTTACAGCGCTGTGGAGGAATTTTGGCCCACTCATCTTTGCAGAATTGTTGTAATTCAGCCACATTGGAGGGTTTTCGAGCATGAACCACCTTTATAAGGTCATGCCACAGCATCTCAATCGGATTCAGGTCAGAACTTTGACTAGGCCACTCCAAAGTCTTCATTTTGTTTTTCTTAAGCCATTCAGAGGTGAACTTGCTGGTGTGTTTTGGATCATTGTCCTTCTGCAGAACTCGAGTGTGCTTCCGCTTGAGGCCACGAACAGGTGGCCGGACATTCTCCTTCAGGATTTTTTGGTAGAAAGCAGAATTCATGGTTCAGTTTACCACAGCAAGTCTTCCAGGTCCTGAAGCAGCAAAACAGCCACAGACCATCACACTACCACCACCATATTTTACTGTTGGTATGATGTTCCTTTTCTGAAATGCTGTGTTACTTTTACGCCAGATGTAATGGGACACACATCTTTCAAAAAGTTCAACTTTTGTCTTGTTAGTCCACAGAGTATCTTCCCAAAAGTCTTGTGGATCATCAAGATGTTTTCTGGCAAAAGTGAGACAAGCCTTTATGTTCTTTCCGCTCAGCAGTGGCTTTCATCTTGGAACTCTGCTATGCAGGCCATTTTTGCCCAGTCTTTTTTTTTTTCTTTATGGTGGAGTCATGAACACTGACCTTAACTGAGGCAAGTGAGGCCTGCAGTTCTTTGGATGTTGTTGTGGGGTCTTTTGTGACCTCTTGGATGATTTGTTGCTGCTGCCTTGGGGCAATTTTGGTTGACCAGCCACTCCTGGGAAGGTTCACCACAGTTCCGTGTTTTCATCATTTGTGGATAATCGCTCTCACTGTGGTTCGCTGGAGTCCCAAAGCTTTAGAAATGGCTTTATAACCTTTTCCCGGTTGATAGATCTCAGTTACTTTGTTTCTCATTTGCTCCTGAATTTCTTTGGATTGCAGCATGATGTCTAGCTTTTGAGGATCTTTTGGTCTACTTCACTTTGTCAGGCAGGTCCTATTTAAGTGATTTCTTGATTGAGAACAGGTGTGGCAGTATTCAGACATGGGTGTGGCTAGAGAAATGGAACTCAGCTTTCCAAAGATGTGATAAACCACAGTTAATTTATGTTTTAATGGGGGTGGGGGGCAATCACTTTTTCACACAGGGCCATGTAGGTTGGGATTTTTTTTACCCTTAATAATAACCACCTTCATTTAAAAACTGCATTTTATGTTTACTTGTGTTATCTTTCTCTAATATTTAAATTTGTTTGATGATCTCAAACATTTAAATGTGACAAACATACAAAAATGAGAAATCAGGAAGGGGGCAAACACTTTTTTAACACCACTGTAGTCTTAACATTATCCTAATAAATGATTTATAATTACCTTACAAAGAGCAGGTTTAGGTTACAAATGTTTTATGAATCATGAATATACGCAATTATAAACAAGTTAAGACATATTTCATTGATATCACTTTGTGTTGTCAGTTTTGATTGTGTTAATTGTGATTAATCGTGCTGCTGAATTAATTATTTTGCCATTTGTAGCATATAGGCAAGAGGGTTTGGCACTTGCGATTAATCATGCTTTAATTGCGAATAAAACTGATACCACTAATATCACTGTTAAGTGTATTTTTCCAAGTGTTAAGTGTATTTTTTGGTTCCAAGGTTGTCATAGCCAGGAGCGGCACTGGGGTTAAGCTCCCAGTGCTCATAAAATGCTCCTTATGGCGTGCGTCTCGAAAAGCCTCTGACAACCAAGTCCAACTCCTAGCCTGCCCGTGTGGTTTAGTCTCTAAGCCCGGCGGAACTGCTTTTACTAATAGGAGAAGGGGCGAGGGCGGATCTCTGGCGCCTTAAAACCAGATGCTTCGGGTAGATGGTGGCTCGTCAACCTGGGAAGGTAGCCCATCTAGGGGAAGGTAAACCCTGATTTCAAACCTCCGCTGCCTTGCGGCACACCCGGTCACGGGAAAGGCTTCGGGAGTCAACCCTGAGGAAAAATCCGGAGTCTGAGCCCCTAAGGCAGTTCTCTGTTGTGCTCAACATCGTTCTGGCTGCTCCTGCAACGGCGCTGGTGCCAAACTATAGCAGCCCTGCTGTTCCTTTGGATTCGGTTCGGTTGGGTGGGGAATGCCGAGAATTTTTGCACCTTCGTTTGATTTGGTTTGCATTCACACTGCAGTGGACCAAACTGCCTGGACAACGTCACACAGTTACGGCAACTGCTCGTTTGTAGCCGAAACCACCACTGACCAGGAAGAAAAATTCTTGGCGAAGAAGAAAAATCCAGCTCATTGATTGGCCAGGACCGAAAACGGAAGTCTGTTCCCTTCAGCCGGGTTGTTTGTCTGCCACAAACGAAACATTTTTTAACTTTACTCCTTGGCTTTCTCTGGTAAAAGGATTTCTTGGATCTGCGTGGTTGTCTTTATTGTTATTTTCTACCCAAAATGCACTACGGTAAACGCCACTTCCTCTTCTCAGACTACGTACGTGTTGCTATGGTTACACAAACGCCGAGGGACACTTCTGCCCTTTGGTCCACTGGGTAGTCTGTTTGCATTCACACTGCAAACGAAGCACACCAGACTTTTTGGCATGAAGAACCTTGAAGTGTGAAAGCAGATTTGTGTGGTGTAAATGAATCAACTGTGTGCTGAAAAAGTTATTTGCATTGTGCATTTTATTTTGGAAAGAAAAGATGGTTCATTGCTGTAATAAATTTGAGTTGAATTGTGATTGCATTGTAACAAAGGTTTTTATTTCACAAAGGCACATGGTTAACAGAGGAATTGTTGCAAAGAACATTGACATATTGCTCTTGCTGCTTTGTGTCTCTCTCCATCTCTGACAACTCAACATGAAGGATTTTCATCTTGAGTTCATGTTCTTCTTTTTAATATATTGTAATTCATGCTCATGGTAATTCTGTAGCAAGTTTCTCATGAATGGTCAGCCTTTTCCTTCTTGTCCTGCTGTCTGGGTTGGAGATACTGGCTGTTGCTGCTACCGGTGCAGTGAGCACATTTTGTGGACTCTGCTCCGCCCCCTACAACATCTGGTTCAACCTCAAGTCATCTTTTTTCTAGAAACGAATTTCAGGTTTAGACAAACGACTTGAGGGTCATGACATAATTTTTATTATCAGAGTGCAAAAAGTTAACAAAATTTACCAGGCTGTAGAGCTCCTGCTGTTAATAAGTCTTACACCAAATCAGTATTGGAGTGTTTCTCCACCTGAACATTCCAGATGGTCATCATCTGGGATGCCTTCTCAATGGTTTCAATCATCCCCGTCAACAGGTCTCCCAGGTCATGTGTCTCTGGTCTAACTGGAGGTCCCCCGCCTATCTTGAAACGTTCCCTATGAGCAATGGCAGTGGTTCTTTTTTTTTTTTAACTTTTTTAACTTTTTGGGGGTTTTTTTCCACAGGATCTTTAAAATTCAATATAGGAATTGTATTAGCACCTGTCACATGACAAAATCCATACTTCAAAGAGAATGATTATTGCAATCAGGCCACCATGAATAATATAAATACATCTTACCTGAAGTTGCTAGAGGGTCCGGTTGGTTATGTTTTCATTTGAGTTATATTCATTCTCAACTGTTGTCTCTGCATTCCTTCTTTTGCTGTTGTTTCTGTGGTTGAATCATGCTGTTTGTTTTCAATTATAAGGTACTCTGACATAATTTCTTTTAAAAGTGTCTTCTCACTTTCACTAATTTTTACCTCCTTTGGAAAGTAAAATTTTACCTGCTTTGAAAGCGTTGGTTGGTTTGTTGGTTTGTCTGTGTGTTAGCAACATTACGCAAAAAATTCTAAATGGATTTTGATGAAATTTTCAGGAAAGGTGTGTAATGGCACAGGAAACATATGATTAGATTTTGGTGGTGATCTGGATCACAATCTGGATCCAGGAATTTTTTGAAAATTGTTTTATATATTAATCTGGCACTTTTCATGTACTGCTCCTTTAAGACGTGTCCACTGAGTTATGTGTGTCACCATGCCATAGGCCCACACACGTCTGCAACCCGGAAGTTGCTGACATGCATAGTATGTGATGATTGACATGATTTTTTTCATCTGAAGATGCTAAGAAAAAGCAAAAAAAGCAAGACGATGTGCCCAAGCAGCACAGCAAGGTAACAACAAACGACGATTTCATTGCATTTCTATGGCAGTGTTAGCTAAATTTAAACAAAGAAAATGCTGAAATGGTGCACGATTGGCTTATGTAGCAATCAGAAATACAAGTTTTTTAGATTCACATTGGCCAGCAGAGATTACTGAAGGAGTATATTGTGGGCTGCCTTTTCATAATGAGATAAGATAAGATAAGATTAGCCTTTATTAGTCCCACAACGGGGAAGTTCCAGGATTGCAACAACACAGGGATAGCAACACTCAGAGCAACAATCAGAAGGCAAGAAAAAAAAGCAAGAGCAGCTAATATACATATGTACATATTACTATAAATATATATATACACACAGTGCAGAGCATTGTAGCTGGATGGAATAAATATATGAGTATATAAACACACAGTGTGGAGCATTGTAGCTAGATGGAATAAATATGTAGATATATAAACACCCACAGTACGGAGCATTGCAGCTAGGTGGAATAAATATGTAAATATATAAACACACACAGTGCGGAGCAATGTAGGTAGATGGAATAATATGTAGATATATAAACACACAGTGCAGAGCATTGTAGCTAGATGGAATAAATATATAGATATATAAATATAAACACACCCAGTGCGGAGCATTGTAGCTAGATGGAATAAATATGTAAA
The DNA here is from genome assembly GCA_020510985.1 of Pholidichthys leucotaenia. Lineage (NCBI taxonomy): Eukaryota > Metazoa > Chordata > Actinopteri > Cichliformes > Pholidichthyidae > Pholidichthys > Pholidichthys leucotaenia. Next base: position 183,126,609 of record CM035836.1, on the reverse strand, counting down.
TATATAAACACACAGTGCAGAGCATTGTTGCTAGATGGGATGAAACAGCACAACCGTCTACTTAGTTATCCTACATGGTATGATTATGTGCCCATACATATTCTCACCCTCCATAGCGACCGGTATTTTCCTAGTTGTATGCCGGAGGGGACCATTGTGTAAGTCTATTGCGTCTTTTGCATTCAAAAAACTATTAGGTTGTTACGTCTTTTTGCTATCTCTGCGAGCAGCCCTGCTTAGGTTGTACAATCTGACAGCCGTTGGTAGGAAGGACCGGCGAAACCTCTCGGTTGTGCACCTGGGATGATGTAGTCTGGTGCTAAATGAGCTCTTCAGTGCATTCAGTATGTCCTGCATAGGGTGGAACTCGGACTCCAGCAGAGATGACAGTTTAGCCACCGTCCTTCTCTCTCCTATCTCCTCCACCGGGTCAAGGCGCTGCCCCAGGACAGAGCTAGCTTTCTTGATCAGTTTGTTCAGTCTCTTCCTATCGGCTGCTGTAATGCCACTGCCCCAGCAGACCACTCCAAAAGTGATGGCTGATGCCACCACCGTGTCATAGAATGTCTTCAGCAGCGCCCCTTGTACACCAAAAGACCTGAGTCTCCTCAGTAGGAACAGCCTGCGCTGTCCCTTCTTGTAGAGTGCGTCAGTATTGTGTGACCAGTCTAGTTTATTGTTCAGATGAACACCCAGGTACTTGTAGGATGTCACCATCTCAATGTCTGTTCCCTGTATATTTACTGGTGCTGTGAGGGGTTGTCCTTGCCTGCGGCCGTCCACCACCAGCTCCTTAGTTTTCCTCGCGTTGATCTGGAGGCAGTTCCAATGGCACCAGTCCACGAAGTCCTGGATAAGCCCTCTGTACTCAGCTTCATCTCCATTGGAGATGAGGCCAACGATCGCAGAGTCATCAGAGAACTTCTGTAGATGGCAGTGTGTTGTGTTGTGTGAGAAGTCCGCAGTATAAAGAGTGAACAGGAAGGGAGCCAACACCGTTCCCTGGGGGGCCCCCGTGCTACCAATGATCGTGTCAGACACACAGTCCCGGGTTCTCACAAACTGAGGCCGGTTCGTGAGGTAGTCCAGGATCCATGATGACAGGTGCTGGTCCACCCCTGCACGCAGCAGCTTGTCCTTCAGGATCATCGGTTGGATGGTGTTGAAAGCACTGGAGAAGTCAAAGAACATGATCCTCACCACACTCCCAGGCTTCTCCAGGTGGGACAGAGAACGGTGAAGGAGGAAGATCACCGCATCCTCCACCCCATTGCCATGCTGGTAGGCGAACTGGAGTGGATCCATCGCTGGTTCCACCAGGGGGTGGAGGTGAGCAAGGAGCAGTCTCTCCAGGGTCTTCATCAAGCGGGACGTCAAGGCCACCGGTCTGTAGCTGTTCATGTCTTTGGGGTGGGAAGTTTTTGGTACAGGTACCACACAAGATGTTTTCCACAGCTGTGGTACCCTCCCCAGCTTCAGGCTCAGGTTGAAGATGTACGCCACAATCCCACACAGCTGGTCTGCACAGGACTTGAGAAGCTTTGCGCTGATGCTCAGCTCCGTCCTCACCTGGGTCCTGGTCAGGGTCAGGATGGGGGGCTGTGTGTTGGAAGTGGGGGGGTGTTGGTGGAGTGGGGAGTGGGAAGCAGGACTTGATGTCTTTAGAGGTAGCTAACTAACTACTAACCTGCACTTATATAGCGCTTTTCTAGTCACAAAGACCACTCAAAGCGCTTTCATTAATACTAACCCTCTATTCTAAGGGCCTATAGGAAACAGATATCTAGGGACAATTTAGAACAGCCAATTAACCTAACATGCATGTCTTTGGCATGTGGGAGGAAACCGGAGAAATCCCGGAGTAAACCCACGCAACACGGGGAGAACATGCAAACTCCACACAGATCACTGTTGGTCGGGGGCTGGGATCGAACCCACGATCCCACGATCCCCACAATCCTCCGGCCAAGGGTAAACTGTGCTGCCGCAGTACTAACCACTGCGCCACCGTGCAACCACAGCCCAGGTAGCAGTGGTTGTTGTGCAGTCAGGGGGGAGGGCGGTTGGTCAAACCTATTGAAAAACAGATTCAGATTGTTCGCCCACTCCCTGCCCCCCGTGGCCTGGGGGGAGGTATTCTGGAGCCCAGAGATGGTTTTGAGGTTCCTCCAGACCCCGCTGATGTCGCTCTGTTGCAGCTTGTCCTCCATCTTCTTCCTGAAGCTGTCCTTGCCTTCTCTGATCTTTCTCCTCAGCTCCCTCTGTACGGACTTCAGCATCTCCCTATTCCCTGACCTGAAGATCCTCTTCTTCTCTCTCAGAAGTGTTTTTATCTCAGGGTTGATCCAGGGTTTGTTGTTTGAGCAACACCGTATGGTCTTGGTGGGAACGGATTTGTCCACACAGAAGCTGAGGTAGCCCGTGAAGGTGTGAGTGAGGCCATCGATGTCCTCACCATGTGGATCGCAGAGCTGCTTCCAGGCGGTGACTTCAAAACAGCCCTTTAGAGTGTCCATTGCCTCCTCAGACCATAACTTCACTGTGCGCATGGCTGGAGGTTGTCTGTGCACTAGGGGTTTGTACACCGGCCGGAGATGAACCAAGTTGTGATCCGATCTCCTGAGTGGGGGGAGTTGTGATGAGGTGTACGCCAACTTAGTGTTTGCGTAGAATAAGTCCAGTGTTTTATTGTCTCTAGTGTGGCATGTGACATACTGGGTAAACGTTGGTAGAATGGGAGACAGTGAAACATGGTTGAAATCGCCTGAGATGAGGAGAAGAGCATCTGGGTGTTCTGTCTGCAGCCTGCTAGTTACTGAATGGATGACGTCACACGCTGTCCCAGCGTTCGCCGTCGGATTTGCATAAACAACAATGCAGATCACGTGTGAGTATTCTCTCGGAAGATATGTAGGCCGCATGCTAACAGCTAGCAACTCAATGTCTTTGCTGCAGTGACGTTGTTTAACAGTGATATGTCCCGGTCTGCACCAGTTGTTGTTAACATACATTATCACTCCACCGCCCCTTGCTTTGCCACTGTCTGGTGTTCGGTCTGCCCGTATCATGTGGAAACCCTCCAGCTCAATGTTAGCATCTGCTGCTAGTTCAGTTAGCCACGTCTCAGAAAACAAAAGAAGAGAGCACTCCCGGTATGTGCTATCGTAGCGGCAGATAGCCGCTAGCTCATCTACCTTTCCCAGTAATGACCGTACATTTCCCATGACAATAGATGGAAGCGAGGGTCTGTACCTTATATTTTTTGTCCTCCGCCTTACTCCAGCCCGGCAGCCGCAGCGTTTTCGCCTCAGTTCTCTCGGTATGTCGAGTTTTTCCAATAGCACCGGGTGGCGGTTGAATGCTAGCAGCTCTTCCCTGCTGTATCGTCTCCTGCTATAAACAGTGGCTCCGTCCACCGGCTCAGGAGACATTTGGGATGATCCGTGTGTCCGTGATATAAATGGAGTGAAAAAAAAAAAACGGATCAAAAAGAGAGAGGAGGAAAAAAAGACTCGGAATCGAGCCGCTGTTGCAAAGGGCGGCCGACTCGTGTGGCGCCAGAAGTGAAAAAAAAGATGAGAAACATGTTGGCTCGGTAGAAATATTCATTCCAATTTGAGCCACTAATCAGCCTCAGAGTACAGTAAACATATCAACAGTGCAATTAAACTAGTTTAAAAATAAGACTCACACTCACCTGCTGACAAATGGATCGAAGCTCTGTAGAGCTGAAACGAAGTGTCGGGATTAACGAGGGCTAACGAGTGTAAACAAACATGCTGTTTGTTTTGGTGTGAGCTCCGGTAGATAAATTTTAACTACTGGACGGATTTTGGTGAAAGCTTCACCAGAGGGGACCAAGGGGGGGCCTTCACCCTTGGGCCAAGGTTGAATCCGTTCATTTTCAAATCAAATCAAATCAAATCACCCTTATTGTCATTCAACCGTACAACCAATCATGTACAGCAGAACGAGATTGTGTTTTACCTATCTACAGTGGTAAATCACACACACCCCAAGTGCAGAATCAGAGGGCCGCTGCCATGCAAGGCGCCGCCACAGAGTTCCCTCCTCCATTCCATTTATTGCTGAGCACCAAGCTGGATGGCAGGAAGTTCCACTTTTATATGGTCTTCGGCATGACCCGGCCGGGATTTGAACCCTTGCCTCCCGGGTGTGGGGCGGATACTCTACCAACTGAGCCACCACTCCGGTCATATAGCCACCACTGAGCCACCACTCAGCTACCAACTGAGCCACCACTCCGGTTTTGGTGATGATCTGAGAGTGCATACCTCTACCAAGGTTCTTATCATCTCACAGTATGTTACCAAGAATCCTCCAAAACAATACTGGCTAGACTTTGATGCAGTTTTCACCAGAACTGGCTCGTGGCCTTCACATAAACCCATTACATTTTGGAGATGATGCATGAGGGACGGAAGGAGCCTTGGCGGAGGTATGTGCTCTCTGAGTGCTTTTCTAGTTTTTGAATGCTTTTGTTTTTCTTTTCTAAGGGGTCAAACTCCATTTCCATACACACACTGCTACAAGCCAACTTTGTCGTTCAGTCCATACAGCCAATCATGTACAGTAGAACAAAATTACATTTCTCTTATCTACAATGCTAATCACATCCAGAATCAGAGGGGTTGCTGCCATGCAAGGCGCCGCCACAAATCAGCTAAAGCTCATATGAATATAGTGTATTCCACCCCAGGTTTTCACAGTATTCTCCCTTTTGCACCATGTACCCATTGGTAATCTGATATAGTTTCCAACACATGATCTGACTTGTCCTTGACTCCCTTAGTTTGAGACTGTAGTCTGGAACTAGTTAATCTGAAGTTACGCAATATCTCAGAAAGCCATTGGATTAGTGTGGATTAATTTAACCCATATTATCTTAGTCCTGGTTTAAAATTTGAATGTGAAACCAGCACACAGTGTTTAACCACTTGCACTCCGGGCAATTTTCCTAAAAATGCCAAAAAATAACGTGCCCAAAGTAAATCGAAAGCTGTTCTTCAACCCTTTGCAGCATCTTCATGGGGTTGGTCTCATTTAAAAGAAAACACTTTGAATTTTTTGGCAAAAAAAACATAATCTCTCTATGTGCTCCGGCCACTGAGTTACAGTCATCTAAACATACTGAACTTGAAGAAAAAAAATTTGGACACAGTGTTTTTTTTGATACAAATGCTTGTAAATAACACACAGCTGTCCGATCCGGCTGGAAAATGCAACAGAAATGTAGTACCAAGTGTTATCCAGCTGAGATCCAAATTTGGTAACAATACCACAAAAAGTGAATATTTTACACAGCTTTGTTCTCAGGCTGTTCCCAGGCGTTTTGGAACTGTGCCAAATTGTGCCAAATGGCACAGTTTGGAAAAACGTCTGTAACTTTTGAATGATTCAATGTAGAAGCTTCATTTTAGGCTCAAAGGAAAGGTCACACTCAGGGCTGTGTCTGTGTGTGTGTGGGGGGGGGGGTCGTCCCCCCCCCACTACCAAGGACAGAGTTCAGCCCTCGCTACATGACAGATTACACTCGTTGCATGTTTCCACAGCAACGCTGTCACAGCGGCTCCCCCCCCCTCGCTACTGTGTGTGTGGGGGGGGGGGGTTGTCCCCCCCCCCGCTCGCTACAGAGGATGGACTTTAGTCATCGCTACACAACAGATTTGCCTTATGTGGTGATGTAGGACAGCAGTGCAGTCACCGCGGCTCCCCCCCCCTCGCTGCAGAAGAATAGCGGGGGTGGGGGGGCGTTCACAGCCTGTACACTGCGAGCAACCCCTTGTACCGCGGCGCACGAACTTCAGACTTCGTGAACCGCACAGCTGTAATTTACTGATCGGTCAAAAGTCATTTTGGATTACAATTTTCCGGGATAGAGAATAATTTAGCTTATAACACCTTACCTCTTCACAGCGGAGTCTTGACGAACTTGTCTTCCTCATTGTCAGACGAACGCGACGCTAGTCCGCTCTGGTTCTGGTCTCGCGACTCGATCAAAACATAATTCCATTATTGCGGTTTTTGGCGAACGATTTTTCAAAACAAATAACAGTAGTAATTAAAAAAAGACTGGCGAAGGCGTGTGTGTCACTCAGCCTTTGTCGTCAGCCTCCGTCGGTCTATAATGACCATGGAAGAAATCATAGCGTCTACTCTGCTGGAACCAATACAAAATAAGCACCGCCTGTGGCCGAACATGCCGATCCACGAATGGCACTCCCTGTCACACAGGTTGCATTTGTGGATGGTCTCCATGCTGCTGGGTCTGTGGAGCTCTTCCTGTGTCCTTTTTTGATCCGCTGCAGCAGCCAGTCTTCACCCAGCCTTAAAAAAAAACAGCTCACAAACTTCTGTGCTTCAATTGGCTCACTGCATTCAAAGCGTTGGGAGGCGGGTCCTCCTTCCTAGGTTTTCATTCATTGGCTCTTCAAGGTTTCAGAAACCCAATTCAAGGCTCTTATTAGTCGAATGAGAGGTCAATCAGATGAACTAATCTGTTCGCGGCTGTGTTTACAGATTTTTTTTTCAGGGGCGCTTGGAGGCCACACCACCTACACCACCACCATCAATATCCTCATCATGCGTCATGCGCACGAGGGCGCACGAGTGCGCTCTCGTGCGCCCTCGTGCGCCCTAGGACGCAGAGACTTGCCCGCCCGCGGAACAACGGAGTGCAAGTGGTTAAAGGCTAGCAACTTACTGATAAATATATGATGGTGAAAATCTAAATATACTAGGTTTAATATAATAGGTTTAAGGGAACAGATAAGAGTGTGTCCACTGTTTAAAAAAAACAGGTCACTGTTTGCCCTTTTATTAAATTTATTTCTAATTAATAACCAACATATAGTTTATAAATCCTTTATTCGGGTGTTCTCGTTGTCAGTGCATTTGTACCAAAAGACTCTACAGTTTGTACAGTTTATTATGAATTCTATGAATTTCAAAGTATTTAAATGAACAAATACAGTTTTTGAATTTTTGTCTCATGATAATTAGTCCAAGGTACATTATGTGTTTGTAATGAAAAAAATATTTTATAGTAGTGTTGCACCATATCTCCATGTTGTATGTCCTGTAGATTATTAGAGGAAGGACTCAATATAAAATGATTACTGAAATCTTTTATTTCTTTGTTCCTATAATAATAATTTTGTGTTTAATTTACCTTAGAATATGCACTTATTTTCTAACTGCATACTACTACTAGCTGAAGGAATGGAACAAATCCTAAAAAATGCAATGAGTACAGGAAGTCATTTTCCACTGTTATTTCTCAGGAGCTGGCTGCACATTGTTTTAGCAGCACTGACTAAAATTTTGGCTGCATCTTTGTGCAGAATCTGTTCATGTTTACAAATTCAGACTTGACCGTCTCTGCCAAGTTTGTGAATTCTGTGCGTGTGTCTCCTTGTAAACTAAATTGTTAATGGATTCCTCCCACACTGACATGAGGTATAGGGTGAATTTGCCATGATACACCATGGCTGAACATCACAACCATATTCCAAAAAGTGTGATTTCTTCCAGTGTTCAATTATAAATAGTCCTTACAGCCGAGCATGCAGTGGCAGCCCACGGTACAAGCTGGATTCTGCATACAGATCAAAGCGTTTAATTATACACAGTGGTTTGACAAGATGGCTCTAACCTCGTACGCGGTCTCTTTATATGAGTGAGATAGAAATGGATACACTCAGAGAGATGTAGTTGTTTTTTTGTGTTTTTTTTTTTTTTTGCTAAAGCTGAGATTTCTAAATAAATGTATAATCAGCAGGGTACATTCCAACCCGTCGGCTATGAATGGTTCAAGTTTCTGTCTGTCAAAAAAAACAAAAAAAACAACCCATCTGTCTCATCCAGTTCAGGGGACAACGTGATGCGCAATAAGTTAATGAGATCAGCTGTGTCAGTATATATTACTTGTAATGGGTTGTTAGGTAACAACCCAAGTAATCCATACATACAAAGAAATCAAGGCAACTTTGTTCACAAAACAAGTTATATTTAATAAAGTGGAATAACACAGGAAATAAGTATTGAACACATGAAGAAAAAGAGGTGCAAAAATGCATAGAAAGCCAAAAAAAAACCCCAGCTGAAATCCATCAGAATTTAGGAAGCCGTCACATCCCACATCAGTGCAAATTAATTTCAGCTGGTGAAGTCCTGACTGATAACATTTAAAAAGGTCTGTGAATATCAGATTGTCACACCACAAAGAACTCAAGATGGGTAGAAGCAAGGAGCTATCAGTAGACCTTCGCAACCTTTTTGTTGCAAAACATAATGATGGCATTGGGTACAGGTGCATTTCTAAACTGCTTAATGTTCCATTGAGCACTGTTGGAGCCATCATTTGAAAGTGGAAAGAACATCATTTTACCATAAACCGGCCACGACCAGGAGCTCCTCGCAAGATTTCTGACAGAGGAGTCAAAAGAATTATCAGAAGAGTTATCGAAGAGCCAAAAAACACTTGTGGAGAGCTTCAGAAAGACCTGGAGTTAGCAGATACTGCTGTTTCAAAGAAAGCAATAAGTAATGCACTCAACTGACATGGGCTCTATCCTCGCTCACGTTGCAAGATTCCATTGCTGAAGAAAAAGCATGTTGAAGCTTGTTTAAAGTTTGCTGCACAACATTTGGGCAAGCCAGTAAAATACTGGGAGAATATAGTCTGGTCAGAAGAGACAAAAATTGAACTTTTTGGATGCCACAACATACATCATGTTTGGAGGAGAAATGGCACTGCACATCATCCCAAAAGCACCATACAGTGAAGTTTAGAGGTGGAATTAGCATGGTGTGGGGGTGTTTTTCAGCACATGGTACAGGCAGACTTCAAATAATTGAAGGAGAGATGAATAGACCAGTGTACAGAGGTATCCTTGATAAGAACCTGTTGCCATCTGCCAAGATGTTTAAGATGAAACGAGGGTGGACATTTCAGCAAGACAGTGATCTCAAACACACAGCCAAGGAAACTCTCAACTGGCTCCAGAGAAGGAGAATAAAGCTGCCAAAATGGCCCAGTCAGTCACCTGACTTTCTTTCTTTCTTTCTTTATTTTATTTAATATGGACATAACAAATTACATTAGTACAATCACAAGAAGAGACCAGATGTTTTGCATTGGTGTATATAGCACAAGTGTTAATTCTCAACACCAGTCCATAGGTGGCTTATATAGGTCATAAATTCGGCTGTACAAACAAGATTTACAAGTTAATTAAAATTACAAATACATTGGAAATTATAAATAGAGCAAGAGAACCATGATCATAACAAACACAATTCAGACTAGAGATGCACACATTGCTGGTGGGATTTTAGCCAATCTTTAGCGCCTCTGTTGAAGAGGTTGGCATTTGTCTCCAATTTTAAGTGAGTTGGCAGAGAGTTCCATAAGTTTTCCCCTTTTATGGAGAAAGCAGACTGACCAAATGAAGTTCTAGACATGGTGACAATGCAGTCCCCGTTGATGGAAGCTCGTGTGCATGCTCTGCTAGAGCTCGAATGTCTAGCCACCAAACCAGAGAAAGGAGGTGAAACAAGATTGTATAGACATTTAAAAACCAGTCTGAAATTACAGAAGATAATAAAATTTTCAAAAGTATGTGCTTGACTAAAATACCACAGTGATGCCACCGCATTGGTTTGCGGTCCAAGATTTTTATAGCCTGTTTATATATTGCAGTTATGGGTTTTAGTGTAATTTGAGATGTTTGTGACCAAGATGTGATACAGTATGACAGATGTGAAAGAATCATCGCGTGCATATATGTATGAGCAGTTCTGAATGACAAACCCCTTCTAATGAGACTGAAGCAATTTAAATTGGGTTTGACCTTCTTACAAATGTAATGCACCTGCTTGTCGAATCGCAGGTTCCTGTCTAGAATGATCCCTAAATACTTGACCTCATTCACTTCAGTAAGCACCTCATTTCCAATTTTAACATCAAAAACATCATTCATGGGCCTGTTTCTAATAGAGATACACATAGCAACAGTTTTTTTTGACATTCAAGGTTAAATGCGACAGCACAAGCCATTTAGAGATGTTCTGTAAAACCTGGGTCAGGTGCTCAGCTGCCATGCTAGCCGTTTTGGCAGACATAGATTACGGTGTCATCAGCATACATCTGGCAGTTGGCACCTGAGCAACTATCTGGCAAGTCGTTGATGTATATTGTGAACAACAATGGCCCTAGTATAGATCCTTGTGGTACTCCGATGTTATTTGTGAGCAGCCCAGATTTCTCCCCATTGACCTTGACACATTGTTCTCTCCCCTCCAGGTATGACCTAAACCACTGTATTGCCTCAGTTGAAATCGTGAGGTCTTTTAACTTTGACAATAGGACAGTGTGGTTTACCGTGTCAAAGGCCTTTTTTAGATCCAGAAACACAGTCCCCACAACATGCCCCTTAACCAATAAAGCCTTGACCTTCTCAATAAAATAACAACTGTTTCTGTGGAATACTTAGGTCTAAACCCAAATTGCTGTGAATAAAGTAATTAGTTGGACTCTAAATGTTCTATCAATTGATCAGCAACAATCTTCTCCAAAATTTTTGAGACTACGGGCAATATGGCAATCGGCCTGTAGTTGCTTGCTAAGTCCTTGTCTCCCGACTTATAGACCGGGGTAATTACTGCTGTCTTCCAATTCTCTGGAAAGGTATTTGTCCTTATTGACAAGTTAACTAAATGAGTAATAGGCTCCAACAGACTATTCTGGTGTTTCTTAATTAAGGCAGCATTTAAGTTATCAACATCCTTTGCCATAGAGTTATTCATTTTCCCAATAATCTCTTTAACTGCATCACTGGATACCTCTTTAATGCGAAAACTGTTGTGAACATTAACATGTTCCTTAGAGGATAACTCAGGTGGTCTAAAATAATTGGACCTGAATCCAATTGAAAATCTATAGAACAAACTGAAGAGCAGAGTTGATAGAAGACACCCACGGAAACTTCAAGATTTGAAGACAATTTGTATGGAAGAATGGGCTAAAATCACTCCTGAGCAATGCCTGCACCTAGTTTCTCCATACAGGAGGCATCTGGAAGCTGCTATTACCAACAAAGGCTTTTCTACTAAAAAATGAATTTCACCAAATGTGTTCAATACTCACTGTATTCCCTGTCATTGCACTTTATTAACCCCTTGCACTCCGGGCAATTTTCCTAAAAATGCCAAAAAAAAAAACGTGCCCAAAGTAAATCGAAAGCTGTTATTCAACCCTTTGCAGCATCTTCATGGGGTTGGTCTCATTTAAAAGAAAACACTTTGAATTTTTTGGCAAAAAAAACATAATCTCTCTACATGCTCCGGCCACTGAGTTACAGTCATCTAAACATACTGAACTTGAAGAAAATAAATTTGGACACGGTGTTTTTTTTTGATACAAATGTTTGCAAATAACACACAGCTGTCCGATCCGGCTGGAAAATGCAACAGAAATGTAGAACCAAGTGTTATCCAGCTGAGGTCCAAATTTGGTAACAATACCACAAAAATTGAATATTTTACACAGCTTTGTTCTCAGGTTGTTCCCAGGCGTTTTGGAACTGTGCCAAATTGTGCCAAAGGGCACAGTTTGGAAAAACGTCTGTAACTTTTGAATAATTCAATGTAGAAGCTTCATTTTGGGCTCTAATGAAAGGTCACATTCAGGGCTGTGTCTGTGTGTGTGTGTGTGTGGGGGGGGGGGGGGGTTGCCCCCCCCCCCGCTACAAAAGACGGAGTTCGGCCCTCGCTACATGACGGATTACACTCCTTGCATGTTTTCACAGCGGCTCCCCCCCCCTCGCTACTGTGTGTGTGTGGGGGGGGGGGGGGGGTTGTCCCCCCCCTCGCTACAGAAGACGGCCATCGCTACATGACGGAATAGACTCATATGCTTCCCCCCGCGGACCGGGGGGCGTTTGGAGCGTGAACGCTCCCCCCCGCTCCTCTTCTGCAGCGGGGGGGGGGGGGAACGTTCACGGTCCGAACACGGCAAATGAACCGTTTATCGCGGCGCACGCACTTCGTACTTCGTGCACAGTACAGTTGTAATTTACCGATCGGTCAAAAGTCATTTTTGGATTACAGTTTTCAGGGAGAAATAATAATTTAGCTTATAACACCTTACCTCTTCACAGCAGCAGAGTCCTGGCGAACTTCTCTTCCCCATTGTCAGACGAACGCGACGCTGGTCTGCTCGTGGATCCCGATCAAAACATAATTCCAATATTGCGGTTTTGGTGAATGATTTACGACCTTTGTCGTCGGCCTCCATCGGTCTATGATGACGGAAGAGAATCCTAAACGTCTATTCTGCTGGAATGAGTGCAGGTCCCACTTGTGGGTGGTCTCCATGCTGCTGGGTCTGTAGCAGGTTCGTCCAGCATCCTTTGTTTTCATCTGCTGCAAGAGTAAATATCTCTTCACCAGCCCGAATTTCTGTGCTTCAATTGGCTCCTGCATTCACAGTAGGCGGGTCCTCCTTCCTAGGTTTTCATTCATTGGCTCTTCATGGTTTCAGAAACCCAATTCAAGGCTCTTATTAGTCGAATGAGAGGTCAATCAGATGAACTAATCTGTTCGCGGCTGTGACTGCAGCTTTTTTTTTCAGTGGCGCTTGGAGGCCACACCACCTACATCACCACCATCAGTATCTCTATCATGCGTCATGCGTCCGAGCGCGCACAAGTGCGCTCTCGTGCGCCCTCGTGCGCCCTAGGACGCAGAGACTTGCCCGCCCGCGGAACAACGGAGTGCAAGTGGTTAAAAATACTGTAGCTTGTTTTGTGAACACAGTTACATTGATTTCTTTGTATGTATGGATTACTTGGGTTGTTACTGATATCTGGTGAAAATCTCAGGTAAATGGTTCCATCAGAAATATGTTTGATGAGAAAAATGTTGATGTGTTCAATACTTATTTTCCCTGCTGTATGAGTCATGTCATGTGGGCTTAAAGCAGAAGGCTATTTATGATGTGGAAAAAGACCTTTTAGCCTGTATAACAAAAATGTGTTCTTGGCCAAAATGTCACCCAGCGATTGAGAATTTCAGTGAAATTAGATGGAAGCACACTGATGGTTGCTGCATTTTCCACAGAGTGAAAAATAACAACCCAGAATTTGACAATAAAGTGTCCTTTTCCTTTATCCTTTGCTTAAAAGAGAGGTGTAATTTTTTATGTTCCTCTTCTTCTTTTTTTACGTGATCAAGCAAATAGAACCATATTTATTTGTGAAAAAGGAGGTTAAATGCAAAGTTGTGTAGTGAAATAAAGGGTTTTTATAGGTAATGTTGGTACACGTATTAATGTAAATATGAATGTGAGTAGGAATGAAGATTTACAGGAAGATTTAAAGGAAGAAAAAAGAGAAAAAAGAAGAAAAGAAAAAAGGAAAAGGAAAAAAGAAGAAAAAAAAAGGAAAAAAGAAAGGAAAAAGAAGAAAAAAAAGGAATGAAGATTTACTTTCATCATACTCAATTCCTCGTTAGGGCACCATCCACGTTTTATAGAGGTGGAAACTCTTATGAACAAAGACTTAAGCTTAAGAATTTAGCAATTGGTAAGTTAAGCCTTAATAATTCTATTGAGAATATTTGATCAGTCTCTTGTGTGAGTTCTTGTCTCTGATGATCAAGAAGATGGACATGAAATCAAACAATAACTCCCATGTGTCTTTCAGTGGGTTAATAAGACATGTCAGAATAGGTTAACATATTTGCATAACTTTAAAACAGAGAATTCACGTGTATCATGGGCATCATAGACTGTTAGTGAGTTACTTATGAATCAAGCATTTGTGGAACCAAATGAAGCATAGTTTAATTTGTCAGTATACTGGAAATTAGAAAACCATGAAATAGCATTGGTTAGGAAAAGTGGATGTGATTTTATGAAGAAAATGTTAATTAACTTTATAAAAATTTAGAAAATTTGTTTTACTCCGAAAAAGAACGTAAATTAATGAAAGATGCCATGCATTATGAAATTCTTATGGGGGTTTGGATAAATTAGGTTAAAAGAACTTATACCGGGAATATTCTGAAGAATTAAGGTTAAATTGACAACAGACCCTCAGCCAAGCAGAATCATTGCGTTCCAACGGGTAGTAGGCGGGTCCACCGGATTCTGTTTCACTGGACCAGCGTGGGTCTGTGGGGAGGCTGGCAAACAGGCTTCCTTACCACTATTGGCCTAACTCCCAGGATCACAACGGCTGATCTCCAGCAGGCTGGGCGAGGTCTTCTCTGATGCACTGAAGAAGGAATTAGTTTACAGTGCAAAGTCCCATCAGAAAGTCAAATTACATCACAAACTCGTTTCTTCCGATGTTGATGGTTTAAATGAGTTGGTTTAAGCTTTAAAAAAAATTAAACAAAATATTCTTGCACGATGATTTAAAGAAAAAGAAGAATAAAATAAGAAAAATGAATTTTAAAGAAAAGAAAGAGGATTTACTCAGAGCATGACAGGCTCTGGGCCCTTCTTAAAAAGACAGGAAAAATTGGAGGAGCAGAGAAAGCTGCTCACAGCTTGACCAACGCCCCAGACAGACTCAACAAAGAGCAATAAAACTGAAGTTTTCTCTAGTGTTGCAGGGTGGTCCAAAACTTCATGAGACCTGAGCTGGCCCAATTACATTTGAGCTTTTTCCAACAAGGATCACAAACTCGACCTAAAAAGGGAAATGCAATGAAGCTTTGAACTCTGTTGGCCAGTTAAAGTGCAGCTATGGACTCCTGCAGAACAGAGGAGAGAGGAGGGGGAGAAAGAGACATTTGATCTGAGAGTAAGACCCCCCTTTAAGACACATGTTGCTGAATAAAGCATAAATTCCTTAAACTTTAGTGACTGAGATATTCTACTCAATAAAGGAGCATAAAATGCATCTACATCTGCTGCAGTTAACTTGTGATATTAAGCATCCATCCATCCATCTTCTTCCGCTTAATCTTTTTCGGGTCGCGGGGGGGCTGGAGCCTATCCCAGCATCTTTGGGCGAGAGGCAGGGTACACCTTGGACAGATCGCCAGTCTATCGCAGGGCCAACACAGAGACAGACAACCATTCACTCTCACAGTCATACCTAAGGACAATTTAGAATCTCCAGTTTGATGCCAATTAACCTAACCTGCATGCAAGAATTAATTTCTTCTTGAAAATAGAGCAACACGTATCAAAATCATATCAATAAAACATTTGAAATCACATTGTCCATCCCAGAGTTCGATCATATCTTCTGTAGCAGCTGCTGTCTTAAAAGAAAGAATATGGATTAGTTAATTTGTCCAAACTGGCATAAATTCCACTGAAAAGAGAGAATTGAATATTCCTGATTCGTCCACCAGATGGCACTGTGAAACTGGTTGTTTAGTGAACAGTCTTGGCTTCCAAAGTCTTGACTATGTCGATCATAAAACTGTCATTTAGAACATTCCTTTGCCAAAGAGTCTTGGAGAAAGGGATTAACATCCACTTTATGGCTCAGGGATCATGTTACAGCTCTAGTCCCTGGATGAGAGAAGCAGTCTCAAGAGCCAGACTTTTGAGTTGAAAAAAATTTTCTTGAGCAAAGAATAATTTTATAAATTGGAACTCAAGGTCACGCTACAGTTGTCTATCAATTTGCATTACTATGGCTGACTAACAAGATGCAGTAACATTGTACAAATCCCAGTTCCAATGATGTTGGGACATTGCGTAAAACGCACCTAAAAACTGAATACAGTGATTTAAAAATCCTTTTTGACCTTTATTCAATCGAATACACTACAAAGACAGGATATCTAATATTCAAACTGATAAACTAAATCATTGTATTCAGTTTTATATACGTCTGACACAACATCCCAACTTCATTGAAACTGGGGTTTGTATATGGATGTGTAACCAAGTGTATGGGCAACCAAGCGCCAACTGGCGATGTCAAACTGGGGGATTTGAACTCACGACCTCCAGCTTCAGAGTCCAGCACTGTACCTGTGTCGCCAAGAAGGTTGACCCACTTGGCAAGCCAAGTAGGGGTGCTTTTATTGACGCTGCTACATATTTCTCTCTAATTTTTGACATTGTCCCGATGTCAGAGGTGCATTTAAACTGTCAGGCACCATGGCCGCCTTCTGACACTCACGGGGATATGGAGAATGGAACTAATACGTCATCAGTAAGTCCTGCCAACAACGCCAAGTTTAACCAAGTGTACAGGCAAGCAAGCGCCAACTGGCGATGTCAAACTGGGGGATTTGAACTCACTACCTCCAGTTTCAGAGTCCAGCATTCTACCTGTGTCTCCAAGAGGATCAACCCACTTGGCAAGCCAAGTAGGGGTTCTTTTATTGACACTGCTACAGATGCAACACATGTACACATACAATACAAAGATTTAACTCAGCATTAATGTAATGTTGCTGGCAGCTCTTCATAATTAGAATTAAAGTTAAGTTAGGCTTTTGGCACTTTCACCAGTTTTGGTCGTAATTTTTTAGCCCTATCATTTGCCTGTTGGATTTAATTTTTACATGCTTCTTGCCATTCAAAGTAAAGGAATATTCTGTGTACAGTGAGCACCACTCATCATCTTAAAAGTGAAGTAGTGTACAGAAGTGGGGCATGACTTTATGGAAGTGGTAATGCCTTAATTAAATTGAATCTGTCTGATGTATCAATACTGT
The DNA here is from genome assembly GCA_020510985.1 of Pholidichthys leucotaenia. Taxonomy (NCBI): domain Eukaryota; kingdom Metazoa; phylum Chordata; class Actinopteri; order Cichliformes; family Pholidichthyidae; genus Pholidichthys; species Pholidichthys leucotaenia. Next base: position 183,109,893 of record CM035836.1, on the reverse strand, counting down.
TAAAAGCACTGTCACTTTTTGAACAAGCCATTACATTATATTTTGTATACAGTATAGTTTATAATAACTTGTTGTTGTGGGGGATGTTAAAGATGATACATGAGCACGGTGTCAGGAATCCCAGTTTTACAGCTATGTATATAACGAGTTCCAGGAATTGTCCGAAGTTGCATTTTCCCTTTAAACCCTTGGAAGTTGTTAAATGGTCTGCCCCATGCAATTGAATTTCTGACCACGCACGTGTTCCAGTTCTCACAAAGTTGAAAAACCAAGATAAACTCCTCAATGAAAGCTGCTTGTGATCAAAAATGGTACACTTTACTTAAACCTGCAATTACTATTGATGCTGGGCACAAATATTTCACATGATTAACTAATCCTTAAGTTGGGTGTGGCACTTTCTAACCAAGTTAAGAGTGAAAATGTGCATTTCAGTGAATCTCCCGAAAATCCACAAGTATTTTTCCTTAAATCAAGCCACTGCAACTCCAAACTTGATAAGTGGTCAGGAAATGAGTGAAGTAAATTTCATCATCAAAGGGTGAGCCCTATGGCCGTACCAGTGACATATCTCAGCCTGAATGAAAACCCTCTGCACCATTTTTAATGTTACACAGTAGTTTTTCAAACGAGATCCTTTCCATCCAGCAGAGATCAAGAGACTTCTGTCTGTCAAACAGAATTAAATTGAAATTCCTCTTGAACAAACCTATTTGATTTAATCTGAAAACCACAAATTCTCCGCTAAGAAAAAATTTTGTTATGCTGACCCTCAGCTTGTGTGGTAGGACTGTGTCATAATTAACCAGGGTGAACGCATTTGGATTGAGCCTCTGCAGCCTAAGACTGTGAGTCAGAGAGCTTGACTGATGGCTTTATTATTGACTTCTCCTGTCACATCACTATTGCTCATCTTTATTTGGAGGCTACTTATTCTTACAGTGCCAGACTCAGGTTCTCAATACTTTTTTTAATTTTGATCAAATGAAGGCGACTGAGAAACATATTCATAATGCTGCTTGTGTTTTTCATTTGTCCTCCCATGTGAAGTCTTTTATTTATTTTTTTATCCTATCCACAGCATTCAGAGTGAATATTCTAATATGTTTTGTTCTTCTCTGCAGAGCCGCATCCGTCGAATGTGGAACGACACAGTCAGAAAACAGTCCGAGTCCTCTTTTATGACGGGGGACATCAACAGCTCGGCATCGCTCAATAGAGGTACTCGATCCAGCACACACATTTCCTCGGATGACTGCTTAGCAGGGTAGCCTTCACCTCTGCCTTTAAAAACATTCTCACACAAAATATCTGTTCTATCAAACTGCATTCCTCTTTTAAAAAAAAATCTTCACTCATAATCTTTTATCTTTTTGAAATAAAGCTTCAACGGGCAAGGTCAAGGTCATCATTTGAAAATAATATGCCTGAAATGTTTCAAATAATTAAAACTCCTCCACATATTTTTGCAGTAAATGGTTGAATATTACAAATACTGAAGTTTAGAATGTAGGTGATAAGAGCACCAGGTAGTAACTGAGCATTTCAATTTATATCTTTTTTTTGCTTAAATGAAATACATAATACATCCAAGGTTAAAAGCCTTACAGCTACACAAAAGGCGTTAGTAATGTCACATCTTATCAAAACCCAATCATGGTTTGCACCTAGTTTTGATCAACATAATGAACAAAATTGTCTTTATTCTACCTGCTGTCCTTAATCCTGCTATGAAATGTGCTGCTATCTAACTGTAAAAGCATTAAAACAAAACAAAAGAGCTTATTAACAATCAGCGTAATGGAATTCCCTCAGAAATCATGCTTTTTTTTTTACAGTAAAGCATTTGACAAAAACAGAGACTTTCAGACTATCCAGAATATTCACAACAGGCCACTTGCTGGCATCCATTTAATTCTTAACGGTTTCTCCCAGCCATCACATCTCTACACTAAGGACCCGAATATCTAAATTTGCTCTGGGCTACTGTGTCGTTATAATGATGGATCAGTGTTTGACACAGCGAGGAAGAGTCATAATCTAAATAATTGGGCTCTCAGCTTAGCATCATCAACCGACTCAGATTTTTTTTATAATTTGTAGAGGTGCTGAATCGGGGGCAAGATGTGGTGATGTAGGACGGGGGTTGCCCAAATTCTCTATTTAGACATAAAGGAAGAATTTCCACTCAAACATTAGTGCCTCTAGCATCTTACTAGGCAGAATCTGATGGGGGAAAAACACTCGAACGAGCTGAAAAGTGTGTTCTGCCACGACGATTATCACGAGGAGCAGATGCAAATAGAAGTGCACTCATGCATGACTGCTGCTGTGTTGTTATTATGGAATTATAAGTTGAAGAGCAAATTTTCCCTGCTCCTTTCTCTTTTTCATTCTCTGCACTTGCACCCCCCCCAACACACACACCCCTCCCTGCACCCACCGCCACAGATCGTAAGCTCACAGCTGACACGCTTGCTGTGATCTTCTTCAGAGCAGAATCGTGCAATCATCTTGATAGCTGTGCATGTTCAATTAAGCTCCCCCCTTCCCGTATTCAAGATTATTTCTGCACAATCAGTGTGTTTTTTTGGAAATTGTCCAATTTACACATACAGCCGGCGGGGGATCTGTCAAATTCGAAAGGGGCTGGTGTTTATGGAATACACTGTAATTAGGGCAGACAGCAGCAACAACGACAAATTGCTTTTTTTTCCCAAATCAAAAGAATTCTGATTCATGAGCAACATTACAAGATTATTAATTAATACTTAAACATGTGATGATGCTGAAAGATGATGCTTATAGAGGCATCTTCCATCAATAGTATGTCGGACCCACTTTTGAAAAGATTGCGGAGAGTCGCCGTTTTTTTCCCATTTTGCATCAGTTTCAGAGGATAACCAAAAAAAACCCAAACCTGTTTACACCCTATTGGAGGATGTAATTACCATGTTCTCATACCTACTTGAGCATCGTTTATGCATGGGGCACTCAGATGCATCACCCTCCCAAGCCTTAAATTTGGCTTCTTTAAAAATAATAGTATCACAGTCTGACAGGGTGGAGGAAAATAAATCATGTAAACAGGAAATGAATGCAGCGAAAGAAAGAAAAAATACTTTATACATGCCCGCATAATGTATTCAAACACTTGAAAATGAATTATTTTTATCATCAGCAAAGGAAAAACAAACATTAGTGAATCGGTGGCATTCATGTTTTAGATTGCAGCCTTCAAGTCTGAAGCTAATCACCGGGCTCAGACTGTGACGGTTGCTTTGGTGCGAGGCCGTGTGCGGCTCAGAAACTGATGAGTCATTCGGGCCAGATCCCGGCAGCAGGAATCTGAACACAAGTATAGCATAAATAGAAAATGAGCCTCGGTTAAGTTGGTGTGAAAGAGGCACAGAAGAAGCAAAGTAATGACCAGCTTGGCTATAGAGAGGATGTATTGCTTCATTCAGAGGTTATTTTCAGCAACAGTGAGAGGAGAATGAGCAAATATTGAACTTTGCTCTTTGGAGGAAAAAGGAAATATTATACCACTTCATCTCATAAGACTGGCAAAGCCTGAAGCAACAATAATAACAGTCCACCAGTTGATCATTGGTGAACTTAGTAGTTCAAGGGCTTCTGTTTCACACAGCATGCAGTTTACAAGGTTAGTAGTTATGGCTCCACATCTCAAAGTCCTCATCTTTTTTTAAAGCAAAGACAAACACCAACAGGCCTACAGTACGATCTTATTTAACTACCATTATTTTCATATATAATACTACAGTGGCAGTCAACACAAAATGCTAATAGAGCTAGAATTCAATAACGTTAAGGGTTTACAGGCTTGAAAATTGAGATAGCTATATGCTAAGACACTAGAAAACATAAAGCAGTAGTTCAGAGCTTAAACATACTGTAAGCACAAATAAACCAGGAAGACTGTCAACAATGGGGAGCATTGTGTAACTGGCCATAGCTGAGAAAAAGAAGCTTTATCGTCAGATTTTGTGCTATGATATGTTATCCAAATCTTGTGATGTAAAAATGGTTTCTTTACTAGCCTTTAGTTAGCTTTGATCTGCAAACTGAATTTGAAATATGCATTATGAAGTGATCATCAGCAGGTGGTTGTAACATTTGTAAAATTTCTTTATTCATAGAAATGAGCAAATAAAAGTAAAAGAATGTCAGGAATCAAACTGTGTAGATGGATAATCTTTACACATCAACAGTCATGACTAGCTTTTACACAGTAAGAAAAAGTGGAAAAGGCCAGACAAAAATGATATAGAAAAAGAAACTTTGAGAGTTCTAGCATTTCCTCTCACTAAGTGAACTTATACCAAACTCTGTACAAAGTGTTGATTCTGTTATGTGACATTTGACTCTAGAAATAAATTTATGCATGTGTTGTACTGGCCACAACTTTGCAGTCTCTAAACATGTGTTTGCTGAATCTGGAGCTAAAAAACCCCCCCAAAAAACGAGCTCAACCCTAATGGCCGACATTGATAGTACAATTAACACCCTTTCCATTAGCGATGTCAGTTCAGCCCTGCCACTTCCATGTAGGGAAGCTCCCTCACATTAATGATCATGTGATCATTTGGATGTTAATGGCTGTCATTGCTCAGCTGCATCTGCCCAGCTGATATGTATGTTCTCTCCCTCTCTGTCTCTATCTCAATTTATCTACCCACCTACCTATTTCTGTCTGTTTTTTTCTGTCTCATTCTGTCTCTCTCTGGCTGCTCCAGGGGCTATGGCTAACCATCTTATACCTAATGCACTCCTACGTCCTCATGGCACTAACAATCCCTATAATACATTGCTTGGGGAATCGGCAGTCTATAACAACCCTCTGGGCATGTACAACACACAAGGTGTGCAAGCTTTTTCATTCTTTTACATTGTAGCTAGGGCAGTGTTGTTTTTTTTTTCTTTCTTTTTTTCACATCTTGGTCTGAAGAAACTCTATAGGGGCACATTTTGATTCTAACGCTATACAGAAAGCAGCATTATAATCCAGCAATTAAAAGTAATAGACATGCACTAAGCTGAGTATTCACCCATGAGCATTTTTCACAAGCTTTAATTAAAAAAGAAAAAAAACAAAACACTGCTCTAGATGTCTTGTGTTAGCTTTTAACAAACTATAGCTTGGTCATGGAAATCCTACAGGTTTGTTTTTGCTGTGGGGGTTTTCATCGGTGTTGTATCTCTTGCTCGTGTTCAGAAATATACTCTGCCATTACACAAGTCAAACTCACTTTTCACTGTTTGGCCAACATGGATTGTAAAAATGAGGAAATCCTCTGAAATCGAGCACTGGGTGCCCATAGGGAGCCAAATACAACACCAGTCATTTATTTTAAATGTGCTCTAATGTTGTCGGTGGAGCTTGTGTGCCGTGTCTTCTGTCGCTTTATTTTAGTTCTAGCATCCCATTCTTCCGACTGCTGTTTTCACATTGTCAGACGTTTGTGATAAATAGCACTGAAACTACAACAGGAATTTGTAATGCAAATGACTTAGATTTCATAATGAAAACAGTCTGAAAAACAAGAATTAGAGATACAGCTCATTTGATCCTCTCACTGAAACCTAACAAATAATTGGCACCCTTTTCTTTAAAACTTGTTTTAATTACTCATTCACATATGGGCTATTAGGTCAATAATTTTTTTTACAGATTTCCATTGTTCTCGGATAGTCCTTCAATATATCCACTAATAAGCTATTATGGATATTAAAAACAACTCTGATCATCCAACCAGTTATCAGTTTTATCCTGAGCTAGTCTGACTCTCAGAATGCTGTTTTTTCCTCTCTGCAGAGCTGTTATTATTTTTACTCCAGCTCTCAGCAGTCAGTACGAGATTGCCGTGACTTTGTGAGTCTGTAAAACTGAGAAAACCTTGTAAAACTGGGATGAAAAAAAAGAAACAAACTTGCAGAGGGCTTTGATCAGTGGATAATTTATGTATGCAGTACAAGTCCTTGCATTGGAAGTTATGATGGAGAACTATAATTCATTTATACCACAATATATGCTAAGAAGAAAATGCATCAAAAGATTAATCTTTGTATTTGGTACCCGAGTACCTTTGCCAGGCTATACCCAAAGGATTTCATCTTTTTGTATCTATATTTGTAAAGAGATAAGTTTTACTTCTTCCTTTGGTTATGCAAAATCTGCATTTTAACATAAAAGAATTGCATCATCAGCGTACTGTATGAGAACTTTTCTCTTTCCACGTGTCACTGTTATGCTTATTGTGTTTTCTTTTTCTTCTTTCCTCTCCCTCATGCTGTCCCTAAAAGAGCCCTACAGAGAGACAAGTATGGGAGTCAAACTAAACATTGCTTATCAAATGTAATTGACTTTGGCTTTGCTTTCTTTTTCACTCAGTGCTGATAAAGGGGTGATAGAAACCATTCCCCCTTGGAAGTAGTCGAGTTATTTTGTTACAAAGGACCCTCACATGACTTGCAAACAGAATTCAGTTGCTTACAGTGAAATCCAGTATTTGTTCTAAATTAAAGGGTAAAAAAAGGTTTGATTACTTCACATATTAATTTCACATATCCACTGGCCCAGTTGATATCAAACTGTGAATGGACAACTCCGATTACAGTTAACATTCAGATTCATCTCACATTTCACAAGGCACATCAATATAAATTGATCTGTAATCTTCTCTGTGCCTTTGTTCATGCGCTCGTTCCTTTATTTACAGTATATTTTTTTATAATTCACTTTGATCAAGCTGGTGCACTTCTCGCAGGTCTGGGAAATGCATCTTGTCAAAGTCTTAAGCGGTCAGAAGACTGATTTGAGACTTTTAACAAGCTGGATGGCCTTGTCGGAGGTAGTTTAAACACTCTTCAAATATTTGCTTTGATGTTGATAGCGCAGTCTTGGCCAAGCTGATGAGATATGAAAACTTTGCCAACAGAAAGAGAGTTCTCCTCCACACACACACACACACACACACACACACACACACACACACACACACACAGTGCAGTTTGATGCTAAAATATGTTTTACAATTCAGTTTAGAGAGATACAAAGTGAGGGATACTGTATATATATAAATCATTGTTTTGCTTTTTCCAATGTTGCTTCTGAAATGCTCGCATGGGACAATATGGTCGGGGACTTTTAGTATTAATTGCATGGTCTTGATTTTTTTTTTTTTTTAATTGTCCTTGTGTAAGTTTGTGTTGTGGTGTTGTGTGTGAGCTCTGAGTTGTTTGATGTCTCACTCTTATCAATGGTTTCATCACTACCATGAGTCAAGTGGTTGAATTTAATTAATATCTCATGACAATGGTTTTGAGGTATTTTGCAATAAGATAAATCTGCCCAGTTTGAGGCTTATACTGTATTTGTAGGATAAAATCTTTTAAATGTGAGTCTGTATATGCAAATACATATACAGTATGGATACTTGAATACAGCCATAAATTTATCAGTGGCATTGAAAGAGTGTTTTGAAAAAAGTTAGCATATTTGTTTCTTTTGAGATTTGGAGTTAAATGACAACCACAGTTGCAATCAAAATTATTCAATCCTCATTGCTTTTTAGGTCTATTGGCAACATTTAAAATTTTGCAATAAACAAAGTACACAAGAACAGTTGAAATAGTTAAATAAAACTAATATTACAAGGATTTGATCCAAATTCAACACTAAATCCTACTTTCAATGACTACTGCAGTCTCACAGTTATTTTACCTCCTAAATAGAATCCCTAATAAGGGCACACATTTGCAAATCAGGTGTGGTCTAAAGCACACCTGATGCAACCAATCATGGGCTTCATTAGTTACATCAGGTGTGCTTCAGATAGAACACCTCAAATACCTGGACTGTTGACGATGATGTGTTACTGCATGTTAGAAATATGGCTAAGTCAAGAGAACTGCCTAAAAAAGTACAGAGTAGAGATCACCGTCTTGCACAAACAAGGAAAAAGATACAAAAAGGTAGCAAAGGCACCAGATGTTCCTAGAGATACAGTTGGAAACAGTTTGCAAGTTTAAAATTGAAGGAACAGTAGTTACACTACCTGGATGTGGCAGAAAGAGGAAGCTGCCACCAGATTCATGAGGAGGTAGGCGGTGAAAAACCCTTGAATGACTGCAAAAGACCTTCAGCAAGACTTGGTGGCAGCAGGCACTGTGCTTTCAGTTTTCACAGTAAGGCACATACTAAACGCTGAAGGGTTCCCTGCCCGAACTCCAAGATGTACACCACTGCTGACCCAAAAGCACAAGAAACATCTTCTCTAATTTGCTGAAAACTATATAAATAAGCCAGAGAGGTTTGGGATTCTGTTCTGTGGAGCAGTGAAACAAAACTGAAACTTTTCAGGCCTATGGATCAGCGGTATGTCTGGAGTTGGAAGAATGAAGCATACACTGAAAAGAACACCCTGACTACAGTGAAGCATGGCGGTGGCTCAGTGATGCTCTAGGGCTGCTTCATTTCCTCTGGTACTGGAAATCTGCAGCATGTGTGTTATGTACAGAAATACATGGGTGAAGAATGAGGCCGGATGTTAGTTGGCGAACACAGTTTTATTGAACTATTCACAGTGGCACAGATACACGGCAGGCACCAGCAGAGGCATCCGGCTAAGAGGCCATCAGATGGATGTCCTCTGCTATTTGTAGGGCGGTGCAGTGGCGGAACAGGAAGTGCCCACCACTACACTGCACTTCACAATAAGGTGCCAAATCACAACATTCTCTCCCCCCCCTTAGAAAAGTCCAGAACCATGCACACAATTGAATACTCCCCCCCCAAATTTAGGACCCGAATCACGCTCTAAAATAACGAAAAACAATAAACTAAACTGGCCTAACACACTCACTCAAAACAACTAAAATAGGGCTGACGAGTGGACTACCAAGCAGCCCGCGTGGCACAGTGGATTATTCTGCCACTGATAACTAAAAGTCCTTTATTTCAAACTAAAAATATCAGCCGTGCTCCTAAACTAAACAATAATGCACATAATAATCCCATTTTACAGCATACATATAAATAAGAACATCAAAACTATCAACACAGTGCTACCGCACAGTCATTGGGGTGGAAAAAACTGGATCTTGCATGGGGGTCCAGGGCAGCCCCTCAGCAGGTGCGCCCCTGGAGACCGCAGACCTCTGGAGCAATGGCTGACCCTCTGGATGATGGAGTCTGGATCCCACATCGCCATCACCAACTCCCGTCCAGCCTCGCCACCTTGAGCGTCTTCCTAGACACGCCAAAGCTGATTGGCGTGCCTCGATGAGTCGTCAGACAACCTGAAGCATGCTGCGCCCAGCTTAGCCACAATTCACAGACATCATCAATGTTTTTCTGGCTGTCGTTTGGTCCATCTTCGCTATGGACGTCCTTCACCCCGAACACGCACCAAGTCCATAACCCGGAGTGGAATTTTACTCAGCCCGATGCGTTGCTGCTGAGCATGCGGTAACTCCATGCTTGACAGTCTGGCCCTTCTTCTTCTATAAACGTAGTGTTCACCATTGTAGCTGCAGACCCTCCAGTCAACCATGGCCAAGTACCAGAGGCCTCTGGAGCTAGCATGGTGTCGCTCGTCGGCATGGGTGCTGACCCTGGGTGAAAACTGGTCGACTTGACTGCCGTGGCGTCCATTAGTTCTTCGTACTGTTTGCCCCTAGTGTCTGTCGGGGGCGAGCAGGGTGATTTCTCCCGTGGGTTCCCCAGGCAAAACAAATGGCACACCCTGGCGTAATGATTCCAGCATCCACATTTACCACGTTTCCCTCTAGCTGGGCATTTCTTAGCTTTATGTCTGTTGCGCTCTAAGTCACTGAACTTTGTGTGGGTGTATTTTTCCATTCTCATTTTTTTCTCTTTGTTTAGTCAAAAGATTTGGGTGAGAATAAGTGATGGTGACTTTTAGGTGACACTCAAGGGGGCAGTGTTCAGTTGGACAGGTGTAGTAGCAGCTCAATCTCCTGGCAGGCTGGTAGAGAGAGTGTTGATTAGGAAGCCAGGTGGGTGGGTCTTTGGTTTGGTCTTTGGTTCAGCATGGCTCCTGAGGGTGTGAGCTTCAATGTGTAGATGTCCTTGGAGACGCCATTGGTATGTATAAATATAGTAATTTCATTAACTGGGAATAATCAGTTGTGTGGCAGCAAATTTTGTTCAGTATTGGTGGTGTTTTTTGCAGATTTTGTGCCTAATTACTTCATTGATTGTAGAGATTTTGTGTTGTGTATTTTTTGGTCATTCGACTGGATAATTGGCTGTTTATTTAATGTTGGTTATAATTTAGACATGTAGAAGTAGAATGTAGATGTTATATTAGTGGGTGTAGTAGTAAAATTATATGGATGAAGTTGAGTTTAATTTGTCAAACTGGGTTGCCATTTTGGTTTATGAGTGGTTCATTTCTGGTCTAGAAGCATGGGAAATCCTATTTAAAAACAGTATTAAAACCTTTGCTACAATAAATAGGTTAAAGTTGTAATAAACAGGTTAAAATATCATAGTCATGGAAGCCAAAGATGAGCATGTATTTGATTTAGCTGAAAGGTAGTTAAAATAAGAATGAATTATCCTGTGTGGATGAACTGATTTCATTGATATGATTTTTTTCCCCTTTTTCCTTTTAAAGGTTATCAACTTACTCCCTACTTCCTACTTCCTATTGCCTACTTCCAACCTGATTACAGGCACTGAGTTTAATTAATTCATTAATAAGGAATAAAATAAAGAAAGAGTGGAGTTGTCCAGCATCCTCTATTGACACCTAGGCCAAGTCGAGTTTAGGCAGACATTGAAGCCAAGACCCAAATAACTCAACACTTCATAACCACAGTTGTTTACCACCCTGTGTACAGTGTGGACATGGTCAGGAAGATAAAAGGCTTCAAAGGTCCAATAAAGAGCTGCAGATGCAACGGTGTAGAGCTGGTCAAGTCCTTCAGTCCAAGCTGGCAGAAGATGTGCTGAAAAAGACTGTTAAACGGCTCAAGGACAGGACTACAGCCGAAAGCTGTTTCACCAGGCAGGCCAACTTCTTCAGTAAGGAGGCAGACATCATGGTTGAAACAGCTGAAAGAAGAGTTCAGCACACTCACCACTTCAGGAAAGTCCTCGAAGCAAATGATGATTACAGGATGGGGCTCTTGGCTGAGGCTACAAGAGAAGAAGAGGAAGAAGTTGCAATTCTTGGGGAGGCACTAGAGAATGACTTTGAGAAGACTGCAACTGAGGCTGAAGCAAGATTCAAAGAATTGAGAGATACAGTCCAAGTGAACCTGTGGTCAAGATATGGTCAGTACAAACTCACCACTGCAATCCTAGAAGCAGAAAAAACTGGCAATGAAGCAGCTAACGTACCTGTTGGAAGTACTCACCTGGAGGGGTATGAGGTGCATCTGGTTCTCTTGGAAAAGAGAGTACAGGAGGCCATTAGACTCATGTCAGCCTGGGAGTGATGGATGTCGCTGCAAGAAAGAAGGGATGTAGAGGACAGAGTTAAAAATCTGGAAGTAACCAGCAGCAGGCTTGAGTTGAGAAAAGTTTAATTTGTCACCACACGTAGGGTTGCAGAGGAAACACGAACTGCAGAAGCATCTGGTAGGAGGGAAAGCCCACTGTTAGCACCTGCAGTACCAGTACCTGTTGTGAAAATTAAGCCAACAGCTCTTCCCATCTTCAATGGCAATAAGAAAGAATTTCACACATGGAAGAAAGACTGGGAGAGTCTACAAAGGCAGGGAGAGCCATCAGGATCAGCAGAAGACAAGAAAATTCAACTCCTGAGTAGTGGTGATGAGAAAATATTAAAGAATCATAGGCTACAAACATACAGCACTGCTGCAGAAATCCTCAGAGTCTTGGAGGACAGATAAGGGAACAAGTTAACCATCACTTTTGAAGTACTGGAGGACCTTGAGAAATTACCTCCTGCCAAAGGCAGTCAACCAAGAAAAGTCATCGATCTCTTACAGTCGGTAGAAAAAGCCCTTGGAGATCTTCAGAATTGGGAAACTCTGGTGCAATGAAGAACCCACTGGTGATTAGAGCAATAGAGAGCAAATCACCTGACTTTAATTAAAAGAGACTGGTTAAACTTCATGGTTGATCCCAACAATAATGTAACTTCAGACAACCACTTTGATGCACTACTGAAGTTCCTGAAAAATCAAGAGGAGATTCTGGAGAGATTTGAACAACTTAAAGATGTGGAGAAGGTGGAGAAACTAGACTTTCATCCTGCAAAGAAATCTGAGAGAAAAAGATGCCTCTACAAAAACCACAAAGAAAATGGCTGAAGATGTCTGTGTTGTGTGCAGTGATGGAAGGTACACTGACAAGATTTTCTTCTGCAAAAAATTCAAAGTATTTAAACTCCATGAAAAAGGTGCTGTTGTGAAAAAGCTGGGAGTTTGCAGACGGTGCCTTGGTTGCCATGATGAGGATGGTTACTGCAGAGACACCTTCTTATGCAGGAATAAAGACTGTAAAAAAGAAGGCACCACAAATCACAAATCATCAATCTTTCTCTGCCCAAGAGGAGGATGTAAAAGGAGCAATGCAGAAGACAGCAGTAAAATCACCAAAAGCAGTCTGACAGGTGAGCAAGAGGATTTCTTGTCTGAGCTTTCACTAGAGATGGTAGAGAGGTGTAAAAAAGCCTTCACCAACAATAATGCAAGAACAACCAAGACCAGTAAGAACCAAGCTGGTCTTCAGGAGAGAAAGGGAGTGTGTGAACTTCCTGTTATCATGATGCTAATAGAGGTCACTGCTAATGCAGGTCAAAAGATCGGGACTTTGGTGGATCTTGCATCTGATACCAACTACATCACCGACGAGGCTGCTGACAGGCTGAGGTTGCAAAGAGAGAAAGTGACCTTAGTTGTACATGGTGTTGGGATGACCATGAAGGCGAACACAGAAAGGTACTTCCTTAGAGTCAGGATCAAGACATCCAAAGGCAAGGAAATATCCCATGAGCTCATCTGTTATGATCTGGATGAGATCGTCAAAGTACACAAAAATGCCAGTCCTGAAAAGTTAAAGAAATTCTTTCCAGAGGTCAAGTTGGAAGAATTGAGGAGACCAAAAGAGATTGAGCTTCTCATCAGTCACAGAGAGGGAAGACTTGCTCCACAAAGGGTGAGAGTTGTTGGATATATCATCCTATAGGAAAGCCCATTGGGGAAAATGGTCGGCGGATCACACCCTGAGCTGTTCGAGGAAGTGGTGATGGCAACACACAAATCAAAAACCCACTTTGTCCACTCCATGAGGGCAGCTGCTGTCAAGTATGAGGAGATTGTCAGTCACCTGAAGATTGAGAAAAACCCACTACAAAATGATGTATTTAATGCATTGGTGTCCAATCATGTGCCATGGAGGGCCAAGACCCTGCAGGCTTTACTTCCAACCACTGTCTTCAACAGCAGATTCCACTGAATTTCTTCCCACTGATTGCTGTTAAGTGAAAACACCTGCTGAAGAGACTGGGTAGAAGAGAAAACCTGTAGGGTCTTGGCCCTCCATGGCACATGATTGGACACCCCTGATTTAATGCAAAGTTCACAACCAAATCAAACCATGAGTTTCTTGAATGGTGGAGGTGGGAAAGCATAGGAGCAGTTTGCAAACCAAGATATGGTGGATGCCGATGTGCGAACTGCCAGCCTGGAGGGAAAGAAATGATCCTAGTAGAGGAGAAAGAACTGGAAATCATAAAGGCAGGACTTACCTATGCCAACGAGGATGCTCACATAAATTCTCCACACTGTGGCGCAAAGTATCCTTGGACAGAAGATCCTTCCTTACTCCCAAACAAGAAAAGTGCAGTGGAAGCCATATTCCTAAGAACAAAGAGATGGCTGGAAAGGGAGCCAGAATGGAAAGCTGCACATACAGCCCAGGTCCATGAAATGGTTCAGCGAGGAGCAGCCATAGAACTCACTGATGAAATCAAGAGATGTTGGAAAGGGCCCGTGTGGTATATAAGTCACCTAGCGGCACCAAACCCACATTCAGTAACAACTCCAGTTTGGCTAGTGTGGAACAGTAGTCAGAAGTTCAAGGGGCTGAGTATGAATGATCTTTTGCTGAAAGGACCAGATGTACTCAACCCAATCAGAGCTGTTCTCCTGAGGTTCAGGAGAGGGGTACACGCAGCCCTTGGTGACGTCAAGAAAATGTATAATTCAGTGTGACTGGAAGAGCGTGAAATGTGCTTACACAGATTTCTCTGGAGGGATAAACCTGAGGAAGATGTAAAAGAATATGCCATCACTCGGGTCAACATAGGAGATAGACCAGCTGGTTGCATTGACCAGCTAGCTATAAGTGAGACAGCAAAACTTCCTATCTTTATACACCTGGAAGAAGAAGGTAGGGTCCTCCAAGAAGACAGTTATGTCGACGACATCTTGACCTCTCACAATGACCTGGGAAAACTGGACAAGATAACAGAAGGGGTTTAGGAGATCCTGCGAGCTGGAGGCTTCTTCCTTAAACCTTGGGTCCGGTCAAGGCAAAGTGGGAGGCAAAAAGCTGCAAATGAACTGGAAAGAAAAGAACAAACTAAAACCATCATTCTCCCAAATCAGATGAGAGATGAGGACAACAAAGCCCTGGGTGTTGGGTATTAAGTGGAGGAGGACAAACTGTATATATTGACGTCAATCAACTTTTCCAAAAGGAAAAAAAAAAAAGATGAGAATAGGCAAAGATCTTCTCAAAGAGGAAGTGAGACCTGGAGCACCTAATCCACTGACTAGAAGAGAACTACTAAGTCAAGTAGCTGAACTGATCCAGTTGGCATAGAAACACCTGCCAAGCAGAAGGGGGCAATCCTTGGTAGAAAAGCTTTTCAAGAAGTAGGTGGTGGAAAACTAACCCGTGAAACATGGGATAGACCACTCTCAGAAGGCCTCAAAGAAGAAGCTATCAGTCTTTTTGAAGAGTATGTAAACCTTGGGCAAATTAAATTCCACCTAAGCCTTACGCCAGCTGACTGGAAAGGAAGACCATGGGGAATCACTTTTTCTGATGGGAGTGATAAAACTTACACTACCGTTCAAAAGTTTGGGGTCACCCAGACAATTATTTTGTGTTTTCCATGAGAAGTCACACTTATTTACCACCATGAGTTGTAAAATGAATAGAAAATATAGTCAAGACATTGACAAGGTTAGAAATAATGATTTGTATTTGAAATAATAATTTTTTCCAGATACTCAACCTGCTCAAAGGAAGGTCAGTTTTATAGCTTCTCTAACCAGCTAAACTGTTTTCAGCTGTGCTAACATGATTGCACAAGGGTTTTCTAATTATCCATTAGCCTTCTGACGCAATGAGCAAACACATTGTACCATTAGAACACTGGAGTGATAGTTGCTGGAAATGGGCCTCTATACACCTATGTAGACATTGCACCAAAAACCAGACATTTGCAGCTAGAATAGTCATTTACCACATTAGCAATGTATATTAGATATTAGAGTGTATTTCTGATTAGTTTAAAGTTATTGTCATTGAAAAAAAACAGTGCTTTTCTTTCAAAAATAAGGAAATTTTTAAGTGACCCCAAACTTTTGAACGGTAGTGTATGGGGCTGTGATGTACTTGCAGTGCAATACCAAGCAAGGAGTTGATGTCTGGTTTGTTGAATCTAAAGTCAAACTGACACCACTAGATCAGAAAGGGGATGCAGTTAAAGCTGAGATGTGTGGCGTGGTCTTTGCAGCCAGGCTCAAGAAGTATTTCGAGAAGCATGGAGGAATGGAGATGGAGAGGTGGATTCATTTTGTTGACAGTAAAACAGTCCTTGGAGCCATCCAAAGCGAGCATTATGGGTACCAAACCTTTTTTTGCAAACCGCGTTGGTGAGATCCAGAGGGCTGGGCTGGGGGAAGACTGGTGGTGGATCCCTGGGGAACTAAATGTTGCTGACATCATAACAAGAGGAGCCTCTCCCGAAGAACTAAAAGAGAATTCCACATGGCAAAACGGACCAGTTTCTCAGATGGCAGGTGGAAAAATGGCCCAAAAAGTCAGCTGGAGAAGTTGTAGCATATGCTAGAGAAAGTGTGAACCAGCTTCAAAGAAAAGCCTTCACAGCGGTAGTAACCAAAGCCCAAGCAAAACAAAAGGGCAACGGTAGTCATAATCATGCCTCGCAGGAAAGCTTTGAGAAGAGCAGTAAAATGGATAAAGGAGATGGGAGACCAATTGCTATGGCCCCACCTGGTGGCTGGAGTAAGAACCTTGTGGGGATGGAAAGGTGTAGTAGCCTATCCAAGCTGATCAATGTCATTGCCTTGGCGTATCAAGCTGCCCGAAAGTGGTTGGAGCTGAAGAAAATTGGCAAAGGACGGGTGGAAAACAAGCAAATTGGTTTGACAGCAAAAGAATGGGAAAACTCACTAGGGGGCCAATATGGATTTGCCAGAGTCACCAGTGTCAACACAAACAAGAAGGGCACAGTGAGAGATGTGAATGTGAGAACCTTCCCCAGCTACCCTGTCCCAGTCAAGAAGCCAACCTTAAGGAACGCATCGGATGAGCACAGTAGGAGACACTCAATTAAGATCTCTGCAACCATCCTTCACAGGGATGTTGGACGCCTGGTGGTCCTGCTTCCCATTGAAGAACAAGCAAGAACTTAAAAGGACTAAAAGACTTTCATGACCTCCTTGGGTTCAGTAACCAGGAGCTCAAGTGGGAGGTGTTGCGCTCTAAGTCACTGGACTTTGTGTGTGTGCATATGTGTGGGTATATTTTTCCACTCATTTTTTTTTATTTTCCTCTTTGTTTAGTCAAAGGATTTGGGTTAGGATAAGTGATGGTGATTTTTAGGTGGCACTCAAGGGGGCAGTGTTCAGCTGGACAGGTGTAGTAGCAGCTCAATCTCCTTGCAGGCAGGTAGAGTGTTGATTAGGAAGCCAGGTGTGTGGGTCTTTGGTTTGGTCTTTGGTTCAGCATGGCTCCTGAGGGTGTGAGCTTCAATGTGTAGATGTCCTTGGGATGCTGTTGGTATGTATAAGTGTACTAATTTCATTAACTGGGACTAATCAGTTGTGTGGCAGTAAATTTTGTTCAATATTGGTAGTTTTCTGCAGATTTTGTGCCTTATTACTTCATTGACTAATTGTTTGTAGAGATTTTGTGTTGTGTATTTTTGGTCATTCGACTGGATAATTGGCTGTTTATTTAATGTTGATTATAATTTAGAAATGTAGAAGTATAATGTGGATGTTATATTAGTGGGTGTAGTAGTAAAATTATATGAATGAAGTTGAGTTTAATTTGTCAGACTGGGTTACCATTTTGGTTATGAGTGGTTCATTTCTGGTATAGAAGCATGGGAAATCTTATTTAAAAACAGTATTAAAACCTTTGCTACAGTAAATAGGTTAAAATATCATAGTCATGGAAGCCAAAGATGATCATGTATTTGATTTTGCTCAAAGGTAGTTGAAATAAGAATGAATTGTCGTGTGTGGATGAACTGATTTCATTATTTTTTTTTCCCTTTAAAGATTATTAACCTACTCTCTATTTCCTATTACCTACTTCCAACCTGATTACAGGCACTAAGTTTGATTAATTTCATTAATAAGGAATAAAATAAAGAAGTAAAAAGAGTGGAGTTGTCCAGCATCCTCCATTGACACCTAGGCCGAGTCGAGTTTAGGCAGACATTGAAGTCAAGACCCAAATAACTTGACAGTGTTGGTGCGTCACGGACCCACAACCCTTGCAAAGGGGTTTTCCTGGGGCAGACCTTTGGCTGGTAGCATTGACTTCCCAAAAATCGTCATCCAAGCTATCCTCGCTAACATTAGCTGAGGCAAGCGGCTCCGGCTTCTTTTGTGGCTGGTGCTAATTTAGCTCCACAGCTAGCTTAGCAACGGCTTCCCACCAGAGAGCTAGCTCCATAGCTTTAACTAATGTTAAGTCATTAGTTGCCATTAATAGCATAGCACGCAGCTCAGCGTTACACACGTGCTCTGCTAGTTGATCACAAACCATTTCATCTTCAAGCGGTCCAAAATGACACTTGCTGGCTAGCTGCTTCAGGTCAATAACGTATTGGTGGATAGGCTCACCAACCCACTGATATCGTTGCTGAAAATGAATCCTCCAGACAGTTATGTTGTCTGGGGTGGAGAAACATTTAGCTAGCAGCTTTACAATCTCCTCAAATGAGTCCGCCTTGCCGAGCATCTGCAGGACCCTCTGGCCCTCCACACCCAGGCTGTGAACAAGAAGTACCTGCACTCTCACCCCATCTAGCTGCCCGTGGCCGAGTGCTGTAACATACGTCTGATAGGCCTCCCACCAATGTGGCCACGAAACCTGTGGTTTGCCCGGGAGCTGGAGAAAGGGACAAAGCAGGGTGATGCATCCCTCCATGAGTTAATCCTCTATCGCCAGATGTTATGTATGGAAATACCTGGGTGAAGGATGAGGCCGGATAATAGTTGGTGAACACAGCTTTATTGAGCTATTTACAATGGCACAGATGCACGGCAGGCATCAGCAGAGGCATCCGGCTAAGAGGCCATCAAATGTACATCCTCTGCTATTTATAGGGCGGTGCAGTGGCGGAACAGGAAGTGCCCACCACTACACCGCACTTCACAATAAGGTGCCGAATCACAATACAACAATGTGGAGGGCAAGATGGATTCAATCAAATATCAGGAAATCCAGGGAGAAAATGTCATGCCGTCTGTGAGGAAGCTGAAGTTGAGCATCATTGGATCTCCCAACAGGACAGTGACCCCAAGCATACCTCAAAGTCCAGCAAAGGCTTAGTTTCAGAAGTCCTAGAAGATAGAGTGCCCATCACAGTCGCCTGACTTAAACCTCATTGAAAATCTCTGGTGAGATTTGAAAAAGGTGATTGCAGCACATATACCCAAAAATACTGGTGAACTGGAGGCTTTTGCCCATGAAGGAGTGGCTAACATTGCTCAAAAACGCTGCCAGAATCTGGTGTCTGGCTATGCATCATGTTTGCAGTAGGTCATATCACCAAAAGGGTGCTCTACTGAGCACTAAAGATGCTTGTCATCAAGGGGTTGAATAATTTTGAGACTGCAGTAATCAGTAAATGTGACATTTTGTTTTGAATTTGAAGAAACCACTTGTAATATTAGTTGTGTTGAGCTATTTAAATAGTTCTTGTTTGATTTGTTTATTGCAAACAGCTGCTAGTTTGTACATTTTGCCAGTAAACGTAATTTGCAGTGGGAGTTGAATAATTTTGATTGCAACTGTAATGCTGTGGAAATTATTTATGTAAAAAGGACATTGTACATTAATCAACATGCAAATAAATGTATGAGTTAGTCAAATTCAGTTCCTTTGATAGAATTGATTTGGGATCCAAAAGAATAAACAAAGTCATGTACTTCATAATTAAAGAATATAAAGTGCAAAGCCAATCAATGTAGGACAAAATACAAGAAAATATAAAATTAAACATATTTGGGTTAAATATTATAGCTGTAGCTTGAATATGACTTTAGAAAAGATGATACTGTGACCTCAAAAAGATACCTTCCTGACTTAATGAGCTGCAGTATTTAATGTTTTTGTTCTGTTTAGATGAATAGCTGCTATTTTAATTTGCAGTTATCATATCGCATCTGATGTTATGCTCTCATTTGCCCAATTTACCCCCCCCCCCCATCCCATGTTTCTGCTCCAGAGGGAATCCTGAACAATGCCCGGGATACAAGTGTCATGGATACTCTACCACTGAATGGTAACCATGGTAACAGCTACAGCATCGCCAGTGCCGAGTACATGAGTGACTGCGTCCAGATAATTGATCGGGGCTACAACCACAAGGAGACCACCCTGGAAAAGAAGATCCTGAAAGAGCTGACTTCTAATTATATCCCCTCCTACCTCAACAATTCCCACGAGCGCTCAGCTGAGCAGAATAGGAACCTCGTGAATAAGCTGGTCAATAACGTTAGCAATGGTGGCAAGGACAGCGGCTATGGGATGGGCTTGGGAGTGGGCATGGGCATGAATATGGCGCTGAGCCTGGACGACCACTCCACTTTTCCTCCACATCACGATGAAGGCCTTGGTCTGGAGTTGATACGCGAGGAGTCTAATGCCCCGCTGTTGCCTCAAAGGCCGCCCCCGTCACTGCAGGCGGTGGACAACCTTCACAATCACCTCCACCAGTCGGCACCCCCGCCCCTTCCACTGCCCCACCATCCCTTCTCATCCGCCACCACCTCCTCCTCCTCTCGACGGAGGATCCCCCAGGAGAACAGCGAGAGCTTCTTCCCTTTACTCACCAACGAGCACGCCGAGGACGAGGGCTCGTCGCCCAGCCACAGCCACCAGAGAGACTCCCTCTACACCAGCATGCCCATGCTGCCCGGCCTGCCTGATGTGTCCGGAGAGTCCGCAGATGGCCCCAAGGAGGGAGCGGACGCCAAGAGTCCGGAGGCAGGCCTGGACGACGTTTACTACAAGAGCATGCCCAACTTGGGCTCACGGAACCACCTCCATCAGCTGCAGTCCTACTACCAGCTGGGGCGGGGCAGCAGCGACGGCTTCATCGTGCCTCCTAACAGGGAGGACGCACCTCCAGAGGAGGCCCAGCAGGAGCCCTCACACCTGGTCACCAGCCTATAGGTGCAAACAGGCCCCTCACCCCCACAAACACCCGGATCCCCTCCACTCTCGCAGTCCTCTTCTCTTACCTGTGTCCCTTTCTCCCATCAGTCGTCAGCAGTGGTAGCCTTTCTCTTTGTTCTGTGTCCCGAAGACTGAAGCAGAGACGATGACTGTACTCTTGCTGTTACTGACCATGGACAGGATAGTATTTGCTGTGAACTGGGGCTATTGTGTGACTTTGTTTGGACAAAAGTTGCAGACTGTTGATGTTGTGGCACCGCCTACACTCCCCACCACCACCATTCCCAAAACCCTGTGTGGTTTGCTGTGTTTTGTCTCGTTGTGAAGAGAGACAATGTACTCACACAGGATTTTTCGGTCTCTGAAATCTAGTCTGACAGTCAAAAGGAACTGCATAGCCCCCCCCCCCCATGTCTGAACTACAGACGTCACCAGAATAAATGGGAAATTTAAACACAAAAAAAAGGACTATTTTATTATACTTCTGTATCTATATTGACTTTTTGAAATATTTTCTTCCTCTTTGGTGAGTTGCAGCACATTTTGTTTGCTGAAGTGTCCCTTCAAATGAAAAAAAGACAAAAAAAACCCCCCACACATGCACACACATTTTGAGCAATTACCATAACAGATTGATTGTATGCTTTCAGGCATAGCTGTTCTCATTTTTTCCTTTCCGTTTACTGTAATCACAGTTGATAAGAGGGAGAAAAAACTAATAAGAGAATTATGAGATATTTCTATGTAATTGTACAGATAACTAGCATTGCACATAATGGTATGCTTTTCCCCCCCTTTTTTTTTTTCCTGTTCCGGGCAAACCCTTTGTCTCTGTAAATGTAGTGATTAGGAGCAATTTTGTTCTGTTGTGCTGGCCTATCTGGATTTCTGGTACCAGTCGGTTTTTGTTTTCCTTTCTTACCAATTTCCAAGAAATAACCATCTAAACAGAAGCAAAATAACAAAGAAATTTCACCACAAGAACACACTCATCGTGCAGCCTTTTTGTGAACTGTAACCACCTTTGTTCCCTGGTCTTTTTTTTTTTTTTATATATTTTTTCCCTTTTTTTTACTGTGTAGATAGCAGAGCCCCGATTCACAGATTGTCAAGGAGACAGTGAGTCCACGTTAATTGTGAGGTGTCCCTCAGGTGGGTTTACAGTCGATTCTGCATTCAGAAAATGCTTGTGCTTTTCGGAAGGAGAACAAATTGAACCTTGATGAGCACGAGGCACTTGTACAAAAAAAAAAAGAGAAAAAAATATGGCTGTTTGACTTATTAAAGAAAGAGCTTTTGGAGTGAGAAAAACGAAGTTTTTTTTCTTTTTTTCTTCTTCAAGGAGAAAATATATTTATTTGTTAAATAAAGATTAATAAACCAGAGGACGGAAGTACAATTAGTGGCACAGTTAAGTTTTTATTGTTGGCTTCTTATTTATTCCTTTTTGTGTCAGTCTCCAAGTTGAATGGCCTCATAACTAATGTTTGTTGTACCAGTGGAAATTGTTTGCCACCGAGTAAATTACTGACTACAATTTATTACATAGCTATAACACAAGTTCTGGTGTTTTGTCTGGGTCTTGGGACAGTTTTATATGGATTACTGCTAAGGATAAACATCCAACAACAGAACAATCAAGGTTATTTGTTTCTAATCATTCCTTTTTAAATTACCAGTTGATATCACTTATTAGCTCTGTGTCCATTTTAGTGCCAAATGATTTTTTTTTTCATTTTATTTTTTTTTTTGGCCCAGCAACGGTGGATGTGCTCTGTATGCTCTGGTCTGCTTTTCTATAGAAGCAGTGATTTCATAAGCTGTAATAAATATTTCAATCAATGCTGTTGTAACTAATGAATTATTTTGAGATGCTGTGTGTGTGTATTGTGAGTTTGATAAACCTATGTGGGAGACAAACATTTACCAGACCACTCATCCTTGGGGGGGAAGAAGACGGAGAGGTAAGCGTGCTGACCTGAACCTGCTGAAGAAAAGTGGTGCTACACAATTTTTGGCATGTTCTTCAATTAAATAAAGGTGGGACGTAATAGTTTTTTATCCTTTATAAACTAGTACAGCCAGTATATCTTCTGAAGTTGAGCCAGTCTTAATTTGTTCAATATTTGCCATTAGAAGACTAGAAATTATGCTGAATGAATGACTATTAAGGTCATATGATTGAAGTCTAAAGTCCCGTCTCTCGAAAGTAAAAACCCTATTAAAATATTTGTTCCAGCTATTCACTAACCCGACTGATCACCACAGTTCTGCAGTCCTGTAGATCAGCTCAGTCGCTCCACTTCTGAGAGCTGTGCATCAGAATCAGCTGGGTTAGTGAATGGCTGGGACTAATATGGGACATGACCATTACTTTATGGCACCAGGATTTCAGGATTAACGGCGCCACATAAGTGACTGTGGCATCATCTCTGAGATTTGGAAGCGGAAGAAAACACAGGGGACAACCTTCATCTGTGGGTGGCAGTGGTTAATGGTTTTTTGAACAGCCGCTGGAGGTTAACGGCAAAGGTGGCAGGCCCCCAGTGTCGAAAAGAATCCACTGTTGAACGAATTAAAATATGAGTGTCAATCACCTGTGTGGACTGGTTATAATAATGTACTGTGCAAAAGTCTCAAGGGACACCCCACCCCCCACCCCCAAATGAAAATGAACAGGTTAGCAGGTACTATCTTGGGGCTGGTTTCCCCCCAAAGTAAATATCAAGCAGGTTTGATATTTACAATGAGGACAAGCCAGCTGAGAAACTTCGCCATCCAGATGTTGCATACTCACCTCCAGCTCAGTTGTGAAAGCTGCACCTATGCCATCTCCTCAGCTAGGATTTCACTCATATTCTCTCTCTCTTTTTTTTTTTCCCCTCCATAACAGAACGGCTGATAACATTAGTCCTCATATTTGTTTATCTCTTGAAGTCACAAGTTTCCGAGAGAGCTCATATCTGTGAAATCACTCCCGCAAACAGCTGGTGTGCCGTCTCGTGAATCACCTAGTGTGTGCATTTGGGATATTACAATGCTAACTAGAAAAACACTCAGAGGGCCTCATTCATGAAACACGAGCAGAACAGATTTGTTCCTAAACTGTTAGTAGAGGGAAATTTACGAATGTTTCGGCATTCATTAAAATGTAAGTAGCTTCAAACTTTTCATTACTGAATAAACTCTACTCCTGCCTCGGACCACTTGTGGAGCGTGTGTAAATCTAAATGCACTTAAATAGAGCTTGTCATTACCACAGATTTCAGCTTTAATTAACCTTAAACTGTTGTCTGTCTCTCTGTGTTGGCGCTGTGATGGACTGGCGATCTGTCCAGGGTGGACCCTGCCTCTCGCCCAAAGATGCTGGGATAGGCTCCAGCCCCCCCGCATCCCGAAAAGGATTAAGCAGAAGAAGATGCATGGATGGTCTGTGTCATGCAAAGACCTTTAAAACATGTTTTTTTAAATGTGTCTAAAAATAGTCCATAATAGATTTAGCTTAATTAACAATAAACTTCAGATTAGATTTTTTTTTTTCAAAATTTGAGTGAGTTAATTAAATTGTTAATTAAATCAACTTAATATCCTATCTATTGTTTAGAATATGCGTTAAATAAAAAATAAGAAAACCAAAAACCTTAAAAATCCCTGTCACGTTTGCATTAAAATGCCATTTGTTTTTGATAGTTATTCAGTTCACAGGCAAGTTTTACCAGGTTAAATTACAGGTGCATTTCAATAAATTAGAATGTCATTGAAAAGTTGATTTATTTCAGTAATTCATTTCAAAAAGTGAAACTCACATATAGGTTCAGTACACACAGAGTGATATATTTCAAGTATTTGTTTCTTTTAATTTTGAAGATTATGTCTTGCAGCTAAAGAAAACCCCCAAATTCCAGTTTCCATAAAAATTACACTATTACATAAACTGACTATTTGGTCGGGGCTCCTTTTGCATGAATTACTACTGCATCAATGTGGCGTGGCATGGAGGTGGTCAGCCTGTGGTACTGCTGAGGTGTTATGGAAGCCCAGGTCGCTTTGATAGTGGCCTTCAGCTCGTCCGCATTGTTGGGTCTGGTGTCTCTGATGACTTGAGTTAAGTTCCCTTTATTCTTTAATTGTACTGCAGTGTCAGAGCAACAGCTCCACACCTCCTTGTACAGTGAATCATGGGCGGAGATTTATGTTAATTACCAGCAGTGGGAGTCTGCGGCCCGTTTACAAATAGAATGGGACTCATGAACTTACACACAGATCTGTGAACAAATCAGGATTTTATGCAGCGCTCATGAATCCAGAGTAAGTTTTAGTAAGCAAATCTACTCAGATTTACAAACGTTTCATGAATGAGGCCCATTGAGAGTGCATAACTCCGCCAAGGCGCCTTCCCTTCCTCCTTTTGTCCATCCACCTGTCCATACCTCCCTGCCTCCATCCCTCCTTACATTGAAGGATTGGGCCTTTGTAGAGATATGAGCTCATGGATCACCTCCAAAATCTAATGAGTTCATCTGTAGCCCAAGAGCTACCTCTGGTGAAACTTTCACCAAACTCTGTCCAGTAGATTTTGAGTAATCTTGCTGCACAAATACAAACAAGGGCCTTGGTAGAGAGGTATGCACTCAAAGCATCACTAAAATCTAATGGGTTTATCCTTAGGCCAAGGGCCATCTTTGGTGAGAATTTCCTCCAAATCTGTTCACTTCTAATGACTACTGTAGTCTCAGAATGATTCAACCCCTTCATGCAAACATGATGCAAAGCCAGACACCAGCTTCTGGCACCGTTCCTGAGGCTAGTGTCTTAAATAATACTGCAGGGAAGCTTGTCCACTGCACCCAAAATTTCCAGAAACTGCTGCTGCTGTGTGCACTCAGCCTTCTACAGTGGCTCTGACCCAACACAAACCAGGATGGAGCTGGTCAAAATTACCAGAATTAACAGATAAAACCTTTATCCAAAGCAAATTTCTTCCCTCTGAAAACTGTTTTTCTGTGTGACAGAAATTAATCCCCAATCCAGTTGTCTTGTGTGTTTTCTGACCATTTTTTTAATGTTTTATTTAATTCAAAAAATATTAATATTAAAACAAATTATTATTATTATTATTATTATTATTATTAAATAATAATAGAAAAACATAAATTATTAAATAATTTTATTTGTGTTAAATATTATCATTTTATTAATGGCTGGAGGTAATTCAAACATTGTTCTCCTGTGGTAATTTATAGCACATTTTCCTATATAAATACACCAAAAATAATTATTTAAATACATTCGTCTTTAGCCACTTAATCTTTTTTGGGTCGGGGGTCCCAGCATCTTCGGGTGAAAGGCAAGGTACACCCTGGACAGATCGCCGGTCCATCGCAGGGCCAACACAGAGAGACAGACAATCATTCACTCTCACATTCATACCTAGAGACAATTTAGAATCCCCAGTTGCTGCCACTTAACCGAACTTGCATGTTTTTGGCCTGTGGGAGGAAACCGGAGTACCCAGGGAAAACCCACACACGGGGAAAACATGCAAACTCCACATAGAAGGGTCACTGATGGCCAGGGGGTGGGATCGAATCCATGACCTTCGTACTGTATTGCCACAGTGCTAACCACCGAGCTGCCCAATACAACATTCTGTTTATTTTGCTAGTTGGCAGCTTTGAGTATAATAAGGACTTTATATATACAGCGGAGAAAATAAGTATTGAAGACGTCATCATTTTTCTCATTAAACATATTTCTGATGGAGCCATTGACCTGAGATTTTCACCAGATATCAGTAACAACCAAAGTAATCCAGATATACAAAGAAATCAAGGCAACTTTGTTTGCAAAACAAGTTATATTTAATAAAGTGGAATGACACAGGGAATAAGTATTGAACACACGAAGAAAAAGAGATGCAAAAAGGCATAGAAAGCCAAGAAACCAGCTGAAATCCATTAGAATTTCAGAAGCCATCCCATCCCCCATCAGTACAAATTAATTTCAGCTGGTTAAGTCCTGACTGATAGCCTTTTAAAAGGTCTGTGAATATCAGATTGTCAGTATTATTATTGAACACGCTTGGTGAAATTCATTTAATATTTTTTTTTTCCACAATATCTTTATTGAACCTTTTTTTTTTTTAACAAACATGATACAAACAATCAAACACTAACACTAAAGTACTACAAAAAAAAAATGCACTAAAAACACCAACAACCACCAACAAAATCAAATCTTCAACAATGCTCCTCTGTTTAGTCTAGACAATCCAATACATAAGTATACATATTATGTTCACCAGTTTGGAATTTACAAGGTCCACACACATCATTCACCTTCTTCTTCAAGAGTTATGTTTAAATTTTTTACATAATCAATAAAAGGTCTCCATATATTCTCAAACACAATTTCCTTTGATTTCAGTATATATGTTATTCTTTCTAATGGAAGGTTTGTTAACATCTGTCTTAACCACTGAGTCACATCTGGTCTATGAGTCTTTTTCCATAATAGTGCAATACATTTTTTGGCATTAAGCAAACTGAGGTCTATGAATGTTCTTTCACTTTTTTTTTTTCCACAATATCTTTATTGAACCTTTTTTTTTTTTTAACAAACATGATACAAACAATCAAACACTAACACTAAAGTACTACAAAAAAAAAAAATGCACTAAAAACACCAACAACCACCAACAAAATCAAGTCTTCAACAATGCTCCTCTGTTTAGTCTAGACAATCCAATACATTAGTATACATATTATGTTCACCAGTTTGGAATTTACAAGGTCCACACACATCATTCACCTTCTTCTTCAAGAGTTATGTTTAAATTTTTTACATAATCAATAAAAGGTCTCCATATATTCTCAAACACAATTTCCTTTGATTTTAGTATATATGTTATTCTTTCTAATGGAAGGTTTGTTAACATCTGTCTTAACCACTGAGTCACATCTGGTCTATGAGTCTTTTTCCATAATAGTGCAATACATTTTTTGGCATTAAGCAAACTGAGGTCTATGAATGTTCTTTCACTTTTATTAAAATTATGCTTTTCTGGGTACAGACCCAACAAAAACAGTTTAGGATTCAATATGATTTGTTTTGAGATTATTTTTTCAATTGTTACCCTCACCTCTTCCCAAAACATTCTTATTAATCTACATTCCCATAAACAATGAAATAGGGTTCCTTTACTTTCCATGCATTTTGTGCATGTATCTGGTATATTTTTGTTATATCTATTTAACTCCTCCGGTGTAACATACATCCGCATTAACCATTTGAAATGTATCAATTTAAGGCGTGCATTTATTGATTTGGTTTGAGCTTCTGTACAAGCCAATTCCCATTGTTCCTCTGAAATTTCAATTTGCAGATCTTCTTTCCAGTAGTTTAATCTTTTCAGTGAATTTTCACTTGAAGATAGTGTCGATGAGTTATAAAACTCTGAAATAATACCCTTTCTTTTACTATCTTTCATCATCATTTTTTCCAAGGATGAATAAATAGGTCGAGTGAGAGCTTTATTTTGATTTGATCGAATAAAGTTTCTAAGTTGAAGATATTTAAAAAAATGTGTTCTATTGAGATTAAATTTGATCCTCAGCTCTTCAAAAGACATTATGTTGTCTGCACCTGGCAAATATAAATCCTGAATCTTTTGTATCCCTTTTAAATTCCATACTTTAAATACAGCGTCCGCTCTCCCTGGTTTAAAATATTGATTACCCCATATTGGACTAAATTGTGACAATAACTGTGGTTCTTTTAAATAGTTTTTAGCTTCACACCATATTTTGATCATATGCTTTACAAATGGATTTTTAACTTGTTTTTGTAATTTTTTTGCCGAATCTGAGTATATGAATAAGGGAAGAGGTAAAGGTAAATTGTATGATTCCATTTCAGTCCAGTGAGGGAGATCATTTGATGAAAAATAATATGTCATAGACCTCAGTTGTGCCGACCAATAATACAACATAAAATTTGGACATTTCAGACCTCCACGATCAAATGGTAAATATAATAAAGACAAACGTAATCTAGCCCTCCTGTTGTTCCATATAAATTCCACTAACTTTTTTTTTATTCTTGAGAATAGATCTAAAGGTGGTGATAAGGGAATGTATTGAAATAAATAAAGTATTTTAGGTAAAATATTACTTTTAAGTATATTGATTCTCCCGATCATCGACATTGGTAGTGACATCCATCTCTGAGTTAACTCACTGATATCTGACATTAAGGCTTCATAGTTGACACTGGCGACTGATTCTAGCTTAGGCATAATTTGGATTCCTAAATATTTAAACTGATTTACAACATTGAATTGATTTACCTCAGGGGCTGAGTAATTTCTCTGGGTCTCATTTAGCATTAATATTGAAGATTTAGTTTTATTTATTTTATATCCTGATATTTCCCCAAAATTCTTTATTAAATTCAACAAGGTTGGAATTGATTTTTTTAGATTCGACATAAACAAAATTATATCATCGGCGTACAGGGAGATTTTATGTTCTGTTGGTCCAACTTTAATTCCATATATTTGTGAATGTAAACGTATCGCTATCGCTAAAGGTTCAATTGCCATAGTAAACAGTAAAGGTGAAAGTGGACAGCCTTGTCGACATCCTCTATTGATTTTTATTGGTTTTGAAATATTGTTATTTGTTAGGATTTCTGCTGTAGCATTATTGTATATTATTTGAACCCATTTTATGAAATTATTTCCAAGTCCAAACCTTTGTAGGACTTCAAAAAGAAAGGGCCATTCAACTCTATCAAAGGCCTTTTCGGCGTCCAATGATAGGAGAGCTGTATCCGGTGCTTCTTTATTAAAATAAATAATATTAAATAGTCTTCTTACATTATGGAAGCCTTGTCTACCCTTTATAAAGCCATTCTGATCTCGATTAATAATATTTGGTAAAATTTCTTGTATTCGTCTTGCTAAAATTTTACAGATTATCTTAAGGTCGGCGTTTAATAGGCTTATTGGTCTCATATTTTCACATTTATTAGAGGGCTTACCTGGTTTTGGCAGCAGTATAATTAAGGCATTATTTATGTATGATGGTAAATTATTATTTTGAAATGCTTCTAAAACCATTTCCAAAAAAGGTTTTATTAATTTATTCTTAAATTTTTTATAAAGGTCAACTGGAAGACCATCTGGTCCTGCACTTTTTCCTGATTTCATATTATCAATGGCTAGCCCAACTTCTTCTTGACTAATTTTAGACTCCAATATCTCCCTGTTTTCATTTGGAATACACGGTATAGATAGTTCGTTCAAAAACCCATTTAGTTTTGTTAAATCAGGTTCATTTTTGGTATCATATAATTTTTCATAGTAATCTCTAAAGGCTCTATTAATTTCTAAAGGATCTATAACTACCTGTCCATTACTTATAATACTGGTAATTGATGTTTTAATTTCCAATTGTTTAATCTGCCATGCTAATAATTTTCCTGATTTTTCACCTTGTTCATAAAAAGATTGTTTCAATCTTAGAAGACTCGAGGCAGCTCTATTCGCTGATTTTTTGTCGTATTCAGCTCTCAAAATCAGTAATTCATTCTCCAACCTTGGGTCACTTCCTGCATACACTTTTTCCTGAAGATTTTTTATTTTATGTTCCAATTTAGCTCTCTCCTCTCGAGTCTTCTTAGATTTTGATCCTGTATAACTAATAATATGTCCCCTAATAAAAGCTTTGAAAGCCTCCCACTTTACACATGCTGATGTTTGTGTAGTATTGATGTCAAAGAACTCGTCTATCTGTTTTTCTATATACTTGACAAATTCCTCATCCTGAAGCCATTTATGCTGAAATTGCCATCTACCTGATTCCTTTGTCAATTTTTTATCTACATATATTAGACAACAGGGTGCATGATCAGAGATCACGATGTTATCATAAAAGCAGTTTTGAATCTTGGACCTTAATTCTGTGGAAATCAAAAAATAATCAATACGTGAGAATGTCTTGTAGGTACTGGAATAACAAGAATAGGCTTTAACTTGTGGTTTCATTTCTCTCCATATATCTAACAATCTCAATTCTTTCATAAAATGATTAATAGTCATCCTACATCCAATGTGCGTACAATCCAGTCCTGTTGATCTATCCACACCTGGATTCAATGTACAATTAAAATCCCCTGCTATTATATGTTGCCCTGTAAGTGATGATAAGATGAGAAATAAATTAGCAAAGAACTTCTGATCATCTATATTGGGACCATATAAGTTCACAAGATTTATATTTTCTAATAGCAAAGAACCTTGAATGATTACATATCTTCCAAATTTGTCTCCAATTACATTTTTCACTTGAAAAGGAACTGATTTATGTATGAGAGTCATAACTCCCCTGGCTCGGGATGAAAATGAAGAGGTGAATACACTTCCCTGCCATCTACTCCTAATTCTTTTAACATCCTCCTCTATCAGATGAGTTTCTTGTAAAAACACAATTCTTGAACCCATGTCCTTTATTTTATTCATAACTTGTTTAAGTTTTTTTAAATTTTGTAGACCTCTGCAATTCCATGAAGTTAAATTAAGATTAACACTTTGGTCCATGATCAATAGAGAGTTTGGGATTACCTTGCAGTGTAAACATGCTCATACAGAGAAGCAAAAACATGAGTGGTTGAACATTCATCCTACAAACTACACACAAACAAATTTCTCCTTCCCACACTTGTGGCAAACCCCCCAAAATCAAAAGAAAAATTCTGTCTCCCGATATAGCCATCGACCGTTCCACACCCACGGGGAACAGCCTAAGCCACTCCTTCTTCATCCTCCCAATCACCCTAACTCTACTGCTTTTAATGACGTAACATTAACTCTCCTCTGTAGTTTTCCAACTTAACTCCAAAATTTTTAACAACTTTGTACATCATAGTTTTTTTTTTTTTGTTTGTTTTGTTTTTGTTTTGTTTTTTTTTAATATATAATACAATCTATATTTTGTAAACTTACTATTTACTTCAAGTCAGTCAGATGCCTGTGCAAATGCTTAATTATTCTACCTTATATTTTGTTCATGCTTAGCTCCCACCAGTCTCTTCTTCTTCTTTGATCTTCTTGATGAACTCCTGCGCCTCCTCTGGGGTCTTGAAGATGTGGGTTCTGCCCTCATACGTGGTCAGCAGTCTCGCAGGATAGATTACACCATGACGAATCCCAAGGTTGCGCAGCTCCTTACGTACGGGATCAAACTGCTTCCTCAATTGTTGGATTCCTGTGGCCAAATCTGGGTAGAACCGCACCTGCTGGTCCTGGTGTTTAATCTCTCCTTTAGCACGTGCAGCGTTGAAGATCTTCATCCTGTCTCTGTTGCTAAGAAACTTCATAATTAAGGTCCTCGGCGGTCCCTTATCTCTCCGTGGGCCAATACGATGTGCTTTTTCCAGAGCCACTGCTGATTGCAACTCCTCGCTGCCCAGCACCTCCGGAATCCACTTTTCCAGAAAGGAACATACGTCCCGACCTTCTGATTCCTCTGGAAGACCCACCAGCCTCAAATTATTCTGTCTCGACCGAGATTCCAAATCCAAAATATTATCTTCCAGAGATTTATTTTTTTTTTCCAAAGTGCGCACCTTTAATTGAAGACGGGTGACGTCATCTTCAGCACTAGCGAGACGGAGCTCCATCTGCGCCGTTCGTTCTACACAGTCACCCAATTCCTTTCTTATTCCTTCCAACGCTGTCATAATCCCATCAAATCTAGAGGAAAAGTCCGCTCTCATTGAACTCATGGCAGCCATCAGCGCATCTGCGCCATTCCCCGCAGAAATCGCACCGCCGCCAGCCTCCTCCGCCATATATGGAGCCTTGTTTGCTGCGTCACAGACCTGAAAGTCCGTTAATTTGGACTGTTTCGGCGGCTCGCTTTTTCCTTTTCCTGGTTTTCCAGCCTTAGGCTTCGCCGACATATCCTCGCTCAAATGCTGGGATACGTTCTGTCCCAAATGAGAGAGTTATTTGCCGATTTTTTTCTCCAGGAGCAGAGCAGAGCGAGACACGTCCGTCCTACGTGGCAGCCATAACCGGACGTTCTTTCACTTTTATTAAAATTATGCTTTTCTGGGTACAGACCCAACAAAAACAGTTTAGGATTCAATATGATTTGTTTTGAGATTATTTTTTCAATTGTTACCCTCACCTCTTCCCGAAACATTCTTATTAATCTACATTCCCATAAACAATGAAATAGGGTTCCTTTACTTTCCATGCATTTTGTGCATGTATCTGGTATATTTTTGTTATATCTATTTAACTCCTCCGGTGTAACATACATCCGCATTAACCATTTGAAATGTATCAATTTAAGACGTACATTTATTGATTTGGTTTGAGCTTCTGTACAAGCCAATTCCCATTGTTCCTCTGAAATTTCAGTTTGCAGATCTTCTTTCCAGTAGTTTAATCTTTTCAGTGAATTTTCACTTGAAGATAGTGTCAATGAGTTATAAAACTCTGAAATAATACCCTTTCTTTTACTATCTTTCATCATCATTTTTTCCAAGGATGAATAAATAGGTCGAGTGAGAGCTTTATTTTGATTTGATCGAATAAAGTTTCTAAGTTGAAGATATTTAAAAAAAATGTGTTCTATTGAGATTAAATTTGATCCTCAGCTCTTCAAAAGACATTATGTTATCTGCACTTGGCAAATATAAATCCTGAATCTTTTGTATCCCTTTTAAATTCCATACTTTAAATACAGCGTCCGCTCTCCCTGGTTTAAAATATTGATTACCCCATATTGGACTAAATTGTGACAATAACTGTGGTTCTTTTAAATAGTTTTTAGCTTCACACCATATTTTGATCATATGCTTTACAAATGGATTTTTAACTTGTTTTTGTAATTTTTTTGCCGAATCTGAGTATATGAATATGGGAAGAGGTAAAGGTAAATTGTATGATTCCATTTCAGTCCAGTGAGGGAGATCATTTGATGAAAAATAATATGTCATAGACCTCAGTTGTGCCGACCAATAATACAACATAAAATTTGGACATTTCAGACCTCCACGATCAAATGGTAAATATAATAAAGACAAACGTAATCTAGCCCTCCTGTTGTTCCATATAAATTCCACTAACTTTTTTTTTATTCTTGAGAATAGATCTAAAGGTGGTGATAAGGGAATGTATTGAAATAAATAAAGTATTTTAGGTAAAATATTACTTTTAAGTATATTGATTCTCCCGATCATCGACATTGGTAGTGACATCCATCTCTGAGTTAACTCATTGATATCTGACATTAAGGCTTCATAGTTGACACTGGCGACTGATTCTAGCTTAGGCACAATTTGGATTCCTAAATATTTAAACTGATTTACAACATTGAATTGATTTACCTCAGGGGCTGGGTAATTTCTCTGGGTCTCATTTAGCATTAATATTGAAGATTTAGTTTTATTTATTTTATATCCTGATATTTCCCCAAAATTCTTTATTAAATTCAACAAGGTTGGAATTGATTTTTTTAGATTCGACATAAACAAAATTATGTCATCGGCGTACAGGGAGATTTTATGTTCTGTTGGTCCAACTTTAATTCCATATATTTGTGAATGTAAACGTATCGCTATCGCTAAAGGTTCAATTGCCATAGTAAACAGTAAAGGTGAAAGTGGACAGCCTTGTCGACATCCTCTATTGATTTTTATTGGTTTTGAAATATTGTTATTTGTTAGGATTTCTGCTGTAGCATTATTGTATATTATTTGAACCCATTTTATGAAATTATTTCCAAGTCCAAACCTTTGTAGGACTTCAAAAAGAAAGGGCCATTCAACTCTATCAAAGGCCTTTTCGGCGTCCAGTGATAGGAGAGCTGTATCCGGTGCTTCTTTATTAAAATAAATAATATTAAATAGTCTTCTTACATTATGGAAGCCTTGTCTACCCTTTATAAAGCCATTCTGATCTCGATTAATAATATTTGGTAAAATTTCTTGTATTCGTCTTGCTAAAATTTTACAGATTATCTTAAGGTCGGCGTTTAATAGGCTTATTGGTCTCATATTTTCACATTTATTAGAGGGCTTACCTGGTTTTGGCAGCAGTATAATTAAGGCATTATTTATGTATGATGGTAAATTATTATTTTGAAATGCTTCTAAAACCATTTCCAAAAAAGGTTTTATTAATTTATTCTTAAATTTTTTATAAAGGTCAACTGGAAGACCATCTGGTCCTGCACTTTTTCCTGATTTCATATTATCAATGGCTAGCCCAACTTCTTCTTGACTAATTTTAGACTCCAATATCTCCCTGTTTTCATTTGGAATACACGGTATAGATAGTTCGTTCAAAAACCCATTTAGTTTTGTTAAATCAGGTTCATTTTTGGTATCATATAATTTTTCATAGTAATCTCTAAAGGTTCTATTAATTTCTAAAGGATCTATAACTACCTGTCCTTTACTTATAATACTGGTAATTGGTGTTTTAATTTCTAATTGTTTAATCTGCCATGCTAATAATTTTCCTGATTTTTCACCTTGTTCATAAAAAGATTGTTTCAATCTTAGAAGACTCGAGGCAGCTCTATTCGCTGATTTTTTGTCGTATTCAGCTCTCAAAATCAGTAATTCATTCTCCAACCTTGGGTCACTTCCTGCATACACTTTTTCCTGAAGATTTTTTATTTTATGTTCCAATTTAGCTCTCTCCTCTCGAGTCTTCTTAGATTTTGATCCTGTATAACTAATAATATGTCCCCTAATAAAAGCTTTGAAAGCCTCCCACTTTACACATGCTGATGTTTGTGTAGTATTGATGTCAAAGAACTCGTCTATCTGTTTTTCTATATACTTGACAAATTCCTCATCCTGAAGCCATTTATGCTGAAATTGCCATCTACCTGATTCCTTTGTCAATTTTTTATCTACATATATTAGACAACAGGGTGCATGATCAGAGATCACGATGTTATCATAAAAGCAGTTTTGAATCTTGGACCTTAATTCTGTGGAAATCAAAAAATAATCAATACGTGAGAATGTCTTGTAGGTACTGGAATAACAAGAATAGGCTTTAACTTGTGGTTTCATTTCTCTCCATATATCTAACAATCTCAATTCTTTCATAAAATGATTAATAGTCATCCTACATCCAATGTGCGTACAATCCAGTCCTGTTGATCTATCTATACCTGGATTCAATGTACAATTAAAATCCCCTGCTATTATATGTTGCCCTGTAAGTGATGATAAGATAAGAAATAAATTAGCAAAGAACTTCTGATCATCTATATTGGGACCATATAAGTTCACAAGATTTATATTTTCTAATAACAAAGAACCTTGAATGATTACATATCTTCCAAATTTGTCTCCAATTACATTTTTCACTTGAAAAGGAACTGATTTATGTATGAGAGTCATAACTCCCCTGGCTCGGGATGAAAATGAAGAGGTGAATACACTTCCTTGCCATCTACTCCTAATTCTTTTAACATCCTCCTCTATTAGATGAGTTTCTTGTAAAAACACAATTTTTGAACCCATGTCTTTTATTTTATTCATAACTTGTTTAAGTTTTTTTAAATTTTGTAGACCTCTGCAATTCCATGAAGTTAAATTAAGATTAACACTTTGGTTTATGATCAATAGAGAGTTTGGGATTACCTTGCAGTGTAAACATGCTCATACAGAGAAGCAAAAACATGAGTGGTTGAACATTCATCCTACAAACTACACACAAACAAATTTCCCCTTCCCACACTTGTGGCAAACCCCCCAAAATCAAAAGAAAAATTCCGTCTCCCGATATAGCCATCGACCGTTACACACCCACGGGGAACAGCCTAAGCCACTCCCTCTTCATCCTCCCAATCGCCCTAACTCTACTGCTTTTAATGACGTAACATTAACTCTCCTCTGTAGTTTTCCAACTTAACTCCAAAATTT
Organism: Pholidichthys leucotaenia; assembly: GCA_020510985.1. NCBI lineage: Eukaryota > Metazoa > Chordata > Actinopteri > Cichliformes > Pholidichthyidae > Pholidichthys > Pholidichthys leucotaenia. The sequence continues at coordinate 183,073,235 of CM035836.1, read as the reverse complement.
TTAACAACTTTGTACATCATAGTTTTTTTTGTTTGTTTTGTTTTTGTTTTGTTTTTTTAATATATAATACAATCTATATTTTGTAAACTTACTATTTACTTCAAGTCAGTCAGATGCCTGTGCAAATGCTTAATTATTCTACCTTATATTTTGTTCATGCTTAGCTCCCACCAGTCTCTTCTTTGATCTTCTTGATGAACTCCTGCGCCTCCTCTGGGGTCTTGAAGATGTGGGTTCTGCCCTCATACGTGGTCAGCAGTCTCGCAGGATAGATTACACCATGACGAATCCCAAGGTTGCGCAGCTCCTTACGTATGGGATCAAACTGCTTCCTCAATTGCTGGATTCCTGTGGCCAAATCTGGGTAGAACCGCACCTGCTGGTCCTGGTGTTTAATCTCTCCTTTAGCTCGTGCAGCGTTGAAGATCTTCATCCTGTCTCTGTTGCTAAGAAACTTCATAATTAAGGTCCTCGGCGGTCCCTTATCTCTCCGTGGGCCAATACGATGTGCATTTTCCAGAACCACTGCTGATTGCAATTCCTCGCTGCCCAGCACCTCTGGAATCCACTTTTCCAGAAAGGAACATACGTCCCGACCTTCTGATTCCTCTGGAAGACCCACCAGCCTCAAGTTATTCTGTCTCGACCGAGATTCCAAATCCAAAATATTATTTTCCAGAGATTTATTTTTTTTTTCCAAAGTGCGCACCTTTAATTGAAGACGGGTGACGTCATCTTCAGCACTAGCGAGACGGAGCTCCATCTGCGCCGTTCGTTCTACACAGTCACCCAATTCCTTTCTTATTCCTTCCAACGCTGTCATAATCCCATCAAATCTAGAGGAAAAGTCCGCTCTCATTGAACTCATGGCAGCCATCAGCGCATCTGCGCCTCCCCCCGCAGACATCGCACTGTTGCCAGCCTCCTCCGCCATATATGGAGTTTTATTTGCTGCGTCACAGACCTGAAAGTCCGTTAATTTGGACTGTTTCGGCGGCTCGCTTTTTCCTTTGCCTGGTTTTCCAGCCTTAGGCTTCGCCGACATATCCTCGCCCAAACGCTGGGATACGTTCTGTCCCAAATGAGAGAGTTATTTGCCAATTTTTTTTCTCCAGGAGCAGAGCAGAGCGAGACACGTCCGTCCTACGTGGCAGCCATAACCGGAAGTCCCAATTCATTTAATATTTAGTAGAAAACCCTTTGTTGGTAATAACAGCTTCCAGACACTTCCTGTATGGAGAAACTAGGCACAGGCATTGCTCAGACGTGATATTAGCTCATTCTTCCACACAAACTGTCAAATCTTGAAGGTTCTGTGGGTGTCTTCGATGAACTCTGATCTTCAGTTCGTTCCATAGGTTTTAAATTGGATTCAGGTCAGGTGACTGACTGGGCCATTCTAGCAGCTTTATTTTCCCTTTCCGGAGCCAGCTGAGAGTTTCCATGGCTATGTGTTTGGGAGCATTGTCTTGCTGAAATGACCACCCTCGTTTCATCTTCAGCATCTCAGCAGATGGCAACAGGTTCTTTTTACCTGTTGCACTCCGGTGTACAGCGGACAGGCAGGTCTCTGTATCCTACAGTGCACGAGGGCGCTCTCGTACGCTCTAGGATGCACGAGGGCGCTGCGTCCTAAGAGCGCACTGGAAAAAAAAGCTGCATTTCCTTTCTTCCACTACAGACACAGCCGCGAACAGATCGGATATGATTGACCTCTCATTCGACTAATAAGAGCCTTGAATTGGGTTTTTGAAACCTTGAAGAACCAATGACTGAAAACCTAGCAAGAAGGACCCGCCTATCAACGCTGTGAATGCAGCGAGCCAATTGAAGCACAGAAGTTCGCCAGCTTCGCTGCTGCTGTGAAGAGGTAAGTGTTCTTAGCTAAATTATTCTTTATCCCTGAAAATTGTAATCAAACTGACTTTCGACCGATCGGTAAATTACAACTGTGCGGTGCACGAAGTCCGAAGTCCGTGCACCGCGGTACACGGTTCGTGTGCCGCGTCCGGACCGTGAGCGCCCCCCCCCCCGCTACTCTTCTGTAGCGAGGGGGGGGGGGGAGCCGCGGTGACTGCGCCGCGGTCACCACATGAATCTATTCCGTCATGTAGCGATGGCCGATGTCCGTCCTCTGTAGCGAGGGGGGGGCAACCCCCCCCCCCCACAAACACACACAGCCCTGAGTGTCACCTTTCATTAGAGCCCAAGATGAAGCTTCTATATTGAATCATTCAAAAGTTACAGACGTTTTTCCAAACTGTGCCATTTGGCACAATTTGGCACAGTTCAAAAACGCCTGGGAACTACCTGAGGAAAAAGCTGTGTAATATATTCATTTTTTGTGGTATTGTTACAAAATTTTGACCTCAGCTGGATAACACTTGGTTCTACATTTCTGTTGCATTTTCCAGCCCGGATCTGAAGCTGTGTGTTATTTGCAAGCATTTGTATCCAAAAAAAACACCCAGGCCAAATTTATTTTCTTCAAGTTCAGTATGTTTAGATGACTGTAACTCAGTGGCCGGAGCACTTAGAGAGATTATGACTATTTTGCCAAAAAATTCAAAGTGTTTTCTTTTAAATGAGACCAACCCCATGGAGATGCTGCAAAGGGTTGAAGAACAGCTTTCAATTTACTTTGGGCACGTTATTTTTTGGCATTTTTAGGGAAATTGACCGGAGTGCAAGGGGTTAAAGGATGTCTCTGTACATTTGTTCATTCATCTTTCCTTCAATTAAATTAAGGCTGCCTGTACCATGTGCTGAAAACCCCCATGCCATGATGGGATGTGCAGTGCCATTTCTCCTCCAAACATGCTGTGTGTTGTGGCATCCAAAAAGTTCAATTTTGGTCTCATCTGACCAGACTATATTCTCCCAGTATTTTACTGGCTTGCCCAAATGTTGTGCAGCAAATTTTAAACGAGCTTCAACATGCTTTTTCTTCAGCAATAGAGTCTTGCGAGGTGAGTGGGCATTGAGCCCATATCAGCTGAGTGTATTACTCAGGGTTTCCTCTGGTAACATTTCTGTGCGGCGGCCCGCCTCCCCAAGGAAGTATGCCACCACGCCTATGATATGTTAGTTTAAGAAAAATTAAATATGAAAGAAATGCTTCGCAAGCGTGCACACGAACAACGCGTGTGACTGTCATCCGCACGGAAGCGCCCCGCCCACCCGGCACCCGTGTGATCATTTCTGCAGGCAGAGAGTGTCTCTCTAGCGTTGCTGTCCGAGAGAAGCATGAGCTTATTAAAGTACTTTAAACGCAGAAAAAAGTACAAGAGATAAGCAGTGGACGCATTTATGGTGGTTTTAAACCACTGGAAACTGTAACAACAATGAGGAGTCACTTAGCTAACAGGTTTGGTTAGGCTTCATTGCAGGGAAAGGCAAAAGTGACTGATGAATCACTGAGGATTTACTTCACCAACTACTACAATATTAACTAATAATTTATGTTGATTATTGTGTACCTGGCAACTCTTTGAGTGTGTCTGTTGCCAAATTGCGGCATAACCCCTAGAAGTCAAGAGTGGTAAATATTTTTGTCAATAAAATAGTTCAGATTTCCAAGGCTATAACTTTAAAGTGGTAAGAGATAATGGCTTACTGTCAATTAGAAAGATGTAAAATATGATCCAGAGTTTCTGATAGGAATAAATTTATGCATCTAATTTGCATAATGTCGCGGCACCTATTCCATAACTCAGTCAAAACTGGACTTTGGACGTATTTACACAAAGAATGGTTCAGTCTTTTGACACCGTTTTTTGTATAGAGGTACCTCATCATCTTATCTTCAAAGTATATGAACAAGAAATCAGTACAATATTTAAAAAAAAAACAGAAATTTCTCGCTTACCGGCGGCTAAGGGGCCTCCTCGCTGCCATGGTTGCTGCATTTTCACCCATCGTGGTCGTTATTTTGCATTCTGTCTGTCATTTACACTCTCTACCACATCTACAAAGTCTTATGATTATCCCACATAAATTTTGCTTGTATCCTGCGGCTATTTTCCGCGTACAAAACCGACTAAGTGACGGTGCACGATGACGGACAGCAGCCATATTAGCTTTCTGGGCTAAAATGCTTAAGACAGGAAAAGGAAATGAGGAGTTCTTCTTCTTTGGTGTATTACGTGTCATCCATTGAGTCCTCCAATGGATGTCTGCCACCTTCTGAAACTGGCAGATCAGTACAAATCGGTACAAATCCTCAATGGAGCCGATCATGTCAGAGTAAGATGACAGGCTCAGCACCACGCTCCGCCAATAGGGGCAGGCAAAATCTCACACTCAATAGGTTAAGATGACCAAAATTCATGAAGTCAATGACTTTAATCCATCAGCAGCATTCAGAGAAACTAAATATGCAAACATTTGGATTTCAAAATAATGGCGGTTTTTCCTGCTGTCTGGTCGGTGAGAAGAGTTCTAAAAAACTATAAATATATAGAAATATTATAACAGAAATAACTGCATATTTGGTCATTTAAGTTTATTTATTTATTTAATAGAATTTTAATTATTATATTTCTTTGAATTCAGAGTTATTGTTCTGTTCTGGCTCTACAAAATTATGGTCAAAAGTTTAAATTGTATGAGGAAAAAAGTTTTAAAAAATGCCACATTCTGTTTCAAATTTATTTTTTAAAAAAACAGCAATTTTATAATAATCTGCCTTTGTCCATCAGACAGGCCTCTTCACTGTCCAGTTTTAAAACTCCTCTTAAAACCCATTTTTATTCTCTGGCTTTTGACCCAGCTTGAGACATTGATTTTATTTGTTCTTATTGTTTCTATTGTATGACGATTGTTTTGTTTGTGCTGTTTTGTAATTTAGCTGTATTTTATTGTTTTTATATTTTATTTATCATTGATGTACAGCACTTTGTGTCAACTGTCGTTTTTAAAGAGCTTTATAAATAAAGTTGGATTGGATTAAAAAAAAGATAAACATTAGCCATTAATCCACAAATTTATAACAGTCTCAAATGTAAAGAAAAGTCATAATTTTTCAAGAGACAATTATAAATTTGAGGAAAACGGTTGCAAATTTAGATAAATTTACAAAGAAAACTATAAGAAAATTGTTATAAATTTTTGAGAAAAACCTCAGACCTTCAAGAATGAAGTCATTACTCAAGTTTTTAAGTGGGTGCTCTTTGTACCCTTAACTAGAAATTTTTGGTTGTCTACTTTTAATTATTAATTTCATAGCACTGCTTTTACATGAGTAGAATTTCTGGCTACTACACCCACCTCTGATCATATAATTTAAGTATGCATGAGTAAATTACTATTATGCATGTTTTTTTTTCCCTTCCCTTTCCTACTCTTTGTCAATGGAAAAAAAGAAACACTAGAATAAAAATACAAAAAATACACATTTTGGTTATTTATGTAAACCATGAAAAACAAATCCTGCAGGACAAAACATGACGCTTGGTATTTTCTAACCTGTTTGTATACCACCATAGACAGAGAGAGAACCTGAATTAGACAGAGCTCAGAGAGGGAAAGATGAGCCAGAAGAGAGGAGCCAAGGAGAGGAAAGTGCCCATACAGAGGGTCCAGGAGAGGTGAGAGCAGAGGGAGGAGAGAAGGATGACACCAGTAAAAAGTCCAAACACAGGACGTCTGGGTGGGACCCCAACTGGTCCAATATACCAACATTCAAGCCTGGGTTGTGCAATATTTCAAGTGGTAAGTTCCATTTTGCAATATTACTGTGCAAAATTAAAAAAAAATAAAAAGAAATAGTGTAAAATTAACATATTCCAGTTACAGTTGTGTCATGTGTTTTCTGTCCCTTTCTCCCCGGAAAAATATGTTGCCACTGCGCCAAGGTCTTTAAGCCAGAGGAAACACTGATTACTTATTGTTTTCTTTGAAACAGCAGTACCTGCTCACTCCAGATCTTTTTGGAGCTCTCCATGAGTGGTATTTGGCTCTTGGATAACTCTTCTGATGTTCTTTCCACTTCTGAATGATGGCTCCAACAGTGCTCAATGGAACATTCAGCAGTTTAGAAATGCACCTGTAACCAATGCCATCATTATATTTTGCAACAATAAGATTGCACAGGTCTAGAGAGAGCTTTTTGCTTCTACCCATCATGAGTTATTTGTGGTGTGACAATCTGATATTCACAGACCTTTTTAAAGGCTATCAGTCAGGACTTAACCAGCTGAAATTAATTTGCACTGATGGGGGTTGGGATAGTGTCCTAAAATCTGATGGATTTCAGCTGGTTTCCTGGCTTTCTATGCCTTTTTGCACGTCTTTTTCTTCACATGTTCAACACTTATTCCCTGTCATTCCGCTTTGTTAAATATAACTTGTTTTGAGAGCACAGTTGTCTTGCTTTCTTTGTAGGTATGGATTACTTTGGTTGTTACTGATATCTGGTGAAAATCAGTGGCCCTATGAGAAATATGTTTAATGAGAAAAATGTTGACATTTTCAATACTTACTAGTGCATACCCGTGCATGCCCGTAGAAACCCGTGCATGCCCATAGAGGGGATGCATTGGAGCAGAATTCTTGCCAGTTACAGGACAGTTGGTATAGCAACACGGCACTAAGTGGCAATCACATGTGACAGCTTTTGTATGCAACAAAACCACACAAAATATGCCCTGCCATCTGGGGCTGTTTGCCCCTGCTTGTTACTTCTTCTCCTGCCTGTCACTGTTCTGTGTTATGTTGCTTACCTGTGTCTATATACAGTATACTGTATGGCTTGTAAGGAGTCATGTGCTCTGTCTATGTGCCGTCATATAGACATCATCTGGTGGGTCTTCTCCTTTTTTCAGACCACTGAAGGGTCTCCTCCTGTCTCAGACGGCTGTCTTGTTCACAGTCATGCCTGCTGTGTACTGGTGGAACCTGAGGTGTTTCATGTTCACGGCATCCTTTCTGACATGCAGCAATTCTCCTCATTCTATTGCTCTCCATCTGGTGGGTCTTCTTCTTCTTCCTTCAGACTACTGGTTGAGGGATAGGTGCGTCGTAATTCCAGTTCATGGGCACAATCCTGAAAAAGTGGTTTTTGACCCTGTTCAGGAAGGCCCATGCATGCCTCCAGAAACCAAGAAACCGGAGCACCCGGAGCATTTTACACATTTGTAGTGTAGACTGGCATTCGTCAGGGTTACACATTTGCCGTCATATAGGCATGGCGAGTCGTCCTATGATGCCTGAGTTCATAGGACGCGCTATGATGATGAGGCAGAGATCATAGGCTGTCCTATGATGTCCTAGAAACGTGCTTTAAAGTCTGTTGTACCCTATGCTGGTGAAGGGTGTCCTCTTGTCTCAGACGGGTGTGATGTACTGCTGGAACCTCAGGTGTTTCATCTTCATGGCATCTTTTCTGACGTGCAGCAGTTGTCGTCATTCTATTGCTCTCCATCTGATGGGTCTTCTTCTTCTTCTTCTTCTTCTTCTTCTTCTTCTTCTTCTTCTTCGAGACCACTGGTTGACGGATAGGTGCGTCGTAATTCCAGTTCATGGACAGGATCATGAAAATAGATCTGAGCACAAAGAGTTCATAGGACGTCCTATGATGTTAAGGCAGAAATCATAGGCCGTCCTATGATGTCCTATGAACGTGACAGACACACAGACAGACACACCTTCTTCTTTTAGATTTGATTGGCAGTTGGCCAACAGTGATCTGTGAGGAGTTTGCATGTTCTCCCCGTGTCTGTGTGGGTTTACTCTAGGATTTTTCCGGTTTCCTCCCACAGGCCAAAAACATGCAAGTTAGGTTAATTGGCATCAAAACTGGGGATTCTAAATTGTCCTGAGGTACGACTGTGAGAGTGAAAGGTTGTCTGGCCCTGTGATGGACTGGCGATCTGTCCAGGGTGTACCCTGCCTCTTGCCCAAGGATGCTGGGATAGGCTCCAGCCCCCCCGTGACCCAAAAAGGATTAAGCGGAAGAAGATGGATGGATGGATGGTTGGCAACCATAGAGTGTGACATCATAAAGACACATTTGTCTATGTGTCCTATGATGCCTGAGTTCCAAGACACATGGTCTATATGACATCATAAAGCCAGACTTGTCTGTGTGTCCTATGATGCCTGAGTTTGTGTGGCATCATAAATACACATTTGTCTATTTTCCCTGCTGTATAAGGTCATGATGGAATTTTTACAACTATCTCCCTCATCTTAATGGACAGCAATAAATTCTAGTGCAACCTCTGCTCCTGACATACCGCTGATCGATAGGCCTGAAATGTTCCAGGTTTGTTTCATCGCTCCACAGAACAGAATCCCAAAACATCTCTGGCTTATTTATATAGTTTTGAGCAAACTGAAGTTCACTTTTCTTGTGCCTTTGGGTCAGTAGTGGTGTATGTCTTGGAGTTCGGTCATGGAGCCCTTCAGCGTTTAGTATGAGCTTTACTGTGGAAACTGAAACCTCATTGCCTGCTGCCATCAAGTCTGGTTCTAGGTCTTTTGCAGTCAGTCGAGGGTTTTTGACCACCTGCCTCAGGACTCTGGTGGCAGCCATTCATAGCTTCTTCTTTCTGCCACATTCAGGTAGTGTAGCCACTGTTCCTTTAACTTTAAAATTGAAAAAAACTCTGCTTCCAACTGTATCTCTAGGAGCATAAAGTGCCTCTGTTATCTTTTTGTGTCTTTTTCCTCATTTTTGCAAGGCAGTGAGCTCTTCTCTGAACTTTTTGGACTTAGCCATATTTGTAACATGCAATAAAACGTCATTGTCAACAGTCCAGGTATTTGAGGTGTTCTATCTCAAGCACACCTGATGCAACTAATGACACCCTTGATTGGTTGCATTAGGTGTGCCTGAGACCACACCTGATATGCTAATGCATGCTGTTACGGGGAATTCTATTCAGGGGGGTTGAATAATTTTGAGACTGCAGTAGTCACTGAAAGTAGGATTTAGTGCTGAATTTGGATAAAATCCTTGTAATAATAGTTTTATTTAACTATTTAAACTGTTCTTGTGTACTTTGTTTATTGCAAACACCTGAAAATTTGTAAATTTTGACAATAAACTTAAAAAGCAATGGGGGTTGGATAATTTTGATTGCAACTGTATTTATGTCTGTAGTCTCCCACACTTTTTAAAATGAGTTAAGATCTGACAATTATACAGTGGGTGGCCAGCCTGAGGGGATACCTACAGTCGTGTGAAAAAATTAGGACACCCTATGAAAGCCCGTGTGTGTGTGTGTTTTTTTTTTTTTACCTATATGGACATATATATGTATATATATATATATATATATATATATGGATATTTAATGTCAATTTTAAAAATACTGGGAGATTCAAGTTATATAACTAAACAGTTAAAATTGAAGAATTTAATTTTTTTAATTTTCTGTAAAATGTCATTCTAAAAACATGCAATTTCTGGTAAAGAATAAATTGGGACACCCCCACATTTATTCCCACTTAAAATGACTAAAATCACACATAGGTTTATCACATCAGGTGCACATGATTAGAACGTCGTTACTCAGGATTTTGAAGGAGGCTTGTCCTATTTAAACCTCAGACATTTAGTTTGGTGTGCTCCTGACTGTTGAAGTGAGAGTCAACACCATGGTCTGATCGAAAGTGCTGTCTGAGGCCTTCAGATAGAAGATTGCAGCAGCTTATGAGTCTGGTAAGGGTTTTAAAAAGATCTCAAAAAAATTTGAAATCAGCCATTTCACTGTCTGGAAAATAGTCTACAAGTGGAGGACATTCAAAACAACTGCCAACATGCCCAGGTCTGGCCATCCAAGCAAGTTCACTCCGATAGCAGACTGCAAGATGCTAAAAGAAGTCTCCAAAAACCCTAAAATGTCATCATGGGACGTACAGCAGGCTCTTGCTCCTGTTGATGTGAAAGTGGATGACTCTACAATCAGTATAGCTACGGTCACACTGCAGGTTTTAATGCTCAATTCCGATTTTTTTTGCACAAATGTGACCCATATCTGATTTTTTAATGACACTCTGATCAGCACATATCCGATTTTTTCACACCAGACCCAGGCCACTTTCATATGTGGTCCTAAATCGGATACGTATCTGATATTTTCCAAAGCGACCTCAGTCTGAATAGTCATGTCACATTTCATCTGACTTTTTCTTCATTTAAGTGAGACAAATGCTACAATTCTGCGGTGGAGAATGCAGCAAGCATGGCAGACACAGCTGATTTGTGTTCTCTTTTTAATCAATCTTCTTCCCTTTATCACTGCATCGTAATTTTGTTGGCTCCAACTGCAAAACAACTTCAAAATTTTGGGGGTGGGGGGAGGTCGGGGCTGAAACCGTCAGACAAGCAGGCGCACAGTAACGGAACATTTAAAAATAAAGTAACAGCACATTTACTGGACACTACAAATTCCTTTTTCCCTGTAAACAGCACACTGTGAGTCCCGGCTGCTGTAATATCTAAAATGTAAAGTTAATACCGACATGACTGTGGAGCAGAATGGCCAGATACGGAGATGCAGGAGAGGGGAGTCTGTGGCACCTTCTCCTTCATGTGCGGGACCACTGGTACGAGCTGCTGACAATGTCAGTGGGTGAGAGCCCTATTGTAATTGCTAGGATTATTTATTATTAACCTTATTTATACAGGTAAACCCATTGAGACACGGGGTCTCATTTTCAATAGAGCTGTTTAATCGATTGGTCCTGTTAAAGCAGAGGTGATCACAGCGGTCATCTGGTGTGTAGAGGAATGAAGCTGGTCTCATATTTATTTTGTGCATAATTATTTCTGAATTATTTTAACCTTTTATTTTGCTGCGCTGCATCAAGGAAAAGAAGTTCTGTCCCCCTCAATTGTTCTGGGTTCATATTTACTTTCTTAAACACAACGCTGTGTCTAATGTTACGTTTTTTTCTGCACATGCAGGTCACTTCATAGCTATAGACCATTCATACTGGAATCTGATGGGAGTCACATTTAAATTATAATGTGAACGCCCACACAAAAAAATCAGATCTCGGCAAAACATTGGAATTGAGCATTAAGACCTGCAGTGTGACCGTAGCCAAAGAGACTGCACAAGGTTAACTTGGATGGGAGGCATGCAAGGAGGAAACCTTTGCTCTCTAAGAGAAACATGAAGGCCAGACTGAAGTTTGCCAGAGAGAACAAAGACAAAGACCAGGACTTCTGGAATAATGTTATTTGGACAGATGAGTCTAAAACTATTAAAAATAAATAAATGAAAAATAAAAAAATAAATTATTTGGACACCAGAACAGAGGATGTGTTTAGCTTGGACCAAATACAGCATTTCAGGAAAAGAACCTCATGCCAGCTGTGAAGCATGGAGGTGGAAGTGTCATGGTTTGGGGATGCTTTGCTGCAGCAGGACCTGGCCAGTTCGCCATTATAGAATCCACCATGAATTCTACTGTGTATCAGAGGGTGCTTGAGGACCACGTGAGACCATCTGTAACTAAAATTAAAGCTGAACCAGAACTGGACCCTGCAACATGACAGTGACCCAAAGCATGCCAGTAAATCCACTAAGAACTGGCTAAAAACTCAGAAATGGAGATTGCTGGAATGGCGGAGTCAAAGCCCAGATCTTAATCCCATAGAGATGCTGTGGGGTGACTTGAAACGGGCTGTACATGCAAGAAACCCCTCAAACATCTCACAGCTGAAAGAATTCTGCATTAAGGAGTGGGGCAAACTTTCCTCAGACCGATGTCAGGGACTGGTAGATGGCTACAAGAAGCGTCTCACTGAAGTTATTTCAACCAAAGGGGGTAACGCTAGCTATTTGGCGGTAGGGTGTCCTAACTTTTTCTCAGTTAGAATACATATTTTTGTTGATATCTTTTGTTTAATGAGTAAAATGAAAGCACCGCAGATGCTGATGCCTCGGTGCTTGTATCATGGTAGCATGGGCATTGTGTCATGCCATCCATGCATGGTTTTGAAATGCTTGGTATTTGTTTGTGCAGGTATGACTCCGATGTTACTGTCACTGTACTGTTATCCCTACGTGTTATATACACTGTGTATGTTAATGCAGATCAACAGCAAGCCAAACTCGTTTTTCACGAGCCAGGCAGGAAACCGAGCGTCCTGCTCCTTTATTTCCAGTCTTCTTAGACAGCTTACAGTATTTTACAACTGTGGCTCGAAGCTCGATGAAAAGCCCGAGTGAAACTGAAAAGAAATGAAAACAGAAAAATAAATACATATAATTCAGCTAGCGGGCCCCTGGGGTAAGACTAATTCCTGGAACAAACAGAGAACACAATACATTCAACAAGCTAGCGGGGCCCTGGGATATGACTAACTACTGGCAACAACACACTCTTAAAAAACGATACTGAATTTACATCTAACAAACTTATAAACTGACAAACACTAGTTGGACTTACAGCCATTGCTTTCGGAGGTGTAGGAAAAGGGTTTAGCACACAGGAGGAACGTTTCAGACATTCGCGGGCAGGTTATACTCTCTGCCTTTTTTTCTCTCTCAACAATGTCCGCTTCTTCTACCCACAAAACATAGCGGCAACTGGCTGCGCTTTCAACATAAAATACAATTGAATCACTACTAACTATACAGAAATTATTTTTAACACAAACTACTACAAATGAATTATGATATTTATTATGAACTTATAAACTATTTCTAACTCTATAAAACACACACTACTGAGGGCAGAACAGTCACAATACACACGAGGTGTATGTCATCCCAGGGCTGTATGCTGGCATTTGTTGTCAACGAGCACATAAAAGAAAAAAATATAGAAGCACAAGAATAAAATTAGAAGCAGAAAGAAAAATGCCGGATTGACAGATTTTTATTAATTTAATACATGTATATTTACACTACGGCATGCAATAGCAGGTAAAAGTATCAAAACTTCAAAAATTATCACCATGATCATCAACATTAAATCAGAATGGGTTGATATGTTTCACTCTGTGTGTAATGAGTATTGAGAGAGATTCTTGAATTATCTTGCCAAAAGAATTATTGAAATGCAGTTTTTCTATAAAGAGAGCATGCAGTATCGTGATGTAGCTTCCACCTCATTCTTGTCACTGCTGCTCTGACTGCTCACCCTCAGGTTCACCTCCGTGGACCTCAGAGAGAGAAACGAGAAGGGAAAAAAATAATAAAAATGTTATTATCATTACAGATGTGATAGAACATTTTTAAAGTCAGCATCATCAAAAAAAAATTCCATTACAGATATCATGTTCCTACTCTTAAGAAATTGTTTGGTTTTCTGTAAAAATAACCTCATGTGGTTTTTACATTTCCACACCTCACATCAGCTTTGGGTAAACAAATCAGTAAAGAAATGACTGGACTGTAAAAGTTATTTGAAAGGAAATGAGTCAACGGCGTCACACCGAGGTATTTTTATGCTACGGACATTAGTATTAAGAGTTGAAAAAATGTCTGAACTTTAGAGAAACCAATTTAACATTAACAAGTTATTAACATATGAGTCATGTAACCACGGACCCACCAGTAGCGGAGCACATCGGAAAACATGACAAAACACAGGCTTTAAGAATCAAATTTTGCAGTGTTAGGAGGTGTTAATGTGTTAATGAAACCTCTGCATAATTTAAGGGAAAAACTTACTTGTAATTTTTTTTTCTCCTGCTCTTCTGATGTTGTCTGCCAATTTCTTTGACTTCAGAGGAAACCAATGTTGCAAGATGGGAAATGTTGAAGTATCATACCAGCGGCTTAAAATTATTGTATTTTGAGGAAAATTATCGTACACACCCAGTTTTCATTCTGACGTGGCTCAGGACCATCTGCTTCAGTAACATACTGTATTATCACAGACCGTGCATATTATGGCCTACAATGCAGTTTTACCTTTAAATAATCTAACAGATCGGTTGAAAAAAGCGCCTCTTGCAGACCAGCACCTCTACCTGTGTGGAGTACAGGATGAGCCCCTGGCCTGCACTAAACAGCCCAAAATATCAGTCATAATTACAGTAACTATCTTCTATATGTCTTCTGTTGAATCATCATATATCAAGGTCTTGCCTCATATAAATATTTTGAGAAATACTCTGATTTTGGTGTTTATTCCTAATGTATAAACAATCCACCTAAAATACTGCTGGAAATATACGTATATATATACACTACCGTTCAAAAGTTTGGGGTCACCCAGACAATTATTTTGTGTTTTCCATGAAAAGTCACACTTATTTACCACCATGAGTTGTAAAATGAATAGAAAATATAGTCAAGACATTGACAAGGTTAGAAATAATGATTTGTATTTGAAATAATAATTTTTTCCAGATACTCAACCTGCTCAAAGGAAGGTCAGTTTTATAGCTTCTCTAACCAGCTAAACTGTTTTCAGCTGTGCTAACATGATTGCACAAGGGTTTTCTAATCATCCATTAGCCTTCTGACGCAATGAGCAAACACATTGTACCATTAGAACACTGGAGTGATAGTTGCTGGAAATGGGCCTCTATACACCTATGTAGATATTACACCAAAAACCAGACATTTGCAGCTAGAATAGTCATTTACCACATTAGCAATGTATATTAGATATTAGAGTGTATTTCTGATTAGTTTAAAGTTATCTTCATTGAAAAAAACAGTGCTTTTCTTTCAAAAATAATGAAATTTCTAAGTGACCCCAAACTTTTGAACGGTAGTATATACAGTATATATATATATATTTTCTTCCGGCGCCACACCAGTCAGCTGCCTTTTGCAACAGCGGCTCAATTCTGAGTTTTTTTTCTTCCTCTCACTTTCTGATACGGTGACAACTTTCTGATCCGGCGACACCTTACACTCCATATATATCACGGACACACAGATCGCCCCAAATGTCTCCCGAGCCGGTGGACGGAGCCACTGTTTATAGCAGTAGACAGTACAGCAGGGAAAAGCTGCTAGCACTTAACGGCCACTCGGTGGTAACGGAAAAACTCGACATACCGGGAGAACTGAGGCGAAAACGACGTGGGTGTCATTCTGGAGTAAGATGGCGGGCAAGAAATATAAGGTACAGATCCACCCTCCCATCCGTTGTTATGGGGAATGCACGATCGATACTGGGAAAGGTAGATGAGCTAGCGGCTATCTCCCGCTACGATAGCATATACCGGGAGTGTAGCCTGTTCCTATTTACAGAGACTTGGCTAACAGGACTAGCAGCAGATGCTAACATTGAACTGGAGGGTTTCCACGCGATACGGGCAGACCGTTCACCAGACAGTGGCAAAGCAAGGGGCGGTGGAGTGATAATGTATGTTAACAACAACTGGTGCAGACGGGGACATATCACTGTTAAACAACAACACTGCAGCAAAGACATCGAGTTGCTAGCTGTTAGCACACAGCCTACATATCTCCCGAGGGAATACTCACACGTGATCTGCATTGTTATTTACACAAATCCGACGGCGAACGCTGGGACAGCGCGTGACGTCATCCACTCAGTAACTGGCAGGCTGCAGACAGAACACCCAGATGCTCTTCTCCTCATCTCAGGCGATTTCAACCATGTTTCACTGTCTCCCATTCTACCCACGTTTACCCAGTATGTCACATGCCACACTAGAGACAATAAAACACTGGACTTTTTCTACACAAACACTAAGGAGGCGTACACCTCATCACAACTCCCCCCACTCGGGATATCGGATCATAATTTGGTTCATCTCCGGCCGGTGTACAAACCCCTAGTGCACAGACAACCTCCGGTCATGTGCACAGTGAAGTTATGGTCTGAGGAGGCAATGGACGCTCTAAAGGGCTGTTTTGAAACCACCGCCTGGGAGCAGCTCTGCGATCCACATGGTGAGGACATCGATGGCCTCACTCACACCATCACGGACTACATCAGCTTCTGTGTGGACAACACCATTCCCACCAAGACCATACGGTGTTGCTCAAACAACAAACCCTGGATCAACCCTGAGATAAAAACACTTCTGAGAGAGAAGAAGAGGATCTTCAGGTTGGGGAACAGGAAGATGCTGAAGTCCGTACAGAGGGAGCTGAGGAGAAAGATCAGAGAAGGCAAGGACAGCTTCAGGAAGAAGATGGAGGACAAGCTGCAACAGAGCGACATCAGCGGGGTCTGAAGAAACCTTAAAACCATCTCTGGGCTCCAGAATACCTCCCCCCAGGCCACGGGGGGCAGAGAGTGGGCGAACAATCTGAATCTGTTTTTCAATAGGTTTGACCAACCGCCCTCCCCCCTGACTGCACAACAACCACTGCTGCCTCTAAAGACATCAAGTCCTGCTGCCCACTCCCCACTCTACCAACACCCCCCCACTCCCAACACACAGCCCCCCAACCTGACCCTCACTAAGACCCAGGTGAGGACGGAGCTGAGGAAGATCAAAGCGAGGAAGGCGTCGGGACCGGACGGCATCAGCGCAAAGCTCCTCAAGTCCTGTGCAGACCAGCTGTGTGGGATTGTGGAGTACATCTTCAATTTGAGCCTGAAGCTGGGGAGGGTACCACAGTTGTGGAAAACATCTTGTGTGGTACCTGTACCAAAGACTTCCCACCCCAAAGATCTGAACAGCTACAGACCAGTGGCCCTGACGTCCCACATGATGAAGACCCTGGAGAGACTGCTCCTTGCTCACCTCCGCCCCCTGGTGGGACCAGCAATGGATCCACTCCATTTCGCCTACCAGCATGGCATTGGGGTGGAGGATGTGGTTGATCTCTGTCCCACCTGGAGAAGCCCGGGAATGCAGTGAGGATCATGTTCTTTGACTTCTCCAGTGCTTTCAACACCATCCAACTGATGATCCTGAAGGACAAGCTGCTGTGCGCAGGGGTGGACCAGCACCTGTCATCATGGATCCTGGACTACCTCACAAATCGGCCTCAGTTTGTGAGAACCCAGGACTGTGTGTCCAACACGATCATCAGTAGCACGGGGGCCCCCCAGGGAACGGTTTTGGCTCCCTTCCTGTTCACCCTTTATACTGCGGACTTCTCACACAACACAACAAACTGCCATCTACAGAAGTTCTCTGACGACTCTGCGATCATTGGCCTCATCTCCAACGGAGATGAAGCTGAGTACAGAGGGCTTATCCAGGACTTTGTGGACTGGTGCCATCGGAACTGCCTCCATATCAACGCGAGGAAAACTAAGGAGCTGGTGGTGGACTGCCGCAGGCAAGGACAACCCCTCACAGCACCAGTAAATATACAGGGAACAGACATCGAGATGGTGACATCCTACAAGTACCTGGGTGTTCATCTGAACAATAAACTAGACTGGTCACACAATACCGACGCACTCTACAAGAAGGGACAGCGCAGGCTGTTCCTACTGAGGAGACTCAGGTCTTTTGGTGTACAAGGGGCGCTGCTGAAGTCATTCTATGACACGGTGGTGGCATCAGCCATCACTTTTGGAGTGGTCTGCTGGGGCAGTGGCATTACAGCAGCCGATAGGAAGAGACTGAACAAACTAATCAAGAAAGCTAGCTCTGTCCTAGGGCAGCGCCTTGACCCAGTGGAGGAGATGGGAGAGAGAAAGATGGTGGCTAAACTGTCATCTGTGCTGGAGTCCGAGTTCCACCCTATGCAGGACATACTGAATGCACTGAGGAGCTCATTTAGCAGCAGACTACATCATCCTAGATGCACAACCGAGAGGTTTCGCAGGTCCTTCCTACCTACGGCTGTCAGACTGTACAACCTAAGCAGGGCTGCTCGCAGAGATAGCAAAAAGATGTGACAACCTAATAGTATTGAATGCAAAAGACGCAATAGACTTACACAATGGTCCGCTCCGGTATACAACTAGGAAAATACCGGTAGCTACGGAGGGTGAGAATATGTATGGGTACATAATCATACCATGTAGGATAACTAAGTAGAAAGTTGTGCTGTTTCATTCCATCTAGCTACAATGCTCTGCACTGTGTGTGTTTATATATTTATATATTTATTCCATCTAGCAACAATGCTCCACGCTGTGTGTGTTTATATATTTACATATTTATTCCATCTAGCTACAATGCTCCGCACTGTGTTTATATATTTATATATTTATTCCATCTAGCCACAATGCTCCGCACTGTGTGTCTATATACTGTATATATGTTTATATTTATATGTACATATGTATACTCGCTGCTCTTGTTTTTCTCTTGCCTTCTGATTGTTGCTCTGAGTGTTGCTATCCCTGTGCTGTTGCAATCCTGGAATTTCCCCATTGTGGGACTAATAAAGGCTTATCTTATCTTATCTTATCTTATCTTATATATAAAGTAGAGAGAGGGAGCAGGCAAGGCAGTGGGCAGAGCAGACTTTTTATTTATTTTTTATTTCATTAATCTCTCTCTCTAACATCAGTTAACAAGAAGAATAAATCCAGGTCGCTGGCATCTCTCTTTTATACCATACACTTGCCTCATGACCTGGGGGTTCTCATTACAACATATAGACTTACAGTGGCTATGTTTACATGGACACAAATAACCGGATTAAAAGCCTGATCGGAATAAAAATGCTTCATGTAAACATGGCAATCTGAATATTCTAACCCGATCACGCTCATTCAGATCAAAATTTCATTCCGATTGAGAGGGGTGGGTTATGCCGATTGTTAATCCGAATGGTGTGCATGAAAACACTTATTCCGAACGTAGGGCAGAAAATATGTTTACTGTGCATGTCTGTACACCAGCCGCACGTCGATGTGACATATTTCTGCCTTAGCAGCAGCTAGCGGAAAACATAGCGGGAGTAAAACAAAACTGGTCTGTCCTGCTGTCTCCCTCTGTTTGTCATATGCAGAAGTATGTACTTGTAGCTTAATTACGGAGACCAGTAGAAGCAAAAGTACAGTCTGAATAACACAGTACAGGTCAATTTCGACACGAAGCGGGGCTTACTAACACCGGAAGTTGCTTCTTCTTCTACTATTTTTTGAATGTCGAAATGTCAACGTGCGCATGTCAAAATGATTTATTCCATTCAAACGTGTAACACATGGAAACGCATGTCCTAATCAGATCAGCTTTTTCAGGATCCATGTAAACAGTAAAATCCTGATCTGAATTGTAATCAGATTGAAGAAATTTTGCCCATGTAACTGTGGCCAATGACAATTCCCTTTGTCACCCAGCCTGTCGGCACATTATTATGCAACCCGGAGGAGAACGCATGTTATCCTGCATTCTTATGGAGAAAACCACAAGCTGTCTTGCATATCTAATTAACAGCTTTAAAGTGTCTCCTCCTGTGCTATTCAGTCTGAGTGGAGAATTGCATTAACTAGGTCCCCTACCCCCCCCTTCCCGAAAACTCACACTGAGCCTTAACCCTCATGTCCTTTGGGCTTCAGCCTATGTCCGTAGCGGCTGTAACAGGAGGTCGCTGGAGGCATGTCCATCTGTGGGGGGGCATTGGGGGGGCGGGGGGTGACACATCTTTACTGTGCCATTGGGACTGAGCTGATGAGTCATTTACCTGGGGAGTTCTCAGTGGGGGTTGTCCGCACCGAGGAGCTTGGGCCAACAACACCTGCTCGTCTGCTAATATGAAGGCCGTCTTAAGCCTGTCTATACAGATTGTTTCTCTGCGCCCCCTCAAGTCTAACACAAAATGTTTATCCCCAGGTTCCAACACTCTGAATGGGCCGTCGTAGTGTGAGCACAACGTGGTCCGGTGGGCATCGTGCCTGACAAACACGAACGACGCATCCTTCAAGGTCTGCGGGGAAAACTGGTGGGCCGGGCCGGGTACCCTTTTTCCCTTTGTCACCAGCCTGTTGGCGCATTATTATGCAACCCAGAAGAGAACGCATATTATCCTGTGTTCTTATGGAGAAAACCACAGGCTGTCTTGCATATCTAATTAACAGCTTTAAAGTGTCTCCTCCTGTGCTATTCAGTCTGAGTAGAGAATTGCATTAACTAGGTCCTCTACTATATATATATATATATATATATATATATATATATATATATACACATACATACATACAGTGGGGCAAAAAAGTATTTAGTCAGCCACCAATTGTGCAAGTTCTCCCACTTAAAAGATGAGAGAGGTCTCCAATTTTCATCATAGGTATACCTCAACTATGCGAGACAAAATGAGAAAAAAAAAATCCAGAAAATCACATTGAAGGATTTTTAATGAATTAATTGGTAAATTCCTCAGTAAAATAAGTATTTGGTCACCTACAAACAAGCAAGATTTCTGGCTCTCACAGACCTGTAACTTCTTCTTTGAGAGGCTCCTCTGTCCTCCACTCGTTACCTGTATTAATGGCACCTGTTTGAACTCGTTATCAGTATAAAAGACACCTGTCCACAACCTCAAACAGTCAGATTCCAAACTCCACTATGGCCAAGACTAAAGAGCTGTCAAAGGACACCAGAAACAAAATTGTAGACCTGCACCAGGCTGGGAAGACTAAATCTGCAATAGGTAAGCAGCTTGGTGTGAAGAAATCAACTGTGGGAGCAATTATTAGAAAATAGAAGACATACAAGACCACTGATAATCTCCCTCGATCTGGGGCTCCACGCAAGATCTCACCCCGTGGAGTCAAAATGATCACGAGAATGATGAGTAAAAATCCCAGAACCACACGGGGGGACCTAGTGAATGACCTGCAGAGAGCTGGGACCAAAGTAACAAAGGCTACATCAGTAACACACTACGCCACCAGGGACTCAAATCCTGCAGTGCCAGACGTGTCCCCCTGCTTAAGCCAGCACATGTCCAGGCCCATCTGAAGTTTGCTAGAGAGCATTTGGATGATCCATAAGAGGATTGTGAGAATGTCATATGGTCAGATGAAACCAAAATAGAACTTTTTGGTAAAAACTCAACTTGTCATGTTTGGAGGAGAAAGAACACCATACCTACTGTGAAGCATGGGGGTGGAAACATCATACTTTGGGGCTGTTTTTCTGCAAAGGGTCCAGGACGACTGATCCATGTAAAGGAAAGAATGAATGGGGCCATGTATCGTGAGATTTTGAGTGAAAACCTTCCATCAGCAAGGGCATTGAAGATGAAACGTGGCTGGGTCTTTCAGCATGACAATGATCCCAAACACACTGCCCGGGCAACGAAGGAGTAGCTTCGTAAGAAGCATTTCAAGGTCCTGCAGTGGCCTAGCCAGTCTCCAGATCTCAACCACATAGAAAATCTTTGGAGGGAGTTGAAAGTCCGTGTTGTCCAGCGACAGCCCCAAAACATCACTGCTCTAGAGGAGATCTGCATGAAAGAATGGGCCAAAATACCAGCAACAGTGTGTGAAAACCTTATGAAGACTTACAGAAAACATTTGGCCTCTGTCATTGCCAACAAAGGGTATATAACAAAGTATTGAGATGAACTTTTGGGATTGACCAAAAACTTATTTTACAGAGGAATTTACCAATTAATTCATTAAAAATCCTTCAGTGTGATTTTCTGGATTTTTTTTTTTCTCATTTTGTCTCTCATAGCTGAGGTATACCTATGATGAAAATTGTAGACCTCTCTCATCTTTTAAGTGGGAGAACTTGCACAATTGGTGGCTGACTAAATACTTTTTGCCCCACTGTATATATATATATATATATATATATATATATATATTTTTTTTTTTTTATTTATTTATTTTTTTAAATTTGGTATATTTTATTAATCCCCACAGGGAAATTCAGGGCATCCACCTGGATGGATGAGGCAGCCACGGTACAGCGCCAATCCTTTCATCATTTACACACACATTCACACCTAGGGCTACTTTAGAGTAGAAAAATCACCTATTTTCAGTCGATTGATCACCATACGGCATAGAGCAACCCCCTTTAACATCAACATCGTGCAAACGTATGCCCCTACAGTAGGTTATGATAACGAAGTGGAGGCTTTCTATGACCAACTACAAAATGTACTTGACCAAATGCCAAAAAAGGACATACTGATAGTACAAGGTGACTGGAATGCCAAAGTGGGCAAGGATGCCAGGGACTGGTGCGGCACATGTGGTGAACACAGCAACAGAGAAACCAATAATAGAGGTCTCAGACTTCTAGATTTTACCATCTACAATGACCTACTCCTGGCAAACACCTATGCCCCTCATAAATCATCCAGAATATAGATAGACATGGCACAGCCCGTCTCGTAAGCATCACAACCAGATTGATTACATTCTTGTGAAGAAGCATTTTTGGTCTTGTATTAATATTGCCAGAACAAGAAGTTTCCCAGGGCTGACACTGGAAGCGACCATAACTTGCTCATGATGACCTTCTGCATTCATCTCAAGAAGATCATGAAGTAGAAAGTAACCAGACTGAGATTTGATCTGGAAAAGCTGAAAGATCCCAACATCGCAGAATCCTTTCAGGCTATGATAGGAGGTAAATTCGCACACCTTATCATTCTGGGGCAGGAAGAAGAGCTAGATGAAATGACAAACAAGTTCTCCACAGCAGTTACAGACACAGCTATGGAAATACTTGGAAAACATGGCCCAAAGACAACCCGGTCTCAGAAAAAAACATATCTAATAAACGTTTTCCCACCCCTCTAAAAACAAACATTTGCATGTTAAATCCCCAAAAAAGTGCCTCGGTACGTTTTTACAAGCTCATTCACTGCACATACAGTCCTCACAGCACATGCGCAGAGCAACGCATCTTTTACTTTGGTTTCCCAATGCTCATTCAATTGGTGGGAGGGGGATAGTGGGTGGTTAACTACACAGCCGTTCACGCAATAGACACAAAAGCACTCGAGTTCGACTCCCATTCTTGCCTGTTACTGACTTTTTTCTTTGTTTATTTTCCTTACTTTGTTTTTCACTCCACTAATGAAAGGTTCCTGTGAGGTTAGGGTTAGGGATTAAAGTATGGGGTAATTGGTCGATGCTGAAAGACAATAAAAGTGACAGAAACACAAACTGCCACACATTAAGCTGCCGTTAGACACCTTTCTTAAAGCTGTGAACGCCACGTACCCACTGCACTTCAAAAATGTTTTTTACATGCCTGTGTATGTTTTCTTTGAGTGACAAAACATGCAGTTGAACGTTTTTTTTGCTGAGACTGGGCTCCCCAAAGAAGTCATGGATAACTAACAACATACTTGACACGTGTGTTGAAAGAAGAAGGCTAAAGAGTAAAAGACCCCCCCCCCCCTCAAGGAGCGATCTAGCAATGCTTATTGGCCCTCGATCAACCAACCAAGATGACTTCCCAGTTCTTCGGGAAGAGATAGAAGCAGCAGTGAGGTCACTCAAGAAAGGTAAATCAGCAGGCATGGATAATATACCAGCCGAGCTTGTACAAGCAGGAGGAGATGTCATGATTGAGGCTCTCTATATCATCTGCAATAGAATCTGGCATACTGGAGACTGGCCAACCCAGTGGACACAGTCACTAATAATTACACTACCAAAGAAAGAGAACCTGCAGTTGTGCCACCAAAACTGTTGTACAATTAGCCTTATTAGCCACCCCAGCAAAGTTATGCTGAAAGTACTTTTGAACAGGCTCAAACCACAAGCAGAGGATATCATTGCCGAGGAACAGGCTAGCTTCAGATCGGGAAGAAGTACCATTGAACAAATATTCATCTAGAGAATACTCATGGAGAAGTACCTGCAGCATCAACAAAACCTGTACCATGTCTTTGTTGACTTTAAGAAGGCTTTCAACAGAGTTTGGCAACAGGCATTGTTCACCACCATGCACAAGTACAACATCAGCGCTAATCTCATAAACATCATCAAGAACCAAATCAATTGCAATATTACACAGAGTGAAAAATTTGCTGAATCAACCCACACTATACACCTTGTATCATTCATTAATACTCCCATACATGACATATTGTAATGAAGTATGGGGAAATACATATAAAACAAACATATATCCACTCTTTATGCTTCAAAAGAGAGCTATTAGAATAATCAACAAAGCAGCTTACAGGGAACCAACAAACCCACTTTTTCTTAAACAAAAAACTCTCAAGTTGAAAGATCTGATCGACTTTAAAACCGCAATAATAATGTTCAAAGTGAAGAATCTATCACTGCCCGCAAATATCCAAAAGTTGTTCCAAACAAGGGAGAAACGATATCACTTCAGAGGAACATGTATATTTCAAAAGCCTACAGTGAGAACAACTACCAAGCAACACTGTATTTCAGTGCAAGGTGTCAGATTATGGAACGATTTTGGACCTGAATTAAAATCATGTACAAAGCTTGGACAATTTAAACAAAAACTAAAGGAAGAAATACTCCAAACATATTTACAAGACGACATGTAAACTCACATAAGGATTGACATTTCCAGCCTGTGTTGTGTTATAGCTTAGTTTTTCTTTTTTCTCTGTGACACTATGTCTTAGATTTGTTTTTGAATAGTAACCGCTTAACTTAGACTAGCTCAGTTTTCTTTTTCTCTCAGTCATATTTTGTCTTAGCCTTGTTTTAAATTGTAATCGCTCTTGTCTTGTTTTCTCTTTTTTCTCCTTTGAATTATTGGATGGAATATGGGTGGGCAATATAAGCTGCGGCTTCAGCCATCACCGATTTCGGATAACTCACGTGGAATTGTATAGTAGAAGGAGTCTTTGTCTAATTTGACCTTGTTGTTATATTATACAGTTTCTTTTAACCTGTAATGTACTATCCGAAATAAATAAATTCATTCATTCA
Organism: Pholidichthys leucotaenia; assembly: GCA_020510985.1. NCBI lineage: Eukaryota > Metazoa > Chordata > Actinopteri > Cichliformes > Pholidichthyidae > Pholidichthys > Pholidichthys leucotaenia. Next base: position 183,048,527 of record CM035836.1, on the reverse strand, counting down.
TTCATTCATTCAACCTGTATGACAAAGCCACCAGCACAGTATTCTACAATGGCAGCACTGAAGACTTTTTCAGAACTACTGCTGGAGTCAGGCAGGGTTGTTTACGGTTGCCAACCCTCTTCAACATTTTCCTGGAGAAGATCATGAGCGATGCTCTGGAGAATCACCAAGGCTCAATCAGTACTGGTGGAAGAACGCTCATCAACTTACGCTTTGCTGATGACATTGATGGATTGGCAGGAACAGAAGAAGAACTTGAAAACCTAGTGGAACAGCTGGATAGAGCATTGACAGCTCATGGAATGGAGATTAGTGGTGAAAAAACAAAAATCATGACCAACAACCAAGATGGCTTCAAGAGAGAAATCAAAGTAAGAGCTCAAAAACTTGAAGCAGTCATCAGCTTCAAGTATCTTGGAGCCATTGTAACAGATGAAGGGTCAAAGAAAGAAGTTCTTGCAAGAACAGCACAAGCCACGGCAGCACTAACCAGGCTAAAGAAAATCTGGAAGGACAGGAACATCACCAACAAGCACAAACTACGCTTGCCACGTTCATTGGTCATCTCAACCTTCCTCTATCCATGTGAATCCTGGACTCTTAAAGTGGACCTACAAAACAGGATCCAAACCTTTGAGCTGAGATCGACAGGAAAATCTTGTGCATCTCTTATAAAGACCACATTACAAACAAAGCAGTGTGGAATCACATCAGAACAGCCATTGGACCATATGAGGACCTCCTCTCCATTGTGAAAAGCAGGAAAATGAACTGGTATGGCCATGTGACATGATCCACTGGAACTGCGAAAACCATCATGCAAGGCATCATACCTGGAGGAAGGAGACACGGCAGACAGAAGAAAATGTGGGATGATAACATCAAGGAATGGACAAACCTACCTCTCACCAGCATACTGAGATTATCAGAGGACTGTACAAGATGGAGGGACAAAAAGTCATTGGTGGTGCCCCTACAGCCACCCCAGGAGTTAAAGCAAAAAAAATTCCTGAGCCTGAACTTTTTTCCAGGGGCAGGGTCATCAGGGTGGACACACACACATGATATATACATATATATATATACACACTACCGTTCAAAAGTTTGGGGTCACTTAGAAATTTCCTTATTTTTGAAAGAAAAGCACTTTTTTTCAATGAAGATAACTTTAAACTAATCAGAAATACACTCTATACATTGCTAATGTGGTAAATGACTATTCTAGCTGCAAATGTCTGGTTTTTGGTGCAATATCTGCATAGGTGTATAGAGGCCCATTTCCAGCAACTATCACTCCAGTGTCCTAATGGTACAATGTGTTTGCTCATTGCGTCAGAAGGCTAAAGGATGATTAGAAAACCCTTGTGCAATCATGTTAGGTCTGCAATGCTGTAATTGCTGCAAATGGAGGATTCTTTGACGAAAGCAAAGTTTGAAGGAAAAAAATATTATTTCAAATACAAATCATTATTTCTAACCTTGTCAATGTCTTGACTATTTTTTCTATTCATTTTACAACTCATGGTGGTAAATAAGTGTGACTTTTCATGGAAAACACAAAATAATTGTCTGGGTGACCCCAAACTTTTGAACGGTAGTGTATATATATATATATATATACACATATATAACAGCAACAGTGAACTTTATATAATATTCTAAACTGCATTATTTCCACAATTGTTTTGTTCAAAAGAAATAATCCCTAGGCTTCCTACAGAATGTATGAAAGGTTTTGTGTATGTTGAAGGATGAAACACTCGTGCAGGGCCGGAGTGGCACCAATTTTCAGCCTGGGAGTTTCATGCCCAAGACCAGCCCACTTCTTGCCAAGTGGAGGAAATTGGAGCAAAAGTTTTATTTCTATGCAGTGGTTTTTATTGCAGACATGTTTTGACAACAATATAGAACTTAGTTCCCCTCAGTAAACCAGCTGACAAATAAATGAGAAACTGAAAGATAAATCTAAAATGGGAACATCAATTCAGTTCAGTGGCATACAAATTCTACAGAAACAAAATAGCTATCATTAGACAACTTTAACCTAGTATGTAATAGTAATATATATAGTGTTGTGTCAGTTCAGTGTCAATAATATCACATCATTGTGTAATTTCCCCATATAGATTTTTTGTCCTGTTCCAATATATCAGGTCTCATCTCCAGCGGAGATGAAGCTGAGTACAGAGGGCTTATCCAGGACTTTGTGGACTGGTGCCATCGGAACTGCCTCCAGATCAACGCGAGGAAAACTAAGGAGCTGGTGGTGGACTGCCGCAGGCATGGGCAGCCCCTCACAGCACCAGTAAATATACAGGGAACAGACATCGAGATGGTGACATCCTACAAGTACCTGGGTATTCATCTGAACAATAAACTAGACTGGTCACACAATACTGACGCACTCTACAAGAAGGGACAGCGCAGGCTGTTCCTGCTGAGGAGACTCAGGTCTTTTGGTGTACAAGGGGCGCTGCTGAAGTCATTCTATGACACGGTGGTGGCATCAGCCATCACTTTTGGAGTGGTCTGCTGGGGCAGTGGCATTACTGCAGCCGATAGGAAGAGACTGAACAAACTGATTAAGAAAGCTAGCTCTGTCCTGGGGCAACGCCTTGATCCGATGGAGGAGATAGGAGAGAGAAGGACGGTGGCTAAACTGTCATCTCTGCTGGAGTCCGAGTTCCACCCTATGCAGGACATACTGGATGCACTGAGGAGCTCATTTAGCAGCAGACTACATCATCCCAGGTGCACAACCGAGAGGTTTCGTAGGTCCTTCCTACCAACGGCTGTCAGACTGTACAACCTAAGCAGGGCTGCTCGCAGAGATAGCAAAAAGACGTAACAAACTAATAGGTTTTTTTTGAATGCAAAAGATGCAATAGACTTACACAATGGTCCTCTCCGGCATACAACTAGGAACATACCGGTCGCTATGGAGGGTGAGAATATGTATGGGCACATAATCATACCATGTAGGATAACTAAATAGACGGTTATGCTGTTTCATCCCACCTAGCAACAATGCTCTGCACTGTGTGTGTTTATATATTTACATATTTATTCCATCTAGCTACAATGCTCTGCACTGGGTGTGTTTATATTTATATATCTATATATTTATTCCATCTAGCTACAATGCTCCGCACTGTGTTTTTATATATCTACATATTATTCCATCTAGCTACATTGCTCCGCACTGTGTGTGTTTATATACTTGCATATTTATTCCACCTAGCTGCAATGCTCCGTACTGTGGGTGTTTATATATTTACATATTTATTCCATCTAGCTACAATGCTCCGCACTGTGTGTTCATATATTCATATATTTATTCCATCCAGCTACAATGCTCTGCACTGTGTGTCTGTGTGTGTGTGTGTGTGTATATATATATATTTTATAGTAATATGTACATATGTATATTAGCTGCTCTTGCTTGCTTGTTTTTTTTGTTTTTGTTTTTTTTCTTGCCTTCTGATTGTTGCTCTGAGTGTTGCTATCCCTGTGCTGTTGCAATCCTGGAATTTCCCCGTTGTGGGACTAATAAAGGCTTATCTTATCTTATCTTATCTTATATGCATGTCTGTGTCACAAATTTACCAGAAAAAAGTTAAAAATGTCCAAGAATGTTTACAAGAAAAACCTCACTAATTGCACAGAAAATGGGAAAAACTAAAACATTTACACTAATCTGCAGCTTTTGTTCTTTAAATTTTTTGACTTCATTCTTGTGAATTATAATTATTTTTTGTAGAAATGTGCCATTTCTCCCCTGTATTCATTATGTTTTTCATACAAAATTGTAACTTTTCTCACAAATTTTCTATTTTACTTGTAAATTGGCCTCCTTTGTCATATTTTACAGCTTTATTCTTGAAAATTTGTAGGCTTTTCTTTCCACTAAATTTGTGAGTCCACCACCACTACCATCCTCCTTGTTAAAAAACAACCAATCACCTGAGAACAAGCACGTTTTTTTTTTTTTTTTTCATTCAGCAACATCTACTGTGGAAAGAGGCTTTTTCACCAATATGTGTCCACAAAAATCTGCATATTTGATCTTAAAATCAAGATAATGGGTAAAAGGCCATAACTACTAGGAATGTTTAGGCTATTATAAATATGCAGCTTTTTCTACAAATGTGATTTTCTTCATGTAAAAAAAAAAATCATATTCTTTTAATTTTAGAACTTTTTGAATGTATTTTTTTTGCTTTTTAACCATAAAAATTGTAGCTTTTGCTTATACATTTTCATATTAACATATACTGTAGGTTCATGTAGTTAATTTTTTCTTGGAAATTTAGAACTTTATTTAAAAATCTTTGTAATGAGGAATTAATTAGTTTTTCAGTTATGAGAAAAATACGTCAGAGTCAGAGAAGTGTGAACTATTTGATGGCAGCTAAATATTATGGAATTTATCCTGAGAGTCACTTCACTAACCTGAGGCGCTGAAAATCTCACGGCCTCTGCTGTAGCAGAACACACTCCTCTGCAGCCTCCTCTCCCCTCACCTGTGCCGTTTGACTAGTTTTTCTTTGGGAAAATTGCCTCTTCTATCAATTTCTGCCATTTGTTAACCACCAAAATGTGAACACACCTTCTGGAGTCCCGCCCTCTGTTGAATGCTGTCAGCCTGTCTTTCAGTCGGACCAATCATTACTGGCACCAAATTCAGAGGGACGCTCTGATGTGTAGTTCAGTCAGGCAGATTTAGGGCTATTAACCTCTTTCACTCCGGTGTACCGTGGGCGGGCACGTCTCTGCGTCCTAGAATGCACAAGGGCACACGAGGGCGCAAGAGGGCGCTGCGTCCTAGAGCGCACTGAAAAAAAAAGCTGCATTTCCGTTCTTCCACTACAGACACAGCCGCGAACAGAAAGCCAAAGGAGTGCTTTGATTGGTTTAGATGTGATTGACCTCTCATTCGACTAATAAGAGCCTTGAATTGGGTTTCTGAAACCTTGAAGAACCAATGACTGAAAACCTAGCAAGAAGGACCCGCCTACCAAAGGCTGCGAATACAGCCAGCCAACTGAAGCACAGAAGTTCGAAAGCGTGCGTCCCTTGCATAAAATCTGTTTTGTCTGAGCCGCTGGGTGACACGCACGCGTTCGCCAATCTTTTTTTCTTACTACTGTTCTTATTTGTTTTGAAAAATCGTTCGCCAAAACCGCAATCATGGAAGCGCAAAACCGCAATAATGGAATTATGGTTTGACCGGGTTGCGTGACCAGAACCACGAGTCCGTAACAAGCGGACCAGCGTCATGTTCGTCTGACAATGAGGAAGAGAAGTTCGCCAGCGACACTGCTGTTGTGGACAGGTAAGTGTTATAAGCTAAATTATTCTTTATCCCTGAAAATTGTAATCCAAATGACTTTTGACCGATCGGTAAATTACAACTGTGCGTTATCGCAACATGTTGCGAACGGTCCCCCCCATCATGTTGTGAACGCCCCCCCCCCCCCCCGCTACTCTTCTGTAGCGGATTGCAGATATATCGCAGATATTTCAGTACAACTTAGATTAGATACAACTTAGATTGGTTTAGATTACTTTTGGGCGCATGCGCACGCAGCGACCAGCAGCTTGGTGATATAGTGCGTGTGTGCGTGTGTGTGTTTTTTGTACTTTTTTACGTTTTTAGAAAATCCTCTGTGTCGTTTCTGCCCTGGAGCGTTGGTGGAATATATGGCGAACAGCTCCCTGGTATCTGCAACATGGATTTCCTGTCATATCTCGCACTACTGCTTTCTGTGCTGTGGCTCTTTGTCTCTGAGGTAAACGCGTTCGGCTCCATGGCGAGCAGAATAGCGGGCAGAATACAATATTCCAGGGACGTGTTGCTGCGCTTTAACACAGCTGGTGCAGAGTCTCTGATTGCGCCCAGATTTCAGCTGCCGGACTTTATTTTGAGAGACGGACACAGCGGTGAAAAAAGAAGCGGCAGGAGGAAGCGTGGAAGACATGGAGGTGTGAAATTGCGCCTTAGGAGACGTCAGTTTGGTAACATTCCTCTTCCTTCGATCATTTTTGGGAATGCACAGTCTGTGAGAAACAAGGTGGAGGAAATTCAAGGCAACGTACGGTACCAGAAGGATTTTAAGAACTGCTGCGTCATGGCTTTCACTGAATCTTGGCTTACTGCGCATGATCGAGACGCAGACCTGTGGATTGACGGCTTTGGAGCTCCGCTGCGCTCGGATCGGCAGGAAGAGGTAACGGGGAAACGTCAGGGGGGCGGAGTATGTTTATACATTAATAAGCAGTACTGCACATCTGTCACGGTCAGAGAGCGCATCTGTACACCCCATGTGGAGCTGCTGTCTGTGTCGCTTCGCCCCTTTTATTTGCCTCGAGAGTTTCCCCAACTTTTCATCACAACTGTGTACATTCATCCGAGGGCAGACGCTGACTCCGCCTCCAGCACCATCTCTGATGTGATCCAGCGGCTGCAGTCAATTTCTCCAGAGGCGCCAAACTTCATTCTTGGGGATTTTAACCATGTTTCTTTAAAGAAGACACTTAAAAACTTTCATCAGTATGTCTCCTGCCCAACCAGGCGAAAAAAGACATTGGACCTGTGCTATGGATCCATAGAGAGGGCCTATAAATCACTCCCCCTTCCTCCTTTAGGATCATCAGATCACAACTGTGTTCATTTGCTGCCCACATATAAAACTGCTCTCAGAAGAGGCAAGGTGGAGATGAGAGACATTGATGTGTGGACAGAAGATTCAGAGCACAGCCTCCAGGAATGCTTTGACTGTACAGACTGGAAGATGTTCATAATGGCCTGCGGGGATGATTTGGACTCTCTGGCTGAGCTCACATGCTCATACATGGCTTACTGTCAAAATAAGTTTGTTCCACGTAAACGTGTCAAAATATATCCCAACAACAAACCATGGGTTACTAAATCAGTTAAATCCTGCTTACAGAGGAAAGCACTTGCCTTTAAACAGGGGTCTGTTTCTGCGCTACAGGTTGCCACTAAGGAGCTAAAGGCCGAAATTTTAAGAGCAAAACAGAATTATAAATCAGAATTGGAAAGCAAGATGGCAGCAAATAAACTTGGTTCGGCCTGGGCCAGTATGAAAAAAATTGCAGGCCTTCAGAGCACAGAGCGCAGTAATCGTGTGTTTTTAGATGGTTTTAGTTCAGACACAGAGCTGGCTAATGCTCTTAATTGTTTTTATGGTCGTTTTGACTCCTTTGATTTTAGCACAGAAATCCAAGATTTGAAACAGAAACTCAAAGACAATCAGCACTTTAATATTGAGATGCAGGATGTTGAAAGGGAGTTCCGCGCTGTAAAAGTGAACAAAAGTCAGGGCCCTGATAATATATGTGGACGCCTGGTGAAGTCCTGTGCACATGAACTGAGTCCTATATTTCACTACATTTTCAATAAGTCCTTACAGACACAACATGTGCCTAAGATCTGGAAAGATGCCGTGGTTGTTCCCGTTCCAAAATCCAGCTGTCCTAAAACGGTAAATGACTTTAGACCAGTTGCTTTGACTTCAATTTTAATGAAAATTTTTGAAAAACTGGTCAGATGTGAGGTCCTAAAGCAGACTGAACATGCATTGGATCCTCTGCAGTTTGCCTATAGGCCTCACAGAGGAGTGGAGGATGCCACTGTCACTCTGTTTAACATGCTTTTTAAACATCTGGATTTTAATGGGACACACGCCAGGCTTTTATTTGTGGACTTTTCTTCTGCCTTTAATACAATCCAACCTCATATTTTAGTTGAAAGGCTCCTGCAACAATTTGATTTAAGCAATAATCTGGTGGGTTGGATTCTGGATTTCTTAACCAACAGGACGCAGAGAGTAAGGGTCAATGGCACATTGTCTGACCTAAAGTGCTCTTCTACTGGCTCTCCTCAGGGGTGTGTGTTGTCACCACTACTCTTCATCCTGTACACAAACATGTGTCGGAGCAGACATGACAACAGACACATTATAAAGTATGCTGATGACTCAGTCATTGTCAGTCTCCTCCAGGATGGTGAGAGTGGCCACGGCCCAGTAGTTGATGACTTGGTTCACTGGTGTGAGGATTCCTACCTGCAGCTGAATACAACAAAAACGAAAGATATGATTATTGACTTTAGGAGGAAAACTCCCAGGCACAAAGTCACCATACTAAAAGGCCAGACCACCGAATGTGTACAATCGTACAAATATCTTGGGACGATTATTGATAGTGGATTGAACTTTGAGGTGAACTGTGAAAGGGTGTGCAAAAAGGGTCAGCAAAATTTGCATTGTTTGAGGAAACTTGCACGCTTCCAAATTGACCGAACCATAATGACTATGTTCTATCGGGCTTTTATTGAATCTGTTTTATCCTTTTCTTTAATGTCATGGTTTGGTCAGATAAAACTGAAACAGAGGAAATCCTTGGATCAGGTAGTCAGATGGTCCAGTCGTTTGCTTGGTGAGTCACAGCTGAGCCTGACATCCCTGTACACCAGACAAGTACAGAGGATGGCCGACTCGATTTTAAATGATGACTCCCACCCTTTGCACTGCAACTTTCAGCTTCTTCCCTCCAGCTTCTTCCCGGAGGTTTGCTGTCCCAAAAAGTAGAACCCAGCGCTACAAAAACAGCTTTGTCCCTGCTGCTGTCAAAGAGTTGAACAAGCTATAAAAATTATATTGTACATATTTTATATTTACCTATTTTGTAAGATGTGTGCCTGTGTTTGTGTCTATGTTGAATGTAATTGTGGCTTGTAAATATGGATGTCACCAACTGCAAAACAAATCTACCTACGGGTACAAATAAAGTAACCTGAACCTGAACCTGAACCTGTTACTCAGTGGCAGGAGCACTTAGAGATATTATGACTATTTTGCCAAAAAATTCAAAGTGTTTTCTTTTAAATGAGACCAACCCCATGAAGATGCTGCAAAGGGTTGAAGAACAGCTTTTGATTTACTTTGGGTACGTTATTTTTTGCCGTTTTTAGGGAAATTGACCAGAGTGCAAGGGGATAAACATCAGGATAGTGCTAACAACATGCCTACCACAGATTATCAGATTATATTGATGTTCATTAATTTTACATCCAACTAGAACACCGGCTCATCAGTGAAGCGGCCCACTGGGCTATGGGCTACTCCGGTCCAGCACTCACACCTCCAGTCATGCTACATACGGCAACAACGCTTGGACAAAAAGTAGTTTTGCGTATGGGAATAAGACGTAAATCTTTTGTTTTTATAGGACAGGGGTCCTCAAATGTTTTTGCCAGGGGTCCACATTTGTTTTTTCCAGTGGACCAGAGGTCCAGAGCAGTGAAGGCATCCTGCATGGCCAGATATTTCATTTTTGTGCTGGGAGGGACAATAAACAGAACATTTTCTCCAGAGAAAATATTGAGGGGACACTAAGTATTATTGTTGTCAGTCACAAATTTATGAGAAAGAATGTACAAATGTACACTTATGGGGAAAACGCTGCTAATTTACAAGAAAAAAGTTATAAATTTATGAGAAAGAAAATTGCAAATTTAAAAGAAACAATTGCACATTTACAAAAAGTCAAGTATACTTGAAAAAAGTTGCAAATTTAGTGAGAAAAAATACGTACATTTACAAGAAAAAACACATCTATTATAAAAAGGTTACAAATTTACAAGAAAAAAAAATAAAGATTTAAGATGCAAAAACAGCAGATTTATGGGGGAAACGTGGCAAATTTACAACAAAAAAGTTTTACATTTACAAATAAATGTAGTAAATTAATGAGAAAAAGTTACACATTTATGAGAAAAGCTGCATTATTTTTTTAAATGTCCCCGCTGGACCCCCTGCCGATGTCACCTGCTGTGGGGGTAACTGGCGAAGGCAGCCAGTGACTTTCAGAACAGACTTTCGCAACTCTATTGCTTTTTGCTGTTGTGTCATAGATGTAACAAGAATCCTGCTTGTAACTTGATATGACAATTTCAGCGCATTTACTTTTGTTGTTCTTACCGCTGAATTTTTAGGAAACATCTCTTCAAAATTCCTATGCTTGCTCTCATAATGCCATTTCAAATTGTAAATCTTTATCAAGCCGTGGTCTCCCGGCATATTAGCGCACTGGTCTTGTGCTGGTAGGAGGAAGAACAAATGCAAATTGCTCGGTCCATTCCTCTTTGAATTGCAGATTTTCACTGTCCACTTTTCCTTCAGCAGCAAACTTGGAGCATTCAGTCTAGGCTCCCACTGCCGCTATCGCTCCAAAAGGGAAAGTAAAGAGTGCTGCTCTGCTGGAGCCGCTCGCACACTGACAGGCTGTTAGCGCATTGTTGCCATGGAGGCAACAGTCCACGTTTATAGGTGCTGACCTTACCAAAACACGTAGTGAAGGAATCCCAGCTCTTATTTTGTCTCTCATAGTTGAGGTATACCTATGATGAAAATTGGAGACCTCTCTCATCTTTTAAGTGGGAGAACTTGCACAATTGGTGGCTGACTAAATACTTTTTTACCCCACTGTACATTGTCCTTTATCTTCAAAAGTAAACAGCAAAATGTGTCTGAAAAGAAACTGTGTTCAATAAATGGTGTAGTTTCTGAATATGTGTTTAATTTGCAGAAACAACTGCTATTTTAAAAGTGCAGCACAAGATTGATTGTTGACAGGAAGAGCTGAGTGGGGCTGTAATAAAGGTGCACTTCCACCTCTACTGGGCTGGCATAAGTATTACAATGACGTTTCACGTCAAACAGGTTCATTTTGTCTTCTTTTAATTATTTATCCTTTTTTTTTTCCTTTGAAAGACAAAAGTAAAATAGAAAGATGTCTTTACCTTCTTTACATGTTTCAACTGCACTGCAGCCTTCATCAGAAGAGTCAGCTTCTTTTCAATTCAGAGGAAAAATCTACAAACAAAAAGAAGGATTTGCAATGGGAGACCCACTATCAGCCATCATGAGCAGTTTTTTTATGGAGGATCTGGAAAATAAAGCCATCAACACAGCACCCACAATATGCAAACCCACCCTTTGGAAGAGATACGTAGATGACATTCTGGAAAAAATAAGGAAAGGACACACACAAGAACTCACTGACCATCTGAACAGTACAGACAGTACGGGGAACATAAAATTCACACACGAAGAGGAGGAAAATGGCACCATAGCCTTTCTGGACATGAAAATCCACCACAACGAGGACGGCAGCATAAAAATCACAGTCTACAGGAAACCAACCCACACAGATCAATACCTACTTTGGACATCGGAACACCCCACAGCACACAAGCTATCAGTCGTCAGGACATTATATGAACGAGCCACCATCATCACGGAACAAGAAGACAGACAGGAAGAGGAAAACCACATAAAACATGCACTTATACGCTGCCAATATCCAGTATGGGCCATAAACAAAGGGAAACAGCAAGTCAAAAACAAAGAAAATAAACAGGACACAAGACATAGAACAAAAGCTGAAATCAAAAACAAGGACACCATAACTATACCATACATACGAGGGATCACGGAACCAATTCAAAGGATCATGAAAAAATACAAAATAAACACAGCAGTCAAACCACACAAAAAATTAAGACAGTTATTAGTACACCCCAAGGACAGAATAGAACAAGACAATAAATGCAATGTATTATATGAAATATCATGCAGATCATGCAACAAAACCTACATTGGAGAAACCGGAAGATTATTCACCACAAGAAAAAAAGAACACCAAAAGGAATGTGAGAAGGAAACGCAAGGACGACTCACAAGATCACAAAAAGAAAAAGCAGAACAAGAAACATTAAAATCAGCTATATCGGACCACTGCAAAAGAAATAATCACATCATGGACTGGGACAACACAAAAATTATTGGATCGGAGAGCAACAGACACAAACGTTGGATCAAGGAGGCAATAGAGATCAGAAAGCGGGGAAAAGACACCATGAACCGAGATGAGGGGGCCTTTATGCTTTCTCACACCTGGGACCACATTCTCCAGAGACCATCTGACGGCGGGAGGCGGGGCCGGCTCGGTGGATCTGACAGATCTGCTGAGCTGGCCCCGCCTACGAAAATCAGCTGATAAATGTCACCTGGCAGCAATCAGCTGACTCTTCTGATGAAGGCTGCAGTGCAGTTGAAACATGTAAAGAAGGTAAAGACATCTTTCTATTTTACTTTTGTCTTTCAAAGGTAAAAAAAAAAAAAAAAAAAAAAAAAAGGATAAATGACGTTTCAGCTGCATTGACGGTAAAGATGAGCTAATATTGTATTTATTTCAAAAACAAAGCATTATCTCAAATTTTGGCAAAAAGCGAGAAAATATGGCAATACAATGATACAAGCCTTTAGTTCTACTTAATTTTGACTGGGTGAGCTGAAACAGACAGGTGGACAGACAGATACAGACACACACATGCATTAAGTGATTACTGTCTGCCTCTCCATTTTACGAGGCATAACAAGGTTAATTTTTATTTACCTGTAATTAAATCCCCTTCTTTCCAGAGATACTGTAAATAAAAAAGAGATTAGACATCAATAGGGGAACATTTTTTAATAAAGAACTGAATATTTAATGGGGTGTCCTAACTTTTTCACATGACTGTAGACTTTTAACCCTTTGCTTCAAGTATGATCACCTACAATGGGGGGGGGGGGGGGATATAGCCATAGTCAAAATTGCAGCTCACACACCAGTTTTGTCATCATTATTATTGAAACAGACAAAAATGAAAGCACCAAAGTGCTGATGCCTTGGCGGAGGTATGCATTCTCGGATCATCACCAAAATGTTATGGGTTCCTCTCTAGCCCAAGGAGCACCTCTGGTAAAAAATTTCATCCAAACCCATCCAGTAGTTTTGGAGTACACGCATGCGCATTGAAAATAATCTGCAGTTCACATGCCTGTACTGTCGGCGGCAGCCAAGAGCCACCAAACTGATCTGAACAGCTGCAATCCAAACACAAGAAGAGCACAGTGGCAGATGTTTTAAATGGCAGAACTGATGGAGGTACGTGAATACAATGACAATCAAGATGAACAGGAGCTTTTGCTTTTTAGTGGCAGAGGAAGAAAACAGATGGGCAAAAAGACAGACATTTGTTCACCCAGTATTGGCGGATTGCTCATGCTCAGTACTTCCCTGTGGCGGGAGTTTCTGGGTGCATGCACAGTTCACTGCAACCATTCCATCGAGGAATGCCGGGACTTGGAGTTTTAGCGAGTGTTTAACGAGTTTTATCTCATCCTTCCTCTGCAAAACTAAACAGCAAAGCCAGTGTGAAAACAATCACTGTGATGAATAAATGGTGTAGCTGCTGAATACGTGTTTTTTTTTCCAGTAACCACCATTTTAGTAAAGGTGAGCTAATATTGTGTTTATTTCAAAAACAAAGCATTATCTCGAAATTCTGGCAAATTAAAAGCAAGAAAATATGGCGATACAAGCCTTTAGTTCCACTTAATTTTGACCGGGCGAGCTGAAACAGAGAGGCGGACAGATACACAGTGATGTTATGCTCAACATCGCCCACTTGACACTGACTTGAGCAATATAACACGGAAGCGTCGTGAGCAGAGCGTCGAGCACAGTGTCAACATGCCCACTGTCACATCACCGTAGCGAAGGAGGCCTCATTGTCACATTACGTGATTGGAGACCTGGCGGGAAATTTGAGAGGGCTGGGTGTTGCCAATAGTGAAGGATTTTAAAGGGGTCTGATTCACCACTCAAACTGAGGGTTTTTTGAGAGGAGGAGATTTGTTATCGTCATTGCATTTGAGTAGAAGTCAGGGACAGTTTTACACAAGTTAGAATTAGATTTAAGTTTAGTAACATTAAACAACACATTACATTTTCTAAATATTACACATAGATACATTAGTGATGGTGAAACTGAGGCCTTGTAAAACAATGAACAACTTTGAGATAATTGCTTCATGATCAACAGTGTTACGAAACATTTCATAAAGAGTGCTATCTGCTGACTGAATGTGAGAACTGCATCTGCGTAGAAAACCTGAAAAATTCTCAATACTTTTTTTTGAGCATTTGCCCATCCAAGGTCTATCAAGATTAGATGGCAGGAACAAAACAAACAAACAAAAAAAATTAATTCCTATAGAACCCTCTCAAATTTCCTATGAGCCCTCAAGTCACATGATGTGACCGACATAACGAGGCCTTGCTTGCTATGGTCACATGACTGTGGGTGTGCTAAAATAGCACTCAATGCTCTGCTCGTGACACTTGCGCTTTATATTGCGCAAATCAGTGTCGAGTGGGCGTTGTCAAGCGTAACATCACTACCCTTACCCCTATGAACTGGGACACCCCTTCATTGCTGCACATGGCCAAAGTGGCTGTAGAGTGTAAGATAAGATAAGATAAGATAAGCCTTTATTAGTCCCACAACGGGGAAATTCCCGGATTGCAACAGCACAGGGATAGCAACACTCAGAGCAACAATCAGAAGGCAAGAAAAAAAAAAAAGCAAGCAAGCAAGAGCAGCTAATATACATATGTACATATTACTATAAATATATATATATACACAGAGGCACACAGTGTAGAGCATTGTAGCTGGATGGGATAAATGTATGAGTATATAAACACACAGTACGGAGCATTGCAGCTAGATGGAATAAATATGTAAATATATAAACACAGTGTGGAGCAATGTAGCTAGATGGAATAATATGTAGATATATAAACACACAGTACAGAGCATTGCAGCTAGGTGGAAAAAATATGTAAATATATAAACACACAGTGTGGAGCAATGTAGCTAGATGGAATAATATGTAGATATATAAACACACAGTACGGAGCGTTGCAGCTAGGTGGAAAAAATATGTAGATATATAAACACACAGTGCGGAGCATTGTAGCGAGATGGAATGAATATATAGATATATAAATATAAACATAAACATAAACACACCCAGTGCGGAGCATTGTAGCTAGTTGGAATAAATATGTAAATGTATAAACACACACAGTGCAGAGCATTGTTGCTAGATGGGATGAAACAGCACAACCGTCTACTTAGTTATCCTACATGGTATGATTATGTGCCCATACATATTCTCACCCTCCGTAGCTACCGGTATTTTCCTAGTTGTATGCCGGAGGGGACCATTGTGTAAGTCTATTGCATCTTTTGCATTCAAAAAACTAGTAGGTTGTTACGTCTTTTTGCTATCTCTGCGAGCAGCCCTGCTTAGGTTGTACAGTCTGACAGCCGTTGGTAGGAAGGACCTGCGAAACCTCTCGGTTGTGCACCTGGGATGATGTAGTCTGCTGCTAAATGAGCTCCTCAGTGCATTCAGTATGTCCTGCATAGGGTGGAACTCGGACTCCAGCACAGATGACAGTTTAGCCACCGTCCTTCTCTCTCCTATCTCCTCCACCGGATCAAGGCGCTGCCC
The DNA here is from genome assembly GCA_020510985.1 of Pholidichthys leucotaenia. Lineage (NCBI taxonomy): Eukaryota > Metazoa > Chordata > Actinopteri > Cichliformes > Pholidichthyidae > Pholidichthys > Pholidichthys leucotaenia. Next base: position 183,033,087 of record CM035836.1, on the reverse strand, counting down.
CAGGACGGAGCTAGCTTTCTTGATCAGTTTGTTCAGTCTCTTCCTGTCGGCTGCAGTAATGCCACTGCCCCAGCAGACCACTCCAAAAGTGATGGCTGATGCCACCACCGTGTCATAGAATGTCTTCAACAGCGCCCCTTGTACACCAAAAGACCTGAGTCTCCTCAGTAGGAACAGCCTGCGCTGTCCCTTCTTGTAGAGTGCGTCAGTATTGTGTGACCAGTCTAGTTTATTGTTCAGATGAACACCCAGGTACTTGTAGGATGTCACCATCTCAATGTCTGTTCCCTGTATATTTACTGGTGCTGTGAGGGGTTGTCCTTGCCTGCGGCAGTCCACCACCAGCTCCTTAGTTTTCCTCGCGTTGATCTGGAGGCAGTTCCGATGGCACCAGTCCACGAAGTCCTGGATAAGCCCTCTGTACTCAGCTTCATCTCCATTGGAGATGAGGCCAACGATCGCAGAGTCATCAGAGAACTTCTGTAGATGGCAGTGTGTTGTGTTGTGTGAGAAGTCCGCAGTATAAAGAGTGAACAGGAAGGGAGCCAAAACCGTTCCCTGGGGGGCCCCCGTGCTACTGATGATCGTGTCGGACACACAGTCCCGGGTTCTCACAAACTGAGGCCGGTTCGTGAGGTAGTCCAGGATCCATGATGACAGGTGCTGGTCCACCCCTGCGCGCAGCAGCTTGTCCTTCAGGATCATCGGTTGGATGGTGTTGAAAGCACTGGAGAAGTCAAAGAACATGATCCTCACCACATTCCCGGGCTTCTCCAGGTGGGACAGAGAACGGTGAAGGAGGAAGATCACCGCATCCTCCACCCCAATGCCATGCTGGTAGGCGAACTGGAGTGGATCCATCGCTGGTTCCACCAGGGGGCGGAGGTGAGCAAGGAGCAGTCTCTCCAGGATCTTCATCAAGTGGGACGTCAAGGCCACCGGTCTGTAGCTGTTCAGGTCTTTGGGGTGGGAAGTTTTTGGTACAGGTACCACACAAGATGTTTTCCACAGCTGTGGTACCCTCCCCAGCTTCAGGCTCAGGTTGAAGATGTACGTCACAATCCCACACAGCTGGTCTGCACAGGACTTGAGGAGCTTTGCGCTGATGCCGTCCGGTCCCGACGCCTTCCTCGCCTTGATCTTCCTCAGCTCCGTCCTCACCTGGGTCCTGGTCAGGGTCAGGATGGGGTGCTGTGTGTTGGGAGTGGGGGGGTGTTGGTGGAGTGGGGAGTGGGCAGCAGGACTTGATGTCTTTACAGGCAGCAGTGGTTGTTGTGCAGTCAGGGGGGAGGGCGGTTGGTCAAACCTATTGAAAAACAAATTCAGATTGTTCACCCACTCCCTGCCCCCCGTGGCCTGGGGGGAGGTATTCTGGAGCCCAGAGATGGTTTTGAGGTTTCTCCAGACCCCGCTGATGTCGCTCTATTGCAGCTTGTCCTCCATCTTCCTCCTGAAGCTGTCCTTGCCTTCTCTGATCTTTCTCCTCAGCTCCCTCTGTACGGACTTCAGCATCTCCCTGTTCCCCGACCTGAAGATCCTCTTCTTCTCTCTCAGAAGTGTTTTAATCTCAGGGTTGATCCAGGGTTTGTTGTTTGAGCAACACCGTATGGTCTTGGTGGGAACGGATTTGTCCGCACAGAAGCTGAGGTAGCCCGTGAAGGTGTGAATGAGGCCATCGATGTCCTCACCATGTGGATCGCAGAGCTGCTCCCAGGCGGTGGTTTCAAAACAGCCCTTTAGAGTGTCCATTGCCTCCTCAGACCATAACATCACTGTGCGCATGGCCGGGGGTTGTCTGTGCACTAGGGGCACTAGGGGTTTGTACACCGGCCGGAGATGAACCAAGTTGTGATCCGATGTCCTGAGTTGGGGGAGTTGTGATGAGGTGTATGCCTCCTTAGTGTGGCTGTTTTACCGGACACTGCTGAAATTCACCAGCCACTGGCCAGTGTTAATGTCAAGCCCTGCATACTATCTCTCCCTCTCTCCCTCTAAATATATATTTATCTCAAGTTTCATTCACTTCTGTCCTTCCACAGAATTTTTCCAACAATGACTACAAATTCTGAAAGCTATCATTTGACAGATTACATGGAAGGTGATCTAATTAAAGTCAATTAAAATGATATAAGATAAGATAAGATAAGATAAGCCTTTATTAGTCCCACAACGGGGAAATTCCAGGATTGCAACAGCACAGGGATAGCAACACTCAGAGCAACAATCAGAAGGCAAGAAAAAAACAAGCAAGCAAGAGCAGCTAATATACATATGTGCATATTACTATAAATATATATATACACACACACACACACAGACACACAGTGCAGAGCATTGTAGCTGGATGGAATAAATATATGAATATATGAACACACAGTGCAGCGCATTGTAGCTAGATGGAATAAATATGTAAATATATAAACACCCACAGTACGGAGCATTGCAGCTAGGTGGAATAAATATGCAAGTATATAAACACACAGTGCGGAGCAATGTAGCTAGATGGAATAATATGTAGATATATAAAACACAGTGCGGAGGCATTGTAGCTAGATGGAATAAATATATAGATATATAAATATAAACACACCCAGTGCTGAGCATTGTAGCTAGATGGAATAAATATATAGATATATAAATATAAACACACCCAGTGCAGAGCATTGTAGCTAGATGGAATAAATATGTAAATATATAAACACACACAGTGCAGAGCATTGTTGCTAGGTGGGATGAAACAGCATAACCGTCTATTTAGTTATCCTACATGGTATGATTATGTGCCCATACATATTCTCACCCTCCATAGCGACCGGTATGTTCCTAGTTGTATGCCGGAGAGGACCATTGTGTAAGTCTATTGCATCTTTTGCATTCAAAAAACTATTAGTTTGTTACGTCTTTTTGCTATCTCTGCGAGCAGCCCCTGCTTAGGTTGTACAGTCTGACAGCCGTTGGTAGGAAGGACCTACGAAACCTCTCGGTTGTGCACCTGGGATGATGTAGTCTGCTGCTAAATGAGCTCCTCAGTGCATCCAGTATGTCCTGCATAGGGTGGAACTCGGACTCCAGCAGAGATGACAGTTTAGCCACCGTCCTTCTCTCTCCTATCTCCTCCATCGGATCAAGGCGTTGCCCCAGGACAGAGCTAGCTTTCTTAATCAGTTTGTTCAGTCTCTTCCTATCGGCTGCAGTAATGCCACTGCCCCAGCAGACCACTCCAAAAGTGATGGCTGATGCCACCACCGTGTCATAGAATGACTTCAGCAGCGCCCCTTGTACACCAAAAGACCTGAGTCTCCTCAGCAGGAACAGCCTGCGCTGTCCCTTCTTGTAGAGTGCGTCAGTATTGTGTGACCAGTCTAGTTTATTGTTCAGATGAATACCCAGGTACTTGTAGGATGTCACCATCTCGATGTCTGTTCCCTGTATATTTACTGGTGCTGTGAGGGGCTGCCCATGCCTGCGGCAGTCCACCACCAGCTCCTTAGTTTTCCTCGCGTTGATCTGGAGGTAGTTCCGATGGCACCAGTCCACAAAGTCCTGGATAAGCCCTCTGTACTCAGCTTCATCTCCGCTGGAGATGAGACCAACGATCGCAGAGTCATCAGAGAACTTCTGTAGATGGCAATGTGTTGTGTTGTGTGAGAAGTCCGCAGTATAAAGAGTGAACAGGAAGGGAGCCAGCACCGTTCCCTGGGGGGCCCCCGTGCTACTGATGATCGTGTCAGAAACACAGTCCCGGGTTCTCACAAACTGAGGCCGGTTCGTGAGGTAGTCCAGGATCCATGATGACAGGTGCTGGTCCACCCCTGCGCGCAGCAGCTTGTCCTTCAGGATCATCGGTTGGATGGTGTTGAAAGCACTGGAGAAGTCAAAGAACATGATCCTCACCATATTCCCGGGCTTCTCCAGGTGGGACAGAGAACGGTGAAGGAGGAAGATCACCGCATCCTCCACCCCAATGCCATGCTGGTAGGCGAACTGGAGTGGATCCATTGCTGGTTCCACCAGGGGGCGGAGATGAGCAAGGAGCAGTCTCTCCAGGGTCTTCATCAAGTGGGACGTCAAGGCCACCGGTCTGAAGCTGTTCAGGTCTTTGGGGTGGGAAGTTTTTGGTACAGGTACCACACAAGATGTTTTCCACAGCTATGGTACCCTCCCCAGTTTCAGGCTCATGTTGAAGATATATGTCACAATCCCACACAGCTGGTCTGCACAGGACTTGAGGAGCTTTGCGCTGATGCCGTCCGGTCCCGACGCCTTCCTCGCCTTGATCTTCCTCAGCTCTGTCCTCACCTGGGTCTTGGTCAGGGTCAGGATGGGGGGCTGTGTGTTGGGAGTGGGGGGGGGTGTCGGTGGAGTGGGGAGTGGGTAGCAGGACTTGATTTCTTAGAGGCAGCAGTGGTTGTTGTGCAGACAGGGGGGAGGGCGGTTGGTCAAATCTATTGAAAAACAGATTCAGGTTGTTCGCCCACTCCCTGCCCCCCGTGGCCTGGGGGGAGGTATTCTGGAGCCCCGAGATGGTTTTGAGGTTTCTCCAGACCCCGCTGATGTCGCTCTGTGCAGCTTGTCCTCCATCTTCTTCCTGAAGCTGGTCTTTGCCTTCTCTGATCTTTCTCCTCAGCTCCCTCTGTACGGACTTCAACATCTCCCTGTTCCCCGACCTGAAGATCCTCTTCTTCTCTCTCAGAAGTGTTTTTATCTCAGGGTTGATCCAGGGTTTGTTGTTTGAGTGACGCCGTATGGTCTTGGTGGGAACGGATTTGTCCACACAGAAGCTGAGGTAGCCCGTGAAGGTTGTGAATGAGGCCATCGATGTCCTCACCATGTGGATCGCAGAGCTGCTTCCAGGCAGTGGCTTCAAAACAGTCCTTTAGAGTGTCCATTGTCTCCTCAGACCATAACTCCACAGTGTGCATGGCCGGGAGGTTGTCTGTGCACTAGGGGTTTGTACACCGGTCAGAGATGAACCAAGTTGTGATCCGATCTCCCAAGTGGGGGGAGTTGTGATGAGGTGTACGCCTCCTTAGTGTTTGCGTAGAACAAATCCAGTGTTTTATTGTCTCTAGTGTGGCATGTGACATACTGGGTGAAAGTGGGCAGAATGGGAGACAGTGAAACGTGGTTGAAATCGATCTGAGATGAGGAGAAGAGCATCTGGGTGTTCTGTCTGCAGGCCTGCTGGTTACTGAATGGATGACGTCACGCGCTGTCCCAGCGTTCGCCGTCGGATTTGCATAAACAACAATGCAGATCACGTGTGAGTGTTCTCTCGGGAGATTTGTAGGCCTCATGCTAACAGCTAGCAACTCAATGTCTTTGCTGCAGTGTCGTTGTTTAACAGTGATATGATCCCGGTCTGCACCAGTTGTTGTTAACATACATTATCACTCCACCGCCCCTAGTTTTGCCACTCTCTGGTGTTCGGTCAGCTCGTATCATGTGAAAACCCTCCAGCTCAATGTTAGCATCTGCTGCTAGTTCAGTTAGCCACGTCTCAGTAAACAAAAGGAGAGAGCACTCCCGGTAAGTGCTATCAAACGGAGATAGCCGCTAGCTCATCTAACTTTCCAGTATCGACCGTACATTTCCCATGACAACAGATGGAAGGGAGGGTCCTGTACCTTATATTTTTTGTCCTCCGCCTTACTCCAGCCCGGCAGCCGCGGCGTTTTCGCCTCAGTTCTCTCGGTAATGTCGAGTTTTTCCAGTGGGACCGGGGTGGGCGGTTAAATGCTAGCAGCTCTTCCCCTGTTGTATCGAATCCATGCTATAAACAGTGGCTCCGTCCACCGGCTCAGGAGACATTGGGACGATCTGTGTTGTCGTGATATAAGTGGGGTGAAAAAAAAAAAAGTGATCAAAAGAGAGAGGAAGGGAAAAAAAAACTCGGAATCGAGCCGCTGTTGCAAAAGGCAGCCGACTGGTGTGGCGCCGAGAGAACAGACTGACATAATTTTTACAAGCCTGTCTGAGAAAATGACATAAAAAGTGTTGTGCAACCTGTGATATAGAGTATTGCCCTTTTTCAGGTTTTCAACTCAGATGAAGTTTTGACAGTCAGTCACCAGATGGCAGTCTTTATTAGATTTTTCATAACACTGTGTCACTCAGGAAGCAATTGTCTCAAAGTTGCTCATTTTTTCATGAGGCCTCAGTTTAAACATCACTACGGATACATCCACATTAACTGATTACCGTATGCCTCTCCGTTTCACCGAGGCATAAAAAAATCAGTTTTAAATTTGTTTGGAAAAAAGTTGTTATAGTCTGCATTTTGGGCAGACAAGGGTTTATAAAGAGGGCTCATGTGCAGGCAGGGATGCAGTGAAAACTGATAATTTATTAACAAAAACTCCAAAGCAAAACAAAAGACAGCACATGGGCTGAGAGCTAAACTAAACTAAACTGAGCAGGACAATACTAAACTAAACTTGGTAAACACAAAGCAAAGACTTGGCAAAAAAAAGGCATGAAAAACTTACAGGGAACATGGCAGGGACATAGCAGGGTGCAATGACAAATGACCTCTCAACAAACACTGAACTCACACATACAGGGGAAATGATAATGAACCTAACAAGAGACAGCTGGGACAAATCAGGGCAGCAGGATCAGGGAAAATGGATCAGGGAAAATGAGGGCACTTAATAATAATCAGAATCATAAATCCGGAATACAGATGGCATGCTCCCCACTAAATGAACATAACGTGTGGGCACAGTCATACCGTGACCCTGATCATGACAAGGGGTTGATACCAGACCACCCCTAAAAACACCCAAACCATAGTAATACCAACAAGGATTGGGGGGGAGGGGGACAAGGCACGGTGGAATGAAAACACACATATAACGAATCTAACAGAGCAAGCCCAAACAACAACAACAAAATGACTTAGATACAATATTCATTTACACAATTAAATAATGAACAGACTTGCGGCTCTCGGCTGCACCTCTTCAGGTCTGTTTGAACTCCAGGAGGCATTTAAGCACAACCAAAACAACCAAGCCCCGGGACCAGATGGTTTTCCAGTAGAAATTATATAAGGAATTTTGGCGGTGATGGCACCTACTTTTTTTTTACATGAGTTGAACCAAATCAAAGAAGATAAAGTAATTCCTCTGAATATGAATTTGGCTAGTATTATCCTGCTCCTCTAAACCTGAAACCGAACCTACGCTTCCATCCAGCTACCGTCCCATCTCGCTTATGAATGTCGATCTCAAAATAATTTGCAAAGCTCTCGCCAAAAGACTGGACAGGATAATCCCGTTTATTATACACCCAGATCAAACAGGTTTTATCAAGGGTAGGCACTCGGCTGATAATACACGCAGGCTATTTAATTTAATAGACTACTGCAAGATCAATAATGTAGAAACTACAATCTTGTCCCTGGATGCAGCGAAAGCCTTTGACCGTGTTAACCTGGAAATTTCTTTTTATGGTGTTAAACCAGTTTGGGTTTGGTTCATCTTTCATAAACTGGGTTTAAAACACTATATAGGTGTCCAGTTGCGTCTGTCTGAACAAAAATCAGACTTCCCGAAGCATTAATCTCCAGAGAGGTACTAGGAGGGATGTCCACTCTCTCCTCACTTCTTCTACTATCTTTATTGAACCATTAGCAGCAGCCATACGACAAAATGTTGATATCAGAGGTATTCAAACTGGAGAAAAGGAACATAAGATAAGTCTTTATGCTGATGATGTATTGATTTTCCTTGAAAACTCGGAAAGATCTCTTCTTCAGACAGCGGCGCTCATTGATAAATTTTCATCATTATCAGACTACTCTATTAACTGGGTAAAATCAATAGCTTTACCCATAAATTGCAATTTCCCAAATACATCTACTATTCCAATACAGTCAGGGAATGTTTTTTTTTTTCCACAATATCTTTATTGAACCTTTTTTTTTTTTTTAACAAACATGATACAAACAATCAAACACTAACACTAAAGTACTACAAAAAAAAAAAAATGCACTAAAACCACCAACAACCACCAAACAAACTCAAGTCTTCAACAATGCTCCTCTGTTTAAGTCCTAGACAATCCAATACATAAGTACTACATATTATGTTCACCAGTTTGGAATTTACAAGGTCCACAACACTCATTCACCTTCTTCTTCAAGAGTTATGTTTAAATTTTTTTACATAATCAATAAAAGGTCTCCATAATATTCTCAACTACACATTTCCTTTGATTTCAGTATATTTGTTATTCTTTCTAACCTGGAAGGTTTGTTAACATCTGTCCTTAACCACAGAGTCACATCTGGTCTATGAGTCTTTTTTCCCTAATAGTGCAAACATTTTTTGGCATTAAGCAAACTGAGGTCTATGAATGTTCTTTCACTTTATTAAAATTATGCCTTTTCTGGGTACAGACCCAACAAAAACAGTTTAGGATTCAATATGATTTGTTTTGAGATTATTTTTTCAATTGTTCCCCTCACCTCTTCCCAAAACATTCTTATTAACTCTACATTCCCATAAACCAATGAAATAGGGTTCCTTTACTTTCCATGGCATTTTGTGCATGTATCTGGTATATTTTTGTTATATCTATTCTAACTCCTCCGGTGTAACCATACATCCGCATTAACCATTTGAAATGTATCAATTTAAGGTGTGCATTTATTGATTTGGTTTGAGCTTCCTGTACAAGCCAAATTCCCATTGATTCCTCTGAAATTTCAATTTGCGATCTTCTTTCCAGTAGTTTAATCTTTTCAGTGAATTTTCACTTGAAGATAGTGTCAATGAGTTATAAAACTCTGAAATAATACCCTTTCTTTTACTATCTTTCATCATCATTTTTTCCAAGGATGAATAAATAGGTCACAGTCAGGGAATGTTAAATATTTAGGAATAGATATTTCCCCCAGGCTCTCAGAGTTATTGCAACTAAATCATATCCCCCTTTTAAAAATGATACAAGACGATCTTACGCGCTGGAGGACACTACCTTTATCATTAATGGGAAGAGTCGCAACCATTAAAATGATGGTCCTTCCTAAAATTAATTATTTGTTCTCAATGATCCCTACCCAACCATCAATGGCCTGGTCTCCTAGACTCCAAATATAAGTAAATTTTTATGGACGGAATAAACCATCACGGATTAGTTTAAAAACCCTCCCCAAAGCAAAAGAGTGCGGAGGCCTTCTTAGATTTACCAAAATTTTTTAATTACTTTTTAGCCAAGTGATTGCAGTTTGTTTCAAAACTGGACAAAATCAACCCCACTAGGGAACCCATGGTTAGATGCTGAACAGGCTCTCTGAGGTCGTCCTAAATATCTCTGACTACCTTTTATAGTCCCTCTATTAAACGCCATACGAGTGTTTTAAAAGTATATATCCAGTTCCTCTCTGACGGCTCTTGTGGGAAATTTTTAAAAACACCGGGTCTCCACTTGACCCTGGTAAACCTCACCGCCCCATTTGGAATAATCCTGATATCCTGCAACCAAAAGAGGACATTAAAAATTTCCCCCATATGGCAAGAGAAGGGAATAACCAACTTAGAACATCTCTATTCAAGGTGGAAATTTATCCCAATTTTCAGGATCTAGTGTCACAACACGAAATCAGTGATAAAAGTATTTTGCATATCACCAGCACTTAAATCCATAATAAAAAGCAAGATTTACTCTTAATCAGACAGATTTAGAAGTACCAGTTAAGGTGGTCGAGTTTCTAAAATCTCCATTCCCCCAAAATTGATATCGGAAAATATATGCACTATTATCAAAGTTGGATGAGTCCCATATCTTTCCAATATCAAATGGACGACAGCCTTAATCGATTAATAAGGAGGAAAGTTTCCCTGGACAACTCTGTTTAACACTTTTAAGATGACTAAAAACTCTAACTTACAACTTATACAGTATAAAGTTCTACATAGAATTCATTATACAGGACAAAGGATGTTCAAAATGGGCCTGCGTCACACCAAATATCTGCTCTCACTGTACTAGCAATGTCCCGGAAGCTATATGCATGCTATGTGGTCCTGTGCACGGTTCACAAAGTTCTGGCAGAAGACATGTGAAGACCTGTCGGCATGGCTTGGGTATAGTGTCCCACCCTCACCCACACTTTGCATATTAGGTGATTTAAGTGAAAAAATATAGATGCAAGGATGTCCACACATGGTTCTCCACTGCCTTATGCATCGCAAAGAAAGCTATCCTCATGAACTGGAAATCAAGAAATAACTTCTGCACGACTTATTATAATAATTACTATTGGATTATATTAGCCCTGGAAAAGAATGTCATCCTCCTCAACTAATCAATTGGCGGAATTCAATTCTCTCTGGTCCCCGCTTAATACTTCTATAATCTGGGGGTGGCAGGCAGTGACTCACTCTCCTTGGCACTCTGGCGGCTGGCCTGCGCCCCGACCGCAGGTGTCTGGGGGCCTGTTCCGGGGTGGCCCCGTCTGTCTTGCCCTGGGAGGGGAGGGCTGAGGGCTGTGGGGTGGGCCCCGGGGGGAATTGGGCTGTGGCCCCTGGCCGGCTGGCCCTCGCCCCTCGGGGGAGTGGGTCTGAGTGGGGGGTCCTGGGTCTGGCCCTGGGCCCCTGGTGCTGGGGGGCGGGGGCGTCCCCCACCCCGGGCAGGGTCGGGCTGTGTGCCGGCAGTGGGGTTGTCCCTGGTGCAATCCTTGCGCCCGGTGGGGTTTGTGTGTTTCCTGGGGCCCCTGGTGCCGCCCTGGTGCTGGTGCCCGCCATCCTGGGTCCACCCTCCCGTTCACTGGGGTCTGCGGGTGGGGTGTGTGTGGGTGTGAGTGTGGGCTTGTGTATGAGCGGATGTGGAAGTGGATGTGTGTTGAGTGGGCAGGTGGGTATGTGTGATGGTGGGTGGAGTTATGTGTGTGTATGGAGGTGGTTACTTGTGGGTAGATGTCTAGGGGGGTAGAGGATGTGTGTAGGGGTAGGAGAGCTTTGTTGGGTGGCAGGGGATGGGCAGTCCATCTAGTGGCATGGGGGCTGGCGTTTCAGGGCTTGCTCTGTCCCGGCCGCCTGCTGCTTGTGTTGGGGGGTGAGGCACTTTGCTACATCGCCCCTGGTGTCATTGGCAGCGGGTGTGTGTTGGTGATTGGGGGTGGCTGGGGGGTCATTGGCGCGGGTTGATGGCCGTGTTTCCATTGAGTTGTTCCGGGTTGGCTGTGGTTGCAGGGCGGCCTGCAGCTGTCGGTGTGTGTCTGGGGTGGGTGGTCGTGGGCCTGTGTGGGCGCTTGGGGGTGTCGCCTGGCGTGTTGGGCGCTGTGTGGGTCCGGCCCATTGTTCACTATTGTGACTGTTTTTGTCCATGTTCGTGTGTGTAAGATGAGTGGAAGTATGTTTGGCTGCCCTGTCATGTTAGTGGTGCTGGAGCTCCGGGGCATGATGCTGGTGGGTCCTGGGCTGTTTCCACTGGCGGCCCTCGCTCTGGGTTGGGATTTGGGGGCAGTGGGTGGCCTCATATACCAGTCTGCAAGCTGGCTTCTGGGGGGGGGAGGGCCTTGCTTTTAGACCGCCTACCTCCCAGTCTTATTTCCCGCCCTCCCCCTCCCCCTGATCTTTTTTGTTACATTTAGGGCTTTGGGGTGGGGGTGTGCCGCACTGTGTCGGTGAAGGGGATACCTTTGCTGCGTGGTGTGGCTGCACTCACCTCAATTTTAATTGCATTTTAGACACTGAGGGCTTGGGGGGATGGGGGCTCTGCTGCCCATCACAGTGGCTAACGATGCTTCAATCACTATCCCCCCAATTTTAATTGCACTTTAGTACTCCGCACATTTATACACAATTATATCATATAACCGACACCCACCCACCATGTTCTGTGCGGGGGGAGGAGGTGGGGGTCTTCCCCCACCCCTGTTGCCCTGCTCTTGCTGGGGGCGTGGGAGCCTGGTGGGGAACCTGGGACCTATCATGTTGTCAAACTCCCTGGATGCTACTAAATATATAGATACAACCAAGGAAGTGACGGGGGGCTGAATATGAGTCTAAGTGTGAGTGAGGGGGTGATGAATAGAGGTGGTGATGATGGGTCGGTTTTGTGTGGCGCTTTGCATGCCGGGTGGCATCTTGGGGCGCCTGCGGTGGTCTGCTGATTGTTCACTCCGGTGGGCGCCGGGGGGGTGGGGGTCTGCTTCTGTGGCCTGCGCCAGTGGCCTCCCTGGTCACTGCCAGGCACTGGTGCATGTTCAGGCTTGCTGCATCTGCTTTGCAGCCGCCTTTTGAAATAAAGGTGAATGAGGAGTGAATTTGAGTGGGTACTGGAGTGAGAGAGAATGGGTCGGTCTGGGTGAGTGAGAGGGGTGTGCATGGGAACATGTGGGTGTGAAGGTATGGGGAGGGGTGTGCCTGCGAGTCGGGAGGTGCTGGATTAGGGGGGGTAGTGCCTCTCAGCAACGTGGGCTTCCCTGGGCGAGGGGACTTCTTTGGACGTGGGGGTCCCTGGGGTGTGTGGCAGAGGTGCTGGGGCAGGGCCGCTGTGGGGGTGCCTGGGGGGCTCGTGCCGGGGGGCTCTGGCTGGTCTCTGTCCTGGGGGGTGGGGTCGCTGGCCTCCTGGTGCCTGGGGCCCGGGGACGGATGTTGGCCCCGCTGGGGAGGTGGGAGTCGAGCGGGTCTGGGGGTGTGGGCTCACCGCACCGGCCGCCGGGCGGCCTGCCCTCCCTTGATCATCCCTCCGGGGGTGGATGCCTGGCTTTCCTGGAGCTTGCTGACCTCGGGGCTGGGGGTTGGTGGCGCTGCCTTGCCTGCTCGGGGTCCTCGGGGGGAGAGCTGCTGCGACCGGCCCTCCTCTCGTATGTTTCCTGACAAACCACTCACATGCACACACTTATTTTGCGTGCGTTCTCATATATATGCACACAGACATACATGCACAAGTGTCTGTCCTTTAACAGGTGCAGAAATCAGACTCGTTTTGAGACATCTCCGGTGGAAGAAGCAGTTTGTCTTTTGTTTGTTTTAGTTGTCGTTTTTTTTTTTTTTTGTCTGTTCCCCTCCCTTTCTTTCCCCCCTTCACACACTTCCCTTTCCCTCTTCCCCATCCTGTTGGGTCTTCCATGGGTAAAACAATTAAAATAAAGTATTAAAAGTTATTACAGGAGGAGTTTACAACAATATACAGTGCACAGTTAGGTACTGTCTAGGCTCCTCTTGGCAAAGTAAATCTGTTTTGGCACAATAAGGGTGACAGATCCCTGTTCTGTTTGCCTAGCTGCCTGACAGGACAAGGGGAAAAAATGTCTTAACAGGAGTCCCTTAACGTTTACAGGGCCACAATACTGGGAAACAAAATGAGTCAGGGGGCCGTTCCAAATCCATAGGGCCCCAAACCCAAGCGCGAAGTGAATCGGGTGGCCTGCCCAAGTCCCAAGGCCACCAGATTATGAAGCAGAGTGGGTCAGGGGGTCTTCCCCAGTCCATGGCCCTCCAGACTGAAATACAGGATTGTTCTAGTGGTCTACCCCTGTGTTTGGGCCACCGGACTATGGACCCTGGTGGGACAATGGCTGAAGGTCTCCTGAACTCTGACATGGTGGGTGGAGGTCCACTGAACTCTGGGGTGGAGGGTGGAGCGTGGTCCTCCTGCGGCCCTATCCTCGACTCGGCCACCTCGGATGATGGAGGGAAAGAGGAGGTCAGTGAGGTGACACCACAGTCATTGACAGCAAAGACTGGTGAGGAGGACTCGGCAGCTGGTGGGATCTGCACGGGGTCCCCTCACCAGAAGCAAGGCAAGACTCTTCAAAAATGGTATTTGGACATAAATGAAAGGGTACTTGCCTTATCTCCTGGTCTCCTGTTGCTGGGGTAACCACCTCAGAATCAAAGGCAGGAACAGGAACTGGGGAATAATGCGGCGCAGGTACAGGAACCGGGAAAAGACATGGAGCAGATACAGAAACTGGGGAACGACGTGGAGCAGGTACAGGAACCGGGGAATGACGTGGAGCAGGCTCTGGGGCTGGGAGGTGCCGCTGAGTAAGTTCTGGGACTGGGAGGCACCATTGAGCAGGTTCTGGGGCTGGGAGGCGCTGTGGAGCAGGTACAAGAACTGGGTAAGGACACGGAGCAAGAACATGCACTTCGGGCTGAGCAGGAACAGGAATGAGCACTTTGGGCTGAGCAGGAACTTTGGTGTGCACCTCAGGGAGAAGCAGAGAGACCAGGGATGGTGACAACACAATCACAGGAGTGACAGCAGAAGCAGAAGGTGGAGGCTCAGCAGTAGAATAGGACTGCTGCTGAGACCCCTCGCCCAAAACAAGACATCTCATTAGGTGGTAAAGAAAACTATGTACTTGCCCGTTCTGCTGCTCTGCTGTTGCAGGTGGGGATGAACCAAGGATCGGAGCCGTGGCTGTTGGCTGGACCACAGATGAAACAAGCTGAAGAGTAGTAGCGGGCAAAGGCACCAATGCGGAAAAAGTTGGAGCTGGCACTGCAGCTGCCAAGGGAGCAGGTGAAGTGACTGTCCTGAGGGGCAGTGTAGCTGATAATGGAGAGTGCTCCAAGATGATTGAATCCCGCAGCGCTGGAGCGGACACTACGGAACACTGGGGAAGTGTGCTCTCCTCCAGCCTAGCCTGTGGAGTGGCTGCTGAGCTGGGAAGAGACAAACTGGAGTTGGGGTGGAGCACTGAGAGGGATAATGTCTCCTGGAGCTCTCCGTCCACCCGGGACCACCAAACACTAAGCGGGACCCGCGGCACCGTTTCCTCTCAGCGGCGGACATCTCCCAAGGAGCTCATAGGACTGCAGGCTGCTTCTTGGGAGATGGAGATGAGACTGGCGAAGCTGGAGGTGGAGCATGGTGTGGTGGAAAAGATGCCAGAACCTGGAAACGCTCTTTCGTCAGCGGCGTTGCCGGTAAGTCTCCCACCATCACTCGATACATTTGCCGGAGGGTCGCAACAAACTGTAACAACTCAGTCAGGTTGGGGAAGCGCCGCAGACTGGGGAATGCACCCATTATTCCAGCCACGGCATTCAGGCAGTCCAGAGCCTCCTCCGGCATGGGGGAGAAGCGGGCATCAGAGACAAACCTCTCGATCATCTCGACTGCCCACAACTCATCCGCATCGGCCCCCCCACGGCTACCAGCCTCCTCCTGCCTGCTGAGTCCAAGTGTTGAGAGGTCATACTGTCATATTCTGCCCTTTGGCCAGATGAGGGTTTATAGAGAGGACTCATGTGCAGGCAGGTATGCAGTGAAAACTGATAATTTATTAACAAAAACTCCAAAGCAAAACAAAAGGCAGCACATGGGCTGAGAGCTAAACTAAACTAAACTAAACTGAGCAGGACAATACTAAACTAAACCTGGCAAACACAAAGCAAAGACTTGGCAAAAACAAGGCAGGAAAAACTTACAGGGAACATGGCAGGGACATAGCAGGGTGCAACGACAAATAACCTCTCAACAAACACTGAACGGAGACTCACATATATAGGGGAAATGATAATGAACCTAACAAGAGACAACTGGGACAAATCAGGGCAGCAGGTGAAGGACACAGGACAGGCGGAGCTGCACACACACTCACAGACTGGGAATGCACAGAAGACATGACAATAGACACGCATTACGACAATACCAAACAGTGAAAATAAACAGGGATGACAAAATATCATGAAATACAAAAAGACTACCATAAGACACAGACAACAGGCAACGGGGGAAGACATGACATGACAGACAAGGATCAGGGAACATGGGGGCACTTAATAATAATCAAAATAATAATCAGAATAATAATTATACTACGGAAAGCAAAACTAAATGAACATAAAGCCGGGGTACGGTCCCTAGCCGTGCCCCTGATCATGACAAAAGTGGTATTTGTTTTAGGTAATACTAATATTCATACTAACTGAGAAGTAGGCAAGATAAATACTTGCTCTCAAAAGAAGAAGTGAAGAGACAAATGTGTCCTTTATTCATTTGTTGTGAGTTGCATTAAGTTGTTGGACAGTTTTGCAAAATTCTCTTTGACTTTTCTACAGCACCAAACAGCAGTCAATCACACTTAGCTGGTGGGCAGTGGGAAACCATTAGCTGTTAAAAAGCAAGACATTCCCTTAGGTTCACACCTGAAAATAGTTACTGAAATGTCATTATCTGGCTTGTAACACTGTTCCTCAAGGATGCTACCGTTGCCCAGGGTCTACCTACTGGTTACCTGTGTTTTGCTCTATTACCTTCAGCTGCACAGCAGTAAGTAATTCAAGTTTAAGAATAAGGTAGAAGAATAGATATTGTACTAAATAATCATATACTGTATTAATGAAATATTTTATAACCCTAAAGTGTATCTTGAATTAAAAGAACCCAAATTATTTTGAGCATCATGTTGGCTGATTATTAACTCCAAGATTCCAAAACATCCTTAATATAAAGATACATCTGTTTCAGTGTATATTATACATTTTAAACAGGTTTAAACATCACTGATAACTGAATTAAAACAACAGTATTAGCTAAGGCTTAGGCAATTCACACATTCCAATGAATGAATAAGTAACACCAAATTATGAGTCTGCATCCCGGCAGATATCACAACATTTGTCATCCACAAATATTTCAATCCATCCTGACTAATGAAGTCATTATGATACCATGTGATAAACAGGCCCAGGTTTTCTGCATTCACCCTGTGCACCTATTATATTTTGCTATATCTTGGATGCAAAACAGTGAGGAGAGAACACCCTATTTTCACAAAGCCTGTGCAGTGATTGATGGCTGAGTCATTGTGAAAAATTGCCTGAGATGCTGTGCACCTCTTAATAACAGCCAGGATCTTGGGTCACAGGATAAAGAGGGGAGGGCCCCGGCTCTGCCACTTCCCCATATGGTTAGGCTGGGTGCTCTTTCCATAGAAATATGAGCTGTATGGACAGAAAAAAAAAGCTCTGGATCTCACTGCTGCAGCACATTAGCTAGCAGACCTGTGCCAGTTCATGAAATATGCTGAAGACGTGACTCCGGGTCTTTCCTATTTTGTAAATGAGCTGTTAAGCTCATATGCCAAACTGGGGCATGATGCTGACCAGGAATATGCTCACATGGCTCATGATGTGTTGGTGAACGAGCAGCAGCCTAATTGTTCCTGCTGGCTTGTGATACTTTTGAGCCATACAGATGTTCACTGGTGCATAATGAGATTCAGGTTTATTCAATTATGTTTTGGAGTTTAACATTATCTTTTTTTTCCTGCAGTGTTTACCCAACCGGGAATATTTTCTGGCTGGTGCAAATGTGTATTGATTTTAGTGGCTAGACCATCAGACCTTAGACTGAAACCCTTAATTGCTAAAGGTTTTCTGCTTACCTGCCTAACCACAAAAATAAGTGTTGACATGTGCTTACTGCTCTTAAAATAGGGCACTTTGGATCTCCTAAAGAAACTGTTGCTATATCCTAGAAGTTTGCTTTATAACTAATCACACTATACTGGATATACTGATAGCAGACAACGGCTATGACAGGCAAAAAGTCACCATTAATGCCTATAGCTATTTATTTCACAGGTTCTAAAAGATATTAGAGATGCTAATGAAAAAAGACTCACATATTTCCCAGTGGAAAGGAAGCTGTTTCATTTGACCATGACTGGAGATATCCTTGTTACCTGACAGTTGAGGGCATGCCTCACCATCATCCCTCAGCCAGCTCTTAACCTGTCTCTAAAACCCTTAATCAATATATTTTTTTCATAATAAAATAGGATGAAACACATTAAAAATCTTTAATGGCATATTGCCATAGTCACCTACCCACATTCACTATTATTTGCCATGAAACCATATCCTTAATCATCTGGGGGCATCCTAGTGTTCATGTTTTTAAAGAGTTACTCTGTTTGGATGCTGGTGACCATGCAGGAGCGTGGATGTACAGTGGTGTGGAAAAAGTGTTTGCCCCCTTCCTGATTTCTCATTTTGTTGTATGTTTTTCACACTTAAATGTTTCAGATCATCAAAAACATTTAGACAAAGATAACTAAAAACTTTGTGTTAACTTTGTCTAAAAACATTAGACAAAGATAACACAAAATGTAGTTTTTAAATGAAGGTGTTTATTATTAAGGGGGAAAAAAAATCCAAACCTGCATGGCCCTGTGTGAAAAAGTGATTGTCCCCTAAATCTAATAACTGGTTGGGCCACCCTTAGCAGCAACAACTGCAGTCAAGTGCTTCAGTAACTTGCAGTGAGTCTTTTACAGCACAGTGGAGGAATTTTGGCCCACTCATCTTTGCAGAATTGTTGTAATTCAGCCACATTGGAGGGTTTTCAAGCATGAACCACCTTTTTAAGGTCATGCCACAGCATCTCAGTCGGATTCAAGTCAGGACTTTGACTAGGCCACTCCAAAGTCTTCATTTTGTTTTTCTTAAGCCATTCAGAGGTGGACTTGCTGGTGTGTTTTGGACCATTGTCCTTCTGCAGAACCCAAGTGCGCTTCAGCTTGAGGTCACGAACAGATGGCCGGACATTCTTCTTCAGGATTTTTTGGTAGCAAAATTCATGGTTCCATTTACCACAGCAAGTCTTCCAGATCCTGAAGCAGCAAAACAGCCTCAGACCATCACACTACCACCACCATATTTTACTGTTAGTATGATGTTCCTTTTCTGAAATGCTGTGTTACTTTTACACCGGATGTAATGGGACACACACCTTTCAGAAAGTTCAACTTTTGTCTCATCAGTCCACAGAGTATTTTCCCAAAAGTCTTGAGGATCATCAATATATTTTCTGGCAAAACTGAGACAAGCCTTTATGTTCTTTTTGCTCAGCAGTGGTTTTCATCTTGGAACTTTGCCATGCAGGCCATTTTGGCTCAGTCTCTTTCTTATGGTGGAGTCATGAACACTGACCTTAACTGAGGCAAGTGAGGCCTGCAGTTCTTTGGATGTTGTTGTTGGGTCTTTTGTGACCTCTTGGATGAGTCCTTGTTTCTCATTTGTTCCTAAATTTCTTTGGATCGCAGCATGATGTCTAGCCTTTGAGGCTCTTATGGTCTACTTCATTTTGTCAGGCAGGTCCTATTTGTTTGATTTCTTGATTGTGACCAAGTGTGGCAATATTCAGGCCTGGGTGTGGCTAGAGAAATTGAGCTCAGCTTTCCAAAGATGTGATAAACCACAGTTAATTTATGTTTTAATGGGGGGGGGGGTTCACTTTTTCACGCAGGGCCATGTAGGTTTGGATTTTTTTTTAACCTTTAATAATAAACACCTTCATTTAAAAACTGCATTTTCTGTTTACTTGTGTTACCTTTGTCTAATATTTAAATTTGTTTGATGATCTGAAACATTTAAGTGTGACAAACATACAAAAAAATGAGAAATCAGGAAGAGGGCAAACACTTTTTTACACCACTGTACCTTGTTGCCGCTGGTCCCTCAGGCCTCAGCCTCACTCTCTACACATGCCGGGGCTCCTGGTAGTGATGTTGCTGGGTCGTTATAGCTCCTAACAGTAGCAGCCTTAACATCTTGTAGCTGGACGTTCAATTTACAGGTAGACTATAGGTAGACCAATGAAACATGTGCTCTTCTTGAGGGAAAAAGAGTGGTCATCTGTCCTGCTGCTTCTCTCTATCATCTGTGATCACATGATTGACATGACTTTTATGCCCAGCAGCCTCTGTGACTACTAGTTTTCCAGAGTTATAAGGCGCTCAGTGTCATGTTCATTTCAGTGCACACCCCCTCCTTCCTGTTAGAGTCCTATGGCCGTGACAGACAGACAGAGATTTCTTGAATTATATATAGAGTGATGTAGTTAAATGTTCCAGAAGGACCAGTCCAGAACACAGTCCAAGGATGGATAAATTTTTCACACATAAGGAGTTGTTCAGAACTCCTTATACAAAGATATAGAGTGATGATAATCAAGTCAGTGGCGGTAATGCACCTGTAAGGTGGTTGCCAACCGCCAATCAAATCTAAAACAAGAAGAAGATTCCCCGACTCTGCAGGTAATCATTACACCTGTGTGAGTGGACGCACCTGCTGCCTCTGCCTGGCCAGCGCTTATAAGGACCATCATGGGAATGCTTCAGTGCTGGCACATTGGGTATACTGCCTATAACAAGCAAGTGCCTCTAACGTTTAAACCAAGGAAGCAAAATTACTGTAATTCCTCTCCCTTTTTCTCTACTTTCAGGTTGCTGCCATCCATGTGGTGTGTCTCCGGGGATTATTGTGCCCTCACCTACCCCATCATCCTCATCTCCGCCTCAACTACCTGTCTCCACCCGGTCATATATCATCCCCAGCTCCTCTCCTACCCTATTACCTGCCAGCCTCATCTCGCTGGTTCGTCTATTTCTACTGGGGTTCTCTGCCGGGCTCTCTACTGAACTCCCGTAAGTGGCAATTTGTTTCCCACGTTTCCCGATCTCTCTCCTCCTATTTACCAGTTCTCGTCTCCTCTCCACAGCCTGAGTCTTCCTCTGGCGAATGATGTATTTTCTCCTAACCCTGCTGGCTTTTGGATTAATAAATTGTTTAAACTTAGCTTCTCTGTGTCGTGTGTTTTCTCTGGTGTGACACCTGCACATGAGCTAACCATTCTATTATCTTCTTCTTCTTCTTCTTCTTCTTCTTCTTCTTCTTCTTCTTTTAGATTTGATTGGTGGTTGGCAACCAGATTACAGGTGACCACTGACTTGATTATCATCACTTTATATCTTTGTATAAGGAGTTCTTATAAGTTGTTCTGAACAGCTCCTTATGTGTGAAAAAATTATCCATCCTTGGACATGCTTTCTTCTTCTTCTAGATTTGATTGGCAGTTGGCAACCAGCTTACAGGTGCATTACCGCCACGTGCTTCACTCTATATCGTCACTCTATCTGGTCAGGAGCTGTAGTCCTTCTATCATCATTGCTCCTTGTGTGTGCTTTAACTAGCCAGCAGAGACTTGTACATTTGATTCTTTATTGATGCAAATTTGTATTTCTTCATGTAAATTAATTGATTTATTATTGTAAATTTATTACATACTAGTGCATACCTTTGCATACCTGTGCATGCACGTAGAAACCAAGTATAAGCAAGTATTTCTGCATGCACGTAGAAAGCAGGTGTAAGCAAGCATGTCACCACTCGTTCAGTAATGCCTGCCTTTGATCTTTGATGATGTCAAAGGAGTCCTATGATCTTTGATGATGTCATAGGTGAATCCTATGATCTTTTAGCGAGTCCTCTGGTCGTGACAGACACACAAACAGACAGATGATGATGACTATCGACACCATAGCCATAGACACCATATGCAGTGGTGTGAAAAAGTGTTTGCCCCCTTCCTGATTTATTTTTTTGTGTTTGTCACACTTAAATGTTTAAGATCATCAAACAAATTTAAATATTATACCAAGATAATAACACAAGTAAACACAAAAGGCAGTTTTTAAATGAAAGGTGTTTATTATTAAGGGGAAAAAATCCAAACCTTCATGGCCCTGTGTGAAAAAGTGATTGCCTCTAAACCTAATAACTGGTTGGGCCACCCTTACAGCAACAACTGCAGTGAAGCATTTGTGATAACTGGGAATGAGTCTTTTTCAGTGCTGTAGATGAATTTTGGCCAAATCATCTTTGCAGAATTGCTGTAATTCAGCCATATTGGAGGGTTTTCAAGCATGAACCGCCTTTTTAAGGTCATGCCACAGCATCTCAATCAGATTAAGGTCAGGACTTTGACTAGGCCACTCCAAAGTCTTCATTTTGTTTTTTCTTAAGCCATTCAGAGGTGGACTTGCTGGTGTGTTTTGGATTATTATCCTGCTGCAGAACCCAAGTGCGCTTCAGCTTGAGGTCACAAACAGATGGCCGGACATTCTTCTTCAGGATTTTTTGGTAGACTGTAGAGGCTGGGTTAATCATCTCAGACTGGATGCAGAGAGTAAACAGAGAAGGACAATAGGTATGGAGATGAGAGAGATTATGGTGAGGTAGCAGGAAGAAGGAGTTGGGGGAGAAAGGATGAATGTATTGTGATGTGAGATGTCATGCAGATGTGAGATGGGCGGTTGATATAAAAGGAAAGACCCTGGTGTATTGAGATATGCTTTTTCTGTGTATGACTGATGTGAGCGTGAATAAAGTTGTCTGCTGCATAAATCTGCCTCCGTTATTTACACTCTCCACACTGGTGACCCCTTGACGATTTATGGAACACGAGGCAAGAACCCTGGAGTCGGCCCGGACGGGAAGCCCCAGCAACGCGGCAAGCATCCCAGAGACGGCCCGGACGGGAACCCCCAGCAACGCGTGCACTGTTTCGGTCAAACTACCGGACTTTTGGCTGCACGACCCGCAGTCTTGGCTCCACCATACCGAGGCTCAGTTCGCCCTCCGGGGAATAACGGCAGACGACACCAGATATTACTATGTGGTCGCAGCGCTGGACGCTCGCACGTCTCAGCAAGTAGCGAGCCTGCTCCAACAGCCTCCAGCCCACGACAAATACGGGGCTCTCAAGGCCGTGCTGAACCGGCGCTACACGCTCTCGGACTGTGAGAGAGCGGAGAGGCTCCTGAGGCGCTCCGAGTTAGGAGATGGGTCGGCGGTCAAACTGATGGAGAAGATGTTGGCGTTGATGGGCACAGACGACGGGCATTTTCTGTTTGCCCACCTTTTCCTCCGGAACCTCCCAACAGAGGCGAGAGCAGTTCTTGCCAATTCACCGTTGCTGGCCGCACGTGACTACCGTGCACTAGCCCAGGAGGCAGATCGGATCATCCTCACCACCAGAGCCCTCATAGTGAACGCGGCGGCGTCGGAACCCAGCGAGACGACCAGCGGAGGCGAGGAGCCGGCGACGGTAGCGGCAGCGGGGGCCAGGAAGCGCCAGAGAGACACGCTCTGCTTCTACCACCGCCGCTTTGGAGAGAACGCACACAGATGTGTGCCACGGTGCCAATTCAAGCGTTCGGGAAACGCCAAGGCCGGCAGTCAGCAGCAGCTGCGACCGCTGGTGAAGAAAACAAGCTGCTCTACGTGACGGACTCGCGCTCGGGGAGACGGTTCCTCATAGACACTGGCTCCCAAAAGAGCCTCATCCTGCTGTCCTATGCCGACCGGCTAGCGGGAGCTAGTGGCCCCCAGCTGGTAGCCGTAAATGGCTCAGACATTAAGACTTTTGGTGAGAGAACACTGACTTTATCCCTACACGGCTGTATGTACGAGTGGACTTTTGTCATAGCGGCATTGAGTTTCCCAATCCTGGGAGCTGATTTTCTGTGTACACACGGGTTGCTAGTCGATGTTGCTAATAGACGCCTGGTTAATGCAATGTCTTTTGATTCTCTCCCCTGTACAGCTCGAGGGGCCGGGCCAATAACACAAGCCAACGTCACAGCTCCAGGCGGTAAGTTCCACACACTGCTCACTCAGTTCCCAGCACTCACGGTCCCGACATTTTCGGCAGCCAGCACCAAACACGGGGTGGAACACTTTATCACCACCACTGGGCCGCCCGTTTTCGCATGACCTCGGCGCCTGGACACAGCAAAACTGGCCATAGCACGCAAGGAGTTTGCCAACTTGGAAAGGTTGGGCATCATCAGGCGCTCAAACAACCCACGGGCATCCCCGCTACACATGGTCCCTAAGGCCGAGGGATCGTGGCAACCGTGCGGAAATTTCCGCAGGTTGAATGACGCCACAGCGCACGACCGCTACCCAATTCCCCATATTCAGGATTTTTCCGTTCACCTCGCCGGGGCATGCATTTTTCTAAAACAGACCTGGTCCGTGGTTACCACCAGGTCCCGGTGCGTGCGGAGGACATACTCAAAACAGTGGTAATAACTCCGTTTGGCTTGTTTGAGTTTTTGCGCATGCCCTTCAGATTAAAAGGAGTGGCACAGACATTCCAACGCATGACGGATGCGGTGTTGCGCGATCTGCCGTTTGTGCTCGTCTACCTGGATGACATCCTGGTGGCCAGTGTGTCCGAGGATGAACACGTAGCCCACCTCAGAACGGTTTTCCGGAGGTTGGAGGAGCACTGGTTAATAATCAACCCGGCGAAATGCCAGTTCGGCGTGACAAGGATTGATTTTTTGGGGCACCGCGTCTCACTGGAGGGAGTGATACCCTTACCCGACAAAGTGCGCGCCGTGGCGAATTTTCCCCCGCCTCAGACGGTCAGGGCCCTGCAAGAGTTTTTGGGGATGGTTAACTTTTATTACCGGTTCCTCCCCCGTGTAGCTCAGCTCATGCAGTCATTGTACGCCGCACTCAAGAAATGGAAACCCGCGGACAGAGTCGAATGGACTCCGGAGCAGGAGCAGGCATTCTCTGAGGTTAAAACAGCCCTGGCAAACGCCACACTGTTGGCGCATCCGGACCCGGCGGCCCGGATAGCGCTCACTACCGATGCCTCGGATGTGGCCATAGGGGCCGTCGTGGAGCAACACGTCGCCGGTTCTTGGTAGCTGCTCGCTTTTTCAGCTGGGCTTTGTGCGACAGTGAGCGTAAATATAGCGCGTTCGACAGAGAGTTACTGGCTCTCCACCTGGCCATACACCACTTCCAGTTCTGGCTGGAAGGGCGCAGCTTCACCACGTTCGTGGACCACAAACCACTAACGTTCGCGATGGCCAAGGTTTCGGAACCATGGTCGGGCTGGCAGCAGAGACAGCTGGCCACGATCTCAGAGTTTACGACCGATATTCAGCTTGTGTCAGAAAAACTGAATGTGGTGGCAGACTGCCTCTTGCGCGCAGTAGTGGCCCCGGTCTACGTGGGGATATATTATACAGCCATGGCTGCAGGGCAGATTGGCGATGCGGACGTGTGTGCGCTCCAGTCTGGACCAACAGGGTTAAGGCTGGAGAACAGAGTGCTGCAAGACGGCAGCCCCCGCCCCCCCCCAATCTGCGACATCTCCACGGGACGCCCGCACCCAGTGGTCCCAGTTGCTTGGCGCCGCCGAGTGTTTGAGTCAGTTCATACTCTGGCGCACCCAGGAGTGCGCGCGTCAGTCAAAATGGTGGGAGTGAAGTTCGTATGGCCAGGCCTGCGCAAACAAGTGAAAGAGTGGGCTGCAGCCTGCGTAGCGTGCCAACGAGCCAAAGTACACAGACACACGAAGGCTCCTTTGGAGCCGTTTTGTATACCGGCGAAGAGGTTCGACCATGTTCACGTGGACCTCGTGGGCCCCCTCCCACCATCGCAGGGGTTCACGCACTTTCTGACACCTTCTCTGGTGGACTGCACCACATGCTGGCCAGAAGCAGTCCCGCTGGCGACAACCACGTCCGCGGATGTGGCGCGCGCTTTTTTGACGATATGGGTGGCACGTTTTGGCATCCCGTCGGACATCACGTCCGATAGGGGTCCTCAGTTTGTTTCCGACCTCTAGTCCGCGATGGCCCGTAGCCTGGGTGTTGCAATTCATCGCACAACCGCGTACAACCCACAGGCCAATGGGTTATGCGAGTGTTTCCATAGGTCACTGAAAGCAGTGCTCAGGGCTTCGCTGAGGGATGCAAATTGGGTAGACCGGTTGCCGTGGGTTTTATTGGGGTTGCGTTCCGCACCGAAAGAGGATTTGGAGGCTTCCCCAGCGGAGCTTGTTTTTTCTCAGCCACTGCGGCTGCCCGGGGAATTTTTGCCAGATAATCCCGTGCTGGACAACTGCCCGTCTCAGCGTTTGCAGCATAGTGCAGACACAGGCACGCTGCCAGGCCCGGCCCACCACTGTTTTCCACGTGCTTTTGTGCCAAAAACTTTGAAGAACGCGGCATTCGTGTTTGTCAGGCACGATGCCCACCGCCCTCCATTGCACCCACCCTACGATGGCCCGTTCAGAGTACTGGAAACAGGGGACAAACATTTTTTATTAGACTTGGGGGGTCTTAGAGAGAAAATATGTATAGACAGACTTAAGCCCGCTTTTGTGGTGGTGGACGAACAAGTGATGTTGGCTCAGGCCCCTTGGCGTGGAAGACCCCCACTGAGAACTCCCCAGGTAAATGATTCATCAGAGCAGCCACACGGGCAAGTCGAAGCCCCCCCTCCCCCCCCGCCATTGCCCACCTGCAGACAGACACACCCCTAGGAGCCTCTCACTGGCACAGCAGCGCCGCGGAGGTGGAAAACCCCCGTTACAGCAGATATGGGAGGAGACTGAAGCCAAAAGGACGTGAGGACTGAAACTCGGTCTGAGATTCTGGGGAGGGGGGGCTGTAGAGGCTGGGTTAATCATCTCAGACTGGATGCAGAGGGTAAACAGAGAAGGACAACAGGTATGGAGATGAGAGAGATTATGGTGAGGTAGCAGGAAGAAGTAGTTGGGGGAGAAAGGATGAATGTATTGTGATGCAAGATGTCATGCAGATGTGAGATGGGCGGTTGATATAAAAGGAAAGACCCTGGTGTATTGAGATATGCTTTTTCTGTGTATGACTGATATGAGAGTGAATAAAGTCGTCTGCTGCATAAATCTGCCTCCGTTATTTACACTCTCCACAAGACAACAGAATTCATGGTTCCATTTACCACAGCAAGTGTTCCAGGTCCTGAAGCAGCAAAACATCCACAGACCACCACACTACCACCACCATATTTTATCCATATTTGGATAAGCCGTCGCTGCGCTTTTGGGGTAGTTTTGGTCGGCCAGCCACTCCTGGCAAGGTTCACCACTGTTTCATGTTTTCAGCAAGTGTTCCAGGTGCTGAAGCAGCAAAACATCCTCAGACCATCACACTACCACCACCATATTTTATCCATATTTGGATGAGCCGTCGCTGCGCTCTTGGGGTAGTTTTGGTCGGCCAGCCACTCCTGGCAAGGTTCACCACTGTTTCATGTTTTCACCATTTGTGGATAATGGCTCTCACTGTGGTTTGCTGGAATCCCAAAGCTTTAGAAATAGCTAGAAAATTGAACTCAGCTTTCTAAAGTTGTGATAAACCACAGTTAATTTAAGTTTTAACAGGGGGGCAATCACTTTTTCACCCAGGGCCATGTACGTTTGGATTTTTTTTTTTTTTTTACCCTTAATAATAAACACCTTCAATTAAAAACTGCATTTTGTGTTTACTTGTGTTATATTTGTCTAATATTTAAATTTGTTTGATGATCTGAAACATTTAAGTGTGACAAACATACAAAAAAATGAGAACTCAGGAAGGGGGCAAACATTCTTCTTCTTTTAGATTTGATTGGTGGTTGGCAACCAGCTTACAGGTGCACTACTGCCACGTACTTCACTCTGTATCATCACTCTATCTGGTCAGGAGCTGTAGTCCTTACTGCCATGTACTTCACTCAGTAAACATCACTCTGTGTTTCAAAAGTCAGAATTCTCGGTTGGCAACCTCTTCTTCGTCTTCTTCACTCTATATCTTTGTATAAGGAATTCTTATAAGGAGTTCTGAACAATCTTCTTCTTCTTCAAACAGTGAGATTTCCATGTCTACATGATGTCTACAGTGATCCCTCACTTATCGCGTTTAATGGGGACCAGAACCGACCGCGAAAAGTGAAAAACCGCGAAGTAGCATCACCCCCCCCCCCCCCAAGGGCGTCACAAGCACTATTTTGCACAAAAAGGCACAAGAGAACAGCAAAAAGTGCCACTAAGCAACACGAGCGATAAAGAACAATGAATGCGGTCTTCCTTCGCTGGGTATGGGCGCTCTGCAGGGAGAGAAGCTGGGTAAAATGTCTCGGCCAATCAGCTTGCGAGATTCCCGAGCGGTGAAGAGGTGGGCGGAGAGGAGTGGAGTGGTGGTCAGAGAGGTGGATTTTGAGTTGTGCGGGCTCTCCGTGTTGATACCTGATGTTCTAATGTAGTCTCCCTGCCTTCTGCTAGCGCCCGGGCAACTTTCGTGCCATTTTTTTCTCAATTTTGAATTTTTGATGAATATTTTTGAAAAATCCGCGATGCACTGAGGGCGCGAAAGGTGAAACGCGAAGTAGCGAGGGATCACTGTATAACACTCTATCTGGTCATTACTCTATAAGGAGTTCTTATAAGGAGTTCTGAACATTCTTCTTCTTCTTCAAACAGTGAGATTTCCATGTCTACATGATGTCTATAACACTATCTGGTCATTACTCTATAAGGAGTTCTTATAAGGAGTTCTGAACATTCTTCTTCTTCTTCTTCTTCTTCTTCTTCTTCTAACACGCTATCTGGTCATTACTCTCC
This sequence comes from Pholidichthys leucotaenia, assembly GCA_020510985.1. Lineage (NCBI taxonomy): Eukaryota > Metazoa > Chordata > Actinopteri > Cichliformes > Pholidichthyidae > Pholidichthys > Pholidichthys leucotaenia. The sequence continues at coordinate 183,004,875 of CM035836.1, read as the reverse complement.
TTCTTCTTCTTTTAGATTTGATTGGCGGTTGGCAACCAGCTTACAGGTGCATTACCACCACATACTTCACTCTATATCATCACTCTATCTGGTAGGAGCTGTTGTCCTTCTATCATCATTGCTGTGTCCAATCGAACCTCAACTCTATCTTCAGACATCACCCTTCTTCTTCTTCTGTTAGATTTGATTGGCGGTTGGCCACCAGCTCAAAGGTGCATTACCCCCACTGACTTGATTATGTTTTCCTCATAGCTTTGTGACATTTTCCTCATAGCTTTGTGAGGTTTTCCTTCACTTTTTGAATTCTTGGCCATTTGATATTAGACTTCTGGCATTCCAGTGCAAAACTATGATTACCATTATGACCCACTAGTGTGTGGACTTGGAGAGCCCCCACTTAACAAGTCCTCAACTGCTTCCCAATGTAGCCCCTTAATGCCAAGATATTTTTCTACTGCTTCGACAATGATTTTGATTTTTTCCATTTTCTTGGAAGTCTGCGCAGTACAGTTTATCACATCCACCACAAATAAGACAAAATTGTTTTCTTTCATAACCAGAGTATCTTCCTTAATTCTACTGCATGCACTGCAAGCCTGCACACTTTCCCTGTTAGAGTCCACTCCCACTTTTTTAGCTGAATCAGAATCAGAATCAGAATCAGCTTTATTGCCAAGTATATTTACAAGTAAACATACGAGCAATTTGACTTGACATTGGACGCGCACGTTAGGCGCATCCAATGACGCGTCGCCATACAAGGCGCCTGTCTGCTGGCACCTTTTTCGCAGCTTCTACATATGATAATCCCTGGGAGACTTTTACCTGCTGAATTTCTGCTGCTCTTTTGCTGGCTTCACAATCTCGATACGCAGCGCTATGTTCACCACCGCAGTTACAGCACTTTAATTTGGCTGCGCTTTCACACTTGCCATACTCATGTTCACTGGAGCATCTTGCACATCTCTGTCTACCTTTGCATACCGCTGCAACATGACCAAACTTTTGACATTTAAAACCACTGAGTGGAGGCGGAACATACAGTCTGACTTCATAGCTCATATAGCCAACAAACAGCTTACTTGGCAGTCTTGTTTCATCAAATGTTAACATTACCGACAGACTATCACATTTTTCACCATTTCTATTAGTTTTCAACCTTTCACTCTGTATCATCCGCCACACACTCTGACGTTTTCCTCATAGCTTTGTGACGTTTTCCTCATTGCTTTGTGACATTTTCCTCAGAGCTTTGTGACGTTTTCCTCATAGCTTTGTGATGTTCTTCTTCTTTACTCTCGTACTGTATCTGCATCTCATCTCATTATTCTTCTTCTAGCTGTAGTCCGTATCTGTGTCTCATCTCATTCTTCTTCTTCTTCTTTTAGACTTGATTGTCTGTTGATCCACCAGCCCATGATGTCTTTGAACTTAAAGATCCCCCACTTAACAAGTTCTCCACTGCTTCCCAATGTAGCCCCTTAATGCCAAGATATTATTCAGAACTCCTTGTAAGAACTCCTTATGCAAAGATATAGAGTGATGATAATCAAGTCAGTGGCAGTAATGGACCTGTAAGCTGGTTGCCAACCGCCAATCAAATCTAAAACAAGAAGAAGAAGAAGAGGAAGAACATCATAGGACATCATGCAGACATCATAGGAATATCATAGGCGGTCCTATGATCTTTGGTTGTGACACACACACAGACAGACACACACACTGACAGAGATTTCTTGAATTATATATAGAGTGATTTGTGACTATTAAATTTGTGAATTAAAAAAATATTTTATTTATTTAAAGTTTTGTCTTTCACATATAAAATTGCAGCCCTTTTATTGTCACTTAATGACATTTTTTCATGAATTTAGGGCTTTTCTAATCATAAATTTGCAAGTTTTCTTATAAATTTGTGAGTTTTTTTCTCACAAATTTGCAACTTTTTCTCATAAATTTATGATTTGCTTATTGTAAATTTGCATCTTTTTGTTGCAATTTTGAGATTACGATCTTGCAAATTTATGTTTTTTTTTATGTTTGCATTTTGAATTTGTAATGTTTTTTTCCTGTAATTAATGGCTTTCTCGTAACTTTATGGCATTTGCCATCAGCCAGTGTGGCTTGTAAGAGTAATTGATCAACAGCCTACTGCTGAAATTACTACCATTTAGTTCTTCCTGCCAGTAACTTAACTTTGTTTTGTCATCATGCACCCAGTTAGATCTGTCTGGGGTCAAAGGGAAGCACAACTCCATTTGTGTCATGTAATAAACAAGCTTTCTAAGAACTGTGTTGTGATTCAGTTGCTCAGGGGAATTTTTGTTTAAACTTTTTAAACAGTAAAAGAAAATGGAGCAGAAACATTGTGGCTGTACTGAAAAGGACAAGTGTCCATTTGTTAACTGTCTTGTCAGTCACAAGACATTGGGAGACAGTTATCTAGCTATTATGACATCTTCTTCTTCTTGCCCTCTTCTTGTTCTTCTTTTACATTTGATTGGCAGTTGGCAACCACCTTACAGGTGCATTACCGCCACTGACTTGATTATCATCACTCTATATCTTTGTATAAGGAATTCTTATAAGGAGTTCTGAACAACTCCTTATGTGTGAAAAAATTATCCGTCCTTGGACTGTGTCCTGGACTGGGAGCCTCTCGTCGTGAACCAATATCACTCTCTGCTCAACCCTCTTCTTCTTCTTCTTTTAGATATGATTGGCGGTTGGCAACCAGCTTACAGGTGCATTACCTCCACTGACTTGATTATCATCACTCTGTATCTTTGTATAAGGAATTCTGAACAACTCCCCATGTGTGAAAAAATTATCCGTCCCTGGACTGTGTCCGAGGCCCGGCGAAACTGATACCCTCTTCTTCTTCTTCTTCTTCTTCTTCTTCTTCTTCCTTTTAGATTTGATTGGTGGTTGGCAACCAGCTTACAGGTGCATTCCTGCTCATGTCAGCTTGCGTGTTTTATAGGTGAGCACATGAGTCTGTGTGGGTGTTTGTGTATATGAGGTGTTTGTGTATGTGGAAAAATACCTGCATGCCATGTGAACAACAATGTACCAGTAGCTCAGATACGATAATATGAAATGGCACATTTCATATCTTGCTTACTACTGAAAAATCAATGGGCAAATGCCTGGTGGAATTCCAAATGAAAGGTGAATCAATGTCATCTACAGCGATGTGTATTGGTGTGTCATGGCAGCCCTCACACATAAAAGGAAATAACTTTTTTTTCTTCTTCAGTCTAGATAACATTGATTTGACATATAGGGAAGTTTGTCACTGCCTGGAATGGTGCTCAATATATGGGGACTGGTGAAGATATTTAGACTATGACAGGTTTGTTTTTATGACAGTCCTAAACCTGGTGACACTGTAGGCTTTGGTTAGATGAGGTTGACATCTAAATATGACATGCAGATTTACTGATCGATCCTGGATTTGGTGTTTCAGCAATGTTATTTTATAATTATTTTTGTTGTGCAAAACACTCTTAGAAGACGGGAGTGAAAAAGAGCTAATGCATGATGAATAGGTACGATCTGTCGAAAGTAAAAGATTAGAACTATTATGGATTTTTAAAAGGGTGTGTAGCAGTATAACTTATATGAATTAATGAATTAATAAATTGATCAATACAAAGACTCATAATTACGTTCACTGAATAACAGTAAGCTAAAACTGTGATGTGATAAAAGGAGACAATAGAAAGGTGAGATTTCAAAGCTGAATGGGAAGAAAGGGTAAAGACATCAGAAAAAAAAACGCTTCAATGTTGCATTTAATCAAACTGAATTAAAACTAAGTAAACAGCTCCATGATAAAGCAGTGTTTAACTGTTTATTTTAAAGCGGCCTACAGGGTATGTCATAAAGCATGTTTTTTAAATACCTCTTCTTTTTTCCACAGATAATTCAAAATGAATTAAAATGACAAAAAAAATACACCGGGACTGGTTATCTGCAGACATATTAAGCAGAAAATAGGTCCCTCCCACATAAATTGGTTGAAAAAATGTTGAAAAGATGGTTTTGCCAACCATCTAAAAATGGTTGGCATTGGTTGAAAAGGGAAAGATGAAAAGCCATCTTTTTCAGGTTGTTAAAAAAAAAAAGAAGCATGTAGTAACAAACATTATTGGGTTGTGTGTGAAGGGGCAGCACACCTATACCAGCAGCTTTGGACAAGAGGCTAAGTACATCATGGGCAGATCACCAGTCCAGCATAGCTGCCTGGGAGTCACAGGCAGTCTCCCATCTCTCCATCCTGTGTAGTGCAGTCACAGACCACTTGGTGCTGAGTCACAGAGAGTTGCAAAGAATAAAAAAAAAAAAATGCTCTGTTCCTCTGTACCAAAGTGTATTCCATCCATCCATCCATCCATCCATCCATCCATCCATCCATTTTCTACTTTTACCTCCTTTCTTTCTGGAGGTCTGGGTCGCGGAGGCAGCAGCTCAAGCAGAGAAGCCCAGACTTCCCTCTCCCCGGCCTCCTGCTTCATCTCTTCAGAGAGGATACCAAGATGTTCCTAGGACAGGTGGGAGGCATAGTCTGTCCAGCGTGTCCTGGGTCTGCTCCGGGGTCTCCTCCCAGTGGGACATTCCCAAAACACCTCAAGTAGGAGGTATCATGATCAGATGCCCAAACAACTTCAGCTGGCTCCTTTAGATGTAGAGGAGCAGTGGTTCTACTCTCAGCCTCTCCTGGATGATTGAGCTCCTCACCCTGTCTCTAAGGGTGAGTCCAGTAATCCCATGGAGAAAGTTCATTTCAGCTGCTTGTATCCATGATCTTATTCTTTTGGTCATTACCCAAAGATCATGAGCATAGGTGAGGTGGGGAACATAGATTAATCAGTAAATCACTGCAGGTGCTGCTCCGATCCATCTGTCAATCTCTTGCTCCATTTTCCCCTCACTCATGAATGAGACCCTGAGATACTTAAATTCCTCCACTTGGGGCAGGAGCTCACCCCCAACCTGGAGAGGACAATCCACCCTTTTCCGACTGAGGACCACGGATTTGGACTTGGAGGTGCTGATTCTCTCTCCGAGCCACTTTACACTTAGTAGCAACCTGTCCCAGTAAGACCTGTAGGTCATTGGTCGGTGAAGCCAACAGGACGACATCATCTGCAAACAGCAGAGATGAGATCCTGTGATCACTGAGCATGATGCCCTCCGTTCCTTTTGACTGCGCCAAGATATCCTGTCCATACAAAATTATGAACAGGATCGGTGACAAAGGGCAGCCCGAGCAGAGTCCAACTCTCACTGGAAATGAGATTGACTGGGTGTTGGCAATACGAACCAAACTCTTGCAATGGTCATATAGGGATGGAATAGTTTGTAGTAACAAGCCCAATACCCCATACTCCCGCAGCACCCCCAACAAGAGACCACGAGGGACAGGTCGAATGCATTCTCCAAGTCCACAGAACACATGTGGACTGGTTGGGCAAACTCCCACAAACCCATGAGGATTCTCAAGAGGGTAAAGAGGTTGTCCGATGTGCCGTGGCCAGGATGGAAACCACATTGCTCCTCCTAAATCTGAGGTTTGATCATCAAAGTGCATTGAAGTGTTTTATTTTGCAAATTTACCAGATATTCTCTGCCTGACTTCCTGCCTGTCATGTCTGCACAGGCCTAGTCTGCACATAGCTAGTTAGTGGTAAAGCTATCTTGCCAAAATGAATAAAACAGTCATCGTTACAGAGTTTAAGGATTACTGTCCGACCACAAAAGACTTATGGACTGTGAAGGAGTCTATCCCCGACCCTCTTACGAGCATGCCATGTTGAAGGTGAGCATGTGATTTGCTTTTGGATTCCATTCATTTTATCCTCAAAATTCTAACCCAGAAGAAGCGCTGACAGGTAATCAAAAGAAAGCGAAGATGAAGACAATGCAGTACAGCGAAAACTGTTTTTCATTTGGATTTACTTCCACTGAGGATCCAGCTGCACCAACTCCATTCTGTTTCGTGTGCAGAGAAAAGTTATCCAATGGTGCCACGGTCCCAAGCAAGCTTAAACGTAATCTCCAAACAAAATGCCCATCACTTCAAATTAAGAATATAGACTGTTTTGTTTGTCTTTATAAGCACACAGAGAAATAGGTAACTTTAATGGAAAAAAAAACGCAAAAGTGTATGTACAGTATCTTCAGTTCCTGCCAGGATATCAGGTTTGTGTTCATCTAAACCGGTCCAACTTTGACACTGAATGACTATAAACTAATTACAAGACTACACTGTCAGGAGACTACAATGTGTCATTTTGTAACATTTTTGATTGATGGGGTACAGTGAGATTTTTTTTAAGTATAAAACGGGTTGAAGAAAATACCGGTATAGCCCACTTAGCTGTATTTTGTTACTTATACATGAGTTGCTACACAGATTCTGTTCAACACTCATGGTGTAATTTGTTCTTCTGGCTCTATTTCATCTGAAATTATCACCACCATTTCTCCAGCAATAACATTTCAGTTAAATACACAATATCAGCCAACCTCTCAGCAGAATATACAGGGATACAATCTTGTTTTATAACTTAGGTAATCGCATTTTCAAATATATATTCAATAAAAATAAAGTTGTATTTTATCAGAGTGAAGGTGACATTAGACATATTGTCAAAAAATATATTCAGCTCACAAATCCAGTGGAGATATAATACAACAGTCTTCTGCAAGGGTGTTTTAGTCATGCAAATGATGGCTGTAGTTTCATAAATCACTCCTACTGTATACCTTATATATTTTCTTTCATATGTCCTCATGCATTGTTCCCTATCATAAAGTTATTCCCGGATGTCTTAGTGACTTTTGTTCACTCATAAATACACATCATCGTGTGGCATCATGGCCTTGTTTTATGACTGAAGGGATAAGCAGCACAACCCCTCATTCCCCTTAAAGCCCGGCAGTATCACAACACTTACTCACCCGGGAGAAGCAAACAGGCCTCTCACGCCATGGGCAAACAGGTTATATGACATTCACAAGAATTCTCTGTGAGTTCATTTGGGAGATCATTTTCTGTGCACAGGCCACAGGAGAAGAGGCACGCTAGCTGGGAAAGTGGTAATAGCTGTGGAGGGATTTTTCTTTTTTTTTTTCTGTGTTACTTAAGGTCACAGGGTGGAGTGTGTTGCTCATTTACAAGATGACTTGTTATATGTTACATGTTTTGTGTGTTACTCAGTTCATACAATATATGGTCTCACTGATGTGAAAGCTCCCAGCTGTAGCGTGTCTTTACAACCAGGGTGTGACTTGGATCACTGACAGGGATGCTACTATACATGTTACTGATTTACATACTGTCTTTTTGCTGTGGCTGAACTTGAAGGAATATAATCAGTCTACATTTGCTTGTCATCGAAGGCTAAATTCTATTTATTTTTCTTTTACCTTTGCTTTCTTTCTATCAGAAATTGAGGAATAATTTCCGTTAATTCCTCTTATTTAAAAGTGATTCTGTGCCTAAGTTCACCTGTGTGTTATTCCTCTCCCCCAGTCTTGACAGATTGTTGCCTTATTTTACCTCTATATACAACAGGTAATACAGGCCAGCTGTATCCATGTTCTAACGCCACACCACATTTTGAGAAGTAGCAACTTCATTACTAGAGCACATTCCACTCAATTTTATCACATGCTGTGTCAAAGGATGGAGCACCTCCTGAGTCCCAAATGACCTTGAACGAGGCTTGACCTTGAAGATTGATAGGGTGTAAAACAGCAGCCTAAAGCATTCCTATGAAAAGAAAACTGCCATCTGGGTCATTCCATGAAAAATTAGTCCGTGCCCCCTCCTGACATCCCAGTTTCAGATTTTTTTTCCCCTCAAAAATAACTGGCATATTTAATAAAGCCATGCAAAATTGTATTCTTGTACTATAAATGTTTTGAATATACTGAACATGTACATCAAAATAGCACAATTTTCAGTGCACAATATTTTTGCCACCATTTTGAGCTGTTGTAACTCATAGAAAACTCATAATACTTGTGTTACAGCATTTGGATTTCTCCCTCCAAACTTAGTAAAAGTGAATAAAAGTGAAGTAATGGTTTCCAAGTGGAAACCATTACAGAATGAAGATGCAAATAGGCCAACAGTGCAATCTAACAAGAAGAATTTAACATAAAACATGTGAATATCCTTTTTTTTTTTTTTTTTTACTTCAATGCAATTTAAGCTACATTTACGTTTGTCTGAATGTAGCTGTCATGGCCCACCTTCTGAGAACTGTTTCTGTTAATAATATGATTTACTCTGGCACAGTTTTAGTCTATGTTAAAAGTATTCTCTGTGCCTTGTCTAGTTTAGTCCTCCTGGTACTTAATTGATTCAATTCAATTCAATTCAGTTCAACTTTATTTATATAGTGCCATTTCACAACAAAGGTCATCTCATAGCACTTTCAACTGTAGGGGAAACCCCCACAATTGCAGAAAGACCCAGCAATCAGGCGATCCCCTGTGAGCAAGCACTTGGCGATGGTGGAGAGGAAAAACTCCCTTTAAGCAGGAAGAAACCTCCAGCAGAACCAGGCTCAGGGAGGGGCAGTCATCTGCTGCGACTGGCTGGGGGATGAGGGGATAGAGAAGAAGAAAAAAGAACAGACATGTAAAGAGCAAACAGCACAACAGGGACTCAGTCTATGGGAGAGAACAAACAGATGTTAAAGTCCTCGGACGGTGACATTTTTTTATTGAACCAATAAACTGATTGTATGAAAATATTCCATTCTGGCCATTCCTGTGATTTAATATGTGTCACCAGCCCCCATAAATGACTTTATTTGGTAATAGCCCATCTTTCACTTAGTGATGCTGCAGTACTGCCATCTGTCGATAGGGGCGGGCAGCAGTGACGTCAGCACAGGAAGAAGTGAGGGTGATATTGCCTGCCTGTGCTGTGAGCCTCATCAGAGAAACATTCCCATCTGATCACTACAAGGGATTTTGCCTACCAAGATTAGATTTGTGAAAAATGATATTTAAATAAAGTTTTGTAAAATCATATATTGAGTTTATTAATGTTCATGTCAATTTTATAATTCTAATATTTCAGCATTCATCAAAGTCGCATGTCATATACATTTGAATAATTTTTCTACCATTTTATGGTATAAAATTCGGGTTCCATTTTTAAAAACACATTTCTCTTAAAATCTTAGGCTTATATTTGTTTGTCTTAGCAAAATATGTTGCTTCCCTAACAATTGAAAGCTGAACTTTCATTGCTAACTGGAAGTTTCTTCTACTTTTACATGTTTGATTTTGAAAATCTAGATACATGTTGCTCAGCAGCATCAGCTTTGATGGGACGCTGAAATTTGGCACTCAATGTGGCGGGAACTCTGGCTTGTACAGAGTGCCACTGCTCCCATAAGTGGGTTGGATCAACCAAGGTTTTGTTGAACAGAGTATTCATCAGATCATCCACATATTCTGAAAAAAAATATATTCAATAAAAATTAGACATCCATTTGACTACAGTATGAAATACAAATTTGACCCAAATTAACATAATTTGATAAAAGCTATGAAATGTGAAAGTTGAATGAAGACCAACCCTCCACCCACTGTAAATATCATACACAAGCCTAGAAAATGATCCTAATATTTCTTATACTCACCGAAAGTTGGATTAACTTTCTTTGCTTGCAGTTTATATCCGCCTTTTTTGAATTTTGGGTACCTGATGATGAAGACCGGCTCACCATCACGATTCTGTGCCTGCTTGCGGCCTGCATTTTCATTAAAGTGCATTGCAGCTAAACAAAGTCTGTAATTAGAATATTATCACAATGATTTATTTTTGGACATATAAGTGATCTATCAGCAGAAACTCTATGTAATTGGCACTGTTATTATAATTGCATTTCATATTTTTGGTCACATATTGCATCTCTTCACCTTGTCAACATTCCAAGGAATGAGAAGTGTACACTCTTTGGTGCAAAATGAATAATCAGACTGTGGAAAGCCTCCACATTTGAAGTTTGCTGCCCTGGACTCAGCTTTCGCACATCCCTGAGGACCCGTGTTTTGTTGATCATATCAACAACTTTTTCCACAGCCCTTTGTGCCTGAAATAAATAAATTGTAGGTGTGAGATATGTCACCAAAAATGATGAATATCAATGGGATGATAATTTTTTATATATATATAATACATGCACTGTTGTTTCATTGTGTGAAACTGTTTTTTGTGTTAGGTTGCAGTCTCTCAGGAGCTGGGGGATCGTATGTAGTGCTCGCATCTTTGTACTTGGGTTGATGCGCAGGCAGCAGAGCAGCGCGCCGTTCAGCCGGAAAAAAGCAGAGGACAAGGGTAACGGGCACCACACCGAGACAGGGATAATCAGTGATAATGTTGCTTACTTGCAGGGACAGGTGGCTGGCGTCGGCAGGTGATGAGCCCGGGAGACAGCGTCCTGCAGGTGGGCTAAATAGCCCGCTGCTGACGAGGCGCAGGTGTGCACGCAGCTGAAGCCGCTGATGAGCTGCGAGTCGTGACACAAATTGCACCTTATTCTCGAAATCGCTGTCAACGAAATGTCTACTGCACATGTTGGGTGATTTACCGACATCATTCCAATTTTTTCACGTTTTCTGAACGAATTTCACCCATGCCGTTCTGATTTTCCCAGGGACGGGAAATTCAAAAACACTCACCGCATGCTCCTCTGGTATACCGTCACACCCGTAGACAACACAACACCAAACCATAATTAATTTGATTCCTGAAATCCTAATCTTAATAAAGAATCTATTTGTAATCCACAAGTACTCCGAGAAATATCCGTAATCGCCGATTTTAAAACGTAAACAACAAGCAATGTCCGCCGAGCGTGTTCGTGTCTCTTCCTGTGATGACATCACACAGTCAGTGGCCATCTTAGCCACTGATCGCTTGGCTGAGTCAGACAGCTCTCAAGGACAGCGTACTTCAAGAGCGCATTGTCACCTTATGCGACATTTGTTGACACCAAAACATGTGCGGTTCAAATTAGCTCGTCTCACACAAAAATTTAAGATATGATTTAGCGATATTGAATTTTCGTCTGGCCGACGCCTTTAATGACCAGCAAAAATATTTCATTGAGAGTGAAGAAAGGACTGAAGCCCAGTGCATTGTTGGAGGTCCCCCGGCTGTCTAAACCTATTAGCAGCATAACTAAGGGAGGGTTCAGGGGCACCTGATCCCACCCTAACTATAGGCTATATAAAAAAAGGGAGGTTTTAACCCTATTCTTAAAAACAGAGATTGAGCCTGACTCCTGAATCCAGACTGGCAGCTGGTTCCAAAGGAGAGGAGCTTGATAACTGAAGGCTCTGCCTCCCATTGTACTTTTGGAGATTCTAGGTATTACAAGTAATCCTTCATTTTGGGAGTGTAGTGCTGCGTTAGGATGATAGGGTAGTATCAGATCTTTTAAATAAAAAGGGGCCTGATTATTTAGAGCTTTGTAAGTGAGAAGAAGGATTTTAAATGTAATTCTAAATTCTATGGGATGTGAGCTCTCATTCTAGTACCTGTTAAAACTCTTGCTGCAGCATTTTGGATCAGCTGAAGACTTTTTAAAGCTGATTTAGGATGACCTGACAATAAAGAATTACAATAATCTAATCTAGAGCTAACAAAAGTGTGGATCAGTTTCTCAGTATCACGCTGAGACAAGATGCTCGAATCTTGGCAATATTACGCAAATGATGGAAGGCAGTCTTAGAAACAAGTTCAATATGTGAATTAAAGAACAGATCTTGATCAAAAATAACTCTAAGGTTCCTCACAGAAGTATTAAGAGAAAGAGTAATTGCATCCAAACTAAGAGTTTGATTTGGAAAGGTATTTCTAAGGTTTTTTGGACCAACTAGAATGACTTCAGTCTTATCTGAATTTAGCAGCAAGAAATTACAAGTCATCCAAACTCTGATTTCCTCAAGACAGGCTTCTAACTTGGCTAATTGATTACTATCATCTGGCTTCATTGACAGGTATAATTGTGTGTCATCTGCATAACAATGAAAATGTATGCAGTGCTTTCTAATAATGTTGCCTAGTGGAAACATATAAAATAAAAACAATTGGGCCTAGCACAGATCCCTGTGGAACTCTGTGACTGAGCTTTGAGTTGAAAGAAAACTCATTATTGACATCAACAAACTGGAACTTATCAGATAAATAAGATTTGAACCACTGCAGCAAAATTCCATTAAGTCCAACAAGGTGTTCTAGTCTATCAAGTAAAATATTATGACCGATAGTATCAAAAGCTGCACTAAGGTCCAAAAGGACAAGCACAGAAGCAAGTCCATTATCAGATGCAATAAGGAGGTCATTAGTGACCTTCACTTAAGCTGTTTCAGTACTATGATGGATTCTAAACCCAGATTGGAACTCTTCAAATAAACCATTTCCTTGCAAGTGGTCAAATAATCGTGCAGCAACAACTCTTTCTATGATTTTTGAAATGAAAGGCAAATTAGAGATTGGCCTGTAGTTAGCTAAAACTCCTGGATCCAGCATTGGCTTTTTAAGTAAGGGTTTAATTACAGCAGTTTTAAAGGCCTGCGGTACATGGCTTAATGTTAATGAAAAATTGATTATTTGAAGAATAGAGCTACCAATATGAATGAATGAATCTTTATTATATTATTATAGATTAAAAGTAAAGATTAAAAAAAAGAAACAGAATAATATAACAAAGGGGGGAAAAAAATCTTACAACGTCAAATCAAACAATAACTCCTCTGATTATACAGTTCAACATAACATAAGTGGGAAGACTTCTTTAAACAACCTGGAAGGAATAGGGTCAAAAAGACAAGTTGAAGGCTTAGATGAGGAAACTATTTTATCTTACTCTAAAAGGTCAATTGGAGTAAATTCATCCAAACATCCATCCATCCATCCATCTTCTACCGCTTTTCCGGAGGTCCGGGTCGCGGAGGCAGCAGTTCAAGCAGAGAAGCCCAGACTTCCCTCTCCCCAGCCACCTGCTCCAGCTCTTCAGAGGGGATACCAAGGCGTTCCCAGACCAGCTGGGAGACATAGTCTCTCCACCGAGTCCTGGGTCTGCCCCGGGGTCTCCTCCCAGTGGGACGTGCCTGAAACACCTCAAGTGGGAGGCGTCCAGGAGGCATCCTAATCAGATGCCCATACCACCTCAACTGACTCCTTTCAATGTGGAGGAGCAGCGGTTCTACTCTGAGCCTCTCCCGGATGACTGAGCTCCTCACCCTATCTCTGAGGGTGAGTCCAGCAATCCTACGGAGAAAGCTCATTTCAGCCGCTTGTATCCGCGATCTCGTTCTTTCGGTCATTACCCAAAGCTCGTGACCATAGGTGAGAGTAGGAACGTAGATTGACTGATAAATCGACAGCTTTGTCTTAGAACTAAGCTCCCTCTTCACCACAACAGACCGGTACAACGTCCGCATCACTGCAGATGCTGCTCCAATCCGTCTGTCGATCTCTCGCTCCATTCTCCCCTCACTCGTGAACAAGACCCCAAGATACTTAAACTCCTCCACTTGGGGCAGGAGCCTGTCCCCAACCCAGAGAGGACAATCCACCTTTTTCCGGCTGAGGACCATGGACTCGGACTTGGAGGTGCTGATTCTCATCCCAGCCGCTTCACACTCAGCGGCAAACCGTCCCAGCAAGAGCTGTAGGTCATTGCTGGATGAAGCCAACAGGACAACATCATCTGCAAACAACAGAGATGAGATCCTGTGGTCACCAAGCATGACACCCTCCATTCCCTGGCTGCGCCTAGAAATCCTATCCATAAAAATTATGAACAGGATCGGTGACAAAGGGCAGCCCTGGCGGAGTCCAACTCTCACTGGGAATGACTCCGACCGAGTGTTGGCAATACGAACTAAACTCTCACAACGGTCATACAGAGACCGAATAGCTCGTAACAACAAGCCCGATACCCCATACTCCCGAAGCACCTCCCACAAAAATCCACGAGGGACGCGGTCAAATGCCTTCTCCAAGTCCACAAAACACATGTAAACTGGTTGGGCAAACTCCCACAAACCCTGGAGAATTCTCGAGAGGGTAAAGAGCTGGTCCGATGTGCCACGGCCAGGACGAAAACCACATTGCTCCTCCTGAATCCGAGGTTCGACCAACGGCCGGACTCTCCTCTCCAGTACCTTGGCATAGACCTTCCCAGGGAGGCTGAGGAGTGTGATCCCTCTAAAGTTGGAGCACACCCTCCGGTCCCCTTTTTTAAAGAGAGGAACCACCACCCCGGTTTGCCATGCCAAAGGCACTGCCCCCGACCTCCACGCAATGTTGCAGAGGCGTGTCAACCATGACAACCCAACAACATCCAGGGCCTTGAGGTACTCGGGGCGAATCTCGTCCACCCCTGGGGCCCGGCCACCAAGGAGATTTTTAACCACCTTGGCGACCTCAGCCCCTGTGATAGGCGAGTCATCCCCCTCGTCCCCAAACCCTGCTTCCTCTGTGGAAGGCATATCAGTGGGATTGAGGAGATCCTCGAAGTATTCCTTCCACCGCCCGACGATGTCCCCAGTCGAAGTCAACAGTATCCCATCCGCACCATACACAGTGTGGACGGGGAGCTGCTTTCCCCTCCTGAGCCGCCGGACAGTTTGCCAGAATCTCTTTGAGGCCGACCGAAAGTCTTGTTCCATTGCCTCACCAAACTCCTCCCATACCCGGGTTTTTGCTTCAGCAACCACCCGAACTGCACTCCGCTTGGCCTGCCGGTACACCTCAGCTGCTTCGGGAGTCCCACAAGCCAACCAAGCTTGATAGGACTCCTTCTTCAGCTTAATGGCCCCCCTCACCACTGGTGTCCACCACTTGGTTCGGGGGTTGCCACCACGAGATGCACCGACCACCTTGCGGCCGCAGCTCTGGGCCGCCGCTTCAACAACAGAGGTGGAGAACATGGCCCATTCAGACTCCATGTCTCCAGACTCCCTCGGAATGTGGTTGAAGTTCTTCCGGAGGTGGGAGTTGAAGACCTCCCGGACAGGGGCCTCAGCCAGACGCTCCCAGCACACCCTCACTATACGTTTGGGTCTACCAGGTCTGAATGGCTTCCTCCCCTGCCATCGGATCCAACTCATCACCAGGTGGTGATCAGTTGACAGCTCTGCACCTCTCTTTACTCGGGTGTCCAAGACATACGGTCGCAGGTCTGATGACACGATAACAAAATCGATCATCGACCTGCGACCTAGGGTGTCCTGGTGCCAGGTGCACATATGGACACCCTTATGCTTGAACATGGTGTTCGTTATGGACAGACTGTGGTTAGCACAGAAGTCCAATAACTGAACACCACTCGGGTTCAGATCGGGCAGGCCGTTCCTCCCAATCACCCCCCTCCAGGTTTCACTGTCGTTGCCCACGTGCGCATTGAAGTCCCCCAGTAGGACAATGGAGTCTCCAAGAGGAGCACCCTCCAGCACCCCAGTCACAGACTCCAAAAAGGGTGGGTACTCTGAAACATCATTTGGTGCATAGGCACAAATGATGGTCAGGACCCGTTTCCCAACCCGAAGGCGCAGGGAAGCAACCCTTTCGTCCACCGGGGAAAACTCCAATATAGAGGCAGCAAGGTGGGGCGATACAAGAATA
This sequence comes from Pholidichthys leucotaenia, assembly GCA_020510985.1. Lineage (NCBI taxonomy): Eukaryota > Metazoa > Chordata > Actinopteri > Cichliformes > Pholidichthyidae > Pholidichthys > Pholidichthys leucotaenia. The sequence continues at coordinate 182,989,202 of CM035836.1, read as the reverse complement.
CCCACCCCTGCTCGTCGCCTCTCGCCCGGGGCAACTCCAGAAAAGGCCAAGCTCCAGCCCCTCTCCAGGAGACTGGTTCCGGAACCAGAGCTGTGTGTTGAGGTGAGGCCGACTATATCTAGCCGGTATCTCTCAACCTCGTACACCAGCTCAGGCTCCTTCCCCACCAGAGAGGTGACATTCCATGTACCAAAAGCCAGTTTAGAAAGCTTGGGATCAGTCCGCCAAGGTCTCCGCCTTTGACCGCCACCTGATCCACATAGCACCGGACCCCCATGATCCCTCCTGCAGGTGGTGAGCCCACTGGAGGGCGGACCCATGTAACTCCTTCGGGCTGAGCCCGGCCGGGTCCCATGGGTGGAAACCCGGCCACCAGACGCTAGCCTTCGAGCCCCTCCCCCAGGCCTGGCTCCAGGGTGGGGCCCCGGTAACCCCATACCGGGCGGGGTACACTGAATCCTTGATATACAATTCATGAGAGTCTGTTGGATCGTTCTTAGTCTGGCCCTTCACCCAGGACCAGTTTGTCTTGGGAGACCCTATCAGAGGCAAATTGCCCCGGACAACATAGCTCCTGGGATCACTGGGGCACGCAAACCCCCCCACCATGATAAGGTGACGATCCATGAGGGGGTCATTCATCCAATTCATCCAAACAGATATCAATTGAAAGAGTTGTAGTAGTTACTGTATTTAAGTTAACGGTGGGAAGAATCTGACTGATTTTTATCTCTGATAGATGAAATTTTATTACTGAAGAAGTTCATAAAGTCCTGACTAGTAAGCTCTAAGGGAATGCTAGATTTGGCAGAGTCCTGACTCTTTGTCAGCCTGGCTACAGTGCTGAAAAGAAACCTGGACTTATTCTTGTTCTCTTCTATAAATACGGAATAATAGCTTGTTCTAGATTTTCTAAGAGTTTTTTTTAAAAAAATAAATTAGAAGTTGATTTCTTCAAGCTAAATAGATTTCATCTAATTTAGCCCAATTACTGTCTATGGCACAGCAGTGCTCCTGTCAGCTCATCACCCTCTGGTGGTCAAGTTTTTTTTCAAGAAAATATTCAGTTTAGATATGACAAATTCCAAAGGCTGTAACTTGAAAGTTGTAAGAGATAATGACTTACTGTCAATTAGAAAGATGTAGAATAGGATCCAAAGTTTGAGGTAGGAGTAAATTTGCACATCTAATTTGCATAATGCGACAGCAGTCGTATTGAATTACATAACTTTTGGTCAAAAGTGGACTTTGGACATATTTACACAAAGGATGATTTAGTTGGTTTTTTTGTCTTTGTTTTTGTTTTTTTGTTGTATCTTCAAAGTATATGAGTCAGAAAATCAGTAGAACGTACACAAACAAATAAATATATTGGACCTACCGCTCACCATGTCTTCATTCGTCCATTTTCGTCATCCCCATGCCTTATTTCATCTTCTGCCAGTCATTTTCGCTTTCTCTCCCACATCCAGAAACTGTCATATGTATATTATGATTTATTCCACCTCAATTTTGGCTACAAAACACTGCCGAACCGGCGTTATTGTTCACTGTCATCACATGCAGCTCTATTGATGGCAGATGAAAGTGTACATGCTCCAGACCGTCTTCTGCTGTCACAAAAGGTAAATATTTCCCTTTGGAAGCTAAATAGTCTCTTTTTGTAATCATAGTTGGCAAAATTTGTAGCAAATGCTTCCTCCGTGTGGAAATATATGTTGGGATGGAGCCTTTGTTTACATTCTCTTCATGTTTCCAGAAATGATGTTTGAGGTGGTTTGTTTGGGTGAAGTCCTCCAGTCCTCCAGTGAAGAGCAGTAAGCTATACATGTCTGACATCTTGTGATGTGAAATGCTTGGTGCAACTGGGTTTTCTGTGCTTTTTTTGGACACATCACGTGACAGGCGCGGACCTGTGACATAGGCAGCAAGTGACACACATGTTTTATGACAGCCGGACAATCAAAGGGTTAGTAGAGCGCCTTCTTTCTAATTGACGAGTCTTCTGTTTTAAGCTATGAGTTTCTCTGTTGAACCAAGGAGTCAGAAATCTCTGATTAGACTTTTTCTTTTTTAAAGGGGCCATGATGTCTAGAGTCTGATGAAGAGAAGCTGTAACACTATCTACCATGCTATCAATTACAGAAGGAGCAAGTTCTCCATAGCTAATCTCCATTGTGTTGACACATGGCACAGAGGAAACAATCTGCATAAATTTGGTAAGAACATCATCTGAGAGGCATCTACTGTAGTAATATTTTTCTTTAGGAGCCAAATAGTCAGAAATAGTAAGATCAAAAGTTAACAGACAATGGTCTGACAGTACAGGGTTATGAGGAGACACTACCAGATTTTCTATTTCTATGCCATATGCCAGAACAAGGTCCAACATGTGGTGGAGATAATGGGTAGAATTTCCTCCTTTCTGAAAAAACTCAATTGAGTCTAATATTGAATTAAATGCCATATTAAGGCAATCACTATCTACATCTACATGTATATTAAATTCCCCTACTATAATTATTATATCCGATTTCAGTACTTAGTCCGCTAAGAACTTAGCAAATTCCGATAAAAACTCTGAGTAGGCTGAGGGAGGACGATAAACTATGGCGAATAAAATTGGGTTTAACCTAAAATTGCTAAAATGCCCAATACTAAGGACCACGCCCTCAAAGGAATTATAACATGTTTTTTGCTTTACATTCACTAGTAATTTGGAATGGTAAATTGTTGCTACTCCTCCTCCACGACCAGAACTTCTGGGATTTTGACAGTTTAAATAACCAGAAGGCATTGATTCATTTAAACCAACATAATCCTCTTGCTCTAACCAAGTCTCTGTAAGGGATAGCACATCAATCTGATGGTCAATTAACAGATCATGGACTAGCAGAGACTTGGGAGTTAAAGACTTAATATTTAACAAACCACATTTAATTTTTAAATTATGAGGAGGAACAGAGGCCAAGTCATTAGATTTAGAGGCTACATGTTTAATTTGAGTTTTGCCAACTTTTTGTTTAATCACTTTGGGATGCTTATACATTATATTTTTATTTACTTTAGAGGGAGCAGACAGTGATTCTCTGATGGGGAAGACAGGGGCTAAATTGAGGGGTGGCAGATGGAGAGAAGCTGCAGAGAGGCATGTAAGACTGTGACTCTGCTTCCTGGTCCCAACTCTGAGTTGTCAAGGTTTTGGAAATTTGGATAAAAATTATGTCAAATTGTTAGATAAACGTGACCCATGCCGGCAAAATGAGTCACTTTGAGGAAATTATCAAAACTGAGGTAACATTTTTTCCCCATATTCTGTCTTGAAAGACCTTCAAAATGATATTTAATTTGTAGGAAGTGCGCAAAAACGGACCTGGAAAAAGCCGATTTGTTTATATTTTGGCTAGGTTTAAAACGTGTTTGATTGGTCGGGAGTTAAGTCTCCCACCAAAACATATATATTTTCAGAAAGTACGATTTTTAAGCTTTCCAATGATACCAGGCATTCACGGGGGTTTTCCCGGGACTTGCCACTAACAGACAAAGAAAGCGTCATGATTTACACTACCGTTCAAAAGTTTGGGGTCACCCAGACAATTATTTTGTGTTTTCCATGAAAAGTCACACTTATTTACCACCATGAGTTGTAAAATGAATAGAAAATATAGTCAAGACATTGACAAGGTTAGAAATAATTATTTGTATTTGAAATAATAATTTTTTCCAGATCTCAACCTGCTTTGGTTTTGTTGTCTGCTAAATGTGCATTGAGGTTTTTTTTTTTCCTGCAATCAAAATTTCGCTCACTAACTGAGCGCCATTTTGATAAACATGTTTTTTTCTCTCGCCTACTGTGTCATTCCATATCCCTTCCCTTTTTCTTTCTTTATCACCACTATGACTGGCGCCTAGCGGCTGCCCCGGCCTTGGATGCGCTCTGCAGAGCGTGCCCAAATGCCAAGTCACGTTTCGTTACCTTGTATTCATACATGTGTAATGACAATAAAGTTGAATCTGAATCTCATCTCATCTCATCTCAAAGGAAGGTCAGTTTTATAGCTTCTCTAACCAGCTAAACTGTTTTCAGCTGTGCTAACATGATTGCACAAGGGTTTTCTAATCATCCATTAGCCTTCTGATGCAATGAGCAAACACATTGTACCATTAGAACACTGGAGTGATAGTTGCTGGAAATGGGCCTCTATACACCTATGTAGATATTGCACCAAAAAACAGACATTTGCAGCTAGAATAGTCATTTACCACATTAGCAATGTATATTAGATATTAGAGTGTATTTCTGATTAGTTTAAAGTTATCTTCATTGAAAAAAACAGTGCTTTTCTTTCAAAAATAATGAAATTTCTAAGTGACCCCAAACTTTTGAATGGTAGTGTATGACTTCTCGTGCCTGTAGCTCATAATGATGCAACTCATTTTGCCAGCACGGGTCACAAATGAGACGCACCATCCAAAGTGGGATGGACGCTGTCTAGCCTTATAAGATAAGCCTTTATTAGTCCCACAACGGGGAAATTCCAGGATTGCAACAGCACAGGGATAGCAACACTCAGAGCAACAATCAGAAGGCAAGAAAAAAAAAAAAAAAACAAAAAAAACAAGCAAGCAAGAGCAGCTAATATACATATTTTAATAGACCTGGTTTCCCCCAAAATGAGTTCCAGTTGGCTACGTAGCCCACATTGTTTGCAGGACACCACACATACAGCCAGCGGTTGAAGGATGACATATGGCTAAACATGTCATCACTGATCAGATTGGGGAGGGGCCCAGAGAATACTACAGAGGCTGACATTGTTTTTGCAAAGTTACGCACTGATTCCACACTAAGTTTTGTAACTTCCGACTGCCGGAATTGGATGTTATTAATGCCGGTGTGGATACCATTTGTGGAGTATTTACAGTTACTTTTAGCCAGCATTTTCAAATTTGACTCAATGTTGCCTGCTCTGGCCCCGGGAATGCATTTGACTATGGCCGCTGGAGTCTCTAGGTTCACGTTTCCGACTATCCATCTTATTCCTGGGGGTGCCGCTGTAGGAACGATTATGGGCGGGATTTCTGATTTCAGCTGAGGTAGTGTTAAATCACTCAACAAGAGTGGAGTAGCAGGGGTATTTAAAATAGCATTTTTAAAAGTTTTTCAAATTCATTTTGATTTATAGTCCACATACATGTTCTGCACTCAAGTGGCAGCTAATTCCAGCACTTGTATTTTTTGTATTTTTTTTAATGTTTTGGCATACTTCTGGTACTTGTTGCTGGTGCTCATGGTTGTGCCATAGACTGTATAAATGGAGGCTTCTTTGTGGCTCTGACTAGCTTCTACATCTGCTCTGAGGTAAATGCCGACTTTACTGCAGTGGAGACATTGATATGTGTGACTTGTGCTGGCAAAATGAGTTGGAATGTGCACCGCGTCATTATGAGTGTAGCATCATCTTGCTTTGGCTCATCAATAAAATAGGCTTTCATCTTAAAGACATTGTTTCACCCAGGAAAAGTTTGGTCAAAGAATTACTTTTCCTCCCAGGACCACAGCTGAACCAACATTCCTTTGTTAAGCAAACCTAAGGAGTGCTTTCAACATATTAACTTACATCATAAATAAACTGGAAACTTCCCCAACTAAGACAGCTTTATTGGTTATCAGTTATCTGACATTTACCAGGCATCCCATTAACGTTAAATGCATTTCATAAGGCCCTAGGAATATCCACAGCTCGACATTGCCACCTTCTGAAAACTCAGGGACATGTTGGAGTTAACCAGTGAACTTTATTCCCTAATGACTGCCTTTTTACAAAACCCTCAATTTTCAGATTGTTCTTTTTTCCAGGACACCATGGAAAAGCGAGTGGAACTCTTAACATATCATTCTGTTGGACAATCATATGAATTTGAAAGAATTTATATTAATCCTTGATTTTAAATTTGTGCATGAATGTTTTAATGCTTCAATATATCTTATTTTATTCTTGCATGTTAAGTGTATAAGTACCAGTATAAAATTGCATGAATTACTGACTTAGTTTAGACTTTATACATAAGTATGTTAAGGAATCTTCAGTATTAAAGGTGATGGACAGTGCCTTTTTTTATTGAACCAATCAACTGATTGTATGAAAATATTCCATTCTTCCCATTCCCCTGATTTAATATGTGTCACCATCCTCCATAAATGAAATTATTTGGTCATAGCCCATCTGTCACTCAGTGAGGCTGCAGTACCGCCATCTCCCGATAGGTGCGTGCAGCCTTCACGTCAATTCGGTATGAAAAAAAAATGCAGAACGAGAGCAAAGTGATTCGGACAGCGATTATTTTCTAGAGTTTGACGACCTCAATATAAATGATGAAATTGACAATGAAGACATTTTGGGTGGTGTGTGGCCTGTCAGCCTTATTTGTTCGAGGCAGAGGGAGAGGAGAAAGACGCAACACAGACGGAGAACAGAACACTTTTACGATCGGCTGGAACATTTTTCTTGGTAAAAGATTCTTAGAAATATTTTTCTTTGGCGACATGCATGGTCACACACTTAATTTTCAAACTAAAACTACCCATTGGTCACTCGCTGCCTGATGACATGTTGTTAATCATCTTGTCAATACTTTTAACAGCCGCTGATTAGCACCTGCTGGTCTGTGCGCAGCTGGAGCTGATGAGACAGATGACGGCCCAGCGGCCGTCATCGTCCACACGAGTGAGTTTATAAACAATATTTATTCATTTGATTTAATTTCCCAGATGAATTATGAAGAAATCATTCAATACATTCAATAATCAATGCAAACGGAATAATCAATGCCAACCCCGTTTTCAATCAATGCCGTTTTCTTTATCAGAAATCTTTTTGCAAATTTCATTTCAAATTGACATAATGTCTGGCCCAGGAAACACGCACGCAGGCTCAGGATAGATTTAACAGCTTTATTCAACAAGCAGGTGTGTGTGAATGGATTTATGGGGATGTGCTGATGAGGGACAGGTGTGCGCGCAGCTGAATCCGCTGAGGAGCGGCGAGTCGTGACACAAATTGCATCTTATTCTCGAAATCGCTGTCAACGAAATCTCTACTGCACATTTTTGGTGTTTTACCGACATAAGTCCATTTTTTTTTTTGCGTTTTCTGAACGAATTTCACCCATGCCGTTCTGATTTTCACAGGGACGGGACATTCAAAAACACTCACAGCATGCTTCTCTGGTATAACGTCGCACCCGTACACAACACAACGACAAACCATAATTAATTCGATTCCTGAAATCCTAATGTTAATAAATAATCTATTTCTAATCCACAAGTATTCCGAGAAATATCCGTAATCGCCGATTTTAAAACGTAAACTTCAAATAAAACAAAGCAATGTCCGCCGACTGTGTGCCAAACCGAGATGACGTCACACAGTCAGTGGCCATCTTAGCCGCTGTTCTTGGCTGGGTCAGACAGCTCTCCACAACAGCGTACTTCAAGGGCACATTGTCACCTTATGCGACATACGTTGACACCAAAACATGTGGGGTTCCAATTAGCTCGTCTCAGACAACAATTTGAGATATGATTTAGCGATTTTGAATTTTCGTCTGTCCGTCGCCTTTAAGATGGGTGTCATCCTGTGAGAATACCAGTCATCTGACTCGCTCAGCCAATCATCAGCCAGCATATCCTGGGCAACAGCTCTTTCATTCCATTGGTTCTTTACAGACAAAGGACTGCTTGCTCATTGGACTAAAGTTCATAAAACCCACCCACGAAGGAAGACTATTTAGGGCCTTTTCCACTAGCACGCTTTAGCGTGACACGGGACGGCTCAGCACACTTTGTACGCTTTTCCACAAGCCCCAACACGGTTTAACAGCCGCGATTCTCAGCCCCGCTCCAGGGCAGGGTACAGCAGTGCTGAGCTGTGCCGTGTTGTGACGTTAACAGACTGGTCGCCGCTGATTGGTCAGGTCGTAACCGGCGCTGATTGGTCAGGTTGTAACCGCCCCTCTCCTCCTCCTCATCTACCAAATCTTCACGACCTTCTCAATAAAGTTTTTGAAAAAAAAAAAAAGAAGAATCTTCACGACCGCCTTTACTCAGCACGCAACCACTGTTGGCGGTTTATTTTCAGTGTATTGTTGTGCTATTTTCATTTATTCTCTATCAAAAATGGCTTCGCGTAATAAGGGTGTTCCATGGACCAATAAGGAGGTGCAGTGTCTGCTCACTGCATTGTCAGACGAACGTATCCAGCGCGAGTTAGACGGAGCCGCCCGGAATGAAAAAATATACCGGGAGGTCTCGACATCGGAGTCCTTTAATGGTGAGTTTTAATTTTTTTTTATTGTGCGTTTTTTCGCAAATATATTCGGTAAGACGCTCAGTTTATTTATGCAATAAAAAAGCTGTTCATTTGTGGATGGATCGCTGCTTTATTGCAGCACACTGCGGACTAAAGCTTTTATTTTAATTATTCATGTGAACAATACGCTGAAATAAGCTTATGTATTCTTGTTAAAAACTATTGTCTTTTCTGTATATATTGCACTTTCGTGCTGTATTTTATTGTGTGCATTTTCCTTGTAGAATCATCCCACGCGTCCGCCGCGACAGCCCGCACAGATTCAACCGAGCCTTCCTGACCCAGAGCTGTCAGAGACGGCTTCATTCATCCGAGTCTTCGTGACCCAGTTTGGAAAGCTGATGTAGAGGCACTCAGTGGTCGGCGTGTATAAAATGTCGATTAACCTTCATGTTGTGTTGCAAAGTTTTTTTTTTCTTTTAATATTTTGTATATAATAAAATGGAATTGTTTTGGAAAGTGTGGTTTGTCTGTTATAACACTGAATTATAAAACAGTATAATTACATAGAAATTCCATTGCCTAGTCTGATCAAAATGATGCTGATCATCCTGTCAGGGGTCAACCATTGTAAAGGTAATGTAATTTTTAACTAGACCAAAAAAGAAATCTTTTTGTAAGCTTTCTGTTCTTTTTATTGAAATATCATAAAAAATTAGCACCAAGTCAAAGTAGGTACAAGTATATGTAAATTGAATGTTCTATCGGCATTCCAAATTCAGAGATTTACAATACTTTAGGAGTGTAGCATCATCTATAAATATATATATATATATATAAATATATATATATATATATATATATATATATATATATATATATATATATATATATATATATATATATATATATTTATATATATAAATATATATATCCGGTTCCGCCGGACCGGCGGCGCCACACGAGTGGGCTGCCTGTTGCAACAGCCTTTTTTTATCTTCCTTCTTCTTTCTACACCTTTCACTCTGTATATATATCACGGACGCACGGATCGCCCCGGGGGTCTCCCGGGTCGGCGGACGGAGCCACGGTTTGCAGCGGGAGACGTTACAGCGGGGGGGAGCTAGTGCTAGCTAGCACTTGGCCGCCGCCCGGTGCTAATGGGAAACTCGACATACCGGGAGCTGTAGCGAAAACGACGCGGTGCCGGGCTGGAGTTTAGGCGGCGTGAAAGAAATATAAGACAGAATAATAAAGAGCGATGGCAAGAACCAAGCAGACCGCCCGTAAAATCTACTGGAGGAAGAAGCCCCCCCCCCCTTCCCACCAGGGCTGCTCGGAGAGGCGCTCCGGCCACTGGCAGAGTGACAGGCCCGTGGCTCTGAGAGAGATCCGTCGCTGCCAGAGATCCACGGAGCTGCTCATCCGTAAGCTGCCCGTCCAGCGCCTGGTGAGGGAGATCGCTCAGGACTTCAAGACCGTCCTGCGTTTCCTGAGCTTCGCCGTCGTGGCTCTGCAGGAGACCAGCGAGGCCCAGCTGATGGTCTCTTCTTCGCTAAGGGGGTCACCATCATGCCCAAAGACTTCCAGCTGGCCCGCTGCATCCGCGGGGAGAGAACTTAGACTTTCTGCTGCACATTCACCAGCCATAATGCTCTGCACTGTGTGTCTATATATATACATTTATAGTAATATAGACATATGTTTACTAGATGTTGTTTTTTCTTGCCTTCTGATTGTTGCTCTGAGTGTTGCTATCCCTATGCTGTTGCAATCCTGGAATTTCCCCATTGTGGGACTAATAAAGGCTTATCTTATCTTATCTTATCTTATCTTATCTAAACGGAAAATAATAATACTGTTGTTCCAAACGTTGACCTGAAGGTGAAAAACATGAATTTTTTTTAATTCAGTACATCCAAAATGCCCTAGGATGTAAAAAATAATACAATTTGGTGTTGGCCAGTGTGCCACCGTCTCATTATTTAATACGAATAAAAACAAGTTTCAGCTCATTATTTCTAGGTCATTTGGCAGTTAATTCAAAACAAAAGTGACTTGTGTTGTTGCAGCTTAATTATGAGATAAAATTAATTGTGAGATAAAACCACAGAGCGAGCAAGGCAATAATCCTTGGATCCTTTTTTGTCTCGTGTAAATAAGGACTCAGTCGGGTGCGTAACGTCACGGGAGTGTGGCCCTGCCTTGCTGAGAATCTGCCGCCGCCGCGCTTCTAAAACCTCCTAACACAAACCATCACAGCACAAGCACAACACCGTGCTAATGGAGACAGAAGCATTCCGAGCCGTACTGAAGTGAATCGAGCCGTACCGAGGTGTGCTGGGCTAGTGGAAAACAGGCTTTGGTTTAGGCTTATGTCAATCAGAGCTTCGGCGCAAAACTTGCTCAGTCTTTGGCCGGGAGACGCCCTCCTGTAGAGCAGAGTTTTCAGTTCAGTTTTTGCTATTGTCTACAGAAAGTCTCTGTGTGTTAATGTTTTCCTTTAAACGTCTGGGAATTAATTATTTCTTTCCTGAGCTCAAAAAAAAAAAAAACTTTGTTAAATGAAGTCAAACTTCATACTTCACAGACGTTCCTGTTTTTCTAACTTTTTATCCTGTTAAACTTTCTTTAAACTTACCGTGTGTTTTTGTGTTTTTCAAGAGACTGACTGATTGCTCATTTCCACACTGGAAGCTGTTTTCAACTCCATGAAGTCAGAAGAATATCTTTTAATTTTGCCACTGGCATCAGATTATGAATTATTCTCGAATTCCCCTGGATGAAGCTGCTGAACAACGAAATCCCTCGACGCAGCTCACCATTACAGCTGCCACTGAAGGAGCTCGGACACCAACAGAGTGAAGACGAAGGAGCCTTATTATCACAGTCAAAATCTAGTCTTGTGACTGCTTGACTTTGAAGGTTGTTGGACTGTGGACTTTGGAACATCGGCGGGCAGATACTTCCCTTATAATCCACAAAATCTTCAGCTGAGGAAGCAGCCGAAAGGACAACGCAAGGAGTCATGTAAGCCATTTCTCTTCGTTTCCATCTGCTGAATAAAATGTCTGAGATCTGAGAATAATTCAGCATCTGATCAGATACAAAATTAAAAGAGAATTAATAATATTTTTCTTATTAAAATTCCGTTTTTCCTTTCATAAAATAATTCAGAGTTTTTCTATAATTAGTTACAATTTTCTTCATAAATTTGCATCCAATATTATTCATAATTTTTCATTTCAACTCTTCCAAATTCATGCTAAAATTCCATGGTTACAGATGTGGTCACATTTGGTTATTCATTATCCCAGTTACAAGTTATGTGATTGCTCAATGTTGATCATTTCACCTGCTTGCAAATTATTTCAATGTCATTTAATCAGTTTCTTTTAAATAAATCTGTAAAATGAGAGAAGTTGTTGAGTAATTTATTCCATTCTGTGCCTAGTTTCGAAGCCCGGGCATCGAATTCACTAATAATTTGAGACTGATTGATTTAATTAATTGACTGATTAAACAGGTATAACATGTAATTAATTAATAAATTGTTCACCGAGAAAGAGGTGAGCTGGTGCCCAAACAAGTGCGTTACTCTCTATGACTGTTTTCTATCAAGTTTTCTGGTGTGTGTACGTGGATTTGAAAGTAAATTTCCTTCCCCACACATCCCGCTAAATGAAATTAAATAATGTTTATACCTGATCATAATTATAAATTAAATAACTCTATATGAGATACAGGCACGAGAAGTCATAAATCATGACTCTTTCTTTGTTTGCTAGCGGCAAGTCCCGGGAAAACCCCCGTGAGTGCCTGGTATCATTGGAAAGCTGAGTAATCGTACTTTCTAAAAATGCATTATGTTTTGGCGGAAGACATAACTCCCGACCGATCAAACGCAAGTTTTAAAACCTAGCCAAAATATAAACAAATCGGCTTTTTCCGGGTCCGTTTTTGTGCACTTCCTACAAATTAAATATCATTTTGAAGGTCTTTCAAGACAGAATGTGGAAAAAATGTTACCTCAGTTTTGATAATTTTCTCAAAGTGACTCTTTTTGCCAGCACGGGTCACATATCTCAGAGGTTTTATTTGAAAAGAGGTTTTATTTGTTTATAGCGTTAGCATCTGCGCTAACAAGCTGAGCTACTGACTGCCAGGCCACTTTTTAAGGTTGTCTTCCTATCCCTAGATAGTCATGGGAAGTGGTATGATTACATTACTGTTTTTGAGACGCAAAAGGCCGTGTCCCCGCATTTTTTTTAAAAAGGAAAAGTGTCCCGTTTCAGTGACAACCATACATTCTAAACTAGTACCAGAAGTTGCTGCCATAATTCACGCAAGGCACCATGGGGCCTAGGAATAAGGTGGATAGAGTCACCAATAATCAGAGTTTTTTCCTCACCGGGTGTGTCGCTGAGCGGGGAATAGCGATTAGAAACATGAATAGGTTGGTGGTGAACCAGGGGCTTGTGACTATGCTTCCTTCTCACCGTCACCCACCCGTTCTCTCCTGGCTGCTCAGGAGAGGTGGATGCCGGGGGACAGCTAGCAGGCCCTATGCTATGGTGCTCCGCTGCAGCTAAGGGGAGTCCGTCATTATTAACTGGCGCTGACGGTGTTTCAATGCAGCGGAGCCGGGATTCCAAATCACACAACCTTGCCTTGAGCGCCTCAAAAAGACAACATTTATTACATTTACCATTATCACTAAAAGAGGCAGAGGTGTAATTAAACATCTGACACAGAGAGCACACCAGAGGAGAAGGGGAAAGACAGCTAGTAGCCATAGCTAGTGGCTAACCTGAAGCTAACACAAACACCAATGAAAGGTGAGCAAAGGGCTATAAAGGATGATTAGGTGACACTGAGTGTGCACACAGGTGCAAAAGGCTTGTTAAACAGCAGTGAGGGGTGACAGTAGATGGGAAAAAAATCCAATTGAAATGCAATTAAAGGCAATAATCCTCAGGAGGGTAAGGAGAGCTAAGCACGAAACAAACCACACCGGACAGCAACACAGGAAGTGAGGATACGTTACCACAGGAAACCACCAACAGACTGTTTCAGTCTTCACCAATCCAATCTGAAAATGTTTCCTCTGCTTGTCTGGTCTAGTTTGGTGTAACATGATTTCCTGTCAAATTTTGAAATACATTTTCCTGCATTGTAAAACCGAATAGTTCACAGGACTCAAAACTTATGTGGAAACCGATTACCTAATAATTTTTTTTTTTTTCCACAATATCTTTATTGAACCTTTTTTTTTTTTTTAACAAACATGATACAAACAATCAAACACTAACACTAAAGTACTACAAAAAAAAAAAATACCCTAAAAACACCAACAACCACCAACAAAATCAAGTCTTCAACAATGCTCCTCTGTTTAGTCTAGACAATCCAATACATTAGTATACATATTATGTTCACCAGTTTGGAATTTACAAGGTCCACACACATCATTCACCTTCTTCTTCAAGAGTTATGTTTAAATTTTTTACATAATCAATAAAAGGTCTCCATATATTCTCAAACACAATTTCCTTTGATTTCAGTATATATGTTATTCTTTCTAATGGAAGGTTTGTTAACATCTGTCTTAACCACTGAGTCACATCTGGTCTATGAGTCTTTTTCCATAATAGTGCAATACATTTTTTGGCATTAAGCAAACTGAGGTCTATGAATGTTCTTTCACTTTTATTGAAATTATGCTTTTCTGGGTACAGACCCAACAAAAACAGTTTAGGATTCAATATGATTTGTTTTGAGATTATTTTTTCAATTGTTACCCTCACCTCCTCCCAAAACATTCTTATTAATCTACATTCCAATAAACAATGAAATAGGGTTCCTTTACTTTCCATGCATTTTGTGCATGTATCTGGTATATTTTTGTTATATCTATTTAACTCCTCCGGTGTAACATACATCCGCATTAACCATTTGAAATGTATCAATTTAAGGCGTGCATTTATTGATTTGGTTTGAGCTTCTGTACAAGCCAATTCCCATTGTTCCTCTGAAATTTCAATTTGCAGATCTTCTTTCCAGTAGTTTAATCTTTTCAGTGAATTTTCACTTGAAGATAGTGTCAATGAGTTATAAAACTCTGAAATAATACCCTTTCTTTTACTATCTTTCATCATCATTTTTTCCAAGGAACCTAATAATTTTTAAGTAAATGAAATGATTTTTTTCAGTAAACTGTACTTAAAAAATACATTTTCAGCATTTTGTTTAAAAAAATTTTAATTTCAGATTACTCAAAAAAAATTGCATTTACTTAACATTTATTAGGTAATCATTTTCCACATAAGTTTTGAGTTCTGTGAACTAATTCGGTTTTACAGTGTGTTAGTCCCCATTTATGACTCATAGTTTAGCTTTAGGGTTAAAATCTGATAAATTCCTGTGCCCGCTTTGCACTGTATGGAAGAGAGTCATTTAAGAGAGGTGTGGCACTGGTGCAATCTCTGCACATTGGTATTTTAAATTAGTTTGAACTCTGCAATGTTTAAAGCAGTCTGCACTGTAAAACCGAATAGTTTACAGAATTCAAAACTTATGTGGAAACCGACTGCCTAATAAATTTTAAGTAAATTAAATTTTTTTGAGAAAACTACTTAACCACTTGCGCTCCGTTGTTCCGCGGGCGGGCAAGTCTCTGCGTCCTAGGGCGCAGGAGGGCGCACTCGTGCGTCCTCGTGCGCTCTCGGACGCATAGTCCAGATTGTGGTGATGTAGGTGGTGTTGGCGTCCAAGCGCCACTGAAAAAAAAAGCTGCAGACACAGCCGTGAACAGATTAGTTCATCTGATTGACCTCTCATTCGACTAATAAGAGCCTTGAATTGGGTTTCTGAAACTTTGAAGAACCAATGAATGAAAACCTAAGAAAGAGGACCCGCCTACTGTGAATGCAGGAGCCAATTGAAGCACAGAAGTTCGGGCTGGGTGAAGAGAGATTTACTGTTGCAGCAGATGAAAAAAAGGACGCTGGAAGAACCTGCTACAGATCCAGCAGCATGGAGAACACCCACAAATGGGACCTGCACTCATTCCAGCAGAATAGACGTTTAGGATTCTCTTCCGTCATCATAGACCGACGGAGGCCGACGACAAAGGTTGTAAATCATTCACCAAAACCGCAATATTGGAATTATGTTTTGACCGGGATCCACGAGCGGACCAGCGTCGCGTTCGTCTGACAATGGGGAAGAGAAGTTCGCTAGGACTCTGCTGCTGTGAAGAGGTAAGGTGTTATAAACTAAGTTATTATTTCTCCCTGAAAACTGTAATCCAAAATGACTTTTGACCGATTGGTAAATTACAACTGTACGGCGCACAAAGTACGAAGTGCGTGCGCTGCGATAAACGGTTCATTTGCCGTGTTCGGACCGTGAACGCCCCCCCCCCCGCTGCAGAAGAGGAGCGGGGGAGGGCGTTCATGGTCCGAACGCCCCCCGGTCCACGGGGGGAAGCCGCTGTGACAGCGTTGCTGTGGAAACATGCAACGAGTGTAATCCGTCATGTAGTGAGGGCCGAACTCCGTCCTTTGTAGCGGGGGGGCGGGACAACCCCCCCCCACACACACACACAGACACAGCCCTGAATATGTCCTTTCATTAGAGCCCAAAATGAAGATTCTACATTGAATTATTCAAAAGTTACAGACGTTTTTCCAAACTGTGCCATTTGGCACAATTTGGCACAGTTCCAAAATGCCTGGGAACAACCTGAGAACAAAGCTGTGTAAAATATTCATTTTTTGTGGTATTGTTACAAAATTTGGACCTCAGCTGGATAACACTTGGTTCTACATTTCTGTTGCATTTTCCAGCCGGATCGGACAGCTGTGTGTTATTTGCAAGCATTTGTATCCAAAAAAACACTGTGGCCAAATTTATTTTCTTCAAGTTCAGTATGTTTAGATGACTGTAACTCAGTGGCCGGAGCACATAGAGAGATTATGTTTTTTTTGCCAAAAAATTCAAAGTGTTTTCTTTTAAATGAGACCAACCCCATGAAGATGCTGCAAGGGGTTGAAGAACAGCTTTCGATTTACTTTGGGCATGTTATTTTTTGGCGTTTTTAGGAAAATTGCCCGGAGTGCAAGGGGTTAAAAAATACATTTTCAGCATTTTGTTTTAAAATTTTTAATTTAAGATTACTCAAAAAAATAATTTAATTTACTTAAAATTTATTAGGTAATCGGTTTCCACATAAGTTTTGGGTTCTGTGAACTAATTTGGTTTTACAGTACAGAAAAACATTGTTAATGATGTTTCAGCTGCATGTTTGGAAATTGTGCAGCAACTACTGACACAAGCACATGAGGAAACACAGTATGTGCTGGGATTTTCAGTTATTATGCCTCGGTGAAACAGAGGCATACAGTAATCAGCTAGTGTGTCTGTTTGTGGCTGTGTCTGTCTGTCCACTTCTCTGTTTCAGCTTTCCTGGTCAAAATTAAGTGGAACTAAAGGCTTATATCATTGTAGCGCCATATTTTCTCAACTTTTAATTTGCCAAAATTGCGAGATAAGGCTTTGTTTTCAAAATAAACACAAATTTATCTCACTGTTTCTGTCAATGCAGCCATGAAAACAGGAAATGTAATAACCATGCCTGGCAAGTAGAGGTTGGAGTGCTACTTTTTTACAGTCGCCCAACTTCCATGCTAAAGACACTGAGGCACAGCACCTTGGTGCTTTTTATTTTCATGCCAAGCAGTGTCAGCAGTTGATGCATTGTCAATCACGTGCACACCGACCGTGTGGCCAGAGCAAAACCCTTCTTAAACAAGCCATCAGGATCAGAGTTCACCTTCGATTATGCACCTCTGTGCATTAAAGGAATGGATGGGAAGACTTCAGACTGGATGACCAAAAACTCACCTCTGAATAATTAGACCAGCCTCTTTGCACTTTTTGCCTGGTGCAGAGGCTGTTTTCCCACTGCCGTGATAAAAAGAAATTGGCTTTAACATACCCATAAATGCACTTTGCACTTCAGACAATAGACTGTTGAATAGTATCAAAATAGCACTCTTTGCTCTTGTTGTTGTCAGTGTTCACATGCAGGCTTACATTGCAATTAAAACAAAGTTGAAAAGATTTAAACTTTCTTTTGATCTTGTATGGCAATGAGCAATCTGTGTTCCTTTCATTGCTGAGCCAGCAGTAGCATGGAAGCCT
This sequence comes from Pholidichthys leucotaenia, assembly GCA_020510985.1. NCBI lineage: Eukaryota > Metazoa > Chordata > Actinopteri > Cichliformes > Pholidichthyidae > Pholidichthys > Pholidichthys leucotaenia. Next base: position 182,971,683 of record CM035836.1, on the reverse strand, counting down.
TTTGGCATCGGAGTGGGCTTTTCAAGTAGGTTTAGTTTAGCTGTGTATTTTTATTATTAATATTATAATAATTATAATGAATTAATTTAATCACAACAGCCTATATTTTCAAACATCATACAAATCACATCCATTCACCCATTCATAGGCATAATGTGATCAGCTTTTGATTCACTTTTGTTTGTCCATGTCCATGGTAAACATCATTCACCCAGCACAGCTAAGTCAGTGATTCACTCTGAATCTGTTCACAATACTTGCTGTGGGTCAGAACAGAAATACTGAGCTGAACATTTTTTGCCTCTTGCTGTTGTTTGTTGCTTATTATGTGACATGGCCTTTCGTTTCTTTTCTTTTCTTTTTTTTTTTTTTTAGAAATCCTTTGTGCACTCCTTGGAATTTTGCATCCAAGTTGATCTACCTTTCAATTTTCATGCTGCATCTTTGATATGCTTTACCCGCAACTCTGTATAACACAGCCCCTGAAGTACTATGAAATTACAGGGTACTTTCTGTGTACTTTCATTGAAAATACTGGTGTAAAACAGTATTACTACTGTGAAATATCAAGGTAACAAGCTCTGTTTTTTTTAAAAATAAAATTACTTTGTTTAACCTACAAGTAGACGTACTTGTCATATAAGTATCCTGTATTTACCATGTAGGTACTCTGTAGTAAGTATACAAGAACAATGCAGTTTACAGGTATTTTCCTCATTAGTGATTACCCCAAAATTATGCAGTACTTACCTGTATAGCACAGCGCAGAACCCTGTAAGTACCAGGTAATTTGGGGGTAGTCATGAAATTAGAACCCAAAATTTACTGTGAATACTTACACACATACACACATGTTCATATATGGTGACTACAGAGTACCTACATGGTAAATACAGGGTTCTGATATGATAACTTTAGTTTAGTTTAATTAGCGCATGCCCGTAGAAAGCAAGTATTCCTGTCTGAAACAGGTAGCCCAATCAGGCTTTACCACCCAAATGTAGGCTGTGTTTGAAGGTGGAATACAGAAGTGTAGCCTATATGTAGGCAGTCACACATGTTAGACTTTGACAAATATGAAAGGGACTGAACTGAGATTTGATTGTGTGAATATTAATTACAGAATAATTGAAAATGAATGGGGCATGTAATATTAGCCAATGTTACAGAACCACTTGTTTATTTTTTTTTTGTCAGATCACCTATTTGTGTGATCTTTCATGACTTATATTCATAAATGTTATTTCTTGCATTTTGGGGAATGGGAGTTGTTCAGTCATCGTTATAATTTAGTTGATATGTTTAGTTTATAATCTATCATCAATAAACTCATGCAGTACTATAACAGGACACATTTACAAATATTTGAGACCCACTGTAGTGCATCTTTTACATTTTAGCAATAAGTACAAAACACCGAACATTATTATTATTATTATTTTTGTATTTGTATCTTCTATACTTTATTGACCCCCAGAGGGAAATTCAGGGCATCCACATACGGCACCGATCCTGTACACACACACACACACACACACACACACACACACAGAGGAGAATGAGCCATTTGGCTGCAAGTTTTGCATCAGTGTTGCCCATTTGTCTGTAAATATTTAAATAAAAATGATTTATTTCGTTATTTGGACATTTTTGCATCTTGTTGTTGTTTTGTCAAAACGTGCATATGTATCCGCTTGTAACATGCAGTTGACCTGGCCATTCCGCTCTACAATGAAGCAGCAGTCGGGACTATCGTCTACCACTGACCAGGCAGGCTGAGTGTACCTCCCTGCGAGTGATCATAGAGTGCCCCGTCGGACACCAGTGTTGCCCAGTTAACAGGAGTCTCGGCTGCTGCTTTACCCATGTGCCAGTGATGTCCTTCGTGGCCCCACGGGTCCCTGGCAGCGTGCGCACCCCCCACCCCCCACCGTGTTCTCCATGCTGAATTATCAATCACAGCAACTTTATGGTATATATTTTGACTGAGCAACTCCATACTCGGGGATGCACACCCTCGTAACCTCAGCAGCAAAGCACTTATAAAATCTTTGTTTGTGAAGCGCTGTGGTGACTGACAGGTTGTGATGGTGTGTGTTATCCTATCAGTGTAGTCGTGATGCTGTGTATTGTCCAATCAGCGTGGCCGTGATGCAACGTATTATCCAATGAGCACAGAGTCAATCCGAAACCCCACCCACACTTCTTGAAGCCAGGACATGAAGACACAGAGAGCGGTCACAGAGTGGTGGCTAAGCTTTTATTGATAACAATTACATATTTTGACTGAACGACTCCATATTCAGGGATGCACACCCTCGTAACCTCAGGAAACCACGTTTAAAATCTGAGGCCAGTCTGACAAATGGTTCAAGAGATATGCGTGGAACAGACAGACAGACACACAATCACACAGACAGAGGTTTCTTGCATTTATAGATAGATGTTTATTTGAAAAGGATATTACATACTAATGAACATTAATACAAATATAAGTGTGCCAGATTTAGCAATACTGCTAATTTGCATCTGTAATCCACCAGCGGGTCACAAAAATACACAAACAATCATACACAAGCAGAACAACTGCAGTGAAACTGTATAAAGTGGATATGCTTAAAGTGCAAGAGTTAAGGTGTTACAAAACAAGATATTCAAATGTCACACAAGTGAAGTACTGCGTAAGTACATGTACTTAAAGGGTAACAGCAAAATATTTTTATTTAAAAAACAACAACAACAACAACAACAAGGCTTGTTACCCTGATATAAGATAAGATAAGATAAGATAAGCCTTTATTAGTCCCACAACGGGGAAATTCCAGGATTGCAACAGCACAGGGATAGCAACACTCAGAGCAACAATCAGAAGGCAAGAAAAAAAAAACAAAAAAAAACAAGCAAGCAAGATATTACCCCATAATAGCAGTTTTACACCAGTACATTCAAAGAAAGTGTGAGGGGGGGCTGAAAAGTTCATAGTAGTCAAATTTGACCAAATATGGTTTATTTTTCAACTGCAGGGATCCAAGCACTGCAACACCGATGGAAGAAGTGTGTGGACCAAAGGGGAGACTATGTTAAAAAATAAACCATATTTGGTCAAATTTGACCACTATGAACTTTTCAGCCCCCCCTCATACAAAGAAAGTACCTTGTAATTTCATAATACTTCACAGGTTGCATTATAAATTGTTACTGTTTTGCCCATTAAAGACATTTCCCTTGGACCTTGTTAAAGTCCTTCCATGTATAGTGCATTAAAACACCTTGTCTTAAAACTGGACAAGATTTCTTATTTAAAAGGCAAAAAAATAAATACATGAATAAAATAAAATAAAAATAAAAAAACCCACATCCAATAACCTCCAGTACTGTAAATTGAATATTCATGTAATGAATTAATCTGTTTAAGGAAACATTTAAAAGATCCCCCCCAGATGACTGTATTTCATGACATTATTTTCTTTCAACCCCAAAAAGAAAAGCTCAAAGGCCGTGGGATGTGAAAAAGAATACTTTTACTATATTCTGCTGTTCATATAACTGTAAGATTAACTAAATTAGTTTACAGAATTAGGTAGAAGTTCCACTATATGTGAATATGTGGCCCATATTATACTTGTGAAAATGGATTACCTTTGTAGAAAAGCTCATTTGTGGAGGGTCAGCTTCACAAATGCTGTTGCGGCAAGGTTGTGACAACCGTAATGACAGTGTAATTATGCTCTCATGCACCTCTAGATGATTGATTAAAAAAATATGGTGATAAAGGTAAAATAGTTCTGTCTCTGAGCCAGATGGCACGAAGTGATGAGGTCTGGCTCGCAGTCAAGGAGGCCAGCAGACAAGTCAGTACTCTGACAAGCCAATAGATTCCATACTCATCATTGCCCCCATCCATCCCACCTCTATGGCCAATCAACAAAGATAATCTTTTGAATTAAGAGAAAAAATCCAGGGTGAACACTTTGATGAGATAAGTAGCCTTTGTCAGTGCAAGCATTGGTATTTTAATTAAATATATGAACACATGGTCCTGCCCCAGATGCTCAAGTCTAAACAAAAGATAGCATCATCTAATCAAAGTTAGGCCCAGAGTGTTTCAAGGGCAGAATTATTTTCTATTAGAGCCCTTCTCCTCAGGGACTGAGCCAATTTTCTTTATTATGATGGAATCAGCATATTGTAGATTGAATCTGGTGATAGTGTCATGGCAGGGTAGGTGGCTGCTCCCAGATACACCGCCAGCATCTTAACACATTTGATCATGCAGGCGTTGTCTCATTTTTTTCTTTCTTTGCATGTCTGTGCTGTAGATATTCTGTTTCTAAGAGGAAGAAGAATACAGAGTCTTCAGTGTTAGCTAAGAAGAACAGTATATTGTACGTGCGGTTTAAATAATCACATGGACTCATTAATCTCCTGACCTTGCCTGATTATAATCAGTGTTCCTTCAAATTACACTAGTTAAATCCAAGATAAGGCTGCTTCAACATACTAATCACCGGCATGGAAACATTTTAGAGCATGAAACCAAAAACATGCTATTATTTGCTGCCCTGGCTAAGATAATAAAAAATATCTTTCTCTGGATTCTCGGCGGATGCTGCTGATTGGATGCTGCTGTGATCCAGCAATTTAATGAGATCTCCTAAAGGGTTGCTTTCACTAATGTGTACACATCTGCTTTCATCATGGGAGCTGGATATGACTGGATGCTAATACTAACACCAGGGTACACCATGGATGTTAAAACGGATGGTACCCAGTTAGAACAAATAAGGAAGTTTTCTAATTGGATCCGTGGACAACTTAGAGGAGCCTGGAGTTCCAGAAAGACTCCAGATGCCCTCAGCAGACTAATACTGGAATCAGATACCACAAATACTCTGCCATTAAATCAGCTGGCATTTGGATCTATGTTATGTGTTGTTAATATTATTGTTTTTTTTAAATAAATAGATGCATCACATTTTTTTATGTGTTGGTTGTAGTTCTATTTAACTCATTTATAATTCATTAAGAGTACCACTTAACAATAGTAAGAAACATGCCACTATTCCCCATTTTATTGCATGTTTTTTAATGGGTTATTAATGATTTATAAAGTGTTTTCAACCCAACTAATAGCCCTTTTTTGAACTCTTTATGAATCCTTTATTAGAGTAATCTATCTGCAAAGTGATGGCTTATTAAGTAAACAAAGTGCTCGTCAGTTTTCCTTCAATCTAAAGGTAGATGTTTCAGTTTACATCCAAAGTTGGGTGCTGTACAATAGAAAATGGCTTTTGGGCGTTAGAGGATTTGTACAATGATTAAGTAGTGTGATTTCAGGCTTTGTGCAATGTATTCAAATCACTAATTGGCTTCCCCTGCTTTTGTACATTCCTAATTGGCTTAATTTCAATCGATGGTTCACTGAGAGAGGACGGCAAGTTACACTGCACAAGTTCTGTGTGTATTTAATGGGACCATATTAAGTGTTTGCATAAGATGACATTAACACAGACAAGGAAAAAATTAACATTGTGTGGTCCGTTTTGCATTTTTAATTATATGTTATCTTGTAAAATTACCGTGGCGTCTTGGGATTATTTAACATGTAGGTGATAATCCCAAGAAGCCACAGTGATGTCATTCAACTTTAGGTCATAGTGAGCAACCTGAATTCATGCAATAATTGATGCATTATATCACCCATTAGTTCAGCAAGATTTAAGTGTGTGAACTGTACTCTTATTGTAAAGTGTTATCACTTACTTTTACCACTAAATTCATATTTTCTTAAAGATGCAGCTTTTTCCACATGCATAACAAAATATTTTTTAGTACTAATGCCTATTAACATTCAAAAGTTGCACAATCCTCTCATCTTGATACTTTCCCAGTTTCTTTAAAGGTCCTACAACTCATAAAGTTTAATAGAAAAACATATTATAAAGGTGCTTCACACAAAATCCAAAAATCAATATTAGTGTTTTATCTGGACTTGAAATACTGTATGTGTGCTGGTATTTAAAATGACAATGATGTGCAGGTCGGTAATGATTATTTGCTTTCTACTTAGAAGCTGCCTGTGCCTGGACACCGTGCAGCTTTTAATGTAAACCATCAAAGCTTAACTGATCTGTGGCTCATGCAGGTTTACCTAGTTCAGAGAGGACAGGAGATTTTGTTGCAGTAACTTTGTTACATTTTCCAGCATTTCCTATCCCTTGTTTCTTGTCATAACTGTTACTGCTTAAGCTTTTTAGCCTTTGCTATTTGAGCAATCGAACCCAGTGGAATGTAAAATGTCAAAATGACAGGACCCAACTTAAAAATTATACCAAAACTATTATTTCAGTGACAGAGAAGCAACTAATTATGAGGGCTGAATTTTAAAACCATTCAAGAAATTGGAGTTAGAACCTTAATATCTTTTTAATGATATGCATTAGGCAGCTCAGTGGTGCAGTGGCTAGCACTGTGGTAGCACAGCAAGAAGGTCATGGGTTTGATCCCACCCCCTGGCCAGCAGAGACCCTTCTGTGTGGAGTTTTCATGTTCTCCCCGCGTTTACGTGGGTTTTCTTCAGGTACTCTGATTTCCTCCCACAGGCCAAAGACATGCAGGTTTGGTTAATTGGCATTAACTGGGGATTCTAATTTGTCCTTAGGTGTGAATGGTTGTCTGCCTCTCTGTGTTGGCCCTGGGATGGACTGGCAATCTGTTCAGGGTGTACCCCTCGCCCAAATGTGTTGGGATAGGCTCCAGTCCCCCTGCGACCCGAAAAGGATTAAGCGGTTGAAGATGAATGAATGATATGCATTTTTTTTCAAAGCAAATTCTATTATATCGAATGGCCACATTACAACAATCTAGTCAACAGTCTGTTGTTTATGGCACAAAGCACCTATCCCAGCATCTTTGGGCGAGAGGCGGGGTACACCCTGGACACATCACCAATGAATGAATAAATGAATGAAAAATCAGATAAGGAATTGTCATGGTCTGGACATGGTCTCTGACCATGTCCACGTTTTGAGTTATTTTTGGACTGATTATTATTATTATTATTATTATTATACTCTTCCTAAGTTACCTTGGTAGGTTTTCATGTATTATTTCTTGCCTTGTTATTGTTTCTGAGTTTACTCTTATTTTGAAGTACTTCCAGTTTTTGTTCCAGCTTAGTCTTATTGTTGTAGTTTCCTTTCCTGATCTTCAATACCTTATTACTTTATACATTATGCCCTGCTGTTGTGCATTTGGGTAATATCATGAACAGCCCAGGAGGGGTGGAATGGAAACCCAAACGCTGACTGTGAGTTTGAAAACGTTTAGTCAAAAACACAAAATACTTTCCAGGCTGGAATAACTTACAGGCAGGATAACAAGGTCAAATAGCACACAGCTAAGATGTGGAGCACACGTCAAGTTGACCAAGCAGATACAAGTGTGGGACACACACCAGGATTACAATGAAGGATGTTGCCCCGAGCTGCAGGGCAGAGTCCCTTAAATAGGACAAAGAGAAAGAGACAAATGATCAACAGGTGTAGGTAACAAGAGCGAGGATAATGAACTGAAATGATAACAGCTGTGACAAACTGTGAACTGAACTTGAAAAGGAAGTAAACAAAGAACCTTATCAAAATAAAAGCACAGGAGGAATAATGTCAAAAGTAAGTAACTATAAATATAAAATGATTACAAAAACAAGATTCAACCCAAATAATACACAAGGAGAAAATAATAACAAACCACCAAGGCAAGGACAAGAAGGAATACAAAAACCAAGAGATTCTAATAGTGCTGGAAATAATAATAAATATCAATACCTAAAAGGAAACTAAAGGCGGAGGTGTGAGTAGGTTCATGTCAAAACACAGAGATATAATTTGAAAAACAAGATGATTCATAAACACATAAACTTAGTAAACAGAACTATAATAACCAAAGCAAGATATGATAACAGGAAAATTCAAAACAAACAGAAACAAAGGGCAAACTCAGATAACAAAATACAGACAAAACCATACTCAAATTCAATAATAAAACTGAAGTGGCAAAAGCACAGAAAAATAACTAAAAATAACTGAAAGCATGAGCACGGTTCTCCAACCGTGCTCAGCATCATGACAGGTAATTAATTACCAGTTTAATTTATTAAGGGCTGCTTGTTGTTGTTTCCTCGCCACCATCTAGAGGAAAATGAAGTCATCCACTGGCTGTACTGTGTGATGTTTTGAATTTTACTCCGTCATCCACTGTAAGTTGTTCAGCCATGCGTTACAGCCCACAGACTCCTTATGCTGAATAAATTTTGGAAATACAGTCATGTGAAAAAATTAGGATGCTTCATTAAATATTCAGTTCTTTATTAAGAAATGTTCACATATCTATGTCTAACCTTGTTTTTGTTTTTATTTGCATTTTTTAACATTTATTTTAGCCATTTTAAGTGGGAATGAATGTGGGGGTGTCGTAAAAAAAGATAGGGGGTGTCCTAATTTGTTTGTCACTATTTGTTTAGAATTACATTTTACAGAAATTTTGGAAAAGTATTTAATTAATGTTTAATTGTTTAGTTGTATTACATGAATCTCCTAGTTTTTTAACATTGATATTAAATATCCATTTGTCCAAATATGTTAAAAAAAGGCTTATATAGGGTGTCCTTATTTTTTCACATGACTGTATATTATCTGCACCTGAGTCTGTAATTATGGCCCGAAAGGGGAACCATGACAGGAATTATGCCAAAATAATAGACACTGTGAAATTCTAGCTCCATTCTAGTAACAGGCATACATGTGCATTCACACTTTTTAAACAGACTGCTGAAATAGCAGCTGATAATGGCTGCTGACTGCAGACCTGCTGTTTCAGATCAAAATCACAATGGAAGAAAATGCACTATAATCAAAATGTTGCAAACTTTGCAATGAGCCTCCTCCACTTGAAATCAGTTCCCTGCTACAAGCACGAGTGGCGTGCACATTCAGTCACTAATTACATGCACAGTGGAAAAACAATGTGCTGAAAGAAACTAACAAAAGCACCATCACATGGTGCAAAGCATGACACAAATGTATGCCTTAGATCATCGTAATAGGGCCCCCAAAGTTTTTTTTTTTTTGTCACTTTTTGTTAATTGACAAAATTAAACCACTTGAGGTTTAAATTTGGCCATATATACTAGCATACATCAGAATTATATTTCATGAGATGCATTTGAGAAAATTTAAGAAAAATCAGAATGATGACATGAAATTTTTGATAAACAAGGTAAGACTCTCTTCCTCACCTTTTTACATAATCAGATCAAAAGCTCACTAACTGATGCCAAATAGATGCTTTCACTCTTGTGTACAAAACCATCTTATGTCAAAACTGACCAGTTTGTTTAAAGTCTTGGATGAAAGTGATGTATTCAACATGAGGACAATGTATGATGATGAAGAACTGCTAGGCTAGTTTCACTGGAAATGCAAGATGTCTTATCCATGACAAAAAGCCAGCTTTCTAATGTTATGATTCATATTACTCATAGACAGAATGTAAATATCTGTGTAGCATATTTTTTTTAAGTCATGAATCATGATCATCTCACTTCATAAATAAAAGCATTTATACACTTCATAAAACAAACCAACAAAAACAATAAAAATGAGGTTGTTTCCAGACACAATCTTTTTTTCTTTTATCCAAAAGGGCAGAATAACTTTATATGAAATCTATGGGATTTGCTTTTGTATCAAAATGTCACGGGACTGGGAGTCAATAACTCCGACTGAATGACTTGGGGAGAAGTTGTGGTTTCCTTTAATGAAGCAAGAAAACAGTTTATTCGGCTAGATTGACTTTAGCCAATTACTTTAAGGGTATCCCTCAATCAATAAAGCACAACTTCTGCTGTGTCTGTGTGATGTACAACAGTGTTTCCGGTGGAAGAGTATAGATTGATTGCATCAGACTAGGACCGTGTGCGTCCACAATTCAGCACAAAAAACATACATATGTGCACACCGAGAGAGCACATACCTCTGCCAAGGCCCTATCTTGCAATGAAAGTGAAAAAGTGATCCAGAATCTTTATCCAGACCTAGATCACCTCCAAAATCAAAAGGGTTCACTGGTGAAAATTTTATCAAAATGCTTGCGGTAGTCTTTGCATAATCCTGCTAACAAGCAGACAAACAAATCAACAAAGCAACATGAAAATGTTACCTCTTTGGCAGAGGTAATCATGAATTTTGTTTTGCAGAAAGGGTTGCTTTCTTCTCACCTCTGGGTAATGATTGCTCCAGTGGACGCTGGCAGACAAGCTGTGTGTTTTTGTGTGGCGTAATACTTAAGCAGCAGCTGTCAAAACCAAATGCCCACTGGCTCTTTTGTGCGAATATTGTACATACATAAGATAAAAATGACCCCCCTGAAAAAAAATAGGCTTTGTTCTGCTCAGGGCTTGCAGTGGCACCGGGGTAAAATTGGAAAGCACATTCTAGATGAATATCTGCACAATGGCCCTTTCTTCTGTTTGCCAGGATGACCTTGTAAGATTTGAATCCCAGATACAGTAAAGGGAGGATGCTCCAAATTAAAGCTTTGCTCGGAAAATTGAACTGTCAGACTGAGGGACAGAGAGAGAGAGAGAGAGAGAGAAAGAGAGAAAAGCACTTTGTAGTGCAGCCGATTGTTATGCTGAGGATCCGCCCGTGCAGATGTCAGACTTAATGACAATGATGCTATGGAAAATACTATATTTTCAAGAAAGAATGCATCCTTCAATATACCAGATGGTTGGCAAGGTACTGTAATTCATTGTTTGAAGCAGCAGTTGTACATGAAAGATTCAGCCAACAGAGTTAAATGGTAATATGCAATCAATATTTAGTGTAAACCCACTGAATGGTAAAAGACAACAAAATGGTTTTCTGTTCAGTTAGAAGTCAAAATAACTCCAACTTTGAATTCCATTATCAGCCCCTCAGTGTCTTATGTTAGGGTTAATGGAAAAAGACAGAAGAAGAATTCTAAAAAAAAATATGAAAGGTTCTGAGACTGACGAAACACAAAAGGTAGTTAATAATGTGGAAAGGAAAGGAAGGAGATCAGCCATCAGGATCTGCCTGATACTCAGGCGTGCCCCATCAGCTGACAGCCCTACTATATCAATAACTTAGTCATGTGTAAGTAAATAACTGATTTGAAAAACTGACATAGAAAACATGATTGGTTGATGTTTGGTTTGTCAGGTAAAACCCGATTAGCACCATATTTGGTATTCTTGTCAGAACCTTTTTTTTTTTTTGAAACTAGACATGATTATCTTGTTTACAAATTGCATTACTGGAGCGTAATCAGCTCATGCTGTTCAGGGGTATTCATAAAATATCAGGAGTACACTCTTTATAGTTAAAATAGACCTGTAAAACGGATTTGTTTCAGCTTGGAAGTTGCCATTTTTAAATGTTTTGTATCTCTCCGGCCTTTGGGAAATTTAATTTGCTGTATATTAATCTTAAAAAATACTTAGAACACCAGTGCAAATTACTGTCATAAATTGTGGCACTCTGTAAGGATGTCACTTGTAATTCCTAATTCAGGACATGATGAACACTGCCCCAGTCCTTATCTATACTGCCCATTCCTACTATAGCTCTCTGCTTCTTAGGAAAATTATATAGTTCAATGTGGCTTTGCAATGGAAGTGTGATCACTCTGGGGAAAAAGAAAAAAGGGAAAGGTGTTTGCGGTTACATTCTGATCTAGGTATGAGACTAGAGATCATAGTAGGCCTAGTAACTGTAGATTTTTGCTTATTTTTTTCAGCTCCCTTGTTCCAAATTGTCACTTTTCTATTGTTGTAGTTTTGTCAGCTTGTCAGGTCAAACCAGTCCTCTGCATATTCATCTTTATCATGCCAATAAAAAAAAAATAGCAAGCAGGCTGGCAGGGACACTGTCTAATGGTATGTTTGTATTTTGATGCACTGAAATCAAAAGCTGAAGTCACTTGTCAAGTTCTGGATTGGTTGATGGAAATAAAGAGCTGGCTGACAGAAACTTTTGTGAAGTCGATTTATTATCGTAATGATTTATTCCCAGTATGATGTGGCATTTTGTTTTCATTTTCATTTAGCCTCCTGATCCATCAACATATCAGCACTTGCTTTACAGTTGTCCAAGGATAATAGAGGTGTGGAAATTTCTCAGTTCTTAGATGCATCGAGATACAGGCCTGTGCATCGATGCAGAACAGTACTGAACAAGACCTCGCTGTCTGTGCAAAGACCTGAAGCACTAATCTTGACTGCCGTTTGTCCAACCTCTGCTTGTCAATAAAGTTACATTGCAACACTGAAAACTGCTGTGGCGCGCATGCAGGTGTGTGCTTGTTAAATGCATCACTGCAGTGGAGCAGGCCACTCCCACTGTGAGCACACAGCCAACCAATGGGAGTACGAGTAGATGCACCTGTGTACCTGCATGGCTATATAATCTATCTATGACCATGTTTACATGGTCACGGGTGAACCAATTATAATCAGCTTTCTGGAGTTGCCTGATTATTCAAACTGTCATGTAAACAGAGTAATCCGATTACCTTTATCAGTTAAAGGCTGTTATCGGTTTATGAGAAAACAGATTAACACACTCCAGAAAAGGCCAAGCTCCAGCCCCTCTCCAGGAGACTGGTTCCGGAACCGGAGCTGTGTGTTGAGGTGAGGCCGACTATATCTAGCCGGTATCGCTCAATCTCGTACACCAGCTCAGGCTCCTTCCCCACCAGAGAGGTGACATTCCACGTACCAAAAGCCAGTTTAGAAAGCTTGGGATCAGTCCGCCAAGGTCTCCGCCTTTGACTGCCACCTAATCCACATAGCACCGGACTTCCATGATCCCTCCTGCAGGTGGTGAACCTACTGGAGGGCGGACCCATGTAACTCCTTCGGGCTGAGCCCGGCCGGGTCCCATGGGTGGAAACCCGGCCACCAGACGCTAGCCTTCGAGCCCCTCCCCCAGGCCTGGCTCCAGGGTGGGGCCCCGGTAACCCCATACCGGGCGGGGTACACTGAATCCTTGATATACAATTTATCATGAGAGTCTGTTGGACTTCAATGCGCACGTGGGCAACGACAGTGAAACCTGGAGGGGGGTGATTGGGAGGAACGGCCTGCCCGATCTGAACCCGAGTGGTGTTCAGTTATTGGACTTCTGTGCTAACCACAGTCTGTCTATAACGAACACCATGTTCAAGCATAAGGGTGTCCATATGTGCACCTGGCACCAGGACACCCTAGGCCGCAGGTCGATGATCGATTTTGTTATCGTATCATCAGACCTGCGACCGTATGTCTTGGACACCCGAGTAAAGAGAGGTGCAGAGCTGTCAACTGATCACCACCTGGTGGTGAGTTGGATCCGATGGCAGGGGAGGAAGCCATTCAGACCTGGTAGACCCAAACGTATAGTGAGGGTGTGCTGGGAGCGTCTGGCTGAGGCCCCTGTCCGGGAGGTCTTCAACTCCCACCTCCGGAAGAACTTCAACCACATTCCGAGGGAGTCTGGAGACATGGAGTCTGAATGGGCCATGTTCTCCACCTCTGTTGTTGAAGCGGCAGCCCAGAGCTGCGGCCGCAAGGTGGTCGGTGCATCTCGTGGTGGCAACCCCCGAACCAAGTGGTGGACACCAGTGGTGAGGGGGGCCATTAAGCTGAAGAAGGAGTCCTATCAAGCTTGGTTGGCTTGTGGGACTCCCGAAGCAGCTGAGGTGTACCGGCAGGCCAAGCGGAGTGCAGCTCGGGTGGTTGCTGAAGCAAAAACCCGGGTATGGGAGGAGTTCGGTGAGGCCATGGAACAAGACTTTCGGTCGGCTTCAAAGAGATTCTGGCAAACTGTTCGGCGGCTCAGGAGGGGAAAGCAGCTCCCCGTCCACACTGTGTATGGTACGGATGGGACACTGTTGACTTCAACTGGGGATATCGTCGGGCGGTGGAAGGAATACTTCGAGGATCTCCTCAATCCCACTGATACGCCTTCCACAGAGGAAGCAGGGTTTGGGGACGAGGGGGATGACTCGCCTATCACAGGGGCTGAGGTCGCCAAGGTGGTTAAAAATCTCCTTGGTGGCCGGGCCCCGGGGGTGGACGAGATTCGCCCCGAGTACCTCAAGGCCCTGGATGTTGTTGGGTTGTCATGGTTGACACGCCTCTGCAACATTGCGTGGAGGTCGGGGGCAGTGCCTTTGGCATGGCAAACCGGGGTGGTGGTTCCTCTCTTCAAAAAAGGGGACCGGAGGGTGTGCTCCAACTTTAGAGGGATCACACTCCTCAGCCTCCCTGGGAAGGTCTATGCCAAGGTACTGGAGAGGAGAGTCCGGCCGTTGGTCGAACCTCGGATTCAGGAGGAGCAATGTGTTTTTCGTCCTGGCCGTGGCACATCGGACCAGCTCTTTACCCTCTCGAGAATTCTTGAGGGTTCGTGGGAGTTTGCCCAACCAGTTTACATGTGTTTTGTGGACTTGGAGAAGGCATTTGACCGCGTCCCTCGTGGATTTTTGTGGGGGGTGCTTCGGGAGTATGGGGTATCGGGCTTGTTGTTACGAGCTATTCGGTCTCTGTACGACCGTTGTGAGAGTTTAGTTCGCATTGCCAACACTCGGTCGGAGTCATTCCCAGTGAGAGTTGGACTCCGCCAGGGCTGCCCTTTGTCACCGGTCCTGTTCATAATTTTTATGGACAGGATTTCTAGGCGCAGCCAGGGAATGGAGGGCGTCATGCTTGGTGACCACAGGATCTCATCTCTGTTGTTTGCAGATGATGTTGTCCTGTTGGCTTCATCCAGCAATGACCTACAGCTCTTGCTGGGACGGTTTGCCGCTGAGTGTGAAGCGGCTGGGATGAGAATCAGCACCTCCAAGTCCGAGTCCATGGTCCTCAGCCGGAAAAAGGTGGATTGTCCTCTCCGGGTTGGGGACAGGCTCCTGCCCCAAGTGGAGGAGTTTAAGTATCTTGGGGTCTTGTTCACGAGTGAGGGGAAAATGGAGCGAGAGGTCGACAGACGGATTGGAGCAGCATCTGCAGTGATGCGGACGTTGTACCGGTCTGTTGTGGTGAAGAGGGAGCTTAGTTCTAAGGCAAAGCTGTCGATTTACCAGTCAATCTACGTTCCTACTCTCACCTATGGTCACGAGCTTTGGGTAATGACCGAAAGAACGAGATCGCGGATACAAGCGGCTGAAATGAGCTTTCTCCGTAGGATTGCTGGACTCACCCTCAGAGATAGGGTGAGGAGCTCAGTCATTCGGGAGAGGCTCAGAGTAGAACCGCTGCTCCTCCACATTGAAAGGAGTCAGTTGAGGTGGTATGGGCATCTGATTAGGATGCCTCCTGGACGCCTCCCACTTGAGGTGTTTCAGGCACGTCCCACTGGGAGGAGACCCCGGGGCAGACCCAGGACTCGGTGGAGAGACTATGTCTCCCAGCTAGTCTGGGAACGCCTTGGTATCCCCTCTGAAGAGCTGGAGCAGGTGGCTGGGGAGAGGGAAGTCTGGGCTTCTCTGCTTGAACTGCTGCCTCCGCGACCCGGACCTCCGGAAAAGCGGTAGAAGATGGATGGATGGATGGAGATTAACACACCTAGTTTATTTGCCCAATAAACAGTTTACTCGGTGCATGTAAACACCATAAGCTGTTTATTACCTTTATCAGTTTACTCCAGTAATCAGTTTACTCGTGATCATGTAAACAGTTTCTATAAATGCAAGGAATCTCTTTCTGTGTGTGTGTGTGTGTGTGTGTGTGTGTGTGTGTTCCACGCATATCTCTTGAACTGTTCGTCAGACTGGCCTCAGATTTTATATGTGTTTTGCTGAGGTTACGAGGGTGTGCATCCCCAAATTTCACCCTCCTCGGATATGTGGAAGTTTAGGAGGGGAAATCTTTAATGAACGCCCTTAGAGGAGCTATGGGCGTTCATAGCTATGACATCATAGACACACATCTGTGCGTCTATAATGTTGTTCTGTTCTGAACTGAACAACACCTTTAAACTTAGTTCTTTGATCTATGATCACATCTGTGTGCCTGGGATGTCATGGAGAGTCCTTTGAGCTCTCTATTACGGTAGAGAGAGATTAATATAAGGATTTTTTTTTTTTTGTTACTTATTTGTACCCGTAGGTAGATTTGTTTTGCAGTCTGGTGACAAGCCACCGGCTGCTGGTTGCTGCGTGCGCGAGCGCCCTAAACCTACATGTTTTTGGTATGCGGGAGGAAACCGGAGAAATCCCGGAGTAAACCCACGCAACACGGGGAGAACATGCAAACTCCACACAGCTCACTGTTGGTCGGGGGCTGGGATCGAACCCACGATCTCATGATCCCCGCGATCCCCCGGCCGAGGGTAAAACTGTGCTGCCACAGTGCTAAACCACTGCGCCACCGTGCAGCCCCTGGAGTTATATAAGGAATTATAAGAACTCTTTATAAGGAGTTAAGAACACAGACATCCAGAGTTCTGGTCGGACCCAAATTTTTGACATTTTATCCCACTGGCCTCCAGAGTTGTTCAATTCAGCAGGAACTGAACAACTCATATGGTCATGTGACTGGGCACTGCACTAGCGTCTAAAAATGAAATGATTGGTGCTGTTGTGGTTGTGGAGAGGAGGGGAGGTCCTCTTGGTCCTCTTCACAATTACTGGACAACAACAGCAAGTTGAGCCCATACACTCCGCTTTGCATTCGTTCTGTGCATGGTCTCTGTTTGATTTTCAACACGTTTTGACTGTATTTTGCTTTGCCGCACTGCATCTGGGACTGAGCCTTGAGGCGATTCTGTTGCCAGCGGGTCCTCCAGGTTCTCTGGGTAGGTGCTGTGGCTCATGTATTCATGCCTACATATGTATAAGCACAAGGGGATGTTTAAGATTGCATATGTGGACTGACCTCACGTCTTAGAGGAGGACAATAGGTCTGGACCACCTGTGGAGAACAGCAGGGAGACGGAGACACGGCGGTAAGGACCTGAAAAGACTTCCTGACCCCCTGGGGCCAGGTGGAGGACGGAAGGAGGACTGAAGGACATTGAGGGGGAGTTATGGTCAATAAGGGGATTTGACAAGGGTGTGTAATTTGGCTTTTGATGTTGTATGTATAAATAAGGGGGTCCTGACTGAGTTCAGCCTCTTCTGTTTCTGAGAGATATGTTGGGGATGTGACTACAACATTAAAACCTGAATTATGAAACAATTCAGCTTCTTCATTTCACGCTCCCCACATTGGTGACCAGTTACGTGAGAATGGATGAAAGGAGGTCCCCCGATGCAGACTCGTCGGAGGCGGCCCAAGCGAGCGCAGTCGCCTTCAAACTACCAGAATTCTGGCAGAACAACCCGGACTCGTGGTTCCTCCAGGCCAAGGCGCAGTTCGCGCTCGCAGGAATAACGGCAGATGACACTAGGTTCTACCACGTCATCGCCAAGCTCGACGCCCGCACAGCGCGATGCGTGCAGAGCGTGGTACAGCAGCCACCCGCCGACGACAAATACGGCGAGTTAAAGGCTACCCTCATCGAGTGTTTCGCGCCCTCAGCCGAAGAGAGGGCTAAGAGGCTACTGGCTATGTACGGCCAAGGAGGGCGCAGACCGATCACCCTGATGGAAGACATGCTTCAGTTGAGGGAATCAGACAACGACAGCTTCCTCTTCGAGCACATCTTCCTCAGCAACCTCCCGACGCACATGAGAAGGACCCTATCCAGCATGCGTTGTGAGACCCAGCGGGATTTCCGTGCGCTGGCCCGGGAAGCGCAGCGGCTCCTCAACTCCTGCGGCGAGCAGGCGGCCACAGCAGCAGCGGCAGACCTTGGTGCGGCGGCCCGGGGCAACGAAGAGCCGGAGACAGTGGAGCCGAACCCGCCCACCATGGCAGCGGTGCGGCCACGACGCAGCGGAGGAGATGGCCTCTGTTATTATCACCGGCGTTTCGCAGAGAAGGCACACAGGTGTGTGCCACCGTGCAGTTACAAGAGCTCGGGAAACTCCAAAGCCGGGATCCGTTAGCAGCTTCGGCTCTCGGCGAGACCAATAAGCTGCTCTACATCACTGACGAGAGCTCCGGGCGGCATTTCCTCATAGAAATCGGAGCTCAGGTGAGCTTCATCACCCCGACCTACGCTGACCGGGTGGCTGGCCCCCGCGGCGACGGGGCAACGGCGGCGAACGGCTCGAGCATCAACACCTATGGAGAAAGGACTTTGTCTCTGTCCTTACACGGCCGCACTTATGAGTGGACTTTTATCATAGCGGCGGTGAGCTTCAACATGTTAGGTGCTGATTTCTTGTGCTCACATGGGTTGTTAGTTGATCTTGCCAACAGACGATTAGTAAATGCACAATGTCTTCTATTCTATTCCTTGTGCAGCTCGAGTGTCCCCACCACCCGTGCAGGCCAACGTTACCACAGCAGGCGGTAAGTTTGACACACTCCTCACCCACTTTCCAGCACTCACAGTTCCCAAATTTTCGGCAACAGTGGCTTAACATGGGGTGGAGCATTTTATCACCACAACTGGCCCCCCCATTTTCGCGAAAGCTCGGCGCTTAGACGCTGCCAAGCTCGCCATAGCACGCGATGAGTTCGCCAGCCTGGAAAAGCTGGGCATTATTCGTCGTTCGAAAAGCCCATGGGCTTCGCCACTGCATATGGTCCCTAAAGCTGACGGCTCCTGGAGACCTTGCGGTGATTACCGCAGACTAAACAACGCTACAGCGCATGACCGCTACCCAATCCCACACATTCAGGATTTTTCGGTGCATTTAGCGGGGGCGCGCATTTTTTCTAAAATAGACCTGGTTCGCGGCTACCATCAAGTTCCAGTCTGACCGGAGGATGTCCCTAAAACAGCCGTAATAACCCCTTTTGGGCTTTTTGAGTTTTTGTGCATGCCGTTTGGTCTTAAAGGCGCAGCACAAACATTCCAGCGTATGATGGACGCTGTGTTACGCGATCTCCCCTTCGTGTTCGTCTATCTCGACGACATTTTAGTCGCCAGTATGTCCGAGGAGGAACACGAAAAACACCTCACTACAGTTTTTCGGAGGTTGGGAGAACACGGGTTAATAATTAATCCAGCCAAGTGCCAGTTCGGCGTGGCGCAGATCGATTTTTTGGGACACCGCGTTTCCACAGAAGGGGCAGTCCCATTGCCTGATAAGGTGCGCGCAGTGGCAAATTTCCCCCGACCACAGACGGTCAAATCTTTGCAGGAGTTTTTGGGAATGGTAAATTTTTATAACCGTTTCCTGCCCCACGCAGCTCAGCTCATGCAACCATTGTATGCTGCGCTCAGAAAACAAAAACCCTCCAACACGGTCTTGTGGTCCCCGGAGCGGGAGCGCGCATTCGCGGAAGTAAAAAGAGCCCTGGCTGACGCCATGCTTTTAGCCCACCCCGAACCATCGGCCCGCATAGCGCTCACCACGGATGCATCACATTTGGCCATAGGGGCGGTCGTGGAACAGCACATGGACGGAGTTTGGCAGCTGTTAGCATTTTTCAGCAAATCCTTGAACGAAACCGAGCGCAAATACAGCACGTTTGACAGGGAGCTGTTAGCGCTCCATTTGGCCATTCGCCATTTCCAGTTCTGGCTGGAAGGTCGGCGTTTTACGGCTTTTGTCGACCATAAACCGCTCACTTTCGCGATGTCTAAAATTTCAGAACCTTGGTCGGGCCGGCAGCAGAGTCATCTGGCCGCAATTTCGGAATTTACTACGGACATTCAGCACGTAGCGGGTAAACTCAACGTAGTGGCAGACTGCCTCTCCCGTGCCGTGATATCACCAGGGCACGCGGAGGCAGATTATACTACCGCAGCCGCAGGGCACAAGAGCAGCGCGGAAGCGTACGCGGCCCCAGTTCACATAGGGATAGATTACGTGGCCATGGCAGCGGAACAGGGTAGTGATGCAGACGTGTGCGCACTCCAGTCTGGACCAACAGGGTTAAGGCTGGAGAGCAGGTGTTTGCAAACCGGTATGCCCCCCTTAATCTGCGACGTGTCAACTGGGCGACCACGCCCGGTAGTCCTGGCTGCGTGGCACCGCCGCGTTTTTGACTCGGTTCACTCCCTGGCACGCCTGGGAGTGCGCGCTTCGGTGAAGATGGTTGCCGAAAAGTTTGTTTGGCCGAGCCTGCGCAAGCACGTGAAAGAGTGGGCACGAACCTGCATGTCTTGCCAGCGGGCCAAAATTCACAAGCACACGAAAGCCCCTTTAGAACCGTTCCGAATCCCGGCCAAGAGATTTGATCATGTGCATGTCGACCTCGTGGGCCCCCTACCGTCGTCGCAGGGTTTCACACATCTTTTGACAATGGTGGACTGAACCACGTGTTGGCCAGAAGTGGTCCCACTAACATCAACCACGGCTGCAGAGGTGGCGCGCGTTTTTTTAACGGCCTGGGTAGCGCGTTTCGGGGTTCCGTCGGACATTACGTCCGACAGAGGACCTCAGTTTGTCTCCGAGCTTTGGTCAATGATGGCCAGCAGCTTAGGGGCGACAATCCATCGCACTACCACGTATCATCCCCAGGCTAACGGTTTATGCGAGCGTTTTCACAGGTCTTTGAAGGCAGCCCTCAGAACGTCGCTTACGGATGCAGATTGGGTAAACAAACTACAGTGGGTTTTATTGGGGTTGCGTTCTGCGCCCCAGGAGGATCTGAATGCCTCCCCAGCAGAGTTAGTTTTTGCACAACCTCTCAGGCTGCCCGGTGAGTTCTTACCAGAGCATCCAGAGCCAGAGCGCCTCCCAGCTCTGACACCACTAAGCGGCACGGAAGCGGACATGCTCCCGGGCCCTGTTCATCACACTTTTCCGTGGGTGTTTGTTCCTCAGGCTTTAAAAAATGCCGAGTTCGTTTTTGTTAGGCACGAGGCTTTAAGACCGACCCTCCGGCCGCCATATGATGGTCCATTTAGGGTGCTGGAAACTGGTGATAAGCATTTTGTGCTAGATTTAGGAGACAGGAAAGAGACAGTCAGTATTGACAGACTAAAGCCTGCTTTTGTGATGAACGACAAGTCTGTACGGGTGGCGAGGGCACCTCGACGTGGCAGACCCCCCAGGGAACACGTCCCGGACCCCCCGCAGGGATCAAATAACCACTCTCTTCTTCAGGCTGCAGATTCTTTGCAGGACAGCGCCGCTGGGACGGCGAGGCCTGCATACAGCAGATTCGGAAGACGGTTGAAACCCAGACGACGTGCAGACTGATGTTTGGTGTGATCATGTGGCATAGACTATGCTGTTGGTGTTATCACTGAATTTTTTTAATGCGAGCACGTTGTGTAGACTATGCTGTTGGTGTTATCACTGAATTTTTTTAATGCGAGCACGTTGTGTAGACTATGCTGTTGGCGTTATCACTGAATTGTTAATGTGATCATGCTGTATAGACTATGCTGTTGATGTGGTCACTGAATTTTTTTTTAATGTGATCAAGTTGTATAGTTATGCCATTGATGTCATCATATTTTGTGAACCCGAATATATTGTCCATTCTTCGACGTTTGGGGGGGCTGTGGCTCATGTATTCATGCCTACATATAAGCACAAGGGGATGTTTAAGATTGCATATGTGGACTGACCTCACGTCTTAGAGGAGGACAATAGGTCTGGACCGCCTGTGGAGAACAGCAGAGAGACGGAGACACGGCGGTAAGGACCTGAAAAGACTTCCTGACCCCCTGGGGCCAGGTGGAGGACGGAAGGAGGACTGAAGGACATTGAGGGGGAGTTATAGTCAATAAGGGGATTTGACAAGGGTGTGTAATTTGGCTTTTGATGTTGTATGTATAAATAAGGGGGTTCTGACTGAGTTCAGCCTCTTCGGTTTCTGAGAGATATGTTGGGGATGTGACTACAACATTAAAACCTGAATTATGAAACAATTCAGCTTCTTCATTTCACGCTCCCCACAGGTTCGTCCTACCCCTGCGGTCTGGATGCGGCGGGGGGGAAGGGCAGGTGCATTGCCAGCCCCTGTTGAGTTCCTGTCCCCTAAAAAAGTGGTCATGTAGTAAAGCAAAGAATATTTATTTATAACACGATCCACTCTTCTTCTTCTTCTTCTTCTTCTTCTTCTTCTTCTTCTTCTTCTTCTTCTTCTTCTTCTTCTTCTTCTTCTTCTTCTTCTTCTTCTTCTTCTTCTTCAGATGCCCTTCCTGACACAACCCTCCCCATTTTCAGGGGCTTGAGACCGGCACGAGGAGTACACTGGCTTGTGCACCGCTGTGGCTGGGTTCAATCCACACAGCAATTTAAATTATATAAATAAATGCTGAAATCTAAAAAAGGCATTACATAGAAAGAAAAATTAAAGATGCATCAAGATACATTGTGAATAGTTTTGCATCTATCAAACCGTGAGACTACTGAAGATTCACACCTCTGCCAGATATGCTGCAACATCACCAATTTTTCCATTTTATAGTAAATCAGTTTTTAGTGCTGGCTGCAATTTTCTGCAGTTATTTGCCAGTCAACATGTCATTAAAACTAAATCAATAATAAACAAGAGTACATACCATTCTTCATGCTCCTCTTGTATTGTCCAACTGTCCCAACCGTATATCATCTCCTGAGATATGAGTCAAGATCACCTGTCTTCGATTTAACTTGAAGTAATGACCACAAAGCTAACTGAGATCAATTTTAATTCAGATCCCTCGACTAATTTGTTTCACAGACAGTCGTGGTATTCTATGTCCAAAGACAGCCTAACCATGACAAGTCTCCAAACCTTTAAATGTAGACAGTGTGTGAGTGTTTCAAATGATCTTGTCTTAGAGCAATTATAGAGAACAAAAACCTGTATAAACTCTCTTTCTATCTGTTTACATACACTTGTTACACTGTAAAACTCAGCTTAAAAAAGGGACATATATTACTTAAAATAAGCAAAATTATCTGCCAACAGAACAAGAAAAGGTGACTTTAAATAAGGACCAAACATAAAATTAAACATAAATTGCATGGGAAGAATACCTTGTCAAATTAAAGCATACAGCGCCATGTTTGTCCCCTTTCTGATTTTATATATTTTTGCATATTTGTCACACTTAAATGTTTCCAATCATCTAACAAATTTTAATATTAGACAAAGGTCCTGAGGCGGCATTATGTGATGAATTAACTGAATTAACAACATTTTTTGGAAAGCTGAGTTAAATTTCACGAGTCACAATCAGGTCTGATTACTGCACGACCTGTTGAATCAAGAAATCACTTAAATAGAACCTGCCCAACAAAGTGAAGTAGGCTAAAAGATTTCAAAAAGCAACAAATCATGCCACAATCTAAAGAAATTTAAGAACAGATGAGAAACAAAAACTCAGAACAACATCTAAAGAACTACAGGCCTCGTTTTCCTCAGTTTGGATACTGGTCCATGATTCAACAATAAGAAAAAGACAAGAATGGCCTCCATGGGAGAGTTCCAAGGTGAAAACCACCACTGACCAAAAAGAACACAGAGGCTCATCTCACATTTGCCAAAAAACATCTTTATGATCATGAAGAATTTTGGGAAAATATTCTGTGGACTGATGGGACAAGTTGAGTTTTTTGGAAGGCATGTGTATCGTTATGAACACAGAATTTCATAAAATGAACATCATATCAACAGTCAAACATGGTGGTGGCAGTGTTATGGTCTGGGGCTGCTTTGCTACTTCAGGGACCTGGACGACTTGTCATAATCAATAGAACCATGAATTCTGCTCTCTTCCAGAAAATCCTGAAGGAGAATGTCCAGCCATCAGTTCATGACCTCAAGCTCAAGCCCTCCAATGTGGCTAATTTAAAAAATTCCACAAAGAAAAGTGGGCCAAAGTTTCTCAAAAGCCATGTAAAAGACTCATGGCCAGTTATTGCAAAAGTCTGATTGCATTTGTTGCTGCCAAGGGTGGTGCAACTAGTTATTAGGTTTAGCACTTGTAATTTCTTACTATTAAATTCAGATAAGCCTGAATTTATTCTAGTTGGCACAAAAAACCTTAGGGGCCCTATTTTGACGGTCATTCACACACTTTTCAGACAGACTTTCTGCCGTGCACCAGTGTTTCTGTTAGTTTCTGTCAGTGCATTGTCTGTTTTTTACGCCTTGTGTCATGCCATCAAATTACCAGCAGACAGTGTGCCCACTCTGCGCTTGGAGGAGGTACCTTATTTTAAAGAGGTGTGGCGGCTTGCAATCTGCACCACATTCCAAATTATTATGCAAATAGGATTTTAGTGTCATAAACATTCAGTTTTTTGTTTTTCAATTAAACTCATGGATGGAATCGTCTATCAGGGCTGTTTGGATCACTGATATCAATCTCAGACACCTGTCATAATTAGTTTGCCAGGTGAGCCCAATTAAAGGAGAACTACTTAAGAAGGACGTTCTACATTATTAAGCATGCCACAGGTTTCAAGCAATATGGGAAAGAAAATGGATCTCTGCTGCCGAAAAGCATCAAATAGTGCAATGCCTTGGACAAGGTATGAAAACATTAGATATTTCACGAAAACTTAAGCGTCATCATCATACTTTGAAGAAATTTGTGGCTGATTCAGAGCACAGATGGGTTTGTACAGATAAAGGCATAATGAGGAATGTTTTTCCCAGACAAATTCATCAGATTAAGAGAGCAACTGCTAAAATGCCATTACAGAGCAGCAAACAGGTATTTGAAGCTGCTGGTGCCTCTGGAGTCCCACAAACCTCAAGGTGTAGGATCCTCCAGAGGCTTGCAGTTGTGCATAAACCTACTATTCAGCCACCCCTAACCAATGCTCACAAGCAGAAACGGTTGCAGTGGGCCCAGAAATACATGAAGACTAAGTTTCAGACAGTCTTGTTTACTGATGAGTGCCGTGCAATCCTGGATGGTCCAGATGGATGAAGTAGTGGATGGTTGGTGGCTGGCCACCATGTCCCAACAAGGCTGTGACATCAGCAAGGAGGTGGTGGAGTCATGTTTTGGGCCAGAATCATGGGGAGAGAGCTGGTAGGCTCCTTTAGGGTCCTTGAAGGTGTGAAAATGACCTCGGCAAAGTATACAGAGTTTCTGACTGACCACTTTCTTCCATGGAACAAAAAGAAGAACCATGCCTTCTGTAGCAAAATTATCTTCATGCATGACAATGCACCATCTCATGCTGCAAAGAATACCTCTGTGTCACTGGCTGCTATGGGCATAAAAGGAGAGAAACCCATGGTGCGGCCCCCATCCTTCCCTGACCGCAACCCTACTGAGAACATTTGGAGCATCCTCAAGCAAAAGCTCTGTGAGAGTGGGAGGCAGTTCACATCAAAACAGCAGCTGTGGGAGGCTATTCTAATATCTTGCAAAGAAATTCAAGCAGAAGCTCTCCAAAAATTCACAAGTTCAATGGATGCGAGAATTGTGAAGGTTATATCAGAGAAGAGGTCCAATGAAGGGGTCCAATGTTAACATGTAGCTTGGCCTGTTAAGATGTTGATTGAAATAGCTTTTGACTTCAGTAAATATGACCTCCGATGCTGCAAATTCAACAAATGACCATTTTCAGGTCTTTACAACCAATAATATGTTTTGAAACTCTGTTGTGCATAATAATTTGGAACAGTGAATTTTGAGGTTTTTTAATTTTATTTTTGAAAAAAAAATACAGTAGTTATTATTGGGAGGTTTGTTCAATAAAATTTGAATTATATTCTAACGGTTAATGAGTTGAAAATTATACTGACTGTCATTTGCATCGACTAGGAAAATCGGAGACAGATATCATTTGTATAATTATTTGGAACACAGTGTAACTGTGCATCACTTGTGACTGATGCCTTCCTTATTACAAAGCAGTATTATTATTGCATGTTTTTTTGGTTCACATATATGGGCTTTGATCAGCGCAAAACTCGTCTTAAACTGTTATGATCACAATTCACTTTAGATAATGTGCCTCTTTGCATTAAAGGGATGGGAAGGAGCGCTTTGGATTGGATTATCCAAAACACACCTCTGAATGATTAGACCGGCCTCTTTGCATCATGCACTGGCGAAAAGTTCGTTTTTACACCATTGTGATAAGGAAATGAACTTGGACATGCCCATAAACGTGTTTTTCATCTGTCACAACTGATCAACCGACCGTTGTTGTAATAGGGCCCTAGAAGTGCTTTCCCAAATCAGGCACTTAGTTTGGATGGGGTTTTTCTATCTCCTAGCAGTTCTGTGAGGAACCTTGGAGTTATTTTTGATTGATCTGTTCTTCAATTCACGTATTAAACTTATTTCTAAGACTGCTTTTTATCATTTGCAAAATATTGCTGAAATTAGGAACATCCTGTCACACAGTGATTCTGAGAAACTAGTCCGTGCTTTTGGTTAGTTCTAGATTCAATTATTGTAATTCTTAATTGTCTGGCTGTCCTAAAATGTCTTTAAAAAGTCTTCAGTTGATCCAAAATGCTGCAGCTAGAGTTTTAACAGGTACGTACTAGAAAAAGATATCATATCTTTCCTGTTTGGGCCTCCCTTCATTGGCTTCCTATAGATCTACAATCATCTCCACTGTCTTCAGAGCGTTCAGCTGCAGGTTGTTATTGCTGCACCAGGTCGCCAGCTGGGCCACCTCTCTCCTGTAGGCGGACTCGTCGCCGTTGGAGATGAGCCCGATGAGGGTGGTGTCGTCCGCAAACTTGATCAACTTGACAGACTGGTGGCTGGAAATGGAAACGATCCAAGATGGCGCCCACAGCGGTCGACATGGTGCTTCGCTGCGCTCTTTGTTTGTTTTTGTTTGTCAATTGTGTGTCTGCTTGCACTTATACCCGTGAAGAACTTTTAAATATCAGGACTTTCACCCCCACGGACCTCCTCCCAGTTTTTCTAGCCCCTGCCGCCGATCTGGTTTATTGTTTGGCTCGGAAAGTGAGACGGCGGAAGAGAGGAAGACGAGCGGGCGCTCTCGTGCGACTTCGCAGGAGAGGCTCGCGAACGGCGCTGCCTGGCATATTTCTGTCCAATACCAACTCTCTCACTAACAAGGTGGATGAACTGAGACTGCTGATGCGTTTTAAGGACCTCGCCTCCTCAGCTGTCCTCTGCTTTACTGAGACCTGGCTCCGGGAAAATATACCGGACAGCGCGCTGCGCCTCGACGGCTTCCAGCTCTTCCGTGCTGATCGTGACACAGAGCTTTCCGGCAAGACCACAGGAGGCGGAGTCTGCTTCTACATCAACTGCATCTGGTGCTCTGATGTAACGGTAATTTCCAAACACTGTTCTCCTGCCTTGGAATTTCTTGTTATCAATTGCAAGCCCTTCTATTCCCCGCGGGAGTTTGCTTCTTTTATACTGATCGCTGTGTACGCCCCTCCCGACGCGGACACGCGCGAAGCTCAGCGCGTGCTCGCGGATCACATTCAACACACAGAGCGGAGTTTTCTATTGTGGCTGGCGACTTTAATCAGTACAATCTGAGCCACGATCTCCCCCGCTACAAACAGTTTATTAAATGCCCCACCAGAGGATTAAACACACTGGATCACTGTTACACCACAGTGAAAGACGCATATCGCGCTGTCCCTCGAGCTGCGCTGGGATTATCTGATCACGTGATGGTTCACCTCATTCCCACATACAGACAGAGATTGAAGCTCACTAAACCTGTTGTGAGCACTACGAAGATACGGACCAGTGAAGCTGAGGAGAAGCTGGAAACGTGCATGGAAATATCTGACTGGGGCATGCTTAAAGGAGCCACGCATGATCTGGATGAGTACACGGACACTGTGAACTCATATATCCACTTTTGTGAAGAGAACATTCTTCCATCACGCACCAGGGTGAGTTACTCTAATGACAAACCCTGGTTCACAGCTAAGCTCAGACAGATCAGGAAGGAGAAGGAAGCAGCGCTGAAAAGTGGAGACAGGGACTGCTACAGGGAGGTTAAATACCGGTTTAACAGAGAGCTGAAGAGGGCTAAATCTGTGTACTCAGAGAGACTCCAGCAGCAGTTCACTGCTAATGATTCGGCTTCCGTGTGGAGAGGACTGAGGCAGATCACCAACTATCGGCCTCAGGCTCCTAAAGGTCAGGATGACAAAGCCCTTTGTCAGAGACTGTCCCAACACTATGCCCGTTTTGACACCTCGTCATCTGTGTCCAACTCCCCCCCTCCCTCCAGCTCCACAGCCTCCACATTCCCTACTTCATTTAAGGCACCCCCCCCCCCTCCTCCCCCCCTCCCCTTATCATCAGTGAGCAGGATGTGCTCAAACAGTTCTCCAGACTGAACCCGCGCAAGGCCCCCGGCCCAGACGGCGTGTCTCCCTCCACCCTGAGACTCTGTGCGAAACAGCTGGCTCCTGTATTCACAGACATTTTTAACACCTCCCTTAAGTTATGCCACGTGCCATCCTGCCTCAAATCCTCCACCATCATCCCTGTCCCCAAGAAGCCACGGATCACTGGACTTAATGACTACAGACCTGTAGCGCTCACCTCTGTAGTCATGAAGTCCTTTGAGCGCCTGGTCCTGTCCCACCTCAAGTCCATCACCACCCCTCTCCTGGACCCGCTGCAGTTTGCCTACCGAGCCAACAGGTCTGTAGACGATGCAGTCAACCTGGCCCTCCACTCCATCCTGCAGCACCTGGACTCCCCGGGAACCTACGCCAGGATCCTGTTTGTGGACTTCAGCTCCGCATTCAACACCATCCGCCCCGCTCTGCTCCGGGACAAGCTGTCCCTGCTCAACGTGCCTGACTCCCTCTGCAGGTGGATCATCGACTTCCTGACGGACCGGAGGCAGCATGTGCGGCTGGGAAAGACTGTCTCAGACTATACTAGCATCAGCACCGGATCACCCCAGGGCTGTGTACTTTCCCCCCTACTCTTCTCCCTTTACACCAACTCCTGCACCTCCAGCCACCAGTCTGTCAAGTTGATCAAGTTTGCGGACGACACCACCCTCATCGGGCTCATCTCCAACGGCGACGAGTCCGCCTACAGGAGAGAGGTGGCCCAGCTGGCGTCCTGGTGCAGCAATAACAACCTGCAGCTGAACGCTCTGAAGACAGTGGAGATGATTGTAGACTTCAGGAAAGTCACTACTCCTCTGCCACCCCTCACCCTCTCAGGCTCTCCCATCACCACTGCTGATTCCTTCCGCTTCCTAGGCACTACCATCACCAGGGACCTCAAATGGGAGCTGACCATCAGCTCACTCATCAAAAAAGCCCAGCAGAGGATGTTCTTCCTGCGGCAGCTGAGGAAGCTCAAGCTACCCACCAAGATGTTAGTGCAGTTCTACACAGCCATCATCGAGCCCATCCTCACCACCTCCATAACCGTGTGGTACGCAGGAGCCACTGCCAGGGACAGACTAAGGCTGCAGCGCGTCATGCGCACTGCTGAGAAGGTGATCGGCTGCAAGCTCCCATCTCTCCAGGATCTGTACATCTCCAGGACCCGGAGGCGTGCTGGCCGGATCATAGCCGATCCCTCACACCCTGGTCACGTACTGTTTGCCCCCCTCCCCTCTGGTAGAAGACTTCGGTCCATCCAGACTAAAACCTCCCGTCACATGAACAGCTTCTTCCCCTCTGCCATTAGACTGCTGAACACTAAGTGACTCTCGTGCACCATGTACAGCAGCTCAACCAGACTCATGTCAATCATCACTGTTTTCTTCCTGCATTACCGACTGCACTATATAGTTCTCCACAGTATCTGCTGCTGGCTAATATATATTTTAACTGTTGACCAGTATCACTTAATCTTATCCTACACTTTATTACATGTATAGTTTATTTCTCTTATCTTATCATGTTTAATGTTGCAGCATTGTACCGAGACAAATTCCTAGTTTGTGTACTACATGAACAATGGCAATAAACCTGATTCTGATTCTGATTCTGATTCTGATCTAGAATTAAGTTTAAAATCCTTCTCCTCACTTACAAAGCTCTAAATTATCAGGCCCTTGTTATTTAAAAGATCTTATAGTACCTTATCATCCTAACACAACACTACGCTCCCAAAATGCAGGATTACTTGTAATACCTAGAATCTCTAAAAGTACTATGGGATGCAGAGCTTTCAGTTATCAGGCTCCTCTCCTTTAGAACCAGCTGCCAATCTGGATTCGGGAGACAGACTCAATCTCTGTTTTTAAGAATATGGTTAAACTTTCCTTTTTTTGGACAAAGTTTTTAGTTAGGGTTGGATTAGGTGACCCTGAACCTTGCCTTAGCTATTCTGCTAATAGGTTTAGACAGCTGGGGGACCCCCCACGATGCATTGGGCTTTCACTTCTTTCTTCACTCTCAGTATATTTTTTTACTGGTCATTAACATCTGTTTGCTCTCTCCCATAGATTGAGTCCCTGTCATGCTGCTTGCTCTCTATATGTTTGTTCTTTTTCTTCTTCTCTATCCCCTCATCCCCCAGCCAGTCACAGCAGATGACTGCCCCTCCCTGAGCCTGGTTCTGCTGGAGGTTTCTTCCTGCTTAAAGGGAGTTCTTCCTCTCAACCATCATCAAGTGCTTGCTCACAGGAGATTGCCTGATTGTTTGGATCTTTCTGCAGTTGTGGGTATTTCTCCTAAAATTTGAAAGTGTTATGAGACAACTGTTGCTTTGAAATGGCACTATATAAACAAAGTTGAATCCAATTGAATTGAATTACTTTTTCACATAGGTGCAGATAAGGTTTGATAGTTTTTTTTCCCTTAACAAATGAAATCATCATTTAAAAATTGCATTTTGTATTTACTCGGGTTATCCTTGTCTAATATCATATTTGTTTGATGATCTGAAACATTTTAGTGTGACAAATATGGAAAAGTCTAAGAAATCAGGAAGGGGGGAAATACTTTTTCACAGCACAGTATGAAGGCCTTGATTTAGGATATTTCAGCATACTTGGATTTTACTTTTTGGAATGTATTCATTGTTACAGTTTTGCATACCTATATATGTTCTTTCCAACATAACCTGCCTGCAATCATAGCAGCTGCAAATGAATCAAATCTGATAACCACATCCTATTGGAAACAAATTAGTCTGAAAACCTAGAACCTTCAGACATGTCATACAGTACATGTTGTAGCAATTCTGTCTGTGTCGTTTATGTAAGTGATGAGCAAAATTAGCATCTAACTAAATCTGCAATAAGCCTCTATATTAGGATGACATTCCCATAGGACAAATGATGTGCCTGCATTCAATTAAGAACGCCTTCTGATGCCATCACATCACCCAGAGCATCTGTGTCTCTGTTGCCATAAATATAAATGTGTCACCAGGAGAGCTTTAACAGCAATCTATGCCATTGCTTATTGAGTATTCCAGCTCAAATAGTGTCGATTAAATGTGGCTACCAAAAGGCCACCTAGATGATAAACAGATTCATTTATTTATTGTGTATTTGAGTAAAACATTTGTTGCATTCACTAAAAATTAATGGCAGTTCTATTCCTTCTTTCCAAAGTGAAAACATGCTGCAGTATTTTCTTTTTGTGTACTTGTTATATTGTCAACAGCTGAGATTTGGGCTTTGAGCTAGCCGTGTGTGGTTATCATGACAGGCTGCAATGCAAGACCATTCATTTGTGAGGCATCACTAGCATCTTGTCAGGTGTAATACCAAAATAAACTATCTCAAAATATGGTCCAAACAAGAAAACATACATATTAACATGTAAGTGTTACCTCCGGGAGAGTCCACTACAGCCTGGAGGGCCACCAGACCTGGACAGCACTGTGGGAAATCTGATTTTAATTGGGGATTTACTGAATTGTCGTAGGAGTAAAGTCAAGTCAGTATCAAATTTTAGCTGCTGAAAGTGAATTTAAGACCAATATAAATGTTTACAGCGCAGTAGTTAGCCCTGTTAGCACCAGATTGGAACCACCAGGTTTTGTGTATGGAGTTGCATGTGCTGGTGTGGGCTACTTCAGTTTTCTCGGGATTCCAGTGACATGCACGATATGTTAACTGGAGATTCTTAATTGGCTATACATAGGTTTCTGTAGTGTATACAACAAAAAAGAAAAATATAGTAAAAGCTCTTTGGGTTCTCAATAAGACTACAAACGTTTGATATAAGACAAAGAATTTCCTTCAGTTTTCAAGCTCAGGTTAAGCTAAACAACATATTAACCTAACTAGTTCATTACTGCACCTACAATGGTGTGAAAAAGTGTTTGCCCCCTTCCTGATTTCTCAATTTTTTGCATGTTTGTCACACTTAAATGTTTCAGATCATCAAAGTTAAATATTAGACAAAGATAACACAAGTAAACACAAAATGCAGTTTTTAAATGAAGGTGTTTATTATTAAGGGTAAAAAATCTAAACCTGCATGGCCCTGTGTGAAAAAGTGATTATCCCCTGAACCTAATAAATGGTTGGGCTACCCTTATCATTAACAACTGCGATCAAGCATTTGTGACAACTGGCAATGAGTCTTTTACAGCGCTGTGGAGGAATTTTGGCCCACTCATCTTTGCAGAATTGTTGCAATTCAGCCACAATGGAGGGTTTTCGAGCATGAACTGCCTTTTTAAGGTCATGCCACAGCATCTCAATCGGATTCAGGTCAGGACTTTGACTGGACCACTTCAAAGTCTTCATTTTGTTTGTCTTAAGCCATTCAGAAGTGGAGTACCAAGTGTGCTTCAGCTTGAGGTCACGAACAGATGGCTGGACATTCTACTTCAGGATTTTTTGGTTGACAACAGAATTCATGGTTCCATTTACCACAGCAAGTCTTCCAGCTCCTGAAGCAGCAAAACAGTCCCAGACCATCACACAACCACCACCATATTTTGCTGTTGGTATGATGTTCCTTTTTCTGAAATGCTGCGTTACTTTTATGCCAGATGTAATGGGACACACATCTTCCAAAAAAGTTCAACTTTTGTCTCGTCAGTCCACAGAGTATTTTCCCAAAAGTCTTGCGGATCATCAAGATGTTTTCTTGCAAAACTGAGATGAGCCTTTATGTTCTTTTTGCTCAGCAGCGGTTTTCGTCTTGGAACTCTACCATGCAGGCCATTTTTACCCAGTCTCTTTCTTACGGTGGAGTCATGAACACTGACCTTAACTGAGGCAAGTGAGGCCTACAGTTCTTTGGATGTTGTTGTGGGGTCTTTTGTGACCTCTTGGATGAGTCGTCGCTCATTCTTGAGGTAATTTTGGCTAACATGAAGTTAGCTCACAGTGTTTGAAAAGTTCAGTTGTTCCCTACATAGTGCCCTATCACGAATCACCCATTTTGTAGTGCTGTTCAGAATGTTAAATAATAATTTTGTTCACTATATAGTGCACTCAAAATACATTTTGAAAAGTAGTGCACAACCAATGGTCGCTACATTAGCCATTGTATCCCATAATGCAATTCTCAGTCAATAAAGCAGTGAGAAAGAGAGCTTCACCTCAAAACATAAACTACCTTGAGGTGGTTTTATTTATTAATACAGTAAAATTGTTTGCTTTAATATACATTTACTACAAAATACATGCAGGTATTCACTTTTGAACACCACTAACCTCTTAAGTTTTACTATCTCACCGTGATGACATCATGATGACTGTACTGAGAAAATTCCTTTTTTTTTTTTTTTTAAAGATTTCCCACTGTCCATCCATCCATCTTCTTCCGCTTAATCCTTTTCGGGTCGCGGGGGGGCTGGAGCCTATCCCAGCATCTTTGGGCGAGAGGCAGGGTACACCCTGGACAGGTTGCCAGTCCATCGCAGGGCCAACACAGAGACAGACAACCATTCACTCTCACAGTCATACCTAAGGACAATTTAGAATCCCCAGTTTGATGCCAATTAACCTAACTTGCATGTTTTGGGCATGTGGGAGGAAACCAGAGAAATCCCGGAGTAAACCACGCAGACACGGGGAGAACATGCAAACTCCACACAGATCACTGTTGGTCGGGGGCTGGGATTGAACCAAGGATCCCCTGGCCAAGGGTGAGTTGCTGTGCTGCCGCAGTGCTAACCACTCTGCCACCGCACTGCCAATGATTAGCAAATTTAGACAATATTAAAAATTAAAATTTTAGAGTAGGATACTGTGTACAGTTGCCAATTCTGACTCTTTGGGAGTCAGCCTTAAGCCTTATTCATGCTGCATTTCCCCTCTGGTCCACTTTGGTCCGCGTGCGCTCTGGATGAGCCCGGCGTGCACGCGGCATTTTACTTGCTCACTTTTTTCGTCTAGTAGGCCAAGCGGATGATGCATGTGCACAATGGTTAATTATAGTTTCGCCCCAGCCCTATGAGTAGTGCAAATGCAATAACATGCCAGTTTGTTCACTGGCTATAAACACGAGAGCGA
This sequence comes from Pholidichthys leucotaenia, assembly GCA_020510985.1. NCBI lineage: Eukaryota > Metazoa > Chordata > Actinopteri > Cichliformes > Pholidichthyidae > Pholidichthys > Pholidichthys leucotaenia. The sequence continues at coordinate 182,937,288 of CM035836.1, read as the reverse complement.
CATATTTTTTTTTGTAGCAAAAACAATGGCGTTGTTTAAGGAAAAGGAGGAATTACCGTTTTCCAGTGCTCCTCGCCGTTCAAGCTGCTGCTGCTGCAAAAGGATTCATGTATGTTTATTCTCGTCTTCCGTGTCCTCGTTGTCTTTCTTGTCTACTTTGTCTTTGTATGCTGTGTTGGTAGTGCCACCTCGTGAATGGGACGTTCAGTCTTACGCATGCGCTGTCAACGTGTTCAGGTCGTGGGCAGGCCGCATGGTCATAAAATATGGGCTGCACGCGATTGCTCGCAGAACAGCCCTGTGGACACGAGCGGGCAGGAGACGATGACGAAAATTTCACCAGATGAGGTTTTCAGTTGCACGTACGCGGACAATGGAGGTGCAGCACAAATCCAGCTTTAGGCTGCGTGTCCACCAAATGTGTCTTTTGTCGCCTGACCGCCCTGAGCATTTTTTTTTTCAGCATTTTTCTTGGGGGGAAAAAAAGCCTGTGCCAGCAACCCAGCAACAGCTTGCCACTCTCAGCTCAGCACTTCCACTTTCCTATGGTCAGACTTTCTACTGAAAGCAGTCTCTAAATAACAATGGACAGAAAATGTGTTTTAGCAGATCTGGATGTGAAATAGGATGGCACGGACAGCAGGAGTTTGAGTACAGACTAGTACCAGTGTCCTATGTCCCGCCCACACAGCAGTTCTGATTGGCTGCTTAGGTCTGACATTGACGAGCTCAGCTGCAGTCTCTGAAAAGTTGAACTTTTTTCAACCCTGAGCGCCCTGAGTGCCGCGACAAAAAATGGCCTCCACCGAGACTGCACTACATAGAGAATGAATGGAAAATAGCTGCCCAAGTGGAAAAAATGTGTTTTGTGGACACGCAGCCTTACTCTTTTACCTTCTGTTTCACACCACAAACCTTATTTGTCACTCCAAAATAAGGAAAATACTGCCAATATCATGTTGACTTCCTTCAGATTTTTACAGAATATGAGCTCTCAAGGCAGTGCTGTCAAGGTATGGTCAAGGCTGATTGCCATGGCAAGCAGACTGAACATGTTCTAAAACTGATTCTGAGGTAAAGAAGTGTATGTGTTCAAAAAAATAGCTGTTTATGTGTACTGTGCCTGTGCAAGCTCACTCCACCTCCACCCACCCATTCAGTTTCCCCTGTGATTAATCACAGTTAACTTTTTAAAAGTGATCAATTTGGAGAAATGTGTGTGATTAATTAGTTTTAAAAAATTTAAGTGATTTTCAGCACAAGTTTATAAGTGATTATAGAGATTTGGAAATTTCATTCTGAAATACAGGTATCTGGTTAAAAATTGACTTTGTCTTAGCCATCTGATATTCCATCTGACATCAAGAAATATTTTATTATGTGACAAAATTCTACATTTAATTAGGATTAAAGTTGCATCTATTTTCATTTGATTGTGAAAAAAATCACAAATTAATTACAATTTTGTTTATAGTTTGGACAGCATGCTAGCTATACTGCTTCAAACACATTAATTTGACCACTGTCTAAAAGCTTCACCTTATTTTTTTTCTCCTGTGGACAGTGTCTATTATCCAATATCAGTTGAATAATTCATTGCTGCAGTGTTCTAGGTAATTTGTCCCTGAGTTCGGGGTGGCAAAGCACAGACACTAAAAGGCAAGCATCTGGCTATAATGACTACAACTTTATTGAATTCTAATTTGTCATTCCTCCACCAAATGTGACCATTAGTGGAAATGGATAGCTATTTGATTGTCGTACTATGGCTATACTTCAGCACTTTCACTGACAGTAGTGTCTGAAGGCTTGTTGAATTACCTCATCTGCTGTATTTTGATTTGAGATCCACATTCATTTTTTGCCCACCTTTTTCCACCTGTCTTTATTGGTCTCATATTTCTTTTCAGCATTCTGTTTATTCAGCTTATTTAGTCAGCCTGAAAGATATGAGGTGAGCTGAGGAACAAGCATAGAGACTACTAGGGGATGTGATTCTTGTAGCATCCATTGAAGGAAAAAAGGGTGATATCAGAAAAAAACAAAACAAAACAGAACTGACCATTTCTTTCACATGAGCTACACACTGGAAAATTTGTCACAGACAGCTGCACATGCTCTTAAATCCAAACCTAAACCAGTATAACTATCAATAAAACCATCCATCATGCATGTCTTTGTATTGTAGAAGGAAACCTACACAGCCTCATAAAAAAGGCAAAAGTCAACCAGAATCCTCTTTGATGCAACAATGCTTAACTACTGTTCCCAGCTGTGCTTTTCAAGATTATGTCCACTCTAAGTTCTACTGGGGACAGGATTTGATTTTTCCAAATGAAACATAGCAGATGCTTTATCCTCTTAAATAATAACATCCTCTCAAGTTAACATTGGCACATAGTGATGTAAACATGCTGAATTTGCTATAATCTAAAAAGAGGAGCCAGCGTAAGTAAATTAATAAATCAATTAAGATATAATGGAAAAATTCTGTTGTACAACCATCCATCATGCTTCAGGTGAGCCCAAATTATGCAAGGATTTTAAAATGTCCTGAAATGACGTGGAATATAATCTGTTAACAAAGCAGCTGATGGCTCTTCATGTGGAAATTCTGCTTTGTTTCTCTGCCTGTCGAAGTTGAGTCCCTCCGGTGTGGAATTCAGGACCCAAACACAGGATTTAGCAGATTTATTAAATGAAACAAAAAAATGCAGCTTGAGGGCTGAAAAACAAGACTAAACTGACTAGGCAAGACAAACAAAACAAAACAGGCTTGGCAAGAATTCAGGCAAGGCAGAAGCGCATAAACACACCAACACTGACAAGGATGCAACATCAGACAAAGACTGAGATGGACATATATAGCACAACGGGCAATCAACAAACACAAAACAGGTGTGAACAATCAAGGGCAATCAGAGACAGTAGGGAAGCGGCTACGGGTATGGGAGAGAGGAGAGACTGGGAACAAAAGGTAAACAAGAACAGAGGATACACACTAGACATGAACACAGGACCAGGGGAGACATGACCATAACAATGACTATGACAGAGACAAGGACCACACACAATAGAGACCATTATAACCATAACAATAATAATGATACCACAGCAAAGAACCAGGCAGGGACAAATAAACAAGTGTCAGGGCCTGAGCATGGGCTGGGGGGACCATGCTCACACTTTAAGTTTATTTTTGCTATTCTCTGTGTTTCCCCTTCCTCAGTTCAGTTGGTATTTTCAAATTCTCTATATTTATTAATATTCATTATCATAGTCATGCTCTTTATTCTGGGCCAGAGTTTTAGTTTTGCATGATTCTCTGTTTGTTATTATTATTATCATTATTTGTCATGGTTGTGTATTCCCTGGTCCTGTGCTCATGCATCTGGTTTACCCCCCAGTCCTGTTTACCTTTTGTCTCAGTCCCTCATGTTTTTCCATGCCTATAGCCACTCCCTGCTGTCTCTGATTCCCCTGATTGCTCCCACCTGTCCTGTGTCTGCTAATTATCCCCTTGTCTATATATGTATGTGCCATTCCTTGTCTCATGTCGGCGTGTTACCCCATGCTTATGCCAAGTCTGTTTATATTCCAAGTCTGGGTCAGTGTTATTTCTTAGCCTGAGTTATCCTGCCTGTTACTTAGTCTTGCCTAGCTGTGCCTTTGTTTCAGCACACGAGCTGTATTATTTTCTGTTTTCTGCTCAGTTTGTTACTACATCATGGTTTACCAAATTCGTCTCGCAATTGTGTCCTCTTCTTCACACAAGAGGGGTTCTTGTGATAGAAGGATGCCCTCATTCCAGGACCCAGCGGGCGAAAAAGGAGGAGAAGATGGAGAGGGGGAGAGTGGCCAATTACGGAGGTGCTGCAGGACTTAATTGGCTCTGCTTGCAGCGCATGCACCCTGAAAGAAGCCACAGACTACTGAATTCAATTCAATTCAATTCAGTTCAATTCAGTTCAATTCAGCTTTATTTATAATGCGCCACATCACAACAAAAGCTGTCTCGTGGTGCCACAGTGCAGAAAAAAACCCACACATTCACAGAAAGACCCAGCAATCAGACGATCCCCTATGAGCAAGCACTAAGCGACAGTGGAGAGGAAAAACTCCCATTTGGAAGGAAGAAACCTCTAGCAGAACCAGGCTCAGGGAGGGGCAGTCGTCTGCTGCGACTGGCTGGGGATAAGGGGATAGGGAGGATGGAAAGGACAGACATAAAGAACATAGCAGTAAGATGCCAAGTACAATATTGGAGGTCAACCAGCAGTATGGATCACATAACAATAGAACAAGAGTGGGGTTAAAAGACACAAAAACCCTCCTTAAACGAAAGCTGTATTAAAAAGCAAGGATTTTACCCTGTTCTTAAAAACAGAGACCGAGTCTGACTCCCGGACCCAGAGTGGTAACTGGTTCCAGAGAGAAGGAGTTTGGTAGCAGAAGGCTCTGCCTCCCACCGTACTTTTGAAGATTCTGGGCACCACAAGTAAGCCAGCATTTTGGAAGCATAATGCTTTATTAGGATGGTAAGGTAATATCAGATCTTTTATATATTGGGGGGCCAGATTGTTAAGAGCTTTGAAAGTAAGAAGAAGGATTTTAAACCTGATTGTGAATTCAATGGGAAGCCAATGGAGGGAGGACAGAACCGGGGAAATATGATCTCTTTTTCTAGAACCAGTTAAAACTCTAGCAGCAGCATTTTGAATCAACTGAAGATTTTTTAAAGATACTTTAGGACAACCAGATAATAGCGAATTACAATAATCTAATCGCAAACTGACAAAGGCGGGAATCAGTTTCTCAGCATCACCCAGAGACAAGATGCTCCTGATCTTGGCAATATTGGGCAGATGATATAAGGCGGTCCTAGAAACAGTTTTAATATGTGAATTAAATGACAAATCCTGGTCAAAAATCACTCCAAGGTTCCTCACGCAACTGTTCAGAGTGAGAGTGGCCACATCTAAATTAAGGGCATAGTCTGAAAAGGAATTTCTAAGATGTTTTGGGCCAACAACAATGACTTCAGTCTTATCAGAGTTCAATAGTAAAAAATTAAAAGTCATCCAAGCTTTGATGTCCTTAAGACAGGCATCTAACTTGGCCAACTGATCACAATCATCAGGCTTCATTGACAGGTATAGTTGTGTGTCATCTGCGTAACAGTGAAAATGTATACAGTGCTTTCTGATGATATTGCCCAACGGGAGCATATATAGACTAAAAAGAGTAGGGCCCAACACAGATCTCTGTGGAACTCCGTGACTGAGCTTAGAGCTGGAAGAAAATCCATCATTGACATGGACAAACTGAAATCTATCAGACAAATAAGATCTAAACCACTGCAACGGAGTTCCACTGAGTCCAATAAAGTGTTCCAATCTATCAAGTAGAATGGCATGATCGATAGTGTCAAAGGCTGCACTGAGATCTAAAAGAACAAGAACAGAGATCAGTCTTTTATACTGATCGCTGTGTACGCCCCTCCCGACGCGGACACGCGCGAAGCTCAGCGCGTGCTCGCGGATCACATTCAACACACAGAGCGGAGTTTTCCAGACTCGCTGATTATTGTGGCTGGCGACTTTAATCAGTGCAATCTGAGCCACGATCTCCCCCGCTACAAACAGTTTATTAAATGCCCCACCAGAGGATTAAACACACTGGATCACTGTTACACCACAGTGAAAGACGCATATCGCGCTGTCCCTCGAGCTGCGCTGGGATTATCTGATCACGTGATGGTTCACCTCATTCCCACATACAGACAGAGATTGAAGCTCACTAAACCTGTTGTGAGCACTACGAAGATACGGACCAGTGAAGCTGAGGAGAAGCTGGAAACGTGCATGGAAATATCTGACTGGGGCATGCTTAAAGGAGCCACGCATGATCTGGATGAGTACACGGACACTGTGAACTCATATATCCACTTTTGTGAAGAGAACATTCTTCCATCACGCACCAGGGTGAGTTACTCTAATGACAAACCCTGGTTCACAGCTAAGCTCAGACAGATCAGGAAGGAGAAGGAAGCAGCGCTGAAAAGTGGAGACAGGGACTGCTACAGGGAGGTTAAATACCGGTTTAACAGAGAGCTGAAGAGGGCTAAATCTCTATACTCAGAGAGACTCCAGCAGCAGTTCACTGCTAATGATTCGGCTTCCGTGTGGAGAGGACTGAGGCAGATCACCAACTATCGGCCTCAGGCTCCTAAAGGTCAGGATGACAAAGCCCTTTGTCAGAGACTGTCCCAACACTATGCCCGTTTTGACACCTCGTCATCTGTGTCCAACTCCCCCCCTCCCTCCAGCTCCACAGCCTCCACATTCCCTACTTCATTTAAGGCACCCCCCCCCCTCCTCCCCCCCTCCCCTTATCATCAGTGAGCAGGATGTGCTCAAACAGTTCTCCAGACTGAACCCGCGCAAGGCCCCCGGCCCAGACGGCGTGTCTCCCTCCACCCTGAGACTCTGTGCGAAACAGCTGGCTCCTGTATTCACAGACATTTTTAACACCTCCCTTAAGTTATGCCACGTGCCGTCCTGCCTCAAATCCTCCACCGTCATCCCTGTCCCCAAGAAGCCACGGATCACTGGACTTAATGACTACAGACCTGTAGCGCTCACCTCTGTAGTCATGAAGTCCTTTGAGCGCCTGGTCCTGTCCCACCTCAAGTCCATCACCACCCCTCTCCTGGACCCGCTGCAGTTTGCCTACCGAGCCAACAGGTCTGTAGACGATGCAGTCAACCTGGCCCTCCACTCCATCCTGCAGCACCTGGACTCCCCGGGAACCTATGCCAGGATCCTGTTTGTGGACTTCAGCTCCGCATTCAACACCATCCGCTCCGCTCTGCTCCGGGACAAGCTGTCCCTGCTCAACGTGCCTGACTCCCTCTGCAGGTGGATCATCGACTTCCTGACGGACCGGAGGCAGCATGTGCGGCTGGGAAAGACTGTCTCAGACTATACTAGCATCAGCACCGGATCACCCCAGGGCTGTGTACTTTCCCCCCTACTCTTCTCCCTTTACACCAACTCCTGCACCTCCAGCCACCAGTCTGTCAAGTTGATCAAGTTTGCGGACGACACCACCCTCATCGGGCTCATCTCCAACGGCGACGAGTCCGCCTACAGGAGAGAGGTGGCCCAGCTGGCGTCCTGGTGCAGCAATAACAACCTGCAGCTGAACGCTCTGAAGACAGTGGAGATGATTGTAGACTTCAGGAAAGTCACTACTCCTCTGCCCCCCCTCACCCTCTCAGGCTCTCCCATCACCACTGCTGATTCCTTCCGCTTCCTAGGCACTACCATCACCAGGGACCTCAAATGGGAGCTGACCATCAGCTCACTCATCAAAAAAGCCCAGCAGAGGATGTTCTTCCTGCGGCAGCTGAGGAAGCTCAAGCTACCCACCAAGATGTTAGTGCAGTTCTACACAGCCATCATCGAGCCCATCCTCACCACCTCCATAACCGTGTGGTACGCAGGAGCCACTGCCAGGGACAGACTAAGGCTGCAGCGCGTCGTGCGCACTGCTGAGAAGGTGATCGGCTGCAAGCTCCCATCTCTCCAGGATCTGTACATCTCCAGGACCCGGAGGCGTGCTGGCCGGATCATAGCCGATCCCTCACACCCTGGTCACGTACTGTTTGCCCCCCTCCCCTCTGGTAGAAGACTTCGGTCCATCCAGACTAAAACCTCCCGTCACATGAACAGCTTCTTCCCCTCTGCCATTAGACTGCTGAACACTAAGTGACTCTCGTGCACCATGTACAGCAGCTCAACCAGACTCATGTCAATCATCACTGTTTTCTTCCTGCATTACCGACTGCACTATATAGTTCTCCACAGTATCTGCTGCTGGCTAATATATATTTTAACTGTTGACCAGTATCACTTAATCTTATCCTACACTTTATTACATGTATAGTTTATTTCTCTTATCTTATCATGTTTAATGTTGCAGCATTGTACCGAGACAAATTCCTAGTTTGTGTACTACATGAACAATGGCAATAAACCTGATTCTGATTCTGATTCTGATTCTGATTATCAGATGCAGTCAGAAGGTCATTAGAGACCTTCACTAAGGCAGAAGGGCTTAGGGCTGAAGGGCTGTGGCCAACATCCTGGAGGCTCGCCCGAACCTGTGCTCCATTCCATGGCTGCAGGGGCTTCCTCTCACTCCTATGCCCGCACCATTGGCCTCCTCCTTGCCGGAGTCGAAAGTCTTCCCACCAGAGGTAACTCCTGCAGAGCCCAGGGCACCAAAGGCCCTTTGGGAGAAATCAAGAGGGAACAGTTTTGTGGATCTCGGTTGGTATTCGGTGGGCCCAAGTTGAAGGAAGGCACCGGGACACACCACTCCTCGATGCCACATACCACCACCTGCTCCGGCTCCTCTCCAGATAGCTCCAGCTGTTTGTGAGGTGTGTGTCACAACTCCAGCAGTCCCCGAGGTGCACACAACAATTCCAGCTATCCCTGAGGTCCACACAACAGCTCCAGCTGTCCCTGGGGTGTGCACAACAGCTCCCGCTGTCCCCAGGATGGGTGCAATGGCTCCCACTGTCCCCGGGGTGCATGCAACAGCTCCCGTTGTCCCTGAGGTGCACACAACAGCCCCCATTGTCCCTGAGGTGCACACCACGGCTCCCGCTGTCCCAGAGGCACACGCCACATTTCCAGCTCTCTCCATGGTGCACACATCAGCTTGCGCTCCACCTGTTTTGCCAATCATTACATCTGCAGCTTCACCTGTCTTCATGCCTGCAACTTCGCCTGTCTGCATACTTGCAGTTTTGCCTGTCATTATGCCAGCAGCTTCGCTTGTCATCACACCTGCAGTGCCGGCTCCCATGTCTTCTATACTGGTGCCTACGGCCAGTGCTGCACCTCAGACTCTCTCATCTGCTGTACCTCCAGCATCTTCGGAGATTGTCATTGCCTCTCCAGCGGTGGAGCCGCTGAGGTCCTCGCAGGCGGTGGAGCAGGAGTTAAGGCAAGTACTTTATTTTGTATTCTTAACATCTATACTCGAAAAGTCTTGCCTGGCTCCTGATGGGGGAGCCCAGTTGCAACTCTCATCTGCTTCTGGCCTTCCTCCGCTGGGCTCCACTGCCTGTCCCTGTACTGACCTGTGTTCTATCTCTTCCTTCACATCCGAGGTGTCTGTGTCGGGGATGATACTTCACACCACAGCTCCAGCTGTCTCCAAGGTGCAGGCCACAGCTACGCCACCATCCAAGCTGCACATTCCACCTGCCATTCCAGAGGTCAGGGGACCTCCACCCATCATTCCAGAGGTCAGGGATCCTCCACCCGTCATTCCAGAGGTCAGGGAGCCTCCACCCGTCATTCCAGAGGTCAGGGAACCTCCACCCATTGTTCAAGAGGTCGAGCAGTCTGCTCCACCCATCATCCAAGAGGTCAAGAAGTTCACTCCACCTGTCATCCAAGAGGTCAAGCAGTCTGCTCCACCTGGGCCATCCGAGCAGTACCCTCCACTTTCACCACCTGGGGTCACCGCTTCTCAGCTGCAGTTAGCCCCTGTGCTGAAGACCCCTCAGGTACTCTCTCCAGAACTAGAAAATAATGTGTTATTAGCTCCTGCACAAGAGACTACAATGTTATCTTCTGAGTTTGGAACCCCCATATCGTTTTCTTCTGAGCAAAAATCTCCTGTGTTGCTTTCTTCAGTTTAGAGCTCCTGTATTGTTTTCTCCATACTTTAGGGCTCCTATATTGTTTTCCCCAGAGCAAGGAGCTCCTATATTGTTTTCCCCAGAGCAAAGGGCTCCTATACCATTTTCCCCAGAGCAAAGAGCCCCTATATTGTTTTCCCCAGAGTAAAGGGCTCCTATATTGTTTTCTCTTGAGCAAGAAGCTCCCATGTCATCTCCAGAGTTAGGAGGTTCTATGTAATCTTCTCCTAAGTTTGGAGGTTCTGTATTGTCGCTTCCTAAGGTTATTGTTGTTGTCATCTCCAGAGTTTATAATTTCCATGTTATCGTCTCCAGAGTTTAAAGTTTCCATATTATCATCTTCTTAGTTTAAGGGTCTCATGTTATCATCTCCAGACTTTAAAGGTTCCATATTGTCATTTCCAGAGTTTAAGGGTTCCATATTGTCATCTCCTGAGTTTAAAGATTTCGTGTTGTCAGCTCATGAGCTTAAAATTTCCTTGTTGTCATTATGTCCTGAGTTTAAGGTTCCTGTGTTATCCCCAGAACAAAAAGCTTATAAACTAACTGTTTATAACAGTTTATTAAGCAGCTAAAATGATGCTAATGCTTAATGTCAGACTGAGCATGCTGTGTGCTCTGTAATAGGCTATTACTAGCAGCTTTAATGTTTGTTGCTGCTGTTCAAAATAGTAATTTCTATACTCTGTACCATGTTTATAGTTTTCCTGGAAGCGGCTGTGGTGCAGGTGTAGTGTGGCCGGATACTGATCAAGGGATCGATGGTTTGATTCCTGCTCTGTCTGCAGTCTGCATGTCGAAGTGTTCTTGAGCAAGACTCTGAACCCTCAGCTGCTTTTGGTGGGTCAGGCCAGCGCCTGTGCATAGCAGCTCTGCTGCCATCACTGTGTGAATGTTTGCGCAAATGGGTGGATAGCAGGCTCTATAAAGTACTTTTGTCATCTAGAGATGAGTAAAAAAGTGCTATATACAGCGTGGAAAATACGTATTCAATACATCAACATTTTCTCATTTCTGATGGAGCCATTGACCTGAGATTTTCACCAGATATCAGTAACAACCAAAGTAATCCATACATACAAAGAAATCATGGCAATTGTGTTCACAAAACAAGTTATATTTAATAAAGTGGAATGACACTGTGAATAAGTATTGAACATGCGTGGTGAAATTCATTTTAATATTTAGTAGAAAAGGCTTTGTTGGTAATAACACCTTCCATATGCCTCCTGTATGGAGAAACTAGGCGCAGGCATTGCTCAGGAGTGATTTTAGCCCATTATTCCACACAAAGTGTCTTCAAATCTTGAAGGTTCCGTGGGTGTCTTCTATGAACTCTGATCTTCAGTTTGTTCCATAGATTTTCAATTGGATTCAAGTCAGGTGACTAACTGGGCCATTCTAGCAGCTTTATTTTCCTTCTCTGGAGCCAGTTGAGAGTTTCCTTGGCTGTGAGTTTGGGATCATTGTCTTGCTGAAATGTGCACTCATGCTTCATCTTTAGCATCTTGGCAGATGGCAACAGGTTCTTATCAAAGGTGTCTCTGTACATTTGTCCATTCATCTTTCCTTCAATTATGTGAAGTCTGCCTATATCATGTGCTGAAAAACACCTCCAACGCCACGATGCTCCTACCTCCAAACTTCACTGCTGGAATGGTGTTTTGGGACTGACGTGCAGTGCCATTTCTCCTCCAAACATGCTGTGTGTTGTGGCATCCAAAAAGTTCAATTTTGGTCTCATCTGACCAAACTATATTCTCCCAATATTTTACTGGCTTGCCCAAATGTTGTGCAGCAAACTTTAAACAAGCTTCAACATGCTTTTTCTTCAGCCATGGAGTCTTGCAAGGTGAGTGGGCATAGAGCCCATGTTGGTTGTGTGCATTCCTTATTGATTTTTTTTGAAACAGTCATATTTGCTAACTTCAGGTTTTTCTGGAGCTCTCCACGAGTGGTCTTTGGCGCTTGGATAACTCTTCTGATAATTCTTTTGACTCCTCTGTCAGAAATCTTGTGAATAGCTCCTGGTCGTGGCCTTTTTATGGTAAAATGACATTCTTTCCACTTTCGAATGGTGGCTTCAACAGTACTCACTGGGACATTCAGCAGTTTAGAAATACATCTGTAACCAATGTCATCATTATGTTTTGCAACAATAAAGTTGTGGAGGTCTAGAGAGAGCTCTTTGCTTCTACCCATCATGAGTTCTTTGTGGTGTGGCAATCTGATATCCCAGACCTTTTTAAAGGCTATCAGTCAGGACTTGATCAGCTGAAATTAATTTGCACTGATGGGGGATGAGATGGCTTCCTAAATTCAGGTTGGTTTCTGCTGGTTTCTTGGCTTTCTAGGCCTTTTTGCATCTTTTTTCTTCATGCGTTCAATGCTTATTCCCTGTGTCATTACACTTTATTAAATGTAACTCATTTTGTGAACACAGTTGCCTTGATTTCTTTGTAAGTATGGATTACTTGGGTTGTTACTGATATCTGGTGACTATCTCAGGTCAATGGCTCCATCAAAGATATGTTTAATGAGAAAAATGTTGACATGTTCAATACTTACATTCCCGCTGCAAGTGAATGCCATTTACCATTTTCAAAAAAAATCCCAGTAAATGGCATGACAAGAATTTGAAGCTTCGTTGAGTCCTTTCTGAGGGAATGTTTAAGGTGGTTGTATAACTAGCAGAAGCAGCTGGTGAGGCCTACACAGATAGTGCTGAAATAAAATGAGCTCTACTTGTTATAACTACACAAAGTAACATGGTGGAAGGTTGAAGCTATAATGTGTACCCTACCCTACCCTAACCAAGCCCTAATCATTTCCTTAACTACAAAAAATTAGGATTTGAATTCTAAAATAAGTAAAAGATGGAAGCCAAAGTAAATAGGGATGTGATAAAAGAAAATGGCTGTGACCACCCCTTCTGTGGATTTCCACAGTATCATGGTGGAGTAGTTTGGCAACTTGCTCCTGGTAGGGTCTCCCAAGACAAGTTGGTCCTGGGTGAAGGGCCAGACCAAGAGTGGCAAAGTAGATTCCTAAAATTACATCAAGGACCCACATGGGTCCACATGGAGCCACAAGGAGCCGCATGGCTCCATTATGGGTCCGTCTTCCCCATGATCCCTCCTCCAGGGATCATGGGGATCATGGTACTGTGTGAACTGGGTAGTAGTCCGGGATTCTCTGCTTGGACAGCTGCCCCCTCGACTCAGACCCCCGGATAATCAGTAGAAGATGGATGGACACAAGGATGGATGGATGGATGGATGGATGGATGGATGGTTGGTTGTGACCACAGGTCTCTTGCATCAGAGACTTCATTTTGTCTTCCATCCACCTCTGTATGAGGACCTGAGTGCTTTAGAAATGGTGAAATGGTGACATCCCCCTGTTATGTACATACATACATAACAGGGTGACATTGACAGTGTTGGAGCTAATAACCTTGACTGTTGTATTAGTTGGAGGACTTGTTACATTATTGTCATACTTATGGTGTTTTGCACTAAAGCATTCTTCTTCTTCTTCTTTCGGCTGCTCACTTTAGGGGTCACCATAGCAGACCATCTGCTTCCATCTCCCCCATCCCTTGCATCTTCCTCCGTAACACCAACCCTCTCCATGTCTTCCTTCACTACATCCATGAATCTTCTCTGTGATCTCCTCTTCTCCTCCTGCCTGGCAGCTCCATCTTCATCATCCTTTGTCCATATATCCACTATCCCTCCTCTGCACATGTCCAAACCATCTCAGCCTTGCCTCCCTTACTTTGTCTCCAAACTGCTCAACCTGAGCTGACCCTCTGATATACTCATTTCTAATCCTGTCCCTTCTAGTCACTCCCAATAAGGAATCTTAGCATCTTCAACTCTGCCACCTCCAGCTCCGCCTCCTGTCTTTTTTGTCAGTACCACCATCTCCAAACCATGCATCAGAGCAGGTCTCACTGCAGTCTTGTAAATCTTTCCTTTCACTCTAGCTGCTATGTTTCTGTCACAAATCACCCCTAATACTCATCTCAACCCACTCCACCCTGACTGTACTCTCTTCTTCTCCTCTCTTGTGCATTGTTCATTGCTTTGGATGGTTGACCCCAAGTATTAAAGCGTTGTTTGCTTTTATTCTAAACACTAGTCTAATAGTACCCATTAAGTTAACCAATTTGACTGGCTTGAATCTGACTTTGATCCCATGCAGTTTTCAACTGATGATTGATCTAAAAACTATTTCAATACTTTTTGTCCTTTCCAACAAGTATTTATATGCAATATACACTAAGTCTTCATGATAGTGTAGTGGTGCTGGTGCTGGTGCTGAGAAAGAAAACCCTGATGCAATCATAAGCTAGCACAATCTTAATTATTTAAACACCATATTCTTTATTAGCTTAACAGTTCAGATTCAGACCCTGGAAATCTCAAACACATGAAGCCAATGAGCAGTTCATCAAACTGACCAATCAAGGGAAGGACACAGCATTTCACGATGTGATTAATGGGGTCAATATGGTGCTAATGGGGAACACTAAAACATGTCATTTTGATCATGGCAACACTTGTGTGAGAAATGGGAGCAAATTATTTCATTACCATTTTTGAGCTCTTGCTGCAGTGCCTGTTAAATTTAAGAAAAAAATATGGTTGCAGTGTCTTTTTAAGAAATCCTGGCACAATCTCATCTCTGTCATTATACATAGCTTCTCCCCTAGAGAGTGGAGTCATCATGGCACACAGTGTACAATGTTTTAGTCTGGAAACAACATGCTGTCTGTGTCGGTACTTGTGAACTTTGCATTTTTTATGTTCTGTCATGTTTTGTCAGCATCCTGGGTTTCTGCTTTGGTTTATGTGCCTTTTTGTGTATATGGAGATGAGTTTTTGCACTGATTAGGCAAGTCCACGGCTAATATACCCGCATTGGAAAAATGTTTTTGTTCACAGTCTGCCTGGCAGAAATGGCAGCTCATCCAAGCACTGGTGTATTTGTCACAAGTAATTAATTTTCCTCCCATAAAAACACCCAGCGGGATGAGGGAAAAGGTGGGTTCATTAACCTTCCTCACCCAAGCTTCCTGTGGCACTTTACAATGTATTGGCTGCTGGTTCCTCCAACTGCCCATAGCACAAAATGTGCAGGAATGAAGTTCCAAGATGGGTGTTTTTTTGCTGGGGGAATAAAAAGGGATTTGCTTGGCAGCACCGTCTAAATTTTTTTTGACTCTTTTACAGCATGCTCACTCTGTCTTATTCAGTTTTTGCTCAAAATACAACACAAGACTTCCACCCCCCCTTTTTTCCCCTTTTCCGATGCTACCTCTTCTGCTTTCTCTCTCCCCACTGCTCTCCAGTGTCTCACCCCACCTTCCATCCCTGTAGCAGATTGGAATTTGAGTTAACCTTGTTTCACTATTTATTTTCAAATTGACATTTCATGGAGTTTAATCTCCTGGGGGAACGAAGGTACATTCTATTACACAGAGTGACGTGAACCCCCCCCCCCCGAACTACTGAATGTGTGAAGTGAGAGACAACTGACCCAAAATTCTGATGACAGAAACTACCGTCTGTGGCAATTGTGTTTGAAGACGTCCTGTTCTTTCTGTGACTTTCCATTCTCCTCTTTATTGTTAGTCAGTGCACTCTCAGCCTGCCTCTTCAAATGTGCTGAAATATTCACACATATTATCACCCAACTGAACAAAGTTTGTTAAAAGGGGAAGCAGGGACATAAGCATTTGTGTCCCCCCACCCCCCCATTGTGAATGCTTGTAGATCATTACTTGACAGGCGCTGTGACAGCTTGACTTGCTCCACAGAAAGAAGAAGAAGAAGAAATTGACTTGTTCATACATTCCTGACAAATAAGATGAAGGTCTGCATCCAGTGTGATGGCCTCTGGGCATTGTAGGAGGCTTTGCAAGCATTCATGTTCTATAATGTTTTTTTTTTTTTAAACTGCAAATAAATCGTCAAGAAGAATTTCTACCTATTAGGATAATTATAAATTTTAATATCAATATAATTCCTTAGTACTTTGTTTTATGATAATTCTCCAAGTAATTCAGTGTATTTAAAACATCAGAATTGAAGTACCTCACCATCCATCCATCCATCCATCTTCTACCGCTTTTCCGGAGGTCCGGGTCGCGGAGGCAGCAGTTCAAGCAGAGAAGCCCAGACTTCCCTCTCCCCAGCCACCTGCTCCAGCTCTTCAGAGGGGATACCAAGGCGTTCCCAGACTAGCTGGGAGACATAGTCTCTCCACCGAGTCCTGGGTCTGCCCCGGGGTCTCCTCCCAGTGGGACGTGCCTGAAACACCTCAAGTGGGAGGCGTCCAGGAGGCATCCTAATCAGATGCCCATACCACCTCAACTGACTCCTTTCAATGTGGAGGAGCAGCGGTTCTACTCTGAGCCTCTCCCGGATGACTGAGCTCCTCACCCTATCTCTGAGGGTGAGTCCAGCAATCCTACGGAGAAAGCTCATTTCAGCCGCTTGTATCCGCGATCTCGTTCTTTCGGTCATTACCCAAAGCTCGTGACCATAGGTGAGAGTAGGAACGTAGATTGACTGGTAAATCGACAGCTTTGCCTTAGAACTAAGCTCCCTCTTCACCACAACAGACCGGTACAACGTCCGCATCACTGCAGATGCTGCTCCAATCCGTCTGTCGATCTCTCGCTCCATTTTCCCCTCACTCGTGAACAAGACCCCAAGATACTTAAACTCCTCCACTTGGGGCAGGAGCCTGTCCCCAACCCGGAGAGGACAATCCACCTTTTTCCGGCTGAGGACCATGGACTCGGACTTGGAGGTGCTGATTCTCATCCCAGCCGCTTCACACTCAGCGGCAAACCGTCCCAGCAAGAGCTGTAGGTCATTGCTGGATGAAGCCAACAGGACAACATCATCTGCAAACAACAGAGATGAGATCCTGTGGTCACCAAGCATGACACCCTCCATTCCCTGGCTGCGCCTAGAAATCCTGTCCATAAAAATTATGAACAGGACCGGTGACAAAGGGCAGCCCTGGCGGAGTCCAACTCTCACTGGGAATGACTCCGACCGAGTGTTGGCAATGCGAACTAAACTCTCACAACGGTCGTACAGAGACCGAATAGCTCGTAACAACAAGCCCGATACCCCATACTCCCGAAGCACCCCCCACAAAAATCCACGAGGGACGCGGTCAAATGCCTTCTCCAAGTCCACAAAACACATGTAAACTGGTTTTAATTGAATTGAAGTACCTCACAAAGAACATAATTAGACAAACTTAAATGAGCATGCCATTATACAATGTTTGACCTCTGCCAATATTTGTACGGAATTATTTTATGGCTTGTTCCACTTTGAATGAAAGTTTTTTTTTTTTTCCTCCCACATTAACTTAAATGCAGAATCCTCTTCTTTTAGAATAATTTCTTTTTCATTGCCCACTACACATTTAATGAGACACATTATTTTCTGTATGACTTCTTTTTTGAACCCTGCAACAAAATTATCATGTTAATTATGCACTTTTTCTTCTAAATGTGACGTGTAATCATAGTTTTCACATCATCCCTGGATGAACATAGCAGTTTTCTGCTATATGTTAATTTTCAACAGACTTTCCTAGCTCTTTATGTACCTACTCAGTTTCTAATACAATGCTGCAAGTTAAGCATACGTACTTAACCTTTGTACAAGTGCAATGGCTGAGTTGCACCTATTGTTTCACCATCAAAGCATTTACTGTATTTCTTCCATCCAATTTATTATCTTTTTAATAGACATTAAAACATTCATTTTCATCAACCACATTTAGTAAATTATGAAAGAGAGCAACTAAATCATATGCAACATAGTACTGCAAGGAAAATATACGGTAATTAAGAGCACCTAAATTAAGTGTTAGGTGTGGAAAAATACCTGTTGTCCAGTGCAGCTTCTGAATGGTTGCATACGAGTGGCATCGAGCCACTGCCCATCTCTGGGTGCCTCTTGTTGAAGCCTGTGGAAAGGGGCAGGGTTTGTTGTGGGTTTTGATTTGACATCTTTAAGGTTTCGAGGGTTAAAGTTAGGGTTGGTAGGTAAGTTGGATGTTCTTCTGTCACAGTGGTTAACAAGGTGGAGCTGGGCTTCCAGCAACATGTTTGCTACAACCAGTTCTGTTATAAAATCCAGAATTGCAATAATTTTATTGCAAAACTGGTGGGATGACAAAAGTGAAGAAACTCTTCTTACAATTAGTTGCCAGTTTTGCAATAACAATATTGCAATTTGTACTACAGGTGCATCTCAATAAATTAGAATGTCAACGAAAAGTTCATTTATTTAGGTAATTCAATTCAAAACTAGAAAAGCACTCGGAGAGCGCAGACCTCCGCCAAGCGCCACAGTTCCCCTGTGGGCATGTTGTCCTGTATTTTTTTTTTCCAAGTGTTCTGATGATTTTTTTGGCAGAGTTACATGCACAAAAAAAAAAAATTGAAAAAATATTGAAAATGGCCCTATCTGGCAATGTTAAATAAAAAAAAAAAAGAAAAAGAAAAAAAAAAAAGAATCCTTTAAAAAATTCCTGGATCCAGACGGTGATCCGGATCACCACCAAAATCTAATCATCTGTAGGGATACCCCATTTCTGACAATCTCTGAAAATTTCCTGAAAATCCGTCCATAACTTTTTGAGTTATCTTGCTAACAAACAAACAAACAAACAAACAGACAGACAAACCAACGCCGATGAAAACATAACCTCCTTGGCGGAGGTAAAAATTTAACTTCTTTACTATATAGATTCATTACACAGAGAGTGATATATTTCAAGTGTTTATTTATTTTAATTTTGATGATTATGGCTAACAGCGCATGAAAACCCCAAATTCAGTTTCTCAAAAAATTAGAATATTACATAAAATTAATTTTAAAAAATAGTTTTTTAATAGAAATGTGGGCCGACTGAAAAGTATGTCCATGTAAACACTCAATACTTGATCGAGGCTCCTTTTGGATTAATTACTGTATCAATGTGGCGTGGCATGGAGGTGATCAGCCTGTGGCACTGCTGAGGTGTTATGAAGGTCCAGGTTGCTTTGATAGTGACCTTCAGCTCGTCGGCATTGTTGGGTCTGGTGTCTCTCATCTTCCTCTTGACAATACTCCATAGATTCTCTATGGGGTTTAGGTCAGGAGAGTTTGCTGGCCAATCAAACACAGTGATGCCATGGTCATTAAACCAGGTTTTGGTTTAATGGTAAATTTCCTGGTAGATGACTGTGCTGACTCTGGTCTTGATAAAACACAGGGGACCAACACCAGCAGATGACATGGTTCCTCAAATCATCACTGACTGTGGAAACGTCACACTAAACCTCAAGCAACTTAGATTCTGTGCCTCTCCACTGTTTCTCCCGAGTCTGAGACTTTGATTTCCAAATGAAATGCAAAATTTACTTTTATCTGAACAGAGATCATCTCCTGGTGTTTGTCCACTGTGTTTTATCAAGACCAATGTCAGTGCAGTCATCTACCAGGAAATTTTAGAGCACTTCATGCTTCCCTGTGGAGTATTGTCAAGAGGAAGATGAGAGACACCAGACCCAACAATGCAGACGAGCTGAAGGTCACAATCAAAGCAACCTGGGCCTTCATAACACCTCAGCAGTGCCACAGGCTGATCACCTCCATGCCACGCCACATTGATACAGTAATTCATCCAAACGGAGCCCCGACCAAGCATTGAGTGTGTACATGGACATACTTTTCAGTTGGCATGGTCAGAAAAAACAGTCAGAAAAAACTATTTTTTAAAATTAATTTTATGTAGTATTCTAATTTTTTGAGAAACTGAATTTGGGGTTTTCGTGGGCTGTAAGCCATAATCGTCAAAGTTAAAATAAATAAACACTTGAAATATGTCACTCTCTGTGTAATGACTCTATATAATATAGAAGTTTATTTTTTTTGGTTGACATTCTAATTTATTGAGATGCACCTGTAAATGTCTGATAGGACATACTTTGTTACTGTTAATTAAATTTGGTTATGTTTCTTAGATTTGTAATGCAAGAATCCCAAAAGTCAAATTTGTGATTTTCAGTAATTTGCTTTCTTTGCTGATCAGCCCCTTTCTGCATATATCGCCTTGGTGTAGTGTAGAAACATATTTGGAATGATTTAGAATACAGACAAATGCATGAATAGGGATTTTCTTCTTCTTGAAAAAGTTTATTACCTCTGCCAGGCCGTAGGCCGCAGGAGGTTATGTTTTTGCCAGCGTTTGTCTGTTTGTCTGTTGGTTAGCAAGATAACTCAAAAAGTTTTGGACGGATTTCGCTGAAACTTTCAGGCGTTGTTGGAAATGGTACAAGGAAGAACTGATTAAATTTTGAGGATGATCTGGATCACCGTCTGGATACAGGAATTTTTTAAAGGATTCTTTAACATTGTGAGATACGGCCATTTTCAACATGTGTGCAGTCACAATGGAGGGCGCTGGTCGTCGTGTCTGACGAACACAAACTCCACGTTCTTCAAAGTTTTAGGCACAAAAGCACGCGAAAAACAGTGGTGGCCAGGGCCCGGCAGTGTGCCTGTGTTTGCGCTATGCTGCAAAAGCTGAGACGGGCAGCTGTCCGGCGCCGGATTATTTGGCAGAAATTCCCCGGCCAGCCATAGTGGCTGCGCAAAAACAAGCTCTCTGCCGGGGAAGCTTCCAAATCCTCTTTTGCCACGGAGCGCAACCCCAATATAAAACCCACAGCAACCTGTCTACCCAATTTGCATCCGTCAGTGAAGCCCTGAGTGCTGCTTTCAGTGATCTATGAAAACGCTCGCATAACCCATTGGCCTGTGGGTTGTACACGGTTGTGCAATGAATTGCAACGCCCGCAGCCTGGGACTTTGCAGATGGAGGAGATGGACACAACAGCAACACTTCAGTTTATTACCTCCGCCAAGGAGGTAATGCTTTTACTACTGAACCACTAATCCTATCATTGTGAATCCAATTGCTAGTCATATGTTTTCATGGTAAAGGAATCTGAAAACGTACACACAAACACTGTATGAGGGGGAACTGTGGCGCTTGGCGGAGGTCTGCGCTCTCTGAGTGCTTTTCTAGTTGCAATTCTGTTTTTTAGTGCAAAATTGACTGGCAAATAACTGCAATAAGAGTGTCGTCAGTGTCATCATCTCAACCAGTTTTGCAATAAAATAATTGCAATTCTGTGTTTTATTGCAAAACTGGTTCTAACTCTTGTTTATGCAATTTTGCAGCAACACTAAAAGTTCAGCAGCAGGAGTTTGTAATGTTCATTTAGAAGTTTCATCAATTATATGTTTCCATTCAGAATTGCTAGTGAGCATATCCCTAATTCATATTAATATAGTTGGATGTAAATTTAAAAAATGGTATGTCATTCAAATTATCAATGGAAATATGTCCCAAATACATTGAAGGGTTATGCGTTTACTGCAGCATGTGTCCCCACTGCCCTGGAATTATGAAAGTCATGACCCATTGTACAAACAGTCAAGAAAATAGATAGATGATGGAAATGCAGTTCACAAATTGTTGTACCTGGTTGGGCTAATCACTGAAACAGATGGATTGATCTTGGGTCTTGGACTTGTTCGCCATATTTGAAGTTGCTGTAATAAGTCTCAGTATATTCCTTGAAGCTCATCTTGGCTCCACTCACAGTCATTTATCTTTGCAGTCATCACTCACATCATTCGCAGCCATGCCACCATCCCTACAGTCCAAGAGTGTTGAGAGCGACTCAGAGATTCTGAGGGCTCCACACACGGGACCATTATCAGAGCCCAGTAATGGATTACTTCAATGGTCAGCCTGTCATGGTCAGTGTTTGCCCTGACATTTCATGTAAAGTCCTCTTCCCCTGGTGAAACATTATATTGCAGCAGCCAGGCGGTGATTGTTTTTGCCAAATTGGTTGTCAGTGTGGTTGTAGCGAGTATAATTTCTTGTATGGCCTCATCTTTCTCTTTCTGCTTGTGTCCTTTTGCCTTACCACTGTGGTGGCTTTTTTATGTAACAGTAATAACTGAAAGGATAATTCATGATTCTTGGTGTAATTTCATTGGGTTGCTTCAAAAATCACTTGTCTTCTAAAAAAAGAATCCTACTTGTTTACACAGAGAGCAGAATTGGCTATTAACTCTGGTGGGCTTGATAGAGCAGTAGATTTCAGGGTGGCCAATGTTTTTTTTTTTTTCTTTAAAAGTGAAGGAAAATATGTGTACTGTTAAAAAATCCTAGCGGCTGCCACCCCTCAGCCTGCTGGCATTAAGAGCACTGGCTGGATGAGTTTTTGTGCAAATTTGTACAAAATTGAAATTGTCCAAGATTTCATTCCATAGATGCATCTATGCGATCAATATCAAAAGCCTTCATCCTTTCATTCACAAGTTATCCCGTTTACAAGGATTTTTGAGAGGTGACCTCAAGGTCACAAAATTCAAACTCATCCCAAATTTTTCAAAGATAGAACTATGGTTTCAACATGAAACATGTATTTCATTTTCTTTGTGAGTTATCATATTTAAAGAATTTGATATGAAAATCCAAAAGCATGACCTGTGACCTTTTGACCCTAGACCCATAGTTTGAGGTCAGACTCCAAAGGTGAACCTGTGTAAAAAGTCTGATGACCCTAGCTTTACTTGATCTATAAAAAATAATGGAAAGGGAATGCTGACCTTGACCTTTGACCTTCTGAATACCAAACTCACAGTTTGAGGGAAGGATCTCAAGGTGAACATGTGTACCAACTTTGGTGACCCTAGCTTTCTTTGTTCTTGAGCTATAGTTTATACAGCATTTTGACCATAACCTTTGACCTTGACCTCAAGGTCAGAGGTCACCCAAATTCAAACTTGTCCATGATTTGTCTTAGATTCAACTATGGTATCTGTTTGAAAAGCTTACATCATTTCGTTCTCAAGTTATCACATTCACAGGGTTGGTGTTGACACCATAGATGCTCATCTGCCTGTGGGGGGGGGGGGGGGGGTGCAACAACACCCCTTCAGCCTTTTAGAGGCAGATGGGTAAAAAGGTTTTCATGTTTATAAAATTTGTGTTGGTGGTATCAATCAGCTTGTATTAACTTTAGACAAAGTAATGGTTACTGATCAAAAATAGACAATGTATGAAAGGGGTTCTTTCAATGCTCAAACTCCACCGTTTCACTATTTTTTTTAACAGAAAGACAAATTGTAATGCCATAACCTTGCCTGTGATGGTAGCAAACCAGAAGAAGAAGGTCAGTATTGGTACACAAGGTAGACATCATCCTTAGGTAATGTTATAGGTGTGTGCCATCCTTTTCATTCCTGATTCATTCTTTATTGCCAACTAGCTCACATGACCTATAAGATAAGATAAGATAAGATAAGATAAGATAAGCCTTTATTAGTCCCACAATGGGGGAATTACAGAATTGCAGCAGCACTAGGATAGCAGCACTCAAAGCAATAGTAAATAATATAATAAGACAAGAAAAAGCATTAAATAAATAAAACAAATAAAGCCAAAGCAGTAAATAAATATACATATGTACACAGTTACATACACAGTGCAGGAGCATTGCAGTTAGATGGTATTAACAACATTACAGTTAGTTACATTACTGGCAATATATAAATATAAATATAGACTTAGACAGCATATTTCACATTTGAAGTGTTGTTGCCACCCTCTCTAATAATTGCAGTTGTCTTAGTTATGTACTGGACGGGACAGTCTCTTTTGTGCAAAGTTGTGACGTTTAATACGGCCTCTGTGAGCAGCACTGGTTAGATTGTAAAGTCTGACAGCCGTAGGTAGGAAGAACCTACGGATCCTCTCCCTTAACCTAAACATCAGCCACATTCATTGGTTGTGTTTTGGAATTCTTCTTTATTTTAGTACAGAAAAATTTCTCATAACCCATCGGTAAGATTAGATGTAGTTACTGGTTAACGACCACTTTGGTTAGTGACATGCTTAATGATGATGATTACAATTGGTTTGACTACTGATTAAAAGGCTTTGATAGTTGTGCTTCTGGGATTACAAGATGGAGTCATGTTGTTTAGCTGTAAAGCACTTTTATAAGTCATCCTTCAGAATCAGAATCAGAATCAGAATCCGGTTTATTGCCATTGTTCATGTGATACACAAACTAGGAATTTGTCTCGGTGCCATGCTGCAACATTAAAAACATAATGAGAAAAAGGGATAAACTAAAAAACTAAAGGACTAGAAACGTGCGATAAGATAAGATAAGATAAGATAAGCCTTTATTAGTCCCACAACGGGGAAATTCCAGGATTGCAACAGCACAGGGATAGCAACACTCAGAGCAACAATCAGAAGGCAAGAAAAAACAAGCAAGCAAGAGCAGCTAATATACATATGTACATATTACTATAAAATATATATATACACACACACACACACAGACACACAGTGCAGAGCATTGTAGCTGGATGGAATAAATATATGAATATATGAACACACAGTGCAGAGCATTGTAGCTAGATGGAATAAATATGTAAATATATAAACACCCACAGTATGGAGCATTGCAGCTAGGTGGAATAAATATGCAAGTATATAAACACACACAGTGTGGAGCAATGTAGCTAGATGGAATAATATGTAGATATATAAAAACACAGTGCGGAGCATTGTAGCTAGATGGAATAAATATATAGATATATAAATATAAACACACCCAGTGCAGAGCATTGTAGCTAGATGGAATAAATATGTAAATATATAAACACACACAGTGCAGAGCATTGTTGCTAGGTGGGATGAAACAGCATAACCGTCTATTTAGTTATCCTACATGGTATGATTATGTGCCCATACATATTCTCACCCTCCATAGCGACCGGTATGTTCCTAGTTGTATGCCGGAGAGGACCATTGTGTAAGTCTATTGCATCTTTTGCATTCAAAAAAAACAAACAAAAAAAACAAAAAAAAACAAACTATTAGTTTGTTACGTCTTTTTGCTATCTCTGCGAGCAGCCCTGCTTAGGTTGTACAGTCTGACAGCCGTTGGTAGGAAGGACCTACGAAACCTCTCGGTTGTGCACCTGGGATGATGTAGTCTGCTGCTAAATGAGCTCCTCAGTGCATCCAGTATGTCCTGCATAGGGTGGAACTCGGACTCCAGCAGAGATGACAGTTTAGCCACCGTCCTTCTCTCTCCTATCTCCTCCATCGGATCAAGGCGTTGCCCCAGGACAGAGCTAGCTTTCTTAATCAGTTTGTTCAGTCTCTTCCTATCGGCTGCAGTAATGCCACTGCCCCAGCAGACCACTCCAAAAGTGATGGCTGATGCCACCACCGTGTCATAGAATGACTTCAGCAGCGCCCCTTGTACACCAAAAGACCTGAGTCTCCTCAGCAGGAACAGCCTGCGCTGTCCCTTCTTGTAGAGTGCGTCAGTATTGTGTGACCAGTCTAGTTTATTGTTCAGATGAATACCCAGGTACTTGTAGGATGTCACCATCTCGATGTCTGTTCCCTGTATATTTACTGGTGCTGTGAGGGGCTGCCCATGCCTGCGGCAGTCCACCACCAGCTCCTTAGTTTTCCTCGCGTTGATCTGGAGGCAGTTCCGATGGCACCAGTCCACATAAGTGTAGAAAAATAAGTAATAATAAGTAATAATAATAATAATACTAGTAATAATGAGTAGTACTAGTCAAGGCAGTTTTAAAAAATTAGCATGTAGCAGATAATGTGAAGTACCACATAGTGCAGTCAATAATGCAACAGAAAAACAGTGATGAATGACATGAGTCTGGTTGAGCTGCTGTACATAGTGCACGAGAGTCAAAAGTCACTTAGTGTTCAGCAGTCTGATGGCAGAGGGGAAAAAGCTGTTCATGTGCCGGGAGGTTTTAGTCCGAATGGACCGAAGCCTTCTACCTGAGGGGAGGGGGGCAAACAGCACGTGACCAGGATGTGAAGGATCGGCTATGATCCGGCCAGCACGCCTCCAGGTCCTGGAGATGTACAGGTCCTGGAGAGGTGGGAGCTTGCAGCCTATCACCTTCTCAGCAGTGCGCACGACGCGCTGCAGCCTTAGTCTGTCCCTGGCAGTGGCTCCTGCGTACCACACAGTTATGGAGGAGGTGAGGATGGACTCGATGATGGCCGTGTAGAACTGCACTAACATCTTGGTGGGTAGCTTGAGCTTCCTCAGCTGCCGCAGAAAGAACATCCTCTGCTGGGCCTTTTTGATGAGGGAGCTGATGGTTGGCTCCCATTTGAGGTCTCGGGTGATGGTGGTGCCCAAGAAGCAGAAGGAATCTGCAAAGGTGATGGGAGAACCTGTGATGGTGAGGGGGGGCAGGGGGGATGTGACTTTCCTGAAGTCCACAATCATCTCCGCTGTCTTCAGAGCATTCAGCTGCAGGTTGTTGTGGCTGCACCAGGACACCAGCTGGGCCACCTCTTCCCTGTAGGCGGACTCGTCACCGTTGGAGATGAGCCCGATGAGGGTGGTGTCGTCCGCAAACTTAATCAGCTTAACAGACTGGTGGGAGGAGGTGCAGGAGTTGGTATAAAGGGAGAAGAGTAGGGGGGAAAGTACACAGCCCTGGGGTGATCCAATGCTGATGCTAACAGAGTCTGAGACAGACTTCCCCAGCCGCACATGCTGTCTCCGGTCCGTCAGGAAGTCGGTGATCCACCTGCAGAGGGAGTCAGGCACGTTGAGCAGGGACAGCTTGTCCTGGAGCAGATCGGGGCGGATGGTGTTGAATGCGGAGCTGAAGTCCACAAACAGAATCCTGGCGTAGGTTCCCGGGGAGTCCAGGTGCTGCAGGATGGAGTGGAGGGCCAGGTTGACTGCGTCATCCACAGACCTGTTAGCACGGTAGGCAAACTGCAGCGGGTCTAGGAGGGGTGTGGTGATGGACTTGAGGTGAGACAGGACCAGGCGCTCAAAGGACTTCATGACTACAGAGGTGAGCGCTACAGGTCTGTAGTCGTTAAGTCCAGTAATCCGTGGCTTCTTGGGGACAGGGATGATGGTGGAGGATTTGAGGCAGGTCGGCACGTGACATTGCTTAAGGGAGGTGTTAAAAATGTCTGTGAAGACAGGAGCCAGCTCTTTCGCACAGTGTCTCAGGGTGGAGGGAGACACACCGTCCGGCCCGGGGGCCTTGCGCAGGTTCAGTCTGGAGAACTGTCTGTGCACGTCCTGCTCACTGATGACAAGGGGAGGGGGGAGGAGGAGGAGGAGGAGGGGGGGACCGCTCTTGATGAATTAGGGGCTGAGGAGGCAGAGGAGCTGGGTGGAGTGGGTGAGTTGGACACAGATGGACACAGACACAGTTGGATCCTTCTCTTACCTCTTAAAAAAGTAACTGCAATTCTTCCCTTAGCCACTGCCAAAAAAGAAAAAAAAATCACAATAAAAATGCTCTGTTCCAAAAAAAAAAAGAGTAAAAGTAAAAACACAACATGGGACATTGAGAGTTGTTTTTGATAAGTGTTGATAATTGGTATAAAAATGAAAGCGTTTTAGTCCATATTTAATTGCTAATTTCATTTTCTTTTAGTCCCTGCAACCCTGGTGTTTTCAGTTATTCAGGATGAGCCTGTTAAGTAGTGCTGAAAATTGTGCGAGGTCATTAAACTGGCGGTATTAATAACAGAAACTCAGGGAGATGTCAGTCAAAGTTGGTAATAACACACACACACATGCCTAGTCACTATAAATAAGTGAAACCACGTGTCAGTATTCCTTGCACAAACAGGTTGTGAATACTAAAGTATGTATCAGTTGTCCGATTTTTACCATTTGTGATGTAAGGCACTTCATAAAGTTTGACTGTCTCCATTTCAGTGTCATTTTAAAAACACTATCCTTAGACACATTTATCTTTGGGGGAAAATATCCACATGTTCAGCACCATCTACAAGAAGATATTGTGCTACTCATGGTTCAGAAAAATCACCACAGGCAAAATGACTTTGACACTGGTCTGTGGTACGGGCAATGGAGGGTGACATATCCAATATCAAAAGAGTGGCATGGCTAAATATTTGTGTCAGGCCAGTGGCTGTACTCCGAAGAGATATGAATGAAGGCTTCATCTGGTTTTGGATTTGAAAACAGACCCAATTTCTAAGCGCGTGTTTCTCCTCAGTCTAACCTTGTTGGAGGCAATGACAGGACACAGAGGTGCAAGTGTGAAGACTTAAAAAGCGTCTAGTTTTTGAGCCATCTTTTGGTCAAAAATGGAAGGCAGTGGCTCAAGAGGTACAGTGGATCGTCCAATAACCGGAGGGATGGCGGTTCAAATCCCACTCTCCCCTGCCATTGTGTCCCTGGGCAAGACACTTTACCCACCTTGGCTCCTGTGTCATGGACACTGGGTTTGAATAGTGTTGGGCAAGTTACTAAAAAACAGTAACTAGTCACAGTTACTAGCTACTTCTTTTCAAAAGTAACTGAGTTACCTTTGAGTTATTGCATGATTAAAGTAACTAGTTCCTTGGAAAAGTAACTTTCACGTTACTTTTAAATGCATACTTAAATCATCTTGCACACGCAGCAAGATCAAGGGCCCCTTGTTCTCATCAGAAAAAAAGAAGAAAAAGAAAACTGATGAGAAAAAAAGCCTCATCTTACAAAGAAAAAAATGTCTCAGATTTACACAAACTACTGTAATCAGTAGAAAGTCAGAAATTTTCTAGAAATAAAGCTGTGAATTCACAAAGAAAACTTTGGACCCCCTGGTGGGCCATTTTTGGCCCACGAGCCATATGTTTGACACCCCTGGACCAGCCCGTTAAAAATGCATATTTAGAGGACTTACTTCCATGAAATATGTAGTTGCAGATCACAACAGCATGCAAATGAATGAGATAAAACAAAACAGAAAGCACAGATAAATGAAAGTTCACCACTTACAAGAAGCTGTTCTTTACTGCAACAAATCACAGTCACTTTTTCTCTGTGCATAAGAAAACATTAAATGCGAGATTCTTGCTCTAAAGATACTCATGTTTAACCACAGAGGTAGGAGCTGTTAGGGGCTACTTACTGGTGGGACAACAGGTGATCAGAGCTCGATATGAGAAGTCACCACCGGGTTGCGTGTGAACTCGGGCAGGACAGGAAACCAACCTGCAGAGACTGACGGCTGTACCAGCTATAGTAGGGTCAGTTTATTTGTGCTAAAATATCTATCCATATTAATAAACCGAGTAATGCGAGTAATGCATCTGATCAAATTTCAGTAACTGTAATGCATTACTGATTTTTTTAAACAGTAATTTCGTTACACAGCACGTTACTGCAAAAGCAGTGACGTTACAGTAACGCGTTGCTTCCAACACTGGGTAT
Organism: Pholidichthys leucotaenia; assembly: GCA_020510985.1. Classification (NCBI taxonomy): domain Eukaryota; kingdom Metazoa; phylum Chordata; class Actinopteri; order Cichliformes; family Pholidichthyidae; genus Pholidichthys; species Pholidichthys leucotaenia. Next base: position 182,908,180 of record CM035836.1, on the reverse strand, counting down.
GAATGTGTATTAGTGGTCGAGGAGGCCATTGGCATGGATTAGCAGCCACGTTTCCATCAACCTGCCCCAGGGCAGCTGTGGCTACAGAAGTAGCTTACCACTATCAGTGTCTGTCTTGAGTGAATGAACAATTGACTCATTATAAGTTCTTTGAGATGTCACTTGACATGTAAAGTGTCATATAGACCTAATCCATTATTATTAAATACAGCTAATTTTAACAAATTTATGTCTTTGGTAAGGTAAAAAACAGGTAAAATCAACCATTTGAACTCAAGGATATTTGAAGAGTGCATACATTTACCAAGACTGTTTGCCTACTGACTAAAATGTGATTAGTAAAGCTGCAAGCAGTGTTCATTCATTCATGCATTCATTCATTCATTCATTCATGATTTTGTAGTATTTCCATAAATTGTTAATTTATCACAATTAATTGCTGTTAATTGCAATGGGGTAGGCGAGGTACCTTGCATTAATCATTTTTCAAATTTTTCATACTCATATTAACATGTGAGTGGAGAAATGTGCTTGCTTTCTGCAACTGCCCAACCAGCATGCACATGTGGGCCCCACCGAAAAGCAGCATGGTGGTACACCTAATCCGGTCTCAATTCTAGTTTAGTTGTTAATTATCGACCAATTTCTAAGTTGCCATGTATTAGTAAAATATTAGAAAAGGTTGTGGAATGTTAGCTCAAAACATTATTATGTAAATTAAAGATCAGCGATCCTTTTCAATCTGGCTTTCAGAAACTGCACTCTACTGAGACTGCTTTTGTAAGGGTGTATAATGATCTTTTAACGGCATCTGATCATGGGGATTGTTCTGTTCTTATTGTTATGATCCTGGGCACGGATGGGCGCCATGCCCACTCTTCAATTTAACTTTAGTCTTTCTCTGTCTGCTTTGGTTATCCTGTCCAGTTATTGTGTTATTCTGCATTTGTAGTAATGTTTACATTTTGGGGTTGTGTTGTTGTTTCATTATGGTTTCCAGTTTATGTCTTATTTTGACAGCATTGTGCAGCTTCCGGCTGTCTATCTGTTTGGAGCTGCACAGCTGTCATTCATTCTGTTATTTTCTCCAATCACGTATCCACACCTGTCACATATTAGGAGACAGTACATAAGGGCATGACAACCTTTTCCATTGTTGTGTCCTTCTACACTGTTACATTCCTCAGTCTCTGCCATGCTGAGAATATTTGGTTGCTGCTGAGGAGAACGGGAGTGTGGCATCCAGGTTAGCTTTCCCTTTTATTTTCAGCCGTGAGCCCCGCGTCTCCCTGGGTATGCTCCAGCTGATACTGCCCCTTAGCCTGGCGTTCCCAGGCTTCTTCCCCCTGTAGACGTTGAGCCCCACTCTCCTCCAGCACCTGCTTGTGTGTGTTGTTTGTAGTGTTAAGTTTTTGTGTGCGTCTTTACGTGAATAAATGTGCAAACTCACAGAGAGCATTTGATGTCCTGTTTAGCCCTTGAAAAGGGCGATTTGTGACAGAAGGACATGACCAGTGAGACACCAGCCTCTGTGGGTTTGCATTTTTCTTTTCTTCCAGTCTTTTCCCTTTTCCGCATGCTCCCATGGCACCAGCGTGTTGGGGCCCCGCTAATCGAGGCAAATCGATAGCCGGTAGCCCCACTACAGACGAACTGTGGGTGGCAGAACTAGCCCAGGACTTTGTCAATGCTGCGCTTGCCTCCCACTCGCTGAAGGAGGTTCGTAGGAGCGTGGAGGGGGTGGTGGCAATTGGGGAGGCGCATCCGGGGTTGGGCAGCTACCCCAGGTATGCAGACCTGCTTTATATCATCGCCATCCTCCGGATGGACTCTCACAGCCTGGTTAGAGACCGTCCACTGTCCACAACGAGGACCAGATCTATGTGGAAGCGGCCCAGAGCGCTGGCGTCCTGCCTCCCTCTCCAGAAACCCGAGCCTCCACCTCCTTCCCAGACAACTTTAGTGGTTACCAAAGGAGCCTTGTCTTCTCCCACTGCTGCAGCAGGAACCGTCATGCCCCGAGAAATAAGGCAGGTGGGTTTTCATTCTTTTTTTCCATTATAATGAGAAACATTGCCTTATTCCCAGTGATGAGGCTCAGCGACAGCAACCAAATTTTGCTGAGTCCTCATCACCTGCTGCTGTTGACTCACCCTCGCCTCCCTCTCCCGTGTATTTCTCTGTGGCTTACGAGAATCTGCCGCTCTTGGGAAGAAGCTGCCGGACGATGGAGGAACCTGCAGTCCTGGGAATTCCTGCTTCAGCCCTGTGGCCACATCCGGGACGAGAGGAAAGTGCCACCTGTGCTCTGAATCCTGATCCGACAGTTGTGTGTCCCCTTTGTTCAGCGGCACGGGAGCCAGCACCATCAGTGAGGCCACCTCCAGCATCAGCCATCCTGCTGGGAGATCCACCAGTGTGGACTGCCAAGCCTGGAGTCCTATTGGCTGCATCTACCATCATGCCTGCTGCTGGGGTCATCGCAGCAAAGTCGCCGGAGCCCTGGGCGAGGACCCCCCCCCCCCCCCAGGCCGTGTTGGGTGTGGGCGCCCAGATGGAGAGAGCCAAGATACCCCAGCCTGGATCACTGGAGTCCTGGACAGCGGTGGAGCTCAAGCTCAGGCAAGTTCTCTTTTTGTTTTCACTCTATCTGTCCTAGAGAGATCTTGCCTGGCTCTTGGTGGGGAAGGCCGAGTGCAGCCATCCACTGCACCTGAGCCCTCCTCACCGGGCTCCACTGCTGCTGGTGACCCTGACCCGATGCCTGTTTCCCTTGTATTTGAGCCTTCTCCTAAGGTTGCCATGGGTGCTCCCCCTCCGTCCAAGGGCTCTGTGGGTGCTGCTCCCCCTCTATCCGAGGCCTCCATTGGTGTTGCTTCTCCTCCATCCAAGGGCTCTGTGGGTGCTGTGCCCCAGCTCGGGGCCTCCATGGGTGCTGGTGCTCCTCTGTCTGAGGTCTCCCTGGGTGCTGGTCCCCCTCCATCCGAGGTCTCCCTGGGTGCTGGTCCCCCTCCATCCGAGGTCTCCGTGGGTGCTCCCACTTCGCCTGGGCTGTCGTGGATGCTGCGCCCTAGCCTGGGGCCATGGTGGGTGCTGCGCCCCAGCCTGCTGCCACTGTGTGTGCTGCGCCCCAGCCTGCTGCCACTGTGGGTGCTGTGCCCCAGCCTGGGGATGCCGTGGGTTCTGCGCCCCAGTCCAGGGGCCGCCATGGGTGCTTCGCCCAAGTCTGGGGCCGCCGTGGGTGCACCACCTCAGTCCAGGGCCGCCGTGGGTGCATCGCCCCAGTCTGGGGCTGCCTTGGGTGTATCGCCCCAGTCCGGGGCCGCCGTGGGTGCGTTGCCCTAGTCCGGGGCTGCCGTGGGTGCATTGCCCCCGTCCAGGGGCCTCGACGGTTGCTGTGCCTCAGCCTGAGGCTGTCGCAGGTGCTGCATCCCTACCTGATGCCACTGCGGGTGCCACGCCTTTGTCTGAGGTCACCATGGATCCTTTGTCTTTGTTGGGGTCCATCGAGGGTCATCGGGCTTCGCTGGAGGTTCCGGCTGATTGGCCACCCGTTGCTGGAGGGTGCCACCTTCTGGCTCCCATGCTCTGTGGGGGGCACTTAGCCCGACTGCCGCCCCCGGTGGGGGGGGCATGTTGTGTGCCACGGCTCACTGGCTTAGGGATGCTGGGAGGCTGCCCAATGGGCTGCCTCTCCTGCTCGAATGGTTCTGGAACACAGGGAGGCCACCCAACATGTTCCAGCACAGGCGCCGGTGGCCTTGGGACTCTGAAAGGCCACCTGAACTGCCTCATCCACTATCAGTCGGGCTTTGAGCTATGTGCTGCAACCTGTTGTACAGTGTTGCGGGTCATGGTCACAACGGCTTTTCTACTAAATATTAAATGAATTTCACCAAGCATGTTCAATACTTATTCCCTGGGTCATTCCACTTTATTAAATATACATTGTTTTGTGAACATGCCTTGATTTCTTTGTGTGTATGGATTGTTTGGATTGTTACTGATATCTGTTGGAAATCTCAGGTCAATGGCTCCATCAGAAATACTGTATGTTTAATGAGAAAAATGTTGATGCTTTCAATACTTATTTTCCCAGCTGTACCTGTTGAGTCAGTATCCGTTATTATTATTATTATTATTATTACTGCAGAAAATCCCAGATCAAAACGTATCCAATGCCGGGAAGCTAGTAGTTAGCATACTCGCGATTTAGCACATTTTTCTTGCTTTTCTTCACATTTTCAGATGAAACAAAGAGTCCATCACCACAAAGGTACTGTGGTTTGTTCATCGAGACAGTAAGTCAAACTCTAGCACTGCCTATTTTTTAAACCAACGTGAAATCGCTTAATGAGCTTAAAATGAGGACAGGGCTGGGGTAGACTGAGACCCCTTTTGAAAAGGGTGGGACTTCCGGGTCACTGATGTATAATTTCTTGTCAAACAGCACCTCACTGTGGAAATTAAGGTATCCAAAACAGTACTGCAATTGTCAGAGAGTTGATAGAAAATTACTGTTCGTAATTAGTGGTTACTCGAACACTTTTGAAGTGGAGTGATACATATCCAGTGAAACTGGAGTGCAATTATCACAGATAGCAAGTTTTTAGCCAAAGTCAAATTCCTTGTATGTGTTGTGCATACTTGGCCAATAAAGCTGATTCTGATTCTGATTCTGATTATAACTCCTGGAATCCCTATTGTCCAATCAAATTGCTCGGTCGTGTTGTGTAAAGTGAGGCAAACAGGTCCAGTTGTATTGGGCCTATGGTTTTATTTCCTCTCAACACAGTGGGGAAAAATGGTTGAACAGAGCAGGGGGATCAGCATGGTTCCATCCCGTGGAATCTCCTAGCTACACTGAGAGCTGATTGGAAGGGCTTGCCTCTGGTGTGTTTGTTGTGACGTGTGTCTTATATGGAAAGAAAGTCAAAAATCCCCTGTTCACACTGGCAACTAATTGTGAATAATTAATAAATGAATAAACTAATTTTTAAATTAACCAGTTATTTAGAGGCACTAATTAATAAACTATGTCATAAAATGAATTTTCTGTCTTGGTAGCAAAATCCATCCATCCATGCATTTAATATGTTATTTCAATTCATTTATTTGGATTCCTGTTAGCTGGAACCAAAGCAACAGCTACTCTTCCTGGAGTTGATCTCAACCATTGTAATCTTCACATTAAAGTTCACAATTCCACTCATACAACAACAATCACTACCCCAAGACAACCTAGCAGAAACTCAGACACACAAGTAATAAAGCACATAACAACAGGCTACAGTGAAATTCACAGATTACATCACAATGGACAGCTTTGCATCATACATTGCAATACAATAATTATATTTAACCTTCCATAAACAAAAACAAAACAACATTTAAAACACAAAATCACCCCACGCAGGACCTAGTTCTGTCACGGGAGCCCCTCCAGGGCGGGGAAGGGCAAGACCCAAACACCAGGCGTAATTTGATAAACTGTGGAGTGTGTAAATAACGAGGCGGATTTGACTCAGACAGTTTATTACACATCTCACACAGAAGCATAGTCAGTAAGAGGACATCTCAGACAAGACTCTTCTCTTAAATACTATGGCATTCCCTCAGAAGCTTCTACACACAAAAGGTCACATTGCATTCACTTCCTTAATCCTTTAACATCCTCCTGGAAGTTTCTGATGCACAAAAGATCACACTGCATTCACTTCCTTAATCCTTTACACCTCCCTGCTATCTCCAAGGGAAACTCTGCTCTTTGTTCTAGTCTCAGATGCTATACCATTATGCACTCCCCATGTGCCACCAAACGACCCCCCCGAGCGTCTTGGATAGAACAATAGAATGACAGTCCATATGCTGTGGTTAAATCATTAAACATCAATCCACATGCTGCTTGGGCTTCAGTCTTCTCCCGTATCTGCTGTAACCAGGATTCACCGCCTCCACGGCACTGTCATGCTGGGGGGCTGATGATTGAGGCGTAAAAGTCTGTGCATGTGGGTGCTCTGGGGAATCTTTTCTCTGGTAAGCTCCCTGTGGGGGTCTTCCATGCCGAGGGGCCCTCGCCAACAGCACTTGCTCGTCCGCCACAACAAAAGCGGGTTTGAGTCTGTCTATGCCAATCTTTCCCCTCCTACCCCCCAAATCTAGCAAAAAATGCTTGTCCCCTGTTTCCAGCACTCTGAATGGTCCATCATAAGGTGGGCGCAGTGGAGGGCGATGGGCATCGTATCTGACAAAAACGAACTCCGCGTTTTTCAAAGTTATAGGCACAAAAACGCGCGGAAAACTGTGGTGAACAGGGCCCGGCAGCATGCTTGTGTCTATGCTACGCTGCAACAGCTGAGACGGGGAGCTGCCCGGCGCGGGATTATCTGGAAGAAACTCCCCGGGCAGCCAAAGTGGCTGCGCAAACACGAGTTCAGCCGGGGACGCTTCCAAATCCTCTTTAGGCGCAGAACGTAACCCCAATAAAACCCACGGTAGCTTGTCTACCCAATTTGCATCCGTCAGTGACGCCCTGAGAGCCGCTTTCAATGACCTATGAAAACGTTCGCATAACCCATTAGCCTGTGGATTGTACGCGGTTGTGCGGTGAATTGTGACACCCAGGCTGCGGGCCATTGTTGACCAGAGTTCGGAAACAAATTGAGGGCCTCTGTCAGACATAATATCCGACGGGACTCCAAAACGCGCCACCCATGCTGTTAAAAACGCGTGCGCCACCTCCTCGGCTGTGGTTGCTGCCAGTGGAACCACTTCCGGCCAGCGCGTGGTGCGGTCCACCATTGTCAGAAGGTGCGTGCACCCTTGTGATGGCGGGAGGAGGCCCACGAGGTCCACGTGAACATGGTCGAACCTCTTAGCCGGGATGCGAAACGGCTCCAAGGGAGCCTTCGTGTGTCTGTGTACCTTGGCTCGTTGGCACGCCATCCAGGCTGCTGCCCACTCTTTCACTTGTTTGCAAAGGCTCAGCCACACAAATTTCTCTCCTACCATTTTGACCGACGCGTGCACTCCCGGGTGCGCCAAAGAATGAATCGAGTCAAAAACGCAGCGGCGCCACGCGGCCGGTACCACGGGACGCGTTCGCCCCGTGGAGACATCACAAATTAGGGGGGGGGCATACCGTCTTGCAGCACCCTGCTCTCCAGCCTTAACCCTATTGGTCCAGACTGGAGCACGCGCACGTCCGCGTCACTAACCTGTTCCGCGGCCATGGCTGAGTAATCTATCCCCACGCGGACCGGGGCAGCCACGGCGCGCGAGAGGCAGTCAGCCACTACATTCAGTTTACCCAACACATGCTGAATATCGGTAGTAAACTCTGAGATCGCGGCCAGCTGTCTCTGCTGCCGGCCCGACCACGGTTCTGAAACCTTGGCCATCGCGAATGTTAGTGGCTTGTGGTCAACGAACGCAGTGAAACAGCGCCCTTCCAGCCAGAACTGGAAGTGGCAAATGGCCAAGTGGAGAGCCAGCAACTCCCTGTCGAACGCGCTGTATTTACGTTCACTATCGCGCAAAGTCCTGCTGAAAAAGGCGAGCGGCTGCCAAGCCCTGGCTACATGCTGCTCCACGACTGCCCCTATGGCCACATCTGACACGTCAGTAGTGAGCGCTATGCGGGCCGTTGGGTCTGGATGTGCCAGCAACGCAGCGTTTGCCAGGGCTGCTTTGACTTTCGAGAACGCCCGCTCTCACTCCGGGGACCATTCGATCTTATTCACGGGTTTCTGTTTTTTGAGTGCGGCGTACAGTGGTTGCATGAGCTGCGCTGTGCGGGGAAGGAAACAGTTATAAAAATTCACCATTCCCAAAAATTCCTGTAACGCCCTGACCGTTTGCGGCTGGGGAAAATCTGCTACCGCGCGCACATTGTCAGGCAGCGGAACCGCTCCTTTGGGAGAGACGCGGTGCCCCAAAAAATCAATCTGCGTCACCCCGAACTGACATTTCGCTGGGTTGATTATTAACCCGTGCTCTTCCAACCTCCGGAAAACCGCCGTGAGGTGGGTTTCGTGTTCGTCTTCGGACGTGCTGGCTACCAAGATATCGTCCAAGTAGACGAATACGAAAGGGAGATCACGCAGCACTGCATCCATCATGCGTTGGAACGTCTGTGCAGCCCCTTTAAGCCCGAATGGCATGCGCAAAAACTCGAATAAACCGAACGGAGTTATCACCGCTGTTTTGGGTATGTCCTCAGCGCGCACTGGGACTTGGTGGTAACCGCGGACCAGGCCTATTTTAGAAAAAACGCGCGCTCCTGCCAAGTGAACAGAAAAATCCTGGATGTGAGGAATTGGGTAGCAGTCGTGTGCTGTGGCGTTGTTCAACCTGCGGAAATCCCCGCAAGGTCGCCACGAACCCTCAGCTTTAGGGACCATGTGTAGCGGGGAAGCCCATGGGCTGTTTGAACGCCTGATGATGCCCAACCTCTCCAGGTTGGCGAACTCCTCGCGCGCTATGGCCAGTTTAGCTGCGTCCAAGTGCCGAGGTTTTGCAAAAACGGGCGGCCCGGTGGTGGTGATAAAATGCTCCACCCTGTGTTTAGCGATGGCTGCCGAAAATGTCGGGTGCTGGGAACTGAGTGAGCAGTGTGTGGAACTTACCGCATGCAGCTGTGACGTTGGCTTGTGCTGTTGGCCGGGACGCTCGAGCTGTACAGGGGATAGAATCAAAGGACAGGCGCCTGTTAGCGACATCAACCAACAAACCATGTGTGCACAAAAAAATCAGCCCCCAATATATTGAAATTCAATGCTGCTATGACAAAAGTCCACTCAAATGTACGGCCGTGTAGAGACAGGAGTAGAGTCCTCTCACCAAAGGTCTTAATCTCCAAGCCGTTTGCTGCTGCCATCTCGGGGCCGCTAGATCCTGCCAGCCGGTCGGCGTAGGACGGCATGATGAAACTCATCTGGGCGCCAGTGTCCACGAGGAAATGCCTCCCCGAGCGTGCGTCCGTCAAGTAGAGCAGCTTGTTCTCCTCCCCGAGGGTCGCAGCTGCTACTGATCCCCGGTCTTGGCGTTTCCTGAGCGCTTGAACTGGCACGGTGGTATACATTTGTGTGCCTTCTCTGCGAAGCGGCGGTGGTAGAAACAAAGGGTGTCTCCTCCGCGTTCTTTGGCCCCCGCTGCTGCTGTTGTCGGTGGCTCTGCCGCTGCCGTCGATGGCTCCTTGCCTCCTCCGGCCGTCGCGCCGAATTCCGTTGCTGCCGCCGTGGTCGTGAACTCTCTGCTGGCCATGATGATCCGGTGTGCTTCTCGGGCCAGCGCACGATAGTCCCGCTTGGCCAGCAACGGCGAGTTGGCCAGGGTTGCTCTCGTTGCTGACGGAAGGTTCCGGAGGAAGAGGTGAGAAAAAATGAAATGGTCATCGTCCGAGCCCTTTAATCTCAGCATCTTCTCCATCAGGTCAATAGCCGACCCATCTCCTAACCCAGTCCGCGTCAGGAGTCTCTCTGCTCTCTCACCAACCGAGAGCGTGTAGTGCTGGATGAGTGCAGCCTTCAGCGCGCCATACTTGTCGCTGGTTGGTGGCTGATCAAGCAGGCTCTCCACATGCTGAGCCGTGTGGGCGTCGAGCATTGCGACCACATGGTAGAACTTCGTGTCATCCGCCGATATCCCCCGGAGGGCAAACTGCGCCTCAACTAGGTGGAACCAGGAGCGCGGATTGTGCTGCCAAAAATCCGGTAGCTTGATTGTAACAGCATATGCTTGGCTGGGGGCTCCCAACGAGACTGGCTTCGGGGATCTTTCGTCGTGTTGCATGATTCGTCTTGGGTCGCCAGTGTGGAGTGTGTAAATAACGAGGCGGATTTGACTCAGACAGTTTATTACACATCTCACACAGAAGCATAGTCAGAAAGAGGACATCTCAGACAAGACTGTTCTCTAAAATACTATGGCATTCCCTCAGAAGCTTCTACACACAAAAGGTCACATTGCATTCACTTCCTTAATCCTTTAACATCCTCCTGGAAGTTTCTGATACAAAAAAGATCACACTGCATTCACTTCCTTAATCCTTTACACCTCCCTGCTATCTCCAAGGGAAACTCTGCTCTTTGTTCTAGTCTAAGATGCTATACCATTATGCACTCCCCATGTGTCACCAAAAAACCATGATTTACTTACAGACAGAACAGAAAAAAAAGCAGCGTGTAGGCTGAAACAAAGGCAAAAACATGGCAGACTACTGACTGGCAGGATAATTCTGGACAAGGCACAAAACAGAGTAGATGGAAGCATGTAATGACGCCAACATGAGAGAAGGATACCACGACTGACCAGGAAAGACACACACATATATAGACAGAGGGATAATTAGCAGACACGGGGCAGGTGGGAACAATCAGGGGTAATCAGAGACAGCAGGGAGTGGCTATAGGTTCTCAAAACATGAAGGACTGAAGCAAAAGGTAAACCAGAGACAGGAACACAGGACCAGGGAATACACAACCATGACAAATAATGATAATAATAAACAGAGAATCATACAAAACTAACCTCAAACCCCAGACCAGAATAGAGAACATAACATGACTATGATAATAAATAACAACAAATACAGAGAATTCTAAAATACCAACTGAACTGAGGCAGGAGAAACACAGAGAACAGCAAAAAAAAAACCTTAAAGTGGGAGCATGGTCCCCAGCTCGTGCTCAGACCCTGACAAGTTGGTGTTCATAATAATGCCCAACACAGAGGTAAACATAACTCATACTGTAAATGGTCATACCTGAATATGTTTAATATCAAACTAACTATAGCTACATTTGTCAGCGTTAGACACAGAGAACTTTTCAGCTAAGAATTGCTTTTACAATGTAAGAATTTGAATCGTTTAACCTATTTTCTTGAATAATATGTCCTGGTAAAGAGTTCTGTGTGTCCATGGCTTTGTACATTACAATTCTTTTCATCGAGATTGTATTCACGTTTGGACGAGAAAATCTACCATCAGTAGCATGCCTTTTGTTTTAATCATGTTCATCAGAACTAAAACAAAATGATTTATACTCTTGGTATTTTTGTTACTGAAATATTTCTAATGAATTGAAGCAGTGACACAGGGAATCTGTTTTTTGTTTGTTTGTTTGTTTTTTACCATTAACCAGGACAAACAGTTATGCATTGTGTTAATGTTAGTTCTGTATGAACACTTTAGAATACATACAACTCTGCTTGTATTTGTGTACAGCTCAATGAAATAGTCAGTAACTCTTCACTACTCTTCTTGTAGTTCAACAATAGCTGTTAACATGGTGGTTTATAGCCAGCCCTGCTTTTACACTGAGCTGCATGTCAACTTCCTGCTGGGATAACAGCCTGGGGAGTGTGCCATGGGGAAGGAAATAACCTGGGCAAATCGATGGACTTTTTTTTTTTGACATGCCAATCAGGCTTCGAACAGAGAGCAATTTGGATCAGCCTCAGCTGTCTGTGCTGTGAGCTGAGTCCAAGGTCAAACCTTTTAGAAATCTTGTGTCACCCAGAGCCTTAGAGAATATTTTGAATAAAATGCTAACACTGTCTAATTAAATATTTTAAAAATTGTGATTTTTTTTTTTATTTTACATATTTTTCATTGACTATGCTTCTTCACATTAGTTCAGTATTATAATTAATATATAGAGAAATTCTGGCATTCAGTCTCACTTTGTAGTGCAGGAGTTAGTTATGCTAGTTTAATCATCTGATGTGAATTAATGAGGACTGTCTCTTGTAGATGGTGTGCTGCTTTATTTTCTTCTAATGGTGCAGCATAGTGCTGTGGTGCATTGCAGATAGACCATATATTCACATGGCAGGGAGTGACTTATATTTTTGAAGTCACAAGTACGAGGAGGAGTACTGCCATATAAAATGTAGGAAAGTGGCATGCACACACATGATGCTATAGCCAATGCCTGTCTTTATTAAGAGAGCAAGCCATCTTTTGCAAACCTCCTCTGTCCAGTTTATCCACCTTCTGTTGATATTTCCCTCATGCAGTGAGGTGAATCCGAGAAAAATCTTGTTCTCAAATACACCATGAAAAGATACAAGTCAATTTCCAGTATTCCGTGCAAGAGCATGGAGCTGCTGCATCACACTGAGATCAGTTTATAACATCTGTGTTTGTGTCCCCTGGTCCTGTTGTGTAACAAATAGGTTGGAGAACATTATGAACTGTGAGGTATTTAAATTGACTTAACAGGTTTTCTGCAGTCAAGCTCCTTTTCACGCATGAAACTTGGAGCAAATCAATGAAAATATTCAGAGAGCAGGTTTTGGCATTTGTATTACGTATTAAGAAGAAATCCACTTTTCTTCACACAAAATATATTCTTGGTAGATTAAAACTCGTGTTATCTTGGTTGTCAGTTATCGATTTGGGATCAAAATTTTGTTTCACCCCATCTACTGAAAAAGAAAACATAACTACCTAATTTTAATCAGTGCACTGAGCATAATTTATGCTATTACAAACTATCTTTGCATCATTATGCATACCTGTTTCTGACATTAAAATCATAGAGTCCATGAAAAAGGATCACTACTACATCAATCACAAAGATGGAACCAAAAATTCTGAATTTATGAAACTGACATGCTTTTTCATGTTTGAATATTGGCTTACTTGTTGAAAGATCCCCACTACAATTAATCATCCTCATTTCAATATGAGTTGGCATTGTTCTTTTAACTGTGTAGAACAGGGGACATGAGTACAACAAATACTGAGATCTCTGCTCTCAGCACTTAAAAGAAACATTGTCTACAAGTGCATTTGATTTTTTTTTTTTTAATTCTGGAATATGTAGAAATATTTTGTTCATTATGTACAGTACTTCAAGAAACTAAAGCTGTATAAAATGGTTTTGATTTGATTTTTAGAAGATACTGGTCCTATAAAATGCTATAATGCCCAATACTGGTCCTCAGTATTAGGCATTTTAGCAATTTTAGGCTAAACCCAATTTTATTTGCCATAGTTTATCGTCCTCCATCAGCCTACTCAGAGTTTTTATCTGAATTTGCTGAATTCTTAGCTGATTTAGTGCTGAAATCAGATGTAGATGTAGATAGTGATTGTCTTACAGTAATATGGCATTTAATTCAATAGATTATATATATTAGACTTGATGGGGTTTTCTCGGAAAGTAGGAAATTCTACCCATTATTTCCACCACACGTTGGACCTTGTTCTGACATATGGCATAGAAATAGGAAATCTGGTAGTGTCTCCTCATAACCCTGTACTGTCAGACCATTGTCTGTTAACCTTTGATTTTACTATTTCTGACTATTTGGCTCCTAAAGAAAAATATTACTACATTAGATGCCTCTCAGATGATGTTACCAAATTTATGCAGATTGTTTCCTCTGTGCCTGTCATGGATGGCCCTCACAAGCCATCAATAAGACGCCACATATCAGCTGGTGAGTTTGCACAGTTTATTAAAGGAAAAGGTAAACGACAAAATAACGAGCCACGGGGGGCTAAAACACACTATAACGATAACTCAGTCTATGACGAGGAAGAACAGATTCATAATGAAACACACTTACGATAATAGATGAAGGGTTGTAAACGTCAGACCAGAGGAATGCTCGACGATGTCAGACGAGGGGTTGTCCGACGAGACTGCAGCGACGCTCAGCCCTCAGCTGATCCCTTAAATAGGGCTCAGGAGGGGACAGCTGAGGAGGCAATTGCTAATGCAGCTCAGCTGTCAGAGCTCAGCTCTGACAGCCGGAAGCCCCTCCGAGCGCTGTCACAATAACAGCTCGGAGAGCCATCGGGGACACACACCAGCTGGGAGGAAAATACTGCAAGACCCGAGCGCGGACGAAATCGGTGCTCGAACCACGACAGTGCCATGTGTCAACACAACGGAGATAAGCTATGGAGAGCTCGCTCCTTCTGTAATTGATAGCATGGTAGATAGTGTTACAGCTTCTCTGCATCAGACTCTAGACATGGTGGCCCCTTTGAAAAAGAAAAGTCTAATCAGAGATTTCTAACTCCTTGGTTCAACACAGAAATTCGTAGCTGAAAACAGAAGACTCGTCAATTAGAAAGAAAATGGCTCTCCACTAATTTAGATGAAATCTATTTATCTTGGAGAAATCATCTTTTTTTTAATTTATAAAAAATCTCTTAGAAAAGCTAGAACGAGTTATTATTCTGCATTAATAGAAGAGAACAAGAATAATCCCATGTTTCTATTCAGCACTGGAGCCAGGCTGACAAAGAGTCAGGACTCTGTCAATCCTAGCATTCCCTTAGAGCTTACTAGTCATAACTTTATGAACTTTTTCAATAATGAAATTTCATCTATCAGAGATAAAATCAGTCAGATTCTTCCCACCGTTAATGTAAATACAGTAACTACTACAACTCCTTCAATTGATATCTGTTTGGATGCGTTTACTCCAATTGACCTTTGAGAGTTAGATAAAATAATTTCCTCATCCAAGCCTTCAACTTGTCTTTTAGACCCTATTCCCTACCAGGTTATTTAAAGAAGTCTTCCCATTTATTGGTAGTTCTATTCTTCAAATAATCAATTCTTCATTAACATTAGGCCATGTTCCGCAGGCTTTTAAAGCTGCTGTAATTAAACCCTTACTCAAAAAGCCAACGCTGGATCCAGGAGTTTGATTTGATTTGATTTGATTTTTGATTTTGTATACTTTATTGATTCCCAGAGGGGAAATTGAGGGCATCCATCTGGATGGATGAAGCAGCCATGGTACGGCTCTATCCCTTTACCATTCACACACAGATTCACACCTCGGGCCACTTTAGAGTCTCCAATTAACCTAACCTGCATGTTTTTTACCTGTGGGAGGAAACCCACAGGCCAAAAACATTTAGCTAACTATAGACCAATCGCTAATCTGCCTTTCATTTCAAAAATCTTAGGAAGAGTTGTTGCTACGCAATTATTTGACCTCTTGCAGGGAAATGGTTTATTTGAAGAGTTTCAATCTGGGTTTAGGATCCATCATAGTACTGAAACAGCCTTAGTGAAGGTAACTAATGACCTCCTTATTGCATCTGATAATGGACTTCTTTCTGTACTTGTCCTTTTAGACCTTAGTGCAGCTTTTGATACTATCAATCATAATAATCTACTTGATAGATTAGAACACTATGCTGGACTTAATGGAACTTTGTTGCAGTGGTTTAGATCTTATTTATCTGATAGGTTCCAGTTTGTTCATGTCATAATGAGTTTTCTTCCAACTCAAAGCCCAGTCACAGAGTTCCACAGGGATCTGTGCTAGGCCCTATTCTTTTTAGTTTATAAGCTTCCGCTAGGCAACATTATTAGAAAGCACTGCATACATTTTCATTGTTATGCGGATGACACACAATTATACCTGTCAATGAAGCCAGATGATAGTAATCAATTAGCCAAGTTAGAAGCCTGTCTTAAGGAAATCAAAGATTGGATGACTTGTAATTTCCTGCTGTTAAAATTCAGATAAGACTGAAGTCATTCTTGTTGGTCACAAAAATCTTAGAAGTACCTTTCCAAATCAAACTCTTAGTTTTGACATGATTCGAGAACCAGGAAGCAGACACAGACTCAGAAATAAACTCAATTATCTTTATTGTGTAGTGTATGTATGAGTGTGTGCATGTGTGTATGAATGTAGCAGCCGAGGCGAGCAGAACACCGTGCAGACTGGCAACCCTATGGAAGAGCAGAGACAAGGTGGATTAGTGCCAACACTCTGGTTCAGTTATGTTTAGTCTTACTGTTGGTGAGTTGGTGAACAGCTCAGGCTTGGTCCTGAAGGCTCCGGCCAGAGAGACAGTGTCTTCAGCCCTGGTTGCAGAGGGAATGAACGGAGGATTTGGTGAAGTGCAGGAAGTGCTTGGTCCGCTGCCAAGAGGAGGAGGTCTGCCACCACGGATTTCCACCTGTGCACAGGGGAGCAGAGCGTAGAGTGGTGATAATGATGAGGGAGGCTTGCTTGGCGTTGGGGAGTTGGAACTCCCACGAGAACGATGAAGTAGAGAAGGGATCTCTGGAGAATGACGAAGTAGAGAAGGAATCTCTGGAGAACGAAGAAGTGGTGTAACGGTCTCAGCAGACCAGGGAGTTAGACGACTCCATGCAGACCAGAGGGCAGCACGGCTTAAAGAGTCAGGCTGATGAGGAGAGCAGGTGTGCGTGCAGTTGTGGAGGATAAGGCAACAGGCAGGTAGAGCGGATCACCACAAGTTTGGATGCGGTTACTCTTTCTCTGAATAGTTCTTTGAGGAACCTTGAAGTTATTTTTGATCAAGATCTGTTTTTCAATTCACATATTAAATTCGTTTCTAAGATTGCCTTCTATCATTTGCGTAATATTGCCAAGACTAGGAGCATCTTGTCTCAGAGTGATGCTGAGAAACTGATCCACGCTTTTGTTAGCTCTAGATTAGATTATTGTAACTCTTTATTATCAGGTTATCCTAAAGCATCTTTAAAAAGTCTTCAGTTGATCCAAAATGCTGCAGCAAGAGTTTTAACAGGTACTAGAAAGAGAGATCATATCTCTCCCTGTTCTGGCCTCCCTTCATTGGCTTCCCATAGAGTTTAGAATTAAGTTTAAAATCCTTCTTCTCACTTACAAAGCTCTAAATAAGCAGGCCCCTTTTTATTTAAAAGATCTGATACTACCCTATTATCCTAACAGAGCACTACGCTCCCAAAATGCTGGATTACTTGTAATACCTAGAATCTCCAAAAGTACAATGGGAGGCAGAGCCTTCAGTCAACAAGCATCTCTCCTGTGGAACCAGCTGCCAATCTGGATTTGGGAGTCAGACTCGATCTCTGTTTTTAAGAATAGGGTTAAAACCTTTTTTGATATAACCTACAATTAGAGAGGGATCATGTGTCTCTGAACCCTCCTTTAGTTATGCTGCTAATAGGTTTAGACAGCCGGGGGACTTCCAATAATGCAATGGGCTTCACTCCTTTCTTCACTCTCAATGAAATACTTTTGGTAGTCATTAAGATCTGTTTGTTCTCTCCCATAGATTGGTCCCCATTGTGCTGTTTGCTCTCTACATGTCTGTTCTTTTCTTCTTCTTCTCTATCCCCTCACCCCCCAGCCAGTCGCAGCAGATGACTGCCCCTCCCTGAGCCTGGTTCTGCTGGAGGTTTCTTCCTGTTAAAAGGGAGTTTTTCCTCTCCACCATCGCCAAGTGCTTGCTCACAGGGGATCGCCTGATTGCTGGGTCTTTCTGCAATTGTGGGGGTTTCCCTAACAGTTGAAAGTGCTATGAGATGACTGTTGTTGTGAAATGGCGTTACATAAATAGAATAGAATTGAATAGACCCCTTACACTAACGCTATGTCAAGTTAATGGAGTTAATAAATATTGTATAAAAAAAAAATCAGTATGGGGGGCTGTAAAGTTCATCAGCTGACTAAGAAGGAGTTATGTCTTTAGGGATGAAGAAGAGAGCTTCTATACTGCAGGGATCCAAGCATTGCAACACTAATGTTGAAATGCTGAAAAATATGTTGAACAATAAACCACATTTGGTCAAATTTGACCACTGCATCATGGTCAGACTATAAACTTTTTAGCCCCCCCCCCCCCCGGTATATGTTACTATTTAATGTTTGCCTATTTCCTAGGATTTTCTGTAGGTATTAACTTATGTTTAGTGTCAGAAGAAAAATTAGGATCATCTCACATTATTAAAGGATTACATTTCTGTCAAAGTAGTATATACTGTAAGTTGACGCAGTGGCTTGTGCTGATGGCTGAAGGTATTGTATGTAGGCTCTTACTCTGTGAAGTTTGAAGTTTGCATGTTCTCCTTATACACACTTGGGTTTAATTCCACAAGTCCTCCAACATATATATATAATGGTAAGCTCTTTAGCTCTGAATGCAGCAATATGCATGGTCTCAAAGAAGGTGACATCACCACCATTTAAAGCATTTCCCAATTTCAGAAGCACCTAATTAATGTAAGGAGATGTGAGTTTACCTCTTTATCTTATTTTTTTTTTTTGTCACAGATGTCTGTTAACTATCATTTCCTCATTTGTGACCCACTTCCGATTTCACAGATGACTTCTTTTAGACCAGGGGTGTCCAAACATGTGCCATGGAGGGCCAAGACCCTGCAGGTTTTCTCTTCTACCAAGTCTCTTCAGCAGTTGTTTTCACAAATCAGCAATCAGTTGGAAGAAGTTCAATGAAATCTGTTGTTGAAGATGCTGGTTGGAGGTAAAGCCCACAGGGTCTTGGCCCTCCTTGGCACATGATTGGACACCCCTGTTTTAGACCTTAAATGCACATTTTCAGATGGTTTGGGTTAGGGTGATTGTTAAGGTTAGCCAATAAAATTGCTCCTTAAGATCAGAGTAACACTTGAGGTTTGGAAAAGGTGAGAGTTGAAACTGTAACCCTCTGCTATGTCAATCCATATCATTATTTCCATGACCACTAGTAGTTGCAAGAAGTCATTGAAAAACATTGCTTGGATGGCAGCATATGTTGTCCAAAACTTGTATGTACCATTCAGCAATAATGGTGTCTTCCCAGATGTGCAAGTTACCCATGCAATGGGCATTAACACCCCCCCATACCATCTTAGAAGTTACTTTTTGAACTTAAAGCTAATAACAATCTGGATGGTCATGTTCCTCTTTAGCCCGGAGGACATGACACATTCACAATTTTTAAAAAAAAAAAGCTATTTGAAATGTGGACTTGTTTGACCACAGCACATACAGATGACTTTGGGCCCAGAACAACCGGTGGCATTTCTGGGTGTTGTTGATATCTGGCTTTCACTTTGCATGGTAGAGCTTTAATTTGCACTTGTAGATGTAGTAACAAACTGTGTAAACTGACTGTGTTTTTCCAGTGTTCCTGAGCCCATGTGACAATATCCTTTACAGAATAGTGTCAGTTTTTAATTCAGTGTTGCCTGAGGGATCAAAGGTCATGGGCATTCAGTTCGTGCATAAGCGCGCGCGCGCGCGCGCACACACACACACACACACACACACACACAGTGGATATATAAATGTCTGCACACCCCTGTTTAAATGCCAGGTTTTTGTGATGTAAAAAAATGAGACCAAGATAAATCATGTCAAAACTTTTTGCACCATTAATGTGAGCTATAACCTGTACAACCCAATTGAAAAACAAACTGACATCTTTTAAGGGGAAATAAAAAACTTACAATAATCTGGTTGCATAAATATGCACACTCTGTTATAACTGGGGATGTGGCTGTGGTCACAATTAACCAATCACATTCAAACTCATGTTAAATGGGAGTAAGCACACACACATGCCACCATTTAAAGTGCCTCTGATTAACCCCAAATAACCCCAGCTGTTCTAGCAGGCTTTGGTCAGAGGGATCTCATTGTTCAAAGATATCAGTTAGGAGAAGGGGACACAAGAATTTTAAAGGCATTAAATATACCATGGAACACAGTGAAGACAGTCATCATCAAGTGGAGAAAATATGGCACAACAGTGACATTACCAAGAACTGGACACCCCTCCAAAATTGATGAAAAGACAAGAAGAAAACTGGTCAGGGAGGCTGCCAAGATGCTGCAGCATTGAAGGCGCTGCAGAAATTTCTGGCAAGTACTGGCTGATTAGTACATTCAATTCAATTCAACTTTATTTAAATAGCGCCATTTCACAACAACAGTCATCTCATAGCACTTTCAATTCAATTCAATTCAACTTTATATAGCGCCATATCACAACAAAAGTCATCTCAAAGCACTTTCAAATGTAAGGGAAACCCCACAATTGCAGAATGACCCCAGCAATCAGGCGATCCCCTGTGAGCAAGCACTAGGCGACGCTGGAGAGGAAAAACTCCCTTTTAACAGGAAGAAACCTCTAGCAGAACCAGGCTCAGGGAGGGGCAGTCATCTGCTGTGACTGGCTGGGGGGTGAGGGGATAGAGAAGATGAAAAGAACAGACATAAGAGAGCAAACATTAACAGAGAGAAGCCGAGTACATTATTGGAGGTCACCTGGCAGTCTAAATCTAATAACAGGAAAACAAAGGGAGGGCTAAGAGACACAAGACCATTCCCTAATTGTAGGCTATATTGAAGAGGAAGGATTTTACCCTATTCTTAAAAACAGTGATCGAGTCTGACTCCCGAACCCAGATTGGTAACTGGCTCCACAGGAAAGGAGCTTGATAGCAGAAGGCTCTCCCTCCCATTGTACTTTTGGAGATTCTAGGTATTACAAGTAATCCAGCATTTTGGGAGCGTAGTGCTCTGTTAGGATGATAGGGTAATATCAGATCTTTTATATAAGAGGGGGCCTGATTATTGAGAGCTTTGTAAGTGAGAAGAAGGATTTTAAACTTAATTCTAAACTCTATGGGAAGCCAATGAAGGGAGGCCAGAACCGGAGAGATATGATCTCTCTTTCTAGTACCTGTTAAAACTCTTGCTGCAGCATTTTGGATCAACTGAAGACTTTTTAAAGATATTTTAGGACAACCTGATAATAACGAGTTACAATAATCTAATCTAGAGCTAACAAAAGTGTGGATCAATTTCTTGGCATCACTCAGAGACAAGATGCTTCTAATCTTGGCAATATTACACAAATGATAGATGCAGTCTTAGAAACAAATTTAATATGTGAAATAACCTCTTGCACTCCGGGATACCGCGGGCGGTCACGTCTCTGCGTCCTAGCGCGCCCTCGTGCGCACTAGGACGCACACTGTGCGTCTCAGAGCGCACTTAAAAAAAAAAGCTGCATTTCCATTCTTCCACTACAGACACAGCTGCGAACAGAAAGCCAAAGGAGTGCTTTGATGGGTTTAGATTTGATTGACCTCTCATTCGACTAATAAGAGCCTTGAATTGGGTTTCTGAAACCTTGAAGAACCAATGACTGAAAACCTAGCAAGAAGGACCCGCCTACCAACGGCTGCGAATACAGCGAGCCAATTGAAGCAGAGAAGTTCAACGATTGAAAGCGTGCGTCCCGTGCGTAAAATCTGTTTTGTGTAAGCCGCTGGGTGACACACACGCGTTCGCCAGTCTTTTTTTCTTACTACTGTTCTTATTTGTTTTGAAAAATCGTTTGCCAAAACCGCAGTCATGGAGGTGCAAAACCGGAATAATGGAATCATGGTTTCACCGGGTCGCGTGACCAGAACCACTAGTCCGTAACATGCGGACCAGCGTCATGTTCGTCTGACAATGAGGAAGAGAAGTTCGCCAGCGACACTGCTGTTGTGGACAGGTAAGTGTTATAAGCTAAATTATTCTTTATCCCTGAAAATTGTAATCAAAATGACTTTTGACCGATCGGTAAATTACAACTGTGCGTCATCGCCACATGATGGATCGGTCCGTGTGCCGCGTCCGGACCGTGAACGCCCCCCCCCCCAGCTATTCTTCTGTAGCGGATTGCAGATATATTGCAGATATTTCAGTACAACTGTGCGTAGTAGACCGCAGCACACCGTCCCCGCTGTCCTTCATGTAGTGATGGACGATGTCCGTCCTCTGTAGCGGGGCGGGGGGGAGTTGTTATCCTCTACATTAGATATTTTAGTATAATTTTTAGTGCACTGTAGGTTATTTTTTCTTGTAAAAAAAAAAGTCACACATTTTTTACGTGGCATGCTTCTTTGCCACACACAGCCCTGAGTGTCACCTTTCATTAGAGCCCAAGATGAAGCTTCTATATTGAATCATTCAAAAGTTACAGACGTTTTTTCCAAATTGTGCCATTTGGCACAATTTGCCATTTGGCACAATTTGGCACAGTTCAAATACGCCTGGGAACAACCTGACAAAAAGGCTGTGTAATATTTTCATTTTTTGTGGTATTGTTACAAAATTTTGATCTCAGCTGGATAACACTTGGTTTTACATTTCTGTTGCATTTTCCAGCCCGGATCTGACAGCTGTGTGTTATTTGCAAGCATTTGTATCCAAAAAAACACACAGGCAAAATTTATTTTCTTCAAGTTCAGTATGTTTAGATGACTGTTACTCAGTGGCAGGAGCACTTAGAGAGATTATGACTGTTTAGCCAAAAAATTCAGTGTTTTCTTTTAAATGAGACCAACCCCATGAAGATGCTGCAAAGGGTTGAAGAACAGCTTTTGATTTACTTTGGGTACGCTATTTTTTGGCGTTTTTAGGGAAATTGACCAGAGTGCAAGGGGTTAAAAAACAGATCTTGATCAAAAATATCTCCAAGGTTCCTCACAGAACTATTCAAAGTAAGAGTAGCCACATCCAAATTAAGAGTTTGATTTGGAAAGGTATTTCTAAGGTTTTTGGGACCAACAAGAATGACTTCAGTCTTATCTGGGTTTAATAGCAGAAAATTACAAGCCATCCAAGCTTTGATTTCCTTAAGACAGGCATCTAACTTGGCTAATTGATTACAATCATCAGGCTTCATTGACAGGTATAATTGTGTGTCATCTGCGTAACAATGAAAATGTATACAGTGCTTTCTAATGATGTTACCTAATGGAAGCATATATAAACTAAAAAGAGTAGGGCCTAACACAGATCCCTGTGGAACTCCATGACTGAGCTTAGAGTTGGAAGAAAACTCATTACTGATATGAACAAACTGAAGTCTATTAGACAAATAAGATCTAAACCACTGCAGTGAAGTACCATTTAGTCAAACAAAGTGTTCTAATCTATCAAGTAGAATATCATGATCGATAGTATCAAAGGCTGCTCTAAGATCTAAAAGGACAAGTACAGAAACGAGTCCATTATCAGATGCGATAAGAAGGTCATTAGTGACCTTCACTAAGGTTTTTTCAGTACTATGATGAATTCTGAACCCAGATTGAAACTCTTCAAATAAACCATTTCCCTGTAAGTGGTCAAATAATTGCGTAGCAGCAATTGTTTCTAAGATTTTTGAAATGAAAGGCAGATTAGAGATTGGTCGATAGTTAGCTAAAACTCCTGGATCAAGTGTTGGCTTTTTAAGTAAGGGTTTAACTACAGTCCACCAAGGTCTCCGCCTTTGACCGCCACTGGACTCTGCCAGGGCTGCCCTTTGTCACCGATCCTGTTCATAATTTTTATGGACAGGATTTCTAGGCGCAGCCAGAAATCATGAGGGTGTCATGCTTAGTGACCACAGGATCTCATCTCTGTTGTTTGCAGATGATGTTGTCCTGTTGGCTTCATCCCGCAATCACCTACAGTTCTTGCTGGGACAGTTTGCTGCTGAGTGTGAAGTGGCTGGGATGAGAATCAGCACCTCCAAGTCCGAGTCCATGGTCCTCAGCCGGAAAAAGGTGGATTGTCCTCTCCGGGTTGGGGACAGGCTCCTGCCCCAAGTGGAGGAGTTTAAGTATCTTGGGGTCTTATTCATGAGTGAGGGGAGAATGGAGCGAGAGATTGACAGACGGATCAGAGCAGCATCTGCAGTGATGCGGACGTTGTACTGGTCTGTTGTGGTGAAGAGGGAGCTGAGTTCTAAGGCTAAGCTGTCGATTTACCAGTCAATCTACGTTCCTACTCTCACCTATGGTCACGAGCTTTGGGTAATGACCAAAAGAACGAGATTGCGGATACAAGAAGCTGAAATGAGCTTTCTCCGTAGGATTGCTGGACTCACCCTCAGAGATAGGGTGAGGATCTCAGTCATCCGGGAGAGGCTCAGAGTAGAACCGCTGCTCCTCCACATTGAAAGGAGTCAGTTGAGGTGGTATGGGCATCTGATTAGGATGCCTCCTGGATGCCTCCCACTTGAGGTGTTTCGGGCACGTTCCACTGGGAGGAGACCCCGGGGCAGACCCAGGACTCGGTGGAGAGACTATGTCTCCCAGCTGGTCTGGGAACACCTTGGTATCCTCTCTGAAGAGCTGGAGCAGGTGACTTGGGAAAAGGAAGTCTGGGCTTCTCTGCTTGAACTGCTGCCTCCACGACCCGGACCTCCGGAAAAGTGGTAGAAGATGATGGATGGATGGATGGATGGATGGATGGGTTTAATTACAGCAATTTTAAAAGCCTGCGGTACATGACCTAAGGTTAAAGAAGAATTGATTATTTGAAGAATACGGCTACCAATAAATGGGAAGACTTTTTTAAATAAGCTGGTAGGAACAGGGTCTAAAAGACGAGCTGAAGGCTTGGATGAGGAGATTATTTTATCTAACTCTAAAAGGTCAATTGGAGTAAACTTATCCAAACAGATATCAATTGAAGGAGTTGTAGTAGTTGCTGTACTTAAGTTTACGGTGGGAATAATCTGAGTTCTAAGAATCTAAGTTCCAAAAGTCTTGACTAGTAAGTTCTAGGGGGATGTGAGGATTGACAGAGTCCTGACTCTTTGTCAGCCTGGTTACAGTGTTGAAAAGAAGCCTGGGATTATTCTTATTCTCTTCTATTAATGCAGAGAAGTAACTTGCTTTTCTAAGAGATTTTTTATAAATTAGGAGATGATTTCTCCACGCTAAATAGAATTCATCTAAATTAGTCGAATGCCATTTTCTTTCTAACTGACGAGTCTTCTGTTTTAAGCTACGAGTTTCAGTGTTAAACCAAGGGATTAAAAATCTCTGATTAGACTTTTTCTGTTTTAAAGGGGCCACCAAGTCTAGAGTCTGATGCAGAGAGGTTGTAACACTATCTACCATGCTATCAGTTACGGAAGGACCAAGCTCTTCATCTATTATTTCCGTTGTGTTGACACATGGTATAGAGGAAATAATCTGCAAAAATTTGGAAACAACATCATCTGAAAGACATCTGCTGTTGTAATATTTTTCTTTAGGAGTCAAATAATCAGAAATAGTGAAATCAAAGGTTAACAGACAATGGTCTGACAGTACAGGATTATAAGGAGACACTGCCAGATTTTCTATTTCTATACCATAAGTCAGAACAAGGTCCACTGCATGGTGGAGATAATGGGTAGAATTTTCTACTTTCTGGGAAAATCCCATTGAGTCTAATATTGAATTGAATGCCTTATTAAGACAGTCACTATCTACATCAATATGTATATTAAAATCCCCTACTATAATTATTCTATCTGATTTGAGCAGTAAATCAGCTAAAAATTTGTCAAAATTGGATAAAAACTCTGAGTAGGCAGAGGGAGGACGGTAGACTATAGCAAAGAAGCTAGGGTTTAAGCTAAGATTGCTAACATGCCTCATAGTGAGGACCAGGCCCGCAAAGGAATTGAAACAAGTTTTTTGCTTTACATTAACTAGTAATTTAGAATGGTAAATTGCTGCTACTCCACCTCCACGACCAGAACTTCTAGGATTATTGTAGTGGCATGAAATAATAAGCTGCGAACTGAGAGTTTTTAAGGGAGTTTATTAATCATACCGCCATCACAACACCCACTCCAGCGCCGTGCAGGTGCGCCGGAGCGGGCCCGGAGGCTCTCGTCAGGAGACACGGAATGCGTGTTTTCAGAAGTGGTGGTCAGAGAGAGAGAGAGAGTTACAGAGCATATGCAGTTTTTATACCCCACTACAGACAATGCATTCACAGCAGTAGGTATGGACATCTGCATTTGAGAGTCACACATAACAATAGGAAGATTACTGGCCGGAATTCGCCTCTGCTCCGGAGCTGTAGGACAAAAGAGGTTACAAGGCACATCTACATATTGTGACGTTTGCAGGGTTCACACAAAGACAATGGAGCAGATGGCTGTGATCAACCTGATTTATTTTTCACACACCCCAACCCCCAACCTGCCTCTGTGCTACAGAGTGGAGGGGAGGTCATTCTCCCAGACCCCTGTTTCAATCATGGTTACACACACAGATACATCTTGCCCTAATCCTGCTAAACACTGCTGGGTCATCATAATGCAGTTATAATGACACAGCAGTATAACTCAGAAATAACACATTTAACACACACATAACGTTTTCATCTGGCAAAGCATGCTGGAAAATTCACTTAACATGGCCCCAACGTTACACTGCCCCCCCCCCCCGGACTGGTTTCTGTCCCCAGAAAAATTAAAGTCCAATTTAAAAGTCCAATACAAACTCATCCAGGTGTCGGGGCGGTCTTCGGCGCCGGCGGCCAACACGTACAGGCCCCCTAGTGTCCATCTGGGTCTCGGTCGGGGTATCGGGCCGGGATGGAAGCTCCGGTTCGTCCACCAGCGGTGCAGATGGCCGATACGGGGCGAGACGGTCACGATGAAGGACCACAACCCGGTCCCTTTTTCTAAGCCTCACCCTGTACACCACATCTGACAGTCTCTCCAGGACCACACATGGCCCCGACCACTGGCTCGCCAGCTTCGGTGATCGTCCTCTCTTCCTCTCAGGGCAGAAAACCCAGACTCGATCTCCCGGTGCAAAGTCCCTCCCCTGACAGCGGGAGTCGTACGCTCGCTTCTGCCGACCCCCTGCTGCTGCCAGGGCCTCTCGAGCCAGCTCGTGCACCGTGTGGAGACGTTCTTTCAAACAAAAAAAATAATCCAATCCGGGTCTTCCCTCCACCTCCGGCTCAGGGGGGCAACCGAATACCAAATCCACCGGTGTGCGCAGCTCGCGTCCAAACATGAGCGCCGCAGGGGTGCACCGGGTAGATTCCTGAGCTGCCGTCCGGTAGGCCCACAAAACAAAAGGCAGGTGCAGGTCCCAGTCTTGCTGTCGCTGGTCCACTAGGATAGCGAGCTGGGTGGTGAGGGTCCGGTTGAATCGTTCGACCAGGCCGTCGCTCTGTGGATGCAGTGGGGTGGTCCGGGTCTTCCGGATGCCCAGCCGTTTGCAGACCTCTCCGAAGACCTCCGCCTCGAAGTTCCGACCCTGATCGCTGTGCAGCTCCTCCGGTGCGCCAAACCGACAGAACATTTCATCCACCAGCTTTGATGCCGTCGTAGCGGCGCTCTGATCCGGGACCGCGTACGCCTCTGGCCACTTAGTGAAATAATCCATCGCGACCAGCACGTAGCGGTTCCCCCGGTCCGTGGTCGGGAAAGGGCCCAGGATGTCCACTCCCACTCGCTCCATCGGTGCTCCCACCCGGTACTGCTGCAGGGGAGCGTGGGATGGCTGAGTTGGTCCCTTCTGAGCTGTGCATGTGTCGCAGCGATGAACGTGGAGCTCCACGTCCTGATGACAACCGGGCCAGTAGAACCGGGCCCGAAGGCGCTGCAGCGTCTTTGTCACTCCGAAGTGGCCCGCTCCTACCGCCCCATGAACCAGCTGGAGTACTTTGGGCCGGAGTCGACGAGGAACTAGCAGTTGCCAGACGTGCCGCTGCCCAGCTGGAGTGTGCCACTGTCGATACACCACGCCCTCGTAGCAGCGGAGGTTGGCCCACTGGGGAGTGCAGGGCCTTAGTCTCTGGGTCCAGCGGTGACACAACCTCCCAGGCGGGCCGCTGTCCTGCGTCCAGCCACTGCCGAACCCGCGAAATGACCGGGTCTCTGTCCTGCTCGCTCTGCAGCTGCTGCGTGCCAAGAACCTCTGTGACGTCATCGCTGGGGAGAACTGCCTGATCATCTGAGGAGGGGCTGTGCGTCGCTGCGTTATTCCTGCTCGCAGCGGCTCGGAGAGCGGCAGCCCGTGGGGCGGTTTGGTCCCGATCTTCAGCCCGTTGGCAGTGACGACACTCCTCTGTCGCGCAGGGGCGCCGAGACAGCGCGTCAGCGTTGGCATGGAGGCGGCCTGCCCGATGCACAATCTGGAAATTATAATCCTGCAGTGCCTCCAGCCACCTCGCCAACTGTCCATCCGGTTCTTTGAAATTTAACAACCAGGTCAGGGAAGCGTGGTCCGTCCTGAGCTGGAACCTCCCACCGTACACATACGGGCGGAAGTGTCGCAGTCCTTGAATGACAGCCAGCAGCTCTCTGCGAGTCACACAGTAATTTCTCTCGGCTCTGCTGAGAGTGCGGCTGAAGTAAGCGACTGCGTGCTCTCCATGCTCTCCCTCCTGGGATAGCACCGCCCCGATGCCCTGGTTGCTGGCGTCCGTGTCCACGATGAAAGGGCGGTTCGGGTCGGGATACTGCAGGATGGGGGCTGTGATGAGCGCTGCGCGAAGCTGGGAGAAAGCAGCAGCACAGCTGTCACTCCACTGGAACGTGCGTCCTTTCTGCGTCAGCTGATGCAGCGGGCTGGCGATGGTGGCGAAGTCTTTCACAAACCTCCTATAATAGGAGGCCAATCCAAGAAAACTCCTCAGTTCTCCAACGTTCCGCGGCACTGGCCAGTCTCTCACTGTTGCCACTTTTTCCGGGTCGGTGGCGACCCCCGCTGCGCTGACGATGTGGCCCAAAAAGGTGGTCTCCCGCCGGAACAGGTGGCATTTCTTAGGGTGTAACCGTAGCCCCGCTTGTTGGATGGCTCCCAGCACCTCTCGGAGATTTGACAGGGCGCTGTCAAAATCAGCTGCATGCACCAGCAGGTCATCCAGGTAAACAACGCAGCGACTCCGGGGCACGTGAGCCAGCACTCGCTCCATCAAGCGCTCAAAGGTGGCCGGAGCGTTGCAGAGTCCAAACGGCATCACTTTAAACTGGTACAGTCCCTGCCCGATGGAGAAGGCTGTTTTCTGGCGGGCCTCAGGTGACAGCTCTACCTGCCAATAGCCGCTGCGTAGATCCAGCGAGCTGAACCAGCTGGAGCCGGCGATGTGGTCCAGTGCGTCATCGATGCGGGGCAGGGGGTAGGATTCTTTCCTGGTGGCGTCGTTCAGGCGTCGGTAATCCACACAGAACCGCCACGACCCGTCCTTCTTCTTGACCAGCACCACCGGCGCCGCCCAGGGGCTGCTGGAGGGCTCAATGACATCTGCCTCCAGCATTTCTCGCACTTTTTGTTCCGCCGCTGCCCGCCTTGAAAAGGGCAGCCGGCGTGGGTGGAGTCGAATCGGCCTGGCCTCACCGGTGTCGATCTCGTGCTGCACCAACCCGGTCCGGCCGCATTCCTCATCCTTCGCGGCGAAAACACCCATAAAACAGTCCAATAGCTCCCGCAGCTGGCGTCCCTGTTCCGGGTCCAGCCCGCTGCAGCTCCGCTGAAATAATTCCTCCACCGCCTGCTGCGTCTCTGCTGACACGTTGACCCCTCCCCTTGCTGTCCTTGTGTGCGTTCGTGCTCCCTCTATCCGCGCTGGTGATGTCATCGTGTCCAGTCCTCGCGGTGGCCTGCCTGGTCCGGTTTGTCTT
Organism: Pholidichthys leucotaenia; assembly: GCA_020510985.1. Taxonomy (NCBI): domain Eukaryota; kingdom Metazoa; phylum Chordata; class Actinopteri; order Cichliformes; family Pholidichthyidae; genus Pholidichthys; species Pholidichthys leucotaenia. The sequence goes on along the minus strand of CM035836.1, from coordinate 182,878,983 downwards.
GGCGATCCCTCGATCGCGCAGGCCCCCGTGTTCCTTCCCTGGGTTCTGCTGTGGAGCGTGATGGACCGGTTTCCCAGCTGGAGGGACGGTCCCGCGGTGTCGATCTTGGCGTTCCAGGCTGTGAGCAGGTCTAGTCCAATAATACAGGGGTCTTGGATGTCAGCCAGCCAGAACGGGTGTCTTATGTTCTGACCGGCCACCCCCACCACCAAAACTCTCCGCCCCCCCAGTCTGGCGCGCTCACCGGTAGCCGTGGTGACGCAGCGCTTGGTGGGTTCCCACCCCCGTGGGGCCGTCTTGTTTGTGCCCGGCAGCACACCGGGTCGAACCAGGGAGATTGTAGAGCCGGTGTCAATCAGGGCCCGGATCGACGTCTTCCCCAAGCTGCACTGTAGATAGATCCCTGGAGAGTGTCCAATTCAGCCCACGCGTGGTGCCGGCTCCTCGGGGGAAACATCTGCGGGAGGCGGCCTGTTCCCGTTCACGCCACCTCGCTCTAGTTTAACGCCGGCGAGGGGCGTTCTTCTCCGGGGACGTGCCGCCGTGGTCTGCCGTAATTCCTCCTCTTCCTCCTCGCTCTCCATCGTGGCCTGGAAGGTTCTCTGTCTGTGCGTTGGCGCTTCAACTGTGTGATTCATCAGCGGCTCCACCCGCTCTGCTTCTGCCACTGCACTCTCCCAGTCGCTCGCGGCGTGGATCCGTACGTGGCTCTGGAGCTGGGCCGGGCGGAGACCTTGGATGAAGCTCCGGAGGGCGAGCTTCTCTTCCGCCTCCGGTGCGAAATCCGGTTAGCTGCGCCGGGTTAGCAGCCGTATGTCTGCAGCATAGGTTCCTAGGCTTTCCTGGTTGCTTCTACGGCGGCGGGTCAGCTGTTCCTGGGCGTGCTCAGCGTCCACCATTCTCCCAAATCGTCTCTGGAGCGCCCCTTGTAGCGCTGGCCAGCTGTAGCGCTCCTCAGGCAGGAGATCAGAAAGCGTGCAGAGAGCTCTCCCTTCCAAGGCCAGCGCGACTTGCACGGCGGTTTCCTCTGGTGACCAGCCGTTCAGCGCAGCGGCCAGCTCGACCTGGGTTAGGTAGTCATCCAACGTGGCCTCGCCGTTGAAGCGGGGAATCTTGGCCCGCTGCCTAACAGATGGGATGGCCGCCTCCTGATCGATCGTCACTCTCGATCGCCGTGGGATCGCCAGCCCGTCCTGTCCTGAAAAGGGCGGAATGCGGGGCTGGTTTGCTCTGCTCTGCCTGCTCTGTCTTGAAAAAGACAGAAGGCGGGGTGCGCTGGCCCCGTCAGGTCCGCCGCCGCTTTGTTCGTCCCGGCTCCTGGCTCCCGGGGGTGGTGTCTCGGTCCCATCGTCCATCATCAGCTGAGCAATGAACTGCTCCAGCTGCTGGATCTCCATTCTGATCCTGGCATCCATCTGCTCCATCCCACTTCTGACACCAGTGTGACGTTTGCAGGGTTCACACAAAGACAATGGAGCAGATGGCTGTGATCAACCTGATTTATTTTTCACACACCCCAACCCCCAACCTGCCTCTGTGCTACAGAGTGGAGGGGAGGTCATTCTCCCAGACCCCTGTTTCAATCATGGTTACACACACAGATACATCTTGCCCTAATCCTGCTAAACACTGCTGGGTCATCATAATGCAGTTATAATGACACAGCAGTATAACTCAGAAATAACACATTTAACACACACATAACGTTTTCATCTGGCAAAGCATGCTGGGAAATTCACTTAACATGGCCCCAACGTTACAATATTGTTATCAGTCCATAGATCACACTGCTATGTTAATTGCTCCCGCTGAGCACTCTGCTTGTCCGTGGCTGTTGTGGGGGTTACCCATAATTATGATAGTTTAGATAACCAGAGGGAGTTGATTCATTTAAACCAACATAATCATCTTGCCCTAACCAAGTCTCTGTAAGGGATATTAAATCAATCTGATGATCAATTAATAGATCATGTTAGAGATCATGTCAGTTAGAGACCTAATATTTAACAAAGCGCATTTAATTTTTAAATTATGAGGAGGAAGAAGAGAGGCCGAATCATTAAATTTAGAGATGTGAAGTTTAATTTGAGTTTTACCAACTTTTTGTTTAATCACTTTAGGATGTTTATACATCATATTTTTATTAACTGTGGGGGAAGTAGACAAAGGTTCTCTGAGGGGGAAGACAGGGGATAAGTTGAGGGTTGGCGGATGAGGAGGAGCTGCAGAAAGGCATGGATTTATCAAGTTATGTTGTATTTGTCTTGGGTTATAATATTTTGGATAACGGGAGACAGACAAAATCTCAATGGGGTTATAAACTGAAGGCTGATCTAAACAGTGAGGATTATTTGGATTAATAGGATTAATATGAGAAGTGGAAAGAGAGAAGGGCTGGTTGGCAGACCCAGGAACTTTGGGGTGAGTTAACGCACCAAAATTCAGTCACTGTACTAAAAAAACGCTGAATGGAATAGAACAGATTGTCCCTTAAAACACATGCACCAAGTCTATTTGCATGGATGCCATCTGGCCTCATAAACAATGGGTGGTTCCAAAACAGGTTGAAATTGTCTACAAAACCAATGTTAAAAGTAGGACATGTAGAACACAACCAGGTATTAAGACTGAGAGTTCTGCTAAAATCATTGCAACCTTGTCTAAAAGGGGCCAGGGACCCAGAAATAAATACACGACAGAAGGCTCTTGAAGTCACTCTTTAAAATTTCCGACTCTTCATCTGGGATGTTGTTGCATCCAACATGTACAATGACAGTTTTAGCATGGGGGTATTCATTTAACAGGTCAGGGATAAGAGCCTCGATGTCTGACACTTTAGACCCAGGAAAAACTTTAATGACACAGTACCTGCTTCTGACGTTCCTCATAATCGAGTCACCAATTACAAACGTTGTCTGGGGGAGCCTTGCAATGGGGGATAATTTTGCCGATGTTGTTCTTGTGATGGCGGGGTGATGCGCGCTCTTCTTTTTGGAGCTGGTGTATAATTTGGCACACCTAAAATGGTTTTAATCTGGGACTTGCAGGTTTGGGCCGCTGCTGAAGGAGGAGGAGGAGTAGGGGGGCCATGGGAGGATGATTGACTTCCAGGTGGGGAAAATCTTCCAGGGAAAGGATGTCGAATCTGTTTTCCAATAGCAATGGGAGATAGGAAGCACGACCGGGTCTAGTCAACTGCCGATGCTTGCTAGTTGGTTCAACCAAGGTCCAGGGTTTATTGCTGGGGTCCTGGACAGCTGAAGAGACCGGAGCAGGGGTGGAAGTGGGTGGCGATGTGCTGAATTCACCCAGGTAAGTAGCCGTCTCTGCTAGCTGAGAGTCGGTTGCTGGGGCTGATGTTTTCCCAAGAATTATGGTGTCTAGGTGGTCTTCAGCCTCCCAAATCTTACAGAGGTTGGAGAGTCTCACTTCCAACTCAGAAACCTTCTTTAGGAGGGACAAACAGCTGACACACGTCGGGGATGGAGTCATGACGTTTGAAGAGAAGTGGATAGCTAGCTAGCAAAAAACAGCTATAAAAAACCCAGCTATAAACAGCTAAAAACAGGTTAGCCTAGCCTGGTGAACAGCCCTGCTGGTCTGATTCACCTGTGTGCCAATCAGGCTTTCTGCTAGGCCAACACTAAGCTAACACTAGGAAAAAAGCTAATATTAGTAAAAAGAGATAAAGAATTAAAAACAAAGTTAATAAAAACAAACAAAAGCAAACAGGATAACGCTTTGACTTGACGCAACGTTTACAGATGCCGAAAACCAGAAGTTCCAGGCCAGGGGTGGCTAACCAAAACAGACAGGTTTGCCTAACCCGGTTTGTTGACCAAAAAAGATCAAGTGGTGAGAATCCTCAGTCCAGTAGAATTATTAGTGGGTAAAAATCATCACGAAAGATGATGCAGAGGTTGAAAACAAACAAACGGCTTAATTATTAACTTTAACATTTCCAACAGCAAATTCCAAATTGTTTGACAGCGTCTGACAGCTGTCTCTCTAGCTGTCAGACAGCGTCTGACAAGAACAGCAGTTGTGAGGCGGCACAAACCCAACGATCCAATTTTCAACTGTAGGGGAAACCCCCACAATTGCAGAAAGACCCCAGCAATCAGGCGATCCCCTGTGAGCAAGCACTTGGTGACGGTGGAGAAGAAAAACTCCCTTTTAACAGGAAGAAACCTCCAGCAGAACCAGGCTCAGGGAGGGGCAGTCATCTGCTGCAACTGGCTGGGGGGTGAGGGGATAGAGAAGTGGAAGAAAAGAACAGACATGTAGCGAGCAAACAGCATGACGGGGACTCAGTCTATGGGAGATGTACATGTACATCAGAATCAGAATCAGAATCAGATTTATTGCCATTGTTCATGTAGTACACAAACTAGGAATTTGTCTCGGTGGAATGTTGCAACATTAAAACATGATAAGATAAAGAGATAAACTAAAAAAAAAACTTAAAGACTAAAAGCATGCAATAAGTATAGAATAATAAGTAATAATAATAGTAATAATAATAATAGTAATAATAATGAGTAATACTAGTCACAGCAGTTTTAAATAAATTAGCAAGTAGCAGATGATGTGCAGTCGATAATGCAACAGAAAAACAGTGATGAATGACATGAGTCTGGTTGAGCTGCTGTACATAGTGCACGAGAATCAATAAGTCACTTAATGTTCAGCAGTCTGATGGCAGAGGGGAAAAAGCTGTTCATGTGCCGGGAGGTTTTAGTCTGAATGGACCGAAGTCTTCTACCTGAGGGGAGGGTGGCAAACAGTACGTGACCAGGGTGTGAAGGATCAGCCATGATCCGGCCTGCACGCCTCCGGGTCCTGGAGATGTACAGATCCTGGAGAGATGGGAGCTTGCAGCCGATCACCTTCTCAGCAGTGCGCATCACGCGCTGCAGCCTTAGTCTGTCCCTGGCAGTAGCTCCTGCGTACCACACAGTTATGGAGGAGGTGAGGATGGACTCGATGATGGCCGTGTAGAACTGCACTAACATCTTGGTGGGTAGCTTGAGCTTCCTCAGCTGCCGCAGAAAGAACATCCTCTGCTGGACCTTTTTGATGAGGGAGCTGATGGTTGGCTCCCACTTGAGGTCCCGGGTGATGGTGGTGCCCAAGAAGCGGAAGGAATCTGCAATGGTGATGGGAGAGCCTGTGATGGTGAGGGGGGGCAGGGGGGTTGTGACTTTCCTGAAGTCCACAATCATCTCCGCTGTCTTCAGAGCGTTCAGCTGCAGGTTGTTGTGGCTGCACCAGGACACCAGCTGGGCCACCTCTCTCCTGTAGACGGACTCGTCGCCGTTGGAGATGAGCCCGATGAGGGTGGTGTCGTCCGCAAACTTGATCAGCTTAACAGACTGGTGGGTGGAGGTGCAGGAGTTGGTGTACAGGGAGAAGAGTAGGGGGGAAGTACACAGCCCTGGGGTGATCCGATGCTGATGCTAACAGAGTCTGAGACAGACTTCCCCAGCCGCACATGCTGCCTCCGGTCCGTCAGGAAGTCAGTGATCCACCTGCAGAGGGAGTCAGGCACGCCGAGCAGGGACAGCTTGTCCTGGAGCAGAGCGGGGCAGATGGTGTTGAATGCAGAGCTGAAGTCCACAAACAGGATCCTGGCGTAGGTTCCCGGGGAGTCCAGGTGCTGCAGGATGGAGTGGAGGGCCAGGTTGACTGCGTCGTCCACAGACCTTTTGGCACGGTAGGCAAACTGCAGCGGGTCCAGGAGGGGAGTGGTGATGGACTTGAGGTGGGACAGGACCAGGCGCTCAAAGGACTTCATGACTACAGAGGTGAGCGCTACAGGTCTGTAGTCGTTAAGTCCAGTAATCCGTGGCTTCTTGGGGACAGGGCTGATGGTGGAGGATTTGAGGCAGGTCGGCACGTGGCATTGCTTAAGGGAGGTGTTAAAAATGTCTGTGAAGACAGGAGCCAGCTCTTTCGCACAGTTTCTCAGGGTGGAGGGAGACATGCCGTCCGGACCGGGGGCCTTGCGTGGGTTCAGTCTGGAGAACTGTCTGTGCACGTCCTGCACACTGATGACAAGGGCAAGGGGGGAGGAGGAGGAGGGGGGGGGCGCTTTTGATGAATTAGTGGCCAAGGAGGCAGTGGAGCTGGGTGGAGTGGGGGAGTTGGACACAGCTGACGAGGTGTCAAAACGGGCGTAATGTTGGGACAGTTTTTGACAAAGGGCTTTGTCATCCTGACCTTTAGAAGCCTGAGGCTGATAGTTGGTGATTTGCCTCAGTCCTCTCCACACAGAAGCCGAGTCATTAGCAGTGAACTGCTGCTGGAGTCTCTCAGAATACACAGATTTAGCTCTCTTCAGCTCTCTGTTAAACCGATATTTAACCTCCCTGTAGCAGTCCCTGTCTCCACTTTTCAACGCTGCTTCCTTCTCCTTCCTGATCTGTCTGAGCTTGGCAGTGAACCAGGGCTTATCATTAGAGTACCTCACCCTGGTGCGCGATGGAAGAATGTTCTCCTCACAAAAGTTGATGTATGAGTTCACAGTGTCTGTGTACTCATTAAGATCATGTGTGGCTCCTTTAAACATGTCCCAGTCAGTTATTTCCATGCATGTGTTCAGTTTCTCTCCAGCTTCACTGGTCCATTTCTTCCTGGTGGTCACAACAGGTTTAGTGAGCTTCAGTCTCTGTCTGTATGTGGGAATGAGGTGGACCATCACGTGATCAGATAGTCCGAGCGCAGCGCGGGGAACAGCGCGATACGCGTCCTTCACTGTGGTGTAACAGTGATCCAGCGTGTTTATTCCTCTGGTGGGGCATATAATAAACTGTTTGTAGCGGGGGAGCTCATGACTCAGATTGCTCTGGTTAAAGTCGCCAACCACAATAACCAGGGAGTCCGGGAAAGTCCGCTCCGCATGTTGGGTGTGATCTGCGAGTGCGCGGTGAGCCACGCGCGCGTCCGCGTCGGGAGGGGCGTACACAGCGATCAATACGAATGAAGCAAACTCCCGCGGGGAATAAAATGGCTTGCAGTTAATGGAGAGAAATTCTAGGTCGGGAGAACTGTGCCGGGAAATCACGGTTACATCAGAGCACCAGCTGCTGTTAATGTAAAAGCATACTCCTCCTCCTTTAGACTTACCGGAGAGCTCTGTGACGCGATCAGCACGAAACAGCTGAAATCCCTCAAGACTGATCGCGCTGTCCGGAGTAGAATCATTAAGCCAAGTCTCAGTAAAACAGAGGGCGGACGAATTAGCGAGGTCCTTAAATCGCATCAGCAGTCTCAGTTCATCTACCTTGTTAGAGAGAGAGTTGGTATTGGTCAGAAATATTCCAGGCAAGGCTGTGCGCGTGCCCCTCTTCCGAAGCCGTTCGAGAGCTCCCGCACGTCTTCCGCCGTCTCACTTTTTGGGCTAGAAAGTGGACCAGATCGGCGGCAGGAGCCAAAAAAACCGGGAGAAGGTCCGTGGGAGTGAAAGACCTGATATTTAGAAGCTCTTCTCGTGTATAAGAGCAGGCAGACACACAACTGATGAACAGAAACAAACAAATTAAAGGGCAGCGAAGCACCATGGCGGCCACTGTGGGCACCATCTTGGATCGAGGATCCAAGATGTGACATGTGACAACAATCTCCCGTCTTCTTCATATGTCTGGGCTATGGGGTAGGGTGGCAAGACGGAAGCCTTATCTTATGAAGAAAAACATCCAAGCCCTGCTATATTTTGCAAAAACACATTTGAAATCTCCCAAACACATGTGGGAAAATGTGTTATGGTCCGATGAAACCAGGGTTGAACTTTTTGGCCATAATTCCAAAAGGTATATTTGGCACAAACACAACCTTACTCATCACCAAAAGTACACCATACCTACAGTGAAGCATGGTGATTGCAGCATCATGCTTTGGGGCTGTTTTTCTTCAGCTGGAACTGGGGCCTTAGTCAAGGTGGAGGGAATTATGAAAAGTTCCAAATACCAGTCAGTGCTGGCGCAAAACCTTTAGGCTTTTGCTAGAAAGCTGAAGATGAAGAGGAACTTCATCTTTCAGCACGACAATGACCCAAAGCACACATGCAAATCAACAACAGAATGGCTTCACCAGAAGAAGATTAAGGTTTTGGAATGGCCCAGCCAGTGTCCAGACCTGAATATGATTGAACATCTGTGGGGTGATCTGAAGAGGGCTGTGCACAGGAGCTGTCCTCGCAATCTGACAGATTTGGAGTGTTGTTGCAAAGAAGAGTGGGCAAATATTGCCACATTAAGATGTGCCACGCTGATAGACTCCTACCCAAAAAGATTGAGTGCTGTAATAAAAGTAAAGGTGCTACAACAAAGTATTCAATCAATCAATCAATCAATCAATCAATCAATCAATCAATCAATCAATCAATCAACTTTATTTATAAAGCACTTTAAAAAGCAACACTCGCTATACAAAGTGCTGTACAACAAGAATCAATAAAATAAAAGGTAAAATAAATAAATTAATAGATAAATATAAATCCATTTCATTCAATACAATCAAAGCCTCTGCTATTAGTTTAAGGTGTGCATATTTTTGCAACCTGGATATTAAGTTTTTTATTTTTTATTTTTCCCCTAAAAAGATGTCCCTTTGCTTTTCAATTAGGTTGTTCAGGTTATAGGTCACATTAATGGTGGAAAAAGGTTTGAAATGATTTATTTTGGTCTCATTTTTTTTAATTACAAAAACCTGGCATTTGAACAGCGGTGTGTATACTTTTTATGTTTAAGTTTAATGTTTGTTTGAAAGGGACATTACATACTAATGAACATTAATACCAAATGTAAGTATGCCAGATTTAGCAATACTGCTAATTTGCATCTGTAGTCCCCCTGCAGGTCACAAAAACACAAACACACAAACCAGTATATCTATATATATACACTAGTATATACTAGTATATATATATACATATATATATATATATATATATATATATATATATATATATATATATATATATATATATACACGTGTATATATATATATATATATATATATATATATATATATATATATATATATATATATATATATATATACGTGTATATATATATATATATACACGTGTATATATATATATACATATACACATATACATATACATACACACACACACACACACACATATATATATTTATATATGTATATATGTGTGTGTGTGTGTGTGTGTGTATATATATATATATATATATACACACTAGTGTTCAAAAGTTTGGGGTCACCCAGACAATTATTTTGTGTTTTCCATGAAAAGTCACACTTATTTACCACCATGAGTTGTAAGATGAATAGAAAATATAGTCAAGACATTGACAAGGTTAGAAATAATGATTTGTATTTGAAATAATAATTTTTTCCTTCAAACTTTGCTTTCGTCAAAGAATCCTCCATTTGCAGCAATTACAGCATTGCAGACCTAACATGATTGCACAAAGGTTTTCTAATCATCCATTAGCCTTCTTGCAATGAGCAAACACATTGTACCATTGGAACACTGGAGTGATAGTTGCTGGAAATGGGCCTCTATACACCTATCTAGATATTGCACCAAAAACCAGACATTTGCAGCTAGAATAATCATTTACCACATTAGCAATGTATAGAGTGTATTTCTGATTAGTTTAAAGTTATCTTCATTGAAAAAAAAGTGCTTTTCTTTCAAAAATAAGGAAATTTCTAAGTGACCCCAAACTTCTGAATGGTAGTGTACATATATATATACAGACGTGGACAAAATTGTTGGTACCCACAATGGTAACAGAAATAACTTGAATCTGACAAAAGATAAGATAAGATAAGATAAGATAAGCCTTTATTAGTCCCACAACGGGGAAATTCCAGGATTGCAACAGCACAGGGATAGCAACACTCAGAGCAACAATCAGAAGGCAAGAAAAAAAAACAAGCAAGCAAGAGCAGCTAATAAACATATGTATGTATTACTATAAAATATATATATATACACACACACACAGACACACAGTGCAGAGCATTGTAGCTGGATGGAATAAATATATGAATATATGAACACACAGTGCAGAGCATTGTAGCTAGATGGAATAAATATGTAAATATATAAACACCCACAGTACGGAGCATTGCAGCTAGGTGGAATAAATATGCAAGTATATAAACACACACAGTGCGGAGCAATGTAGCTAGATGGAATAATATGTAGATATATAAATATATAAACACACCCAGTGCTGAGCATTGTAGCTAGATGGAATAAATATGCAAATATATAAACACACACAGTGCAGAGCATTGTTGCTAGATGGAATGAAACAGCATAACCGTCTACTTAGTTATCCTACATGGTATGATTATGTGCCCATACATATTCTCACCCTCCATAGCGACCGGTATGTTCCTAGTTGTATGCCGGAGGGGACCATTGTGTAAGTCTATTGCATCTTTTGCATTCAAAAAACTATTAGTTTGTTACGTCTTTTTGCTATCTCTGCGAGCAGCCCTGCTTAGGTTGTACAGTCTGACAGCCGTTGGTAGGAAGGACCTACGAAACCTCTCGGTTGTGCACCTGGGATGATGTAGTCTGCTGCTAAATGAGCTCCTCAGTGCATTCAGTATGTCCTGCATAGGGTGGAACTCGGACTCCAGCAGAGATGACAGTTTAGCCACCGTCCTTCTCTCTCCTATCTCCTCCATCGGATCAAGGCGCTGCCCCAGGACAGAGCTAGCTTTCTTAATCAGTTTGTTCAGTCTCTTCCTATCGGCTGCAGTAATGCCACTGCCCCAGCAGACCACTCCAAAAGTGATGGCTGATGCCACCACCGTGTCATAGAATGACTTCAGCAGCGCCCCTTGTACACCAAAAGACCTGAGTCTGCTCAGCAGGAACAGCCTGCGCTGTCCCTTCTTGTAGAGTGCATCAGTATTGTGTGACCAGTCTAGTTTATTGTTCAGATGAATACCCAGGTACTTATAGGATGTCACCATCTCGATGTCTGTTCCCTGTATATTTACTGGTACTGTGAGGGGCTGCCCATGCCTGCGGCAGTCCACCACCAGCTCCTTAGTTTTCCTCGCGTTGATCTGGAGGCAGTTCCGATGGCACCAGTCCACGAAGTCCTGGATAAGCCCTCTGTACTCAGCTTCATCTCCATTGGAGATGAGGCCAACGATCGCAGAGTCATCAGAGAACTTCTGTAGATGGCAGTGTGTTGTGTTGTGTGAGAAGTCCGCAGTATAAAGAGTGAACAGGAAGGGAGCCAGCACCGTTCCCTGGGGGGCCCCCGTGCTACTGATGATCGTGTCGGACACACAGTCCCGGGTTCTCACAAACTGAGGCCGGTTCGTGAGGTAGTCCAGGATCCATGATGACAGGTGCTGGTCCACCCCTGCGCGCAGCAGCTTGTCCTTCAGGATCATCGGTTGGATGGTGTTCAAAGCACTGGAGAAGTCAAAGAACATGATCCTCACCATATTCCCGGGCTTCTCCAGGTGGGACAGAGAACGGTGAAGGAGGAAGATCACCGCATCCTCCACCCCAATGCCATGCTGGTAGGCGAACTGGAGTGGATCCATCGCTGGTTCCACCAGGGGGCGGAGGTGAGCAAGGAGCAGTCTCTCCAGGGTCTTCATCAAGTGGGACGTCAAGGCCACCGGTCTGTAGCTGTTCAGGTCTTTGGGGTGGGAAGTTTTTGGTACAGGTACCACACAAGATGTTTTCCACAGCTGTGGTACCCTCCCCAGTTTCAGGCTCATGTTGAAGATATACGTCACAATCCCACACAGCTGGTCTGCACAGGACTTGAGGAGCTTTGCGCTGATGCCGTCCGGTCCCGGCGCCTTCCTCGCCTTGATCTTCCTCAGCTCCGTCCTCACCTGGGTCCTGGTCAGGGTCAGGATGGGGGGCTGTGTGTTGGGAGTGGGGGGGTGTTGGTGGAGTGGGGAGTGGGCAGCAGGACTTGATTTCTTTAGAGGCAGCAGTGGTTGTTGTGCAGTCAGGGGGGAGGGCGGTTGGTCAAATCTATTGAAAAACAGATTCAGGTTGTTCGCCCACTCCCTGCCCCCTGTGGCCTGGGGGGAGGTATTCTGGAGCCCCGAGATGATTTTGAGGTTTCTCCAGACCCCGCTGATGTCGCTCTGTTGCAGCTTGTCCTCCATCTTCTTCCTGAAGCTGTCCTTGCCTTCTCTGATCTTTCTCCTCAGCTCCCTCTGTACGGACTTCAGCATCTCCCTGTTCCCTGACCTGAAGATCCTCTTCTTCTCTCTCAGAAGTGTTTTTATCTCAGGGTTGATCCAGGGTTTGTTGTTTGAGTGACGCCGTATGGTCTTGGTGGGAACGGATTTGTCCACACAGAAGCTGAGGTAGCCCGTGAAGGTGTGAATGAGGCCATCGATGTCCTCACCATGTGGATCGCAGAGCTGCTTCCAGGCGGTGGCTTCAAAACAGCCCTTTAGGGTGTCCATTGTCTCCTCAGACCATAACTCCACAGTGTGCATGGCCGGAGGTTGTCTGTGCACTAGGGGTTTGTACACCGGCCGGAGATGAACCAAGTTGTGATCCGATCTCCCGAGTGGGGGGAGTTGTGATGAGGTGTACGCCTCCTTAGTGTTTGCGTAGAATAAATCCAGTGTTTTATTGTCTCTAGTGTGGCATGTGACATACTGGGTGAACGTGGGTAGAATGGGAGACAGTGAAACATGGTTGAAATCGCCTGAGATGAGGAGAAGAGCATCTGGGTGTTCTGTCTGCAGCCTGCTGGTTACTGAATGGATGACGTCACGTGCTGTCCCAGCGTTCGCCGTCGGATTTGCATAAACAACAATGCAGATCACGTGTGAGTGTTCTCTCGGGAGATATGTAGGCCTCATGCTAACAGCTAGCAACTCAATGTCTTTGCTGCAGTGTCGTTGTTTAACAGTGATATGTCCCGGTCTGCACCAGTTGTTGTTAACATACATTATCACTCCACCGCCCCTAGCCTTGCCACTGTCTGGTGTTCGGTCAGCTCGTATCATGTGAAAACCCTCCAGCTCAATGTTAGCATCTGCTGCTAGTTCAGTTAGCCACGTCTCAGTAAACAAAAGGAGAGAGCACTCCCGGTATGTGCTATCATAACGGGAGATAGCCGCTAGCTCATCTAACTTTCCCAGTATCGACCGTACATTTCCCATGACAACAGATGGAAGGGAGGGTCTGTACCTTATATTTTTTGTCCTCCGCCTTACTCCAGCCCGGCAGCCGCGGCGTTTTCGCCTCAGTTCTCTCGGTATGTCGAGTTTTTCCAATGGGACCGGGTGGCGGTTGAATGCTAGCAGCTGTTCTCTGCTGTATCGTATCCTGCTATAGACAGTGGCTCCGTCCACCGGCTCAGGAGACATTTAGGACGATCTGTGTGTCCGTGATATAAGTGGGGTGAAAAAAAAAAGACGGATCAAAAGAGAGAGGAAGGGAAAAAGACTCGGAATCGAGCCGCTGTTGCAAAAGGCAGCCGACTCGTGTGGCGCCGAGAGAAAAAAAAAAAAAAAAAAAAAAAAAAAAAAGTGGGAATAAATAAAAAAAGTGGGAATAAATAAAAATTCTATGAAAATTAACCAATGAAAATCAGACAATGCTTTTGAATTGTGGTTCAACAGAATTATTTTAAAAAACAAACTCATGAAACAGGCCTGGACAAAAATGATGGTACCCCTAGAAAAGATTGAAAATAATGTGACCATAGGGACATGTTCAACCAAGATGTGTCCTCTAATTAACATCACAGATGTCTACAAACTTGCAATCAGTCAGTCGGCCTATTTAAAGGGTGACAAGTAGTCACTGTGCTGTTTGTTGACATGGTGTGTACCACACTAAACATGGACCAGAGGAAGCAAAGGAGAGAGTTGTCTCAGGAGATTAGAAAGAAAATTATAGACAAGCATGTTAAATGTAAAGGCTATGAGACCATCTCTAAGCAGCTTGATGTTCCTGTGACTACAGTTGCACATATTATTCAGAAATTTTAGATCCACAGGAGTGTAGCCAACCTCCCTGGATGTGGCTGCAGGAGGAGACAGATAATACGAATGGTTACAAAAGAGCCCAGAACAACCTCTAAACACATTCGTGGTGAACTCCAAGGTCAAGGTACATCAGTGTCAGATTGCACTACCCATCGTTGTTTGAGCCAAAGTGGACTTCATGGGAGACGACCAAGGAGGACACCACTGTTTAAAACAAATCATAAAAAAAACAGACTGGAATTTGCTAAACTGCATGTTGACAAGCCACAAAGCTTCTGGGAGATTGTCCTATGGACAGACGAGACAAAACTGGAACTTATGTTCTTACTTACTTTAGTACTTACTTACTTTTGGCAAGGCACATCAGCTCAATGTTCAGACACAAAAATGAAGCATACCAAGAAAAGAATACTGTCCCTACTGTGAAACATGGAGGAGGTTCTGTTATGTTCTGGGGCTGCTTTGCTGCATCTGGCACAGGGTGTCTTGAATCTGTGCAGGGTACAATGAAATCTCAAGGCTATCAAGGTATTCTAGAGAGAAATGTGCTGCCCACTGTCAGACAGATTGGTCTCAGTTGCAGGTCATGGGTCTTGCAAAAGGATAATGACCCAAAACACACAGCTAATAACACCCAAGAGTGGCTAAGAGCGAAACATTGGACTATTCTAAAGTGGCCTTCTATGAGCTCTGATCTAAATCCTATTGAACATCTGTGGAAGGAGCTGAAACATGCCGTATGGAGAACCCTTCAAGCACCCTTCAAACCTGAGACTACTGGAACAGTTTGCTCATGAGGAGTGGGCCAAAATACCTGCTGAGAGGTGCAGAAGTCTCATTGACAATTACAGAAATCGTTTGATTGCAGTGATTGCCTCAAAAGGTTGTGCAACAAAATATTAAGTTAAGGGTACCATCATTTTTGTCCAGGCCTGTTTCATGAGTTTGTTTTTTAAAATAATTCTGTTGAACCACAATTCAAAAGGATTGTCTGATTTTCATTGGTTAATTTTCATAGAATTTTTATTTATTACCACTTTTGTCAGATTCAAGTTATTTCTGTGACTATTGTGGGTTTTTCTTTCATTAACAGAGGGGTACCAACAATTTTGCCCACGTCTGTATATGTGTATATAAGAAGCAAACACACACACACACACACACACACACACACATATGTGTATATATACAGTATATACACAGTACAGTATATATTTGTATACATACATACATATGTCTATATATACATACAGTACTATATCTATATATCTATTTTTTTTCAAAAATTTTCTTTTAACATAGAGACCAGCATGAGCCTGCCATCCTTTTTGCACAAGTCTTGTGCTTTTAAAATACAATTGCACAGGACTATGTTATTTAGGAGTCTTTATTTTAGTTTTCCTACATATGTACAGTATTTCTGTGTGTTTACATAGTCACGTCATGGGGACCTGTTGCAGTGTAGGGACAAAAAAATCAGGTCCCCATAAGGGGAACCCTTTAAAATGAATGCAGGAGCTATTCTGAAGGTGCCTGTTTGGTTTTTAACATTGGCCCAAAAGGCATGTTTTTGAGTGAGTGTGTGTGTGTGTGTGTGTGTGTTTGTGTGTGTGTGTGTGTTTGTGTGTGTGTGTGTGTGTGTGTGTGTGGAGTGTTCAGTTGCGCCCCCCTTATAGTTTGCAGTTGGTAATGCACTCGCTGCTCCACACACACTTATTCCAAATATGGTTAGGTATTGCCCACTTCCTGGTCCCCATAAAAAAGGATTTTAGCAGCAAAAGGATTTTCAGTGTCACAGGTAGCAAACCACTTCATGGACAAGAAAGATTATTTGCAGAAGAAGCCAAAGAAGAGTTACAAGTTTTTTGTTTTTTGCAGAGACTTAAAACTGAAATGAGGTAAGCACATTTGCATGACAAACCAGTATACCTAGTGTTCAACCTTAAAATTAAGTTAATAGCTTTAATTAGTTAGAAGGATAGTTAGTTTCCTCTGAAAAACTATTGGGGTTGCATGTAGGTTTCAAATGTTATACTTTATGTGATTCTGATTGTGTTTCTAAAATGGTTAATTACATTTTTTCAAGTAGTTGCAAACATTTCAAGTGTAAATGATTGTATGCAAAGAAAAAGATAGAACTAAATTCTTAATTTCATTGGCTGCACTGAGATAACGGGCTTATGTGGGGCCTGTTTTATTCAACAAGTGTGAGTGTTAGTGTATGAGAAAAACTGGGGAAAAACATGTCCCATGTAGAACTATAATACTAGGTGTGTGATAGGTCCCCACAAAGCCTGTTTTATTTAAGATGTTGAATGCAGACAGAGGTGAGCTGATCAGGAGAACTGTTAATCAGTATGCATCAGTTTACTATAATGCATACAGAAGGTTAGTGGTAGTAGTGGGAGTTTTAAGGCAGAATTTTTCTTTCTCATGAATTTTTATCTTGGTTAATTATAACTCTATTCTGGACACTGATGATGTCCCCACAGCACACCGTTTGTCATGGGCAGCGAGAGCGCCCCCCTCCCATTCTGCTTCACATTCACCAACTCATCATGGCACCTGAGGCAGAAGACACACCTGCACCCGCCCATCAGCCAGCGTACTTAAGGAGGCTCTCTCCACGCAGTCAACGCTGATTCATCTGGGTATACTGCCCGCAAACAGACAAGCAAGTCTAATTTATAAGTGTGAACACACTGTCTCACCTTATTTCTCCTCTTTCCTCAGGTTGCTGCCACCGTGTAGGTGTGTCTCTTGGACTGCGCGCACTCTCCTGCCACATCTCGCCATCCTCAGCTTCCTACTTCACCCGGTCAGGCACCATCAGCTCTTCTTCCCCCCTTACCCTACTGGTTTGTTTATTCCTCGCTGGATCCTGTCAGTTCTCCCTGGATTTCCCAAGTAAGTGGCAGTTTGGCTCGCCCATTTCCCCTTACTCCATTCCTCTGCTCACAGCTCTCATCTTCTCTCCATAGGGCCATTCCTCTGGTGAGTGACTGTTTCTGCAGCTGTGCAATTTGGATTTTTGATATTTAATAAAACTTTCAAATGTGCCTCTCTGTGTGGTTCCTCCTGTGCTTTGACATCGTGCACGTGTGCTGTCAAGCTTTATTAATCATGACACCTTTAGTCAGTGTCTTAGTGTAAAATTTGTGTAAATTTGGACAAAAATGGTCCCCACAAGGGACTGTAACATTGTGTGTGAAAGGTTCCCACAATGCCTGTTTTAATCAACATGTGTGAGTGTCAGTGTCTGAGAAAACTGGGAGAAGACTGATAAAATGGTCCCCATGAAGAGCTGTAATATTGTGTGTGTGAAAAGTCCCCACAAAGCCTGTTTTCTTCAAAATGTGTGAATCCAGATAGAGCTTGGCTGGAAAAGAAAAGTTATTTTACAGTGAATTAGAATGTATTTTTCTCTTAACTCTGTTGTATGATGATATGTACTGTATCTCATCTTCGAAATTTAGTCTGAACAAGTGGCCAATCTATTTACATGTTATGCTATATCAACATCAAATTGACTATTTCCCTTATGTTTCAAATTCTAAGATACTGGCATTATAAAATATGCTTACAGGGATCTAGCATTATAGCTGATGCCATGGCAATAGAAAGCTCCCATCACTTATTCCTGCAAAAAAAATTAAGATGGATATTGCTACAGGTGCAAACAACTCTCCTCAACAGGTACATTCATGCTCTTCACTTCAGATTAAATTCTATAGTGTTGTTTTATTAAGTTTTTGTATTTTTGATTCTTAAACAGCTATTGTGGAAAAGAAAGTATATTGTGATTGCATAGAAATCAGTACACCATAGGGTATCATGTAATGCATGTAGAAGGTTAGTGGTAGCGATGTACGCAAATGTGGAAATTCAGCATGATTCCAAGTGAAAGGTGTCATTAATTTGTGTAATTGTTGCAATAGTTGTGTAATTGTTTTTTATTATCGAGTAATTGCAAGCTGTCGCAGCCCAGTGAAATATTCTAGTCTGGCGATCATTTTGTTACTGTTATTGTCCTTATGAGATCTGTTGTGTTTTGAAGTCTGTCATGATTTACAATATGCTCTTTTGGTCTTGTCATTTCTGTGGATCTGTTTCTTGTCTGTCTCCCTTCTGTGTGGGTGTGCAGCCCCACCTTCTCCTGTCATTCCCATTTGTCTCAGCTGTCTGGCTTTATTGATTTCCTCACCTGTTCTTGATTTGATGATTATGTTGTGCCTTATTTATAGGATGCAGCTCCTCGGTTTGGTGCTGCGTCATTAATTTATCTGACCTGTTTTTGCAGGGTCTGTCCCGCCAGACCTGATCCATTCTGTATCCTGTTGTGTACTCTGGTTTTGCTTTGCAGTTCCCATACTGCTTATTTTGTGTTGTATTAAATCATGTTGAACGTTCGCTATGCGTTGGAATCCTGTTTTCTGCCCTGCTGGGGCACAAGTTATGACAGAATGACGCAGCCAGTTTTGGATTCCACTAGCGAGCTTAGCAAGATGAGGAGGAAATGGAGCCGCGACAAGCAATGGATGGTGGCCGAGGTGGAGGACCTGGTGGCCGCCGCTCGAAGCAGCTCTTCCCCGGAGGACGCTTGGGATTGCTGGGGGGGGGGGGGGGGGGGGCGGGTAGCAAATTATCTGGCAGCTAGACCGAGTTTGTACTCTCATCCCTGGATTCGGAGACTGGCACTTCCTCCACTACCTCCATTACCAACAGACTGCTCCTCGCCAGAGCCAGCTTCCCAACTTCCTGTTCTCTCTCCGGCGGAGTGGAAGGAGCTTCTCGGCTGCAAGTTGGCATTTGGGGACCCCGAGTGGAGAGAAGATTCGAGGAGACGTCGCTCAGATGATCTCCAGAAGGAGAAGTCTGGACTATTAGTGACAGCAGAGGAGGAACTCAGGCAAGTATCTGTTCATTTTTTAACATCAATAAATGATAGGTCTTGCCTGGCTTCTGGTGGGAGGGGCCAGCGGCGGCCATCTGCCACTCCTGAGCTCTCACCACCCATCTCTGCCATTCACTATGCTGTCTGTTCCATCACTCAATCCTCACCTGCATCCCCTGCGTCTTCTTCTGTTTTTTCCAAGAGTTTAGCCATCCTGGGTGAAGACCAGATTGATTAGGAGGAGTGGGTTGCTTCAGAGGGCCCACAAGCAGCAGCTGTCTCCACATAGATGCTGCAGGATGATGATGAGGAACAGGAGGAGCGTTGGCAGGCTGTGCTAGCTCCTGAACCTGCTCCATGGCACCACCTAGCTTCTGAACCTGCTCCATGGTGCCACTCAACTCCACCATTACTCTGGCTCCTTTTCTGCCTGCTTCTGCTGCTCATGATGTGCACATTACAGCCCCATCCACTCCTGAGGTGCACACTACAGTTCCAGCCACTCATGAAGTGCACATAAAGGCACTGGCCATCCCTGAGGTGCACACAATAGCTCCAGCTGTCTCCGAGGTGCACACAATGGCTCCAGTTGTCCCTGAGGCGCACGTAATGACTTCCGCTGTCCCTGAGGCTCACGATGTAGCTCCAGCTGTTCCCACAGTAGGCACTTGTATTCCTGTTTTGCTGGAGGAGCATGTTCCTGTTAAGCCAGAGGTCCACATCTCAGTGCCTGCAGCTCATCTTGAGGAGGTCACCCTTGCGGCAGAGGATCAGGAGCTCAGGCAAGTACTTTTGTTCACTTTCTTAACATCAATATTAGTTAAGTCTTGCCTAGCTCCTGATGTATTTGGTGACACCTCACCCTGCCTTTCTCCTCCGTATGAGGTGGCTGTGTCAAGGAGGGGGTCGCAGGAGGACCATGTTTCAGCCATTGTTCCAGAGGTCAGGAGACCTTCAGCCTCCACTCCAGAGGTTGGCGTGCCTCCACCTGCCGATTTGGAGTTCATTGCGCACCTGTCGGCTGTTCCTGTGGACTGTGCGTCTCAGTCAGCTGTTATGGACCTGACAGCTCTCCTGCCATCTGGTTGTGATTTACAGTTTCCTGTATGTGCATCCCCTGAGCCAGAAATTTCCACTGTTGTGTACCCTGCTCCGGAAATTTCTGCACCTGGGTGTTCTGAGTCAGAAGTTTCTACTGTTATGTGCCTTGAGTCAGAAATTTCTGCTGTAATGTACTCCAAACCAGAAATTTTTGCAATAATATATCCCGAATCAGAGATCTCTGCACTGATGTGTGTTGAGTCAGAAAGTTCCCCAGTTATGCGTCCTGAATCTGAAATTTCTGCAGAAGTGTGTCCAAAGCCTGTAATTTCTGCAGAAATGTGCCCAGAGCCTGTAATTTCTGCAGAAATGTGCCTAGAGTCTGTAGTTTCTGCAGAAATACAGTATGCCCAGAATCTGAAAATTCTGAAATTTCCCCTGAATCTGAAAATTCTGAAATTTCCCCATTTGTGTATTCTGGTCCTGAGGTTAAGGTTGCCATGTTCTCACCTCCCGAGGTCTATGTTCCCATGTTTTCACCTCCCGAGGTCTATGTTCCCAAGTTTTCACCTCCTGAGGTCTATTTTCCCAAGTTATCACCTCTAGAGGGTAAAATGTCTATGTTGTCTCCTCCAGAGGGTGGAATGTCTGTGTTGTCTCCTCTGGAGGGTAAAATGTCTATGTTATCAACTCTAGAGCGTAAAATGTCTATGATGTCTCCTCTAGAGGGTAAAATGTCTGTGTTTCCTCCCGTCTGGTGGCTCAGGAATTTTGGTAGGCCACCCAATGTATCATGTTCCCCCCTCTGGTGGCGATGGATTTGGGTAGACCCCCTGGCCAGTCATGTTTTTTGGTCCAGCGGCCCTGGGACTCTTGGAGACTGCCTGACCCGCCTTGTTTTCTGGTCCAGTGGCCCTGGGATTTTGGCAGGCCACCTGACCTGCCTTTTGTTTTGGCACTGTGGTCTTTGGGTATGCCCCATGATTTGTACTCCTGGTTTTTGGCTCTATGGGGGGGGGGGGGATGTCTGGTCTTGGCCCACCTGGCCTTGGACCCCCACCACCCACCTTGGGGGGGGGGGGGGGCTCTGTCAAGAATGACTGGAGGGTGTTTGTATTATGGTTCTAATTTTGTTACTGTTATTGTCCTTATGAGGTCTGTTGTGTTTTGAGATCTGTCATGATTTATATTATGACATACTGTATATATTATGCTATTATGTTATTTTGGTCTTGTCATTCCTGTGGATCTGTTTCTTGTCTATCTCCCTTCTGTGTGGGTGTGCAGCCCCACCTTCTCCTGTCATTCCCATTTGTCTCAGCTGTCTGGCTTTATTGATTTTCTCATCTGTTCTTGATTTGATGATTATGTTGTGCCTTATTTATAGGATGCAGCTCCTCGATTTGGTGCTGTGTCATTAATCTATCTGACCTGTTTTTGCAGGGTCTGTCCCACCAGACCTGATCCATTCTGTATCCTGTTGTGTACTCTGGTTTTGCCTTGCAGTTCCCATACTGTTTATTTTGTGTTGTATTAAATCATGTTGAACGTTCGCTATGCGTTGGAATCCTGTTTTCTGCCCCGTTGGGGTGCAAGTCATGACACATTTATCCTTCAGAGGTTTCTTTTCTTGGTTAATCATCAATCTATACAGGAAACCCACTCCAAATTCAGTCAGTGTCTAAGTAAAAACTGTGTGAAAACTTGGACAAACTTTGCCCCACGATGAACTGTAGTATGTGTGAAAGGTCCCCACAAAGCCTGCTTTATTCAAGACGTGTGAATGCAGATAGAGCTTAGCTGGGCAGGAGTAGTTTTAATCAGTATGCTTAACATTTTATAGTTATGCATACAGAAGGTTAGTGGTAGTGGGATGTTTAAGGCGGATGTTTAGGGTGTTGGTCAAATCCCGGAGAATCTGGGATTTTTTTTTTTCTTAGTTAATCATCACTCTATTCTGCACTCTCATGACATCCCCACAGCATACCTTTTGTCAGTGTCTGAGTTTAATCTGTGTGTAAATTTAGACAAAACTGGCCCCCAAAAGGGACTGTAACATTGTGTGTGAAAGGTCCCCACAATGCCTGTTTTATTCAACAAATGTGAGTGTCAACATATGAAGAACAACTATAGAAGACTTTGACAAACTGGTCCAAAACTGGTCCAAAACTCCATGTAATTGGTTCAGCTCAAGTTCCATGAAATTCAGTGAGATTCTGCCACACTTAAAAAAACAAAACAAAACAAACAAACAAACAAACAAACAAACCTTTCATTTGTCTCAGTTTTGGGGTGTTGGTCAAGCTGTAAGGAGCAGACTTCTCTGCTCTTCCAATTTTTTTTCACCTTCCAAGTAAGGCCCAGAGCCTGTCATGCTCTGTGAAATTTTTTTTCTTTTCATTGAAGTTCACTTTTTCTTATTTTAATCTTTTTCTTTAAATTACCATGCAAGAAGATTTATATTTTTTTAAGCTTAAACCAACTCATTTAAGCCACCAACATCGGAAGAAACAGATTTGTGTTGTGTTTTTGCCTCAGATTGAATTTCTGATGAGACTTTGTACAATAAACCACTTCCTTCTTCAGTGCATAAGGGAAGACCTTGCTGAGCTTGCTGAAGAACAGCCCGATTGCGATCTCAGGAGCATGGCCTTGTGGGAGAATCTGTCTATCAGCTTCTCCATCAACAATATCCATGGACATCCAGCTGAATCAAGGTTGGCACGTGGGGGCCCAGCTGCTGCCAGGGACGTAATCTGATTGCTTGGCTGAGGGTCTCTTGTTTAATTTAAACTTAATTTTTCAGAATATTCCAGACACAAGTTCTTTAAACTTAATTTCATGCAAACCCCCATCAGAATTTCAAAATGCATTCTGTCCTTTCATTAATTTATGTTCTTTTTCAGAGTAACACAAATTTTCTATTTTTATAAATAGTTTACTCATCATTTTCTTAATAAAATTGCATCCACTTTTCTTAACCAATGCTATTTTATGGTTTTCTAATTTCCAGTATATCACCAAGTTAAGCTATGCTTTATTTGGTTCCAAAAATGTTTGATTCACAGGTTACACTCAGTAACTCAATAACAGTCTATTATGCTAATAATACATGTTGAATTCTCTGTTTTAAAGTTATCTGTATATGTTAACCTATTGAAAGACATATGGGAGTTATTGTTTGATTTCATGTCCATCTTCTTGATTATCAGCAGACAAGAACTCACAAGGGTTTGTTTGTTTGTTTGTTTTTTTTTTTTTTAGACTGATTCATAATTGGTACAAATGAAGAACTGTTAATAAAATTGTCCGTTATCGGGACTGGTACCCTATGAGGATATGTTTGTGTAAAGAAAGGAAATTCTCATCCCTACTTACATTCATATTTACATTAATACTTGTACCAGCAATAAAACACTTATAAACCCATTAATCTAAATCCACTGCACTTGTTTTATTCAGTTTTTGTATTTTTGATTGTTAAACAGCTATTGTGGGAAAGAAAGTGTATTGTGATTGCATATAAATCAGTACACCATAGGGTATCATGTAATGCATATCGAAAGTTAGTGGTAGCGATGTACACAAATGTGGAAATTCAGTGTGATTCCAAGTGAAAAGTGTCACTAATTTGCATAATTGTTGCAACACTTTTTATTACTAACTAGTTGCAAGCTGTTGCAGCCCAGTGAGATACAGCCTTTCAGGCTGATTTTATCCATGAGAGGTTTCTTTTCTTGGTTAATCATCACTCTATACAGGAAACCCACTCCAAATTCAGTCAGTATCTAAGTAAAAACTGTGTGAAAACTTGGACAAACTTTACCCCATGAAGAACTGTAATATGTGTGAAAGGTCCCCACGAAGCCTGTTTTATTCAAGACGTGTAAATGCAGATAGAGCTTTGCTGGGCAGGAGTAGTTTTAATCAGTATGCTTAACATTTTATAGTTATGCATACAGAAGGTTAGTAGTAGTGGGATGTTTATGGCCAATTTTATCCTTCTCTGGGATTTTTTTTTCTTAGTTAATCATCACTCTATTCTGAACACTCATGACGTCCCAACAGCACACCTTTTGTCAGTGTCTGGATATAATCTGTGTGTAAATTTAGACAAAAATGGTCCCCAAAAGGGACTGTAACATTGTGTGTGAAAGGTCTCCACAATGTCTGTTTTATTCAACAAGTGTGAGTGTCAACATATCAGGAAAAACTAGAAGACTTTGACGAACTGGTCCCCATGAAGAGCTGTAATATTGTGCGTGTGAAAGGTCCCCACAAAGCCTGTTTTATTTAAGATGTTTGAATGCAGCTAAAGGTTAGCTGATCAGGAGGAGTGTTAATCAGTATCCTCCAGAATTTACTATAAGTCAAACAGAAGGTTAGTGGTAGTGGGATGTTTACAACAGAATTTAGCTGTCTCATGGATTTTTTCTGGCTTAATTATCACTCTTTTCTGGACACTCACGACATCCCCACAGCACACCTTTAGTCAGTGTCTGAGTATAAAATGTGTGTAAACTTGGACAAAACTGGTCCCCAAGAAGACCTGTAAGACTATGTGTGTATGAAAGGTCCTCACAAAGCCTGTTTTATTTAAGATGTGTGAATGCAGATAGCGCTTGGCTGGAAAAGAAAAGTTTTATTAGGATGAATTAGATTTTTTTGTCTTAACTCTGTTGCATGATGACATGTAGCTCATCTTTTAGAAATTTAGTCTTAACAGGTGGCCAATCTAGAGTCTGGGGAAAAACTAGGAGAAGACTTTGACCAACTGGTCCCCATGAAGAGCTGCAACACTGTGTGTGTAAAAGGTCCCTAAAAAGCCTGTTTTGTTTGTTTTTTTTTTAATTTAGATGTGTGAATGCAGATAGAGCTCGGCTGGACAAGAAACATTTTAGAATGAATTAGAATGTATTTTTCTCTTAACATCTTAGAAATGTAGTCTGAGCAATTGGCAAATCTATTTACATGTTATGCTATGTCAACATCAAATTGACTATTTGTCCTTTATGTTTCATATTCTAGGATACAGGCATTATAAAATATGTTTACAGGAAACTAGCATTATAGCTGATGCCATGGCAGTAGGCGACTCCCATCATTTACTCCTGCCAATTGATTCAGATAGATGATACTACAGGTCCAAACAACTCTCCTCAACAGGTACAGTCATGTTCATCACTTAAGATTTAATTCTAAAGCCTGTCTTTGGCATTTATCAGTGTTATTTTGCTTTGTAAGCAACACATATAAAACTGCTCTCAGAAGAGGCAAGGTGGAGACGAGAGACATTGATGTGTGGACAGAAGATTCAGTGCACAGCCTCCAGGAATGCTTTGACTGTACAGACTGGGAGATGTTCACACTGGCCTGCGGGGATGATTTGGACTCTTTAGTGGACGTCACATGCTCATACATGGCTTTCTGTAAAAATAAGATTGTTCCACGTAAACGTGTCAAAATATATCCCAACAACAAACCATGGGTTACAAAATCAGTTAAATCCTGCTTACAGAGGAAAACACTTGCCTTTAAACAGGGGTCTGTTTCTGAGCTACAGGTTGCCACAAAAGAGCTGAAGTCCGAAATTTTAAGAGCAAAACAGAATTATAAATCAGAGTTGGAAAGCAAGATGGCAACAAAGAAACTTGGATCAGCCTGGGCCAGTATGAAAACTATTGCAGGCCTTCAGAGCACAGAGCGCAGTAATCGTGTGTTTTTAGATGGTTTTAATTCAGACACAGAGCTGGCTAATGCTCTTAATTGTTTTTATGGTCGTTTTGACTCCTTTGATTTTAGCACAGAAACCCAAGATTTGAAACAGAAACTCAGACAATCAGCACTTTAATTTTGAGGTGCAGGATGTTAAAAGGGAGTTCTGCGCTGTAAAAGTGAACAAAAGTCAGGGCCCTGATAATATATGTGGGCACTTGGTAAAGTCCTGTGCACATGAACTGAGTCCTATATTTCATTACATTTTCAATAAGTCCTTACAGACACAACATGTGCCCAAGATCTGGAAAGAAGCCGTGGTTGTTCCCGTTCCAAAATCCAGCTGTCCTAAAACGGTAAACGACTTTAGACCAGTTGCTTTGACTTCAATTTTAATGAAAATTTTTGAAAAACTGGTCAGATGTGAGGTCCTAAAGCAGACTGAGCATGCATTGGATCCTCTGCAGTTTGCTTATAGGCCTCACAGAGGAGTGGAGGATGCCACTGTCACTTACTTTAACATGCTTTTTAAACAACTGGATTTTAATGGGACACACGCCAGACTTTTATTTGTGGACTTTTCCGCCGCCTTTAATACAATCCAACCTCATATCTTAGTTGAAAGGCTCCTGCAGCAATTTGATTTGAGCAATAATTTGGTGGGTTGGATTCTGGATTTCTTAACCAACAGGACGCAGAGAGTAAGGGTCAATGGTACATTGTCTGAGCTAAAGTGCTCTTCTACTGGCTCTCCTCAGGGGTGTGTGTTGTCACCACTACTCTTCATCCTGTACACAAACATGTGTCGGAGCAGACATGACAACAGACACATTATAAAGTATGCTGATGGCTCAGTTATTGTCAGTCTCCTCCAGGATGGTGAGAGTGGCCACGGCCCAGTAGTTGATGATTTTGTTCACTGGTGTGAGGATTCCTACCTGCAGCTGAATACGACAAAAACTAAAGACATGATTATTGACTTTAGGAGGAAAAATCCCAGGCACAAAGTCACCGTACTAAAAGGCCAGACCACCGAATGTGTACAATCCTACAAATATTTTGGGACGATTATTGATAGTAATTTAAACTTTGAAGAGAACTGTGGAAGGGTGTGCAAAAAGGGTCAGCAACATTTGCATTGCTTGAGAAAACTTGCACGCTTCCAAGTTGACCAAACTATAATGACAATGTTTTATCGGGCTTTTATTGAATCTGTTTTATCCTTTTCTTTAGTGTTATGGTTTGGCCAAATAAAACTGAAACAGAGGAAATCCTTGGATCAGGTAGTTAGATGGTCCAGTCGTTTGCTTGGTGAGCCACAGCTGAGCCTGACATCCCTGTACACCAGACAAGTACAGAGGATGGCTACCTCCATTTTAAATGATGACTCCCACCCTTTGCACTGCCACTTTCAGCTTCTTCCCTCAAGACGGAGGTTTGCTGTCCCAAAAAGTAGAACCCAGCGCTACAAAAACAGCTTTGTCCCTGCTGCTGTCAAAGAGTTGAACAAGCTGTAACAATATATTGCACATAATTTAGGTACCTATTTATTAACTCCATTTTATATTTACTTATTTTTGTAGGATGTCACTTGGGTTCTAAATATTTTATTGGGTTTTAGACCTTTGAGTGTTTAACCTCTTTGACTAGTTTTTAACTTTTAATATGACCCTTCTCTCTTACCTCTGGTTTTTCTCCCATCTCTTTGTCTTTTTATACCCTGATTGATGGAGCCTTGAGTATTCTTATCATGTTTATAGTCAGCTTCATATGTGCCTGTGTTTGTGTCTATGTTGACTGTAATTTGTGGCTTGTAAATATGGATGTCACCAGACTGCAAAACAAATTTACCTACGGGTACAAATAAAGTAACCTGAACTTGAACCTAACGGGGGAAGAAAGTGTATTGTGATTGCCCTTTAGTGTGAATCAGTACACCAAGGAGTTTAATGTAGCGCATATAAAAGGTTAGTGTTAGTTCATTTTTCGGGCAGATTTTAACCTTCACAGATGTATTTTGTTGATTAATTAATCAACATCAATTTGTTGATTAATTAATTACCACTGTATTCTCACACCACCTTCAGTCAGTATCTGAGTAGAAACTGTTTGAAAACATGGGAAAATTACAGTTGTTCTGAATGAAGGACTGGAAAGGCGCTTTTCCATTAGGGTCAGTATGGTACGGTTCGGTATGGGACGGGTTCAGCCCGCTTTGTGTTTCCACTGGACTAGGTCCCATTTGAAGTGGGTGGGAATATAGTTACAGGGAGGCGGCGCAACCCTCTCCCTCCCGTTACGTAAAACCAGCGTAACTGGCGTAAAACAAGCATAACATTACGCAAAACAAGCTGGCAGGATACGCGGCATCTGCCTTCTCTGTCTTTTTTTGCCTGAATAGATGCAAAAAAGGAGAACAGAAAGCAGAGGTGGTGATACGACACACTCTGGAAAAGTACTGGACCATTTAGGAAACCGTAGAGCAGTATAAAGGAGAAGACATAAGGATACAAACTACATCACATATCAAGGTAAGCTAATGATTGCTAATGCTACTTTGCTTTTAAGTCCGCCGTACAACATTGTAATGTCAGCAAGTTATCGATATTAGGTACTAAAATATGTATTCTCTGTGTGTGTGTGTGTGTGTGTTTCAGATGGCTCTCTTGTGGCAAAAATATCGCTTCTAACGGTCGGTGTGAACGTTCAACACAGTGATGTGACCCCAACTTCACGAACGCGAAGTGGCTACAAACTACATAATGTCTGTAGAAATGTTTAGCTTCCTGTTCAACAAATTGCTCTGATCTGTGTCAAAATCATCGAGAGACTGTTGAGACGTCATGGGATTTACCTGCTCCAGCCAGTGGTGTCATGGCAAAACATGGATCAGTCAGGTGCCATATTGTAGTGTATGAGCCCTTAAATATATATTTCAACAGGTAAACAGTACTGAGTTAGGCATAAGATATATTTAACAATTATGATGCATTTTAAGCCAAAACAAAAGGATCTAGGATTAAAAGTAATTAAAATAATGCAGTCACAAGGTTACATGGAGAAATACGTGGATTAACTGGAAATATATTGTATTGAGTATTGCTGACTACATGTAGATACTGTATAAATATATATTCTCTGCATCAACAGTGAACTATACTTGTATTCATATAGTATTGCCCTGGGAATTTTGACAATAAACCTTTGTACTTTTGCAGATGTCTCTGTTTTTTTTTCATTTATTTATTTATACAGGGACATGCACAATATACATTGACCTTAAAGAGGAAAGATGCATTGTACCAGGTTATAGCACTAGTGCTAATTTCCACCTGTAGTCCCTGGGCAGGCTGGTGTTAACATTAATAAAAACAGACATTTGCTAAAACTACAAGTAAGCATTGATAAAAAACTAAAACCAAATTTTATTTTGTGTGTGAAGGTTACCGCCAAGTGATATCAATTTCAGCAAATAATTGTTTTGGTTACTTTTCTTAAAAATGAGTCATTATTTTCAATGTCACTGATAAATGGTTCGTACTGTTGACTCATTTCCCACTGGTGTCTTAACAGACAAAATAGAAAATCATGATGCAAACACATAAATCACTAAATTGTTTATTACAATCAGCAGCAAATTACAGATTCAATAATAGCCGGGCCACTTCCGTTGATATTTGAGTCATCATCACCTCTAACTGAATCTTTACCAACGCCAGCCGGGCCTTCAGTATGTGCAAACATTGCCAATAAAAGAAATAGGAGGCTGCCAAATCCCGCAATATTAAAACACCGGAAATTCAGGGTGTTTCAAACTGTTAATAACTCTAAATTAATATGGGATTCAGCACATAAACCAAAAGGCATTCTTTGTGCACAATTAAATATACGAAGTATTCTAACAAAAAGTGATCAGGTTCATCATCTTTTCATTGATTCAAATATTGACTTTCTTTGCCTATCTGAGACATGGCTCCATGAATCTTCGCCCTCAGCAATACTATCTGTATCTGGTTATAAAATGTTTAGAAAAGACAGATAAGGTTCTAAGGGAGGAGGCATTATGATTTATGCCAAGGATACTTTTAATTGTAATGAGATACATGTTACAGATGAGAATGGACTGGAATTTCTTGGACTAACTGTTTCTTTGTCACAGCAAATGTCTTTTATTCTTGTAGTTATTTATAGGCCTCCTTCATCAAATGTAGAAAAAAATTTTGCAAAAGAGGTAATAATAATGGGTGACCTAAATGTTAATTGGGAAGTCAACAAAGTTAGAAAAAATCTGAAAAAGGTTATGGATGACATGGATATGACTCAGGTAATTAATGGCCCTAAATCACAAACTCCACTAGCACTCAGATTGATCTAGCTTTTACTAATAGGCCAGAAAGGATCGTGAAGTCATACAATATGCTCACAGGATTGTCTGATCACAATCTTATAATGGTCACAAGAAAATTAAATAAAAAGCGCTTCAAATCCTTGGCCACCACTGAATTCTATAGGATACCAAAACAGGAACAACAAAATTTTCAAGATTCAATTCAAGAAGTAAATTGGGATGAATTACTCATTGGCAAAAATTTAGATGAGGATTGTTCTAAATTTGCCAACAAAATACAACAAATTATTATACAATTTACACGGATAATTAAACTAAAAGCTAGAAAGAATGGCCTTCCTTGGTTAAACAAATTTATTCTGAAATTGATGAAAGAACGAGATCACTTTTTGAAGTTGTCAGTTAAATCAGGACACAACAGGCACCAATTTATTTCATTGAGAAATAGGGTAGTGAAAGAAATAAGAAAATTTAAAGCTGACTTTTTCATTACTGTTTTGAATAGTGCAAGGGGAAATTCTAAAATAACCTGGAATTATATTAAAAAAAACTACTGGGTGATTCCCAAAAAAACAAAACAAATCTAATGCAAATTCAATTAAATGGAAACATCTTGACGGGACCTCAAGTGATGGCTGATGCTTTTAACAACTACTTCATTGAATCTGTGTCAGAAATCTCTGATAAGTTTATAGTAAAACAAAGGAAGGAATACCCTGCATTGTCTGCAACAGTCTTTTACTATTACAAATATTACTGAGACCAAAGTTATCGATTTAATTCAATCACTCAAACCATCTAAAGCAAAGGATGTTTTTGGAATGGACGCGAATATGCTCAAAGATTTAGGTTCAGCTCTCGCTACTCCTATTGCCTCAGTCATTAATCTTTCAATTTCATCTGGCCATTTTCCAAAGGCCTGGGAATCTGCTATTGTTACCCCTGTTTTTAAATCCGGTGACTCCATTTTTCTGCATAACTACCGACCAATAAGCATTCTTCCAGCCATTTCCAAAATTTCAGAAAAATGGGTGGCAGAGCAGATTGTTCATTATTTAAACAGTAGTTCCCCCTCTCTCCACGCCATGCAGTTTGGTTTCAGATCCAAGCATTCCACTGAAATGGCTACATGCCTCTTCATTGAGAAAATAAAATCTTTTCTTGATAAGGGTGGAGTTGTAGGGGCGGTATTTTTGGACCTCAGGAAAGCATTCGATACAGTAAATCACTCTGTTCTTCTTACCAAGCTCTTTAAATTTAACTTTTCTCACAATGCTGTGAGCTGGAATGAATCATGTCTGCATGATCGAACACAATCTGTATCAGTAAACAACTGCAGATCTGATTCTCTTAGGCTAACTTCTGGAGTCCCTTAGGGAACAATATTAGGCCCCCTTTTATTTAGTCTTTGTATTAATGATTTGCCCACTGTTTGTCCTGAAGCTGAATGCTTAATGTATGCAGACGACACGGTTTTTTTTGTTCATGGTCACTCCAAAGACACTGTTGCTGCTAAACTTAGTAAAACAATGTCCTGTGTCACAACTTGGTTGCAGGAGTGCTGTCTACAGTTAAATGTTTCTAAAACTGTAGGTATGTATTTCACTAAAATAAATAGAGTGTCACCTGGCATTCATCAGCCAAAGAAACAGCTCTGAGCGTGCCACTCGAGGCTCTGTCAGAGGTGACTGTTTCATTCCTCTGCGCAGGAGCACTTTCAGTAAGTCGGCCTGGTCAGTGAGGAGCGTTAGTGAGTGGAACTCAGTACCTGAGGAGGTTAAACTGCTTACAACATACAAGGCCTTCACAAAAAAATTGAAAATGTGGCTTATAAACACCTACAGCTGCCAACACTAAAAGATAAGTCTGTTGTGATGTTTGATGTTGTGATTAAATGTACGGTTTGTTATGTATATGTTATCTGTTACATTAGCGCCCTCTTAAATGCCTAACCATGTTTTTTTCTTGTAGATGCATTTTACTGCTTTTTTACATCTTGGCCAGGGGACTACAGATGAAAACTAGTCTTTTGGCTAATTCTGGCTTTTTTAACCATGTGTAATCATGTGTTTTATGAAATTGCATTGTCCCTTTTCAAATAAACTAAAAAAAAAAACTAATTATTTAGAATGTGCAAAATTCAAACTGTAAAAAAAAAAAAGAGAAACTGGAATGGGTCACACACGCCAGCCACGCTGCCTCACTGAGAAGCAACTGGTCGGCCCCTCGTACTGGTCCTGGTTCAGCAGCTCTTCAGCCTGCATCTCTGTAAATAGTGAGGCAAGGTCTGGTTTGGGTAGATCGTTTTCTTCTTGTCTAGATGAAAGACAGAAATGGGTGGTGGATAATTAAAGCAAGTTTAAAACATATTTGAGAAATGAATGAATCTTTATTTTGGATAGATTAGATTAAAAGAAAGGAACAGAATAATATAACAAAGGGGAAAAAACCCAACAAGGTCAAATTAAACAGCAACTCCTCGGATTATACAATTCAACATAAGTTATGTGAAATGGGTGATGGCTGAAGCCGCAGCTTGTATTGCCCTCCCATGTTCCATCTAAGAATTCAAAAATAAAATAAAATAAGAGTGATTACAAATCAGAACAAAGCCAAGACAAAACGTGACAAAAACTAAGCAACAGCACAACATATACTGGATATGATAATCCTTATGTGATTTTACATGTCATCTTGTATATATGTTTGGAGTATTTCTTCCTTTAGTTTTTGTTTAAATTGGCCAAGCGTTGTACATGATTTTAATTCAGGTCCAAAAGCGTTTCACAGTCTGACTCCCTGCACTGAGACACAGTGTTGCTTGGTGGTAGTTCTCACTGAAGGTTTTTGAAATATACATGTTCCTCTGAAATGATATTGTTTCTCCCTTATTTGGAACAACTTTTGGATATTTGCGGGCAGTGATAGATTCTTAGCTTTAAACATTATTACTGCAGTTTTAAAGTCAACCAGATCTTTCAACTTGAGAGCTTTTAATTTAAGAAAAAGTGGGTTTGTTGGTTCCCTGTAAGCAGCTTTGTTTATTATTCTAATAGCTCTCTTCTGAAGCATAAAGACTGGATATATGTTTTATATGTGTTTCCCCATACTTCAGTACAATATGTCATGTATGGGAGTATTAATGAATGACACAAAGTATATATTGTGGGTTGATTCAGCAAATATTTGACTCTGTGTAGTATTGCAATCGATTTGCATATTTTACCTTTAATATAATTAATATGTGACTTCCAACACAGTTTATTATCAATTATTACGCCAAGGATTTTAACTCACCCTTGGCCGGGGGATCCTGGGTTCGATCCCAGCCCCCGACCAACAGTGATCTATGTGGAGTTTACATGTTCTCCCCGTGTCTGCATGGGTTTACTCCAGGATTTCTCCGGTTTCCTCCCACATGCCAAAAATATGCAAGTTAGGTTAATTGGCATCAAACTGGGGATTCTAAATTGTCCTTAGGTATGAATGTGAGAGTGAATGGTTGTCTGTCTCTCTGGGTTGGCCCTGCGATGGACTGGCGATCTGTCCAGGGTGTACCCTGCCTCTCGCCCTAGGATGCTGGGATAGGCTCCAACCCCCCCGCGACCCGAAACGGATTAAGCGGAAGAAGATGAATGAATGAATGAATGAATGAATGAATGAATGATTTTAATTTTGGATACCCTTTCAATCTCTACATCATTTACACTGAGTTTAGATACTGCGTTGTTGTGATGGTGTGAAATAATGTTATCTATAAAAGTTTAGCCACCGCTGTGTTGCCCTGGTTTCAAATGTGGGTGGTCTTTTGTGCATGTATTGCTAAAATATAAAAGGAAGCACTACAATGGGTCTCAAATATTTGTAATGTGTTCTTTTACTGGATGAGTTTAAAGATGAAATACTATAGACTACACATATAAACTAAATTCTAATGGTGACTGCAGAACTCCCATTCCCCAAGGTGCAAGATACACTATTATGACTACAACTCATAAAGGATCATAGAAATGATCTGTTAAAAAAATAA
Source organism: Pholidichthys leucotaenia (assembly GCA_020510985.1). Classification (NCBI taxonomy): domain Eukaryota; kingdom Metazoa; phylum Chordata; class Actinopteri; order Cichliformes; family Pholidichthyidae; genus Pholidichthys; species Pholidichthys leucotaenia. The sequence goes on along the minus strand of CM035836.1, from coordinate 182,844,957 downwards.
ATAAACAAGTGGTTTATTTTACGGTGGCTATTATTGGATGTACCATTCATTTTCATTTACTCTGTAATTAATATTCACACAATCAAATAAATCTCAGTTCAGTCCCTTTCATATTAAGTGGAAATTGTGCTACTTTAAATTTGGCACTTCACCTATACTTTAACTTAAAAAGCAAAAGATTTGACTATAAATATGATGTGTTGTTTACCTGTCACAATACATTGCTGTCAAAACATCGCCATTCCTAGCAGATCCTTTCTGGACTCTACAATGAAAATACACACACCTTAAGTACATGCACAGCACGAAAGTGCAACATGTAAAAAACACCTTTTTAACCAGGATTACAACTAGCTTATTTCATCAGATATTGTCAACACAAAGGCTACATACAATCACGGACGTAGCATTGAGCGAGGTCATCGTTAAACACGATTAAGTTTTCGTCTGTCCAAAGTGAACTTTCCACTGCTGGGAAAAATAATGTAAAACATGAATATCACATCACTCACCGTCCTCTATATTACAATATCACGGCTTCAACTGCTGAAGTTGGGTGCTGTCACGGCCATACATTCAATTCAATTCGGGGGGCTGGGTCTAATTCCCGGTGCCTCTCTGTGTATTTTCCAGTGCATTTGCTTGTCCTCCCCAGTGCAAGCTCCGTCTGCTTCCCTCTGCATTCTCTGCATTCTCTCATCAGCTGAAACGCACAGAAAACTGCTGGACCGTGGTGTTGATTTCTGCTGATTTCTGTTAAGCCATTCTATTGTTGTTGTTTATAATATCACTTGTTCGCGGGCTCACGGACGAAAAATTGCAAATGGCGGCCAGCCGGCGATTCTGGAAAGTCAGCGTAACGCCCACTCTCATGACACTACGCCTGGACCAATCAGTGGCCAGCAGTGGCTTGACGTAACCGGGCCGGTACGCTTCGGACCTGCTCTGAAGCAGTGCCGAAAAAATAGGAACTGTTCTAAAAAAACAGAACTGTAAGTGTCATGGTCCAACTGCCGATTTTGTCTGCGCTCGGGCCATGCATCATCTCCGCCAGGTTTGACAGCAGTGTTTACCTTCTGGCTCCCCGAGCTCTTATTGTGACAGCGCTCGGAGGGGCTTCCTGCTGTCAAAGCCTGACAGCTGTGCTGCATTTGTGGCTCATCAGCAGCACGGTATTTAAGCGGGCGCTGGGAGCAGAATGATGCAGCAGTCTCGTCAATAATCGTCAACAATTCCATGTCAGCTTTTATCCTTGCCAGACGTCGAGCGAGCGTCCCTCGGCTCGGACGTCAACGAGTGTTTCATGTTCGTGATCGTAAGTGTGCTTCGTATTAGCCTTATGATCGCCTGTGTCTAGTGTTGTGTGTTTAGCCCACCGTGGCTCATAGCTTTATGTTATCTTGTGTTCGTAATAAACATCAATGCAAACTTCACTGGTGACTTTTGGTGTGTTATGGTGGCTCGCGAGGGCCACCGCATGACAGTAGACTGCTGCCACTAGGCGCCCAAACTGACGCCAAATTGAGACGCCGTTCCTGGTGAGTTTGCTTAATTGGACATTTGTTCTTCCCTGTCTGGGTAACTGCGTGCTGGGAGAATGTTGTCTTTCAGGCGCCGCATTCGGCGCCTGGGCTACGAGCTAGCGGAGGCCCTGGAATACGTAGATGGAACGCTCCCCGCCGCTACGCTCGACGACACCCCCAACGATATGCGCTGGCACCTGGACTATGCTGAGTATCTCCTCAATAACCTTCCTCGCTACTTCGACCACCCGAGGTCATGACGAGGAGGGCAGAAATCGCTTCCCAACGCGAGGCACTCCATGGGCTGGAGGGAAACTTTGGCAGGAAGCCGAAGAGGAGGCATCATTGCTCCTTGTTTCGGGATCCCGTTCCTGTCCCCGATCCGGTCCAGGAGTTTGCGCCATCCGGGGGCCATCCCAGATGTCGGCGTCACGCCCAAGGAGAGTCTCAGCCAGATCCCCCTCTGAATCCGCTTCCGGCGAAGCCCGTGAGTGGACCCTCGCGAGCAGCTCCTCCTCGTCCTTCCAGGGGGCCCTCTGTCACCATCCAGCGGGGAAAGGGAGGAACAACGTCCCCTACAGCAGGCACCATCCTCCCTCCAGGGAACAGGCAAGTGCAAGTTCATTCTCATCATATAATTGTGATTTGCCTTGTCTGACTCCTGGGGGTGGAGTTCGGGGTTCGCAGTCCCCCGAGCTCCCACCACCTGCTGTAGCGCTTATTACTAAACCTGCTGCCTCTGTGTCTCCCTCCGCTGAACGGTCCACGACGCCAGATCTATGTCGCCGGACGAGGAGGGGGCCTGCGGTTCTGGAGAGCCTGGTTCCAGCCCCGCAGCCATGTCGTGGGCAGAGGAGAAGAGCGGACTGCAACCTGGAGCCTGCGCCGACGATAAAGCGTCCCCGGGTCTCCACGTTGGAACTGTTCGAGCCAGCGGGTTGAGGGTCCCCTGCCACCACGTCGTGCGGGTTATCGGCGTGGACGTCAGCGCTGGAGGATCCACAGACTGCAGAGACCATCATGCTGGCTGCGGAACCCGCCGTGGCCGAGTGGGAGCCTGAAGATGAGCTTCTCCATCCTGAGCCTGGATCAACGAAGTACTGGACGGCGACAGAACCCGAGTGCAGGCAAGTGCTCTATCTTGTGTTTCTCCTTTCTGTCTTGGAGCATTTCTGCCTGCCTCTCGGGGAGGTGAGTCAGAGGCAGCCGCCTGCTGCACCCGAGCTCGTCTCGCTGGGCTCTGTCGCTACCGGTGATTCTGATCCCGGTTCTTTCTTGTCTTCCGAGCCTTCTTGCAGAGTCACCGGTGCGGAGCCAGTCGTGGTCGCTGTGCTGGAGGTTCCAGGTTTGGGGTCGGAGGTCGTCACCGGTGCTGCGCCGACCCAGTCAGGGTCCGACGCAGGTGCAGCCGAGACCCAGTGGGGGGCCGCCGAGACCCATTGGGGTTCCGACGCGGGTGCAGCCGAGAACCAGTGGGGGTCCGACGCGGGTGCAGCCGAGACCCAGTTGGGGTCCGACGAGTCTCAGTGGGGGTCCGACACGGGTGCAGCCAAGACCCAGTGGGGGTCCAACGCGGGTGCAGCCGCGAGTGCAGTATCGGTATGGGTCAAGGTCGGCGGAGGAGCTGCAGACCCTTCGCCGCCTGACATGGTGCGGGCTCGTCGCCGTCATCATCGCCCTTGTCTGAGTCACCAACCCAGCTCATCATCATCGGGGGCCGTTGGGGGGCCTCTTCATTTGTCCTGGCTCTCCCACGTCTTTCCCCCACCAGGGAGGCCACCGCAGGCTGTCTTCCCACGGTTCTGGTGGCTGAGTGATGTGGGTCGGCCACCCGAGGAACTGTTTCGCTGGTTCGTCGCCCTGGGTCAGCCACCCGATATACTGTGTTTGCAACTGGGCGACCTGGTTCGGCCACCGGAGGATTTGACTTTCCGGGCCTGGGACTGGGGTAGGCCACCTGATCAAGTCCGGTCCACTGTAATCACCCGTTGGCCATTGGACGCAGGGAGACCACCGGAACTGTCTCCGTGATTTTTGGACTCTGCCTGTCGTCATTTCTGTTGAGTTGTATGGGTTAAAGGTCAGTCGGTGTGATAATTCTGCTCAGTGTTTTTGCCTTGTTAGCATGTTTTTTTTTTTTCTCCCCTCTTCTGTTTGAGGGATGTAACGTGTTTTTCTGGTTGTTTTGTTTTTTTTCTCTTGCCCTGTGTGTTAATGTGCTTTATGAAGTATTGTATTTTTTGTTACCGTGCTCTGTATTGCTTCATTTGTATCTGCTTCGATTTTGGTTTGTGCATTATGAAGTACCGTATTTTTCCGTTAATTGTGCTCTGTAATTGCCTCCTTTATGCCCTGTGTTAACTTTGGTTTATGCATTACGGGGTATTGTATTTTCTGTTGATCGTGCCCTGTGATTGTCTCATTGTGCTCTGTCTTAATTATGATTTGTGTATTAGGGAGTATTGATTTTTTTTTTCTGGTTAACAATGTGCCTCTGTTATCGTCATGGTTTTTGGTCTGTGGCTGAGCCTCTCCCCCCAAGCCTGTTCCACCATCCGCCCACCCTGGAGTGGGGTGGGGGTGGGGGGGCTTGGGTGTCATCGGGCGTTCAGAGCCTGCCTTTGGGGGGGAGGTACTGTCATGGTCCGACCGCCGATTTCATCCGCGCTCGGGCCATACATCATCTCCGCCAGGCTTGACAGCAGTGTTTACCTTCTGGCTCCCCGAGCTCTTATTGTGACAGCGCTCGGAGGGGCTTCCTGCTGTCAAAGCCTGACAGCTGTGCTGCATTTGCGGCTCACCAGCAGCCCGGTATTTAAGCGGGCGTTGGGAGCAGAATGATGCAGCAGTCTCATCAATAATCGTCAACAATTCCATGTCAGCGTTTATCCTTGCCAGACATCGAGCGAGCGTCCCTCGGCTCGGATTTCAACGAGTGTTTCATGTTCGTGATCGTAAGTGTGCTTCGTATTAGCCTTATGATCGCCTGTGTCTATTGTTGTGTGTTTAGTCCACCGTGGCTCAAGGCTTTATGTTATCTTGTGTTCGTAATAAACATCAAAGCAAACTTCACTGGTGACTTTTGGCGTCTTATGGTGGCTCGCAAGGGCCACCGCATGACAGTAAGGACTTCCGGTCCTCAGTGGAAAAGTGGACAAACCGTGCTGTACCATACCGTACTGACCCTAGTGGAAGAGTGGCTTAATATTGTGTGTGAAAGGTCCCCAAAAAGCCTGTTTTATTCAAGATGTGTGAATGCAGATAGAGCTTATCTAGAAAGGAGTAGTGTGGGACCTAACCTAAGGTGTGGGACACCTAAGTAGTGTGGGACCTAACCTAAGGAGTAGTTAGGTCCCATACTGCATATGGGACCTAACTTTGGAAAAGAAAATTGTATCAGCGTCTATGGGAAGAGCAAAATTATTTTTTGATCTAGATTGAGTTTTGCCATGAACTACACATATGATGGTGGTGTGGCGTAACCCCCACAACAGACTGGGACATGCAGAGCGCGCATCTGGAGCGATTAACAGAACAATAGGCAGCCTTCCTGTGTCTAGCTCCTTCCGCTGGTATCATGCTGTTTTGTATGAATCAAATGCAAACATTCAGGCTTCCTGCTCTTACTGTGATGCAAATGTCCCATGTCTTTCATGTATTGTCTGTAACTGGGTATAAATACTGCACATGTTCTGTAACTCATTCTCTCTTTGACTGCTGCTGCTGACACACACACTCTGTGTCTCTTTGCTGGAGAGCCTGAGGACCCCGCTCCAGTCTGCTCACACTTGGGCTGGGGCAGAGTTCCTATGATGGCGGTATGATTTAATAAACCTGCTTAAAACCTCTCATCGCTGCCTTTATTTTATCAGCTGCTTCACTGGTGACCCCGAAGACGCACACGCTTTGTGCAACGCAACCTTCTGGCTTGGACAGCCACGCTGCCGGCGAACGCAGCACCCGGCGGTGATGCTCCGACGACAAGCGAACGCAGCAGCTCCCTTCTGCTTCAGGGAACTCTCCGGACATCACCCACGACTGGGAAAGCCACAGCAAACTTCATGGTGGGATCTGCACGCCTAGATCGGCACATCCACGCTGGACCGGCCGCGCTCACAGCTCCTCCACACGAGAGCGCATGCACCTCGTCCCCTCTCCACGACGGCGACCTCCATGGCCGACGGAGTATGCAGCGCGTGGACCTGAACGCACCATGGCCGAGCAAGTGACAAAGATCGTCTCCTCCCTCTCACCACTCCAACACATCTGCATGAGCGCGAGGGACAAAGATCGTCTACTTCCTTTCACCGCTCCAACACATTGAACAGGGATGATTACACTCCCTGACCCTGTCTCCTCTCCAGCTGGCCCAACAACGCACGGAGCCCCGGCACACGCACCGGGGAGTTACGCGGACGGCGCACCACGCACGGGAAGCATATGGCTCTGCAGACCCCCATCCTCCTTCGCCACTGCAAACAGGCCCTTCAGGGTTGCTCGTACACCTGAGGCACGCACGCAGCATGCTCGAAGGATTTGCTAATGGTCTCAGCCCCGGCACACATAGGGAATTCGACAGTCTGCGGTTCCCGAGGGCTTTAAGGTTGTGCCCGCACCTAAAGTCAACACGCCAAGTCCCTTTGCCTTTGTTTTTTTCTTACAGCCGCCCCTGCTTTTCTTCACGGCCACTATTAATCCTTGCAGGACTTAATCGCAGGAGGAGTCAGTGACTAATTTTTCTTCTTGTGGACCTCTGCACATTCAACGGGACAGCCCTTCGACATCGCGGACCCACAAGCAATTTTTGCGCGGCTCAGACGATTTCACCGTCTCCTGCCGGCACTTACTACCCCCCACCCCTCTCCACCTCCGCCTGCACAGAGCTTTCCCTGCTCGCTGCCAAAGCTGTACTATCGAGGCCTCGGCCCCCTGCCGAGCCCTCTGGGGGGGAGCGTGTGGCGTAACCCCCACAACAGACTGGGACATGCAGAGCGTGCATCTGGAGCGATTAACAGAACAATAGGCAGCCTTCCTGTGTCTAGCTCCTTCTGCTGGTATCATGCTGTTTTGTATGAATCAAATGCAAACATTCAGGCTTCCTGCTCTTACTGTGATGCAAATGTCCCATGTCTTTCATGTATTGTCTGTAACTGGGTATAAATACTGCACATGTTTTGTAACTCATTCTCTCTTTGACTGCTGCTGCTGACACACACACACTCTGTGTCTCTTTGCTGGAGAGCCTGAGGACCCCGCTCCAGTCTGCTCACACTTGGGCTGGGGCAGAGTTCCTATGATGGCGGTATGATTTAATAAACCTGCTTAAAACCTCTCATCGCTGCCTTTATTTTATCAGCCGCTTCAGTGGTCAATTTAATGGATAATTTTCCACATAAATAAAGTTGTAAGGTTAATGTAAAATAAAGAGTAACACTTAGTTTTGTGTGAACCTTTGTGAACTACATCTGCTGGTCTCACGCTATACATGTCAGTCACTACACAAGATTATGGCAGTTACCCTATCAAAACTCACCTCCTTTTTTCTGACTGGGGAAAGAAGCATCTGGAGAGGAGAAAAAACAAAGTGTTGTAATGTATTTTCAGAGTTGCAGCTAATCCAAATGACTGAGAGTCGGCTCCTCCTGGGCTCACTTAAAAAAATGATGACATAACTCACATGTCTTTGGGTTTGTAGTCTCTCTATTTGCATATTTTCACAACCTTACATTCCAACAGTAAGACAACAACCTTGACCAACATGATATGTGCAGTTCATGGCAAAACTCAATCTGGGTCAAAAATATCTCTCTTCCCATAGACTCCAATACAATTTTTTTTTCTTTTCTGAACTTATGTCCCATAGAGCAGTGGTTCCAAACCCATGCCCTCAAGGACCCAAACCCCTCCTGGTTTTCTGATTCACCCAGGCTCTTCAGCAGATGATTTCACTGAATTTCTTCCCACTGTTTGCTGCTCATTGACAACACCTACTGAAGAGCACTGGGTGAATCAGAAAACCAGCAGGGTCTTTAGTCCTGGGTTGAGAACTACTGCCATAGAGGGGGCATGACTTTTAGGCTCTCTATACAGAAGGTAAGTGGTAGTGGGATATTTAGGGTAGAATTTAGGTTTCTTGTTCATAGTATTCTAGTTCTTATGAATGTAAATGTGTTTTTGTTGGGGTGGGGTGGGGTGGGGGCAAGATGAATGTGAAATTAATATTTGTTGTGATCTTTAAGTTTATTTATACAGTATATCTAAAAGCCACAGATTTTGACTAAAGTGTTTCAAGGAGAAAGTTAAAGTAAATAATTAAAGCAAATATAAATTACCTTTAAATGATGAAGAGATGAATAAAGATAAAGCAAAAGAGCAAAGAGATGTTAATGAACGGCAAAAAACTCATGAAACATATTGGGAGTGAAGAAGTGGTTAAGGCCCAGTGCATCATGGGAGGTCCCCCAGCAGTCTAAGCCTATAGCAGCATAACTAAGTGAAGGTTCAGGGTCACCTGATCCACCCCTAACTATAAGCTTTATTAAAAAGGAAAGTTTTAGCCCTGTTCTTAAAAACAGAGATCAAGTCTGTCTCCCGAATCCAGATTGGCAGCTGGTTGCCTCCCATTGTACTTTTATAGAGATTCTAGGTATTACAAGTAATCCCTCATTTTGGAAGCACAATGCTCTATTAGGATAATAAGGTGCTACAAGGTCTTTAAACCAATGACTGTCTATGGCGCTCCATTACACAGTTTCCTCCTCTCCCCCTGGTGATCAAGATTTTTTTCAAGAAAATATTCAGTTCAGATGTCAGAGATTTCCAAAGCTAAAACTTGAAAGTGATAAGAGATAATGGCTTACTGTCAATTAGAAAAATGTAGAATATGATCCAAAGTTGGAGATATGAGTAAATTTATGCATCTAATTTGCATAACGCCATGGCAGCCATATTGAATTACATAACTTTCAGTCAAAAGTGGACTTTGGACATATTTACACAAAGGATGGTTTTGTTTTTTGTCACCATTTGTTGTTTTGGGCATTTTATTATCTTATCTTTAAAGTATATGAACCAGAAAATCAGTTACAATGTAAACAAACAAAGAAATTCATCATTTACCGCTGACCAGGCGGCACACTTTGTCCATTTTTGTCCATCCTGGTCATTATTTTGTGTCATGACGGCCGCTGGGCCGTCATCTGTCTCATCAGCTCCAGCTGCGCACAGACCAGCAGGTGCTAATCAGCGGCTGTTAAAAGCCAGTGTTGCTGACAGCCCGGCACGGAGTCGTCTGTCTTCCTCGTCTGAGTATGAGCCAGAGCTTCGTTCTCAAGCCAAGTCAAGAACGTCACGCCAAGACCGGTCACGTAAGAGAACTCTTTGCTATTCTACCCCTTGCCTCTACCCCTGTGCACAGGTGGACCTCCCAGGCGGCGGACCGGCTTCCCCAGCCAACGGGGTATCGCCACCACCATCACGGAGTTCCTCGTTACCACCACAGCTACGGATTCAATCACCACCACAGCTACAGGAGCAACCACCATCACAGCTACAGGTACCACCACCACCACAGCTACGGGTACAATCATCATCTCGGCTACAGGTGCAATCACCACCACGTTGCACGGACACTGGGAGTCAGCAGAACACAACCTGTGGCATATCCAAGTAAGCCTCACCATCTACAATTACCCGCCATCGTTGAACAGCTGTAATTGTTTCTGCTTGTGTGTTCCAGGGTTGCCAGGTCGCCATCCGAACTGCTCAGTTCCAGTGACCAGACATCAATACTTGCACTCACACACGCACTACACTCACTCACTATCCAATAAAGAATAATTGTCTATATCCGCTCGTGTCAGTGTCTGTTTCCTGGGTCCTGAACATGTCAGTACGACTCCGTCACGTTGACCCAGCGGACAGCACACTGTCGCACAGATTAAACACACTTAGCGCTCGGGTAGATATGTTATCACACCAACAGACAGTTATTCTTAACCAACTGACTCAAATTAACAGCCGGCTGGATCGTCTGGAGGGACACCAGACGTTTCCCCCGGCCGCTAGTGCTTCAACCCCTGCAGGCTTAGCGCCAGGCCAAGCTAATATTCCATCTTCTTCTCGCCTCACCCCTGTTCCAACTCCTGCCCGGTTTAGCGGAAAACTCGGGGAAGCTCGTGGGTTCATTCTACAATGTGAATCAGTTTTCCTCCGCGTTCCGGGAGACTTCGCCATAGACTCAAGTAAGATTGTTTATATCATCAACTTGTTGGGGGGTAGAGCCTTAGACTGGGCATACAAGGTAATGGCTAAACCGAGTTATCCTGTGTTAACTTACCAGCAGTTTGTGGCGGAGTTTATGTCTGTGTTTGACCATTCAGATAGGGGTGCGGTGTTGACAGAACGGCTGTTGAGTCTGCAGCAGGGTAATAGACCAGCTGCTGACTATGCTATTGATTTCCGGGTCCTGGCCGCTGAGATTGGGTGGGGGGAGCCGTCACTCTGTGGTATCTTCCTTCGCAGTCTCAACGCCGAATTAAAGGATGAGTTAGCGGCACGGGACAAACCGGATAATCTGGGTGAATTAATTGCCCTTACTATAAGCCTAGATAGTAGGTTAAGGGAACGAGCGGCCAAACGACAAACTACTTCCCGTTCAGCTAAACCCCGCCCTCGTTCCACTAGCTCTCCTCTGCTCGCTCTACCTGCGTCAGAGGAACTTCCGGATCAAGAGGCTATGGTAATAGGGCAGTCAAAGGAGTCAGCGGCTGAGAGACAGCGCCGCAGGGATCTTGGCCTTTGTTTCTATTGTGGGAAAGAGTCACATGGGGTGTTCGAATGTCCCAGTCGGTTAAAAGGGAAGGTCCGTGGATCGCAGTAGGAGGATTCACGGACAAGAACTTAGAAGAACCCCTCACTAGTTTCCGCATACCCATCAGATTAATTCACAAACATACAGAACATTCCACGCTGGCTTTAGTAGAATCAGGAGCTGAGTAGAACTTTGTTTCCAGAGACCTGGCAACCCAGATGGGCCTCAGCTGTCAGCCTCTGGATCCCCCTGTCAATCTCATCACCCTGTCCAAGGCGTCACTGACCACCGTCGCCTATCAGACGGCCCCAGTTTCTGTATCGTTTCAGGCAACCACAGGGAGGAGATTAGGTTTCTGATTCTGCCCGTCTCATCCTCGCCCGTCATCCTGGGGTACCCCTGGCTTCGGCTTCACAATCCCACCATTGACTGGCAAGCAGGGAGTATTACAGCGTGGAGTACATTCTGTCTGAGTGCCTGTCTCCAATCTGCGGTGTGTGCCCCATCAGTCAAGGTGCCTCCACCCTCGACGTCACCCCTGGATTTGTCCAAGGTACCGGAGGTTTACCATGACCTGGGGTTAGTATTTAGCAAGTCTCGGGCGTTGTCTCTACCCCCCCATCGACCGTTCGACTGTGCTATAAATCTGAAGGCTGGGGCCCCTCTTCCTGCTAGCCGCCTGTACAGCCTATCAGCCCCGGAGCACGAGGCCATGGACACCTACATCAAGGAATCCCTGGCCTCTGGTATCATCCGCCCGTCGTCCTCGGCCGTGGGTGCCGGTTTTTTCTTTGTTGGGAAGAAGGATGGCTCGTTACGCCCCTGCATCGACTTCCGGGGTCTTAACGAGATTACGGTAAAGGACCAGTACACTCTGCCTTTGATGAACACAGCCTTCGACTCCCTCCGGGGGGCGTCCTGGTTTACCAAGCTGGATCTCAGGAATGCCTATCAGCTGGTGCGCATCAGAGAAGGTGACGAGTGGAAGACGGCTTTCCGGACCCCAAGCGGTCATTTCGAGTACCTGGTAATGCCGTTTGGGTTAACCAACGCTCCGGCCGTCTTCCAGCGGCTAATAAATGATGTTCTTCGGGACTTCCTTAACTCGTTTGTGTTCGTGTATCTTGATGATATACAGTGATCCCTCGTTACTTCGCACTTCACCTTTCGCGCCCTCAGTGCATCGCGGATTTTTCAAAAATATTCATCAAAAATTCAAAATTGAGAAAAAATGGGCGGGCGCTAGCAGAAGGCAGGCAGACTACATTAGAACATCAGGTATCAACACGAAGAGCCCGCACAACTCAAAATCCATCTCTCTGACCACCGCTCCACTCCTCTCCGCCCACCTCTTCACCGCTCGGGAATCTCGCAAGCTGATTGGTCGAGACGTTTTACCCAGCTTCTCTCCCTGCCGAGCGCCCATACCCAGCGAAGGAAGACTGCATTCATTGTTCGCTGTTCTCTTGTGCCTTTTTGTGCAAAATAGTCTTCCCGTCGAGCCACTACGCCGCTTCCTGCAGCTTCTCCAGCTCTATCGGAAGCTGCCCTCGATGATCCTGCGCCTCTAGCACCTGACGATGAGGCATCACCTGAGGAGCAGTAAAGCTCTCATTAACCTGTGCAGTAAATCATCTTCATCTTGAGTTACGTATCTTGTTATAAGAATAAAAGAGTTCTAAAAACATATTTATGTACACTTCATTTACATCTACGTATGTATGTATACTTACACACACACACACACATGTATCATATGAGAGAGAGAGTGAGAGAATGAACATACGTATTATTTATGGGTGACGTCATTAGGGGTGACGCTACTTCGCGGTTTTTCACTTTTCGCGGTCGGTTCTGGAACCCATTAACCGCGATAAGTGAGGGATCACTGTACTAATCTTCTCTCGCACATTGGAAGAGCACCAGGTGCGTGTTCGTAAAGTGTTACAGCGCCTCCTGGAGAACCAACTGTTCATCAAGGCAGAAAAATGTGAGTTTCACACTGACCAGACCTCTTTCCTTGGATTCATCATTGCTCGGAACCAGGTGCTCCCCGACCCGGCCAAGGTCAAGGCAGTAGTGGATTGGCCCGCACCGACCTCTAGGAAGCAGCTTCAGGGATTCTTGGGCTTTGCTAATTTCTATCGTCGGTTTGTACCCAATTTCGGAAATATTGCCCGCCCTCTGATTGCGCTCACCTCCCCAAAGACCCCGTTTTGCTGGAGTGAGGAGGCAGCCAAGGCGTTTGGAAAACTTAAGGAGGAGTTTGCTTCTGCCCGTGTTCTAACCCAGGTGGACCCGAATCTACAGTGCTTGGTGGAGGTGGATGCCTCTGATTCGGGGATGGGAGCGGTGCTCTCCCAACGTTCTCCTGAGGACGGTAAGATCCGCCCATGCGCCTACTTCTCTCATCGCCTGTCACCGGCGGAGAGGAATTATAGCATAGGAGACAGGGAGCTGCTGGCGGTGAAACTCGCCCTGGAGGAATGGAGACACTGGCTGGAGGGGGCTGCTCAGCCGTTCGTTGTATGGACTGACCACCGCAACCTGGAGTACCTCAGGACGGCGAAGCGTCTGAACGCACGCCAGGCTCGTTGGTCCCTTTTCTTTGGCCGATTCAATTTTACCATCACTTATCGGCCGGGGAGCAAGAATGGCAAGCCGGACGCCCTCTCGCAGCAGTTCGATGTACCATCCACTGAAGATCAGGAAGCACCCATTCTACCGCCCTGCTGTGTTGTGGGCACTCTGTCCTGGGGTTTTTGTAGGACAGTCCGAAGAGCGCTGAAGACGGAGCCAGATCTGGGGGAGGGGGGGGGTCCCCCGGGCCGCCTGTTTGTTCCACGCTCTATTCGGGGTCAAGTGATTGAGTGGGGTCACGCCTCCAAGCTGGCTTGTCATCCGGGAGTGGGTCGGACTGTGGACCTTCTCCAGAGGACCTTCTGGTGGCCTGGGCTGCGGAAGGACGTTGTAAGTTACATCCGGGCTTGCGCTCAATGCGCCACTGGGAAGACGACATCACCCCCCCCGTGGGTCTGTTACATCCTCTGCCGGTCCCTTCCCGCCCTTGGTCCCATGTTGCCATGGATTTTGTGACTGGTTTGCCCCCCTCAGATAATTTTACCACAGTTTTGACTATTGTGGACCGTTTCTCGAAGGCGGCCCATTTTGTGCCCCTTCGGGGTTTGCCCTCGGCCCAGGAAACGGCGGACCTCCTTGTCCAGCATGTGGTCCGTCTCCACGGCATCCCCGCTGACAGTGTCGGACCGGGGACCACAGTTCATCTCTCAGGTCTGGAAAGCGTTCTGCGCAGCGCTGGGAGCCACAGCTAGCCTCTCTTCAGGGTATCATCCACAGAGTAATGGCCAGTGTGAACGGGCTAACCAGGAGCTTGAGGCCGCGCTGCGTTGTGTCATCTCCTTCTGTTCATCCTCTTGGAGCAAGCACCTTCCTTGGATAGAGTACGCCCATAACACCACGATCTCTACGGCCACGGGTTTCTCTCCTTTTAAGGCATCGTTTGGGTTTGACCCACCACTGTTCCCGGAGGAGGAGAAGGAGGTAGCGGTCCCGTCTGTCCAGATTCACATTAGGCGCTGTTGGCGAGTATGGTCCATCGCCCGCAGGGCTCTTTTGAAGACCACTGAACGCAACATCCAGGTGGCCAACCGTCACAGGAGACCCGCCCCGGACTACAAGGTGGGTCAGAAAGTTTGGTTGTCTACCCGGAATATTGGTGTACCGGCTGAGAAGCGCAAGCTCACTAAGCGCTTCATTGGTCCTTACACCATCTCTCGAATTGTCAATCCTGTGTCTGTGCGCTTGTCTCTCCCCCCTTCCATGCACATCTGCCCCACCTTTCATGTCTCCCAGGTTAAACCGTACATCTCAGACCCTCTGTGCCCGCCCCCCGCGGCTCCTGCCCCCCCGAGGATGATCGATGGCCATCCAGCCTGGGGGGTGACTGCCATCCTGGACGTTTGCAGGCGGGGTCGTGGTCTTCAGTATTTGGTGGACTGGGAGGGCTTTGGACCGGAGGATCGTTCTTGGATTCGCCCAGCGTTGATCCTGGATAAGCAGTTGATCCGCGATTTCCATCGGGCGAATCCAGGTAGAATTGGGCAGGTGCCTGGAGGCACTGCTAGAGGGGGGAGTACTGTCATGACGGCCGCTGGGCCGTCATCTGTCTCATCAGCTCCAGCTGCGCACAGACCAGCAGGTGCTAATCAGTGGCTGTTAAAAGCCAGTGTTGCTGACAGCCCGGCACGGAGTCGTCTGTCTTCCTCGTCTGAGTATGAGCCAGAACTTCGTTCTCAAGCCAAGTCAAGAACATCACGCCAAGACCGGTCACGTAAGAGAACTCTTTGCTATTCTACCCCTTGCCTCTACCCCTGTGCACAGGTGGACCTCCCAGGCGGCGGACCGGCTTCCCCAGCCAACGGGGTATCGCCACCACCATCACGGAGTTCCTCGTTACCACCACAGCTACGGATTCAATCACCACCACAGCTACAGGAGCAACCACCATCACAGCTACAGGTACCATCACCACCACAGCTACGGGTACAATCATCATCTCGGCTACAGGTGCAATCACCACCACAGCTACGGGCACAATCACCACCACGTCGCACGGACACTGGGAGTCAGCAGAACACAACCTGTGGCATATCCAAGTAAGCCTCACCATCTACAATTGCCCGCCATCATTGAACAGCTGTAATTGTTTCTGCTTGTGTGTTCCAGGGTTGCCAGGTCGCCATCTGAACTGCTCAGTTCCAGTGACCAGACATCAATACTTGCACTCACACACGCACTACATTCACTCACTATCCAATAAAGAATAATTGTCTATAGCCGCTCATGTCAGTGTCTGTTTCCTGGGTCCTGAACATGTCATTTTGTCTTCTCTTGGTCATTTTCGCTTTCTCTCCCACATCCAGAAACTGTTATGATTACTCCACCACAATTTTGCTTTTATTCCGCCGCAATTTATCTCATATGACGACCGGAAACCGGCACAATTGTTCTGTCCAGTCACTTGGCACTGGGGGTCGATGGCAGGTGCAAATCAACCAGCTTTGCCCACTCTCTGTTATAAAAAAAAATGTAGATATTTACCTTCATAAGCTAAATAATCTCTTTTTAGAATCATAGTTGGCAAATTTGGGAGCAAATGCCTCCTCTGTCTTGCGATCAATCACCATTTGTTTATAAACTCTTCTTCTCTGGTGTCCAGAAGTGGGGGGTTACATGGGGGCCATTAGTCCTCCAAGGCAAGAGCAGTAAGTTATATGTGTTTGCCACCTTGTGAGGTGGAATACTTAGTACAACTGGGGGGGTATGACATCACATGACACGTCACATGACAGATGCAGCACTGTGACATAGCTAGTGAGGGTGCTATTTATGTCCATAAATAGAAGAATGTCAAAGGGTTAAGATAAGAGGGTGCCTGATCATTTAGAGCTTTATAATTGAGGAGAAGGATTATAAATTTAATTCTAGATTCTACAGGGAGCCAATGAAGAGAGGCTAAAACTGGAGAGATATGATGTCTCTTTCTAGTATCTGTTAAAATTGTAGCTGCAGCATTTTGGATCAACTGAAGTCTCTTTAGATACATTTTAGGACAGCCTGATAATAAAAAAAAAAACTGCAGTAATCTAATCTAGAACTAACAAAAGCATGGACTAATTTTTCAGCATCACTCATGGTTTTGGAAATAAGATTGATATGTGAATTAAAGACAGATTTTGATTAAAAATGACTCCAAGGTTCCTCACAGAACTGTGAGGAGATAATTTAATACCATCTAAACTAAGTGTCAGATTTTGAATAATAAGTTGATCTAGCTTTCCTAAGAGATTTTTTATAAATTAAAAGTTGATCTCTCCAAGCTAGATAAAATACATCTAATTTAGTGGAACACCATTTTCTTTCCAATTAACTAGTCTTCTACTTTAAGCTACGAGTTACTATGTTGAACCAAGGAGTCAGAAATCTCTGATTAGACTTCTTTTTAAAAGGAGCCACCATGTCCAGAGTCAGGCGCAAAGAAGCAGAAACACTATTTACCATGCTGTCTACAATAGGAGGAGTAAAATCTTTATAATTTAACTCCATTGTATTGACACATGGCATTGAAGAATATGAGGAAACCATGCTGTTAAATTTGGTTACAGCATCGTCTGAAAGACATCTTCATACATCTCAGCCCTCTTGATTCTTTATGCCACTACATGATCACTAAAATCCTCAGACCAGAGACTCCTGGTGGACCCTTGGACCAAATTCAGAACCCGTGGAGATCGGTCTTTCCAGGCCGCTGCACCACGGCTTTGGAACACACTTCCCCTGTCCTTGTGTTGCCTTGAGTCTGATGAGTCCTTTAAGAAGGAGTTAAAAACTCATTTGTTTAGACAGGCTTTTAGCTCTCATTGAATGGCTTTTATTTCTTCACTGTTTTCTCTTTTTATTCCTATTAATATGAAATTTT
This sequence comes from Pholidichthys leucotaenia, assembly GCA_020510985.1. Taxonomy (NCBI): domain Eukaryota; kingdom Metazoa; phylum Chordata; class Actinopteri; order Cichliformes; family Pholidichthyidae; genus Pholidichthys; species Pholidichthys leucotaenia. The sequence continues at coordinate 182,828,123 of CM035836.1, read as the reverse complement.
TTTCTCATTTCTATTGATTTTAATTTCTGTGCATTTGTAAATTTTAATTTGCTGTGAAGCACTTTGTGATATACACTACCGTTCAAAAGTTTGGGGTCACCCAGACAATTATTTTGCGTTTTCCATGAAAAGTGACACTTATTTACCACCATGAGTTGTAAAATGAATAGAAAATGTAGTCAAGACATTGACAAGGTTAGAAATAATGATTTGTATTTGAAATAATAATTTTTTCCTTCAAACTTTACTTTCGTCAAAGAATCCTCCATTTGCAGCAATTACAGCATTGCAGACCTAACATGATTGCACAAGGGTTTTCTAATCATCCATTAGCCTTCTGACGCAATGAGCAAACACATTGTACCATTAGAACACTGGAGTGATAGTTGCTGGAAATGGGCCTCTATACACCTATGTAGATATTGCACCAAAAACCAGACATTTGCAGCTATAATAGTCATTTACCACATTAGCAATGTATAGAGTGTATTTCTGATTAGTTTAAAGTTATCTTCATTGAAAAAAAGTGCTTTTCTTTCAAAAATAAGGAAATTTCTAAGTGACCCCAAACTTTTGAACGGTAGTGTATATCTGTGAAAAGTGCTGTATAAATAAACCTTGCTTGCTTGCTTGCTGTAATAATAATCTTTAGGTGTCAAATAGTCTGAAATTGTAAAATTAAATGTTAGAAAATTGTCTGATAATACAGGGTGTACATATGTCAATAATACACTTATTGTTGTTGTAGGGTCCCCACTTATCACAATGGAATTTGTGTGAATCATGCAAATAATATGTTAACCCTTTGAGTGTGAGAATTTGCGTGCCCCTAGTGGCAGAGCGCGGCACTGCGCCTGCCTTCTCACTCTGACATGAGAGATGATGAGATGAGATGATGAGATTCAACTTTATTGTCGCCTGCATTCAGAATTTGTACTGATTGTACTGATTTGCCAGTTTCAAAAGGTGGCAGACATCTATTGGAGCACTCAGTGGATGACACGTAATACACCAAAGAAGAAGAACTCCTCATTTCCTTTTCCTGTTTGTAGCAGTTAGCCCAGAAAGTTATTATGGCCACAATTGTCACCGTCACTTTTTTGGTTTTGTATGCAGAAAATAGCCATGGGATACAAGCAAAATTTATTTGGGATAATCATAAGACTTTGTAGATGTGGTAGAGATTTTAAATTACCTGCAGAACGCAAAATATGGACCATGATGGGTGAAAATGCAGCACAGCGGCCTTGCCACCCAGCCAGCCAGCCCCCCTCTGTCAAAAGTAAGTGAGAAATTTCTGTTTTGTTTTTTTTTAATTTACTGATTTCTTGTTCATATACTTTGAAGATAAGATGATGAGGTACCTCTGTACAAAAAATGGTGTCAAAAGACTGAACCATTTTTTTGTGTAAATACGTCCAAAGTCCAGTTTTGACTGAATTATGGAATTTAAAGAGGTGCCGCGACATTATGCAAATTAGATGTGTAAATTTATTCCTATCTGAAACTTTGGATCATATTTTATATCTTTCTAATTGATAGTAAGCCATTATCTCTTACCACTTTCAAGTTATAGCCTTGGAAATCTGAACTATTTTACTGACAAAAAATATTTACCACTCTTGACCACTAGGGGTTATGTTGCAGTTTAGCAACATACACACTCATAGGGATAATGATGTTCCCATCAGCCATGTCCACTGGACTTCTCATGAGTCCCCATTTGGTATGGTCAAGTCATTATTTCATCAATTCAGATGTTTGAAGTCGTGTATAAGCAAACAAAGCTATGACTACTGTACCTGATTTTTTCAGAACTCTAGAACCTATACAAAGGGTAGTAACCACATATGATGATCAGAGCATTGGTCCCCATCTAACATAAGAACTCGCATGTGTGTGCGTGTGTGTGTGTGCGCTGTGCACATAGCCATTTTCACACGTGTATACTTGACAAAATGAGAATCAAGTTGGAATATTGTCCCACAGCTGCCCTTTCTCACATGTAGCACACAGCAGGAGACTGTCCTCATTTAATGTGTACTCACTACTGTCATGGTGTTCTCAATTGGCACCCCCACTGTTTGAAGAGAGAATACAAGAGGCTGGACACATGACAACCCACTCCTTTTTGGTAAAATTCATAGCAAAATGACATGCATTGGATCAATTTTGGTTTTTAGTAAAGAGCTACTTGGCTAGTTGACATGTTTATGTCTATAACATATTCCTTGTAGACACAAGAGCGATTTCTTCTTTTTTTTCTCCCTCTAAACATCACTCATAAATGACACATGGAATAGTTGCATTTGTAATGACTCAAGGTTGGGACGGAAAGGTTCCATGAACAACTTTTCTATTTTCATAAAGATGTACATTCTGGTGGATATAAATCCTCTTAAAAACAAATCTACAGTATCCTTTGCCCTTTTTTCCCACAATAAATAAATAAACAAATAAATAAATAATAACTTGCATTGGCCTTACAATTGCTTGTAAAAACATTTTCCTTTTTCTTCTGCTCTCAAACACTGGGATCTGTACATATTCTAATTCGGCCCATCCACATGGATGCTGACGGTACCACCTCTCCTTAAGGGCCAGAGCAACCACACATAATTCTGCAAGATGGCAAATTTGACCAGAGCATTGTCATATTGAAGATCTAATATTTTTTAAAAAGTGTGTGTGTGGGGGGGGGGGAGGGGGCGTTAGTGAGACACAGTGGAGAGGGCAGCCCAGCGGCTCGGACCATTTGCAGCCAGAGAGTGGGCACGTTCGGTTCTCCAGCTTGTGATAGAGTGACCCTGCTGGTTGCTGCTTGCACAGCTCTGGTCGTCTCTGCAATCACTAATAACACTCCCCTCTACATTCATTTCATGCATAGTCATTTCTGTGTGATTTCAATGTATTTTAAATATATCTTACTTTGCTGTGCTGCGTCAGGGCGAAACCTTCAGACAATTACCTCTGATTGCATCTATTTTCTCCTCCTGTCTAACAGTACAGTTTTGTTGGTTGTTATGTCGGTAATCAGAGACTGGAGTTAGTCTTATGCCATGCAGTGAACTCACTCTTTATTGAGAGAACCACAGAATATATACTGGTGCTGCAACCTGCCTGACGTCACCACCAGGGCAGCTACGGCAAGCCCTAAGGGCCACACACACACGACACTCTCCACACAACATTCCCCTCTCCCTTACAAAAGTCCAAAACACACATACACACAATTCACAGCAGCCCCAATTTAGGACCCGAATCATGCACTAAGAAAATTACGGGTTAACAATGAACTGTAATGGCCTAACACATTCACCCAAAACAACTAAAATCTAGAGGAGACGGGTGGACTGCCATCCTACCACACATGGCCAGGTGAATTATTCTGTCGCCATTAAACCAAGAGAAAAAGTCCATTTATAACTAAAATATATCGCCGTGTTGCTGTATGAAACAAAACACACAAAAATTAATCCCCAACAACACACATCCATACGTAAACCAGACTCACTTCAAACTTATTTAAAACACATGCACATATGGATATATACACACTACTTAAACACATTTACACTGGAATTTTTAAGTTATACCACAGTCCACGGGCATCCATCCATCCATCCATCTTCTACCGCTTTTCCGGAGGTCCGGGCCGCGGAGGCAGCAGTTCAAGCAGAGAAGCCCAGACTTCCCTCTCCCAAGCCACCTGCTCCAGCTCTTCAGAGAGGATACCAAGGCGTTCCCAGACCAGCTGGGAGACGTAGTCTCTCCAGCGAGTCCTGGGTCTACCCCAGGGTCTCCTCCCAGTGGGACATGCCTGAAACACCTCAAGTGGGAGGCATCCAGGAGGCATCCTGATCAGATGCCCATACCACCTCAACTGGCTCCTTTCAATGTGGAGGAGCAGCGGTTCTACTCTGAGCCTCTCCCGGATGACTGAGCTTCTCACCCTATCTCTAAGTGTGAATCCGGCAATCCTACAAAGGAAGCTCATTTCAGCCGCTTGTATCCGCGATCTTGTTCTTTCGGTCATTACCCAAAGCTCATGACCATAGGTGAGGGTAGGAACATAGATTGACAGGTAAATTAACAGCATTGCCTTAGAGCTTAGCTCCCTCTTCACCACAACAGACCGGTACAATGTCCGCATCACTGCAGATGCTGGTCTGATCCATCTGTCAATCTCTCACTCCAGTCTCCCATCACTCGTGAATAAGCCCCCAAGATACTTAAACTCCTCCACTTGGGGCAGGAGCTTGTCCCCAACCTGGAGAGGACAATCCACCTTTTTCAGGATGAGGACCATAAACTTGGACTTGGAGGTGCTGATTCTCATCCCAGCCGCTTTGCAATCAGCGGCAAACCATCCCATTAAGACCTGTAGGTCACTGCTGGATAAAACCAACAGGACAACATCATCTGCAAACAACAGCGATGAGATCCTGTGGTCACTGAGCATGACACCCTCCCTTCCTTGGCTGTGCCTAGAAATCCTGTCCATAAAAATTATGAACAGGATCGTGACAAAGGGCAGCCCTTGCGGAGTCCAACTCTCACTGGGAATGAGTCTGACCGAGTGCTGGCAATACGATCTAAACTCTCACAACGGTTGTATAGAGACCGGATAGCTCGTAATAACAAGCCCGATACCCCATACTCCCGAAGCAGCCCCCCAAAAAACCACGAGGGACGTGGTCAAATGTCTTTTCCAAGTCCACAAAACACATGTCAACTGGTTGAGCAAACTCCCACGAACCCTTGAGGATTCTCGAGAGGGTAAAGAGTTGGTCTGATGTGCCACGGCCAGGACTAAAACTACATTGCTTCTCCTGAATCCGAGGTTCAACCAATGGCCAGACTCTCCTATCCAGTACCTCGGCATAGACCTTCCCAGAGAGGCTGAGGCGTGTGATCCCGCTAAAGTTGGAGCACACCCTCCGGTCTCACTTTTTAAAGAGGGGAACCACCACCCCGGTTTGCCATGCTAAAGGCACTGTGCCCGACCTCCACGCAATGTTGCAGAGGCATGTCAACCATGACAGCCCTACAACATCCAGGGCCTTGAGGTACTCAGGGCGAATCTCATCCATCCCTGGGGCCCGGCCACCAAAGAGATTTTTAACCACCTTGGCGACCTTAGCCCCTGTCATGGGCAAGTCGTCCCCCTCGTCCACAAGCCCTGCTTCCTCTGTGGAAGGCGCGTCAGTGGGATTGAGGAGATCCTCGAAGTATTCCTTCCACTGCCCGACAATCAGAATCAGAATCAGCTTTATTGGCCAAGTATGCACAACACATACAAGGAATTTGACTTTGGCTAAAAACTTGCTCTCGTTGTTCAGGTGGAGGATTTAAATAAGGATTCAATGATAACAGAGTATGTACAGTAAATTACAGTCTGTCCACGTTTCTATAAAAGGATGCAAATATATACAGGAATATATGCAGTTATTTACTCAGACTAACCACACTTTGCAGAAATATATAAAAAATATACAGTCACACAGTATTTCAATGTGAACTCAGATTCAGTGATATAATGTGAATGAAGTAAAAAGCAGTGTGAGAGTTATGTGCAATGTAATAATGGATGAAAAGTCATGAGTACAGCAACGGGTAGGACTAAGTGAATGTTAGGAGTTCATCAGAGTGATGGCTTGAGGAAAGAAACTGTTCCTGTGACGGGTGGTTTTGACCTTCAGTGATCTGTAACGATGACCAGAAGTTAGAAGTTCAAACAGTTTGTGGCCGGGGTGTGATGGGTCAGCACAGATGTTTCCCGCCCGTTTCCTGGTTATGGACCGATATACTGTAAGTTCTCAATGGAGGGTAGGTCGGTACCAATGATCCTCTCCGCAGACTTAATGATCCGCTGCAGTCTGGTCTTGTCCTGTTTAGTGGCAGATCCAAACCAGACAGTGATGGAAAAGCAGAGGACAGATTGGATGATGGCGGTGTAGAAGACAACCAGCAGCTCCTGAGGCAAATCAAACTTCTTGAGCTGACGCAGAAAAAACAACCTCTGCTGGGCCTTTTTCCGGACAGTGTCTATATGGGAGGACCACTTCAGGTTCCGGGAGATTGTGGTACCCAGAAACTTGAAGGAGTCCACAGTGGACACTGTGCTGTTGAGGATGGTGAGTGGGGGAATGAAGGGGGGTGTCGCCTGAAATCCACAGTCATCTCCACCGTTTTGGCTGGGTTAAGCTCAAGATGGTTCTGGCTGCACCAGAGGATCAGCTGCTCCACCTCCCGCCTGTATGCAGACTCATCATCATCCCGGATCAAACCGATGACTGTAGTGTCGTCCGCAAACTTCAGGAGCTTCACCGAAGGGTCCTCTGAGGTGCAGTCGTTGGAGTAGAGGGAGAAGAGCAGTGGGGAAAGGACACATCCTTGGGGGGCGCCAGTACTAATTTTTCGGGAGCTGGATGTAAATCTCGCTAGCTTCACCTGTTGCCACCTGTCAGTCAGAAAGCTGGAGATCCACTGGCAGGTGGAGGGGGGCACCTTGAGCTGGAGGAGTTTCTGATGAAGAATGCCTAGGATGATGGTGTTGAACGCTGAGCTGAAGTCGACAAACAGGATCCTGGCGTACGTCCCTGGGGAGTCGAGGTGTTGCAGGATGTAGTGTAGTCCCATATTCACTGCATTATCCACTGACCTGTTTGACCGGTAGGCAAACTGCAGTGGGTCCATCGGGGGCCTGTGATGACCTTCAGGTGGTTCAGCACCAATCTCTCCAAGGATTTCATGACCACAGAGGTCAGGGCAACAGGTCTGTAGTCATTTAATCCTGTAACAGAGGGTTTCTTGGGAACTGGAATGATGATGGAGCGTTTGAAGCAGGAAGGCACTTCACGCAGCTCCAGTGATCTGTTAAAGATCCGGGTGAAGATGGGGGCCAACTCGTTGGAGCAGACTCTCAGGCAGGACGGAGACACACCATCAGGTCCTGCAGCCTTCTTGATCTTTTGTCTCTGAAAGACCCGGCGCACCTCCTCTTCACAGATTGTTAGTGCTGGTGGGAGGTCAGAGTGGAGGAGGGATGGAGTTCCTGGGGCTGCAGATAATCCTTTTGTGTGGGTGGGAGGTGAGAACTGTAGGTTCTTTTCAAACCTGCAGTAAAAGCTGTTTAGGTCGTTAGCCAGCTGGAGGTTTTCCACAGGGTGGGGGGATGGTCTCCTGTAGTTGGTGATATTCTGCAGGCCTCTCCAGACAGAAGCAGAGTTGTTGGCTGAGAAGTTTTTTTGTAACTTCACACTGTAGCTCCTCTTAGCAAGCCTGATCTCCTTCGTCAGCATGTTTCTGGCCTGCTTGTACAGAGTCCAGTCACCAGTCCTGTAGGCCTCCTCCTTGGTCTGACGTAGCTGCTTCAGTTTTGGAATGAACCAGGGTTTATTGTTGTTGTATGTGTAGAAGGTCTTGGTCTGCACACACATGTCCTCGCAGAAACAGATGTATGACGTCACAGTGTCAGTGAGTTCATTTAGTTTAATGGCTGCAGCTTCAAAAACACTCCAATCTGTACAGTCAAAGCAGGCTTGTAACTCCAGCTTTGATTCCTCAGTCCATTTCTTCACAGTCCTTACAACAGACTTGGAAGTTTTTAGTTTCTGTCTGTATGTTGGAATAAGATGGAGCAGACAGTGGTCAGAAAAACCCAGAGCTGCACGGGGGACGGCATGATAGGCGTTTCTTAAAACTGTGTAACAGTGGTCGAATGTATTTGTGTCCCTGGTGGGACATTTAATATGCTGTCTGTATTTAGGAAGCTCATTTGTGAGATTAGCTCTATTGAAATCACCCAGAATGATAAGCAGAGAGTCTGGATGTTTTTCCTCCACGTCTGCTATCTGGTCAGCGAGGTGCTGCAGTGCCTCCGTTGTACAAGCAGCAGGCGGGATATAAATTCCGACCAGAATAAACGAGGAGAACTCTCGCGGTTAATAAAAGGGTTTACAGTTTATGAACAGTGTCTCTAGGTTAGGGCTACAAAACTTCTTCAACACTGTGACATCAGTACACCAACCTTCGTTTATGTAGAAGCAGATTCCACCACCTTTAGTCTTTCCAGAGAATTCTCGGCTGCGATCAGCGCGAAACAGTTGGAATCCGTCCAGGCGGACCGCGCTGTCCGGGATGTGTTCACTCAGCCAGGACTCCGTGAAACAAAGGGCGCCAGATCTGCTAAAATCCCGGTTTTTGTGAGTCAGGAGCAGCAGTTCATCCATTTTGTTCGCCAAAGAGCGGATATTTGCCAGATGGATCGATGGGAGCGGCGTGTGAAATCCTCGTTTCTTCAGCCTGACTAGCGCACCGGCACGTTTACCACGCCGCCTTCTTTTCCGGCCAGCGCCAATAGCCGCTGCTCCCACAGCTAAGATCGACTGAAAAAACTTCAGATCAGCAGCAGAAACTGGCGGAGAAGTTGCATTGGGAGGTAGTCTGAGTGAAAGTAGTTCCTCCCTTGAATAGGTGACTCAGACAGAAGAGCAGAAGTCCAAAAAAACACACAAAATTATCAAAAACATCAGAGAGAAGAAGCCAGTGGCTACCATCCGTGGCACCATCTTGGATTTTTTTTTCAATATCCCCAGTCAAAGTCAGCAGCGCCCCATCTGCACCATACACAGTGTGGACAGGGAGCTGCTTCCCCCTCCTAAGCTGCTGAACAGTTTTCCAGAATCTCTTTGAGGCCGACCAAAAGTCTTGTTCACTGGCCTCACTGAACTTCTCCCACATGCGAGTTTTTGCTTCAGCTGCCCAGTACGCAGTCCCTCTGTGTCTGATGGTCCACACCCGACTGTCTTCAAAGCCACTGCAGCTGTCGCCATTGTAGCCCCAGACTCTCCGGCCCCCTGTGGCCGAGCTCCGGGGAAAACTGTAGCCCGCACGTCGGCGTCACTCATTGACCCAGACACCTCACCGTTATGCCCAGCACCCTCATCCAAGGCGCTCCACTGCGCTGTTGCCGTTGTAGTCCCAGACTCTCCGGCCCCCTGTGGCTGAGATCCGGGGACAACTGTAGCTCGCTCGTCGGCATCACTCATCGACTTGGGCGCCTCGCCGTAACACCCAGCACCCTCGTCCAACACGCTCCACTGCTCTGCCTCTGTGCCCGGCTGTTGCTGCTGTTTCAAAGTCAAAGTCAAAGTCAAAGTGCCTTTATTGTCATTCCACTGCTAATAAACAATGCAACGAAATTGAGATACTGCTCCCTAAAAACAAACTATCACACTCACAGTTCACTCATGCATTTAACATTCTTATAATTACAACAATAAACAATGCTTGAAACAATATTACCTAAAAGTTGAATACAATATGTACGTAGCAATAATGAAAACATACTGAGTGATAAATATAAAAGACCAGCTTATACGCACAGGGTTATTGCCACAAAATAACCTAAAATAACCTAAAATAATATAATATCAGCAGTCTGTGCGTATTACATAAATCCGTTCAAAATACGTACTGCCGCTGGGAAAAAACTATGATTAAACCTGGTAGCATGGTGGCGTAGTGGTTAGCACTGCGGCAGCACAGTTTACCCTTGGCCGGGGGATCGTGAGGATCGTAGGATTGTGGGTTCGATCCCAGCCCCCGACCAACAGTGATCTGTGTGGAGTTTGCATGTTCTGCCCGTGTTTGCGTGGGTTTACTCCGGGATTTCTCCGGTTTCCTCCCACATGCCAAAAACATGCAGGTTAGGTTAATTGGAGACTCTAAAGTGGCCCTAGGTGTGAATGTGTGTGTGAATGGTTAAGGGATAGCGCCGTATCGTGGCTGCTTCATCCATCCAGGTGGTGGATGCCCTCAATTTCCCCTCTGGTGATCAATAAAGTATACTAAATCTAAAAAAAAATCTAAAATCTAGTCCGGGTTTTATGGGATCTGTACCGCTTTCCCAAGGGGGGCAAGTGAAAGAAATCATGGCCTGGATGAGTGCAGTCTTTAATGATGGCAGTAGCTCTGTTGAGGTACCAAGACCTGGAAATCTCTTCCAGTGAAGGGAGAGAACAGCCAGTGATTTTTTGCGCAGTCTCGATCACCCTCTGGAAGGCTTTGCGGTCTGCGGCTGAACAGCCCTCATAACAAACCGTGATTCTATATGACAAAATGTTCTCAATAGCAGAGCGATAAAATAAAACCAGCAACTGTGCATTCAGGCCATTCTTCATGAGGAGCCTCAGAAAGTGTAGACATTGCTGAGCCTTTTTTATCGTAGCTATGGTGTTAACTGCCCAGGTAAGGTTGTGAGAAATATGAACACCCAGAAACTTAAAAGCCTCCACCCTCTCCACACACTCCTTGCCTATATATAGAGGAGGCGGCTCACTGCTATGCTTCCTAAAATCAATAATGAGTTCTTTTGTTTTTTTTGTATTCAATAGTAGATTATTATCTGAGCACCATCTCACCAGTTTCTGGACCTCATCTCTGTATGCGGACTCATCTCCTCCTGATATGAGCCCCACTACTGTTGTGTCATCTGCAAACTTCACTATAATGTTTGTGGGATGAACAGGTATGGCGCCCACAGTGGTCGCCATGGTGCTTTGCTGCGCTCTTCTTTGTGTGTTTTGTCTGTCAATTGTGTGTCTGCCTGCTCCTACACCCGTGAGGAGCTGTTAAATATCAGGACTTTCACTCCTACGGACCTGCTCCCGGTTTTTTTGGCTCCTGCCGCCGATCTGATTCACTGTTTGGCTCGGAAGGTGAGGCGGCGAAGGAGAGGAAGGCGAACGGGCGCTCTCGTTCGGCTCCGCAGGAGAGGCACGCGCACGCCCTTGCCTGGCATATTTCTAACCAATGCCAACTCTCTCTCTAACAAGGTAGATGAATTGAGACTGCTGATGCGATTTAAGGACCTCGCTTCCTCGTCTGCTCTCTGCTTCTCTGAGACCTGGCTCAGGGGGAATATACCGGACAGCGCGATCAGCCTCGAGGGATTTCAGCTGTTTCGTGCTGATCGAGACACAGAGCTCTCCGGTAAGTCTACAGGAGGAGGAGTCTGCTTTTACATCAACAGCAGCTGGTGCGCTGATGTAACGGTGATTTCACAACACTGTTCTCCCGACCTTGAATATCTTTTCATTAACCACTTACGCTCCGTTGTTCCGCGGGCGGGCAAGTCTCTGCGTCCTATGACGCACAAGGGCGCACGAGAGCGCGCTCGTGCGCCCTCGTGCGCATGACGCATGATAAGGATATTGATGGTGATGGTGTAGGTGGTGTGCCCTCCAAGCGCCACTGAAAAAAAAATCTGCAAACACAGCCGCGAACAGATTAGTTCATCTGATTGACCTCTCATTCGACTAATAAGAGCCTTGAATTGGGTTTCTGAAACCTTGAGGAGCCAATGAATGAAAATCTAGGAAGGAGGACCCGCCTACTGTGAACGCAGGAGCCAATTGAAGCACAGAAATTCTGGCTGGGTGAAGCGATATTTACTGCTGCAGAAGGACTCTGTACGAATCTACTACAGACCCAGGCTCACCCAGCAGCATGGAAAACACCCACAAGTGGAACCTGCACTCATTCCAGCAGAATAGACGGAGGCCGACGACAAAAGTCGTAAATCATTCGCCAAAACGACAATAATGGAATTATGTTGATCGGGATCCACGAGCGGAGCAGCGTCGCATTCGTCTGACGCGTGGGAAGAGCTGTTCGCCACGACTCTGCTGCTTTGAAGAGGTAAGGTGTTATAAGCTAAATTATTATTTATCCCTGAAAACTGTAATCCAAAAATGACTTTTGACCGATCGGTAAATTACAACTGTACTGCGCACGAAGTGCGTGCGCCGCGATAAACGGTTCATTTGCCGTGTTCCGACCATGAAGGGCCCCCCCCCCCCCGCTGCAGAAGAGGAGCGGGGGGTGGGGGGCACGGTCCGAACGCTCCCCGGTCCGTGGGAGGAAGCATATCAGTCTATTCCATCATGTAGCGATGGCCCTCTTCTGTAGCGAGGGGGGGGGGGCGTTCACGGTCCGTTCACGGTTCCCCCCCCCCACACACACACACAGTAGCGATGGGGGGGAGAGCCGCTGTGAAAACATGCAAGGAAAAAAAAAAAAAAAAGAGTGTATTCCGTCATGTAGCGAGGGCCGAATTTGGTCCTTGGTAGCGGGGGGGGGGGGGGGGAACGACCCCCCGCCCACACACACACACACAGACACAGCCCTGAGTGTGACCTTTCATTAGAGCCTAAAATGAAGATTCTACATTGAATTATTCAAAAGTTACAGACGTTTTTCCAAACTGTGCCATTTGGCACAATTTGGCACAGTTCCATAACGCCTGGGAACAGCCTGAGAACAAAGCTGTGTAAAATATTCATTTTTTGTGGTATTGTTACCAAATTTGGATCTCAGCTGGATAACACTTGGTTCTACATTTCTGTTGCATTTTCCAGCCGGATCAGACAGCTGTGTGTTATTTACAAGCATTTGTATCCAAAAAAACACTGTCCAAATTTTTTTTCTTCAAGTTCAGTATGTTTAGATGACTGTAACTCAGTGGCCGGAGCACGTAGAGAGATTATGTATTTTTTGCCAAAAAACTCAAAGTGTTTTCTTTTAAATGAGACCAACCCCATGAAGATGCTGCAAAGGGTTGAATAACAGCTTTCGATTTACTTTGGGCACGTTTTTTTTTGGCATTTTTAGGAAAATTGCCTGGAGTGCAAGTGGTTAACTGCAAGCCATTTTATTCCCCGCGGAAGTTCGCCTCATTCATCCTCGCCGCTGTGTACGTCCCGCCCGACGCGGACGCGCGCGCTCGCGGATCACATTCAACACACGGAGCAGACTTTCCCGGACTCTCTGGTTATTGTGGTTGGCGACTTTAACCAGAGCAATCTGAGCCACGATCTCCCCCGATACAAACAGTTTATTAAATGCCCCACCAGAGGAGAGAACACACTGGATCACTGTTACACTACAGTGAAGGACGCGTATCGTGCTGTTCCCCGTGCTGCACTCGGACTATCTGATCACGTGATGGTCCACCTCATTCCCACATACAGACAGAGACTGAAGCTCACTAAACCTGTTGTGAGCACTACGAAGAAATTGACCAGTGAAGCTGGGGAGAAGCTGAACACGTGCATGGAAATAACTGACTGGGGCATGTTTAAAGGAGCCACGCATGATCTGAATGAGTACACGGACACTGTGAACTCATATATCCACTTTTGTGAGGAGAACATTCTTCCATCGCGCACCAGGGTGAGGTACTCTAATGATAAGCCCTGGTTCACTGCTAAGCTCAGACAGATCAGGAAGGAGAAGGAAGCAGCGTTGAAAAGTGGAGACAGGGACTGCTACAGGGAGGTTAAATATCGGTTTAACAGAGAGCTGAGGAGAGCTAAATCTGTGTATTCTGAGAGACTCCAGCAGCAGTTCACTGCTAACGACTCGGCTTCTGTGTGGAGAGGACTGAGGCAAATCACCAATTATCGGCCTCAGGCTTCTAAAGGTCAGGATGACAAAGCCCTTTGTCAAAGACTGTCCCAGCATTACGCCCGTTTTGACACCTCGTCAGCTGTGTCCAACTCCCCCCCTCCCCCCAGCTCCACTGCCTCCTCGGTCCCTACTTCATCAAAAGCGGCCCCCCCTCCTCCCCCCCTGCCCTTGTCATCAGCGAACAGGACGTGCACAGACAGTTCTCCAGACTGAACCCGCGCAAGGCCCCCGGTCCGGATGGCGTGTCTCCCTCCACCCTGAGACACTGTGCGAAAGAGCTGGCTCCTGTCTTCACAGACATTTTTAACACCTCCCTTAAGCTATGCCACGTGCCGACCTGCCTCAAATCCTCCACCATCATCCCTGTCCCCAAGAAGCCACGGATCACCGGACTTAACGACTACAGACCTGTAGCGCTCACCTCTGTAGTCATGAAGTCCTTTGAGCGCCTGGTCCTGCCCCACCTCAAGTCCATCACCACTCCCCTCCTGGACCTGCTGCAGTTTGCCTACCGAACCAACAGGTCTGTGGACGACGCAGTCAACCTGGCCCTCCACTCCATCCTGCAGCACCTGGACTCCCCGGGAACCTACGCCAGGATCCTATTTGTGGACTTCGGCTCTGCATTCAACACCATCCGCCCCGCTCTGCTCCAGGACAAGCTGTCCCTGCTCGGCGTGCCTGACTCCCTCTGCAGGTGGATCACCGACTTCCTGACGGACCGGAGGCAGCATGTGCGGCTGGGGAAGACTGTCTCTGACTCTGTCAGCATCAGCATCGGATCACCCCAGGGCTGTGTACTTCCCCCCCTGCTCTTCTCCCTTTATACCAACTCCTGCACCTCCACCCACCAGTCTGTTAAGCTGATCAAGTTTGCGGACGACACCACCCTCATCGGGCTCATCTTCAACGGCGACGAGTCCGTCTACAGGAGAGAGGTGGCCCAGCTGGCGTCCTGGTGCAGCCACAACAACCTGCAGCTGAACGCACTGAAGACAGTGGAGATGATCGTGGACTTCAGGAAAGTCACAACCCCTCTGCCCCCCCTCACCCTCAAAGGCTCTCCCATCACCACTGTAGATTCCTTCCACTTCTTGGGCACCACCATCACCCGGGACCTCAAGTGGGAGCCGACCATCAGCTCCCTCATCAAAAAGGCCCAGCAGAGGATGTTCTTCCTGCGGCAGCTGAGGAAGCTCAAGCTACCCACCAAGATGTTAGTGCAGTTCTACACAGCCATCATCGAGTCCATCCTCACCACCTCCATAACCGTGTGGTACGCAGGAGCCACTGCCAGGGACAGACTAAGGCTGCAGCGCGTCGTGCGCACTGCTGAGAAGGTGATTGGCTGCAAGCTCCCATCTCTCCAGGACCTGTACATCTCCAGGACCCGGAGGCGTGCAGGCCAGATCATAGCCGATCCTTCACACCCTGGTCACGTACTGTTTGCCCCCCTCCCCTCAGGTAGAAGACTTCGGTCCATTCAGACTAAAACCTCCCAGCACATGAACAGCTTCTTCCCCTCTGCCATCAGACTGCTGAACACTAAGTGACTTATTGACTCTCGTGCACTAAGTACAGCAGCTCAACCAGACTCATGTCAATCATCACTGTTTCTGTTGCATTACCGTCTGCACTATGTGGTACTCCACAATATCTGCTGCTCGCTAATATATTTAAAAACTGCTTTGACTAGTATTACTCATTCTTATTCTACACTTATTGCATGTATAGTTTTTTTTATTTCTTTTATCTCATCATGTTTAATGTTGCAGCATTGCACCGAGACAAATTCCTAGTTTGTGTACTACATGAACAATGGCAATAAATCTGATTCTGATTCTGATTCTATGCAGTCATATGTGTACAATGAATACAAAGTGGGGCTCAACACACAGCCCTGTGGCGAGCCTGTGTTAAGCATGACTGTAGAGGAGGAATGGGGTCCGAGTCTAACAGTCTGTGTTCTGTTTGTTAGGAAGTTCTTAATCCAGCTGCAAGTGTGAGTAGGCAGACCAAGCTGAAGCAATTTGGTGATGAGAATGTTGGGAATAATTGTATTAAATGCCAAGCTATAGTCCACAAACAACATTCTTACATAGCTCCCCTTGTCTTCTAAATGGCTGAATGCCAAGTGGAGACCTATGGCAATAGCATCTTCAGTGGATCTGCTCCGCCTGTAGGCAAACTGGTACCGATCAAAGTCTGGGGGGAGACTAGGCAAAAGATGTTTCAATACCATTTTCTCAAAGCACTTCATAACAATAGGTGTTAATGCTACTGGTCGATAGTCATTTAGACTGCTAATAATATGTTTTTTAGGTACAGAAATAATGACTGCAGATTTTAAACACTGTGGAACAACAGCTGCCTTGAGAGACAAGTTAAAAATGTCAGTCAAAATAGAGCATAGCTGATCTGCACATGCTCTGAGCACCTTTCCTGGCACTCCATCAGGACCAGTAGCCTTTCCCGGGTGAACTGCTCTCAGTGTCTGTCTCACCTCTCTCATCCTGCAGGGTAAGCACATCAGAGTTGGCATTCAATAACCTCCGTGGGTCCGGGCGAGGAGTATTTCCGCTTCCGGCACCACACGAGTTGGCTGCCTTTTGCAACAGCGGCTCAATTCTGAGTCTTTTTATCTTCCTTCTTCTTTCTGATCTGGTGATAACTTTCTGATCCGGCACACCTTTCACTCTATATATATCACGGACACACAGATCGCCCCAAAGGTCTCCCAAGTCGGCGGACGGAGCCACTGTTTACAGCAGGAGACGATACAGCAGGGAAGAGCTAGCTAGCTCTCAACCGCCACCCGGTGCTAACTGAGAAACTCGACATACCGGGGAACTGAAGCGAAAATGACGCGGGTGCCGGGCTGGAGTTTAGGCGGCGTGCAAGAAATATAAGACAGAATAATAAAGAGCGATGGCAAGAACCAAGCAGACCGCCCGTGAATCTACTGGAGGAAAAGCCCCCCAGGAAGCAGCTGGCCACCAAGGCTGCTCGAAAAAGCGCTCCGGCCACCGGCGGAGTGAAGAAGCCTCACCGTTACAGGCCTGGTACCGTGGCTCTGAGAGAGATCCGTCGCTACCAGAAATCCACGGAGCTGCTCATCCGTAAGCTGCCCTTCCAGCGCCTGGTGAGGGAGATCGCTCAGGACTTCAGGACCGACCTGCGCTTCCAGAGCTCCGCCGTCATGGCTCTGCAGGAGGCCAGCGAGGCCTACCTGGTGGGTCTCTTCGAGGACACCAACCTGTGCGCCATCCACGCCAAGAGGGTCACCATCATGCCCAAAGACATCCAGCTGGCCCGCCGCATCCGCGGAAAGAGAGCTTGGACTTTCTGCTGCACATCCACCAACCACAATGCTCTGCACTGTGTCTATATATATATATATATATATATATACATATGTATACTAGCTGCTCTTGTTTTTTCTTGCCTTCTGATTGTTGCTCTGAGTGTTGCTATCCCTGTGCTGTTGCAATCCTGGAATTTCCCCATTGTGGGACTAATAAAGGCTTATCTTATCTTATCTTATTTGCCTCAAACCGTACAAAAAAGCAGTTCAATTCTTCTGCCAGTGAGGTGCTGATGTCACTGGAAATGATGCTGCTGCCCTTATAGTTTGTGATATGGTGAAAGCCTTGCCATACTCGTCTCGGATCATTATCAGAAAAATGGTCCTCGACTTTCTTCTTATAGGTCTGTTTAGCCTCCTTTCTTCAGATTAGCCCGGGCGGTGCTATACAGATCTGTATCCCCTGACCTGAAGGCTGTATCACGGGCTCTGAGGAGTGGCTGGACTTCTTTTGTCATCCAAGGCTTCTGGTTAGGAAAAACCCTGATGCGTTTTTCCACAGTCACCTGGTTGATACAGTAGGTGATGTAGCATAATACAGTCTGTGTGTACATTTCCAGATCCTCATTCTTGAATTAATCCCATAGAGTGTTTGAAAAACAGTCCTGCAGCTGAGAAGGAGCTCCCTCAGGCCATGTTGTGATGTTCTTTATAGTAGGTCTAGCAGTTCTCCTGAGGGGGGGTGTATGCTGGGATGAGGAGCAATGATAGGTGGTCTGACAGGCCAAGATGTGGACACGGCACAGCTCTGTAAGCATGCTTCAGGTTCGAATACACCCGATCAAGACATTTCTTTCCCCTAGTTGCACATTTCACATACTGTGTGAAATTAGGCAGCACAGTTCTCAAGCATGCTTGATTAAAATCACCAGCTATGATGTGAACACCCTTGGGATAGGCCTGCTGCTGTTTATTTATTACACTGTACAAATGACTAAGTGCTACTTTAGTATTTGCATCAGGAGAAATATAGACCGCTGTTATTATAACGACTGTCAGCTCTCTTGGAAGATAAAAAGGCCGACATAAAACTGACATTGTCTCTAGATCAGGAGAACAGTAAGTGTTTGTAATACGACTGTGATTAGTCCAAGTGTTGTGAAGAAAAATACAGAGACCGCCCCCTCTTTTTTTACCGGATTCTGCTGTTTGGTCCATATGGTGAAGTGGGCGCCCTGGTAGCTGCACTGCAGCATCGGTGATCAGCAGGTGGAGCCAGCTTTCCGTTAACAACAGCACACAGCAGTCTCTCACAGTTTTACTAGTTGCCAGCTGTAGCTCTAGATCATCCATCCCGAGGATCTCAGCATGCTTGTGCCCCTCCTCCCGCTGCCCCAACTCCAGCTGTGGGCAACACTCAGTTGAGTCCGGTTGCTGCTCTCCCTCCATGCTGTCTTGGCTCACCACGCTGTCTTCACCACCAGCGCTACGGTCACGCACCGTGCTGAGCTCCTCAGCTTTCTTGCCATCTTTGGTGACTGGGGGCTCCTCCACTCGTGGCTCTGGTCCCCCCCAATACCTAGCTGGTAGCTTGTAGCTTGGTTTTGGTGCACACCTGGCTTCGTGGCGAACCTCACCGTTGCTACAGACTGAGCCCTTAGCTTCTCTGAGCTAACTAGCCTAGCTCCTTTTGGTGCCAACAGCTTCACTACCCGCAGCTTCTTGTCCCTTGTATGTTCAGCAAAATGTCCAGCCAGCCGCCCAACAGCATCCACATAAGCCTCCGTCTCTCCCAACATGCAGAGAATTTTCTGACCTTCTACGCTGAGATGGTGGACCAGGAGTGCTCATCTCCGTGTTCCATTGAATCTACTGAGGCCCAGTGCCACGATGTATCCCTCAAACATGGCCAACCAGTTAGGCCACATGATCGCTGGCTGTCCTGGGTATTGTAGAAATGGTGATAGAGGTGGAGGTAGCCCATACGCCTCCATAGTTTCTCCTCGTCTCCAAAATGTTATGTTGGTAATCAGAGACTGGAGTCAGTCTTATGCCATGCAGCGAGCTCACTCTTTATTGAGAACCACAGAATATATACTGCTGCCACAGCCCACCTGACGTCACCACTAGGGTGGCTACGGCAAGCCCTAAGGGCCACGCACACACCACACTCTCCACACAACATTGGTCATCTCTCCAAAAAAGTCTGAACAAACAAATCAGCATGTGTATCATCTAAATATATCCAGCCTTATCTGGACATTTGTGGATCATTTTTCATCACAAATTAGCAGTTTGACACAATGACGTTTGCTATATGTAAAATCTTATTGTGAGTAAGCTATGTGTCCTGCTGGCATCTTAACAAGCCAATGATAGCTAGTGCTATATTATACAAACAGATAATAAATCCTGTGATAAAAAACAGACTTACCTGTTGAACGACATGTCCACTTGTACGCATCGTGCCTCCCGAATAAATGGTTGAAACTGCATGGGTACTTAAATGCTGTTTAATAGTAAAACTCATCTTTATCTGGGTCAAGTTTTCGAAGTAGCTGTCCAAAAATGCTAACTGACCCCATAGGCTAGGCTGGCTCTTCAGTTCCACCGTCTCTCTCTGATGGCGTGAACTCAGCTGTATAGCCACACCCACTGCTTAATTCTGATTGGTTCCCTGTTCTAGTGATGTCATTAGAATGAAAGCCCACTTTGAAAACTCTCCTTTCTCAGCAGAAAAACAAAGACATGGCACTTATGGCTGATTTCACTTGATATGTCTTGAAAGTCATAAAAACATGTTACAGAAATTTTATCAAGAAAAAAACAACTTGATATTCACCGGAGTGTCACTTTAATATAATTTGCCAATAAAATAAATGAATGAAAAATTCATTAAGCTATGTTGGTACTTTATGGATGGTTACAGTTATTTTTATGCAACATACATTTTAAAAAGGGATAAATGATTAGTTTAATTAACAGCACCCTCTTGTCTTTTAAAAGCCTAAAACAACAGTTTGCAGCTGGTTTGTCTCTTGTACTAATTGCCATTAATACATGTCCATTTCTGTCTGAGCTGGTGCAGTGCGTACTCTGGGAACATGGCCTACCATTAGCACCCTGCCATTTCCTTTCATGTGGAACCATAAACAGTAGGCACAACACACTGTACTCAACAAATTAGAAGAGTAATTCACTTAGAAGGTTTTACTGTATGATAAATAATTTTGAAGATATTTATGGTCTACACAGTAAAAACCTTTTTTAGATTTTGCTTTCAGATTTAATATAAGTGCCACCATGTTCTATGGATAAGAAGTAGTTTTGTGCTTGTGGGGATTTTTATGCTGAATAAAAGGAAACTGTGTTGTAACTGTGATCTTTATGATTCAAAATGACTGCATGTCCAGAACTTTGCATATCCTGCATCAAGTCTGATGTTAATATTTGCAATATGGAAACAAAAAACCAGACTGATGTGAAAACCTTCCTATTTTGTCTGTAGTTTAGTAATTTCAATCAAAGAGAGTTTTGGTTTTGCTGTCTAGAAGACTTTCCATTGTCACCTGCAGTGGCCTGTGAAAAGTGAGTTTTATTTGAAGCATAAAATGGATTAATCTCACTTTGGCACATATTTGAGAATTATTCAACCCTTTCTTCACTGAGATAACAGATTTTTGCAGACACTCAGTGAAAGTAATTACTTTAAAATAGTTACTTTTCTAAACCACAAATGCTTTTGTGTGGTGATATAATGTGAGAAACTATTTTCTATGCCCAGGCATAGTTTTATGATGGATTGGGTAAAAATGATCTCATTATCCCTTTGACATCTGTTTAGATGTTCCACAGATGGCTGTGATCTTCAGAAGTCACTGTGAGTCCCGGCACGTTGTTGGATGAAGGGCATGATGCCTTCATCTTATTGTTGTAGTTCAGATTGATCAATATGTAACCAGCTTTTATTTTCATTTTGCCTTGTAAAGGAATGATTTGGTACCACGTCCACATTGGGATGGCAGTGTCATGGGAAGTGCACATAGCTGAAACATCCAATACAAAATAATGCAACCCAATAACTCTGCCGTGTAATAAAAGCTCCTATTGTGGACTTATAATGTGACTTTAACGAACTGATTTTCTTTTTCTTTCTTTCTTTCTTTCTTTCTTTCTTTTTTTTCTTTCTTTCAAATATTAATGTATTATTAATGGTGGATTTTTCACCTCTAAAATCATTGAATTCAGGTGTTTAATTCAGTCCCAGCTGTTAATACTTCAGCTTACAAAGACACTGTGGACAATTCTATGCTTCCTGCTTAGAGGGAATAGTTTGGGGAAGTCCCTTTTCTGGTCCAGCATCACAGTGCATAAAGCAAGGTACTTATAGGCATGGCGGGGTGAGTCTGGTGTGGATGAGTTTGACTAGCTTGCAACTCCACTGAACACCTTTGGGGTGCACGAGAATGGCGATAGGAGCCAGGTCCATTGGTCTAACATTTCAGAATCAGAATCAGATTTATTGCCATTGTTCATGTAGTACACAAACTAGGAATTTGTCTCGGTGCAATGCTGCAACATTAAAACATGATAAGATAAAGAGATAAACTAAAAAACTTAAAGACTAAAAACATGCAATAAGTGTAGAATAATAAGTAATAATAATAATAATAATAATAATAATAATAATAATGAGTAATACTAGTCACAGCAGTTTTAAATAAATTAGCAAGTAGCAGATGATGTGGAGTACCACATAGTGCAGTCGATAATGCAACAGAAAAACAGTGATGAATGACATGAGTCTGGTTGAGCTGCTGTATATAGTGCACGAGAGTCAATAAGTCACTTAATGTTCAGCAGTCTGATGGCAGAGGGGAAAAAGCTGTTCATGTGCCGGGAGGTTTTAGTCTGAATGGACCGAAGTCTTCTACCTGAGGGGAGGGTGGCAAACAGTACGTGACCAGGGTGTGAAGGATCGGCTATGATCCGGCCTGCATGCCTCCGGGTCCTGGAGATGTACAGGTCCTGGAGAGATGGGAGCTTGCAGCCGATCACCTTCTCAGCAGTGCGCACGACGCGTTGCAGCCTTAGTCCGTCCCTGGCAGTGGCTCCTGCGTACCACACGGTTATGGAGGAGGTGAGGATGGACTCAATGATGGCCGTGTAGAACTGCACTAACATCTTGGTGGGTAGCTTGAGCTTCCTCAGCTGCTGCAGAAAGAACATCCTCTGCTGGGCCTTTTTGATGAGGGAGCTGATGGTTGGCTCCCATTTGAGGTCCCGGGTGATGGTGGTGCCCAAGAAGCGGAAGGAATCTGCAATGGTGATGGGAGAGCCTGTGATGGTGAGGGGGCGCAGGGGGGTTGTGACTTTCCTGAAGTCCACAATCATCTCCGCTGTCTTCAGAGCGTTCAGCTGCAGGTTGTTGTGGCTGCACCAGGACACCAGCTGGGCCACCTCTCTCCTGTAGACGGACTCGTCGCCGTTGGAGATGAGCCCGATGAGGGTGGTGTCGTCCGCAAACTTGATCAGCTTAACAGACTGGTGGGTGGAGGTGCAGGAGTTGGTATAAAGGGAGAAGAGTAGGGGGGAAAGTACACAGCCCTGGGGTGATCCGATGCTGATGCTAACAGAGTCTGAGACAGACTTCCCCAGCCGCACATGCTGCCTCCGGTCCGTCAGGAAGTTGGTGATCCACCTGCAGAGGGAGTCAGGCACGCCGAGCAGGGACAGCTTGTCCTGGAGCAGAGCGGGGCGGATGGTGTTGAATGCAGAGCTGAAGTCCACAAACAGGATCCTGGCGTAGGTTCCCGGGGAGTCCAGGTGCTGCAGGATGGAGTGGAGGGCCAGGTTGACTGCGTCGTCCACAGACCTGTTGGCACGGTAGGCAAACTGCAGCGGGTCCAGGAGGGGAGTGGTGATGGACTTGAGGTGGGACAGGACCAGGCGCTCAAAGGACTTCATGACTACAGAGGTGAGCGCTACAGGTCTGTAGTTGTTAAGTCCAGTAATCCGTGGCTTCTTGGGGACAGGGATGATGGTGGAAGATTTGAGGCAGGTCGGCACATGGCATTGCTTAAGGGAGGTGTTAAAAATGTCTGTGAAGACAGGAGCCAGCTCTTTCGCACAGTGTCTCAGGGTGGAGGGAGACACGCAGTCCGGACCGGGGGCCTTGCGCGGGTTCAGTCTGGAGAACTGTCTGTGCACGTCCTGCTCACTGATGACAAGGGCAGGGGGGGAGGAGGAGGAGGGGGGGACCGCTTTTGATGAATTAGCGGCCGAGGAGGCAGTGGAGCTGGGTGGAGGGGGGGAGTTGGACACAGCTGACGAGGTGTCAAAACGGGCGTAATGTTGGGACAGTTTTTGACAAAGGGCTTTGTCATCCTGACCTTTAGAAGCCTGAGGCCGATAGTTGGTGATTTGTCTCAGTCCTCTCCACACAGAAGCCGAGTCATTAGCAGTGAACTGCTGCTGGAGTCTCTCAGAATACACAGATTTAGCTCTCTTCAGCTCTCTGTTAAACCGACATTTAACCTCCTTGTAGCAGTCCCTGTCTCCACTTTTCAACGCTGCTTCCTTCTCCTTCCTGATCTGTCTGAGCTTGGCAGTGAACCAGGGCTTATCATTAGAGTATCTCACCCTGGTGCGCGATGGGAGAATGCTGTCCTCACAAAAGTTGATGTATGAGTTCACAGTGTCTGTGTACTCATTAAGATCATGTGTGGCTCCTTTAAACATGCCCCAGTCAGTTATTTCCATGCATGTGTTCAGTTTCTCTTCAGCTTCACTGGTCAGTTTCTTCGTGGTGGTCACAACAGGTTTAGTGAGCTTCAGTCTCTGTCTGTATGTGGGAATGAGGTGGACCATCACGTGATCAGATAGTCCGAGTGCAGCGCGGGGAACTGCGCGATACACGTCCTTCACTGTAGTGTAACAGTGATCTAGTGTGTTCTCACCTCTGGTTGGACATTTAATAAACTGTTTGTATCGGGGGAGCTCGTGACTCAGATTGCTCTGGTTAAAGTCGCCAACCACAATAACCAGGGAGTCCGGGAAAGTCCGCTCCGCATGTTGGATGTGATCCGCGAGCGCGCGCTGAGCCTCGCGCGTGTCCGCGTCGGGAGGGGCGTACACTGCGATCAATACGAATGAAGCGAACTCCCTTGGGAATAAAATGGCTTGCAGTTAATGGAGAGAAATTCTAGGTCGGGAGAACAGTGCCGGGAAATCACGGTTACATCAGAGCACCAGCTGCTGTTAATGTAAAAGCATACTCCTCCTCCTTTAGACTTACCGGAGAGCTCTGTGACGCGATCAGCACGAAACAGCTGAAATCCCTCAAGGCTGATCGTGCTGTCCGGAGTAGAATCATTAAGCCAAGTCTCAGTAAAACAGAGGGCGGACGAATTAGCGAGGTCCTTAAATCGCATCAGCAGTCTCAGTTCGTCTACCTTATTAGAGAGAGAGTTGGTATTGGTCAGAAATATTCCAGGCAAGGCTGTGCACGTGCCCCTCTTCCGAAGCCGTTCGAGAGCTCCCGCTCGTCTTCCTCTCTTCCGCCGTCTCACTTTTTGGGCTAGAAAGTGGACCAGATCGGCGGCAGGAGCCAAAAAAAACCAGGAGAAGGTCTGTGGGAGTGAAAGACCTGACATTTAGAAGCTCTTCTTGGGTATAAGAGCAGGCAGACACACAACTGATGAACAGAAACAAACAAATTAAAGGGCAGCGAAGCACCATGGCAGCCACTGTGGGCGCCATCTTGGATCGAAAATTTGTGTCTGAGCTCAAAAATGCTCTCCTGGATGAAGGGGTAAAACAGACAGATAGACACACTCCAAAATCTTATGGTGGCATTTTACAGAAGAGTGATAAATATTGTAGGTACAAAAAGGTATCCACTCCATCTTAAAGGGGTCATTGATTTTTTTTTTCCCCCTTGTCCTGTCAGGCAGCTAGGCAAACAGAACAGGGATCTGTCACCGTTATTGTGCCAAAACAGATTTACTTTGCCAAGAGGAGCTTATACAGTACCTAACTGTGTATTGTATATTATTGTAAACTCCTCCTGTAATAACTTTTAATACTTTATTTTAATTATTTTACCCATGGAAGACCCAACAGGATGGGGAAGAGTGAAAGGAAGTGAATGGGGGGGGGGGGGGGAGAAAAGGGAGGGGAACAGACAAAAAAACCCCAAACAAACCAACAACTAAAACAAACAAAAGACAAACTGCTTCTTCCACCCAAGATGTCTCAACATGAGTCTGGTTTCGGCACCTGTTAAAGGAGAGATACTTGTGCATGTATGTCTGCGTGCATATATACGAGAACGCGCGCAAAATAAGTGTGTGCATGTGAGTGGTTTGTCAGGAAACATACGAAGTGGAAGGCCGGTCACAGCAGCTCTCCCCCCGGGAACCCCGAGCAGGCAAGGCAGCGCCACCAACCCCCACAGGGCACAAACGTCCGAGGTCAGCAAGCCCCAGGAAAGCCAGGCATCCGCCCCCGGAGGGATGATCAAGGGAGGCCAGGCTGCTCGACGGCCGGCATGGCGAGCCCACACCCCCAGACCGGCCCGACCCCCCCCCCCCCCCCCCCAGCGGGGCCGATGCCCACCACCGGGCCCCAGGCACCAGGAGGCCAGTGACCCCACCCCCCAGGGCAGAGACCAGCCCCCCCCCCCCCCCGCGTGAGCCCCCCCAGGCACCCCCACAGTGGGCCTATCCCAGCACCACTGTTGCACACCCCGGGGATCCCCATGCCCAAAGAAGTCCCCCCTCCCAGGGGAGTCCACATTGCCGAGAGGCACTACCCCCCTTAATCCAGCACCTCCCGACTCGCAGACACACCCCTCCCCACACCTTCACACCCACATGCTCCCATGCGCACCCATATACACTAATTCACTCTCACTCACCCAGACTGACCCATTCTCTCTCACTCCTGTACTCATTCAAACTCACCCCTTATTCACCCTTGTTTCATAAGGCAGCTGCGAAGCAGATGCAGTGAGCCTGAACATGCACCAGCGTCCGGCAGTGACCAGGGAGACCACCGGAGCAGGCCACAGAAGCAGACCCCCACCCCTGGTGTCCACCTGAGCGACCAATCAGCAGACCACCACAGGTGCCCTGAGATGCCACCCGACATGCAAAGCGCCGCACAAAACCGACCCACCATCTCCACCTCTATTCGTCACTCCCTCACTCTCACTTACGCTTATATTCAGCCCCCCTCTCACTCCCTTGGTTGTATCTATACATTCAGTAGCACCCAGGGGTTTTGACAACATGATAGGTCCTAGGCTCCCCACCAGGCCCCTCGCCCCCAGCAGGAGCAGGGCAATAGGGGTGGGGGAAGACCCCCCCCCGCACAAACCATGGTGGGTGGGTGTCGGTTATGTATATGATGTAATTGTGTGTAAATGTGTGGACTACCAAAGTGCAATTAAAATTGAGGGGATAGTGATTGGAACACCACTAGCCACTGCGATGGGCAGCAGGGCCCCCATCCCCCCCCAAGCCCTCAGTGTCTAAAATGCAATTAAAATTGAAGTGAGTGCAGCCCCACCGCGCAGCAAAGGTATCCCCTTCGCCGACACAGTGCGGCACACCCCCACCCCAAAGCCCTAATTGTAACAAAGAAGATGTATATTCCACCCAGAGTCAGGGGGAGGGGGAAGGCGGGAAATAAGACTGGGAGGTAGGCAGTCCAAAAGCGAGGCCCCCCCCCCCCCCAGAAGCCAGCCTGCAAACTGGTTCATGAGGCCACCCGCTGCCCCCAAATCACAACCCAGGGCGAGGGCCACCAGTGGAAAGAGCCCAGGACCCACCAGCATCGCACCCCGGTGCTCCCAGCACCACAAACATGATGGGGCAGCCATACCAATTTCCACTCATCTTACACACACAAACATGGACAACAATAGTCACAATAGTGAACAATGGGCTGGACCCACACAGCGCTCAACATGCCAAGCGACACCCTCGAGCGCCCACGCAGGCCCATGACCACCCACCCCAGACGCACACTGACAGCCGCAGGCCACCCTGCAACCACAGCCACCCTGGAGCAACCTGACGGAAACACAGCCATCAACCCGCGCCAATGGCCGCCCAACCACCCCCAAGTACCAACACACACCCACTGCCAGTGACGCCAGGGGCAATGCGACAAAGCGCCTCACCCCATGACACAACAGCAGGGCGACCGGGACAAGCAGGCCCCGAAACGCCAACCCCCATGCCACTAGATGGACTGCCCAACCCCTGCCACCCAACAAAGTTCTCCTACCTATACACACATCCTCCACCCCCCAGACATCCACTCACAGGTAACTGCACCCATACACACACGTACCCCCACCCACCATCACACATGCCCACCTGCACCCACACACAGCCCCACCTGCCCACTCACAACACACACACCCACTTCCGCATCTGCTCATACACAAGCCTCCACTCACACCCACTCTCACACACATACACACACACACACATGCACACCCACACCCACAGACCCCAGTGGACGGGGAGGGCGACACAGGATGAAGGCACCTACCCCAGGGTGCCACCAGGGCCCCAGGACCCCAGGTAAAACATGACCCCATCGCGCAAGGATGCACCGGGGCCAACCTGCACCACCGGCGCACACCCGACCCTGGCCCGGGGGTGGAACCCCCCCCCCCCCCCCCCCAGCACCAGGGGCCCAGGGCCAGACCCATCCCCCACCCCAAGAGGTGAGGCCAGCCGGTCAGGGGCCACAGCCCACCCCCCCGGCCCACCTCATAGCCCCCCAACCATCTCCCCCCCAGGGCCAGACAAATGGCCACGCCGGAACAGGGCCCCCAGATCTTATCACAGAAGTGTCCACTTATCCTGAGGCTCCAGTACCAGCTCCACCACCAGCTCTGGCTCCTCTCCAGACAGCTCCAGCTGTCCCCGAGGTGCACACAATGACTCCAGCTGTTCTCAAGGGGCACCTTCCTGTTCCTGCTCAGCCCCATATGCACTGTCCTGCAAAGACCACTCCTGTCCATGTGCACGCTCCTGAAGAGACTGCTCCTCTTCATGTGCATGCTCCTGAAGAGACTGCTCCTCTCCATGTCCAAGCCCCTGCAGAGACTGCTCCTCTCCACGTGCACACCCCAGCAGAGACTGCTCCTCTCCATGTGCACACTCCTGCAGAGACTGTTTCTCTTCATATGCACGCCCCTATCATGACTGCTTCGGTTGTAGCTCCTCCTGCTGGTCAACTGTCATTGTTGGGTGTCTTTACTGATTGGTCTGGGTCATCTGGGTTCGCTGCTGATCAGCCTGTGTAGCCTGGTTCCACTGCTGCTTCGCCTGCAGCTCATCTTGAGGTAATTACTCCAGTATCAGGAGACCGGGAGCTAAAGCAAGTTCTCTTTCTATTACATTCTACATCAATTTTAAAAAAAGACTTGCCTTACTCCTGATGAGGGGACCCAAGTACAGATTTCTCCTGCCTCTGGGCCCTCCCCACCAGTCTCTGCTGATGATGACTATGGTGCCACCTTACTGACCTCCTGTTTTCCCCTCTCATCCGAGGTGACCAAGTTGAGGATGGAGCCGCAGGAGGACCACGCTCCACCTCAGCCACCTCCATTCCAGAGGTCAGGGGACCTCCACCCATCATTGTTCCAGAGGTTGGGGGACCTCTACCTGTCGTTCCAGAAGCCGGGGGGCCCTCCACCCATCATTCCAGAGGTCGGGGGCCCCCCACCTGTCATTTCAATGGATGACCAGTCCGCTCCATCGGGGCCGTCCGAGCAGTCCGCTCCAACCATAGCCAAGAGGCTGGTGTGCCTCCAATCATAGTCCAAGTGGCCAGCGTGCCTCCAACGATAGCCCAAGAGGCCAGCGTGCGTCCAACCATAGCCCAAGAGGCCAGCGTGCCTCCATCTGTAGCCCAAGAGGCCGATGTGCCTCCACCTTTCATTCCAGAGACTGGGGTTAACATGCAGCAGTCATCAGTGGTGGCGCATAGGGCTCCTTTGTGTTTGTTTGGTGAACTCTGTGTTCCTGCAGCCGCTGTTCCACCTTGTCCTGTATTCAGTGGCCTAAGGACATTGGTAGGCCATCAGACTGGTCCTGCATTCTGGTCTGGGGGTCCATGGACTTCGGCAGGCCCCCCTGACCCATGTTGACTTTGGTAGACCCCACGAACCGTTGTTTGTTGCGGTCCGGTGACCCATGGACTTGGGTAGATCACCTGACCTTCTTTGTTTTAGGTTTTGGGGCCTTGGACTTAATTTGGCCCTTGAACTGCATTTGTTTTGGACACTGTGGGGGGATTACAGTTTCTTTCGGCCCACCTGGCCTTGTACCCTCACCGCTTACCCTGTGAGGGTTTTTGTTTTTTTCCTTTGTTGATGTTACTCTTGGGGTGTCAGAAATCCACCCCTTGGGGGGGGGGGGGGGGGCTACTGTCATGGTTTGGACAGGGTCTTAGGATCATGCCCACACTTTGTATTTGTTATGATTATTAGCCTGTGTTTTGCCTTCTGGGTCCTCTGTGATCGTTATTGTCTTCCCCGGTCCTCAGTCTGTCATATTGTCCCCATTACCAGCTGTTATTGTTCTGTGACCCTCTGACTTCTGTTTTGTGATTTTGCCTGTACAAGTCCAGTATCTGTGAGTTTTTGCTGCCTTTCATGGCTCGCTTTATGTTAAGCCCCCGTGCTGGTTTATTTTGTGTTGTTTGGGAAATAAACTTAGTTAAACTGTAGACCTGCCTGCTGTAGAGTCTGTTATTTCTGCTGGTCAGAGGTTGCCCCTTGACACAATCATGGATTCCCATTTCCTATACGAGGAGTTCATGCAAGTTCATAGTGGTCAAATTTGACCAAATGTGGTTTATTTTTCAACATAGTCTCCCCTTTGGTCCACACACTTCTTCCATCGGTGTTGCAGTGCTTGGATCCCTGCTGTTGAAAAATAAACAACATTTGGTCAAATTTGACCACTATGAACTTTTCAGCCTATGAACTTTTCATCTGCCCCTCGTATGTGTCAGGATTTTTTTAATCATCAACATCCACACATAATTATGCATAAAGTGTAAAAAAAAACAAAAAACAAAACAACCTGTTGTGCTGGGTTAAAGAAATTATAAAAAAATAAATAAATAATGATGCTGCCCGTGATTTCTTGGTCCGTAGTTTGTCTATCTACCTGTCCACAGACAGGTAGATAGACCGTCAAATTGACCACTGACCCCGGTAAACCAACCCATGTTTTGGTAATTGGCTCCTTGGTTTACCGGGGTCAGTGGTCACCATGCCCAGCAAGCCTCTCAGCCTTTTGTTGTTTTGTTTGAAAATTATTTTTAAAATATTCTGTGCCTCACAATAATACTCAATAAGAAATTCTAGTGCAGCTTGAGTGTGTCCTCTGGTGCCCATGTGCGCATGCATGCATTTAAAGTGCACTGCTTAAATAGTGATTGAAAATGCACCACTGACTTTAGATCTGTTTTTTGTTGGTCAAAAGCACAATGCCAGAAAATAGAAGGGTGTGACTTTGTGCCCAGCTGCATCCATTTTAAATGAGTCCATTCAACAGTCTATCATTATTTGGATGACAAGAGTGCAAAGCACTGCCAGAAACAAACAAAACTACTGAACAAAGTACAAAGTATGCAAATACACACTTTAAATTGTCATAATGGGGCCTATAATCTCCCTGGTGGGGATAATAATAGAAATTCTGATTATTTTTTTCTTCTGTCTGTTTTTTTTGTCTTCCCATTTCAAAGTCCTTCAAATATCCTTGAGACCCATTACATTTTCAAAATTCTTGTTTAAAGAATCTTTCATTCATGTTTGCTTTTTTGAACTCCAACAGGCATCCTTTCCTTCAAGAAATATTCAAAATGCAATAAAAGCTTTTGATTACTTAAGAACTCATGCACTGAATGTTTTGTCTTCATATCATGCTCTGCTCTTTCTCTGCTGCTTGTTTAATATGCAGCTGCCAAGCTTTGAACAAGATTTTTTTTTTTTTTTTCTGATCTACTCTTATTTACCTGTAAGCTTAAACAATGACTCCTCAGGCTGTCAGTCAGTCTGGATGAAGTCAAAACTTCAAAAATGAGTGACAGAACAGTCAAGTAGCATCTTAAAATAGAAAAATAAAATGTGAGACCATTGATGCACCCAAGAGCAGAGATGTTTAAAAGGAAAAAAACAACAACTCAAGTTTCTCTTTTAGAGACACTCAGAGTCTCTCAGATTCTAGTGAATGACTAAATTATTCAGATAAATCTCAACTTTCATGCTATATCCCAGCACAATAAGCAGTATAGCTTACAGTATATTTCAATAAGTCCTCCAAATAAGATATAAGTACAGGTTCCAGAACTCTCAATCTGGCAACATTTCATTGATGGTGACACCTTCATGCTTCACTGTATTTTATGATGTTTTACAGTTTCAAAATCATTGAAATATTATCCATGGGTATGAGGACAGGACTAAAAACTGTGCTCCTATGCTGGAGACCTGTTTGCATCCCTGCATTTTTCCACTACTGTCTGTTTTCAGCTTTCACTTTGCCATTCACGATACACCTCTTAGTATCCTTTTGGTGTTAAACACACATTTTTTGGTGGTTAACGGATTAAGAAAAGAGGGGGTCTACCTTACACAGATTACACCTGTAACATCACTTCATGTTATTATTTACATGACCACTAGAGGTCACTAAATGAAAGATGCATATATGGCTTAATCCTGCTAAAATTACGATATAAAGCATTTTCTGCTGGATGACAGTCTCATATTTCAAGAGATTTTCTAAGCATTTGCATTTGTGCATGTAGTGTGTGAAGCCAATAAAATGTGTGTTTAAAAATGCTTATAAGCAAAATAAGATAAGATAAGCCTTTATTAGTCCCACAATGGGGAAATTCCAGGATTGCAACAGCACAGGGATAGCAACACTCACAGCAATAATTAAGAAGATACGAAAAATATAAATAAGAGCAGTGGATATACATACGTACACATAAATATATAAATATATATACAAAGTGTGGAGCATTGTAGCAAGATGGAATAAACAGCATAACCGTCTACTTAGTTATCCTACATAGTATGAATATGTACCCATACATATTGTCACCCTCCGTAGCGACTGATATTGTCCTAGTTGTATACTGGAGGGGACCATTTGTGTAAGTCTGATGCGTCTTTTGCATTCAATACTATTAGGTCGTCATATTTTTTTTTGCTATCTCTGTGAGCAGCCCTGCTTAGGTTATACAGTCTGACAACCGTAGGTAGGAAGGACCTGCGAAACCTCTCGGTTGCGCACCTAGGATGATGTTGTCTACTGCTAAATGAGCTCCTCAGTGCGTTCACTATGTCCTGCATAGGGTGGGACTCGGACTCCAGCAGAGATGACAGTTTAGCCACCATCCTTCTCTGTCCTATCTCCTCCACTGGGTCAAGGCGTTTCCCCAGGACAGATCTAGCTTTCTTGATCAGTTTGTTCAGTCTCTTCCTATCGGCTGCTGTAATGCCGTTGCCCCAGCAGACCACTCCAAAAGTGATGGCTGATGCCACCACCGTGTCATAGAATGTCTTCAGCAGTGCCCCTTGTACACCAAAAGACCTGAGCCTCCTCAGTAGGAACAGCCTGCGCTGTCCCTTCTTGTAGAGTGCGTCGCTATTGTGTGACCAGTCTAGTTTATTGTTCAGATGAACACCAAGGTACTTGTAGGATGTCACCATCTCAATGTCTGTTCCCTGTATGTTTACTGGTGCTGTGAGGGGTCGTCCTTGTCTGCAGAAGTCCACCACCAGCTCCTTAGTTTTCCTCGCGTTGATCTGGAGGCAGTTCCGATGGCACCAGCCCACAAAGTCCTGGATAAGTCCTCTGTATCAGCTTCATCTCCGTTGGAGATGAGGCCGACAATCGCAGAGTCGTCAGAGAACTTCTGTAGATGGCAGTGTGTTGTGTTGTGTGAGAAGTCTGCAGTATAAAGGGTGAACAGGAAGGGAGCCAAAAACCGTTCCCTGGGGGGCCCCCGTGCTACCGATGATCATGTCAGACACACAATCTCGGGTTCTCACAAACTGTGGCCGGTTAGTGAGGTAGTCCAGGATCCATGATGACAGGTGCTGGTCCACCCCTGCGCACAGCAGCTTGTTCTTCAGGATCATCGGTTGAATGGTGTTGAAAGCACTGGAGAAGTCAAAGAACATGATCCTCATCGCATTCCCGGGCTTCTCCAGGTGGGACAGAGAACGGTGAAGGAGGAAGATCACTGCATCCTCCACCCCAATGCCATGCTGGTAGGTGAACTGGAGTGGATCCATCGCTGGTCCCACCAGGGGGCAAAGGTGAGCAAGGAGCAGTCTGTCCAGGGTCTTCATCATGTGAGAGGGGCAATGGATCAGCGTTCTCGTCGCGCCCTCCGCCAGTACCCGGGCTCGCCTGGGGAAGCTAATGATCCTACCAGCAGACTAAATTCGAAGAGACGACGCCTCTGTGCCAAGTCAAAGAAGAATCCTAGTCACAGTCCTAAAGCCGAAAGCAAACAGCCCCAAGAGCACTTTGTGGTAGGATCGGCCCTTCGCATATTACAACTAAACGTTGAAGGCCTATCTGCAGCCAAGCGAAGCCTTATCGAAGTCCTCACCTTCCAACATTCGATTGACGTAATCTGCCTCCAAGAGACTCATATTGGCACAGAGGAAGCTGGCCGCTTCACCATCAAAGGCTTTGACCTCCTGTGCTATGTTCTACATGCTAAACATGGACGTGCCACCTATGTGCGTTCTGACATAGTTGAAGCAAATCACCTGATAACAACACATTTCTCAGACACCATAATCATTGGTGGCTTCCATATTGTCAATGTGTACAAGCCCCCTAATGCCAACTGGGATCTGCAGGTCTTACCCACCCTACCCCACCCTGCCATCTATGTGGGGGACTTTAACAGCCATCACCCTGACTGGGGGTACCCAGCAGTGGACAGTGATGGGAAGGCACTTTCAGACTGGGCATCCAGAAATGACCTCGCTTTGATATACGACCCCAAACAAAGAGGAACCTTCCACTCTGCTAGGTGGAAGAAGGACTATTCTCCTGACCTGTGTTGGGTCAGCTCTTTGAATGGGGAGCCATATCCTACACAGATCCTCATTCTTGATGATTTTCCACACAGCCAACACCGGCCCCTGCTTGTACACATTGGCCTACAACTTCCAGTCATATACAGCCCAAGGAAGATGCGCTGGAACTTCCGCAAAGCCAACTGGAAGAAATTCAGTGAAACTCTGGACCGGAGCGTTGTTACCATCCCACTCCACACCATCACTGTAGATGAAGCATACAACCGCTTCTGCAGCGCAATCTTCAAGGCTGCCCATACTGCAATCCCACGAGGCTACCGACCCCTCTATGTCCCATGTTTGGACGGAGAAAGTGCTGCCCTCCTACAATCCTATCAAACATCAGGGGACCCAGAGATAGCAGACCATCTCATTGAATCGCTAAATACAGCTCGGCGAAAGAAATGGGAGGAGACAGTTGCTGACCGGAGCTTTACCCACTCTAGCAGGAAATGTTGGAGCCTCATCCGTCGCCTAGGAGCTGCACAGAAGCCCCCTAGCCAAAGCCGAGCATCCGTCACACCCAACCAAGTTGCATCCCACCTACTGACTATCGCCAAAGCACCCCAAGACAAAGACACCAAAAGAGCAGTTACAACTGAGCTAAAAAAACACCAAAAAATGCCTGTAGAGGAAACGAACCCTGAACCCTTCGAGGCTGCTGAACTGGAGAAAGTCCTACAGAGCCTGAAATGTGGAAAGGCAGCAGGATACGATAACATCTTCCCAGAATTCATGAAAAATCTTGGCCCCCGAGCCCTAACCTGGTTGACACAATTCTACACAAGGATCACACAAACAAACTCGATCCCAAAGAAATGGCGGACAGCAAAGGTCATTGCCATCCCAAAACCTGGCAAAGACCACAAATTACCAGCAAGCTACCGCCCAATCTCCCTACTCAGCGTTCCTTACAAAATCATGGAGCGCCTAATTCTGCAACGCATTTCCCCAGAGGTAGAGGATATTCTAAGTGTGGATCAAGCAGGTTTCCGCAAGGACCGCAGTACAGGAGAACAAGTACTGGCCCTAA
Source organism: Pholidichthys leucotaenia (assembly GCA_020510985.1). Taxonomy (NCBI): domain Eukaryota; kingdom Metazoa; phylum Chordata; class Actinopteri; order Cichliformes; family Pholidichthyidae; genus Pholidichthys; species Pholidichthys leucotaenia. The sequence continues at coordinate 182,793,158 of CM035836.1, read as the reverse complement.
CCACCTTCATCGAAAATGGCTTCGAGAGCAGACTGAAGACAGGGGCTGTGTTTCTCGACCTTACAGCCGCCTATGATACGGTCTGGCACAAAGGCCTCCTCCTGAAACTTATAAAGGCGATCCCTGCTTGGGCAACAGCAATTATAAAAACCCTGCTGACCAACCGAAGGTTCAGAGTCCACCTCAGTCAGAAGACAAGTGCATGGAGAATGCAGAAAAACGGACTCCCACAAGGCTCAGTTCTAGCTCCAACTCTGTTCAACCTCTACATAAACGACCTGCCTACTACAAAATCCCGCAAATTCACCTATGCAGACGACATCTGTTTGGCATTCCAAGCACCAGACTTTGAACCACTGGAACGGGTGCTCACGGAAGATCTTGCCAAACTGGACCAGTTCTGCAAAATCTGGCGTCTAAAACCAAGCCCAGCAAAAACCGTCTCCAGTGTATTCCATCTCCACAATGCAAAAGCTGCCAGAGAACTAAACATCCACCTGAGCGGACTCAAGCTTAAGCATGCCCCAAATCCAACTTATCTTGGAGTGACCCTTGATAGGACCTTATCCTTCAAGGAACATCTAAAGGGGACGGCTGCTAAGGTGAAGGTACGAAACAACCTGCTCTGCAAGCTCGCTGGTGCAAAATGGGGGGCGGCAGTCTCCACCCTGCGCACCTCAGCACTGGCCCTTTCATACTCTGTAGCAGAATATTGTGCCCCTGTCTGGTCCAGGTCATCTTACACACACCATGTAGACACCCAGCTCAACACAACCATGAGAACTATAACTGGAACAATCCGCTCAACACCACTCCCCTGGCTCTCTGTACTGTCAAACATAGCCCCTCCACACATCCGGCGAGCAGCATTAACTCAAAGGATGCTCCAAAAAGTTAAAGATTCTCCTCACTTACCAATCCATGCAGATATCTACACTCCACCCACTGCCCGACTTTCATCCAGACGGCCGATTTGGAAAAACCCTCCCCCAGCTGACTTTACCATCCAGACAGCTTGGCAAGAGGAATGGGAGACCAAGGAGGTCCCAAACAAACAGCTGGTGATAAACCCCAACCAACAGGTCCCGGGCACCAACCTCCCAAGGAGACAGTGGTCTACACTCAATCGCTTCAGGACTGGACATGGCCCCTGCTTGGCCAGCCTTTACAGATGGGGCAGTAGCCCTAGCCCTCTGTGCGCATGTGGAGAGGAGCAAACAATGGAACACATCATAGAGGCTTGCCCGCTCCAAAGACTGGAAGGAGGATTACACACCCTCCATACAGCAAACCAGGAGGCAACTGCTTGGCTTAAGGACTTTGCATTCGCTAAAAAAAAAAAAAAAAAAAAATAAAATCATGTGAGACGTCAGGGCCACTGGTCTGTAGCTGTTCAGATCTTTGGGGTGGGAAGTCTTTGGTACAGGTACCACACAAGATGTTTTCCACAACTGTGGTACCCTCCCCAGCTTCAGGCTCAGGTTGAAGATGTGCTCCACAATCCCACACAGCTGGTCTGCACAGGACCAAAGTCCTGTGCAGACCAGCTTCAGTTCAAATAAACTGAACTATCCCTGTAATATTAGTATTAGAGTAAATGATGTATTTAAACTTCACAACAAGCAAACTATCTGCATTTTTTGCTCTCAAAATTTTCATCATATAACATTAATTCTCTTACTTAAGAATGAAGCAATGAATGTCTTCACTTTTTAATTTGGATATTCACAGTACAGTGGCCTAATTGCTTAAAATTGGTTTTTCAGAATGAAGATTTGTTTTGATTAACCTCTTGCACTCCGGTGTACCGCGGGCGGTCACGTCTCTGCGTCCTAGGGCGCATGAGGGCACCCTAGGACGCACACTGTGCGTCCTAGTGCGCACTGGAAAAAAAAGCTGCATTTCCGTTCTTCCACTACAGACACAGCCACGAACAGAAAGCCAAAGGAGTGCTTTGATTGGTTTAGATGTGATTGACCTCTCATTCGACTAATAAGAGCCTTGAATTGGGTTTCTGAAACCTTGAAGAACCAATGACTGAAAACCTAGCAAGAAGGACCCGCCTACCAACGGCTGCGAATACAGTGAGCCAATTGAAGCACAGAAGTTTGAAAGCGTGCGTCCCTTGCTAAATCTGTTTTGTGTAAGCCGCTGGGTGACACACACGCGTTCGCCAGTCTTTTTTTCTTACTACTGTTCTTATTTGTTTTGAAAAATCGTTCGCCAAAACCGCAATCATGGAAGCGCAAAACCGCAATAATGGAATTATGGTTTGACCGGGTCGCGTGACCAGAACCACCAGTCTGTAACAAGCGGACCAGCATCATGTTCGTCTGACAATGAGGAAGAGAAGTTTGCCAGCGACACTGCTGTTGTGGACAGGTAAGTGTTATAAGCTAAATTATTCTTTATCCCTGAAAATTGTAACCAAAATGACTTTTGACCGATCGGTAAATTACAACTGTGCGTCATCGCAGCATGAAGACCACGTCCGTCCGGACCGTGAACGCCCCCCCCCCCCGCTACTCTTCTGTAGCGGATTGCAGATATTATTGCAGATATTTTAGTACAACTGTGCATAGTAGACCACGGCGCACGAACTGGACACGGTTCGTGCGCCACATCCGGACCGTGAACGCCCCCCCCCCCCGCTACTCTTCTGTAGCGGATTGCAGATATTATTGCAGATATTTTAGTACAACTGTACGTAGTAGACCACGGCGCAGGGACTGGACACGGTTCGTGCGCCACATCCGGACCGTGAACGCCCCCCCCCGCTACTCTTCTGTAGCGGATTGCAGATATTATTGCAGATATTTTAGTACAACTGAGCGTAGTAGACCATCCGTCATGTGGCGATGGACGATGTCCGTCCTCTGTAGCAGGGGGTGGGGTGGGAGTTGTTATCCTCTACATTACAGATATTTTGGTATAATTTTTAGTGCACTGTAGGTTATTTTTTCTTGTAAAAAAAGCCACACATTTTTTACATGGCATGGTTCTTTGTGTATGGGGGCTTGTTTGTTCATTCATGAATGAATAAACAACCCCCCCCACACACACACACACAGCCCTGAGTGTCACCTTTCATTAGAGCCCAAGATCAAGCTTCTATATTGAATCATTCAAAAGTTACAGACGTTTTTCCAAACTGTGCCATTTGGCACAATTTGGCACAGTTCAAAAACGCCTGGGAACAACCTAAGAAAAAAGCTGTGTAATATATTCATTTTTTGTGGTATTGTTACAAAATTTTGACCTCAGCTGGATAACACTTGGTTCTAGATTTCTGTTGCATTTTCCAGCCCGGATCTGACAGCTGTGTGTTATTTGCAAGCATTTGTATCCAAAAAAACACCCAGGTGAAATTTATTTTCTTCAAGTTCAGTATGTTTAGATGACTGTTACTCAGTGGCAGGAGCACTTAGAGAGATTATGACTGTTTTGCCAAAAAATTCAAAGTGTTTTCTTTTAAATGAGACCAACCCCATGAAGATGTTGCAAAGGGTTGAAGAACAGCTTTTGATTTACTTTGGGTATGTTATTTTTTGGCGTTTTTAGGGAAATTGACCAGAGTGCAAGGGGTTAAAAAAAATGAAATTGTATCTTGCATTTGGAAAAAATAGCTTTTGAAAGTTTTGAAATTACATGTAGCAAATACTTTTTAGATATGCTTAAAACGTATAAATCAAGATTTGCCATTAAAGGCTTGAAGATTTAGTTTTTCATCAGTGAAAATAAACAGTTAAATCTATGACAAACATTAATTATATTCAGCTTTAAATACACTATTATTACATGCTCTGACATTGATTTTGCTGGTATTGTACACCAGGCTACTAGTGTTCAGTATGCCAGAATGCTCAGACTTCCAAAAGTCCTGGTTGCAACCTATTAGTTTGATTAAAATATCCACATCCACGTGTAATAGCCGTACATAGCCAAGCTGGTGGGGCAGAACCTACTACTGCAGATGATGTTTGTGCTGACTTTGGCCTCATTGATATGCTGGCAACCAACTGAGCTGGCATTGCTCTTCTTGTGGTTCTCTATGCCAGAGTAGCAGCAGGTGTTACACCTGGATGCGGTGTGGCAGATCATTAGCCCATTGATCACAAGCTCACTGCATCTGCAAGAGAATATATATGTACAGTATATATATATATATATAGTCATTACATTGACAATATATACATTGCATACATAATATATACATTACATTACATATTGTCATTACATTGACAATATACTGTATATTGTCATTACATTGACAGTGTCAGGTAATGGGGCATTTTGGAAACTCGCTGGTAAATTGTATATATACACTACCATTCAAAAGTTTGGGGTCACTTAGAAATTTCCTTATTTTTGAAAGAAAAGCACTTTTTTTTCAATGAAGATAACTTTAAAACTAATCAGAAATACACTATACATTGCTAATGTGGTAAATGACTATTCTAGCTGCAAATGTCTGGTTTTTGGTGCAATATCTACATAGGTGTATAGAGGCCCATTTCCAGCAACTATCACTCCAGTGTTCTAATGGTACAATGTGTTTGCTCATTGCGTCAGAAGGCTACTGGATGATTAGAAAACCCTTGTGCAATCATGTTAGGTCTGCAATGCTGTAATTGCTGCAAATGGAGGATTCTTTGACGAAAGCAAAGTTTGAAGGAAAAAATTATTATTTCAAATACAAATCATTATTTTTAACCTTGTCAATGTCTTGACTATATTTTCTATTCATGTTACAACTCATGGTAGTAAACAAGTGTGACTTTTCATGGAAAACACAAAATAATTGTCTGGTAGTGTATATATATCTATATCTCTATCTATATATCTCTATCTATATATCTCTATCTATCTATCTATCTATCTATCTATCTATCTGTCTATCTACATACATATATATATATATATATATATATATATATATATATACTGACACATGGTATAGGGTGAGGAGCTCAGTCATCCGGGAGGGTGAGGAGCTCAGTCATCCGGGAGAGGCTCAGAGTAGAACCGCTGCTCCTCCACATTGAAAGGAGTCAGTTGAGGTGGTATGGGCATCTGATTAGGATGCCTCCTGGACGCCTCCCACTTGAGGTGTTTCAGGCATGTCCCACTGGGAGGAGACCCCGGGGCAGACCCAGGACTCGGTGGAGAGACTATGTCTTCCAGCTGGTCTGGGAACGCCTTGGTATCCCCTCTGAAGAGCTGGAGCAGGTGGCTGGGGAGAGGGAAGTCTGGGCTTCTCTGCTTGAACTGCTGCCTCCGCGACCCGGACCTCTGGAAAAGCGGTAGAAGATGGATGGATGGATGGATGGATATACTGACACATACCTGACACTGTCAATGTATGCTATTGATCTGTTTAATCAGCCATATGCTCCACCACTTCATGATTTTCTTGCAACAAGCAGCTTTACCTTGAAGTCTATCATTGTATCAATTTTAAATCCAGGACACTTTTTCATTGATGAACACACAAGCTCACATGCCCTGGGGTGCTGTACCACAGAAATTGTCCTTTGTCCAATATAAACATATGCAGAAGAGGGTGTCATCTTTGGGCATGCATTGTCAATGCACAGATGAACAGCTAGATATATTTTTTTGTTTTTCCTTTAATTCCTTTAATTCTTGTTAGTATATTCTACAGAAGAAAATGTGCATGAATACTGAGAGACTGCATTCTTTTTAATCATTTTAATCAATAATCCTTTCATAAAATCAATATAATTTCAAACAAATCTTGATTTGTAAAAAGTGTGAAATCATGGATAGAAGATCAATGAAAGTCAGTGGAAGCAAGACAGAATACATGTGTGTCAATTGGAGGGAGGCAGGTGTAACAGTAAAAATACAAGGAGTAACGGTAGTTAAGGTAGGGAAGTTTAAATACCAGGGGTCAACCATCCAAATCAATGAACAGTGCGCAAGAGAGATGAAGAAGAGAGTGCAGGCAGGGTAGAGTGGGTGGAGATGAGTATCAGGGATGATTTGTGACAGAAATATAGCAGCTAGAGTGAAAGGGAAGATTTACAAGATGGTAGTGAGACCTGCTATGATGTATGGTTTGGAGACAGTGGCATTGACAAAAAGACAGGAGGCAGAGCTGGAAGTAGCAGATTTGAAGATGCTGAGATTCTCATTGGGAGTGACTAGGAGGGACAGGATTAGAAATGAGTATATCAGAGGGACAGCTCAGGTTGAGCGGTTTGGAGACAAAGTAAGAGAGGCAAGGCTGAGATAGTTTGGACATGTGCAGAGGAGGGATAGTGGATATATTTGACAAAGGATGTTGAAGATGGAGCTGCAAGACAGGAGAAAAAGAAGAAGACCACATAGAAGATTCATGGATGCAGTAAAGGAGGATATGAAGAAGGTTGGTGTCAGAGAAGAGGATGCAATGGATAGGGTGAGGTAGAGGCAATTGATCTACTGTGGTGACCTCTAAAGGGAGCAGCAGGAGGAAGAGGAAGAAGAAGATTTTACAAAAACACTTTATTTACAAATTTACAAGGACATCAAGACAATAGTAAAGTAAAAGTGCTTCTAAGTGCAAACATAATTTTTAAAACATGCTGAACACATAAATCAGCCAAATAAAAAAATGTGCAACATGCAGTTCATCCTCACATACACTACAAAGGACATCTTCATAACACCATATCTGCCTAAAACTATCCAAGTTCCCAGTCATCTTAAAAAAGCTGAACTCCAGTCTGAGTCTGGACCGGATGTTGCAGCGCCACACTGAGGCCGGTTCTTGAACTGGTTTACCTTCTACTTCATTTCTTCTGCTTACATGCATTACCAGCTTGGCTTCACCAGTAATAAAGTTCAGCAGTTGGCCACTTTTCCTTACTTATTACCTCCGCCAGGCCGCAGGCCAGGAGGTTATGTTTTTGCCGGGGTTTGTCTGTCTGTCTGTCTGTCTGTTGATTAGCAAGATAACTCAAAAAGTTTTGGATGGATTTCCATGAAACTTTCAGGCGTTGTTGGAAATGGTACAAGGAAGAACTGATTAAATTTTGGGGATGATCCGGATCACCTTCTGGATCCAGGAATTTTTTTAAGGATTCTTTAACATTGTGAGATAGGGCCATTTTCAACATGTGTGCAGGCGCAATGGAGGGCGCTGGTCGTCATGTCTGACGAACACGAACTCCGCATTCTTCAAAGTTTTAGGCACAAAAACACGCGGAAAACTGTGGTGGGCAGGGCCCGCCAGCGTGCCTGTGTTTGCGCTACGCTGCAAAAGCTGAGATGGGCAGCTGTCCGGCGCGGGATTATTTGGCAGAAATTCCCCGGGCAGCCATAGTGGCTGCGCAAAAACAAGCTCTCTGCCGGGGAAGCTTCCAAATCCTCTTTTGCCACGGAGCACAACCCCAATAAAACCCACGGCAACCTGTCTACCCAATTTGCATCCGTCAGTGAACCCCTGAGTGCTGCTTTCAGTGATCTATGAAAACGCTCGCATAACCCATTGGCCTGTGGGTTGTACGCGGTTGTGCGATGAATTGCAACGCCTGCAGCCTGGGAGTTTGGAGATGGAGGAGATGGACACAACAGCAACACTTGAGTTTATTACCTCCACCAAGGAGGTAATGCTTTTACTACTGAACCACTAATCCTATCATTGTGAATCCAATTGCTAGTCATATGTTTTCATGGTCAAGGAATCTGAAAACGTACACACAAACACTGTATGGGGGGAACTGTGGCGCTTGGCGGAGGTCTGCGCTCTCCGAGTGCTTTTCTAGGTTTTTTTTGTATCCTGCACCATAAATAAAATGACCCACAGAAATTTTTTTACCAAATAAATTAAAAACTTTTGTTAAAAGAGTGAAGAGCACTGTAAGCCTCTTACACTCACTGAAAACATGAAACACAGTCTCTCAGAGACTGCAGAAAGGGCACTGGTTTGAAACAGCAGGGTTAAGGATTGCAATAAAAGCATTTGAGGCAGTTGCTCCATGTAAAATTCTCTACCGGAGTTCAGCTGTCCTTTTTTTAATTGGAGGTTTATACAAAGCTCTCCACTGTGGACTCCTTCCCCAGTCAGCTTCTCAGTCCACACAGTGGGGGGTCTGCTGTGCAGTCCTGTTCTGTTGATGACCTTAACACAATTGATGTACAGCGTTTTTTTGTCAGTATTGTGCAAGACCAGCTGTCTGGAGTTGTATGTTTTTAACAAGTGTCCAGTTAGATGACCAAGATCAGAGCTCATGGAGATCTCTGGGAAAGGGTCACTATGGTTGGATTTAGTGGCTCCTCTGCTGTGATCCACCAGAAGCTGTCTTTCCCTCCCATCGAGCCTCTGCCTCCAAAGTTCCAGGACCCTCTGAGCCACTCTGGCAGACCAGATACCCAGTAAGGTTGCTACAGCCAGGGAGTCCATTAGTGTTGGTCCTGCTGCATTCACCAATTGCTGAAGAGTCACAGTCTTTGATCTCAGGAGTGCCCTGTCCTCCCTCCTCTCTGGGTAAAAACAGCACCCCCTGTGGCACCCAGTGCAAATTATCCCAGAAAAAGTTTACAATTTTTGTCTGGATCTGGGACAGTAAACCTGATGGGGGATCTAGGCAGGTTAATCCGTGCCAAAGCAGGGATGCAACAAGGTTATTTAGTACAAGCACTCTCCCTCTGTAGGACATCTTAGGGAGCAGCCATCTCCATTTGTTGATTTTACCTTCAATTTTCTCACCTATGTTCTCCCAGTTCATCCGGACCATGACATCATTACCAAGAAAACCCCCCAGGTATTTTACGCCATCTTTTTTCCATGCCATGTCCTGTGGCAAAACTGGGAGGCCACCAAGCCAATCACCAACAGCAAGGGCTTCACTTTTTCTCCAATTCACCCTTGCTGCTGATAAAAGGGTGAAAGCACCAGTTAAATCAATTAAAACATTAACGTCAATCTGATTTTTAATAAAAACAATTACAACATCCGCATAAGTGGATAAAACAATCTTTCTATTAAAACCAGGTAAGGCAAGGCCATCAATGTTTGTGCATATTCTATGGAGGAGGGGTTCTAGGGAGAATGTATAGAGCATACTGGACAAAGCACAGCCCTGCCGGATGCCTCTATGCACTCTGAAGGGGGCACACAAACTGCCACTGATTTTCAGTATACTCTCAACACCAGCATATAACACCATGACCTTGACTATGAAACCAGTGCTGAACCCACACCTCTCCATGACCTTCCAGAGGAAGTCATGCTCAATGCGGTCAAAAACCTTTTCCTGATCTACAGAAATCAGACCAGTGTTTATACCCAATGAGCTGGAGACTTCCAAAACATCTCGAATTAGGTAGACATTGTCTACTATGGACCTGCCCGGTACACAGTACATCCGGTCCCAATGGATGACCTGCTCCATAGCTTCTCTCAGCCTGTTAGCCAAAGCCTCAGACAAAATCTTGTAATCCGTGCAGAGGAGAGATGCGGGCCACCAGTTTTTTATGTCCTGTAAATCTCCTTTTTTAGGCAGGAGGGTAACAACAGCCCTGCGGCAGGACGAGCCTGAACACAAACTTTCATGAAAAACCTCTAAAATGTCAGGTGCTAAAATGTACCAGATAGCTTTAAAAAGCCATCTATTCCCGGAGCCTTCCTCCCCTTCATGCTCTAAAGGGCAGCAGACAATTCAGGTACCTGAAGAGGCCGGTCTAAGTGTGAGTTGGTTTCCTCAGAGACCTGAGGTAGTCCACTGCAGAACCCTTCGACCAGGTCATTGTCCCATTGTCCTCCTTGTAGTTACTGGTGTACAGAGAGGAATAAAACTCAATGGCATGCTTTCTGATCCGTTCAGGCTCAATCAGTTCCTGTCCTGTGTTGGCGACCAGGGAGTGGATTACCTTTTTTTGTCCATGTGTCTTCTCCAGACTGAGGAAGAAGCTAGAGGGAGCATCCATCTCAGTGATGTTTTGAATTCAGGACCGGACTAGGGCGCCTTGTACTTTAGTATCCAACAGCTGGGCTAAGGTCTTTTTTGGATTTGAGGACTTCAATACATCCCTGATTTCCTGTGGACTCACGAAAGGTTTCTAACTCCAAAATATCTATCTCCAGGTCTCTGATAGATCTACAGTTGTCATGTGTGACATTGAATGTATATTGCTGACACAATAGTTTAATTTCAGTCTTACCACGGTCCCACCATTGCCTAAGACACATAAAATCTTTTTTCCTTTGCCTAAAAACAGTCCAGAAAAATCTTAAAGCCTCTTTAAAACCTTTGTCAAATGTTAAAACTGAGTTAAAATGCCAATATGCAATCTTGGGGGCCAAATTCTTTATAAAAACCTGACAAACAACAAGTGCATGATCAGTAAAACAAAATGGTAAAATTCTACAGGACTTAATAACATTACAGTGGCGCTTAAAACAATACAATCGATCAAGTCGGGCTAAAGAAATCCTATCCTCTTTGAGGTAGGACCATGTGTACTGTCGGTAGTCAGTGTGTCTCCTTCTTCACACATCCACCAGGCCATGAGAATAGATCAGCTCTCTCAGAGCCTGTTGGGAACCTGGATGTGGCTCTGTGTGGTTTTGATCTAAAAACTCATTTTCAGTACAATTAAAATCCCCACCCAACAATAAAAAATCCTCTGAGTTGCAAATGTTTAATTTATCATTAATCTTTTGTAAAAAAAAAAAAAAAAACTCTTCCTCTCAGTACCATTGGTTGGAGCATAAATGTTGATAAAAAGCACAGCAAAATGTTCAAAATGGGCTTTGGCTAAAAGACATCTGCCTTTGAAAAAAATGCTCAACCTCCAGAAATGTTGGAGCAAACTTCCTGGAGAATCAAAAGCCCACCGCTCCACTGGCTGTGGTATTGTGACTTAAAATCAATTTCTCCTTCCCACTCTCTACTCCAGTCTGCCTCTATCCTCGGATCACTGTGTGTTTCCTGTACAGCAATACATCAATGTGCTTCATTTTTGCTGCTTCAAAAACCAGTGACATTTTCTTAGGTTCTCTGGCACCATTTACATTTAAACTCCCCACCTTAAAAAAAAAAATCCATAATTAGAGGAGTATTAAAACCAGAGTAAAAACAATTAAGATGAAAAGTAAAAGAAAAAACATTATATTCTTCATCATAATTAAAAGACAATTTGTTTTCTTACTTTATTCATCTGTTTTCTCAGTCGATAAATTTCCTGATCTGTGAGGTCTGTTTCAGCTCTGCTTTTTATAAGCTGCCTGGCAGAGTAATAAAAAGCCTGCTTATCAGGAAAATATTGCTGTATATCCAGCCCCTTCATGCCCTTGGTTTGCTGTAAAAACAATTTGAACATTTTTGCAGGATAAATGATGTCCTCCTTACTAACAGACAGCTGTGTTCTATTGTGAGAAAACACACTGCTGTCAGACAAACAGGTCTCAATTGTTGCTGTTGTCAGACAGAGCTGCACTATCTCCAGCATTCTGTCGGACCATCAGCCGACCAGCTTTACCACTTGCAGACACAGGTGAAACTTTGTTTCTACGACACTTAAGAGAAACCTGTCCGGATTCACACGCCTCCATATCCTCTACGTCAGCTGCAGCACCATCCTCACACAGACCTGGTGATGCTTCACTTGCCCCACACTATCCACTTGTTCCTCTACCAGTCATACACAATTCACCAGCCACCTCAGCTTCTTTATACAGCTCTCCACTTATTTTATTTCCCTCACCCACATCTCTCATTTCACCATTCAAAGCACCAACTTTGCCCAGCTCACCCGTGGCCCCACCTGCCTCAACTGTTTCATCCCTCAAATCACCCACAACACCATCTACCACCTCACCCACTTTACTCTCCACCTCACCTGTTTCCCCAATCCCCTCACCTGCTTCACCCAGACCCCTTTTCCTCTCATCACTCAAATCCCCATTGTCCTCACCCACAGCACTATCCACCACCTCACACACTTTACTTTCCACCTCACACATTTCTCCAATTCCTTCACCTGCTTCAACCACACCCTTTTTCCTCTCATCACTCACCACAGTGTTGTTCTCGTCCAGACTCTGTCTCACCTCCGGCAGCTCCTCAGCTGTAATGCTGGCATCTTCAGCCAGCACAGAGATGCTGTGCTGCTCGGTGGCGGCTGGCCTTGGCCTTGATTGGCAGCGGCGGCAGCAGCCGCCCGCTGCTCTGCACAAACAGCCCCCTCGCCACCAGCGGTAGTCCCTGCTGCATCCCTCGGGGCAGGGCCAGCACGGTTAGGACAGACCTTCACCAGATGCCCCTCTTCACCACACCCAAAACATTTTAATGTGGCGGACGTTGCAAAAAGAACATAATCAAATCCGAAACACACAATTAAACTCCTCCACCTTATTGTTGGGGATCAAAAAGAGATGCCTGCGGTGGGACATGACATGTCTAAGCAGGGAAGACTTGTAGCCAGACAGAACTTTTCTAATGGGTGACTCTACTTTTTAACTTTGACAGCTCTCTCACGAGAAGCTCATCACTCATAAACGGGAGAACGTTAGAGAGAGTTATTTTTGTAGCCGGCTGTGACAGCGGCATGATTGATTCAAAAGTCCCATTTATTGTGATTCCACTTTCAATCAAAGTGTTTACCTGGTCCACCCTTTCCACAAACAACACAACAGCCCCGTTCATGCGGGCGATTTAACGGCGTCATGCCTGATAATTTCCCCAACAGCAAGTGCAACCTCCTCCACACTGTGCAGTGAGCCGACACCAGTTTTGATGACGTGCTTCCGCGTCAGCCTGGAGAAAGCCATAGCGCCTGAAACGCCGGCCAGTGCCACAGAGCCTGGCTGACAAAAAAAAAAAACCAAACACAAAAAACTAAAACAGCCAAACACCACTAAGTTAACAAACCCAAAATAATATAAACCACCAGTTGTGACAAAAGAACAGAAAAGATAGAAATATAGCGCAAACTTTCAGCGTTTCTACTCTTCCACTCACACTCCTCTCACGATGATGACGAAGAAGAAAAAGAAGAAGAAGAAGAAGAAGAGCAATCTCTATTCTGATTTTTTTTTTTTACTTTGTCAGCATCATTAAACACCATATATGTTAAAGTCTTATTCCTTTAGCAGAATAGCTGTATATGCCTTCAGCAAAGTAAAATGTGAACCTTATGAATACACTTTTTACATTTTTGACCTAAACTTTATCTGCATGTACAGTCCATCCATCCATCCATCTTCCACCACTTATTCAGGGTCCGTGTCGCAGGAGCTGCAGTCTAGCAGAGGAACCCGCACTGTCACCCAGTTCACAATGTACCATGATCCCCATGATCCCTCCTGCCAGTGGTGAGCCCACTGGAGGGCACACCCACGTGCCTCCTTTGGGTACACTAGGTATTTGTTATAACTTTTTTTTCCCCCATGGGACCACTTTAGTCTCAAGATCTTTTTTTTTTTTTTTTTGGCAAATGCATTTTATTGAAAATCTAATATTGTATATACATTTCATAATAAAGCACATCTTATTTTTTCCATTATTTTTCAAAAATAACATAAATAAAATGAAAGGGGAAAAAAAAACCCACAAAAAAGGCTCTTAACACCCCTCGCCCCACCCACCCCACTCTTTCTGCAAACAAAACATAATGTATGACAGCTGTTGTGATGAACAATAATAAGGCAAACAGGAAAAACAGTACGCTAGTTACATTGCATAGGCAATACAGAGAATTAATGAATTAAAAGTTATTTTTTAGATAACAGGTGAGGGGTATCCAGATCGTATCAAACTGCGACTCTTTATTTTTTAAGAAGAATCTAATTTTTTCCAAATGGAGTGTATCAGCTAAAGCCTTAAGCCAGAGCTTAAAGGTAGGAGCTTCCTTCTTTTTCCAGAACATCAGAATCAGTTTTTTAGCTGCAATCAAACTATAAGAAAGGAGTTGGTTTTGTGTTTTCTATAACGTAGATATATTATCAGATACTCCAAATATGATTAAAATGGGGTCTGGTTCAGTTTTAATCTGAAGAATTTTTGATAAGGCATCAAAATTTTTTGTCCAATATCTTGTTAATTTGAGGCACAGAACAAAGGAGTGAACAAGGTTCGCCTCTGCTGCTGAGCATTTATCACATTGTGAAGAGACGTCTGGAAAAATGTTGTGGAGCTTGGATTTAGAATAGTGTAGTCTGTGAAGGACACGGAACTGAGTCAAACAATGCCTAGCATTTAAGAGCAAGTACCAATATCTCCAAGACTCTTATCCCAGAGTCCATCAGTGATTTGTGTCCCCAGCTCATTTTCTCAATTGTTTTTAATTTTGGACATTGAGGGAGGGTTAATGGATTGTAAGGCATCATAAAAATGTGATATTTTTCGATCAGAGCCTGTGTTTTGAAGAAGGCACTTGTCTAGGACTGTAGCTGATGCACTTTCAGAGGAAGGTATTTAGGTATGCACATAATTTCTAATTTGTAGAAACCTAAAAAAAAATTACTCCTGGGTAATTCATACATTTCTTGTAGCTGTTCAAATGAAGCTAAGGTACCATTCAGGTGAAGATCACCGATAGTGTGAATACCCAGATCTCTCCATTGTAGAAATCCATTATCAGACTGAGAGGTGGGAAAGACGGATTCCCAGCAATCGGAAGTAAAAAGGAGAGTGATTTAACTCTGAAATGCAACTTTAATTTGTTTCCAAATTCTGATTGTGCTATTTATAACAACACTTTCACCATAAATAAACTTATTTAAAGTTACAGGAGACAGGATCACTGCACCCAAACTGTATGGGCGGCAATGCTCCCACTCCAACTGCAGCCAACAAGGGAAATTAACTGAGTTATTCAACCATTTTGAAATTATTTTAATGTTGAAGGCCCAGTAATAAAGACAAAAGTCAGGGAGAGCAAGTCCTCCCATCTGCCTGGATTTACAAAGATAAGCCTTTTTAATCCTATGAGTTTTGTAATTCCAAATAAAAGGTAAAACGACAGTCTAATTTTTTAAAAAATGATTTTGGTAAAAACACAGGTAGACACTGGAAGAGATACAATAACTGAGGAAGAAATATCATTTTGATTGCGTTAATCCTCCCAATCAATGAAATAGGGAGAGATCTCCAAAACTGAATATTAGTCTGCAGTTTGGCCACAAGCGAGGGATAGTTAGCTTTGAAAAGAGAAGAGAAATCTTTTATCTGAATCCCAAGGTAAGTGAATACCTGAGTAGAAACTTTAAATGGTAAATGTTGTATCAAGGATAAATCCACCAATCCAACAGGCATCAACTCACTCTTAGTCCAATTAATTCTGTAACCAGAAAAAGTTCCAAATATATTTATTTTGTCTAGAATCGCAGGAAGACTGGACTGAGGTTTCGTAATGAACAACAGGACTCGTCTGCATAAAGGGAAATCTTATCAGATGTATCCGAAATATTAGCGCCATGAACATCAGGGTCCGTACAAATCGACTCAGCAAGAGGCTCATTGGCCAATGCGAACAGAAGGGGTGAGAGGGGGCAACTCTGCCTTGTACCCCTAAACAGACTAAAATGAGGGGATAGCATTCCATTAGTTAGTATCTGAGCTCTGGGGTGCTTGAATAAAAGCTTTATTCAGGTAGTAAATTTATCACCTAGATTACATTTGTCTAAAACGGCAAATAAATAGGACCATTCTACTTGGTCAAACGCCTTTTCAGCATCAAGAGAGACTACAACAAGGTTACTCAAGCTAGACTTGCAATGATACATTATATTAAAGAGATGTCTAAGGTTGGAAGCAGAGTTTCTGCCAGAAATAAATCCAGTTTGGTCCGGATGGACAAGTCTATCCATGTATTTACTAAGTCTATTTGCAAAAACTTTGGCTAATATTTTTTGATCCACATTAAGGAGAGAGATGGGCCTATATCCTCCAACCTCCTCTGGGTCTTTACCCTTTTATTGGGATAAGAGTAATTACAGCCTCACTAAGTGTTTGTGGTAATAAATCATTTTTAAAAGTGCAGGTGAATATATTGAGCATATAAGGTGTAAGCGGATCAGTGAATGACTTGTACAGCTCGGTAGGAAGCCCATCAGGGCCAGGGGTTTTACCATTTTTTAAAGTGCCTATTGTGTCCGTTAAGTCCCTCAGGGTGATGTCCTTATTTAAAAAAATATAATCCTCATGTTTCAGAGTGGGAAGCTTAATACTTCACAAAAAAATTTCCATATCGTGGGGTCCTGCATTTGTTTTGGAGGAGTAGAGAGATTTGTAAAATTCTTTAAAACAGTTATTAATATATTTTGCCAAAGTAAAGCAGGCTCCTTGTTTGGACTTAATTTTATAAATGGTGTGATCATTTTCCAATTTGTGTAATTGTCTTGCAAGCAACTTTTTCACCAAATTCAAAGTGCTTCTGCTTTAAAAAAAATAAACGATTTAGAAATTGTGGCTGAAACAATCTGGTTATATTGAATTCTCAACTCTATAATTTGCTTACACTTCTCTATGGAAGGATGAAGTGAATTACCTTTATCCAATTGATGGATCTGCTCTTCCAACCTTAAAAGCTTTTCTCTATTTAACTTGTTTCTACGCACCACGTACAGTGGGGCAAAAACGTATTTAGTCAGCCACCAACTGTGCAAGTTCTCCCACTTAAAAGATGAGAGAGGTCTCCAATTTTTATCATAGGTATACCTCAACTATGAGAGACAAAATGAGAAAAAAAAATCCAGAAAATCACATTGAAGGATTTTTAATGAATTAATTGGTAAATTCCTTGGTAAAATAAGTATTTGGTCACCTACAAACAAGCAAGATTTCTGGCTCTCACAGACCTGTAACTTCTTCTTTAAGAGGCTCCTCTGTCCTCCACTAGTTACCTGTATTAATGGCACCTGTTTGAACTCGTTATCAGTATAAAAGACACCTGTCCACAATCTCAAACAGACTCCAAACTCCACTATGGCCAAGACCAAAGAGCTGTCAAAGGACACCAGAAACAAAATTGTAGACCTGCACCAGGCTGGGTAGACTGAATCTGCAATAGGTAAGCAGCTTGGTGTGAAGAAATCAACTGTGGGAGCAATTATTAGAAAATGGAAGACAGACAAGACCACTGATAATCTCCCCCGATCTGGGGCTCCACACAAGATCTCACCCCGTGGGGTCAAAATTATCACGAGAACGGTGAGCAAAAATCCCAGAACCACACGGGGGGACCTAGTGAATGACCTTCAGAGAGCTGGGACCAAAGTAACAAAAGCTACCATCAGTAACACATTACGTCGCCAGGGACTCAAATCCTGCAGTACCAGACGTGTCCCCCTGCTTAAGCCAGTACATGTCCAGGCCCGTCTGAAGTTTGCTAGAGAGCATTTGGATGATCCAGAAGAGGAATGAAAGAATGTCATATGGTCAGATGAAACCAAAATAGAACTTTTTGGTAAAAACTCAACTTGTCGTGTTTGGAGGAGAAAGAACACCATACCTACTGTGAAGCATGGGAGTGGAAACATCATACTTTGGGGCTGTTTTTCTGCAAAGGACCAGGACGACTGATCCGTGTAAAGGAAAGAATGAATGGGGCCATGTATCGTGAGATTTTGAGTGAAAACCTCCTTCCATCAGCAAGGGCATTGAAGATGAAACGTGGCTGGGTCTTTCAGCATGACAATGATCCCAAACACACCGCCCGGGCAACGAAGGAGTGGCTTCGTAAGAAACATTTCAAGGTCCTGGAGTGGCCTAGCCAGTTTCCAGATCTCAACCCCATAGAAAATCTTTGGAGGGAGTTGAAAGTCCGTGTTGCCCAGCGACAGCCCCAAAACGTCATTGCTCTAGAGGAGATCTGCATGGAGGAATGGGCCAAAATACCAGCAACAGTGTGTGAAAACCTTGTGAAGACGTACAGAAAACGTTTGACCTCTGTCATTGCCAACAAAGGGTATATAACAAAGTATTGAGATGAACTTTTGTTATTGACCAAATACTTATTTTACTGAGGAGTTTACCAATTAGTTCATTAAAAATCCTTCAATGTGATTTTCTGGATTTTTTTTTTCCTCATTTTGTCTCTCATAGTTGAGGTATACCTATGATGAAAATTGGAGACCTCTCTCATCTTTTAAGTGGGAGAACTTGCACAATTGGTGGCTGACTAAATACTTTACCCCACTGTAGGAAATTATACAACCCCTTACATATGTCTTAAGAGTCTCCCACAATAAACATGGGGAGATCTCTGGAGTGTCATTGGCTTCAAAAAATATTTTCATTTGTGTAAGAAGATAATCACAAAATTTAGGGTCATTAACAAGCTGAGGGTCCATCTTCCATAAGGGCCGGGAAGTTTTCAGGCCATTTAAATTGAGCTTAAATATAAGTGGGCTATGATCTGAAATCAAAATATCACCATAACGAGGATTATCAGTACAAGCAATAAATTTAGAATCTATAAGAAAGTAGTCAATATGGGTATAGACATTGTGTACATGTGAGTGAAATGAATAGTCTCGTTCAGAGGGATGGAAAAATCTCCAAACATCAGATTATTAATATATGCATTTAAAAAGTCACTTGTATTAGAGTGTGATGCCCGTTTTTTAGAGGAAGTATCCATATCCAGACCGGAGTGGTAGCTCAATTGGTAGAGCATCCGCCCCACACCCGAGAGGCAGGGGTTCAAATCCCAGCTGGGTCATGCCAAAGACCATATAAAAGTGGAACTTCCTGCCGTCCAGCTTGGTGCTCAGCAATAATGGAATGGAGGAGGGAAATCTGTGGCGGCGCCTTGCATGGCAGCGGCCCTCTGATTCTACACTTGGGGTGTGTGTGATTAACACTGTAGATAGGTAAAACACAATTTCGTTCTACTGTACATGATTGGTTGACCGGTTGAATGACAGTAAAGGGTGATTTAATTGATTTAATTTATATGTCGTGTCCGCTGCGTAATTTTGCAGCTAACATAGAAATTGGCAGCAAGCCCAAAACGCAGTGTAAGTAACATGTTTATTTGCAATGGGAAAATGTACAGGAAAATGTCCAAATAACAGTCACTATTGAGAGATGATGGGAGACAAACCGCTGCAAACCTCGTAGGCTTAAAGGAAATGCCTAACACACTCCAAACAGTCAGGAGCGGAGGAAAAGGCACAAAAATAAGGACTTACACATATGTTAGAGTGGAAAGGCTCAGGGAAACAACACACTACAGCCAGGGGAAGAAAGCCAAACATAGGTGAGTCGGGATGTCCATTGCTGACTTAAGCTGCCACACTGAGTGGTCACACTGCCTCCTATTACTACACAAAACACTAACAAAGGCAAGTGGACACAGCTGTGTGGCAAGCAGGTGCGTGCCTGATTGAAACTGTGTGTGTGTGTGTGTGTGTGTGTGTGTGTGTGTGTGTGTGTGTGTGTGGTGATACCAGGCAGCCAGTGAATGTCTGGTGAGGAGGAGGCGTAACTGTAGGACTGGCAGAGAGCAAGGCTCAATCTGCCAGTTGGAATTAATAGGATGGGGTGAACGACCCCAAACATGACAGTGCCCCCCCCTCATGGAGTGGATACCAGATGCCCACCATACCATCAAAAACAGAAAATACAACCTCCCCCCCCCCCCACTCAAAAGGCCAATACAACAAACCAGGATGGGAGGTGGGGGAAAACAGGTTAGGAGGGATAAATCAAGAAAAGGTAAACACCACAATACATCACTACAACAACACTTTTCCCAACCCCAAAACTAAGCTAACCCACCCCACCCCCAAGAGTCCCACAGTTCAGGGGGCTGGCCAGAGTCCAAGGCCCAGCAGGTGGCCGTAAGTTCAGGAGGCCGGCCAAAATCCCAGGGCCAGCAGGTGGCCTGCAGAACAGTATCAGGCCGCCTGCCAGGGCATACGGGCCACCCGGCAAGGGAAATCAGCCTTTCAGGCGGCCTGCCTACATAATTAAGCCACCAGGACCGGAAGGGCAGATGAGGCGGTGGCCTACCCACCAGAAGGCTGAGAGGTGGGTGTCCAGACAGAGGAAGAGGAACCCCTGCGGTCACTGGCTGCAGAGGAAATAGAACCCCGACGGTGCCCAGCAGAAGGAGGAGGAACACCCATAGGGCCTCCAAAAGGGAAAGAAAGACCCCGGCATCCCCAAACTGTCCTGTGGCACCCCCAGTGGTCCGAACGTAGGACTAGGACTCCGCAGAACCTGCGGTGGACCCGGGCTGGACCCTGGGCTGGACCCTGTGTCTGCGGTGGTCACAGTCTGGGACAACGTTGCACCCACAATGGACCCCAACCGAGCCATGGTTGCACCGACGATGGAGTCCAGCTGGACCCCTGCTGCACCCGCGGTGGGACCCGGATGGGCCACTGCTGACCCCAATGCCATTTTGGCCATGGGCCAGCCAACCCGTATGAGCATCCAAGCAAGGAGTCGATCGATCACAGGCACCCTGGACTGGTACTGGGTGCCCCCAACGACCACCTCAAACAGAACCTCGGTGACCTCCGTTTGTGAACCTGGGTCCACAGACTCGCCCGGCGATCGAGGACTGCCTCCGGCAACTCTGGAAACACACTCAGAAAGAGAGGAGGAAGGGTCGGAGTCGCCAGCAGTGGCGGACCCCGGCGAGGCGAGCTCAGGTGCAGCGTTTGGCTGCAGCTGGCTCTCCTCACCTAAAGCTAGGCAAAAATGCTCAATTATAGAAAGGACAAAGACAAAAGAGAGCACTTCCCTTAGCTCAAGCTCTACCGCCATCCAGGACTCCAGCGATCCGGGCAACGTCTTCCCAGGTTTGGCCTCCAAAAGGTTCTGGTTGGGTGCTAACTCTGCTGTGGCAGTCTCCACAGCAGGCGTGATGGTCTTTGCAGTCATCGAATGGATGACTGCAGAGACCAGGAAGGTCCAGGAAGAATCGTCCTGGACCTCTGGCTCCTCTCAGTCCTGGCTGTCCAGCTCCGGCACCAGTGTATATTCAGGGGAGAAGGGAGACAGCATGGAGAGGGCTGGTGAGCAGTTCATGGCTGCAGCAGGTAAAGAGGTCTCTGGGGACTGCACACCCAGAGACTCTCTACCAGGGATCAGGCAAGAATTTTCAACAATTTTAGGAACAAATGAAGAGATTACTTGCCTGTTCTCCTGGTCAATGACACTTCCTGCTGCAGCTGGCGGGGTAACATCCCTTTCCGTGGCTGTGACGGCCCTGGGCTCCTTCATAGGCTGCAGAGAAGCCCCCAAAACTGGCACCGAAAGGGATGAATAAGAGGAGTAACCTGCCCCCCACACCTTGGCGGAGGTAAAAACGGAGGATGAGATGGCTGCAGGTCTCTTCTCCTCAGAACGGCGATCAATCTCTGCTGGCCCCGCCCATTTGTGTTTCTTCTTATTCCCTGGCGATGGAGCCAGGCTGGGCTCAGGAGACGGAGGCAGTCTGGGTGCTGACAGCTGGTGGAGGAAAACAGCTGAGGCCCTGGAACGCCTCTTCTTCCACTTGCATCCGGGCTTCTCTGGGTTCTTCCTCTCCGCTCCGCTGTTCTCCTGCTGCAGCACAGCGATCAGGGCAATTCTCTCCCTCCCCTCAACGTGCATCATCAGCTGAGGGTAGCCACAAGCTGCAGCGTCTGTCAGTCCCACACACCACAAAATGTCATCTGGAGCGGAGTAAATGCAGGCCGCCGAGATTTGCGAAGCCAAACATAGGTGAGTCAGGATGTCCATTGCTGACTTAAGCTGCCACACTGACTGGTCACACTGCCTCCCTATTAGTACACAAAACACATACAAAGGCAAGTGAACACAGCCGTGTGGCAAGCAGGTGCGTGCCTGATTGAAACTCTGTGTGTGTGTGTGTGTGTGTGTGTGTGTGTGTGTGTGTGTGTGTGTGTGTGGTGATACCATGCAGCCGGTGAATGCCTGGTGAGGAGGAGGCATGGCTGTAGGACTGGCAGAGAGCAAGGCTCAATCTGCCAGCTAGAATTAATAGGACGTAATCAAAACCTACAGCCACAGGTCATGGACGGGGTGAACGACCCCGGACATGACAATATAAGGGTCCAACGTACAGTTGAAGTCTCCTCCAATTATAAGATTAGTTTGTGATACATCTGTTATTAGGGAGAACACTTTCTTAAAAAAAAAAGCTGGATGATCAAAATTCGGACCATAAACATTCACTAAAATTACTGGGATAGAGTGGAATTCCCGAGAAACAATGAGGTAGCATCCCTCTACATCTGTTATTGTTGAATGGTGTTTATATGCCACACCCTTACAAATTAAAATGGCAACACCCCTTGCTTTGGTAGAGAAGGAAGAATGATATATTTGTTCGATCTAGTTGCTTTTTAACCTAGTTTGGGAGCTGTTTTTTAAGTGTGTTTCTTGAAGAAACATAAAGTCTGAAGAAAAAGGATTTAAGATGGGCTAGTACTTCACCCCTTTTAGCTGGATGATTCAGCCCCTTCACGTTCCAAGTGACACAGGTAAGGCCTCCTCGTCTGTTATCATGACCTAGATCTGTGTCCTGCATTAAAGAAATAGCACGTGACAAAAGCTTTGAAATTCCTTCACAACTCAAGAAATATCCATTATCATGCAGAATCTATACCCTCCCATCGTAATCATAGAGCCCCAAAATGTCTTGCTGTTACTAAAACAGTAAACACAGCGCGACTCCATAAGGGAGACTGGGAGACAAAATAACAATAAAACAAAACAGATAAAAAATAAAACAAACAACCTCCTAACTCCCTATGACCTATGCGTTGACCTAGTGTCAACCTTCCAATAAGTGAAGTGTAAAACAGCTCCACAGCCATCTAAGGTTTACAGAAACAAAATGAACAGGCCTTCCTCAGTTTAGGACAGTAAAACAAAATGACCTGAGAGCATATAGTCTGATCTGTAAACAAATATAATTAAGTAAAATAAAAAGAAAAAAAAAAAAGGAAAGAAGAGAGACTTCCGGTTATGGCTGCCACGTAGGACGGACGTGTCTCGCTCTGCTCTGCTCCTGGAAAAAAAAAAAATCGGCAAATAACTCTCTCATTTGGGACAGAACGTATCCCAGCATTTGGGCGAGGATATGTCGGCGAAGCCTAAGGCTGGAAAACCAGGAAAAGGAAAAAGCGAGCCGCCGAAACAGTCCAAATTAACGGACTTTCAGGTCTGTGACGCAGCAAACAAAACTCCATATATGGCGGAGGAGGCTGGCAACGGTGCGATATTTGCGGGGAATGGCGCAGATGCGCTGATGGCTGCCATGAGTTCAATGAGAGCGGACTTTTCCTCTAGATTTGATGGGATTATGACAGCGTTGGAAGGAATAAGAAAGGAATTGGGTGACTGTGTAGAACGAACGGCGCAGATGGAGCTCCGTCTCGCTAGTGCTGAAGATGACGTCACCCGTCTTCAATTAAAGGTGCGCACTTTGGAAAAAAAAAAAAAAATCTCTGGAAGATAATATTTTGGATTTGGAATCTCGGTCGAGACAGAATAATTTGAGGCTGGTGGGTCTTCCAGAGGAATCAGAAGGTCGGGACATATGTTCCTTTCTGGAAATGTGGATTCCGGAGGTGCTGGGCAGCGAGGAGTTGCAATCAGCAGTGATTCTGGAAAAAGCACATCGTATTGGCCCACGGAGAGATAAGGGACCGCCGAGGACCTTAATTATGAAGTTTCTTAGCAACAGAGACAGGATGAAGATCTTCAACGCTGCACGAGCTAAAAAAGGAGAGATTAAACACCAGGACCAGCAGGTGCGGTTCTACCCAGATTTGGCCACAGGAATCCAGCAATTGAGGAAGCAGTTTGATCCCGTACGTAAGGAGCTGCGCAACCTTGGGATTCGTCATGGTGTAATCTATCCTGCGAGACTGCTGACCACGTATGAGGGCAGAACCCACATCTTCAAGACCCCAGAGGAGGCGCAGGAGTTCATCAAGAAGATCAAAGAAGAAGAAGAGACTGGTGGGAGCTAAGCATGAACAAAATATAAGGTAGAATAATTAAGCATTTGCACAGGCATCTGACTGACTTGAAGTAAATAGTAAGTTTACAAAATATAGATTGTATTATATATTAAAAAAACAAAACAAAAACAAACAAAAAAAAAAACTATGATGTACAAAGTTGTTAAAAATTTTGGAGTTAAGTTGGAAAACTACAGAGGAGAGTTAATGTTACGTCATTAAAAGCAATAGAGTTAGGGTGATTGGGAGGATGAAGAAGGAGTGGCTTAGGCTGTTCCCCGTGGGTGTGGAACGGTCGATGGCTATATCGGGAGACAGAATTTTTCTTTTGATTTTGGGGGGTTTGCCACAAGTGTGGGAAGGGGAAATTTGTTTGTGTGTAGTTTGTAGGATGAATGTTCAACCACTCATGTTTTTGCTTCTCTGTATGAGCATGTTTACACTGCAAGGTAATCCCAAACTCTCTATTGATCATGGACCAAAGTGTTAATCTTAATTTAACTTCATGGAATTGCAGAGGTCTACAAAATTTAAAAAAACTTAAACAAGTTATGAATAAAATAAAGGACATGGGTTCAAGAATTGTGTTTTTACAAGAAACTCATCTGATAGAGGAGGATGTTAAAAGAATTAGGAGTAGATGGCAGGGAAGTGTATTCACCTCTTCATTTTCATCCCGAGCCAGGGGAGTTATGACTCTCATACATAAATCAGTTCCTTTTCAAGTGAAAAATGTAATTGGAGACAAATTTGGAAGATATGTAATCATTCAAGGTTCTTTGCTATTAGAAAATATAAATCTTGTGAACTTATATGGTCCCAATATAGATGATCAGAAGTTCTTTGCTAATTTATTTCTCATCTTATCATCACTTACAGGGCAACATATAATAGCAGGGGATTTTAATTGTACATTGAATCCAGGTGTGGATAGATCAACAGGACTGGATTGTACGCACATTGGATGTAGGATGACTATTAATCATTTTATGAAAGAATTGAGATTGTTAGATATATGGAGAGAAATGAAACCACAAGTTAAAGCCTATT
This sequence comes from Pholidichthys leucotaenia, assembly GCA_020510985.1. Taxonomy (NCBI): domain Eukaryota; kingdom Metazoa; phylum Chordata; class Actinopteri; order Cichliformes; family Pholidichthyidae; genus Pholidichthys; species Pholidichthys leucotaenia. Next base: position 182,768,164 of record CM035836.1, on the reverse strand, counting down.
CTTGTTATTCCAGTACCTACAAGACATTCTCACGTATTGATTATTTTTTGATTTCCACAGAATTAAGGTCCAAGATTCAAAACTGCTTTTATGATAACATCGTGATCTCTGATCATGCACCCTGTTGTCTAATATATGTAGATAAAAAATTGACAAAGGAATCAGGTAGATGGCAATTTCAGCATAAATGGCTTCAGGATGAGGAATTTGTCAAGTATATAGAAAAACAGATAGACGAGTTCTTTGACATCAATACTACACAAACATCAGCATGTGTAAAGTGGGAGGCTTTCAAAGCTTTTATTAGGGGACATATTATTAGTTATACAGGATCAAAATCTAAGAAGACTCGAGAGGAGAGAGCTAAATTGGAACATAAAATAAAAAGTCTTCAGGAAAAAGTGTATGCAGGAAGTGACCCAAGGTTGGAGAATGAATTACTGATTTTGAGAGCTGAATACGACAAAAAATCAGCGAATAGAGCTGCCTCGAGTCTTCTAAGATTGAAACAATCTTTTTATGAACAAGGTGAAAAATCAGGAAAATTATTAGCATGGCAGATTAAACAATTGGAAATTAAAACACCAATTACCAGTATTATAAGTAACGGACAGGTAGTTATAGATCCTTTAGAAATTAATAGAGCCTTTAGAGATTACTATGAAAAATTATATGATACCAAAAATGAACCTGATTTAACAAAACTAAATGGGTTTTTGAACGAACTATCTATACCGTGTATTCCAAATGAAAACAGGGAGATATTGGAGTCTAAAATTAGTCAAGAAGAAGTTGGGCTAGCCATTGATAATATGAAATCAGGAAAAAGTGCAGGACCAGATGGTCTTCCAGTTGACCTTTATAAAAAATTTAAGAATAAATTAATAAAACCTTTTTTGGAAATGGTTTTAGAAGCATTTCAAAATAATAATTTACCATCATACATAAATAATGCCTTAATTATACTGCTGCCAAAACCAGGTAAGCCCTCTAATAAATGTGAAAATATGAGACCAATAAGCCTATTAAACGCCGACCTTAAGATAATCTGTAAAATTTTAGCAAGACGAATACAAGAAATTTTACCAAATATTATTAATCGAGATCAGAATGGCTTTATAAAGGGTAGACAAGGCTTCCATAATGTAAGAAGACTATTTAATATTATTTATTTTAATAAAGAAGCACCGGATACAGCTCTCCTATCATTGGACGCCGAAAAGGCCTTTGATAGAGTTGAATGGCCCTTTCTTTTTGAAGTCCTACAAAGGTTTGGACTTGGAAATAATTTCATAAAATGGGTTCAAATAATATACAATAATGCTACAGCAGAAATCCTAACAAATAACAATATTTCAAAACCAATAAAAATCAATAGAGGATGTCGACAAGGCTGTCCACTTTCACCTTTACTGTTTACTATGGCAATTGAACCTTTAGCGATAGCGATACGTTTACATTCACAAATATATGGAATTAAAGTTGGACCAACAGAATATAAAATCTCCCTGTACGCCGATGATATAATTTTGTTTATGTCGAATCTAAAAAAATCAATTCCAACCTTGTTGAATTTAATAAAGAATTTTGGGGAAATATCAGGATATAAAATAAATAAAACTAAATCTTCAATATTAATGCTAAATGAGACCCAGAGAAATTACCCAGCCCCTGAGGTAAATCAATTCAATGTTGTAAATCAGTTTAAATATTTAGGAATCCAAATTATGCCTAAGCTAGAATCAGTCGCCAGCGTCAACTATGAAGCCTTAATGTCAGATATCAATGAGTTAACTCAGAGATGGATGTCACTACCAATGTCGATGATCGGGAGAATCAATATACTTAAAAGTAATATTTTACCTAAAATACTTTATTTATTTCAATACATTCCCTTATCACCACCTTTAGATCTATTCTCAAGAATAAAAAAAAAGTTAGTGGAATTTATATGGAACAACAGGAGGGCTAGATTACGTTTGTCTTTATTATATTTACCATTTGATCGTGGAGGTCTGAAATGTCCAAATTTTATGTTGTATTATTGGTCGGCACAACTGAGGTCTATGACATATTATTTTTCATCAAATGATCTCCCTCACTGGACTGAAATGGAATCATACAATTTACCTTTACCTCTTCCCATATTCATATACTCAGATTCGGCAAAAAAATTACAAAAACAAGTTAAAAATCCATTTGTAAAGCATATGATCAAAATATGGTGTGAAGCTAAAAACTATTTAAAAGAACCACAGTTATTGTCACAATTTAGTCCAATATGGGGTAATCAATATTTTAAACCAGGGAGAGCGGACGCTGTATTTAAAGTATGGAATTTAAAAGGGATACAAAAGATTCAGGATTTATATTTGCCATGTGCAGACAACATAATGTCTTTTGAAGAGCTGAGGATCAAATTTAATCTCAATAGAACACATTTTTTTTAAATATCTTCAACTTAGAAACTTTATTCGATCAAATCAAAATAAAGCTCTCACTCGACCTATTTATTCATCCTTGGAAAAAATGATGATGAAAGATAGTAAAAGAAAGGGTATTATTTCAGAGTTTTATAACTCATTGACACTATCTTCAAGTGAAAATTCACTGAAAAGATTAAACTACTGGAAAGAAGATCTGCAAATTGAAATTTCAGAGGAACAATGGGAATTGGCTTGTACAGAAGCTCAAACCAAATCAATAAATGCACGCCTTAAATTGATACATTTCAAATGGTTAATGCGGATGTATGTTACACCGGAGGAGTTAAATAGATATAACAAAAATATACCAGATACATGCACAAAATGCATGGAAAGTAAAGGAACCCTATTTCATTGTTTATGGGAATGTAGATTAATAAGAATGTTTTGGGAAGAGGTGAGGGTAACAATTGAAAAAATAATCTCAAAACAAATCATACTGAATCCTAAATTGTTTTTGTTGGGTCTGTACCCAGAAAAGCATAATTTTAATAAAAGTGAAAGAACATTCATAGACCTCAGTTTGCTTAATGCCAAAAAATGTATTGCACTATTATGGAAAAAGACTCATAGACCAGATGTGACTCAGTGGTTAAGACAGATGTTAACAAACCTTCCATTAGAAAGAATAACATATATACTGAAATCAAAGGAAATTGTGTTTGAGAATATATGGAGACCTTTTATTGATTATGTAAAAAATTTAAACATAACTCTTGAAGAAGAAGGTGAATGATGTGTGTGGACCTTGTAAATTCCAAACTGGTGAACATAATATGTATACTTATGTATTGGATTGTCTAGACTAAACAGAGGAGCATTGTTGAAGATTTGATTTTGTTGGTGGTTGTTGGTGTTTTTAGTGCATTTTTTTTTTTGTAGTACTTTAGTGTTAGTGTTTGATTGTTTGTATCATGTTTGTTAAAAAAAAAAGGTTCAATAAAGATATTGTGGAAAAAAAAAGGAAAGAAGAAAGAAGAAATAAAAGAAAAAAAGGGACAGGCCTGTTTTCCAAGACATTGCAGCTGAGACCATAAGCACTTTTCCAAGCTACACGGTAAGCATATAACTATTAACCACCAAATCAGTGCTCAATTAAGAACAATATTATCAAAGCACGTCCGTCCCAATAAATCTAAAAAAAAAGGAAGAATAAAAGTAAAAAAATAAAAACAAGCAAATGTGATAACTGTCATGAACTCTCCGTGCGCTTCTCCACCAGCACACGGAGGAGGAGAAAAAGAATGAGGATTTAAATGCAGGGATTCACCACACACACACATTTATTTACAACCAGTGACATTTACAGTGAGTAACGATAGGGTTAGGCTGCGCTCGGGAGAACAGGGAAGACTACGGGATGTAAAATGACTGGGGAAGAACGTAAACTGGGCTACAGCCTAAGCGTAGTAGAAATGCTGCTGGAAGAAAACACTGCCAGAAGCGAAACGGGATTGAACCAGAAAATGAACTCTTCTGGCACAGCGTACAGGCAACACAGGGAAACGCTCGCAGTTTACTCACGAGTAACAACAGTCCCAAAAGTCCAAAATCTCCAGCAAGCATCATGCGAAAGTCCTTCAGACGTAGCGATCACTCTGTGGAGAGCCGGAGTGACTCACTCAATGAACCAGCGATGTTTGTCCAGCTGAAGGCTGCCTTTATACAAACACCGCCGGCCTCACAAATAGGCAGCACCTGGGCGAGGATAATTACCGGGATCGAGAGCAGCTGGTAGAATTACTGAGAGCGAGGGGGTGTGGTAGGACCAGCAGACTGTCAGCAGCGTGGAAAAAGACCAGAGGGTGATAAACAGCTGCCGGTCAGGCAGTGACTAAAGATAGGGAAAATATCCAAAATGCACACAAACAGCGAAGCCAAAATCCACAGAGAGATCAGGACCGAGCCGGAGAAAGCCAAGCCGGCTAGGAACATGACAGAGCCCCCCCCCCCAACTTTAAGGGGTGGATCCCCAGACACCCACAGTAACATCACCCCCCCTCCCCAACAGGCGCAACAACAACACACAATACTAACTCAGGTGGGAGGTAGGGGGTAACAGGAAGGAGGGAATGCAATACCCCACCCTGGGTCCATGATAAACCCCCCAAGTCCACGGGCGTTGGCACTCAGGAGGCCGCCCAGAGTCCCAGGCCCAGTAGAAGGTCCGGTGGACAGCATCCGGCGGCCTGCCGGGAAACGTGGGCCACCTAACCCAGGAAGTCAATTCTTCTGGCAGCCGGCCAATGTTGCTCAGCCACCAGGACTGAAGGGGTGAAGCAGGAGGTGGCCTGCCCACTGGAAGGCTCACTGGTGGACAACGGGACCGGAGACAGGGGACCTTCAAATCTCCACAAGCATAGAGCAGGGATAAGGGGACCACGGCGTCCTCAGGGTGGTCCATAGTACCCTCAGTGGCCCCCGACTGGGCCGGCTCCGCTGCACCCATGATGGACTCCAACGAAGGCCTAACTGCGTCCATGATGACCTCGAGCTGAGGCTCTGTGGCACCCACGGTGGACTCCAGCGGAAGCCTAGCTACACCCATGGTGGCCCCCGCGGTGGACTCCAGCAGGAGCCTGGCTGCACCCGCGGTGACCTCCGGCTGAGGCTCTGCAGCACCCGCGGTGGACCCCGATTGGGCCAAAGCTGCACCCACGACAGTCCTGGTCAGGGATATGGCTGCACCCGTGATGGGCTCCAGTTGGAGCACCGTTGCACCAGCGGTGACCCCCATTGGGGGCCTCATTGCTCCCGTGGTGGCCTCCCCAGCGAGGGAGATAGTGCTCCAAACCTCACCTGGCGCTGGACCCTGATCCTCAGCAATCTCCAGCGAGATCAGCTACTCTCCAGCGACCCTGGCAGGGGGCTCCAGCCCCAGAGGGAGAGAGAAAGAGACTGGGTCAGGGTCGCCAGCAGCGGCGGAGCCTGGTGAGGCGGACCCGAGGGCTGCTACGAGCCACCCTGGGTCCTCTTCACCATGAGTCAGGCAGTGTGACATAGATATCTGGAGAATTGATATAATGGGACACACTTGCCTGAACTCGGGCTCCACCGCTGTCCAGCACTCCGGCGATTTGGGGTGCATAGCCTCCGTCGTCGTGCTCGGCGCTGTGCCCCCATTGACCTCCTCCGGGGCCACCAACGTCCCATCGTCGTCAGTCGCCAACCCTGATGATGGCAGCTCCTGCCCGGCAACCCTAGTGAGGGGCTTGGCAGGCATGGGAGAGAAGGAAAAGTTAGGGTCGCTGGCAGCGGCAGAGCCCAGCGAGGGGAGCTCAGTCATGGCCAAGAGCTGCACCCGACTCTCCTCATCAGGAGCCAGACAAGATCTCTCGATCAAAGGCAATTGAATTACAGGAGAGACAACTTGCCTGTTTTCAAGCTTCACCGCCGTCAAGGACTCCGACGCTGTTGATGATGATGGTCCGGTGGGCTGGGGGTCTGGTCCGGGGGATGACTCTGCTGTGGCATCCCCGCAGCAGGTGTGATGGTGGTCGCAGTCTCAAGGCTCCCAGGTGAAGTTTCCCCTGCTAGTGATTGATACAGCATGGCAGCTGGGGGCTGCCTCTCCATCGACCCTGGGAGAGGATTCCCCAGGGCCTCGGGCTCCTCCTCTGCCTGGCGACTCGGTGTGGAAACTGGAGAACTCACCAAAACACAGAGGAGACACGGACAGGGTCGGTGAGGAGTGATTACATGCCGCTGGTGCAGAGAACTCAGGGGACTGCAGGACCCGAGTCTCTTGGCCAGGGAACAGGCAAAATTGTTCATTAATAATAGAAAAATGGGAAGGAACTTACCTCTTCTCCTGGTTCGCGATGTCTCCAGCGGCGTCCAGAGTATTCCCATCCCCCTCTATGTCCATGGCGACTCTGGGCTCCTCAATATATGGTGGAGAAGCCCCCCAGACTGGCACAGGGGCAGATGGATCCGGCGGAAAAAAAGGGGCTCTCCACATTGGCGGAGGTAACAGCAACGGAGGAGGGGGCTGCAGGCGACACCTCGGGAGAAACAGGCGGCTCCGCTGCAGGATTCCCCTTATCCAGCGAGAGGGGGGTTGCTGGCCGGCTAGCGATGGAATTCTTTTGGGCAAGACCTCTGGGAATGGCGCTGACATGGAGGAGGAGGAGGATCCGAGGCGAAAGTGTGCTCTACTTCCAACAGGAGCTTCAGTTCCCTCGGGGCCAATTCCTCAAACTCTGTTGCCAACTCCGGGAGGAGCCACGGCTTCACCTCCAGGAGAAGCTCAGTCTCCGCCAACAACAACTGTCTACGTTCCTCCAATTCCTCCGTGAGTCAAGCGAGCTCTGGCTCATGCTCCCATCCCGCTGCAACAGCCTCCACAGCTGGCGAGATGGTAGTAACAGTCCTATGTTCCTCCTGCAGGGGCTCCAACACTGGGGATTCCTCCAGCGTGGCTGCAGAGAAGCCTCTCCATGCTGGCTCCGGGAAAAGATCATCCAAGGCCACTGGCTCCTCCCACGTCTGATGGCCCTGACCTTGGGCCAACAAGCTCTCAGGGAGAATAGGAGGAGACACGGAGAGGGGAAAAGGTGAGTTAATATTTGCAGCCGGAGGAGAGGACCCAGCAGACTGCTGAAACTGGGCCTCTCCCTCGGGAGACAGACAAGGTTTACAATTAGATGGAGTGAAATGAAGAAACACTTGCCTGTCAGCCCGGCTCACGATGTTGACAGCTGCAAACCGATGGTAATCATCCCTCTCCGTTTCACTGACTCCTTCAATAGATTGTAGAGGAGCTGGCTCTGATGACGTGGAGGTGGGCGTAGCCAGGACAATCTCGGCGACTGGCACGATGACAGCCGCCGAAGATGAGAGGGGCTTCCTCCGGCGAGGCTTCCTTTTCCTCAAGGTCGGTTGGGGCATCGGATAGTCTGGGATTCTGAGCACACCATCCGGCTGCAAGTAATCAAGGCCGATGATCTCTGGAGAAACAGGGAGCGAAGGTGGTGTAGCCGCGGGGGGCTCGAGCGCTGGAAGCTCCTCACCCGACCTCGTGGACGTCATGGCGACAATCTCCCGGAAAATCTCGGCCGCCTCCAGATGGTCCCACAGGCTATCCCGATTCATCACTCTGACTGCGGTGTCCCGAGCCCGTTGAACTGCCTTGGGAGAACAGGGCTCCAGCACCCACAAGAGCAGGTCCTCCAGCAGACAGAGTGAGCACAGCTCCCTCTCCAGCAGCTCAGCCATAGTGCCCGGAAAGCAGGTGAGTGAAAAACGAGACAGTCCAAAAATGAAAAAAAAATGATTTGTGTGGGTGTAACCCGCTAAACCCTATGGTTCGGCTGGTTCATTCTGTCATGAACTCTCCGTGCGCTTCTCCAACAGCGCACGGAGGAGGAGAAAAAGGACGAGGATTTAAATGCAGGGATTCACCACACACACATTTATTTACAACTAGTGACAGTTATAGCGAGTAACGATAGGGTTAGGCTGCACTTGGGAGAGCAGGGAAGACTACGGGACGTAAAATGACTGGGGAGGAATGTAAACTGGGCTACAGCCTAAGCGTAGTAGAAATGCTGCTGGGAGAAAACACTGCCAGAAGCGAAACGGGATTGAACCGGAAAAGGAACACTTCTGGCACAGCGTACAGGCAACACAGGGAAACACTAGCAGTTTACTCACGAGTAACAACAGTCCCAAAAGTCCAAAGTCTCCAGCGAGCATCATGCGAAAGTCCTTCAGATGTGGCGATCACTCTGTGGAGAGCCGGAGTGACTCACTCAATGGACCAGTGGTGTTTGTCCAGCTGAAGGCTGCCTTTATACAAACACCGCCGGCCTCACAAATAGGCAGCACCTGGGCGAGGATAATTATGTAAAGAACTGAGGTCCACACGAATAGTGGTTTCAACAAAGTTCTCTTTTAAAAACTAGGAGCGGGAAACATTAACAGGCGGCAACATCAACACATCGCCATTTTCATACCATATTCACTCATGAAGGTCAACTCTGACCTGTGACGTCACCACAATCTTAAAGACACACCACATATAAATATCACATTATATGACATCTCCCCCTTTTTTTGTTTTTTTTTTTCAGAACAAAACAATTTTCAATTCAAATATTTTTTCATTTCCATTTCACCCTTCCCCACAGCCCATGGCTTAATCATTGAACCAAATATAACCACACTTATCACAGTGAACACGTGAATTTCTCTCTTTTTTCATTCATTTTTTTTTCTCTCTACAAATCTAGTCTTTGCACAGGTTTAGTCATTCTACCAGACCGGGTAAACAACAGTCCTTGCTTTGGGTCTGGCGGTTTGACACTGGATTCTGGTAAAATAGTGTCAGCAGCAGCTGCAGTTTCAGGCTGCTGATCGACAATCTCTGGCTGCAGCTCATTTGGAGCTGAAGAGGGTATCTCTCTGGCTGATTCAGGATCATGTTGCAAGTGACGGCGGTTGCGTCGCAAAGTTGCTCCCTGGGGTGTTTCAATAAAAAAGGAGCGAGGTGTGCTGCTTTCTCCTGTGACAACAGCGGGTGTTTTCCAAGATTTCTGATGGTCCAGCTTTGTGAGGACTGAATCTCCTGGCTTCAAAGAAGGTAGGGGTTTAGCTCCATGGCGCTGATTGAAGTAGAATGCTTGTTTCTGTTTCTCCATTGCATCCTTATTCCTGACGACTTCCAGATCAGGCCATCGGGGCTGAAGATTCATTTCCAGTGTACGAAGAGTTGTTTTGATCTTTCAACCCATAAGTAGCTCTGCAGGACTCACGCCTGTGGTGGTGCAGGGCGTTGATCGAAAGCACATGAGGGCGAGCAAAGGATCTTGCTGCTTTAAGATTCTTTTTGCTGTTTGAACTCCCCTCTCTGCATGTCTGTTTCCTTGGGGGTTGTGTGGACTTGACGTGATGTGCAAAAAGTCAAACTCCCTTGCAAACTTTTTAAATTCTTGGCATGAGAATTGAGGCCCATTGTCAGATACAACCACATCTGGACAACCAAACTTCGCGAACACTGCCTTCAGCTTTAAGATCATCTGAGAAGCAGTGGTTACTGGCAGATGAAGTATCTCGAGGAACCGAGAGAAATAGTCTGACACAACAGGGTAAGTGTGCTTGTTATGCTCACACAGGTCAACAGCAAGTCTCTTCCAGGGTCGATCAGGTAGAGGGGTTGACAAGAGAGGCTCTTTTCGCTGAGCTGGTCTCATCTCACGACACACCCGACAGGACTGCACTTTGCGTTTGATTTCAGATGAGATGCCAGGCCACCACACAGATGTGCAGGCCCGCTCTCTGCATTTTGTCAGACCTTGATGTCCATCATGTATTCGATCCAAGATGTCTGCTCTGAGCACATCCGGAATCAACTTGCGGCTTCCTCTGGTGATAATTCCATCGCATTCAGACAGTTCATTTTTAATGGGAAAATAGTCTCTGATAGCTGCTGGGACATTGCCTATGTATTCTGGCCATCCTGACTTGACGTACCGCAACACCAACTGTAGGTTACAGTCAGCTGCTGTAGCGGTCTTTATAGTGTCTATTTTATGTGTAGTAGCTGGCAAGTTATCAATAACTGCTGCTATGTAGCACGCTACATCAGAGTGAGTATCAGTCTCGTTTTCTACGCACTGTAGTGGACTTCTTGAGAGTGTATCAGCTACTACCAAGGTCTTTCCCGGAGCATATTCGGCTGTCGGTTTGAACCTCATAAGTCTCATAAGTAGCCTTTGGCACCGTATTGGCACATTGTCCAGGTCCTTTTTGTTCATGAGAGGCACCAAGGGTTTGTGATCTGTGACCAACTTAAAATCTTCCAGACCACAGAGGTACTTCTCGAATCTCTCACATGCCCAGACACTTGCCAAACACTCCTTCTCTATCTGTGCATATCTAGTCTCGGCCTCTGACAGACGACGTGAGCAGTATGCCACAGGTTTCCAGTTTCCATCGTGCAGTTGCAGTAGTACTCCACCTATACCATAGCTGCTGGCATCGGCTGATACGGCAGTAGGTCTGTGCTGCCCTCACAGCACGTTTCTCTGTGCTGCTAGACAGCCAGTGAACCACTGAAGAAAACTTCGCACACAAGGCTTACTTTTCTTGTCTTTATAAAGTTTTCTTGCATGCGTGTGTAGCATGACGCGCGAGGTAACTGAAACATACAGAACAATGCACTTACTATCTACATATTAACATGCGGTATGCTAACACAAAGAACTAATACACGTAAATAACTAACAGAAACATCGTCGCTCAACAAAACTCATTCATGTAACACTTTAGAACATCAGCGGTCTCTATCAAGTGCTTGTACATAAAAATACTCACAAAGACAAAAGTTTCCCAAGACTCAAACGAAGAAGAACAACACAGCGTACTCAATGAACTTTTTAACTTCGTTTCTGTGTGGCTAGCTGACTGTAGCCGCGGGAAAAAACACATCAAAGATCATCTATATACGGAAGAGCACACACTCTGCAGTAACAAAAAACGATCCTTTAAGGAAAAGATGTCTCACTTCGATAACTTTTTAAACACAGGTTTTTGACAATTTTATCACTCATTTTAACTTATTTATTCCTTTTAACCAATTTATTAACTTTATAAATTTATCAATGTCTTTTACCCAAAGACATGACACTCCCCGTTTGATATAATCACATTATATCATCACAAATACCAAACACAATAAACATTTCCAGTGTTACATGGTATCAAAAATACTTTATCACTCAGTCTTTGAAAGTAAGACTATGACCTCTGAGATGGGTCTCAGGAATACTTTTGCAGTCCCTTCTTTTATGATCTGCACTTCCACTTTGCAGACCATTTTGTCACTGCTGGGCAAAGTTTTTACAGCAAGTCCCATGGGCCATTCATTTCTGTTTACTTGTATGTCCTTCAACAGAACAACTTCTCCTTCTTTGACATTTGGTTTGCTGTCATTCCATTTTGTGCGTTTCTGCAAGGTAGACAGATATTCTCCTTTCCACCTCTTCCAAAACGTATCTGCAAGATGCTGTACTTGTTTCCACTGTTTTCCAAACAACTGTCCTCCAACTATCCAGAAACCAGCACCACGGACAGCTCCTTCAGTAATGTGTCGTCCCTGATGAGCTGAGCATTCATGGAAGTATCTTACAAGAAGTGTGGCAACATGGCTGGCAGAAAGGATGATCAGAAGGTGCTTTTCATTGTCTGTGAGATCGGAAGAGGAGAGACGTCCACCGACTCGTAATAGTCCGTCTTTGTCTACAATTGGATTGAGCTTCTTGAGTGTGTCATTTTTGGAGTTTACCTGTTTTCCTTCTTTTATCTTTTCGAATGTCTCTTTGTATGCTTCCTGCTGGACTGAGTGAATGATAACGTTCTCGGCTTGAGTGAGTTCTTTCATATTTGTACATTCTTTGAGACTTTTCCATCCTTTCTGTCCACTGGACTTTTGTTTGAAAGATGCAGTAACATGAATAAGTTTGGCTACTGCCCTGCATAGCGTCGTCCAGCTTGAAAATCTTTTAAACCGCTCAGAGCTCAACTGTGACACTGATACTGCTGTTAACAGTGTTTTTACTTCTGGATGTATTTCTTTGTTCTCTTCAGGTTCCACTAGTGCATACAGATTGTCTTTGTGTGACTTATCAGGATAGTCTGTATACAAAAAGTTTGGGCCTGTGAACCATTTACTGTTTTTGAGTTCAGCGGCTGCAACAGGTCTAGTTGCCTTGTCAGCTGGATTTAGCTCAGTTGCAACATAATGCCATTGGTCAGGTTGTGTGGATAGCCTAATGCGTGCGACACGGTTGGCTACATACATGTAGAATCTTTTGGAGGTATTGTGTATGTACCCCAACACAATACGACTGTCAGTGAAAAACTTCACATTGTCTATTTTTATGTCTAACTCGTCTGTGATTAGCTCATACATCTCAACCGCAAGTACAGCAGCACAAAGTTCGAGCCGTGGTACAGTGTGTGCGGGACAAGGGGCAAGTTTAGACTTTCCCATCACAAAACCCACATGGTACTGACCGTCACTGTCTAAAGAGCGCAAGTAAGCTACAGCTCCTATTGCTACAGTAGACGCATCAGAGAAGATATACAGTTCATTACTTTTCATAGTACTTAATGAACCTGGACTGTAGCACCTTTTGATTTGCAGATCTTCAAGGGCTTTTAAAGAGTCTTTCCATGTGACCCACATCTCCTCCTTTTCTGGAGGAAGTGGAGCGTCCCAGTCTCTTTCTTCATATGACAGTTCTCTGAGTAGCGCTTTGCCCTGCATGATTATGGGAGCAACAAAGCCCAAAGGGTCATACAGGCTATTGACTGTTGACAGCACTCCCCTGCGTGTGAATGGTTTGGTCTCATTGGTTACGAGGTAAGTGAAGCTGTCTGTCTGTAGATTCCAACAAAGTCCCAGACTCCTCTGAACTGGGAGAGGATCTACTCCAAGGTCCAAATCTTTTAAATCCTTTGCACGGTCCTCCACAGGAAACACTTCCATAACTAGGCTATAGTTGGATGCAACCTTGTGAAGTCTCACATTAGATTCAGCTAACATATTTTTGGTTCTTGTTAACAGATCAACAGCATTCTCTGGTGTGGCAACTGACGTGAGTCCATCATCGACATAGAACTGTTTCTCAACAAACTGTCTTGCGTCAGTGCCATGTTCTTTCTCACCCTCTTGTGCTGCCCGTCTCATACAGTAAATGGCTACAGCGGGTGACGGGCTGTTACCAAAAACATGAACTTTCATTCTATATTCAACTACACCCTTAGTGATGTCATTATCCTCAAACCACAGATAGCGAAGATAGTCTCTGTGTTCTTCGCACACCTCAAAGCAATAAAACATTTGCTGTACGTCTGCTGTCAGGGCTACGGGCTCTTTTCTAAACCTCAATAGCACCCCTATCAAAGAGTTGTTGAGATCAGGTCCACTAAGGAGCACTTGATTTAGCGATATGCCGTCATACTCTGCACTAGAATCAAAAACAACTCGTATTTGATCTGGTTTCTGCGGGTGGTATACACCAAATGTAGGCAGGTACCAGTGTTCTTTACCTTTTGGCAGGGGTGGTGCAATTTCAGCTTGATCATTATTTAACATTTTCTGCATGAATTGGATGTAGTGACTCTTCATTTCTGGTTTCCTTTCCAGAGTCTTTTTGAGTGAGTACAGGCGTTTCAGGGCTTGCGCTCTATTGCTTGGGAGTCTCCTTCTTGGGAAGCGGAAGGGCAGAGGAGCAACCCAACTGTTCTCTTTGTTCTGGCTAACTGTATTGTCCATAAGAGTTAGGAAAGTTTTGTCATCTATGGACAGTGCAACTTTATCATCTGATTCAGATCTGTCAAACACAGAGTGACCTAGCTTGTCTGTGTTGTGAGCAAAGTCAATTGTGTCTTTACACCTTATGACTGACTGAGTGTTTTGCTCTGACAGAATGCCATAGTTTTCTTTAACTGTAATGACGTTTGGGCATGGCTCAAAATAAGATGTGCAACCACTGTCTAATGTGTGTGTCTTGTAAACATTCACCTCTGATGCGCTATGAGTCTTTCCTACACACACCTCTCCTACAATAACCCAACCCAAGTCCAGTCTTTGTGCATAAGGAGCGTTATTTGGCCCATTAATCTGCTCACGTACCTTATGTACCCTGAGGATGTCCCTTCCCAGGAGTAAGAGGATTGGAGCGTGGCGGTCGACAGGTTGGATTTTGTTTGCGATAGGGAGCAGATGGGGATGGTGCTGAGCAATCTCAGGTGAGGGTATTTCAGTTCTGTCGTCCGGCACTGAATCACATTCGATCAAGGGAGGCAGCCGGATATCTGTTTTTCCATCCATGGATTGTATGAAGAAGTTCACAGCTCTCCTGCCTGCAGTTTTAGCTTTGCCAGAGCAGGTTTTTAATGTGTACGGTGCAGGTGTACCTTTAATGTCAAACAGGCTGAAGAACTCTGTCTTAGCCAGGGACTTATTACTTTGTTCGTCAATTACTGCATACATGTTCATTGCCCTGTCTTTCTGACCTTCTGGATAGGCTTTCACTAAGCAGATCTTAGAGCAAGAGCGTGGGCTATTACTTTGACCACACACCTCTGTGCACTTGGAGATGACTGAAGGAGAGCTCTCCGTTTGCTCTTCACCTTTGTTTTGTCCATCACTTCCTGATGTGGCACTTTTCAAGACAGGAGCAGGACCTGGATGAAGTGCTGATATGTGCTTGGGACTGTTGCACTCACTACACATGACTGCCACTTTACAATCTTTTGCGATGTGCTGAACTGAACCACAACACCTATAACAAATGCGATGCTCTTTGAGAAAAGCTTGACATTCTTCTATAGGTTTATCTCTGAACAGCTTACATTTTTTGAGTGGATGTGGCTTCTTGTGAATCGGGCACTGCCGATCTGGTTCTTCTACTTTCTTAGTCTCAGAACCACTTTTCTCTGCGACATCTGTTTTGTGTACTGACACAGTGGCTTTGCGATTGTATGGAGTGGGCTTTTCTGAGCGCGTGGAAGCTTGACTGTTACAGCTAGATGTAGCAAAGCTTGGATCATTTCTCATTTTAGCTTGTTGCTGAACAAACTGCACAAAAACAAAGAAAGGGGGAAATGACACACTATGAGTCTCTTTGTATTTCGTCCCCACAGTTGTCCACTTTTCCTGTAGGTTGAAGGGAAGTTTTTCAACTATTTGTCTTACCCCTCTAGCTGTGTCTAGGTATGCTAGCCCTGGTAGTGCATCATCTACTTTGGCACACTGTAACTCTAAAAGGAGGTCACCGAGTTCTCTTAACCTGGCATTGTCTTTGTTTGTTAGCCTTGGAAAGTCCTCTACCTTTTTTAAGAGTGCGTCTTCGATGGCCTCTGAGGAGCCATAACACTCCTCAAGGCGCTGCCAGACCATTATCAAACCTGCAGAGGCATTAAGGACATGTACTGCACGGATCCTTTTGGCCTGCTCTGAGGATTTTGGCCCTAACCACTTTGTGAGCAAGTCTAGTTCCTCTCTTGCTGACAGATTTAAGTCTTTAGTTGCACTAACAAATGAGGCTTTCCATGCCCAATAGTTTTCAGGCTTGTCATCGAAATGCAGTAAACCAGTACTGACTAGTTCTTTGCGGATGAGATATTTTGCAAAATCTTGTCCTCCATTAAACTCAGCCGAGTTATTGTTAAGAGGTTGAAAGGTGTGAGCTAGAGGGTTTAACAGGTGGGTGTTTGTCAGACCCTTGGTTACCTTTTGTTCTTGTTTTATGCCTGTATTCATTGGAGGAGGTACATACTGGGTTGTAGTTGTTAGCTGATCAACTGACTGATTGGTGGCTTGCACTTCTACTGCATTGTCTCTCATTTCAAGGGGCTGCTGTGGCCTCTTGGAAGCTTCTGAAGAGAGTAACTCACTTTGTTGTGCAACATGTTCGCTGGTGCGCCATACTGTATCAAGAGGCTCAGTTTCAGTAGGGGGCCCTATGCTTCTCTCCCCGCTCTGATTCTCTGCTTCTTCGTAGGCTGCAACTTCTGCTTCAGCTGCTGCTATAATTTTATGACATTTTAGAATGTGGAGGCTAGCATCTAAGTCAGCCTTTTGTTTCATTATATTTGCCTCTTTTTCAGCAAAGGCTAGTTGAGCTTTAGCCGCTTGCGCCCTGGCATAGGCCTTTATGGCTGCAGACCCTGTAGATGATGTGTGAGACTGCCTGCTGGTAACCCTAGACCTGGTGTCGAATGGCAGTGAGGGTGGCTGCATGTCCAACGTTTGGTCTGCGGCGTCTGGCTTCTCCACGTCCACGTCTGGTCGTTGCTCTGCTTCGTTTCGCAGCTCATAGTTTTTCAGATAGTTTTTTCCTGAACGTAAGCTCATGTCTGCTTAATGTTGCTCTGTGTTGCTTGAATCCGCCGAGAAAACGTCCCGCCCCGGACGTCTTTAATGTCTTTTTACTGTGCTGCCCTCACAGCACGTTTCTCTGTGCTGCTAGACAGCCAGCGAACCATTGAAGAAAACTTCGCACACAAGGCTTACTTTTCTTGTCTTTATAAAGTTTTCTTGCATGCGTGTGTAGCATGACGCGCGAGGTAACTGAAACATACAGAACAATGCACTTCGTCGGCCTCCGTCGGTCTATGATGACCATGGAAGAGAATCCTAAACGTCTACTCTGCTGGAACAGCACCGCCTGTGGCTGAACAGGCCGATGCGCGAATGACAGTCCCTGTCACACAGGTCACACTTGTGGGTGGTCTCCGTGCTGCTGGGTCTGTGGCGGTTCTTCCTGCGGGTCCTTTTTTCATCTGCTGCAGCAGTCAGTCTCTCTTCACCCGCCTTGAGCTGTCTGGTCAGGGTGCCTCTCCATTTGGAGCGGTCCGTTGCAAGGTCCTCCCAGCGCTCTGTGTTGATATCCAGGGCCTTCATGTCTCTCTTGCAGACGTCTCTAAAGCGCAGCTGTGGGCGGCCAACGTCTCTCCTGCCAGTTGCCAGTTCTCCATAGAGGACGTCTTTGGGGATTCTGCCATCCTCCATACGGTGAACGTGGCCTAGCCAGCGGAGCCTGCGCTGCCTGAGTAGAGTGAACATGGAGGGAAGGCCGGCGCGGGACAGAACTTCTGTGTTGGGCACTTTGTCCTGCCAGGATATGTCCAGGATGTGGCGAATGCAGCGCAAGTGGAAGGAGTTCAGTCTCTTTTCCTGCCGGGCGTATGTTGTCCATGTCTCACTCCCATAGAGCAGTGTGCTGATGACGCAGGCGTTGTACACTGCCATCTTCGTCTTGACAGAGAGTTTGGGATTCTCCCACACTCGTGTGGTGAGGCGAGCGAGTGTGAAGGCGATTTTCCAATCCTCTTGTTGATTTCTGTATCAAGGGAGAGGTTGTTGCTGATCGTGGACCCCAGGTACGTGAACTGATTCACGAACTCCAGCTCGTAGTCGTCAATGGTGATGGTTGGTGGTGCTTCCGTGCCTTGCGCCAAGACGTTAGTCTTCTTCAGGCTGATGGTAAGCCCGAAGTCCTTGCATGCCTGGGAGAAGCGGTCCATCAGGGTCTGAAGCTCCTGCTGTGTGTGGGTTGCGACTGCAGCGTTGTCTGCGAACAGCATGTCTCTGATTAGAGCCTCGCGTACTTTGGTTCTGGTTTTCAGGTGGGCGAGGTTGAAAAGCCTGCCGTCAGATCTTGTGTGCAGGTAGATTCCCTCTGTTGCTGTGCTGAAGGCATGCCTCAGGAGCATAGCAAAGAAAATCCTAAAGAGGGTTGGCACAGGTACACAGCCCTGTTTCACTCCGCTGCGTACGTTGAATGGCTCTGAGACGTTGCCATCGTGCTGCACTATCCCCTGCATGTTGGTGTGAAACGATTCGATGAGGCTTTGCAACTTTGGTGGGCATCCTATCTTTGGCAGGATCTTGAAAAGGCCCTCTCTGCTGACCAGATCGAACGCTTTGGTGAGGTCGATGAAGGCGACGTACAGAGGCATGTTCTGTTCTCTGCATTTCTCCTGGAGTTGGCGGATGGAGAATATCATGTCTACCGTCGATCGCTCAGCGCGGAAGCCACACAGACTCGGGGTAGACACGTTCGGCAAGCTTCTGTAGACGAACGAGAACAACTCGTGCGTAGACTTTGCCAACAACGCTGAGGAGGGAAATGCCCCTGTAGTTGTTGCAGTCGCTTCTCTCCCCTTTGTTTTTGTAGAGGGTGATGATCTTGGCGTCCCTCATGTCCTGTGGTACGGCACCTTCCTTCCAGCACTGGCAGAGGACGTCATGCAATGGCAGCAGTAGGGCGGTCTTGCAGTGCTTGATCAGGTCAGGGGGTATGCCGTCGTTGCCGGGTGCCTTGCCAGCGGCCAAGCTATCAATGGCCTTACTGAGTTCGTCGATGGTTGGCTCAGCGTCAAGTTTGTCCATGGATGGCAGGCAGTCGATGGCATCAAGGGCTGACGGTGTCACGGTGTTCTGTCTAGAGTAGAGGTCGGAGTAGTGTTCCACCCATCTCTCCATCTGCTTGTTCTTCTCTGTGATCATCTCCCCAGTGGAAGATTTGAGGGGGGCCGTCTTGCTCTGAGCCGGACCAAGTGCTTTCTTGATGCCATCGTACATACCACGGATGTTCCCTGTTATGGCAGCGGTTTGAATGTCTTGGCTGAGCTGAGTCCAGTACTCGTTGGCACAGCGCCGAGCAGTCTGCTGAACTTTGCTTCTTGCAGCCCTGAGAATCTGGAGATTCTTCTCATTTGGGTACTTCTTGTACTCAGCAAGTGCTGAGCGCTTGGCTTCAATGACGGGGGTCATCTCGGTCAACTTGGCATCAAACCAGTCCTGTGACTTCGAGGTCTTCCTCCCAAAGGTAGCCAAGGCTGTGCGGTAGATGGTGTTTCGCAGCTCTTCCCACTTCTGCTTTGCAGATTCTCCTCCTTGTGGTACACCAAGTTCCTTCTCAAAGGTGGAGGCAAACTGCTCAACAAGTTCTGGTTGGGCCATCTTGCTGATGTCAATCCGTGCCTTTCCAGGTTGTCTAGCACGATAGAATTTCTTCAGCTGCAGCTTGACCTTGCAACACACCAATGAATGGTCTGTGTCGCAATCTGCACTCTGGAACGAACGGGTGATTAGCACGTTCTTCAGTGAGGTGCGCCTGGTCAGGATCAAGTCTAGCTGGTGCCAGTGCTTTGAGCGCGGATGTTGCCAGGAAACCTTGTGTTGGGGCTTGGTCTTGAAGAACGAGTTTGTGATGCACAGATCGTGATATGTGCAGAACTCGAGCAGCCGCTGTCCGTTGTCGTTCATTCTGCCCACGCCAAAAGGTCCAAGACAGGAGGGCCAGGAGTCGTGCTCAGCACCCACTCTGGCATTGAAGTCTCCAAGGAGAATGAGTTGTTCAGAGTTGGGGATGATCCTGACAGTTGTTGCGAGATTCTTGTAGAACTCGTCTTTTGCCTCTGGTGTGGCTGTCTGTGTTGGGGAATACACACTGACGAGGGTGACTGGGCCTTGAGTGGTGTTCAGGCGGAGGGTGAGGAGTCGTGCAGAGCCAGTGCTGCCCGGTTCCACCATCTTCAGCAAAGTGTTCTTCACTGTGAAGCCCACTCTGTGTTTCCTGTGTTCGTCACTGCCCTTTCCCTGCCAGTAGACCGTGTAGTCCTTCTCTCTCAGTGTGCCTGCATCAGCTAACCGTGTTTCCTGGAGAGTGGCGATATCCACTCCCAGTCTCTTCAGCTCATTATTGATGATGGCAGTCTTCCTGGTGTCGTTGATGTCCTTGAGGTTAGCAGCGAGTCCTGTCATCATAGTGCGGACGTTCCAAGTTCCCAGTTTTAGAGTTGGTCTCTTTTGTTTTATTGTCTTGCCTGGTGCGAAGGTTCTCAGCCTGCTGTTTGGATTTCTCCTTATCCCCATGCACCCAATGAGGAAAGCAAGCTGTGGCGGGACAACACCTTATTGGCTGGGGGCTGCCCAGCTTGAGGCAGGTGGTAGCTGTCCAGTGAGATCTGATGATCCCTCCCACCATCGGGAACAACCCCTGGCGCCATGCTCTACGCCAATTGAGCAGTGGCTTATAACCGGTAACTGTCATTCCCCGTGTTTTGTCTACGCCAAAGGCGAAGCTGGAGTGTCCTCTCCAGTGATCCGGTGTTCTACCTTCCAGCGTTGGGCGTTGGTAGGATTCAAGCCTGGGCAGGAAGATATGGAGGACAAGATGTTGCCCATGCAGCATGTCCCCCCTCTCCACGTCACTGATGAATCCAAAGGAACAGCAGGGCTGCTACAGTTTGGCACCAGCGCTGTTGCAGGAGCTGCCAGAATAATGTTGAGCACAACATAGAACTGCCTTAGGGGCTCCAACTCCGGATTTTTCCTCAGGGTTGACTCCCGAAGCCTTTCCCGTGACCGGGTATGCCGCAAGGCAGCAGAGGTTTGAAATCAGGGTTTACCTTCCCCTAGATGGGCTACCTTCCCAGGTTGACGAGCCACCATCTACCCCAAGCATCTGGTTTTAAGGCGCCAGAGATCCGCCCTCGCCCCTTCTCCTATTAGTAAAAGCAGTTCCGCCGGGCTTAGAGACTAAACCACACGGGCAGGCTAGGAGTTGGACTTAGTTGTCAGAGGCTTTTCGAGATGCACGCCATAAGGAGCATTTTATGAGCACTGGGAGCTTAACCCCAGTGCCGCTCCTGGCTATGACAACCTTGGAACCAAGGAACAATGCACTTACTATCTACATATTAACATGCGGTATGCTAACACAATACACGTAAATAACTAACAGAAACATCGTCGCTCAACAAAACTCATTCATGTAACACTTTAGAACATCAGCGGTCTCTATCAAGTGCTTGTACATAAAAATACTCACAAAGACAAAAGTTTCCCAAGACTCAAACGAAGAAGAACACAACGTACTCAATGAACTTTTTAACTTCGTTTCTGTGTGGCTAGCTGACTGTAGCCGCGGGAAAAAACACATCAAAGATCATCTATATACGGAAGAGCACACACTCTGCAGTAACAAAAAAACGATCCTTTAAGGAAAAGATGTCTCACTTCGATAACTTTTTAAACACAGGTTTTTGACAATTTTATCACTCATTTTAACTTATTTATTCCTTTTAACCAATTTATTAACTTTATAAATTTATCAATGTCTTTTACCCAAAGACATGACAAGGTCGATTCACATCGTAGAATTTCAGAACTGGAGAAGTAGACAGAATGTCTTTGATGCGTTGAAATGCCTCCTGCTGAGAATGGTCCCACATCCACACTGACTTGGATTTCAACAGTTCATATAGTGGCTGGCCCACTGTTGACAGATTTGGGATATATTTCCCTAGGTAGTTAAACATGCCCAGGACACGCTTGAGGTCATGCACGTTCTGTGGTGGAGGGAGCTCGCGGATTGCCTTGACTTTATCAGGGTCAGGTCTCACGCCTGATTTGTCGATTTCTTGGCCCAAGAAGTGAAGCTTGTTTTGTCTAAACTTACATTTTTCTCTGTTCAGTTTAAGTCCGGCTGACTCGATCCTTTCCAGTACCTTGCTGAGACGCTGGTCATGCTGTTCAGGAGTGTCGCCGTACACCAGTATGTCATCCATGTAGATAGCCACGCCTTCCAGGCCGTTGAGGGTTTCTGTCATTTTGCGCTGAAAAATTTCAGGAGCGCTTGTGATCCCAAATGGAAGACGTTTGAATGCATATCTCCCAAAGGGTGTGATAAAGGTTGTTAATTTACTGCTTTCTGGATGGAGAGGAATCTGCCAAAACCCGGAGGCAGCATCCAAAGATGTGAATGTGGTTGCTCCACTAAGTTTTGCAGTGATTTCCTCTGCAGTAGGAAGAACATACCTCTCTCTTCGTACAGCTTCATTTAACCTCTTTAAATCGACACAGATCCGCACTTTTCCATTTTTCCTTGGGACTGGCACCATTGGCACGCACCAATCTGTAGGCTCGATCACAGCTTCAATCACATTATTCTCCTCCATACGTTGCAATTCCTCTTTAACCTTCTGCAAAAGTGGCAAAGGGACACGACGGGCAGTGTGCACTGTGTATGGCTGAGCATTCTCTTTTAACGGGATTTTAACTGGTTCTGTTTTAAGTGTTCCATGCTCACCAAATGCTTTGTGAACTTCTTCAACACGCTTCACAAGCCCCATCCACATTGCTGTGTCTCTGCCTAGCAAATTGTTTGCATTATTGCCACTGATGACATACACAGGAAAAGTATATGGTTTTTCTTTGTATTCTGTGAAGGCTTGAAATTTTCCTATACAGTCCAATTGACCACCCGGGCTGCACAGTGTGACATTAGATGGCTCTAATTCCTTCCTAGGAACTAGTTTGTTAAATGTCTTTTCTCCCATAATGTTTGCATCTGCACCCGTATCAATTTTAAAATTGACTGGTGTTGTTCCAATTGTAAGCTGTATGGTCCATGGGTCGTCGTTTCTGTCTGTTTTTGTGACTGCGCCCAAAAAATATGGTGTCTGGGAAACTGTCTCTTCAGTGACTTCTCTGACTGATTTACTGTGACATTTCTTTTCCCAGTGACCCACCTTTTTACACTTGTTGCATGTTGACTTCATGGCTGGGCACTTTTCAGGATCTCTGTGTTTTAATTTTCCACATCTTCCACACCATGAGTCTTTTTGCTCTCCACTTTTTTTCTTCTTTGGTTTAAATGGAGATCTTCCTCTGCCTGCTGCTTTTCCCTGGATCTCCTGCACCGTAGCGTGTGCCTCCCCCTGCTGGTGAACCTGGAGGACAACCTCCTCGGACTGGCGAACTGTTTGAATAGTTTGGGCAAGCGTTAGATCAGCCATCATCTGCAGTTTACGTGACAGCTCTTTATCGAGGACGCCCACAACAATTCGGTCACGGATATGTTCGTCTCTGTTTACACCAAAGTCACAGTGTTCTGACATCTCATAAAGGGCTCTGATAAACATTTCCACTTTCTCACCAGGCCGCTGCAGCCTCTGGTGAAAACAAGCGCGCTCATGGATCACGTTCCGTTTAGGACAGAAGTACTCGTCGTATTTTCCTAACACAACGTCAAACTTCTTTTGATCTGCTTCCTCAGTAAATGAGAATGATTTGAAGATGTTTTCAGCTTCGGGGCCCATGGCGTAAATCAGTGAACTGACCTGAATTTCGCCGTCCTCTTTACTCAGTTTTGTAGCCATCCGAAAACGCAGAAAGCGCTCTTTCCAGCCCGCCCATTCATTTGGACGATGAAAAGGAAAACTTTCCGGGGGATTAAACTTGGCCATCTCACTGAAGCAGAGCGTCCGTCAAGCACTTCTGACACCATGTAAAGAACTGAGGTCCACACGAATAGTGGTTTCAACAAAGTTCTCTTTTAAAAACTAGGAGCGGGAAACATTAACAGGCGGCAACATCAACACATCGCCATTTTCATACCATATTCACTCGTGAAGGTCAACTCTGACCTGTGACGTCACCACAGTCTTAAAGACACACCACTTATAAATATCACATTATATGACAAATTACAGGGATCGGGAGCAGCTGGTGGAATTACTGAGAGCGAAGGGGTGTGGTAGGACCAGCAGACTGCCAGCAGCGTGGGGAAAAGCCCAGAGGCTGATAAACAGCTGCCGGTCAGGCAGTGACTAAGGATAGGGAAAATATCCAAAATGCACACAAACAGTGAAGCCAAAACCCACAAAGAGATCAGGACCGAGCCAGGGAAAGCCAAGCCGGCTTGGACCATGACAGATAACCTCAGTAAAAAAAAAAAAAAATCTCAAAAATCAAAATATTAACTCAAATAAATCACTCTTCAGATGAGGAGGAAAAAAGGAAAAAAAAAAAAAGAGTCACAATGATATGGTGCCAACACTGTCTGATCCGAAACTCTGACAGATGAATCAAAAAAAAAAAAAAATCTCAAAAATCAAAATATTAACTCAAATAAATCACTCTTCAGATGAGGAGGAAAAAAGGAAAAAAAAAAAAAGAGTCACAATGATATGGTGCCAACACTGTCTGATCCGAAACTCTGACAGATGAATCAACATGCCACATATCCAAATTGTGCACATATCAAATCAGCCTGAGGAGCTGGCTCCGAAGTGCTGCTCCACGAATTTAGTCGCCTTGTCATGAACAAATATTCCTTATCATTGATAGTAACCCTCAGCTTCGCTGGGTACTGCATGCCAAATCTCACTCCAGGTATGTCCCTCAGCAGTTCTCTGGCTCTTTTAAACATAGCCCACTGTTTCATTACTGTTGTCGGGTAGTTGGGAAATATAAGATAAGATAAGATAAGATAAGCCTTTATTAGTCCCACAACGGGGAAATTCCAGGATTGCAACAGCACAGGGATAGCAACACTCAGAGCAACAATCAGAAGACAAGAAAAAAAACAAAAAAAACAAGCAAGCAAGAGCAGCTAATATACATATGTACATATTACTATAAAATATATATATATACACACACACACACACACAGACACACAGTGCAGAGCATTGTAGCTGGATGGAATAAATATATGAATATATGAACACAGTGCAGAGCATTGTAGCTAGATGGAATAAATATGTAAATATATAAACACCCACAGTACGGAGCATTGCAGCTAGGTGGAATAAATATGCAAGTATATAAACACACACAGTGCGGAGCAATGTAGCTAGATGGAATAATATGTAGATATATAAAAACACAGTGCGGAGCATTGTAGCTAGATGGAATAAATATATAGATATATAAATATAAACACACCCAGTGCTGAGCATTGTAGCTAGATGGAATAAATATGTAAATATATAAACACACACAGTGCAGAGCATTGTTGCTAGAGGGGATGAAACAGCATAACCGTCTACTTAGTTATCCTACATGGTATGATTATGTGCCCATACATATTCTCACCCTCCATAGCGACTGATATGTTCCTAGTTGTATGCCGGAGGGGACCATTGTGTAAGTCTATTGCATCTTTTGCATCCAAAAAACTATTAGTTTGTTACGTCTTTTTGCTATCTTTGCTATCTCTATATCAGGATCCGTTGTCCGTTGAAAGTGGTCCGCTGCATTTCAGCTGCCTTCCACATTATTTCCTCTAGCTCGTGGGCGTAGTGCATCTTAATGATGAGAGGGCGAGGGGGTTCACCATCACCTGGGAGGACTCGGAGCGCTCTGTGGCATCTGTCGATAAGTGGACATTCTTTAAGAGAGAGTGCTTCTTTCAGGAGTTGAGCAGCAAAGTCTCTTGTTTTCTTACCGGCTCAGCTCCCTCCTTAACATACAGTATTCACAGGTTTTGGCTCCTACTGCGCCCTTCAAGATCAGTGCATTTATCAGACAACTGATCTATCAATTTACTTAGGTGTCCCACTTAATGCTCCAGCTTGGTAACTGTATCAGTGGTGCTGGAAGCGTTGAGCTCCAAGTCCGCTAGCTTGCTAGCTTGTTCAGTAACGGAGGCATTTACGGCTGCTATAGCGGAGGTAGTTTCACATTTAAGGGCTGTTAGCTCTCCCTTAATAGTAGCCGAAAGCTGGTCAATTCTTGTATCAATTATGCCTCCAATCTCTGTCTTGAATGAATGTAGTTTATGGTGGAGAGAGGCAATAGCTTCCAGCACCGTACCAGTGTCCGGGCTTCAGGCCCTACCAGATGCCGTCTCTTCTTCAGGGCAGTCCGAGGTAGTGTGGTCTACTTTGGTGTTCTTACGAGGTCGGTTAGGCATGATTGTAATTCAAGTGAAATTTCAGCAAGAAAAAAAAAGAAAGAACAATAATAAAAAAAAGATTACTAAATGTTTAACTTAATTTCTGGCCTGGATATCTTGTCTTGGGGGAGGTGTTAGAGAGATTTCCTCCACAAGAAATTGGATCAGGGAGTAGACAGCCAAAGCAGGCAAAGCTACAACTCGTCACATTAGGATGCAGGAAAACAGACAAATATGAGCAACCTTGTCAAAATGGAAAGGCCGTCACAGTGGGGTATACAGACTTTTGCACATGCCACAATTGTGCATTTATTTATTTATATTAAAACAATACTTTTTTGTATCATTTATTAATCTCAGAAGGCAATTCAAGGACATCCACGGTGTTGTACCATTCCCTTCACACCTAGGGCCACTTCAGAATCTTCCGGAGCACAAGGGGTAAACTCACACATGCACAGGGAGAACATGGTAGGCCCCGCTGGTCTGTGGATTTGAACCCACAACCTTCTTACTGTAAAACGTCAAACAGGTTCATTTTGTCTTCTTTCAATTATTTATCCTTTTTTTTTTTTCCTTTGAAAGACAAAAGTAAAATAGAAAGATGTCTTTACCTTCTTTACATGTTTCAACTGCACTGCAGCCTTCATCAGAAGAGTCAGCTGATTGCTGCCAGGTGACATTTATCAGCTGATTTTCGTAGGCGGGGCCAACTCAGCAGATCTGTCAGATCCGCCGAGCCAGCCCCGCCTCCCGCCGTCAGATGGTCTCTGGAGAATGTGGTCCCAGGTGTGAGAAAGCATAAAGGCCCCCTCATCTCGGTTCATGGTGTCTTTTCCCCGCTTTCTGATCTCTATTGCCTCCTTGATCCAACGTTTGTGTCTGTTGCTCTCCGATCCAATAATTTTTGTGTTGTCCCAGTCCATGATGTGATTATTTCTTTTGCAGTGGTCCGATATAGCTGATTTTAATGTTTCTTGTTCTGCTTTTTCTTTTTGGTCACACCCCAAAGCCTCAATATAAGAAATCCAATCCCGACCAAGAACGCAGAAAAAATCATCAACAAAGCACGGAAAGACCTTATAAAAGAACGTATAAGAATAACGGCAAATAAAGTAGACAAAATAAACAACCAAATCAAAGAGGAAACGGACATGTTTAAGCAACGCTACCCGACGGACCAGAAAACGCAGGAGCAGATAAAAGCACAACTGAAACACGCACACGAACAAGAATTCATCACAACGAAAAACCGCCAATTGAAAAAATTAAAAAAACTCACAGAAAGAAAGAACGGACGAAGACAAACACACACGGAAAAGAACGATAAGTGGGTCAAAAACCTATCACAACGCACACTCACGGACACGGAGAAAACAGTGCTGAACAGAGGACTGAACTTCGCCATCACACCAGCCAGAATCCCCCATGAAGAATACATCCTCGCAACAGAACTGGCATGCGAAAAAATCCAGGACCAAGGAGAAAAAGCAGCACTCCGGAACGCAGTCGCAGGAATCCTCAAAACGGCCAAATTACCACAAAGCAACGTTACAAGAAAAGAAGAAAAAGCATTAAACTCACTCAAGACAGATAAAACGATCACAATACTCCCAGCAGATAAAGGCAGAACAACAGTAATTTTGGACACGGAAACATACGAAAAACAGATGGAAACCATGTTGGCAGACAGTAACACATACGAAATCATTAAAACAAACCCGACAGAAGAAAAGAAAAAAATGCTCAAAGCCCTTCTAAAACCTCTATTAGAAAGCAATAAAATCACAAAGGACGCATATGATCACCTGATCCCCACAGCCAGCATCACCCCTCGGATTTATGGAACACCGAAAATACATAAAAAGGATATCCCACTGCGGCCAATAATAGACAGCATTGGATCAGTCACATACAACTTATCAAAAGCCCTAGCTGAAATCATCAAACCCCTCCTTGGACTATCAGACTTTCACTGTAAAAATTCAAAAGAGCTGGCACAAGAACTCAAAGACATAAAAATAGAATCAGACGAGATCCTCATCTCACATGACGTCATCTCTTTATTCACAAAGACTCCTATTGACGTCACACTACATATAGTGCAAGAACGCCTCAACAAGGACAGTACCCTAAAAAGACGCACCAACCTCACAGTCCATGACATGTCCAAATTACTACAGTTTGTTGCAAAATCCACTTATTTTCGATTCAGAGGAAAAATCTACAAACAAAAAGAAGGATTTGCAATGGGAGACCCACTATCAGCCATCATGAGCAGTTTTTTTATGGAGGATCTGGAAAATAAAGCCATCAACACAGCACCCACAATATGCAAACCCACCCTTTGGAAGAGATACGTAGATGACATTCTGGAAAAAATAAGGAAAGGACATACACAAGAACTCACTGACCATCTGAACAGTACAGACAGTACGGGAAACATAAAATTCACACACGAAGAGGAGGAAAATGGCACCATAGCCTTTCTGGACATGAAAATCCACCACAACGAGGATGGCAGCATAAAAATCACAGTCTACAGGAAACCAACCCACACAGATCAATACCTACTTTGGACATCGGAACACCCCACAGCACACAAGCTATCAGTCGTCAGGACATTATATGAACGAGCCACCATCATCACGGAACAAGAAGACAGACAGGAAGAGGAAAACCACATAAAACATGCACTTATATGCTGCCAATATCCAGTATGGGCCATAAACAAAGGGAAACAGCAAGTCAAAAACAAAGAAAATAAACAGGACACAAGACACAGAACAAAAGCTGAAATCAAAAACAAGGAAACCATAACTATACCATACATACGAGGGATCACGGAACCAATTCAAAGGATCATGAAAAAATACAAAATAAACACAGCAGTCAAACCACACAAAAAATTAAGACAGTTATTAGTACACCCCAAGGACAGAATAGAACAAGACAATAAATGCAATGTATTATATGAAATATCATGCAGATCATGTAACAAAACCTACATTGGAGAAACCGGAAGATTATTCACCACAAGAAAAAAAGAACACCAAAAGGAATGTGAGAAGGAAACGCAAGGACGACTCACAAGATCACAAAAAGAAAAAGCAGAACAAGAAACATTAAAATCAGCTATATCGGACCACTGCAAAAGAAATAATCACATCATGGACTGGGACAACACAAAAATTATTGGATCGGAGAGCGACAGACACAAACGTTGGATCAAGGAGGCAATAGAGATCAGAAAGCGGGGAAAAGACACCATGAACCGAGATGAGGGGGCCTTTATGCTTTCTCACACCTGGGACCACATTCTCCAGAGACCATCTGACGGCGGGAGGCGGGGCCGGCTCGGCGGATCTGACAGATCTGCTGAGCTGGCCCCGCCTACGAAAATCAGCTGATAAATGTCACCTGGCAGCAATCAGCTGACTCTTCTGATGAAGGCTGCAGTGCAGTTGAAACATGTAAAGAAGGTAAAGACATCTTTCTATTTTACTTTTGTCTTTCAAAGGAAAAAAAAAAAAAAAAAAAAAGGATAAATTCTTACTGTAAAGCAATAGTGCTAACCACTCCACCACCATTGTTAAGGTGTAGTCACATTTTTGTATACCACCGTATTCCCATTACTGCAGCTCTTTCTGTATAATGAAGCCTTCTATAAGATGATTAGATAAAGTGATGCCTCTTCAAATCCTCAGTCTAGGATGACAGTACATCCCTGTGGAGAGCAAATATTTTTCCTTTCATGATGGTTTCACGTTTTTCTTCTTTCATGAATTATAGGAACCAGAGCAGTTGGCATCCTTGAATATTTTGACCTTGTGAGTCCAAATTTCAAGGTGCCATTTTCTTCACTTTAGTCCACACAGTGGTGGCATCAAAATAAACACAAGTTTGAAAAAGGAGGGGGGGGGGAGTTCTGCTTCTGCACAGCCTGTGTGGGCTATGCTGGATGAAGTCAAAACAAACACAACTGTACCCACGGCCAGTAGGCAGTAAGAGGCAACAGCATCTGCCGCGGAAGGCTGTTATTTGTTTTCCTCAACTTTTCTGCTTTCTGTTTCCCCAGGACAACTGTCCACCTGTTTGGGAGTGAGACGCACCACAGAACAGGGAGCCAAGGTGCCAGGTGTGACCCTACAGGGCTGTCAGACGTCCATCCCTCCCTCATGTCTGTGCGCTGTCCTTTCCTTTTTGTTGCTGAACAATAGCCGCTCATTAATGTGCTACTTCATCAGGAAATACAGAAAAAAAAATGTGGAAACCGAGGAAAGAGGGAGTTTAACTTCATATCTGACAAAGAGTTATGGAGCATTCTCAGTAGAAGGCTGCTTTTTCTGGTAAGCGGCATGTGATATTGACTTTACTTGCTTGGGTATTAATCTATAATCATTTTTTTTCCTCTTGACTGAAGTCAGGAGCACACATACTGAGGTCTAGCCGAGTAAGAGTGCCAGCTTGAACTTTGATGCACATAAAAAAGTCAGTCAGTGAACTTTTTTTTTGCTATTCAGTTCTCCGGGGCAATGAACTCAATAAGGGTTGCAAAGCAGCTTGTTACTCTTTCCACTAAGTTGTGTGGTAGGGAATATTTTTGCTTGTGTACATCACAGCAAACATTAGTGCTCTCTGTGTGTGTGTGTGTGTGTGTGTGGTGGAAATGCATAAATGTTCTAATGGGTCTAGCCTGTTTTTGTTTATTAGTAATTTAAGTAATCCTTTTGTCTTTTCTTTTCTTTTTTTTTTGCTTAACTGATGCAGGCTGTAAATGAACACAGTATTCCCTCTTCTTTTTTAAAATGAGAATTAACCAGACTGTTTTTTTTTTTTTAGCCAGACAGTAAATAATGTACCAACAACAAGCTCAGAGATGAAAACCATTAAATTAACAGCTCGCTACACTGAATATCTGCTTTCATTAAAGCTGTTTCACTGCTTCCTGGTGTATACTGCTCACTCTTTGGCCCTTGGCTCATTCCTTCTTGCCACGTCGGGATTGTGCTCCCCATCATAATTTTTTCCCCTTAAGGTATGCAAGAAGCAAATGACAGGGTAATGCTGCCACAAACGCTCCCCGTGTTTTTCATTACAACGGCTCGACTAATATAGGGTTTACTGACCTGGGAACAGCGGGTGCACTCCACTGCACCGGCACCTCTGAGCGGTAGCAGCACTTCATTAGCCGAAGCAATTACTTTTGGGCAGCCAGTGTTTCACCTGGGTTCCATGAGCGTGAATGTGTGTAACTAATTGAGAGTATGGACCCACGCCCCATGAGCAAGTCCCACTGACCCTTGAGTGATTGTGAGGGACAGGAAAGTTTTCTGTAGTTTGAAAGACCATTAAGGACAAGGATATTTGATCTCACTGCTGACAAAAACTCATTATTATTATTGTTATTGTGTTCACTCTGTTTGTCTGCATTGCACTGCAGGAATTTCGTGGTCTCAATGAGCTGTTGCATGTGACCTTTTGTCACGAGCGAGGTGGAGGGGTGGAGGGAGACCATAACTCCACTGTGAGGCTGACAAGCAAGACAAACAACCTCTCTTGCACTCTCTCACTGCAACTGTAGCCACTTTAGAATCAGCAGTATTAACCTCGCAAGAAAGTCTTTGGGCTGTGGGCAGAGATCAATGGATGGCGATCTGGGAGGCTATTTGTGGCCAAAGAGTGCTTGAATTCTCTCTGAGATGACACCGGGACTAATTTGAATGGAGTCCTTCTGAAAACTTGTTCATCTAGCTGCAAGGGAGAAGACTGACATCATTAAAATCATTGTGTTTGTCTTTACAGAATAAGAAACCTGCCATACCTGTATTTGTATTATTTCACTGAATAAATCAGTTGTCTTTTTGATCTTTTAGGACGTATAATTTTGTAACTTACAATACAGAAAACCAAATAAATCCCTTGCAAATAAATTCCCAAAGTAGACGTGGGGGAACAGCTACTACTAACTGGGGAAAAATTTAAGTTTTTTTTGGTTGTGCCATATTCTCTTAGTTCTATATAACCACAGAGTGCCCTGATTAAACTTGATAAATATTATCACAATATAGAAAGGTAGAATAGCCAGAAATTGTTGTCAGGTAAATGTAGCATTATCTTATCCTATTAATAATACAAGGTTAGACATCAAAAAAGTTACTTGAGTAATGATTAATAGCTTTACTCTCACCAGGTTGTGAGTTTTTCTAATGAATTTCTGCTTTTTTAAACCCAAAGACAGCTTTCCCCAAAGACCAAAGGAGGGGTTATGTTATGGGCAGTCTGTCCGTCTGCCCCACTTTGTGAAATCTGTGAAATTAACTCCTCCTACTGTTTTATTTCGATTGTTCTAAAACTTCGTACCGCAGTTTGATGTACACTGATGATGCACATATTGCAATTGGGCTCTGATCTGATGATTTTTGTAGGAGTTATAGCCCCTGACTTATGATGTCTTGTTTCACCTCCATTAATAGACAGCAATTATATTGTGAAATTGACTCCTCCTATAGTTTTCTTCCAAATGTTTTGAAACTTGGTACAAGGGTTTGATATACACTGATGATGTACATATTGCTTTTTGACTCTGATCAAATGATTTTTGCAGGAATGACAGATCTTGAGGTCAAGGTCAGAGGTCAGTTTGTTCCTAAATCTTGTAAACAATAACTACTGAAAGAAATGATGTAGGCTTTTCAAATCGATACCATAGTTGTCTCTAAGACAAATCTTGGATGGCTTACACTCTGACCTCTGACTATGGGTTTAGGGTCAAAAGGTCAATGTAAACATTCCATTTGCACTATTACTGTAGAATGAGTAAAGCTAGGGTCACCAAATTGGGTACACAGATTCACCCTGTGACACTGAACTGCGATTATTGTTTTTGGATCACAAGGTCAAAGGTAAATGTCAAAATGTTATATAAACTCTGTCTCAACAATAAAGAAAGCTATGGTTACCAAACTTGCTACACAAGTTCACCTTGTGATCCTGACCTACAACTATGGGTTTGGGATTAAAATGTCAACGGTCACTGTTAACATTCCCTTCGGACTATTACTACAGAACAAGTAAAGAAAGGTACAGTCACCAAACTTGGTACACAGGTTCACCCTGAGACCCTGACCTCTGACTATGAGCTTGGGGTCAGAAGGTCAAAGGTAAAGGTTAGCATTCCTCATCCCATATTACTATACAATGAGTAAATGTAGGAGCACCAAAATTGCTACACAGGTTTGCTGAGAGATCACTGTAAGATCATTGGGAGATTGAAGAGGTAGTTGAGCACTCAATGAGTGCTCAGCAATCTCACTGATCACCCAATGATCTCTCTGCAATCTTTCAATGAATGCCAAATTTTTCCTATCCGAAAGTAGAGTTGGTTGATCAGTGAGGGATTGCTTAGCATTTTATGAAAGGCCAATTGAGTTCACTGAAAGATCAGTGAGAGGTCATTGGGAAATCGATGAGATCTTTGAGCGCTCCTGGAGAGCTCTGTGAGAGATTGTTGAGAGATTGCTTCCCTTTGGTGATCATTGAGAGATTGTTTTAGACTGAGTCAAAAATTGAGGTGGTAGAGATCACTGGAATATCATAGAGAGGTCCTTGTGATCCCTGGGTGCTCATTAAAAGATCGTTGACAGATCTGGCCATCTCTCAACGGTCTCTCAATGATCTCCACCCTCATGTAAAGGGGACATAAGCTATTCAAATGTATCCTCTAATATAATCCAAATCATAAAAAAAACTGTAGACACAGTATTAAATTTAATATTCCCTGAGCCTGAATAGAAAAAAAAAAACAATTACGTATTTCAACCCTGGTTTGAATTCAGTAGAAATAGAAATTCATTAAAATAACCAAAGAGCCAGTCATTCCAACATAATTGCAGTATAAATGAGCCCAAACATTTCTAATCAGTTTTCACATCAGTAAAATCAAATATATGCAACTAAAAGTGCATTTTTTCCTTGATAAATTTAATCATGCAAGGGTAAACTATCTTGGAGTAAAATTACTTAGAAAAGTATCTTTTTGTTTAAAAAATACTTAAGTACATGTACTTGAGTAAATATTACACATCTCTGAATATAGCTGGCAAGTTGCATCAGAAATGATTTCAGGACATAAAGTTCCAGTCCAGCAAATCCAGCCATTGTAAAGTTTCTCCACAGGTGGATAGTAACTGCATTTACTCAAGTACTTGTACTCAAATATATTTATTAAATCGTACTTTTGTAAGATTGTTTTTAACCTTGACAACATTTTGGAAGCAAAACCTTTGCATTTACTCAAAAAAAATGGTTGCACTCTTTGAATTACTTTTTGTTTCACTAATTTGAAATGGGTGTCGTTTTTTTCATCAGAGTTGAAATAATTGTTCTTCAATTATGGCCCAAGAAATATTTGATTTATTGCTGTCCATTTTTTGTGATTTGAATTATATTAGAAGACACATGTGGATACTTTACATTTTCCACAGACTAACACATCTAAGAGGAAAAAAAAAACCAAAATTGGTGAAAGTGAAGTTGTAAATATGTGAAAATAGTCACAGATCCATAGTGAAAAGTATTTCTTTCTTTCTTTAAGTAAGTATTTGCACTCTTGTTTCCAGCTACCCACTTCTGGCTTTCACCTTCTTTATCTCCTGACTGCTCAGTTAACACCCGTCTCATCTACATATTTATATCCTCCCAGTGCACCTTTGGTATTATTCTTTATCACCGAGAATAATAAACTCCTGTTACCAAATTATATGGTTGCTGTAAACTCTTACAGTCAACACACTTAGCCGCTCATCCCCATGTGACACATTTGGTTGATTATTAACAGCATCATCAATGTTTTCGGGTTGGCGCTTTATCTCAGTAAATAAATGCGCTTCTCACGAGCCCATCTGGTCTCCAACTGCTGTAATTGATGCCTTACTTATTAAAAGAAAGTTGTTTTTTTGGGGACGGGGTAGATCATGAATAATCTATTGTAAGTCAACAGGTGACTACATTTCAGAGTTTGCCGTGAGACACCCACTTGGGAGGAACTTGAACTCAACAGGAATACCAACAAACCAATGCCGATGAAATGCAGGGCAGTGCTGCCTTTGCCGGGTAACTCTGACAAGACAAGGAGCAGACATACTGTACATGTGCTGTGCTACAGGCCTGAAGCTTAGGGGAGCATGCATCACCGGTGTGCTGTGGCAACAGTAGTTACACAGGCTCAACACAGGTCATTTGCATACTTTATGACTCCAGGTCAAAGAGGAAAACAACTATGATAGACAGGCAGGAGATAAGGGAGAGAGAGAGAGAGAGAGAGAGAGAGAAGCAGATCATAAAAATCTTTTTCTCTGAGTCATAAGGACTGCCGGTTAAAAGTGGCCAGTTCATGGTTAAACCCCATGATGTGCTGATGGATGACGGCCACATGGCTTTGAGGTAGGTTGCTTTCTTTCGACGTTTTTTTCCTCCTGTTAACAGGACAGATGTTTTGCAGTCAAGCCTCCCGTGATGCTGTCTGTCTTCTGTTGTTGTTTTTGTAGCTTGCTCTCTACTCCTGAGGCCCAGCAGCCCTCACTAGCAACACACTTTGTCTCTGGTTTCCCTGCTCAGTCTCATCGAATAGATAACACAGAGAACTGCTTATCCTATTTATTATTTAGTATTTAACAAACCGGTGTCAGACAAGTTACTATGTTTATGTGGTCTGAGAAAAGAGCAAATACTTGTTCTTTAATATTTACTGTAGTTTCTGGTATTGTAGAGTTTTTCTTGCTGTGTTATGAGGCAGCAATAATGGACTTTAAACCCTCTAATGTAATGTTTTACACATGCTGATGAATAATCTGAGCCAGAAAAGCAGCACGTGTCAAGCATACCAGGAACTGTGTGTATCATTATGCAGTCTTGTATAAATAAACATGATTTCTTCACAAATCTACAGTAACATATGAAATTTTGTTTTAATTTACTGTAATATGCTAGTTCTCTGTTAATATTTTATTTTGACATACTTCTGTGTCACTGCTTAAAGAGCACCTGCTAATAATCATATCTATTTTATAATTCTTATATAATAGTTACTGTTTGACATTTAAAAGTAATCACTGGACGTTTGGGGCTGCCATGGTCTCATTCACAGCTGTCTGCCTGAGATGTTAAAAAAAGTATATCCCATTTTATTGTCATCAATCATGTTGGAAAGTTACAAAAGTTTAAAAAATAAACAAACTTTGGAGCATTCTGAAACCTTCAGAGTTTTGGCACAAAAGTATTGGGATTATATTTATATTTTTTATTCTCCATTTTCCAAATTTTATAATATTTTTTTCCTGAAACTTATTCAAAGAAAGTTTATAAGACATGAATTTCAAACTGACTGGTGTTATGAACAAATCTTGATTCATGCTAATTAGTTTTAATGTTCAAATATTCTGTCTTTGAAAATCAGTTAATGTTATAATTTACATTAACAATATTTTGTAGGTTTAAAATTTGCCCCCCCCCCCAAAAAAAAAGTCTTTCAACTGATGGCTTTAGGTAGTATCTCACTGGCTGATCAGTAGTCTACGAACGGCATTCTCAGTTTTGGCATTTGATTGATTTATGTTAAAACGAGAAAAGCACTCGGAGAGCGCAGACCTCCGCCAAGTACCTCAGTTCCCCCTAATATTGGGATTTTCCCCAAATATAACAGTCCTACATTTATTTTATCTATATTTTCAGATTCCTTGACCATCAAAACAAACCTTTAGCAATTGGATTCACATTGATATCTTTATTAGTTCAGTAGTTATTGACAAAAATCACTTTTTCGGTAATGGCGGTTTTCTTGAAGATATAGCTCCATAGCTTTTGAAGATACAACAAATTCATTGGCACAGTACTGATTCCTCAGTGTCTTGGCTATATTTTGGTGCTTGTTGTATGTTTATATCTTAATTTGTTACCTTACAGTGATGAAAATTCCAAAGATCCTCTATTATTTCCTGTTCTGGATCACAGTATCCAGATTTTTTGCAGGATCCGGATCAGTCTTTGATATTTCCTAGAACCTACTGGGATCTTATCCTGTATTTTTTGGGCAAGCATCCTGACCATTTATTGTGGAGTTATATACACATATGCTAAAAATGGACCTATCTCACAATGATAAAGAATCCTTTAAAAAATTCCTGGATCCAGACGGTGATCCGGATCACTCCCAAAATCTAATAATTTCTTCCTTGTCCCATTTCGGACTTGTCCTGGAAATTTCGTCAAAATCCATTCATAACTTTGTGAGTTATGTTGGTAACAGACAGACAGACAGACAAGCAGACAAACAGACAAACCCCGGTAAAAACATAACCTCCTTGGCGGAGATAAAAAAGTTGTGCAACAAATTTTCTCTCAGTGTAGTCACAGAGTCACTGTGAGTATCTTGACCCTGTCCAGATCCCATCTCAAACCCTTCTCAGTTTAGTTTCCATGAGTCAGGAAGTGCGAGAAAAGTCAGACAACTTTGTGAGGGGCTGGAGACATATGAAACTAAACTGTGACTGATTGGAGACAAAAAAGACAAGACATTCTACTGGGTCTGATGCTGATGACTCAGGCAGCCTTCTCATTCAGCAATTATCCATGACAACTGCAAAACTAGAAAAGCACTCATAGAGCGCATACCTCCGCCAAGGCTCCTTCCGTTTCTCATGGATCACCTCCAAAATGTAATGGGCTTGTGTGTAGGCGTATCGCCACTTGTGGTGAAAATTGCATCCAAGTCTGTCCATTAGTTTTGGAGTTTTGTGGCTGACACACTGTGAGAAGAGCCTTGGCTGAGGTATGCATTCCCAGATCATCCCCAAAATGTAATGGGTTCCTCTCTAGGCCAAGAACCACCTCTGGTGAAACAGACAGACAAACAGACAAATGCCAGTAAAAGCATTACCTCCTTGGCGGAGGTAATAAACTCAAGTGTTGCTGTTGTGTCCATCTCTTCCATCTCCAAACTCCCAGGCTGCGGCCGTTGCAATTCATCGCACAACCGCGTACAACCCACAGGCCAATGGGTTATGCGAGCGTTTTCATAGATGAATGAATGAATGAATGAATGAATGAATGAATGAATTTATTTCGGATAGTACAGTACAGGTCAAGAGAAACTGAATAATATAACAACAAGGTCAAATTAAACAATGACTCATCTGATTATACAATTCAACGTAAGTTACCCGAAATGGGTGATGGCTGAAGCCGCAGCTTATATTGCCCACCCATATACCATCTAAGAATTCAAAAGAGAAAAAAGAAAAAACAGGCAAGAGCGATTACAATTCAAAACAAAACTAAGACAAAATGTGACAGAGAAAAAAAAAAAAACTAAGCTAGGCTAAGTTAAGCAATTACTATTCAAAAACAAATCTAAGACAAAATGTGACAGGAAAAAAGAGAAAAAAAAAAAACTAAGCTACAACACAACACAGGCTGGATATGTCAATCCTTATGTGATTTTACATGTGGTCTTGTATATATGTTTGGAGTATTTCTTCCTTTAATTTTTGTTTAAATTGTCCAAGCGTTGCACATGATTTCAATTCAGGTCCAAAATCGTTCCATAATCTGACTCCTTGCACTGAAATACAGTGTTGCTTGGTGGTTGTTCTCACTGTAGGCTTTTGAAATATACATGTTCCTCTGAAGTGATATCGTTTCTCCCTTATTTGGAACAACTTTTGGATATTTGCAGGCAGTGATAAATTCTTCACTTTGAACATTATTATTGCAGTTTTAAAGTCAACCAGATCTTTCAACTTGAGAGTTTTTTGTTTGAGAAAAAGTGGGTTTGTTGGTTCCCTGTAAGCTGCTTTGTTTATTATTCTAATAGCTCTTTTTGAAGCATAAAGAGTGGATATATGTTTGTTTTATATGTATTTCCCCATACTTCATTACAATATGTCATGTATGGGAGTATTAATGAATGATACAAGGTGTATAGTGTGGGTTGATTCAGCAAATATTTCACTCTGTGTAATATTGCAATTGATTTGGATACTTTACCTTTAATATAATTAATATGTGACTTCCAACACAGTTTATTATCAATTATTACTCAAAGAAATTTAGTTTCAGATACCCTTTCAATCTCTACACCATTTACACTTAGTTTAGGTACTGGGTTATTGTGATGGTTGTTAAAGACTATAAATTTTGTCTTACTTAAATTGAGCGTTAATTTGTTTGAATCAAACCACAGTTTAAGCTTTCCTAATTCCTTTCCGAGTGTATCCAGAAGTTGTTCCAAATTGTTTCCACTGCATAATAGATTAGTGTCATCGGCAAACAATATTAGGTCCATTTTTTCTGAAGCTTTACATATATCATTTAATTCAATTCAATTCAATTCAATTCAACTTTATTTATATAGCGCCATTTCACAACAACAGTCATCTCATAGCACTATCAACTGTAGGGGGGACCCCCACAGTTGCAGGAAGACCCCAGCAATCAGGCGATCCCCTGTGAGCAAGCACTTGGCGACGGTGGAGAGGAAAAAACTCCCTTTTAACAGGAAGAAACCTCCAGCAGAACCAGGCTCAGGGAGGGGCAGTCATCTGCTGCGACTGGCTGGGGGGTGAGGGGATAGAGAAGAAGAAAAGAACAGACATGTAGAGAGCAAACAGCACGATGGGGACTCAATCTATGGGAGAGAACAAACAAATGTTAATGACCAGCAAAAAAAAAATATTTCATAGAGAGTGAGGAAAGGAGTGAGGCCAGTGCATTACTGGAGGTCCCCCGGCTGACTAAACCTATTAGCAGCATAACTAAGGGAGGGTTCAGAAACACATGATCCCTCCCTAATTGTAGGCTATATCAAAAAGGTAGGTTTTAGCCCTATTCTTAAAAACAGAGATCGAGTCTGACTCCCGAATCCAGATTGGCAGCTGATTCCACACGAGAGGAGCTTGATAACTGAAGGCTCTGCCTCCCATTGTACTTTTGGAGATTCTAGGTATTACAAGTAATCCTGCATTTTGGGAGCGTAGTGCTCTGTTAGGATGATACGGTAGTATATGTATATTTATATACATATTGAATAATAATGGTCCCAAAACTGAACCCTGTGGGACTCCACAGGTAACTTTCAGTAACTGTGAGTTTTTGTTGCTAACAGATCACTGAAAGCAGCACTCAGGGGTTCACTGACGGATGCAAATTGGGTAGACAGGTTGGCGTGGGTTTTATTGGGGTTGTGCTCCGCGCCAAAAGAGGATTTGGAAGCTTCCCCGGCAGAGAGCTCGTTTTTGTGCAGCCCCTATGGCTGCCCGGGGAATTTCTGCCAAATAATCCCGCACGGGTCAGCTGCCCGTCTCAGCTTTTGCAGCGTAGCGGAAACACAGGCACGCTGCCGGGCCCGGCCCACCACTGTTTTCCGAGTGCTTTTGTGCCTAAAACTTTGAAGAACGCGGAGTTCGTGTTCGTCAGACACGATGAACAGCGCCCTCCATTGCGCCTGCAGACATGTTGAAAATGGCCCTATCTGACAATGT
The DNA here is from genome assembly GCA_020510985.1 of Pholidichthys leucotaenia. Taxonomy (NCBI): domain Eukaryota; kingdom Metazoa; phylum Chordata; class Actinopteri; order Cichliformes; family Pholidichthyidae; genus Pholidichthys; species Pholidichthys leucotaenia. The sequence continues at coordinate 182,727,934 of CM035836.1, read as the reverse complement.
TAAAGAATCATTTAAAAAATTCCTGGATCCAGACGGTGATCCGGATCATCCCCAAAATTTAATCAGTTCTTCCTTGTACCATTTTCAACAACGCCTGAAAGTTTCATCGAAATCCGTCCAAAACTTTTGGAGTTATCTTGCTAACCAACAGACAGACAGACAGACAGACAGACAAACGCGGGCAAAAACATTACCTCCTGCGGCCTGCGGCCTGGTGGAGGTAATCAGGACAACTGCAAAATCAGGACCACATCTCCCCATTGCAGCAGTTTCGTTTCGTTTCGTTTATTCAGATCCCCATTAGTTGCTACCGTAGTAGCAGCTATTCTTCCTGGGGTCCACACACAAAAATTTAAAAGCAGTAAAATCACACATACATTAATACATTGATACAATAGCGCTGTTTACAATTTACAGCAAAAAAAAAAAAAAATTATAACATTACAGACTAATTAAGTTCTATGCCAAACCATAAAATTAACAATTCCAATAGACATGACCCATAAACAACTAGAAAAGCACTCGGAGAGCGCAGACCTCCGCCAAGCGCCACAGTTCCCCCCATACAGTGTTTGTGTGTACGTTGTCAGATTCCTTGACCATGAAAACATCTGAGTAGCAATTGGATTCACAATGATAGGATTAGTGGTTCATTAGTAAAAGCATTACCTCCTTGGCGGAGGTAATAAACTGAAGTGTTGGTGTTGTGTCCATGTCCTGCATCTGCAAACTCCCAGGCTGGGGGTGTTGCAATTGAATGAATGAATGAATTAATCTTTATTTCGAATAGATTAAGAGTACAGGTTAAAAGAAAGTGAATAATATAACAAAGGGGGTAATAAAATCCAACAAGGTCAAATTAGACAATAGCTCCTCTGATTATACAGTTCAACATAAGTTATCCGAAATATGTGATGGCTGAATCCGCAGCTTATATTGGCCACCCATGTTCCATCCAAGAATTCAAAAGAAAAAACAAAAGAAGTCATGACACAACTGCGTACAACCCACAGGCCAATGGGTTATGCGAGCGTTTTAGATCACTGAAAGCAGCACTGAGGGCTTCTCTGACGGATGCCAATTAGGTAGACGGGTTGGCGTGGGTTTTATTCAAAATTCAAACGTTTATTTCAAACTCAGGGTTCATATTAAATGCAGAACTAAAAGGAGTAGAAAATAAATAAATAAATACATAAAAGTATATTCAGATCAGCAGGCAGTCGGCGGTCTTGTAACAACAATAACATACAATATTGGACTCAGTATAAAATGGAACGCCACCACTTCCAAATGCTGGAGTGAAGTGTGAGTGACGAGTTGACAATTGCTGATATAAGATGATTGTTACATGGCAGCAACCTTCTCATCAAACTGTAAACATTGTTACGTATCAACTCGCCAAAAGACGGAATGTTCACAGACACAAACATCTTGCTTGCACTCGACCTTCGTGGTACATCTAATCTTTATCTTTATTGGGGTTGCGCTCCGCGGCCAAAGATGATTTGGAAACTTTCCCGGCAGAGAGCTTCTTTTTGCGGAGCTACTATGGCTGACCGGGGAATTTCTGCCAAATAATCCAGCGGCGGACAGCTGGCCGTCTGAGCTTTTGCAGCGTTGCGCAAACACAGGCACACAGCACGCTGCCGAGCAGCTCGTTTTTGCGCAGCGCCTATGGCTGCCCGGGGAATTTCTGCCAAATAATCCGGCGGCGGACAGCTGCCCGTCTCAGCTTTTGCAGCGTCGCGCAAACACAGGCACGGTGGCGGGCCCAGCCCACCAGTGTTTTCCGCGTGCTTTTGTGCCTAAAACGTTGAAGAACGCGGAGTTTATGTTGGTCAGACACGACGACCAGCGCCCTCCATTGCGCCTGCGCACATGTTGAAAATAGCCGTATGTCACAGTGTTAAAGAATGCTTTAAAAAATTCCTGTATCCAGACGGTGATCCGGATCATCCCCAAAATTTAATCAGTTCTTCCTTGTACCATTTCCAACAACGCCTGAAAGTTTCATGGAAATCCGTCCAAGACTTTTTGAGTTATCTTGCTAACCAACAGACAAACAGACAGACAGACAGACAGACAGACAAACAGACAAACACACAGACAAACCCCGGCAAAAACATTACCTCCTCCTGGCCTTTTCGGCCTGGCGGAGGTAATAAAAGTATATACAGATCAGACGGTGACCCGGATCATCCCCAAAATTTAATCAATTCTTCCTTGTACCATTTCCAACAACGCCTGAAAGTTTCATGGAAATCCGTCCAAGACTTTTTGAGTTATCTTGCTAACCAACAGACAAACAGACAGACAGACAGACAGACAGACAAACACACAGACAAACCCCGGCAAAAACATTACCTCCTCCTGGCCTTTTCGGCCTGGCGGAGGTAATAAAAGTATATACAGATCAGACGGTGACCCGGATCATCCCCAAAATTTAATCAGTTCTTCCTTGTACCATTTCCAACAACGCCTGAAAGTTTCATGAAAATCCGTCCAAGACTTTTTGAATTATCTTGCTAACCAACAGACAAACAGACAGACAGACAGACAAACAGACAAACACACAGACAAACCCCGGCAAAAACATTACCTCCTCCTGGCCTTTTCGGCCTGGCGGAGGTAATTAACATCATAATTCTTTCCTCATAAGCAACATTCTTAGTTTCTTCTTGAAACTTTTCCCATCTCTGTTCTGAATTAAACAGGATGGAAGTTTGTTCCAATGTGATACAGCCCTATACATCACAGTTTTCTTTAAAGCATTTGTTTTTGGTAGTGGTAAAGTAAATCGTCGCATTACACATTGTCTGGTATTATGATTATGTCTATCATTTGTATACATCAACTGTGAATACAAATATAAAGGTCTTCTAAAGACAACAATATTTCTTAGGAACTGAACCAAACTATATGTCAACCTTTCATCCACAGTCAACCATAATAGTCTAGCATGCATTTCCTTAACACTATCTCATAATGACCATCTGAGCGCTAGGCAAACAGCTCTGTTTTGAGTGAGCTGGATTTTATTAAGATCTTGTCTTGCGACATTAGACCAAACAGGTGAACAATAGTCCTGATAGGAAAGGACCAAAGACTGTAATACTTGTTTTATTGTTCTTTCTGTAAACAGGGTAGCACATCGCCTAATTAAAGAAATCCCTGTACTCATTTTAGCAACAGTGTTATTAATATGGGTTGACCATGACAATGCTCCATCAACTATAACTCCTAGCAATTTAATTTCTTTAACTTGTTTAATAGGTACACCTTCTAAGGAAATACACAGTTCCTCATCTGCTCTAAGGGCATACCTGGAACCAAGCAGGGTTTTAGTTTTTTCCAAATTCAGTTTTAGTTTGTTCTCAACAACCCAATGAGAGATCAACATCAGCTCTTCCTGTAGCATTTTTTGCATTTCTTCAATATTGCTTGCAGGTATGTAAATAGTAGTATCATCTGCATACATAACAATGGATGAGCTTTTTAACATACATGGTAAATCATTTGTAAATATAGAATATAATAAGGGCCCCAAAAAGCTACCCTGTGGTATACCACACTGTAGAGTTTTAATATCTGACAAGGCACCATTAAACAGAACACATTGTTTTCTATTAGTTAAGTTATTTCTCATCCATTCAATGGCTGATGTTTAAAAACCATAAGCAGCTAATTTAATTAACAAATGCTTATGATCTATAAGATCAAAAGCAGCACTAAAGTCAAGTACAGTAATATAGTGCCAATAATTAATTTTCTATCAATTTGTTTTAACCAGTCATCAGTTAATTGTGCCAAAGCTGCACATGTTGAATGGCTGAATCTAAATGCATGTTGGAATTCAGAGTTGATGTTGTTCTCAGAAAAACAGCACCGAATCTGTTTAAAAACAACACTCTCCATAAGTTTTCTTAGAACAGGCAAAATACTAATGGGTCGACTATTTGGTCCTGTAAATGATGCTTTGGTATTTTTTGGTAATGAAGTTACTCTTGCTATTTTCCATATTTGATGAAAAACACCTTCATTTAAACATAGATTAAAAATATGGTACAAAGGTTTTGCTACAATCTTGGCTGACATCTGTAATAATTTACTATCCATATTATCATAACCACAAGGTTTATCACATTTCAGAGAAAGAAGAATCTTTTCCATTTCTTGAACATTTATATTATTATATTCAAATTCACGTTTTTCCCTTCATAATATGTTGTTTAATTGATGTATCAGACAGCTTACTGTTGACTGATAACATCTGATTTCTTAATAAATTCACTTTATCCAAAAAAATAGTTATTAAAATAATTAGCAATATCTTGAGCTTTAGTAATGAATCCACAATCCAATTCAATAACAGATGGAGTGTTCCTTATTTTATCTTTACCCATTAACTCATTAATTACTTTCCATATTTTTTTTACTATCACCCATGTTTATATTAAACATAGTTTGGTAGTATTGTTTTTTCTTTTGTCTATTCATTTTTGTAACTTTATTTCTCAGTGAACAGTAGGCTTGCCAATCAGCCAAATTTCCAGATGAGATGGAAGCTTTTATAAGTTGATCTCTCTTCGTCATACTGCTGCGTAACTCCATATCAATCCAAGAAGCTTTTTTACGTCTAACTGGAGCGTGTTTATCACAAATAAGGAGGAACAATTTCATGAATAATTGTAAAGCATTTTCAGTGTTAGTTAATTTCTCTACATTATCCCATTTCACCTTATTTATGTCTTCCATAAATTCTTTATTGCAAAAGTTTTTATAAGTTCTTTTGTATATCACTTTTGGTCCAATTTTAGGAACTTTTATTTTCCTCACAAATGCAATGATATTATGGTCACTAAAGCCAGAATGTACAGAGATACCCCTTAAACATAAATCCACACAGTTGGTAAAAATAAGATCTATACAGGTTGAGGATGATGTTCCTGAACTACACATATTAATCCTTGTTGGTGCATGCATTATCTGAAATAAATTACATACAACAGCCATATCACTCAACTTTTTCTTCATTACACATCAGAGAACCAATCAATATTAAAATCGCCAACAAAAAAAACCTTCTCTGTTCATATCGGTCACTGTATGTAACATTACACATATTGCTTCAAGGTACTCCATTTTAGAATGTGGAGGCCTATAACAACACCCAACTAGCACTGGCTTCAGATGAGGTAAATGGACTTGCAGCCACAGCGCCTCTACACCTGAGACATTTAAATCTGGTCTTATTTTTACTGGTATGTGTTCTTGAATGTACACCTCCTCCATATTTATTTCTATCCTGTCTATACATGTTATACCCATAAATTGCCACTTCTTCATCTTCTACAGTAGCATCTAGATGTGGCTCAGAAATACCCATAATATGTAACGAATTTTCCATCAACACAGTATTCAATTCATCTACCTTGTTTCTTAAACTACAAATATTAAGATGAGCTATTCTAAGTCCTTTCTTTGGTAATTTTAAGGGCATTTAATAATTCATGACAAAGGTCTTTAATACAATTTCTTGCACCAAAATCATTTAACATTCAATCTAGGAGACCTCATCAAGGTTTCTTCTTGGTTTTATGATGAGTTGGTCATAACTGATTTTGGCAAAATTACCCTTTGCTCTGGCTTCCTTCATGGCAGGCAAAAGTTCAGCTCGTTTTTTTCACAGCCATTCAGAAAAGTCTTCATTTATGTACACAGATGTACTTTTCAAATGTGCCTTTGCCTTTTCTAAGATAAGTTCTTTGTCCTTATATTTCAAGAGCTTCACAACTATGGTTTGGAGTCTTTTTGCATCGCCTCTAAATTTTCCTCTTCTCTGAGCCTGTTCAATTTGAACAGTCTCCTTCCATTTTCAGCTTTGTGATAAACAGTTCACGTACCTTTCGCTCAGTCTCCGCCCATGATTCCTCTGCATAATCCGGTGTAATGCCATCAATTAATAGATTGTTCCTTCTGCTTTGATTCTCCAGATGATCTAATTGCTCCAAGATGGCATTAGATTCACTGGAAGTTGAGTGAAGTTGTTTTACTTGATTATTCAGATCTTTCAGCTCACTTTTATTCACAGCCAGTGTAGTTTTGATATCATCTATATCCTGCTGTGAATATTTTAAACTATTACACAAATCTTGAAACTCCTTCACGATCCCATCGATCCTTTTATTGGTTGAGTCCATAATCATTCGAGTGAAACATCTAAATGATGTCTCCTGCCTTTTAAAAAGGTCCTCATAGAATGTCTTTTGTTGATCCAACAGCTCCTTAACTACGTCCAGTGTTACAAACTCTGGTTCTGCAGTCATTTTATCATCACATGTCAAGCGAGACCCCAGAAAGAAGCGCAGCGACTGCTGGATGAGAAGGCTGCCTGAGTCATCAGCATCAGACCCAGTAGAATGTCTTGTCTTTTTTGTCTCCAATCAGTCACAGTTTAGTTTCATATATCTCCAGCCCCTCACAAAGTTGTCTGACTTTTCTCGCACTTTCTGACTCATGGAAACTAAACTGAGAAGGGTTTGAGATGGGTTCTGGACAGGGTCGAGATACTCACAGTGACTGTGACTACACTGAGAGATGACTGCTGGAATGGGGAGATGTGGTCCTAATTTTGCAATTGTCATGGATAAGTGCCATGCAAATGTAGCATGGGATTTGTGTGGATGTCACAGGGTAGTCGTAAGTGTTTCAGAAAAGTTGTGCAAATGTTGTGAAACACACACATAGCATGTATGCAAACTCCCAGCAAATTTTGGCCCAAAATTCACCGGGAGTTCGTTTGACATCTGCACGATATTTGTGGACATACACAAATGGGCCAATTCATTGTGATTCAAAGTGAAAATTGTTGCTAATTTTGTAGCAAGTCTTTTTTTAAATTTCGAACTAGCTGCCAGCTGTCACAGCCCACTGATATACTACCTTTAGAATGGCTTATACCAAAACAAAATCTTGATTACTTTATTATATTGAACTATGGCCAAAAAAATTGAACATTTTACATTCTGATATAATTTTAGGACTTATCCTCTCATGAACATGATTGTTTAAGCTTTTAAATTATCTTTAGATTTTGTTACAGCAGGGTCATTATGTGGCCGCGAACTACTTCTTAGGTCCTCTAAGTTCTCTCATGTGACACCTGTTTTGCCTTCTTTACACTGGCTCCCCATAAAAATTTTAAATCCTGGCAATTCCTTCATGGTCAAATGCCTGAGATACATCACCAAAATCTTGCATCCATGTATAACCGTGCAGGTCTTTGAGGTTCTCTGACCAAAACCTGTTAGTGGTTCCTTGTTCAAGGTTGCAAACTAGAGGTTATTGTGCGTTTGAGGTAGCAGCTGTTAAATTATGGAATGTGGACTCTGCTGAAACTTTTGAAGAACAGCTCAAGATTTATTTGTATAGGTGTGCGTTTAACTAGTGGATGTTATTGTTGTGTTGTAAAACACTTCATGATTTTTATCTAGCAATGTGCTATATACTGTAAATAACCTTTACTTACAGCGGGGAAAATAAGTATTGAACATGTCAACATTTTTCTCATTAAACATAGGGCTGTATTACAATGATGGGGTTGGATGATCAGTTGTCACTGATGCAGAACATGTTTATGGGTGTGTCTAAGTTCATTTCCGTAAGCTGGATTCATGCTGCACCTCCGCTGTCTGCATATGTGCAACCGGAAACCTTGTGTGACGAAATTTACGTCATCTTCTCCAGTCCGCTAGTGTCTGCAGGATTCTACTGCGGACGACCGCGTGCAGCCCAAATTTTATGACCGCGCGGCCTGCCTATGACCTGAATGCGTTGACAGAGCATGCGCAAGAAGGAATGTCCCATTCATGAGGTGGTGCTACCAACACAGCATACAAAGACAAAGTAGACAAGGAAGACAACGAGGACACAGAAGACGAGAATAAACATACATGAATCCTTTTGCAGCACCAGCAGCTTGAGTGGAGAAAAGCACAGGAAAATGGTAATTCCTCATTTTCCTTGAAACAATGCCATTGTTGTTGCTACAAAAAAAATGTGCGTCACTCTCATGTTTATAGACGTTGAGCAAACTGGCGTGTTAGCACATCTGTGTTACCCATAGGACTAGGGTGAAACTACAAATAACAGTTGTGTGCATGGATCAACCGCTTGGCCTGGTAGGTGAAAAAAGCGAGCATGTACAATACCGAGTGCGCACCGGGCTCACCCAAAGCACACGCAGACCAAAGTGGACCAGAGGGGAAATGCAGCAAGAATAAGGCTTTATCACAACGGAGTAAAAACGGACCTTCCGTTGCCGCATGATGCAAAGAGGCCGGTCTGATCATTCAGAGGTGTATTTTGGATAATCCAGTACAAAGCACTCCTTCCCATCCCTTTAATGCAAAGAGACGCATTATCTAAAGTGAATTGTTATCATGACGGTTTAAGATGGGTTTGTGCTGACCAAAGCCAGTGTATGTCAACCAAAATGGACGTGATAGTAACGCTGCTTGGTAATAAGGAAGACATCAATCACAGTTGATGCCCAGGTAGTTATGTTAGAAAGAACAAACGGAGAAGAATAGGCTGAAAAATCAGCTGAATGCACACAGACGGTCATCCATACACTTTTCAGACAGACTTTCCGCTGTTCCCCAGTGTTTTTCTGTCAGTGCATTGTCTGCTTTTTGCATCTTGCATCACGCCACCAAATTACCAGTAGACAGTCGCGCCTGCTATACGCTCGGAGAAGGCACCTCATTTCAAAGAGGTGTGGCAGCGCACAATCTAATGCGCATTACTATTATAGTGCATTCCATGAGAATCTGCTTTTGATTGGGGAAAAAGGAGGTCTATCCTCAGAAGCACATTGTTTAATGATATTTCAGTGGCGTGTTTTGACATCGCACAGCTCTGGAGCTCAAACGGCAGTGCTGGGATTTTGTAACAGTCATAATCGCCCGTCATTTTAATTATATGATGCTCACACACAAGTTGTTTTTGTATTCCATCCACTCTCATTTTAATGGCGGAGTCTATAGATTAGGCATTAATGTATGATTTGTTTTAGGGAAATGAATGAATGAACATGGAGCATGTGTGCCAGTGTTTTGCAATGTGATGCGCAGGGGAGGGTGGGTTTTTTTAATCCTGGACTTATCAGGCATTAATGTGTTTATTTTTAGGGGAATAAACAAATGAACAATGAGTGTGCAACGTTTTACTTTTCACTAACTCCCAACAGAGACAGGAGATGCATTCACATCTGTGGTTTCCAGCCCAGCAAGCTCCCCAACAGCCACCCATCAGCCCCTGGCAGAGGCTCGCTTGGTGGCGGGGGTTGGAGGTGGCAGATCGCCTCCTTCCCTCTTACCCAGGGCGGATAGGGGAAGACCCTCGGTCAGTGATAGCAACAGGAGAGGGAGCACTCCATCTCCCCACAGCCGGAAGTGACCAACACCGTCATTGTAATACGGCTCCATGACTGTCCCAGTGCATTCCATTTCCTGAGCTCCAGAGCTGCACAATGTTAAAACACACCACTGAATTATCATTAACCAATGTGCTTCTGACAATAGATCTCTTTTTTCCTGATTAAAAGCGGATTCTGATGAAATGCACTATATAATGTAATACGCATTAGATTGTGCGCCGGCACACCTCTTTGAAATGAGGCACCTCCTCCGAGCGCATGGTGGGCTCACTGTCCACTGGTAATTTGATGGCATAATGCAAGGCATAAAAAGCAGACAATGCACTGACAGAAAATAAAAACACTGGTGCATGGCAGAAAGTCTGTAAAAAAAAAAAAAAAAAAGTGTGCGGATGACCGTCAAAATAGGGCCCATAGTATTTCTGATGGAGCCATTGACCTGAGATTTTCACCAGATATCAGAAACAACCCAAGTAATACATACATACAAAGAAATCAAGGCAGCTGTGCTCACAAAGCAAGTTATATTTAATAAAGTTGAATGACACAAGGAATGAATATTGAACACATGAAGAAAAAAGGTGCAAAAAGGCATAGAAAGCCAAGAAACCAGCTGAAATCCATCAAAATTTGGGAAGCCATCCCATCCCACATCAGTGCAAATTAATTTCAGATGGTTAAGTCCTGACTGATAGCCTTTTAAAAGGTCTGTGAATATCAGATTGTTACACCACAAAGAACTCATGATGGGTAGAAGCAAAGAACTCTCTCTAGACCTTCGCAACCTTATTGTTGCAAAACATAATGATGGCATTGGTTACAACCGTATTTCTAAACTGCTGAATGTTCCAGTGGGCACTGTTGGAGCCGTCATTTGGAAGTGGAAAGAACATCATTTTACCATTAACATAATGTATGATACTTAATGTCATAGTAAAATTATTAATATCATGATAATTTATGATACTTAATATTGCTTATAGGATCCTCCAAGACCCCTTACACATTTTATGTCCTGTGTTTGAGTGGCTTCCATCGGGACATAGACTGCTTTGTCCAGGATGTAGGATACAGAGGAGGAGAGCCACTTTTGTCCCTACAGCAGTCCAGCTTTTAAACTCAGATCCTTCTCTGCTCCAGCGTTGCAATCTCTTCCTGCCCCTTCTCCCACAGACAGTTTCCCTATGATTGAATTGTATATGGCATTATCTCACCTCAAGCACTTAGCTGTAATTGATGTCTGCAGACAGTATATCTATAGTGTTGTTTGTTAGTGATGTTTTTATGTCTTGTTTATATTCGTGCTCTCTGTGCCTTTTAATTGCCCCTCGGGGATGAATAAAGTGTTTGAATTGAAGTGAATTGAATTGAAACCAGCCATGACCAGGAGCTCCTCGCAAGATTTCTGACAGAGGAGTCAAAAGAATTATCAGAAGAGTTATTCAAGAGCCAAAGACCAGTCGTGGAGAGCTCCAGAAAGACCTGGAGTTAGCAGGTACTGTTGTTTCAAAGAAAACAATAAGTAATGCATTCAATCAACATGGGCTCTATGCCCACTCATCTCGCAAGACTCCATTGCTGAAGAAAAAGCATGTTGAAGCACGTTTAAAGTTTGCTGCACAACATTTGGGCAAGCCAGTAAAATATTGGGAGACTATAGTCTGGTCAGCTGAGACCAAAACTGAACTTTTTGGATGCAACAACACACAGCATGTTTGGAGGAGAAATGGCACTGCACATCCCATCGTGGTGTGGGGGTGTTTTTCAGCACACGGTACAGGCAGACTTCATATACTGTAATTGAAGGAAAGATGAATTGATAAATGTACAGAGACATCCTTGATAAGAACCTGTTGCCATCTCCCAAGATGCTGAGGATGAAACAAGGGTGGACATTTCAGCAAGCCAATGATCCCAAACACACAGCCAAGGAAACGCTCAACTGGCTCCAGAGGAGGAAAATAAGGCTGCTAGAATGGCCCAGTCAATCACCTGACCTGAATTCAATTGAAAATCTATGGAACAAACTGAAGATCAGAGCTGATAGAAGACACCCACTGAACCTTCAAGATTTGAAGACAGTTTGTGTGGAAGAATGGGCTAAAATCACTCCTGAGCAATGCCTGTGCCTAGTTTCTCTATACAGGAGGTGCCCGGAAGCTGTTATTACCAACAAAGGCTTTTCTACTAAATATTAAATGAAGCTCACCAAGTGTGTTCAATACTTATTCCCTGTGTCATTCCACTTTATTAAATATAGCTTGTTTTGTGAACACAGTTGCCTTGATTTCTTTGTATGTATGGATTACTTGGGTTGTTACTGATATCTGGTGAAAATCCCAGGTCAATGGCTCTATCAGAAATAGGTCTAATGAGAAAAATGTTGCAGTGTTCAAAACTTATTTCCCCCACTGTATGTACTATTGTGTGTGCATAGGCTTTGTGGATGGCAAAGCCAATTTTTCTAGAGTCAGAAATCATTGTTTGATTTTAAAAGAAAACTGAAATCTATACTTGTGTGAGTAGACTCTCTTCTTGTGGTTTGGGTGCAGCTGAGACAGAATCAGGAAACTTGAGAAGGCAGTGGGCTGATAGCTTGTGTGGTGTAGTTTGGAAGTGATAGAGATGCATTGTCAGAGGAAATGCCAGGAAATACCTTTTATATTGGACTTTTGTGTAATGCTACATTTGGTTGAACGATGGAGGACGTTGTTGCTGAGTCTATATGTTTACAGATGAAGGCCAGATGTGTCTATTGGTGCATCTGGATGATAGTTGCTTTTAAGTCTGGTCAAGAGGCTGGTGTGAAACTGCGGAGCAAGCTATTGCTAATGGGACTCAATTTATAGATAACATGAATTGAAGTAATACGAAAAGGCATATAAATACACTCTTGGTTGCCAGTTTATATCAAATACCATCAAATTTAATGTGGTCAAATGCAGTAGCCCTTCAGAAGCTAATTTAGAAACAGTAAAATACTTCAATCTTTCTGAAGGTTACAGTACTTGGCTTTTCTTTTAGATAAAATTTCTTAAGATGTAGTTTCTAGTTCTCTTAAACTTCAAATTACATAATGATATAGGTACTTGAAAGCATAGCACAATATAATTACAGCCTCGAATATTCCACATACTGAGGGTGTACACTGCCTCTCGCCCAAAGATGCTGGGATAGTCTCCACCCCCCCCCCCCCCGCGACCCGAAAAGGATCAAACGGAAGAAGATGGTTGGATGATGTTCAAGTAAAGTACGGGTGGATGAAAAGTTCATAGGCTGAAAAGTTCATAGTAGTCAAATTTAACCAAATGTGGTTTATTTTTCAACCGCAGGGATCCAAGCACTGCAACACTGATGGAAGAAGTGTGTGGACCGAAGGGGAGACTATGTTGAAAAATAAACCACATTTGGTCAAATTTGACCACTATAAACTTTTCAGCCTATGAGCTTTTCAGTTCACCTTCGTACATTATAAGACTAAAGGAAGAAATAAATTGGCAGTAAAGTATACTTGAAGTATCCAATAAATCACAGCTAGTACACTAACTGGACAGATTTTCAGCTTTGGAGTCCAGGGGCACCATGGTTTTATGCCTCACATTCTCTCAGCACAACAAAGGAAAGCGGCATATTTGGCTACATTTCAAGAAAATTGAAGGTTCTGAAGCATTATAAAGATGTGAATAGACCAAAGAGAAGTGGATTATGGAGTGGTTTGAAAAATTTGTATTCTCTCTCTTACCATGAAAGTGGGTCAGAATTGCGATTTGCTGTATTCACTATGAATTCAATCTGCCATTCTCTGAAGTTGGAAGCAGGTTTCAAACTTTTTCAGTCTTTTTTTTTTCATTTTTCTTTTTTTTAATGACAGCAGATCTCTTGATAAGAGATGAAAATGTTTTTTTTTTCTTTTACCAATACAGCCTTTACCTGAAGAGAAGAAAACCAATCATTCACCATCTCTCAGTGTGTGCAGTCTACATTTGGTGTCATTAGTGAAAATGGAGCTGAAATTACATTTAATGAATTCTAAACTAAGAATTCTAAACTGGACTGGAAAAGAAATCTAACAATGTATTTTGTGCTTTCAAATGTAAGGATAATTAATTTTTGACTTTTGCCAGCTCTGTCATTGCATACATGAATGAAACATCATCAGAGCATATCTTATTTAAGATTGCATGTCAGCTCTTTGGAATACTATTTTTAAACTAATTTTGTATGTACCTAAGTATGAAGTGTTTCCTCTGGCTTAAAGACTTTGGCATGGTGGCAATGTGACACCACACATGACACTTGAAAGAAAAAAAAAAACATTCATAATACTGTAGTAATTTAGTCACACATACTTAAATCATATGAGCTGAGGTGGGTATAGCAGCCAGAAACTGTACTTGTATAAAAGAAGTGCTATCTTATGAAATTAATAATTAAGATTAGACACCCCCAAATTTCTGGCTGAGTTGATTACGAGTACAAAAATGCCCTCTTAAAAATACTTGAGTAATGACTTCATTGGTAAAGGCTTGTGGTTTTTCTCCTAAATGTATAACCATTTTCTTGTAGTTTTCTACTTTTTTCTCTGTAAATTTGTTTTTACCTAAATTTGCAACAATTTTTCCCATAAATTTGTAATTTCCTCTTGTAAAATTATTTATATTTATGTATTTATTATCACTAATTTGTGGATTATTTTGTGGGTAAATCTGTGTCTATTTTAACAATGAAATTACTCTTTTACTTACTGTTTTTTAATTACTGGTAAAATTTTGACTTTTTCTTTATATACAGTAAGTGAAAGTTTTGATCATAATTTTGCAGAGCCAGAATAGAACAATAATTTCAACTTTGATTTCAAAGAAATGAAAGAATTACTAAAATTTTATTTATTGAAATAAAATTAACTAAAATGACAAAAGATGCATGTACCATTCAGTCACATTTGCCTCTGCCTCAGTCATCCTGTATATTGAGCCTAACCACACCTGTTAGCTTAGCGACTCATTATTGTCCCTGTTAGTGGGTTGAATCCATGATAAATGCCTTCACTTAGTGATAGGCAAATAAAGTCTCATGAAGCTCTGAGGCTTTCATTTTAATTGTGCTGAAAAAAAATCAAAACTTCGAGGCTTCAGTCTAAGAACAATAACATCTGGTAGCCAACTGAAGCCATCACAACATCTCAGGAGTGCGACTGAAGCACTGAAACTGTTTCCATCCCATGTCAGCAATAAAAAGACTGTGTGACTGTTTTAATCTGCTAATATTTTTATGCATTTATACCAGTGGTTCTTAAACTTTTTTTAATCCCCACTTTGGGGATGCAGGTGATTACCAAGCCCACCTACACACACAGGTCTTTCTCTGCCCCTTCCACATCCATAATGACTCCAAAAGCAAGCTAAGCCTCTATTTCCTTTTCTTCCTGGCTTTTTGGTTAATTACTATCAGGAGTTTCTCTTTGTCCATCATTTTCATATAGAGAGTTTTAAAAATGAGGTCATGATCTAATTTTATCAATCATTTTAATCCTAATATGATAAAACACTAAGTAGACTTGCATTTTCAGTTTTAATTGTGAATTTACAGGATGGACACACAGATTATGCATTTATTTATTTCTAATCAGTTTTCACATCAGTAAAATCAAATATACTCAACTGTAAGTTTATATATTTATAACTTTTAGTTATAAATATATATATATATATATATATATACAGTATATATATATATATATATATATATATATTTAATAGATATAGTGGGCAACAGTGGCTCAGGAGGTAGAGCAGATAGTCTAATCTAGGGTTGGCAGTTCGAATCCTGCTCTCCCCAACCATCCTGCCGTTGTATCCCTGGGCAAGACACTTTACCCACCTTGCCTCCAGTGTCCATGACATTGGTTATGAATGTGTGTAAATGTTTGGTAGTGGTCAGAGAGGCTGTTGGCGCGGATTGGCAACCACGTTTCTGTCAGTCTGCCCCAGGGCAGCTGTAGCTACAGAGGTAGCTTACCACTATCAATGACTGTCTGGAGTGAATGAATAATGGACTTACTGTAAGCACTTTGAGATGTCACTTGACATGTAATTATGTATTATTATAATTCAGATCCATGAAACAAAAAGCCTGTCAGGAGTTCAGTAGATTTGTTTCTGTTAGTTTGGTTTTAAAACATCTTGTTAAAACATTGACAGTGAATAAGGAATGAAATAGTTAAAATGAGATACCGATGGATGCATATTTTGGCATTGCATGTTCTGGTGTCCGGGTGGGGTGTGTGTGCATCTTTAATCTGTCAAAATGACAGACAGCTTTCAGTATTTTTCTGTCACTGCTATAAATGACAGAAATAAATGACAGAAAAAGATTAGTAAAACGCTGGTTCACTTTCATTTAGATACCTGGACTAAATCAGGATCACGTCCACGCCATTACCGATGTCTGTCAAAGATGCAGTGATCGGCAATTTTTTTTGTGTATTGGATGAAATGCTTTGTTCCATTGCCAAAATGGATTTTGGCTGATGTGTAGAGTGATTTGTGTTCGTTGTGTGTTTTTGTTTCTGAAATAGCAACGGACAAAAATAAGAAATATTAGAAAAAGGCAACTTTTAATACGATCGTTGCACAGAGAAAAAGAGAAGTCAGAGAAAACGGCTTGTGCGACCACTGCCGCTGCCATTATTTGGCAATCTGTGGAATTACTGGGGTTATGATGAACCACAAAATGTTCTGAATGTGCTAACTAGCTTAATATTCTTTTCAATTTGAATCAGTGTTTAACCGACTTGCTTTGGAAGTTGTGCCCTCTTGAACATGCACAGTGGAGCAGCTGCGAGAACTAGGAAATATGAAGAGGAGACAAAGCGGACCAATCACAGCTCTTACAGCCTGCATCACCGACGTGCACCTCTCCTTCTCTGCAGAGGTGCACTGCGAGCGATGCAATAGGAATGCATGTCGCTGCTGCATCAATGCCGTGGCAGGTGCATAACTTGCACTTAAGTCTATACAAACAACAAGACACTCTGTGCCAAAGTGTGAAGTGAAGCACATGACATTGGTGTTATGTTGCAAGCTCCGACACAGTGTTTTGAATCACTCAGCTTCAGGAAGAAGACAAGCTCTGAAGCCTCAGTATCATTTGCCCATCACTATCTTCACTGCTTACATACCTCTTCTGCTTTTTTCTCCTTTGAAAGTACACTCAACTGGAGTACCCAGGGAAAACCCACACAGGCATGGGGAGAACATTCAAACTCCACACAGAAAGGTCATTGTGTGGTGTTGGGGTTTAACACCTTTATTGTGAAGTGCGGAGAAGTGGCGGCCACTTCCTGTTCCACCACTTCACCGCCCTATAAATAGCAGAGGGCATCCAGTACACATCCTGTTCGACCGGTGCCCTCTGCCTGGTGTCTGCTGTGTGTCCGTGTGACTGCATTAATTCAATAAATCTGAGTTTGTCCATTTACCTCGTCTCATCCTTTATAGAGGTATTTTACCCTACATAACATTTGGCGATAGAGGATTAACTCATGGAGGCGTGTATGACACCGCTTCTCCCCTTCTTCGAGTTCCCAGGCAAGCTGTCGGTGCCTTACTCGAGATGGTTTGAGGCTTTCCAGACATACATCACCGCACTTGACCTGGGTAAGCTCGACAAGTTAAGAGCACGTGCGCTTCTTGTCCACAACCTCGAGATTGATGGCCAGCATGTCCTGCGCACACTCTGCACTTCAGACTCTTTTGAAGATGTGGTCAAGATATTAGTAAGCCATTTTCACACCCCGGATAGTGTGACTGTCTGGTGGATCCAGTTCCGGCAGTGACATCAACGTGTAGGTGAGCCTATCTGTCAGTTTGTCACTGACTTGAGGCAGTTAGCTAGCGAGTGTCGTTTTGGGCCACTGGAGGATGAACTGGTTGGTGCCCAGTTTGCGGAGCACACGAGCAGCTCTGCTATACGGGCTAGGCTACTCACAGCGCCAAGTGACCTAATGTTAGCCAGGACTGTCGAGCTAGCTCCCCAACTGGAGGCCGCAGACTAGCAAGCTAGCTTTGGAGCTAAATTGGCACCAGTCACAATGGCCTCCGGAGCCTCCCAACGTGGCATTAGTAGCCACGTTGGGGGTACCGAGCGTGGCGGTGGGGCGCCTGCATTGGCGAGTGACGCCGATATGCTAGCTCCAGATCCCTCCGGAGCTTGGCCGCAGAGGGATGGAGGAACCGCAGCTACGATGGCGACCGCTATCACTTCAGAAGAGGACGGGGCCAGACCGACTGGCACGGGAAAACTGCGTGCCAAGCAGCACCATGTCAGGCCGAGCTGAGCCCCTCTAAAGGTTATGGACTTGGTCTAGGTTCGTGAAGAGGAACATCCACAGTGAAGATGGGCCAGATGACAGCCAGCAAAACATCAGGAGTATCTGCGCATTGTGGCTAAGCTGGGTGCAGCGTACTTTCAGCTGTCTGACGGCTCGGCGAGGCATGTCAATCAGCTCCTGCATGTCTGGGAAAAGGCTTCTGGTGACGGGGCTGGACGAGAGCGGCAGTCGGTGGTGATGAGAGGAAGCGCTTTCGTCTGGGAGATCAGCCATTATCCCAGGGGCCTGATGCTTCCAGTAGCACATCTGCTGAGGGGCTTCCCTGGGCCCCCCCATGCCGGTTCTACTCTTCCTGCCCAAGGGACAGTGCTGTAAATTTTGTTAAACACTTCTGTTGTTCATATGTTTATGTATGCATTAAAATGTTATTGTTTTGCGTGTCTTTTATTAGGTTAGGAACACAGCAATGATTTTAGTTGATTAATGGACTTTTCTTTAGTTTAGCAGGTGGCAGAATAATCCACTTTGCCGTGTGGGGTGGACGGCAGTCCACCCATCCCCCCTATTTTAGGTTTTGTTGTGTGAATGTGTTAGGCCATTTAGAAACATTAGTTTTTGTTTTGTTAGTATGTGATTTGGGTCCTAAATTGGTGTGGGTTTTAATTGAATGAGTGGTTTGGGACTTTCTGGGGGGGGGGGGGGTGTTGGGGTTTAACACCTTTATTGTGAAGTGCGTTGTAGTGGCGGCCACTTCCTGTTCTGCCACTGCAACACACTGTAAAGAAGCAGAGGGTATTCAGTACACATCCTCTTCGCCGGTGCCCTCTGCCTGGTGTCTGCTGTGTGTCCATGTGACTGCATTAGTTCAATAAATCTGAGTTTGTCCATTCACCTGGCCTCATCCTTTATAGAGGTATTTTACCATACATAACACATTGCTGGACAGGGGGTGGGATCGAACCCAAGATCTTATCGTGCTGTCACAGTGCTAACCACTGCTCACCGAGCTGCCCAAGCACAAACTTCTGTGAGCATAATTGTATGATGACGACAAGGCTGATACGTGCTTTAATCATGGTACTAGACTCCCTCTCTGGTAATATTGCTTAAGAATAATTCAAAATCACTACGAGAGTTTCAAGAATTATTCTTTAAATACATGCAAAGACTGAGAGTGCCTCTAAAAAAATCTGTTCTGCACTTAATGATATGCTTTCTTTGCCTTTTCTCCTCTGAATGTACATTATGAATTGCTGATGCAGTAAAGTCATATCGACCTTATGATCGAGATAGTTAGATGGAGAAAAAAGACAGTTTGAATGGAGCACAGGGATCATTACACCCTTCAGAGGACAATGCCACCCCTTCTTGTAAGTCATGTTGCAGGCAGTCTCTGCTGTCCTCTGCTCTCATGCCATATGCCAAATATCTGTTCTTTTTTTTTTTTGTCATCTAAGGGGCTGAAATAATGCACTTTGCTGTCCCTAGTTGCCAAATGCCAAGAATGCATCAGCACTTGTATCCGCTCAGTACTCAATATTCTTTTCTGTTCTTTATTCACTGCTGTTTTTTTCATGGACTTTCTGTGGAGCTAATGACACAATAAAAAGCTGATACTACCGCATCATGGTCATAGTCTTGTGAAAAAAAAAAAAAAAAACTCTTTTCACTTCCCACTCCCACTTCTTCCCTCCCAGTCGTAGATTCAAATGATGATCTGGAAAGCACTTGGCACTGTATGTTTTTTGTTCTCCGGAGAGCTGTCATCTTCGTGTTTTTGTAACACAGCGGCTGCACTGCAACTCACACTCATAGCCTCTCTTGTTACTTGTTATCTGTTCTTTAGATGTGGAATCGGAAAAGAGTCCTTGAGCTGGGCTTTTCCACAGCACTCACCCACACATGGCATCTTTCACAGACAAATCTATTCTTTGACATACCAACACAGTTCACACACATGCACTCGCACGTTTTGGACTTCTGGCTGGAGTGTATTCTCGGAAATGTTGTTCACCCTTCATGCTTGACATGATTTCAGTGTGTGTGTGTATGGGGGGGGGGGGGTACCAAGCATTTTTCAACAGTGTGGCTTAGAAGATGAGAAGGCAAATACTGGATATGTGCTTGGTTCATACATGTAATAGCCATTTATGACATTAACTGGACTTATTGAGTGAAGGCTAAAGCAACTAATGAGTTGCACACTACAAGAAAGCGAGAATCTTTGGTGAATGTCAACATTATAGTGGATGCACCTGTCTCATAAGATCAGTTGTGGCATGCCACAGTTCAAAAAATACTACTTTTAATTGCCGCAAAAATGGGGAAAAAAAGTTAGCCAGGGAGTTCTGCGCATTCTCTTTTGCCTGCTCACCAGTATTCTGTAAAAGATTATTGAACTGCTTTATTAAGCACTCCATCAGTTTGGCCATTAGAGCACTTATTGGAGCCCGGCAGTGATGGAGCATCAGCTTCCCAGTGACAGTAAATAAAACATTCACAAAGTAGCATTAAATAATGTAAACACAACGAGAAGCAATGGAACATGAACAGAAAGAAGAAATAGAGCATTAAAAGGTTGCACATTTGTCAGGACTACCCTTGGGCTAAAAGCTCATCCCAGTTCAGTCCTTCCTCACCTCAGGCAGACATATGCACATTTATACTTTTTATTCTCATCTTGAGTTTATTTAAAGAATTCCAGATAAAATGTCTCTGAATTTGACACATGCTATTCTATATGTGGGATTTTATTAACAAATTTCATGTGAGCTTTATTTCTTGTGATGAACATCCAACCATCCATCCATCTTCTTCCACTTAATCCTTTTTTGGGTCGCGGGGGGTCTGGAGCCTATCCCACCATCTTTGGGCGAGAGGCAGGGTACACCCTGGACAGAGTGCCAGTCCATCGCAGGGCCAACACAGAGAGACAGACAACCATTCACTCTCACAGTCATACCTAAGGACAATTTAGAATCCCCACTTTGATGCAAATTAACCTATCTTGCATGTTTTTGGCATGTGGGAGGAAACCGGAGAAATCCCAGAGTAAACCCACGCAGACACAGGGAGAACATGCAAACTCCACACAGATCACTGTTGGTCAGGGGCTGGGATAGAACCCAGGATCCCCCGGCCAAGGGTGAGTTGCTGTGCTGCCACAGTGCTAACCACTCCGCCACCGCACTGCCCACATATATTTTTCTATTTGGTGCTTTGATCAGTCAACATTTAGAAATACACAATGACATACACCACCGGAGTGGTGGCTCAGTTGGTAGAGCATCCGCCCCACACCCGGGAGGCAGCGGTTCAAATCCCGGCCGGGTCATGCCAAAGACCATATAAAAGCGGAACTTCCTGCCGTCCAGCTTGGTGCTCACCAATAATGGAATGGAAGAGGGAAATCTGTGGCGGCGCCTTGCATGGCAGCGGCCCTCTGATTCTGCATATGGGGTGTGTGTGATTAACACTGTAGACAGGAAAAACACAATCTAATTCTACTGTACATGATTGGTTGTATGGTTGAATGACAATAAAGGGTGATTTATTTATGTAATGCTGCACGGTGCACGGTGGCGCAGTGGTTTAGCACTGTGACAGCACAGTTTTACCCTCGGCCGGGGGATCGCGGGGATCATGAGGTTGTGGGTTTGATCCCAGCCCCCGACCAACAGTGAGCTGTGTGGAGTTTGCATGTTCTCCCCGTGTTGCGTGGGTTTACTCCGGGATTTCTCCGGTTTCCTCCCGCATACCAAAAACATGTAGGTTTAGGGCGCTCGCGCACGCAGCGACCAGCAGCCGGTGGCTTGTCACCAGACTGCAAACCAAGTCTACCTACGGGTACAAATAAGTAACAAAAAAAAAAAAATGTAATGTGAGTAAGTAAATAGATGCCGCTTTGTATCATGGTGTTTTTGTGCAGTGGATTACAGGTTATAAGCAAGCTAGCATAGTGATTAGGGCTGTGGATTGATTAAAACAAAATTAACTCATTAATTCTAAATTTTTTGGATCATTAATTCTGGCTATTTGCTAAATTTGTTAGAAAGAATCAATGAAAAAAAAGTGTACTTTTGCAACTTTTAATTCTCTTTTACTTATTGAATATACCCGTGGCCTCATATTCAACAAAAATACAGCTAGAGCATGGGTCCTCAATTAATTTTCAAAATACCTTTTTGAAATTTGTCATATTTTCTCTTTTATTTTGAAAAGGCCATAGAGGAAGTCAGTGCTTCTGCTTAAGGTAACTTTCCTAATTATCTTAACATGTAAAAGTACAAAGAAACATAGCCAGTTTCCAATGACTTCCAGAGCTCATGGGTAATCCTGACCTTAATGGTGAGTTATATGCTTTTATTCATTTTATATATCAGAGTGATATTTTTATATCACTTATATATATATTTTATATATCTGCTGGAGTTGGTGTTTTCCTCTGCTCACTCTGACTGAAACTACCTCTTCTCATGCTCTTGAGTGGACAGCACCAGAATCAGAATCAGAATCAGGTTTATTGCCATTGTTCATGTAGTACACAAACTAGGAATTTGTCTCGGTACAATGCTGCAACATTAAACCAATCAGTGAGGACTACGGCAGGTGTATGTATATCTGCTTGAAGCGGGCTATGTGTGCAGGATGAGGTAGCACACTTCAGGTGCCCTGAGTGTGGGAGGATCAGTTTAGTGTTGTGGTAACTTTGCAAATTTAAACCCTGAAAAACAAGACCTACTCTTCTTTTAAGGTGAGTCAGCTGCTAAGACAAACTAGTCACCACTCCCGACAAAACCTCAGGAAGTGACCTGACAGTGGCAGTTTTTGCAATGTGTTAATCAGTCTACATTAACAGAAAAATTAGTGTGCATGTTTATTATCCCAGCCCTAATTGTGACACAGTCACCCTTGGTGTTATGGACCGGTGTAATAGGCTACAGTATACCCCCAATCCAGACTATACCAGGGGTTAAAGCGGCGTAGACTAGATTATACCCTGAGTATATTATGGCCTAGGCCAATTCATACCCCTCCAACAATGATATCAGCAGTGTTGAGTGATATACACAAGAATTACTTAATTACCTCCACCAAGGAGAGAATGTAATCAGGATGGTTTGTCTGTCTGTCTGTTAGGATTACGCAAAAACTACTGGACGGATTTTGGTAAAAATTTCACCAGAGGTAGTCCTTGGGCCAAGGATGAAACCATTAAATTTTGGTGATGATCTGAGAGTGCATACCTCCTCCAGGGATCTTGTTTGTATTTGTGCAGCAGGATTACACAAAAACACCAGCTGGATTTGGATGGAATTTTTACCAGAGGTGGTCCTTGGCCTAGAGAGGAACCCATAACATTTTGGCGATGATCCGAGAATGCATACCTCCGCCAAGGCTCTTATCTTCTCACGGTGTGTTAGCAAGAATACTCCAAAACTACTGGATGGATATGGATGAAATTTTTACCAGAGGTGGTCCTTGGCCTAGTGCAGATTTGAAACTCTTTCCCAGTTTTTAAATTGTGTTGATAGGGCCAGTAAAACTAGAATTATGATAAACAATTTCCGTCATAGTTTTCTGACTATTTGCGTCATGTTTGGTGAACATATGGAGTGCAAAAACCTGTGAAAACAGAAAGTGAAATGGAAAGTAAAACCGAAAGTACAGATTCTAAATGTTATGTTTGACGGTGATAGATGATGTAAACACTGAGATATGGTTTTAATATTGCAGCACTGCCACATAAAGTGCTTCATAAAGTGCAATGCATCAACATATGCTGATGCATTGCACTTTATGAATAAAATTGTAAATAGTAGGGATGCAAGTTATCAGTTAATTCAATAATTATTATTTGATTCATTTTATTGATCGATTGATGATTAATTGATAAGTGGCAATTTTCCTGAGAATCTGAATTTCCCTCGGTACAATATGGTCTTTCTATCTTTAACATATAAAAAGTTAATTATTGTTTTTGACATACTGAACAAAACACGAACATCCTATTCCTCAGTGATTTTTGTACCATTTGCATTGTTTTTTACTACAGATAATAGCACTTTTTGTAGATTAATAAATTTTGTACTGTATAGTGTGTATTATGTGCTGGTACATCTCAGTAAATTACAGATGTCATGATTTTTTTTATTTATTTTAAAAACTACTACCAGCAACATAAATTTATCTTTTTTAAGTTATATAAAAAAATAACTTTCACATTCTAATTTACTGAGATGCACTAGTAGACTGTTTTAACAGGAAAATAAATTGTGAGCTGCTTCATCTGTTGCATGTTAAACATTATCACAGTACCCCGGCAATCCAGACAAGCCCAGAACAATCTGGGCTCCTCTGTTCTCTGTTACCTCAGTGGTAACTTGAGTCCGGTCTGCTTTTCTGTCTTGCAGCGTGGGCAGCATTGACTCTGCTGCATAATCTAGAAAACTTCATTTATTGTTTGTAGCCCTATAGCTGTCTAAGTCTCACAGTACTGTTGCATTGAGCTGAGCTGTCAAAATGACCCAGGGGTAATGGGGCTGCATGCTGGTGAGACTGAGCCTTTTTCTTTCTTCCTTTACGACCTGCAATTTTTCCTGAGCTCAGGGTCTTTTTCCGTGATTTTAAAGAGATTAACTTCCAGTTATTTTTGGTGGAGTATCTGGACTCTCTTTTTTTTTGCAGGTGAAGATTTGTGGGAACATTGCTATGGACTGTTTTGTTGTTGTTGTTGTTGTTTGTGTTTGGATGTTTGGAGTCGGAATATGCGCATGATAAGAGACCAAGGGCGTAACTTTGTTTCAAACATTGTGGAGGGTTGAAATCCCTGACCGTATAAGGATTTTTTAAAAATCTTTTTATTATAGGACTCTCAGCACATTAGTACAGGTATTGGTCTCCAATGTCCTCATTTTCATTTTTAAAGGAAAAGAATTTTTTTAAGCAAAAAATGACAGTATACAGTATGCATCCTAGTGTGGAGGAAGAATGCAAAATCATTAACTTTGATAAAAAGACAAGGCTAATTTACCGTCTTTATTTTGGCATTCCCATATTAGTAAAAGTTGTAAAAAAAATATTTCTCCGATTTACCAAATACATATTCAGCCTTGTCTATGCCGGCCTCAGCAGGCTTACTTAATACCCACTATGCACTAAGTATTTCAGCACTGGCAGAAATCAAGTTTTGACGATTGTTACCTGGTTGTGTGTGCCTCCTGTGTCTCCTCTCTCTCTCTAGACATCAGTGCTGTCTCTCTCTCCCTTTGGACACCTGTGCTGATTCTCTGGTTACCATTACCTCCTCTCTCCTCTCCTTCGTGGTTCACCCTGCTGCTGCCACATTCTTACTCCCGATATATATATAAAAAACTCAGTTAATGCTCAAATGGTTTAAAAGAGGTACTTCATGGACAATTTTGGAGGATGTAATTCATGCTAGATTTTTCAATGCTAAAAACTTGGAAAGATGTAAAATGTTCTTTACCCCTTCTTCCCTCTTAATAGCATCTTAATAGTGCAATCAGTATTAACTGAAGTTAATCTAGCTGCTGAATGAGGCTGAATCACCATTATTCTTGACTCATTTTATTTTGTTATTAATCAGCTGTGGTGATTAACGCATTTATTTTGACAGGACTAATGTTTTTTCATTAATTTATAATGTCAACACTTGCCACCATGTGGTTGTTTCGTACCAAGCAGATGAACTAAAAAAAAACAACATACAAATTTAAGAGAAAATAGTATAAATTCAAAAGAAAAATGTCATGATTTATATCAGAAAGGCTCAAACACAAAGCAACCACACCGGATAAGCACTCAGACTCAGGTAGTGAAAGAAACACAATTTTAATAAAAAGCACAAAACTCAAAATACACAAACTTAAATAAATGTGCAAAAACTAAAGAACAGCACAAAACTAGACACACTCTTAAACTGGCATTAAAACGCAGGAGCCCACTGGAGCACACGCAGCCTGAGGGGAGAGAAGAGAAAACGGATTAGAGACAGGTAACACTCAGAGCGAGGAAAATGAGTGAGGGAGGAGACGGCTCACTATGTGAAGCAGAGGGCCCGGCAGGCAACTCCTGCTTGAGATAAAGGTAAGGATGGGACATGGTTGGTTGACCTGGGTGAAGAGTTCATTGTCTTCACAGGTGAATGGTTCAGGTGAGCGTGACCAGCCCCGGAGAACACACCGCAGAGACAGTAGCAAACCTGAAGAGGAAAAACACAGGTGAGACAACTGGAGGAAAAACACCAAACAACATTAGCAGAGGAGTTGCCTGGTAGCAATACCCAACGGTCCAGCGGAGAAGCCCTCACACGCTGGCTCTTAAATAAGCTGGTGGCCCAGAGAGCAACAGGTTCAGCCAATCGCGCAGGTGTGCAGATGACTCCGGAGCCGTGGAAACAGAAACAGGAGGGGAAGGGATGCACGCTCGCCTGATCTTCACAGTGCCACCCCCCCTCAAGGGGCATCTCCTGACATCCCACTGGGCTTCTGAGGATGTGCTTGATGGAACGCCCGCACCATGCTCTTGTCAAAGATGAATGAACCAGAGATCCAAGACCAATCCTCCAGACGGTACCCTTTCCAGTGGACAAGGTACTGGAGACCTTGGCCCTGCCAACGGATGTCCAGGATGTTGTGAACAGTATAGACGGTTTGCCCATCGATGATTCGGGGGAAGGCAGGGGATTCAGAGGAGGGCCAAAAGGACTGGCAGAGAGGGGTTTAACCCGGAACACATGGAAGGTCGGATGGATGCACAGTGAACGTGGCAGATCCAGCCAAACAGTGACATCACTGATGATGCGCTTGATGGTATATGGCCCCAGATAGCGTGGTGAAATCTTCCAGGACTCCGTCTTTAATGGAATCTGCTTGGCGGACAGCCAGACTTCTGTCCCACTGCATACTTCTGTGCCAGCGCAGGTCTGTGGTTAGTGTATCGTTGGTTCCGCTCCAACGAGTGGAGAAGAGCAGCTCACATGGCCCTCCATAGATGGCGACAGCGGTGCTCGTGGGCCTCCACAGATGGAACAGTGGTCCCCCTCTCCACCATAGGTAACAGAGGTAAAGTGTACCCCATCGAGGCCTCAAAGGCGTCAGCCCAGTAGCAGAGGAGATGGCAGAGTTGTGGGTGTACTCCACCCATGTCAGGTGGGAGCTCCAGGTGGTCAAGTTACAGGATGCTATGCATCTCAGGGTTATGCATCTCAGCGATAATGTCTATGGGGATCCCATGCAGGCGGATGACATGGATGGTCAACAAATTGGCAGTTTCTGCTGCCGAGGGCAATTTGGGGAGAGGGACAAGGTGGATGGCGTTGAAGAAACGGTCAGTGATGGTGAGGATGACCTAATTCCCCTGGGATGGAGGGAGGCCCGTGACGAAATCCACGGCAATATGGGACCACGGACTACTCGGCACCGGGAGGGAATGGAGGAGGCCGGCTGGAGGAGATGAGTCCGTTTTGTTGGTAGCACAGACGTGACAGGCCTTAATGTACTCCTTCACATCCCTGCTAAGCGTAGGCTACCAACACACTCGCCACAGTAACTTGACAGTCCGTGATATCCTGGGATGGCAGGCAAAGAAACTGGTGTGCCCCTACTTGATGACTTCACCGTGTAATGAGGAGGGCAAAAACAGTCGGTTGGGTGGGCCTCCCTCTGGGATCGGTTCGGAAGACTGGGCCCGTCGGACCCTCTGCTCAATCTCCTATGCGAGAGTCCCAAGAAAGCAGGAAAAGGGAAGGATAGTTTCCGGTGGAGAGGCAACAGCTGCGGAGAGAGAGGAGGAGGAGGAGTTGGGAGAGAACTGGGCAGTACAAGATGGAGAGATTGAATCTCAGGAAAAGCAGAGCCCACCGAGCCTGCTGAGGATTCAACTGTCTGGCAGATCTAAGATATTCTAAATTTTTATGATCTGTCCAGATGATGACCGGTTGGCTAGCCCCCTTGAGCCTCCACTCCTCCAATGCCAACTTAATAGCCAGCAGTTCGCGGTCACCCACGTCGTAGTTCCTCTCGGCTGGAGTTAGCAGCTGAGAGAAATACGCGCGCGGATGGAGCTGCTGATCGGAGCTGGAGCGCTGGGAGAGGACAACACCCACCCCCAAATCAGATGTATCCACCTCGACCACGAACTGTGCTTGAGGGTCAACCTGTGCCAAAACATGCATGTTGGTAAAGAGGCCTTTGAGCATCACGAAAGCCTGTTCATTGGCCTCGGACCACTTGAACGGACTTTTAGTAGATGTCAGTTGTGTCAGAGGTTGTGCCACCTTGCTGTAATCACGGATAAATTGACAGTAGAATTTGGCAAAGCCCAAGAAGCGTTGGAGCTGCTTCTTGGACTGGAGGGGTCGGCCAGTCTACTACCACCTTAATTTTCACCAGATCGACCTTTAATGCACCCTTGGCAATGATGAACCCCAAGAAAGAAGTGGAGCGGGTGGTGAACTCGCACTTCTCCGCTTTAATGAAAAGGTGATTCTCCAGCAGCCGCTGCAGGACAGTCCGGACGTGGACTACGTGTTCCTTCAGCGTGGGGGAAAAAAAATCAAAATATCATCCAAATAAACAAAAACAAACTGGTTCACCATGTCCCGCAGGACATCTTTGATCAACTGCTGGAAGACGGCAGGAGCATTGGTCATCCTGAATGGCATGACCAAGTACTCGAATTGGCCCAGACGTGTTTTGAATGCCGTCTTCCACTCGCCCCCCTCATGAATGCGGACCAGATGGTACGCATTGCGTAGGTCGAGCTTGGTGAAATAATGCACCTGTTGGAGAAGTTCAAAAGCAGAGTTAATTAATGGCAGTGGGTATTTATCCTTATGGGTAATGGCGTTAAGTCTGCGGTAATCAATGCGTGGCCGCAACATCCCATCCTTCTTCCCTACAAAATAGAACCCAGCGCCAAGAGGGGCGGACGACAGATGAATAAGGCCGGCGCTGAGAGAGTCTTTGATGTAGGTCTCCATCGCCTCCCTCTCCAGCCCAGATATACTGTAGAGCCGGCTGGATGGCAGCCGCGTGCCAGGAAGGAGGTCAATAGCACAGTCGTAGGCCCGATGAGGTGGTAAGGATAGGGCCCTAGACTTTCTAAAGACCTCCTCTAAGTCATGATAGACCTCGGGCACGGAGCTGAGATCTGCCGACTCAGCTGGAGGGGAGGAAAATGGGAGAGAGGGAGAGCATGCGGTCGAGCAGAGACATGAGGAAAGGCAAAAGGAGCTCCGAGAAGAAATGGAGCCCTGACTCCAATTAATCATGGGGTTATGTATTTGGAGTCAGGGACACCCCAGAATCATGGGGGTAGTAGATTGGGGCAGTACGTAAAACTGAATGGTCTTGTGGTGGTTACCGGACAAAATGACCAAAATGGGTTCTGTTTGTGAAGTAACCAAGTAACCACCTCGATCCTACTGTCAGATAAGGCCGAGACATTCAATAGCTTCGGGAGGTTCCTGGTGGGAATCTGAAATTTTTGGACCAATGCCTGATGAATGAAGTTCTGCTCTTCCCCAGAATCAGTCAAGGTGGACGTTTTGAACTTGACCCCCAGTAACTGAATGAGGGCTGGGAGTTCAAAACGGTTTGGAGGATTTTGGGAAGATCCTCCCGCCAGACCCCCACGGTTACTGACAGGCCGGATCTTTTGGTTTAACTGGGCATTTTGATATTGCGAGCTCAGTGGCCCCGCAATACATACATGCCCCTGCCCTCTCTCCATGCCGGTGTTCCTCCGGAGTCAGATGAGCCTTTCCTAGAGCCATTGGCTCCGGTGATGACGCCGACGGAGCAGCACCAGAGGATGGGGGGGGGGGGGGGCTGCTGTGAAGCGAACGGGGAAGCAGTAGCCATCTGCTCCCTCGCACACTCCCTCAGTTGGTTATCGAGGGCCACCGCCTGCGCAATAAGCTCAACCAGGGAGGAAGGAGATGTTCGGATAGACAGCTTGTCACAGTGGTTAGCGTTTAGGCCGCAGAGGAAGACGCTGCACAGGGCCACGTCATTCCATTCGGAGTCTGCCACAGCGACCCGGAACTTGATGGAGAAATCGGCTACAGACTGATTCCCCTGCCGGAGTCTCATCAGATGACTAACAATATTTCCCTCGCTCTCCGTATGGTCGAAAGCCTCAGATAATTCCCGCGCAAACAGTTCAAATGTGTATAGGGGGCCTGCCGGACCACTCAAGACGGACTGTGCCCACTTGAGCGCCCGGTCTCACAGCAGCAGGGTCATAAAATGAATCTTGCCGAATCTTCCCTATATTCCCCCTCCACCTGCTGGAAATAAAGTCGGCAGTGGAGAAGAACCCTTTGCATCCCCCAACTTCCCCCGCATAGGGGGCCGGTGAGGAAACAGAAATGGTCTTGTGGATGGGAGGGGCTGCAGGAGCAGCAGGTGCAGGGGAAGCCGCCGCACCAGGAAGCCAACACAAATGCTTGGTGACGGTAGCCAATTGTTGGGTAATGGTTTGGAGTTGGTCAGATAGCAACATGACCTGGTGTTCCGTGGCATCCAAGCGAGACAGTGCCGACTGCTCACCCGGTGGAGCACCCGCTGAGCCTTGATCCTGGCTGGACCGTTCTGTCATGATTTATACCAGAAAGGCTCAAATGCAGAGCAACCACATTGGATAAGTACTCAGACTCAGGTAGTGAAAGAAACACAATTTTAATAAAAAGCACAAAACTCAAAATACACAAACTTAAATAAAGGTGCAAAAACTAAAGAACAGCACAAAACTAGACACACACTTAAACTGACATTAAAACCCAGGAGCCTGCTGGAGTGCACGCAGCCTGAGGGAAGAGAAGAGAAAAAGGATCAGAGACAGGTAACACTCAGAGCGAGGAAAATGAATGAAGGAGGAGACGGCTCACTGTGTGAAGCAGAGGACCCGGCAGGGAACTCCGGCATGGGATAAAGGTGAGGATGGGACATGGTTGGTTGATCTGGGTGGAGAATCCATTGTGTTCACAGGTGAATGGTTCAGGCGAGCGTGACCAGCCCCGGAGAACACACCGTAGAGATGGTAGCAAACCTGAAGAGGAGAAACACAGAGGTGAGACAACTGGAGGAAAAACACCAAACAACATTAGCAGAGTAATTGCCTGGTAGCAATACCCAATGGTCCAGCAGAGAAGCACTCGCACACTGGCTCTTAAATAAGCTGGCGGCCCAGAGAGCAACAGGTTCAGCCAATCGCGCAGGTGTGCAGATGACTCCGGAGCCAGGGAGTCAGAAACAGGAGGGGAGGGGGTGCACGCTCGCCTGATCATCACAAAAAAGTAGCAACTTTATGATAGTAAAAAAAATATATATATATATTGTGGAGTGTATTACGTCGGGGTCACCAGTGTGGAGTGTGTGAAATAAGAGGCTGATTCATGGCAGACGGTTTATTACACACTTCACATCTCTCAAGCACAGAACGGAATGAAACATTTCAGCAGGCTCTCTTCTTTTACCCAAATCACTCCTCACAAGTTTCATGGCATTTCTCCACACACAACATGACATTTGCATTACAATGCATTCAACACCCTACGTCCTTGACTCCTTCCTGCTATCTCGCCAGGAACCTCCTGAGCATTGTTCTCCCATGCTTATCCACTGTCTCTTGTCTGAGATGCTAAATAATCCGACTCCCCCAAGGTGCTACACTATACTAAAAAAATCTGAAATTTAAATGATTCTGCAAATGTGTAAGGAAAAATGCTTTTCCATTTTTTCCATGGCAAATTTAAGAAAAATGCTACATTTTTGTGAGAAACTGAATTTAGGAGAAAAACAACATGGGGAAAATACTGCATATTTTTACAAAAAGTAGGCAAATTTACAAGAAAAAAATGTCTCTGATTTACAGGAAAAGCTGTAAAAATATGACACAGTGCTACATAAAACATTGATGAAGTTTACTGAGGGAGAAAAAAGATTGGACAGAATATTTGGAGCCCCAAAAGTTGGTAGTGAGGACAGCTCTAACTTTACATGGGTTTATAATATGCTTTTAGTTGATATATAATATATTTACATACACACACGTATATTCAGTACTGAAGTGACCACACAGGAAAAGCAACAGGCTGGAGGAGGTGACAAATGCTGCAAGAAAAAAAAAATTCTGGAAGAAGCATTGCAACTTTTTATTTATCAAATTATTTATTTTTTTAGTGCTCCCTTTATTGCAAATGGACCCTTAAACACCAACAAACTCCAGGGTACAGTGGTAAGGTGATAAATGTTGTTATACTCGGAGCTAAATCACTATACAGTGATGATAAGCCATCAATTTCTCAGTGTTTGGTCACTGCGTAATTCGTGTAATGCTGTCTCATGATTAAATAGAAATGGAAAACTAGAAATGTGATTTTAAGCTCAGTAAGTGAATTAAATAAATAAATCAGTGATGCTGTACTTTAGTGCTTTTGAACTCATCCTAACACATGTAAGAAAGTTTATAAAAAGTTTAGGAATATGAAATGCATCTATTCTTTTCTTCATCTATTTGGTGTTTATTTCTTATATATCTGTGTAGATCCTCTGTTGTGCCGTTGTGGTATTTTAACAGAGGATAGAAGATCTGAAAATGATCTGTAGAGAAAATAATCAATTTCTTTTAATGTGGATATTTAAGAGTAACCTTCAGAGTAACTTAGTCTGTAATCAAAAGTGGTAAAACTTGCTTTTAATTGAATTTTATAATTATCAAAATCATGACATTTTAAAAACACAGAACAGTTTAAAGTTAACTTGAATTTTGTGGGGATGACAAGCAATATTTAAACGCATTTATATTTAAGGACCAGTGGTCATAGTAGATTTTGTTTGTACTTGATAAATGTTCGGAGCTGCTAACATCTTGACGAATGCTGAAACGCATAAATTTCACTCTAACAGTTGATGAACAAATCCATTCTGATCACATTTCATGAATGATTAATACAATGTAAAGACCAAATTTGCATGAGAAAAGCTAATCATTTCTCAGATCAGCTAAATCTTATCAGGCAGCACATTTATTCTGTGGTGTACTCTATAGCTTTAACTCATATTAGCAAACTAGCAACCAGCTAACTTCAGACAACAATTCACCAGCTAAATCAATATGATATTTACCTTGTTTTGGACAGAGGGGTTTGTCCCTTTGGGGCAGCTCGGTGGCGCAGTGGTTAGCACTGTAGCAGCACAGCAAGAAAGTCATGAGATCGATTCCACTCCTGACCATCAGTGACTCTTCTGTGTGGAGTTTGCATGTTCTCCCCATGTCTGCGTTGGTTTACTCCGGGTACTCCAGTTCCCTCCCACAGGCCAAAGACATGTAGGTTAGGTTAACTGGCATCAACTGGGGATTCTAAATTGTCCTTTAGATGTGAAAGCAAATGGTTGTCTGTCTCTCTGTGTTGGCCCTGTGATGGACTGGCGATCTATTCAGGGTGTACCCTGCCTCTCACCCAAAGATGCTGGGATAGGCTCCAGCCCCCCCGCGACCCGAAAAGATTAAGCGGTATAAGATGGATGGATGGAGGGATGGATAGATTCGTCCTTTTATTTGACAGCCAATTTAAAATGGTTTGTTGCCCTTGTGGAGCTTTTTTCATTTTCTCTCACTTGTGAGCTGAATTCATTCTAGATGAGCATCCCCACCTGCAGCGGCCACCAGCCGCCTTAACTGACTCCACTGAGAGAAGACCCAAGGACCAGTTGGGCTATACCAAGTCTGCAGCAGGGGGGAATACATTTTCTGATTATTAGAAATGTTACTTTTCCTTGCTTGCAAAAGAAAAAACAACAAATTCTTCATACTCACCTGTCGATATTTTTTTGTTTTATTAATGAAAATTATATGATTATTGGGAGGGTTATATTGGCTGGAGTTGATTTTTTTTTCTTTTTTTTGGGGGGGGGGGTTACAACCCCTCCATCCCCCCATAAATTATGCCTATGTAGGAGACTGAGTGTAATGGACTGAGAAATGATGTTTAGTTATTGATGAGAACAAATTTATGTACCGGTAAACCTGTAAAGAAATAGATTAATGTGCAACTATTATTTTTTTTTCTTTTGAGTTGAATTACAACACAATCTTAACACATTTGTTGCATTTGAAATCATGCGTGACCCTTTTTTTTGTAATAGTCTGTATTTAATAGTTGATTGTTGCAGTATTATAATGCGCAAAAGTGGGATGGGCAGGCATGTGATTTATTTTGAT
Organism: Pholidichthys leucotaenia; assembly: GCA_020510985.1. NCBI lineage: Eukaryota > Metazoa > Chordata > Actinopteri > Cichliformes > Pholidichthyidae > Pholidichthys > Pholidichthys leucotaenia. The sequence continues at coordinate 182,693,912 of CM035836.1, read as the reverse complement.
AAATTTGATAAATTTCGATAATTTCAACTTCACATTGATCATTACTTGACAAGGTCAAATAAGGCGAATGAAGTTCAGTGGCAGGATTCAACCAACAGTCCACCGAGCATCGATATCCCAGTGGCTGAGAGAGACTCAAGCACAGCATGTGAGAATTTGGAACCTAACTAGCCAAGGCATGTATTGGAGAAGAACATCCAAGGTCACAGACAGTAAGTGCAGTGGACAAAATCCTGTAGCAAGAAAGAGTGGGCAATAATCAATGCAAACCTGACCAAAATGCTGGAAAAACTCAGAGGAACATCTGAAAAGAAACTGGAAAAAATGGGTGATTTGATTTACTCCTATGGAGTAGAAAGGTTTGGAATAAAGCAACTGAGAAAAAAGGAAACACCAATCCCACCCAAGTCCAGAAGACAGCGAGAAATTGAGCACCTCATAAAGGAAAGAAAGCTGCTGAGGAAACGGTGGAAGAAATCTTCAATGGAGGAGAAAGCAACCATTGACCTCCTGCATGGAGAGCTTAAGCATCGCTTAGCAAGCCTGAGAGCTGAAAAGCTCAGAATTCAACGCAAGAAGAAAGAGAAGGAAAGAGCTTCTTTCTACAATGATCCCTTCAGATTTGTCAAAGGGCTTTTCATAAAAAAAAAACAGTGGATCTCTTAAATTGCTAAAGGGGGAGCTGGAAGATCACCTGAAAGAAACATATACAGATACCCAAAGATATGAACGTAGGGAGTTGCCTTCAGATATACCTCCTATACCTCAGCCTGAGCATTTGATGGATTATAGTCCTCCACGATGGAGTGAGGTTGAGAGGACACTAAAGAAGACAAGGTCAGCTTTGGCTCCTGGACCTAATGGAATTCCATATCGGCTGTACAAAAATGCTCCTGATGTATTACGGTTTCTCTGGAAGCAAATGAAGGTGATGTGGACAAAGCAAACAATTCCAAAAGTATGGCGAAGGGCATGATACACAAGGAAAGAGATGCCTCTAACATCAATCAGTTTCGGCAGATCAATCTCCTTAACATTGAAATATTCTTTAGCATTGTAGCTCAAAGAATAACAAGCTACCTGAAACAGAATGGTTTGATTGACACATCAGTGCAGAAGGCAGGTATACCAGGTCTTCCGGGATGCTTGGAACAAACAAGTGTCATATGGCATCAACTACAGTCTGCAAAAAGGGAAGGAAGAAACCTGCATGTCTTATTTCTGGATCTAGCCAATGCTTTTGGTTCTGTCCCCCATTCTGTCATTTGGACAGTGTTCGACTTCTTTCTCATACCAAAGAACATCATGCACCTGGTCAAAAACTATTTTCAAGATTTGCAGTTTTGTGTAGCAACATCAGAATATACAACATCATGGCAAACATTGGAAGTGGGTATAATGGCAGGATGTACCATCTCTCCATTGGGCTTCACAATGACAATGGAAGTGATTATTCAAGCTTCCAAGTGGGTTGTAGGAGGACAACGTCTGCAGGATGGTCAGCAATTACCTCCTATTCGTGCTTACATGGATGACTTGACCATCTTGACCACCACCATCCCATGCACCAAGCGCCTGCTGGAAAAAGCTTCACCACAACATAACATGGGCTCGGATGAGCTTGAAGCCCAGCAAATCCAGGAGCATATCCATCATCAGAGGAAAAGTTAGTGACTAGAGAGTCTGCATTGACAAAACACCCATTCCACTGGTGTCAGAACAACCGATAAAAAGCTTGGGACGGTGGTACAATGAAAATCTCAAAGACTCGGAGAAGAGTAAACAATTGAGGGAAGAAACCATCAAAGGGCTTACCACCATAGATAAGACCTCGCTTCGTGGTAAGTTGAAACTGCGGTGTTTGCAGTTTGGACTACTCCTCCATTTGATGTGGCCCCTAATGATCTATGAGGTCCCAATCACCAAAGTTGAGAAACTGGAGAAGACAGTCAGTTCCTATATTAGGAGGTGGCTGGGACTTCCGCATTGCCTTAGTAGCAGTGCACTGTATGGACGAGGAGCTCTGGAATTGCCAGTTTCTAGCCTCACGGAAGAGTATAAGTGCACCATAGTGAGACTAGGCAGGACCCTGAGCGAGTCTCAAGATGCAGCAATATGAGCAGCTGCTCCCATATTGAATACTGGGAGGAAATGGACACCATCAGAGGCTGTACAGCAGGCAAAATCTGCTCTCCAGTATGCAGATATAGTTGGTCACATTCAGCAGGGAAGAACAGGACTTGGATTTGGGCCAAATCGGCCAACATGGCATAAGGCTTCAGCCATTCAGAGAAGAAAAATGGCAATTGAGCAAGTTCGGCACCAGGAGGAGGTACAAAGGTGCACAATGGCAATCTCGCAGTCCAAGCAGGGCCAGTGAACTAACTGGGAAAACCTAGAACATCACAAGCTTACCTGGAGGGATCTCTGGGAAATGGAAGGAAGCAGAATCAGTTTCATCATAAGAGTTACCTATGATGTTCTTCCTACACCCCAAAACCTACAGCAGTGGGTGGGAGAAGATCCTACATGCACTCTATGCCAAAGTTCAGCAACTCTGAAGCACAACCTGACTGCCTGCAAAACCAGCCTGTCCCAAGGCCGCAACACTTGGAGGCACAACCAGGTCTTGCGACAACTGGCAATCATTTTAGAAGGAAGGAAAACTGCCACCAATGCCCTTGTTCCCTCAGTGATTGGATTACCAAGCAACATTTCCTTTTGTAAGAGCAGACACATGTGTGATGAACTCATCAGCAAGAGTGAACCCAACCCTCCTTGACCCGGCCTGTGACTGGAAGACACAGGTTGACCTTGATCATAAACTGGTCTTTCCAACAGAGATAATGACAACTAATCTCAGACCAGACCTCATCTTGTGGTCATCATCGCAGAAATTACTATGCATCCTGGAAGTAATGGTACCTTGGGAAGCTGCAGTGGGAGAGCCGTATGAATGGAAAAGCCTAAAATATGCTGACATAGCAGCCCAGGCAGAACAACATAATTGGTGTACCAAGGTGTTCCCGGTAGAGGTTGGGTTTAGAGGGTTTGTTGCCATGACTACATCTAGACTGCTGAAGAGAATGGGAGTGCGAGGACAGGCCTACCAGCAAGCAATAAAATCACTATCTGAGGCTGCTGAGCAAAGCAGCAATTGGTTGTGGATCAAAAGGAAAGACTCCAGTTGGGATGCAAGATGACCAGAGGGGTAATAGCAGAGGGGGGCACACCTGGGACACCAGGTTGTTTCTGTTGAGCCCTCTGGAGGTGTTGTGGGCATAAATCAACGAAACACTGGGGATGGAGGGTGCCTACCTGATGACCCCATTGAAGCAATTTACCCCTCTTCCACTCAAGACACCAGGCAAGAAGCAATGCTGTTACATTAAGGGACTGTACCATCAAGTCCTATAAGCTCTAATAACGATATATGTCAGTTTATAAAACAGAAAAAAGCAGTCAAATCAGCCGATAATAACATAAGGCAATGTAACGTAGTGATGTGTTGTGTTGTAAATACAAATGTGGACAAAATTGTTGGTATTCCTCTGTTAATGAAAGAAAAACCCACAATGGTCATAGAGTGGTAATAAATAAAAATTCTATGAAAATTAACCAATGAAAATCAGACAATGCTTTTGAATTGTGGTTCAACAGAATTATTTTAAAAAAAACAAACTCATGAAACAGGCCTGGACAAAAATGATGGTACCCTTAGCTTAATATTTTGTTGTACAACCTTTTGAGGCAATCACTGCAATCAAACAATTTCTGTAACTGTCAATGAGACTTCTGCACCTCTCAGCAGGTATTTTGGCCCACTCCTCATGAGCAAACTGTTCCAGTTGTCTCAGATTTGAAGGGTGCCTTCTCCAGACGGCATGTTTCAGCTCCTTCCACAGATGTTCAATAGGATTTAGATCAGGGCTCATAGAAGGCCACTTTAGAATAGTCCAATGTTTCGCTCTTAGCCATTCTTGAGTGTTTAGCTGTGTGTTTTGGGTCATTATCCTGTTGCAAGACCCATGACCTGCGACTGAGACCAAGTTGTCTGACACTGGGCAGCACATTTCTCTCTAGAATACCTTGATAGTCTTGAGATTTCATTGTACCCTGCACAGATTCAAGATACCCTGTGCCAGAAGCAGCAAAGCAGCCCCAAAACATAGCAGAACCTCCTCCATGTTTCACAGTATGGACAGTGTTCTTTTCTTGGTATGCTTCATTTTTGCGTCTGTGAACATAGAGCTGATGTGCCTTGCCATAAAGTTCCAGTTTTGTCTCGTCTGTCCATAGGACATTCTCCCAGAAGCTTTGTGGCTTGTCAGCATGCAGTCTGGCAAATTCCAATCTGGCTTTTTTATGATTTGTTTTCAACAGTGGTGTCCTCCTTGGTTGTCTCCCATGAAGTCCACTTTGGCTCAAACAACAACGGATGGTGCGATCTGACACTGATGTACCTTGACCTTGAAGTTCACCATGAATGTGTTCAGAGGTTGTTCTGGGCTCTTTTGTTACCATTCGTATTATCCGTCTCTTCCATTTTTCATCAAGTTTCCTCCTGCGGCCACATCCAGGGAGGTTGGCTACAGTCCCATGGATCTTTAATTTCCTATTTTGTCGCATCGCTTGAGCCAGTGGCTCTGTGAATAGAGCAAACAAGGTGGGCGATAGGCAGCATCCCTGCCTAGTTGATCTTTGTATATTTACTTTGTCTGTTAAGCTACCATTTATCTTGATTCTTACCACAGGCTTTTGATACAGTGTCTTTATGCATTGCACTGACTTTTCATTAAATCCAAAGCGTTCCAGCACATTATATAGAAACATCCAATTAACCATATCAAATGCTTTTTCTGCGTCTAAACTCATTATTACTGCGCTTTTCTTTTCTTTATGTCCATCCATCCATCCATCTTCTACCGCTTTTCCAGAGGTCCGGGTCACAGAGGCAGCAGTTCAAGCAGAGAAGCCCAGACTTCCCTCTCCCCAGCCACCTGCTCCAGCTCTTCAGAGGGGATACCAAGGCGTTCCCAGACCAGCTGGGAGACATAGTCTCTCCACCGAGTCCTGGGTCTGCCCCGGGGTCTCCTCCCAGTGGGACGTACCTGAAACACCTCAAGTGGGAGGCGTCCAGGAGGCATCCTAATCAGATGCCCATACCACCTCAACTGACTCCTTTCAATGTAGGAGTCCTTTCAATTGACTCTTTTCTTTATGTATTTGATTAATTATGTGTATTGTTCTTGTGATATTATCATGTGTTTGGCATCCCTCTATGAAACCAGTTTGATCATCCTCTATCAATTCCGTCAAGAATGTCTTTATTCGTTTACAGATAATTGTTGTATATATTTTATAATCCACATTTAATAAAGAGATTGGCCTATAGTTTCTGCATTGTTCCCTATCTTTCCCTGGCTTTAAAATAACTGAAATAATGGCTTCGTTCCATGATGGAGGTATTTTGTTGTTGTTTAATGTCCAATTAAATGACTTTAGGAGCTGTGGCGTGAGTTCTTCTATAAACAGTTTATAAAACTCAGAAGGGTATCCGTCACTACCTGGTGATTTACCATTTTTTAATTCAATTCAATTCAATTCAACTTTATTTATATAGCGCCATTTCACAACAACAGTCATCTCATAGCACTATCAACTGTAGGGGGGAACCCCCACAGTTGCAGAAAGACCCCAGCAATCAGGCGATCCCCTGTGAGCAAGCACTTGGCGACGGTGGAGAGGAAAAACTCCCTTTTAACAGGAAGAAACCTCCAGCAGAACCAGGCTCAGGGAGGGGCAGTCATCTGCTGCGACTGGCTGGGGGGTGAGGGGATAGAGAAAAAGAAAAGAACAGACATGTAGAGAGCAAACAGCACGATGGGGACTCAATCTATGGGAGAGAACAAACAAATGTTAATGACCAGCAAAAAAAAATATTTCATAGAGAATGAGGAAAGGAGTGAGGCCCAGTGCATTACTGGAGGTCCCCCGGCTGACTAAACCTATTAGCAGCATAACTAAGGGAGGGTTCAGAAACACATGATCCCTCCCTAATTGTAGGCTATATCAAAAAGGTAGGTTTTAGCCCTATTCTTAAAAACAGAGATCAAGTCTGACTCCCGAATCCAGATTGGCAGCTGATTCCACAGGAGAGGAGCTTGATAACTGAAGGCTCTGCCTCCCATTGTACTTTTGGAGATTCTAGGTATTACAAGTAATCCTGCATTTTGGGAGCGTAGTGCTCTGTTAGGATAATACGGTAGTATCAGATCTTTTAAATAAAAAGGAGCCTGATTGTTTAGAGCTTTGTAAGTAAGAAGAAGGATTTTAAACTTAATTCTAAACTCTATGGGAAGCCAATGAAGGGAGGCCAGAACCGGAGAGATATGATCTCACTTTCTAGTACCTGTTAAAACTCTTGCTGCAGCATTTTGAATCAGCTGAAGACTTTTTAAAGATGTTTTAGGACAGCCTGAAAATAAAGAATTACAATAATCTAATCTCGAGCTAACAAAAGCGTGGATCAGTTTCTCAGCATCACTCTGAGACAAGCTGCTCCTAATCTTGGCAATATTACGCAAATGATAGAAGGCAGTCTTAGAAACAAATTTAATATGTGAATTGAAGGACAAATCCTGATCAAAAATAACTCCAAGGTTCCTCACAGAGCTATTAAGAGAAAGAGTAACCGCATCCAAACTGAAAGTTTGATTTGGAAAGGAATTTCTAAGGTTTTTTGGACCAACAAGAATGACTTCAGTCTTATCTGAATTTAATAGCAGGAAATTACAAGTCATCCAAGCTTTGATTTCCTTAAGACAGGCTTCTAACTTGGCTAATTGATTACTATCATCTGGCTTCATTGACAGGTATAATTGTGTGTCATCTGCATAACAATGAAAATGTATACAGTGCTTTCTAATAATGTTGCCTAACGGAAGCATATATAAACTAAAAAGAGTAGGGCCTAGCACAGATCCCTGTGGAACTCCATGACTAAGCTTTGAGTTGAAAGAAAACTCATTATTTACATGAACAAACTGGAACCTATCAGATAAATAAGATCTAAACCATTGCAACGAAGTTCCATTAAGTCCAACATAGTGATCTAATCTATCAAGTAGAATATTATGATCGATAGTATCAAAAGCTGCACTAAGGTCTAAAAGGACAAGTACAGAAACTAGTCCATTATCAGATGCAATGAGGAGGTCATTAGTGACCTTCGCTAAGGCCGTTTCAGTACTATGATGAATTCTAAACCCAGATTGAAACTCTTCAAGTAAACCATTTCCCTGTAGGTGGTCAAATAATTGTGTAGCAACAACTCTTTCTAAGATTTTTGAAATGAAAGGGAGATTAGAGATTGGTCTATAGTTAGCTAAAGCTCCTGGATCTAGCGTTGGCTTTTTGAGTAAGGGTTTAATTACAGCCGTTTTAAAAGCCTGCGGTACATGGCCTAAAGTTAATGAAGAATTGATTATATGAAGAATAAAGCTACCAATAAGTGGGAAGACTTCTTTAAATAACCTGGTAGGAATAGGGTCTAAAAGACAAGTTGAAGGTTTGGATGAGGAAACTATTTTGTCTAACTCACAAAGGTCGATTGGAGTAAACTCATCAAGACAGACATCAATAGAAGGAGTTGTAGTAGTTATAGTATTTAAGTTAACTGTGGGAAGAATCTGATTGATTTTATCTCTGATGGATGAAATTTTATTATTGAAAAAGTTCATAAAGTCCTGACTAGTAAGCTCTAAGGGAATGCTAGGATTGACAGAGTCTTGACTCTTTGACAGCCTGGCTACAGTACTGAAAAGAAACCTGGGATTATTCTTGTTCTCTTCTATTAATGCAGAGTAATAACTCGTTCTAGCTTTTCTAAGAGATTTTTTATAAATTAAAAGATGATTTCTCCAAGCTAAATAGATTTCATCTAAATTAGTAGAGCGCCATTTTCTTTCTAATTGACGAGTCTTGTGTTTTAAGGTACGAGTTTCTGTGTTGAACCAAGGAGTTAGAAATCTCTGATTAGACTTTTTCTTTTTTAAGGGGGCCACCAAGTCTAGAGTCTGATGCAGAGAAGCTGAAACACTATCCACCATGTTATCAATTACAGAAGGAGCAAGCTGTCTATAGCTTATTTCCGTTGTGTTGACACATGGCATAGAGGAAACAATCTGCATAAATTTGGAAACAGCATCATCTGAGAGGCATCTACTGTAATAATATTTTTCTTTAGGAGCCAAATAGTCAGAAATAGTAAAATCAAAGGTTAACAGACAATGGTCTGACAGTACAGGGTTATGAGGAGACACTACAAGATTTTCTATTTCTATGCCATATGTCAAAACAAGGTCCAATGTATGGTGGAGGTAATGAGTAGAATTTCCTACTTTCTGAGAAAACCCAATCGAATCTAATATTGAATTGAATGCCACATTAAGGCAGTCACTATCTACATCCACATGTATATTAAAGTCCCCTACTATAATTATTCTATCAGATTTCAGCACTAAATCAGCTAAGAAATCAGCAAATTCGGATAAAAATTCTGAGTAGGTTGATGGGGGACGATAAACTATGGCAAATAAAATTGGGTTTAACCTAAAATTGCTAAAGTGCCCAATACTGAGGACCAGGCCCTCAAAGGAATTATAACATGTTTTTTGCTTTACATTAACTAGTAATTTGGAATGGTAAATTGTTGCTACTCCTCCTCCACGACCAGAACTTCTGGGATTTTGACAGTTTAAATAACCAGAGGGAGTTGATTCATTTAAACCAACATAATCCTCTTGTCCTAACCAAGTCTCTGTAAGGGAAATTAAATCAATCTGATGATCAATTAACAAATCATGGACTAACAGAGACTTGGGAGTTAGAGACCTAATATTTAATAAACCATTAATTTTTTAGTGTTGTTATTTCTGCTGTTAGCTATTCATTTTGTTTGTTTCCTATTGATGGCAAGTCCAATGTGCATAGAAATTTTTTAATATCCTTAACATTTGTCTCTTCAGGTTGCAAGTATAGTTCTTGATAGAATTTATGGAATATTTCTTAGATGTTTTCTGGGGTAACTGTGGATTCATTTGTGATGGGGTCCTTAATCTTATGTACATTATTCACTGTTTGTTGTTTTCTTAACTGTTTTGCCAACAGTTTTGTGGCCTTTGGCCCCGTTTCATAATATTTTTGTTCTAAATATCTATTTTTCCTTTCAATTTCATCTATTTGTATTTCTTTTATCTTTATTTTTTCTTCCTTGATTTCTTGATATATTTTTGTGTCATTTGTGTTTTGATGTTTACGTTCTAATTCCCTCAATCTCTCACATCTTTGTTCATATGATTCCAGTTTAGACTTTTTTGCTTTTCCTGATTCAACAATTAATTTACCTCTTAACACGGCTTTTAGTGCGTCCCATAGTATTGTTGGGTCCACTTTTCCATTCTCATTCTCCTCGATATACTCATTTATGTTTAACTTTATTCTTTCTTTCATTTTCTCATCATTAAATAGTCCTACTTTAAGTTCCCATGTTGTTTGTCGTTTTCTATTGCTTAAATATATTTCCATGTACAGTGGGGGAAAAAAGTATTTAGTCAGCCACCAATTGTGCAAGTTCTCCCACTTAAAAGATGAGAGAAGTCTCCAGTTTTCATCATAGGTAAACCTCAACTATGAGAGACAAAATGAGAAAAAAAAAATCCAGAAAATCACACTGAAGGATTTTTAATAAATTAATTGGTAAATTCCTCAGTAAAATAAGTATTTGGTCAGTAACAAAAATTCATCTCAATACTTTGTTATATACCCTTTGTTGGCAATGAAAGAGGTCAAACGTTTTCTGTAAGTCTTCACAAGGTTTTCACACACTGTTGCTGGTATTTTGGCCCATTCCTCCATGCAGATCTCCTCTAGAGCAGTGATGTTTTGGGGCTGTCGCTGGGCAACACGGACTTTCAACTCCCTCCGAAGATATGGGGTTGAGATCTGGAGACTGGCTAGGCCACTCCAGGACCTTGAAATGCTTCTTACGAAGCCACTCCTTCATTGCCCGGGCAGTGTGTTTGGGATCATTGTCATGCTGAAAGACCCAGCCACGTTTCATCTTCAATGCCCTTGCTGATGGAAGGAAGTTTTCACTCAAAATCTCACGATACATGGCCCCATTCATTCTTTCCTTTACACGGATCAGTCGTCCTGGTCCCTTTGCAGAAAAACAGCCCCAAAGTATGATGTTTCCACCCCCATGCTTCACAGTAGGTATGGTGTTCTTTCTCCTCCAAACACGACAAGTTGAGTTTTTACCAAAAAGTTCTATTTTGGTTTCATCTGACCATATGACATTCTCCCAATCCTCTTCTGGATCATCCAAATGCTCTCTAGCAAACTTCAGACGAGCCTGGACATGTACTGGCTTAAGCAGGGGGACACGTCTGGCACTGCAGGATTTGAGTCCCTGGCGGCGTAGTGTGTTACTGATGTAGCCTTTGTTACTTTGGTCCCAGCTCTCTGCAGGTCATTCACTAGGTCCCCCCGTGTGGTTCTGGGATTTTTGCTCACCGTTCTCGTGATCATTTTGACCTCATGGGGTGAGATCTTGCGTGGATCCCCAGATCGAGGGAGATTATCAGTGGTCTTGTATGTCTTCCATTTTCTAATAATTGCTCCCACAGTTGATTTCTTCACACCAAGCTGCTTACCTATTGCAGATTCAGTCTTCCCAGCCTGGTGCAGGTCTACAATTTTGTTTCTGGTGTCCTTTGACAGCTCTTTGGTCTTGGCCATAGTGGAGTATGGAGTCTGACTGTTTGAGGTTGTGGACAGGTGTCTTTTATACTGATAATGAGTTCAAACAGGTGCCATTAATACAGGTAACGAGTGGAGGACAGAGGAGCTTCTTAAAGAAGAAGTTACAGGTCTGTGAGAGCCAGAAATCTTGCTTGTTTGTAGGTGACCAGATACTTATTTTACCAAGGAATTTACCAATTAATTCATTAAAAATCCTTCAATGTGATTTTCTGGATTTTTTTTTTCTCATTTTGTCTCTCATAGTTGAGGTATACCTATGATGAAAACTGGAGACCTCTCTCATCTTTTAAGTGGGAGAACTTGCACAATTGGTGGCTGACTAAATACTTTTTTTCCCCACTGTATATAGGATTATGATCTGACATTTCTGCCCCTCCAATCCGACAATTTCTCACCCTGTGTCTGTCACCTTCATTCATAAGGAAGTAATCTATTCTAGAGTGTACTTTATGGACTGCTGAATAATGTGTATAGTCTTTTTCGAGTGGGTGCAGGTCTCTCCATATGTCTACCATACCCATTTCTGCCAGTGAGGTTCTTATGAACTTTGTTACTTGTTTTTTTGTCTTCTTAACACTTGTTGTGTCAACTTCATGATCCATGACGGTATTTAAGTCTCCTCCACAAATTAGGACTCCTTCACTGTGTGTTGCTATGAGATCAAACAGATGTTGAAAGAAATCCTTGTCACTTTCTGGTGGGGCATAGATGTTCACTAATGTGATCTGCATACCATCTATTCTTCCCTTTATTATTACATACCTGCCTTCTTTATCCTGGACTTCTTGTTCACATTCAAATTGTATTTTATTTGAAATTAGTATCATAACCCCCCTTTTAGTTCCTCCCTTAAATGAACTGTAGTAGGAGTTCTTATAGCCAAATCTCTTTAGTTTCTCATGTTCTGTCTTGTTCAAATGTACCTCTTGCATAAATATAATTTTGGCTTTTTCCTTCTTGAATTTTCTTATTATTCTTTCCCTTTTAACAGGTGAGTTCAGACCATTCACGTTTAATGTCATTATCTTAAGATTTTTAACCATATTCATGTTTTTCCATTTTTTTAAACTTGTGCTCCTAGCCCCTTTAACAACAAAACTAACACATATATGTACAAAAACACATTAACGAACCTCGACCTCCGCACTTTGGGCCTTTCTTCTGCCCATTGGTCCCTGTTGGAGGGTGGAGGGAATGTCCTCACCGAGTGAGGGGCCCTCCCTAGACCTGTAGTTACTATCCAAGTAATAGTCATTAGTCTAGAAATGTCCAACAAAAATCACTTTAACCTCTCCTAGCCATTTGTTTCTCTTTTACCTTGTCTTCTTGGCCTTCATTTCTTCTATGTCCTTCTTAATCTTTGTTATAATCTAAGCTTTCCGTTGAAAGCCTTGCAGTTTTTCCTGGGCTCGGTGCGCCACGTCCGTCTCCCGCCCTCTGCCGCTCACTCGCCTCCACTCCGGCTGTCTCGGTGCGCTCAGTGCTGCCGCTGCTCCAGCCGTTTCCTCGGGTATGCTCACCACAAAGCCTCATTCCTTCATGTCCCGCGCTGCCTCTCTGGCCGTGTTGTAGGTTTTCACACCGTCATCCCAATGAATTCTCATCTTTGTTAGTGGCGTTTGGAACCTAATTTTTTTCTCTTTCAGCATTTTTTAAATGTTGGCATATTTCTTTCGCTGCTGCACAATTTCTGTCGGGTAGTCATGGTCAAAGAATATCTGTTTGTCACCAACTCGTATCTTTTTTTTTCCACGCTTGTGTCAGGATTCTTTCCTTTACGTCGTATTTTAAAAAGTTTACCACAACTGACCTGGGTGCAGAGTTTGAGTTCGGGTTCTGTGCCAAGGCTCTGTGCGCACGTTGGATCTGCAAGTCTGTTTCATTGGGCAGCTCAAGCTCTTTTTTTAAGAATTGATCTATGAATTTCGTCATCGAGTTGCCTTCAGTGCCCTCCGGAATCCCAAAGATGCGTATATATATATATATTTTTTTTTAGATTTAGTATACTTTATTGATCCACAGAGGGGAAATTGAGGGTCATCCACCACCTGGATGGATGAAGCAGCCACGATACGGCGCTATCCCTTAACCATTCACACACACATTCACACCTAGGGCCACTTTAGAGTCTCCAATTAACCTAACCTGCATGTTTTTGGCATGTGGGAGGAAACCGGAGAAATCCCGGAGTAAACCCACGCAGACACGGGGAGAACATGCAAACTCCACACAGATCACTGTTGGTTGGGGGCTGGGATCGAACCCACGATCCCCACGATCCCCCAGCCAAGGGTAAACTGTGCTGCCGCAGTGCTAACCACTGCGCCACCGTGCAGCCCAGTACGGAGTATATTGCTCCGTCTGGACCTGCTCTCCAGGTCCGTTATTTTTTCCTGCATCCTCTGTATTTGTGCCGTCAGAGTCTGTAGCAGCTCGCTTGCCTTGGTCTACCAGTCTTCCAACCCTGATATTCGAGCCTGTGCTTCTGCCATACATGCCCGTTGAGTGCGCAGCTCCTCCATGTTTTCTGCTAGCTTGCGGTCCATTTCTTTTCGGAGACCCATAATTTCCTCCTTCATCTCTTTTTTCAGTTCTTCCTTAAGAGCCGTTAAATCCTGTTGGAGTTGTCGCTTGAGGTCTTTTATGTCCTTACTTATATTGGCGAAGTCAGTGTTCATAACATCGAGGTTGGCGTCCTCCATTTTCTCTGAAGTCTCCTCGTTTTTGTTGGCCTCGTGTTCAGCGATTTCTCCGGTGCTGATGAAGAGGGATTCTTTAGTTTTACCCTGCTTTTTTCCGTGTGCCCTGGTTCTTCGTGTTTTCATCCCTTGGTTTATTGACCTATTTATGTCGAGTTGGCCATTTACCAAAGATTTTTAATCCGGCTAGGGAAAGCTCTCTGTTTAAGCGTTATGCCTCTCCGCCATCTTCCCGGAAGACAGTCCCGTAGAGCTTAAATTTCTGAATAATATGTGCAACTGTAGTCACAGGAACATCAAGCTGCTTGGAGATGGTCTTATAGCTTTTACCTTTAACATGCTTGTCTATAATTTTCTTTCTAATCTCCTGAGACAACTCTCTCCTTTGCTTCCTCTGGTCCATGTTTAGTGTTGTACACACCATGTCACCAAACAGCACAGTGACTACTTGTCACCCTTTAAATAGGCTGACTGACTGATTAAAGTTTGTAGACACCTGTGATGTTAATTAGAGGACACATCTTTGTTGAACATGTCCCTATGGTCACATTATTTTCAATCTTTTCTAGGGGTACCATCATTTTTGTCCAAGCCTGTTTCATGAGTTTGTTTTTTAAAATAATTCTGTTGAACCACAATTCAAAAGCATTGTCTGATTTTCATTGGTTAATTTTCATAGAATTTTTATTTCTTACCAATTTTGTCAGATTCAAGTTATTTCTGTGACCATTGTGGGTTTTTCTTTCATTAACAGAGGGGTACCAACAATTTTGTCCACGTCTGTATAATGTGTAAATACAATCTAAACCTCTTTACACAAGAGGGGTATATTCTGGCTTGAAGGGGTATAGTCTGGCCAAGGTTCTTTTACAGCCCAGGGTATAGTTTGGCCTAGGCTAGTTTATCCCCCGGGTATACTCTGGCCTGGGCGAGGGTATACCCGGGTTTAATCTGGGCGGGGGTTAATTCTGTTACATTGGTACCCCACTGTCCGCCTGCAATTATGTTGCTAATGGTAACATTGGAAAAGCAAGCAAACAAACAAAAAGCATAGTTGTTAATTGCCGCTAATCAGTACATGTTTAACCACAGACCATGTGGCAGACACATTAAGAGGATCTTAGGGTGAGAAACTAAAGAATTCCTTGATCTCTGTAGCTAATTGCTACTCTTCTGGTATATACTGGTCAAAGTTTGAGATGAAACATTTTTATTTTATTTTATTTAAGGTTGTTTTGTACAGAGTAATTTTGCTGAATGGAAAAGTGTCTTGACAGAATTGTAATGTATATAATTTCAATGTTTATTAATTACTAACGTGCTAATGTTGCTTATGCTAAGGTGCAAGAAATGACATTCTTGTGCTTCTGCACTGCATGAACTTTACAGAAAGTAACTGTAGTCAATGGAAAGACTGTCAGCTGTGGAGGTCTTAGTAAAGGTCATACTTGATGTGCTAGTGTAAAAGAATGACTCTACAGATGTATTTGTTTATTATCTGTGTAATCAGGGTTGAGTAGCTTGTAAAATATGTTATAAATTTTTTACTGCTGACTTCGGTTCACATGAGAAATGACGCGGTTGCCCATGTATTGTTTTACTTTTATTGTTCGCCAGTCTCTAAAAAGACTGATTAATGGACAGAGCGTTTGTAAGGTGCTGGTCAATGAGGCAAAGACTTAAGTATACATTGAGGCTTTAAAAGGAAAAGGATGGGGGAAAAGAAGAAAATGCTCATGCTTTAAATCTAATAGTTTTACATGGTGTACGTTGTAATAAATAGTCCTTTAATGTAGACCCAAACTGCATAACCTCCACATGCTGAGCTCTGTCCTGAGATTTGCTGAGTGTAGGTGATAATAATTCTTAGAACAGGTGCTGCACTATAAGCCCCAAGGCCTGGGGAAGTGAATGATTAGTGGCACTCCCCCAAGATGCATTGCTCTTCTGTATTAAAACCAAACTCTGCCTTTTATTCCCTCCAGGGTTTATTAAGTGGGCCAGTTGCCATAGCGACGCTTTGGCAGGATATTGCCAGGATAAGCCGTAATGGGTCTCCTGACGCAGTTCACTCTGCTCCTGTGGAAGAACTTCACTCTACGGAAGAGACAAAAGGTATACTTCTGCGCACCAGCCCTCTTTGCAAATCAACGTGTATCTGCTAAAATTGGTCAGCAATGGAGGGAAAATGAGGCTGTGGTCCCACGGTTATGTTATCAAGGGCAGCTAAGTTATTCATGGGAGGGAAAGGTAATAGGAGGGATTTACAAGGAAAATTGTCTACTATAAGAAGTAAGCCACCTTTAATGCTCCCCTTAGAGAACAAGAACAATCTTACCTTAATGCTGACCAATTCAAAGTGTCACCTTCAATTTTTGGTGATCCATCTCAAGTGCACGTTATGTCACATTGCCTGGATTTTACTCCTAACAAAGCCAGTCTCTGGCCCAGTGGAAACGGATTGGAAGTGACAAATGTTAAATGCATGGTTTGAAGGGCAAAGACTCTTTCTGTTTCTTCCTACTAATAACTAACTTGCAGATACTTTGTTCAAAAATGTCATTACTGTCAACAAATATGCTTCTAGACAAGAGTTGCTTGTTTTTATACTTTTCTAGTAAAATCTTTCTCATATGTTTTTCCTACAGTCATTTTGTTATAGTACACATTGAAATAATGTTCCAGAGCTGAATGCATCAACTACAATTCAGTGATGATCCTTAAATCAGAAATGATATTTAACTAGTAAAAGCCTTAAAAAGTGCTCAATTCAAAAATTTTCATTCATTTTAAATGTTTATTGTTTACATCACCACAGAAATGCCAAGCTCATAATACCACCATTTTTCTCTCCATAATTATTAGATTGTGTATGTATGCTTGACTTGCATTATAGGCTGCACTGTTTCTGGAACATTGTTTAATTGAAACCACTCAGTTGTTTATAACTCCCCTAACAGCACACATATGTCAGCTCTACGTACCAAGTTTACATGGGGAATACATCTTATAGACGTTGTTCATACATTGGCTAGATGTCGGCATTGGGTTGAAGACCTAAAGATTTAATCTTTCAGATGCCACAGTGTATTACTATTGTCTGATATTGTGATAGTCCACACATTTGATTTGGCTAGGATTTTATATGGTCTTTGTTATGACAAGGTCGTAAACCCACAACCCCCGACTGTGGGGCAGCTGTGCTACCACTAGTTCACAGCTCCAGTATTCTGCAGTGAAATGTTAATCATGACCTTTATTTATTTAGGTTGGCTCTTTAAAACAGCAACTATTTTGTTATTCAAGGTGAGAAACACTCCTGCTAATTTATAAATGAATTTGAATAACAAAATAGCTTGTCTTAAAGTGACACTCCACCAAAAATCACGTTTTTTTCTGTTGTTACATGTCTATAACATGTTTTTTGTGACTTACAAGACATATCAAGAGTAAAATTAGTCCCAAATCCCAAGTCTGTGTTTTTCTGTTGTGAATGTCCAGCTCAGCACCCCCCCCCCCCAAAAAAAATGCAAGTTTGGACAGAGCGTTTCTAGCTACGTAAGCATTCCTGGGCATGGCTAAACACCTGAGTTCACTCCCCCAGGGAAAGAGGGAGGAGCCAATGTGGTGCCGCAGACACAGTCCCCTTTCCGGGGACGGCATGAAACTGAACGCGGCCGCCCGTAGTTTTCCACTGCTGGGGCTACCGTATTCCAGAACCCCATAGCACACGCGGGGCATGGTCAGCTCAGAGACTGGAGTCCACCGGCTGCCGTACCTGCACGTATGGGGTCCCAGAGGCACCCACGGAGGACTGGAATGAACACGGTCGGAAGGCCAAACCAGAGAGAGACAGGGATATGAAGGCGCCAAGACCACCACCCATTGGTTTTGTATTTGTTTCACTCATTTCAGTGAAGGGGTTTTTGGGAAGGGGGGGTAGGACAGAAAATCCCTCAGGCGCTCCATTCTGTCCCTGCCAGGAAGGACAGAGGAGACATTAAACACCCCCGCTCTCTCCAGAGGAGGGAGGCAAGTTGGAGGCACATGGTGCAATGGCTGGAGTGAGACTGTGCGTGCTGCGCTGAGGTCGTGGTTCCATGGCGGCGAGTGGGCGCATCGGACCACTGCCCCCCAGCGAGCTGCCCAGCGGGCACCTGTCAGCCCCCAGGTGGGATTGCCTAGAGCCAGCTCGCTTTGTGAGAATCGGCTGAATCACATGCATGGCTGAATTACTCCAGTGTTTTGACTAGCCATTGTTTCGCGAAGCAGTCTTCGATGTTGTCAGATCAGAGGAGAGGGAAGGGCTGGCCTAGCAGCATCCGCTACTGGTGGGTGGAAGTATGAATGGAGCTAATGAGAATATTCATAGAGCCATACTTACTTAAGTAGGTGGAAGATGTAAAAGCTCTTTCCAAGCAATTCTAAAGGTGCCTTCACACCAAATGCGAACGGGTGGCGCAAATCCATACAAAGTGAATGGAAAGAGGCAAGTACATGCGAAATCGCGCATTCGTGCGTTCACGTCCAAAGGAATATGCTAGCTTTGAGATTCTGCCGTCACCGGAGTAAAAGTATCACCATTACAGAGTAAACTAGTTTGAAAATGAGACTGCCACTCACCTGGAAACAGGAGGACCAGAAGCTTTTCAGCTAAATCAAGATGTCAGAGTTATTTACCCATGGATTCCTGCCATGGACATGCTAACAAGGCTAGCACGCTAGCAACGGAAACACTCATCATCTTATAAAGTTTTGGAGACAGGGACAACTTTTTCAGGTGAGTCCTCCGTCGGATAATGTAAACCTAAAGCATGATGTTATTTTGTGGATTTCCACAGTAGGTTGAACACCGCTGCAGAAGTTATAAAGGCAACTTTGCCTGTCTGCAGCTCACTCAGACGGTGAATTCATGTCTACTTGCGTGTTTACATTGAGTTATAATGCAATCACGCCATGCGAAAAATTTGCCCATTCGCATTTGGTCTGAACGCACCTTAATTCAATTCAATTCAATTTTATTTATATAGCACCAAATCACAACACAGGTTATCTCAAGGCACTTTACAGAAAAGAGTGGGTTTAGGCCATGCTCTCAAATTTATAGAACCCAGAAGAGACCCCTAAGAGCAAGCACTGCGGTGACACAGGCGAGGAAAAACTTTCCTTTAATGGGCAGAAACTTCGTGCGGAACCATAGCTCATAGAGGACAGCCTTCCACCGCGACCGGCTGGGTTAAAAAACAGGTAAAAAGTAGGAGGCCTGGCAGTCGCTACATTCAAAACAAACATAACAAATACAATATTCAAAGCCAGACATTTCAGTATCAAGCCTGGTTAGGCTGCACATGCAAGTGAAGGCCTGGCAGCGGCAACATTCTTAACTATAGACCTTATCAAAGAGAAAAGATTTCAACTTACTCTTGAATAAAGAGAGAGTGTCTGCCCCCTGAGCTGAACTGGGAAGATGGTTCCACAGGAGGGGAGCTTGATAATTGAAAGCTCTACCTCCCAATCTACTTCTGGAGACCTTGGGGACCACCAGTAATTTGGATTTTTGGGAGCGCAGAGCTCTGGTTAGATGATAGGGAACTATGAGTTCTTGCAGATAAGAAGGAGCCATACCATTAAAGGTCTGATAACATGTTTTTGACCTTTTTTACCATGTTGTGTAAACCCAAAAGTCATTGTCAGTGATCAATATAATATTTACAACAGTGCCTGCATAAACTAGTTATCATCAAAAAACAGCAGCCGCTGACTGGACTGTGGAGCCGCCCACCAAATTAAGGGCAGCACCCCCATGACGTAATTGCAGGAACGGACTCCGGTGTTGTTGACTGGAATGACAGCAGCTTTGTGGCTCAGTTTCTCTGGTTTCTTGTTTTAATTTTACGGCTATGCCTTCGCATTGTGTCGCAGGCTTAGATAAAACGTGTGATGTGTGAAAGACCACATCACACGCTTCAGCTCGAGCCTGCTCTCCTCTGTACTTTTATGCAGGAGGAGCGCGAGGAGGGGAAGGATTAATGGATTTATTAATGGACTCTTTTTAGTTTATATATGGTCCCGTTAGGCAATATCATCAGAAAGCACTGTATACATTTTCACTGTTACGCAGACGACACACAACTATACCTGTCAATGAAGCCCGATGATTGTAATCAATTAGCCAAGTTAGATGCCTGTCTTAAGGACATCAAAGCTTGGATGACTTGTAATTTTCTACTATTAAACTTTGATAAGACTGAAGTCATTCTTGTTGGCCCAAAACATCTTAGAAATTCCTTTTCAATTTATGCCCTTAATTTAAATGCCGCCACTCTCACTCTGAACAGTTCTGTGAGGAACCTTGGAGTTATTTTTGATCAAGATTTGTCCTTTAATTCACATATTAAAACTGTTTCTAAGACTGCCTTCTATCATTTACGCAATATTGCCAAGATTAGGAGCATCTTGTCTCTGAATGATGCTGAGAAACTGATTCACGCCTTTGTCGGCTCTCGATTAGATTATTGTAATTTGTTATTATCTGGTTGTCCTAAAGTATCCTTAAAAAATCTTCAGTTGATTCAAAATGCTGCTGCTAGAGTTTTAACTGGTTCTAGAAAAAGAGATCATATCTCCCCGGTTCTGTCCTCCCTTCATTGGCTTCCTATAGAATTTAGAATCAAGTTTAAAATCCGTCTTCTTACTTTCAAAGCTCTTAATAATCAGTCCCCCCAATATATAAAAGATCTGATATTACCTTACCATTCTAATAGAGCATTACGCTCCCAAAATGCTGGCTTACTTGTGGTGCCCAGAATCTCCAAAAGTACAGTGGGAGGCAGAGCCTTCTGCTACCAAGCTCCTTCTCTCTGGAACCAGTTACCACTCTGGGTCCGGGAGTCGGTACTCTGTTTTTAAGAACAGGGTAAAATCCTTCCTTTTTAATATAGCTTAGGTTTAAGGAGGGACTTTGTGTCTCTTAACCCCACTTTTGTTCTGTTGTTATTTGATCCATACTGCTGGTTGACCTCCAGTAATGTTCTTGGCATCTTACTCTTATGTGCTTTATGTCTGTCCTCTCCATCCTTCCTATCCCCTCACCCCCAGCCAGTCGCAGCAGATGACTGCCCCTCCCTGAGCCTGGTTCTGTTAGAGGTTTCTTCCTGCCAAATGGGAGTTTTTCCTCTCCACTGTCGCTTAGTGCTTGCTCATAGGGGATCATCTGATTGCTGGGTTTTTCTGAGACTGTGTGTTTTTTTCTGCACTGTGGCGCCACGAGACGGCTTCTGTTGTGATGTGGCGCAGTATAAGTAAAGCTGAATTGAATTGAATTGAATTTACGAGCAGCTTTGGCCTACTTTCTCTGATCGCATGCAAGTCCGAGCACATCCCCTCAATCATTATCAACAGGTGATCATGATCGTCATCCCGCTGATCATGTTTCCCGGTCCTCACCCAGGTGCTTGTCATCACACCATCACCAGCAGTGCGTTAATGGCGAACGGCCGCCAAAATGCACACGCACTGCTGGTCAATAATATTGTCATCTGTGCTGTTAGTCTGCCAGTATTTTCAGCACTCTCATGATGTGTTAGCCACTCCACACAGCCATGGTTCTCGTGCGTGCCTTGAAGCGATGTCTGCTCTGGTGAGCAACCGTGGTTAATACGTCTCCTTTCCATGTGCTTAAATCTGTGCTTAAATCCTTGTTATTTCATGCGCCCTCTCCCTGCCCTGCATAAGAACACACGGAGAGGGATGATTTACGCATAAATAACAAGGATTTACATGAGGATTTAAGTGTAGTATTCACCACAGCACATTTAATATAGAACGACAGACAATTCCCAAAAAGGTGAAGACTTACAAAAATACACAGAAACACGAACAGTAGGTGTTCAGGGCTGACATCGCTCAGTGAACATGGAGAGGAGACGTGTTAACCACGGTTGTGCCCCAGAGCCAACATCGCTACAAGGGGTGCAACAGAACCATGGCCGTGTGGAGTGGCTAACACGTCGTGATAGTGTTGGCAATATTGGCTGGCTGACAACACGGCAGATGATGCACACAAAGCATGAAGAGCTGACTGCCACTGAGTCTGATTCGCTAGGCACCCGCTTGGCATGGCTCAAGCCTATATGGTTTGATGCCCCCAGATTCTTCATTGTCATCCCATTCTTCGGAACTATAATCGTCTGAAGACTGGACAACACAAACCAATTTCAGACTGCATGTGCTGGAACCATGGTTGATGTTTTCAACTGCTTCCATCCTGTGTGTACAAAGGGCAGCCAAGCGCTGTGTTCCGTTGATAATGTTACAACATGGCCAGGGAGTTTTCCAGCCACTGACGCAATGGGTGACGTGACGCTCATGAAAACGTCAGATATTCGTGTAAAAAAAAGCCTGTTTCACTTAGAACTGCACAGACAAACCGATTTCGTCATATTGTATTACAGTATGTGTTGAAAAATTAGAGGAAGTCAAGAACGTGTCATCAGACCTTTAAGGGCTTTATAAGTTAGGAGCAATATCTTGAATTCAATTCTATATTTTATTGGGAGCCACTGTAAAGAAGCTAAAACTGGGGTAATGTGATCTCTTCTCTCTGTTCTCGTTAAAATACGTGCAGCTGCATTCTGAATGAGTTGGAGAAACTTTATGGACTTATTAGGACAACCTGATAAAAGTGAATTACAATAGTCTAACCTAGAGGTGACAAAGGCGTAGACAAGTTTCTCTGCATCTTTATGAGACAGGATGGACCTAATTTTAGAAATATTACACAGATGGAAGAAGGCAGTCTTAATGGTTTGTTGTATATGAGAGTTGAATGACATATCTTTGTCAAAGACAACTCCAAGATTCCTAACAGAAAATGTAGAAGCCAGTGCAATGCTATCTAGTGTTGCTATCTTACTAGAAAGAGTATTTCTAGCATGTTTGGGGCCAAGAACAATGATTTCAGTTTTATCTGTACTCAGCAATAGAAGGCTGTTGTTCATCCAGGTTTTAATATCCTTAAGACACTCCTGGAATGAACCCAAATGGCTGGGATCATCTGGATTGATGGATAAATATAATAGAGTGTCATCAGCGTAACAATGAAAATGAATAGAATGCTTCCTCATAATGTCTCCCAAAGGCAGCATGCATAATGTAAACAGTACTGGTCCAAGTACCGATCCCTGTGGAACTCCATAGCTAACCGTGGTCTGGGTAGAGGACTTGTTATGGACATGAACAAACTGGGAACAGTCTGATAGATAAGAATGGAACCATCTTAGCGTTGTTCCTTTCAAACCAATTCACTGTTCAAGTCTCTCTAGCAGAATATGGTGGTCATTGGTCTCAAAGGCAGCACTAAGGTCCAATAAGACAAGAACGGAGACAAGCCCTTTGTCAAATGCTATAAGGAGGTCATCAGAAACTTTCATTAGGGCTGTCTCTGTGCTGTGGTGTTTTCTAAAACTTGACTGAAATTTCTCAAATATAGAATTATTTTCTAAAAAAGTGCACAGTTGATTGGCAACTACTTTTTCAAGGATCTTGGAAAGGCAGGGGAGGTTAGATATTGGTCTATAATTGGCCAAAATCCCAGAATCAAGCGAAGGTTTTTTAAGTAGAGGTTTAATTACTGCCACTTTAAAAGACTGCGGTACATGTCCTGTCAATAGAGACATATTAATTGTGTTCAAAAGCAGAGGACTAATCAGAGCTATCGCTTCCTTCAGGAGTCTAGCGGGGATTGGGTCTAATGCTGAATCGAATAAAACAGATTGTCCCTTAAAACACGTGCACCGAGTCTATTTGGATGGATGCCATCTGGCCTCATAAATGATGTGTGGTTCCAAAACAAGTTGAAATTGTCTATAAAACCAGTGTTAAAAGTAGGACATGTTGAGCACAACCAGGAATTAAGACTAAGAGTTCTGCTGAAATAACTGCAATTGCCTTAAGGCAATGAATTTTTTTTTTTTATGGATAAAAAGCCACGATATACAATTTTGGGCAATACACATTTGTTTTTGTGGTGTTTTTAGAGCCGCTGGAGTGCGTCTTTAAAGAGCTAAATAAATGAGGGTCATGATTAATATTTCACTGCATATGAAAATCTTGGTGATCACTTTGTGCTCGTTGAGAGATCTAGCCATTTTTTCCATCGCCCAGTGATCTCTCAACAATCTCCACCCCTGTGTAAAGAAGGTATACAGTAAGGGAAAATTAGGTAATAAGCCATAAAAATAACTATGATGTCTCATTAGAGATTACAAAAATATCTAAAATAAAAAAAAATTCCAACAACAGTTTTACAATATGAACATTTCTGTTCTCTGTCTCTGTTCACTCTGTCCCGGAATAGTTTGTTTTTGTTTTTGTTTTGGCTAGGCTACATCCTAGAACCAGACCCAATCACATCTGGACACTCAGTGATGCCAGATAAGAAACTAGCAAACTTCTACTGGATAAAATAAAATACGTCATTTGGAAGATCTTTAATTACTTGAGACTACAACTACTGCATGATATTAAGTCAACTATGAGTGTCTTTCTGCGACAACTTCACTGTCCTGAATGTACCTTTTATCATACATGCAGGAAAAAACTATTAGTGTTACTTCAAGTACTTTGAGTGCTCACAGAGGGAGAGTTCAGAGAGTCAAATGCTTACCACAATTACTCTTCAGCGTATTTCATCTGATTTTTAGCTTTAAAAACATCAAATCTTTTGGGGATTTCAGGTGCTTTTTCTTTTGCACAAATTCAAACCTCTATAGAACTCTCACATTTCTTTAACTTTTTATTCAGTTGTTCATTTGCCTTTGTCAAAGATTTCTAAAAAACACATGATTAGCTGTGGGTGTACATGGGAAATGCATGTGAAATCACCCCACACTGGCCAAGAGTTTAATGTCTCAGGAAGACAATAGCTGCTCATGTGTTGCAATAACAATCCAAGGATGCAATATGTTCTCTACAAATCTTGCGAGTCTTATTAGTCATCTTTTGAGCCAGATATTGCAGCTGCAGAAAGCTGTGTTGGTTTTTTTTTTTTTATTTATACCCTCTCAGTGAGGTTCGCAGTCACGTCCGCCCACATGTTTTGCTAGGGGTTTGAGCACAGTGGTGTGCCTGTTACCTGAGAAGAACAAAGAAACCTCACATTTCATCAAATTTCAGACTTCTCTGGAATAACTCAAGGGAAAGTTGTTAGTAATTTTACATTTCTCTACATGGGGAAAAATTCCTCTTGTTAATTTTATCAGCCAACAGAAAGAACAGTGCAGCATCCTTTTGCAACAGGAAGGACTATTTCACCACTCTTCCCCTCAAAATCTGTAAGGAGACAGTGAGAGTTTTGTTCATGGAACGCAGAATATTTAGTTAATGTCAACATGAAATATTGTTATTAGACAAAACCAGTGGGAGTTAGCAAGGACAATGGTGCTTCTGGAGGGCTTGTGGAGGTTAATGACCAATTATATGAATGCCTCACCAAGCATTTTAAGATTTTATAACAGGCATGAAACTGATTTTATGGTCCAGTATTTCACATAATTTCAAAGGAGAGATTATCTGTTCACAAAGACACTAGTGTCCGATGGCAAATGCCTGGGGAGCCAGACATGGAGGAAGTCCCCATGATCCCCGTGTTCCCTCTCCATGCCTTTTCTTTGGAATACATTATGGTAATTTAGCCTCTCAGCAGAAATACATCCTCAGTGACACGAAGAAGACATGGAATTAAAGGACTAAATTTGAAATTCAGTCTACTTTCTTTGAAGTGTGTGCAAAGGGACTTTCAGCAATTTAATTCACTGAGTTTATTTTTTTTCTTTACAAATGATGATTCACTATGATGGTGAATACCAGTTGAACTAAATAAAACATGCCCGCCTCTCGTTATAAGGTCCCCATGGTGTTGTGGCATAACAAGTAATATATTGAATTTCATTCACCTCTCTCTGATCTCTTGTTTAATAATGGAGGAAATAGCAGATCTCTTTTCTTTTTATCTGTAGTAAAATGTGTCATCACTTACAATATCTGACCATGATGCAGAAGCAGCATTATTGTGGATTATCCAGCTGAAGGTCTGTACCCGATTACTCACAGCAGGTTTTTCCACCAGAGATGTCAGCCGAGATGAGTGTGCAGGTAGATCAGGTCAGTTGAGGTCAGTGGTGAGGGCTGGGCATGGGATGAATAACGGATGATGTGGAAAATCTAGTGCATGTGAAGTCCTAGTGGGATATGGTTAGGAGTGAAGAGTCAACAACAAATGTGTTGTGGCACTGCATTGCTTTTTTTTAATAATTATAATAATTGTAAAATTGGCCAGGATTACACAGGGGTGCAAAAATAATGTTTTTGTAAGTTGTCTGTGTTTTTTCAACTGATTTAAGACAATTTTGCACCGCTGAATCCAAAAATGACATCCGTTTCTCTCAGTCAGGTCAGGTTTTTATGCTAAGTTGATTTTTTAAAAATCTGATCTTCTGATAAATCGATCACATTTTTGTGACATTGTCGGTTGATTTTTGTTAATATTTCTCATCCGAAATAGATTTTTAAACGAAAAAATCATTTTCTAACATAATTTATTGATTAAATGTAACAAACTTCGATTACTGTAAATTGAACAGTAGACACTGATAAAGGTAAGTACATGTAAATTGAATGTTACGTCATCATTGTTCAAAATTCAGAGCTTCAACTTCCATTTATTCGAACCTCTAGAATGCTCAACGGCAGGGACGTCTCTCTTCAGAGTCCCACAGTAATCAGCCATCATGATAATTTATGACATCATGTCATAAATTGGCACATGCAAACTCTTCAGAGTTCAAGAAATTTCAAGAAATAAAAAGAATTTTGCATCATATAAAGTGAAAATTGTCACGCACGGCTCTAGGGAGCCACGCAATAAGAGCCAAGGGCGAGCCAGTGAGTCGTGATGTTTTATTAAAGGTGAGGGATGAGGGATGAGGAGAGCACAGATACTCGTACAGAGGTACACTCACAGGTTGCACAGCGCAGGAGCAGGGAGCTCGTACCGGACATAGGGGTAACAAGGCGTACATACTCACAGCGGGTTACAATCACAGGAATGCTGTAAGGGGAGTAGAGGCTGACACCAGACCAAGGGGCTTCAGCCTAGCAGTGCTTATGTTGCAGCCCCGAGTCATCGAGGCTGCTCCTATTTATTCTCATTGGCAGCGCCCCAGCTGATGAGGATTAATTGGCCCCAGCCGTCCGTAATGCTGCCAGCTGGGAGCCTGCTGAGACGCTGCTCAATGAGAAGCAGGGGTGAAGGAAAACATGGGCTGAGCGCTGAGACGGCATCTCACCCCATGGTGACAAAAATACCTGTACATGTAAACAAAAACGTAAAAAACAGCATGTCGCCATAGTTCAAAAAGTTGACCTGATTGAGCAAAACCAATGTGATTTTGGATTCAGCACATCAAAATTGTCCTAGAACAGCTAAAAATAACTTAGACAATAAATTTGGTGTTGACCAGTGTCATATGTGGAGCTCTGCAGGATTAAATGTCTTAATGAACCAGTGCGAAAAGAAAGAAGAGCAGAGGATTAGCAAGGTGGAAGTGAGGACAGCTATGAGTAGTGGAAGAGGCAGTTAGTCCAGATGACATACCTGTCGAGGTATGGGGATGTTTAAGAGAGATAGCAGTGGACTTTCTTACCAGATTGTTTAACACAGTCTTGGAGAGTGAGAGGATGCCTGATGAATGGAAAAGAAGTGTTGTAGTACCAATTTTCAAGAACAATAAGGTGACAATTTTATCCCTCTGTAGTAATTACAGAGGGAAAAACTTGATGAGTCACACTATGAAGATATGGGAAAGAGTTGTTGAAGCCAGGTTAAGAAGAGAGGTGACAATCAGTGAGCAGCAGTATGGTTTCATGCCAAGAAAGAGTATTACAGATGCAATGTTTGCTTTAAGAGTGTTTGATGGAGAAGTATCGAGAAGGTCAGAAGGAGTTGCTCTGTGTCTTTGTGGATCTAGCGAAAGCATATGATAGAGTGCCAAGAGAGGAAGTGTGGTACGATATGAGGAAGTCAGGAATGGCAGAGAAGTATGTGAGGGTGGTGCAGGACATGTATGAGGACAGTGAGATGGTGGTGAGGTGTGCTGTCGGAGTGACAAATATATTCAAAGTGTGGGTGAGTTACATCAGGGATTGGCCCTGAGCCCCTTCTTGTTTGCCATGGTGATGGACAGGCTGACAAGCGAGGTCAGGTAGTAGTCTCTGTGGACCATGATGTTCACAGATGACGTTGTAATCTTAATTGAGAGTAGGGAGCAGGTGGAAGAGAATCTGCAGAGGTAGAGGTATGCACTGGAGCGAAGAGGAATGAAAGTCAATTGAAGCAAGACAGAATACAGGAGTGTGAAGGAGGCAGGTGTAATGGTGAAGATGGAAGGGATAGAGGTAGTGAAAGTAGATGAGTTTAAATAACTTGAGGTCAAACATCGAAAGCAGTGGGAAATGCACAAGAGAGGCAAAGAACAGAGTGCAGGCAGGGTGGAATCGGTGAAGATGAATGTCAGGGGTGATCTCTGACAGAAGGATAGTGGCTAAAGTGAAGGGGAAAATTTACAAGATGGTAGTGAGACCTGCTATGATGTATGGTTTGGAGAAAGTGGCACTGACAAAAAGACAGGAGGCAGCGCTGGAAGTGCCAGAGCTGAAGATGCTAAAATTCTCATTGGGAGTGACTAGGAGGGACAGGATTAGAAATGAGTATATCAGAGGGACAGCTCAGGTTGAGCAGTTTGGAGACAAAGTAAGAGAGGCGAGGCTGAGATTGTTTGGACATGTGGAAGGAGGGATAGTGGATATAATGGAGAAATTCCAGGATTGCAGCAGCACAGGGATAGCAGCTCTCAGAGCAATAATTAATAAGAAAAGATAATAAGAGCAAATAAATATACATATGTACACAGATATATACAAAGTGTGGGAGCATTGCAGCTAGGTGGTATAGACAGCATTACGGTCTGCTAAGTTACCCTGCAGAATATGAATATGTACCCAGACAGTATATTTCGTGTTTGAATCAGCCGTGTTGTCACCCTCAGTAATGATTGCCATATGATATATTGGACAAATGATGTTGAAGATGGAGCTGTGGAGGAAAAGAGGAAGACCACAGAGAAGATTCATGGATGTAGTGAAGCAGGACATGGAGAGGGTTGGTGTTACAGAAGAAGATGCAAGGGACAGGGTGAGATGGAGGCAGATGATCCACTGTGGCGACCCCTAAAGGGAGCAACCAAAAGAAGAAGAAGAAGTAAAAGCTCACAAAGGATTTCATGATGATACATCTACATGATTGCATTTGAATACAGTCATTCTGAAATTGGCTGAGCATCATCACATAAAAATCAATATGATTAAAAAAAATAATCCAATTAAAAACTGTAAAAAAATCACAAGACATCTTGCTGTTTCAGAGTATATTCAAAGTAGCAGAAGTAGCACATCTTGTCTCATTGTTACAGTTAGTCACATGTTTTTTACTTGGTGATTCACATTATGAGAGAGAAATGCATATTGCTTCTCCTGCACTATCTTGTGTAATATGTATATAATGAGCAAATTATTAAAATGAAACACTGTCCTTTGCATAGGTGCGGTTGGTTGTTGAAATACTCTGGCCTCTCTTTCTTTTCGTCATACTTGTGCTGGTGCGGACCACCACTCCCCCAAGTTACAAAGGCCAATGTAAGTAGCAGCCCACAGTCTAACATGCTAAACTGTATTTTACTTGTCCAATCCCATTACACATCTTCTCAGTTTGTTTCCCCCATCAACTTATGAGCTATTTTGAAATCCAGTGTGTGGGCATACAGCAATGCGTTAAGGCGCATATGCGCAATGTCATTTTGGTCTGCCTGAGACCAAGATAAATGACTTGAAATAGTATGGCCAGCATTTCTGCTCATGACACAAAAACAGTGTTGCTAGATTGTAAAGTAAGAGGGGTTTACAGTAAGAAGTGCTGATTTAAAAATGATTACAATCTAATGGAGGAAAGCTGGCAGAAACTTGTTTATAGGATGTTTCCCCGAGGTATTGTTGACTTTTCAAATGAAGTACCCTGCTATATTAACGCAGTGTAGAATGTGAAAATGTACATATTTCCCCATGATTCGTTGTGCAGTCTACACACAATAAAACTGAACACCGATTTTCATCAAATGGCCATGAGTACGATGAAGCTGCTGATTCTGTGGGAACCTTTAGACACTGAGGTGGACAGATGAGCACATTTCTTTACTCTCGTAGGTCACTACCCAAATAAAGCCATGCCATCGGCCGGCGTGCTCCCATGGCTTCAAGGCATGATATGCAACATAGACAATCCCTGCATGAGTGATCCCACACCCGGGGAGACACCAGGCCAAGTCAACAACTTCCACAACTCCATGTACGTCCTGGAATATTTCCATTTCTGTCTTCTTTCTTTATTTTTTATTTGATGTAAAACACCTATACCTGACATCTGATCTCTTTTTTTTTTGTCTTCCTTCCTTGTCTTCAACCAGAATTGCTGGGGTGTTGATAGAGCTGCAGACTCTTCTGGCGAACAGATCTATTCTCAGCAAGGCACAGGTGTTAGCAGATGATGCTGACCAGTTGACGGCAGTCCTACAAGGTTCAAACCCACTCAGTGGTAATTAGATTGTCAAACTGTCATTGCTGTTCAAAACAACAACAACAACAAAAAAACTTTATTTTACGTTTATCCAAAGAAACCAGTGCAGAAATTGGTGGAGTTAACTATGTCAAATGATAGATTTTTCTCTTTTGTCTCAAAAGTTTAACTGATGCTGACTATTATTTGAAAAAAATGATATAATAAATACTCCACAACAATCACTCTGCTTTGCCTTTGTCAAGTACTCTCCATCAAGGAAAGTATCCCCTTCATGTGGATGACAAGCTGGAGGATTTGTTAGTCCCCTTTATCCCTCAAAAACAATGGCGTATGATTATTTATGATGCAATTTGCCATGCAGACTGACAGATCGTTTGTCTTGATAAGTTGCTGCTTTGCATTGGGCTCATTTAGCCTGATGATATTCAGATTTTCATACTGCACCTAATTTGCAAAAAGGCAACAGGGGGGAGGGGGGGGGCTGCTGTTCAACAAACGGCTCATGGGCCATTTGCATTTTGGGGTCGCTGGCTTGTAATATACAAGATTAAATCCATCAAAGATCTATGCCTGAGCATAATTAATGGGACTCGCTGTCTGAGGCGAGAGCACAAAAGGTCACTAACAAGAAAGGGGAATGGAGTAGTATCAAAAGAGTAAGGTGGCAAAGGTGATGGCGTTGTCCTTTTTCTGTTTTTATCATGGTTGATTAAAAAGACTCAGGTGGTCTCCTCAATCAGAAAGACGACGGTGTTCTGGAAGAGCGCTGCACATGTTCCACTTCCTCGTCATCTCGCCGCGTCAATCCCTCCTCATGCCCCTGCAGTCATGAGGAGCATAATAATATGCGCTCAACACCCGACTCGTGAGGCATTGTATAACATTTGTGTAGTGCATCAAACTGTGTAATTATTTCCACTTGTTTTCACCAAGCATTTATCTTAATTGAACCCCGGATTCATATAATTGACTGACTTACAAATGCCAAAGTGATCATTTAATTAAGTTGTGTAGCTCCTTTGTCATCTTTTGTAACATGTGTTGAAACCGAGCAAAAAACACATGTTAAATATGTTTTACGGAAAAAAGCACTTAAGGGGGATCCCTTTATCAGGGATGGGGGATTAAGAATGGATGATGGATCGATTTTGATTTGCCTCCAACTCCCCCCCCCCCCCCCCACTCACACAGGTATACAGCTCAAGTATTAAATCAGTACTTTTACCAATGACAAATTTAATTGTATGAGCCACCTTGATTTTTGCTGTGCTCACTAATCTCTACATATAAACAACAGATTCCCCTTTCAGTTTTCACACATTTGGAAATAATTTTCATCGGGTACAACTTTTTACTTGGAAACTGCACTGCAGTGACTGTGAAGACAGAGATTTAAGCTTTAACCTTGTCCTTTCACCAGCAGAATAAATCCTTCTGTGCTTTGTGTAGGCCGACCTTCTATAGTGAAAGGGCTGCTTCCCTGTTAGCTCTGGCTTCACGCCATTGCTGTCTATTAGGGCAAATGGCAAAAGAACCACAAAGATTTCCACATTTCCACACAGATTTTTGTGCAGTAACGTGGATAACAAACACTAAATCACATAAATACGATGCAGGGCAAGAAGGGCAACATATCTGCAGTGCAGATGGTGATTCAGGTTTTTCACATTCGCAGCTATGAAATCAAATTTGCACAAGCAGATTAATATACAGTATCCCAGTATTTCATATTTTTCTACCGGTATTCCACAGTTGACAAAATTACCTTGCATTATTCAGCTGAAACCGGTGTTTGCACAGGTACATGGGTACTAGGCATGTTCTGGTACTTTAACAAATAGCACCTACACCCCTGCACCTGGCTCATCCCCATTATTAATTAGGGCTGTGAATTAGTTTAAAAATAACTAATTAATCACACATTTTTTTTACAATTAATTGGAATTAATCGCTAAACTTGAGAGAATCAATGAAAAATAAGTATACTTTAGCAACTTTTAATTGCATTTTATTCATCAAATATACCTGTTACCCTTCATATTCAACATAAATACTGCTATAGCAAGGGTCCTCAATTAGTTTACCATTTTTAATTTTGTTGGGTTTTGTTCTTGTTTTAATTTTCTCTTTATTTTTAATTGGTTAGAGAGGAAGTCAGTGCTTCTACTTTCCTAATTATCTCAGCACATGAAAGTACATCTCCATTGATTTCCAGAGAACATGCATAATCCTGACCTTAATGGTGAGTTAGATACTTTCATTCATTTTATAGGCTAAATCAGAGGCAGTGGCCTGCTGGAGTTGGTGTTTTCCTCTTCTAACTCTGACAGAAAATGTCCCTCTTATACAGTTAAGTGAGTAGTGCCAGTCAGTGCACAGGATGATTTAGTGCACTTATGGTGCCCTGAGTACTGTGGAGGATCAATTTAGTGTTATGTAAACTTTGCAGATTAAAAACCTAAAAAACAAGACCTACTCTTCTTTTAAGCTGAGCCAGTTGCTGAGACAAACCAGTAACAACTGCAGACACCACCTCAGGAATTGACCTGACACTGTCTATTTTTTAATGCATTCATTCAGCCAACATTAATCAAAAAAGCCAGCACGTTCAATATCCCAGCCCTATTATTAACCAACTGCTTATATTGATCTGCTTTTCAGAAGTGTGTTGCTCTCTGTCTTTGTGTTTAAGCACAACCAGTCATCCTAAGAGAAGTTCTGATAGACAACGAAACTTTCTCTCAATATCTGGAAAGAGATTTATCAGTGTCACCATCTGTCGTCCAGAGCCTCATGGATGCTGAGATACAAATCAATCCAGTAAGTATCGCTTTGCTGCTCAGCTAGCATGGTGACAACAACAGCACATGGTCTTCAGTAAGAGTCCTAATGTGCTAAGAATGATAATTACCACCTGTTCCTCTACATGTGCCATTTACCATTTGTGCTTGGGTCTTTCAAAATAAAATGTATTGCTCAAAACAGGTTTGGCAGCCTTTGTCTGACAGACACAATCAAAGCATTCTCTTGTAATTGCTTGACAAGGCATCAAGGGGCTGCAATAAGAGGAATGAGTTTTTTGTCTCGAAATGTCTTCAATTGATTTGTGTTTTACAGTGCATCCTTAAAGTATTCACACTGCTTCACTTTTTCCACATTTTGTTATGTTGCAGCCTTATTCCAAAATGGATTAGATTCATTTTTTCTTCAAAATTCTACACACAATACCCCATAATGACATGAAAAAGTTTTTTTTCTTTTTGAGATATTTACAAATTTATTAAAAATAAAAAAATACGGAATCACATGTACATAAGTATTCACAGCCTTTGCTCAATACCTTGTTGGTGGACCTCTGGCAGCAATTACAGCCTCAAGTCTTTTTGAATATGATGCCACAAGCTTGGCACACCTATCTTTGGGCAGTTTTGCCGATTCCTCTTTGCTGCACCTGTCAAGCTCCATCAAGTTGGATGAGAAGCGCTGGTGCACAAACATTTTCAGATTTCTCCAGAGACGTTTAATTGGATTCAAGTCTGGACTCTGGTTGGGCCACTCAAGGACATTCACAGAGTTGTCCTGAAGCCACTCCTTTGATATCTTGGCTGTGTGCTTAGGGTCGTTGTCCTGCTGAAAGATGAACCTTCGCCCCAGTCTGAGGTCAAGAGCGCTCTGGAGCAGGTTTTCATCCAGGATGTCTCTATACATTGCTGCATTCATCTTTCCCTCTATCCTGACTAGTCTCCCAGTTCTTGCCGCTAAAAAAACATCCCCACAGCATGATACTGCCACCACCATGCTTCACTGTAGAGATGGTATTAGCCTGGCGATGAGAGGTGCCTGGTTTCCTCCAAACATGATGCCTGGCATTCACACCAAAGAGTTCAATCTTTGTCTCATCAGACCAGAGAATTTTGTTTCTCATGGTCCGAGAGTCCTTCAGGTGCCTTTTGGCAAACTCCAGGTGGGCTGCCATGTGTCTTTTACTAAGGAGTGGCTTCCGTTTGGCCACTCTACCATACAGGCCTGAATGGTGGATTGCTGCAGAGATGGTTGTTGTTCTGGAAGGTTCTGCTTCCTCCACAGAGGAACACTGGAGCTCTGACAGAGTGACCATCGGGTTCTTGGTCACCTCCCTGACTAAGGCCCTTCTCCCCCGATCACTCAGTTTAGACAGCCAGGCAGCTCTAGGAAGAGTCCTGGTGGTTCCAAACATCTTCCATTTATGGATGATGGAAGCCACTTTGGCTATTGGCACCTTCAAAGCAGCAGAAATTTTTCTGTACCCTTCCCCAGAGTTCTGCCTTGAGACAATCCTGTCTTGGAGGTCTACAGACAATTCCTTTGACTTCATGCTTAGTTTGTGCTCTGAAATGCACTGTCAATTGTGTCAACTGAATTTACCACAGGCTGACTCCAATTAACCTGTAGAACATCTCAAGGATGATCAGTGGAAACAGGATGAACCTGAGCTCAATTTTGAGCTTCATGTCAAAGGCTCTGAATGAGTCATAATCTGGGCTTGACCAAAGGATCATGCCCACATTCTATGTTCATGTATTGTTTTTTCTGTGATTATGTATGATTATTATTTGTGTTTATTGCCCTCTGTGTTTCCCTGAATCCTCTGTCATTGTCTTCTGTGTCATCCCCTGTGTGGTCCTGAGGCACTGTGTGTACCTGTTCACCTATTGTTCCAGCTACACGTTTTCCATACCCATAGCCACTGCCCTCTCTGTATTACTCCTGTATTGTTGTCCTGTCTCATGTGCATCCCCTGTCTATTGGTCTGCACAGCTCCGCCCATCCTGTGCACCACACCTCCAGCCACTTCCCTGCTTTCCCTAATTGTTTCCCCAGCTGCCTCTTGTTGGTGATTAGCTGTCTCTGTATATAGTGTATGTAAGTGCTCAGTGTCTGTCTGGTGTGATGTCATTGTCTGTTTTCCCTGCTGGTAACCCAGCATCCCTGTAAGTTATTTTTGCCAGTCATCTCCTTAGTCATTTTTGTAGCCCCCGTGCTGTATCTTCAGCTTTGGTTATTAATAAATCATCATGTTACGTTGGAATTCAGCCTGCATTGTGAGTCCTTCTTTCCTGCCTACCGTAGGAAGCTATGACACTTGTACGTGTGATTTCTATGTTTTTTTTATTTTTAATAAATTTTCAAAAATCTCAAAAAAACTTTTCACGTTGCCATGAGGTATTGTGTGTAGAATTTTGAGGAAAGAAATTAATTTAATCCATTTTGGAATACGGCTGTAACAAAATGTGGAAAAAGTAAAGCACTGTGAATACTTTCTGGATGCACTGTACAGTATATGCTGAATATTATCAGATAAACTGCAGGATGCAATTATATTTCATTGATGGGGATAACAAGGATGCCAAAATGTACAGTGAATTGATAAATGGTTACATATTATGTATGGGACTCTGGTCAAAATGGGTAAGTACGTGTACTGTGCACCCAGACTGTCATATCCGGCTCTAGGGAGCCGGGCAATCAGAGCCAGGGACAAGCCAGTGAGTCGTGATGGTTTATTTTGGGTAAAGGGGAAGGGATGAGGAGAGCACAGATACTCATGCAGAGGTACACTCAGGTTGCACAGCGCAGAGGTAAGCAGCTCGTACCGGACGTGGGGGTAGCAAGACGTACATACTCACAGCGGGATACAAACACAGGAATGCTGCAAGAGGAGTATAAGCTGACACCAGACGAAGGGGCTTCAGCTTAGCAATGTGTTTGTGTCGCAGCCCCGAGTCATCGAGGCTGCTCCTATTTATCCTCATTGGCAGCGCCCCAGCTGATGAAGACTAATTGGCCCCAGCCGTCCATAATGCTGCCAGCTGGGGGCCAGCTGAGACGCTGCTCAATGGGAAGCAGGGATGAGGGAAAACATGGGCTGAGTGCCGAGATGGCATCTCAACCCATGGTGACAGAGCCCCTCCCTCAAGGTCGGGCTCCTGAAAGACCAGGAACATCCCAGCCCCCCCCCCCCCCCACCTAGGGTGGGAGGAAGGGAGGCAGACCGGAGGGGAAGAAGCCAAGGGAAGGACAACACCAATGGGGCAATGTAGGGTAGCGGGAAAGAAAAACCCAAATACAATACTGACAAAACAGAATAATTAACCCAGGTACAGATGGGGAGAAGAACTGGGTCAGCACGCCGGTTACATACTACCCAGAGAGTACCAACCATGCGTGACCCAGAGCAAGGAAAAAAGAACCACCAAAAAGGTACAGGGCAAAAAATGCTGAGTACGGTTAAATAAAGGGGAACCTATACACAGTGCTAATTTAAGTACATACACACAGTCACCAAGAAAAGTGAGGGTGACTGGAACAAATGACAATTATAGAGCATGGTGTTACGGAAAACAAAGCACATGACTCTATAATGAACCAACAGGACAAAAAAGAAATACTGAGTGCAGGCAAAGAAAAAACCCCACACACGAATATATAAATACCCAGTCACCTAAAGAAATGAAAGTGACTGGAATAAATGGATAACTGCAGAGCATGGTGTTACGGAAAACAAAACATAACTCTACAATACAAAAAACGAGGCTAAAAACATGGCACAAAAAGTAAAATGCTGAGCATGAGCGATGGAAAACAGCACTATAAAAACGAATCCACCAACAGGACAAAACATTACACCCGAGTGACCTTAATAACAAAAGAAAAAGTGACACCCGAGGTGAATGGCAGGCAGAGTCCAAAAATGGCCGAGATGGCTCCGGAGATCTCCCCGCCTATTGTCCAGCTGGCGAATCAGGGAAAGAGAAGTGTTCGGATGGCGAACTCTGGACCCAGATCCCAGGAATCCAGTCCACCGGCAGCCGAACCAGGCTGCCCAGAGGGAAACAGACCAGTGGGGGGAACCAGATCACCGAACCGAAAGTTCTGTGGGTCGGGTCGTCGACCCGCATCACTCAACCACCAGGACCGTTGAGACGGGCGAAGGATCAGAGCGGATCCCGGTGGAAGAGGCTCAGGGGAGAGCCGATGACGAGGGCGGCGGGCGTCAGGCCGCAGGAAAACGGCCACCTCCTCACCGGACCTGGACAATACTGGGGCAGCACCCACGTCGGACCCCGATCGGGCCTCAGGCGAACCCACGTTGGACCCCGACTGGGTCTCGGGCGAACCCACGTTGAATACTGCACCAGAACCGACCTCCAACGTTGAACCCGGACCCTCCAGCACCACGAGGAACAGCAACTCCTTGCCGGTGACCCTGGAAGAAGGCTCAGAAGAGAAAACAGAACCGGGATCAGGATCACCGGCAGCGCCAGAACCCGGCGAGACGAG
The DNA here is from genome assembly GCA_020510985.1 of Pholidichthys leucotaenia. Lineage (NCBI taxonomy): Eukaryota > Metazoa > Chordata > Actinopteri > Cichliformes > Pholidichthyidae > Pholidichthys > Pholidichthys leucotaenia. Next base: position 182,656,379 of record CM035836.1, on the reverse strand, counting down.
CTCAGACGCAGCGGACGGCTGCACCCGGCTCGTCTCCCCTGGAGATAGGCTGAAGTGCTCGGGGATAAAAAGAGAAAAGAAAGGAGAGCACTCGCCTGATCTCGGGTTCTGACGCCGTCCAGGACTGCGAAGATCCAGGATCCGTCGTCAGGAGGTCGTTGTCAGGCACCCATCTAGCCGCGTCGGGCCCCGCAGCCAGCACGATGGTCAGCGCAGCTTGAGATCCCTCCAGCTCAGGTAACCCCGCCGACGATCCACTCGGCGTGAAGCCAGAAGAATCTCGTCCCGCCGGACCGAACCGCTCCTCCGTGGAGACCCGGGGACGCTCAGTCGTCGGCGTAGACTCCACGCAGCAGTCAGTCCCTGTGATATCCTACCGTGTAGCAATGATCACACTTGAGTTATTTCTTTGGCTAACTCTGCCATTTATTCTGTAACACACATAACAAGACTGAACATGGATTCTGCGCGGGGTTTTCACACTCTTGTTCTAATGTGTCCCCTTAATAGTAGTGCTGAACAATACAGGTAGTTCCCCCTAGAGGCATGTGCCAGTAATGTTTTAAATTAGACTTGCAGTCTACCACATCCCTCCCCTCTAGATTAAACTACTTTTAATTACACTAGCCAATTATGCTAGACATCCTGGAACTCCCATTTAACCCTAAACAATCACAGTTACTTTTAACTTCTTAAACACATGTGCCATACACATAATTTCTTTCTCTTTTTTTTTTTTTTTTTTTTCACATGTATAACACACATAACAGTCTAACTGGGGATTTGGTTTGACTACCGCATCCCAGTGAGGTTCCAGGACGCATTCTTGTCCTGTGGCTGGGGAACTCACTACTGACTAAGTATAGTCCTTCAAGTAGTCTGGAGCTTTCCTAGCTCGCTGAGATCTTCTCACGGCGGGTGAGCCAACTGCAGGTGAAGACTCAGACTGCTCCACTGTTTCGGCTGCTGCAGTGCTGCCCGTAGAGTCTGCAGAGACGGTTACCTCAGGTTTCACCTGAAGTGGTGGTTCGTTGATGCTCTCCTCAGGATGGGTGTCAGACAACACCTCTGGTGCCATCGGCAGGGGAATGGAGCTCCTACCACGAACTTGGTCGATGTGTCGCCTCACCACTTGTCCATGACCTAATGTCACCTTGAATGACACAGGGCCTGTCTTTTCTGTTATTTCTCCTGGTACCCAGGCTGGTCCTGAGCCAAAGTTGCGGGTGTAGACCACGTCTCCTTCTCTCAGTATTCTCTCTCTAGCATGCATGTCATGATAACCTTTTTGTTTCTCTTGTTTATCATGCACTTTGTTTCTGAAGTCTGGATGTATTAAGTCAAATGTTGACCTCAACTTTCTTCCCATCCATGGACCTGCGTAGTCAATGTGAATTCTTCTCCATGGTTTATCTGGAACTTCCCAGGGATGTAGTGGGGCTGCTGGAGGACTGTTCCTGTTCTCCTGGCATGCCGCACATGACTTCACAAGCGCCTCCACCTCTGCATCCATGTTGGGCCACCACATGTAGCTCCTCGCCAACGCTTTCATGCGAGTGATGCCAGGGTGTGCTTGGTGTAGTTGTTGCAGTAAGGCATTCCTACCAGGTGGTGGAACAACCACGCGTCCTCCCCACAGGATACAACCTTCCTGGGTGCTGAGCTCATCCTGTCGTCTGGCATAGGGAATGAACTCAGGACTGTTCATCTTCGGCCATCCTCGCAAGATGTATTCTCGCACTCTTGCTAGAACAGGGTCTTTGTCTGTCCACTTCTTTATTTGTTGTGCGTTCACCAGGGGCACGCCGATATCTTCAAACAATAGCACTCTCTCCTCCTCCTCAGGCGTGCTGTCTCTTCCTCCATCCAAGGGTAGCCTACTCATCGCGTCAGCATTCGTATGGTCCCGTCCGGCTTTGTAAACGATGGTGTACTCATACGCTGCTAATGTAACGGCCCATCTCTGAATTCTCTGAGATGTCATCTGGGGTATGGCTCTCATTTCACTGAACAGTGAAATTAGTGGCTTGTGGTCAGTCACTATAGCGAACTGTCTCCCGTACAGGTATTTGTGGAATTTTTTTACACCAAATACTACTGCAAGGCCCTCCTTGTCTAGCTGGGAGTAGTTTTTCTCAGCTGCACTAAGAGTTCTTGAGACGAACCCTATGGGTCTCTCTGAGCCATCCTCCATACGATGAGAGAGTACAGCACCCACACCGTAGGGTGATGCGTCACACGCCAGGATGAGTGGTTTGTTTGAATCATAGTGCACTAACACACTACAGGACTGAAGTAGCGCTTTGGACTCTTCAAACGCCTTCTGCTGCTTGACCCCCCATGACCATTTTTCTTCCTTCTTAAGTAAGGTATGTAGTGGTGCCAGCAGCGTGGAGAGCTTTGGGAGGAACCTATGGTAATAGTTCAACAAGCCCAGGTAGGCTTTTAACTCAGTAACATTTTGTGGCTCAGGCGCCTCCGCAATGGCTTCCACTTTGTCTGTTAGAGGGTGTAGACCACTGGCGTTGATCTTGTGGCCTAGGAACACCACCTCTTTTCCCATGAACTCACACTTGCTTCTTTTCAACCTCAGACCGCTTTTCTCCAACCGTTGAAGCACTTCCTCCAGCGTTTTCAGATGTTCTTGTTCATTTGGTCCTGTACAAAGGATGTCATCCAAATAAATGGCAACATTCGGAATTCCACCTAGGATGCCCTCCATAGTTCTCTGGAATATAGCAGGACTGGAAGCTACTCCAAATGGTAAGCGTGTGTAGGTATATAAGCCTTTGTGTGTATTGATGGTTACATACTTTCTTGATTCTTCTTCCAGGACTACTTGTTGATAGGCGTGACTCATGTCTAATTTCGTGAAGTGTCGGCCGCCATTCAGCTGTGCGAAGAGGTCCTCCACTTTAGGAATTGGATACTGATCCACCCGTGATGCTCGATTGACAGTGAGTTTGTAATCTCCACATATTCTAATGGAGCCATCCGGCTTTCTCACTGGGACTATGGGCGCCGCCCATTCTGCAACCTGCACTGGCTCAATGATCTTGTCATCCAGCAGCCTCTGTAGCTCGCTTTCGACCAGTGGCTTGACTGCATAGGGTACCGGTCGGGGTTTGCAGAATCGTGGTTGGGCCTCCTTGTCCACATTAATCTTTGCAGTGACACCTTTTAGCTGTCCTACGCCTTCTTTGAACACCTCAGCGTGTCTTTCGAGGATCTCCTCCAGCTGCAATTTGGGCTGAGATTCCACTTTATTCACCAACTGATCCATCATGGCCAGTTCTTGTAGCCAACTTCGCCCTAGTAGATTTGGTCCTTCGCTCCCAACTACTACTACAGGTAAGTCCTTTTCTTTGTTTTCGTGCTGCACCTTCACTTGTGCCATGCCTAGCACGTCTAGCTTCTCTCCTGTGTATGTTTTTAATTTTAATGAACAGGGATTTAATTCTGCTGTGTCTGTTTTCTTCCACAGTTGTGTATATTGCTGTTTACTTAATATGGTTACTCCACAGCCTGTATCAACTTCAAATGTTACTTTCATTCCATTAACATTCATGGTACGCGTGATGGGCGCTACCTTGGTCAGCTCCTCTGACGTGTTGTAAATTGTGTGAAAACCCATGTCTTCTGTATCACTTTCTCCCTCCCCTCTCAGTTGATTCGCTCGCTGTTCCTTTCCTGGGCCCTTGTTTTCATACTTTTGCCCTTTTACTGTCGCTTTCAGCACCTGTGCGCTGTCCACCTTTATTCTACATGCTTTCTTAATGTGCCCTCGCTTGCCACAATTATGACACAGCTCAGTGGCAAATTTGCACTCGGCGGCATTGTGCTGGCCTTTGCAGCGATAACAACTGGGGAATTTGCGATGATTTTTATCAGTTGACACTTTGTGGACACCTACTTGGGTCTTAGGCACACGAACATGCGTTGCTGTGTCCTCTGTTAGCTTCCCTTGCATCTCTCTCACATCTTTAGCTGCTGTTTCCATCGCTTGGCATAATTCCAAAGCCTTTGCAAAAGTGAGTTTTGTTTCAGATAAAAGTCGCCATTGCATTCGGTCATCATTCACTCCACACACAAGTCTGTCTCTTAACATTTCTTCCAATGAGTCTTTGTAATCACAGTGCAGTGTTAATTTCTTCAGTTCTGCCACATACTCTGCTATGGACTCAGTGTTCCTCCTTATGCGTGAATTAAATTTGAATCGTTGCACTATTTCACTCGGTTTGGGGCTGAAGTGCTTCTGAAGCTCAGCAGTAAGCTGGTCGTACGTTTTATCTTTCGGTAATGCAGGGCTTATTAAATTTCTCAACAAGCTGTAAGTAGTTGCACCAACTCCACTCAACAGTACAGCCTTCCTTTTGTCTGGCTCCTCAATGTCATTAGCTTGGAAGAAAAAGTCCAACATTTCACTATATTCTTCCCATGACTGAGTCGAGTTATCAAAAGGGGTTACCGTTCCGATTACAGCCGCCATTGCTCGTCGTGGTGGGGAAACCTCGTTTTTCCTCCTCTGAACTTGCACTCGAACTACTGGAGTCACTTGAGTTCGCCACACTTGCAATGTTCTCTGTTTCTCGCCGCTAATTTTTTTCTTTTAATCCTCGTCGCCAATTGTGTGATATCCTACCGTGTAGCAATGATCACACTTGAGTTATTTCTTTGGCTAACTCTGCCATTTATTCTGTAACACACATAACAAGACTGAACATGGATTCTGCGCGGGGTTTTCACACTCTTGTTCTAATGTGTCCCCTTAATAGTAGTGCTGAACAATACAGGTAGTTCCCCCTAGAGGCATGTGCCAGTAATGTTTTAAATTAGACTTGCAGTCTACCACAGTCCCCCTCCTCCGTCCGCAATGTAGCTGCGGAACCACAGGCCCTCTCCATATCCCACCACGTTGACCCGGAGCCGGGGACCGCTCGGCGGAGAGAGACACAGAGGATGCGGGATTAGGAATACAGGTTACAGCAGGTGGGGAGAGTTCAGGGAGCTGCGAACCCTGAACTTCTCCTCCAGGGATGTGACAGAGCAAATCATTAAGCAGGTGTGAAAAAACAATGACTTGCCTGCCCCCTGGAGGTTGAGTATCGCCTGCTGTAGTGGATTCTGCTTCTTCCTCTCCCCGCCCGGCGATAACGGAGGACCCCCCGGGAGTTCGTCTGAGGATCGCTCGCGTTGTCTCCAGCAGAGAGCTCACCAGGCCGGAATTCCAGGCACACACAGCAGTCAGGAAGCGCGTCGAGGAGGAGGGGGAAACAGCCGGGGTGAGCCAGCCCGAATGTCCAGGAATGACAGCGGGGGAACGAGGCTCAAGGGACGAGGCTGTAGAATCTCCACACTGACGAGGCGAAGGGATGACAGCTGCGTGGGAGGAACGGTCCTGACGATAGCCCAGAACTGGATCCGGACGAGGTTCGTGCAGAGGTGACTCGGCGATGTGATGGCGGCTATTCCCAGGGAACGAAGCGAGGGGGAAACCCAGGATTCGCCGCTCCAGATCAGAGAACGAGGCGAGGAAGGCGCCGAGCACGGGAAAGCTTCGTAGCCCTGAAGTCCACACCATCAATCTCCCTGCCGCCGCCACATGCCTGAAGGTGGTGACAGGAAACACAGTAGAGCTCGCGACAGCCACTCGACCCCGGACATAACTGCTGTCAGCTGCGGCTCCTTGAAGGGAATCCCGAGTGACGTGGCGCAGGTCGGGGGAAGTCCTCTGGTTGGCGCGAACTCGCGGACTGGAATAGCGGCAGGAACGGGACTCCGAAGCGGGGAAAGACGTCGCCCACTTCGACTCCCTGCCGGGATTTCCATCCACCCCGTGGAGCTTCTCTCGCTGTGTACCTGCAGCGTCTATCCTGGCACTGTCCTCCAGATGGTACAGAGAGTGAGGGTGACAGTCCAGGAGTTCCTCAGCACGGCCCGGATGCCAGCGTCTCGCGTTGGAGGCGTCGTGCAGGGTGAAGAGCGTCCCGTCGACAGCCTCCGAGATGGACCTCAGCTCGTCGCCCTGGCGCCGGAAGTGACTCCTGGGAAACGGCATGCTAGCAGCGCTGACACCCGGACAGAAAGGTACATTTCCACAGCGACTCACGGCCGCCGGCAACTCTTCTGGCTGCGACATACTGTCATATCCGGCTCTAGGGAGCCGGGCAATCAGAGCCAGGGACAAGCCAGTGAGTCGTGATGGTTTATTTTGGGTAAAGGGGAAGGGATGAGGAGAGCACAGATACTCATGCAGACGTACACTCACAGGTTGCACAGCGCAGAGGTAAGCAGCTCGTACCGGACGTGGGGGGTAACAAGACGTACATCCTCACAGCGGGATACAAACACAGGAATGCTGCAAGAGGAGTATAAGCTGACACCAGACGAAGGGGCTTCAGCTTAGCAATGTGTTTATGTCGCAGCCCCGAGTCATTGAGGCTGCTCCTATTTATCCTCATTGGCAGCGCCCCAGCTGATGAAGACTAATTGGCCCCAGCCGTCCATAATGCTGCCAGCTGGGGGCCAGCTGAGACGCTGCTCAATGGGAAGCAGGGATGAGGGAAAACATGGGCTGAGTGCCGAGACGGCATCTCAACCCATGGTGACACAGACACACAGAGTTTATAGTGCCTGGGAACTATAAATTGCCCTAAGTTTATAATTATGCTTTATGTTTTATATACTAAGTTTATAATTATACAATATATTATGATTTGTTTGTTTAACCAGTTATTTTGCACAGCTGAGAAAAAAATTGTCCCTAAATCTAGCCAGTAACTGTTGCTAAACATCTCAATTAGCATGAAGATGTCTATTGTCATTTCACACACATGTAAACAAATTAAATGTTGTCAAGTGCAAACGTAATAAGTGTTTAAAAAACATACCTGTTATGTTGATACTTCAGAAAATCCCAGATCAAAATGTATCCAGAAACTAGTAAGCATGCTAGCAATTTAGCGCATGCTAGTGATTTAGCGCATGCTAGCGATTTAGCGCATGCTAGTGATTTAGTGCATGCTAGCGAGTTAATGCATGCTAGCGATTTAGCACATTTAGCTCACTTTTCTTCGCATTTTCAGATGACACAAAGAGTCCATCACCACAAAGGTATTGTGGTTTGTTAATCGAGACAATAAACAAACTCTAGCACTGCCTATTTTTTAAACAGACAGGAAATCGCTTAATGCTCTTAAAATGAGATGGAAGTAGACCTTTGCAAAAGGATGGAACTTCCAGGTCACGGATGTATAATTTCTTGTCAAACAGCACTTCACTGTGGAAATTAAAGTATCCAAAACAGTACTGCAATTGTCAGAGAGTTGATAGAAAATTACTGTTTGTAATTAACGTTACTAGAACACCTTTGAAGCGGAGTGATATATATCCAATGAAATTGGAGTCCCTATTTTCTAATTAAATTGCTCAGTGGGAACCAACTGTTGTATAAAAGTTGATATCATTCTTTGTTTGTGGGAGTCCCTGCTTCTAAATATCTGAAATGTGGTTCAAGATGCACTCTCAAGCCCAAGCTGTATGGCATGTTTGAATAGAATATGTTAAGATGCAAAGTTCTCTTGCTCATCCACTTGTACCACACTTTGTGTTTATCTGTCAGATGATGGGCATCCCAAGGCCAGACAACCTGCAGAGCATCCTGTGTGAGGGGACAGGTCTGGATGAATATGTCCAATTTAGGAGCCAGGCTGAAAAGGAGGCTTTTCAAAATGTCAGCTGCTCCCTCACTCCACAGCAGCTGATTAGCACACAGCAAAAACTTCTTCAAATTCTGGATGTCAGGAAAGTGCTTTCCGAGGTGAGCCTTTTCTCGGTGTCCTCCACAAAGTCACCACTTCTTATTTCTCACTTTACTGCGATGGAATTTGAAGGAATTTTGCATAGTAGCTTTGATACAGTAAGTAAGATTATACACTAGGGAAATATATTTCCACTGATTTGTCTAATGAGGTCCAAGAAGAGATAATACAGGCTAGTCTCTATTTTGAGAAAGTCCTCCATGGAAAGGTCACACATCTGGCATTCTTGCAAATTTTGCTGTCTTGACTAATTTAGGAGGTATTTAATACTGCAAGTTTGACTATTCAGACTCTACAGGCACAATTGTCTCAACTTTGGACAGTGTTTGTCCACAACAATTTGAAAATCTAGATCAATAGACTCAGATGAGTACATTGACTCTTCTCTGAAAAGGCAGCCAGAAAAACTAACACACGTTATATGGAATTTTAGAATAGATAAATAATTTTTTAAATAATTCTTTAATTTTTTTTAATGTTTTCTTCATTTTGGTTGTCTCAGAAAGTTCTCAACATCTTTTATTGTATCTTCATGTGGTTCTGGAAAATACCAGTAGGGTTTTTTCTGAAGAATTATGTCTGTGGCTGCACACAATCACCATAGTTAAGTTGTAGTTAATAAATGATAAATTAATTCTGCATGACTGGAGTGGTGTGCTGTTGGTAGAGGAGCCGTTCCACATCTGGGAGGTTATGGGTTCAAGCCCCAGCTGGGTCATACCAAAGACCAGAAAAATGATACCTTCCACCATTTAGCTAAGGGAAAGTTTGAAAAAGGCACAAAACCAGTGTACACCTTGTGCCACTCCCAAGTCCAGGTAAATGGGGAGAGTTGTGTCAGGAAGGGCATTAGAAAAAAAAATCCTTGCCAAATTAGTGTGCGGATCCATGAGTGTGGCGACCCTTTGGCGACCCTGAATAGGGAGCAGCCGAAAGAGCTTGTGTGTGTATAATCTAAATAAATCTGCATCTAGTTTGTTTTTTTTCCCTCCACTCTCTACAGTCACACTGTTATTTGCTGCTATTTCTAAAATGCATGTAGTTTGTAAAAAACTTGTTTTTCTGCTGAGCAAATCTCTGAAAAGCACAAGACTGTCCTTTCCACCCTTGTTGCTGAAATTGATGGTTATGATCATAAATTACTGGCTGTGGTACAAAATTTATGCCTAAGAAAAAGTGAATTGCCAATGTTCCATCAAGACTTCTGCCTGTTGAGTTCTTTTTCAGGGGGCCACTTTTTGTGTATAAGGTCTAGCACCTACTAGCTGATGGGGGGCATTCAGAACATTGCATAATGATAAAAATGTCAATTTTGCTGTGGAAAAAGTGACATTTTTTCATATGTATAAAATCTGTTATTACCTCCGCCAAGGAAGTTATGTTTTTGCCGGTGTTTGTCTGCCTGTCTGTCTGTTTGTTAGCAACATAACTCAAAAAGTTATGGATGGATTTTGATGACATTTTCAGGAAAGGTGTATCATGGCATGGGGAACAGATGACTAGATTTTGGTGATGATCTGAGAGTGCATACCTCCACCAAGGGCTTTGTTTGCATTTGTGCAGCAGGATTACACAAAAACTACTGGATGGATTTAGATGAAATTTTCACCAGAGTTGGTTCTTGGGCTAGAGGGGAAGCCATTACATTTTCGGTGATGATCTGAGAACGCGGGCAGCGCGGTGGCAGAGTGGTTAGCACTGTGGCAGCACAGCAACTCACCCTTGGCCGGGGGATCCTGGGTTCGATCCCAGCCACCGACCAACAGTGATCTGTGTGGAGTTTGCATATTCTCCCTGTGTCTGCTTGGGTTTACTCCGGGATTTCTCCGGTTTCCTCCCACATGCCAAAAACATGCAAGTTAGGTTAATTGGCATCAAACTGGGGATTCTAAATTGTCCTTAGGTATGACTGTGAGAGTGAATGGTTGTCTGTCTCTCTGTGTTGGCCCTGCGATGGACTGGCGAGCTGTCCAGGGTGTACCCTGCCTCTCGCCCAAAGATGTTGGGATAGGCTCCAGCCCCCCCACCCCCCCCGCGACCCGAAAAGGATTAAGCGGAAGAAGATGGATGGATGGATGGATCTGAGAATGCATACCTCCACCAACGCTCTTATATCCTCACAGACTGTTAGCAACAATACTCCAAAACTACTGGATGGATTTGGATGAAATTTTCACCAGAAGTGGTTCTTGGCCTACACACATTTTGGAGATGATCTGTGAGCGCATACCTCTACCAAGACCCAATCTTGCAATGTATGGTGGTATGGAGGCGGGGACATACAAACAGATGGATGGACAAAGGGAGGGAAGGAAGAAGCCTTGGCGGAGGTATGAACTCTCTGAGTGCTTTTCTAGTGTTATATTTTGTCTCTCATTACCTGGTAGATAGTGCCTGAAATTTTTAGCTTAAATTTGTTGAAAATTAAGTTCTTCAAAAGGGCTGTCATGATATCAGATTTTCACCACGTGATTATCATGGCTTGAAAAATGGCAGAAATATTATTATGGTATCTGTATAAAATGTAAAATAAAATGACAATAAGACAATAAATCTCTCAGTCAAACTGAGCTTTAACTTTGTTTTTGAAATATTGTAGCAGACCGACCAGACAATTGTGAAGCATACATGTGTTTTGAAGGAATTACTTGTGTTCATTCTTTCTTTCAGCTAGAACACAAATCATAACACTGGTCAACACCAAATTTATTGTCTAAGTTTTTTTTAGCTGATTTAGGACAATTTTGATGTGTTGAATCCAAAAATCCCATTGGGTTTTGCTCAATCAGGTCAACTTTTTGAATTATGGCCACATGTTGTTTTATACGTACGTTTTTGTTTACATGTACGGGTATTTTCGCTTTATATGATGCAAAATTCTTTTTTATGTCTTGAACTTCTCTGAATTTTGAACAATGATGATGTAACATTCAATTTACATGTACTTTATATTAAGGTAAGTATATCCACAGTACAAAGTAAGTACTAAGTAAGTGCAGGTTTTTACTTAGCACCTGATCAAGAGAAACGGATGTCATTTTTGGACTCAGCGGTGTAAAGTTGTCTTAAATCAGTTGAAAAAATACAGACAACTTACAAAAAAATTATTTTTGTAACCCTGTGTAATTTGCCTTCTGTATTCTTTCTTCTATCTTCCTCTATAAGAGCCAAAGAAAGGACATATAAAATAAATTGTTGCATAACAGCTATTGCAATAAATGTAGGCAAAAAAGCAAAACGAAGGACATCAATGTTGAAATTACTGTGTAATGACAAGAAATCTAGCATTACCAACACAGAAAGAATTATATGCACCTCCATGTTTTCAGTGATTTTACTAGAATGCATGCAATCAGATGGGAATTGTTTATTAGAAGCAGTGTTCTTTTGCCCCCCCCCCCCCCTTTCCCAATTCTTTTAAATCACTCAGTTCCCTTTAGGGGTGATGACAGTCTTTTCTTTGACTTTATCTTTGAGGGAAAATACTGTATATGGGACAGCAAATTCCATAAATAAGTGATAAGGCAGGAAGTTCATAGGAGAAAGCATTTGAACAGTTTAAGCCCCTGGGCATTTTAAGATGCAGAAAAAAAAGAAAGAAAGTCCAAACAAGATATGGTGAGGAAGCTCTTCAATGCCTCAAGCAGATGGATGGAAAAGAATATCAAGCCTTCGCACTTAAGGCCTGACGTCTCTGAAAGATAACAACAACATCGGGAAAAGGACAAGGGGAGAAGTCAGGGTTTATCACTGAGGTAGAGAGTGCCAAAGGCTTATTTAGATGTTGTTTTCAGTGTGTTATGTGTGGAAGTATATGAGATTAAAATGTGTACAGCTCAGTGTTGGACATTCAATGTCAGACTGTCTTGTCCTTTACAGTGTGAAATATACTGTATGTAGCCTGCTATGGTTGGCTTAATCTTCCTTAATGTAAAAATGCTGAAATCTCTCTGTCTGCCCATCATTTAATAGATGTTGTTTAGGAGTCTGGTTCAAAATTGTCATTGATTTTTTTTTTTTTTTTTTTTTTTTGAGACATTTGGTTCAAAATTGTCATTGATTTTTTTTTTTGAGACATTTTCTTATTCAAGCACTTTTGGTTCTTCCACCACTGGCTAAAAGTAAAAGTGATCCAGAATGAATCGATGAATAGGCAGGCTTTTGCTGTGACTGCACTTTGAAGGACTTTATTTGTGAATAGATTTTTATTCAAGACCTTGGCAGCATTATTACTCATTGCACTCGTCACATGTACCTTTTTAAGCTCTCATATCTTGTCTTGCACAGGTTGGTAAACTTGAGAATTTCATATTCTGAAAGACATTAAACTCCCTTAATATAGGCTACGCTTGACACTTGATACATGAAAATGACAGTGGTTGAAAGGGCGTGCCATTTAGTTCTCCTAATTGGGCTCATACTCTGTACTTTCATAATGTCACTGTAACACACAGTAACACTTGTCATTTTAATGTAACTTTCATTAACCAGTGCCAGAAAGATGATCTTGGAGTAATTCACATGTCAAGATGCAATAATTGCTTTCCTTATATAATAACGTGAATGGTGAGGGTGATGTAGAATTTACATCTGTAGTTCAGATGTTGACAGTCAATACTTCAAATACTTCAATTCTGTCAGGTGCTGTCTTTAACACAAAAATGCAGTATATGCAGGCGTAATTTGGGGTTAGTGCCTTGACACACACAGTGGCTACAGTATTAAATGCCAAGACGCAGTTTTGAACCACCTACACTGTATTGCCAAAAGTATTGGGACACCCCTCCAAATGACAGGGAACCAATGGACAAAGTAAGGTCCATAAAGACATGGATGAGCAAGTTTGGTGCGGAGGAACTTGACTGGCCTGCATAGAGCCCTGACCTCAACATGATAGAACACCTTTAGGATGAATTAGAGTAGAGACTGCAAGCCAGACCCACTTGTCCAACATCAGCGCCTGACCTCACAATTGTGCTTCTAGAAGAATGGTCAAAAATTCCCATAAACACACTCCTAAACCTTGTGGAAAGCCTTCCCAGAAGAGTTGAAGTTGTTATAGCGACAAAGGGTGGCAGCTGAAATCCGGTGAAAGACAGCCAATGGGTGAATGCGTTAACCAATTAGTTGCAGCCTTTGTGTTCTCAGCAGCAGGACCAGTGAGAGTCTTTCCCCCTGGAACAGAGTTCTTTGATTGTAGGTTTTCCACAATGTCAATGCATAACCTGGTAATGCGGTTATGCAATTCCTTCCGACAAAAAATGAACTGGTGGACATATACCACCCAATCAAAGGACATGAAAATGCAGATACTGTTGTACGCCCTGCCTAGATGGCCCTGTGTGGCAAACCCAAAATCTGACTGGCTGATGTAGCAGTCTTACTACCATTCATTCCAAGCTACAGGTTCCTGCATTGTTGGACTCTGAAGGTATCAAGGCAGATTGTCTTGACCCCGGCAACACATGATGGCTGAACAGAACATCATATTTAGTTTGAACATTGCAATTAGTAGCACATTTTCTTAAATTGAAACAGCAAAGCATCGAACAAAGACAACAAAGACAACTACAAACCAAGGAGTTGCCATACGTATATATCTGGTGACATAAATTTTAAACACGTTTGGATTGGAAGAGGCATTTTAGCACTTATTTATTTATTATTTTCTAACGGGTTTTACTCTCCTTTAGCTGCCTTCAGCTTGGAACCAGAATACATCAGATGTTACAACACTTATGAGGAAAATTGCTGAAGATGGAGTTCCATTGATCGAAGAGGTTAGTGTTGATACATTTTTGAAGGTTCCATCTGTTTATGATCAAATATCAGATTTATCTGTCTTACTTTTTGGTATCCAGCTAGCCAGGCTGCAGAACTCCCCGATCTTTAAGAAGGCTACTTCACTGGATTTCCAAGATGACATGATTGGCAGTATCAATATGCTTCTGTGCGGAAAGCAGCCTGACTTCAATTCCACCAATATGACCCTCAGTTTACTCTCACCTAGACAGATGGCTAACAAGAAGTCAATTTCCATTACAGGCAACAGTTTGGGTAAGTGCTGCTGCAAGCTCCTTTTTTAGAACATGGCTGCCACACAGGACTTTTGTTTTAATCATTTGTCTATATTTTAGCTTGACAGCGCTATATGTACTCATGGTTGTCGGGAAATGAAGAAAATTTTGAAACCCAATGATGCATAATGCACAGTATCAAAGCCCTCTGCATTTGATCTGTGGGAATTTTTGCTACCACAGTCATACTGCATAGCAACTGTACATTTCGGAAATGGGGCATGTATGGTAGAGGACAGCATTTATGACTAATCCAATCAATCACAGGATTGTGATGTTTGTGACCCTTTTTTCCCTTTTATGATAATGGAAACCATGGTCTTTATATGCATTAATTATTATTGCAACAACCTGCATACATTCCTTACTGTAGGCATGCAGTTAATGTAATGTTAAGTGATTACATTCAGTGTTATACAATACCAACTGATTCAAGGTAAATGCTTGACCTCCGTGTTTTAAGAATATCAATGCAGGTGAAAAAAAATGAATTAGTGGTGCATGATTTACAGTGCATTCAATCATGCTGAGTGCACAGGATGATGAGGCCACCTGTGCACATCCAGAAACAGGCACCTGTGGCCTGTTTCTGAGGCAGAGAAACTGGCCTTTGTCAAGAATACTTTACCACAAACAGCAAGGGCTGGTCTCAGTCACAAACAGCTTACAGCTTTGTACTCCCCGCCATGATATAACAATATTTTCTTAATGAAGAGGAAAGTCCAGACCAGCTTTTTTTCAAGTGGGATGCATGTTATGACACCAGTGGTGCATTCACACATGGTGCAAATATATGGCATCCAAACAATGAGCATATGGCAATCTAAACTTCCCATGGAGGACAGATGGTGTGACTAACATTTTTGGAGTTCTTTTGTGTACTATTTAGAAAGAGAAGACAACCATGGCTGCCATATTGCCAGCATTTGTTGTCAACTTCTCTTGTACTGGTTGGATTTCACTGAAGTTGGCTGAATTTCAGAATTTAGTATTACTACAGAAATTAGACAGAAGTGAAATTTTGGAGTCTGTGCAATATGTAAATAAAAATGTAAATAATAATATTAATAATGGTTAATTATAATCCTAATTATAATACTTAGTGTCCCAGTGATTTTTAATCAGAAGGGCACCTTTATTGAGATACATTTAGAACTTCTCAAGCTAATCAGATACCTTACTTAAATAAGTTTTGACCGGAGCAAGATGGGTGCTTTTGTAATTGCACTTAATGAACTAAATTGCAAGATTGTCATTCTTAATTTTTCAGGTTGTTTTCCCCATGTTTCAGTGATAGATAAGCCATGCTGACATTTTATTCTATGTGACTTCAAGACCATCCAAGCAAGACTGTTCCCTTGTTTTGGAGGCCCAATGCAAGATTTTGTTTGCCGACCCCACCTGCCCAGTTTGTTTGCGAGTATAGATTTGCGTACACACACGTGTCAAGTAAATCTTGCATAATACAAAATAAATAAATGGAATAGCAGATATAAAATGACTAGACAAATTATGAAATACAAAATACAAAAGAAAAACTTAATTAGGCAGCCTAAATGCTAAATTTTCCAACTAAATAAACCTAAACAGCACAATTTTAAAAACCGGAGCATTATTGATAAAAACAGTAAAATTTCCCCTTACTGTCAAGTTTATTTATCCATACATCAGCTCATAAATAATCCGCACAGCCTGCAACTTAATTTCTCCTGTGTTTTTCTTTGTCTTTGCACTTGTGTTTTGTGACATGTTGTCAACTTGTCAGAAACGCAGCAAAGACATACAGGTGCATCTCATTAAATTAGAATGTCATCGAAAAGTTGATTTATTTCAATAATTCAATTCAAAAAGTGAAACTCATATGTTATATAGATTCATTACTCACAGAGTGATATATTTAAGATAAGATAAGATAAGATAAGCCTTTATTAGTCCCACAATGGGGAAATTCCAGGATTGCAACAGCACAGGGATAGCAACACCCAGAGCAACAATCAGAAGGCAAGAAAAAACAACATCCAGCAAACACATGTCCATATTACCATAAATGCACATATATAGACACACAGTGCAGAGCATTATGGCTGGTGGATGTGCAGCAGAAAGTCTAAGCTCTCTCTCCGCGGATGCAGCGGGCCAGCTGGAAGTCTTTGGGCATGATGGTGACCCCCTTAGCGAAGAAGAGACCACCAGGTGGGTCTTGCTGGTCTCCTGCAGAGCCATGACGGCGAAACTCAGGAAACGCAGGACGGTCTTGAAGTCCTGAGCGATCTCCCTCACCAGGCGCTGGACGGGCAGCTTACGGATGAGCAGCTCCGTGGATTTCTGGTAGCGACGGATCTCTCTCAGAGCCACGGACCTGTGACGGCGAGGCCTCTTCACTCTGCCGGTGGCCAGAGCGCCTCTCCGAGCAGCCCTGGTGGCTAGCTGTCTCCTGGGGGGCTTCTTCCTCCATTAGATTTTACGGGCGGTCTGCTTGGCTCTTGCCATCGCTCTTTATTATTCTGTCTTATATTTCTTTCACGCCGCCTAAACTCCAGCCCGGCACCCGCTTCGTTTTCGCTACAGCTCCCGGTATGTCGAGCTTCCCATTAGCACCGGGCGGCGGCCAAGTGCTAGCTAGCACTAGCTCCTCCCCGCTGTAACGTCTCCCGCTGCAAACCGTGGCTCCGTCCGCCGACCCGGGAGATCCCCGGGGCGATCCGTGCGTCCGTGATATATATACAGAGTGAAAGGTGTAGAAAGAAGAAGGAAGATAAAAAAAAAGGCTGTTGCAACAGGCAGCCGACTCGTGTGGCGCCGCCGGTCCGGCAGAGCCGGAACCAGAAACCGGAATTTCAAGTGTTTATTTCTTTTAATTTTGATGGTTATGGCTTGCAGCAAATGAAAACCCAAAATTCAGTTTCTCAAAAAATTTGAATATTACATAAAATTAATTTTTAAAAAAAGATTTTTAATAGAAATATTGGCCGACTGAAAAGTATGTCCATGTACACACTCAATACTTGGTCAGAGCTCCTTTTCAGTCCCTCCAGGATTTTGTGGGATTTTTTTTTTCCTATTGTTGCAGGGCTCTCCTTGGGGATTGCCTGAATCGCGCATTGGCTCATGTCCAGCCCGGAGACTCCCAACTTTAAAACTCACTGACAAGATGTAGTAGTGACTTTTACTTCTAAAGATGTATAAACTGTTACAGCACTTGCTGTAATATTAGATTCACTTGTTTTTTGTGTGGTTTTACGGTGTGTCTGGGTGTATGCGCTCCCGAGATGGAGGTGCTTTCAGGCAGGCGGACATTTTTCAACACAAACCTGGAACTTCATACACGCGGTCATTATGAAAACTCAAGGAGACATTCACCGGTGGGCCGGGGGAAACGGAGGAAGGAGCGATGTGGGAAAACTCGCAGGTGAGTGTTTTTTTTTTTTTTTTTTTTAATCACACACTGTTTTTTGCTGATGTGTTCGGTATATACTCACTGTAAACACAGAAGTGAGTGCAGTGCAGCGCTGCATTTGATTGATCAGACTGATGACGTACACATAGGTGCGCTACTGAGAGACACACTTGATTGGCAAAATTGGCGGAAGTTGACAACAATTGGCCAAAATTGGACTGGACAAAATTCAAATTATGCAGGACCTGCTGAAGTCACGGGAATTGGTAGAATCACAACATCGCGGAATCCTGGAGGGTCCGCCTTTTGCATGAATTAATACTGCAACACTGTGGCATGGCATAAAGATGATCAGCCTGTGTTACTGCTGAGGTGTTATGAAGGCCCAGATTGCTTTGATAGTGGCCTTCAGCTCATCTGCATTGTTGGGTCTGGTGTCTCTCATCTCCCTGTTGACGATACTTCATAGATTCTGTATGGGGTTTAGGTCAGGAGAGTTTGCTGGCCAGTAAAATATGGTGATACCATGGTCATTAAACCAGGCTTTGGTACTTTTGGCAGCAGTGTGGGCAGGTGCCAAGTCCTGCTGGAAAATGAAATTGGCATCTCCATAAACCTTGTCAGCAGAGGAAAGCATGAAGTGCTCTAAAATGTCCTGGTTGACAGCTGCATTGACTTTGGACTTGATAAAACACAGTGAACTAACACCAGCAGATGGCATGGCTCCCCAAATCAGGTGCCAAGTCCTGCCACTTGGAAATCAAGGTCCCAGAGTCTGGAGGAAGAGTGAACAGGCACAGAATCTAGTTGCTTGAGGTCCAGTGTGGTTTCCACAGTGAATGATGATATGTGGAGCCATGCCATCTGCTGGTGTTTTTCCACTGTGTTTATTCAAGTCCAATGTCAGTGCAGCCATGTAACAGAAAATTTTAGAGCACTTCATGCTTCCCTCTGCTGACAAGCATTATGGAGATGCTGATTTCATTTTCCAGCAGGACATGGCACCTGCCCACACTGCCAGAAGTACAAATATCTGTTTTAATGACCATGGTATCACTGTACTTGATTAGCCAGCAAACTCTCCTGACCTAAATCCCATAGAGAATCTATGGTGTATTGTCAAGAGGAAGATAAAATACACCAGACCCAATAATGCGGATGAGCTGAAGGCCGCTATCAAAGCAACCTGGGCTTCCATAACACCTCAGCAGTAACACAGGCTGATCACCTCCATGTCATGCTGCAGTGATGCAGTAATTATGCAAAAGGAGCCCCAACCAAGTATTGAATGTGTACATGGACATACTCTTCAGTGGGCCAACATTTCTATTAAAAAACAATTTTTTAAAATTAATTTTATATAATATTCAAATTTTTTGAGAAACAGAATTTGGGGTTTTCACTTGCTGCAAGCCATAACCATCAAAATTAAAAGAAATAAACACTTGAAATATATCACTATGTGTGTAATGAAATTATATAATATATGAGTTTCACTTTTTGAATTGAATTAAGATAAGATAAGATAAGATAAGCCTTTATTAGTCCCACAACGGGGAAATTCCAGGATTGCAACAGCACAGGGATAGCAACACTCAGAGCAACAATCAGAAGGCAAGAAAAAAAAACAAGCAAGCAAGAGCAGCTAATAAACATATGTACGTATTACTATAAAATATATATATATACACACACACACAGACACACAGTGCAGAGCATTGTAGCTGGATGGAATAATATATGAATATATGAACACACAGTGCAGAGCATTGTAGCTAGATGGAATAAATATGTAAATATATAAACACCCACAGTACGGAGCATTGCAGCTAGGTGGAATAAATATGCAAGTATATAAACACACACAGTGCGGAGCAATGTAGCTAGATGGAATAACATGTAGATATATAAATATATAAACACCCACAGTACGGAGCATTGCAGCTAGACGGAACAAATATGCAAATATATAAACACACACAGTGCAGAGCATTGCCGCTAGATGGAATGAAACAGCATAACCGTCTACCCAGCTATCCTGCATGGTATGATTATGTGCCCATACACACTCTCACCCTCCATAGCGACCGGCATGCTCCTAGTTGTATGCCGGAGAGGACCACTGTGTAAGTCTATTGCATCTTCTGCATTCAAAAAACTATTAGTTTGTTACGTCTTTTTTGCTATCTCTGCGAGCAGCCCTGCTTAGGTTGTACAGTCTGACAGCCGTTGGTAGGAAGGACCTACGAAACCTCTCGGTTGTGCACCTGGGATGATGTAGTCTGCTGCTAAATGAGCTCCTCAGTGCATTCAGTATGTCCTGCATAGGGTGGAACTCGGACTCCAGCAGAGATGACAGTTTAGCCACCGTCCTTCTCTCTCCTATCTCCTCCATCGGATCAAGGCGCTGCCCCAGGACAGAGCTAGCTTTCTTAATCAGTTTGTTCAGTCTCTTCCTATCGGCTGCAGTAATGCCACTGCCCCAGCAGACCACTCCAAAAGTGATGGCTGATGCCACCACCGTGTCATAGAATGACTTCAGCAGCGCCCCTTGTACACCAAAAGACCTGAGTCTCCTCAGCAGGAACAGCCTGCGCTGTCCCTTCTTGTAGAGTGCATCAGTATTGTGTGACCAGTCTAGTTTATTGTTCAGATGAATACCCAGGTACTTATAGGATGTCACCATCTCGATGTCTGTTCCCTGTATATTTACTGGTACTGTGAGGGGCTGCCCATGCCTGCGGCAGTCCACCACCAGCTCCTTAGTTTTCCTCGCGTTGATCTGGAGGCAGTTCCGATGGCACCAGTCCACGAAGTCCTGGATAAGCCCTCTGTACTCAGCTTCATCTCCATTGGAGATGAGGCCAACGATCGCAGAGTCATCAGAGAACTTCTGTAGATGGCAGTGTGTTGTGTTGTGTGAGAAGTCCGCAGTATAAAGAGTGAACAGGAAGGGAGCCAGCACCGTTCCCTGGGGGGCCCCCGTGCTACTGATGATCGTGTCGGACACACAGTCCCGGGTTCTCACAAACTGAGGCCGGTTCGTGAGGTAGTCCAGGATCCATGATGACAGGTGCTGGTCCACCCCTGCGCGCAGCAGCTTGTCCTTCAGGATCATCGGTTGGATGGTGTTGAAAGCACTGGAGAAGTCAAAGAACATGATCCTCACCATATTCCCGGGCTTCTCCAGGTGGGACAGAGAACGGTGAAGGAGGAAGATCACCGCATCCTCCACCCCAGTGCCATGCTGGTAGGCGAACTGGAGTGGATCCATCGCTGGTTCCACCAGGGGGCGGAGGTGAGCAAGGAGCAGTCTCTCCAGGGTCTTCATCAAGTGGGACGTCAAGGCCACCGGTCTGTAGCTGTTCAGGTCTTTGGGGTGGGAAGTTTTTGGTACAGGTACCACACAAGATGTTTTCCACAGCTGTGGTACCCTCCCCAGTTTCAGGCTCATGTTGAAGATATACGTCACAATCCCACACAGCTGGTCTGCACAGGACTTGAGGAGCTTTGCGCTGATGCCGTCCGGTCCCGGCGCCTTCCTCGCCTTGATCTTCCTCAGCTCCGTCCTCACCTGGGTCCTGGTCAGGGTCAGGATGGGGGGCTGTGTGTTGGGAGTGGGGGGGTGTTGGTAGAGTGGGGAGTGGGCAGCAGGACTTGATTTCTTTAGAGGCAGCAGTGGTTGTTGTGCAGTCAGGGGGGAGGGCGGTTGGTCAAATCTATTGAAAAACAGATTCAGGTTGTTCGCCCACTCCCTGCCCCCTGTGGCCTGGGGGGAGGTATTCTGGAGCCCCGAGATGGTTTTGAGGTTTCTCCAGACCCCGCTGATGTCGCTCTGTTGCAGCTTGTCCTCCATCTTCTTCCTGAAGCTGTCCTTGCCTTCTCTGATCTTTCTCCTCAGCTCCCTCTGTACGGACTTCAGCATCTCCCTGTTCCCTGACCTGAAGATCCTCTTCTTCTCTCTCAGAAGTGTTTTAATCTCAGGGTTGATCCAGGGTTTGTTGTTTGAGTGACGCCGTATGGTCTTGGTGGGAACGGATTTGTCCACACAGAAGCTGAGGTAGCCCGTGAAGGTGTGAATGAGGCCATCGATGTCCTCACCATGTGGATCGCAGAGCTGCTTCCAGGCGGTGGCTTCAAAACAGCCCTTTAGGGTGTCCATTGTCTCCTCAGACCATAACTCCACAGTGTGCATGGCCGGAGGTTGTCTGTGCACTAGGGGTTTGTACACCGGCCGGAGATGAACCAAGTTGTGATCCGATCTCCCGAGTGGGGGTAGTTGTGATGAGGTGTACGCCTCCTTAGTGTTTGCGTAGAATAAATCCAGTGTTTTATTGTCTCTAGTGTGGCATGTGACATACTGGGTGAACGTGGGTAGAATGGGAGACAGTGAAACATGGTTGAAATCGCCTGAGATGAGGAGAAGAGCATCTGGGTGTTCTGTCTGCAGCCTGCTGGTTACTGAATGGATGACGTCACGTGCTGTCCCAGCGTTCGCCGTCGGATTTGCATAAACAACAATGCAGATCACGTGTGAGTGTTCTCTCGGGAGATATGTAGGCCTCATGCTAACCGCTAGCAACTCAATGTCTTTGCTGCAGTGTCGTTGTTTAACAGTGATATGTCCCGGTCTGCACCAGTTGTTGTTAACATACATGATCACTCCACCGCCCCTAGCCTTGCCACTGTCTGGTGTTCGGTCAGCTCGTATCATGTGAAAACCCTCCAGCTCAATGTTAGCATCTGCTGCTAGTTCAGTTAGCCACGTCTCAGTAAACAAAAGGAGAGAGCACTCCCGGTATGTGCTATCATAACGGGAGATAGCCGCTAGCTCATCTAACTTTCCCAGTATCGACCGTACATTTCCCATGACAACAGATGGAAGGGAGGGTCTGTACCTTATATTTTTTGTCCTCCGCCTTACTCCAGCCCGGCAGCCGCGGCGTTTTCGCCTCAGTTCTCTCGGTATGTCGAGTATTTCCAATGGGACCGGGTGGCGGTTGAATGCTAGCAGCTGTTCTCTGCTGTATCGTATCCTGCTATAGACAGTGGCTCCGTCCACCGGCTCAGGAGACATTTAGGACGATCTGTGTGTCCGTGATATAATAATAATATAAGTATTATTATTGAAATAAATCAACTTTTCGATGACATTCTAATTTATTGAGATGCACCTGTAAAGAGGAAGTGACTTTGTTATAGCAGAAGTATTAAATCAAAGCTCTGTGCATATATCAATTGATTACCCTGATACAGCTTCATAATCAGTGTGATTTTGTTTATTTTACATTTAGTTTTTGTCTAGTTTTGTCCCTCATGGATCGTCACCTTATCATGGTGGGGGGGTTTGCGTGCCCCAGTGATCCCAGGAGCTATGTTGTCTGGGGCAATTTGCCTCTGATAGGGTCTCCCAAGACAAACTGGTCCTGGGTGAAGGGCCAGACTAAGAACGATCCAACAGACTCTCATGATAAATTGTATATCAAGGATTCAGTGTACCCCGCCCGGTATGGGGTTACCGGGGCCCCACCCTGGAGCCAGGCCTGGGGGAGGGGCTCGAAGGCTAGCGTCTGGTGGCCGGGTTTCCACCCATGGGACCCGGCCGGGCTCAGCCCGAAGGAGTTACATGGGTCCGCCCTCCAGTGGGTTCACCACCTGCAGGAGGGATCATGGGGGTCCGGTGCTATGTGGATTAGGTGGCGGTCAAAGGCGGAGACCTTGGTGGACTGATCCCAAGCTTTCTAAACTGGCTTTTGGTACGTGGAATGTCACCTCTCTGGTGGGGAAGGAGCCTGAGCTGGTGCACGAGGTTGAGCGATACCGGCTAGATATAGTCGGCCTCACCTCAACACACAGCTCCAGTTCCGGAACCAGTCTCCTGGAGAGGGGCTGGAGCTTGGCCTTTTCTGGAGTTGCCCCGGACGAGAGGCAACGAGCAGGGGTGGGTATTCTTGTATCGCCCCACCTTGCTGCCTCTATATTGGAGTTTTCCCCGGTGGACGAAAGGGTTGCTTCCCTGTGCCTTTGGGTTGGGAAACGGGTCCTGACCATCATTTGTGCCTATGCACCAAATGATGTTTCAGAGTACCCACCCTTTTTGGAGTCTGTGACTGGGGTGCTGGAGGGTGCTCCTCCTGGAGACTCCATTGTCCTACTGGGGGACTTCAATGCGCATGTGGGCAACAACAGTGAAACCTGGAGGGGGGTGATTGGGAGGAACGGCCTGCCCGATCTGAACCCGAGTGGTGTTCAGTTATTGGACTTCTGTGCTAACCACAGTCTGTCCATAACGAACACCATGTTCAAGCATAAGGGTGTCCATATGTGCACCTGGCACCAGGACACCCTAGGTCGCAGGTCGATGATCGATTTTGTTATCGTATCATCAGACCTGCGACCGTATGTCTTGGACACCCGAGTAAAGAGAGGTGCAGAGCTGTCAACTGATCACCACCTGGTGGTGAGTTGGATCCGATGGCAGGGGAGGAAGCCATTCAGACCTGGTAGACCCAAACGTATAGTGAGGGTGTGCTGGGAGCGTCTGGCTGAGGCCCCTGTCCGGGAGGTCTTCAACTCCTACCTCCGGAAGAACTTCAACCACATTCCGAGGGAGTCTGGAGACATGGAGTCTGAATGGGCCATGTTCTCCACCTCTGTTGTTGAAGTGGCGGCCCAGAGCTGCGGCCGCAAGGTGGTCGGTGCATCTCGTAGTGGCAACCCCCCGAACCAAGTGGTGGACACCAGTGGTGAGGGGGACCATTAAGCTGAAGAAGGAGTCCTATCAAGCTTGGTTGGCTTGTAGGACTCCCGAAGCAGCTGAGGTGTACCGGCAGGCCAAGCGGAGTGCAGCTCGGGTGGTTGCTGAAGCAAAAACCCGGGTATGGGAGGAGTTCGGTGAGGCCATGGAACAAGACTTTCGGTCGGCTTCAAAGAGATTCTGGCAAACTGTTCGGCGGCTCAGGAGGGGAAAGCAGCTCCCCGTCCACACTGTGTATGGTGCGGATGGGACACTGTTGACTTCAACTGGGGATATCGTCGGGCGGTGGAAGGAATACTTCGAGGATCTCCTCAATCCCACTGATACGCCTTCCACAGAGGAAGCAGGGTTTGGGGACGAGGGGGATGACTCGCCTATCACAGGGGCTGAGGTCGCCAAGGTGGTTAAAAATCTCCTTGGTGGCCGGGCCCCGGGGGTGGACGAGATTCGCCCTGAGTACCTCAAGGCCCTGGATGTTGTTGGGTTGTCATGGTTGACACGCCTCTGCAACATTGCGTGGAGGTCGGGGGCAGTGCCTTTGGCATGGCAAACCGGGGTGGTGGTTCCTCTCTTCAAAAAAGGGGACCGGAGGGTGTGCTCCAACTTTAGAGGGATCACACTCCTCAGCCTCCCTGGGAAGGTCTATGCCAAGGTACTGGAGAGGAGAGTCCGGCCGTTGGTCGAACCTCGGATTCAGGAGGAGCAATGTGGTTTTCGTCCTGGCCGTGGCACATCGGACCAGCTCTTTACCCTCTCGAGAATTCTTGAGGGTTCGTGGGAGTTTGCCCAACCAGTTTACATGTGTTTTGTGGACTTGGAGAAGGCATTTGACCGCGTCCCTCGTGGATTTTTGTGGGGGGTGCTTCGGGAGTATGGGGTATCGGGCTTGTTGTTACGAGCTATTCGGTCTCTGTACGACCGTTGTGAGAGTTTGGTTCGTATTGCAAACACTCGGTCGGAGTCATTCCCAGTGAGAGTTGGACTCCGCCAGGGCTGCCCTTTGTCACCGATCCTGTTCATAATTTTTATGGACAGGATTTCTAGGCGCAGCCAGGGAATGGAGGGTGTCATGCTTGGTGACCACAGGATCTCATCTTTGTTGTTTGCAGATGATGTTGTCCTGTTGGCTTCATCCAACAATGACCTACAGCTCTTGCTGGGACGGTTTGCCGCTGAGTGTGAAGCGGCTGGGATGAGAATCAGCACCTCCAAGTCCGAGTCCATGGTCCTCAGCCGGAAAAAGGTGGATTGTCCTCTCCGGGTTGGGGACAGGCTCCTGCCCCAAGTGGAGGAGTTTAAGTATCTTGGGGTTTTGTTCACGAGTGAGGGGAAAATGGAGCGAGAGATCGACAGACGGATTGGAGCAGCATCTGCAGTGATGCGGACGTTGTACCGGTCTGTTGTGGTGAAGAGGGAGCTTAGTTCTAAGGCAAAGCTGTCGATTTACCAGTCAATCTACGTTCCTACTCTCACCTATGGTCACGAGCTTTGGGTAATGACCGAAAGAACGAGATCGCGGATACAAGCGGCTGAAATGAGCTTTCTCCGTAGGATTGCTGGACTCACCCTCAGAGATAGGGTGAGGAGCTCAGTCATCCGGGAGAGGCTCAGAGTAGAACCGCTGCTCCTCCACATTGAAAGAAGTCAGTTGAGGTGGTATGGGCATCTGATTAGGATGCCTCCTGGACGCCTTCCACTTGAGGTGTTTCAGGCACATCCCACTGGGAGGAGACCCCGGGGCAGACCCAGGACTCGGTGGAGAGACTATGTCTCCCAGCTGGTCTGGGAACGCCTTGGTATCCCCTCTGAAGAGCTGGAGCAGGTGGCTGGGGAGAGGGAAGTCTGGGCTTCTCTGCTTGAACTGCTGCCTCCGCGACCCGGACCTCCGGAAAAGCGGTAGAAGATGGATGGATGGATGGATAGTTTTTGTCATGAATCGCCCCTCGGGGCAGACAGAAGAATCCACGCGCTGGACTGTGAGTTTGTGGTAATTTATTACAAACATAAAGTGCAACACAGTGCTCTTTACACAAAAAAACAAACAAGAGAGCAAACCTACAGATACAGCACACCAGAGCAGGGACAGGGCTCTGGTGGAAAAAAAAAAGCAAAACTCGTACAACACTGTGGCAATGAGAAGGCAAAACAACAGTCCTTGAATAGGTGAAAACAAAATGAGACAATTGATGGCAGGTGCATATCACATGAGCGGGAAGGTGACCTAATTACAGAATAGCTTACAGCTGAGACAACTAAGGAACAGAAACAGCCCAGATGACAGGGTGGGAGTGTCTGGAAGAGGCGGTAAAGACTTGTGTCACAAAAGAAACAAAATCCTAAATTACAGAGACAGACAAAATAACATTAATACTAACGCCATTAAAACTAACAGAACGACAAACCACCAAGAACACATCTTAAATCAAGACACGGGAAAATAACACAACACTGGAAACATACATAAAGTAGTCAGAGTAAAATTAAGAGCCTGAGCCCGGTGAGACACTGCACTCAGCCTCTTGACAGTTTTTAAGATAAGATAAGATAAGATAAGATAAGATAAGATAAGCCTTTAGTAGTCCCACAATGGGGGAATTCCAGGATTGCAACAGCACAGGGATAGCAACACTCAGAGCAACAATCAGAAGGCAAGAAAAAACAAGAGCAGCTAGTGTACATATATATATATATATATATATATATATATATATATATATATATATATAGACACACAGTGCGGAGCATTGTGGTTGGTGGATGTGCAGCAGAAAGTCTAAGCTCTCTCTCCGCGGATGCGGCGGGCCAGCTGGATGTCTTTGGGCATGATGGTGACCCTCTTGGCGTGGATGGCGCACAGGTTGGTGTCCTCGAGGAGACCCACCAGGTAGGCCTCGCTGGCCTCCTGCAGAGCCATGACGGCGGAGCTCTGGGAGCGCAGGTCGGTCTTGAAGTCCTGAGCGATCTCCCTCACCAGGCGCTGGAAGGGCAGCTTACGGATGAGCAGCTCCGTGGATTTCTGGTAGCGACGGATCTCTCTCAGAGCCACGGTACCGGGCCTGTAACGGTGAGGCTTCTTCACTCCGCCGGTGGCCGGAGCGCTTTTTCGAGCAGCCTTGGTGGCCAGCTGCTTCCTGGGGGGCTTTTCCTCCAGTAGATTTACGGGCGGTCTGCTTGGTTCTTGCCATCGCTCTTTATTATTCTGTCTTATATTTCTTGCACGCCGCCTAAACTCCAGCCCGGCACCCGCGTCGTTTTCGCTTCAGTTCCCCGGTATGTCGAGTTTCTCCGTTAGCACCGGGTGGCGGTTGAGTGCTAGCTAGCTCTTCCCTGCTGTATCATCTCGTCCGTGATATATATAGAGTGAAAGGTGTGCCGGATCAGAAAGTTATCACCGGATCAGAAAGAAGAAGGAAGATAAAAAGACTCAGAATTGAGCCGCTGTTGCAAAAGGCAGCCAACTGGTGTGGCGCCGGAACCGGAAGGGGAGTGCTTCACTAAACATATGAGGAGCTTAGCTGACACAAATGAAGACAGCTACTTTTAAGACTCTCAAAAAATAAATTTAGAAATATTACTAAGTCACTGACTAGAGCGCTTAGCGCTATTATATTGAGATTAACTTTATAGCTTGGGGGCCCCCTTCAGATGCTAGGGCCCATAGCATATGCATAATATGGAGGAAACGGCTATGCCTGTAAGAGAAAATGCTTTCTTTGCCATTGTGCTGCTTGGCTTGCACTTCATGGTTTGACCATGTTTCTAAATGCATTGAGTTGCTGCCATGTGATTGGCAGATTAGTTATTTGCAATAATAAGCAGTTGAAGAGCTGCACCTATTAAAGTTGCTGGTGAGTGTATATAGTCAGGGGTTGGTATGTGGTCCAGCTGGGAAGATGGCTTTCTTGGGGGATAGAATTTATAAAAAGTAGACACAAACTGATATTGAGTAGCAGCCAAGCTAAAGACTACTGGCCTCATTTTTTGGTTTGTTTCAACCGGGGCACTGCTCCTCAGTCAGAAAATTGGGCCATTCTCCCCAACTAATGCTAATTAGTAATGCTAGTTTGAGTGGGAGATGAGAACTCCTGTGTAGGCAGATTTCAGGATGTTTAACTTTGCAGACCAAAATGTCACAAAAATCCTACACAACACACTAAAATAAAGGGGAAACCCCAAAAGCATAATAAGGGCATTTTAATGTTTTTTTGACCAATATACAGATCAAATTTGTTACGCTGTTGACCACGATTTGCCCATGTAAAAAGATTTTTTAAAAAAAGTAAATACATATGAATGTGACTCTTCTTAATTTTATAAGTATTTTTTAATCTAATTTAATTTAATTTTTTCTGAACTATCTTGCATACCCAGACACCAGGCTGAAAACTTCTGAATTTGATGAATATATATACTGTATATATATACTGTATATATATTGCTACTTTTTGTGCAGATATTGTAGAGTCTACAGGGGGTTAATAAGCATTATAGATTATCACACACCTGAATGTTTAAAACTAGGCTTTACTGACTTTGTGTCTGAACTTGATATATGGGTTGACCCTCTAAGAATAGCAGACTTTTTTAAATCCTTTGCACCTGTTTAAGTGCACCTGATTTTTATTTTTTTTTGTGTGTGTGTGTGTGTGTGTGTGTGTGTGGCAGCTGTTTTCACATGAGGTTACTTAACATCATGAAAGTTGTTTCTGTTTTGGTGGAAATATAATAAATTCACTTTAAAATTAAGGTTTACTTATTAACACCGGTTTACATTTTGTTATTTTTAACAAAAACCTTTAAACCTTTAAACTTTTCTCTTTCATAATACATATGGAACCTTAATTTGTTTTACTGGAGTTTTGCAAAAAAGTACTCACCAGGTTTTCTGTTGGGTATTTTAAATGGAAATTATATCTAAAAAGAGGCACAACAGTTGTAGGGGGTGCAAACGTGTCTTCCAAAAGCTTTAAGAATTAGATCTTTGGTATTGTAGTCCTGTGCTCATTAGAGAATATACAGTCTGTTTCATTAGAAGCCTGTTCTTTAGAGAAAACTGCACAAAATTAGATTTTAATAAGACACTTGTATTCCAGGGGGAATACAGTTACACTGTTAAATGAAACTGCATGCTCATGCCATTGCAAATTAGCAAAAACATTGTGTCTTTCTACATGGTAAGCAGGAACATTTCTGTTAGCATGATAATGGCTGCTTTGGATTTGCTGTGGCATTTTATTGCGTTGGTCTGTGTACAGCTAAATGGATCTAGAATATACAGTGTGTCTGCATAATGACCAATTACAAATCCTCTGTACATGTAAAAGTACACTCAAAGGAATAGTAAAGCAAGAATAATGAAGGCCAATACTGAGATTTCTGTTAACAGCTCAGTAAGGATCCCTTCTCAATTAATTGTGGGCATCAGTTTCTGAATTATTATAATAAATAGTTGGTGTAGCAGCTTTTCTTTCATGACAGTGTACAGAAATATGATTTTTTTATTTTATTTGACCCATAGATTTGCACTAATAACAGAGTATTAGGTGGCTCTTATTCAATATGTTAACATAATAGTTCTACATTTTGTGGCCATTAATGCATTTTGTAGTCATTGCACCTGATTTTGCATCTTTTTTTATTTTCTCGTTCCTTAAACCTTAAAATTCATTTCCTTTATTTTGGTAGACCAATATGTGCCAATTTTTTTTTCTTTTTAAATCAATTCATATTTTGATTTCCTAAAAGAAGTCACAGACATTAAAAGCTGTCGACAATGTCTGTATCAAACAAATATTTTTAATTGGAGCCTGTCGTTTTGTTGTTACCATGCAGTATAATGGCACTAATTCAAAGAATAGCTTTGAAAGTTAAGGTACTATCTTACAGGGCAGCAACTGCTTGTGACTTGTTGGTGAACAGCATTCGCAAGGGAGTTTTGCAAAATCTCTCCAAAACGTTCACAATTTCCTCTTGTGAGTTGCAGGACTTCGAACTTGTGTCGCAGGAATTTGACAATAAAGGACAAGACATTCCTTGCACGAGGCAGGCGGCAAACTTCCTCCCATTCATTTTCTAGCACATGCTGACACAGCTGCGAACGACTGAGAGTGTCACGGTGCCACCCAAGGGTAAGAAAAAAAAGGCTGGGGATAGGAGAGCTGTTGTCCCTGCCCCGCGAACCCCTACAGAGAAAGCGGAGCCGGACCCAGGGTCTGCCTGTGTCTGATGCAGAGGACTTGGAGGCAGCCTCCTCATCCAGCAGTCTCTGCACTTGTTCTCTGCAGTCAGTCTTGCTTGACGTCTGATGATAAACTGACTGCTGGAATGGAGAGATATTCAAGATTCAAAGGCTTTATTATCATGTGCACGGTTAAGAAATGCTACATTTCCTGAGCAATGAAATTCTTACTTTGCTCTACGAATTAATGTCAAGGTAAAAGGTACAGAAACAACAATGCTAATAGGTCATGACACACTAACACAGTAACTTAATCCTAATACTAATGGATGCTAATAACACACACACCAACACACAGGCAGCAGAGGAATGACACTGAAAATTCACTGGATGACTAAAGTGATAGTGGTATATTGATATCAGTCCCGAATATGAATGAATATGAATATGGTCCTGATTTTGCAATTATCATGGATAACTGTGAAGCGAGGGGTGCACAGGATTTGCGAGGCCATCCCAGGGTAGTTGTAAATGCCCCCAAAAAAAGCGCACAATTTTGTTGCGTAGAATGTCTTTCAAGGCATGACATGTATGCAAACTCCTGTCAAATTTTGGGCAAAATTCACTGGGTGTTCGAGTGACATTTGTGCGACATACATGTTGTGTTGAAGTTTAGACCCTTATTTGCGTGACACGGGTGGTGGCTCCACCTTTCCGGTTCCGCCACCACCCAGGGTATAAGAGCAGTGAGTGGGAGGTGCGGTCTCTTGGCTACCTCTCTGCCTGGCAGGTACACTTGTATACTGTGGGGTGTCTACTAATAAATGTGTATCCAGTTCAACACCTGGTCTTGTCCTTGGCTCCTTCTACCGACATAACAATTGGCGAAGAGGATAAAAGATATGGACGCATGCGTGACATCTATTCGGCCATTTCTGGAGCTTCCCGGTGAGCCGCCTGTCCCTTGGGTGAGATGGTTCGCCACATTTCAGACATACTTGGTAGCGCTGGACCTTGGGAGGCTGGAGTAGTTGAGGGCACATGCACTGTTGGTTCATAATTTGGGAATGGAAGGACAGCATATTTTGAGTACTTTGGGCGAATGTGATAGCTTTGAAGAAGTGGTGGAGCTAATGTCACGACATTTTCGCGCCCCAGAAAACATCATCGTCTGCAGGATTCAGTTTCAACAGCGCTGCCAATGGGTTGGCGACTCGGTGCACCGGCTTATGGCAGGCCTGCGACACCTGGCCAGGGACTGTCAGTTTGGATCATTAGAGAAGGAGATGGTTTGCGACCAGTTGGTGGAACATACTATCTGCCCTGCCACAAGGTCAAAGCTACTTATGCTCTTGGGTGAACTAACACTATTCACGGCCATCAATTTAGCTCAACAGTTGGAGGCAGCAGACAAGCTACCACAGGAGCTCAGTGGGAGTGCATTACTCTGACAGCCTTAACCTCAGTCGATGGTGCAAGCAGTGGACCTGGACAGCGACAATAGCATGGAGAGTGATGGAAGTTACGCTAATGCTGTAAAAATGGGGTCCGCCCCAGTAAAAGCCCATGTGTTTAGGCTGTGGGTCCATGAAGCACCACTATAAGGCCAGGGAGTGTCTGGTGAGGGGGAAGCACTGCGGCAAGTCTGGACTCTTGCATCATTTCGCCAGGGCATGCCACAAGTTTGAGTGAGGAAGTCCAAGACACAAGGAGGACACTGCCGCTCCCACGGTTGCTCATGCTGTGTCCCCAACTACCAACGGGCATTCCTACGGGCATGGTGGAGCTGGACGGGGTGACAGTGCCATTGCTGACTGACAGGGGAGCGGTGGGCTCCATGTTGAATTGGGCAACCGTGAGGGCTTTTTTCCCGCATTATAGGATTGGAGGTGATCCGGTGCCACTTTGTGGTTATGGTGGAGGGAGATTGGCCACGGTGGAAACGATGAGACTGATGGCTCGGTACAGGTTGGCGGAGGTGTGTAACCTGAAGTTCACCGTGACTGCTTGTGGAGAGAATATAATGTGATGTGATTTGTTTTATGGCCTGGGCTTCACTATTAAGAGCGGTACTGGAAAAGAGTGGTCGGGCTGCGGCTTGTGGGACCGGACATTCCCAAGAATGGTGGGCAGAGCTGTGTGAGACGAGAACTTGCCTGGCACCCTGGAGAGTGAGCGGAACCAACCCCACCCAGGGCCATCACAGGAGGGTTCCTGTGCCAGAGCCCAAGTAGCTCTGGACAAGGGAACTGTGTGGCATGGCGGGACACCTGTGATCGGGGGTTGCGTCAAGTGGCTGTTTCCATCTGTTCCTGGATTTCGGCTGGACGGGGTCGGAGAACATGTGTCACAACGACGAGGGTGGCAGCGGAGACAAAAGTGGCTGGGGCAGGACCGGCTGACATGGTAAAATGACGTGCCAAACAGAAACACTGTAATACGAGTAGAGCCGCTCTGGGGGTCGTGGATGTGGTCCGGGCCTGGGAGGACTCACGGTTGCGGAGGATTCGGGCCAAGCATTGGATGGAAGAACACCAGGGGCGGCTACAGGTGATGGCAGTACAGGAGGATGCCTATCTCCAGCTGTGAGATGGCTCATGGAGGCATCCAAATGAGCTGCGGCATGCCCGGGAGGAGATTGGTGGGCTTGGGCCTGAACAAGGAACGTCCCCAGTGGTGGTGAAGAGGAAGTGCATTGGGGTTGGATCAGCCAGCAGTGACCCAAGGGGTGGTTCTTCTCCTGGGACAGACTGATGGTTGGACAGTTCATTGAGAAAAGAAGGGAGGACCATGGGTATGTTCTTATTGTTCTTATTGTTTGTGATGTTCTAAATCGTTAAAAAAACAAACTCTTAAATCTACTGGTTGGCTATGTTCATGGGGATTAATTTAATGTGATGTTTAGGCTAAGACACGGCAGTATTTTGTGTTGAATTGTTTATTGTGAATATAAATGGCACAATAATCCACTTCGCCATGTGAGGTGAGATGGTAGTCTACCCATCTCCCCCTAGTGTAGTCCTTTTTGACTGTGTTAGGCCACTTATTCAGTTCAATTCAATTCAGTTTAATGGCTTTATTATCATGTGCAGTTAAGAAACGCTACATTTCCTGAGCAATGAAATTCTTACTTTGCTGTCCGAACGAATGCCAAGTTAAAAGGTACAGAAACAACAATTCTAATGGGTCATGACACACTAACACAGTAACTCAGTCCTAATACCAATGGATGCTAAAACACACACACCAACACACAGTTCGGCAGTAGAGGAATGAAATTGAAAATTCACTGGATGACTAAAGTGATAATTGTATATTGATATCAGAGATGATGTGAACCTGAGATGGCATAGACTTATGTACAATGAGCAAATGAGCATTGTGCAACAAGCAGTGAATAATTACAAATTATTTGATAAGTAGCAGCAGAGATGATATGGACATCAGATAGGTGATACTGTGTGACACATATGTGAGTTGCATAGGCTGCATATGTATATTACTCTTGCTTCACGTCTCAGAATGAACAATAGGTCTGGGTCTCCTGGGGATAACAGGAGCATGCGAAATGTGATCTTTAGAGATGGCCTTGAGGGATTTCCTGACCACCAGTGGTTTTAGGTGGAGGGGAGAAGACCTGGGGGACGATGTATTGTGTCTTGGGATTCAAAGACAATGTGACTCTGTACCTTGATGTCCTGGGTATAAAAAGGACAGATGTGGGAGGATGGGTCTCTTTTTCTGTTTGGAGGATGTTGGAGAGCAAGTGAATAAATCTGATTTGAGAAATAAACTCAGCCTCATCTTTTCACGCTCTCCACACTGGTGACCTTAAGACGTATCATGGACGAAAGAAATTCCCCCGAGCTGGACTCGCCAGGAACCAGCCAGGCAAACGCAGTCTCAGTCAAGCTACCAGATTTCTGGCAGGACAACCCGGACTCCTGGTTCCTCTTGGCCAAAGCTCAGTTCGCTCTCCGGGGAATAACGGCAGATGACACAAAATTCTACCACGTTATCGCCAAGCTCGACAACCGCACGGCTCGACATGTGCAGAGCCTGGTGCAGCGCCCACCGGCCGAAGACAAATACGGCGGGCTGAAGGCAGCACTCATCCAGTGCTTCACTCCCTCAGTCCAGGAAAGAGCGGAGAGGCTCCTGGCCCTGAACGACTTTGGAGACAGCACACCCGTCGACCTGATGGAAGACATGCTAAGGCTGAGGGGCTCAGACGGCGACGACCTTCTCTTCACCCACTTTTTCCTGAGAACCCTACCGTTGGCCACGAGAGCGACCCTGGCCGGTTCACCGTTGTTGGCCCAGTGGGACTTCCGCGCGCTGGCCCAGGAGGCACAGCGGATTCTCAACGCCAGCAGACAGCGCGCGGCCACTGCAGCAGCGACAGGACTCGACGCGATGGCCGGAGATGGCAGGGGGCCAGAGGCGGCGGCAGCAGACCCACCGGCAACGGCGGCGGTGAAGGCCAAACATCACGGAGGAGATGGCCTCTGTTTCTACCATCGCCGCTTTGCAGAGAGGGCACGCACGTGTATACCACCCTGTCAGTTCAAGAGCTCGGGAAACGCCAGAGCCGGGAGTCGGTAGCAGCCGCGGCCCTCGGTGAACAGAACAAGCTGCTCTACTTGACGGATGCGCGTTCGGGGAGGCAATTCCTCGTGGACACAGGCTCCCAAGTGAGTTTCATCATGCCAACCTATGCTGACCGGCTGGCAGGCCCCGGGAGTCACGGAGCATTGGCAGCGAACGGCTCGAGCATTAAGACCTTCGGTGAGAAGACTCTGCTTCTGTCCCTGCAAGGCCGTACATTTGAGTGGACTTTTATTATAGCTGCCGTGAGCTTCAACATGTTAGGGGCTGATTTTCTGTGCTCACATGGGTTGTTGGTTGATCTTCCTAATAGACGCTTGGTTAATGCACTCTCTTTTTACTCTATTCCCTGTGCAGCCCGAGTGACCCCGCCCACAGCACAAGCCAACGTCGCTACGGCAAGCGATAAGTTCCACACACTCCTCACCCAGTTTCCAGCACTCACGGTTCCCACATTTTCAGCAGCCGTGGCTAAACACGGAGTGGAACATTTTATTACTACCGCCGGTCCCCCCGTTTTTGCAAAAGCCCGGCGCTTGGATGCAGCTAAACTGGCCATAGCGCGCGAGGAGTTCACCAACCTGGAAAGGTTGGGCATCATTCGGCGGTCAAAGAGCCCATGGGCTTCACCGCTTCACATGGTCCCTAAAGCTGACGGCTCGTGGCGACCTTGCGGTGATTTCCGCAGGTTGAACAACGCTACAGCGCACGACCGTTACCCAATCCCGCATATTCAAGATTTTTCCATCCATTTGGTGGGGGCGCGCATCTTTTCCAAAATAGACTTGGTTCGCGGGTACCATCAAGTCCCAGTGCGCGCTGAGGACATACCCAAAACAGCGGTAATAACTCCGTTTGGCTTGTTCGAGTTTTTGCGCATGCCGTTTGGCCTTAAAGGCGCCGCGCAGACGTTCCAACGCATGATGGACGCAGTGTTGCGCGATCTCCCCTTCGTGTTCGTCTACCTGGACGACATCTTGGTAGCCAGCGCGTCCGAAGACGAACACGAAAATCACCTCACGGCAGTTTTCCGGCGGTTGGGAGAGCACGGGTTAATAATCAACCCAGCGAAGTGTCAGTTCGGGGTGACACAGATTGATTTTTTGGGGCACCGCGTCTCCTCAGATGGAGCGGTTCCTCTGCCTGACAAAGTGCGCGCAGTAACAAATTTCCCCCAGCCACAAACGGTCAAAGCGTTACAAGAGTTTTTGGGAATGGTAAATTTTTATAACCGTTTCCTCCCCCGCGCAGTGCAGCTCATGCAACCACTGTATGCCGTGCTTAAAAAACAAAAACAAACAAATACAATCAAATGGTCCCCGGAGCGGGAGTGCGCATTCTCGGAGGTCAAAACAGCCCTGGCAAACGCTGCGTTGTTAGCACATCCAGACCCAAAGGCCCGCATAGCGCTCACTACTGACGCGTCAGATGTGGCCATAGGGGCGGTAGTGGAGCAGCATGTTGCCGGGGCTTGGCAGCCGCTTGCCTTTTTCAGCAGAACTTTGCGCGATGCCAAGCGAAAATACAGCGCGTTCGACAGGGAGTTGTTAGCGCTCCACTTGGCCATTCGCCACTTCCAGTTCTGGCTGGAAGGTCGCCGTTTCACTGCATTCGTCGACCACAAGCCACTCACTTTCGCAATGGCCAAGGTTTCAGAACCGTGGTCAGGCCGGCAGCAGAGGCAGCTGGCTGCAATCTCAGAGTTTACTACCGATATTCAACACGTAGCGGGTAAACTGAATGTAGTGGCAGACTGTCTCTCGCGCGCCGTAGCTACTCCAGCCCGCGTAGGGATAGATTATACTGCCATGGCCGCGGAGTGGGCTAGCGGTGCGGAAGTGCGCGTGGCCCCAGTCCACGTGGGGATAGATTATGCAGCCATGGCCGCGGATCAGGTTAGCGATGCGGACGTGTGCGTGCTCCAGTCTGGACCAACAGGGATAAGGCTGGAGAACAGGGTGCTGCAAGATGGTATGCCCCCCCTAATCTGCGATGTCTCCGCCGGGCGACTGCGTCCGGTGGTGCCGACCACGTGGCGCCGCCGCGTTTTTGACTCGATTCATTCTCTGGCGCACCTGGGGGTGCGCGCATCGGTCAAAATGGTAGGAGAGAAATTTGTATGGCCGAGCCTGCGCAGGCAAGTTAAGGAGTGGGCGGCAACCTGCATGGCTTGTCAACGAGCTAAAGTACACAAACACACGAGAGCTCCCTTGGAGCTGTTTCACATCCCGGCTAAGAGGTTTGATCATGTGCATGTCGACCTCATAGGCCCCCTCCCGCCATCATGGGTGCACACACCTTTTGACAATGGTGGACCGCACCACGCGTTGGCCCGAAGTGGCCCCACTGGCATCAACCACAGCCGAAGAGGTGGCGCGCGCGTTTTTAACGGCTTGGGTAGCGCGTTTTGGAGTTCCGTCGGGTATTACGTTCGACAGAGGTCCTCAATTTGTTTCCGAGCTTTGGTCAGCGATGGCCCGCAGCCTGGGGGTAATGATCCACCGCACTACCGCGTACCACCCGCAGGCTAATGGTTTATGCGAACGTTTCCATAGGTCATTGGAAGCAGCCCTCAGGGCGTCGCTTACGGATGCAAATTGGGTGGACAGGCTACCATGGGTTTTATTGGGGTTGCGTTCTGCACCTAAAGAGGATTTAAAAGCCTCCCCAGCGGAATTAGTTTTTGCGCAGCCACTCCGGCTGCCCGGAGAGTTTCTCCCAGACAATCCTGCGCCAGGGTGCCCCCCTGCCCAGCGGTTACTGAGCGACACGGGAGCGAGCACGCTTCCTGGCCTTGTTCATCACAGTTTTCCGCACGTTTTTGTGCCTAAGGCTTTAAAAAATGCGGAGTTTGTTTTTGTCAGACACGATGCGCATCGCCCAACCTTGCGCCCGCCTTATGATGGCCCATTTAGAGTGCTGGAAGTAGGTGATAAGCACTTTTTGCTAGATTTGGGGGGCAGAAAGAAAATGATTGGCATAGACAGGCTCAAACCCGCTTTTGTGATGGCTGACGAAGCTGTGCAGTTGGCGAGGGCTCCTCGACACGGCAGACCTCCTAGGAAGCATTCCCCAGAGCTCCCACAGGGATTGACTAACAGTTCTCATCCTCAGATAGCAGCTCCACAGCAGGATGGCGCCGCGTGAGTGGTAAAGCCCGCTTACAGCAAGTTCGGAAGAAGATTGAAGCTCAAACAGCACGTGGACTGATGTTTGTGATTTTATCATGATATGCAGACTGTGTTGTATTGTTTCATCTTAGATGTTTGGGGGGGGGTCATGTGGGACACATATGTGAGTTGCATAGGCTGCATATGTATATTACTCTTGCGTCACGTCTCAGAATGAACAATAGGTCTGGGTCTCCTGGGGATAACAGGAGCATGCGAAATGTGATCTTTAGAGATGGCCTTGAGGGATTTCCTGACCACCAGTGGATTTAGGTGGAGGGGAGAAGACCTGGGGGACGATGTATTGTGTCTTGGGATTCAAAGACAATGTGACTCTGTACCTTAATGTCCTGGGTATAAAAAGGACAGATGTGGGAGGATGGGTCTCTTTTTCTGTTTGGAGGATGTTGGAGACAAGTGAATAAATCTGATTTGAGAAATAAACTCAGCCTCATCTTTTCACGCTCTCCACAATACTATATCTGATGTACAGGTGAGCAGTGTGCAAATTTAGCAGCTGGTGTGTGAGTTCCTATATGTGAAGCTGTGTTACAGAGTTTTGGGAGTTGTTATCTGTTTATGATTCTGATGGCAGCGGGAAAGAAGGAGTTTTTCCAGTCTGGTTGTCCTGCATTTTCTGTACCTCCGGCCTGAGGGTAGAAGTGTGAACAGTCTGTGTTGGGGGTGGGTGGGGTCCCGGAGGATGGCGTCAGCTCTCTTTTGGACTCTGTGGTGGTAGATGCTCTGCAGAGTGAGGAGTGGAGTCCTGATGATCTTCGCTGTCTTTACCACTCTCTGCAGGCGTTTGTGCTCCAGGGCAGTGGTGCTGCCGTACCACGCAGTGATGCAGTTGGTCAGGATGCTCTCAATGATGCAGCTGTAGAAATTGTTGAGGATCCTGGAAGACATGCCAAACTTCTTCAGCCTCCTCAGAAAGTACAGTCGCTGTTGAGCTCTCTTAACCAGCTCTGTGGTGTTGTGTGTCCACTTAAGGTCCTCGCTGATGTGGATGCCCAGGTATTTAAAGCTGCTCACCCTCTCCACCTCAAACTTCCGGATGAACAATGACCGATGGGGTCTCCTCCTCCATTTCATCATGTCCACTATCATCTCCTTTGTCTTGTCTGTGTTGAGGGTGATGTTGTTGTCCTCACACCATGACACCAGGTTGGCCACCTCCCTCCTGTAGGATGCTTCATCATCACCAGTGATGCGTCCTATCACTGCTGTGTCATCCACAAACTTTAGGATGATATTGTCCCTGTGGGAGGCAACACAGTCATGGATGAAGAGGCTGTAGAGGATGGGGCTGAGAACACAACCCTGTGGGACACCTGTGTTTGTGATGATGCTGGCTCTGGCTGAGGTCCTGTTACCCATCCTGAAAGACTGGGGTCTGCCAGGTAGAAAGTCCAGTAGCCAGTCACAGAGGGTGGGGTGCAGGCCAAGTGAAGACAGTTTGTCAGTGAGTTTGTGGGGGATGACCGTGTTGAAGGTGGAGCTGTAGTCGACAAAGAGCATCCTAATGTAGGAGTCTTTATCTTCCAGGTGGGAGAGAGAATAATGCAGTGTTGCAGTGATAGCATCTGAGGTGGAGCTGTTGGGCCAGTAGGCGTACTGTAGGGGGTCCAGGGTGCCTGGTATGCTGTCCTGAATGAGGGGAAGCACCACTCTCTCGAAGCACTTCATGATGATTAGAGTGAGGGATTCCGGTCTGTAATCATTCAGACAGGTTGGCGGGCTCCTTTTGGGGAGAGGGATGATGGTTGTTGTTTTGAAGCAGGAGGGGACTATGTTCTGGTTGAGGGAGAGGTTGAAGATTGCTGTGAGAACGTCAGTCAGCTCTGCAGCGCATGTTCTGAGGGCCTGCCCAGGTATGTTGTCTGGTCCTGCTGCCTTGCAGGGGTTGATATTCCTCAGTGCTTTGTTTACCTGGCCTGGTGAGACTCTTAGTGGGTGGGTGGGTGGGTGGTGGGGGGTGCATGAGTGTGTGTCTCTTCTCTGTACCGTGGCTGGTGGTCTCGAAGCAGGTGTAAAAGATGTTGAGATCATCCGGCAGGTTGTCTGTAGAGCTAGTGGTGCTGCTTTTGGTCCTCTCGTAGTCTGTGATGTGTTGCAGGCCTTGCCACATGCGCCTCGGGTCAGGAGTGGAGTAGAAGCTGTCCAGCTTTTCTCTGTACTGCCTCTTGGCTGTTGTTATAGCCTTCCTCAGTCCATACTTTGCAGCTTTGTACTTAACCTCACAGCCTGATTTAAATGCACGAGACCAAGTACGCAGCATCTGATGTACCTGACTGTTGAGCCAGGGCTTCTGGTTGGAGAACTTCCTGACCTGTATGGTGGGTACAATGGTATCAACGCACGTGCTGATGTACCCAGTCACGTATTCAGGTTAGTCCTGTATGTTTACAGAAGAGTCCTCTTGGGTGGCTGCAGCTTTAAACACATCCCAGTCTGTGCAGGCAAAACAGTTTTACAGGGTGCTCTCAGTCTCTGGAGTCCAACACTTAACCCAATGACTGCCTATGGCGCTCCATTGCGCCGTTTCCTCCTCTCCCCCTGGTGGTCAAGATTTTTTTCAAGAAAATATTCAATTCAGACGTCAGAGATTTCCAAAGCTATAACTTCAAAGTGGTAAGAGATAATGGCTTACAGTCAATTAGAAAGATGTAGAATATGATCCAAAGTTTGAGACAGGAGTAAATTTACACATCTAATTTGCATAATGCCACGGCAGCCATATCGAATTACATAACTTTCAGTTAAAAGCGGTCTTTGGACATATTTACACAAAGGATGGTTTTGTTTTTTGTCACCGT
This sequence comes from Pholidichthys leucotaenia, assembly GCA_020510985.1. Lineage (NCBI taxonomy): Eukaryota > Metazoa > Chordata > Actinopteri > Cichliformes > Pholidichthyidae > Pholidichthys > Pholidichthys leucotaenia. Next base: position 182,615,553 of record CM035836.1, on the reverse strand, counting down.
TTGTTGTTTTGGACATTTTGTTATCTTATCTTTAAAGTATATGAACCAGAAAATCAGTTACAATGTAAACAAACAAAGAAATCCATCACTTACTGCTGGTCAGGCAGCACGCTTCATCCATTTTCATCCATCGTGGTCATTATTTTGTCTTCTGTCATTTTCGCTTTCTCTCCCACATCCAGAAACTGTTATGATTATTCCACCGCAATTTCACTTTTATTCCACCGCAATTTATCTCATTTGACGACCAGGAACCAACGCGATTGTTCTGTCCAGTCACATGGCACTGGGGGTCGATGGCAGATGCAAATCAACCAGCTTCGCCCACCCTCTGTTATAAAAAAATGTAGATATTTACCTTCATAAGTTAAATCATCTCTTTTTAGAATCATAGTTGGCAAATTTGGGAGCAAATGCCTCCTCCGTCTTGCGATCGATCACCATTTGTTTACAAACTCTTCTTCTCTTCTCTTCTTCTCTAGTGTCGAGAAGTGTGTGTGTGTGTGGGGGGGGTGTATATGGGGGCCATTAGTCCTTCAAGGCAAGAGCAGTAAGTTATACGTGTCTGCCACCTTGTGAGGTGGAATACTTAGGACAACTGGGGGGGGGGGGTTATGACATCACATGACACATCACATGACAGGTGCAGCACTGCGACATAGACAGTAAGGGTGCTTTTTATGTCCATAAATGGAAAGATGTCAAAGGGTTAATTTGCTTAATAACTGGGTTTGTTTGTTTCAGCTTGTCTGTAGGCTGGGTACATAAACAGTGAGATGTGATCTGAATGTCCGAAGTGGGGGCGGGGTGCTGCTCTGTAGGCGCCACTTATGTTGGAATAAACATGATCCAATGTGCTTCTATCGCGGGTGGGAATGTCCACATGCTGGTAATATTTGGAGAGTACAGTCTGTACTGGTTAAAGTCACCAGCAACAATAAAAACAGCATCAGGATGTTTCGTCTCTACTGCACTGATGACGTCGTGGAGTTTGTTTAGCGCTACTGTGTAGTTGCTCTGTGGACAGATGTATACAGCAGCCAAAAACGCAGCGATAACTTCCCTCAGTAAATAATAGGGACGGCATTTCAGCAGTAAAAACTTCACATCGGGCGAACAGTGCTTGTAAACAGTTTATACATCTCCACACCACGAGTGGTTTATAAATACACACACACACACCCTCCCCTTGTCTTACCAGAGTCTCCTGTTCTGTCTGCCCGGTGTGTTGAGTGTGTCTGGAGCTGAATTGTGCTCTCTGGGACTCTGTCTGAAAGCCAGTTTCACAGAAAATTAGGGCACAACACTCTCTTGTCTCCCACTGGTCTTCAATCCTTGCTCTTAGCTTGTCTAGCTTATTTTCCAAAGACGGAACATTTGCAATGAAGAGATTGGGTAGTGGTGGCCTGCTGGAGCGAGACTTTAGCCTAGCATGTAGCCCTCCTCTCTTGCCTCGCCTTTGACCCCGCCTCCGGCACGCTCTCTTGGGGTCAACATGCTCACGTGGGCTTGGTGCTTCGGGGCCTTCCCGGGGGTGCTGATGGTCACTGTGGGGGTGGATGATGCATTGCAGGTCGGGTGGTATAAAGCCAGTAAACTCCATGTGGCTGCTTGACTTGGCGATATCCAGTAGTGTTTGTCGGTCGCATGTTAGCAGTGCATGACCTCCATGCACTGTAGAAAGAACAGGAACTATGCAAAACAGAAGAAAAGTCGGCATTCAGGAGCGGAAAAAGCAAAGACATTCGTCAACAGTGGGCGATCTTGCTTTTTTAAATATATATTATGTTACTATTTTTTTATGTTACTATTCTTAGGGTATGTTTCGGGTCCCAAATTGGGGTGAGTTCGAATTGCGTGTGTGGCCTTATGGCTTTTTGTGAGGGGGGGGGGATGTTGTGCTTGAGTTTGGACCCTTATTTGTGTGACACGGGTGGTGGCGAAATTGGAAAGGTGGAGCCACCACCCAGGGACTAAGAGAACAGTGAGCGGGAGGGGTTGTCTCTTGGCCACCTCTCTGCCTGGCGGGTACGCTTGTATACTGTGGGGTGTCTACTAATAATTTTGTGTCCAGTTAAACACCTGGTCACGTCCTTGGCTCCTACTACCAACATAACAATTCACAAATATATTCAGCGAATTTTCATGTTTGTTGCTAGGTTTTTTTTAATTTTTTATCTCCATCTAGTGAGCTGTCTCAACCCAGTGGGATACTACCTTTGTTTTGAATGGGATACAGATTGACCTGTTGATCTTGACCTCTCCTCTGCATCAACGGATCAACTTAACATACTGTATACTGTGGTTTTTGGACTATTGTTCCATTTATAAATCTTTGAATCATTAGCAATTGGCACTCTTTACTTCCAGCTTTTGTTGTCAGAGGGAGTGGCTTTCCTTCCTTTGAGTCTCTTTCAATCAGATTTATTCAGCCTCACATGGCTCTGTTGAATGATGCTAGACAGCCGTAGATTTGTATTGCTTGCAAAAGATAAGTGCTCCTTGATTGATGCATGGGATCATTCACTTATGGCTGGCATTTCATATTCGGCGTGTGTGCATTTGCAAGTGTGTGTGCGTTGTACTTATATGCACGTCAGTCTGAGTGCACATGCTTGTCTGAATTACATGGAAATGCCTGCACACACAGAGTATGACACCATGTCTTTGTGTACTGCCACGTACAAATCTTCCCCTGTGATTGAAATGTTGTGTGTGTGTGTGTGTGTGTGTGTGTGTGTGTGTGTGTGTCGTCAGCATTTGCGGTGCGTCGGCAGTGCTGTCTCATTGTAGTGCTGAATTGAGCCCATCTCCAGGGTGCAACTCAAATTGATTAAATTTGCCAGGTAAGTTGAGGGGCTGACTTGAGGCTCCAAGCAATTATTTGACTGTGGCTAAACCTGGTGTGAAGAACAGATTTTCTTGTTCTTTCAGACTGCTGCTCTGTAATAAAACAAAGTTCTGTTGTCAGAAGGAACTGCGCAGCCCTAGAGAATCCCAAACCTCTGTAATCTGATGCTCCCTTTAACACATAAAATATCAAATCCTGATATATCTTTCCCACAAGGATATCTAATATTGGAAAGTTATGGCTTTGTTACTGCCATCATCAGTATTCATAGGTTGTTGTTGAGTTAAGCTGTATGTTTTTACATCATATCATCATCACCTTCAAGATTTGTATTCATCTGGGCAGTTTTTTGGTAGCTGATTGTAGTGTTGCAATTACTTGTATATCATTTTTGCTATAAACCTTAAGTGCATGTCCTTGCCCATATCCTTAAAGCAGAGACATTTTGAGGAATTGTTGCTCTATCCTGAAACAAGGACAAAATTACAAGGAAAAGAAATTTGAATTAAAGACACAAGTCGCAAATTCATAAGAAAAGTTGGAAATTTGTAAGAAAAAATGCCAAATGTGTCCAGAAATCACAGAAAATGTGGAATAAAACAAAAAATACATATGTAATATCATCAGATATAGGCTTCTATAATAAGGAACAACAGGTATTGTTTTATTTTTTTTTCTTCTGGAGGGGAAACTCAGACAGAGATGACAAATGGGCCGCTGCCTGACCAACAAAAGCCCATATCTGTGCACGTCTGTGTCAGAATTCCAGTATCACCTTTTTTACACTGACACACATTAGGCAATTTATTATTTTTTTAACAAGGGGGGTGTAGTTATTGTGGGAGCCGGGCTTGGTATTCGCAAATTTAGCACAAGGTACAAACACAAAAAGGTAAGCTACCCCCAAATCAAGTCCCAAGTCCTGTCATTTGGAAATCAAGGTCCCACAGACTGGAGGAAGAGTGGAGAGGCACACAATCCAAGTTGATTTGAGTCCAGTGCGAAGTTTCCACAGTCAGTGATGATTTGGGGAGCCATGTCATCTGCTGGTGTTGGTCCGCTGTGTTTTATCAAGTCCAAAGTCAGTGCAGCTGTCTACCAAGAAATTTTGGAGCACTTCATGTTTCCCTCTGCTGACAAGCTTAATGGAGATGCTGATTTCATTTTCCAGCAAGATTTGCCACCTACCCACACTGCCAAAAGTACCAAAACCTGGTTTAATGACCATGGTATCACTGTACTTGATTGGCCAGCAAACTCTCCTGACCTAAACCTCATAGAGAATCTATGGAGGATTGTCAAGAGGAAGATGAGACACCAGACCCAACAATGCAGATGAACTGAAGGCTGCTATCAAAACAACCTGGGCTTCCATAACACCTCAGCAGAACCACAGGCTGATCGCCTCAGTGTCACGTTGCATTGATGCAGAAATTCATGCAAAAGGAGCCCTGACAAAGTATTGCATGTGTACATAGATATGCTTTTCAGTAGCAAGCATTTTGATTAAAAAAATCAATTTTTGTTTAAATTGGTCTTATGTAATATTCACATTTTTTGAGAAACTGAATTTGGGGTTACAATAACTGTAAGCCATAATCATCAAAATTAAAAGAAATAAACACTTGAAATATATCACTCTGTTTGTAGTGAATCTATATAATATATGAGTTTTTTCTTTCTGAATCGAATTACTGTAATAAATTAACTTTCCAATGATATTCTAATGCATTGAGATGCACCTGTAACTATAACTTTGCAAGAATAAAGTTGCAGAATATCTTAAGAGATGCCATTTTACAAGAAAAAAAAAACATAAATTTACCATAAGCAAGTCCCAAATTTATGAGAAAAAATTACCAATTTGTGAAAAACACAAACAAAATAAAAAAAACCTTCAAAACCAAATCACAATCCAGTAATAAAAAACACATTTCAAAGAAAAAAAAAATTCTGAATTTACAAGAATAAATTCATAAGTTTACAAGAAAAAAAATGCAAATTTACACAAACAAAATTACAAGTTTATATAAATTAGTTATAGACATATTTTTCTCATAATATTTTATAATATTCTCACATATTTTCCGCTGCTGCAGCAGTTTTTTTCTAATAAAAATGTAAGTCAAACCAAAATTTAAAGGTCATTCAGTGCATTAAAAACAAATCACAATATATATCATGTATCGCGATTTGCGATATAGAGAAATTATATCGCCCAGCCATATTATCATTCAGAAATGAATGTACTGTATCTATACAACAATTAATTACTTTGGTGACTTATTAAAATGGCTTGTCACTGCCTGTTTTAGAAGGTAATGAAAAAGGAAAGGCTGTTTTTTTTTTCTTTAAATCTGATGCACTACATCACATGCCAAAAGGCTCTGAGCTGCGCTTCTTTGCTTTACACCACTAGTAATATCACCATGTTGATTATTCCTATGTAAGCCAGTTGATGTAGCACGGATAGTAAAGGGAAGACGGTCACACTCGGGATTGACAAATTTGATCAGTCTTTAAAAACCTAAAATATAAATAAATAAAACTCCCTATTCAGACCAAACAGTCTGCCTTTCCCCATAAGGTTTGAAGCCACACAGAAGACATACAGCAGCAAACCTGCATCACAGCTGTGATGTGACAGACCCGTACCCGGGGCATGTTCCCAGGGTGAGTTGGTTCACCCTCTGTCTTGTTCCCAAGACTGTAATGTTAGAAGAATAGAAAACATGCCAAAATCTGTCACTCATATAGATACTTCATCACACACACATACACATCTTTGATTTGTCATGAGGAATAGGAGCAGTAATATTTTTAAAATCTTTTTATTTTTCAATACTGTGACAAAGATGTGATTTTAGCTTTGGTTTGAAATGATCACCACACTCTACACACTCCCTGCAACATCGAACGCCCTGTTGAACATTGAGCTACTGAGCTGTTGTGCCACACACATTTCTTTCAAAGGTTCTAATTGCAGGAAGCAGCATCTGCACAATCTGTGGTCGAGAACAGCTGGCCAGACTCAGAATAAGGGCTAGCCATTAGCCCTGTGCACACTGACCTCCCAGGAGCACCTGAGAAAGATCGCCAGCAGGCAGAAAGGCTAACATTTAATTGCACCAAAACTGGCCTCTAAAATCTCCCTGATCAGGGAACTGGTCGCCCTTGTGAGATGAGAGGAGAGACAAGGTTGTGTTGACGTCTTGACAGGGGAAAAATGAAAGAGGACTGAAAACGTTCTGATGTAATGACAGGTGTCAGAACATAAAGGACAGTTAGTGACTGAGACAGGCGGCTGTATTGACTGGCAGACAACGCTCCAAATTGATCATTTGTTTGATATAGTACCACGCTCCAAGAATAACACATTTCCAGTGAGAAGAAGGCCGGTTCAGCCTAACAACAAGCTCTCTAATCACTGCAGGTTCTATTGCTTGCAATGCAGGTCCTGGTGTAACTTATTCAGGACTCTCCCATCCTGGCAATATTCATGTTGGCAGATAAGTTAAATAAGTAATGATCCTACTGCTGGGGAGCACATTGGAATTTTTTTTCCCTCAAAATTTTCCTTATGTGTGCAGATCTGAAGTCTTACATTTTTTTCTCTGCCTTCTTGTGTATTTAGGTAATAATAAGCAGTTTTTCACTGAATCAACATCTGTACTTCTTTTGCTGTTGAGATAGGTAAAGTCTCTGTATGCTTTATTTACTCAGTGGCAGAAGCACTTCTGACTGTTTTGTCATTAATTTAGAGTGTTTTCTATTGAATGAGACCAACCCCATGAATATACTGCGAAGGGTTGAAGAACAGTGTTTGATTTTCTTTGGGGATGTGGTTTTTAGGCATTTTTAAGGAAATTTGCTGGAATGAAAGAACCTTAAGGAGGGCTAGCAATTTAAGATTTGCTAACATGTGTTCATATCCGATTTGACTAATAATACCACACACAATGAAGTTGCGGAGAGTATAATGTTTTTTTTACCCATTTGTGTGTTTGTTAGTTAGACATTTTACCTTTTTGCTACTATAAATTCTACATTTCTGATCGGATTGACTTCAAATTTATAAAGAAACTTTAACTCATCAATACCTTTGACACATTTGATTTTCATACGCATCTAATCAGAGTTCCCTTTTTTGGGGGTGGGGGGGGTTCTGTTGTTGCCACTGTAGCTGCTACATTTCTGATCAAACTGAAACTTTAACTCATCAATACCTTGTATGAGTTTTCACACACATCTAATCTGTGCTTTTTCAGTCCAACTTATGTTGATCACAGTTCTCATTAGGGACCCCTGCTATGGGGGTGTGTGGGGTACGTGAGCTTGCTCACTAAGGTTCTTTCATTATGGAAGGCAATTGACCTTGGGTAAATGCATAGTGACAGATAGCAATTATACAGTAAAAAGCAATATAAGTGTAACATTAAAACAAGCCTAAAAGGGTTACAAAGGTGAATGTTTTATAATAAATAAACACTGCAAATGAACTGTGTTATAATATTATTGTCAGCTTATATGACTCCTATAAAACTGGTGATTGCATGCCCGTCCTAACAATATGTCAAACTATTTTTTGTGACTTGTTTTACGAGATCATACCAGGGCATGACGTTTCGAAATCTGACAATACCGTCCAGATGAAAGTACACTGTCCTTGAGACTTTGTGCTTTTTGCCATTGAAATGTGCCCACCTGTAGACTTGACACCTCTTACCTCATCTAGCCCTTTCCAAAAGGCTTTGGTGACAGACTAGAATTTTTAGGCCCTGAAAGTAGAGCCTGGTGGAGTGGCCGTACTCTACTTCCCTCTCTGTCTACTTGAATTACAATATGTTGAAAGGTTGTAATGGATTTTTTTGTCCAGTGACGCCAAAAACACGCTGCCTCTCTCAGCTTTAATCAAGACAGTACAAGGAGTCATTAGTAACAATTCAGGTCTGAAATGCAGTGATTGAATCAATACTGTCCGGATGGTGTAAATCCTTTCACTCAGTACAGTTTTTTTTTTTCACTTCAAGTGCAAGTGAGGCATTTACTGTAGTTACTGTTTCTGTTTTTCAACATCTTTATCATGAAAAACCATACAAAATTGCAATAATATATGTTTTATCACATTATTGAATGCATTTTTAGTGGTATGTTTTACTACAGGTGAGAAGTTGTTCACGTCATTATCACCCAAAATACACACGTGGACAAAATTGTTGGTACCCCTCTGTTAATGAAAGAAAAACCCACAATGGACACAGAAATAACTTGAATCTGACAAGTGGGAATAAATAAAAATTCTATAAAAAATTAACCAGTGAAAATGAGACAATGCTTTTGAATTGTGGTTCAACAGAATTACTTTAAAAAACAAACTCGTGAAACAGGCCTGGACTAAAATGATGGTACCCTTAACTTAATATTTTGTCGCACAACCTTTTGAGGCAATCACTGCAATCAAACCATTTCTGTAACTGTCAATGAGACTTCTGCACTTCTGCAATTTTGTCCACATGTGTATGCTGGGGAAAAGTATTGTGAGGCTTGAGAAAGTAGCTGCATGTAAATTTCAAGATTCTATGCAATATTTATCATGTTTGCTTCTTGGGCTCATCAATTTCTATGATTTTTGTATGAATCAAACAGCTTCTTTCTCCTCTTCCCTGGTCTCCTGAAGGAGAGTACCCACAGCGCGCACACACACACACACAAGTTTGAGTTTGAAAGTTTAGAAGTGTTCTTATGGTCTTGCCTTGACTTTCCCTGTCTTCTCTGCTCACCTCTTTGCTCATATAGATGCTTTTTGTCAGACTCTTGTCGACACCCTGGAGGGCACACCTCATCTGCGCTACATTTGGAACACCTTCAAGCCATTACTGCAAGGGAAAGTCCTCTACACACCTGATACACCTGCTGCTCGCCTCCTGGTGAAAGAAGTAGGTTCTGGGGGAAATGATAATAATATGATATATTTATATTTACACTGATGTACTTGAAAAGAACGTGGATGTCTGGCTCTTTTTTTTATGAGTGTTACAAGACAGTTAATTTCTTAGATATTAAAATATGAAGAAAACTAAATGGTAGCCCTTTACTAGTGTACTGTATGTCAAAATTTAGAATGATTTAATAATTTTTTTAAATACTAAAAAGTAAAACTTATATTTTCATTATATATTACACATAAAAATGAATTGTTTGAAACCAGTTTTTGTTTCCAATTTTGACAATTGTGTATATTTTTATCTTGATTCTTTTTTCTAAAGCCCATCCAGGGACAAGAGTTGCAAATTAGCTAATAGCTATACACTCTATGTGCAACACATCAGATTGATTGTCTTTGATTAATTGTCTATGTTTATTGCACTGTCCCTGTCAAATAAACTAATCTACTACTACAATTATGACTTTTCTCTTTGAATAAATTTACTGAATAACTGAATCATATTTTTTTAAGATTCACTACTATAACAATGACAAACAAATTACAGGGTAAGTGAAAAAAATTTTGGGGAAAAGGGGAAAGTACCAGAAAAATGGGAAAACCACGGACAGAAGATAATAAAAACATGGTAGAAGGAGAGGAGAAGTAGAAAAACTGTAAAAAAAAAAAAAAAAAAAAAAAAAGGTGTGTGTGGGGGGGTAAAAAACAGTAATTAATGGATATCTAATGTATCCATTGGGGCTGTATTATGCCATGACTTTCATTCACATGATTTATTTAGCCTTTTAAAAAAGGGAACTGGAGAATATAGTAAAATAGAGTAAAAACAGGATAGAAAAGGGGGAAAACCACATTTTAAACACTGTAAAAACCTGATAAAAACATGGAAAAATTAGGGTTAAACCATTGCAAAGCATTATAAGAACAGGGGAAACACATGTCAAAAATGCTTTTACCTACACTTACCCAGTACTTTACAGGCTATATTATAAAAGGCAACCATTTAAATGTTTTTTATGCATATTTTTGTCATAATTTTGGGTGGAAGAGAAACGATAATCATAACAATAACAATAATCAGCCAAGAAGATTGTTTATTGCACACATCAAATACAGGATATTAGCATCATTCTGTAAATATGTGAACAAAAAACAGACAGAAACACATGGTGCTGTGAGACTTTTGCATTGAGAATACTTAATCAGCCCGAGCAGAACTTGCCGACTTCACAGCGTGAGGCCCGGTGTTGGCACAGAAGGCCCTCCTCACACCAGACAGTCAGATTGTTTATAAGTCAGTGTTTGGGGGTAAATAAGCCCATTTACATCCATCACCATGGGGGGTAGCAGGGATGTTACAATGTGATGCGTTCTTCTAGAGATTAGCTGAAAGTGCAGTGGTGGAGTGCTTTCTTGTCTGCATTGGTTTGGCAGGAATAAAAGGCTTAGTAAGTATACTTTCAGTTAGGTGAAAGTGAGAGCAAATTGTTTTGTGTTTCAGGCAAACAGCACCTTCAATGCCTTGGCTATGCTAAAAGACCTTGCCGATTCTTGGGATGAGGTTGGACCACGTTTCTGGGATTTTCTACAAAACAGTACTCAAGTCAATGTAATAAGGGTAAGACTATTTTTGCATTTATTTTTACCGTTATAAGTTTGGTAAAGTGTTTGTTGGAGCAAAGTGTCAACTATAAAGCTTGGTTTTAACATCCATCCATCTTCCACTGCTTATCTGGGGATCCGGGTCACAGGGGCATCAGTCCGGGCAGAGCAGCCCAGACTTCCGCCCGGTTCACATAGCACGATGTCGTCCATGATCCCTCCTGCAGGTGGTGAGCCTCCAACACTACAGGCTTCTCCACCACACGCCGGCTCCCTCCCAGGACCGGCGGACCCTCAAGGGTTATAGGAGGGGGAGCAGGAGAAACGGGAGAGGAGACAGTTATAGCAGCAAATGGTGGAAGCTCAGCCAAGCCGGGCTGCTGAGGCTGAGCTTCCCCATCGGGAATAAGGCAAGGCATTTCATCATAGGGTGTTAAAAAATGAAAAGACACTTGCCTTAACTCCCGGGGCTTGGTGATGGCTGTGGTCAGGCCAGATGACGTCTTTCCAGGAGCTGTGAAGGACGTCTGGCGAGGTGGATGAAGCGCCGGAGTCAGGGGATGTTCCTCCGTCGGCTCAGACTCCACTTCACCCAGCGAATCTCCCTCCAGCCTGCCCACATAATCTGGAAGGAGTCACAGCTTACAGTCCAGCAATTGTTCAGTCTCAGCTACTAACACTTGCCTTCGCTCCTTCAGCTCCTTGGCCAATGGTGCAGGCCACTGTTCGGGAGGAGAAGGTGGGGCTGCTGCAGCTGAGGAGCAGCGAGAGGCTGGGGCTTCCGGGACTGCTTCCTTGTTGGCGCCGGCATGGAAATGGTGGCGGTTTCCCCCAGCCCGTGGAGCAAGGATAGGAGGTTGACTATGTAGCGAGGAACGTCAGTGAGCTCCGGGTTGTTCCAAAGGCTGGGGCATGCCTCGAGCACTTGAGTGGCTCCAGCCAGACACTCCTGGACTGCATCGGGAGTATGGGAAGCCCGAGCCTCCGAGACGATGCTGTGTAAGATGTTTAACATCCACCTCTCCAACTCGTTCAGCCCACACCAACTGTAGCTCAGCAACGCTTCCATGCCAGCGGTAAAAAAACGAGCTCGAAAGAAAAATACGGGAGGGGAAAAAAACGAAGCTCACAATCCGCTGGTGTCCGAATTGCAGCGGCATACTGTAAAAAATGGCCCTGTCCGAGGGCAAACAGGATGCCAAACGCAGACTGTGAGCTTATAAATTTATCAACTAAAAAGAAACACACAAAATACAGAACACACACCAATGAAAAACACAGCTCTGAGGCTGGAGCGATGAATGCCAGGACAAACAAGAACGTGAGCAAAGACAGATAAATAATAACTTAACCGACAAGACGTCCAGGGATTTCCCGACTGGAGAGAATTACGCCGCTGAACCAGGGAAGTGGTGCCAGCGGCTTAAATAGGAAACCCCTGGATTAACAACACCTGCGGGGTCATGAGTGGCGATCATTGCAGGCAGCCGTGACAGCCGACGAACAAAATCTAACAGCCGGAAGTGACACACAAGCTGTCACAGCGCCCACAATGATCAAAACAATAGACCAAAAAAGGAAATACAGAAACTAAGGTCACCATTGGAGTGGTGGCCTAGTTGGTAGTGCATCCGTCCTACACCCGGGAGGTCTGGTTTCAAATCCCGGCCGGGTCATGCTGAAGACCATATAAAAGTGGAACTTCCTGCCATCCAACTTGGTGCAGAGCAATAATGGAATGGAGTAGGGAAATTTGTGGCAGCGCCTTGCATGGCAGTGACCCCTCTGATTCTAGATGTGATTAACATTGTAGATAAGAGAAACATAATTTTTTTCTACTGTACATGATTGGTTTTTTGGACTGAATGACAATAAAGTTGGCTTTACCTTTAATAGTGAACTAACCAAAAACAGGAACCAAATACAGCAAACAAGGTGAACAGAAAAATAAACAAACAGAAAAAGACTAAACTAATCTGACAACTAGCATGGTCTCCACCCGTGCACCAGATCATGACAGGGAGACCCTACCGGGGCAAGCTGTCCCCGACAACATAGCTCCTGGGATCATTCGGACACTCAAAACCCTCCACCATGATAAGGTGGCGAATCACAGAGGGGCTTGGTTTTAACATGAATGCTAAAAGGCTACACTTAAATTACAAACTTGCACGACACAGGTACTGTACATACTGTATACTCAAGTAGAAGAGATCTGACATTTTTGGATGTTTGCTTCCTCATTTCCTTTTAGTTAATTTGTTGAAAGTTTCAAATTAAAATGATTGTTACCTGAAAATCTGCTTTTAATTGTAGCTCCCTAAACTTAAAGACGGACTCCGGTGGATATAAATTCCCTTTAAAAACAAGCCTATGTTGTCTAAAATGGTATCTTATGCCCCCTTTTCTACAAAAATCCTTTCATTGTCATATAGTTTCATGTCAAAATCTTTTCACTTTTCTTCTGCCTTCAAACGCCAGGATCTGTGAATACTCCCACACACATCCCGCAAGGCTAATGCTGGCTACTGCGACATTAAACAGAATCAGTCATGTGATAAAAAGACTTACCGGTTTAGTTACATGCCCACTTGTATGCACAGTGGCCCTGGATAATGACTGAAACTAATAATAAATTATTATAGTCCTTAAAAGCAGTTTAATTTCCCAGTTTGGGATCAATAAAGTACATTTATCTATCTATCTAATAAAACCCATCTTAATTTGGGTCAAGTTTTCAAAGCAGCTATCCAAAACTGCTAACTGGCCCTGGAGCCTAGCTTCAGTCTTTAGTTCCGCCCTGTTCCCCCACGGCCAGAGACAGTTCTTAGTCCCGACTGGCTCAACACTACTGACCTGTTATACTGATGTCACCAAAAAGGTTCCTTCTAAACTTGCCTTTTACCAAGTGATGGAGCTTAACTGAAATTTCACAGCAAAAATAAAAAAAAACCACACACAGACATAACACATTTGAGTGATTTCACCCTTGATATGTCTTGTAAGTCACAAAAAACATGTTACAGCCATGTTAACAAGAAAAAAAAAACTCAATTTTTGGTCTGGTTCAATATTATACTTTAATAAATCACCCTAACATAACTGTTCTTAGTATATTAGCTAAACTTTTTCAAGACCATTGCCTAACTAAATAACTAATCAAACTATTTAACTGCAATTAATACTTCACAAGCACTAATTGGATAATGTTACTTTAGAAGTTAAAAAAAAAAAATCTTCACCAGTCTATGGTTTCCTCACAGTAATTTCCAAACTGGACAAGCTGCTTTCCTGCCTTTTTCAACATTTCCTCCAAATTATAAGTAAAAATAGGTTGCATATTCCCATCCTACAATATGACCATATGTGCTGTGTCTAAGACGATGACATCACCGTGTTTCTTTGTGGTCTATTGTGTTTCTGCTTAAATCCTACAATACAGGGGAGGCAGGAAATGGTGGATGGGACTAAATCTTGCATAACCACGCTGCCGTCCCATTTTTATACCCCTGTCTTGCCTTTTTCCTTGCAGCATGTCTTTATGTTCACTTCCTTGACCATGAGATACTTCAGGTTTTGGGATTCAGTTACTTTTCACAATTAATAAGCACATTTTTTAAAAGGTGAAGCTAATGATTCGCGTTTGTTTCCATAAAGGGTTGGATAATGTTAGGGAAATGGTTAGAAACAGAGTAGGTATTACTTCACACGCATTGCAATTTTACTGTTTCTTCTGTAACTTCATATCAATATTTTTACGGCCACTTGAGGTCTCTTAATGTCAAGATGTACATATAATACACAAATTTAGTCTTACTAGGAGCCAACAATGAATAAAACCAGGGGCCAGATATTCTTTTTTATCCACTTTATTACTGTTCATTACCATTTTTAATTGAAAAAGTTTTGTAACTTAAAAAAATAGCATAGATGCATACAGAAAGAAAGTTTTAAATTTATGAGAATGCATAAAAAATCACACATTTATAAGATGCGGGGAAAAGTGCTTTTTCTGAAAATGTCCAACTTACTGACATAATACTAGATGAAACTAGTGGGTTTTTTTTAGTTTAAAAATCCACTAAAGGATGAGCATTACTTGTGTTACAGGTGAGCATGTACACACTGCGTACAGTTGCATTGCACCTGCTGTTAGATATGAATACTGAGGAAGGAAAGTAATTATGGATAAGTGCAGGATAATTTTCATCCTGGCAGAAAGGATTATCTGTAGAAGGAAAGGACATGGACTCTCTGCCACTACTCTCTTCCTTCCTCCTTCTTCCCTTCTCTCTCCCTCTCTTTGCCTCTCGTCGTATTTCCTCGACACTGACATTACTCCAGTGTCACTCCAAATGAGCTTATAGGCAGCTGGAGGGAAACAGACATTGGGAGCTCTATATAGCTAGGGTATTCATTACCCTAGCCCTAACCTTTACACAAATGGACCAGCAATCCCCCTTTGTCTTCATTTTCTCCCTGGATGGTCTCTCTCTCTCTCTCTCTCTCTCTCTCTCTCTCTCTCTCTCTCTCTCTCTCTCTCTCCACTTCTCGTTACGGAGCCAGTTGTCTCAGAACTTTGTCATCTTTGGAGGTCACCCAAAGTTGTAGACTTCGTTTGCTGTCATGTACCTGTGACCATCAGCAACTACAACTCAAGATAGAAGATTTAGGGTGATGAGCTAATTTTCTCTAAGATGCCTCAAAACTGAAATTCCCTTTTCATTGCATAGTTATAATTCTTAAAGTTTCAGTCCAGCCTCACTTGGTGACACCTGTGGTTATAATGGCGGCAAGTGATGCTTGATACTGTATATCCAACTGCTTCTTTGTCACACATACAGCAAAAGAACAAATGATATAAATCATCAGGAGACAAGAGTCAGAAACGGGTAATGACTGTTTAAAGAATTAATTTAGATTCTTTTTAAATGTATTTTGGTTATTTGGCACTGGGGCCTTGTTGTAGGTGTTTCATGTAGGGCTGCAGCTAACGACTTTTACGGCTCGAGTAATCACCCATTCTAATCGAAGATTACACAAATAATCTGATACTTTTTTTAAGGAAACTTGCATTTACCAACATTTGTGGAACTTTCCTTCCTAAAGAGCAGTAGTAATTGTGCCAAACACTCAGTAACACAGGCACGCATTTTTGCAATGATTATTGCAATGTTTATTGCATAGAACATAACTTTAAACAGTATGTTACACCATTAAGTTGCTTTTGCTAACAGTTAGCATCCACTAGCAGACGCCGTTAGCATCTGGATGCTAACAGCTGTGGCTATATGGTCTTTGGTCATATAAGCATAATTAGCATTGCTGGCTACATTCTATTCATCTTAACCCTTTGAGTGTGAGAATTTGCGTGCCCCTAGTGGCAGAGCGCGGCCCTGCGCCTGCCTTCTCACTCTGACTTTGTCAAAAGTAAGTGAGAAATTTCTGTTTTTTTTTTTTAAATGTACTGATTTCTTGTTCATATACTTTGAAGATAAGATGATGAGATACCTCTGTACAAAAACCGGTGTCAAAAGACTGAACCATTTTTGTGTAAATACATCCAAAGTCCAGTTTTGACTCAGTTATGGAATTTAAAGAAGTTCTGTGACATTATGCAAATTAGATGCGTAAATTTATTCCTATCTGAATCTTTTGGATCATATTTTACATATTTCTAATTGACAGTAAGCCATTATCTCTTACCACTTTCAAGTTATAGCCTTGGAAATCTTAACTATTTTATTGACAAAAAATATTTACCACTCTTGACCACTAGGGGCTATGTTGCAGTTTGGCAACATACATACTCAGAGGGTTCATTTTAAATCTCAATCACATACCTTGTCTCGGGTGCGCTGGCTGTGCATCATGTGAGATGGTTTCTGCTGAGACACTATAAAATTTGACATTGTAGCATGCTAGTTCGCCACTCAGCTTTACCGTATACACACTGCACAATGTTTTCCTTCAATTTTAGCTTGAAATGATTCCAGACTTGAGATACTTTTGTCATTTAAAAAAAAAAAAAAATCTTTATTTTTGCCAGCCCATCACTATGCCACTCTGACATTGCGCCGTTTAACAAATTAGGTAGCGTGACCGGAAGAAGGTCGCACCAGAAGAAAGTCATAGAGACAGGAAGTGCTACATTAAACGACACGTCAATGCATAAATTTTGAATCAAGAATTTTTTTGTAACTGAATTATTCAAATTATTCGAGTAATCATTGCAGCTCTAATTTCATGTGGTTCTCATTTTTTGTCAGAATTGCAACATTTTTATTATTAAGTTATTTTTTACACCATTATAAACAATTTATGGATGCCACAATGGAGGTCTAAAAGTGATAACGTAATGGGACACAATTATACGCTGTACAGTGCTTTACTAATGCAATGGGGGGAAAAAGAAAGATGAACGTTTGTGAGAAAAAAGCTGCAAATTTGGGACAAATAATTCTCTCAAATTTCTGTAAAAAAGTTAGAAATGTACAAGGAAAATATCTCAAATATAAGAGAAAATCTACACATTTAAAAGAAAAAAATCACAAATTAACGTGAAAATGTTTTATAAATACTTACAAAAATATCTTAAATATCAATTAAAATCACAATTTTATGAGCAAAGAGTTGTGAATTAATGATACATTTCCCACATGTAAGGTAAGAATTCAGAAATTTAACAGTAGTAAATTTGAACGAAATAAAGAAACAAATTTGAAAAAATAAAAAACTGTTACAAATTTACAAGAAAAGTGTATTTTTTTAAAATAGATTTCATATTTAAGAAGGAAAACTTCTCCATTGTTTATATTAATGGAACATTTTATACTTTTTTTGTTATTAAAGTTTTTATTGACCTTATACAGGATGGTACTACACATACTGATCTTCCAGGTATCACATCAGTCTCCAAAAAGGGTAAATAAATGGGGGGGAAAATAAATAAATAAATAAATATATATATATATATATATATATATATATATATATATATATATATATATATATATATATATAAATATACTGCTCAAAAAAATAAAGGGAACACTTTGAAAACACATCAGATTTTAATGGGAAAAAATAAGCTGGATATCAAAATTGTGGCAGGCTAATCCAGTTTACTCAGATTAAAGGAACACTTTTTAATCAGAGTAAACTGGACTAGCCTGCCACAATTTCGATATTCAGCTTATTTTTTCCCATTAAAATCTGATGTGTTTTCAAAGTGTTCTCTTTATTTTTTTGAGCAGTATATATATATACGTATATGTATACATTGGAGCAAAAAAGTATTTAGTCAGCCACCAATTGTGCAAGTTCTCCCACTTAAAAGATGAGAGAGGTCTCCAATTTTCATCATAGGTATACCTCAACTATGAGAGACAAAATGAGAAAAAAAAAATCCAGAAAATCACATTGAAGGATTTTTAATGAATTAATTGGTAAATTCCTCAGTAAAATAAGTATTTGGTCACCTACAAACAAGCAAGATTTCTGGCTCTCACAGACATGTAACTTCTTTAAGAGGCTCCTCTGTCCTCCACTCGTTACCCGTATTAATGGCACCTGTTTGAACTCGTTATCAGTATAAAAGACACCTGTCCACAACCTCAAACAGTCAGACTCCAAACTCCACTATGGCCAAGACCAAAGAGCTGTCAAAGGACACCAGAAACAAAATTGTAGACCTGCACCAGGCTGGGAAGACTGAATCTGCAATAGGTAAGCAGCTTGGTGTGAAGAAATCAACTGTGGGAGCAATTATTAGAAAATGGAAGACATACAAAACCAGTGATAATCTCCCTCGATCTGGGGCTCCACGCAAGATCTCACCCCATGGGGTCAAAATTATCACGAGAACGGTGAGCAAAAATCCCAGAACCACATGGGGGGACCTAGTGAATGACCTGCAGAGAGCTGGGACCAAAGTAACAAAGGCTACATCAGAAACACACTACGCCTCCAGGGACTCAAATCCTGCAGTGCCTGATGTGTCTCCCTGCTTAAGCCAGTACATGTCCAGGCCCGTCTGAAGTTTGCTAGAGAGCATTTGGATGATCCAGAAGAGGATTGGGAGAATGTCATATGGTCAGATGAAACCAAAATAGAACTTTTTGGTAAAAACTCAACTTGTCATGTTTCGAGGAGAAAGAACACCATACCTACTGTGAAGCATGGGGGTGGAAACATCATACTTTGGGGCTGTTTTTCTGTAAAGGGATGACTGATCCATGTAAAGGAAAGAATAAATGGGGCCATGTATCGTGAGATTTTGAGTGAAAACCTCCTTCCACCAGCAAGGGCATTGAAGATGAAATGTGGCTGAGTCTTTCAGCATGACAATGATCCCAAACACACCGCTCGGGCAACGAAGGAGTGGCTTCGTAAGAAGCATTTCAAGGTCCTGGAGTGGCCTAGCCAGTCTCCAGATCTCAACCCCATAGAAAATCTTTGGAGGGAGTTGAAAGTCTGTGTTGCCCAGCGACAGCCCCAAAACATCAATGCTCTATTGGAGATCTGCATGGCGGAATGGGCCAAAATACCAGCAACAGTGTGTGAAAACCTTGTGAAAACTTACAGAAAACGTTTGACCTCTGTCATTGCCAACAAAGGGTATATAACAAAGTATTGAGATGAACTTTTGTTATTGACCAAATACTTATTTTACTGAGGAATTTACCAATTAATTCATTAAAAATCCTTCAATGTGATTTTCTGGATTTTTTTTTTCTCATTTTGTCTCTCATAGTTGAGGTATACCTATGATGAAAATTGGAGACCTCTCTCATCTTTTAAGTGGGAGAACTTGCACAATTGGTGGCTGACTAAATTCTCTTTTACCCCACTGTATACTGTATATGTAGCTGATTACAAAGCAAGGATAACCATACCAGTGAGGGAAGGCAATAAACCCGAGAGAAAAAACAGGGAAAGAGAGAAAGATGGGCCTTCATTCAGGGATTCAGTTGTTAGCCAAAGAGATAAAATTCCAAAAGTCTCTCCATATTGGTCCCTTAGTGTGATTTCCATCAGTCCTCCTATTTAACATGGACTCATATGAGGCTGTCTTTATCATATAGCTAACCCATTCTTCCATTCTAGGGGGTTTTTGACTGATTTCCAGTGACAAAGTATAGTTCTGGCTGCTGTAGCTAGTCTAGTCATGACCACTGAGACTTCTTCTTTCGATAAAATAGGTACTTGGGATTTGTCTCCAAGTAGACACATTCTTGGTGACAATGGGAGTGTCTTAGTCCAAAAAGGCTGAACAAGTGGACAATCCCAAATACAGTGCAAAAAAGTTCCTTTTTCTTTCTTACATTTCCAACATAGATTATTATTTAACAGACCCATCCTATGCAGTCTAGTTGGAGTCCAATAGTACCTATGCATTATTTTATACTGTGTAAGTTTACTTCTGGCTACCCTTCCATATTTCCCACTATCTGACAAAACGTTTAACCACTCTTCTTCACTCATTATACAATCCAGGTCTTTCTGCCATATTCTTCTCAAGCCGTCACATCCGTTACTAAGTAGACCATTAATTAGTCTGTAAAAAGCAGATGCATGAAGACATTTCAATGGTAATTTAAAAAAAAAAATCTATGATAGGGTTACAGTCCTTATACTGATTCACTGATGTCAGACAGCTCGTAATTTGGAGATACTTCCAAAAGTGACCTTTCCCTGTAAGAGTGTATTTCTTCAGCAAGTCTGTATAAGACATGGGCACACCATCTTGGTACAGGTCATTCACCTGGCGTATGCCACCAAGGTGCCACGTTTTCCAGTATAATGGTGTTTTCCCAATAATAATTGCTGGATTATACCATAATCTTACTTCCGGCGCCACACGAGTCGGCTGCCTTTTTGCAACAGCGGCTCAATTCTGAGTTTTTTCTTTCTTTCTTTACACACCTTATACATCACGGACACACAGATCGCCCCAAATGTCTCCCGAGCCGGCGGACGGAGCCACTGTTTACAGCAGGAGACTGTACAGCAGGGAACAGCTGCTTGCACTTAATCGCCACTTGGTGCTAATGGAAAAACTCGACGTACCGGGAGAAATAAGGCGAAAACGACGTGGTTGTCGGGCTGGTGTTAGACGGCGGACAAGGAGTATAAGGTACAGACCCACCCTCCCATCCGTTATTATGGGGAATGTACGTTCTATATTGGGAAAGGTAGATGAGCTAGCGGCTATCTCCCGCTACGACAGCTTATACCGGGAATGCCCCCTCCTTTTGTTTACCGAGTCGTGGCTATCTGAACTAGTAGCAGATGCTAACATTGAGCTGGAGGGTTTCCACACGATACGGGCAGACCGAACACCAGACAGTGGCAAAGCAAGGGGCGGTGGAGTGATGATCTATGTTAATAACAACTGGTGCAGACCGGGACATATCACTGTTAAACACCAGCACTACAGCAAAGACATCGAGTTGCTAGCTGCTAGCATGCGGCCTACATATCTCCCGAGGGAATACTCACACGTGATCTGCATTGTTATTTATGCAAATCCGACGGCGAACGCTGGGACAGCGAGTGACATCATCCACTCAGTAACTGGCAGGCTGCAGACAGAACATCCAGATGCTCTTCTCCTCATCTCAGGCGATTTCAATCATGTTTCACTGTCTCCCGTTCTACCCACGTTTACCCAGTATGTCACATGCCACACTAGAGACAATAAAACACTGGACTTATTCTACGCAAACACTAAGGAGGCGTACACCTCATTACAACTCCCCCCACACGGGAGATCGGATCAAAACTTGGTTCATCTCCGGCCGGTGTACAAACCCCTAGTACACAGACAACCTCCGGCCATGCGAACAGTGAAGTTGTGGTCTGAGGAGGCAATGGACACTCTAAAGGGCTGTTTTGAAACCACCGCCTGGGAGCAGCTCTGCGATCCACATGGTGAGGACATCGATGGCCTCACTCACACCATCACGGACTACATCAGCTTCTGTGTGGACAACACCGTTCCCACCAAGACCATACGGTGTTGCTCAAACAACAAATCCTGGATCAACCCAGAGATAAAAACACTTCTGAGAGAGAAGAAGAGGATCTTCAGGTCGGGGAATAGGGAGATGCTGAAGTTTATACAGAGGGAGCTGAGGAGAAAGATCAGAGAAGGCAAGGACAGCTTCAGGAAGAAGATGGAGGACAAGCTGCAACAGAGCGACATCAGCGGGGTCTGGAGAAACCTTAAAACCATCTCTGGGCTCCAGAATACCTCCCCCCAGGCCACGGGGGGCAGGGAGTGGGTGAACAATCTGAATCTGTTTTTTAATAGGTTTGACCAATCGCCTTCCCCCCCGACTGCACAACAACCACTGCTGCCACTGAAGACATCAAGTCCTGCTGCCCACTCCCCACTCCACCATCACCCCCACACTCCCAACACACAGCCCCCCAACCTGACCCTCACTAAGACCCAGGTGAGGACGGAGCTGAGGAAGATCGAGGCGAGGAAGGCGTCGGGACCGGACGGCATCAGTGCAAAGCTCCTCAAGTCATGTGCAGACCAGCTGTGTGGGATTGTGGAGTACATCTTCAACCTGAGCCTGAAGCTGGGGAGGGTACCACAGTTGTGGAAAACATCTTGTGTGGTACCTGTACCAAAGACTTCCCACCCCAAAGATCTGAACAGCTACAGACCAGTGGCCCTGACGTCCCACATGATGAAGACCATGGAGAGACTGCTCCTTGCTCACCTCCGCCCCCTGGTGGGTCCAGCGAGGGATCCACTCCAGTTCGCCTACCAGCATGGTATTGGGGTGGAGGATGCGGTCATCTTCCTCCTTCATTGTTCTCTGTTCCACATGGAGAAGCCCGGGAATACAGTGAGGATCATGTTCTTTGACTTCTCCAGTGCTTTCAACACCATCCAACCGATGATCCTGAAGGACATGCTGCTGTGCGCAGGAGTGGACCAGCACCTGTCATCATGGATCCTGGACTACCTCACAAACCGGCCACAGTTTGTGAGAACCCGGGACTGTGTGTCCGACACGATCATCGGTAGCACGGGGGCCCCCAGGGAACGGTTTTGGCTCCCTTCCTGTTCACCCTTTATACTGCGGACTTCTCACACAACACAACACACTGCCATCTACAGAAGTTCTCTGACGACTCTGCGATCGTTGGCCTCATCTCCAACGGAGATGAAGCTGAGTACAGAGGGCTTATCCAGGACTTTGTGGACTGGTGCCATCTGAACTGCCTCCAGATCAACGCGAGGAAAACTAAGGAGCTGGTGGTGGACTGCCGCAGGCAAGGACAACCCCTCACAGCACCAGTAAACATCCAGAGAACAGACGTTGAGATGGTGACATCCTACAAGTACCTGGGTGTTCATCTGAACAATAAACTAGACTGGTCACACAATACTGACGCACTCTACAAGAAGGGACAGCACAGGCTGTTCCTACTGAGGAGACTCAGGTCTTTTGGTGTACAAGGGGCACTGCTGAAGACATTCTACGACACGGTGGTGGCATCAGCCATCACTTTTGGAGTGGTCTGCTGGGGCAGTGGCATTACAGCAGCCAATAGGAAGAGACTGAACAAACTGATCAAGAAAGCTAGCTCTGTCCTGGGGCAGCGCCTTGACCCAGTGGAGGAGATGGGAGAGAGAAGGACGGTGGCTAAACTGTCATCTCTGCTGGAGTCCGAGTTCCACCCTATGCAGGACACACTGAATGCACTAAGGAGCTCATTTAGCAGCAGACTACATCATCCTAGGTGCACAACCGAGAGGTTTCGCAGGTCCTTCCTACCAACGGCTGTCAGACTGTATAACCTAAGCAGGGCTGCTCGCAGAGATAGCAAAAAGACGTGACAACCTAATAGTATTGAATGCAAAAGACGCAATAGACTTACACAATGGTCCCCTCCGGTATACAACTAGGAAAATACCGGTAGCTACGGAGGGTGACAATATGTATGGGTACATAATCATACCATGTAGGATAACTAAGTAGACGGTTATGCTGTTTCATTCCATCTAGCTGCAATGCTCCGCACTGTGTGTGTTTGTATATTTATATATTTATTCCATCTAGTGACAATGCTCCACACTGTGTGTTTATATATTTACATATTTATTCCATCTAGCTACAGTGCTCCGCACTGTGTGTGTTTATATATTTACATATTTATTTCATCTAGCTACGGTGCTCCGCACTGTGTGTGTTTATGTGTTTGCATATTTGTTCCATCTAGCTACAATGCTCCGCACTGTGTTTGTTTATATATTTGCATGTTTGTTCCATCTAGCTGCAATGCTCCGCACTGTGTGTGTTTATATATTCATATATTTATTCCATCTAGCTACAACGCTCCACACTGTGTGTGTGTTTATATATTCACATATTTATTCCATCTAGCTACAATGCTCCGCACTGTGTGTGTTTATATGTTCATATGTTTAGTCCATCTAGCTACAATGCTCCGCATCGTGTGTCTATATTTATCTATATTTATGTTTATATGTACATATGTATACTCGCTGCTCTTGTTTTTTTCTTGCCTTCTGATTGTTGCTCTGAGTGTTGCTATCCCTGTGCTGTTGCAATCCTGGAATTTCCCCGTTGTGGGACTAATAAAGGCTTATCTTATCTTATCTTAAAGATGAGTAGGACTGGCTAAGGTGTGGGATCTTTAACATCTTATGTATTCTGATCCAGACCTCTTTTGAATGAGATAAGATAGGGTTCAGGGGTCTATGTTGGGACTGGGAAAAACTATCTATAGGAGTAAACGGAGAGCACAATTCAGCTTCAATGTCAACCCAATCCAGTCTACTGTGTCTGCCTAAGTGTTTTGCTAATTTGGTCATTCCAAATGAGATATGATGTAGCCTCAGGTTTGGTAACCCCAGGCCTCCTTTATCTTTTAGCCAACACAGTCTGTTCATTCTGATCCTTGGTCTCTTCCCCTCCCACAGAAATTCTTTAATTATGAAGTCATATTGTTTAAAAAAACTGTGATGATATGGCAATTGGCAACATCATAGTTATATAATTGAGCTGGGGTGTAACAACCATTTTAACAACATTGATCTTGCCCCATAATGAGAGTTTTAATTTCCCCCACTTATCTAACTAATTTTAATTTTCTGTAATATAGGCTTGAGATTCAGACTGGGGACATCTTTGATATTCCGGCTTAACTTTATACCTAAGTATGACATTCCATTTGACACCCATTTGAAGTTAAAGCCAGACACTGAGCTAGGATGGTATGTACCAGAAATAATTTCCCTGTTTTCATCTGTGATACTGCCATCCTAATCTCTGCCTCTGTTATAGGATTATCTAAAAGTTCCACATGTTCATCGGCTAATTTTGGTAGAGTAATATTAGAAAAAAAATCATTGATGTCGTTTGGATTTAAGCTGCCTTGTGATGTATAAAGTTCCCTAAAAAAATTGTTTAAATACATCATTTATTTCTTTACTAGATGACACCAGGATATTCCCCTTCTTAATTATTGGTATCATATTGTAGGAGTTCTGTTGTTTAAGTTGCCTACTAAGCAGCTTGCCTGTTTTCTCCCCCTCCTCATAGAAAGTTGATCTGAGCCTAAATAAGGGACATTCAGCTTTTTTATTATAGATTTCCTGCAACTGGAATTTAAATTTACGTATATCTTGATATAATTTATCTGAAAAGTGTCTTGATAGTGCTATTTCCAATTTTTTAATTTGATATTCCAGATCCTTGATTTTATCACTATTTTCGTTTTTCTTTTTTGATGCCTGTCCTATGATTTTCCCCCGGATAAATGCTTTACATGCTTCCCATTCTGTGGCGCTTGAGCCTGTAGTACCTGAATTGAGCTCAAAGTAATACTTGAGTTCTTCCTTCATTGTCAGATTAAATGTTTCATCATGTAGAAGTGATGTATTTAACCTCCATCTGCCTCTTCTATCCTTGTCAATATCAACGTCAATACATAACTCTATAGCTGCGTGGTCTGACAGGGCCATTGCATTTATTTTACTCTCAATTACAAATTTTACAATATTACTTGAAATTAAAAAAAAGTCTATCCTGGAGTATGATTTCTGGCAGTGGGGGAAGAAGGTGTACTCCCTCCCCCTCAGATTTACCAGTCGCCCAATATCCACCAAGCCCACATCTTCACACAGCATATGTAATGCAGCCCTATCTTTTGTAGTTGTCGATCCACTGAATTTACTCTTATCCAAAAATACATCCATCACTTGAAGTCACCTGCCAGTATAATTTGACCCTCTGTTTCCCCTAAAATTTTGTTCACTTCGTTAAAAAAATTTGGGTCTTCTTTATTAGGTGCATATATGTTACACAACACCATTTTTACCCCATTAATAATTGCCTCAATACAGACCATTCTGTCTTTGTTATCTTTACGTTCTTTGACCAAAACAAAACCCAGTTTTTTTATTTATTAGAATACAAACCCCATTCCTCCTGCTTGAGTAGGAGCTATGAAAAACCTGGCCCACCCAGCCCCACTTCAATTTGGCTGCCTCCTCTCCCTTAAAGTGGGTCTCTTGAATGAAAGTTATATCCACTTTATTATGTTTGAGATATGTTAGGACCTTCCCTCTCTTTCTAGGAGCCCCACAGCCATTAATGTTCCAGCTAATATATTTAACGTAGTTATTAGCCATGTCTTAGGTTGAAAGCATGAATATTCATGATAGACTGGCTACCTGATGTCCTACTATAGCCAATATCCCACTTTAAAACTTGCGTCTTGCTTGTGATAATACTAGCAGTTATTTCCCTAGTTATTTCAGTCAGTACCATACCCTTATCAAAACACACGTCAATATAGACTTGAACATTTTTGAACTGAATACCTCTGAACATGTGAGGTAAGAACCAAAAATAATAAAAACTTAAATGTGCTTCAAACGACATTAACAGGGGCCTAAGGTCCCTGCTCCTTAGTAACAACTCAAAAATATAAAACAATAACAAAAACAAAAACAAAAACATCTTGGACCGTGGAATATCGCTCACTCGGCCACTAGGTGTCTCCTCTGGCCTTGGCTCAGGCGGCACAAAGCTAAATCCTCAACCCCCCCACCCCCCCACCCCCACACACATCAATTCAACAACACAATATTAAATCTATTACCCACTGAATGTCATTGGTCCACACTATATGCATAATGGTATGCAGATTCATTCATGCCTAGTAAAATTCTCATCTATATCTTGTTCAGCATCCCTTGCATCGGTAAAGATGCAGCTCTTCCCTTACCATGTAAAGCGCAAAGTAGCTGGATATGTCAACTTGTATCTTACGTTATGGAGCTGCAGAGATTTCCTCGCTGCCGTGAAAGTTTTCCTCTTTAGCGCCAGTTCTCTAGCAACATCCGGGAACACCGATAATTTCAGATTCTCCCATTTTATTCCGCGTTTCTCTCTCACCATGGTGATCACTTTCTCCCTCGCTGATTGTCGTAGAAGTCTAATGAGCACCGGTCTGGGCAGCTGGTCATCAGCAGGTCTGGGGGCCGTTGTCCGGTGTGCTCTCTCCACCTCAAATTCTCCGTCCACGTCAAAGCCGGGCCCTTCATATAAGATTTTCTTCACACACGCTTCCATCGTGCCATTTGTCCTGTATGTTTCCTTCAAACCCACAAGTCTCACGTTATTTCTCTTAGAGTAGTTTTCCAGCTCCTGTAGGCAGTTCTGTAATATTTCCATCTTTTTATCGCGGGCTTCTTGTCGTTCACTAGTGGGTCTACTGTATCTTCCAGTTTAGAAATCCATACCTCCATCTCCTCCAATCTCTCATGTATGTTGTTCACTGCATTCTTTAGCTCCGTAGTTGTAGCTTTAATGGTTGAGGTATCTGTTGCGACCACTTGAAGCGTCATGCTTATTTTGGTAATTTCAACAAACATAGTCTCCATGTTCCTTGGCTCGGCGTCCTGTGTATTGGGTTTTAAAGTGGGTATGGCGGCTTCCTCCACATGGCTGGGACCTTTCCTGGTAGATATGTAGCCTGCGTGTCCTCCCTTAGAAGTCAGTTGGACTCAAAAACTATCGCCGGACAGCTTAAACAAACATACAGGAACTAACCGAAGCTGGTTTGCTCGAGGAATGTAGCAAATAGTCAGGTATAAAACAGTTTGGTGGACAGGGTGAGAAGAGCTAAATTAGTGTGCTGCCATCTTGCTCGACGTACCCACGTGACTCTGACACCCATTTTATACTTTTCATTCTTTTCAAACAAAGTTATTTGGCCAAAATATGACTTTCCACTGTGGAGGTTGCTGACCCTGGGTTTTTTTTTTTTTTTTTTTTTTTTGTTACTTATTTGTACCCGTAGGTAGACTTGGTTTGCAGTCTGGTGACAAGCCACTGGCTGCTGGTCGCTGCGTGCGCGAGCGCCCTAAACCTACATGTTTTTGGTGTGCGGGAGGAAACCGGAGAAATCCCGGAGTAAACCCGCGCAACACGGGGAGAACATGCAAACTCCACACAGCTCACTGTTGGTCGGGGGCTGGGATCGAACCCACGATCTCATGATCCCCGCGATCCCCCGGCCGAGGGTAAAACTGTGCTGTCACAGTGCTAAACCACTGCGCCACCGTGCAGCCCATTTGGTTTGATACCAAATGTTCAGATCCATGGTTACCAGAACACACTTAGGAACGATCACTGTATTTATTTCATGTGAAATATGACCCACAAGATATACTATATTTGGCTGCAATATTGTGTGGTGCCACTAAACATTTAGCAGTGGGCAACAACAATCAGTAGGGACAAGATAAGGGTTGAGCTGCTGAACCAGTTTGATGGTCAGTTAGTCGGCATGATTCCATTACTGCTATTTTAAGAACTTCTTTTTTGAGAATCTTTGATGGCTCATGTCCTCATCATAGCTCCCACAATGAAAGATCTACTGACTTTTTAAAAAGGTCAAATGCAGCATAGAGATTACTTAATTTGACACTTTGTCCTTAGGTTAAGCAGAATGTCGTCAAAAGTGTTGACACTGAAATGCCACTGAGCACACTGGCCAGAATATCTGAAACTTGACACGTGATTCTGAAAGTCGCTGTGCACATTTTCCACTGAAATGTGAACCATGTTTACCAGTAGTGCATGGGATACATTTGTAAATGATAGTAAATTTGTGATGTCTGAACAGCTCTCTGGTGCACTGCAACAAATTATCCATGTTTAATTTTAGCTTTTCTTTCCAACACTGACATTACATCAAGTGTCATGTAATTACTTGGGTGATAATTGGAACCAGTATGTAAAGACTGGCTGGGAGGAACAAAAATAACCGTGGCTAGTAATTTGAATGCAACACATTTAAACTAATAGGTGTGAGTAGTATTGCTTTATTATGCTAGAAAAATTATAAAGTGGTGCTTAGAGCAGCTGATTTCTAAAAACAAAAAGAGATACATATTCATGTTTACAGAGGCAAGGTTAAATTTATTCCCTGGTCAACTTATCTTCTTTAATAACTTGTTGCATGTTTGGCGAAATTGCTGCTTGACCCACGATCTGAGATGACTAGGAGACTCTACACATACAGTATACAACCCCAATTCCAGTGAAGTTGGGATGTTGTGTAAACCGTAAATACAAAACAAAATACAATTCAGTTGAATAGATGACCACAGCAAGATATTTAGGGCCAGATTTACTAACATGCTGCTCCAGCGCAAAACGTTCTTTTGGCATTAACAACTACTGTTGAGATTTACTAAAGGGTGCAGCACAAAGTTAGCACTGGAAAGGCGTGGACTATGTTAATTCTGCGCCTGGGTTCATTGCATACGTATGTATTTGTGGGAGTTGTCATGTCAAAGTGCGAATTTGAGGGAGGAGAGTATTTAAATGACTGGCGCAAGGTGATTTATTAAGGTTTGTAGTTGTCAGTTTCCTGCTTATTGCGCAAGGATTTAACGCCCCAAAAAAGCACGTCTTAACTCATTTGCACTTGATGTGGCAGCCATAGTTGGTGCCAGGAGGAGACACCAATGAGAACAGAGGGCACGTGGCAGAAGAAAGAGAATTATCTATCTGTGCGTTACCTTATTTGGCATGACAGAAGAACAGATTATTTGAATATAAACGGTCTCACAGAGATTGGTTTTGTGCTGAACTGGACTACATAAACTACTAAATGAATTTGTATCCATAAAATAGGCCTAATGTCTGTGTAGCCCTTCCTACCTGGAATGGACATACACATGTGTCAGCAGACAGTGACGTTTTTTTTTCTTTTCTGCGGAGGTTCAGACTTGGGGATTTGGGAGCTTTCCTCTCCTCTCCATCCATCAGATTCCCCCTTGCTCAGGTCTTGGAAAAGTATCAAAACCTCTTCCACAATGTCAATTTTCTTGATTTTTTTTTTCTCTATCCATATTTCTGTGTTTGTTTCTTTTTGCTATATATGCATAAAATGGTGATTCATTTCCCTCTTCTTCTCTCTAGTTCTCTCTCCCAGATCAGGATACACAATGTAATATTAGGAGGAAAAAAACAACAAGATTATTTAAAACAAAAGCACAGACCCAGAGCAACATTCCCCAGAATTGCAACATCATGGAACTCTGTTTATGGGCATAATTCTTTATTTGGCTATAGCTGCAACCAGCTGTAGTCACGTGTCCATCTATGGTCATGTGATCCAGTTATTGTGGCAACTCCATACACGGCCATAATTCCTTATATGGTTATAACCGTGACCTGCTGTGATCTAAATGACAGCAGTTTCTGCTGTGGCGGTCCGAGGAATAAGTCAAATCATGTGCTTTTAATTTTATTATGTTCCAGACTTCAGAAAACATAAAACACACATATTTATAAAAAGCTGTTTACTGGGAGACCTGTAGATTTTGTTAAAACAATGTTATTCACATAAAACACCAAAAGTCCATCAGACCATCTTGATGGTTGTAGTGTTAATAAAATAAACGCATGTTGGTCAAATAATCAATTTATTCATGAGTAGTCCTTTTTAAATTAGATACAAAATACTTATTTTTTATAAATTAAACAAAAGAGTGTGCTATGTGAAATGAAAATCAAAATCCTGAAATATGATAAACAATAAACTATGTTAGTGGGTTTTACGCATAAACAGAAGCTTTAAAAAACCGATATAATGCTCCTCTGAACTGGCTGTGCCTGTGCTGATGACCCACTTCCTCATCAGATGTGCCTGTGCCCAATTTTGCGCTGTTCTAGGTGGATGGGTGGTCATTATTGAAATGAAGTGACTGCGTCTGTGTTCATAATTTTGCATGTCGTTAGTAGATCACTGGCAAAAATTGGCCACTCCCGTAGGTGCTCTGTCTAAACTGCACACTCATTAATGAGTGTGCAGTTCATTTGTGAGAACCCGGGACTGTGTGTCCGACACGATCATCAGTAGCACGGGGGCCCCCCAGGGAACGGTGCTGGCTCCCTTCCTGTTCACTCTTTATACTGCGGACTTCTCACACAACACAACACACTGCCATCTACAGAAGTTCTCTGATGACTCTGCGATCGTTGGCCTCATCTCCAATGGAGATGAAGCTGAGTACAGAGGGCTTATCCAGGACTTCGTGGACTGGTGCCATCGGAACTGCCTCCAGATCAACGCGAGGAAAACTAAGGAGCTGGTGGTGGACTGCCGCAGGCATGGGCAGCCCCTCACAGTACCAGTAAATATACAGGGAACAGACATCGAGATGGTGACATCCTATAAGTACCTGGGTATTCATCTGAACAATAAACTAGACTGGTCACACAATACTGATGCACTCTACAAGAAGGGACAGCGCAGGCTGTTCCTGCTGAGGAGACTCAGGTCTTTTGGTGTACAAGGGGCGCTGCTGAAGTCATTCTATGACACGGTGGTGGCATCAGCCATCACTTTTGGAGTGGTCTGCTGGGGCAGTGGCATTACTGCAGCCGATAGGAAGAGACTGAACAAACTGATTAAGAAAGCTAGCTCTGTCCTGGGGCAGCGCCTTGATCCGATGGAGGAGATAGGAGAGAGAAGGACGGTGGCTAAACTGTCATCTCTGCTGGAGTCCGAGTTCCACCCTATGCAGGACATACTGAATGCACTGAGGAGCTCATTTAGCAGCAGACTACATCATCCCAGGTGCACAACCGAGAGGTTTCGTAGGTCCTTCCTACCAACGGCTGTCAGACTGTACAACCTAAGCAGGGCTGCTCGCAGAGATAGCAAAAAGACGTAACAAACTAATAGTTTTTTGAATGCAAAAGATGCAATAGACTTACACAATGGTCCTCTCCGGCATACAACTAGGAACATACCGGTCGCTATGGAGGGTGAGAATATGTATGGGCACATAATCATACCATGTAGGATAACTAAGTAGACGGTTATGCTGTTTCATTCCATCTAGCAACAATGCTCTGCACTGTGTGTGTTTATATATTTGCATATTTATTCCATCTAGCTACAATGCTCCGTACTGTGGGTGTTTATATATTTATATATCTACATATTATTCCATCTAGCTACATTGCTCCGCACTGTGTGTGTTTATATACTTGCATATTTATTCCACCTAGCTGCAATGCTCCGTACTGTGGGTGTTTATATATTTACATATTTATTCCATCTAGCTACAATGCTCTGCACTGTGTGTTCATATATTCATATATTTATTCCATCCAGCTACAATGCTCTGCACTGTGTGTCTGTGTGTGTGTGTATATATATATATTTTATAGTAATACGTACATATGTTTATTAGCTGCTCTTGCTTGCTTGTTTTTTTTTTTTTTTTTCTCTTGCCTTCTGATTGTTGCTCTGAGTGTTGCTATCCCTGTGCTGTTGCAATCCTGGAATTTCCCCGTTGTGGGACTAATAAAGGCTTATCTTATCTTATCTTATCTTAATTTGCACTGCCTCAGTAAATCTGCCCCATAATGTTCAAACTGATAAACTTTATTGTTTTTTGCCCATATTCACTCATTTTGAATTCGATGTATGCAACATGTTCCAAAAAAGCTGGGACAGGGGCATGTTTACCACTGTGTTACATCAAATTTCCTTTAACAACACTCAATAAGTGTTTAGGAACTGAAGACACTAATTGTTGAAGCTTTGTAGTCTAGTACCTGCACATTTTACTATGAAGCCACGCTGTTGTAACATGTCTATTGTCTTGCTGAAATAAGCAGGGATGTCCCTGAAAAAGACATTGTTTGGATGGCAGCATATGTTGCTCCAAAACCTGTATGTACCGTTCAGGTACATACAGGTACCTCTGTGAAGTGTACATGTGTACAAGTGTACATGTGTACCTCTGTGACCTCTGTGAAGACTGGTGTCTTCACAGAGGTCCAAGTTACCCATGCCATGGGCACTAAAACACCCCCATATCATCACAGATGCTGGCTTTTGCACTTAACACTGATGACAATTTGGATGGTTCAAAAACCAATTTGAAATGAGGACTCATCAGGCCACAGCACAGGTTTCCACTTTGCTTCAGTCCATCTCAGATGTGCTCTGGCCCAGAGCAACCAACAGCATTTCTGGCTGTTGTTGATATATGGCTTTTGCTTTGTATGGTAGAGTTTTAACTTGTACTTGTAAATGTAGCAATGAACTGTGTTAGCTAATGATGGTTTTCCGAAGTGTTCCTGATCTCACGTGATAATATCCTTTACAGAATGTCAGTTTTTAAAGCAGTGCTGCCTGATGGATCAAATCTCATAGGCATTCAGTGTTGGTTTTCAGCCTTGTCACTTACGTGCGGAAATTTCTCCAGATTCTCTGAAACTTTTGATGATATTATGGACTGTAGATGATGATGTCCCTAAATTTCTGCTGAGAAATGTTCTTAAACTGTTGCCCATGCAGTTGTTCACAAAGTGGTGAAGCTTGCTCCATCCTTGCTTGTGAACGACTGAGCCTTTAGGGCATGCTCCTTTTATACTCAATCATGACACGCACCTGTTTCCAATTAACCTGTTCACCTGTGGAATGTTCCAAAAAGGTGTTTTTTGAGCAGTCCTCAACTTTCCCGGTCTTTTCTTGTTCCAGCTTTTTTTGAACATGTTGTAGGAATCAAATTCAAAGTGAGTAAATATTTGCAGCAAAACAATAATGTTTATCAGGTTGAACATTAGATATGTTGTCATTGTGGTGTGTTCAACTGAATATCGGTTGACAAAGATTTTTAAATGATTGTATTTTTTTAATTTATATTTTACACTACGTCCCAACTTCATTGGAACTGGGGTTGAAGTCCCTGTTTCCCACCATGTTGGTAAAGGGGATTGTGCCTTTATTACTTTTATTATGTATGTGTTTGTTTGCATGCATGAAAGAGACCTGATTTGCATTTTCTCAGATGGTCTCTCCATATACGTATGTTACTACGTGCATGTGCTTGTGTGCACTGTAACTGAGTGTATCTTGAATATTAAAACAATTCTGCATCTTAAAGCGGCGAGCACAGCACACACACCTGTCTCAGTTCTGTAGCAATGAATCTGAGCTGCAGTAAAGAGCAAAGCTGACCACCCATCCTTTTCCTTCTGAAGGAACATGGTGTGGCTTTGCTCATAGATACTGATTTGCATTCATAACACATTAGTGTCAAACCTTTCTAATAGGTACCCATTGCATCTCTGGCTAAACACATCTTCCTGTTTTCAAAATTAGGTTTTGCTGGCAAATCCCGGTGCTGCCCTCAGTGACCGTCTCAACAGCACGGGATGGACAGCTGAGCTGCTGGCCAACTTCCTGTACAACGGGCCTCCTGAAGACCGTCCACCTGGCTTGCCACCCTACGACTGGAGGGATTTTTACAACTCCATCACACAAGTCCTGAAGCTTCTCTCCAGCTTTCTTGGCGTAAGTTATTTATTTGTAATTTCAGTTGTGAGGAACACTGCACCAACCAGGCTTGCATGTCCCTCAGGTACTCAGGGGTTGTACAGTCTCTCTAGTAAAAAATAAATTAATAAAAACAACAAGTTCTCTGACATTCAATAATTTAAGAAATATTTGTGACTGCAAAGGAAAATTGGCAGTAATTATTTTTGCCCTGTCAGCCCTGCTCTTTTATCACCTTCATCACCACTAATTGTTCCTGTTTGCCTCAATTGTTTGTTTACCTCCTCAAACAAAATTGTCCTTTGGTTAGGAAAAAAAAAAAAGGAAAATGAACAAGTTTTATCAGCTTTCTTTTTCAGGTTTTTTGGTGTGTTTAAAATATGATTCAAGTTAGGTATTTCATACAGTTATAAAGATCATAATTTATTTTGTTGCCTGAATATTTTTTATACCTTATGCATAGTTCTTTAATTAATCAGACTTATGAAAAGACTGTGGTTCGTCTTGGATCTCTGACATGCTGTAAGTGCTGCTTTGTCCTGTTGTGTTTTTTCCTTTAACGGTTCCACACTTCTGGCAGAATGTGATTAGAGTCACAGTCATTACTGTAAGCTGGGTACCTCACCTGTTTTCTTTACTGTTTTGCTGTGTATTCTGGCCTCTAAGTATAAAACAAAACCAATGCTTCATTTTTATTTTCTGTAAATAACTCCTGCAGTTTTTGCTGTTTTGGTGAAAAATGGGGGCTTTGGTCATTCAATTTTAGGAACTTAATGAACCTTTAAATGCTTATTCTCAAAATATTTCAGAAATGTTCAGGATTTTATGTTTTAAATCTCCCATTTACTGCACTTTTTCCAGATGTTGACAGATCCCACAGGAAATGTCTGACGTGCTTTTGTCAAAATGCCTTTAATTATTTGATTATTGCAGCATCATTGATGCTGGACGGCTCATTTAAGCACATCTCTTTAAGTCACTCTTACTTCACGTACCCCCGTATCTCAGGGAGATGCGAATGCTGGCCAACGTGGCGATTTTGGGGTTTCACCAGGGTTTGTAAAAGGTTGCCAAACAGTTTTTCTTGTCGCTGCCCCCCCCCCCAAAAAAAATTTAAACGTTTGAATTTTTTTGGCAAATGCATTTTACTGCAAATGGTGCAAATGTATAGCTGTAAGCTCGCCCAGTCAAAATTAAGTGGAACTAAAGACTCGTATCATTGTGCTGCCATATTTTCTCAACTTCTAATTTGCCAGAATTTCGAGATAAGGCTTTGTTTTCAAAATAAACACAAATTTAACTCACCA
The DNA here is from genome assembly GCA_020510985.1 of Pholidichthys leucotaenia. Classification (NCBI taxonomy): domain Eukaryota; kingdom Metazoa; phylum Chordata; class Actinopteri; order Cichliformes; family Pholidichthyidae; genus Pholidichthys; species Pholidichthys leucotaenia. The sequence goes on along the minus strand of CM035836.1, from coordinate 182,579,975 downwards.
TTTCTGTCAATGCAGCTGTGAAAAAAGGTATTGTAATAACAATCCTGGGCCAGTAGAGGTCGGAGTGCAGCTTTTTTACAGCCCCCCCCCCCCATGCTACCATGCCACAGGCACTGAGGCACAGCACCTTGGTGCTTTCATTAAAATAGTTTTCAAAAAAAAAATAAACAGCAATGCCAATAGAGAAGAGGACAAGCTGTTTGCAGCGGTTTCTTCCTCTTTGTTTCCATGGGAATTGAACTTAATTACCACCTAGTGAGATGACGTGTCTCTGCCGCCTATTAAGAATGTTGCACTGCACTAATCTTTTTTTAAACATTGAGTACACTTGAGAATGATACCACTGTGCATGTTATTATTGCAGATGACGCTGATTTGTAGTTGAACAAATGGTTGATTAGGCATTAATTGAAAATGCTCTGAAGGGCATTTATAAAAGTAATGTGTGTAAAACAAATCACGTCATGTACCATTTTTAAAATTTCACAGATTAGATTTTGATTTGCAGTCGATAAGTTGGACAGTGTAGCGGCTGGCTGCCACTGTTTCCAGCAGTGTGTCGAGCTTATTACTTTCCTCAGCACTTGTCCAAACTTTGGGCACATGTAACTCTTCAGCGTTCCATTATCCCTACTAGTATGTGCTGAACAAATGCTGTTGTCTGTGATATTTGTTTGCCACCGTAGCTTGATATAGAATACCGACTCCTGGGGGAGAAGTGATAAAACTATTGCAGCACTGAGATGTGTGGACAGCTGTCAGGTGTGACTGCCTCCCAAGACGACCAGCTCATTATTGTCTCATGAAACGGGGAAGGACAGGACTGCAGAACCGGGGGGGGGGGGGGGGGGGGGGGGGGGGGCAGCGCCAGTGAGCCTGTGTCTCATTTGCTTGTCTTTTCTGAAGACCAGAAAACATTTACCACCCCCCTGGCAGCTCCACATAATTTGGAACTCTCCTCTGCCTTTGTTTAGTCAGTAGCTCACTGCTCCTTTTTGGTTGTTTAATATCCGTCTGTCGGTGAGTTCATGCCTGCCACTGTTTTATTATCTTGGTCATGGATGCTAAACTAATGCACAAACAGAAACACTTAGCGTAAATGAGTAAAAAAAAAATTGGTGTTTTTTTTTTGTTTTTTTGTGATGCCACTGTGCCTGTTGACAGTGCTTAGAGCTGAATAAATTTGAGGCAGCCCCCACCGAAGGCCACCTAGTGAGCAAAGCATTGGAGCTGCTGCAGAATGATACGTTCTGGGCTGCCATCGTCTTTGAAAACCTCCAGCCAAACTCTGTCGCACCACCGCCTTATGTCAAGTACAAAATCCGCATGGATGTTGAAGAAGTGGGGAGTACAAGAGCAATAAAACTGAGGTATGTTGCTATACTTGCAGGTAATGTTTGCACAAAACCACCTCTAATCATCTTTTAATAATCTCTTAGAAATCCTTTAGGTGCCTTTAAACACCCATTTTCTGTCTGTCTGTGTTCAGTCTATTAACCCTAGAACACTAATGTTAAAGCTAGTAACACTAGCATCTCCATTAACATCGGGTGAAAATCACCCTACGTTAGTGTTCTAGGGTTCTACACTTCTACCCCTTTTACAGTGATCTCCACAGGCCTCAAAGGTTTGAATCATTGCAAAAGAATTTCTCAGATCATTGGGAGATTGTTCAGCAGTCAAGGAGAGGTCAATGATCTCATTGATCTCCCAATGATCTCTCAGCTAACTTTAAATTATTGCTCAGTGATCTTTCAATGAGTGCCAAATTTTTCAACCCACAAGGTAGACATGGCTGACAGATCATTGAAGGGACTGCTGAGCATTCGATGAAAGACCAGTAGAGTTCATTGAAAGATTGCTGGGAGATCATTGGGAGATCATTGAGATCATTGAGCACTCTGTGACAGTTCATTGAGAGTTTGTTGAGAGATTGTTTTCCTTTGGTGAACGTTAAGAGATTATTTTGGACTGAGTCTGGACTGTTGTAACCCTGGAGATCACTGGATCATTGAAAGATGGTTGAGAGATCTAGCCATTTTTGTCATCTTTCACTGATCTCTCAACAATCTCCACCCGTGTGTAAAGGGGGTAAAGGAGCACTAGGAAGCTCTCAAATAAATATATGCCTCTTTGGTTGCACAACAGACTCACAATGACCCTCAGTTGTCTCTCTTGATCTCTAAGCGATCACTCAAGGATCTTTCAAAGATCTGTATAGATCACCATGAAAATCGTATAACAAGCTCCAAAGCATTTACACAACTTTTTTGAGGCTTTAGGAGATCATTGAGAGATTGGGTCAATTTTTGATCTCTCAACGGTCACCCAACGATCTCCATCTGTGTAAAGGGGGCCTCCTTTCAACTGACATTCCATCTGTTAATCTCTGACTTATTACTGGCTTGCTGTGTTTTCCTTTCATCCGATTCATAGCAAATTTTGTTATGTTTTACATTTTTGGACTTTTCAACCTGGTTTGTTGAAATTTGAGTAAAATTTATTTTGAATAATTTAACCTCTTAAAATTCCACTGTCAGATTTTCTACAGCCACTCAGTGAAGAAAGAATTAGATTATTTACTTTGCGTATGCTATCTTTCAGCATTTTGGGGTTAAATTTTAGTGGACTTTGTTACATGGATCTTTTGGCATCAGACTGTAGAGTACTGACTAGAAACCAACACTTCTGAAGGTGCTGTAACAGCAGTTGTTTCTTTTAATGCCAGTTGTAATTTCATATCAAAGACGATGTTGGGTTTTATTCTCTTTTCTCTGTTGTCTTAAAGTTGCCTGTCATAGTTGTACTGCAGTTTACTTGCCCTTTGCTAAGAGACATTATGGTCTGTCTTCTTTTAATAAGGTCATGGTCTCCTGGAGCCAAAGACGATGCCTTTAACGACCTGCGATATATATGGGGAGGCTTTGCCTACCTGCAGGATATGATAGACCACGCCATTATACGAACGCAAACATCAAAGAGCCAACCACTCGGTGTTTTTGCCCAACAAATGCCATATCCTTGTTATGTGGATGACGGGTGAGTATGAACACTTTTATTTTCCGTCAGGCTTGCAACTATAGGAGGAAGATGCTGTTTTACAGTTGCTACTCACTGCCACCATGCTGAGTTATGTTGTGATCAGTCACTCAGCCTCTTTCAGATTTCCTTCTGGGAAGATATTTCCTCTCATTTGTCTAGTGTAGGCTTCTGTAATATATGGAGTACCCCTCTGTTAATCCTCTATACCCTTAGTGATCACGGATGTAAGGACTAAACTGAGCAGCTCCCTTTAAATGTTGCATATTGTTCACTTTTTAGGGATTGATTTTAAGTTTTGACATAGATGAATTCACACATATCTGATTAATCAAGTGCCAACTTAACGTTTACAAAATAAACTTCAGTTGATGTTCCAACAGTCCGCCCGTGAGCCCTACGCATTCCCCACGCAGTGTTTTCCCTGCCACACAGTGAAGTGTAGTAAACCTGTTTGGAGTTAGAAGCCATGCCGTACATCATTTGAAAGCTTAGAATTTCATCAATTTGGTTATTAAAACAGATCAGTTTTAATAATCAGTTGCAACACCTGAAGTAAATAGCACATCAAACAAACTAGCACAACATGGCAACATGGCAGTGACTCACCAATGAAGTATCCCTGAATTCCTATGGTGGATAATAAAGAGCCTAAGTCACACCCCCTCTACTTCTGCATATGGGACCTTAAATCTGAAAAATTCTCCATTGAAATGAATGGCAAGAAATGGTCTTTTGATCCCAATAAAATTTTGCCACGAGTTACACATATAATGTTTGTTAATTTAAAAGATAATTTTCCACGTAATTAAAGTTATCAGAAGACGTAGAAGTTCCTCCCGTGCTGTGAGGAGATGGAGTGCTCCCTCTCCTGTCACTTTTGCTGACTGAGGGTCTCCCCCATCCCGTGCAGGGGTCTGCTGTGGTTTGCAGAAATCTGTTCCAGTCCCTCCAGGGTGGGAGGGAAGGAGGAGATCTGGCGTAGCTTCCCGTCTGCCACCGACCCCCACCATGAAGTGAACCCGCTCTCAACAACCCCTCCCAGCGGTGATGGTTGGCAGTCGGGGCGCTTACTGGGGGAGAACCCCAACCGTAGGCTGGAAACCCTGGGCACACGGCTGAAGCAGATGTGGACACATCTCCTGTATCTCTGGGAAATTTCAGTGAAATGTAAAACGCTGCACACTCCTTGTTCATTCATTTATTCCCCTAAAAATAAACATGTTAATGCCTAATAAGTCCGTAACAAAAATGTGGATGGAATAAAAATCTTCAGACTGACATGCCTCCACCATGCGCCGCCACATCTACACCGAAATGCACACATGCTCCCTGTTCATTCATTCATTCATTCATTCATTCCCCTAAAACAATCCTACATTAATGTCTAATCTATAGACTCCAATGGTAAGTCTGCAATTAAAATAAGAATGTGGATAGAACAAAAAAACTATTCAATATGTGATCATATTATAATTAAAATATCGGGTGATTATATTATGACTGTTACAACTCTCTCCATTAAAATAACAGAAAATTCCAGCACTTATTCTTTCCTCATGAGCTCTGGAATTGCGCAATTTCAAAACATGCCACTGAAATAGCATTAAACAATGCACTTCTGAAGACAGACCTCCTTTTTCCTCATGAAAAGCAAATTGTCATGAAATGTACCATAATAGTAGGGCTGTTGCGGTAGAGGAATTTCCCCCTGTGGTGACGGTGGATAGCGCAAGTATGCGGTATTATTACAAACGTTTTAGGACCCTGTGGATTCGTAATTTAAATAGGGTTTATAACTTATGTGGCAAATGAGGGAAGCTGTGAGAGTCTCGCTTCAGCTCTGCTCTCAACTTTATGTGTGTGTGTTACAATTGTGCAGCGCTCCACTCTTTATACAGGCATGAAATGCTGATTCTGTTAAAAAAAAACAATCATTTTCATAAAGCAGTGGCGGGAACTATGGGGTGTGTGAACTGGAGACTGCAGTGACATTCAGCTTAAAAGCAGAACAGTCTCCCTACAAGACCCTGTGTGGCTCTTGTCTCCATGATTTTTTCTGCTGTGATTTCTGCCGCTGTCCGAAAAATCTCGTTCAAACAAGCTGCTCTCAGAACTCATACACAGAGCATATACAGTCAGGATCATACACACTCCACTCAGAAGGAAATAACATTCTTTGTGCCCTTCCGGAGCTCACTGTTACAGCTGTATTTAACAAGGAGTCCAAACGCTTTCACCACTAACTGCCTGCTGGGAGTCTGTCTGGAGAGAGTGCCCCAAATGGCAGCAGCACCATGTGCTGTGGAAGCTACTAGAGTACCGGGTGCAAACATGCTGTTGGTAATAAAAATACACTTCATTTAGCAATTTATTTAATAATCAGTAGGGGCACATGAGTGAACAACGAGATACAGTGATCCCTCGCTACTTCGCGCTTCACCTTTCGCGCCCTCAGTGCATCGCGGATTTTTCAAAAATATTCATCAAAAATTCAAAATTGAGAAATAATGGGCGGGCGCTAGCAGAAGGCAGGGAGACTACATTAGACCATCAGGTGTCAACACGGAGAGCCGCACAACTCTCTGTTCGCTGTTCTCGTGTTGGCTCGGCTCGGAAATCTCGCAAGCTGATTGGCCGAGACGTTTCACCCCGCAAGCTGATTGGCCGAGACGTTTCACCCACCTCCTCTCCCTGCCGAGCACCCATGAAGGGAAGGAAGACCGCATTCATTGCTTTTTATCGCTCGTGTTACTTAGTCTCGCCGCGTGGAACTTTTTGCTGTTCTCTTGTGCCATTTTGTGCGAAATAGTCTTCCCGTCGAGCCACTATGCCGCCTCCTCCAGCTCTACCGGAAGCTGCCCTCGATGATCCTGCGCCTCTAGCACCTCACGATGAGGCGTCACCTGAGGAGCAGTAAAGCTCTCATTAACCTGTGCAGTAAATCATTTTCATCTTGAGTTACGTATCTTGTTATAAGAATAAAAGAGTTCTAAAAACATATTTATGTACACTTTGTTTACATCTACGTATGTATGTACACGTACACACACACACACACACGTGTGTGTGTACGTGTATGAGAGAGAGAGAGTGAGAGAATGAACGTACGTATTATTTATGGATGACGTCATTAGGGGTGACGGTACTTCGCGGTTTTTCACTTTTCGCGGTCGGTTCTGGAACCCATTAACCGCGATAAGTGAGGGATCACTGTATAGCCACACACACAACAAAAGTGAACACTGCGGTTGTTGCGGTTGGTTGTTTTCCTCCATGGTAGGCATGTCCATAGCGCGGTATTACATAATTAGAGTTATCACGACAGCCCTACATAATAGTAATGCACAATGGATTGCACGCAGCCACACCTCTTTGAAATGATCGTCCACCTCCCAGCGCATAGCGGGCGCACTCTGTACTAGTAATTAGATGGTGTGATGCAAAGCGTAGAAAACAGACAATGAATGCGCTGACAGAAACTAACAAAAACACTGGCAGAAAAGTCCACTGACTGTCAAAATAGGGCTTTAAATCTTACAAAAGCACAATTTTGCACATTGTAGGACGTTTATTGTTCCTGTGGTTTAAAGCAAGTGAGAATCTAAAATCTGAGAGTAAAGAAAATAATAGATTGGTGGTTCTTGGCTGGGGGTTGAGTAATTGAAAGAAGGCACTGAGAATGAAAGACAGCCCACATTATTGATTTCAGTCAAACCACAGGAAATTCCTGAATAGTTGGTGGCTGTTGCATTATTTAAGCAACCGCTTTGAGTCTCTTCCGCTCTCATTTTACTACCCTAACAAAGGCAGCATAGAGTACCACACATCCAACATGGCTTCACAGCGTACACAGATTGGAAGCAACAGTCCATCTGTGATGTGAATGTATTTATTAATAGCAGTGTCTTCTATCATCCTACAAGTACCTGGGTATTCATCTGAACAATAAACTAGACTGGTCACACAATACTGACGCACTCTACAAGAAGGGACAGCGCAGGCTGTTCCTGCTGAGGAGACTCAGGTCTTTTGGTGTACAAGGGGCGCTGCTGAAGTCATTCTATGACACGGTGGTGGCATCAGCCATCACTTTTGGAGTGGTCTGCTGGGGCAGTGGCATTACTGCAGCCGATAGGAAGAGACTGAACAAACTGATTAAGAAAGCTAGCTCTGTCCTGGGGCAACGCCTTGATCCGATGGAGGAGATAGGAGAGAGAAGGACGGTGGCTAAACTGTCATCTCTGCTGGAGTCCGAGTTCCACCCTATGCAGGACATACTGGATGCACTGAGGAGCTCATTTAGCAGCAGACTACATCATCCCAGGTGCACAACCGAGAGGTTTCGTAGGTCCTTCCTACCAACGGCTGTCAGACTGTACAACCTAAGCAGGGCTGCTCGCAGAGATAGCAAAAAGACGTAACAAACTAATAGTTTTTTTTGAATGCAAAAGATGCAATAGACTTACACAATGGTCCTCTCCGGCATACAACTAGGAACATACCGGTCGCTATGGAGGGTGAGAATATGTATGGGCACATAATCATACCATGTAGGATAACTAAATAGACGGTTATGCTGTTTCATCCCACCTAGCAACAATGCTCTGCACTGTGTGTGTTTATATATTTACATATTTATTCCATCTAGCTACAATGCTCTGCACTGGGTGTGTTTATATTTATATATCTATATATTTATTCCATCTAGCTACAATGCTCAGCACTGGGTGTGTTTATATTTATATATCTATATATTTATTCCATCTAGCTACAATGCTCCGCACTGTGTTTTTATATATCTACATATTATTCCATCTAGCTACATTGCTCCGCACTGTGTGTGTTTATATACTTGCATATTTATTCCACCTAGCTGCAATGCTCCGTACTGTGGGTGTTTATATATTTACATATTTATTCCATCTAGCTACAATGCTCTGCACTGTGTGTTCATATATTCATATATTTATTCCATCCAGCTACAATGCTCTGCACTGTGTGTCTGTGTGTGTGTGTGTGTATATATATATATTTTATAGTAATATGTACATATGTATATTAGCTGCTCTTGCTTGCTTGTTTTTTTTTTTTTTTTTTCTTGCCTTCTGATTGTTGCTCTGAGTGTTGCTATCCCTGTGCTGTTGCAATCCTGGAATTTCCCCGTTGTGGGACTAATAAAGGCTTATCTTATCTTATCTTATCTTATCACTTTATGCTCTTCACCTAGAGACACAAATGATGAGGCATCCAGCTCAATCTTTCCCAGCCAAGATTTCCTCAGAGTGTGGGAAATAACTCCCCTTCACACAATATCATGATCTCCATTAATAAAGAAAAAGCCCAGTGATGCCATCAAGAGAAGAGATAATTACCAGAGAGATTTAAGTCCAGCAACACAATACCTCCCCCAGTAGTGAATATTCACAGCCAGTGGGAAAACACAATTCCAGAGATTGGGGGATCTCATTTTGTAACATCGTTTGCTTTGAATTTGAGAGTAAATCTACCTTCTGGGGCAATTTGGATTAACGCATCTAAAGAGGCTTATTTGGGGGGAAAACATCAAAATTAAGATTTAATGTCAATTAGTGTGCCAGCTTTGATGTTGTGGAAATACATGTTTTGAATAATTGAAGCAATACTTACAGTACATCACAACAATCTTACTGGATCAGCAATGTCTCAGAAGCACAGTGGGAGACAGCGGGAAACAAGAGTGAAAGCACCACCTGAAGGGAAGTAAGGCTTTACACTATATGCTGAACTTGAGCATAAAGACGCTTTTAAAACCAGAGTTTATGTGGTGTCACTGATGCAATAAAATTAAACCAGCAGGGTCAGTAAAGTGACATTTCTGATTATCCCCAGTACTGACATACAGTCTGGCCTCTACCCATTAAAGGAGTAAAATTTTGAAGGCAAATGTGTCTTCCAAGAGACAATTGCCATAGGCCCGTTTTACCTGGCAAAAATTATGTACGCCCATATCTCATGGCACAGTGAATGCTGAGGAATATTCATCAATGTTGCACTTTTTGGGTTGTCAAGCAGTTCACAGTTTTTAAGGTCCCAAATGGTTTTTCTTGTCACAATTTTTTTTTTGAACAATTGCAAAAGTTGGTTGTAATACAACAACGGTTGTAATACATGTCGTAACCCCCATATCTCACAGAGCGGCGAATGTTGAGGAACATTCAGGAATATTGCACTTTTGGGTTTTGTCAAGGTTTGTAAAAGGTTGCCAAAAAGTTTTTCTTGTCTTTCTTTTGTCATTAACCAATTTTTATTTATTTTTTTGCAAATGTATTTTCACACAAACAGTTGAAAACTAGTTGTAAGCATTTGTGAAGGGTTGTAACATGTTTGCAAACGGATATAACACGTGTCGCTAAGCCTTAGTGAGGGTAGGGTTAGGCTAAGGGTAGCGATACTACCCTTAGCGACTAAAGGTAGTATCTCACGAAGCAGTGAATGCTGATGAACGTGGTGATTTTTGGATTTGGTAACTTTTCTGGTGAATGTTGGCAAAAATCAAGCAAAAATTATTGCAACAAATTTCATTATATATTCATGTTTTTTTATTGTAAATATATTACTTTTCTCCTCTAATTTTGTGGCATTTTTTCAAAAAATTGTAACTTTTTTCTCCCAAATTTAGTGAATGAGTTTTAAATTCATTTTCTATTTTCTTGTACATTTTCAGTGACTGGTATTCTTGGATACATACAGTGGGGTAAAAAAGTATTTAGTCAGCCACCAATTGTGCACGTTCTCCCACTTAAAAGATGAGGGAGGTCTCCAATTTTCATCATAGGTATACCTCAACTATCCATCCATCCATCCATCTTCTACCGCTTTTCCGGAGGTCCGGGTCGCGGAGGCAGCAGTTCAAGCAGAGAAGCCCAGACTTCCCTCTCCCCAGCCACCTGCTCCAGCTCTTCAGAGGGGATACCAAGGCGTTCCCAGACCAGCTGGGAGACATAGTCTCTCCACCGAGTCCTGGGTCTACCCCGGGGTCTCCTCCCAGTGGGACGTGCCTGAAACACCTCAAGTGGGAGGCGTCCAGGAGGCATCCTAATCAGATGCCCATACCACCTCAACTGACTCCTTTCAATGTGGAGGAGCAGCGGTTCTACTCTGAGCCTCTCCCGGATGACTGAGCTCCTCACCCTATCTCTGAGGGTGAGTCCAGCAATCCTACGGAGAAAGCTCATTTCAGCCGCTTGTATCCGTGATCTCGTTCTTTCGGTCATTACCCAAAGCTCGTGACCATAGGTGAGAGTAGGAACGTAGATTGACTGGTAAATCGACAGCTTTGCCTTAGAACTAAGCTCCCTCTTCACCACAACAGACCGGTACAATGTCCGCATCACAGCAGATGCTGCTCCAATCCGTCTGTCGATCTCTCGCTCCATTTTCCCCTCACTCGTGAACAAGACCCCAAGATACTTAAACTCCTCCACTTGGGGCAGGAGCCTGTCCCCAACCCGGAGAGGACAATCCACCTTTTTCCGGCTGAGGACCATGGACTCGGACTTGGAGGTGCTGATTCTCATCCCAGCCGCTTCACACTCAGCGGCAAACCGTCCCAGCAAGAGCTGTAGGTCATTGCTGGATGAAGCCAACAGGACAATATCATCTGCAAACAACAGAGATGAGATCCTGTGGTCACCAAGCATGACACCCTCCATTCCCTGGCTGCGCCTAGAAATCCTGTCCATAAAAATTATGAACAGGATCGGTGACAAAGGGCAGCCCTGGCGGAGTCCAACTCTCACTGGGAATGACTCCGACCGAGTGTTGGCAATATGAACTAAACTCTCACAACGGTCATACAGAGACCGAATAGCTCGTAACAACAAGCCCGATACCCCATACTCCCGAAGCACCCCCCACAAAAATCCACAAGGGACGCGGTCAAATGTCTTCTCCAAGTCCACAAAACACATGTAAACTGGTTGGGCAAACTCCCACGAACCCTCAAGAATTCTCGAGAGGGTAAAGAGCTGGTCCGATGTGCCACGGCCAGGACGAAAACCACATTGCTCCTCCTGAATCCGAGGTTCGACCAACGGCCGGACTCTCCTGTCCAGTACCTTGGCATAGACCTTCCCAGGGAGGCTGAGGAGTGTGATCCCTCTAAAGTTGGAGCACACCCTCCGGTCCCCTTTTTTGAAGAGAGGAACCACCACCCCGGTTTGCCATGCCAAAGGCACTGCCCCCGACCTCCATGCAATGTTGCAGAGGCGTGTCAACCATGACAACCCAACAACATCCAGGGCCTTGAGGTACTCGGGGCGAATCTCGTCCACCCCCGGGGCCCGGCCACCAAGGAGATTTTTAACCACCTTGGCGACCTCAGCCCCTGTGATAGGCGAGTCATCCCCTTCGTCCCCAAACCCTGCTTCCTCTGTGGAAGGCGTATCAGTGGGATTGAGGAGATCCTCGAAGTATTCCTTCCACCGCCCGACGATATCCCCAGTTGAAGTCAACAGTGTCCCATCCGCACCATACACAGTGTGGACGGGGAGCTGCTTTCCCCTCCTGAGCCGCCGAACAGGTCCTCCGAGATGTGGGTCCCCAGGAATTTGAAGCTGGGGACACGTTCAGCAGCTATGCCATTGATATGGATGGGGTCATGTGTCTCTTCCCCTCCTTCCTGTAGTCCACTATGAGCTCCTTGGTTTTACTGGTGTTAAGGAGCAGGTTATCGTCAGCGCACCAAGTAGCCAAGTGCTCAACCTCTGCCCTGTAATCTGACTCGTCGTTGTCCCTGATGAGTCCAATCACCGTGGTGTCATCTGCGAACTTTATGATGGAATTGGATCCATACATAGGCCTGCAGTCATGGGTGAAGGGGGGGTAGAGGAATGGGCTGAGCACACAGCCCTGTGGTACACCAGTGTTGAGTGTGATGAGGTATGGTGTTCTATCTCCTCCAAACACGACAAGTTGAGTTTTTACCAAAAAGTTCTATTTTGGTTTCATCTGACCATATGACATTCTCCCAATCCTCTTCTGGATCATCCAAATGCTCTCTAGCAAACTTCAGACGGGCCTGGACATGTACTGGCTTAAGCAGGGGGACACGTCTGGCACTGCAGGATTTGAGTCCCTGGCGGCGTAGTGTGTTTCTGATGTAGCCTTTGTAACTTTGGTCCCAGCTCTCTGCAGGTCATTCACTAGGTCCCCCCGTGTGGTTCTGGGATTTTTGCTCACCGTTCTCGTGATCATTTTGACCCCTCGGGGTGCGATCTTGCGTGAAGCCCCAGATGGAGGGAGATTATCAGTGGTCTTGTATGTCTTCCATTTTCTAATAATTGCTCCCACAGTTGATTTCTTCACACCAAGCTGCTTACCTATTGCAGATTCAGTCTTCTCAGACTGGTGCAGGTCTACAATTTTGTTTCTGATGTCCTTTGACAGCTCTTTGGTCTTGGCCATAGTGGAGTTTGGAGTCTGACTGTTTGAGGTTGTGGACAGGTGTCTTTTATACTGATAATGAGTTCAAACAGGTGCCATTACTACAGGTAACAAGTGGAGGACAGAAGAACCTCTTAAAGAAGAAGTTACAGGTCTGTGAGAGCCAGAAGTCTTGCTTGTTTGTAGGTGACCAAATACTTATTTTCCACCATAATTTGCAAATAAATTCTTTAAAAATCAGACAATGTGATTTTCTGGATTTTTTTTTTCTCATTTTGTCTCTCATAGTTGAGGTATACCTATGATGAAAATTGGAGACCTCTCTCATCTTTTAAGTGGGAGAACTTGCACAATTGGTAGCTGACTAAATACTTTTTTGCCCCACTGTATGTGACTTTTTCCCCTCAGGAATTTATGATGTTTGTCTTATAAATTCACATTTTCTCATTGTAATATAGCCCTTCTTTCAGGTTACAGCAACAGCCCCTCAAAATGTCTCTGCACGGTCCTTATTTTGACCCATGGGTGTTTTGAATATTTCACCAAGTTAGAGTCTGAGCTCAAACTCAAAATCAGACTTTAAGTTGAACCCAAAGTCCATTCAATGTTTTATGGCCATGTTCAGCAAAGATTAAATTTTTCAAAGCAAAGTCTGAGGAGTCCAAGTAAAAGCTTTAGACCTCTCTGACCATGCTCTGTAGTAAACACTCAGAATCAGAAGGTTAACCTCACCTTCTTATTATCATTGAGACCAGCCTAAAATCAATTCTGTCAGAATTAAATAAAGAGTTTCAGAAAAGTTAGGGTGATTGCCCATTCTTTAATCCAGAGAGAGCTCTGAGTTGTGACAAAACACAATTTTTTATACAGACAGTGACATCAAATTTTGGATGAGAAAGAGAAAGAGGGAGAAAGAAAGCTCTTCATGGAGACGAGCTGCTGAATCTGCATTATCCTTATCTCAAGGTCACCAACCTCTGACTTGAAACAGAGAAACCATCACATAAAGAAATCACATCCAAACTCAAATGAACTCAGATTTAAGCAATATGTAATAATGGAACAAAAAAGGAATATACTGTATAATGAAATGTAAGGTACGGCAATCATTTTCTGTCAGAAAATTAAGCTAGCATCTCACAGAGCAGCAAATGCTGAGGACCGTTTGCGGACACTGCACTTTTTAGGTTTTGTCAGGGTTTACAAAAGGTTGGAAAAGGGTTCACACATAGTTTTTAAGGTCACCAACAGTTTTGTCGTAAAGGTTATTATTAAACAGTTGCTATAGTGTTCACAAATGGTGAACCTAAGAGAACTTCAGAGATATGCATTACAACCATTTGCAAACATGTTTTGGCTGTTTGCAAATGCTTACAACTAAGCCACCGTGTCATAATCGCCCTACAGGGCAGGAAAGAGGCTCCACGCGCAGGCTGTGAGTTTGCAAATTTATTGGGAAAAAACAATACTGAGTTACAAAAACTTGTGGAAAAAAAAAGAAATACAGGGTAGCAGGATAGCTAAGGCTAAGGCGAGTGAGATCGCCGGCTAAACCTGGAAGGCTGAGCTAAAACAACTCGTGCACAGGTAAGCAAAATAGCCAAGCTGAGGCGAGGGGAAATCGCCGGCTAAACCTGAAGAAAAACACACAAAGCAAATAACAAAGGACTTACGTGTAAGAGTAGCGGGCTGAAAGTTGCAAGTAGGGTGCTGTGCTGGACAAGAGTGTGCAGCCCCTTAAATAGTGACCAGAACCCATTAACTTAATAAACCACAGGTGTGGGTATCTGAACGGGCAGGGGAAAGTGAGGATACATAATTGGGATCAGCTGTGGCAGTGACAGGGAGGTGAACCCAAACTGACAGTTGACAGGGCATGCTCACACAAAGCTTCACACCCCTGACAGCTGTCAACAGTAAAGGACCATACTAAGAATATAAAGGATAAGACAACATGCCAAAGTATAATTATAAGTAAGTACAAAAAAATAAAATTACAATACTAACACAAACAGAAAAGGGGCAAACAGAACATTAATGCATAAACCCAAGAAGGCATAAGTACAGCAGATAAGAAAATAAGCAGAAAAAGCCATAAGACCGAGTCTGGGGAGATCTCCAGCACTTGGCTCATGACACACTGGAGTGGTGGCCTAGAGGTAGAGCATTCACCCCGCAACTGCGAGGTTGGGGTTCAAGTCCCGGCTGGATCATACAAAAGACCATATAAAAAATGGTACTTTCTGCCATTCAGCTTGGTGCTCAGCAAAAACGGAATGGAGAAGGGAAATGTGGGCAGCAGTGGCTCAGGAGGTAGAGGTAAAATTTTCTTTCTAAACCTTCATACCAACTGAATGCGACTGGTTATATAAATGGTCCTTAATGGTTCATGTCACCTTCAGAGTCATTTTATAAATTATTTTGCAGCCCCTTGCAAGTCTCTAGACCTATAGTTTGAAATTCATTACTTGTTAAACACCAACCATAAACTAATCCCAGATTCCTTTGTTTGGTAACAATGCACAGATGTTGGCTGTGATATGCAATTTGTTTTTGTGATACTGGTCTGAATGGAGAAATCACAAGAGACTAATTTCTCACTTTGACCACATTGCCCAAGTGTTCACGTTTTAATAAAAATGATTAATAGTTAAGATTAAATAAAAACTATCTGAATAAATAATAACATAAAGTAATGCAGCACCCTCTGTCCCTTTGACTATTTATTCATCAGTCTGCTGAGACTCCTGGGCAATTCTATTAATTATTAAAGTTTAGGCTTTTTTTCCATTTATAAATAATAGAGAGTGAAATCACATAAGAGAAGATGTGCTAAGACACAAAGATGCATGATGGCAAAGAGCTGTGCTGGTAATCCTTTATCTCGGGCAAAAAGAGGAAAAACCAGCCATGCATTTAGAGGAAAATCCTTTCTCTGGAAGTTTAGTTTAGAAATAAAAAACAGACTTACACGACTGAATTGTGATATAAAACAAACAATTATTGTTTTATTTAGAAAAAAAAAGATGACTGAACATATGCTGATAAAATTTAAAGGGAAAACGGTCACTACTTTTCCTGTGTGCACATGCAGAGACAAAAAACATCACTGTTCTTGTTGCTCTTGTCCAATTCAGTCACTTATATTACACCTTTGTGCTTCATGCTGTATACCAGTAGACTTTTTTCTTTTTTTACTTCAACCAATTTGCGGGGACTTGTTGCCACCCTTTATCTTTGTGCCTTTGCTTTCAGTCTCACATAAACAATATTTCCTTCTTCCCAGATAAACTTCAGCTAACAAGTCAATATTATCAGCACTGACCCCCAACACTCATCACTCATCCTACCTCAGAAATAATTTCCTTTTTGTGTACCTCATTTCCTCCTCAACACTTTCGGTTCTAATGCACACAATGAGCTCCGAGCAATCTGCACTACTTCAGCTACAGCTGACCCTGTTGGCATTTTGAAATTGAGATAACCAAACTGTATTAGCTCCCTCTGTCTTTATATTCGCACAGTGTACAGGCCAGCGATGACAGTGTGTGATAAGGCCTGACCCCTGCAGGGCCTGATAGCACATAAACAGGCCCTTTATCAGCAGCCGCTGCACCATTGCAGACTGCCGAATCAGAGGCACGCCTGGTCCGGATCCCGAGGCTGTGCTCCCCATCAATAGGTCTTTGACTTTCGCATGAGTTAATGGTTGATAATACACAGCGGCCTGCAGTGGACATGACAATTATCCAACACAAGAATGTGTTTGGGGAGTCTGCTTTTGTCCATCTTCAGAAGCTAATTGACCCAACGTGTGAGCCGTCACTACTGAGACTGGCGGAAAAAGCCGAGCATAATTAGGACATCTGAAGCACAAAACAAGCAGAAGTCAGTGGCTGATGTCTTGCTTCATCTTTATAGAGCTTCTGCTTGGTGTAGTGACAAGCTGTATTAATTACAACAGAAAGTAGTCCCAGCATGAGTCTCCATACATTAAATAAACCCGTGTTTGAAAAGACTTTCAACACTTGTTATTCAAGCTTTCCAAATTGCACTGACGTATTCTTTGATAAATAAAATTCAGACATTATGCTCCTGAGCTTTTCTTCACGGGTGTGATTATGGTGAAGGCAACCAGGCAGACTTTTCCCTCTACACCAGGGGTGCCCAGCCTGGGGCTCCTGGAGCAGTCAGTTTTCTGTGGGAAATTTTCTAATTTCACTTCTTAATTGGTCCAAAGATTTGCAAATAAGTTGTTATTGTTGTGCAGGTGTTCTGTAGGCACCCCGCACCCATGCACAACAACAGCAAATTATTTGCAACTCTTTGGACCAATTAAGAAGTGAAATGAGAAAAATTTCCCACAGAAACCTGAACGTTCCAGGAGCCCCAAGTTGGTCACCCCTGCTCTACACTCTAAAAAATAAAATTTTTTTAAAAATGTAGAAAACATTTTAAAGTAGCCAGCTGCACAGTTTTTTTTTTTAAGTTTTCTCATAAAATAGAATAGACCTTTATTGTCACTGTTACAGGAACAATGAAAATCGATTTTGTAGCTCTGCTCTGTTTAACAGCAGATTCTTAAAGTGCAGAATAAAAACTATATATAAAACAACTATCGCACAATATAAGAACACATAAAGGTTAACAACAAAGTGCAGGAGTCATTGCCCGTTAGACAGAGGGTGGATGGTTGTTCAGTCATGTTCTCATCTATGAGCTAATTTTAATGTGTCAATGCAGGTTCAGAAGGTTGCTAGATATGAAATCCTAAATGTGCCAAGCGTAGTATTATAATTCAGATCTACCCATTCACTTCTGTTTACTCGACTTGTCTCCAGCTTATCAGATAGTATAATGAGTAGTGTGGCATAGTAACGTTATGTTTGACAAAGTTAAGATCGTAAACACACACACACACACACACACACACACACACACACCTTTTTGCTGCTCCCTGTGGGGTTGACACAGCAGATCATGGGTCTGCATACTTTTCTTGGCAAGGATTTTTTTTTTCTTTTTAAAAGCCAGA
This sequence comes from Pholidichthys leucotaenia, assembly GCA_020510985.1. Taxonomy (NCBI): domain Eukaryota; kingdom Metazoa; phylum Chordata; class Actinopteri; order Cichliformes; family Pholidichthyidae; genus Pholidichthys; species Pholidichthys leucotaenia. The sequence continues at coordinate 182,562,475 of CM035836.1, read as the reverse complement.
TGCCCTTGCTGACACAACCCTCCCCATTTACCTGGACTTTTGGCCAGCACTGGGTTTGTGCTTTCCCCTGTAGCTGGATAACCAACTTTCATTTCCCCGTTCTATTTACGCTGAGCACCAAGCTAGAATATGGAAAGTACTATTTTTATGGTCCTTGGTATGACCCGGCTGGGGCTTGAACCCACAACTTCCCGGCTGTGGGATGGCTGCAATGCCACGAGGCCACCATGTATAGTAAATTTTAATAGAGTAATGTGAAATTGCAATGATATATGTTTGACAAACTTAGATTGCAAACTGAGTAAACTTGTGAACCTGTATTGACTCGACACTTTAGCCCTTAGTTGACAAAACTAAAAAAAAGCTGTGCACCTGGTTGCTTTAAAATGTTGTTTTCGCAACTTTAATGTTCACAGTTTAGCTGTTTGAAACAGGGTCAGAGTATGGCATTTGTTTTCCATGTTGTCTAGCAGTGACAACTAATGTAAGGCTAAGATTCCTCTGACACTGTCCTGTCAGCAGTATGGCATGGATATGAAGTTACACTGTAAAATCCAATTAGTTATCCTTACTTAGAAAAGCATACAAACTGATGGATAAACATTACTTAATTATGCTTTTTTATTCCATTTTTAAGGCAGTCAATTTGCATGTGTCCCCCCCCCCCCAATTACAGGTAACTAAATGAATTTCACAGTGTACCTCCTTTTCACCCATACAACCGCATTATGAGCTCCTGCGTTCTCCGTTTCAGCCCTTGCTAGCTGAAAAAAAAGGAAAAATATTAAACATGAATAAGTAGGTGTACAAATGTCCTTCTATGATTCCATCTTCATTAAAAAAAAGTTAAGACCTTAAGAGCACAATGGTACAGTACCTCTCCTAATACGGTTCCAGTGTGTTGCGATGGAAATTATTCTCTGTAATAGCTTGCTGTGATCCCTATGAATGTTAATACTTGAACAGCTCTTTTAAAATCCTGGCATTTTGGAGCACAGCATGAAGGTCCAATGAACAATACTTGAATCTTCATAATGTAGAAGTGGTTTAAGCAAATAAAGTAAAACCAGTTTCTTTTCATTTCTTTAACTGTGTGAAGGCTGTCTCTTATTACCATTGCTACTTCATTGCCTTAACTTCAAAGGGCCCTAACAATATTACACTGGAGACTTTTTTATTCAGTACTTAAGAAAAATTGTTGCTCTGTAATAACACAAAACGTATATTAGTCTAGTTTTAAAGCTTTTCCCTGAACCAACTTAACTTTTGAACTTAAAAACACTCCTTTATCTTTCTGAGTGAGGACGGCTTTTGGTCAGGGACCCAGTGGTCCCTCTTAGAGATTCCGAAGAGGTGCAGAGACTGGAGACGTGCCAAAATTCTGACTATCTTAGCAGCTCTCCAGCCGTATGGCAGAGTGGCTAGATGGACTCTACTACTGAAATAAGGACCGATGACAGTCCACTTTGTCTGTGCCAACAGTGAATGGTCTCTGGAATCTGGTCTAGTAACAATAATAAAAGTCTCAGTCTCCCTTTGGCTTTAATGCAAAGAAAATAAAATGCAGCATATCATCAAATATGGAAGAGCATAATATACAGTGTTTCAGCTTTTCCTATGAAACCTGGTGCACTTTAACAACTCCACAATTTCTCTTGAAGAAATAATTTGTATCAGCAAAAACAAGCGTGTTCCTTTCAATGAAATGCTGTTTTTGCCATACAGAACAGAAGTCTGTATTTGCTTAAACTGAGACAGGAATCTTTTATTTTTATTTCCCATCCCCTGTGGGAAGGCTGTGCATTACTGTCTCCCAGTTTACAGAGAAAACTTTCTTCCCGCTTTGCTAAATTTAGGTCACGCTGCCAATGTAACGGGAGCCCCCGTAACACCGACCTGCCTGCAGTTCTATTACTTAAGCAACTTTGATCGATCTGTGAATGTATAATTCAGGAGCATCTGGTGGCAAGGTTGTCAGTGTCACGCACAGCGTGCATGACTGATTTCTTTTTCCTCTGGTGTGCAAGTCACAGAAGGAGTTAATTCACAGGCTGTCAGCTGTTACAGAGATGTTAGGGTAGGACTGGGAGCAGAGATTACTGGAATTAATATTCAGCTTCGTTCACTTTCTTCTCGAGGCTGCTTGCCTCCCAAAAGAGGTGCTAATGTGTCCGTTTGTTGAGGTATTTAAAATTTCTGAGGTCAAAGGGGCACCTTTATTTATGCAATCGTCTAAAGGATTTTGGTGTCATTTACACTTTTTGCAGTTGTTAGAGACTCTGTGTCAACCAATCCGCCGTTGCCATGTCTCAGACTTTTTCTAAATACTGATCCAGTGCAACAGTTCTCATTTTACTGGTTTTATTGGTGAGATTATCTAAATTTGTCCCATATATATATTTTTTTTTAAAAAAGGGTAAATAAAGTCAAAGAATAGTTGGAACAAGATATTTAATAGATGACAGGAATATATGGCTGTTGAAAATTAAGAAGAAAAAGCAGCATATGGAAAACGCTGTTTGAATTAAACACTTATATGCAGGGTTAAGTTTTAATTAAGGTAAGTAGGTGTTTGAGTGAACATCCAGCTTTGCAATGATTTAAAAGTCTTTTGATAACCTTTTCCCACAATTATACGGGAAACTTGTTTCATACAAATGTACTGGAAGGATAATTTGATCAGTTATTTTATGACAAAATTTAAAGATTAACTTTGTTTTACCAGTGAAGTGCATCATCTGATCTTCTGATCTGAGTGCTATTTTGCTTCCATTATATCACCGGTATTTATTGAATGCAGGCATAAGTGGTTTGTAGGATTTATACTTTGTCAGAACGTATTTGATATGTCTCCTTCACTGTCCAATAAAGCAAAGGAAGCACTTTATTATATAGGGAGTAGAAAAGATATTGACATGGCATTTTGGTGGCATTATGATGCCAGTTTAATATCTCCTTATTGTGTTGTAACGCCATCAAATCGTACATCATCTCTGGTGTGAGGGGAAGCACTAAATGTTCAATTGAGCTGATGCACCAAGTTTGTAAAGGTTAGCACAGCATAGAAATGATAACACCTTAACAGTGTTGAATCCATGAATATATTCACTTTGTGACCCCTCACCAGCATTTGGTACTGCAGTAAAAATGTTGCATTACTGTGTAGCATTGTTATGAGCATCTGAGCCAGAGTGCTCCTGCTCTTTTTTTGAAAATGTTAAGTAAGCCTCTTTACAATTAATACACAATAACACCCTAACAAGAATTAATGTCATCATTACATAAAGCCAGCTAACAATATATATTATGTCATCATTACATAAAGCCAGCTAACAATATATATTATGTCATCATTACATAAAGCCAGCTAACAACAACAACAACAACAAAACACCAGCAAATTAAAGTTCCAAATTAATGGGACAGCTAGGAAAAAAAACCTCTTATTTACAACATTAAACATCAATTTCAAAGGTGAACTAGAGTATTTTCATGAAAACAATTTAAAAAAAAATACATCAACAAAATGTTTGGATAAGTCCATTAGTTAAGTTGTGGAGATGTGAGAATGACGAGGCAGAGTTCTCTCTCAAGTCAACTTTATTCACATCACCATCATCTCAAAACAGAAAAGAGAGCCACACAGGGAAATCTCGTCCTTAAATCCCAGGACTCTTACAGTTCACAGGTCACATGTATCACAGATGTTGCATTATAATTGAAAGTAACAATGCATCCCCTCTGACTGATATCCCCCACCCTCTACAATGCATCTCCTCTCTAATCCTTTAATTACTCCCACAGTCTCAAGCCTTGCATACCAAAGCTAACATCCTTGCGGCTTCCTGTAAACTCCAAGGAAGCAGCTCTGCCTTTGTTCTGATCTAAAATGTGAGTCACAAAGCCAGGTCACATATGTGTGTCCACCACAAAGTCTTTATATTTTTCAAAAAGGATACAGTGTTGAAAAAATGCTTTTAAAAATTTTTACATATTCAAAATAATCATATTTACTTCTGAGCAGTTTGATGATGAGAACATAGATATATACAGTATTGTGGCGGTAATAGAACAGGCAAGATGCAACGAGCTGGAAGGGTACAAGGTTTTATTTCCATATTAAATATATTAAAACGCGCTTTGTAGCTCAGTGAGCTACTGCGTTGCTGAGGCACGTATAGCAAGCTCTTTTATACACGTTATACAGACAGAGAGAATGCATGGCACATTAGCATAGTGATATACATATCAGTTAATACATATCATTTGCGTGACCAACTGGTGCCCGGATGTCCTCTCCCTCATCCAGGGACGTATACACAACAGTCCATTGTTCTGATTGCCCCCTGGGGCTCCGTATGTAAATTGTCCTCTGTTTCCTCCAGCCCTGCTGAGTGTGAAATAGTGTCAGTCTGCAGTGTGCTGGGTCACCACACGGCTCCCCCCAGAACACTCAGAAGGGGCTGTGACCACCCCACCCCCCGGTCGTTTGGGGTCCAGCTCCGGTACAACTGTCCTGCTGTAGAGGAGTGTCGGAGGGCATGTCATTCCGTGGGGGGGACAGGGGAGGGGTGGAAAAGACAGTGTGCTCCGCTCCGAGTTCCAGCACGTTGAACGGCCGTGGATCGTGGGCGCACGGGGCCGGTGCGCGTCATGAGTAATGGAACAAACCGGCGATCGGATGGCTTTAGGGAGTGAGGTGCGGGAAGAGCGCTGAGGAGGGGGAGGGGGATGGGAGCGAGTGAGTGCCGGCCCGGGACGTCAAAGGTGTCTGGGCCACGCAAAAATTGCATGTGGATCCGCGATGGTGAGGGACTTTCCCGGTAAACTGGCAGTGATCCACAGCGCCTGTGAAAAAATGAACTCTCTGACTCCTCTCGCGGCTCAGTCCTGAGAGGATGTGGGGAAAGTGAATGGCCAAATTCCCCGAGGATGCGTAGCGGCTGTGAAAAAAACCCAAACAAACCTGAAGCTGTGTGAGGGACTTGGCAGTTTGGCTTGGCAGCTAAGACCATGGATATGGTTATTAGTGCAAGAAGACAGACTTACATTCCCTCTCCTCCACTGTCGATGGTCTCTGGTCATAGCATCAGTACAGTCTCCATATTCAAGTTGCTTGGAGTTCAGATCTCATCTGATTTGTCATGGGATGCTCATGTCAACTGTATGCTCTCTAAAACAAGACCCAAGATTCACTACCTTTGTGTGGCCTCCCATCTGACGTCTTAAAACAGATCTATCTGACCTTCATTCTTCCAGATCTGGAATATGCCAGTCCAGTTTGGGGAGGTCTGACAAAAGGTCTCTGAAGGGTTAGAGAGGGTACAGAAGCAGTGCTGTAGAATAATTGGCATCCCACATTCCTCTCTTCCCACCTTAAGTGAGCATCGAGATGAGGCTACTCTAAATACCTTCACCAACATTCTAAGGGACAGCTCTTCACCTGCGCAGAGCTTCCTGTCTGCTGCCCCTCCAGATGTTGACTCTCTTCGGCAGCCCAGAGAACTTGTTGTACCCAGGAACAAAACCAAAAGATATGAACTCTCTTTTATTCCCCGTGCTTTTAAACTGTATTATAAGTAACTTTGTTTTTAGGAGTGATGAGATTCACATTTAACTTACTTTTAATTTAGTGACAACAATCATGGTTTTTACTGTATGTTTATCTCAATTCAGGATCCATGGTTTCAACAAGGTGTTGCTATGCTGTGTTTTCCTGCTATGACTGTTATGACCCGAGCGCCGGTTCTGATCGCGCTCGGGCTAAGTTATGTTTTGCTGCCGGCCTTGACAGTTGTGGGCTGTATTCTGGCCTCACCGGGCTCTTATTGTGAAAGTGCTCGGTGGGGCTTCCCCCTGTCAACGGTCGGTCAGCTGTTTGTAATTATCGTCGTTAGTGCTTCGCCTTCTTAAGCCCGGCACTGGCGGCGGTAAGACGCAGCAGTGTCAGTCGTCCTACGTCTGAGCTACGGATGCTTCAGACTGTTACCTACCTCGTCTGCCTGTGGTTGACCGTCGCTTCTCCTGGACCAGTAAGTGAGCTGTTAGCCTTACCCCTCCCGGTGAGAGTAGACCTCTGTGTGTCTTTGCCTCAGCAGCCTGTGTAGTCTTTACTCCATCAACCTTGCCTGTGTATGACCGTCTCCTCTATGGACCTGTAAGAGAGCTGTTTAGCCTTACGCCTCCGGATGTGTGTAGACTTATGTGTCATTGCCCCTGCATCTTGTGTTGTTACTTTTCACCGTAATAAAACTCACTGAAAACTCACTGGTGACTGTGTGGCGTCTTATGGTGGCTCGTGAGAGCCACCACATGACAATGACAAACTTCTAATAATAAAATGAAAATGAAAATGAAAAATGAACCTAATGTATAGACTCCGAAGGTAAATCCACAATTAAAATGTGGATGGAATAAAAAAAAATATTTAATGTATCATCATATAAATAAAATGACAGGCAATTATATGATGACTGTTACAACTCTCCAGTAAAATAACAGAAAATCCCAGTGTATGCTGTTTCCTCATGAGCTCTGGAGCTACACAATTTCAAAACACGCCACTGAAATAGCATTAAGCAATGCCCTTCTGTTGACAGACCTCCTTTTCCCTGATCAAAAGTGCTTTGGCGTAACATGCACTGGAGATTGTGCACTGGCACACCTCTTTGAAATGAGCCTCTACCTCCCAGCGCAAAGCAGGTGCACTGTCTACTGGTAATGAGATGGCGTGACGCAAAGCATAAAAAATAGACAGTGTGCTGACAGAAACTAACAAAAACACTGGCGTACGGTGGGAACTCTGGCATAAAAGTCCACTGATGACCATCGCAATAGGGTCCATTGTGTTTTCCCTGTCTGACTGCAGGAAAGTACTGTCATGAATCTGGGTTTGGAGGGCAAACCCAGTTCTGACTCATTGTTATGTTTTGCCCTAGTTTTAGACAGCTCGGGCACGCCCCCTCCTCCTGCTTAGTAAGATCAGCTGCACTGTCACGAGTGTTCACACACATACACATACCCACGCTCCATTCACTCTCATTCACACGCCCTCTCACACACCAGATGCCAATCAGTCCTGCCCACGCGTTCTTGCACTGTCAATCTCTTTCCTTGTTAGCTTCAGGAGTATTTGTTTGCCACGTCAGAGGAAAGAGATTGTCGGGGCATTCACCCTTGTTCATGGTAGCTTGTTCTCCATGAATGACGTTTCACTCCCATCACGCATTCAGCCCGGCATCTTCAGACGATCTATTCCTGGATGTTCGTGGCTGCCCCAGCCTCCTTTCTTTATCCGCCAGACTACACGGTTCGCCCTGGATCAGCTCCAGACCTGTAATTGTATTTAGCCTTTCCTCTTGTGCTAGCAGCCCTGCAGCACTAGGCTGCTCGCCTTTCTTGTTTTGTACCCAACACAGCCCAGCAGCACTAGGCTCCGTATTCACCAGGCTGTAGAGCATTTGGCTGGTGCCCTGTATGTTTGGTGGCCTAACCATGTCATTGCACCTCTCTGTCTATTGTGTGGTTTAATAGGACTGAGCTCGGTGATTTTTGAACTTGTTATTTTCTTTGTGTTGTTAATAAGAGTGCACCATCAGCTATCACTTTTGGGTTTTATTCTCTCTCTCGTGCGCCGAGTCATGGCACACGGAGGTTTGTGACAAGTACTGCTGATGTTTTGATGACATTTCTTTTAAGATGTATATTGTCCATGTGAATTTCTGTTAATCACCAAAATTCAGAGTTTAAACTGTCCCTCTAAATGTTTGTGTTTTTTCTTTTCCTGAATATTATAAGAAAGGTTAAAACTAGTGGTGAGCTTTTTAATTATGATTAATTGCAAATAATCACATGAACAATGATTATTTTAGCATTGGCAGCATATGAGCGAGAGAGAGAACATCACATTAATTGTGTGTTATGCATTTCATTGTGATTTAAATGTGATTAATCTTGATTAGAATGCCCACCACTAGATAAAACATATCCTACAGTATATTGAGTATGTATTTTGCATCTATATGCCCCTTTTTTACATATGCAGTTCTGATTAATGTGGTTGCTTTCCTCTATAACCAGCTTCATACAGAGTATCGGAAACATCCTCCCCATGTTCCTGGTTCTGGCCTTTATGTACAATGTGTGCATGACCATCAAAGATGTCGTGCTGGAGAAGGAACGTCGGCTCAAAGAGGTGCTGCGTGCTGTTGGGGTTCAAAATGGCGCTCTTTGGTCTGCCAGGTTCACAGAGAACATTGTTCTTCTTATAGTTCCCTGTGCACTCATGAGTGTCATGGTTAAGGTCAGTGAGGAGTTACTCATGGCAAAGTATCAAAACACAAAGCATGAGATGTTATGGAGACATGTTTCAACCACATTAGGGCAATTTCTAACAGGCCAAAAATAATATTTATTTGAAGTTAAACTTTGTCATTATGTGTGGAGATTTATAACATCTTTTTTGAATTAGATAATTAATGTTTGGAGTAAATTCAAATTTCAACACATTAAAGGGACTACTGAAGCTCATCAGATGTAGCGGGACCAAGACGATAAGTATCCAAAAATGAATAAATAAATAAATCAAAGATATGCTCTCCTGTTCCACTTAGACAACTGTTTATGCTTTGTGTTTTGATATCATTGTTTTTGTTAATCACAACAAATTACCCCAGCGCCGAATCAAATCGTTAGCCGTGATCCTTGAAATCAGCTCTCTCTGGCTAATTGAGAATGCAATCAAAATGACTGTTTGGTCAAATCAGAATCATGCCAATTGTCTTTGCTCTCCATTTTTTCTAACTGCATGATATAATTGTATGTCTTTCATTCTTAGATATAAAAGGGAGTCTCACATTATGTAGTCCTGTGTGAAATTAATGACCTTTTGACTAGGATAGGTTACATATTTTTTTTTTCCAGTCGTGTTACAGTCTAATTTGATCAGCAATAACAAAATGTATGGGGAAGTTTAATATACTCAACACAGTACCTCTTCTTAAAGGAACATTATGTAATCCTGACAACTACTGTTTTAAAATGGTAGTGCAGTTCAAATTCAAAACAGTGCCTTCCTTCCTCCTCTCCTTATGAGGAGACGCACAGGCTGCTGACTTAGTAAGAGGGGCAGGGCTCACAATGGACAGAGAGTATAGCACATAATGGTAAGCAATGATGACTCCTACACAGTAAGTTGTTCTGCTAATTTATATTTTCAAGTGATTTTAGGTCAGATGGAAACTATCTCTGGCCCTGTTCTCTTGCTTGTATGGCTGGAGTGAATATTCAGATAATTTAATATCTGTTTGTTGGTATGGTATTTGGCTTTCTGTTTTGGGATTCATTTTTTTAACGAAGGCAGTAATGAGGAACAGTCTTCATATGCATAGCTTTATGTATTCTTGTATTGGGGCGGGGGTGGGCATGGACTGTCAGACCGGTTCCCAGAGGAGGAGGCAGGAAGTGGAGACCCACGGGCGGGAAACTCTTGGTCAGTGACAGGCAACAGAAAGCGTAGGGGCCCAGCTACCCCATACGAGGCAGTGGGGCTGTGCAACACTAGTAGCTTCACCTACTAGTAACAGTAGGGACGTGTGGTGCTCAAAATGGCTGTACTTGTTTGTTTTCGTGACTGTAGCCCACATTTTTTTCATCTGCAGAAGTTTGCCCTTTTCTTCGCTGGCAGTGCAGGGGGTCAAAGCGTGATTGGCTCTGGTTCTAGGAAGTACAGTGATCCCTCACTTATCGCGGTTAATGGGTTCCAGAACCGACCGTGAAAAGTGAAAAACCGCGAAGTAGCGTCACCCCTAATGACGTCATCCATAAATAATACGTACGTTCATTCTCTCACTCTCTCTCTCTCATATGATACGTGTGTGTGTGTGTGTGTATGTGTACATACATACATAGATGTAAATAAAGTGTACATAAATATGTTTTTAGAACTCTTTTATTCTTATAACAAGATACGTAACTCAAGATGAAGATGATTTACTTCACAGGTTAATGAGAGCTTTACTGCTCCTCAGGTGACGCCGGATCGTCGCAGGATCGTCGAGGGCAGCTTCCGATAGAGCTGGAGAAGCTGCAGGAGGCTGCGTAGTGGCTCGACAGGAAGACTATTTCGCACAAAATGGCACAAGAGAACAGCGAAAAGTTCCACGCGGCGAGACTACGTAACACGAGCGATAAAGAGCAATGAATGCGTCTTCCTTCCCTTCATGGGCGCTCGGCAGGGAGAGGAGGTGGGTGAAACGTCTCGGCCAATCAGCTTGCGAGATTTCCGAGCCGAGCCAACACGAGAACAGCAAACAGAGAGGTGGATTTTTTGAGTTGTGCGGCTCTCCGTGTTGATACCTGATGGTCTAATGTAGTCTCCCTGCCTTCTGCTAGCGCCCGCCCATTATTTCTCAATTTTGAATTTTTGATGAATATTTTTGAAAAATCCGCGATGCACTGAGGGCGCGAAAGGTGAAGCGCGAAGTAGCGAGGGATCACTGTAGTCTACATATCCTCAAAGCCAAAACTAACCTCTCTGTGATGGCAACATTGTTGTTGGAGAAGCCACTTTTTCAGCTTAACTATTTAAATAATCTATATTGACACCTCATTGTTATTTTTATGGTTTATTGCATACATTTTCTTACACAAAGCTCCTTTAATAAGAGCTAAATTCATGCTAAAAAAAACAAACAAACCAACAACAAGATTAATATGTGTATCTTGCAGTGCCCACTAAAGCAATATATACTCAAAAAATATTGGTGAATATGCCAGTGGAAGCGCTGCGTAGTTTAATGATTCAGCAGTATCTCTATTTACTGTATCACCAGACTTCAAAAAACATGCATAATGCACACGGGGTCAGCAGTGTGAAAGAACAGCTACCAGATTTTATCGTCGCATACCTTTGCTCTTGATGTATAATGCCTCACGATGTAAATCATCTGATGGGTCTAACACCATCAATCACTGGAATATGTTTGGATAAGCAACAGGGACTTGGTTATATTCCCAGAGGAAAGCAAAAAGGTTAAAGAAATTCTGTTTTCATTTCAAGGAGAAAATAACACAAATATAAATAGCTGTTGTTGATATATCGATCTTTGAGTAGAATCGGTGGTTTGGTGGGATTTCGTGACCTTGTTTATTTGTTAGAATGATCCTCAGCATGAGAATCAATTAGGAAACCGGCGCAAGCTTCTGTTACAAAAGGACAACGACTGTCCCCTTTGGGGATACACAGCATTATTGTTGGTCTCCTTTAGATAGAGGACATCCTTCAACTACTCCTTGTCTTGTCGCCGTAGTTAATGAATTTAAAAAGGATGGGTATTTTTGATTGAGCTAATCAATTTATGCAGTTTAATTGGAAAATGCGGCTGATAAATAAAAAGGGGTATTTGAACAGCTGGGTGAAATGTAATTTCCCATCAGCCTAATGTGTTTGCAAGTCATCAACAATTTGTAAACATTAATAACAATAAATTGAGTTAGTGGAGTGCCTTAGAGGAACAACTGCAGGCCCGGTGTGTATTCAGATCACAGGCCCATTCTAAATGATAATTTCACAGCCATTTTCAGCACATTAATAATAATAGCAAATCAAATGGTAATTATCATCAGGCTATATCTGGATTAGGTGTGACAACAAGCGGTTTTGTCATCTACACCTGAGTCCTCTGTCATTTTACACTTGTTTCCTCTTCCATATTAGGGGAGATAATGCATTTACTGTTTGGCATCCATGCGAATATGTTTGCTCTATTCTCTCACTTGGCTCTACCTCGATTCAGGAAAATCAAAGCAGTTGTTTGTGGATATTTTCTGTTGAAAAACTAACACTGATCTGTTGTAATCAATACACATTTACTCTACCGAACAACACATCCTTGTTGTGACTATTTGAAACCATCCTCCACAGGTTTTATCATGTTTGCACTTGGTCATTAAAATGTGATTAATTTATTCTTCACAGCAGCAGTGACGGCTGGAAAAAAAAATAGGCAGTGACAATGTTGAAGACCACTTTTACTGTTGGAACAGCTATTGCCATCTAGTTAATCAGTTGCAAATTAATAAAATGAGACATTATTAAGGTAAAGATGAAACGTTACTTTTATTTGAGTGGTGTACTTAAAATCAGTCATGAAGTTCTTGTGTTTGAGTACTGTATTTCATTCTGCATTGTAGCTGTTTTGTAAATTGCAATTTATAGACATAAACAATGTATTTGTCATGAATGCCCGTCTGGGGCAAAAACAAACCCAAGAGCTTGACTACAATGAGACGTTTAACAACAGAAAAAACAACGTAAACAGTCCAAAAATAACCGTCAAATCAAAACACCGACACTCCCACATCCTCTTGGGTCCCTGAGCCTCCAGTGCCTCACCCACGAAGTCCTGGATGAACACCGCCACCCATTCCTCCTCCACGCTGGGAGCCCCCGCTGTCGCCCCTCCTTTGCTACGGTGAGGTCGGCGAGCCTGGGGCATCGTGGGCTCCAACAAATAGGTGAGTCAAAAATACACAAAAGATGAAAAACAACGCCCCAGTGCAGAAGCTGGGTTTTTAATTCTCGCAGCACTCTACTGTCATGAACGCCCCTCCAGAGCAAAAACAAACCCAAGAGCTTGACTGCAGTGGGACGTTTAGTAACAGAAAAAAAAAACAAAACGTAAACAGTCCAAAAATAACCGTGCACAACACAATGCAGCAAGAGTACTTACAAAGATTTGGCTTCAGAGCAGAGAGCGCCCTGGAGAGAAAGGAGGGGGAGACTGACCGAGAAAATGTAGTCCAGTCTGAACACATTTAAGAGTGCTGCAAGGATAGAGAAGAGAGGCAGAGCTTAAATACATAAAATGTAATGAACAGAAGGTGCGAGAGTTGAGCTGGCAAGCACTAATACCTAACAGCTCTCAGCTGGTGGGTGAGTAGACTGAGAGCAGTGAGAGGGGAAAATAGCAGGAAAAAAAAAAACAATCACTCGCAGCTGATGGACTAGAACAGACTGCAAGTGAAAGTGCTGTGCCTGGAATGGAGGAGAGGGGCCCATAACAGCCAAACAAAATAACAGAACTAACAGGAAAATAATAATGAACAGAAAAACACTCAAAACTACAAAGGATATTAGCCCTACCACATTTTAGAAAACAGCTGAATAAAGATGCCACATCAAATTAGAAGTCTAAATTATTCATCCATGAATTAAATACAAAATAATGTATGTAGACTCTTGTAATTCTCACAAGTCCTATAACTAATGCAATAAAAGGTTCCTTATCTCAGAATACAACCATACACCACGTAGTACAGCAAACATGCCTTTCGTGTGCTTTCCTTGTTCCAAAAGTGTTTTAAGGTCGTCATTGACTGAATAATTATATTTTGGTAGGTTTTAACCTTCTGAAATGCATCTATTGGTCACATGATTATTGAAAAAAAAAGCTCACTTCTCTTAAAAAACACACAGCATTTATATAGTTTTTCTCTCCAGAAAGCCATTTTAACTCTTACAAGTTTTCTTCAGAACATCACTACAAGGTAAATGTCACTAATATGTCAGCGTCACGAGCCTTGATGTCTTGTCTGGCATGTAGATTGGCAGGTAGCTAAAGCCTTTAGCTTAAGAGCTAATAGTGGTACTTATTGTTACGTCTGGAAATGAGGAGGAGTCGAGGTGACAGTTTTGTAGTTTTATTAACACTGGAACAGGAACACACAGGAGACACTCCAACAAGCTTGAGAGTCCACAGCAAAGAAACAGAGTCCCTTCCGCTGGGCTCTCTTATACTCCCGTGATGCCACCACTGGAAAGACAGGGTGTGACCTCCCACTACACCCAGGGCACCGCCATATTGGTACACCCAAACTATATACAACATATTCATATCCAACACTTACATTGTTTTTTTTTTGTTTTTTTTTTTTATTTAGGTTTCAGTCTACTTAATAGGCATCCCTGTTTTCACCTTCTTGACTAATCCATAGTTGATAATATATCATTAGCATTAGCATGACTAGGCATTTTGAGTCGATCATTGTATCCACACACAGTGACATAACCTCCTTGGCAGGGAGAACTTGACAGACTTCCCTCCTGGCATTATCTTAACTGTCGATCTGGACAATTTTGATTGCTATTTTCTATACATTACATTCACCCCCACTTGAATCGTTGTTTATCTACCAACACTTAACCATATATGTTGTTAAAGTTTTACTTCTCAAACCAGGATCCAAGGCATCTTGAAGCTAGCAGTTTAGGCGCTCATTCATGTATGCTTCTATGCTTATTGTATTTCAGGGTAGGCTGGGCAAGTTGACCTTATATCAGCATCACAGTTAATTGATCCTTTCATGTCAGGTTTTTTTTTTTTTTTTTGCTCCCTTCTCTTTACTGACAAGGCTCATAATTAAGTGGACCAATGAGCACAGACTATGTGCAGATACTGCTTATGTGAGTTGTAGTTTGGTCGTCTCACATTGCAGTAGGTTTATTATTTTAGATGCGGTTTGAGAAAACTACAACCTGCCAAAGTGGCTAGTGGGACTCATCGTCTTACTAGCCATGAGCTCATGAGCTCAACCCATGCTCTGACACTACCCCCCTCTTAAGGGGCGGCTTCCAGATGACCGTTATACAAATAATCCACAAACGCAAAAACACCCTCCCAGGGTGGGAGGTGGGGGCACAAGGCCAGGTGGGTTGAAAACAACCCCCACCCCACCCCCCCCGAGCCCAAAGACAAGAAATACAGTTTGTGGGACATTACCAAAGCCCACGCCCCCAAACCAACCAAAGTCTATGGGCCACCAGATGGGAGAAAACACATGAGCTTTTTGCTCTGAAAATAACACACAAGCCTCTTGCTCTGAAAATAACTCACAAGCCCTTTGCTCTGAAAATAACACCTGAGCTCTTTGCTCTGAAAGTAACACAGGAGCTCTTTGCTCTGAATATAACACAGGAGGTCTTTGAGGAGAAAACAACATAGGGGCCTCTTGCCCTGGAGATGGCAACATGAAAACTTCAAACTCAGGAGATGATAACATGGAAACTTTAAACTCAGGAGATGATAACATGGACATTTTAACCTCAGGAAGTGATAACATGGACACTCCAACCTCAGGAGATGGCAATAAAGAGTTTTCACACTCTAGAGATGACATGAAAATTTCAAACTCAGAAAATAATGTCAACCTGGAATCTCTAGGCTCAGGAGAAAACATTTGCTCAGGAAACCACAAAGAAGCTTCTTGCTCCAGAGACACAAACATACAATCTGTGAGCTCAGCAGATGGTAACAGTGAAGCTCTTTGCACAGAAATTAACATAGAAGTCTCTTGCTCTGGAGGTAATAATACAGACGCTCCTTGCTCCGAAGACAGCACCTGCAAAGTTCTGACCTTAGGAACATCCGATGGTGGTGTGCCGGCCTCCGGGACAGCAGGTGGAGGCATGCCGGCCTCTGAAACGGCAGGTGGAGGTGTGCTGACCTCTGGAGCAATGGCTGGAGTTCTCCCAACCTCTGACACAACGGCTGGAGGTCTCGCGACCTCTGACACAATGACAAATGGAGGTCCCATGACCTTGGGTACAACAACAGGTGGAGGTCCCATGACCTCGGGCACAATGGCAGGTGGAGGTCCTATGACCTTGGGCACAACGACAGGTGGAGGTCCATGACCTCGGGCACAATGATAAATCCTAAAGAAACAGGCTGATCTGTGGCACCCTCAGATGTCACATACAGATCAGTGACCCCAAGCAGCATTGGCTGCAGATCCTTGAGCCCTGATGCACGGGGGTCCACCCCCAGCACAGCCACCTCAGATGGGGGGGAAAAAATCTTCAGCCAGGCCTCTACCAGCCTCCGTAGTGGAACCCAGCAGAACAAACGGCGAGTGTACACTGGCCTCAGATACAGATGATGGATGCACAACAGCCTTAAGAACAGATAATATGGCTCCTCCTCCTTCGCTGGCACGAAGGACCACAGGAAATCATTGAAAAAGGCATGAATGTCCTCCCTCAGATAAGGCTTCGCTGCAACGAGCTGAAGAGCATGCCTCCATGTCACATCCCTCCATGACATGTCCACCCACCTGTCCAGGTGCAGGCAAAGGGTGTAGCACTCTCCCACATCCCTGATGAGATCCAGCAGCTCCCGGTGGCGGGCAGCATCCTCGGTCATGGAGCTCGGGAAAGGCAGGTGAGGGTGAAGCAGTGGCAGCAGATGTTACAACAGAGCCGAGTGGTGAGAGTTCAGAAATGGCAGACGGCCGCTGCTGAGCCCTCCAACCGAGAACCAGGCAAGATCTATCATCTATTGCTGCTAAAAAATGAACAGGTACTTGCTTGCACTCCCACTCTGCTGCCACAGATAGTTCAGATGAATCCCTCTGGGTGGCTCTAGATATCATCTAGTTGGGAGCTGTGGGTGTAGGGGCAGAGCGTCAAGAGGAGCGGCTCCTCCTCAAAGAATCCGTCCACCCCGGGCCCCTGAACTGCAGCTTGCAGCCAAGAAGCTCTATCCACTCCACTGGAGAGAGAACAGGTGGTCGGAAAGCATGCAGTGGAGGAAGCACCAGTCTCTAAATCCGGGGATGGGAGTGAAAACTCGGTCTAACTGTCATCAAGTTCGCTACTCCACCCCCAGCAATCCCAAGCGTCCTACAGGGAAGAGCTGCTTTGAGCAGTGGCCACCGGATCCTCCACTGTGGCCACCACCTCTCGCTCGTTGCGGCTCCACTTCCTCTTCCTCCTATCGGGCTTGCTTGCTGAGTCCATGACTGGCTGCGTCATTCTGTCATGGTTTGTGCCCAGGATGGGCAGAGAGCAGGACTCAAATGCGAAGCGAATGTTTAACATAATTTATTAACACAAAATAAAGCAGCTCGGAAGCTGAAACAAAAACCTAAGCTAAGGCTTGTCAGGCAAAACTTCAGGCAGGGAACAAACACAATAGACTTTGGCAGGACAAGACGGACAGACAGACAGACAGACAGACAGACAGAAGCATGTGGGTTCATGCCAAATGACTAATGATGCAGCCCCCAGGTGAGGAGCTGCATCCCTTAAATAAGGCAGACACAAATCAACAGAAGCACAACCATGACTAATCCGGAAATTAACAACGCAAACCCAAGCAAGACTCAAGTGAGAATAAACACACATTAAGCTCAAACCCAAGATAGAACATGATTAAGATTCTCAAAATGACAAACAGGATTAAAGGAAAGATAATCAAGACACAGCCAGGACCATGATAATAAAAAATAGTGAATTCAGAAGAAAAAAAACCAGAATATAAACTTAATGCAGAGATGAACTAAATACAGAGCCAAAACCATGATGATGAGAAATAAATACAGAAAATCCTAGAAGATGAATTTAAAGCGAGGATGTGAGTTGACTCATGTCCAGTAACAAGAAAATATAATGTATAACATAAGGAGAGTGTTATGTATGGTAAAATACCTTTGAAAGGATGAGGCCAGGTGACTGGACGAACTCAGCTTTATTGAGTGATGAACCACAACAGACACACAACAAACACCAGGCAGAGGGCACCAGTCGAAGAGACCGTGTAATGGATGCCATCTACTATTTATAGGGCGATGCAGTGGCGGAACAGGAAGTGGCCACCACTACACTGCACTTCACAATAAAGGTGTTGAACCCCAACAGCACCCCCCCCCCCCCCTTAGAAAGTCCAAAATGACTCATTCAATTAAAACCCACTCCAATTTGGGACCCGAATCACACACTAACAAAACGAAAACTAATGTCTCTAAATGGCCTAACACATTCACACAACAAAACCTAGAATGGGGGGACAGGTAGACTGCTGTCCAGCCCACACAGCAAGGTAGATTATTCTGCCACCTGTTAAACTAAAGAAAAGTCCATTAATCAACTAAAATCATTACCGTGTTCCGAACCTAATAAAAGACACACAAAACAATAACATTTTACCACATACCTAAGCATGTGAACAACAGAACTATTAAACAAAATTTACAGCACTGTCCCTTGGGCAGGAAGAGTAGAACCGGCATGGGGGTTCCAGGGCAGCCTCTCAGCAGACACGCCGCTGGAAAGCGCCTCTCCTCTTCACCACCGACTCCCGCTCTCATCCAGCCCTGTCACCAGAAGCCTCTTCCTTGACACGCTGATTGGCGTGCCTGGCTGAGCCATCGGACAGCTGGAAGTATGCTGTGCCCAGTTTAGCCACTATGTGCACACACTCCTGACGTTTCACTGGCTGTCGTCTGGCCCATCTTCGCCGTGGACGCTCCTCTCTTTGAACCCGGACCAAGTCCATAACCCTAAGAGGGGCTTGGCTAGGCCTGACATGGTGCTGCTTGGCACGTGGTTTTCCCGTGCCACTCGATCTGGCCCCGTCCTCTTCTGAAGTCGTCGTAGCGGTTGCCATCGTAGCTGCAAATCCTCCATCCCCCTGTGACCAAGCTCCGGAGGAATCTGGAGCTAGCACATCGGCATCATTTGCCAATGCAGGTGCCTCACTGCCAGGCTTGGTACCCCCTTCTACTGTTTCCAGCACTGAACCTGAGTGAGACTGGTCCTGCTTGACCGCCGTGGTGCCCATTAGTTTTTTGTCCCACACAACGCCATCATCGACCACTGAAACCAGAGGGTTCCACTGGCCACAACCTGACTATTCCTTCCCAGCGCCATCTTTAATGGCGAAACCCAGTCCATAGAACAAATCACAGCCCATGATACTATTGCCTTGGGCCATCATGGGGAACATGAAGTCAACCATTGTCACAGACTTACACCGAACTGTTAACTCCAAAGTCCCAACTGTGCACAGCTGCCACCTCCATAATCATAAAGCGGCACTGGGTTACTTTTTATCCTGTAGTAGGGAAAAACCTCCTCACTGTGGCCCAATTCAGCATCGACCCCTCTGCCCCCGTGTAAAGCAGCAGTGGCACCTCCACACCATCCAGCTCCACTGCGCAGAACGTATACCCATTAATATTGGGGGACATTGTATGGATGGTTGTCGGGGGCGGGCAGAGTGATCTCTTCATTGGGCTCTCCAGCTCAGATACAGGGCACACTCTAGCATAATGGTTCAAGCGTCCACATCTGCTACAACGCTTCCCTCTAGCCGGGCAGTCCTTAGCCTTATTTCAGTGTTTCACGGACCCACAATCCTTACAGAGGGTTTTTTCCGGGGGCAGAACTCCAGCTGACACCAATGGCTTCTGAAGTATCATCGTCCAAGCGATTCTCACTATCCAAGTCCGCTACTAATGCCGTGTCGGGAGGCTCCGGTGGCCATTATGACTGGCGCCAGTTTAGCTCCAAAGCTAGCGTGTCTGTGGCCTCCAACTGGAGAGGTAGCTCAACAGCCCTGGCTATCGTTTGGTCACTCGGCACCATGAGTAGCCTTGCCCTTATAGCAGCACTGCTCGTGTGCTCCACAAGCTGGTTACGTACCAGTTCATCTTCCAGCAGTCCAAAACAACACTCGCTAGCTAACTGCCTCAAGTCGGCGACAAACTGACGGATAGGCTCACCCACATGTCGATGTCGCTGCTGGAACTGAATCCTCTGGACAGTCATGCTATCCGGGGTGTGAAAGTGGCTTGCTAGCAGCTCGACGACATCTTCAAAAGAGTCCAAAGCACTGAGTGTGCGCAGGACACGCTGGCCCTCAATCCCGAGGTTGTGAATAAGAAGCGCACATGCTCTTAACTTGTCGAGCTTACCCAGGTTGAGCGTGGTGATGTAATTCTGGAAAGCCTCAAACCATCTCGGCCAAGGCACTAGCAGCTTGCCCGGGAGCTCGAGGAAGGGGCAAAGTGGTGTGATACACACCTCCATGAGTTAATTGCCAAATGTTATGTATGGTAAAATACAGTGGTGTGAAAAAATGTTTGCCCCCGTCCTGATTTCTCATTTTTTGTATGTTTGTCACACTTAATTATTTCAGATCATCAAACAAATTTAAATATTAGACAAAGATAACACAAGTAAACACAAAATGCAGTTTTTAAATGAAGGTGTTTATTATTAAGGGGGAAAACAAAACACTACATGGCCCTGTGTGAGAAAGTGATTGCCCCCAAAACCTAATAACTGGCTGGGCCACCCTTAGCAGCAACAACTGCTATCAAGTGCTTACGATAACTGGCAATGAGTCTTTTAAAGCGCTGTGGAGGAATTTTGGCCCATTCATCTTTGCAGAATTGTTGTAATTCAGCCACATTGGAGGGTTTTCGAGCATGAACTGCCTTTTTAAGGTCATGCCACAGCATCTCAATGGGATTCAGGTCAGGACTTTGACTAGGCCACTCCAAAGTCTTCCTTTTGTTTTTCTTAAGCCATTCAGAGGTGGACTTGCTGGTGTATTTTGGTTCATTGTCATGCTGCAGAACCCAAGTGCGCTTCATCTTGAGGTCAACAAACAGATGGCTGGACATTCTCCTTCAGGATTTTTTGGTAGACAAAAGAATACATGGTTCCATTTACCACAGCAAGTCTTCCAGGTCCTGAAGCAGCAAAACAGCCTCAGATCATCACACTACCACCACAATATTTTACTGTTGGCATGATGTTCCTTTTCTGAAATGCTGTTACTTTTACGCCGGATGTAATGGGACACACACTTTCCAAAAAGTTCAACTTTTGTCTCGTCAGTCCACAGAGTATTTTCCCAAAAGTCTTGGGGGTCATCAAGATGTTTTCTGGCAAAACTGAGACAAGCCTTTATGTTCTTTTTGCTCAGTTATGGTTTTTGTCTTGGAACTCTGCCATGCAGGCCATTTTTGCTCAGTCTCTTTCTTATGGTGGAGTCTGCAGTGAGGCCTGCAGTTCTTTGGATGTTGTTGTGGGGTCTTTTGTGACCTCTTGGATGAGTCGTCGCTATGCTCTTGGGGTAATTTTGGTTGGCCGGCCACTCCTGGGAAGGTTCACCACTGTTCCATGTTTTTGCCATTTGCCATTTTGGCATAATGGCTCTCACTATGGTTCGCTGGAGTCCCAAAGCTTTAGAAATGGCTTTATGACCTTTTCCAGACTGATAGATCTCACTTACTTTGTTTCTTATTTGTTCCAGGATTTCTTTGGATCACAGCATGATGTCTAGCTTTTGAGGACCTATTGGTCTACTTCACGTTGTCAGGCAGATCGTATTTAAGTTATTTCTTGATTGAGAACAGGTGTGGCAGTAATCATGCCTGGGTGTGGCTAGTGAAATTGAACTCAGCTTTCCAGAGATGTGATAAACCACAGTTAATTTATGTTTTAACGGGGGGTGGGGGGAATCACTTTTTCACACAGGGCCATGCAGGTTTGGATTTTTTTTTTACCGTTAATAATAAACACCTTCATTTAAAAACTGCATATTGTGTTTACTTGTGTTATTTTTGTCTAATATTTAAATTTGTTTGATGATCTGAAACCTTTAAGTGTGAGAAACATACAAAAAAAATGAGAAATCAGGAAGGGGGCAAACACTTTTTCACACCACTGTACCTTTGAAAGGGTGAGGCCAGGTGACTGGATGAACTCAGCTTTAAGTGATGAACCATAACGGACACACAACAGACACCAGGCAGAGGGCACCGGTCGAAGAGACTGTGTAATAAATGCCCTCTGTTATTTATAGGGCGGTGTAGTGGTGGAACAGGAAGTGGCTGCCACTACACCGCACTTCAAAATAAAGGTGTTAAAGTGTCTGTCACTTGATGTAGGAAGTATGGCTCAATATTCAGTATGAATTTATCTTCAGTCATCCACATAGTTGGTTCTGTTGACTTAGAACGCTAAATAAGTGGAAAAATATTTCTAAGTGAATTTAAATTTAGTGCTGTGTTGCAGTAACGCGATATCCTGAGACTCGCCTCGTTTCCGGATATGATGTCATGAGAGGAGTTTAATCTCGGCTGATCCATGTGCGATCAATGTAAACAAGCTATTTAGCTTCTGTATCAGCGAAGAAATGCCGAAACGTTGCGTGGCGGCTGGGTGTTCTAATTGCCCCAGTGAACATATAAGCCTGTTCGCATTCCCAAAAGATCTTTTTAAAAAATGGATGAAGCAAGTACAGAGAACGAGGGACAAATGGCAACCAACACCATCTTCTGTACTCTGTAGTGATCATTTCACTGCAGACAGTTTTGAGGAGGCGCCTGCTATACAGGAATCTTTAGGCTTGTAAAGTTCGTTACAAACGGGTTCTAAAACCGACTGCCATACCTACGGTTTTCAAATGAAAACCCTCAGCTCAAGATGATATCAACATATCAAAACAGCGCAGAGAAGCAACAGTGTCAAAACTCACCCGGAAAAGAGTAAGTCCCTTTGTCTATGTTTTAGGGTGTGATAGAGGTGTGTGTACACATCAGATCTGCAAAACAATTGGGGTGTTTAGTTAAAAAGTATCTTGTTGCATTATTTGTAACTTGTAAACTGAGACAAACACATACAGTTGTGCATTTTTTAAATATTTTTTAAAATAAATAACCAAATTAGGGTGTATTTACTTGTATTATTAGCATATTTGTGATGTGTGTGTATTTTTTTTCTACTATTGAATTAAAAAAAAAAGAATCGTGGGCCTTTTGGTGAATTTTTTTTTTTTTAAACCAAATTAGGTGTAAAAGAGAATAACCACCGAAATAAAACCAAATTAGGGGTTAAAGAGAATAACCACTGAAATGAAGGAGACCGGCTCTCTGCCATCTAGCCACTTCGATTTACAACATAGCAAAGGTACATGATCAAAGTTGCACATCCAGTTCTTTTAGATCTATCTGTATATTATTACCATTCAGTGTTTTGGAGGTGACCGATGTCCATCTCTAACCCTTCACCATCGGACCCTTCATCCTCTGAAACGTGCGAGTCATTGTCGCTTCCTGAAATAAATAGGGTTGAAGTCCTTTGTTAGAACCATCTTGCTCTTCTTCATCACTCGGTCCTGCTTCTTCCTCAAAAACTATCAACAAATTGCTCAAATCTTCGCTGACATCGCTCACAACTTCCTCCGCTTCAGTGTAATCAGCCATGCTTGTTTACATATTGGGTTCCTCTCATGACGTCACAATATGGCGGCGCCGTTTGACCCAATTTCGACAAACGAACATCGCAATCTGCTGCATCACGGTGTAATTTATGGTAGTATATGGAAAATTTTTTTTATTGAAAACACAGTAGTTCTTCTTTTTAATGATGCCTTGGTTGAGTTATGTCACGGACTCTTTAAACCCCAACACCACAGTGAGAATATGAGCTCAACCCACTTTCTGACCCTAGGTTGCCAATTTGCTTATTTTACTCATTAAATGTACACTTTTAAGGTGCTTAAATTTACAGCAATAGTTAAGGTTTGCAACTAAAACTTGTTGGCTATGGTTAGAGAAAAGGGAAACAGTTAAGGCTGAGGAGAAGGGCAGAGACTATTGCACCTCTCAACCTTATCATCTTCCAGCTATTTTTACAACCACTAGAAGTTGCATTTTTCAGATGTAACAGTAGGGCAAAAGTCCTGCTGTTAAAAATGCTTTAGATGGTTGTTTTCTGTTGGTAAAGAGTCTCTGTAAGTCCTCATTATCAGGCTGTTCTAAAAGCTCCTTAGAGTCTGTAGTTGATACAAAATATTTCAGCTAAAACACTCAGGCAATAAAGATGGATCATATTTCACTTCTTTTCATTGGCTCCCTATGAAATTCTTCTCCTGACATACAGAAATATTAATTCCCAACATTATCTCAAAGACCTTGCAGAATTGTAATATGATATCATTCCAACAGAATGCTCTCAGAGTTTAGAGTGCTCAACACAGTTTGGGTTTGGGAGACAGACACCCTCTCTATATTTAAGATTTAAACTTTGCCTTATGAATAAGCTTATAGAGCTGGGATTGGTAGTCCTAACCCACCTTTAGTTATTCTACATTGGACCTTTTATGATTTAATGAGCTTTCAATTATTTATCTCCCTCCACACTAATATAAGACTTTACCAGCTTATTAAGATTTGGCTACTCTCTCCCTAAGCTTGCATTAGTCATGTGTTGTTTTTCCTCTCTACATTTGCACCTTTGCTTATTCTTTTTCTACTTGAATGTGTGTGGACGATGGGTAGCCTATGCCTAAGCCTGGCTCTGCTGGAAGTTTCTTCCTCATAAAGGGACATTTTTCTTCCCTTTTGTCCAAGTGTTGCTCATAGTGGATTGTTATGGTTGTCTGTAATTTGGCATGTCTTTAAATGACTACTGTTGTTGTTGTGAATTGGCACTAGAAAAAAGTTGAATGTAGGGAAACATAGTAAAATGGAGTAATGATCATATAACTTGGATTTGGAGTATTCAGTTGGCATAAATAATTATTTAAATCAATAAAATTTCATATATTACGTGTGTTTTAAATAAACTGACATGTTTCATAGTTGTAATTAATCATATTAGCGGTGCTTTTAAATCATTTATTTTTACGTATTTATTCCAGGATATATTACATTGACTGTAAAGAGTAATGACATGTTGTTTTTATTAATACTGAAAGGCATGATGTGAATGCATGGAGAGAAAATTATAGTTATCATTACAGTGATTGCGTTATGTTAATTAACTCAATGGGATTTACATTCTCTTCCAAAAACTGTTGTCACATCTTTGAGTTCATTGTTTGGTTGTGTTGTTGACAGCTGCTGTGGTTTAGTTGTATTGCCTTTATAGCACTTTCATTGTCAACAAGGAGATGCTTTAGCAGGAAAAAAGAAACACCTATTGTATGCAGCCAGTTAACACTACTAATTATATAGGGGAGTATTGTGTGGCATGCATATTTATATTTCTACTTAACTTTTTTTTTTACAAACTTATATTTGTTTTAAGTTTAAAATACTTTTTTTTAAAAAGCATTTGGGGTAGTGAACACTCCACCATAACCACGATAGCCCATTCATCAGACGGCAGTGACGATATTAATGTGCTGATTAAGAAGTGTGTTTGTTGCTTGGGTTGGTAAAACAACAGTCCACTCTAAAAATTTATCTTGACAAAATACATTTATTGGGCATTGAGCAGCTGATCTATCTAAAATTACTGCAGTCAGAATAAAGATCATATGCTCCAAGAAAAACTCACCTCTGTGGCTAGATTGTCGTGGTGAAGAAGTGCCCACTAATTGAGAATTTTAAAAGGTGCTCAAAATTACACACACACACACACAGTCGATATAAAAAGTCTACACACCCCGTTCAAATGTCAGGTTTTTGTGTTGTAAAAAAAATGAGACCAAAATAAATCATTTCAAAACTTTTTCCACCATTAATGTGACCTATAACCTGTACAACCCAACTGAAAAACAAACTGAAATCTTTTAAGGGGAAAAAAATGTACAATAACCTGGTTGCATAAATATGCACACCCTTAAACTAATACTTTGTTGCAGCACCTTTGGCTTTTATTACAGCACTCAGTCTTTTTGGGTACAAGGCTATCAGTGTGACACATCTTGATGTGACAATATTTGTCCACTCTTCTTCGCAAAAACGCTCCAAATCTGTCAGATTGTGAGGGCATCTCCTGTGCACAGCCCTCTTCAGATCACCCCACAGATGTTCAATCAGATTCAGGTCTGGACTCTGGCTGGGCCATTCCAAAACCTTAATCTGCTTCTGGTGAAGCCATTCTTTTGTTGATTTGAATGTGTCCTTTGGGTCATTGTCGTGCTGAAAAATGAAGTTCCTCTTCATCTTCAGCTTTCTAGCAGAAGCCTGAAGGTTTTGTGCCAACACTGACTAGTATTTGTAACTCTTCATAATTCCCTCCACCTTGACTAAGGCCCCAGTTCCAGCTGAAGAAAAACAGCCCCAAAGCATGATCCTGCCACCACCATGCATCACTGTAGGCATGGTGTTCTTTTGGTGATGAGCAGTGTTGTGTTTGTGCCAAATATACCTTTTGGAATTATGGCCAAAAAGCTCAACCTTGGTTTTATCGGACCTTAACACATTTTCCCACATGCATTTGAGAGATTTCAAATGTGTTTTTGCAAAATGTAGCCGGGCTTGGATGTTTTTCTTCATAAGAAAAGGCTTCCGTCCTTGTTACCCTAGACGGGAGATTGTTGTCACATGTACTAAAACAGCCAGTACTTGCCAGAAATTCCTGCAGCTCCTTCAATGTTACTGTTGGCCTCTTGGCAGCCTCCCTGACCAGTTTTCTTCTCATCTTTTCATCAGTTTTGGAGGGACATCCAGTTCCTGGTAATGTTACTGTTGTGGCATATTTTCTCCACTTGATGATGACTGTCTTCACTGTGTTCCATGGTATATTTTATGCCTTGGAAATTCTTTTGTACCCTTCTCCTGACTGATACTTTTGAGCAATGAGATTCCTCTGATGCTTTGGAAGCTCTCTGCAGACCATGGCTTGTGCTGTAAGATGTGACTACAAAAATGTCAGGAAAAGCCTACGAGAACAGCTGAACTTTATTTGGGGTTAATCAGAGGCAATTTAAATGGTGGCAGGTGTGCGCTGACTCCCATTTAACATGAGTTTGAATGTGATGGGCTAATTCTGAACATAGCCACATCCCTGTTATAACAGGATGTGCATATTTATGCAACCAGGTTATTATAAGTTTTTTATTTTTGTATTTTTAGCCTAAAAAGATTTCAGTTTGTTTTGAAATTGGGTTGTACAGGTTATAGGTCACGTTAATGGTGGAAAAAGTTTTGAAATGATTTATCTTGGTCTCATTTTTTTACATCACAAAAACCTGGCATTTGAACAGGGGTATGTAGACTTTTTATATCCACTGTATGTATATATATATATATATATATATATATATATATATATATATATATGAATTGTGAAAAAATTTGGACACCCTTTTAAATATTCAGTTCTTTATTAAAAAATGTTCATGTATCTATGTCTAACCTTGTTTTTGTTTTTATTTGCATTTTTAAACATTTATTTTAGCCATTTTAAGTGGGAATGAATGTGGGGGTGTCCTGAAAAAGATGGGGGTGTCCTAATTTATTCCTCACTATTTGTTTAGAATTACATTTTACAGAAAATTTGAAAAAAGTCTTTAATTAATTTTTAATTGTTTAGTTATATTACATGAATCTCCCAGTATTTTTAACATTGATATTAAATATCCATGTGTTCAAATATGTTAAAAAAACACACAGGCTTATACAGGGTGTCCAGATTGTTTGACATGACTGTATACAGCATACAGTCTGTAAGAGAGTTTGTTTTACTCTCAAAGAAAAAAAAGTATAATATCAAACCTAACCTGGAAAAGGAAAATAATACAATCCTATAATGGAAATCTTCAAAACACCTTTATTACCTGCTGTATGGGACAAAGTGCCTTCAAAGCTTTAAAGAATAAACACATTTACCTGTGTGGCATTTGTGTGTCTGACCTTTAACTAGCTCTGTTTCTACCCAACACCCCAACATGCACCTGAACTTATCAGTTTTCAGTAGAGACCCTTCTGTATGTCAGTTCTTTGAATATGGGTTCCAACACAAATTGACACACTTTTATTTTACTTGAACTATTTCCAACATCCCCAAAAGTCACTGAGAGCCTTTGCATCTCTCTCTTTATACACATTTTTAACTTAGCCTTCCCAAACTTGTACTCATGTCTACTGCCCTTTGACTTTGTCCTTAATCTTGCACAACATGTATGCATGCCAGTCTGATCAGCATGATTATTGTGTGTGAGTTTAGTAGGCATTCGGACAATTTCCTAGAGGAAGCACAGATGACATAGCCATGATAGAGGCAGCACTATGGCATTAGCTCATTTTGCTTTCAACAGAATGAGCTAAAAACTAGAATAAGTTCAAGTTTGATAAGTATAATACCAAACCCAGGAAATCTATTTGAGGTATTAAAAGATGATCTCACCACAAGTCCAAATGATCATTTTACAGAGCCTATTCCAGGGTATGCAACATGGCTGTTTTGCTGCTAACCCATCAGTTGCAGTTGCTTTGAGGAAAAAGTCTCAAATTCACCATAAAAGCTGGAAATGTAAGAGAAAAACATCAGCTATATGAGAATAAAGTTGCAACTTTAAAAGCAAAAATTGTAAAATTTAGAAATAAGTATAATATTAAATAATTAATCATATATGCTTAGTTAGATGTGCTCTCACATACCCAAAGTTAATTTGCATGAATATAGTTGTGAATTTATTAGGAAAACTTTGGAGATTTAATAGAGAAAAACAAAATTGGCTAGAAAAATGTTGCCAGTTTGCAAGAAATGAAGAGAAATTTGAGCGAGTGTATTTGGAAAAAACAAACAAACAACCAAACCTCACTAATTACTACTGATGACCACCCAGATTATACTTATAACTCAGCCTTTGGATTTATATTTTGCAGCGACATAGAGGGTTTTTTTTTTTTTTTAATAACCCCACAAGCCCCACAAACCCTCCAATGGGTCCAAAAAAAAATGTGTAAATTCAGACATCATTTGCTTACATCTGGTGGGTTAACAGTGGTACTGCAAATTAAAACATTAGTTTGACATTGTTCTGCAGCTTGTGAGCTTTCCAACGATGTGACATGTGCAGTTGACCTTTTTTTTTTTCCACATTGTTTATATTTGAATTTGTATTAAAAACATTTTATCCATTACATTTATTTTATATAGTAAAAACATATAGAGTCCACTTGGTCATTTTTTCATTAAAAATGTGCAGAATCTGTGCAGAAAGTGTCAGTTTTTAAGTTTAAATTTTTTATTTAACTTTTCTTTATACAATAAAGGTCCACTGACAGGCAACCTCAATTTTTCAAGGATGCCCTGTTCATATTCACACAGGTACACATTCACACCAGGAAGCTGCCCAGTCCAACCACAGACTGACCTGTGGCCACTGAGCAGCTCCACTGGAGCAGTTGGGGTTAAGGGCCTTGCTCAGGGGCACCACGGTGGGGTTAAGAAGGGTGGGACAAACATTGCTATGTTATCTGACCCACCCAGATCTGTTCCTGTTGGTCCAGGGATTGAACCAGTGACCCTCCATTCATCAGCCTACATTCCAAGTCAGGTCTATATAATTTGGTCCAGTTGCAGTCAAGAAGTTGGCTAACTGATTCAGTAGCATCTCTGCAGATAGATTTATTGTTGTAATGTTGTCTAAAACATTGGAATTAGGTGAGAATAAAAAAATATCAAATTTCCGCTTTGGTTTATCACAATTTACTCAGTCATAGTAAAATGCAGCTGTGGAAAAAAATGAGACCAAAGACCACAGCAAAATTATCACTTTATCTGGTTTTACTATTTTTATTCATACATGTTTGTGTAAAGTGAACAATTCTGTTTTATTCTTAAAACCTCTTGCCATTCTTGTGTCCCGCCCATGGGATGTTTTACATTGGCTGGGCACTGGCTGGAATGGTAAGAGGTTCCTACTGAAAACAACTCACCCATATTCCAAGTCAAAATCTCATCATTTAAA
This sequence comes from Pholidichthys leucotaenia, assembly GCA_020510985.1. Lineage (NCBI taxonomy): Eukaryota > Metazoa > Chordata > Actinopteri > Cichliformes > Pholidichthyidae > Pholidichthys > Pholidichthys leucotaenia. The sequence continues at coordinate 182,532,971 of CM035836.1, read as the reverse complement.
GCATTTATTTACAGAAAATGACAACTGGCCAAAACAACAAAAAAGATTTTGCTTTTGGATGTGCTTTTAGATCAAATAATGCAAAGAAAACAAGTTCATGTTTATTCTTAAACACCACAATACTTACGTTTTAACTTAGGAAGAACTCGAACCTGTATTTGTGTAATAACTCTGATTTTTATTCACAGCTTTCATGCATCTCACCATGCTGAGATACTCACCTAATCAGTACCTCCTCAAATAGACCGAGGTGTCCTTGTGTTGGAATTCAACAGATACTCAAACTGAATGGCTGTCATGCATGTCAAGATAATGATCCTAATATAGGAAAGATTTTGCAGTGGTTTCTATTTTTTCCCAGAGCTGTATACAATGTGATTTATGCTAGGGGAAAATTCTGAGGTCTTGCCTACTGTACAGTATCTGTAGAGACCAATATTATGCAGGTAGACCTTAGACTTGAGTTAAAAAAAAATTATTTTGACTTTGTCTGTTTAGGCGAGGAACACCTCAAAATACCCTTGGGGACAGGGCTAGGCGATACAACAAATACATTCATTATATCGATACATTCTACTATACGTGATACATATGATGTGTTTATCACTGATCTTGAGCTTTTCCGGCAGTTTAAGACCGCTTCTCTCTGTCAGCATCTCTTCCTGTTCTCTGCATTCAGGTGCTCCCCTTCCCCGTCTACTCCCGCAGTGTTTCATTTCAGAGTCATTGCCAGGTCTGCTTTTTTCTTCCCTGCAAATTTTTTCTTTAGAAACTGCTTCTTTTGAGCTTGTTTTCATGAAGCAGAGACCCTTGTTTTTTATGCACAATCTGGCAACACTAGTAGAGCGTGGGGAAAGGGGGGAAAATGAAATGACACACACATGTTGGCTGCAGTGCAGCAGACTTGAACGAAAGGAGAAAAACACACCAGCTCAGTTCTCTGGCAGTGGTAAAAATTGAACAAAATACAGTTTTGTGCAAATTCTGTCACACTATCACAAATGTGTTTCACCACTTGAAATGTCATCCACTATAATATGAAGAATGCATTAAAATCTGCCCTTAACATCCCAGGTAGCTCCTGCAAAAATAAATAAAGGAACCAACTCTAAGAAAATGACTGTATGGCTTCTTCATTTGGAAAATTTATCCCATACAACAAAAGTGTAAAATGGAAAGCGATCACAACTGCAGTCACAAATTATACTGCCAGAGACATGGCCCTTATTGTTAAAAATATGACCAAACAGAAAAAGTGGACTTTAATTTATATGGTTTTAAAACATCTTTATCTAGAATTCTTGCTTAATACACTTTTTATTGTGTTGAGCCCTTTTTTATTTTGTTTTGTTTTGTTTGCAATGGTTTTATTACAGGCCATAATAGGAAGGCCTACCATTATTTATTCTCATTTGTTGCAAATTTGAATGGGGTTGCCTGACTGGCTCAATAAAGTTTGCTAAATTTAATTTAATTTACCCCCCCCCCCCCCCCCACACACACACACACTTGTATGCAGTTAAAACACAATGCAAAACATGGATCGGTTTCTATTATCATGCCTGTGTCATTTTATGCAAAGGTTTTACATTTATACAGTGGTTGGAGGAGATCTCAGGATATCGTGATATATATCATGTATCGCAATAAAACCCTAAGTGTATCGCGATACATGTTAAAAGCCATATCGCCCAGCCCTATTTGGGGATTAAGAGTTTCGTCACTGTATTAGATACTTGCTGAAATAAATCCCTTCTACTTTAAAAGTTAATAGCAAACATATTGACACTAAACAACTGTTGTGATCCAGTAACCAGATGGAGATAGGCATTTTAACGCCGGGTTCAAATGAGGTTATTCTCTTGTCTCGGTTCACTCCCCCCACCCCACTCCCCAAACACCTTTCAGGTTCCTCCGCTCTCTGGCACAGTCTCTCCCCTTGTACATGACTATAGCCTGGATCTACTCTGTGGCCATGATCGTTAAGGGTATTGTTGGTGAAAAAGAGGCAAGGCTTAAGGAGACAGTGAGGATCATGGGCCTGAGAAATGCCATCTACTGGCTGAGTTGGGGAGTGTCCAGTGTGGTGCCGCTGGCTGTCAGCAGTGTCCTTCTTTCTCTTACACTCAAGGTGATTCCATAATGATTGACTATGGGAGAACCCAGTACTACTTTTGGAGACTCTTGGTACAAAGATGTTAATCTTAGATTTAAAGTGAAGCATCAGCCCTAAAATAATTTGTATTACCGGATAATTGAACCATTTAGATGTTTCTCTAATGAACATTCATACAGTTCTATCAAATACCATTTTCTGTATGGATTTTAAACATAATTGTACAAATCACAGAAGCATCATTCAAGTGCCTCTTTAAATTAGACTTGGAGAGGACATCAAATCATAATCGTGTGTTGTGGCATGATGGATGCATTCAAAAGTAGTGCTCTAAAATTAGAGAAGGGTCCTCCTTTAAACAGGCAGAGTAAAAGTGTGGTGTATTTTCAGCAACAAACACTTTTTACTCTGTCTGGTGTGTTGAATAAATCAAACATCATTATCCGGCTTTCTTACCTCAATCCTTGCTCATGTTTGCAAATTAGCATCTTTTGTTTTGAGGAATTTCTTTTCTTTGTTTCCAGTCTTAAACTGTATTTCTGTTGGCACAGTACGGAAAGGTCCTACAGTACAGCGACCCCTCTGTCATCTTCGTCTTCCTCCTGGTGTTCTGTCTGGCTACCATCACTCAGTGCTTCTTCATTAGCGTCTTCTTCTCTAAGGCCAACTTAGCAGCAGCATGCGGTGGCCTCATCTTCTTTGTCCTCTATCTGCCACACATCCTGTGCTACGCCTGGAGGGACGTGATGGATTTTGGGGCCAAGGTTGCCGTGGTAAGTCCGTCTTTTTGCTCTGACACATATATATATTCCCCCTGCTGTTGTCAAACAGTACACGATGGCTGACTGTACTTTGAGTTATAATCTGAGGTTGTGTCGCTGTCATTAGAATCAGACTTTGTGACATCCTTTTATTCTTCATCAGTTTCATGCATTGCCGATATCCAGACAAGCACAAGTCTGATTTCACTGTTGTTTCAAGTTAAGAAAGGTACTGAATTTCCTTTAAGTGTGCATATTTGCCAGTGCACCAGCTGAAGTCAGACATCACAATAAAGTCACTTAATTCCAGAACAACAAACCAAAAAATCCAGACTTTCTTGTTAGCCATCTTGATGGCAACAGTAACTGAAAACAATACAGTACTTGATAACTTACTTTAAAAAAAAAACAAACACACACACTGTAGTGACATTTTCAGAGATTAGTGTTGTACACTAAGACAGTGTTTTTCAACATTTTTTGAGCCACTGCACATTTCTTATGTTGAAAAAAATATCCTGAGGCACACCATCAACCAAAACTGTTACAAAATGACTCACTGTACCCTATGACAGTTTAGGGTAACACTTTATAACAGTCCTGTGAAATACTGTGAAATTACAGGGTGCTTTCTGTGTACATCCAGTGAAAGTATAAGTGTAAAACAGTGTTAGTACTGTGAAACATCATGGTAAATGGTAAAGGGCATTCACTTACAGTGGTGTGAAAAAGTGTTTGCCCCCTTCCTGATTTTTCTTTTTTTTTGTATGTTTGTCACACTTAAATGCTTCATATCATCAAACAAATTTAAATATTAGACAAAGATAACACAAATAAACACAAAATGCAGTTTTTAATTGAAGGTGTGTATTATTCATTTATAAACTGCATATTATGTTTACTTGTGTTATCTTTGTCCAATGTTTAAATTTGTTTGATGATCTGAAACATTTAAGTGTGACAAACACACAAGAAAATGAGAAATCAGGAAGGGGGCAAACATTTTTTCACACCACTCTATATAGATCTGTTTCTCATCTCTGGATGACCAAAGCACTTTACAGATTCAGCCGTTTATCCATTCACACACACATTCATACACTGATGGCAGTGGAGCTCGCAGCTAAGATTTGTGTCCACCCGCAACATCCCAACAGACTGTTGCCAAGGGCTGGAAGTCCATGAAACTGGACACAGGCCCGTCCACCCTCACGGTGCCGGGAACTGCCAACACCAGGGTGTGATCCCTAGAGGAGGCGGCAGCGTCCTCCAGCCATACACCCCGCCGGATGTTGCCGTTTCCCTGGGATTTCCATAGGGTGAACCTTCATGTTCCAATCTTGACTCTGCAGTTGCGCTCACACTAGTGGAGCAGTGCCGGTCTTCACCCCATGCCTGGCCCAAATGCACCTTAAATCTTTAAAATAATAATTGTTGGACCATTCAAGTGAAATAAGACAATTTCCCGCATCACACCTGACGACCTCTCACGGCACCCCAGTGTGCCGTGGCACCTCAGTTAATAAAAATCAATGCACTAAGAGAAGCGTATCATAAGATATAATATAGCAACACATTCCACACAGCTTTGCATGGAACATGGGTCCAAGCACAAGAAATTCCCAATTTCAGACAAGTTCTAGAATGCAGAATCCAGTAACTTAAGATGCTTTAAATTACTTTTTCTTTAACAGAATTGGAATATTCAACATTTACACAATGTTCCTATGCCAGAATCCTACACAGAAACACAGCAGAAGAGGCCAGGAAGATACACACAGAGGAAGTTGTTGATCCCCCCCCCTATTCTCTCAGGGATAAAGATAAATTGTGTACCATTGCTCAACTTTCAGCGTAGCCTTTCTGCATGACCTTTACACCGGTACTCATATCATTTGTCCCCAAGCTGTCATTGGCGGACAAAGGCACGCAGAATCTTTGAATCATCGTTGCAGCGTGCGCAAGTGCAACCTCGCCCATGTTTTGTCAATTTACACTGTGCATGTTATGACCTATTTTAAGGAAGTAACATAAATGTACACAGCACCTGTCCCACCTAAAACACTTTGATGAAAGCTGTTTTATTTTCAGTCTTTGTCTCTTTTTTTTAAAAACCAGGAAGCAGTGTTCATATATTAGCTGAAAGTGAATGTCCTTAAGAAGATCTTTGAAAAATAAAATAGTTCCTTAAGTCAATTCCCTGTTATAAACTGTGTATGCGGGCTGGGTAGGCATTTTACATATAAAGCACAGCCAACCTTATTTAATCTCTACGCAAAGGGCCATTGCCGGGTCCTCCCCTGGCGCTCAGATTTTCCTCCCCTGCTCCAAGTAGATGGATAGCCCTCTAGCCCTCTAATTAGCATGAGCAATGTTCCTCTGACCAAACCACTATCCAGTTCATCCCTGCACTTTATCAGAGATCTGTGTGAGTGTGTGTCTGCGTGAGCGGGTGCGTACGTGCAGGTTTTCTCTTTCTCCCAGCTCAGAGGAGACTGCGTCGTGCAAAGGCATACAAATTCTCCCTCTCCCCGTCCTTGATAATAAGGTCCTTAATGGCAGTCTCATTTCAGAAGCTCACCTGGATTTATACGGAGAGCTTTTTGACTGCAGCCACGTGCGAAAGGAGAGGTGCAGGCACTGTATCAAGACAAAAACTGTTATAAAACAGACTATAATCTACTGTACTTAGACAATTTTCTCCATCTTTTCTCTCTTTTTTTAAGGGAAAAGCAACCCATAGTTCTTTTATATTCTGGAAAACTAGAGACATGCACAATTAATCATTCCGTCGTGGGAAAAGTCATGAAAATGGTTACTCCCTCGAAATAATTCAAAATGTGTCAGACCTTCCATTTGTGAAATCACTTAATTGATCTATGCTTTCACGACATCTGGCAGCTTTTGCAGTAATGTGACTCTTCTGACATTCAATATATTAAAACGTGTACTGTATGGCCATTAGAGGCTGCAGCTAAAGGTTTTTTTTTCTTACTGTCAATTAAGAAGGCTTAACGTTGTTTTTACATTTATTTCATGACAGGAAGGTCATGAGTGGAAAGGAACATATCGTAAATTTTTTCTCCAAACAAAAATGAACATCTTACTCATATTTGAGCCAGTAGCCGTACAAAAGATGCCCTCAGATTTATTGGTTTGTTCAACAAGCAGGAACAAACTCCAGTATTTCTGTAGTGAATAATGATGTAATTTCTAAATTATCAAAATTCTTTCAAATCCTGTGCTAGGTAACTATAAAAGCAGCTCTGGAATGCATTTATTTGGGTTGGCTAATGCAGTGAATGCTATTCACACATTCTTTTCTTAATATTGTTCACGGTTCTTAAAAGAACCTTCTTCAGATATAAATGTTCATCGATTCCTGTTGGTGTTGAAAATATTCTGGAAAAACCAGCTTTTTAGAAAGCCCTAGACTGTTGATTACTCTACCTTGTAGCAATGTTCTTTGTTGGCAGACAGCAAACTGATGGCTGAATCTGCACTTTGACAAGTGTGCTCAATAGAGAGGGCTTGTTTTGTCTGTTCCTAACTCGTGCCCTTTTCTCAAAAGCCAAAAGGATGGGCTCCTGCCATTTTTGTCAGCCGTCCATACAGAGGTCAAGGATGGGTGCCCGCTAGCCCTGCTCTAAACCGTCATCTACTGACTGATGGACAGACGGGCAGTGGAGGACAGCACACAAAGTAGGCAGCAGTCAGGCTAGAGGCTTGCCACAGAGCTTTTCAGATTGTCTGCCTTATATAACGCTTCCACAATGATTTGCCTCTAAAGCTTCAGCAAACACTTCTGCCCGAGTATAAATGCTGTGAGCAAATGAGCCATAATCAAACAGCTGGCAGGCAACATGGCAGTGCGGTGTGAGCGGCCATGGCAGATGATGTCTCATGGGCAGAGCATCATTTGCAGTTTCCTCCAGTACGAGAGATCAGAGAGATCTTTGTTTGTCTCGGATACATCCCGGTGTCCATCCTGTCCAAATGTAATGCCCTCAGAGCTTCCCATAAAGGTAACACTTCAATCAAAGTGAGCAGAGTGTTTGCAGGTATTTCTGCTATTGCAGTTACAGTATGTTGGGGAGTTTGTTTCAAAAGAAAGATGGAGAGGGTGGCTGGTTCAAGAATGGCTGAATCATAAGCCACATTATAGCCAGTTTTACATATTTATCAAAAGTATTTTAAATATTCCCGTGTCTGTGTATTAAGTATGCAAGGTTAAGAAACGATTATTATATTAGTATAAGTTTAAAACTAGAGAAACCAGTTGCTTCCTCTTTCAGAAGGTTAAAAAATTGCTTACCAAAGTCAAAATAAAAACTGGCATTTTAGGTGTGTAGTTTACTAAAAACAATAGTCTTGACACTATGACAACATATCAAGCTACTGTCCCCAGCCAGTGAATCTTGCTATTATAGAGACAGCAAAGTGATGTGAAACTCCTGTCAAACATTCCTGAAACTATTCTTGTTTCAGAGTTTGCTGTCATGTGTGGCCTTCGGTTATGGCTGTGAGAGCTTTTCCAAGTATGAGGAGCAAGGCATTGGCATTCAGTGGCACAACATTTTCAAAAGTCCTGAAGAAGGGGAACGCTACACCTTCATATTGTCCATCGCCATGATGCTTGTGGATGCTGCCATATACTGGGTGCTCACTTGGTATATTGAAAATGTCTTTCCAGGTATTAATCATGTTATTCAAATACTGTCTGCCAGCTAATTTAACCAATTTGGATGTCTTAACATGATAGTCCTTTTACTCTTCTTTTTATTACTAACATTAAATTAAAGACAGCAGGGTCTGCACCAGGCTGTTATAATGAAAGCTGCATTGTAAAAGTAATGTGTTCTTTTTAGCCAAGCATATATGTTCTCTGATATTGATTCCAGGCCAATTTGGAATCCCTAAGCCATGGTACTTCCCTTTTACATCATCTTATTGGTGTGGAAAAGCCCCAACGGCCAACACTGACCCTGGGTTGCTGAAAGACTCTAATGCGCAAAATGGTAAAATGCTGTAGATAACCTTGTGTTCTTACATTTTTATTTTAGTAACTTGTTCATGCATTATTTGAGGAAAAACTTCTTGTTTAGTATGGGTCTCATAAAGAAATATTTCCACTGTAGACGGTATGGTTTAGTTTAAAAGCATGCTGGGGGAGGGGGGGAAAAAGACCTTTTGTGATTTGCTTGAAAGAAATTCCAGGGATTATATGTTCGATTTACTGCACTTTTCCCACACGTTGGCAGGTCCCACATGTTTTAATGACATGTCATGACATAGTTTGGTCAATTTGTCTTTAATTATTCCAGCATCATTTTGAATCATCTTTTGCAGCCTTCCTCAGAATGACTTGCTTCACTGCATGTCTCTTTAAATGCTCACGAGCATTAACTGTACCACCCATCTTATGCTGCTTACAATGTTGCTAACGTAACTGGCTAATTTTAGCTAGCTTGGGTAGCTAACACAGCCCAACATAAATTCTTCTTAAAGAATTAATGAAATAAAGCATCACTGGTGGATAGAGGTGCATGGTTTCAGTGGTCAGTAGGCCACTAGTCTACTGACTAGTTGGTCAGTGGGTTGGGTTGGTTATTGTACTCTAGGTACATTAACCACATTTTCCCATTCACACAATGAATGTGTGAATGGGAAAATGCTAATGGCTGCTAGCCACCTTTGAGTAAAATTGTAAAATAAGCTACAGTAAAATAACATTAAAGAATAACATGCTACTGTATATATGGCCAAATGTCAGGATATGAACAAAGATTCTAATGGGGTGGATGGAATTTGTAGGAAATAGCGAACAAAACCAACTGCAATTTAACACTTAACACAATAGGCAGGCTGACTCTGACCACCCAGCCAAACTGATGCTAATAATGGTTCATCTACCATCACGGCAAAAATATAACAAAATAAGCCAGAATGATGTAAAGTACTGCATATTATCAGCTGTGAATTAGTCAACCAGGTGGGGAACAGGGATGTCTTATCAGAGTGACTGAAATTTAAAGAAAATAACAAACCATATAATCTAACTTCACAGCGGCACTGTTAGCTGAACATAAAACCTTGGACACCTTGCACAGTCTGGGCAGGGACTAAATCATCATTGCTAATACCACAATGATGGGTTGTAACTGAAGAACGGATCATTTGTCAGTGAAGTTCAATTCAATTCAACTTTATTTATATAGCGCCATTTCACAACAGTCATCTCATAACACTTTCAACTGTAGGGGAAACCCCCACAATTGCAGAAAGACCCCAGCAATCAGGCGATCCTGTTTGAGGAAATGAGACCTTTACTTGGAAAAAGTGACAAATTGTAGCTTTTCACACTCTTCTTTTTTTTTTTTTTTTTTTTTGGCAAATATCTGCTACCATGACTTCAGGAATAAGGACATACAATAGTGTCACTCAAATTCATTATTGAAGGTGCATCTCAATAAATTAGAATAGTAATTCAATTCAAAAACTGAAACTCATATATTGTATACTGTGGAGAGTGTAAATAACGGAGGCAGATTTATGCAGCAGACGACTTTATTCACTCTCATATCAGTCATACACAGAAAAAGCATATCTCAATACACCAGGGTCTCTCTTTTTATATCAACCGCCCATCTCACATCTGCATGACATCTCGCATCACAATACATTCATCCTTTCTCCCCCAACTCCTTCTTCCTGCTACCTCACCATAATCTCCATACCTATTGTCCTTCTCTGTTTACCCTCTGCATCCAGTCTGAGATGATTAACCCAGCCTCTACACCGCCCCCCCAGGATCTCAGACCGAGTTTCAGTCCTCACATCCTTTTGGCTTCAGTCTCCTCCCATATCTGCTGTAACGGGGGTTTACCGCCTCCGCAGTGCTGCTGTGCCGGTGGGGGGCTCCTGGGGGTGTGTCTGTCTGCGGGTGGGCAATGGCGAGAGGGGGGGGGACCTTCGACTTGCCCATGTGGCTGCTCTGATGAATCGTTTACCTGGGGAGTTCTCAGTGGGGGTCTTCCACGCCGAGGGGCCCGAGCCAACATCACTTGCTCGTCCGCTACCACAAAGGCGGGCTTAATATTTTCTCCTGACGACCCCCCGAGTCTAACAAAAAATGTTTGTCCCTTGTTTCCAGCACTCTGAATGGGCCGTCGTAGGGTGGGCGCAATGGAGGGCGGTGGGCATCGTGCCTGACAAACACGAATGCCGTGTTCTTCAAAGTTTTTGCCACAAAAGCACGTGGAAAACAGTGGTGGGCCGGTCCCGGCAGCGTGCCTGTGTCTGCGCTCTGCTGCAAACGCTGAGACAGACAGTTGTCCGGCGCGGGATTATCTGGCAAAAATTCCCCGGGCAGCCGCAGTGGCTGAGAAAAAACAAGCTCCGCCGGGGAAGCCTCCAAATCCTCTTTTGGTGCGGAACGCTACCCCAGTAAAACCCACGGCAACCGGTCTACCCAATTTGCATTCGTCAGCAAAGCCCTGAGCGCTGCTTTTAGTGATCTATGGAAACGCTTGCATAACCCATTGGCCTGTGGGTTGTACGCGGTTGTGCGATGAAGTGCAACACCCAGGCTATGGGCCATCGCAGACCAGAGGTCGGAAACAAACTGAGGGCCCCTATCGGACGTGATGTCCAACGGGATGCCAAAACGTGCCACCCATGTCGTCAAAAAAGCACGCGCCACGTCCGCGGACGTGGTTGCTGCCAGTGGGACTGCTTCTGGCCAGCGTGTGGTGCAGTCCACCACTGTCAGAAGGTGCGTGCACCCCTGCGATGGCGGGAGGGGGCCCACGAGGTCCACGTGAATATGGTCGAACCTCTCAGCCGGTATACGAAACGGCTCCAAAGGAGCCTTCGTGCGTCTGTGTACTTTGGCTCGTTGGCACGCTACGCAGGCTGCAGCCCACTCTTTCACTTGTTTGCGCAGGCCTGGCCATACGAACTTCGCTCCCACCATTTTGACTGACGCACGCACTCCTGGGTGTGCCAGAGCGTGAACTGACTCAAACACTCGGCGGCGCCAAACAACCGGGACCACCGGGCGCAGGCGTCCCGTGGAGACATCGCAGACTGGGGGTGGGTGGGTGGGGGGCTGCCGTCTTGCAGCACTCTGCTCTCCAGCCTTAACCCTGTTGGTCCAGACTGGAGCGCGCACACGTCCGCATCGCCAATCTGCTCTGCAGCCATGGCTGTATAATCTATCCCCACACAGACCGGGGCCACTACTGCGCGTGAGAGGCAGGCCGCCACCACATTCAGTTTACCCGACACATGATGAATATCGGTTGTAAACTCCGAGATCGCGGCCAGCTGTCTCTGCTGCTGGCCGCGAAACCTTGGCCATCGCAAACGTTAGCAGCTTGTGGTCCACGAACGCGGTGAAGCTGCGCCCTTCCAGCCAGAACTGGAAGTGGCGTATGGCCAGGTGGAGAGCCAGTAACTCTCTGTCGAACGCGCTGTATTTACGCTCACTGTCGCGCAAATCCCTGCTGAAAAAAGCGAGCGGCTGCCAACAACTGGCGACACGTTGCTCCACGACGGCCCCTATGGCCACGTCCGAGGCATCGGTAGTGAGCGCTATCCGGGCCGCCGGCTCCGGGTGTGCCAACAGTGCGGCGTTTGCCAGGGCTGTTTTAACCTCAGAGAATGCCTGCTCCCGCTCCGGAGTCCATTCGACTCTGTCCGCGGGTTTCCATTTCTTGAGCGCGGTGTACAATGACTGCATGAGCTGAGATGTGCGGGGGAGGAACCGGTTATAAAAGTTAACCATCCCCAAAAACTCTTGCAGCGCCCTGACCGTCTGAGGCCGGGGAAAATTCGCCACGGCGCGCACTTTGTCGGGCAAGGGTATCGCTCCCTCCGGTGAGACGCGGTGCCCCAAAAAATCAATCCCCGTCACGCCGAACTGGCATTTCGCCGGGTTGATTATTAACCCGTGCTCCTCCAACCTCCGGAAAACCGTCCTGAGGTGGATTACGTGTTCATCCTGGGACGCACTGGCCACCAGGATGTCATCCAGGTAGACGAACACAAACGGCAGATCGCGCAACACCGCATCCATCATGCATTGGATTGTCTGTGCCGTGCCTTTTAATCCGAAGAGCATGTGTAAAAACTCAAACAAGCCAAACAGAGTTATTACCGCTGTTTTGGGTATGTCCGCCGCGTGCACCGGGACCTTGTGGTAACCACGGACCAGGTCTATTTTAGAAAAAATGCGTGCCCCGGCGAGGTGAACGGAAAAATCCCGAATATGGGGAATCGGGTAGCGGTCGTGTGCTGTGGCGTTATTCAACCTGCGGAAATCTCCGCACGGTCGCCACGATCCCTCGGCCTTAGGGACCATGTGTAACGGGGATGCCCATGGGCTGTTCGATCACCTGATGATGCCCAACCTTTCCAAGTTGGCAAACTCCTCGCGCGCTATGGCCAGTTTAGCTGCGTCCAGGCGCCGAGGTCGTGCAAAAACGGGCGGCCCAGTGGTGGTGATAAAGTGTTCCACCCCGTGTTTAGTGCTGGCTGCCGAAAACGTCGGGACCGTGAGTGCTGGGAACTGAGTGAGCAGTGTGTGGAACTTACCGCCTGGAGCTGTGACATTGGCTTGTGTTATTGGCCCGGCCCCTCGAGCTGTACAGGGGAGAGAATCAAAAGACATTGCATTAACCAGGCACCTGTTAGCAACATTGACTAGCAACCCATGTGCACACAGAAAATCAGCTCCCAGGATTGGGAAACTCAATGCCGCTATGACAAAAGTCCACTCATACATATGGCCGTGTAGGGATAAAGTCAGTGTCCTCTCACCAAAAGTCTTAATGTCCGAGCCGTTTACGGCTACCGGCTGGGGGCCGCTAGCTCCCGCTAGCCGGTCGGCGTAGGACGGCAGGATGAGGCTCTTTTGGGAGCCAGTGTCTACGAGGAACCGTCTCCCCGAGCGTGAGTCTGTCACATAGAGCAGCTTGCTCTCTTCACCGGCGGTCGCAGCTGCTACTGACTGCCGGCCTTGGCGTTTCCTGAATGCTTGAATTGGCACAGTGGCACACATCTGCGTGCGTTCTCTCCAAAACGGTGGTGGTAGAAGCAGAGCGTGTCTTTCTGGCGCTTCCTGGCCCCCGCTGCCGCTACCGTCGCCGGCTCCTCGCCTCCGCTGGTCTTCTCGCTGGGTTCCGACGCTGCCGCGTTCACTGTGAGGGCTCTGGTGGTGAGGATGATCTGATCTGCCTCCTGGGCTAGCGCCCGGTAGTCACGCGCGGCCAGCAATGGCGAATTGGCAAGAACCGCTCTCGCCTCTGTTGGGAAGTTCCGGAGGAAAAGTTGGGCAAACAGAAAATGCCCGTCGTCTGTGCCCATCAACGTCAACATATTCTCCATCAGTTCGACCGCCGACCCATCTCCTAATTCAGAGCGCCTCAGGAGCCTCTCTGCTCTCTCACAGTCCGAGAGTGTGTAGCGCTGGGTCAGCGCGGCCTTGAGACCCTCGTATTTGTCGTGGGCTGGAGGCTGTTGGAGCAGGCTCGCTACTTGCTGAGACGTGCGAGCATCCAGCGTTGCAACCACATAGTAATATCTGGTGTCGTCTGCCATTATTCCCCGGAGGGCGAACTGAGCCTCGATGTGGTGGAACCAAGACCGCGGGTCGTGCAGCCAAAAGTCCGGTAGTTTGACTGAAACAGCGCACGCGTTGCTGGGGATTCCCGTCCGGGCCGTCTCTGGGATGCTTGCCGCATAGCTGGCACTTCCCGTCCGGGCCGACTCCGAGGTTCTTGCCTCGTGTTCCATAATTCATCAAGGGGTCACCAGTGTGGAGAGTGTAAATAACGGAGGCAGACTTATGCAGCAGACGACTTTATTCACTCTCACATCAGTCATACACAGAAAAAGCATATCTCAATACACCAGGGCCTCTCCTTTTATATCAACCGCCCATCTCACATCTGCATGACATCTCACATCACAATACATTCATCCTTTCTCCCCCAACTCCTTCTTCCTGCTACCTCACCATAATCTCTCTCATCTCCATACCTATTGTCCTTCTCTGTTTACCCTCTGCATCCAGTCTGAGATGATTAACCCAGCCTCTACAATACGTTCATTACATACAGAGTGGTATATTTCTGCCATTTGTTTATTTTAATTTTGATGATTATGGCTTATATCTCATGAAAACCCAAAATCCAGTTTCTCAAAAAATTAGAATATTACAAAAGACCAATTTAAAAAAAAAAAGGATTTTTCATAGAAATGTTGGCTGACTGAAAAATATGTCCATGTACACACTCAATTCTTGGCTGGGGCTCCTTTTGCATGAATTTCTGCATCAGTGTAGCGTAGCACGAAGGCGATCAGCCTGTGGTACCGCTGAGGTGTTATGAAGGTCCAGGTTGCTTTGATAGTGACCTTCAGCTCTTGTGAATTGTTGGGTCTGGTGCCTTCCACCTTCCTCTTGACAATAGGCCATAGATTCTCTATGGGGTTTAGGTCAGGCCAGTTTGCTGGCCAGTCAAGCACAGTGATACCAAGGTCATCACACTAGGTATTGGTACTTTTGGCAGTGTGGGCAGGTGACAAATCCTGCATCTCCAAAAAGGTTGTCAGCAGATGGAAGCATGAAGTGCTCTAAAATTTCCTGGTAGACGGCTGAAATGGCCTTGGACTTGATAAAACATGATGGACCAATACTTACAAATGACATGGCTCCTCAAATCATCACTGAAACTTCACACTGAACCTCAAGCAAGTTGGGTTCTGTGCCTCTCCACTTGATGGACATTGATTTCCAAATGGCAGGACTTTGGCACCTGATTTGGGGAGCCACGTCATCTGGTAGTGTTGGTCCACTGTGTTTTATCAAGTCCAAAGTCTGCACAGTCATCTACCAAGAAATTTGCTAAAAACAGCAACCCTGAACAGATTGCCAGTCCATCGCAGGGCCAACACAGAGAGACAGACAACCTTTCATTCTCACAGTCATACCTAAGGACAGTTTAGAATCCCCAGTTGATTGAAAATTAAAAGAAATAAATGCTTGAAATGTATCACTTTGTGTGTAATGAATCTATATAATATGAGTTTCACTTTTTGGATTGAATTATTTAAATAAATGTACTTTTTGATGATATTTTAATTTATCGAGATGCACATGTATGACCCTTGTAAAATTCATAGATTTTATTATAGAGGGCTTAAGTTCCCCAAAGTCAGTATGCACTAGGTTAAAATAGAAGAAATGTAGTGTTGCAGTATATCCACTTATGTATCTCTCTATTGGCCACTCCCTTCTGCTAAGATTTCCCTGGGTTCAATGGGAAATGTTTTACTTTATTTATTTCTTTGTTTTCCCGACTGAAAGGTTTCATTGTGAAACTTCGGGGTTAAATAAAATGAAACTTCTTTTTTATGTTATACTTAAGGAAAATCTGAGATTAGGTGGAAAATTTTTCCTAAACGTGATCATCTACCGTGAAATATCATACATCTTTTTTTTTTTTACATTTGTTTAATGATTTGTCTTAACAAATACCTTTAAATACTTAAATTTTCTTCTTTCTTGCTTGTCTGTAATTGTGTGCTGTCTTGACTTTCAATAGAATATCTAGAGAAACCACCACCCAATATGAAAGCAGGGGTGTCAGTTCACAATCTTGTCAAAATCTACAAGACTGGCAAGAAGCTGGCCGTGGATGGACTCAGTGTGGACTTCTATGAGAATCAGATCACATCTTTTCTTGGCCACAATGGAGCTGGAAAAACAACCACAATGTGAGCAGCAATATCTTTTTCTCCCATGCTTTTGCCACTTGGCTTAGTGTTCATTTAATTGTTCAGGGTGCGACTAATCAAAATGGAACACAATGGTGACTGTAGTCCAGCAACATCAATTCAGTGGTCACTGCTTTCAGAGTGACATCGTCTGAGAGGGCATTTATCACACAGAGTCAGCTGTGGTGTTGATAGTGGGAGTTATCTAATTGCTGTTTTAAAAAATAGCAAAAAAGGTTGGAAGGAGGGTTTTGGATGACAGGAAATAAATGAAACCCAGTGGGCCAGAAAGTCTGAGCGACAGAGAGAGCAGGTGATGCAAGACTAAGGGCTGTAGGGAAGACATCGGCGCTGAGCAACTGTAGCGAAACATAACGGATCACGAGAGAGAGAGAAAAGGACAGAGGAAGGACTTTGTCACGCACTAGAGTTGTGTGTTGATACGCTTGCAGAGCACAGCCTCTATCTCTGATGTCTGCTACTGTACAATTCAGTTTCTGTTCAAGGTAAAAAAAAGTTCAGTGTTGAAATTAACAAAGAATTTCATGAGGATTTACCGTAATCAATTCATGCAAAATATAAAAGCTAAAGGTGTAAGGAACAGTCATTGAACCCAGACATTTTTTTTTAATTACTTTCTTTATTTTCCTCTCTAGGTCTATTCTGACAGGATTGTTCCCACCCACGTCTGGCACAGCCTTCATCAAAGGGTATGACATTCGCACTGACATGGACAGTATCCGGAGGTACCTGGGAATGTGTCCACAGCATAATGTCTTATTCAACGAGTGAGTGCATTGTTGAGCAGATGTCAATCCATGTTTCCAAATGCTGAATGTATTAAACATGTTTTGGTGCAGCCATGACCAACAAACAAATCAGTTCTGTAAGCACTCATACATGCCTTATATTTTCCTATTGAATTTTTACAACACTTTCTTCTTTATTATATGTGAACATTTTGGTCCAAAGTTTGGATATATATATATATCCTTGTGCTGTTGCAATCCTGGAATTTCCCCATTGTGGGACTAATAAAGGCTTATCTTATCTTATCTTATCTTATATATATATATATATATATATATATATATATATATATATATACTGTATATACGTATATATATATATATAGAGAGAGATAGATAGATAGATAGATAAAATGACTGCTGTTAAAGTTTAGCTTCATATATCAAATGCTTTTTACGATATAGATGTGCAATTTAGCAGCAATACATTAAAAATGTCTAAATATTGGCTACCAGTACTCTAATTATAATTGATTATAATTCATTTGAATTAGAGTACTATCTTGAAGCTCTGGAACTTTGTTTAATTTGGATTAGACTATCTATTAATGTCTTTGTTGTCATGGTGCAACTGGTCATATTCAGTTCAGCATGAAAGTTGGGATATTTTTCATTTTTCCCAGTGTTTGCATATGTATGGAAGATGTGCATATTGTAGAGGGTTAAATGATTTTCTGATATTTTCTTTAAATTAGTTCCACTTTGAATTGTATATTGTTTGCATTGCTTAAATTTCTTGCAATTATGTGGTTATTAGTTTTATTACAGATCTAACGTATATTGCATCTTCAACTTGTTATTGAGTTTTTGGTCGTTGGTGGTGCTAGCTATGCACACTCCACCAAAGATCATGTTTTTGTTTTTTTTCTTGTTAACAAGTCCAAGATGCTTTTTTTATGACTTACAAGACAAATCAGGAGCGAAATCACTTAAATGTCTCACATCTCTGTTTTTTTGCTGTAAAGTTTCTCTTAAGCCCCGCCCCCTGAGAAAAGGCGAGTTGAGAGAGAAGCTAAGCTCCGATCCACAGTGTACTTTAACTGCATTCCTTACTCCCTGCTCCTTTCTCAGGGAGAATCAGTTAACAGCCCTTCACAAAATTTCTCCATTTGAAACACCCTGTAACTGCCGGCTCCCTCCTCCATGCGTTACCACGTAACCATGGACAGGTACTGATACTATGGTGGATAATTTATATTTCTTAAATAAAACAATTCAAATATATTTTTATTACTATTAGTTGATATAAACAATAACAACATCAGTTTAGCTTGTTAATAACGTTAGCAACAATGTTTTACTCGTATTTGAGGCGCAATGGTTTATGGGTAATCTTCCTGTCAACTTCCTGTGAAGTGATGTACCGTTGTTCACTTCTTCCCTGCACAGCTGTCAGTTCTTTTTGAACTGAAGACCGTTCGCTCCCTTCGGTTTGGAATCCCACTTAATATGGCGGAATACCTTGTGCAGTCCACTTCGGAGTACACTATTGGGCGAGCAGAACGCAGCTGGAGTGTTTTTGGTGACATCACGATGCACGAAGCTGGCACGTGGGTAGTGTTGAGCCAATCAGGTCTCTCTGGCCTAAATGAAGTTATCCTCCAGGCTAGTTCGCATTTTTTTTTTTAACAAACTGCTTTGAAAACTTGACCCAAATTAAGATGAGTTTTACCATTAAACTGCTGTTAAGGACCAACGCAGTTTCAGTCATTATCCTGGACCACAGCTGGGCATGTCCTTCAACCAGTAAGCCTTTTTATCACAGGATTTATGCTGTTTAATGTAGCACTAGCCACCATTAGCCTTGTGGGGTGTGGGTTGGGTCTAGTCACTGATTCTGGTGTCTGTCATTGTGTCAGATTTTAAAGTGCAAAAAAAGAAATGCTAAAGTGGGTTGACTGACTAGTTTTAAAAACGATATGTGAAGCCAAAATTTCACAGCAGTAATTTTATGTATTCAAACTTTTTTTTTTTTAACTACATAATCTTTAGGTAAATCAGAAATGGTTAAGCTGAAGGCCTACAGTTATTTGAGATGAACATGCAAGTTTGGTTAATTGGCATCAAACTGGGGATTCTAAATTGTCCTTAGGTATGACTGTGAGAGTGAATGATTGTCTGTCTCTCTGTGTCGGCCCTGCGATGGACTGGCGATCTGTCCAGGGTGTACCCTGCCTCTCGCCCAAAGATGCTGGGATAGGCTCCAGCCCCCCCGCGACCCGAAAATGATTAAGCGGAAGAAGATGGATGGATGGATGGATGCAATGACACCATTGGCACACACAATTACTACTTTCCTCTTTTTAACAGCACCTTGGACCAATCAGTCCACTACATTTACGCTAATAGCTCCTGCCCGTTATTCTGTTTGTTCTTTCACCTTTCTTTCACCCTTTATTTCCTCCCACCCCCCCCCACACACGCAAACCGATTACTTGAAACTTCACACAAGCCTTACATCATAATTATGGCTGAGCACCTGCAAATTGCATTCATCAATATTAATTCCAGGCTGCAAAAGTGTCTATATTAAGTCGGGTTAAAATATTCATGCAGACATAGAGGTAAGAATCACTGCATGTTCTGTTCTCACCTGAGAAGCACTCAAGTCTAGTTCAAGAAAGTTTAATTGAGATGTTTCATGCAAATTGCATGAATGTGACTACTGTGGGTAATTCTGTTCTCAACATATGAATACATGGCCTCCTTGTGTGCCATCTAAACAGTTGTTGTATTATTTCTGCCATTCTAGCCTGACGGTGGAGGAGCACATTTACTTCTACGCCCGCCTGAAAGGATGCAGCCGCAAGGAGGTGAAAAGTGAGATGGACCAGATGATTAAGGATGTCGGTTTGCCGCACAAGCGGAAGGAACTGACTAAGAACCTCTCAGGTGTGTCTGTATGCGGAAGGATGTTATCTGTCACGTCCTATTATTCATACATGTGATTTTCCTTCTTTTGCGCTTGCGTGTCTGCCCAGTGCTTTCATTCCTCCTGAATATTATCTACAAATTATGTGCGCTATTCAGAATATCCCTTGGCTTTGCCAGCACACAATTCACTGTACCTCTGTGTCACAGGTTGTAATTCACTGTATGGGGGGTCATGAACAAGTCCTACTTGATAAATTGTCTCCAGTCATGGATTGCTTGTGCGCAAAATCACTGAAATATGACTTTCAAGGTTGATCTATGCTGACATTTCCACTACATTAGCATCGCATTGGATGCATTTTGAAGAGCTTGCTAAGAGGGCAGAGACTAGAATTACGCTGGAAAGGTGTATCGGCTTCCCTTGCCATCAATCATTTTACGCAACGCAAAATGCAATAAAACACAGGAAAGGTCGATTTTGACATATTTATTCCGTGATCGCCTCCCAATATTGTGTCCATTTTACATCCGAAACCTAATTTTGATGGATGGATGTGTAACATTTTCATCAGCTATAGAGAGCAGCAGTTGGAGTGCATGTGTCCAAAGCCTTTAAGGGTTACTGAGATTTACTGAGATGACAGACTTATTTGCTATTTTTTTGTTTTTCAGGTGGAATGCAGAGAAAGCTGTCAGTGGCCATAGCATTTGTCGGCGGCTCAAAAATCATCATCTTAGACGAACCTACCGCAGGAGTGGACCCCTATGCCCGCAGGGGTATCTGGGAACTGCTGTTAAAGTACAAACAAGGTACGGGATCAGTGGTAAGAACCAAAGGCTTCACTAAAGGCTTTGAACCCCCCTGAGTTTGAAGAGGTGACTGGAATGCACTGAGCCTGTTCGATCTGTTTGAAACCCAGAAACTTTCCAAAACGACGTCCACCTCATAGTAAACTTTATGCTGAGAATACTTTAATGTGGCTATTATAGGAGATGATAAAGTAGGGAACCCACTAATGTATCCTGCAATGTCACTTACTTTTTTACCGTGCTGTGTTGCAACCAGTTTTGCAATAAAACCCAGGATTGCAGTTAATGTTATTACAAAACTGGTTGGGATGACTAAAATGGTGAAACTCTTTTGCAATTAGTCGACAACCACTTTTGCAATAAAACCCAAATTGCAATCATTTTATTGCAAAGCTAGTTGGGGTGAAGAAACAAATGAAACTCGTATTCCAGTTTGTTGCCAACCAGTTTTGCAATAGAAAGGCAGAATTGTAACTAACAGTAACGAAGTATGGACTATCAGACATTTAGTTTAGAGTTACAATAATGTTATTGCCAAAGATGTTGGCAACCAATTGCAAGAAGAGTTTCACCAGTTTCGTCATCCCAACCAGTTTTGCAATAAAATTAGTGCAATTCTGGCTTTTATTGCAAAGCCAGTTGTAACAGTGCAGTCTATGGCATTCAAACACGAATCCAGACAAATTGTGAAATGTGCTTAAACTGATTGAAATGGAAGTGAGGACAAGTAAATTCACGAAGCTTTAACTGACATTGTTATTGAACAGAGTCCATAATTGTCTGCAGAATCAGTCAGCCTGTCAGTCTCCTCGCTCAAAAACGCTGCGGTTGCTGTTGGCTGTAAGGCAGGACACGGACATTATAGTAGTGAATTCTCTCAACAGATGTCTAAATGTTTAATGCGCAGTGAGCGACATTCCGCCCTCACTGTGTCATTAGCTTTTCTCTCTCTCTAATCAAGTCTTCACTCCAATTGGGAGCTGCAGATAAGTCTGTTATAATGAGAACCCCCACATTCTGGCTGGTGGAGTGAGTCATGTTTTGTGTCTTTCCACTCGTATTTGCGCCACAGTGTTACTGAGGTTTGTCATTAGGAAACAAAAAAGCCTACAGGCAGCCCGTTTTATGAAAAAGCTGAAGGCTGAAATTGGACTTAATACCGGGATTCTTTGTGGCTAATTAAGTGTGCAGGTTTGTCACTCAGACAGGTTGACCACGTTGCCCCGAGCGGGTCTTGTGTTGATTAAATTCAGCCGAGGCTTGTTTGGCTGCCAGCAGATTATACTCTGTTAAAACCATTCAAGGCACGGAGGAGTGCAAACATGCTGCACATGCTCCTGAAGAAGGAGAACATCACTCCATTTAAATGAGTTTGCTTGGTGTGTCTTATAGTCAGCCGAGGGTGTTCATCAATCTGCAGATATGTTGGTTGACTTTTGCATTTCCTCTTTCATATTTCATTAGAAGATTACCGTAGAAGGTGAAGATTTAATGTAAAAAATAGCAAAATATGAATTTTTAATTGCTACTCATTATGAGTACTTGATTACTATTAAATTACCCCTCTCATTATGCCATAAAATGGGCCTCGCGGATGATGTTCGTGTGATGGATTTTAGACATTTAGATAAGTGCCTTCAGCTATGTGTGTGTTTCTGCTGTGCTTTGCATCCTTTTATGCCACTTGATTTATTATTACTGATAATACTTCCATTTTGCATGCTTTTAATAGATCCATTAACAGATTGGGTGTCATGTTTTTACTCAACAGAAACAGTGACTTTTGTTTCATCTTTGCATAATTAATCCATACAAAAATTGCATTAAGCAGTATATTGTAGCATAAAGATATATGCTAGATTCCTCGCTGTCTCAGTGGCTGCTCCGTTTAGCTGTTACATCTGCCACTTCAAGGAATATGATTCACTTGTGAGAAATTGAGTGCAATTAAAATGTGGGAAAATTTCATCACAGTTCTCATTTCCACACTCCTAAAATACAGTAGATAAATGTAATTGGTTTAGATGATTGAAGTGGGATAGGGATGTGCTGTATATATGGACTCGCATAAAAAAACCCACTGCCAATAGGATTTTATTTTATAGCACAAATTTACTTAATGTTGTTTGCTATGGGTAGAAAGACTGTAGAAGTCTGCTAATATCTAAGAATATTTTTCTATATTAGAATAGATATACACGTCATATGAAATCCGTTGAAGTGTTTTAGGCTGGATTACACTAAGAAGGTTTAGTATAATCTATGGTTAGCTGTAATTATTTCATTTATTCAGTAGAACTAGGTTGAAAATGAGTTAATCCAAGCTTTGTTGTGCCAGGTTAAATTAGATAGTCCTGTTCTTTTCTGAAACCAAACATCATGTGATTGGTAGCTAGCTGAAATAGGCTAGTTAAACAGTGGCATAGCAGAAGAGCTGACATTTTTCCTCCCTTGGAGAAAAAAGACTTTACTGAATTAAAAGAAGAATATGGTCAAACCCCAGAAGATGGAAAAACAGACAGCACAGTCAGAAAACAGCTTGGTATCAGCTGGCTTGCTGTTTCTATAAAATCAACTGGGGTGAAAGGAAAAGAGAGAATTAGCTCGGCTTAAAGCTTGTTGGAAAAACGGGAAGACAAAAGTTCAGTGTGAGACGGGAGGTTTTCATCACAGTCGGAGGGCCTAAACCACAGACAACCACACATTCAAAAGAGTTTCAAAAGCCATCTTCTTTATAAAACTGCACTGCGTTTTTGGTCAATCCATCTCAGAATTGTTGCTTTGGTAGAAGATAAACCTCCTCATCTGGTGATGGAGATGGGTGCACATCTCCCCAAGCGTTTGAAGGCACGTCTTCCTTGTACAGGGCCTGGCCTTCAGGACTGCGGCTCCCCTGATAGGCAGGGTCACTTTTCACAAAGCGGTCTCGACGAACGCCTCCCTCAGCGGATGGGACATGGCTACGTAAGGGGTCAGCGGTGACGGGGACCTGTTTACCAGCTCACGTCAACTGCTGTGAGCCGTTGACAGTTTTCTTTGCTCTGAAGCATTTTAGCTCCATTCTGACTGACCGTTCTGAAAATTCAGCGGTGGTCTGTTACATAGACCTTCCCTCAGGTCGGGCTTGTTGTTGTGGTGCTGGATACTTGTCGCCACACCCTCATCCTAATAGCCCCCTTTGGACGACCAGGCCTTGGTTCACTGAGTCAGCCAGCCCGGCGGTAGCACCCGTGGCAGCTCCTGCTCAGGAATGGCATTCTCTCATTCTCCACCCTCACCTGGACCTATGGTGTCCTCGTGCCTCTCTGCTGAAAGAATGAGGCCTTCTTGATGTAAGGCCCGCGGTGTCCTACGTCCGCAAAACTCTATTGTGAATATTCTGTCCTTCTTGCAGTCCTTGGTGGACAAAGGCATCTCCTTTCCCATGGTCAGGGCTCATCTTTAAGCCTGTCATCCAGGGTTCGATGGGGTCACCCTAGCTGTGCATTCCCTAGCCATACACTAGGCCAGGGGTCTGCAGCCTGCAGCTCTGGAGCCACATGTGGCTCTTTTGCCTATCGATAGTGGGTCCCTGAGGCCTTGAGGGGAAAAAACTCAAAGAAAGAAGGGAAAGAAAGAAAAGAGGTTGTGCATTTATGAGAAAAAAAATACTCTGAAAAGCAGAAAATGAGAGAACCTGAAAATTTATGCAAAAAAACATCACAAATTTAGGGAAAAAAGTTGCCATTGTCTGAAGACAACATACCCATGAATTTGCAGGAAAAAGTCACAACATTTTTGTAAAAGAAATCACAAATTTCCTGGAAACATGCAATAAATTTACCTAAGAAATGCTGCAGTTTTACCCATGAAGGTAATGAATTTTCACAGAAAAATAGATGAAAATTTATGCCAAAAATGCTGAAAATTTATGGGGGAAAAAAGCAATTTTATGAGGAAAAAAATCCACAAATTGGAAAGAAAAAAAAAGTCACAAATGACCAGAAAAAGCTACAATTTTATTAGAAAAGTGTTGCAGATTTATGTGAAAAGGCAGTTGTTGTTTTTTTTACCTGAAAAAGGTCACAATCAGATAAAACAATTTTATGAGAAAAGCAGAAGATTACACCAAAAATATCAGAATTTATGAAAAAAGCTTATAATTTTATTGGGAGAAAATGTCACAGATTTACACAAAAAGGTTTTTCAGTTTTACTTGATAAGTGTTAAATTAGCAAAGAAAAATATGCCAAATTTAAGTAAAAAGCAAAATGCATTTATGCCAAAAATATACAACAAAATCTGATAAAACATTATTTTTTAATAATCAAAAATTTACCAGAAAAAGTAGAAACTTTGTGAGAAAAAGGTAACAAATGTACAGTTAAAAAAGCTGCAAATTTATGACAAAAAAACAAAAAAAACCAAACTCATTGTGATGTTGCCAGAGTGTTGCTGTTTTTGCTGTAGTTTTTTAGGCTGACATATTTTTGTGCCTCCACGCAAATCCCCCAGAGTTGCTCTTTGTGTCGTACAGGTTGCTGACCTCAGCACTAGGCTGAAATGTTAGCAAGATTTGTTGACATGCCCAAAATAAACCGGTGACAGTCAAGTCTTGAAGCTTTGTGTGTGCTGCCTTCTCACCTTTGGGTGTTCGGCGCTGGGTTTTATTGTCTTGGTTTAGTATGTGTCACTTCTGGTTTAGTATGGGGTCAATCTTTGGATTTCACAAGAGATGGAAAAGGGAGGGCGGGGTGAACTGGGGTGCATTAGTATTTAAAGCATAATGCGCTAAAATGGGTTGTTTAGAGTGCTTCCCTTTGGGAACTGAACAAAGTTTAAAAAGAGGTTTAAATTGAGTCTTTTTTTTTTGTAAATTTGATGCTAGTTGGGTACAATAGAATTCTACCTTAAACCACGGTTTAATCTGGTTTAATGGTTAAACTTTGTTGGTGCAGTCCAGCGTGCACAATAGGTGTAAGCTGGTTGCATGGCAAGGCTTTGGAAGAGGCTACTTCCAGAATGCAGTGACTACTTTATAGTGAACATAGCGCCATTTGGTTGATATAACTCACTGCACGGGCTGTAAATATTGTGGAGGTAATTTTAAAATTTATTGATCAGAATTGATCGCCGCAAACAACCGTTAATACAGTTTTGTGCAGTAATTCATCTTACTGCCGATGCACATAATATCTGTCCGGCCTTTCCCAACCACTGTGAAATCCATTTCTATCAACTTGATTTAGTGGGAAGGAAGCTAAATAAAAGAAGCCAGATTTCCAGCCCCGCTTTGCTGTACGCTGTGCGAGTACTAGCAATTTACCTGAACACACCCAACTCCGTTTGATATATCACTTTGCACTGTAATGCACCACGACACACTATAAATCAGAATACCTATGTGGGCCATCTGCAGTCCAAACACATTTATTTTTTTCCCCCAAACTCACAGATGATGCAGTAGTTTTTGATTTTTTTTTCTCCCCTCCCCCTTCCCTTATGAACCACAACAAATCCCCAGGAAAATCTTGTGTAAGTTTCAGGATCCCTTACAAAATGAGCTGGTGCAGTCAAAATAAACTTTAAATCTCACTGGCTGCTCTTCATAAATATTGCCTTTTCCCTCATATGTTAAACCAACTGGGTTGTAGGTATGAATTCATCTTTGTGCCTTGTTGAAGTTTTTATAGAGAGAATTTCAGAGTTGCCTGGCATAGCGTATAGCATAAGGCAGAAAAACTTAACTGTGAAGGGAAAGATTTAGCAGCTCAGTGGGTGGCAGAGCACAGTGGCGGGGTGCTGAGCAGGAATAGCTGGCAAAGTAAAACGACCACACTGGGCTGGAGTTAATGACCTCTGGGTTTGTCCTCGTTCCCTGCACAATGTGACCTGAGATTTATAAGTTGGTGGGGGAAAAAAAAGAGCAGTTTTGTTCAGCTCAACATGACCTTTAGCCACGCACACCTATGGCTTGCATTCAGTCCAAAGGAAAAAAGAAAGGGAAAAGTCAAAATGTCTCCAAATTTTTGTCAGATCTGGAAACTGAGAGCATATTGAAAGGCCGTCTATGTAATGTTGCGGCGCTGTCTCCAGGCTTTTTCAAGTAGCCCTCTCAACTCTAATTGCATTACCTATGGAGGCATAATATGAAGGTGACCAATCTGCAAATAAATGCATGAATTCAAACAGAGCCGTATATGTGGCAACCATTGTGCAGATACTGAGTGTGAATAATATAGGACCTTGTGTCAATATTTGAAGATAAAAATGCTTTTGAAG
The DNA here is from genome assembly GCA_020510985.1 of Pholidichthys leucotaenia. Classification (NCBI taxonomy): domain Eukaryota; kingdom Metazoa; phylum Chordata; class Actinopteri; order Cichliformes; family Pholidichthyidae; genus Pholidichthys; species Pholidichthys leucotaenia. Next base: position 182,506,560 of record CM035836.1, on the reverse strand, counting down.
GAGCCAAAAAGTCTTTGTAAGAAGATTGGAGGAGTTTTCTTTTGCTTTTGGCACCAAAGGCCCCTTCACACAGCGTGGAGGTTGTTGGGTGACCACTGAGAGGTCCAAAACTGGCCAGATCTCTCAATGACCTCCTAAAAGCCTGGAAAAAGCCATTTCTGTGTAAATGTTACGGGGACCAGAAATTTAATTTTCAGCAACTTTCATGATGATCTACAGTATTAAAGATCTCTGAAAGATCCTTGAGAGATCATCAAGAGACCAGGAGAGATCTCTGACCCCCGTATCTCATGGAGTGATGAATGCTGGAGAACATGGTGATTTTTGTGTTTTCATCAGTTTTCATAAAATGTTCCCAAACAGTTTGGAAATAGTTTTAACGTCCCAAATGTTTTCTCTTGTAGCCAAACATTTTTGAAAACTGGTGAATTTTTTTGCCAAATGTATTTTTCCACAAACATTTGCAAAATAATTGTGTTTGCAAATGACTGACACGTTTACAAATGGTTGTAACTTGCTTTTTTATGGTTTGTGTAGTCGTGAACACCAGCAACTGTTTGAGTTTAAGACCCTTTACGACAAAACTGTTGGCCACCTTGAAAACTGTGTGTGAACGGTTTTGCAGCCATCACTGACAGAGTTTAACAATCGCTGAGAGATCATTGAAAGACCATTGAGCTATTTGGGTATTTTTTCATCATTCAGTGATCTCCACCCGTGTGCAGGGGGTATAGGCACAAACTATATAAAATTACTTGTTTGAGGAAAGAAATAGATTTTGGATTTCTGTTAATTTTAATAAGTTAATCCATACTTTTATGTTAGTTATGCCATAGGTATAACTAGTAGACAGCTATAAAGGAGGACATTTAGATGGGAAAGATTTTTTTTTTTTAATGGATCATATTGCATAATAAGAGAGGAATGTAAGCCTCAGCACACTGCACAGCCACAGGTTTCTTGTGAATAACTCATTATTTAATTTTTTTGTCAAAAGCCAGTCTGTTCTTGAGCTTTGTAACATCCAACAGGTTATAAATATGAGGCGTGCTCCATCATATCTGTGCAGATTTATAGTCGAACCTATTCTGAGACAAAAGTCTTGCTGAAGAACATTTTTCTCATGGAAGACGCTGACCCAGTCTACTGATCTCTCCCTCTTCTGAGGCTATGGCCCGGCTGTGTTTCTGACAAGCAGTTAAATCTCTGCTACAAAAACCTTACTGTAAAAGTTGTTTGAAGGCACATGCATACATACTGTAGATTTCTGAATATCTGTTTATTGGCTCATTTCTCTATATCACTACACACTGGGGTCTCTAACCTGCAAGTTGCTCTTCAAGCATGAAAGAATATTTTGAGCCCATTAGTACTAATGATGGTATTCTGATTAGTCACGTGGGGCTGTTTCTTCATGTTAAAGTTGAACTAAAATTAGATGAAGAGGTTAAACAATTTTTAGCTCCTTCTGGCAAAGCCGAAAACAGCTAATGCGATGACATCCATCATCCATCCGTCCGTGTGTCGGTCCATCAATATTTCAGGAGAATCCTTACTCCTCTTAGGCATTTGCGCCAATGCTCACCAAACTCACTCAGTGATTCTCAGATGGGTCTGCATCCAGGTTGTGCTCAAAGTCAAGGTCAATCTCAAAGGTCAGGAGATCTGGGCACTTATGTGATTTCAGAAACATTGCTACTCCTTCTAGGAAATTTCCTCGACATTCACCAAACTCACTCACAGTGATCTGCAGGTGTGTCTGCATCCAATTTGTGCTCAAGGACAATTTGAAGGTCAAAGGTCAGGAGATCTGGGCGCTTATATGATGTCGAGCAAAAAATTGCTCTTCCTCCTAGCAAATTACCTGGATGCTTGCGAAACTCACTCACAATGATCCTGAAGTGGGTCTGCATGCAGGTTGTGGTCAAGGTCAAAGGTCAGCAGACCTGGACACTTAGGTGATTTCATGAAAATTGCTAACTTTTCTAGGCAATTGCCTCAGTGGTCACTAAACTCATTCACAAGGATACTTAGGAGGGTCTGCATCCAGATTTGGCTTAAGGTCAATGTCAAGATCAAAGGTCAGGAGATCTGGACACTTTCATGATTTTTGAAAAATCGCTCCTCCTCCTAGGCAATTACCTCGATTGTCACCAAAATCGCTCACAATGGGCCTCAAGGTGGGTCTGCATCCAGGCTGAGGTCAAGGTCATTGTCAAAGGTCAGAAGATTGGGTCATTTATGATTTCACAAAAAAACGTTACTCCTCCTAGGTTATTGACCTTGACTTTAAGCACCTCCTAAATGTGTTTGTATCTGGGCTGTGCTTAAGGTCAAGGTCAAAGGTCAGGAGATCTGAGCACTCCTGGGGTGATTTCATCAGGCCAGAATGAGCTACTCTGCCATTGACGGTCTGGTTTAGTTTAACTTTGAGGCAGAAGTGGATTTGTTTTAGGTGCTAAATGACAATTCAGGACATCAGAAAAATAGATTTAACAATTTGATGGCAATTAATTTCTTTACAGATAATATAGTAGTCTCCTTATTATTGGTCAAAATATTCAATCTTGATAAAAGTTTCTAGCTCAATAAGACAGTGGCCTTGTTGTCCAGAAAAAATATGCCACTGCCACAGATAAAAATCCCTCTATGGTTACCGTTTAATGTCTATTTATGCCTTGCTAATTAAAACAAACAACTCTCTATAGTGCAGTCTATTATCTTTAGACTTCTGAGCTGATTTCCTCTACAGTAATGATCAGGTTAAATGTTTGTGCTTTGAAGCAGTCCTGGAAGAAAAGTTCCTCTGCAACGCTGCTTTCATGCAGACGGCAGTGACACGACCACGCTGCGACTTCATTACAGCGCTAGTCCTTCCCTCTGATTTCTGGGGTACGCCATAATTAATGTGTGTTATCTGATACAGCGCGATGTGAAAGGATTAGGACACCTGTGAATAATCTTTCAATGCATGCTTTAGTTGTCGCTGCATCCGTGCTCAGTTTGATGCCTCTCAAATCAAAGGAGGTGCAGAACAAAAAGGGAGAGCTGGAATAAAGAAAAAAAAGTGTGGTCCCATAGAAAAGCTGGAAAGTAGGCCTGGGGTGGCCTTTATCATTATTTTAATTTTGTCCCAGATTCCCGCCCACGCTCTCTTCTGGAGTTTGCTTTGTTGCCATGCGGAAAAGCATGAATAAAAAACAGTGGAATACAGAGATAAGTGACTAGCATGCTGAGGCATATTGTGATATTGGCTTGATTTGAACAGTTTTGATCCGTGGCATACTTTTTTCTGCGGCTTATGCGTAATAATGACAGTTGTTAAAGCAAACAGGATCCAGAGGAAAAACAATGCTGCAAATATGTCACTTTTTATTTTCTCATTTTGTTGTACACTTGTAGTCTTTTGCTTTTATTCTTCTCATTAGGAAATCTTTGTCTGTCACGCAGACCCATGGCACCTTCAGGCGATGTAGGCTAACTGTGTTTTCCTCTTTTTTTAGGTCGCACAATCATTCTGTCTACGCATCACATGGACGAGGCCGACATCTTGGGCGATCGCATTGCCATCATCTCCAACGGAAGGATGCGCTGCTGCGGCTCCTCGCTCTTCCTGAAGAAGTGCTTCGGCAGTGGCTACTACCTCACTCTGGTCAGAGGTGGGGCGGAAAAGCTAGCCGCTCAGCATAGCGGTGCCATACACAGTCAATCCAAAGATGAACAAACAGTAAGTTCAAGTCCTCCAACAAATATGTAAAAAATACTAGTGGTGTCAGACGGTTAAAATTTTTGATCGCAATTGGTCTTGTGAAGTTAACTTGTAATTAATCGCACTTTGATCACACACTTTCTGTTATAACAACATACATTAAACTTGTCAGTTTTCAAGTTTTTCATAATCTTATTAGCACAGAAGTGGACAAACATGCTTGCTTTATGCAGCTGTAGTTTTATTATTATTTCACCATGTCAAAATAATGACAAATAAATTAAAAATTTAAAAAAGTAAGACATTCTTTTTAGCCTGCCTCACCTGTCTTTTACACATGCCTCACACTCTTTGCTGGCAAAACTGATATAGAACTACTTTGATTAGGTTCAGGTTCAGGTTACTTTATTTGTACCCGTAGGTAGATTTGTTTTGCAGTCTGGTGACATCCATATTTACAAGCCACAATTACATTCAACATAGACACAAACACAGGCACACATGAAGCTGACTATAAACATGATAAAAATGCTCAAGGCTCCATCAATCAGGATATAAAGACAAAGAGATGAGAGAAAAACCAGAGATAAGAGAGAAGGGTCATATTAAAAAGTTAAAGACTAGTCAAAGAGGTACACTATAAAGGAGAATATTGATAAATTACCTGCAGCGTGCTCTGGTTGTGGAGCTGTCCGGGGGTCTCTCTTGGAGACTGTCAGTGTCAGCAGTGTGCTTCACTGGCGGGTGTTGTTTGGGATTTTTTTGTGCTTTGGTAATGGCTGAGCTCTGGTCAACAGTGGACATGAGTTGCTTTGCTTTTGTTTGTTCTTATTTGGCGGTTCTTTGGAGGTGGGATTTGGTTCGGAAAACCCTTTTCTCTATCCATTTCAGCTTGTGGAGGCTTTTATTCTGGGTTTGCTATCCACTGTGTGTGAATTTACTTCGAGCAAACCAACAATGTTGCAAACCTGTGATAACTGCACAACAATAAAAATATCAGCATTAAACGGGGTGTTGCTTTAACTGGTGATAAATGCGATAAATCTGAAACCACTGAAAAATAGCGTCTTCTCAGCATCCAAATATTGACCAGATAAGTGGTATCAGAGCAATGATGTCACTTATTATTATGCTCATACTGCTCCCTGCTGACATGGAAGTGCCACATGACGACAACAACAGCAAATTATTTGCAGTGTTATTTGCTAGACTGCAAAACTTCCATACAGCTGATTTTCTGCTGGAAGACAGTGTGGGAATTAGATAATCATGTACAGTGGATATAAAAAGTCTACACACCCCTGTTCAAATGCCAGGTTTTTGTGATGTAAAAAAAATGAGACCAAGATAATCATTTGAAAACTTTTTCCATCATTAATGTGACCTATAACCTGTACAACCCAATTGAAAAGCAAACTGAAATCTTTTAAGTGGAAAAATAGATAGATAGATAGATAGATAGATAGATAGATAGATAGATAGATAGTTTATTTCGAACACAAAATTATAACAAATACAAGTAAATGGCAAACGCAATAAAGTAACATTATACACTGTTCGAAAGGGAGAAGGAAGAAGTGAACACTTATTAATTCCATCTCCTCTTTTCCATAGATACACCATGTGAATTTTATACAAATTACCACCTTTAAGACCCCAAGTAAACAGTTTACTGTATTTTTTACAAATCAACATTAACACCCATCCATTCTAACATACAATGAAGTCCATACATCAAAACCAGCCTCAAACAACACAGATATACACAGTGCTGTCCCACCCACCATTCCATAGTATCCCATAATATCCCAGAGTGAACATAATGAATCGTACATATAACCACTACCCTTCTAACATATATCCTTTCAGCAAATGATGCTTATACCTCTTTTTGAATTGATTTCTGTTTGTACATAGTTTCAGTTCCGGCTCCAGACTGTTCCACAAATCCACCCCACAGACAGATATGCACATACTTTTCTTGGTTGTACGTATCTTGGGTTTTGTAAAATTTAAGTCTCCCCTCAAATTATGATCATTGTCTCTTTTTTAAATATTTTTTGTATATTAGTTGGTAGTTGATTATTAATTGCCCTGTACATTACTTGTGCTGTCTTAAATTTAACTAAATCGATGAACTTTATGACATGTGACTTTAAGAACAACAAATTGGTATGGTCTCTATATCTTGCATTGTTTATTATCCTTATAGCTCTTTTTTGTAATGTGCATATTGACTGTAAAATAAATAAAATAAAATAAAAAATAAAAAAAACTTACAATAACCTGTTTGCATAAATATGCACACCCTGTTATGACTAGGGATTTGGCTGTGTTCAGAATTAACCAGTCACATTCAAACTCATGTTAATGGGAGTCATCACACACCTGCCGCCATTTAAAGTTCCTCTGATTAACCCCAAATAAAGTTCAGCTGTTCTCGTAGGCTTTTCCTGACATTTTTGTAGTCACATCTTACAACACAAGCCATGGTCCACAGAGAGCTTCCAAAGCATCAGAGGGATCTCATTGTGCAAAGGTATCAGTCAGGAGAAGGGTACAAAAGGATTTCCAAGGCATTAAATATACTGTGGAACACAGTGAAGACAGTCATCATCAGGTGGAGAAAATATGGCACAATAGTGACATTACCAAGAACTGGACGCCCCTCCAACATTGATGAAAAAATGAGAAGAAAGCTGGTCAGGGAGGCTGTCAAGAGGCCGACTGCAACATTGAAGGAGCTGCAGGAATTTCTGGCAAGTACTGACTGTTTAGTACATGTGATAACAATCTCCTGTCTAGGGTGCCAAGACGGAAGCCTTATCTTATGAAGAAAACATCCAAACCCGGCTACATTTTGCAAAAACACATTTGAAATATCCCAAATGCATGTGGGAAAATGTGTTAAGGTCCGATGAAACCAAGGTTGAACTTGTTGGCCATAATTCCAAAAGGTATATTTGGCACAAACACAACACTGCTCATCACCAAAAGAACACCATGCCTACACTGAAGCATGGTGGTGGCAGCGTCATGCTTTGGGGCTGTTTTTCTTCAGCTGGAACTGGGGCCTTAGTCAAGGTAGAGGGAATTATGAAGAGTTCCAAATACCAGTCAGTGTTGACACAAAACCTTCAGACTTCTGGTAGAAAGCTGAAGATGAAGAGGAACTTCATCTTTCAGCACGACAATGACCCAAAGCACACATCCAAATCAACAAAAGAATGGCTTCACCAGAAGCAGATTAAGGTTTTGGAATGGCCCAGCCAGAGTCCAGACCTGAATCTGATTGAACATCTGTGGGGTGATCTGAAGAGGGCTGTACACATTAGATGCCCTCACAATCTGACAGATTTGAAGCATTTTTGCAAAGAAGAGTGGGCAAATATTGTCACATCAAGATGTGTCACACTGATAGCCTTGTACCCAAAAAGACTGAGTGCTGTAATAAAAGCCAAAGGTGCTGCAACAAAGTATTAGTTTAAGGGTGTGCATATTTATGCAAACAGGTTATTGTAAGATTATTTTTTTTATTTTTCCCCTTAAAAGATTTCAGTTTGTTTTCCAGTTGGGTTGTACAGGTTATAGGTCACATTAATGGTGGAAAAAGTTTTGAAATGATTTATCTTGGTCTCATTTTTTTACATCACAAAAACCTGGCATTTGAACAGGGGTGTGTAGACTTTTTATATCCACTGTAATTACATCCAGAATATCCTAAGGCAGTTTTTTTTTGTTTGTTTGATTCTTTTCAAAGAGACACGTTGACTCATTCCCACCATGATTTAAAGGTGTGCAGTAGAGCTCACTTTGCTCCGTGGCAGCCAAGGCAGGAGGTTTTGTTTTCTAACTTTGATGAGAAGTGACCTTACTTCTGTCACATTTCTGTAATTATGATCTATCATTTAAATGTTTACATGGATGATGAACTGGTTCGAATTTGGCTATCAAGACTCAAGGTTCTCTTTTATGAAATCTGTGTCTCAAATAGATAATTTTCTTCCTGATGACTGAAAGTCTTTTGTAAAAGTCTCAGCCTTCGTTGTGAGATATTTGAGGGCTCTTTAGATATGAGAAATCTGCAAGCAAAAAGCCTTTTTTTTTTGTTTGACATTTTTGTGGCATTTTGACTTTTTATTTGAAAGTTGGCAGTAAGTCAGTATACAAATGGAAAAATGGGTGAGAACAAAAGACCATTGCCTTTACACCAAATCTTGCAATTATTTTCTCAAATTTCTTCTCTTTTTTATTTTACAAATTGAGAACCTTCTAGATTAACACATTAAATTAAAAAAGCCCACAAAGTATGTTCTTTTTTTCTTTTTTTTCTTTTCTTTTCTTTTCTTTTAGTCATAAAGTGCATTTCAGCAGAGCTCATGCTTTTAACATGTACCCAACTGTGGCTTTGTGATCCAAACCCAAATGTGAACTTGGACTAGAGCCCGCCTGCTCAATTAACCTTGCTGTTTTTATCCTTGGCTAAGAAACTTCTAGTTGAAGGGAATCACACGTTCAGACGTTAAATGAATAAATAAATAAATAAATAAACCCTCAGTCCACATCTCTTTGACACAACATTAACCTCTTTCAAGCCTTACTGACTTTCCACAGTATCCCTTTTCTCTCTCGCCGTCCTCCCCTATAATGATTTGTATTTAGTCTCTCCCAGCATGAGAATTGGCAAATACCTACGTGCCGGATGATACTAATTGTCGCAGGGGAGAGGGGTGATTCTCGCTTTCACTCGCCAACGGTGCCTCGCACACTTAGTTTGAATCAATTGGAGCAAATAAACAAGGCACGATGATGCCAGCGGGGCGAGAGCGATTACCATTTGTCTGCCTCTTTGAGGTGAGCGCAGTCGTTTGTTTGAAATAAATAAATAAATAAACATGCAAACCTTTATGGGGAAATGTAGAGCAGGGCCCCCTTTTGTTCCTGGAGGACAGTTTAGTCATTAGTTGGAAGGTTGTGTGATTACATGGCCCAAAATATAGAAGTGGCAGGGAAAAAAGACCTGGACAAAGTTTGCTTGCCCTGATTTAATTTCCTTATGATTGAACACCATTGAGTTCATTGAAATGTAGTGATGTTTATTCACCCTTTTTTATAATTCATCAGCCACAGCCTTCATTATTACACCAAAAAAGATTGTGGCTCCATATTCCTTTATAGTTTGAGAGCATTATCTGTCGACGCTTTATTTAGAGCAATAAAATGGAAACCCGTGGATGGCCGTTATTTGATTAATGTGAGACAGCCGTTGTCAAGGAGGCACTGTTCATCATTCTAAGAGGTAAGGCATGATAAAGCCTTTCTAATCCCATTCTGATTAACAGGAGGCAGACCGTCCTCTGAACAGCAGCCCAGATGAAGGCATCGGCAGCCAAAGCTGGAGCAACTCTGATCCGTCAGGTACCAAGTTTATCTCATACTCCACTAAATAAAATGCAAACAATTTGTCAAACATGAAAACATAAGTACATTGAGTAAGATGTTTAAACTGACCAAGAATAAAATATGATTTCTATATCAGGACAGTCCTGTGCCAGTTTCTGCTCTCTTCACCTGCTTCTTCTTGCCATCTTCAGATGGCATCAAGATTCTATCATCACATACATAGGTGTTAGGGTTAGCTAATCAGGAGGATAAATTCAACCATAGTTCATCCTTTTTGTTGGGGAAAGAGCTGACAATTTGAAATATGGAGCCAACGTGGAGTCTTTTTTAACTTGAATATTTACAAAAAAGCTCCAGACAGAGCACATCCTTCTTGTGGTGGTCAGGATTTCAAGGACAGTTTCTTGTCCAATAGCTCCCAGCTGTGGAAAAGAAGGTGCAGTATACGCCATGGTATTTACATGTTCACATTAGAATAAGTGACCAGCCGTTACTACAGGCTTATTAATAGGGGTACGAATCACCAGAGGCCTCATGATACGGTATTGTCATGATACTTGGGTTGTGATGCGATACTATCATCATCTTGTGATTGGCTTAGTATTATGGTGTTATTTGTTCAACACCTGGCTACATCTGAGGAGTCACTCCTTTGCTGTTCTTACCTAACTAGACAGTCAACATATAGCACAAATTTGGCTGAAATTCAACATTGAGTTTTGGTTATAATTTTGTGCTTTACATTAGTTACATTTTCTTTCGTTTCATTGTATGAGGTGGGTTAATTGGCATGGTATAGCTAGTTAGTCATTAGCCATCACTAGTAACATCCAGAGAAAACAACACAATACAGGAATATTGATAGACCAAAGTGACATATTTAGAGATAGTAGTTTAGCAGTACTGTGTGTAAGAGTGACCAGAAACATGTAAAAAAACAACGCATTTTAACTGTGCATTTTATACTACTTTTAATGTGAAGGTGCACAGGCGCCATCACCTTCCTTTCTTAAATTGGTCTTGTAAAGGCTCACTGAACTTCACAGGCTGAAAAAAGACTTCAGTGCTTGAGGCATTAGAAGAGGGCACCTGACTTGCTCCAAGAAAAGGAACACACTGGGCCTTATTACAATGACACGGTCCATAATCAGTTGTCACTGATGCAGAACGCATTTATGGGCATTTCCAAATTCACTTCCTTAACACAGTGACGTAAAAATGAAGGGGCATGGGATAAAAGAGGCTGGTCTAATGAGTCAGGTGTCTTTTGGATAGTCCAATCCAAAGCGCTTCTGCCCATCCCTTTAAGGCGCATTATCTAAAGTGAACTCTGATCATGAGAGCTTGTTTAAGATGGGTTTTGTGCTGGCCAAAGGGCGTGCGCATGAGTGAAAATGCACGCAATAGTAATGGTGCTTTGTATCAAGGAAGACATCAATCACAGTTGATGCCCAGTTAGTTATTTTAGAGAGAACAAACAGGTAATGGATAATGCTGGGCTGAAAATTTGAGCTGAACGGTTTAACATGGTGGGCGCAGATGCAACACAGACATGAATGGGTTTGAAACTTCAGGAAAAGAGGATGATGCCTGTGCAAACTTTCATAAAATGGAAGGATCATTAACAGTGGCGCGGAAATCATTCCCAGCCCATGGGGAGATGGTGGCCCCTGCTGCTTTCTCCAGTTGAGGGTCTCCCCCGTGTCATGTGGGCATCTGCTGAGGTTTGTGGCTCTCTGTTCTAGTCCCTCACGGGCGAGCGGGAACGAACACCTCTTTGAAATGATTTTCCACCTCCCAGCACAAAGCAGGCACGCTGTCTATTGCTAATTAGATGGCCTGACACAAAGAGTAAAAAACAGTGTGCTGACAGAAACTACCAAAAACACTGGCATACGGTGGGAAATCTGGTGCAAAAGTCCGCTGATGACTGTCAAAATGGGGTCCACTATGACTCTTATTTCAATATACATAACAGTGCTTAATGGAAATCCAAATTAACTCAGTAGTACTGTGCCTTTTAATAATTATTTCACAAACAGAGCCCTTCCAAAGTTACAGCCAAAGTGGTAGCACATTTTTGCCACATGTGGCGGTGACCACATTGGTGCTGGGAGCTCAAAGCGGATAAAGGAAGAAGAATAATGAGGATTTCTTCTTCTTTTCTGTATTCCATGTCAGCCATGATTCCTCCGGCGCATGTCTGCCACCTTCGGAACTGTCAGATCAGTCCAAATTCTCAGTATAGCCGGGGGACGTCAATAAGTTGACAGGTGCAGTTGCTGCACTGTGCCACTGGGGGCACGCGACCCGTCCATTTAATGTGGACAGTTAAAGGGTTAAGATGAAATATAGCAGCACTGGAGAAAACCCAGAGTTGGAGCAGACGTTGCTCCAGTGAATATTGTGGTGCTGGTTATTTGATTTGTTTTGATCATCCATGGCCTTGATCTTGTAAGCAGAGGTGTTCATGAAAGACTTGATCAGAAGGAAAAACTCAGAGGCAGGCCCTGAGATGCATGGAAAATGAATGTGTATCGTTGCTTCAAAATACGTGAGAGTTAAAGCTAAGACAGAGGACGCCACAGGAGTAATCACATTTCCACGAGTAACGGCACATTTCTCTTTATTAATACACACCGGCGAGCAGACTGAAACACTCAGATCACCCAGGCCGACGCGTGAGGCACAGCCGTTTCCTTCTTCATGAAGCAGCAGTTGTTGTTGAGCTGCAGTAATTATGTGCAAGAGGTTGCGGATCAATAATGGATGTGGTGCATTCTGCAACAATGTCCGCATTGATTCTCACTCCAGACGCAGCTTGAGAATGAATGGGATGGGGGAATTATGTCCAGCGATCTGTGGCAGCGTTTGTAAATGTCACATCATCAGGTACGGTGCCATCTCAAAACATAATAAAGCGCCCTTTTTTTTTTTTTTTCCTCATTGGGTTTGGTTCCTGAAGTTTATGTGAGTGCTGAGTTTGGGTGTTCTGCAGTTTGGTTTTGATGCCATTCTCTCTTTACTTTGCAGAGTTGGCAGCTGTGAGCCGACTTGTGCAGCGCCACGTCCCTGGGGCAACCTTCCTGGAGAGCATCGGACAAGAGATCACGTATGTACTGCCCTACACTGGAGCCAGAGACGGGACCTTTGCCAGGCTCTTCAAGCAGCTCGACCGAGCAATGGCCCGCCTCGGCCTGACCAGCTACGGCATCTCTGACACCACGCTGGAGGAGGTACGATAAGATGTTGAAGCAAGTTACTCTTCCGGACACAAGGTGGTATTCTGCGAGATGTTCACTGGTGCTTCCCATTAGACGTGTTGTTTCAACCATTGTAGAGCTTTTTCTGAGTATTGCAGTTTTGATGAAGATGTTTTTTGTCTGCTTGTGGTTGCCTTCTTAACTCGCAGCATGTTGAGCTCTTCAGGCCAACCTGCTACTTCCCAAGATCTTTCATTAGTTGCCGATTTAAGATATTGTGTGTTTTGTGACTTTTACGTTTTTCCAACTGGGATTCTCCATTTTAAATGCATGTGGAATTCCCTCCCAAGCAAACAGCCCATTGCTCCAAACTTGCCGTGCAGTCTGATCCTGAACCATAAAGCTCAGCAACCGTTGGCCAGCGCTCGCCACGTAACTCATGAACATGCACTAAACGCTCATCCGCATCGGGGCCAATGTGAATTATTCCTTTTGAACAGCATGACTATTTTATTCATTTGTATTTTCTTTGAAGTCCAGATACATTTGCGCACACTTGATCCGCAATTTTCCAAGATGTAGAGCAAATAAACACATACTGATACCGCAGACGTATTGCAGTTTTAATAGTAAAGTAGCATTAACATTTACTGTTCATGATCTCATTCAACATTTGGATTCAAACTTTGTAACCCTGCAGATTCGTTTCTGACACGTCAGATGTTGAATAAGACTTTATGTGCTTCACAGTGTTTACAAATTGGGGGATTTCTATGTTTTGACACATGGCCTGAATTAATGAATGAAGTCAAAGAGGGCATGTCTCTCCACAGGCCCCCCCGGCAGGTGTTCAAGTGAAGGTTAAGATCTCCAAACAGGAACTTGACACGCGTGACTTGTATCTGTGCCACATTGAGCTGCAGTTGCTCAGCAGACCTTGGGCTTATTAACTGGAAAGACAGCAACTCGCAGCATCATTAGCTTGCATGCATTGCGCGTGTGTGTTTATAGTGTGGAGCTTCAAGACGTGGGTGCTCATACGTAATTAATGAACACGGCTACTTTCACTTTCACTTTGCAGATATTCCTCAAAGTGGCAGAAGATACGGGAGTGGATGCAGAAATATCATGTAAGATGAAAATATGTGTTGCAATAAACAGCACATTGTGTACAGTCTCTTATACCCCCTTTACACAGGGTTGGAGATTGTTGGATGATGAAAAAATGGCTAAATCTCTCAGGGATCTTTCAATGAGCACTCAGCAATCTCCAAGATCTTTCAGTGATCTCACAATGATCTTCAGCGATCTCAACAGTCTCCAAGTTTTTGACTCAGTCCAAAACAATTTCTCAACGATCATCAAAGGGAAGCAATCCCTCAAGGATCTCTCAAGAAGTGCTCAACAATCTCATCAATCTCCCAATGATCTCTCAGCGATCTTCAAGGAACTCTATTGGGCTTTCATCGAAGACTCAGCAACCCCTTACTGATCTCTCAGCCCAGCTCTACATTTTGGGTGGAAAAATTTGAGGTTCATTGAAAGATCATTGAGAGATCATTGGGAGATTGATGCGATTGTTGGGCGGTCATGGAGCTCTCAAGGATTGCACTCCAGATTTGTCCACTCTGAAGGCCGAAATGGCTGAGCGATCAGTGAGGGATTGCTGAGTATTCCATGAAAGACCGATAGAGTTAATTGAAAGACCGTGGCAGAGAACGCAGAGAGCTCATTGTGAGATTGATGAGATTGTTGAGTGCTCCGTGAGAGTTAATGAGAGATCGCTTTCCTTTGGTGATTATTAAGAGGTTGTTTTGGACTGAGTCAAAAATTGGAGGAGAGTATGGCGATCATGGAGATCACTAGAAATCTTGGAAGATCTTGGCGATCACTGAGAAATCATTGAAAGAGCATTGAGAGATCTGGCCATTTTTTTGATCTTTCAGTGATCTATCAATGATCTTCACCCCTGCATAAAGGGAGTGCAAGAGCACCAGAAACCTATCAATATGAATATACACCTCTTTGGTTACCCAAGAAACTCTCAATGATTCCTCAGTGATCTCTCCTGATCTCTCAATGTTCTCGCCAGGCCTCTCTATGATCTCTCAATGATCTTTCAAACATCCCTATAGATTGCCATGAAACTTGCCAAAACATCTCCTAAACATTTACACAGAAAAGGCTTTTTTTCAAGGCTTTAGGGGATTGCTGAGAGATTGGGCCAATTTTTGATCTCTCAATGGTCACCCTACAGTCTACGTCTGTGTAAAGGGGCCCTGAGGAAGGACTGACCTAGCTTAATCCTAATCAAAAGCAAATGTAGTAGAAATTAATATCATTTTGTTAAATTCAGTGACACAAAGTGAGAATATGTGAGTGTGTGTGTACGGTTTGCAAGGAAACAAAAAAAAAGAGGGTAGAAGGTCACAGCAACGCCCACCCCAGGACTGTGAACAAGCAAGACAGTGCCCCCCCCCCCAATCTTCAGGGCAACCTGCAGCCCCCAGAGGAGCTCTCAAGGAGCACTTAACGATCTCATCAATCTCACAATGACCTCTCAGATATCTCTGCAATGGTCTTTCACTGAACTCTGTTGGTCTTTCATCGAATGCTCAGTAGTCCCTCACAGATCTCACAGCCATCTCTACCTTCGGAGTGGAAAAATTTGGAGTTCATTGAAAGATCACAGAGAGATCATTGAAAGATCATTGGGCAATTGATGAGGTCGTTCAGCACTCCTTGACCGCTCAATGATCTCATCAATCTCCCTCAGATCTTTCTGGTTGAAAGATCAGTATGGGATCATTGAGTGTTTGATGAAAGACCAATAGAGTTCTTTGAAAGCATCGCGGAGATCGCTGAGAGATTATTGGGAGATCAATGAGATGGTTGTGAGCTCCTTGAATGCTTCTTAAGAATTTGTTGAGAGATTGCTTTGGATGGCGTCAAAACTTTGAAGAGCACGGAGATCTACAAAGACCTTTGAGAGATCTGGGTGATGGCTGGGAGATCACTGAAAGATGGAAGTGAGATCTGGCCATTTTTTCATCACTCAGCAATCTCTCAACGATCTCCACCCCTGTGTAAAGGGGGTATAACTGATAACCGTATAATATATAGAACGAAAAGCAACCAACGGCTTTATTACACCAGATTCAAGGATTCAAAGATTTTATTGTCAATACTACTATACGTGCAGGACATACAGGAGAATTGAAATGGCGTTTCTCTCTCTCTACATCGGTGTGCATTTTATGAAAGAAGGAAATTGGGCTGGATTAAAAAAAAAGAAAAAAACGAAAAACAAGAACAAACAGTGACAGCAGCAGTCTATGTACAGTCTATATACAGTGATGCAACCCGTGGTGCCAATGGCAGCCAGAAGGACTCTGACCTCCATAGTGGTAAACAATTAGTTAGGTAAATGGTTAGTGGTAATAAACCCAGCAATCCTAAATTCAGACAGTTAGAGATGAATAGCCGTAGTGCATTTCAATGTGGTAGTGTAGGTGCAGATAGTGACAGATATGATTGCACATGATCAATATTGCAGTGACATACAGACAGCAGCAGATATGGCATTTGTGCAGATGGTTGCAGTTAAAGTGCAGAGACATATAGCAGCGAAAGTACAACAGAACAACAGTATTATTGTTGGTGTGCCAGTCTTACTGTGCCAACATCTGAGGTGGTTATTGTGCAGGTGTTACCATCTGGAAAGTGGGGGGAGTGAACAGAGTTCAGGCTCCTAATGGCCTGATGAACGTAACTGTTCAGCAGCCTTGTGGAGCGGGCCCGGAGGCTACGGTACCTTTTCCCCAAGGGCAGGGGGCTGAAGAGGGAGTGTAGGGGATGGGAGGTGTCGCCTGTGATGTTGGTGGCTCTGCGGGTGAGGCGAGTGGGGTAGATGTCCAAGAGGGGGGGCACCGATGATCTTGCTGGATGTATCCACTATGCATTGTAGTGTCTTCCAGCAGGCGACAGTGCAGTTTCCATACCACACCGTGATGCAGTTAGTGAGGATGCTCTCAATGGTGCCCCGGTAGAAAGACTGCATGATGGGGGGTGGGACTCGTGCTCTCCTCAGTCTGCGGAGAAAATGGAGGCGAGTTTGGGCCTTCTTGGCCAGTGATGTGGTGTTGTTAGTCCAGGTGAAGTCCTCAGAGATGTGCACCCCCAGGAACTTGGTGCTGTTCACCCTCTCCACAGCTGCACCATTGATGATCAGAGTGGGGGTGCTGTGTGAGACCCCTCCTGAAGTCAATCACAATCTTTTTGGTTTTTCCCACGTTCAGGAAGAGGTTGTTGTCTTTACACCACTGGACCAGTTGGTTCACCTCATTTCTGTAGTTGGCCTCATCGTTGTTGGTGATAAGGCCCACTACCGTCGTGTCAGCTGCAAACTTGACGATGTGGTTGGTCTTGTAGGCTGGCACGCAGTCATGGGTCAGCAGGGTGAAGAGCAGTGAGCTGAGCACGCACCCTTGTGGGGCCCCTGTGCAGTGTGATGGTCTGGGAGGTGTTGCTGCCAACCCGCACATTCTGTGGCCTCCCTGTGAGAAAGTCCAGTACCCAGTTGCAGAGAGAGGTTTGAAGTACTAAGTGTCTGAGTTTTTGTATCAGGTGCTGGGGGATGTGTTGAATGCTGAGCTGAAGTCCAAGAACAGCATGCGCACGTACAAGTTTTTTGAATCCAGGTGGATGAGGGCTGGATGGAGAGCAGCAGCGATGGCATCTTCTGTAGATCTGTTCGACCTGTATGCAAACTGGAATAGGTTGTGAGAGGGAGACAGGGTGGATTTGATGTGCTACATGACTAGCCGCTCAAAGCACTTCATTATAGTGGGGGTCAGTGCTACTGGCCAGTAATCATTGTAGCTGGATGGGACAGGCTTCTTCGGGACTGGTATTATGGTGGCAGTCTTGAAGCATGTGGGGACAGCAGCTTGAGACAGGGAGATGTTGAAGATGTTGGCCAGGACATTCTTAAGCTCCTCTGCGCAGTCCTTCAGGACGCGACCCAGTATGTTGTCTGGGCCAGCTGTCTTATGTGGGTTGATCCTGCAGGGGGTCCGCTTCACGCTAGCCGGATCCAGACTTAAGGCCAGCTCGTCCGGAGGAGGAGTGGTCTTCTGTGCTGGTCTGCTGTTTTGTGCTTCAAATCAGCCAAAGAAGTTGTTTAGATTGTTGAGCAGTGTGATGTCACTTGCACAGGTCTGAGATGGAGGTTTGTAGTTGGTCAGGGTCTGTATGCCACGCCAGAGAGAACGTGCATCTCTGGTGTTGCTGAAGTGTCCGGATATTTTCTTGCTGTACTGTCTGTCGTTTTGCCTCCTTGATGCCACGGGACAGGTTGACCTTAGCTGTTGTTAGTCCTGCAGTGTCGCCAGCCCTGAAGGCTGCGATGTGCAATATAATACTTAGGTGAATGTAAAACTTATTCTAGCACTTTATAGTGCTGCACTCTGTGTTACTTAGATCTGTTTAGTCACTGTGGGAGCAATTTGCCAGTTCTTAGAACCTAAATGCTGTTGGATGTCTTTACATGTTTAAATGCTTAAAAAGAACAAAAGCTAAAATATCAGGACAGCACATCTTTAAAGCTTACTGCAGTCCTTAGAAGAGTATGGGCACAGTCTGAAGTTAACCAGCAGCTATGTGACTGCTCTTTAAGACAATGTACATCTTTTTTTTTTTTTAGCAGTACTCTTATACGTCAATATTTTGCAGGGATATATTTTGTGCATTTGCGTTTGCCCCTGGAGACACAGACAGCTCAATGCAATCAGACTGTCTTTCTCCAGCTTGGTTTTATTTGCCATCAGCTGACCTCCATGGCTAAATCATCCATCCCCATATTTCTACAGCTTCTGTTTGCACCCATTGTCAAACGACCTCGCTTATCAGTGTAATCTGGAAATCTGATTTCTCAATGTTCCCCAAACACCTGGGTGTATGCTTTTACAGGGAATAATACGGTGTCTTGCTGTTCATGTAGCTATCCTTATTGTTATTTATAACCCTAAATTGGGTCAGGCCAAAACAACATATCTTATTTGTATTCCCACAGCAACAAAGGAGCCGTTTGTGAGAGATGGCAGAAGAAGCTCCCGCAGATCTGGGAGGAACGGCATCGCCAGTGTCCACACTACAAAGCAGCAAAGCAATGGACTGAGTGGCAAGTCCTGTTACATTTGTCAGTTTTTTTGTCATGAAAAAGCTCTGTTCAGCATGAATAAATGAATATATATTATTAGTAATCATTGCAAAATCATGCTCAGTGAATGCACTTATGTAACTTTTGTGTTTCTTTTGCTTCTGCAGAACTAAAGGAAAAGTTCTCCAGCAAAGTTGAAGGTATTTCCTTTATTTTCTACACTTAAATACTCTTTGCAAACTATATGAAAACCCTGTTAAGGCTAAGGACTCAAACGTTTAGTGATCAGAGTCATGACGTGTCAGTCAAAAAACAAACAAACAAAAGGAACAAATCTTTCAACTAATAAGTCAAAACTGATTGTAAGTTTGGAGCTGTGAAAGCGTAAAGGTTTGACCCCAGTCTCCAGAGTGGAATGGTCTTGCTGGCACCTTCTTCCACCGCTGTGTACATGGAGAAGACAGCGGTAATGGGGACGTTGGCGTGACAGGAGTGTGAGTGGGGTGTCACCATTCACACGAGCTGCACCTCACCAACGATCTCTATTAGAAAAGTTCAGCATGAGCTCCCTGCAGTGACTGACGGTGGACAAGAAGTCATACAGCCACACTGCCACCTACTGGCTCAACATAGCTACAACCGGTGATTTTCATCTTCGGTGGTCCCGTGTGCATGTGCCATTGTATTAATTTATTTATGTATTAAATAGAGTCTTTCGGATTGTTAAAGTTGGAGCAATGGTTGGGTGTTAGCACTAAAAATAGCTGGTTAAAGATTAGGGGAATGGTTATGGTTAGGAAGAGGTGAGAATCTAATTTACACACACTGCAACTGCAGCCTTCCACCATGTTTGCTCTTGTCATTATTTCCACAAACAATTAATACCAAAATGTACATGTAGGTCATAATTCCTCCTAAATAATGATAGAATCTGTTTTGTTAAACAAAAATCTCAAATATTTACATTTCCTACAAAATACCTTGGTCTGTCATCACTTTAATCTAAGTAGAGCAGCCATTTCCAAATTAAATATGTTTTATTGAAGAACACAGCAAGGTTGCAATCAAGACCATAAAACTCATGAAGCCTCAGTCACAACAGGCTGCCATGGCCAATCTGCTGCACATTTTGAGCCGAATGCCACGTGACACGCAAGTGTTTCTTGACAACTTTTAGAGATTTTTAGAGTATGTAAGCAGGCACAGAGGATGATGGACATGTCCAACAAACTCCACGAATTCTCTGTGAGGTAGTAGTCGGATGTGTGATGTGCTTCACCTGCAAGGAGTGTGCACGTTAAATGTAGGATTTTTAAGGCCCCTGGGAAGAGCAATGGTTGTATAACAGGATAAAACTATAGAAGATAAAATAAGCCTGTATTAGTCCCACAATGGGGAACTTCCAAGATTACAGCAGCAAAGGGATAGCAGCACTCAGAGCAATAGTTGATAAGATAATAAGAACTGGTTAGCCAAAGCTGTAAATGAATATACATATGTACACTGATATATACACAGTGCAGGAGCATTGCACCTAGATGGAATAAACAGCATTACGGTTTGTTAAATTACCTTGCAGAATATGAATATGTACCCAGACAGTATATTTTGCATTTGAATCAACAGTGTTGTTGCTGTCCTCAATAATGATTATTATTGTCCTAGTTGTGTCTTGGAGGGGACAATTTCTATTGTGCAAAGTTGTTATGTTTAGTACATCCAATACGACCTCTATGAGCGGCCCTGGATAGGTTATAAAGTCTGACAGCTGTAGGTAGGAAGGACCTGTGGAACCTCTCCGTCGTGCGCCTATGATGGCACAGCCTACCACAAAATGAGCTCCTCAGTGCATTCAGCGTGTCCTGCATGGGGTGGGACTCGGACTCCAGCAGAGATGACAGCTTAGCCACCATCCTCCTCTCTCCTATCTCCTCCACTGTGTTCTAATACTCTAACACATAATACTATGAGTCTACATTATGTCATTGTAATATTTTTCTAAATTCTACAAATAACACCAAAATCAAATCAAAATAAATACAATACTAATTAGTATAATGTTTATTTTAATTATGCAGGGTGAGACACGCTGCAGCAGTTCAGCAAAGCAGTTGTGGACCATCCAGGTGAAGACCACTGCTGCCAGTCCGCACCAGTGGCCTCCCTGAGCACCACCGAACATTTATACACATTCAGACCCAGTATCATGGACACTGGAGACAAGGTGGGTAAAGTGTCTTGCCCAGGGACACAACAGCAGGATGGCTGAGGAGAGCATGATTTGAACCACTAACCCTCTGGTTATTGGACGACCCACTGTACCTCCTGAGCCACTGCCACCCACATTTCCCACATTTTGGTCCAAAATCCAACCATTTTCTTTAGCCTGTATCTGTCACGGTTGGTGGAAAATTAGACCCAAATGCAGTACTTAAAGTTCAGCAAGCTTTATTAATGAGCTGGCCAAACGGGCACAGCTCAAAAGAAGCACAACATCATAAAAACAACAGGCAGCATAAACGCTGTACAGGAATGTGATTTTTCCGCTAATTCGTGGAATTCCGCTTTTTTTTTTTATCTTCCTGGAAGATTAAAAAAAAAGCGGAAGTACATTAAGTACGTTAGCGGCTTTTGGTCCACGAACGCAGTGAAGGTGCGCCCTTTCAGCCAGAACTGGAAGTGGCGTATGGCCAGGTGGAGAGCCAGTAACTCTCTGTCGAACACACTATATTTACGCTCACTGTCGTGCAAAGACCTGCTAAAAAAGGTGAGCGGCTGCCAAGAACCGGCAACGCACTGCTCCACGATGGCCGCTATGCCCATGTCCGAGGTGTTGGTAGTGAGCGCTATCCGAGCCACCGGGTCTGGGTGCGCCAGTAGTGCAGCGTTTGCCAGAGCTGTTTTAACTTCAGAGAACGCCTGCACCCGCTCAGGAGTCCAGTCGACTCTGTCCGCCAGTTTCTGTTTCTTGAGTGCGGCGTACAACGGCTGTAATGAGCTGGGCTGCACGGGGGAGGAAACGGTAATAAAAGTTAACCATCCCCCAAAACTTCTGCAGCACCCTGACATTGATGTTAAGGAGGAAAAAATAGCAAAACAATTTAGTTAGATTACTTTTATGATTCCAAACAGTTTGAAATTGACAGTGGACACTGAGTCATAACTTCTGAATATTTCTAAGACTTAGCTACATTAGTGATTGTGCAAAATGAACTGCTCAAGACTCAGTGGAGATTGAAACTGGTGATCTGAAATGAATGCTGAAATTATAAAAAGTAATGGTATGTTGGAATTTTATTTCTATTATGTAATAGATAAAATTAACTGATTTTGATTTGATCAAGTGTTAGAGCATGTGATGGATGATGCTTGTTGGAATATTTTAGGAATGCTATCTTCTTGGAACATAAGTCAATATTATACAGTAATAAGTGGCATTCAGCTGTTTGTTTTATGTCATTTAAGCACAGTTCTGGTACTTAAAAATCATAAAATAAAGAAAATATAAGACATATAACATAAATAAATAAAATATAAGAAATAAAAATTTCTGATAACTTTCAGATAATTTTCAGATAATTTTCAGATAATTTCGCCGACCCCAAATCACATCCCTGGCTGTAACAAAACTATAATATATATATAACACAGGATCAGGTCAGGGAAAAAACAAGTCAGATCAGGACAGATCAGAAGCGTGTTGTTCACGCAATATGATGCTGACACTCATCATGACACACAGATACAGTGGTGTGAAAAGTGTTTGACCCCTTCGTGATTTCTCATTTTTTTGTATATTTGTCACACTTAAATGTTTCAGCTCATCAAACAAATTTAAATATCAGACAAAGATAACAGAAGTAAACACAAAATGCAGCTTTTAAATGAAGGTGTTTATTATTAAGGAAAAAAAAAATCCAAACCTACATGGCCCTGTGTGAAAAGTGATTCCCCCCCCCATTAAAACATAAATTAACTGTAGTTTATCACATCTTTTGAAAGCTGAGTTCAATTTCTCTAGCCACAGCCACACCTGATTGCTGCCACACCTGTTCTCAATCAATAAATCACTTAAATAGGACCTGCCTGACACAGTGAAGTAGACCAAAACAGCCTCAAAAGCTAGACATCATGCTGTGATCCAAAGAAATTCAGGAACAAATGAGAAACAAAGTAATTGAGATCTATCAGTCTGGAAAAGGTTATAAAGCTATTTCTAAAGCTTTGGGACTCCAGCAAACCACAGTGAGAGCCATTATCCACAAATAGCGAAAACATGGAACAGTGGTGAACCTTCCCAGGAGTGGCCATCCGACCAAAATTACCTCAAGAGCACAGCAACGGCTCATCCAAGAGGTCACAAAAGACCCCACAACAACATCCAAAGAATGGCAGGCCTCACTTGCCTCAGTTAAGATCAGTGTTCATGATTCCACCATAAGAAAGAGACTGGGCAAAAATGGCCTGCATGGCAGAGTTCCAAGACAAAACCCACTGCTGAGCAAAAAGAACATAAAGGCTCGTCTCAGTTTTGCCAGAAAACATCTTGATGATCCCCAAGACTTATGGGAAAATACTCTGTGGACTGACGAGACAAAAATTGAACTTTTTGGAAAGTGTGTGTCCCATTACATCCGGCGTAGAAGTAACACAGCATTTCAGAAAAGGAACATCATGCCAACAGTAAAATATGGTGGTGGTAGTGTGATGGTCTGGGGCTGTTTTGCTGCTTCAGGACCTGGAAGACTTGCTGTTGTAAATGGAACCATGAATTCTGCTGTTTACCAAAAAATCCTGAAGGTGAATTTCTGGCCATCTGTTCGTGACCTCAAGCTGAAGCGATCTTGGGCTCTGCAGCAGGAGAATGGTCCAAAACACACCAGCAAGTCCACCTCTGAAGGGCTTAAGAAAAACAAAATGAAGACTTTGGAGTGGCCTAGTCAAAGTCCTGACCTGAATCCAATTGAGATGCTGTGGTATGACCTTAAAAAGGCGGTTCATGCTCGAAAACCCTCCAATGTGGCTGAATTACAACAATTCTGCAAAGATGAGTGGACCAGAATTCCTCCACAGCACTGTAAAAGACTCATTGTCAGTTATTGCAAGTGCTTGATTGCTGCTAAGGGTGGCCCAACCAGTTATTAGGTTTAGGGGGCAATCACTTTTTCACACAGGGCCATGTAGGTTTGGATTTTTTTCCCCTTAGTATTAAAACGCCTTCATTTAAAAACTGCATTTTGTATTTACTTGTGTTTTCTTTGTCTAATATTTAAATTTGCTTGATGATCTGAAACTAAACGTTTCTGGAAGGGTCAAACACTTTTTCAGTATTGATGTTATGAACAACAGGACAAACAGGAAGGGGCAAACACTTTTTCACACCACTGTAGGGTCAGGTATAAATACACACAGGATCAATCAGACACAATATGGAACAGGTGGTACAATCAGGGCAAACTGACGCAGTGGGGTACGGTAATGCAGAACGGGTGGAGCTAAGTAGACATTCACACACAGCAAATGGACCACAGCAAACAGAAGCAGGACTGCAGCACGTAAAGACAGTAATAATGATAATAATAATGAAGATGAAACAATTATACAGAACAGAATAATAATAAAGACAAGCCAGGATAATGACAACAAGAGTGAAACACAGAAAATTCCAAAAATTAACATAAAGCGAGGGCGAGGGCTGAGTCCCATGCTCAGAAAACAAGATACTAGAATTATAAATTAGGATGAGGGCACGATTCCCATCTCACACCCTAACAGTTCCCCCCTCTTAAGGGGCGGCACCAGACACCCCAGGGTAACACCAAATAAGAACCAAACCTATTCTCATGAACGACCCCAGGGAAATACCAACAAAGGAGAAACCCCAAAACAGACCCTCAGGGCGGGCGGTGGGGGTACAAGGTCAGGTGGGCCGAAACAAAGTGCAACCCCCCCCCCACAGAACATGTCCAAAACAAACACAGTTCATGGGCAAAATTAAGTCCAAGGCCCCATGACCCAAAACAAAACAGGTCGGTTGGTCTGTCAAAGTCCATGGGCCACTAGACTGGAGAGCACGACTGGTCAGGGGGCCTACCCAAATCCATAAACCACCTGGGGGGGGGGGGTAGACATGATGTATCAGGAGGCCTACCAAAGTCCCTGGGCCACCAAATGGGAGAAAACACAGGATCTGCTTGTATGGAGGATAACAAAGATTTCAATACAGAATTTTCACATTCACAAGATAACACATTTTCCAGATCAAGAGGTAGCATGGATATTTTTAACTCAAGCCATGATAACAAGGAACCCAAAAACTGCAATGACATCTCACCCTCAAACTCAGGAGATGTTAACACGGAGGTTTTACTCTCTGGGGTGATAGCACTGACCTTTTACCCTCAGAGGGTGATAACAAGGACATTTTAAGATAAGATAAGATAAGCCTTTATTAGTCCCACAACGGGGAAATTCCAGGATTGCAACAGCACAGGGATAGCAACACTCAGAGCAACAATCAGAAGGCAAGAAAAAAAAAAGCAAGCAAGCAAGAGCAGCTAATATGCATATGTACATATTACTATAAATATATATATATATACACACAGACACACAGTGTAGAGCATTGTAGCTGGATGGGATAAATATATGAGTATATAAACACACAGTACGGAGCATTGCAGCTAGATGGAATAAATATGTAAATATATAAACACAGTGCGGAGCAATGTAGCTTGATGGAATAATATGTAGATATATAAACACACAGTGCGGAACATTGTAGCTAGATGGAATGAATATATAGATATATAAATATAAACATAAACATAAACACACCCAGTGCGGAGCATTGTAGCTAGATGGAATAAATATGTAAATGTATAAACACACACAGTGCAGAGCATTGTTGCTAGATGGGATGAAACAGCACAACCGTCTACTTAGTTATCCTACATGGTATGATTATGTGCCCATACATTATGTGCCCATACATATTCTCACCCTCCGTAGCTACCGGTATTTTCCTAGTTGTATGCCGGAGGGGACCATTGTGTAAGTCTATTGCATCTTTTGCATTCAAAAAACTATTAGGTTGTTACGTCTTTTTGCTATCTCTGCGAGCAGCCCTGCTTAGGTTGTACAGTCTGACAGCCGTTGGTAGGAAGGACCTGCGAAACCTCTCGGTTGTGCACCTGGGATGATGTAGTCTGCTGCTAAATGTCACCTTCAGAGGGCTTTACCCTCTGAAGGTGACAACATGGTAACTCTACCCACAGAAGATGACAACATGGACATCTCAACCACGGGAGACGACAACATGGCTACTTTAACCCCTAGACCAGGACACACAAATGCAGAAATTTCAGAATTTTCTGGTTCAGGACACATTACTGCAAAAATTTCTGGCCCAGGGCATACTAATGCAGAAATGTCTGATTCAAAACACTCAACTGCAGAAATTTCTGGCTCAGGAGATGCACATACAGGAGACTGTAAATCACAACCAGCTGGCAGGAAAGTTATCAGGTCCATAACAGATGGTTGAGATGCACAGTCCACGGGAACAGCTAACAGGTGCGCTTTGGGCTCCAAATTGGCAAGTGATGGCGCACCAACCTCTGGAGTGATGGCTGAAGATCCCCTGACCTCAGGGACATTGGCTAGAGGTCTCCTGACCTCAGGATCATTGACTAGAACATGGTCTTCCTGCGACCCCATCCTCGACACGGCCACTTCGGACGGAGGAGAAAGGCATTGTGAGGTGTTACCAAAACACCAGGAGCTAGGCAAGACTTAACTAGTATTGATGTTATGAAAGTAAAGAAAAGTACTTGTCTGAGCTCTTGATCCTCTGCTGCAGGGGTGACCTCCTCAGGATGGGCCGTAGAAGCTGGAGCATGGAACTTGAGCTGAATAGGAACATGCACCTCTGGCCGAACAGGAACAGAAGTGTGTACTGTAGGAACAGCTGGAGCTGCATTGTGCGCCTCAGGGACAGCAGAAGCCATTGCGTGCACCTCAGGGGTGGCTGGAGCTGTAATGTGCACCTCAAGGACAGCTGGAGCTGTTGTGTGCACCTCATGAGCAGCTGGAGCGGTCAGAAAAGGAGCCAGAGTAGGTGGTGGAGCTGGGTGGCGCCGTGGAGCAGGAATTGGAGCTGGGTGGTGCCGTGGAGCAGGTTCTGGAGCTGGAATGTCCATAGCCAGCTGGATCCGACCCAGCTGGAGCACATGCTGTGGAAGTGCAAGATGGTGTGTAGTCCAGCATTAGCTCCTCCTGGGCTAGCACAGCCTGTCAACGCTCCTCCTGTTCCTCCTCGTCATCCTCACACAGGGGTTCCAACGTTGCAGCCACTATAGGCAAACCTTGGCGTCCTACGGCATCAGTGTGGAAGAAGCTGCTGCTAGTGGGCCTTCCAGAACAACAGACTCCTCCCAGATGATCCGGTTTCCTACACTCTGAAAAAACACAAACAGAAGGGGAAAAAGCAGGTGAGGATGGGTGGATGGAAAGGGCAGCAGAGTTTATTGCAGAGGGAGGTGGAGAGAACTCAGCAGTAGAAGGCAGCTGCGGCTGAGTCTCCCCCCCGGAAACCAGACAAGTCCATTAAGTGATGTTAAAAAAGGAATGGGTACTTGCCTGTATTCCTGCTCTGCTGCTGCTGATCCGTCTGGCGAGTCCTCCCGAGAAAAGCTGTGACACGTCAGATGGGGGGAGGATGCCCGATGATGATGCGCTGGTGGTGTGCTGAAGGTGGAAATGGAAGTCTGTTACTCCTTCGCCGGGGATGAGAAATCGGGCCGCTGTGTCCTATGGCACCAGCGACAACCTCGTCTTCCCACGGATGGGTTCAGTCCTTCCTCCTTCCGCGCCTCTCCCACCGCCGGGAACGACTCCATCAACCCGCAGATGATAATCTGCATGTTTACGCTCTGCTCATGCAGATGGGCGAGCTGAGGGAACTGTTGAAGAGCTGGAAACGCCTCACCCAGTTTCTCGGTGCACTCCAGGCAGCGGAGGGCTTCCTCCGGCGTGCGGGAGGTGCGGGCATCCTCAATATAGGCCTCGATGTTGGTGGCCACCCAGGCTTCCCTTTCACTGAGACCTATTTGTCAAAACTTTAAATACACTGGGTCCATGTTGAGTGTCGTACTGTCACGGTTGGTAGAAAATTAGACCCAAATGCAGTACTTAAAGTTTGGCAAGATTCATTAATGAGCTGGCCAAACGAGTGCAGCTCAAAGGAAACACAAAACATACAAAAACAACAGGCAGCTTTAATGCTGTAACAAAACTCATGACATAACGCAGGATCAGGTTAGGGAAAAAAACAGGTCAGAACAGATCAGAAGTGTGTTGCTCACGCCATATGACGCTGACACTCATCATGACATAGATAGGGGCAGGTATAAATACACACAGGATCAATCACACACAATATGGAACAGGTGGTACAATCAGGGTAAACTGAAACAGCAGGGCACTGTAATGCAGGACGGGCAGGGCTAAGTCGACAATCACACACAGCAGATGCACCACAGCAAACAGGAGCAGGACTGCAGCACATAAAGATAGTAGTAGTAATAATAATAATGAGGATGGAACAATTATACAGAACAGAATAATAATAAAAACAAACCAGGATGATGACAACCAGAGTGAAACACAGAAAATTCTAAAAATGAACATAAAGCGAGGGTGAGGGCTGAGTCCCATGCCCAGAAAACAAGATACTAGAATTATAAATTGGGATGAGGGCACAATACCCATCCCATGCCGTGACAGTATCAACACCTCTTTTAGTTCTATTTTGAGAGATTCGGTTGGATTATGTGTCTAAAGGTTGGTAGAACTTTGTATTATTTAATTGGCGATAGGCCTCACTGATATACAGGTCTCTGCCCCAGACCACAATAGCTCCACCTTTATCTGCTTTCTTAATAACAATACCAATGCTTCCAATGCAATTTTCTCTTTGAGAGAAAGATTGTGATCTTTTTTTCTTAAATAGGCTCTCTGTCAGAATTAACTTTCTTTTCAAATGTGCTTAAATGTGTTTTAGGTAGCATTGTGGAGGTAAAAGATCAGGCGAGATGCGACGAGCTGGAAGGTTGCAGGGTTTTATTTCCTCCAACATAATGAGACGCACTTTGTAGCTCTGTGCGTTACTGTGCTGCTGAGGCATGTATCGTAAGCTCTTTTATAGATGTTATACAGACAGAGAGAATGCATGGCACATTAGCATAGTGATATACATATCAGTCAATACATATCATTAGCATGACCAACTGGCGCACGGATGTCCTCTCCCTCATCCAGGGATGTATACACAACAGTCCATTGTTCTCATTGCCCCCAGGGGCTCTGTCTGTATGTAAATTATCCTCCGTTTCCTCCAGCCCTGCTGAGCGTGAAGTAGTATCAGTCTGCATTGTGCTGGGTCACCACAGCATTATGAAATAAAGGCCAAATGTGTCTGTAGAACTTGCAGAGTTTGTAGAACTTTGCTTTGAGATGCATCTTCCTGTAAAATCTAACCAGATCAATTTTGGCATTGAATTCATTTGCAGGGCAAGTAGGAGCAAAAAAAAAAAAAGAAAAAAGAAATTGGGGGACAATGAACTGGAATTTTTACACAATGAGAATCCATGTATTACATCATCCTATATGCTTCCAAAGGCACATACAGTTAGGCCCAAAAATATTTGGACAGTGACACAAGTTTTGTTATTTTAGCTGTTTACGAAAACATATTCAGGATACAATTATATAATCAATATGGGCTTAAAGTGCAGACTCTCAGCTGTAATTTGAGAGTATTCACATCCAAACTGGAGCAAGGGTTTAGGAATTACAGCTCTTTAATACGTAGCCGCCTCTTTTTCAAGGGACCAAAAGTAATTGGACAGTTGACTCAGAAGGCTGCAAAAAAAAATAACAAGGCTGCATGGGCTCTTCCCTCGTTAACCTGTCATCAATTAAGCAGTTAAAAGGTCTGGAGTTGATTCCAGGTGTTGCGTTTGCATTTGGAAGCTGTTGCTGTGAACACACAACATGCAGTCAAAGGAGCTCTCAATGGAGGTGAAACAGACCATCCTGAGGCTGAAAAAAAAAGAAGAAATCCGTCAGAGAGATAGCAGAAATGTTAGGAGTGGCCAAATCAACAGTTTGGTACATTCTGAGAAAAAAAAGAGTGCACTGGTGAGCTTGGGAACTCAAAAAGGCCTGGACGTCCACAGAAGACAACAGTGGTGGATGATCACAGAATCCTTTCCATGGTGAAGAACAACCCCTTCACAACATCCACTCAAGTGAAGAACACTCTCCAGGAAGTAGGTGTATCAGTATCTAAGTCTACCATAAAGAGAAGACTTCATGAGAGTAAATACAAAGGATTCACCACAAGGTGCAAACCATTAATCAGCCTCAAAAATAGAAAGGCCAGAATTGACTTTGCCAAAAAACACGTGAAGAAGCCAGCCCAGTTCTGGAACAGCATTCTTTGGACAGATGAGACTAAGATCAACCTGTACCAGAATGATGGGAAGAAGAAAGTTTGGAGAAGGACTGGAACAGCTCATGATCCAAAGCACTACATCTTCTGTAAAACATGGTGGAGGCAGTGTGATGGCATGGGCATGCATGGCTTCCAATGGCACTGGGTCACTTGTGTTTATTGATGATGTGACAAAAGACAGAAGCAGCCAGATGAATTCTGAAGTGTATAGGGATATACTTTCTGCTCAGATTCAGCCAAATGCAGCAAAGTTGATTGGACGGTGCTTCACCAATGATCCAAAACATACTGCAAAAGCAACCCAGGAGTTTTTTAAAGGAACGAAGTGGAATATTCTGCAATGGCCGAGTCAATCACCAGATCTCAATCCAATTGAGCATGCATTTCACTTGCTCAAGACAAAACTTAAGGCAGAAAGACCCACAAACAAGCAACAACTGAAGACAGCTGCAGTAAAGGCCTGGCAAAGCATCACAAGGGAGGAAATCCAGCGTTTGGTGATGTCCATGGGTTCCAGACTTCAGGCAGTCATTGCCTGCAAAGGATTTTCAACAAAATATTGAAAAGTAACATTTTACTTAGGGTTATGTTTATTTGTCCAATTACTTTTGAGCCCCTGAAATGAGGAGCGTTTGTATAAAAATAGCTACAATTCCTACATGTTTAATCATATATTTTTGTTCAACCCCTTGAATTAAACCTTAAAGTCTGCACTTCAATTCCGTTGTAATTGTTTCATTTCAAATCCAATGTGGTAGCATGCAGAGCCCGAATCATGAAGATTGTGTCACTGTCCAAATATTTCTGGGCCTAACTGTAGATGTGTTGAGAACCCTTCAGGACAACCAGTGATATCAGGCAGTAACAGTCTCACTGAACCAGTATCCAAATACACACGTGGACAAAATTGTTGGTACCCCTCTGTTAATGAAAGAAAAACCCACAGTGGTCACAGAAATAACTTGAATCTGACAAAAGTGGTAATAAATAAAAATTCTATGAAAATTAACCAATGAAAATCAGACAATGCTTTTGAATTGTGGTTCAACAGAATTGTTTTAAAAATCAAACTCGTGAAACAGGCCTGAACAAAAATGATGGTACCCCTAGAAAAGATTGAAAATAATGTGACCATAGGGACATGTTCAACCAAGATGTGTCCTCTAATTAACATCACAGGCGTCACAAACTTGTAATCAGTCAGTCAGCCTATTTAAAGAGTGACAAGTAGTCACTGTGCTGTTTGGTGACATGGTGTGTACCACACTAAACATGGACCAGAGAAAGCAAAGGAGAGAGTTGTCTCAGGAGATTAGAAAGAAAATTATAGACAAGCATGTTAAAAGTAAAGGCTATAAGACCATCTCCAAGCAGCTTGATGTTCCTGTGACTACAGTTGCACATATTATTCAGAAATTTAAGATCCACGGGACTGTAGCCAACCTCCCTGGACGTGGCCGCAGGAGGAAACTTGATGAAAAATGGAAGAGACAGATAATACAAATGGTAACAAAAGAGCCCAGAACAACCTCTAAACACATTCATGGTGAACTCCAAGGTCAAGGTACATCAGTGTCAGATCGCACCATCCATCGTTGTTTGAGCCAAAGTGGACTTCATGGGAGATGACCAAGAAGGACACCACTGTTGAAAACAAATCACAAAAAAGCCAGACTGGAATTTGCCAAACTGCATGTTGACAAGCCACAAAGCTTCTGGGAGAATGTTCTATGGACAGATGAGACAAAACTGGAATTTTTTGGCAAGGCACATCAGCGCTATGTTCACAGACGCAAAAATGAAGCATACCAAGAAAAGAACACTGTCCCTACTGTGAAACATGGAGGAGGTTCTGTTATGTTCTGGGGCTGCTTTGCTGCATCTGGCACAGGGTGTCTTGAATCTGTGCAGGGTACAATGAAATCTCAAGACTATCAAGGTATTCTAGAGAAATGTGCTGCCCGGTGTCAGACAGCTTGGTCTCAGTCACAGATCATGGATCTTGCAACAGGATAATGACCCAAAACACACAGCTAAAAACACCCAAGAATGGCTAAGAGCCAAACATTGGACTATTCTAAAGTGGCCTTCTATGAGCCCTGATCTAAATTCTATTGAACATCTGTGGAAGGAGCTGAAACATGCCGTCTGGAGAAGGCACCCTTCAAGCCTGAGACAACTGGAGCAGTTTGCTCATGAGAAGTGGGCCAAAATACCTGCTGAGAGGTGCAGAAGTTTCATTGACAGTTACAGAAATCGTTTGATTGCAGTGATTGCCTCAAAAGGCTGTGCTTAACAAGATTAAACAACTGGAAAATATTAACAAAGAGACAATTGTAATTGCTATGGATGTTGACTCATTGTATACAACATAGAACATAATCAGGGACTGGCAGTGCTAAGACATTTTTTGAGGATGCGGCTGGAGTTGGAGATGTCCCTGAATGATTTTCTGCTGCGGCAGATAAAAGGATGTGCTATGGGAGCTTATAGTCCCTCAAATGCAGGTCTCTGTTTGGGTAAATAGGAAGAGGATTTTGTGTTCAACAATGAAAAAAAAAACAGTTTTTGAAACATATTGTTTGGTGGGGACGATATATTGATGATATTTTTTGGTGTGGTCAGGATCAGAAAATGAGTTACAGGTTTTTCATGCATTTTTGAATAATACCAACCCTAACATCAAGCTTACTTTGGAGTATAGTAAAAAGAGTATTCATTTTTTAGATCTTACCATCTTCAAGGATCAACAAGGGGCTTTACATACATCTGTATACAGGAAATCAACAGACAGGAATGCCTTTGGGACAGTTTCAACAAGTACATAGAATTTGTGATCTGGAAGAGGAGTTTGGTGCTAAATCTGCAGAAATGACATCACGTTTTCAGGAACGGGGACATAAAAGTTCTACTATTCAGACCGCATATACCAAAGTCAAACAACTGGACAGACAAAGCTTACTACAAAAGAGAAAGGCCACTAAACAGAAAAAAAGAGAGGGTGGTATTGGTAACAACATATAGTACAGAAGCAGCAAACATTAAACAGATCATCAATAGAAACTGGGGCATTATTCAAAGTGATAAAAGACTGAGTCAGATTTTTCTTGAACCACCTTTATTTAGTTGTAGAAGATGCCCCCAGTGGTGCTATGAAGGCAGGCCACCTACTGTATGTATCTGTCTGTTATTTTCCCTCATCTCACTACAGTGGTTTGGCTAGAACTTCTGAGAAAACACTGAATTATCCTGTTGTCCTTTTCCTAGCTGCAGCTTCTCAGGCGAATTTGTTCAAATGCACAAGATTACATGACAGTATAGTCTGACTAGTTAGCTGATTAATTAGAAAGCATTAAATTTCAATTAAACTGGTCTGCCAGTGCAATTTAATAGTAGAGAAACCATATCAATGATATAAAAAGACACTGAATGTTTTGTTCATATTGATTTTTAATCATTAACTTTAAGAACAATAACACAGATTAAACACTTGTTTCTGATTACACAGATGAACAACACAATATTACAAGATAAAACTAGAATAAAAATATTAAATGTGTAAAAATGAACAACCTGATCTCAGTCGACTTTTATGTTGTCTGTGGGCCTGAATTCAAATCTTCCTCCAGGTACGCACAGATGGGGTTGGAATTACAGTTAAATACTATAAGGGCAATCCCTCAAAATGACGGACCGCTCTGGAAATTTTCCTTGATTGCTAAAAATTATCAGTCAATGATGGAGAATTCTCGGTTAACACAACCTCAGCCTGACACACATACATCCACATCCTCTACGGTCCCAGAAAACCACAGCTGACGTACAATATCTAAATTCATATGGCCGGTTGTGACTGAGGCTTAAGGAAGGTGTTTAATGAAGTTTCAGCTCGAGTGAGACTTATTATTGTCTTTCTATGGATTTCTATACATTTTGACTGGTTGTTGTCACCAAAGAGAATACAAGACACTTCAGCTTTAGTTTCATTTTTCAGACCCACAAGTTACACCAGTTTTGTATAGCATATCTGTTGTTGTTCTTCTCTCTCCTAGTTTATTCTTCTTCATTTATTTGCCTCTTGGTTTCGCTTTAATTTGACAGCTTCCCCTCAGTAGGATTTTACAGAGGGCATAAACAAGAGCTTTGACAGCAGAACAAGCCCTTATTTCCTTCCAAATTATACTTTATCTCACCTGTCTTTTCACCTTTTCAGATTGTTTCCTTTGAACAAGGTCATTCATCATGAAAATGGTTTTCAATCAGAATTTTTTATTATCATAATGACTACTCTGAAAAACAATATTCATAAAAAAAGATTAAACAAACAACAACAACAAAGGCCTGTGCAGAGCCCTTGTTTATCACTCATCCCCTCTTGAGTCACGTCCAAGTGCCATTAACCAAATCATGAGAAGTTGGAAAAAATAATGATAATTACTGTGCTGATGAATGAGGCAACAGAGCTGGCAGGTTGAACACTTAAGCTATATTTGATCAGGCCATTAGCAGCGCTGAAAGCATGCTCAGCAGAGCTCTTACATAGGCACCCATGATAAATAACGCTCCAGGCTAATATCTCCTCCAGACACAAGGAAGAAGCCCACTGTTGGCGGAAGGGGATCAGTGGTCATCACCGGGTGGCAACTGATCAGACGGCAGTTCCTGGCGCTCTTTATCAAGCGCTTCCACCACGCCCGGAGGAGCCGCAAAGGACTCATTGCCCAGGTAATGGCCTCAGTGTGTCATATTGATGAATTGAAGGGTTACACCGGCAAGGGTTTGCGTGGGAGGATCAAGGTGGGGATTGTGCAGAATGCATGTTGGCTTTTCAAAAACCAGTTAATGGCACATAAAGATAGAGTGAGCTCATTTAAAACCCGGATGGCAATGCCATCCGTCTTGATGGAGTCGATACTTGTGGAATGTAAAATGCTGGGAAAAGAGATTGACACCGACGGCAGATTATAAGTGTTGAAAAATGGGGGCGGGAGTGTCCAGGATGATGAGACTTGTTGTCAGCAAAGACACCAGTGGGACAAAAGTTGAAGTGAGTCCTGGTTTGGAGATTAAAGCTGTAAATTTATATTAGGAGAGAAATACCTGGAACTGGATCTTTCTGTTGCTCTTTGAAAGCCTTGCACCTGATTCAGCGGGGAAGCCCTGCATGCATCTGTATGTATAGGGTGTTGAGAATCAGCTGGCTTCAGTTTCACCTGATCACTCTGATTGGCGTCAGAAAAGGAAAAGTGACACCCATGATTTGTTTTTCCTTCATTCTGCCGTGTGCTAATCATGCCTCTCCATTAGCCATGTATTAAATGTGACCGCTTAACAATTACAAAGATGACAGACTGCTATTAGCTTATTAAGTGTGTGTCTATATTATTTTGCTGCGCATAAACACAATTTCAGAAGTCAGAACCAATAAACAACATAATTTAACAGAGTCAAAGCTAATTTCAGGAAGCAGCAGTTTTCCGGGAACTTTAAAGATTATTTTTCTCAAGTTTTAAACAGAATGTCCTGGTGTAGAGAGGGGTGACACCAGCATACGACTTTGCTATTCACAGTGCGGATGTAAACGGCATGTTATAGCATTAGCTGTGACAGCTGCCGTTACGTTGAAATGATAACTGAAAATGTGGACTGCAGCATAGTAAGAGAAAGAGAGGGTGGGCGAGGGTCGGGTTATAGATGGAGAGAGAGAGAGAGCAATGCACATCCTTTGTAAGGTTCTTGGTGTAATTTGCTGCAATACCTATCCCCATTAGTCACTGTCAATCTCGGATGTCCCTCTTTAGTGGGGATGCAGAGCAGGATAGCAGGATAAGTGTGTCAATGTGGATTTACAGAAGTGCACATTGTTTCCAAGGGCACACCTCCCAGGCCTGCCTTTTTATTCATTTGGTTAAAGATTTTTTTTTGTCCCCCATCGTGTCAACAGTTGCCATTGTCAGCAGATATGATTGTGTAGCGAGGTAATCTTCTAGAGTACAAATGGTTAGGGGGATATAAAAGAGATTACGGTGTGAATAACAAAAGGAGTGATTTATGGGGCTGGAAATTTGGGACGTGTGAGTCTAGGCGATGCCAGGATTGGGAAGAAGCAGTCATGTAGTGGTGGATGAGTTAAAGAGCTCACAGTGACCTGGCTCTCCATTTAGGTGCCAGTCAAATTTTAATCTGTATGTGGAGTTTAACTCCGCATTTGTGGGCAACAATGCTAATTTCACAATCTTCACTCTACCTGCCACTGCAAGCAAAATGGATTTATCAAAATGAAGGAGAAGTGGGGAATTAAACGTGAAGTGTTGCATTAATTGCCAACTCACAGTTTTCGTACACAGTCCTCCATTTTCATTAGCTCGAGTGTAGTTAGCAATTCATTCACAAGTTATATACATACACTAGTGTGAAAAAGTGTTTACCCCCTCCCTGATTTTTTTTTTTGTGTGTGTGTTTGTCACACTGTCTGTGTATGTCGCCAGACTGCGACATAACCCCTACTGGTCAACAGTGATAAAGATTTTTTCAAGAAAATATTCAGATCAGATGTCAGAAATTTCCAAGGCTGTAACTTGAAAGTGATAAGAGATAATTGCTTACTGTCAATTAGAAAGATGTAGAATATGATCCAAAGTTTCACACAGCAGTAAATTTACGCATCTAATTTGCATACAAACAAACAAAGACATTCGTCACTTACCGGCGTCCTTTTGCCACATTCTGGTTGCTATTTTGTCCTCTCTCGATCATTTTAGCTTTCTCTCCTACATCCACAGACTGTTATTGATTATTCCACCTTACTTTCACTTTTATTGTGGTGCTATTTATCTTATAAAACTGCACAGAAGTGGAGCGATTTTCCTCTCTACAACAATCAGTAGCAGCCATAGTTGTTTTGGTCTAATCCCACAGTACAAGAAGAAGGACATATTTCTTCTTCTTTGGTGTATTACGTGTCATCCATGAGTCCTCCAACGCGTGCCTGCCATCTTGTGAACTGGCATGATCAGTACAAATCCTCAGTACAGCTGGGGAGTGTTTGGCACGTTATTATGAGTTGACAGGCAGAGTGCCATGCTCTGACACTAGGGCAGTGCTTCTCAATTATTTTTTGCAAAGCCCCCCCTAGGAAAGAGAAAATATTTCGCGCCCCCCCAACTCGCCGCAGTGACTATAAATAAGATCATTATCTATAAAAATTGTATAAGTATACCTAAAATTGTATCCTTTTTAACATTAACAAAAGAAAAAAGCAATATAAATCAACTTTCAACAAATATTAACTTTATTTTGCCACACAGAAACCCTGTTATAGTCTAAAACAGAAAAAAAAAACCTTAAAGTGCATCAAAGTGCCTGAAATAAAAAAATATGTCAATCCTTATTTAAACTAGAAACATTTTTGACCAACTGAACCATTTGATGCTGAGAAAAATAATTCAATCAATAAATAATATTAAATGTAAATTGATCTGGAACATTAACACAGGAGTACCAATATATTTAACATTTTAGTCTGAAGAAAAAGGTAGAAAAAGGCAGTATCAACTCCTCTGCAATTGTGTGGGGTTTTTTGCACTGCGCAATTTGGTGCGCCACTTTAAATGATGCTGAAAGTGCTCGCTGGTTTACTGATGTAGCGTTCACAAAGCGGGATGATTGTTGGCCGTACTCCGCACGTTTTCGCTGAAAAAAATCAAGGGGCTTATCAACGTGTTGAGGATGTAATGTCTGTAGGTGACGTCTTAATTTATTTGGCTTCATGCTGTCCGCTGCCAACACTTTCAGACACAGTGAACACACCGGTCTTTCCTCGTCTCCCACCATAGTCACAGTGAAGCCTGCACGGTGGCGCAGTGGTTTAGCACTGTGGCAGCACAGTTTTACCCTCGGCCGGGGGACCGCGGGGATCATGAGATCGTGAGTTCGATCCCAGCCCCCGACCAACAGTGAGCTGTGTGGAGTTTGCATGTTCTCCCCGTGTTGCGCGGGTTTACTCCGGGATTTCTCCGGTTTCCTCCCGCACACCAAAAACATGTAGGTTTAGGGCGCTCGCGCACGCAGCGACCAACAGCCGGTGGCTTGTCACCAGACTGCAAACCAAGTCTACCTACGGGTACAAATAAGTAACAAAAAAACAAAAAAACAAAAAAAAGCCAAGCACTAGATAAGCTTCGTCATATTTCCTCGTCTTAGCTTTTGGGAGACTTTCATTTGTCTCTTTACCTCTGTCTCTCTCCGCCTTTCTTTTCGTTACTGTTAAATATTTCTCCATGGTGTCTCTCGAGGGGTTTGTTGACAGCAATTTAAAAAGTTTTAAACTCCCGCACAGACTTTGACAATGAGAGCGCCACTGCACCACCTGCTGCCGTGGATGTGCAATTACACTTTACACAGCAAAAGCAAAGCCTGTTCCCCGGGGTCACACACGCCCCCCCCCCGGCATCGCATCGCGCCCGCCCCACTATTTGAGAAGGACTGCACTAGGGGCACACGGAATTACACAACTTAAGGGTTAAATGTTTCACATCAAACAAATTTAAGTATTAGACAAAGATAACACAAGTAAACACAAAATGCTGTTTTTAAATGAAGGTGTTTATTATTAAGGGTAAAGAAACCTAAATGGCCCTGTGTAAAAAAATGATTGCCCCCCATTAAAACATAAATTAACTGTGGTTTATCACATCTTTGGAAAGCTGATTTCAATTTTTCTAGCCACACCCAGGCCTGATTACTGCCACACCTGTTCTCAATCAAGAAATCACTTAAATAGGACCTGCCTGACAAAGTGAAGTAGACCAAAAGATCCTCAAAAGCTAGACATCATGCTGCAATCCAAAGAAATTCAGGAACAAATAAAGTAATTGTGATCTATCAATCTGGAAAAGGTCATAAAGCCATATCTAAAGCTTTGGGATTCCTGCAAACCACAGTGAGAGCCATTATCCACAAATGGCGAAACATGGAACATGGAACTCCTTCCCAGGAGTGGCCGGCCGACCAAAATTATCCCAAGAGCGCAGTGATGACTCATCCTAAAGGTCACAAAAGACCCCACAACAACATCCAAAGAACTGCAGGCCTCACTTGCCTCAGTTAAGGTCAGTATTCATGACTCCCCCATAAGAAATAGGCTGGGCAAAAATGACCTACATGGCAGAGTTCCAAGACGAAAACCATTGCTGAGCACAAAAAACAAAGGCTCATCTCAGTTTTGCCAGAAAACGTCTTGCTGATCCCCAAGACTTTTGGGAAAATACTCTGTGGACTGATGAGACAAAAGTTGAACTTTTTGGAAGGTGTGTGTCCCATTACATCTGGCATAAAAGTAACACAGCATTTCAGAAAAGGAACATCATGCCAACAGTAAAATATGGTGGTGGTAGTGTTATGGTCTGGGGCTGTTTTGCTGCTTCAGGACCTGGAAGACTTGCTGTGGTAAATGGAACCATGAATTCTGCTGTCTACCAAAGAATCCTGAAGGTTAAAGTCCGGCCATCGTGACCTGAAGCTGAAGCGCTCTTGGGTTCTGCAGCAGGACAATGCTTCAAAACACACCAGCAAGTCCATCTCTGAATGGCTTAAGAAAAACCAAATGAAAACTTTGGAGTGTCCTAGTCAAAGTCCTGACCTGAATCCGATTGAGATGCTTTGGCATGACCTTAAAAAGGCGGTTCATGCTTGAAAACCCTCCAATGTGGCTGAATTACAATTCTGTAAAGATAAGTTGGCCAAAATTCCTCCACAGCACTGTAAAAGACTCATTGCCAGTTATCGCAAGTGCTTGATTGCAGTTGTTGCTGGTAAGGGTGGCCCAACCAGTTATTAGGTTTAGGGGGCAATCATTTTTTCAAACAGGGCCATTTAGGCTTGGATTGTTTCCCCTTAATAATAAACACCTTCATTTAAAATCTGCATTTTGTGTTTACTTGTGTTATCTTTGTCTAATATTTAAATTTGTTTGATGATCTGAAACGTTTAAGTGTGACAAACATACAAAAAAATAAGAAGTCAGGAAGGGGCAAACACTTTTTCACGACACTGTATACAGTACATATACAGTATCTGTTAGAACTAAAGCTCAATAAGTCCTCCAACTACAACTTGCCTTTCCAACCTCAGAATATGACCACTGTACCATCTTGAATGTTCTGCTGACATTCATGGTGTTCCCCTGTTTTCAAACCACGTCGATCCTCATGTGCAGGTGGGAGGGAGGGTGATGGATCGGACTAAAAATTGTGCTTCCACCCTGGAGCCTCATGTCGTGCCCTGTTTTGCCTTATTTTCACTGCTTCTCGGTAACTCTCTTCCTGTTTCGCAATGCACTTCCTGTTTTTCTGGGGGATTTTTTGGGGGAGGGTGGGGCAGATGCAGGGTGGCCCCGCCTCTTCATGGGGTGAGTTTCCATTGAGGGAGAGGAAGAAGAAGAGGAGGGATTGCGTTTGTGCTGCCGACCGCTGACATAGAGGAGCCACTGCAGGTGCCAGTGTACCACAACGGCAGGTTGCTTGGAATTTTTTGGGCCATTTAAAAAGTGAAATTAGACAGTTTCCTGCAGGACCCTGAACATTCTCTCAGGAATTCCCGGTTGAAAAACATCAATATACAGTATTTTCTGTTGAAAGTCAGTCTCATAAAGTTTGTGCATGAGGGATATATTTTTTGTTCTTATTTTCATACAGTTAGCAGTTAAATGCCCCCCAGTGGATCACCACCTTATCGTGGCGGAGGGGTTTGCGTGCCCTCATGATCCCAGGAGGTATGTTGTCGGGGACCCGCTCGCCCCTGGTAGGCTGTCCCATGGCAAACAGGTCCTGGGTGAATGGCCAGACCAAGAGCGGTCCAGCAGATCCCCATGAAAAGGTTACGACAAGGACCCAGTGCACACAATGAGCCGCGTGGGTCTTCTCTCCAGTGGGCTCACCACCTGCAGGAGGGATCACGGTGCTGTGTGAAACTGGCGACAGACTGTCTTCTCTGCTTTGACTGCTGTCCCCGCAACCCCTGAATAAGTGGTAGAAGATGGATGGATGGAAAGTGGTAAACCTGTACTTCGGTGTTGACAATGAGCTCATGATTTTAGTCTCGTATTGCCTGCAGTCAGTGCATCCCTTTTGAAAACTTTAACGGTGAACACACCCTGGTCAGATCAGCAAACCTGTGAAGAGTTTAGAACTGCCAGTAAACCCAGCAAATGTGTTTGTGGAGGGAAACCAGAGCACCAAGAATCCAATGCAGGCACAGCGAAAGCATGTTTACGCCACACAGAAAGGTCCGGATAGGGCTGCAATTGCCATGTCAGTCTCTGTCATTATAAATAACAAACTATGATGATTGCAATTTAGCTGTTATTTTGTAAACACTACTGTGCACTGTGCAGCACTCATCCCAGAATACTGAAGCACAATCATTTTTTTATGGGGTGACCACCCCTGCTCCACCATGCTACAATAATGTTGTTATACACAAAAGAAATTGGACTCACACAAATAATTGTTCAGGGAATAAGCTTTTTCTAATGACTCAATTGACTTTCCTGGACATGAAAAAAATGCTCTCCCTAATCATGTTGTGGTTTTACTCATTTTGCACATAATCCCATCCTCCCCCTTAAATTCCCACTAAACTTGAGAATGTGATAAACTCATGCATTGTTCATGGGAGTGCTTTGGCTTTGTGAGCATAATGACTTCTCCACGTTTTTCCCAGATTTCTCTCAATGGAAGAAGTACCAGCTGTCACCTGCAATTACCGTCGAGAGGGTGGGGGGGGGGGAGAAAAAAGAGCAAGAATAGTTCTTTCTTTTTGTAGTCTGCCATTAAGCTTTTCAGTCTCATTGCTGCTCTTTATCTTTCCTTCCATGCACACTTCCATGGCTGTAGCGGCATGTTGTAAATTCAGGATTTCAATTGTAGCATCTTGAATTGGCCTGGCAAATTGCAAGCCCTACAATTAATCAAGTGTATGCAAACCTCCCCTTTGCCGCTGAGCGCACCCTAACCTATGAATGATTAAACAGTAACGATATCTTGCATTTTTTTTCCCCATAGACCTCTTTGTCAGTTCTAACAATATAATGAAAAGCGAATTACATGAAGAAGAAAAGAGGATTGGATGGGGTGAGGAGGGTGTCTGGAAGTGCAGCATCTCTCCCTCTCTTTTTTAATGCACACAAAAGACACAAGAACTGCGAGAAACTAATTACATCAGAGTGGCCAGATGATGGTGGCTGTGTTGGAAGTGTTTAATCAAACTCATAAAGCATGGAGAAGTGCCCAAACAAGTTGGTG
Organism: Pholidichthys leucotaenia; assembly: GCA_020510985.1. Lineage (NCBI taxonomy): Eukaryota > Metazoa > Chordata > Actinopteri > Cichliformes > Pholidichthyidae > Pholidichthys > Pholidichthys leucotaenia. The sequence goes on along the minus strand of CM035836.1, from coordinate 182,464,265 downwards.
GGGAGCATATTAATGCGCACACCATTATTGCGTTGGCCTTGCGTTCTTGTTGATTGCATCAGTTGTTTTGCGTTTTGTGGCACAAAATGACACTGATGGGTGTTTGGAAGGGCGGTGGTGAAGTTGATCTCGACAGTTTGTGTGCTGGAAAGATTACATATTAAAAGATCCTACGAAGCACACTTCATAAATTTGTTCAGTAATTAAAAGATCGTGTTTTATGTCATTTCCAGGGATTGACTTTAAGTTTTGGGCATCCTCAGTGACATATATATGCATTTTTCAACAATAAAAGTCATTCCTGTGCTGTTTAATGGCTCATTAATAATGGATTCTGTAGTCCTCTGTCCTTGCTGAAAAATGTTTAAATAATTTACTTTCTGGTTGTATTCTAAACAGCGTGAAGACAGATGCGTCCTCACGATCCAGCTTCCCAGTGAAAGCTAAACTTTGTTGTAGTCAAGCTGTTGGCACCAGAGATGGCACGTCTGGCACAGAAAGTCTGCTGAAGCACAACAAATAACTGCTTGCTCGATGAATGTAAATAGAAATGCACCTTCTCAAATCAGAAGCACGTCAAAATTAATATTTCAGAACATTGAAACCCAAGATTCTCAACTTACAGTCAGAACGATCTTACAAATAATGTGAAATTGTTGAAAAGAAAAACTGTACGTCAATCTTTGATCTGGGCAAACTTGTCAATCACTTTTTTGTCCACCAAACCATGAATGAATTTGTTTTTGATTGAGAGTATATCAAGTGCATTTAACCTCTGCTGTCCCATGGCGCTGCGTGTAATGTCTCCATCCTTTTCAGAATTGAAAAGTTTCTCTCTGACTCCGCGTTATTCGGCCCAGAACATTCCTGTTCTCTTCAACCTGCTGACTGTGAAGATCAACTGCACATTTGTTAGCGCTATATTAGCTCTTCTTCTGAGCAAGCCAAATCAAATGGCAATTTCTGCACGTGAACTGCTGCTTTCATGTTTAGCAAGTTGTTCAAAGAGATGCTTCGGATGCATGAATCCAGTGGTGGTCCAAGCAGTGTCCCCTCCAACGAGCAGGGAAGGAAAGCAGAAAAGTGACTTTTTAGCCATGTTTTTCTTCTGAACCATTCCAGGTTGAAAGAGCTTTTGTCTTATCCAGAGTGATGTTTAGATCCTCTGGTTGGTGTAGTTCCAAATGTTAATCTCCATTTTCAGCTCTCACGGCAAGGTACAAAGTCAGATGCATTAATTATGTTTTGTTTGGCTGTGGTGTCAGGATGGGAGGGCCCCTCAGAACAACATGGATAGCAGCCGGAGCATGCGCAATACAGTTTTAACCCACAGGATGACTTTAACAGGTGTTGAAGGGCCGGCCCCATATGTAATGAAGCTGCAATATTTATGAGAAAGCCAGACTTTGATGCAAGAAATATAGCAAGATATTTGGACTGTATGACAGTAGTGCTTTGTAATATGTAATAAATGCACTATATTTTTGGTTAATTGTGAAGAAAAACATATATTGTTAAACATGTATGACACTGACTGTGCATGCTTAACAGTGACATCCGGTTGCACTAGTGGGGCACGGCCCCGCTGGCCCCTAATGCAGAGACACCAGTGGTTGGCACTGACATTAGCCCTGAAGCTAACAAGCCGCCCAGATCCCCACTCAAGCCAGATCATGGGTATAGAATGGATCATGATTGTAGCCTATAGCAACTTAATTTAAGTGAAGACACTGAAAAATAGCCAGAAAAGTTGCAGTGACACCTGTCAGAGTGTATAATGAAGGTTTCAATATCTTTACAATAATCATAAGGCCCACAGTTGTGTTTTAGAAGGTTAATACCCACAAACAAACCATTTTCTACAGAATGGAATCTTTAAAGAAAGTTTTGGTTTTAACGTGAAAGTTTGCCACTGTTTTGTGTCATTAAATTTGCCATATAATATAAAATGAATCCTATACTTATGCAAACATTCTGCATTTGTGGAGCAGCTCCTTGATTAAATGAACCTTCAAGGCACGTCTTTTAAAGGATTTCTCTCGATTAACTCACTGAGACACTTCAGAGAGGTTGTAAAACAGCACAGTCATTTTGTTCTGCTGCGGCTACTTCTCATGACCCTAATCAGATGTCTTTGAGTCCTGAAACATTTTACTTTAAAGGAATTTCAGATGTGAGATGAATGTCTTCACCACAGTAGTAACCGTTTAAATCAGGAGTTTGACTTTAAACTTGTCACCACCGTTGCAGGTGGTCCTGCCTGCTGTTTTCGTCTGCCTGGCTCTGATCTTCTCCCTAATTGTCCCACCATTTGGCGAATATCCAAGTCTGGAGTTGCAACCTTGGATGTATGGCCTACCTCAAACCACCTTTTACAGGTAATTCCATTAAAATATGTAATGATTTGTGGCCTGGGCTTATCATAGATTTTAATTTAGATCTGAAAGTTTACGACAACATTTTAGATTTTCTCGCTTGAAGTTCAATAACTCTGCTGAATGATGTAGTACAACACTAGCATCAATAAGGCGACGGCTTTTTTGTGTTTGGAGATCAACGTGATCTTCACCGGGAAGATTTTTCTTTAAACAATCTTTGCTGCTATGAAAACATTTCTAAATAATTTAAAGGAGCGCTGGATAGATGTGGCAAATATGGTTTAGTAGATAAACAAGAGACTGAAACCCTCAAGGAGACTCAAGCTTCAAAGATAAAAATCAAAGCAAAAAAATTAAAGATGTTACAGAAATGTGCTCGCTGCTAAATTGGCAAGAGAGTTCGGCGTTGGTGAAGTAATCATTCTGGACACTGCCTTATCCTAGGCTGCATCTCTGTAGCTCTGTGAGTCAGTGCCATATTTGTTAAGAGCCTGGTAGGCTAAAATTAATATGAGCTGCGCCGCAAATGACTCTTTATAAATAATCATATATCATTAGGTCTGTCAGATATCACAGGTTGTCGCCGCTCCTCGGCAATCATAATTAAAGTTGCTCCAAGGTCGCCATTGCAACCAATCAATCACGCCAGCATAACAACGACATAAAGAAAAGGCAGTGAGCGCACAACAATGCAAAAGGTCAGTTGATCATTGTGGTGCAACATTAATTATGACACTGAAAGAAGAGCCTGTGCATTCGTATTAAGTCTATAATGCTTATTGTTAGACAACAAGGGAGGAGGCATGTACCACCACGTGTGTCCATTTACTGAATGTGACACTTGCCTGCCTTTGAATGGTAACGGGAGCTGCTGAAATATCTCCATGTCCTCACAGAAAAAACCCCTGAAAACTGCTGCAACATGACCTGTCTGTCACAGTAACAACACAAATGTTGTAACAATTGCTGCTGAATTTTAATGTGCGTTCCTGTTTACGGCGCCTGTCAAAAGCCTCAAGCTAATCTTTACGCTGCATTCATACCCTGTACCCTGGGCATAGAAGTGTCTTTTCTTATCCAGTCTGCAGCTAGAAACTGATTTCTTTTTTTTTCTTTAAGAAATTCACTCGATGGATGTCAGGATACAACACATGCAGTCTTTTGTGAGCCTGGTTTAGTCATGATAGGATCTCAACACTATCAGAATAAGAAGCTGTAAACTTTGTATTTGGACACATTTATTTGGTATGATCTATTCTAAAAACTGCATTCTAGCCAGGACCCAAATCACAGATCTTAGATTTTATTCAGTCATGTTTGCCTTTACTGTCAAGGTAGGATAAAAGCTTTTGCATCTACAGTATTTGATTTTATTTGAATTGTACTAGTTATAATTTTTATGCATTCAGATTGTTTAGAATTGTGATAAATGTATTAATTGTCAAAGAGTTTTATCTAATTTCACATTTAGGAAGCAAGTTTAAATATGATATGTTATGAAACAAGCCAGATTAATTCACGTAGTTATCTGAGTTGTGATTGAATAATTGTCATTTTTACGCAGTTCATTTATATTTGACTGCAAAATTTGACTCATTAATTTTGATTTGAAAGTCAAAATAGATACAATTAAAATCCATATCAAATGTTTAAAATTTCAGTGGTTTTTTTTTTTTTTTTTTTTGTAGACCAAATTCCGCTTAAAGTTTAAAGTATTTTCTACATACCTATACAGCTTTAAGCGATCACAGCTGGTGGAATTTCAGAAGTCATTACATGATAACATATATTGTAAGAGATTCTATATAACAGTTTTTATCCTCTGTCCTTGCAGACATGTACATCTTTATTTGTAATTTGTAATTCATGATGAGTGCAGCTGAGTAGACAAATATTTACTCAGTTCCCTTATGCTGAAATTCTGAATTCAGATCTGTCTCTCTCCATGGTGCTGAAGCAAGCAAATTCACTGTCTTAACTGTCTGCCCATTATGTTAACACAGTAAAAGCTCCTTCATACAGTAATGTAAAATTACAGTTCGATTTTCTATCAAAAATGTAAGTGAGTAATCTGCATGTGTACACACACGCACACACACACACACACACACACACACACACAGAGCGTATGTCACAAAAGTGAGTACACCCCTCACATTTTTGTAAATATTTTATTATATCTTTTCATGGAACAACACTGAAGATGTGACACTTTAATACAATATAAAGTAGTCAGTGTACAGCTTGTATAACAGTGCAGATTTGCTGTCCCCTCAAAATAGCTCAACACACAGCCATTAATGTCTAAACCTCTGGCAACAAAAGTGAGTACACTCCTAAGTGAAAATGTCTAAATTGTGCCCAAAGAATCAATATTTTGTGTGGCCACCATTATTTTCCAGCACTGCCTTAACTCTCTTGGGCATGGAGTTCACTAGAGCGTCACAGGTTGCCACTGGAATCCTCTTTCACTCCTCCATGATGACATCACAGAGCTGGTGGATGTTAGAGACCTTGCACTCCTCCACCTTCTGTTTGAGGATGCCCCACAGATGCTCATTAGGGTTTAGGTCTGGAGACATGCTTGGCCAGTCCATCACCTTTACCCTCAGTTTCTTTAGCAAGGCAGTGCTTGTCTTGGAGGTGTGTTTGGGGTCGTTATCATGTTGAAATACTGCCCTGTGGCTCAGTTTCCCAAGGAGGGGGATCATGCTCTGCTCCAGTATGTCACAGTACATGTTGGCATTCATGGTTCCCTCAATGAACTGTAGCTCCCTAGTGCTGGGAGCACTCATGCAGCCCCAAACCATGTACTTCAACACCGTAAAAAGCGGCTATAAGGGACGGCGGAGCAACAAGGGACACCTCTCTGTGAAATGCCCCAAATGCAACTCGTGTTGTTATTGTCAAATATTTTAAGGATTCATGGATATTTGACAATAACAACACAACTCAGCGTCCGGCGCAAAATAAAAAAAAAAAGCAGAATTCTGTATTTGTAAGGCGATCTCTCTGTTCCTCAACCGCTGCCCAGCTGAACGTGTTAAACCATTGTCCTAATGACTTCTCATTGTAGTGAGAATAGCTCACGCTGAGCGATCTGCCAGCACCAGCTGTGGGGGATCACAGACAGGACGTGTTCCTCAACACACTCAATTTTTTTTTCCAGTATATTTTTCTTTTGGGCGTACAGAAATGGCAATACGCCCGTTTTTGCTAAAATTGCATTTTCCCCGTATTTTCCTTAAAATATTTGACAATAACAACACGAACTACATTTAAAACATTTCCCAGAAAGTGTCCCACACCACTCCGCCGTCCCCCACAGCCGCGCTTGGCACCAAAATACGGCGAAAACGTCTCACTTGACAGGTATGCGCCTCCATTTTCATATTGATCTGGTCAATTTCTTGACAGCAGCGGCTCTCCTCCACTGTAATAATAATGGCTTCCGAAAAATCAATATTTATGGGGCGCCCTCGACAGACCCCCTTCGGCTTCGCAATTCTGGAGGCGATTAATGTCCAGTTCAATGACATTTTCCACTGGTTCTGCTCTCTGGTCATCGTTGGAACTGTTGTCATCAGACAAAGCATCTGATTCCGTCTCGGACGGCTCGAACCGGTAAGGTTCAATGCCTCTGTCACTGTCTGAACCACTGACAAAAAAAAAGACAAAACTAAACTAATTTGTTCACAATCGCTGTCACTTTCCGTCATGATTGTCCAATGTTGATAAGTGTAAATGTGGATAGGCAGGGCAGCCAGAGTACAACTGGTGATGTCAAAAACGTGGGCGTGGTCTGGACTGGCTGTCACAAGCCAGCAAGCAAGGTGGGGCCTTCACCTGGTGTATTTTGCGCAATTATGTAAATACAGGTGGGTGATATGGTCTCCGGTATGAATATTTGGTTTAAGCTATGTGTATTTTATCTAAATTCGTTGTCATTTAGAAAAAAAAATTACGTGACATTTGGCCTTTAAGGGATTCTCCCCCTTGAGCCTACACCAGTTCGAAAACACTCTCCATTTCCCACTGCATTGCAGCTGGGTAGATGGGGCCTGTGAAACCTGCACGGTGTCTACAACCTCCTTCTCCAAGCCAAGTTTATGCAATTGCTCCCATTCAAGGGCCATACATGAAGCCTTAGGAGCTGGGGATTTGGATACCAAATCCTGCCCTGTGCCTGTGAGAGCATGTCCTGTCTGACCGGGAGAAGCCAAGGACAGCCTTCCAACTTCTTGTGGATCTCCGCCATCCATGGTCTTGTGGCCAATTCGGGGCTATCAAAATTACTTGAACAGACAGGCACCTCACCTTCACGAGGAAAACTGGCAGAAGAAGCAGTGTTGGGAAAGCAAACAATTTCACTGGAGGCCAGGCAACGCTCAAAGCATCTGTACCTAGCGGACCTGGCGGGCCGTGCATCGAGGCCCACAGAGTGCAGTGGGTGCTCTCTGCTGTCGCAAACAGGTCTGCTTGTGCCTTACCAAACCAAAGCCAGATCTGCTCAACTGTCTCTGGATGCAGTTGCCACTCACCAGGATGGGGACCCCTTTGTGACAGCAGATCTGCTGCTATGTTCTGGGGGCCCAGCAGGTGAAAAGCCCTCAGGAACATACCTTTGGCCTGAACCCACAAGAGCAGACGGCATGCCCTCACATGGAGAGAGGGGGACCTCAGCCCGTGCTGCAGGTTGATATACGACACCACAGCTGTGCTGTCTGTACGCACCAGAACTTTTCTGCCCTGAATGACCGGAAGAAAATGCCTCAGAGCTAAGATACTGCCTCCATCTCGAGATGATTATATGCCAAGACTGCTGAGCCAGAGTCCAGGCCCCCGAACACACCTGCCCCCCAGACTTCACCCCAGCCTGTTATGGAGGTGTCAGTTGTAATGGTCACCCTGCAGCCCTCTCAACCCAGGGGAACACCATCTTGGACTGCTGAGGCGTGTCTCCATCACCTGAGAACCATGAGGCCCTTTTTGGAAAGAACTAGCCTCCTCCCTTTGTCTCTGGGAAAAACCACCTCCTGAAGCGCAAACCACGCTGAAGGGGGCAAACATATAAAAGACCCAGTGGCACCACCTGGGCAGCTGCAGTAAAGAGACCTAAGATCCTCTGGCACTGCTGCGCTGAGACAGTCCTCTGTGAGATGCAGTTCCTGATACATTCCTTGATAGTATGCCTTCTCTCTGGAGTCAGGGATGCCCTCATGGCAACTGAATCCAGGGTGAGCCCCAAGTACTCGACAACCCTGGTTGGAACCAGGCGGCCTTTCACCGCATTCAATTGCAACACGAGTGCTGCCAGGTGAGCCAATATGATCTCCATGTTGCCCCTCACTACAGCTTCTGATGGCGCACAAACCAGCCAATCGTACAGATAATAGAACTCAAATGCCCCTCTGCCACAGTGGGCAAGTGCAGCATCCATGCACTTGGTGAATGTCCGAGGACAGGGACAGGCCGAAAGGCAGGATGTTGTAACCAAAGGCTGTCCTGAAAGAACCCTGAGGAACTTCCTGTGGCTTTGTTTATGGAAATATGGAAATCAGCATCATGAAGGTCCATTGCTGTGAACCAATCACCTGGCCCTATGGCCTGAATAACGTCCTCAGCCTGGGCACCAGACAAGGGAGCACCTTTAGATACCTGCTCAACTGTCTCAGGTCCAAAACCAGACGGAGACCCCCGGTTTGTTTAGTTAGTTAGTTAATTCCCTCCCACAGCACGTGGGACACCATACGGTGTATAGGGTGGCACCTATCCCATTTCTCTGACCTTAGGCCACACAGCCACTGTAAGTAGTGAAGCTACAGTGGGGGGTCAGTCCTCCAGTAGCTCTGTGCGTCACGCACCAATTCACTTGGAGACAAGGAATAGGCAGTATAAAAAGCCTCGCCTCTCTTGTCCTGGAGACAGAGACCGTATCACACTGTTTCCTAGCAGTGCAGAGACCTTGCTGCTCAGAACCACGAAAAGAGTTTCTTCATTACTTCTGCTTCCAAAACCCCTTGAAGTTGGGAATGAGATCTGAATCATAGGCGATATCCACACTTCACTGTATCGATCACCCATGGACATGCGGTGCACCGACGCCAACTCATGAGGGGCACTGCGGGGAAGGTTGACGTCAGGGGAAGCGTACCATCAGAGACACTGGCAGGGTTTGGTAGGACCATGGCCTACATGCTCTCGAGAGCGTGGACGTGAGTGCTGCTGAACCTGCACCCGCTGCCGAGAGGCCCTCTGCCTCGGGTGACCTGAGCTCTGAAAGAAACCTGGCTCTGTGAAACGAAGCCGTTGTGGGTTCTCACATCCCTCGAGGTCTCCGGACATTCAACCTGGGTGGTCCTGGCCGATGAAAGGACTGTGTGCACAGTCTGACCTTCTGCACCTCGTCCAACACCGCCTCTGCTGCAGGCCCAAAGACCTCACCAGACTCTACCGCAGCCTCCAAAACAGCAGCCCTGTCTGTATCCGCTAATCCAGACTGGCTCAACCACACATGCCGCCGGTCATGGTCAGCTGGCCAAGGAATTCTCAAGAGCTGTAGGCTGAAAGCTAGCTCCTTGAATCACAGTATCCACAATCCTTACCAACTCTGGTAGAAGGCCAGTTTGGCTTTTGACTCTAGGTCCCTTATCAGACCTTCTAAGTACACTAAAAGAAGTGTATTAGCATTTGCCAGCCTAGAGGCCATAGCCACAGACTGGTAGGCACTAGCCACTAACCCATCAGTGGCATGAGAGTTGTTGTTAGGGTGGCATATAGACTTGCTGCCTGTGGGGGGAAGCTCCAGCCAGCAATGCAAAGGTAGAGCCACCTTCAATGCACCATCCAAGCCTTGCTCCGCAGCACCACTGAGAACACTGAGCCCAGAGCGAGGAGCAGCAGCCTCCCTTGGACAAGCCCACGACTTTTGCAGACGACCCGCAAAGTCAGGATGAACTGGCAAAGAAACCTGCCTGCGGGACGCAGGACCCCTGTCTAAAGCCAAAGCCCTAGGTGGAGAAGATGGAGGAGGAAGCCCAGCAGTTGATGCTGCTCTAGAGAGCAGTGCCCTGAGAGACGCATCATAGGGCTCAGGAAGGTCCTTCTCAGACTGGAGGGTCACTGTCATCTTCATCATCATCCTCAGAGACACCCATTCGCCCACTGGAGCCAGAGCTGAAGTTGATGGTCTTACCCAAGTTATCAGAGGCCGTGAGGGATACTGCATCAGGATGTGGTCCCAGGGCACAGACGGGAGACTGGAGCGGCATACCCGAAAGGCGATGTTGATTTGCTGCCATATGTTCAATGGTCTTGCGCATCTCCTCCAAGTGCCTCTGCATGAATTCTACCCGTGGGTCACGTAGCTGGTTTTCTTCAATCTGGTTCTGCTTTCTGCTGGCCTTCCCGGTTCCAGCCGGAGCAACTAAAGCTGGAGGACTGAAGCCCTGGGTGGGTGCATACCAGTGTCCAGGCTATTTCCTCCTCCTTCACTCCCCGCAGAAGCCATTATTCCTCCAGGAGAACAATAGGAGAGACAACAAGACAGTTATTCTCATTATTATTATTATGATTGTTGTTATTATAAAGAGGCCGAAGGGCTGTTCCATGAGGTACAAGCACGCTAATCATAAGACAACATAGAAATATCAGATTTCAGTTCCCACCTGTATGCAGTACCACTCCCCCACAAAAGGTGGTGAGAGTGCACCGAGCTCAGGAGCGCTCAGTACCAAGACAAAGAAGACATCTCCTTTTTTTTTTTAAGAAGACAACTGTCAGTCGAGAAAAAAGAAATGGTACAAAATTAACGGCAAATTGTACCATACTGTTAACTGTTAAGTAATTCCTCCTTGACAGAGGCAAAAATATTATCATATCTCAAGCAGATAAGCATATTGCATGCTGTTAAGCTGTAAAACAGTTCTTCTGTCTGAAGAGAAGGCACAAAATACATCATAAACCTTAAGCAGGTAAGGGTAGTACATACGTACCTCACGCTGCTAAACTCGTTAACAATTCCGGCTGAAAAGAAGGCAAATGCATATTACATACCTCAAGCAGGCACGAACAGTGCACGTCACGCTATACAGCCGCTGCAAACCTTCTGTCATTCAGCAGAAAAACACAACAATTTTATGACACAGTGATGGGCTACCCAGGGTAAGGCAGCCCAAACAGCACAAAACATAATGTCAAACAGATGGTATAAGCTCTTACCGACCAGTAGGATAGAAAGAGGAAGAATGGGTAGATGCAAGGGGTATATATAAGGTGTGCATCCACAGGTGTGATTAATTTGGTATAATGCTCCTGTCCCAAGTATCAGATGTCGCGTGGTTACAGGTTCACTGAAATGAAATAAAACTCAAATATCAACCAGGAGCAAGGAATGAGAAGTGAGGAAATACAGGGGATGTTCATGGGAGAAACACTGGGGAGAAACTTCATCATTGTGGCAAGGGAGAGACAAACTTATCAGAATACAAAGGAGAAGACAATCAAGGGATGGGGAAGAGCTGAGAACAAATGAGCAGGTGAGGGGAATGACAATAGCGAGGGAGACAGAGATACATGTTCTTTTTTCTTTTATTTATTTATTTATTTATGCAGGGACATGCACAATATACATTGACTTTAAAGAGGAAAGATGCATTGTACCAGGTTATAGCACAAGTGCTAATTTCCACCTGTAGTCCCTGGGCAGGCTGGTGTTAGCATTAAAAAGCAGATATTTGCTAAAACTACAAGTAAGCATTGATAAAAAACTAAAACCAAACATTGATTAAAAAACTAGAACCAAGCATTGCTAAAAACTAAAAAACATTAATATCATTGATAAGAACCCAAAACATTGATAAGAACTAAAACAAGTTCATGTTCCATGTTCAAGCATGGAACAGTACAGATACAGAGAGAGGACCAGAACCTTAACCTGACATACTGTAATATACAACAGAACAAGGAAAGAACATATTCAAGTAAGCCGAAGAAGTGCTAAACCAGGAATAAAACACAAATTACAGAAATACACAAGCATCAACGCAGTAGTAATTTGCAAAAACAGAAACAAGAACTAAACAGGAAATGTACTTTCAAACTAAAAGAAGATCAAGTTGAACAAAACTAAATAAGAACAATACAGGAAGTACCCCTAGAATAAAACTAGAACTGAACAACAGCAGAACACAATGAAGAGAATCAGAGACCAGGGCAAGAGAATTCAAATGAAAGAATGGCAATATCAGAATTCAAAAGATTCTCTTTAGTTTTAAAATTTATTTCTGCATCATTATGTAGCCTTCATTGAAATGTCTTCCGATACCCACTCAGTTTTTGCTTCTGCTATGTCATTTTGAATAGGCAAACTATCAATTAGTTCCACAGTTTCCATGTATATGCACAAGTCTTCATTTTGGAACTCTCCAGTAGTTTTATTATATTTAATAACATGCTAACCCAGCCATTGTTAATTGCAAAACAGATGGCTGCACATAATCCATTTTTACAATCAGACCACTTCAATTGCACTTACTAGTGGCCAAGAAAATGACCGGCTGACCTTCATGGAAACGCCTCTAAATGAGACAATGAACACTGTATTATTCCAAATGGTTGGCTGGGCTGTGGCCATTGCTGGCATAGAGCCATCGCTGTGGTCTCTATGAAACTCTGTTTTAACTCCCACAGCACCCTTAAGATAAAGGGCAGACTGTGTGTGGCTAGTAATGAGAGTGAAATTGGAAAGTGAAGATTGTTTAACTACGACACAGAGCTTAGATATGTACAGGACTCTTGGATAATAATGAAAGGCCATGAACAGACTATAATGTACATAGAATATTGATCAGGTTCGTATTGGCACAGGCATCTTTTACTCCCTCTATCGAAAATAGCTCTCTACTGTCAATAGTGTTTAAAGAAGCCATTTCGCCAAAGGATTGCTTTGATAAATGCAATGATTTCTCTCTCATTCATAATTTATCTAAGTCCAGTGGAATGCTGCATTACTATTGACCATTTACTTAAAGCGCACCACATCCAGTCCCTTAGTGCACACCTCTCATTCCCTTTCAGGGTTTCTTAAACACAACGATCAGTTTAAAGTTAAAGATAATTTCAACATTCCATGGATTTCACTCAGAAAAATAGATTATGACTTGTAAAACTGTTTAAAGTTGTCACCAGAGACAGTTTAAAGGGTCTGTAGTGGAAGATATCAATGACTGGTTTGTACCATCTAATTTTTATTATTTAGTATACTACGTTTTCAACTAAAATGTACTGTAAGCCAACAGTGATACTAGTTGAAATATGTCAGTATTGTTTAAATCAATTATAAGTCTACTGTTTGCCAACATTAGTGGATTCTAGAGTTATTCAATAAGACCTGTTGTGGGTGCATACATATGAAAACTGTATTAATGCACAATTTTAAGAAGATACAATAATTCAGTCTTGTGATGAACTGGCAAACTGTTCAATGTGTACCCCATTTCTTGACCATAGAAGGATGAAGCAGTTAAGAAAAAAATCAATGAATGGATGAACACCATAACTATGCAAAAAATATTCATTGTGAACAATTGGTGGGTTGCATTTTCTCTGCATCTGCGTGGCTGAACATTTTTATTTTCATATATTTAAATCTATAGTGATGCCCTGTCAATTCCTGGCAGTTTTACAACACATTTACAATATGTGAACAATCATTAACAAGTATTTCAACTTTTTCAACTTCAGTGCATTTTTTTTTTTTTTTTTTAAATTCTTGAGCTAGTAAAAGTTGTGGAAACCTGCAGACTTCACTTTCCCACACCTATTTGTAGCGGACATTTCACCATTGATTTGATGTTTTAATGTTTCTGTTTCTTTGTGGAATATATTTAACATTTGTGTTTTTCCTCTTACACTACTGTCAGGACATACAGTTAATTCTTCATAATACATGTTGGCCCGGTTTATTGACATTCTGACAGACTGGCTGATGCACATGGATTAAAATGGCATGTGGGTCTACTGAGAGAGAGAAAATCGAAAACCTTGCTGCACAGAAAATTTGCATTTGTTTTAACGTATTAAAAAATTATTGTCTTCTAAATGTTTGTAGCAATGATATGCCAGAAAACGTGGAGGTTTCCCGGGTGGTGGAAAGCTTGCTGAACAACCCTGGCTTTGGGACACGTTGCATGAATGGAGACCCTATACCGTAAGTGTGTAAGAGGGGCGGAATTTAGAGTTGCCCTATATGGGCAAATGTATTGGTCCACATCTTTTAATCATATGTGTTCTGTAGGGACCCATGCACAACAACAGTATATTATTTGCAGTTTTTTGCACCAATGAAGAAGTGGAATTACAGAATTTCCCACAGAAACCTGAACCTTTCGGGCACCCCAGGTTGGGAACCACTGCCGTAGTTCATAAAGGCAAAACTTGACTGGCCCACACTGAGCCCTGACCTCGACCCCACCCAGCACATTTGAAGTGAATTAGAATTGAGATTGTTAGCCAGGTATCCTGGTCCAGCATCGGTGTCTGATCTCACGAATGCTCTCCTGGATAAATAGCCAACAATTCCCACAGGCACACACGGATATCCTGTAGTGAGCCTTCCCAGAAAAGTTTAAGCTGTTATAGCTGCACATGGGGATAAAATCCATATTAATGCTTGTGGATCTGGAATGGGGAGTCATTAAAGTAAACCGTGGGTTGCTCACTACTTTTGTCTATATGGTGTATGTCGGTAATACTGGATATTATTGAAGCATTGATGTACAGTATACTGTAGTATTAGGTACCAAATAATGTGGTGATCACATTAATTTTGTTGTATCTCAACAGGAATTTACCATGTTCCTCTGTTGCGTCTGATTGGCATACGCCTCCTGTGGATCAATCAGTCACTGACATCTTCCTCAATGGGAACTGGAGCATGTCTAACCCCTCCCCCGACTGTCAGTGCAGCACTCCGAAACGGACAATCATGTTACCGGACTGTCCACTTGGTGCCGGGGGCCTCCCACCTCCACAGGTTTGTCTCCTGTTGCACAGGCTGCCACCTTTGGCAGTGTAGTTGGTGAATCTGCCTGTATGAATTCACAGTTAAAAGCTTGAAAATATACAGCGAGTATGCCGCTATCTTTCTGACATCCATCGAACTACCTACTGAACCTCTGCCCATTTAAGTCCTCTGCCATGCAGGGCTTTACTGTAATGCTTCCATTTATTGAAAGTGTGTTATAGAGGGATATACAGTGGCAAGAGAGTGCAGTGGTGTAAATACAGAAAGGGAGAGGCAGAGAGAGAGAGAGAGACACACCGAGGAAAAATAAATCAGTGACACAACAGTACAATAAAAATGTTTATCATGGAAGGTTTTGGCTTGCAGTCTGAAATTCTCAGTCAGCATCATTTTGATTTGAAAACGTAAAGGTACTTTCTAACAAGGAATTTGCATTGCATTGCAAAATGTAAATCAGCCTCTTGTGCTGCCTCTCTTTTGCGGAGTAGTGAGGATGCATGAAAATGGGAACAAAATTGATTCCAATAGAAAATACACTGAATTGGCCATAGCTACTGATTCAACTTGTTTTATATACAGTAAATGTTCCAAATTCAGTATAGATATACAAATAAGGTGTCCTCTCTGCTATACTCCAGTGTTTAACCTTGTGGCACCCCTTTAAGATGTTGCAGTTACAACACAGACCTTGCAGAGGACACCACTTTTTCTGCTCAGATCACTAGTTTCATCCTACAGAAGTCAATACCAATTCTCCATAGGCCATTACTTTAACTACATGGCCACATGCAGCTGGGGAAAATGTTGCATGGACCTGACCTGCAGAGGTTTGATCCCGGCTGGGATCGATTGGCAAGTTAGAGACCCCATATCAGCGCCCGCTAGCCACCACCTGCTGAATGAACCAATCACAATACAGCGAGAGAGCGCTGTCTCATTTGGAGCTAAATGATGTGCGCTGCTGTCTTCCAATGATAATGAGAAATCTAAGCTTGAGTGAGAATAGATGGAAAGGCTGCCACAGCACTTCAATGTCATCTTATTGGAGATGGCTTTGTGTGTTTACCCAGGCTTTGTTTCATGTGCCTGCATTTTAAGAGATTACACTTTGAGTGACTCATGGCTAACCCCACCTAAACCTGCCAGTGTTTTTTTGTTCCATCTTGGAGGCTTATTATGACTGGCAATATATTTGTTGCACTTTACCCTGAAGGATGTGTGGAAAAGATCAGGGGAGACTAAACCCCTGATGCCCTGAGAATTGGCTTAAACATATTATTGCATTCACAGTCTATTGCTAATTTGTGGATTTGCGCATACTGTTTGTTATTTCAGTTCACACTCACTAGCAAAATGCAATGATTAGCTACAAGACCTAAAACAGATGTTAGTGATGAGCGTTTGTTATAATTATTTCTAACCTTGCATGGGATCAGATTGTGGAAAGCAACATTTAAATGCAGCAGATGTCTTAATCATACTAAGACACATATTCTTGTTGATACTTTTGTCAGAACTTTGTACAGAATGTGTACTCAGAAATAATTTTGTTGAATGAAATGGTGGCTCACACAATGAGGGCTGTTGAGCAGCCTTGGTACAAGTGTTTTCTGTAAGTGGGGAAGTCTGGCAGCACAACTTTCACTGGAAAGTGTGGGAAAAAGTTCTGTGAGAATTGATGCTTATTAACCTGTTCATAATATTTATATTGTGGATTGTAAGAGTAAAACTTGCACATTGGGTTTTAAGTTTTAATGCTTTTTACACTTTTAAATATAGCCACAGCAATACCAATATGTAATTTTAATCACCATTTCATTCGTTCCTCTTCTTCCTCTTCCTCTTCCTCCTAGCTACTATTAGCCTTGCGGGTGTAGTTGGGCCTAGTAAGGGGGGGGGGGGTGTAGGGATTTTGACATGAAACTGTAAGACAATGAAAGTGTTTTTTTTATTTTTTTTTGTACAAAAAAGGGCATAAAATACCATTTTAGACAATGTAGATTTGTTTTTATAGGGGATCTATATCCACCGGAGTGCGTCTTTAAACGTGGCTCTTAGGAATCTAAAGAGGCACGCACTAAAACCAGCAACTCTGGGAAAGGCTGCAAAAGACTATTCACAGTTATGCGGCAATAATTAAAGGATTTAAGGCAATTTGACCAAAATATGTCACAAACATTTCATTAAGATCTGTGGGAGCTAAAAATGTGGGAAAAGGGCAGTGAATGGAACCTATAATGCAAGATATAGTCAGCAATCAAAATAACGTAGGTTCATGTGTTCTATAACTATTTTTTTATCTTTATTATTACAGACATCAGCAAGTGTTTCAATATGCAAACCAAAAAGGAAATGTTTTAGTTCTGAGTTTGCAGTAACTTGATCTCAAACTAAATCTGTATATCAGCAAAATGTAAAAATTTATAATACAGCAGTGTGTCCAGAAGTCATTTGTCTGAATATACTTGTAAAGCTTTAATGCATTAAGATCAAATTGGGTTTTGGGTGAAGAATTTAAATGCTATATTTATCTGATTGATATCTCACTGTGGAGGGCAAAAAAAGTCCTTGAGGGGGTATATAACAGACATTTTCGGTGTGGCTGAAATTGTCAGCTGATTTATGGTGTGTAAGTTTAATTCACAAAGCTGTTAAGAAAGTGCTCTTCTGAGCCTCAGTCCTTAAGGAAAGTAAAGAAACTTTCTGGTCCATTTTACAAGAAAAAAATCCAAATGCAGTCACATGAATTAAAAAAAAAGTCTTGGTCTCATAATTGGAATAATATTCTTCCCTGAAATGTTTGATGTACAGTGGGATAAAATGTTGAAGGGCAAATGGGACACTGGTTAAAAAAATAAATAAATCAGTATTTCAAAATTGATGATGACCCAGACATTATACGAAACAGACTCATCTTACACGCCTATATATCTCCCCATAAGCCCTATACGTTTAACTATATTCACCACCACCATCTCTAATATGCCCTTTCACACTCGGGTGTCAATCTGTAATTCTTTGTCGAACTTGCCGTGTGCTCCTTTCTGTGACAAGGCCACTGAGGGTCATTCCGAAGGACCACCTGTCCAGGAATCATGTTTCAGGATTATTGTTGAAATGGTCAAACAAGAGGGGTGCCCTTTGTGTAACCTTTTCCTATACAGTCTCGGCCTATGACAGCGCTGTCTAGAAGTCTCCATTTGCAGAGGTCCAGGTTGTATTTTTCTCTCTTGTGCCCTGTTGGGAAATCATGGCCTTGTCTATCTCTTCTTTTTATTTCTTCCCTCTTTTTATCTAGTATTATTTATTTAGGGGCAGCCAGGTCAGTTTTTCCCTCTCCCTGATCTTTTTTCTCTTATTTTATGAATTACTCTTTTTTTTTTAACTTTACTGCATTTCCACTTTATCTTGTCATGCTGTAATTGGCTGATAGTACAATACTTTGTACTTATGACAACAAAAACTAGCATTTATACAGGCCAATTCCTGCTCACATTTTGTTACATTTTCTTGCATCACTTCACATTTATTCAAGGCTTCTTACTCTTTTCAATCTAGATTCCATTAAAAAAAAGTATAATAAATGGGTATTCGTTTTTTTGCCTGGAAACAAATTTACATCCAAGGTTTAAACTCAATGCCAGCTTTTTTTTTTTCTCACAAATTCAGTGTATCATAAATAATCTACACAAAGGGACATAAAGAGAAGCCTGATAGATATTGGGTGTTACGCTTATGTCAGATGAAAGTGGGATGCATTTCATTTGTTCTAACACATGGCTTGAAGGTAATTATCATTACTGCAGTGATGTAAAGACATATACATAATAATGTATTCTTGCTTGACCTTAAAAGCGGCAAGTAGGAAGGAGAGATTTGTGATCTTGCCGCCCTCTGTTCTTCACAGTTTACATTCCCATACAACTAAAATTTTTTCTGAGGTATTTCCTGGAGTTTGAATTGCATTTGTTACCTGTATGAAGTACATATGAGTTTAATACCCTCGTCTTTCTACACATCCATCCATACATGCATTCATAAGTACTTTTGTTGGTCTCTTGACAAGCGGTGGGCTGCATACAGGATATTTCTTAGCAGTATATTGATTGCAGTGTGTTTATTTATTTCATGCTGGGATCTGCAACTGTGTCTAGAGATTCATTTTTATGCATTTTAACTCATTAGATAGTAAATTTTCAGGTTTTTTAAAAACTTTTTACCCATATATGTTTATTACTTTTTTCGCAAAAGTGATATTAAATATTAAACTTTTCTCATGAATTTCTAACTTTTTTCAACATTTTTAAGATTTTAAATGTTTTCTCAAAGCTTCAAGAAGTCGCTAATTATGGGCTCAGTAGGACTACGAGGGGTGTTCATTAAAGATTTCCCCTGGCTCATTCCGCATGGACTGAGAGGAACCAATCTTGGCACATTTATTAGTCTTTCTCTACATACAGTAGGTACAACCAAGGGTCACACACTTCTTCCACTGCTTTATGCCTCTGTGGAGACCTTGCCTGTAGAAGTCTGCAGATTGCGTCAGAAGCCATAACTTGACCTTGGAAATCAGTGTTTCATTGTCTTGGAAGTAGTTGCCCTTCAAAAATTACTTCGGTGGGAGTTTGGGAGAGTAAGGGGAGGTGAGGAAGGATTTCATAGTTGCAGGACCGTGCTTCTGTCTGGGCTACATGCAAGCTGTAAACCGGGGCATGGTCATGCTTCTTGTTTTTTATGGCCTTCCACAATTTCTGCAGCAGTGAAGCATAGTAAGTCCTGGTAATTGTGGTACCCTTTGCTAAATAAGGTGTCATCAGTACTCCATGCTGGTCCTAAAAGACCTTGAGCATGATCTTGCCCCAGGAAGGTTGGACATGTCCCTTCTTTGTAGGTTGTGAGCCATAATGCTTCCTTTGCTTCAACTGGGCTTTAGTTTCTGGATCATAATGATGGACCCGTGTTTCCTCAAGCGTCTGAACAAACTCCTCTGCTGCCGCCTACTGTCCACATCCAACTACACCCTTATAGGGCCACAAACTAACCTATGGGTTTTGTTTTATTAGCATTAAAAATGGATCACATGGGACTGGCTGTATTAAAAATGCATTTAAACTTTTGAAGTGGGTAGTTTTAACTTATGCCATGATTATTTTGTTAGGCTTGACATGCAGTTTTGTGTACAAGCCTACAAATAAAGTTTGATAAATAGTCTACAGTACTTAAGAGCTGCACTGCAGATGTATTAAAGTTTTGTGTCTTATCTCTGCAACACCAACAACTTTTTACTGTCAGTTGGCCAGACTTGAATTTGCATTGTAAGTGGCAACTATTTTTTTTCAGTCAAGTTTGTGTTTTTAGATGGCATTACAGATGACACTCTGAATGGATGTGATGAATGTAAATACTGCGGCTGAAGGGAAATGATCCAGCATAACAGCAATCCAGAGTTCACTGGCAAACCAACAAAGGGGTTTCTGAAAAAGAAATAAAAAGTGAAAACTATGGCCTGACCAAGTATGTTGCCTGACTTGAATTAATAGAACACCCGACGTGTAGAGAACCATAACCTCTCCAGCAAAGAGCTGCAAAAATAATGTCTCAGAAGAATGGCAGAACATGTATCAAAAAATGCTCACAACTCTGTTATCTTTCATGCGGAGAAGAATTGACTTTGTCTTCAGAATAGGAGGGCAGAGTGAGTTATTTTGCTAAAGTGAGTTCCTACTTTGGGGTTTCTTTTTTTGTTATAGCAGTAACAGTATAACTAATGCAGTGTTAGTGTTTAATATTACTGTAGATCATAATTTTTGAGAGAAATCACCATACTTACCAACTGTGTTAAATGCAATTATGATAAAATGGTACAATTTCTACTTCATTTGGCATTTAAGTGATATTGCACTGAAGTGTACTTAGTGCTGCTGTACACTGAAAGCACATTCTTGCACTCTATCACTCTCCACTCTTTAAATCTCCAGCCTTGGTTGTCTTTTTGCTCATAACGACATGTCCACTAAACTTGAGTTTAGTTCCAAGTTTAGGCACATATTATACAGATACAGTGGGGAAAATAAGTATTGAACACATCAACATTTTTCTCATTAAACATATTTCTGATGGAGTCATTGACCTGAGATTTTCACCAGATATCAGTAACAACCCAAGTACAGTAATCCACACAAACAGTGCATCCGGAAAGTATTCACGGCGCTTCAATTTTTCCACATTTTGTTATGTTACAGCCTTATTCCAAAAGGGAGTAATTTTTTTCCTCAAAATTCTATACACAATACCCCATAATGACAACATGAAACAACTTTTTTTTTGAGATGTTTGCAAATTTATTAAAAATAAAAAACTAACAAATCACATGTACATAAGTATTCACAGCCTTTGCCATGAAGCTCAAAATTGAGCTCAGGTGCATCCTGCTTCCACTGATCATCCTTGAGATGTTTCTACAGCTTAATTGGAGTCCACATGTGATAAAGTCAGTTGATTGGACATGATTTGGAAAGGCACACACCTGTCTATATAAGGGCCCAAAGTTGACATGTCAGAGCACAAACCAAGCATGAAGTCAAAGGAATTGTCTGTAGACCTCCGAGACAGGATTGTCTCGAGGCACAAATCTGGGGAAGGGTACAGAAAAATCTCTGCTGCTTTGAAGATCCCAATGAGCACAGTGGGCTTCATCATCCCTAAATGGAACAAGCTCAGAACCATTGCGACTCTTCCGAGAGCCATCTAAACTGAGTGATTGTGGAAGAAGGGCCTTAGTCAGAGAGGGAACCAAGAACCCGATGGTCACTGTCAGAGCTCCAGTATTCCTCTGTGGAGAAAGAAGAACCTTCCAGAAGGACAGCCATCTCTGCAGCAATCTACCAATCAGGTCTGTATGGTAGAGTGGCCAGACGGAAGCCACTCCTTAGTAAAAGGCACATGGCAGCCCGCCTGGAGTTTGCCAAAAGGCACCTGAAGGACTCTCAGACCATGAGAAGCAAAATTCGCTATTCTGATGAGACAAAGATTGAACTCTTTGGCATGAATGCCAGCGTCATGTTTGGAGGAAACCAGGCACCGCTCATAACCACGGCAATGGTGGTGGCAGCATCATGCTGTGCGGATGTTTTTCAGCGGCAGGAACTGGGAGACTAATCAGGATAGAGGGAAAGATGAATGCAGCAATGTACAGAGACATCCTGGATGAAAACCTGCTCCAGAGCTCTCTCGACCTCAGACTGGGGTGACGGTTCATCTTTCAGCAGGACAACGACCCGAAGCACACAGCCAAGGCATCAAAGGAGTGGCTTCAAGACAACTCTGTGAATGTCCTTGAGTGGCTCAGCTAGAGCCCAGACTTGAATCCAATTGAACATCTCTGGCGAGATCTGAAAATGGCTGTGCACCGATGCTTCCCATCCAACCTGAGGAATGTGCAAAACTGCCCAAAGATAGGTGTGCCAAGCTTGTGGCATCATATTCAAAAAGACTTGAGGCTGTAATTGCTGCCAAAGGTGCATCAACAAAGTATTGAGCAAAGGCTGTGAATACTTATGTATATGTGATTTCTTGTTTTTTTTTCATAAATTTGCAAAAATTTAAAAAAACAACTTTTTTTCATGACAAGAATAAAAAGGAGATGTTTTTACCTTTACATTTTTCGACTGTCCAACTGCAGTCTTCCTCAGAAGTCATTTATCAGCTGCCTTTCCTTTTCAGTACAGAGAAAAAATCTACAGACAGAAGGATTTGCAATGGGAGACCCACTATCAGCCATCATGAGCAGCTTTTTCATGGAGAATCTGGAAAATAAAGCCATCAACACAGCACCCATACAATGCAAACCCACCCTCTGGAAGAGATACGTGGACAACATATTGGAGAAAATAAAAAAAAGGACATACAAGAACTCACAGACCATCTGAACAACATGGACAGCACGGGAACATAAAATTCACACATGAAGAGGAAGAAAATGGTACCATAGCCTTTCTGGACATGAAAATCCACTACAATGATGACGGCAGTATAAAAATCTCAGTCTACAGAAAACCAGCACACATGGATCAGTACCTACTATAGACATCAGAACACCCTACAGCACACAAACTATCAGTTGACAGGATGATATACGAATGGGCCACCACCATTACAAACCAAGAAGACAGACAGGAAGAGGCAAACCATATAAGACATGCACTCACACTCTGCCAATATCTGATGATGGCCATAAATAAAGGGAAACAACAAGTCAAAAACAAAGAAAACAAACAGTAAACAAGACACAAACCAAAAGCCGAAATCAAAAACAAGGACATCATAACCATACCATACATCTGAGGGATAACAAAACCAATTCAAAGGATCATGAAAAAACACCAAATAAACACAGCGGTAAAACCACACAAAAAATTAGACACTTATTAGTACGTCCCAGGGACAAAATAAAACAAAGCAAAAAATGCAATGTAATATATGAAATATCATGCAGATCATGTAGCAAGACCTACATCAGAGAAACAGGAAGATCATTCACCACAAGGAAAAAAGAACACCAGAAGGAATGTGAGAAGGAAGCACAAGGGCGGCTCACAAGATCGCAAAAAGAAAAGCCAGAACAAGCAAATATTAAAATCAGCAATATCAGATCACTGCAAAAGAAATAATCACATCATGGACTGGGACAACGCAAAAATCATTGGATCGGAGAGTAACAGACACGAACGCTGGATCAAGGAGGCCACAGAAATCAGGAAGTGGGGCAAAGACAGCATGAATCTGGATGAGGGGGCATTTATGCCTTCCGACACCTGGGACTACATTCTCCAGAGACCATCAAATGGTGGAGGGCGGGGCCAGCCCAGTGGCTCTGACAGTTCTGCTGGGCTGGCCCTACCTAGGAAAGGCAGCTAATAAATGACACTTCACAGCAATCAGCTGTCATTTCTGAGGAAGACGGCATTTGGACAGTCGAAACATGTAAAGGCAAAAACATCTCCTTTTTATTCTTGTCTTAAATAAGAAAAACAAAACAAAAAAGCTAATGGTTCGTCTTGATTGATAGCCTTTTAAAAGGTCTGTGAATATCAGATTGTCACACCACAAAGAACTCATGTTGGGTAAAAGCAAAGAACTCGCTCTAGACCTTCGCAGCCTTATTGTTGCAAAACTTAACCCTCAAGCGACTGAGTGGGGTCATTTACGACCCCAGCCATATAAATGTGCCGTCTCTTTATTTTTTATCCAAATTTTCTTTCCTAGCATGAATTTGTCAGTCTACTAATCCTACACACTTTCATAGTTTTTTGCAGGGATCAACAAATTGGTGTGGCGTAGACATTGCAAACTCTTGTGGGGTCATTTATGACCTCGAAGAGAAGCACTGGTTTTTAAACATTGGTTTTGTAAATTTTATTCAAATGTTCCACTTCTAATAGTTAGTTAGTTAATCCCTTCACACCTGAAGGTGTATATGGGTGGCGCCTATCTCCGTTTCTCTGACCCTAGGCCACACAGCTACTGTAAGTAGTGAAAGCTACAGCGGGGGGTCAGTCCTCTGGTAGCACTGTGTGTAACTTTACTTTCCCCATTCCATTATGCGGAGCACCACGCTAGAAGGCAGAAAGCACCATTTTTATATGGTCTTTGGTATGACCCGGCCGGGATTTGAACCCCTGCCTCCCGGGTGTGGGGCGGATGCTCTACCAACTGAGCCACCACTCCGGTTTCCACTTCTAATCAGTACTTTATATTGTATTGCAGTGAACCATGGCTAACAGACCTAGGATAGCAAGATTTACATTTGTCTGTTTGTCTGGATTTGTCTGTTTGTCTGTTTGTTTGTTTGTTTGTCTGTTTGTTAGCAAGATAACTCAAAAAGTTATGGACGGATTTTCATGAAATTTTCACAGATTGTCAGAAATGGGGTATCCTACAGATGATTAGATTTTAGTGGTGATCCGGATCACCGTCCACAAGAAAACCGCCATTACGCAAAATGCCATAATAGGTATCATGATCATCATCGTAACTACAATAATAGGTATCATCATCATCGTGATGATGATATGATGACTATGATGATGATGAAGATGTTCCAGGAGTGAACTGACAAGGACTGTCTAAATAAATGTAATGTTGTTCTTACAGTCTGCGTTTTGGTTATTTCTTGCAATAAAAGTATTATTAGCAAACACATTTTACATTAGATCATTATAAAATACCTGTCTTAAATACAGGGAGTAGTTTTGGTATGATAAACCTCCAACCAGCCATTTATAATAAGGATCCCTGTATAGAGCACAATGGGGTCATAAATGACCCCACTTGGTCATTTCAGTCCGTAAAATAGCTTGGTCGCTTGAGGGTCAATGATGGCATTGGTTACAGGCACATTTCTAAACTGCTAAATGTTCTGGTGAGCACTGTTGGACCCATCTTTTGGGAGTGGAAAGAACATCATTTTACCATAAACCAGCCACGACCAGGAGCTCCTCGCAAGACTTCTGACAGAAGAGTCAAAAGAATTATTAGAAGAGTTATCAAAGAGCCAAAGACCACTTGTGGAGAGCTCCAAAAAGACCTGGAGTTAGCAGGTACTGCTGTTTCAAAGAAAACGATAAGTAATGCATTCAGCCAACATGGGCTCTATGCCCGCTCACCTCACAAGACTCCATTGCTGAAGAAAAAACATGTTGAAGCTTGTTTAAAGTTTGCTACACAACATGTGGGCAAGCCAGTAAAATACTTGGAGAAGATAGTCTGGTCAGATGAGACCAAAATTGAACTTTTTGGATGCTACAGCACACACAGCATGTTTGGAGGAGAAATGGCACTGCACATCAGCCCCCAAACACCACACCAACATTGAAGTTTGGATGTGGGAGCATCATTGTGTGTGGGTGTTTTTCAGCACATGGTACAGGCAGACTTCATATACTGTAATTGAAGGAAAGATGAATGGACAAATGTACAGAGATGTCCTTGATAAGAACCTGTTGCCATCTACCAAGAGGCTGAAGATGAAACGAGGGTGGAAGGAAGCTCTTAACTGGCTCCAGAGAAGGAAGATAAAACTGCTAGAATGGCCCAGTCAGTCACCTGACCTGAAACCAATTAAAAATCTATGGAATGAACTGAAGATCAGAGTTCATAGAAGACCCCACGGAACCTTCAAGATCTGAAGACAGTTTGTGTGGAAGAATGGGCTAAAACCACTCCTGAGCAATGCCTTTGCCTAGTTTCTTCATACAGGAGGTGCCTGGAAGCTGTTATTACCAACAAAAGCATTTCTACTAAATATGAAATGAATTTCACCAAGCGTGTTCAATACTTATTCCCTGTGTCATTCCACGTTATTAAATTTAACTTGTTTTGTGAACACAGTTGTCTTGATTTCTTTGTGTGTATGGATTACTTGAGTTGTTACTGATGTCTGGTGAAAATCTCAGGCCAATGGCTCCATCAGAAATAGTTTAATGAGGAAAAATGTTGAGGTGTTCAATACTTAATTTCCCTGCTGTATATGAGGGCCATGGCAGTGTTGTAATGAGATTTCCTTTAATTAAGTATCCAGTAAAATTGTTTGTTGGGAGGAGTTACAGTAAACCTCAACTGAGGTATTTCAAAAAAGAAAATTTTCTATAGAGCATGATCCATTGAAGTGGGCTGAGAATTAATGCAGTCCGATGCAAAGACTACACATGGAAGTTGAGAAATGTTGCAAGGATGTATTCCTTTTGACCTGAAAGCCTCACCTCCTGAATAAATCATGACAAAGTGTACCAGCTTCGTAGTAGTTGTCTTGTTTATCTTTTATCCCACCAAACCGAATATGCCCTTGAAAAACTACAAAAGAATGCAAGGGTAAAATGCATGGACACAGCGCCACAGGAGGTGGTGTGAAATCAGTGTTTCCATGGTAATGGCAGGCAACAGTAAGCCCACTATCAATTCTGGGGGTATTGACTCTCATTCACTGGTGATATTTAACCTTCATAGATGAGTCGGCCACCATGCGTGCAGAGGAATTTGATAAATCTGCCACGCTCAACACATTAGGAATTGATGTCTTTATTAGTTGAAGACTGGACTAACTAGAGTTTATTTGTAAATTACTCACCTTGGTCTCATCTATCAGGATATTGAAGTAGAACATTGGTTTGTCATTTAGTCAGAGGAAAATCTACTTTGGTTGATCTTTCAGTAAGGACTTCTGAATTGTAAAATCTTGTATCGCTGTGCAGTTTCCAAAATACACATGACTCATTCATTTAGATTTAGCAAAACTGTTATACGATCACTATCTTGTATTACAACATTGTCATGCCATCCAGTGGAACAGTAATGAATCCGTAATCCTTACATTTGGGGGCATGTTTTCTCCCAGGCAACAGCTGGTGAAAGACCAAATCCAACTAAGTGCTGATAAGCTCTAAACCCCACCAGTCTATACTGAACCTGGCGAACAAAGCACACTGGCTCATCCTTTCTCCTCTGGACCCTGCAGATTTGTCACTTTGACTCCCAACATGCGCAGATCCATTTTGGTGTAAAACGACCTGTCCAGAGCATCCCCCGCTGCAGAAAGCGAGAGATGCTCGAAAACAAAAGCAGAAAGGTCATTGACTTGTGAGGTGAGGCAAATGGAGGGTGAGGTGGCACTTTCCCTTTGTTGGAGCTAAACAAGACAGAAGGGGTTTGGTTGAAAATCTGTCACTAGACACAGATGTCTGCAATTCCCTTATAGGGAGCTTTTTGTAGTGGCCTGTAGCTCCATGTTTCTAACTCACCAAGTGCTGTACACATGGATTAATATCAATGGTTACTATGGAAAAATGTTTTAACATTTTGAAAGGTTTTTAATTAAGTAAATGGATGTCCCTGTTGGATATGATTTTAACATAGATGTTGCAGTTTAGCACTTTTTTTTTATAACAAAGTAGCATTGGTTGAAACAGTATTGGAATAGGTTGAGGACTCTTTCCTAAACTCACCTGGTAACACCAGGGGCCAAATTGCAGTGCTCTAAAGTTCAAATTTTCCCCGCATTTTACACCTTCCGGTAGTAGTTTTGCCCATTTTTCCACTTTGCAGCCTTTTTGTCAAAATATTGAAAGATTTTGCATATGCTTTGTGCTGATAGGAGTATTGTTTTTTTAAAAGGAACATGGTTGGTCACAAAATTGGCATGTTGGTATTTTACAGGAGCAATGTCTAAAGTCAGTGGTGCATTATCAACTTCTATTTAAATGGCATATTTTAAAAAATGTGGATGTGTACAATCCTTGGGTCATACTCATCTCTACTTAATCCCATGCCTGCCTCATCTTCAAATTCTTTAGTAGGACAGTGGTGCTCCAAATGATGATCTTGCACATTTTCACTTTGTGTGTGAGCACGTCAGAATGCTTGCTGGGAAACTTATCTGCCCTCCCATTTAATCACTACATCAATGTAGCTTGGCATGAAGGCGACCAGCCTGTGATACTGCTGAGGTTATATGGAAGCCCAGGTTGTTTTTAAAGCAGCGTTCAGCTCGTCTCCATTGTTGGGTCTGGTGTCTCTCATCTTCCTCTTGACAATACCCCATAGATTCTCTGTGGGGTCTAGGTCAGGAGAGTTTGCTCGCTAATCAGGCATAGTGATACCATGATCATTAAACCAGGTATTGATACGTTTGGCAGTGTGGGCAGGTGTCAGATTCTGCTGGAAAATGAAATCAGCATTTCCATGAAGCTTGTCAGCAGAGGGAAGCATGAAGTGCTCTGAAATTTCCTGGTAGAGAACTGCTGTGACTTTGGATTTGTTAAAACACAGTGGAGCAACACCCGTAGATGACATGACTCCCCAAATCATCACTGACTGTGGAAACTTCACACTGGACCTCAAGCAACTTGGATTCTTCGCCTCTCCACTCTTCCTACAGACTGTAGAACCGTGATTTCCACATGACAGGACTTGACATTTGATTTGGGGAACCTGTGTATGTGTGTGTAATGAAGCTATACATTATATGAGGTTCACTTTTTGAAGTGAATTACTAAAATAAATGAATTTTTCAATGATAATCTAATTCACTGAGATACACCTGTATATACTGAGTGACACACAACCATGCAAAAGGCCAGATGCAGCAATCAGCACAAAAATATAAATCCAACACTGTGAAAGTTTGCACTCAGTGTAAACACAGTAAACCTAAATCAAATGCAAAACAGGTAAGCTCACAATTTAACATATCATGTTTAGTTAAAGAAGATTCTTCTATGCCAAGATTGCTTTTCTTTGTTCGCTGCAGATCAAAACTGTATTATGCCTTTGAGGTGCAGCACGATTTAACCGGCGGCGAGATTAATATGAACACAGTGCTGTCTGTTATCTCTCCAGTGCTCGAGTATGCCAGCTCATTCAACAGATTTGATTACTCCTTAGTTTACATTTCCCTCACCCCTGCCTGCTTACCCAGCTATAAAGCTGGAGAACTGATGTCATGTACAGAATGTCAAGCAGACTGAAGCTGTTTCCAGATAATGAACACGAGATGTGGGCCCAGGTACTACACAATCACATAATGTTCCCATTTGAGTTCTTTTGACGGGGGATGTGGACCGAGGCCAAAATAATTAGACCCATACTGACTGTATGCCCGGGTATAAACACCATACACACAGCAGAGTGTAAAGCTCTTATTTTTGATTTTGTTTTTCTCAGTTAATGTGGCTTCTGAAAAGGGAAGCATGTTTGTGCAGAGATAAGCCAAGTTTTCCATGTCGTTCTTCCTCCTCGTCTCTGATTCATAAGCCAGATGGGTCGTCGTCTTTCTCTGCCTTCTCATGCCTGTCGTTTACAGTGTGATTTGAGTTCTCCTCCTCTTTTGCTTGTCTTATCCTCTCTTCTCCAATTTGGAACATAACCAATTTGGAATCTTGCTATTCTTTTCTACACTCCTGTTTTTTGTTTCCATTTTCTTTACGCTTACTTCAGATTAAGTACTTGGAGGCTATTGTTGCCCCGGCAACACATTTGCCCTCTTTGTTTAAAGAGGTTTTTGTTTTTTTGTTTCCCCTAAAGGGGAAAAAAAGTTTTTTGCTTTTTATATTTTTTTTATGTAATTTTGAGGCGTTATTCTCATATATGCACTGTATGATAGTAAGCCTAGAACTTTCTGACAATAAATGTGTGAATTTTTTCTCAAAACTTTTGCATGTTTTGGCAAATTTTGAGTTTTTGTCCTTGTAATTTAGCTTTTTTTTATATGTGATTTTATGCTCCGTTTTTCTAGTCATTTTTAGATTAGATTGGTTTAAATGAGCCAACTCCCTCTGGTTATCTAAACTGTCAAAATCCCAGAAGGTCTGGTCATGGAGGAGGAGTAGCAACAATTTACCATTCCAAATTATTAGTTAATGTAAAGCAAAAAACATATTATATTTCCTTTGAGGGCCTGGTCCTCAGTATTGGGCATGTTAGCAATTTTAAGTTAAACCCAATTTTATTTGCCATAGTTTATCATCCTCCCTCAGCCTACTCAGAGTTTTTATCTGAATTTGCTGAGTTCTTAGCGGATTTAGTGCTGAAATCGGATAGAATAATTATAGGAGGGGACTTTAATATACATGTAGATGTAGATAGTGATTGCCTTAGAATGGCATTTAATTCAATATTAGACTCGATGGGGTTTTCTCAGAAAGTAGGAAATTCTACCCATTATCTCCACCGCACGTTGGACCTTGTGCTGACAAATGGCATAGAAATAGAAAATCTGGTAATGTCTCCTCATAACCCTGTGCTATCAGACCATTATCTGTTAACTTTTGATTTTACTATTTCTGACTATTTGGCTCCTAAGGAAAAATATTACTGCTGTAGATGTCTCTCAGATGATGCTGTTTCCAAATTTAAGCAAATTGTTTCCTCAATGCCATGTGTCAACACAACAAAGATAAGCTATGGAGAGCCTGCTCCTTCTGTAATTGATGGCATGGTAGATAGTGTTACAGCTTCTCTGCATCAGACTGTAGACATGGTGGCCCCTTGAAAAAAGGAAAAAGTCTAATCAGAGATTTCTAACTCCTTGATGAAATCTATTTATCTTGGAGAAATTAACTTCTAATTTATAAAAAAATCTCTTAGGAAGGCTAGAGCAAGTTATTATTCCGCATTAATGAAGAGAACAAGACTAATCCCAGGTTTCTTTTTCAGCACTGTAGCCAGGCTGACAAAGAGTCAGGGCTCTGTCAATCCTAGCATTCCCTTAGAGCTTACTAGTCAGGACTTGTTGAATTTCTTCAATAATAAAATTTCATCTATCAGAGATAAAATCAGTCAGATTGTTCCCACCGTTCACTTAAATACAGTAACTACTACAACTCCTTCAATTGATATCTGTTTGGATGAGTTTACTCTAATTGATCTTTTAGAGTTAGATAAAATAATTTCCTCATCAATGCCTTCAACTTGTCTGTTAGACCCTATTCCTACCAGGTTATTTAAACAAGTCTTTCCATTTATTGGTAGCTCTATTCTTCAAATAATCAATTCTTCATTAACATTAGGCCATGTACCCAGGCCTTTAAAACTACTGTAATTAAACCCTTACTCAAAAAGCCAACACTGGATCCAGGAGTTTTAGCTAACTATAGGCCAATCGCTAATCTGCCTTTCATTTCAAATAATCTTGGAAAGAGTTGTTGCTGCGTAATTATTTGACTACTTGCAGGGAAATGGTTTATTTGAAGAGTTTCAGTCTGGGTTTAGAGTCCATCATAGTACTGAAACAGCTTTAGTGAAGGTCACTAATGACCTCCTTATCACATCTGATAATGGACTTGTTTCTGTACTTGGACCTTAGTGCAGCTTTTGATACTATCGATCATAATATTTTACTTGATAGACTAGAACACCTTGTTGGACTTAATGGAATGTCGTTGCAGTGGTTTAAATCTTCTTTATCTGATAGGTTCCAGTTTGTTCATGTCAATAATGAGTATTCTTCCAACTCAAAGCTCAGTCACAGAGTTCCACAGGGATCTGTGCTTGAACCTGTGCTTCTTTTTAGTTTATTTATGCTTCCGCTAGGCAGCATTATTAGAAAGCACTGCATATATTTTTATTGTTATGCAGATGACACTCAATTATACTTGTCTATGAAGCCAGATGACAACAATCAATTAGCCAAATTAGAGGCTTGTCTTAAGGAAATCAAAGCTTGGATGACTTGTAATTTCTGGCTATTAAATTCATATAAGACTGAAGTCATTCTAGTTTGTCCAAAAAACCTTAGAAGTACCTTTCCAAATCAAACTCTTAGTTTGGATGTGGTTATGCTTTCTCTTAATAGTTCTGTGAGGAACTTAGGAGTTATTTTTGATCAAGATCTGTTCTTTAATTCACATATTAAACTTGTTTCTAAGACTGCCTTCTATCATTCGCGTAATATTGTCAAGATTAGGAGCATCTTGTCTCAGAGTGATGCTGAGAAACTAATCCATGCTTTTGTTAGCTCTAGATTAGATTACTGTATCTCTTTATTATCAGGCTGTCTGAAAGCATCTTTAAAAAGTCTTCAGCTGATCCAAAATGCTGCAGCAAGAGTTTTAACAGGTACTAGAAAGAAAGATCACATCTCTCCAGTTCTGGCCTCCCTTCATTGGCTTCTCTTAGAATTTAGAATTAAGTTTAAAATCCTTCTTCTCAATTACAAAGCTCTAAATAATCGGCCCCTTTTTTATTTAAAAGATCTGATACTACCCTATCATCCTAACAGAGCACTACGCTTCCAAAATGCAGGATTACCTGTAATACATAGAATCTCGAAAAGTACTGAAGTAGAGCCTTCAGTTATCAAGCTCCTCTCCTTTGGAACCAGCTGCCTATCTGGATTCGGGAGTCAAACTCTATCTCTGTTTTTAAGAATAGGATTAAAAGCTTTCTTTTTGATATAGCCTATAGTTAAGGTGGGATCAGGTGCCCCTGAACCCTCCCTTAGTTATGCTGCTAATAGGTTTAGACAGCCAGGGGACCTCCAACAATGCACTGGGCTTCACTCCTTTCTTCATTCTCAATGAAATATTTTTGCTGGTCGTTAACATCTGTTTGTTCTCTCCCATAGATTGAGTCCCCGTCACACTGTTTGCTCTCTCCATGTCTGTTCTTTCTTCTTCTTCTCTATCCCCTCACCCACCAGCAGATGACTGCCACTCCCTCAGCCTGGTTCTGCTGGAGGTTTCTTCCTGTTAAAAGGGAGTTTTTCCTCTCCACCATCGCTAAGTGCTTGCTCACAGGGGATTGCCTGATTGCTGGGGTCTTTCTGTAATTGTGGGGGTTTCCCTACATTTGAAAGTGCTATGAGATGACTGTTGTTGTGAAATGGTGCTATATAAATAAAGTTGAATTGAAATTGAATTGAATTGAATTATTCACCAGAGTGGTGACCTAGTGGTAGAGCATCTGCCCCACAGCCAGGAGGTTGTGGGTTCAAGCCTCGGCCGCGTCGTACCAAAGACCATATAAAAATGGTACTTCCCACCTTCGAGCTTGGTGCTTAGTATAATAGAATGAGGGAAGGAACAAGTTGTTTGTGGTGCTGCCTTGCACGGCAGCGGCCCCTCTGATTCTAGGTGTGATTAACATTGTAGATAGGAGAAACGTCATTTCATTCTGCTGTACATGATTGGCTGTATGGATTGAATGACAAAGTTGGTTTCTTCATTTTTATTGTAATGAGAGAATTTTTCACAAAATGTTGAGATTTTGTGGTAATTTAAGGCTTTTTTTTCATTTAGGAATGTACGTTTTTTAATTGTAACTTTTGTGTCATAAATTCACATACTTTTTTCTTCCAGCTTTGTGACTCTTCAGACTTTTTCTTCTGAATGTGTTACTTTTCGCTTCAGATTTTGTAATGTTTTCTCAAAAATTGACAACTTTTAGTGCATGTTTTTAATACACTTCTTGTTTTCTTATACATTTTCGGTGATTATAGTACACGTGTGACTCTTCATAAATTTCTTAACTTTTATGATCAATTTGTGACTTTTTTCTCATAAATTCTTGTTCTTTTCCTTTTAATTATTCCCTTGTTTCAGCTTAGACAAACGTCCTCAAAATCCCCCTGCTTCAGATCTCCTCCCTCTGGTTTTACCACAGTCTCTTCATTTGACAACTTCTCCTACCTGTATACTGTATAATTGAAGACTGCCATTGCCTTTACAGCATCCCAAAAACTCTTCCACTGAGTTTTGAATGCATAAAATTAAGCAGATACATGGGAATCTGCTCCTTTCATGGAGTCAAATGTATCCAGTTTCTAAATATACGAGTATTAAATAATATGTTGTCACAAAAAGGTCATCGACTCACAATAGTGACTGATTAAACAACACACTATGTGTCCCTAAAGCTCACATACCAAGCTGTTGGTGCACAAGGACAGATAACCGATGTAGCTGAAGGGTGTGTTGGTAAATTGCCTTGCAGTCCAGGGGTCTCAATTGCACTTTATCAAGGATCACTCTGCTAATTAGCATAATTTAGCTCTCTCAATAAGCAGGGCTAAAGCAGCTTTGGGTTAGGGTGTGTATGTTTCTGTGTGCATGTGTTTGTGTGTGCGTGGGTGCACTTAGTATCATTTTACACAAGATGGAGAGTATTCATAGCAATGTGTCGCACCCTCTCTTAATTGGTTGTTTGAATGTACCCATTTATCCACAGAAGGGTGTCTAATTAGGGTCCTTTGACATTAGAAACAGCTTCCCCAGCTTTGGCAGGGGGGTAGATTTCAGCCAGGCTTCCCATAGCTAGGCTTAATTGACTATTATGATAAGGGCTGAGAAAATATGTTCCACGCTGGAGTGAATAAACATCACCTGCAAATACGCTTGCTATTAAGTTTTGTTGATTTTTGCACAGACCGGATTTATCTTAATAGGGAGAGTGATCCATTTTGCCTTCCTGAAGTCTATCTGTGGTCATCGTTGATGCTACAGCACACTCAGTAGCACTTAGGTTCTAGAACATTTAATAACCTTTAATACAGTATAGGGAACTGCACCTCTAATACCTTTATCATGAACATTATCTAAACATGAACCCTGAATTTTTAAAACATAAAATAGAAATGCTTAAACTTAAGGGTGCTCGAGTTCAGTATTGGATTTGGATAACAACCATGTACTGCGGATGGCAAATTCACATAACTTATAGGAATTATTGGTTTTATGGCTTGTAGCTTCAATATATTGCTTGACAAATTTATTGTTTGCAGTGGTGTAGGTGTTTTTTGTTAAACAATTGTCCTGTTTACCAGACAGATTTTATTTTCAACAGTTTGAATTTAAGCAAGTCTGCAGTAAAAGGAGAAAAATATGTTGCTAATATCTCGATGCATTTTTTTTTCCATATCAGTGTTACCAGAGATAGAATGTTGCTGCAGCTCTGAGGTAAAACATGTTTTGAATAAGTTACAGTATGTATATTTTGTAACTAGGGCTAGGAATATTAATGCATTAACTTTTCATGCTGTCAGGTCGCTCCCTGAGTTGGTGACTGGTGTGTCTCAGCAGCTGACTCAGCTTAAAACAAGAGTAGATCTTGTTTTGAGTGTTTAAATTGACATCATTATGCATACATTTGCATGAGACATTTACAAACTGTACAAAACACTGCAGCCCACTGTTGACTGGAAAGAAACTAGGTGACTACATAGGTCCGGTTCTTGAATCATTGCTCTGGCTTCCTGTAAATTTTAGCATCCAGTTTAACATTTTATCAATTATTTTTAAACATTTTTTATGGTTATTTTATTACTTTTAGGTTACTTTTATGATTAGCCAGTGATTGTATGGTTTGTTTGTTTTTGGATTTTGGGGGTATTTGTACAGCACTTTGGTCAGCTGAAGTTGTTTGTAAATGTGCCATAGAAATAAATTTTGACTTGACATGACTTGACATCATACTAAACTGATCCTCCTGTACTCAGGGTGACCTCTTCCTGCTTACACAAACCCCACTTAAAGAACGTGTACACACACCTGATGTAGAGTTACTGATTGGGGCTGCTCACTCAAAAGTGGTGATGGGCAGGCAGGCACCGGTGCTCCAAATGGTGCTCCAATCTTTCCAGGAAATATTTGGTGAGGCGTGTTTCGAGGCGTGACTCGTGACGTATGTGTTGATGTCGGACCATGTGACTGGGTCAGGAGAAATAAACTGAGCAGCGCTACCCAGTGGAACTCCCCTCCCTCACATTTTGTTTTGTCATGTTTGACTGTGTAAGGGATTTATCACAGCCAATTTTCAGATGGAGCCAGCACTAAAACCACTTGAGCTCGTTTCTCCTATTGATTTATTTTTGAAAAATAGTGGCTTCTTATTGTAACTGAGATGATGGCTTAGTGGTAGTTTATATGTTTTACAAGCGGGAGACCTGGGTTTGAATCCCAGCTGTGTTGTTCTTTTAATTTCATTTTTATTTGCAAAGGAGAGCTTGGATCATTATTACGCATCATTATGCTGAGGCACTATTGCTATTTTTTTTTTTATTACTTATTCTGTACCCGTCGGTAGATTTGTTTTGCAGTCTGGTGACAAACCACCAGCTGCCGGTTGCTGCGTGCGCAAGCGCCCCTTAACTCCCTAACCTGCATGTTTTTGGCATGTGGGAGGAAACCGGAGAAATCCCGGAGTAAACCCACGCAAACACGGGGAGAACATGCAAACTCCACACAGATCACTGTTGGCCGGGGGCAGGAATCGGACCCACGATCTCACGGTCCCCGCGATCCCCCGGCCGAGGGTAAAACTGTGCTGCCACAGTGCTAACTACTGCGCCACCGTGCAGCCCATTGTGCCCTGCATGAGATTAAGGCCAGAGTTAAATATACTGGGACAGTATAAGACTATTGAAAATTTATTATTTCTTAATAAAAATGGATAAGTAGTACAAGCACACGAAGTAACACACATATTCACTGTAGTCACCCCGGTTTTATTATTCCTTTTTTCCCTTATGATCACTGATATTTCTTAAAAGACAGCATTTATTGAAATTGAAAAAAATATGCATTAAACCAACCATACCCTTGTAAAAATCAGCATGTTGTATACATTTTGTCCACTAGATAGTCTGGTAGAGAAAATGAAGTCCCACATGAGGCCTTGCCTATGTGAACCATTTTGATGAAAGGCCTCAAGTCCTCCAGAAAGCCTCATTTGGCCATCACTACTCAAAAGCATGGAAAGATGTAGAGTTTCTGTCAGTGTGAGTGGAGAAAAACATTTCAGTATAAAGTGGATAAAACCTTCTAACTCACCATAAAGGTCAGGCGTGCTGGAAATTAAGAATTGCTCCATTTGTTTGTTTTTGTAAGGGCTGAGATAATTACCTCTGCCAAGGAGGTTATGTTTTTGCCTGTGTTTCTTTGTTTGTCTGTCTGTCTGTTTGTGACCAACATAACTCAAAAAGTTATGGACAGATTTTGATGAAATTTTCAGGAAATGCCTGAATTGGGACAAGGAAGAAATGATTAGATTTTGGGAGTGATCCGGATCACCGTCTCAATCCAGGAATTTTTATAAAGGATTCTTTATCATTGGGAGAAAGGGCTATTTGAGCATATGCACATGTAGCTCCACAATAACTAGTCAGGGTGATTGGAAAAAATATACAGAATAATAAGTTCCCAAGTCCAGCAATTAAATGCAATTAAATTTTTGAATAGATCACAGCATGGGCTGAGCTGCCTTGGTGGAGGTCTGCGATCTCTGAGTGCTTTTCTAGTTAGGAAAGCTACCTTAAGTAAAAGTGCTGACTTCCTCTTTAACTGTTTCAAAATAAAACAGCAATATTAAAAATGGTAGTTTTGCAGAGAAATCAACAACCTCTTCATTCATTCATTCATTCATTCATCTTCTTCTGCTTAATCCTTTTTGGGTCGCGGGGGGCTGGAGCCTATCCCAGCATCTTTGGGCGAGAGGCAGGGTACACCCTGGACAGATCGCCAGTCCATCGCAGGGCCAACACAGAAAGACATTCACTTTCACAGTCATAATGAACTGAAAAAAGAATATTACAAATTTTCATATTTTTTTTAATTGAATAAACACTCAGTTACAGCATAAAACACTTATGTTTTATGTTGCTCTCTGTTATGTATGGTAAAATACCTCTATAAAGGATGAGGCCAGATGGCTGGACGAACACAGCGTTATTGAACGTTGGTAATAACAGCAGGCCCACGGTAGACACCAGGCAGAGGGCACCGGTCGAAGAGGCCGCGTCATGGATGCCCTCAATTTATAGGGCGGTACAGTGGCGGAACAGGAAGTGGCCGCCACTACATCGCACTTCACAATAAGTTGTCAAACACCAGCACCACATTTCCTCCCCCTCTTTAGAAAAGTCCAAAACCACTCACTCAGTTACCCCCCCTCCCCCAATTTGGGACCCGAATCACACACTAACAAAATGAAAACTGATGTGTCTAAATGGCCTAACACATTCATACAACAAAACCTAAAATAGGGTGGACGGGTGGACTACCGTCCTGTCCATACAGCACGGTGGATTATTCTGCCACCTGATAAGCTAAAAGAAAAGTCCATTAATAAAGGATAATCATTGCCGTGTTCCTAAACTAATAAAAACACACAAAACAATCCAATTTTACAACATACATGAACATTAGAACATCAGAACTATTAACACAAAATTTACAGCTCTGTTCCTTGGACGGGAGTAGCAGAACCAGCATGGGGGGGCCCAGGGCAGCCCCTCAGCAAGCACGCCCCTGGAATCAGTAGCCCCCCGGGACAATGGCTGATCTCCTGGACGAAAGTGCCTCTCCTCATCACCACTGACTCCTGCTCTCGTCCAGCCCCATCACCAGAAGCCTCTTCCCGGACACGCCAAAGCTGATCGACGTGCCTTGCCAAGCCATCAGACAGCTGGAAGTATGCTGCGGCCAGTTTAACCACTATGTTCAGACACTCCTGATGTTTTGCTTGCTGTCATCTGGCCCATCTTTGCCGTGGACGTTCCTCTCCTCGAACCCAAACCAAGTCTATAACTCTAAAAGGGGCTTGGCTTGGCGTGACATGGTGCTGCTGAGCACGCAGTTTTCCTGTGCTCGTCGGTCTGGGCCTGTCCTCTTCTGAAGCCGTTGTAGCGGTCGCCATCGTAGCTGCAGATCCTTCACCCCTCTGCGGCCAAGCTCTGGAGGAGTCTGGGGCTAGCACATCGGTGTCACTCGCCAGGCCAGGCGCCTCGCCGCCACGCTTGGTACCCCCCTCTACCATTTCCCGATTGCTAGCACTGAGACCCTCCTGCACCAAACCTGAGTGAACCTGGTCCTGCTTGACTGCCGTGGTGTCCGTTAGTTCTTTGTCCCACACAACACTGTCATCGGTCACCGGAACTGGAGGGTTCCACTGGCCACAACCCGACCATTCTTCCCCAGCGTCGTCCTTAATGGCGAAACCCAGTCGGTAAAACAAGTCACAGCCCATGATGTTGTCGCCTCGGGCCGTCACATGGAATGTGAAGTCAGCCATCGCCACAGACTTATACCGAACCGTTAACTCCAACATCCCAACTACACAGCCTGCCACCTTCATAACCATAAAGCAGAGCTGGGTTACCTCTTACTCTGTAGTGGAGGAAAAACTTCCTCACCGTGGCCCAATTCAGCATCGACCCCTCCGCCCCCGTGCCGAGTAGAAGCGGTACCTCCACGCCGTCCAGTTCCACTGTACTAAAGTGT
This sequence comes from Pholidichthys leucotaenia, assembly GCA_020510985.1. NCBI lineage: Eukaryota > Metazoa > Chordata > Actinopteri > Cichliformes > Pholidichthyidae > Pholidichthys > Pholidichthys leucotaenia. The sequence continues at coordinate 182,425,098 of CM035836.1, read as the reverse complement.
ACCCGTTGGTACTGGGAGCCACCATATGGATAGTTGTCGGGGGCAGGCAGATTGATTTCTTCCGTGGGCTCTCTGGTTCAGATACACGGCACACTCTAGCGTAATGGTTCAAGCATCCACATCTGCTGCAATGCTTTCCTCTAGCCGGGCAGTCCTTAGCCTTATTTTGGTGCACTGGTGGACCCACAACCCTTGCAAAGGGGTTTTCCCGGGGCAGACCTTTGGCTGGCAGCATTGGCTTCCGTAGTGTCGTTGTCCAACCTATCCTCGCTATCAGAGTCCGCTACATTTGCTGCGGCGGGAGGCTCTGGCGGCCGTTGCGACTGGCGCCAATTTACCTCCGAAGCTAGTTTGTCTGCAGCCTCCAACTGGAGAGCTTGCTTGACAGCCCTGGCTAGCGTTAGGTCACTCGGCGCCATGAGTAGCCTAGCCCATATAGCGGCGCTACTCGTGTGCTCCGCAAGCTGGTCACCTACCAATTTATCCTCCAGCGGCCCAAAACGACACTCGCTAGCTAACTGCCTCAAGTCGGCGACAAACTGATGTATAGGCTCACCCACACGTTGATGTCATTGCCAAAAGCGAATCCTCTGGACAGTCACGCTATCCAGGGTATGGAAGTGGCTTGCTAGCAGCTCAACGACATCTTCAAAAGAGTCCAACGCTCCAAGTGTGTGCAGGACACGCTGGCCCTCAGTCTTGAGGTTGTGAACAAGTAGCGTATGTGCTCTTAACTTGTTGAGCTTACCCAGGTCGAGCATGGTGATGTAGGTCTGGAAAGCTTCAAACCTTCTCAGCCACGGCACGGGTGATTCGCCTGGGAGCTCAAGGCAGGGGCGAAGTGGTGTAATAGACAGAGAAATAGATAGATGCACTTTATTGATCCCAAACTGGGAAATTGCAGTGTAACAGCAGCATGACAGTAGACAACCAAACGACAGAAACACATGCATGACAGACAAAGATTTTACCCATGGAAAGTAAAATTAACACTACTATAAAAGCCTACATACATAATAGCTGAATAGATGGTGACTTGTATGAACACATGAATCATACCTGCTGCACAATGCAGGACTATCAGGAGCAGAGTGAAATGTGAGGTACCAGTTAGTCTGTAAGGTGCAGTATGGCAGCATTGTTATGACCAGAATACAACATCATAGTGAGTTATTGTACAGTGAAATGGCATGCGGCAGGAAAGATTTCCTGTACCTGGCCATTTGACAGCGAAGCTGTAGCAGTCTGCTGAAGAAAGTGCTCTGCTGTCTGTCCAGTGTGAGGTGGAGGGGGTGATCAGGATTGTCCATGATGGATCGCAGTTTATTTAATGTTCTCCTCTCCACCACTGTCTCAGAGGTCTCTGGTCTGAGACCAATTACAGAGCTAGCCTTCTTGGTAAGCTTGTCAAGTCTGGTAGTGTCGCTGGCTCTGATGCCGCTACCCCAACAGACAGCAGCAAAAAAGATGGTGCTGGCGACAGTGGTCTGGTAGAAAAGCTCCAGCATCTTGCTGCACACGTTGGAGGATCTCAGCTTCCTCAGGAGGTAGAGTCTGCTCATCCCCTTCTTGTGCGCAGCATCGGTGTTGGATCTCCAGTCCAGCCTGTTGCTGATCCTGACACCCAGGTATTTGTAGTCCTCAACCACCCCCACATCCTCCCCCCAATCTGCAATGGCTGTGAAGGTGTCCTCCTCTTCCTGAAGTCAATCACCATCTCTCTGGTCTTGCTGACATTCAGCCTCAGGTGATTCTGCTCTGTCCACTCCACAAATCTGTCTACCAGTGCGCTGTACTCCCCCTCCTCTCCCCCTCTTATACACCCCCACGACAGCTGAGTCGTCAGAGAATTTCTGCAGGTGGCATGACTCAGTGTTGTACTGAAAGTCAGTGGTGTATAAGGTGAAGAGAAAAGGATACACAGGATTAATACACGTTTCCATTAGTTAATCCTTGATCGCCAAATGTTCTGTATGAAAAAATACCTCTATAAAGGATGAGGCCAGATGGCTGGAAGAACACAGCTTTATTTAACATTGGTAATAACAGCAGGCACACGGTAGACACCAGGCGGAGGGCACCGGTCGAAGAGGCCGCATCATGGATGCCCTCTGCTATTTATAGGGCGGTGCAGTGGCGGAACAGGAAGTGCCCACCACTACACCGCACTTCACAATAAGGTGTCAAACGCCAACACCATGCTCTCACTGTATTTTTGCTGAATATGAGGGTCAGAAGTATATTTTACAAAAAAAATGCTATTAAAAATTCTTAATTGTAATTTCAGCAATTAATGATAATTAATTATAGAAAATGTGCAATTAATTTAATTTTTTAGATCAATTCCCAGCCCTATTTTTCACTTATATAACTGATGTTCTTATCAATACAAGATATGCATAAAAACACAAATGTTTTGCAGAGATTTCTGACAATTTTTAACACTGTTCTTAAAATGTTTCATATTTTTTAGATCATAATTTGCCATTTAAGTGGCAAATTATTAAAAGTGCCATTTACATCGTGTCCTTGTGCCACAAGCTGGTATTTTGAGATCACCTTATATATTTGGCTTCCTCATAACTTTAATTCATCTATAGTTTCAGTTTGTCAACAATGACAAAAGACTAAACACACAGTAAACAAAGTCATAGATGAGTTTCACTGTTATCATCATTGTCGTTTCTTTGAGTGTTCCATAAATACTTTGATTATATTTGTTGGGCCATGATGTAAAAATTGTGTGACAGCCCAACCAAGGACCAGGAAACTGAAACAAATATAGCTACTAGACAAAAGGTGTAAAAATTTTCACCTTTTTTGTCTTCTGCTCTTTTTAACAGAGGATACAGAACACTACAGACACTTTGTTGGATTTAACTGGACGAAATATGACAGACTTTTTGGTGAAGACGTATGAGAACTCCGGTAAAACCAGGTAATGTGTTAGAGCACTTACATACAAGTGCAATGCATTAGAATATCATCGAAAGTTAATTTATTTCAGTAATTCAATTCAGAAAGTGAAATTCCTGTATTTTATAGATTTATTACATGCAGAGTGATATATTTCAAGTGTTTGTTTCTTTAATTTTGATGACTATGGCTTACACCTAATGAAAACCCCAAATTCAGTTTATCAAAAAATTAGAATATTACATAAGACCAATAAGAAAAAAAAAAGGATTTTTAATAGAAATGGCCGACTGAAAAGTACACTCAATTCTTGGACGGGGCTCCTTTTGCATGAATTACTGCATCAATGCGGTGTGGTATGGAGGTGATCAGCCTGTGGCACTGCTGAGGTGTTATGGAAGCCCAGTTTTTATCTTCTCTGACACAGTGGTGAAGGAGTAGACCTCAGAAAACTGATCATCCTTAAATCATTTTTAATGAACAAACAACTGTTAAATACTTTGAGATACCGTGGCATTTCCTTGCGGACTGGATCCGGCATCCATCAGAAATAGACTTGCTGGGTTTCATTAGTGATCTGAATCCAATGAGCTGGATTAGTTCCACAATGGTCCGGACCAGGGGGGATTAGAAAGAACATTGATGAAAATAGGGAACTATATGCTGCAGAGTTCGGATCGCAGCCATAACAGAGCGGATCCAGAGTCAGTGTAAATCCAGCGTAAGAGTTAGAAAAGTCCAAATCCACAGGGAGGTGAAGCAAGGAGCCAGAGAATCTTGAGGCACAAGAGTTAGGATATTTGCAAATGTGTGACATTTACTTGGGAGATCCTTCCAGAAGCAGAGAGCCCAAGCGAAGGGTTTCCATGGGGGGAACAGGAGAAGGCAAGGGATCCTGATGTTGCAGTGATGCTCAGAGGGCTCATTTTGAGATCTGGAGAGAGTGCAGGGGTCCATGGAAGGAGTAGTAGGAGTTGTGGGTGAGCATGCCAAGCCAGTGAGAAATTCAGTGGCAGGCAGAAGATATAACCTGAAGATCATTAAGAGAGCTGCATGTGAGTGGTTGTCAGGGAAGCTTACTGAGTTACGAGGAGCAGGTTCACCAACATCGTTGTTCCTCATTGTTTCACAGACTGAGAGCATCTTTTAAAGACATGGAACTACCAGCAATCAGCTGAGTGCAGGAGTCTCACCAGCTGCTGCCAGTTAACTTCCCTGGCTCCTGATGAGTGTTGCATAACAACAAAGAGTAGAATGTGCCAAGATAATACAGCACTCACCCAGAACCATGACAGGAATAGTCATAATATATGGGTGATCTCTAAATGTGTTATTCTTGCTCATGATAATATTGAACTACCTTTTTATTTTGATATATTATAAGCAATAGGGAGAGAAAAAAATAGAATGTGTCATCAAAATATTTTGTGATATTTGATAAGCTAACTAGCTTACTAGCATTGTTAGCTGACAAAAGACATAGACTTCAGTTTGAGAAACAGCCAGGCAGCCATTTTACATTGCTGTGAATGTCAAAAAACGTGACATACTTCCTTAAAAGTACTTTTCAGAAGTCATTTGACATGGCATTTTAACAGCCTTAACTAAGAATGCAAACTGATCATCAGCTATGTTTGTAATGCCATTCCAAGGCTTTTTCTCACAACCAATAGCAGCAACAGAATGTGATGATTTGTTTGTTTTCCTATGTAGGACATAGAGGAAGAGTGTAACAATCAAATGAGCAACAGAGGCTTATTAAAATACACTTGCTGCTGGCCCCGACTCACTTTGGAATCACGCTCTAATCTGCACTGCAACCTGATTCTTCTATTTTTTCTGCTTTTTGCTACTTCTCCAGGTATGGAGGGCTCTCTGTCGGAGCAGTCAACTCGCAAGTTCGCCTGACTGAGGCAGCAATCAAAACCGCATTCAGGGATTTAAGAGGTCTATTCAGTTCATATCAGGTTTGTAATAAATATTGACGTTTTCAGAGTTGAACTTGATGATACCACAGGGTTGTAATGTCTTTCTTAAACTGAAAAAGTTGTACATTGTAGTGCAAGGTTAAGAGTGGTACTCCTGTAAAGTAGTCCACAGGCTCATACAAAAGCTCACGAAGGCCCACTTTTATTTAGTTTCTTACCAACACATTGACTTCTTAAAGGTTACAAGAGTTATTATCCCTAAATGTGGATTAAATAACATCCTGTTAACAGCCTGAGTAACAGCCTGTTTTATTACCTGATAGCACATAGCAGAGAAATGAAGAAATGACTCATTTGAAACCACTATTTATTGCCATGTTCCTGGGTTGGATGGATGCCTGTTTGCCAGTTTCTGTGTGACCTCAACACTTTGAATTTTCTTTCCAAATGTTGCGCAGTTTGCCTTGAAATGTTGTTTAGATGTTTGGAGTCCCTGCAGAGGCACCCATTGGTGATCCTTGACTTTTCATCGAGCTCTGCTGGCAAGATGAAATTTTTTGATATTTAGTTTAATAAAAAATATAGGATGAATTTTCTGCAGGTATTTGATGTTGAAAGAGACTATACCCACAGGACTTTTAAAATGGTCTAACTTTTCTCATTGTTAATAACATAAAGTTCCAACAACTTTTCTGAAGGATGCTATTGAAATGAATACAGATTTTTATAATTTCCTGATATCTTTATCCAGTAGCGGGCCATGTATTTTACAACTAGGCCTTCAGTGGTGATCTACCTGATTTAAGTGCCATTCATACCAAACACCATAAATATAGCCTATAGGGCCATCCACACAAAGCATGTTAAAGATAACTTTAACTATAAAATTGTAGTTTTAAAAATCTTTACCTTTTCATTGTAGAGCTCCATTTCCCTGCGCATTTGTTCGTTGAGCTGCAGATGTTTCCCCAAAGGTTTAAAAGTACTGTTGCTTGTCCAGCTGGCGGCTGCTTTGGTGCCTTGCTGCTGCCTTGGTTAAGGCCCTGTCACACCTAGACGATTTAGGCAGTATTTGCAAAATGTATGAAAAATTTGGAGAATACGCTGGGGTACATCGAATCAGTTATGGCTCAGTTTTGTCAAAGTTAAGAGCATGCTGAAGCACGCTGGCATACGGCGTTGTTCGCCGAGCTCCTCTGAAAATTAATTTTCAGCATGCTGAAAATTTTCCGACGTATCCAGCGTATGGCTGATACATCCCGCATTCGCAGACCAAATGGCATATTTGCAGCGTTGGTTCACAGGAAAAACAGAGGTCTGGCACACACACACACACACACACACACACACACACACACACACACACACACACACACACGCACACAGAGCGCTAAACACACATACATATTCATACAACGGGACCTATCGGGGTTTTTTACATTTAACTGAAGTCTATACGATCATCTGTTCAGTGTTGTTGTGATAGATATGCTAAAATGTCAGAACACCGGAGGAGGATCCAATCAGCTGATTGCCTGAAGCGTAGAGTGCAGCTGTTTACTCTGCTGTTGGCTGCGCCTCCCGGCAAAACACACTCCATGTATTTATTTATTTATTTATTTATTTTTTACTTTATTGAAAATAAACTTTTTATCGCCATCAGTTTGCGTGCCTTTGAGCCAGGTTGTGACAACTGTTATCTGATGTTCCTGATGTGTCACATCAGCTGTTTTAGACATGACTGACCTGACAGATTTGACAGCTCTGCCAGGTCGGTCACGCCCCCCACAGTGGTCTTTGGAGAGAAGAATCATCTGGGTTGAACAGAGATGATCTCTCGCACACCTAGGATTCATGGATTGGGAGGCAACGGCAGTTTGGCATGACTGTGCTATGCAGAAGTTAGACTATTGTTGCACGTAAGTTGTAAATATCTGCAACACACTAAGCATTAGTTGGTTTAAGTTACTATTGCTTAATTATTTGTCCAAGTCGTTATGGATGTGCGATGCATACGGCCAAAAGTGAAAATTTTGGTGTAATCCAGCATTTTAGCCAAATTTTTATACGTTTGCCGAACACTGCCTAAATTGTCATGGTGTGACAGTATACAGCTCACGTTTGCAAACCCTGTCTGGCTCCAAGTATCTACTCAATCAGTTGCAAACAACAGGAATTCCCAGCAAGATAATTTGCAGCACTCCTTGGAGCCTGTAATCCAAGGATACTGCTCGTTGCTAATATGGAGGAGACGGACAAATCCTTTCCCCGGCTGAGACGGACCTGGTAGCTTCAGGGTTGACACAATGACCAGCTTTTCTTGATAAGTCCATCTGGAAAATTGATTTTTTTTTTTTTAAATACCAGCAACCAAATCATTTTCCTCTCCCCTGTCAGCCATTGTGGGTGGAAAAACAGCTATTATATTTAAACAGATACAGTATGTTGTAGCTGCTTAAGCAAGTCCTTGCACTGGCTTTTCACTAGTTAGGATCCTCTGCATTGTGGGTGGTGGAGTCTAACCAGCCAATCAAAAGACGGGAAAATGCCAAAGTTGTCAAATGCCTTCTATGTGTACCCCTGGACGTACAGAAGACATCTGATTGGTTAAAGCAATAGGATAAGTTTAACAGTTAATTCAACCTACAGAGCGCACTGTTAATTCCTGAAGGCCCAAGGGAGATTTGCTTGACCCTGGCAACACAGATGGCTGAAATATGACTGGACAAAAAACTAACATGCATTACACTACTGGAAGGAGTGCAACCAAGAGAAAAGCTACAAAATGAAGAGAATAGACTGTTGGAAATAATCTAATACATCCTCATAGAACAAATATGTTGTAAAGGTTGTAAATGTAATTCTGATAGTGTTTAGGCCAGCAGAGAAGGCTTTGCTGGCCCTGACAGTCCACCACTGTCTTTTTCATACAGCCGTGGACAAAATTGTTGGTACCCCTCTGTTAATGAAAGAAAAACCCACAGTGGTCACAGAAATAACTTGAATCTGACAGAAGTGGTAATAAATAAAAATTCTATGAAAATTAACCAATGAAAATCAGACAATGCTTTTGAATTGTGGTTCAACAGAATTACTTTAAAAAACAAACTCATGAAACAGGCCTGGACAAAAATGATGGTGCCCTTAACTTAATATTTTGTTGCACAACCTTTTGAGGCAATCACTGCAATCAAACGATTTCTGTAACTGTCAATGAGACTTCTGCACCTCCCAGCAGGTACAGTATTTTGGCCCACTCCTCATGAGCAAACTGCTCCAGTTGTCTCAGGTTTGAAGGGTGCCTTCTCCAGACGGCATGTTTCAGCTCCTTCCTCAGATGTTCAATAGGATTTAGATCAGGGCTCATAGAAGGCCACTTTAGAATAGTCCAATGTTTGGCTCTTAGCCATTCTTGGGTGTTTTTAGCTGTGTGTTTTGGGTCATTATCCTGTTGCAAGACCTATGACCTGCGACTGAGACCAAGCTGTCTGACACTGGGCAGCACATTTCTCTGTAGAATACCTTGATAGTCTTGAGATTTCATTGTACCCTGCACAGATTCAAGACACCCTGTGCCAGATGCAGCAAAGCAGCCCCAGAACATAACAGAACCTCCTCCATGTTTCACAGTAGGTTTTCTTGGTATGCTTCATTTTTGCGTCTGTGAACATAGAGCTGATGTGCCTTGCCAAAAAGTTGCAGTTTTGTCTCGTCTGTCCATAGGACATTCTCCCAGAAGCTTTGTGGCTTGTCAACATGCAGTTTGGCAAATTCCAGTCTGGCTTTTTTATGATTTGTTTTCAACAGTGGTGTCCTCCTTGGTCGTCTCCCATGAAGTGCACTTTGGCTCAAACAACGACGGATGGTGCGATCTGACACTGATGTACCTTGACCTTGGAGTTCACCATGAATGTGTTTAGAGGTTGTTCTGGGCTCTTTTGTTACCATTCGTATTATCTGTCTCTTCCATTTTTCATCAAGTTTCCTCCTGCGGCCATGTCCAGGGAGGTTGGCTACAGTCTCGTCCCGTGGATCTTAAATTTCTGAATAATATGTGCAACTGTAGTCACAGGAACATCAAGTTGCTTGGAGATGGTCTTATAGCCTTTACCTTTAACATGCTTGTCTATAATTTTCTTTCTAATCTCCTGAGACAACTCTCTCCTTTGCTTCCTCTGGTCCATGTTTAGTGTGGTACACACCATGTCACCAAACAGCACAGTGACTACTTGCCACCCTTTAGAAATAGGCCGACTGACTGATTACAAGTTTGTAGACACCTGTGATGTTAATTAGAGGACACATCTTGGTTGAACATGTCCCTATGGTCACATTATTTTCAATCTTTTCTAGGGGTACCATCATTTTTGTCCAGGCCTGTTTCACGAGTTTTTTAAAATAATTCTGTTGAACCACAATTCAAAAGCATTGTCTGATTTTCATTGGTTAATTTTCATAGAATTTTTATTTATTACCACTTTTGTCAGATTCAAGGTATTTCTGTGACCATTGTGGGTTTTTCTTTCATTAACAGAGGGGTACCAACAATTTTGTCCAAGTGTGCACTTATATACATGCATATGGTGTTGAAAAAAATGTCTGTTGGTGAACACACTCAGGAGACAATAACATATTCCTTTGTTTAAAAGGTTTAAGTATTGCTTTCAAGGCTGTTTCACAATGCTGTGAAAATGTATGAAAATTGTGTGTCAAAATGCAGTGTAGCAGTGCAAAAAATCTGCCTGCAATTCTTTTTTCACCTTGTCAACTATTAACATATGGTTGGTCTGGTGCAAAATTTCCAACACATGGAGTTTGATTTTCATTCTGCTTTAGCCACTTCAGGCAATATTTTCGGCTGATAGTGAGTTAGTCATTTAAAGGGGTTATTATCACTTTTTTCTACATTTTAGCAGCTCCCACATGTCTTAATTAAATGTTTGTGGCATAATTTGGTGACATTGTTTTTAATTAATTTATTATTGCAGCAAAATTGATTATCGTCTTTTGCAGCCTTTCTGAGAATGGCTGTTTTCAGTGCATGTCTCTTTAAATCTCAAAGGCCGCATTTAACTCAGCCCTCCCTATTGTGTCACTATTGCTAATCCTAGCGCTCTAGATACTTGTTCGGAGCCAAATAATGAAATTTTGTCTTATAGAATAAGTGAAATAATGTGTCACTGGTAGGTAAGGGTATGTGGTTTCAGTGGTTGAGGGGATATGACCAGTTCCTGGAGTATGATAAGAACAAAAACATTTGTTTAATGAGCCAAAACTAGTTTCTAAACTAGCTTCAGCTAGCCATCTTAGTGGTGCTAATGTGCTAATAATGTAGCATCACGGTAAAAATATAGCATAAATAAGCCAGAGTGACGTGAGATATATTATCGACTATGGGTTAGTGAACTAGCTGGAAACAGTGAAGTCTGTCAGGGTGACTGAAATCTAAAGAAAATAACAATATAAATGCAAGTTTCTTTGCACCACAGTTAGCTCTTGAACTAACACCTTTGGCTTCCTACCCATCTGCATGGCATACAGCTATGCTCGCCACAGCTATGTCTGCCACAGGTATAAAGGCTAGTGACATTTACTTTTTGGTGACATTTCCAAATTTCTTGACATGCAGAAAAAAAAAAAAACTCAGAAGAGTTAAAACGGTTTCTTAGAGAGAAAAATGAGTGTTTTGGTCACATGACCAATGGACGCATTTCAGAAGGTTAAGACCTTAACCACCTGAACAGTGTTAGAAAGTGCTTTAAGCTGCACGGTGGCGCAGTGGTTTAGCACTGTGGCAGCACAGTTTTACCCTCGGCCGGGGGATCGCGGGGATCATGAGATCGTGGGTTCAATCCCAGCCCCCGACCAACAGTGAGCTGTGTGGAGTTTGCATGTTCTCCCCGTGTTGCGCGGGTTTACTCCGGGATTTCCCCGGTTTCCTCCCGCATACCAAAAACATGTAGGTTTAGGGCGCTCGCGCACGCAGCGACCAGCAGCCGGTGGCTTGTCACCAGACTGCAAACCAAGTCTACCTACGGGTACAAATAAGTAACAAAAAAAAAAAAAAAAAAAAAAAAAAGTTCCCCATGAACAACAGATGTAAGACTAGTGCTAGCTGTTGTGGCTAACATTACCTCCTTTCTGTATCAACATGTAATATTTGTAATTGAATATCGGCTGTCGTCATCTTCATCATAGCACAGCTTCTTAGCAATCTTAAGCCATATGGCATCTTTGCTGGCTTCTGCTTTTACATCATGACGCTGAGTTATATCCAGTCACCAGAGTCAATCCCAAGCCCTACCCAAGTTTCTTTTGGGCCACACGGAAGTACCTGGGGTCTCATGTATAAAGGATACTTACGCACAAAAACATGGTGTACGTCCTTTTCCACAAAAAAAATTCATACTGTATGTATCAAGAATGAAATGACTGTGGAAATATGCGCAGCCCCACGCCAACTTCATGGCTGGCATATGTACGTATGCAACGTTTGGTCCGTTGGTGACTCTTAGAGGTGATGCTGGGAGACTGATAATGACGTAAAAAGTATTGTACACACCGGAGACACATGATGAACAAACATCCAAGTGTGTGCAATTAGATGAGTGGATATAAAAGCAAGCGCAAAGAAGTGCAGAAATTGTGAGAAGAGAAAGGGTATTTTAGAGACAGAAGATTTTCTTGCTCAGGATGATGATTGGCTTGTCAGCTGGTTTAGGTTTCCACGAGCAGTCCTTGTGGAACTGAGCTGAACAGAGCTACGGTCACTCTTGGAGCGAGAAGCCATGTGCTGCCTATCCCAGTGCAGGTGCTGATAACTCTGGGGTTTCTGGAAACGGGTATTCCAGAGGAAGCTGGCAGACCCATCGGGGAATTTTCCAGTCTACCCTGAGCCTAGCTATGCCAACTGTGTGGGGTGGCATTATCCGGCTGTCACCCAGGTACATCATATTCCCATACAGTGCAGTTGAACAGGCCAACATCAAAGCGCAATTTGCAGCAAGAGCCAGTTTTCCTAATGATTCTAATAAACAGCATTGTTGGGAACAAACTACAAGCTGGCATTGTGTGGATGGGTGGCTTCTTGGTGAGTAAATTCATGTAATTGTCCTAATAATAACCCACCCCATACACAACGTGCCTGTGTGCCCCACAAATATCACCCTGTCTTCAAGACTTCATTACAACTCCATGGTTTGAGTAAGTGACTTATTTTTTTTCTGATTAAACTACAGTTTGACAGCATTCTACCAAGCCTCCAACTGCCTCTGTGTGTACAGTAGTTATGTCAATAAACACATGGGTAAAGTTTAAAATGCAACAGTCTCACCTGTTCCCCGACGCACTTCATTCATTTGCAGTAGTGTGTGTGTAATCCATGTAAGTTGTATATAACTATAAAGGATGAAATTTGCATTTTAGATATAAAATATGTACTTGCTGAGTCTAATATGATCTGCTTTTAACTGACAGGTGACTGTGGCTACCTGCTAAATAGGTTCATACTGTCTTTTTTTTTGTGACTGTTTTCCTTTATTCAACCAGCTGACTGTCCCGGCTGGTCACAAATTGATTGATTGATTCAATCATTCATTGTTTAAAATAACATTGTATAAAAGATATAACATACACTTAAAAACAATGCGAACACAAGAAAGAGTGCACACTTATTTCCATTGGAGTCCCTAAAAGAGATCACAGCTGGTCTCGTACCTGGAACCTTCGGCTTTGAAATCTGTCAGTTTAACCACTGAGCTAGACATGGCACAAATCACAGTGATCAGCTGTCGCTTTTGACAATGACTGCAGACGTCGGTCTACACATGTCAAACTTAAAAACATCTCCTTCTTATTCCTGTCTGAATAAAGGAAACAATAAACTAATCTTCTACAGCTGTGAGCAGGCTATTAAATTCCCTGTATCCGGCGCTAATGCCGGAGAACAGCATGTCAAGCAAAATGTTTTTCGATGTTTCTACCTCATTCAGCAGCACCTCTAACTCACATTCCATGAAATTCCATTAAATCCATTATTTTTGATTGTGGATACAGTAGAGTCAAATGTGCTGGGCTTGTATTTATCTATTTGCATACCTATTTGCATCTAATTGCGTATTCAAATGGAGGCATGTCAAGGGAGGAGTCTGGTATTTCCTCACGTGCGTTCAGTTTCAGGCAGGTCGGTATGTACAAAAGAAATGTGCTTGGATTCCTGCGTACGGATGGTTTCATACATTTGGATTTTTTTTTTTTTGCTTATGGCGTTTGCTTGATTTAAACGTACATCATCTTTCAGTAGGAAATCCACACAAAAGTCTTTGTACATGAGGCCCCTGGAGCAAGGACTTATTTTGGCCCCTACGAGTTCCCATTAAGGGAGGAATTCCCTTGGTGGTGACAGACATCATGGTTGAAGTTCCTGTAATATTGGTTCCTAGCTCCTCCAAGTGTTTCTGAACATATGTCTCCGCAACATCCTGGATTTCAGATGGTTTGACAAAGTGAGCAACGAAGAGATCTGGACAAAAACAGCGTAAGAGCTAGTCGAACTTGAAATCAAGAGAAGAAAGTGGAGGTGGTTGGGCCACACCCTGAGGAAGCCACCAGAGAGTCCCGCTAGAAGAGATCTGAGATGGACGCCCCAAGGAAAAAGGAAAAGAGGAAGGTCCATGAACAACTGGTACCGCAGTCTGGAGAAAGAAGTCCAAGAAGTGGGACTGATATGTTGACAGCTGGAGAGGAAAGCACAGGACAGAAGAGGATGTCAGTCTCTGGTGGCCGACTTATGTTCCTTAAGGAACTCAACAGTTTAAGTAAGTAAGTAGTAAGTAGCTCCTGCAATTGCAAAGTAAGGGGCCATGCACATGACAAGGTTTTTACCCCAAACTGGGGAAGTTCGTCAAGTTTAGTTGTCTGTGGATATGATGCTGGGTATTTGGAGGTGTGAAAGTGTAGAGATTTAAAACCAGTTTCCAGAGTGGAGACTGGAATGGAATTTCCCCATTGTGGGACTAATAAAGGCTTATCTTATCTTATCAGCACCGTTTTTCAACATCCGTGTGTACCGAAATTAACAGTATGCTACATCCCCAATTTACAACAGATTTCAGCCAGTCTACCGACCAAGGAGCTTGTATTTCTCAAAGAAAAACAAGCTCCATGATTAAACTTTAAGCTTGATGTGTTTCTAGTTAGGATTAGATTAAAAAAAAGGTCTCTTAATGGTATCTGTAAAATGTTTTTTTTTTTCCTTTTTACACAATCGATGCAGCCTAATCAAAGAGGATTTACAGACTGAAATACATCTTTAAAATGATGTTTACCTTTGCAAAATGATGAAAAAATTGCTGTGGAGCAGCCAATGTTTTAAATCCTGTTTTACACAGTTACTCAGCCAGCCAACATCACATCATATTCACTATTTCTTCTTAGTTGTAACGCTTTTGTGCAAGTTATGACTGAAGACTCCCTATCAAATATTCAAACCAGCTGTCAGTAAGTCAGATTTTTTATTGCCCACAATTAAACAGGTTATTATTTATTGATTGATTGATTGATTGATTGATTTATGACTCCCTCATTCTTTCAGCTTAAAAAAACCCCCCAAAACAAATCTAAATATTTTTACATGAGGAATATTTATAGTTGTGGTTTTATAATTCAAAGTAAAACTTTCACTTTTCATCCATTAGTTACAACAGTAGTTTTCACACCTTCGGTGGATCTGTGTGCATGCGTGTTTTCTTCTGTGACATGTCATATGTGTCACAATGAGCCCCTCCAGGGGCAGAATTCAAGACCCAAACGCTGGACTTAAGTGTGCAGTTTTAATGGAACAAAAATAGAAAAACTCATGAAACTAGGCAGAAATCAAACAGGATGCATCCACGACAGGCTTCGGCAGGACAAAATGAACAGACAGAAGCATGTGGCCGATGCCAGCATGACATTGACTAGACAAAACCGAATCATGTAATCTCATCAACATAACAAAGAAGGACATTGTCCCGAACTAAGGGGCAGCGTCCCTTAAATAGGACAAAAATAATTCATCGTCATCATAGCAGTCTGTCGCGGGCAACAATGACTGTTTCATTTAGGTATGATCAGATTCCTCTACGCAGCTCTGTCCCCCACCCTCTACTGCCAGGAACTCCTGACCCTGTAAACCCGGGCAACGTCCGAGCCGGTATGAGTTGTTTTCTGACTGACCATTTCATGAAACTGCTTGCAAAGTATTTGAGTACTGCTAGCTTTTGCTGGACTAGTGGCACATTCTTGGCATATAGTGGTACAGTGATCCCTCACTACTCCGCGCCTCACCTTTCGCGCCCTCAGTGCATCGCGGATTTTTCAAAAATATTCATCAAAAATTCAAAATTGAGAAAAAATGGGCGGGCGCTAGCAGAAAGCAGGGAGACTACATTAGAACATTAGGTATCAACACAGAGAGCCCGCACAACTCAAAATCCACCTCTCTGTTCGCTGTTCTCGTGTTGGCTCGGCTCGGGAATCTCGCAAGCTGATTGGCCGAGACGTTTTACCCAGCTTCTCTCCCTGCCGAGCGCCCATACCCAGCGAAGGAAGACCGCATTCATTGTTCTTTATCGCTCGTGTTGCTTAGTCTCGCCGCATGGTACTTTTCGCTGTTCTCTTGTGCCTTTTTGTGCGAAATAGTCTTCCCGTCGAGCCACTACGCCGCCTCCTGCAGCTTCTCCAGCTCTATCGGAAGCTGCCCTCGACGATGCTGCGCCTCTAGCACCTGACAATGAGGCGTCACTTGAGGAGCAGTAAAGCTCTCATTAACCTGTGCAGTAAATCATCTTCATCTTGAGTTACGTATCTTGTTATAAGAATAAAAGAGTTCTAAAAACATATTTATGTACACTTTATTTACATCTACGTATGTATGTACACTTACACACACACACACACATGTATCATATGAGAGAGAGAGTGAGAGAATGAACGTACGTATTATTTATGGGTGACGTCATTAGGGGTGACGCTACTTCGCGGTTTTTCACTTTTCGCGGTCGGTTCTGGAACCCATTAACCGCGATAAGTGAGGAATCACTGTATTATCAGTAGCAAGGACAGGCCAAGACAAACTGACTCCAGTATCTGTTGCAGTGACTGACCAGAATGTCACAGAAAATTAATAACAAACACTTCCAGAACCTTCCACTCTGCTAGGTGGAAGAAGGACTATTCTCCTGACCTGTGTTGGGTCAGCTCTTTGAATGGGGAGCCATATCCTACACAGATCCTCATTCTTGATGATTTTCCACACAGCCAACACCGGCCCCTGCTTGTACACATTGGCCTACAACTTCCAGTCATATACAGCCCAAGGAAGATGCGCTGGAACTTCCGCAAAGCCAACTGGAAGAAATTCAGTGAAACTCTGGACCGGAGCGTTGTTACCATCCCACTCCACACCATCACTGTAGATGAAGCATACAACCGCTTCTGCAGCGCAATCTTCAAGGCTACCCATACTGCAATCCCACGAGGCTACCGACCCCTCTATGTCCCATGTTTGGACGGAGAAAGTGCTGCCCTCCTACAATCCTATCAAACATCAGGGGACCCAGAGATAGCAGACCATCTCATTGAATCGCTAAATACAGCCCGGCGAAAGAATGGGAGGAGACAGTTGCTGACCGGAGCTTTACCCCACTCTAGCAGGAAATGTTGGAGCCTCATCCGTCGCCTAGGAGCTGCACAGAAGCCCCCTAGCCAAATGCCGAGCATCCGTCACACCCAACCAAGTTGCATCCCACCTACTGACTATCGCCAAAGCACCCCAAGACAAAGACACCAGAAGAGCAGTTACAACTGAGCTAAAAAAACACCAAAAATTGCCTGTAGAGGAAACGAACCCTGAACCCTTCGAGGCTGCTGAACTGGAGAAAGTCCTACAGGGCCTGAAATGTGGAAAGGCAGCAGGATACGATAACATCTTCCCAGAATTCATGAAAAATCTTGGCCCCCGAGCCCTAACCTGGTTGACACAATTCTACACAAGGATCACACAAACAAACTCGATCCCAAAGAAGTTGCCATCCCCAAACCTGGCAAAGACCACAAACTACCAGCAAGCTACCGCCCAATCTCCCTACTCAGCGTTCCTTACAAAATCATGGAGCGCCTAATATTGCAACGGCATTTCCCCAGAATAGAGGATATTCTAAGTGTGGATCAAGCAGGTTTCCGGCAAGGACCGCAGTACAGGAGAACAAGTACTGGCCCTAACCACCTTCATCGAAAATGGCTTCGAGAGCAGACTGAAGACAGGGGCTGTGTTTCTCGATCTTACAGCCGCATATGATACGGTCTGGCACAAAGGCCTCATCCTGAAACTTATAAAGGGCGATCCCGCATGGGCAACAGCAATTATTAAAACCCTTGCTGACCAACCGAAGGTTCAGGAGTCCACCTCAGTCAGAACACAAGTGCATGGAGAATGCAGAAAAACGGACTCCCACAAGGCTCAGTTCTAGCTCCAACTCTGTTCAACCTCTACATAAACGACCTGCCTACTACAAAATCCCGCAATTCATCTTGCAGACGACATCTGTTTGGCATTCCAAGCACCTAGACTTTGAACACATGCAACGGGTGCTCACGAAGGATCTTGCCAAACTGGACAGTCTGCAAAATCTGGCGCCTAAAACCAAGCCCAGCAAAAACCGTCTCAGGGTATTTCCATCTCCACAATGCAAAAGCTGCAGAGAATAAACATCCACCTGAGCGGACTCAAGCTTTGCATGCCCCAAATCCAACTTATCTTGGAGTGACCCTTGATAGGACCTTATCCTTCAAGACATCAAAAGGGACGGCTGCTAAGGTGAAGGTACTATCAACCTGCTCTGCAAGCTCGCTGGTGCAAAATGGGGGGGCGGCAGTCTCCACCCTGGGCGCACCTCAGCACTGGCCCTTTCATACTCTGTAGCAGAATATTGTGCCCCCTGTCTGGTCCAGGTCATCTTACACACTCCATGTAGACACCCAGCTCAACTCAACCATGAGAACTATAACTGGAACAATCCGCTCAACACCACTCCCCTGGCTCTCCGTACTGTCAAACATAGCCCCTCCACACATCCGGCGAGTAGTCATAACTCAAATGGATGCTCCAAAAAGGTTAAAGATTTTCCTCACTTACCATCCATGCAGATATCTACACCCCACCCACTGCCCGACTTTCATCCAGACGCCGATTTGGAAAACCCTCCCCCAGCTGACTTTACCATCCAGACAGCTTGGCAAGAGGAATGGGAGACCAAGGAGGTCCCAAACAAACAGGCTGGTGATAAACCCCAACCAACAGGTCCCGGGGCACCAACCTCCCAAGGAGACAGTGGTCTACACTCATCGCTTCAGGACTGGACATGGCCCCTGCTTGGCCAGCCTTCACAGATGGGGCAGTAGCCCTAGCCCACTGTGCGCATGTGGAGAGGAGCAAACAATGGAACACATCATAGAGGTTTGCTCCTCTCCAAAGACTGGAAGGAGGATTACACACCCTCCATACAGCAAACCAGGAGGCAACTGCTTGGCTTAAGGACTTTGCATTCGCTAAATAATAAAATAACAAACAACCATGAATAATCAGGACAAGACACAAAACAAGCTAGGTAAAGAACGGAAGGAAACATAAGGCACTGTCAAAATAAAAGCCCAAACCAACATGATGACAGGAATAAGTTACAAGACGTGACCATGATAAATATAATACAAAGGATGATCACAACAGACGAAGGCAAAGGCAGGAATAATAATAACAAAAGAAACCCGACGCTGCGGACAAGGAATGAATACATAATCGAGGACATGATAATGCTAATAATAATGTTGATAATAATATATTAATAATAATAATAATAATAAATACTGAAAAATTCCCAAAGGAGAACTAAAGGTGAGGACGTGAGTTGAGCCTCATGTCCTGTAACAAGAAAATATAATTTGCAATACACGGTTAGGACATGAGCTCGACCCACCCGTTCTGACAATGCGTACGCAGATCTTTCGCTCAGTTCTAAATGAAAACGTCATGTGCATCAGGCCTAGCTGACCTGTATTAGCATTTAGTGAGAAGCTGCCTCAGGAGAATTATGTAAAAGCCTTACTTATGAGGGCGTAATTCCTTTTCTGCTGTTCATGTGTCAGAAAAAAATACAATTTAAGGAAGTCAGCACTGTATCCCAGCTCTGTGTCCAAAGCTAAATGCTTACACCTAGTTTCTTTCTATTCTAAAGAAGGAATTCAAAAGCTACTTTTCTCCAGCTTACTTTTGAGTGCGCCACCTTTAATTGAAGCGTTCAGACAGCTTTGTATCTGATACCTGTGACACTGCTGGTTTGGACTTTTTTTTACCCCTGTTAAGATTCTTGAACAACTGAGTAAGGAGAATGAATTCAAAGGACAGAAGAGACTTAATTTCCTCAGATCTTTTTGGCGAGGTGTCCATGGCAACAAGCTTTATTGCATGTACATTGCTTAGGATAAGTCATGAAATGTGGGGTCCTCAGTGTGCAGGATCATACATCATGTTTCCATTCTCACACCGATAAACTTCTTGTTGGTAATATGATGTGTTTATTTTTTAGGTATTATTTAACTACATGGACTTAGGCAGTTCATTTCTGTAGCTGCATTCATTGTCTGACTTTGATGCAGTGTATCTCAGACCTGAGACCAGCTTTCTTTTCACATCTGTCTCTCTCGCTCTCATCTCTGTCACTCTCTTTGCTCTCTTGGAAACACACAGGACTCTCATTAACATTTCAAATTTAGATGTCAAACTACATTGAGATCAGCACACTGCTTTGCCCTCAGGCATCTCTAGTCTCATCCCTACCCGTGCTCCCTTCTCTGTCTCCCAGAACCTCGACGCTAATGTGACTTTAATTTGTGCAGCAGCGATGATGTAACCCTAATGGCCAAGCATTAGCCATCCCAGCTCTGCATTCCTTGTTATTAAAGTGCTACACTGTCCTTGGGAAATGTCTGGCTCTGGTGCTGCTGCGGCTGCTGCAGCTGCTGCTGCTCCTGGTCTTCTGCTGGCATCATGATGTGATACAGTAACAGGAGTTAGCATGTTTCTGCAATCTGAGCCACCTGCGCCTGCTGGGTAGTGGGCTTTGAAATTTCTGCTTCATTGTGTTGTCTGTGTCTATAAGGTGGGAATAGAGTTCTGTGTAGTGAATGTAGTATGTGGGTTTGACCCTTGGGGCTTGCCGTAGCCGTCTGGGGGGATGATGTCAGGTGGATTGTGGCTGCTGTATATATTCACTGTGTTCCCTCAATAAAGTCAGTTCGTTGTTTGGCATGACGACTCACGTCTCACTTATTCCATATATGGTGTGTCTTAAATTATGTTCTTTTTACATATATGGATGCCTAGAGAAACATAATTTCATCTTGCCTGCATTACAGTTGTATGTACAGCAACATGACAATAAAGGTTGATTTGATTTGATATAACATTGGCGACTGAGGATTAACTCATGGAGGCGTGCGGGGCACCTCTACAGCCATTTCTGCAGTATCCAGGAGAACCAGCAATTCTGTGGCCGAGTTTGAAAAGTACATTGCGGCATTGGGCCTGGGTAAACTCAATGGAGTGCAGAGGCGAGCACTTCTGGTTCGTAATCTCGGCGTAGAAGGTCAAAAAATTTTACACGTTAGGGGAGACGGAGTCTTATGCAGATGCTGTCGGGCTACTCGCTGACTACTTTGCCGAACACACATGGAGCATGAAGCTGTGGGTTGAAAGGCTATTGGTGCCAAAAGATGCTAAGCTAGCTAGCTTGGGGGAGCTAAATGCCCAGCTAGTTGCAACGGAGAAATTAGCCACGGAGCTAGGTGGGCGCCAAACACAAAAGCTAGAAGCTACAGGCTACGAGCTAGATGACATGGTGGAATCGGAGCCACAAGAGAGGGCGCCCATGCCCATCGGGAACAACAAGCCAGCCGAACAGCACAGCACTAAGAGTGGAGAGTGAGCAGTGAACGAATTTGGCTCAGTTTTCCCTGCAGCCAGAGCCGGAGCAGCGGGAGGGGGGGCACGAGCATGCTGAGAGCCCCGAAAAGCAACAGCGATAGCCGGGCATAGAGACAGCACAGCAGAGCACCTCAGATGACAGAGAGGAGGTACCGGACTGCTTTTGTACCTGAGACGAACCGCAGTCGGAGACAGACACTGGGAGCGAACAGTATGAAGAGCTAACGGTGCCACGGTGGTCAAGCAGGACCAGTTTTGCTCAAGTTCGACTCAAGGGGGTCTCAGTCCTGGCACTCGGGAAACGGCGGAGGGAGCCACCGAGTGCAACGGTGAAGCGCCTGTGCCAGCGAGTGGCACCAGTGTGCTAGCCCCAGAAGCCCCCGGTACTTGGCTACAGAGGGATGGAGGATCTGCAGATACGATGGTGACCGCTACAACGGCTTCAGAAGAGGAACATCCACAGCGAGTACAGGCCAGACAACAGCCAGCAAAACACCAGGAACACCTGCGCATCATGGCTGAGCTGGGCACTGTGTGCTTTGAATGGTGTGATGACTCGTCGAGGCATGCCAATCATTTCCAATGTGTCTGGGAAGACGCTCCAGGTGGTGAGGCTGGACAGGATTTGTGATGGTGGTGTGGGATCCGGGACCCAGGGTCCAACTCCAGAGGGTCGGCCATCGCTCCGCGGGTCTGCGTTCTCCAGGGGCGCGCCTGCTGAGGGGCTGCCCTGGAATTTGCCCCCATGCAAGTTCCAGGTGTGTTTTCCCACAGAAATGACTGTGCGGTAGCACTTTGTTCATAGTTTTGTGTGTTTTGTGTGCATATCATGTAATTTGGGATTATTTTGTGCATTTTCTTTAGTTTAGGAGCACGGTGTACAGTTTTAATTTAACAATGGACTTTTCTTTAGTTAGGGGTGGCAAAATAATCCACCCCGCCGTGTGGGCTGCACGGTAGTCCACCCGTCAGCCCTATTTTAGTTATTTTGTGTGAATGTGTTTGGCCATTTATTACATTAGTTCTCATTTATTTTAGTGCATGATTGGGGTCCCAAATTTGAGGCGAAATTTCAATGGTATGTATGGTTTTGGACTTTTCTAAGGGGGGGGGGGGGTATGTAGTATGTGGGTTTGGCCCTTGGGGCTTGCTGTAGCCGTCTGGGGAGATGATGTCAGGTGGGCTGTGGCTGCTGTATATATTCTCTGTGTTCCCTCAATAAAGTCAGTTTGTTGCTTGGCATAAGATGACTCACGTCTCACTTATTCCATACATAACAGTGAGAGGTGACAGGAATGTGAAAAACAAAGGCCTGTGTGCTTTAAACAATAGCACTAGTCATAATTAAGTTTGTATTGTAGTTGCACTGTTCTCTAGGCCATTAAATCCTGTATGGAGTGGTCTGCTGGGGCAGCAGCATCACGGTTGCCGACAGGAAGAAACTGAACAGGCTGATTAAGAAGGCCAGCTTTATTCTGGGGTGCCACCTCGACCCAGTGGAGGTCATAAGAGAGAGGAGGATGGTGGCTAAGCTGTCATCTCTGCTGAAGTCCGAGTCCCATCCCCAACGGCACAAGCTGAGTGCACTGAGCAGTTTGTTTAGCGACAGGCTGCTCCATCCAGAGTGCACGAGAGAAAGGTTTCCCAGGTCTTTCGTATCTGCTGCTGTCAAACTTTAGAATCTGCACTGCTTATAGAGACCACACATAACACTACTACTCCTTTGCACAAATAAAGAATGTTCCTTTCCAGTACATTAATATAATTATTATTGAAGGTCGCAGCAACACTGTACTCATTCAACTGTCATTATATATATTGCTGAATAATTTCATTGCTTACTTCTGCTGTAAATACTATTTCTTATTTTTAACTGTAAAAAACTATTTTACTTCTTTTTTAACTTCTTGCACTGTGCATATACTGTTTTACCCTATTTTATTATTCATTATTACTTTGAGTGCTACTGTCCCTTTGCTGCTGTAATAGTGTAAATTTCCCTGCTGTGGGACCAATAAAGGATTATCTTATCTTATCAGTAAACTGCAAATGTCTCCCTGGCAGATTCTCATACACAAATACCCACTGCCACACAGACCGTTTGACCACTGAACTCTGCAGTCCACTTCGGAATACTAGCCAAAAAAAGAAAGTCACCACACACACACGTGGCTTTAATGCTTGGTAGTGAGCCGTGTCTCCGACGGGTCCGCCGGCCAAACCAGCCTTGTCATTGTCCTTGAGCAGGGAGGAGCTTGTCAAGGATTAGACCCAGGGAGCTGCTGGCACACTTCTCATCTTCGTTTCAGCCTCAGCTAATCCTCAGGAAGGCCGCCTATTGAAGCTGCTCCTCACTACTTGGCACAGTTCAAGCATGAGCAAAGTTTAAAAAAAAAAAAAAAAAGGTAAAGATTCCCTTGCTTTTTTGCTGGAGGACGCATTACGGACAAGAGTAGGAGTTTTGTTCTCTGCGTAACATATGAATGAGTAATGACTTGGAACAGAGGGGAAGTTATTTAACATAAATACTTCTGTCAGCATATATGGGGGTTTATTTTTCCTTTCTTCTTTTACACTGCGATATGGAAGGAGATGAAGAGTTTGTGCCATGTTGCTCAAGTGATGTGTAAACATTTTGTTGTGCCAAAAAAGCAGGGTGAATGTGTGGCAGGGTGAAAGAAACACTCTGGATACACTGTTGAAATGCTTCCAGATTTCTAAAAAAAAAAAAATGGACTGGCTGAGAGGAGGATTGTGTGACTGAAAAAATCAGAACAGACATAGTATGATCTCCCAACTCCCTTATCCTTAGCGAGCTGTCCCAGGAGTTGGAGATATTTTTTTTTATTGTTGGCTTCTTTCCACTCACTCTTTTTCAGTGTAGACACCCTCCTGCACCTGAGCGCTGCCCTGCATTCTTGCAATGTCTTTCTTGATTTTTCTCCCTCCCACGACTCTCTCGCCAGTTGTCACCTGCGCACTACCTCTCACCGCTCCGTCCCCCACACACACTTCATCCAGCCTTCCAATGAAGACAGAGTCCAACAGGAGGTCCATTTGCATTTATATCACACATGTAATGCGCTCACTTGCTCTTATGGCTCGGCCAAACAGCATGGTATCAACATGACACTTTGGAAATCGCACGGCTGTCATCTCGAGCCCTCATCCCAAGGCTCATTTCACATGAAACATGAGGGGAGCCATGCGGATTTTAATGCAACCTGTCCAGTGTACCATCCCTGTGCTATTTTTGTCTCCTCACCTCTCCACAAACCCCCCCGACGGTCTCTGAAAATGCTTTATTTGTTCTCACTATCATTCATATTTGTAAATGAACTGTTTCGCTCTGCTTAAAGATGTTTAGCCCATTAGATAATTTGGCAATCTCAGTAAAGTGTGAGTCTGTGTATCATGATTTGAATTACTTGACAGTATTTAATTAAGCATGTCAGAAAATATTAATAATTATAATAATAAAATAAGATGCCATATTTTTTCCTCACAAAGTCGGTAGAGAATAAGTGGCTCAGTACACTCAAATGCTCCCCGGAAGTCTTAATGCTTGTCTCTTTTCCTCATGTTTTGCATTTCAAAGAGTAGTGGTGGTTTTCCAAGTGTATCCAATTAAGTCTCCAACTCATTTTTCCCTCTCTTGTTTTCCTCATCTTCATTAGGATAATGTGACTGATCACATTTTCCAGAACGCCGAGGCTCTGCTGAAGAAGCTGGGAACCAAGGACAATGTTAAGGTATTGTATTTATTATTGTCAGGGTCTGTTGCATTACATCAAATGCGCTGAAAGTTTAATGATGGCAGAGGTGAAAGAAGCCTGGCACAGTTTGGAAGTTTTTTTGGAAGGAACTGTTGTGATTAAAGGAAAACAGGTTTGAGAGGCAGTGCATCTACTGATTTAAAATCATTTTTCCTTATCCTTTTTTTAACACAGTGCATAATTCTAAATGTAAAAGCAGTAACTATGTGATTAACATATTTTTAGCTTTAGGATTTATCACGCTAAAAGTCAAAGGAGATTCCACTCAATTCATTTATATTCATTTTTCACCCTTTCACAGCATCAGTCTCAAGCCACTTAACTGTATATTTTAATAGAGAAAAAACAGTGCAAAAAGAGAAAATCCCCAACAATCCAGCCATCTTCTATGAATTTTTTTTCCCTGCATCCATCTACTCTCATGGCCTTTTTATTAGGTACACCGGTTTAATTATATACCCCCTTTACACAGGGGTGGAGATCATTGAGAGATTATTGAGTGATGAGCTTCAAGCAGTCTTAAAGATCATCTGCTTTAAAACTGTGAATCTTGAAACAGATGGGCTAGAACAGCACAAAACCACACCGAGTGCCACACCCGTCAGCTGGGAACAGGAAACTGAAGCTGCTTTCACACCTGAATCCGTTTACTTTGGTCCGAGTCAGTTGATATGTTTGTAACTTTGTGTCATTTTCTCCTTCGTACGGTCCCTTTTCACACAGGCAGAAATTCAAGCGGCCCAAACTGTGTCACGTTAAATCCCGCGAGACTCGTGTCAGAACGTTCTCTGTTCTTCTTGGTCAGATTATTTGCTGTTATGATTCCCCGTGCACTGCATAGTAGCGCACGGAGGAAGAAATGGAAAAACACAATTGCGGGAGTAGAACGTGCACTTTATTAAACATAAACACCAAAATAACCAGTCCAGCTTACAGTCACGATTATTAACAGAGGGTTGCAATGATGAAGAGAATAAGGCCACCAGACATACAGGGATGCCACCTGGATGTTCCGCAGCCTGAGGGAGAGAATGCCTAGTGCCGCCGTAGGCTGACAGCAGGAAGAGAAAGGCAAACGTGAACTTATGGCTGGAATGATCCGGGGCTGTCCGTGTAGTCCGGTGGATGAGGGTGAGGCAGGGTCAGCCGCTAACGCCAAGGAAATAAACCATCTTGAAATGTCAGGCTGAATGAACACATACTGTAGGTAATTGAAACAAACATACATGGAGGAACACGCTGCCATGTATGAAGCTGAATACTTCAACGGTGTCTTCCTACTAATGTAGCGTTTATGTAATAATGATACTAACAAGGGAAGAGACCATTGGTAGCGTGGGCTGAACATAATAAATTGCAGGCGTGCATGAGTGAGTGTCTGAGCATGTGAATGGGAATGAATGGAGTGTGTGTGTATGTGTGTGAAAACACCCCGTAATGAAACACAGCTGATGGCACTGACAGGAGGAGGGGGCGTGCCCAAGCTGTCAGGGAGCGAAGGACCCCAATAGCTCCCTGAAGCGCCTGATGGAAAATAGGGCAAAACAACCAAGGTCATAACTGGGTTTGGAACCACCAAATGATTAATTTATATTTATTTATGTTATGACCCGAGCGCCGATCTCGTCCGCGCTCAGGCTATGCATCATCTCTGCCGGCTTTGACAGCAGTGGATTACATTCTGGCTCCCCGGGCTCTTATTGTGACAGCGCTCGGTGGGGTTTCCTGCTGTCAGAGCCGATCAGCTGTTCGGCATCACAGCTCATTAGCTGCCGGCTTTATTAGCGGATGCTGACAGCTGATTGATGCTGGAATATCGTCAAACATTCCTCGTCCGTGTCAGGTTCGTGTTCTTGGTCATGCCATAGTTAAGGTCGTAGTGGCTGGGGTTAGCCCTACGATTCCTCGTATTCAGTAGTATAAGTTCATGTCATAGTTTAGGTCGTAGTAGCTGGGGTTAGCCCTACGATCCCTTGTACTTAGTAGTGTGTGTTTTTGCCCACAGCGGCTCATAGCTTTGTGTCTTGTCTTGTCTGGTTAAAATAAACATCTATGCAAAACTCACTGGCGACTGTTGGCGTCTTATGGTGGCCCGCGAGGGTCACCGCATGACAGTTTACTTCTTTTATATAGAAGTACTGTTAGGTTTTACAATGTAGTGTGGTGAGTCTTGTTTTCTGCTGCAACATTCAGATGGTAGTGGTCATAATTTGACCTAAACAACATGAAAGTCTACCAGCTTTATATCAACAGTTCAAGCTTGTGGTGGAGGTAATATAATGGTGTGGAAATATTTTCTTGGCACACTTGGGGCCTCTTAGTTTCAACTGAGCATTGCATAAGTTTTGTTGCAGACCATGCCCATCCCTTCATGACTTCATGGACATGGTGTACCATCTTCTAATAGCTACTTCCACCAGGATCACAAAGCTCAGATCATCTCATACTGGTTTCTTGAACATGATGAGTTCAGTGTATTCAAATAACCTCCACAGTTACCAGGTCTCACTCCAACAGAACATTTTTGAATGTGGTGGAACAGGAAATTTGCATCATTGGATGTGCAGCTAACAAATCTTTTGCAATTGTGCTATCAATATGGACTAATATCTCTGAAGAAAGTTCCCAGCACCTTGTTGAATCTATCCAATGAAGACTTAAAGTGGTCCTGTAGGTAAAAGAAGGTCTGACCCTGTATTAACAAAGGTGTGGGTGAGTGTACTGTATATTGCTTTGATGTACAGTTTTGAAGATATAAGTTGTTTACTGCAAGGCACTTCTCATTTGAAGAACTCTTCCAAACAGCATGACCCATTTATTGGAAAATGAAAATCTCCATACCTTTTGGGAGCTTTCTACCAAAGTGTGCCGCTAATGGGGGAGGTACATTTCTATAGAAGATGTCCATTCATCCATTCATTCATTCACCAAACTGCTCAAAAAATCTTTAGATTTGCTCAAATAATCAAATAATATAAGCGACATTGCTGCTGAAGTGCTCTATGCTGTTTGTTCTTTTTTCATTTCCACTTTCAACACCACACGAGTGTTACTGAGTTCCATTATACTCAAAAGAAGGCACACACCTCAACAGCCAATGTGCTAAAAATTAGGAAACTCACCATAATATTTTCTTGATACATAAAAGCCCTGCAGGTCAGATAGAGAACATGTAAATTTGGCTTGCGGGTGACCTGCCTCGGTGTTATAACAAAAATCTCCTCACTCACTTTTATAATACAAAACAAAAGGGTGCCTCAATTTTCTGAATCAGTTTTGTGTTAAATTTAAACAAGCCCAACCTTGAGCTCTTATAACAGCTCCAAAAGAGTATTCTTTTGAAATTTATTGCACAATGAATTAAAGAGTAGCCTCAAAGTAAGTATGCATAACGATTAAGTTGAGTACATTTGTGTTTAATGTAGAAATGATGTTGAAGCTGAAGTTAATGTCCCATGCAAATATCTCACTTATTCTTTTCATTCTGAGAGCGGAAATGGGCCTCTCCCCAGAGCTGTTTGATGCATAAAGTAGCTTTAGAAGTGGAAATGTGGCTTGCCAACAAATCTTAGACTTTTTTTCATCTCTGTATATGACCTTCATGTATTTAGACGACAATCTAAACCTGCTATCTTGAATATGAGAAATTATATTCTCTCTGCAGACCTTTGAGATGAAGAATAATGTTACACAGAAGCAAAATAATTCTGATATCTGTCAGTCTGTTTGTCTGAGACACAGCTAGAGAAGAGAAAGCCGAGCCGCAAACAGACATAACGAGATGTTGCGTGTGTGCGCTTATGTGCATGTGTACTCGGATTTCTCCACATCCTCCTCTGTGATGCTGTGTGTTTCGCTGGGCTGACACTCGAGCACCATCCACTCT
Organism: Pholidichthys leucotaenia; assembly: GCA_020510985.1. Classification (NCBI taxonomy): domain Eukaryota; kingdom Metazoa; phylum Chordata; class Actinopteri; order Cichliformes; family Pholidichthyidae; genus Pholidichthys; species Pholidichthys leucotaenia. The sequence goes on along the minus strand of CM035836.1, from coordinate 182,396,574 downwards.
TAATTAGTGCTGCGCTATCAGCGGGGAGCCCTCTTGCACTCCCACTTGCTTTCATCCATTCTATTTCTTCCACACCCTAGCAGCCACACATTTAAGGAATCGCTTACAGTAAAAAGAAAAGAGTGATGGAAAATTAAAAAAAAACATCTATAAGATTGTGTAACATTAACAGTAAGAATTTCCTGTTAACTCATTGTACTCTGTATGCTGCAAAAAATAGGGGCTGTAGAATCTCTGCAACTGATTTTGCTACTGAATACGATTCTTCTGTTTTGCACAAGGTGATAATAAATAGAAAATACCCACCAAGCAAAAGTTTGAAGCAAGGACACTAAAAACCAATTTACCAATAGGCAACACAGCATTCAAGTTTTGGTTCGATTGAAAAGTCGTTATCTGGCTTTGAAAAAAAAAAGATGCCTAGAAACTAAAATTGTTCAGACATCTTGGTTAATTGTCTTTTCACGTTTGTTTTTAAAGGCAACGGGGGGACTGTTTTCCATTCAAACTCAAATTCAGCATTCAGATTGGAGATCTATAAACTGCTTTTTAACTGCGTAATTTTCTCCAACACAGCCCGATACAAACAGATATCTTGCCAGAGATTTCCGTGTGAGAACGGTGCAAGTATGTCAGTATTTACATAGATCAAACAGGAGGAGGATGCATGCTGTGGGTTGACCACGCACACAATGGTTTTCCTCATTGCTTGGCAGCAAGGAAAACAATTCTGTGTAGGAAAACGCTAGGGGTGTTGCACAGGGAAATCCTGTCCTTGTTTGCCTCTAATGACTACATTATGGCTAATGTGTCTAAATTACAGCTGTCACAATATCAGTTTCACCAAGCAATCATCACCCCTTGCAGTATTCCTTATATATTATATATACTGTATGAATCACAGCAGTTACTATATTGATGAAACTGCACAACCTTTAGTGTAATATTGCTTTTAGACATTTCCACAAGTACAGTTTATTAAAGGATGATACATGACAAAACACCATAATTTGTTTGTTTAACCAGTTATTTTGTGCAGCCAAGAAAAATAGTCCCTTCCAAATGTACCCAGTTAACTTTGCTAAGCACCTCAATGAGCATTATATAGAAAATAATAGGACTGTCATTTCACACACATAGCCAAATTAAATATTGTCCAGTGCAGACATCAGTGTTTATAATACATGCTTGTCACCTGTTGAGTAAGGTTTGTGGTCATCTTGACATTGCGCCACTGGCTAATTAGCATGCTAGCAATTTAGCTTCGGCACACTTCGCTCACTTTTTCTTGGCATTTTCAGATGAAGCAAAGAGTCCATCACCACAAAAGCACTGTGGTTTGCTAATCAAGACAACAAATCCAGCTTGAGAATGTCTATTTTTTTAACAGATCCGATATATCTTGCAGATGTTTACAAGAGCAGGACTTCCAGATCACAGAGGTATAATTTATTTTCAAACACTGCCTCACTGTGGAAATTAAGTCATCCAACACAGTATTACAATTCTCACATATCTATTAGAAGCCACTGATAGTTGACGGTAAATTATGGTTAACGGTTACTAGAACACCTTTGAAGCAGAGTGATGCATATCCAGTGAAACATCTGAGTGTGATTATCAGGGAATACATATATTAAAGAGAGCTGTGTTGATTTCACAAGGTAGTGAGCACTTAGCGCCAACTAGTGGACTGACAAGTGCATTTATTTTAATTACTCTGGCACCCACAGAGTTAAATTTGTATTGGCAACATTTATCAGTGATCATTACTAAAATGTCACTGATTCAATATATCATTACTGCAAAGTATCATTATGTCACCTAGTATCATTTTTTTTCTGTTTCTAGCAGAAAATTTTACATACAGTTATATACAGTGGTGTGAAAAGGTGTTAGCCCCTTCCCGATTTCTCATTTTTATGTATGTTTGTCACACTTAAATGTTTCAGATCATAAAACACATTTAAATATTAGACAAAGATAACACAAGTAAACAGAAAATGCAGCTTTTAAGTGAAGATGTTTATTATTAAGGGTAAAAAAAATCCAACCCTGCATGGCCCTGTGTGAAAAAGTGATTCCCCCCCACCGTTAAAACATAAATTAACTGTCACGTTCTGAGCGCGGTGGGGATTCCACCGGGCTCAGCTTGTTTGCTTTTTTCCCATATTTGTACTCTGCTGTCATTTTGAATTCAACTTTTCCTGTGTACATTTATTATAGTTTGCTTGCTGTATTTCTGAGTTTACCTACATCTAATTTTTGCCATATTTTTATATTTATATTTTGTTGTGTTCTCTCTCTTCTGGGGTTGACAGCTGTAAGCGGCTTCTGGGGTTCTGCTCTGCGTGGGCTTGGCCCTGTCAGCTGTTAGCTCCAACTGCCCCTTTCTCTCTTATCATTCCCAGCTGGCCCGAATTGTATCTTTTGTTTTCTCCTGCCCGGATTCCCACACCAGTTATCACTTGTTATAATTTGTTTTTTGCCTTATTTAAGGGCTGCGCACTTTTGTCCAACGCAGCACCCTACTTTCTACTCACATCTTCCAAACGTAAGTATGTCTTTACTTGCCTCATTGTATTGTCTCTAGCATGTGCGCCACTGCTAGTTATCCCAGGTGAAGCCGGCGAATCCTCTCGCCTTAGCGTTAGCTATTTTTTGCTTCTCCTGCATCTTCCTCTCCTACTAGGTGTTGTTTGATTTTGTGTGTGCTTTGTGTTGTTTGTCTAATAAATTTGCAAACTGACAGCTTGCGCGTGATGCCTCTTATCTTGCACTGAAGGGTGTTTATGACATTAACTGTGGTTTATCACATTTTGGAAAGCGGAGTTCAATTTCTCTCGCCACACCCAGGCCTGATTACTGCCACACCTGTTCTCAATCAAGAAGTCACTTAAATAGGACCTGCCTGACAAAGTGAAGTAGACCAAAAGATCTTCCAAAGCTTGACATCATGCTGCAATCCAAAGAAATTCAGGAACAAATGAGAAAGTAATTATGGTTATAAAGCCATTTCTAAAGCTTTGGGACTCCAGCGAACCACAGTGAGAGCCAGTATCCACAAATGGCAAAAACATGGAGCAGTGGTGAACCTTCCCAGGAGTGGCCGGCCAACCAAAATTACCCCAAGAGTGCAGCAACGACTCATCTAAGAGGTCACAAAAGACCCCACAACAACATCCAAAGAACTGCAGGCCTCACTTGCGTCAGTATAGGTCAGTGTTCATGACTCCACCATAAGAAAGAGACTGTGCAAAAATGGCCTGCATGGCAGAGTTCCAAGATGAAAATCACTGCTGAGCAAAAAGAATATAAAGGCTCGTCTCAGTTTTGCCAGAAAACATTTTGATGATCCCCAAGACTTTTGGGAAACTATTCTGTGGACTTATGAGACAAAAGTTGAACTTTTTGGAAGGTGTGTGTCCCATTACATTGTAACACAGCATTTCAGAAAAGGAACATCATACCAACAGTAAAATATGGTGGTGGTAGTGTGATGGTCTGAGGCTGTTTTGCTGCTTCAGGACCTGGAAGACTTTCTATGGTAAATGGAACCATGAATTCTGCTTTCTACCAAAAAATCATGAAGGAGAAAGTCTGTCCATCTGTTTCTGACCTCAAGCTGAAGCGCACATAGGTTCTGCAGCAGGACAATGATTCAGAACACACCAGCAAGTCCACCTCTGAATGGCTTAAGAAAAACAAAATGAAGACTTTGGAATGCCCTAGTCAAAGTTCTGACCTGAATCCCATTGAGATGCTGTGGCATGACCTTAAAAAGGTTGTTCATACTCGAAAACCCTCCAATGTGGCTGAATTACAACAATTCTACAAAGCTGAGGGAGCTAAAATTCCTTCACAGCACTGTAAAAGACTCATTGCCAGTTATCGCAAATGCTTAATTGCAGTTATTTACCTTTTGTTGTTATTAAAGACAAAAATAGAAAGGAGATGTTTTTTACCATCTTTACATGTTTCAACTGTGCACTGGCTTTCAGTGACCAAGGCTGACAAGCTTTGTCGGCCTTCGTCATCTCCTTTCTATTTCTGTCTTTAATAAGAACAAAAGGTAAATAATTAAAAGAAGACAAAATGAACCTACTTGAGCTTAATTGCAGTTGTTGCTGCTAAGGGTGGCCAAACCAGTTATTGGGTTTAGGTGGCAATCACTTTTTCACACGGGGCCTTGTAGGTTTGGATTTTTTTCCCCTTAATAATAAACACCATTTAAAAACTGCATTTTGTGTTTACTTGTGTTATCTTTGTCTAATATTTAAATTTGTTTGATGATCTGAAACATTTAAGATAAGATAAGATAAGATAAGCCTTTATTAGTCCCACAACGGGGAAATTCCAGGATTGCAACAGCACAGGGATAGCAACACTCAGAGCAACAATCAGAAGGCAAGAAAAAAAACAAGCAAGCAAGAGCAGCTAATATACATATGTACATATTACTATAAAATATATATATACACACACACACACACAGACACACAGTGCAGAGCATTGTAGCTGGATGGAATAAATATATGAATATATGAACACACAGTGCAGAGCATTGTAGCTAAATGGAATAAATATGTAAATATATAAACACCCACAGTACGGAGCATTGCAGCTAGGTGGAATAAATATGCAAGTATATAAACACACACAGTGCGGAGCAATGTAGCTAGATGGAATAATATGTAGATATATAAAAACACAGTGCGGAGCATTGTAGCTAGATGGAATAAATATATAGATATATAAATATAAACACACCCAGTGTGACAAACATACAAAAAAATGAGAAATCAGGAAGGGGGCAAACACTTTTTCACACCACTGTAGTCCTATTGGTCACATTGATTATTGTGAGGTTTTTTGTACTGTACAAAAGTAAACAAGTCTATAAGAACAACAGTTACGCAAACCAGTTTGTGAGAAACCAGCCACATTAATGACACACTTCTTCTTCTTCTTCTTGTGGCTGGTCCCTTTAGGAGTCACCACAGCAGATCATCTGCCTCCATCTCAATGTATCCCGCGCATCTTCCTCTGCAACACCAACCCTCTCCGTGTCCTCCTTGACTACATCCATGAGTCTCCTCTGTGGTCTTTGTCATAATTCCCCATGCGCCATTACGCAGCACACGGAGGATGAAGTGAAAAGCCCAAATGCGAGAGTAGAATCTGCCATTTATTAACATAAACTATAACAAAATAACAAGTCCAGTCGACCACAAACATATAGAGAGATGTAATGATGAAATAACGGCCACCAGACATACAGGGCGGCTGCCGGATGCTCTACAGCCTGGCGAAGGGAATGCCTAGTGCCGCAGAGCTACTGTCAGCACAGGGAGAAAGGCAAACACGAAACTTACGGAGCTGGAGCGATCCGGGGCTTTCCGTGCAGTCTGGTGGATGAGGGGGAAGGCAGGGTCAGCCGCTAACATCAAGGGATTTGCCGAACTTGAAAAGACAGGCTGAATAAACATGTAGGTAGTGAAAACACAGACGAGGAGAAACATGCTGCCACGTATGGAGGTGAATGCTCCAACGGTCTCTTCCTGCCAATACAGCATTTATATAATAATGAAACTAATGAGGGAAGAGACCGCCGGTGTGTGAATGCGTGGGCTGAACATAATAGATCCCTGGTGTGCATGAGTCAGTGTATGAACATGTGAATAGGAATGAATGGAGTGAGTGTGTGTATGTTTGTGAACAACCGTAATGAGAAACAGCTGATGGCACTGACAAGATGAGGAGGCGTGCCCAAGCTGTCAGAAAGCCAAGGACTCAAACAGCTGCCTGATGCACCTGATAGAAAATAGGGCAAATCAATAATAAATCAGAACTGGGTTTGGAACCACCAAACCCAGATTCATGACAGGGTCCCTCCCTCTAGGGGTGGATTCCAGAAACTCCAGTACCATCAGCCGAAAACAAAAAGAACGTACCTCAAGGGAATCCCCCCCCCCCCCCCCAGCAACAAACAATTACCCAGGGTGGGAGGTGGGGGGAAACCAGTTAGGAGGGAAGCAACCAGTGACAAATACAACACATAATAAGCAAGTGAAGAACAGTGACTCTCTTAACAGCTCCCACCTAGGACACTAACCCCCCCTCCCCAGAGGTCCAAAGTTCAGGGGGTCGACCAGAGTCCCAGGCCCCCAGCATGGCGAGGAGTGACTGATCGGGTGGCCTGCCCAATTCCCATATCCAGCAGGTGGCCCACAGAATAGCGTCCGGTAGTCTGTCCGGGCTGGTGGGCCACCTGACCCAAAGGCCAAGTCTTTCAGGTGGCCGACCAGCGTGGTGGAGCCACCAAAACCAGAAGGGAAGGCGGAGAGGCAGCCTACCTAACCAGGAACCTCGGTGGCGAAACCGAGGGACAGGGGCCCCCCTGCTCTCCGAAGCTTGGAGTGGGGGGACCGTAGCACCCATGATGGTCCCGGTCTGGGATGTGGCTGCACCTGCGATGGTCCCGGTCTGGGACGTGGCTGCACCCATGATGATCCTGGTCTGAGACGTGGCTGCACCCGCAATGGTCCCGGTCTGGGACGTGGCTTCACCCGTGATGGTCCCTCTCTGGGTGGTGGACTCCGGCTGGAGCTCTGCTGCACTGGCGGTGGACTCTGGCTGGAGCTGTACTGCACCGGCGGTGGACTCCAGCTGAGTTTTGCTGCATTGGTGGTGGACTCCGGCTGGAGCTCTCCTGCATCGGCGGTGGACTCCAGCTGAAGCTCTGCTGCAGCTGCGGTGGCCTCCTCAGCAAGGGAGGTAATGCTCCTCACGACCCCTGGCGCTGCTCTCTGGCGACCCTGGCCGGGGTCTCCGAACCCGGAGGGAGAGAAAGAGAGACTGGGTCAGGGTTGCCGGCAGCGGCAGAGCCCAGTGAGGCGGTCCTGAGGGCTACTACGAGTTGCCCCGGGCCCTCCTCGCCATGAGTCGGGCAGCGTGACATCGACATTGACATTACTGACATAATGGAGCACACTTGCCTGAACTCGGGCTCCACCGCCATCCAGGAATCTGGTGACTTGGGGTGCATGGATTCTGTCGATTTGCCCGGTGCTGTACCCCCGTCGACCTCCTCTGGGACCGCTAGCCCCACGTCGTCGTCCATAGGCAACCCCGGTAGTGGCAGCTTCTCTCTGGTGACCCTAGGAAGTAGCTCAAAGGGGATAGGAGAGGAGGAATGGTAGGGTTGCCGGCAGCAGCAGAGCCCAGCGAGGGGAGTCCAGGTGCGGCCGGGAGCCACACCCGACTCTCCTCCCCAAGAGCCAAACAAGATCTCTCAATCATTGACAAAGGAACTATAGGAGAGATTACTTGCCTGTGCTCAAGCTCTACCGCCGTCCAGGACTCTGACGATGCCAGCAATGACGTTCTGGGTCCCGTCGGCTGGAGGTCTGGTCTGGGGAATGACTCCGCTGTTGCGGACCCCGCAGCAGGCATGATGGTGGTTGCAGTCCTGGTGCTCCCGTGCGCCGTCTTCCATGCCACCGGCTCCTCTGGCGTGCAGCCGAGGGCGAACTCTCCGCTGGCCCATGGGCTGGACCCTCCTGGGCCTCTGGTTCCTCCCCCCTCAAGCAACCTGGTTCCAGCGCAGGCAAGCTCGTAATGGCACAAAAAAGAGGCTGGATGAGGTCAGGTGAGGGAACACTATATGCCGCTGGGGCGGAGCACTCGGGACTGTGCACCCTGCGTCTCCTCGACAGGAGGCAGGCAAAATTGTTCATCAACAGAAAAAGTTAAATGAGAAAAAACTTGCCTGTTCTCCTGGCATTGGACCTCCCCAGCGGCCTCTGGGACATCTCGTCTTCTCTCCTGATGTTCCTCCTCATGCTGTGGCTCCCCTCCCTCGGGGAAAATTCCCTCAATCTCTCGGCCATCTCCGGGAGGAGCCAGGGCTTCACCTCCAGGAGAAGGTCCATCTCAGCCAAAAGAGCCAGCCTATGTTCCTCCAATTCCTCCGGGGACGGAGTGGAGCATGGCTCAGGGCAGAGAGGCAGGGCTGTCGTCGGCGAGGCAGGCCGCTTCTTGCGGCGAGAGTTCTTCCTTTTCTTCTTCACGGGCGGCCCGGTAAACGGATAATCCGGGATGCGGAGCACCATGCTGGGCAGCAGATCACCCATGCAAAGAAGCTCTGTGTCCTCTGGGGAAGCGAGCGGAGTGGCTGCGAGGAGCTCGAGCACTGGGAGATCCTCATCCAATTCCTTACATGGCACGGCAAAGATGTCCCGGAGGATTTCCATTGCCTCGGGATGGTCCCAGAGGCTGTCTCGCTCCATTACCCCTTGTGCTGTGTCCCAAGCCTGCCGAACAGTCTGAGAGGAACAGGGCTTCTGCGTCCATGAGTAAACCTCCTCCAGAAAGCACAGTGAGTGCAGCTCCCGCTCCAGCTGCCTCTCCATCTGAACCACCATGTTGACACTCGGGGAGGAAAGAAAAAGAGGGTGGAAAGAAGGAAAAAGAAAAAAACGCACATCTACTCTGCTGCTTTTTTTCTGTATAGTCGGAGCATTCTGTCATAATTCCCCGTGCGCCATTACGCGGCGCATGGAGGAAGAAGTGAAAGAGCCAATTGCGAGAGTAGAATCTGCCATTTATTAACATAAACTATAACAAAATAACAAGTCCAGTCGACCACAAACATACAGAGAGTTGTAATGATGAAGTAACGGCCACCAGACATACAGGACGGCTGTCGGATGCTCTACAGCCCGGCGAAGGGAATGCCTAGTGCCGCAGAGCTACTGTCAGCACAGGGAGAAAGGCAAACACGAAACTTACGGAGTTGGAGCAATCTGGGGTTTTCTGTGCAGTCTGGTGGATGAGGGGGGGAGGCAGGGTCAGCTGCTAACATCAAGGGATTTACTGAACTTGAAAAGACAGGTTGAATAAACATGTAGGTAGTGAAAACACATACGTGGAGAAACACGCTGCCATGTATGGAGGTGAATGCTCCAACAGTCTCTTCCTGCCAACACAGCGTTTTTATAATAATGAAACTAATGAGGGAAGAGACCGCCGGTGTGTGAATGCATGGGCTGAACATAATAGATCCCTGGTGTGCATGAGTGAGTGTATGAGCGTGTGAATAGGAATGAATGGAGTGAGTGTGTGTATGAACAACTGTAATGAGAAACAGCTGATGGCACTGATAAGAGGAGGAGGCATGCCCAAGCTGTCAGGGAGCGAAGGACCCAAACAACTGCCTGACGCGCCTGATAGAAAATAGGGTAAATCAATAAGTAGTCAGAACTGGGTTTGGAACCATCAAACACAGATTCAGGGCAGTCTTCCTCTTTTTCTCCTGCCTGCCAGCTCCAGCTTCAACATCATTTGTCCAGTATATCCACTATCCCTCCTCTGCACATGTCCAAACCATCTCAGCCTTGGCTCTCTTACTTTGTCTTCAAACCGCTTAACCTGAGTTTTCCCGCTGATATACTCATTTCTAATCCTGTCCCTCCTAGTCACTCCCAATGAAAATCTTAGCATCTTTAACTCTGCCACCTCCACCTTCACCTCCTGTCTTTTTGTCAGCGCCACCATCTCCAGACCATACAGGTCTCACTACCCTCTTGTAAATCTTCCCTTTCACTCTTGCTGCTACTCTTCTGTCACAAATCACCCCTGACACACATCTCCACCCACTCCACCCTGCCTGCACTCTCTTCTTAAGATAAGATAAGCCTTTGTTAGTCCCACAATGGGGAAATTCCAGGATTGCAACAGCACAGGGGTAGCAACACTCAGAGCAACAATCAGAAGGCAAGAGAAAAACAAGAGCAGCGAGTATACATATGTACATATAAATATAAATATATATATATATAGACACACAGTGCGGAGCATTGTTGCTAGATGGAATAAATATATAAATATACTGTATAAACACACACAGTGCGGAGCATTGTTGCTAGATGGAATAAATATATATAAACACACACAGTGCGGAGCATTGTAGCTAGATGGAATGAAACAGCACAACCGTCTACTTAGTTATCCTACATGGTATGATTATGTACCCATACATATTCTCACCCTCCATAGCGACCGGTATTTTCCTAGTTGTATACCGGAGGGGACCATTGTGTAAGTCTATTGCGTCTTTTGCATTCAGTACTATTAGGTTGTCACGTCTTTTTGCTATCTTTGCGAGCAGCCCTGCTTAGGTTGTACAGTCTGACAGCCATAGGTAGGAAGGACCTGCGAAACCTCTCGGTTGTGCACCTGGGATGATGTAGTCTGCTGCTAAATGAGCTCCTCAGTGCATTCAGTATGTCCTGCATAGGGTGGAACTCGGACTCCAGCAGAGATGACAGTTTAGCCACCATCCTTCTCTCTCCCATCTCCTCCACTGGGTCAAGGGGCTGCCCCAGGACAGAGCTAGCTTTCTTGATCAGTTTGTTCAGTCTCTTCATATCGGCTGCTGTAATGCCACTGCCCCAGCAGACCACTCCAAAAGTGATGGCTGATGCCACCACCGTGTCATAGAATGTCTTCAGCAGCGCCCCTTGTACACCAAAAGACCTTCCCTTCTTGTAGAGTGTGTCAGTATTGTGTGACCAGTCTAGTTTATTGTTCAGATGAACACCCAGGTACTTGTAGGATGTCACCATCTCAATGTCTGTTCCCTGTATATTTACTGGTGCTGTGAGGGGTTGTCCTTGCCTGCGGCAGTCCACCACCAGCTCCTTAGTTTTCCTCGCGTTGATCTGGAGGCAGTTCCGATGGCACCAGTCCACAAAGTCCTGGATAAGCCCTCTGTACTCAGCTTCATCTCCGTTGGAGATGAGGCCAACGATCGCAGAGTCGTCAGAGAACTTCTTCATCTCTATTTTGCATTTTCTATTGCTTTGGATGGTTGACCCCAGTTATTTAAACTCGTCTACTTTCACTACCTCTACTCCTTCCATCTTCACCATTGCACCTGCCTCCCTCCTATTCACACTCATGTATTCTGTCTTGCTTGTACTGACTTTCATTCCTCTTCTCTTCAGAGCATACCTCCACCTCTGCAGGTTCTCTTCCACCTGCTCCCTACTCTCACTACAGATCACAGTGTCATCTGCAAACATCATGGTCCACGGAGACTCCTGCCTGACCTCGTCTGTCAGCCTGTCCATCACCATGGTAAACAAGAAGGGGCTCAGAGCCAATCCCTGTTGTAATCCCACCCTCATCTTGAATCATCCATCTCTCCTACAGCGCACCTCACCACCATTTCACTGTCCTCATACATGTCCTGCACCACCCTCACATACTTCTCTGCCACTCCTGACTTCCTCATACAGTACCACACTTCCTCTCTTGGTACCCTATCATCTGCTTTCTCTAGATCCACAAAGACAGTGCAACTCCTTCTGACCGCTATACTTCTCCATCATCACTCTTCGAGCAAACATTGCATCTATAGTACTCTTTATTGGCATGGAACTGTACTGCTACTCACTGATTGTCGCCTCTCCTCTTAACCTGGCTTCAACAACTCTTTCCCATAGCTTCATAGTGTGGCTGATCAACTTTATGCCACTGTAGTTACTACAGCTCTGAGTATCACCTTTGTTCTTGAAAATTGGTACCAAAACACTTCTTCTCCACTCCTCAGGCATCCTCTCATTCTCCAAGATTATGTTAAACAATCTGGTTAAAAAGTCCACTGCCGTCTCTCCTAAACATCTCCATACCTCCACAGGTATGTCATCTGGACCAACTGCCTTTCCATTCTTCATCCTCTTCAAAGCTGCACTCACTTCCACCTTGCTAATCCTCAGGACTTCCTTGTTCACCATCGTTTCTTCATCCATCCTCCTCCCTACCATACCTACCCAGGACGTCCTCATCACCTCTGTTCCCTTCACCTCCATGTCCATTAAAGTCCTCTCCACTCACCCCCCCCCCCCCCCCGGGAACACTCTCTACCACTTCATCCAACTTACTCCAGAATTCCTCTTTCTCTTCTACCTGATATCCAACTTGTGGGGCATATGCACTGACAACGTTCAGCATCATACCTTTGACTTCTAGCTTCAAACTCATGATTCTGTCAAACTCCCTCATTACCTCCTGAACACTCCTCACATATTCTTCCTTCAAGATTACTCCTACTCCATTTCACTTCCTATTTGCACCATAGTAGTCTTTATTGAGAGTGTTTTAACCTTTGGACTTATTTGCTGGTTTGGCAACGCTATGGAGGCACAGAAAAAGACTCTCCGAAAGACAATCTCCATCGCCAGTGGGACAATTGGTAGTCCTCTTCCCAGACTGGAGATTCTGTATAGGGAAAGAGCTATGAAAAAGACCCGTGGCATTGTGGGGGATGGGATGTACCCACTGGCTTCATCTTTTGAATTGCTGCCTTCTGGACGTTTGTATCGGCCACCTCCCTTCACAAAAAAAATGTTCTTTTTTTTCCTTTCGTACCCCAGAAATTAGGTTTTTAAACACCAGATGTCTGCTGTGAGGTGTGTGTACTGTACTGTGTGTGTTTTTGTGTATGCTGTTTGTGTGTATATTGTTTTCTTGATGCTGCAGCACAAACATTTTCCAAAGGGGACAATAAATAAATGATTGATTGATTTGATTTGGTATAACAGTTTAAATCCACCTCCAATGCTCCTAGCCTTGCTTCCATTCCATCTGGTTTCTTGAACACACAGTATATCTACCTTTCTTCTCATCGTATCAGCCAGCTCTCTGCCTTTACCAGTCATAGCCCCTACATTTAATGTCCCTACTCTCACCTCCACACTTCTACCTTTCCTTTTCTTGCGCTCCCTCCTAAAGGTACGTTCACACCAAACGTAAACGGGCAAATTTTTCGGGCGGCGAGATTACATTATAACTCAATATACACTACCGTTCAAAAGTTTGGGGTCACTTAGAAATTTCCTTATTTTTGAAAGAAAAGCACTTTTTTTCAATGAAGATAACTTTAAACTAATCAGAAATACACTCTATACATTGCTAATGTAGTAAATGACTATTATAGCTGCAAATGTCTGGTTTTTGGTGCAATATCTACATAGGTGTATAGAGGCCCATTTCCAGTAACTATCACTCCAGTGTTCTAATTGTACAATGTGTTTGCTCATTGCGTCAGAAGGCTAATGGATGATTAGAAAACCCTTGTGCAATCATGTTAAGTTTGCAATGCTGTAATTGCTGCAAATGGAGGATTCTTTGATGAAAGCAAAGTTTGAAGAAAAAAATTATTATTTCAAATACAAATCATTATTTCTAACCTTGTCAATGTCTTGACTATATTTTCTATTCATTTTACAACTCATGGTGGTAAATAAGTGTGACTTTTCATGGAAAACACAAAATAATTGTCTGGGTGACCCCAAACTTTTGAACGGTAGTGTAAATGCGCGAATAACCATGAATTCAGCATCTGAGTGAGATGCAGACAGGCGAAGATGCCTTTATAACTTCTACAGCAATGTTTAGCCTACTGTGGAAATCCCCAAAATAACGTCATGCTTTAGGTTTACATTATCTGACGGAGGGCTCAACTGAAAAAGTTGTCCCTGTCTCCAAAACTTAATAAGATGATGAGTGTTTCCGTTGCTAGTTTGGTAGCTTTGTTAGGATGTCCATGGCAGGAATCTGTGGGTAAATAACTCCAACATCCCGATTTAGCTGAAAAGCTCCCAGTCCTCCTGTTTCCAGGTGAGTGGCAGTCTCATTTTCAAACTAGTTTACTCTGCAGTGGTGATACTTTTACTGCGGTGACGGCAGAATCTCAAACCTAGCATATCACCTCAGACGTGAACGTGCAAATGCGCGATTTCGCTTGTGCTCACCTCTTTCCATTCACTTTGTATGGATTTTGCCGCCCATTCGCATTTGGTCTGAACACACCTTAACACATCTTCCCCCTCTCCTCCTCCTCGATCTTCAACCAACAGTAGCCCAATTTCCACCCACACTCTGTCGGTTAACAGCACCTTTGGTGGTTGTTGTTAACCCGGGCCTCAACCAATCCGGTATGAAAGTCTCATTCATCATGATCTGCATGTTTGATTTGGCAAAGGTTTTACTGTCATGAATCGCCCCTTCAGGGCAGAGAGGACGACCCAGATGCTGAACTGCTATTTGTGCAATTTATTAAAGAGAACATAAAGTCCAAACAGTGAGCAAATGAACTTACAACAGAGGAGTGCGGGTAACGGCGAGAAGATTACAGGAGTCCACACCAGAATGGGTAAAGGGTTCTGATGAGGGAAATAACGTTGACGACCATGAGGCACTGACAACTGAGTAGCAGGAAAAGCATTCTTAAATAAGGCAGGTAATCAAACACAATGAGTGCCATCAGGTATGGCTCTCATGAGTGGGCAGGTGACCTAATTACCGAGCTGAGTGCACAAACGAGATGAAAAGGGAGGAGGGAGTGTCTGGAAGAGGAACGCTCATGCCATGGAGACTACACAAAACAAAACCCACACATGGAGAAATAATATATAAACGAGAAAACACAGGATAAGAACAACAATAAATAGAGAGCCTGAGCACTGTGAAACACCGCGCTCTGTCTTGTGACAGTTATGTTGGATGCCCTTCCTGACACAACCCTCCCCATTTACCTGGGCTTGGGACTGGCACTAGGAGTACACTGGCTTGTGCGCCCCCTGTGGCTGGGTTAAATCACTGATACACAGCACATCATATTTGTACCATTAACCAATATCTACTGTATTTTAAATATTATAGCTATATCATAGCTGTTGTCAATGCTGTGATACTGTGGCAGCCCTTATCTAAATCAAAAGTCCACCTTAGAGCAATAAAATGAGTCAGATTTCAGATGTTTAAACGAAAAAAGATCATTACTGATTCATTTAAAATATGAAACAGCATCCACTTGTCTAATATCTATCTGTTACTTAACCCCCCTCTACATAGCAGTAGAGATCATTGAGAGATTGTTGAGAGATGAAAAAAATGGCCAGATCTTTCAACGATCTTTCAATGAGGACCCAGCAATTGCCAAGATCCCACAATGATCTTCCAGTGATTTCCACAGCCTCAAAGTTTTGACTGGGTCCAAAACAACCTCTCAGCGATCACCAAAGGGAAGCAATCTCTCAATAATCTCTCAAGGAGTGCTCAACAGTGTCCTTGATCTTGCAATGATCTCCCAATGAGAAATTTGTGAGGGATCGCTGGACGTTCAATGAAAGGCCAATAGAGTTCATGAAAGATCGCTGCGAAATCGTTAGGAGATGGATGAGATTGTTGAGCATTCTTTGAGAGCTCCTTGAGAGATTGCTTCCCTTTGGTAATCGTTGACAGAGTCAAAACTTTGAGGAGATTGTTGCGACTGTGGAGATCATTGAGAGATCATTGAGAGATCTTAATGAAATATTGTTGATCCTACCCATGTGTAAAGGGGTAGAAGGGTGCTAGAAACCACTCATATATATCTTTGGTCACCCAAGAAACTCTCAATGCTTTCTCAGTGATCTCTACTAGTCTCTCAATGATTTCTCAAGGCTATTTCAAGATTGAATTTTGGATCACACAACCATCTCCCAAAAGACAAAACTCTTTTTTGAGGTTTTAGGACAGGGGTGTCCAATCATGTGCCATAGAGGGCCAAGACCCTGCAGGTTTTCTCTTCTACCCAGTCTATTCAGCAGGTGTTTTCACTGATCAGCAATCAGTGGGAAGAAATTCAGTGGAATCTGCTGTTGAAGACATTGGTTGGAGGTAAAGCCTGCAGGGTCTTGGTCCTCCATAACACATGATTGGACACCTCTGCTTTAGGAGATCGTTGGGGGATTGGGACAATTTTTGATCTCTCAGTGGTCACCCAATGATCTCTGTCTATGTAAAGAAGCTGTTAGTGGGATACTTCCTGGCCTGTAAGCTTGCTAACAAAACTAAAACAGATATTTCTTTTTGAATGATGATGTGAGTTTTTGCCTAGCAGTAGCAAGAGG
This sequence comes from Pholidichthys leucotaenia, assembly GCA_020510985.1. Classification (NCBI taxonomy): domain Eukaryota; kingdom Metazoa; phylum Chordata; class Actinopteri; order Cichliformes; family Pholidichthyidae; genus Pholidichthys; species Pholidichthys leucotaenia. The sequence continues at coordinate 182,380,612 of CM035836.1, read as the reverse complement.
ACAAGACAGTCTAAATGTTTTGGTAGCTTTTGTGAAAATAAATGAGAAGAACTAGGGTACCTGGAAAGAACAGTCTTCTCCCAATTAATGCCATGTCTCTTAATTGTAAAGAAAAGTGATCTGATATCAGTTTTGTTTTGTAGCTTGTCCACATTTGTGTCTGACATCCTTTTCAAATGCTTCTTTAATCCTAGCATGCCTTGTAATTCTTTTTTTTTTTCTTCTTTTGTCCACAACCAAATTAATCTTCCATGGCCACTGCCAGATGTAGTTGCTAGGAGACATGCGACGTAAATGCAAAGCCTCCACATGCTGCTCTCAATGCCAGTGGCTTGTCTCTCCCGCTGCAGGTGTGGTTCTACAACCAGGCATGGCACAGCGTGGTGTCCTTCCTCAGTGTCGTCAACAATGGCATCCTGAGAGGAAATCTGCCAGCAGGAGAGGATCTACGGCAGTATGGCATCTCTGTCTCCAATCACCCGCTCAACCTCACCAAAGAGCAGCTCTCCTATGTGGCCCTGTGAGTTGTAGTTTGTAAAAAAAAAAGAGAGAGAGATTAAAGGGTAAATGACACCCAGTGGGGTGCTGTGGTTGCCACATTGCCTCAAAGAAGGAAGAAGGGATGTCCTGGCTGCAGTTTCCACTGTAGACTTTAATGATGTGCCCTTGAAGTGCATTTTTCGCTTGTTGAAAGGTATGGTTCTTAATTTTCTGAGAGTGGGTGATGATCTGCTGGAGAACAAGACTGATGGTGAGAGATAAGACAATGAGAAGGACAAAGTGAAGTGAGGGGAGAGGAAAGCAGACTGAGAAGGAACAGATGAGTGAGAGACAATGAAATACCATAATACAGATAGATAGATGAGGGATTTGTCTGATTATGCACAGATTTGGAGGCCCATGGGAGCTTCTCAGTAGGATATACCATTTTTCCCCCTCCTGCTTTATCCCAAGGCTAGCAGGAGTGCAGCTCCCCGTGAGAGTTGGAGATTAATGATGTGCTAAATAATGATATATTGGCTCATACCGTATAGATCTAATTTTCTGTGTAGTTTCTTTGTGATCATGGTTATGCATTTTGAGCTGGGGTGTATTGTTCAACATAATCATGGTCCTCAATACAATCAATACAGTTAACACAGCGATAATTCAGTGACCATTCAGTGCACTTTTATTCCACCTTCCCCTGCTGCTCCAGCCTGCTCTATATTCAGCTATTTATGTAGTGATCAGGTGCTGAGTTGGAGATGGAGACTGCAGCGGGGTGCAGGATAATTACGATATCCCGCCTATGGTAGATTGAGGATGAGTCCTTTTTCCCCTCCACTGCCCTGTGCAGAGTGTGACGACTTCAATTTATGAACTATGGTTTCCAGATTACCTTGGACACTCATTGTTGCGTGAGTGGGCAGGTTAAAGGAAAAATGAGGGGGAAAAGGGAGCGTAGAGGTCTTGAGCAGCTGACAAAGCACAATGTCAGTGATCCATTTATTAATTTACTGCATATATACTTTAGACATATTTAAATATCTATATATTTACTACAAGAAAGGCCTTAAAACAAATGGAATGATCTTAAATTTAGTTTCACATAACTGCCACTCCAGCAGTTTCCAGTGTAGCCATAGATACAGTATGTACAGTATATACAGTAGTGTACAGTGTGAGAGCATCAACAGGAATGCAGTCTGCAACATTAGAAACTATGCATGTAGGAGAGCAACAAACAGTTAACATTTGTTAAATACAGGCAACCAAATGAATGTGTTGAAGTACTGAAATGGTGTAAGGTCATATATTCTTTGCCTGGTGCTTTTTAACTTTGAAAAGGAAAAAAACTGCATTAAAAATGGTTCAGTGAAACAGAAAGCCTACAGAAAATTCAATATTCTTTGATGGTTAGGTCAACAGGGGGTCATAGACATGGTGAACTCTTTGGTTTACAGTACACTTGCATAAATCATAAAGATGAAGAAGAAGACCTTTCTACCCTCCCTGCTTGTGATGAGAATTGCATGCAATAATTAGTCTTGTTGGTTACAAGTGATGATGGCAAATACTTATGAATTACACTGCTGTGCTGTTTCTTTATTGTTTTTCTTTATTCTCTTTAAATCAGCACTTGGACCAAGTAACCAATGATTTAATGTTCCCTTATTTGTCTTTAAAGGGGTCATTGGCTGCACTTTTTCCACATTTTAGCTGCTCACCCATGTCTTAGGGTGCTTTCACACCTGCAGACTTTAGTCCGTTTCATTCGAACTCAAGTTTGTTTTCTCTGTTAGTGTGGTTTGTCTTGTCTGGTGAGAACACGGTAATCGCACTGAAGTGCATACCAAAACAACTGTACCGAGACCACCCCTTTCAGGTGGTACATTATATAAAAGTGCTTTATCTCAGATTCTCTGAATAAATTAAATGCAAGGAAATTCATAACAAAATTTCACCCAACTTCAGCATTGTCTTTCATAGATTTGCTCTCAGATGTGAACTGCCGTCTGACTGCATGAAATTAAGTCAGTTGATTCCTTTAAGCTTGGTTCGAATTAAATGGCGAACTCTGGTGTGGTCCTGCAGATAAGAAAGCGATCGCACTAAAATGGGACCAGCGGCAAACGGTAAAACATTTTGTCACTGTACATACCTGCTAGATCTTTGAAAATATCTGTGACTGAGCACGTCACGGTTCTGGAGGATTGATGAACGTTAAAATGTCATTTCCTATCCGTAGCAGCGCTTCATTTTCAAACCGTACAATTTGCCAAAAGTGGTATATGCACGCATGTAATAAACGATAACCAGGGCAATGAAAACCCCCCGTAGATTACGCTACGATTTGTATTATTTTCTCCCCAAAATGCATAAATACACAGTAGTCATCCTTCTTTCTGTATTTACCTTTTTTGTTCTCGTGGCAAAGAAATGTGACCAATAAGAACAGAGAACGTTCTGATGTACGTCTCGCGGGAGTTAATGTGATGCAGTTTGGTCTGCTTATGGTCTGCCTCAATTTTTGCCTGTGGGAAAGGGGACCGAACCGAGGAGAAAATTATACAAAGTAACAAACTTGTCAACTGATTCAGGCAAAATTAAATGAATTTAGGTGTGAAAGCACCCTTAATTAAATGTTTGTGACATATTTTGACAGTTTTTTCTTTATTGTATAATTATTGCAGCGTCATTTGTGAATCATCTTTTGCAGCTTTTCTGAGAATGAATGGTTTAAGTCCATGTCACTTTAAACCCCAAAACCCCCTTTAACTCCACCCTCCCTCTTATGTCACTATTGCTAACTATCTCCTAGCATGGAAGCAAGCCTGAGCCAACTCATGTAAATTTGTCTCTAAAGAATAAATGAAATAATGCATCACTGGAGGACAGGGCATGTTGTTTCAGTGGACGATAGGATATTACTGATCCCTGGAGTAGAATTAGCACAGAAATATTTGCGAATGAGTGGCTAAACTGCTAGCTTCAGCTAGCTGCCTTTGGTTCTCCTTAGCGATAATACGACAAGGAAAAAAGCTAAAATAACATCTAAGAACAATGTATATGGTCAAGTTTTGTAGATGAACAAGGACTTGAGTGGGGGTGAATAGAATTTATAGAGAATAGCGTTCAAAACCAGATGGATCAGCAGTTAAACTAACACTGGGTGGCCTGTCTGCCAGCCTAGCCAAGCTAATGCTAACCACTTGATGTAGCATCACGGCAAAAATAAAACAAAATAAGCCAGAATGATGCAATATTTATTATTGACTGTGGATTAGTGAACCAGGTGAAAATGGGGATACCTGTTCGGGTGACTGAAATCTTGGTAAGCAAGCTTCCTTGTACCACTGTTAGCTACATGACAGACAGCTAGGCTGGCTAATAATAAAGCAATTGGCGTGTATCAAGTAAAGCGCTTGATGGCACTGGGCTGGGTTTACTATGCTATTTTATTTTATTTTTTTTAAACACGTTTTTATTGAATTCAAATATATAAACATGCAGACAAATCAATAACAGAACAGACCCATACTCTCCCACCCCGCCCACAGACAGCCACCCAGTGTAAAAGCAGAAAACAGATAACAGTTGGAAGTGGCAGTGGCATGTGCATAGCTCAAAGCACAGAAAACGGACAACAAATCTAGCAACAAAGTCCCACTCCAAGAAATCACCCCTCATGAGGAGGTCATTAAAGGCGGTCTTCCTTCAGGAAAGCGCTCTCCCTTCAAAAGTAAAACCTTTAGGTCACCAGACAGATAGTTTAAGAAGAGTCCAAATCTTTAAAAAGTGCTCCTCTTTCCCCTCCATAGCTGCATGTAATCTCTCATGGGGGAGTGTATTATGTCATGAATCCCCGTGCGCTTTTACACAGCGCACGGAGGAGGAGAGACGGATTCACGAGCAGGTTACACCACAGACAATTTATTAAGGTAAAGTCCCCAAAAAACAGTGTAAACATACAAAATTGTAACACGAAGTAACTTAAACAACGTAACGTGTTGAAGAGCATGCCACAGCTTGATGTGGCGAGACAGAAACACCATGGCGTAACATGGCCGAGACAGAAACAATAATCCAGCAGGGCATTCCAGAGAAAAAGCTGGCATACAAACTGAATGAACAAGTGGCAGTAATCACAAGACAGGAAACAGCTGAGTGTTTAGAGAGAGAGGGGGCGTGGTCTGGCTGCCAGACAGACAGGCAACGCCCACACCAAGTGCAGGCTTCCACATGCTGCCTGACAGCCTGTCAGTCAGAACCCAAAACAACACAACAACAGAGAAACAACACAGAAAGGACTGCAAAATAACACAAGACCTGACAAAGGTAAACTAGACAATACACTGATGATAAAATAGGACGCACAAAGGAGAATCGTGGAACCGAGCCAGGAGGACAAACTGGCCCGGTCCATGACAGAGCCCCCCCTCTCAAGGGGTGGAATCTAGACACCCTGTGCACCATCAAAAGAAAAAGAGAAAACTTGCCCCCCCCCCGCCCAAGTAGGAACAACAACCAAGGGGGAAACTGGTCATGAGGGAACAAAAAACAACCCTGCTCAGGGCCCACAACAGAAAAACAACAATTAACACCCCCCCCTCCCCAAGTCCAGAGGTGTTGAGGCTCGGGAGGCCGCCGACAGTCCCAGGCCCAGAACACGGCCCGGCGGACAGAGTCCGGCGGCCTGCCGGAAAACATGGGCCACCTGACCCAGAGCCACCAGAACCGGAGGAGCAAAGCAGGAAGCAGCTTACCCACAGGGAGGCTCACTGTTGGGTGGCCGGACCGTAGGAGGGAAACCCCCACGGCTACTGGTGGCAGAGGAAGGGGGACCACAATGACCTCTAGCAGGGAAGAGGAGTGAGGAACCATGGCGGCATCAGGAAAAAGAATGAAGGTCCCGAACTCCTCAGGCAGACCGGCAGCACCCTCAGTGGTCCCGGATTGGGACACAACCGCACCCTCGGTGGACCCAGCTTGGGACACAGCTGCACCCTCAGTGCTCCTGGCTTGGGACACAGTTGCCCCCTCGGTGGTCCTGGTTTGGGACACAGCTGCCCCCTTGGTGGTCCTTGCTTGGGACACAGCTGCACCCGCGGTGGACCCCGACTGGGCCATGGCTGCACCCGCGGTGGACCCCGACCGGGCCAGTGTTGCACCCACGGTGGGACCCGGACGGACCACGGCTGCACCTGCGGTGGACCCCGGCTGGGCCAACACAGCACCCACAGTGAGCGGGCCAACCCACAGGAGCACCAAGCTGAGGAGGCGGTCTATAGGAGGAGACCTGACGATTATGGCGGGGGAGCTGGACCTACGACATCCCCTGCTGGCTGAACCGGACCTACGGAGACCCTTGGTGATGGTGGATCCTCTCTGGCAACCCTAAGAGAAGGCTGAGGAATAACAGGGGAAGAAATGTGTTTAGGGTCGCCGGCAGCGGCAGAGCCCGGTGAAGTGAGGTCAGATGCAGCTGAGGGCTGCACCTGACGCACCTCACCCAGAGCCAGGCAAGCTGTCTTCAAAACTGACATTAGAAACACAAGAGAGATAACTTGCCTGAGCTTGAGCTCCACCGCTGTCCAGGACTCCGTCAAACTAGGCTATGACGTCTCGGGCCCGGCCTCCAGGAGGTCTAGCTCTGGCTCCCACTCCGCAGCGGTAGCCTCCGCAGCTCGCATGATGGTGGTAGCAGTCCTACTGTTCCCCGACAGTGGCTGCAGTGCTGAAGACTCCTCCGGTGTGGTAGCTGGGGAACAGCTCTGTGCTAGCTTTGGAGCGGAATCCTCCGGGGCCACCAGCTCCTCCACCGTCTGACGGCTCTGTTCCTGGACCGACGGACACTTGGGGATAGGTGGGGGAGACACGGAGAGGACAGAAAAAGAGTTAACTTCTGCAGCTGGAGGGGAGAGCCCAGCGGACTGCTAAAACTGGGTCTCTCTCTCGGGAGACAAACAAGGTTTGTCATTACAAGATTGAATAGAAAAAAAACACTTGCTTGTAATCCCGATCTTTGATGTAAACAGCTGCAGTAGACAGGGAGTCACCCCTCTCCGTGTCAATGGTGATTTTGGCCCCTTCAAAGGATAGCAGAGGAGCCGGCTCCAAAGACGCAGAAATGGGCGTTTTCGAGACACCCCTGGAGGACCTCACGGCTGCAGCAGGGAAAATGGCTGCCAGCGAAGAGGAGGACCTCCCCTGGTGTTTGGACGCAGGACGACTCTGTTTGCGGGAAGCTGGAGCTGGTTTCATTGGAGCAGGAACGGGCATCGAACTCTGGTGTGAAGCAGGAATAACGGAGCCCCGGGAGCACCCTCCCTTCGGTGTGAGCCCAGTCTTCTTAGGGGACTTCCTCACCCTTTTGCCATACTCACACTGCAGCGCTGCCAACAGGGTTAGCCTCTCAACCCCCTCTGCGTGCTCAGAGAGCTGAGGGCATCACCGGACCTCTGCCTCCGCCAGACCCAAGTACCAGAGTGCGTCTTCGGGGATGGAATATTTGTGTGCCAAAGAGATTAACCCCTCTATATCCATGAGTGCCCAGTAGCACTCCCAACCCAGACACAGAGGATAACCACGATTTCCCGCTGAATCCAACATAGCTCCAAACAGGTGAGAGGAAAAAATACACAAAAAATGAAAAAGCAATGCCCTGGTGTAACCCACTGAATCCTTTTATGGCTGGACTATTCTGTCATGAATCCCTGTGCGCTTTTACACAGCACATGGAAAAGGAGAGATGGGAGTCATGAGCAGGTTACACCACAGACAATTTATTAACGTAAAGTCTCCAAAAAACAGTGTAGACATACAAAAATGTAGCAAGAAGTAACTTAAGCGACGTAACATGTTGAAGAGCATACCACAGCATGATGTAGCGAGACAGGAACACCATGGCGTAACATGGCCGAGACAGAAACAATAATCCAGCAATGCGTTCCAGAGAAAGAGCTGGCTAAATATACAAACTGAATGAACAAATGATTGGGAACACCTGAGCGCGGAAGCAGGGCAGTAATCACAAGACAGGAAACAGCTGAGTGTCGAGAGAGAGAGAGAGAGAGAGGGCGTGGTTTGGCTGGCAGACTGACAGGCAACGCCCACACCAAGTGCAGACTTCCACATGCTGCCTGACAGGCTGTCAGTCAGAACCCAGAACAACACAACAACACAGAAAGGATTGCAAAATAACACACGACCTGACAAAGATAAACTAGACAATACACTGATGATAAAATAGGACACACAAAGGAGAGTCATGGAACCGAGCCAGGAGGACAAACTGGCCCGGTTCATGACAGTATTAAACACCTCCTTGTACCAGAGGGTGATACTGGGGGGGGGGGGGGGGGGTAATTCTTTTATTCAGTTATGCAAAATACATTTCTGGGCAATCAAGAGCTGTTCTCAAGGAGCTTGTAATGTGTAGCAGGAATTTTCAGTTCCCTAGAGGGAAGGCTGAGAAAGAAGACACCTGGATCTTTTTTAATTTTTAATCTGAAGATCCCACTAATCACAGATGAAATATTTGTCCAAAATCTGGAAATTTTTTTGTACTCCCCAAAACAGTGAAAATATGTTCCCCTCTCTGAATTACATTTACTGCATAGAGGGGACAGAGAGCGATTGATTTTATGTAAGGTAACAGGGGTTATATGAAGTCTGTGAATTATTTTATACTGAGTTTCTTTTAACCTGTTGCATGTAAATGTAGATTTAATCAGGCGTAAAGCTGTTTGCCAATCATCCTCTATATATTGAGTGCCTAAATCTTTTTCCCATTTCCAAGCAATATCTGGTAACAAATATGGACCAGAGGATTCGAGAAGTGAATAAAATGATGCTATGAGATGTCTTCCATCTTTGCACTCCCCAAGGAATCTCTCTACATCATTATCAATGGGACCAGTACAAAAAGAGCTGACATAGGAGGATATAAAGTGTCTCAGTTGCGAATATGCAAAGAAATGTTGTTGAGGGACATTAAGTGTTGCTTGTAGTTGTTGGAAGGACATTTAAAATGTCATCTTTAATTAAGTCACCAATTACATGTATTCCTAAACTGCGCCAGGCAGAGAATACAGATGGACCAATACCAGCAGGAAAGTCTGGATTTTGAGTTACAGGGGAGAGCAGAGATTTGGTATTTCTCGTTCCCATACATTTTGCTAAATCATGCCAGATCCTAATACTGTTGTAAATAATAGGATTCTTCTTAACTGTTGGTGATATTTTAGTTGCATCGCAAGTGACCAGCCCCCAGAGAGAGTGTGGAGAGCATGCCCATGAATCAGTCCAGTTCTCCCTCCTGAGATATGCATGTAACCACAGCCACAAATGACGAACATGGCAGGCCCAGTTGTAAAAAAAATTATATTGGGTACTGAGAGGCCACCCATATCTGGATGTAGTTGCAGTATCCTTAACTTCTGCCTTGATTTTTTGCCATGCCAGATAAAACCGGTGAGTGCCTTTTCTAAGTCCCGATTACATTTTTTAAATATGTACAAGGGAAGCATCTGTAGAGGATACAAAAGGCAAGGGAGAACATTCATTTTAATGAGACTGATTCAACCCATCATGGATAGCGGGAGTTTATGCCACCATTCTAAATCTTTTTTAATTTGTGTGCAGATTGAAGTGAAGTTCAGTTTCCACATATCATTCAAATCTGGGGACACTTTTATTCCAAGATATAGAAAGCCATTTGCTGTCCACTTGAAAGGAAAATCACCTGTAACCAGATGTATTCAGGGCTCCCAGTGGCATAGCTTCAGATTTATTAAGGTTAATTTTATAGCCAGATATAAAACTGAATTTGGTAAAAAATTTCAAGAATAGCAGGGATGGATTGTTTAGGTGATGTTAAAAATAAAAGAATATTGTCAGTGTATAGAGCAATTTTATGCTCCATGTCCGCCATCAGTACTCCCTTGACCTCAACATGTAAGCGTATGCTTTCAGCTAATGGTTCTAATGCTAAAACAAAGAGGAGTGGGCTAAGTGGGCAGCCTTGGCAAACACCTCTGGCTAAAGGAAAGGGTTCAGGGCATCGACCATTAGTTATTACCGTAGCTGTTGGAGAGTGGTATAGATTCAAAGATTTAAAGGATTCAAAGGCTTTATTATCATGTGCACTGTTAAGAAATGCTACATTTCCTGAGCAATGAAATTCTTACTTTGCTCTCCGAACGAATGCCAAGGTAATAGGTACAGAAACAACAGTTCCATAGGTCATGACACACTAACACAGTAACTCAATCCTAGTACTGATGGATGCTAAGACACATACACCAACACACAGCTAGGCAGTTTATTTATTTAGCGAATGCAAAGTCCTTAAGCCAAGCAGTTGCCTCCTGGTTTGCTGTATGGAGGGTGTGTAATCCTCCTTCCAGTCTTTGGAGCGGGCAAACCTCTATGATGTGTTCCATTGTTTGCTCCTCTCCACATGCGCACAGTGGGCTAGGGCTACTGCCCCATCTGTGAAGGCTGGCCAAGCAGGGGCCATGTCCAGTCCTGAAGCGATTGAGTGTAGACCACTGTCTCCTTGGGAGGTTGGTGCCCGGGACCTGTTGGTTGGGGTTTATCACCAGCTGTTTGTTTGGGACCTCCTTGGTCTCCCATTCCTCTTGCCAAGCTGTCTGGATGGTAAAGTCAGCTGGGGGAGGGTTTTTCCAAATCGGCCGTCTGGATGAAAGTCGGGCAGTGGGTGGGGTGTAGATATCTGCATGGATTGGCAAGTGAGGAAAATCTTTAACTTTTTGGAGCATCCTTTGAGTTAATGCTGCTCGCCGGATGTGTGGAGGGGCTATGCTTGACAGTACAGAGAGCCAGGGGAGTGGTGTTGAGCGGATTGTTCCAGTTATAGTTCTCATGGTTGAGTTGAGCTGGGTGTCTACATGGTGTGTGTAGGATGACCTGGACCAGACAGGGGCACAATATTCTGCTACAGAGTATGAAAGGGCCAGTGCTGAGGTGCGCAGGGTGGAGACTGCCGCCCCCCATTTTGCACCAGCGAGCTTGCAGAGCAGGTTGTTTCGTACCTTCACCTTAGCAGCCGTCCCCTTTAGATGTTCTTTGAAGGATAAGGTCCTATCAAGGGTCACTCCAAGATAAGTTGGATTTGGGGCATGCTTAAGCTTGAGTCCGCTCAGGTGGATGTTTAGTTCTCTGGCAGCTTTTGCATTGTGGAGATGGAATACACTGGAGACGGTTTTTGCTGGGCTTGGTTTTAGGCGCCAGATTTTGCAGAACTGGTCCAGTTTGGCAAGATCTTCCGTGAGCACCCGTTCCAGTGGTTCAAAGTCTGGTGCTTGGAATGCCAAACAGATGTCGTCTGCATAGATGAATTTGCGGGATTTTGTAGTAGGCAGGTCGTTTATGTAGAGGTTGAACAGAGTTGGAGCTAGAACTGAGCCTTGTGGGAGTCCGTTTTTCTGCATTCTCCATGCACTTGTGTTCTGACTGAGGTGGACTCTGAACCTTCGGTTGGTCAGCAAGGTTTTTATAATTGCTGTTGCCCAAGCAGGGATCACCTTTATAAGTTTCAGGAGGAGGCCTTTGTGCCAGACCGTATCATAGGCGGCTGTAAGATCGAGAAACACAGCCCCTGTCTTCAGTCTGCTCTCGAAGCCATTTTCGATGAAGGTGGTTAGGGCCAGTACTTGTTCTCCTGTACTGCGGTCCTTGCGGAAACCTGCTTGATCCGCACTTAGAATATCCTCTATTTCTGGGGAAATGCGTTGCAGTATTAGGCGCTCCATGATTTTGTAAGGAACGCTGAGTAGGGAGATTGGGCGGTAGCTTGCTGGTAGTTTGTGGTCTTTGCTAGGTTTTGGGATGGCAATGACCTTTGCTGTCCACCATTTCTTTGGGATCGAGTTTGTTTGTGTGATCCTTGTGTAGAATTGTGTCAACCAGGTTAGGGCTCGGGGGCCAAGATTTTTCATGAATTCTGGGAAGGTGTTATCGTATCCTGCTGCCTTTCCACATTTCAGGCCCTGTAGGACTTTCTCCAGTTCAGCAGCCTCGAAGGGTTCAGGGTTCATTTCCTCTGCAGGCATTTTTTGGTGGTTTTTTTTAGCTCAGTTGTAACTGCTCTTCTGGTGTCTTTGTCTTGGGGTGCTTTGGCGATAGTCAGTAGGTGGGATGCAACTTGGTTGGGTGTGACGGATGCTCGGCTTTGGCTAGGGGGCTTCTGTGCAGCTCCTAGGCGACGGATGAGGCTCCAACATTTCCTGCTAGAGTGGGTAAAGCTCCGGTCAGCAACTGTCTCCTCCCATTTCTTTCGCCAGGCTGTATTTAGCGATTCAATGAGATGGTCTGCTATCTCTGGGTCCCCTGTTGTTTGATAGGATTGTAGGAGGGCAGCACTTTCTCCGTCCAAACATGGGACATAGAGGGGTCGGTAGCCTCGTGGGATTGCAGTATGGGCAGCCTTGAAGATTGCGCTGCAGAAGCGGTTGTATGCTTCATCTACAGTGATGGTGTGGAGTGGGATGGTAACAACGCTCCGGTCCAGAGTTTCACTGAATTTCTTCCAGTTGGCTTTGCGGAAGTTCCAGCGCATCTTCCTTGGGCTGTATATGACTGGAAGTTGTAGGCCAATGTGTACAAGCAGGGGCCGGTGTTGGCTGTGTGGAAAATCATCAAGAATGAGGATCTGTGTAGGATATGGCTCCCCATTCAAAGAGCTGACCCAACACAGGTCAGGAGAATAGTCCTTCTTCCACCTAGCAGAGTGGAAGGTTCCTCTTTGTTTGGGGTCGTATATCAAAGCGAGGTCATTTCTGGATGCCCAGTCTGAAAGTGCCTCCCCATCACTGTCCACTGCTGGGTACCCCCAGTCAGGGTGATGGCTGTTAAAGTCCCCCACATAGATGGCAGGGTGGGGTAGGGTGGGTAAGTCCTGCAGATCCCAGTTGGCATTAGGGGGCTTGTACACATTGACAATATGGAAGCCACCAATGATTATGGTGTCTGAGAAATGTGTTGTTATCAGGTGATTTGCTTCAACTATGTCAGAACGCACATAGGTGGCACGTCCATGTTTAGCATGTAGAACATAGCACAGGAGGTCAAAGCCTTTGATGGTGAAGCGGCCAGCTTCCTCTGTGCCAATATGAGTCTCTTGGAGGCAGATTACATCAATCGAATGTTGGAAGGCGAGGACTTCAATAAGGCTTCGCTTGGCTGCAGATAGGCCTTCAACGTTTAGTTGTAATATGCGAAGGGCAGATCCTACCACAAAGTGCTCTTGGGGCTGTTTGCTTTCGGCTTTAGGACTGTGACTAGGATTCTTCTTTGACTTGGCACAGAGGCGTCGTCTCTTCGAATTTAGTCTGCTGGTAGGATCATTAGCTTCCCCAGGCGAGCCCGGGTACTGGCGGAGGGCGCGACGAGAACGCTGATCCATTGCCCCCCAGCTAGGCAGTAAAGGAATGAAAATGAAAGTCACCGGATGACTAAAGTGATAGTGGTATATTGATGTCAGAGATGATGTGAACGTGAGATGGCATGACCCTATGTACAGTGTGCAAATGAGCATTGTGCAACAAGCAGTGTATAATTGCAAATTATTGATAAGTAACAGCAGAGATGATATGGACATCAGACAGGTGATACTTTATCTACTGTACAGGTGAGCAGTGTGCAGATTTAGCGGCCAGTGTATGAGTTCCTATATGTAAAGCTGTGTTACAGAGTTTTGGGAGTTGTTGTCTGTTCATGAGTCTGATGGTAGTGGGAAAGAAGGAGTTTTTCAGTCTGGTTGTCCGGCATTTCACACTTCTGTACCTCCGGCCTGAGGGTAGAAGTGCAAACAGTCTGTGTTGGGGGTGGGTGGGGTCCCGGAGGATGACGTCAGCTCTCTTTTGGACTTTGCGGTGGTTGATGCTCTGCAGAGAGGGGAGTGGAGCCCTGATGATCTTCTCCGCTGTCTTCACCACTCTCTGCAGGCATTTGCGCTCCAGGGCAGTGGTGTTTCCGTACCACGTAGTGATGCCGTTGGTCAGGATGCTCTCGATGATGCAGCTGTAGAAATTGTTGAGGATCCTGGAAGACATGCCAAACTTCTTCAGCCTCCTCAGAAAGTACAGTCACTGTTGAGCTCTCTTGACCAGCTCTGTGGTGTTGTGTGTCCACTTGAGGTCCTCGCTGATGTGGATGCCCAGGTATTTAAAGCTGCTCACCCTCTCCGCCTCAAGCTCCTGGATGAACAGTGGCCGATGGGGTCTCCTCCTCCCTTTCCTCATGTCCACTACCATTTCCTTTGTCTTGTCCGTGTTAAGGGTGAGATTGTTGTCCTCACACCATGACACCAGGTTGGCCACCTCCCTCCTGTAGGATGCTTTGTCATCACCAGTGATGTGTCCTATCACTGCTGTGTCATCCGCAAACTTTAGGATGATGTTGTCTTTGTGGGAGGCAACACAGTCATGGGTGAAGAGGCAGTAGAGGATGGACACCTGTGTTTGTGATGATGCTGGCTGAGGTCCTGTTACCCATCCTGACAGACTGGGGCCTGCCAGTTAGAAAGTCTAGTAGCCAGTCACAGAGGGTGGGTTGCAGGCCAAGTGAAGACATTTTATCGGTGAGTTTGTGGGGGATGACTGTGTTGAAGGCAGAGCTGTAGTCGACAAAGAGCATCCTAATGTAGGAGTCTTTATCTTCTAGGTGGGAGAGAGAATAAAGGAGTGCTACGGCAATGGCATCTGAGGTGGAGCTGTTGGGCCGGTAGGCGTACTGCAGGGGGTCAGGGTGCCTGGTATGGTGTCCTGAATAAGGGGCAGCACCACTCTCTCAAGGCACTTCATGATGATTGAAGTGAGTGCTACCGGTCTGTAATCATTCAGACAGGTTGGTGGGCTCCTTTTGGGGACGGGGATGATGGTTGTTGTTTTGAAGCAGGAGGGGACTATGTTCTGGTTGAGGGAGAGGTTGAAGATTGCTGTGAGAACATCAGTCAGCTCTGCAGTGCATGCTCTGAGGGCCCACCCAGGAATGTTGTCTGGTCCTGCTGCCTTGCGGGGATTAATATTATATGGTTAATATATGGTGTGGATCCATTTAAGAATGCTCCCCCCAAGTCCAAATCTTTGTAGAATGTCAAAGAGGTAGTCGCACTCAACCCGGTCAAATGCCTTCTCAGCGTCAAGAGAAATGGCCAGAGCTTTTTGTTGCTTCTCAAAGGAGAACTGTACCACATTCAAGAGCCTTCTCATATTACTAGATGAGAAGCGGCCTGGTATAAAGCCTGTCTGATCAGGATTAACAAGGGTTGGGGGCACGTCTTGTAACCGTCAAGCAAGAACTTTCGAAAGCACCTTGCTATCCACTGATATCAGACTGGTAGGCCTGTAAGAGCCACATACAGTATATCAGCTGGCTTACTTGCAAGATATAATGTAGGGGGGAGGAAGCCCTTGTTAAATGAATCTAGATACATGTCTGTTAGTGTGCCAACCAACATCTTACAATTTTTTTTATAAAATTCAGGGCCAAAACCATCTGCCTCCCGGGGCCTTACCTCCCTTCAGTGTAGATATAGCTTCTGAGACTTCTTCCCTACTTACTGGTCTGCAGAGAGTTTGTTGCTGTTCATCAGTCAGAAATGGAAGTCTTATTTTATCTAGAAATTTTGCTCTAGCATGCTCCAAGGATTCACATTCAGAGCTGTAAAGATCTTTGTAGAACAGTTTCATTATTTTATTTATATCTGCAGATTTAAATTGTCTGTTTCCATTCTTGTCTATAAGGGAGGGGATTGCATTTAATTCAGTTTTATTATGGGTAAGGCATGCAAGCAGTCTACCAGGTTTGTTACCAGATTCAAATAATCTGTGTTTTGTGAAGAAAATTTGTGTCTCTGCTTTCTATTAGTAACTGATTCAGGGCAGAATGAGCAGCTTCAAGCTGCTTCACTATGGAGCTGATAGGGTGTTTGAATTGGGCCTCTAAATCAGTTATATTTTTTCTAATTCCAACTGTATTTTGAGAGCTTCCTTTTTTTGAGCTGAATGTGTAAGATATAATTACTCCCTGCAGGTATGCCTTCCCAGATTTCCCCAGAACAGAAGGGCTTATTTCAGGAGTTTTGTTTATGGCAATAAAATGTTCCCGTTCTTTTGTAATATAATCCACGAAGTGCTGGCTATGACTGTCTGTGGTGCACTTTTGCTACAGCAACCTGTCCCCCTGGTGGTCAAGATTGTTTTCAAAAAAATATTCAGTTCAAATGTCAGAGATTTCCAAAGCTATAACTTGAAAGTGGTAAGAGATAATGGCTTACTGTCAATTAGAAAGTTTGAGATAGGAGTAAATTTACGCATCTTATTTGCATAATGCCACGGCAGCCGTATCTGGACTTTGGACATATTTACACAAAGGATGGTTTTGGTTTTTGTCACTGTTTTTTTGTTTTGGGTTTTTTATCTTATCTTCAAAGTATATGAACCAGAAAATCAGTACAATGTAAACAAACAAAGACATTCGTCAGACTTACCGCTGGCCCGGCGACTTGTTTCGTCGTTATTTTGTCTTCTCTTGGTCATTTTCACTTTCTCTCCCACATCCAGAAACTCTTAGGATTATTCCACCTCAATTTTGCTTTTATTCCACCGCAATTTATCTTATATGACGACACGGAACCGGCACGATTGTTCTGTCCAGTCACATGGTGCTGGGGTCGATGGCAGGTGCAAATCAACCAGCCTCAGCCACCCTCTGTTATCACAAAATGTAGATATTTACCTTCATAAGCTAAATAATCTCTTTCTAGAATCATAGTTGGCAAATTTGAGAGCAAATGCCTCGTCTGTCTTGCGATGGCACACATCAACATTTGTTTACAAACTCTTCTTTGGTTTCCAGAAATGAGGTTTTTGGATGGTTATTTGGGAAACATTAGTCCTCCAAGGCAAGAGCAGTAAGTTATACGTGTCTGGCACCTTGTGAGGTGGAATACTTAGTACAACTGGGGAATTTTTATGGTTTATGGCCACATCACATGACACATGACATGACAGGTGCAGAACTGCGACATAGACAGTGAGGGTGCTTGATACCAAGACTGACAGAGGGTTTTAATAAAGTTGGGTCATTCTCCAGTATCAACAGGCTGGGTCTCTGTGAGGAGGGAGATGCTTATACTGATAGGGGCTTGGTCAGAGATGAACTGGGTGACAATTATGCAGTTCTGTAGCCTATCTAAAATAGATAGTGATGAGAGGAAATAATCTATTCTAGAGAAAACTTGATGTGGGATTGAGAAACAAGAATAGTCTCTATCTGCAAGGTGTAATATCCGCCACATGTCATGGAGGTCTAAATCAGTAAACAATTCTTGTATTTGTTCAGACTTTTTTGAACGAGTTGGGTGAGGGGGAGACATATCAACATTTGGGTCTGGTACACAGTTAAAGTCACCTCCTAAAAGTATATATGGGGAGGAGAAAGGAGACGGGTCCGAGATAAGTTGAGGAATAAAAAAAGAATCATAAGCATTTGGGGCATATATACATCCAAAGACAACTTGTTCCCCATACAGGTAACCAGTAACGGTGCTATTTTATTTTTTGATTTAATCACGTGACCAGTAGATGCATTTCAGAAGACTAAAATGTACAAAAACACAATTTTTCAGTCAATGACCCCTTTAACTGATATCAGAAGTTTTTACTTAAAATTTAATAATTTTTCTTTTGATGTGAATTTCAAACAGTACAAAATGTCTCTTAAAAGTTAAAATGTATTGTTTGTATTAATTTTTAAATGGGATGTAAACCCCTTAGTATTTTTTTCATATTCACAATCATTCAAAAGGTTAATCTTTTATTTTTCCCAAAGTTAGTTTACTAGTCTCGTTTGAATATGAGCAATGAGCCTTTTATAAAGTCACACAATGAGAATTTTTTAGTTAAAACTTTCAAATATTTATGTAGTTAAACTGCAGCCAACAGGAAAAAAGGCTAAAGCTTTCTAAGAAAGATATCCACAAGATGTACTGTATGTAAAACCATTTTTTAAATTTCATTTTATATTTAAGCAATATTACATGAGAGGTTGTGTGGTATCAATTAGTATAGTAACTGCGGTGATTCATCATAGGTCCGACATAGAGCGGATTGCTGACGATGTCACCTTACTTACTTAGGCCATAGCTCACCATGGAGCATAGGCCATCGCACTTGGTTCGGGAAGGTGGTGGTCTAAGGACATGTCGACACCTCTCATCACGCGCACATTCTGCCATGATCTCCTGAACTTCTGGCTGATGCAGATATACAGTGCATCCGGAAAGTATTCACAGTGCTTCACTTTTTCCACATTTTATGTTACAGCCTTATTCCAAAAGGGATTAAATTCATTTTTTTTCCTCAAAATTCTCCACACAATACCCCATAATGACAACATGAAAAAAAGTTTTTTTTTTGAGATTTTTGCAAATTTATTAAAAACTAGAAAAGCACTCAGAGAGCGCATACCTCCGCCAAGGCTCCTTCAGTCTGTCATGGATCACCTCCAAAATGTAATGGGTTTGTGTGTAGGCCTAGAGCCACTTATGGTGAAAATTGCATCAAAGTCTGTCCATTAGTTTTGGAGTATTGTGGGTGACACACTGTGAGAAGAGTCTTGGCTGAGGTATGCATTCCCAGATCATCACCAAAATGTAATGGGTTCCTCTCGAGGCCAAGAACCACCTCTGGTGAAAATTTCATCAAAAATCCATCCAGTAGTTTTTGTGTAATCCTGCTGCACAAATACAAAAAAGCCCTTGGTGGAGGTATGCACTCTCAGATCATCACCAAAATGTAATCATCTGTTCCCCGTGCCATTACACACCTTTTCTGAAAATTTTGTCAAAATCCGTTCATAACTTTTTGAGTTATGTTGGTAACAGACAGACAGACAAACGCCGGTAAAAACATTACCTCCTTGGCAGAGGTAATAAAAACTAAGAAATCACATGCACATAAGTATTCACAGCCTTTGCCATGAAGCTCAAAATTGAGCTCAGGTTCATCCTGTTTCCACTGATCATCCTTGAGATGTTTCTGCAGCTTAATTGGAGTCCACCTGTGGTAGATTCAGTTGATTGGACATGATGTAGAAAGGCACACACCTGTCTATATAAGGTCCCACAGTTGACAGTGCATGTCAGAGCACAAACCAAGCATGAAGTCAAAGGAATTATCTTTAGACCTCCGAGACAGGATCGTCTTAAGACACAAATCTGGGGAAGGGTACAGAAAAATTTCTGCTGCTTTGCAGGCCTTAATGAGCACAGTGGCCTCTACCATCCGTAAATGGAAGACGTTCAGAACTACCAGGACTCTTCCTAGAGCTGCCCGGCCATCTAAACTGAGCGATCGGGGGAGAAGGGCCTTAGTCAGGGAGGCGACCAAGAACCCAATGGTCACTCTGTCAGACCTCCAGTGTTCCTCTGTCCAGAGAGGAGAACCTTCCAGAAGGACAACCATCTCTGCAGCAGTCCATTAATCAGGCCTGTATGGTAGAATGGCCAGATGGAAGCCTCCTTAATAAAAGGCACATGGCAGCCCGCCTGGAGTTTGCCAGAAGGCACCTGAAGGACTCTCAGACCATGAGAAACAAAATTCTCTATTCTGATGAGACAAAGATTGAACTCTTTGGTGTAAATGGCAGACGTCATGCTGCTTGGAGGAAACCAGGCATAGTTCATAACCACGCCATTGTTGATAGCAGCATCATGCTGTGGGGATGTTTTTCAGCAGCAGGAACTGGGAGACTAGTCAGGATAGAGGGAAAGATGAATGCATCAGTGTACAGAGACATCCTGGATGGAAAGCTGCTCCAGAGCGCTCTTGACCTCAGACTGGGGTGACGGTTCATCTTTCAGCAGGACAACGACCCTAAGCACACAGCCAAGATATCGAAGGAGTGGCTTCAGGACAACTCTGTGAATGTCCTTGAGTGTCCCAGCCAGAGTCCAGACTTGAATCCAATTAAACATCTCTGGAGAGATCTGAAAGTGGCTGTGTACCAACGCTTCCCATCCAACCTGATGGAGCTTAAGAGGTGCTGCAAAGAGGAATGGGCGAAACTGCCCAAAGATAGGTGTGCCAAGCTTGTGGAATCATATTCAGAAAGACTTGAGGCTGTAATTGCTGCCAAAGGTGCATCAACAAAGTATTGAGCAAAGGCTGTGAATACTTATGTACATGTGATTTCTTAGCTTTTTATTTTAATAAATTTGCAAAAATCTAACAAAAAAAATTCACATTGTCATTATGGGGTATTGTGTGTAGAATTTTGAGGAAAAATGAATTTACTTCCTTTTGAAATAAGGCTGTAACATAACAAAATGTGGAAAAAATGAAGCACTGAATACTTTCTGGTTGCACTGTACCATTCTCACTCATCTGACCCCATTCGTGTGTCCTCATGATGTCCTCGTAGCCTGTGTTGTCTGATCTTATCTTGGCATTGAAATCTCCCATCAGAATGGTCATGTCCTTGGCTCCCCCTCTGTCCATCACTGCTTGCAGCTGTTGAGGAAAAAAAAAATCCTCCTTCTTCTCATTGTCTGCATCATTGGTGAGAGCGTAGCACTGGATAACGTTCAACTTGATGTTCTTCTTTCTGGTGGTGAACTTGGCTGTGATGATGCTGGAGTTGACCGGTTCCCAGCTGATGAGTGCCCGCTGTGCCTCCGGTGCCAGCATCAGGGCCATGCCCTCAGTGTGGGTGGTTCCATCCTCTGTGTGTCCTGAGTACAGCAGTGTCTCTCCAGATGCAAGTCTCAGCTGTCCTGTCTGTAGACACCTGGTCTCACTCAGGCCAAGTACTCCTACTGTATCTTGTACTCCTATCTTGTACAGTATGCATATCTTGTAAGTGTTCTTTTCTCTCCTCCCTGTTTCATACATTGTTCTGACATTCCATGTAGCAATTCTCGTTGTCCTGAGGGTCAGAAGGGGAATCGGCCTTGCAGCTTCCTTTCAGCTTTCACTGCACCGAGTCTCCAGGGTGGAACCCCTTCCTCTTCCAGATGAATGTCTTGGTTTGTTGTCGTTGATGCTTCTGTAACAGTCTTTTTTACAGGCAGTGTTGTTAGCCCTACACAAACCTATTTATCCTCTAGGTGAAGTGATCCACATTTGTCTGACCTCTACCTTTTGACCTGTCCAGCATGGGTGACCCTAAGAGGAGCATATACTGTCTCTGACATAGCTCTCTGGGTCATAGAGGTATGCAAGCCATCACACCACGGCAAGGGGTGGATTGTGTGATGGGACGACATCACCACAGTTACTATATTCATGATATCGCACAACCTCAAGTGTAATATTGCTTTTGTACAACAGTTCCACAAGCAAAGTTTATTAAATGACAGTAATAGAGGACAAAATATTATGATTTGTTTGTTTAACCAGTTATTTTGCTCCGCCGAGAAAAAAAAGGCCTTTTTAAATTTACCCATTTAACTGTTACTAAGTACCTCAATCAGCATAACATTAAAATTAATAGGTCTATTGTCATTCCATACACATATAAACAAATTAAATGTGATCCAATACAAAGTCAGTGTTTATAATACATACCAGTCCCTCTTTGAGAGGGGTTTGTTGGTTCCTGTGAGATTGTGCAGCTGTCTAGTTAGCATGCTAGCAATTTGGCTTTGGCACATTTCGCTCACTTTTTCATGGCATTTTCAGATGAAATGAAGAGTTCATCACCACAAAGGTATTGTGGTTTCCTAATTGAGACAATAAATCTAACTCTAGCTTGTCTGTTTTTTTTAAACAGACAATGAAACACACATGCAAACATTTCGACAACGAAACACACATGCAAGCGTTTCTACAATGAAACACACATGCAAAGGCAATTTTATCACAATACTTTGCCATCCCCTCAAGGGTCAAAGTAATTAAAGATGGAGTAGGCAGGAATCTGAGGAACCACAAAAACTACTTTCAGTTAAGAAAAAAAACCCCTCCCTCCTTCTGTGGCTCTCTTCCTTTCCTAACCGACCTAACCCACTCACTATTAGAAGTGCATGTCTACAAGGTATGTTGGCTTTTGCAGAGCAGCCAATGGCAAAGCCTCTGACCAGACTTGTGATTGGCCAAAGAAACTATCAAGTGTGTGAAACTTTCTGTAGCCCGAACAGAGCTCAGAGGAGAAGCTGTGGTGCAGTTGTGCCGTCAGACCACTTGCATTGCTATTGGATAATAATTGATTGTTTTAAATTACAAAAAATTATTGCCCACTGCAGCTTAAATTCATGCTCATTTCATGGTCAAACACAATTAATAATAGAGTAGATGCTGTCATGATTCTTACAGTTTAGTTTGCATAATAAAATCAGGGTGTTTTGGGGCTGTCTTAACATTTTATTAGTGAACGTATACAGAATTTTCTTTTCAAATCTGATATTTTTTTCCCCACAAAAAATTGTCTCATTCCATTTTTGCTTTAGTCAGTTTACTTTCTGTGGTTCACTTTCTGATGAGCTGTAATTTGCTGACAGCCGAAGTTAGATCTCTGTGTTGTGATGCTAATTAGAGCCAACAAAGCCACAGAGAGTTGCCCCAAAAAGCCAAAAAATGTCTCCCTGTCCTGTCAAAACATTCCTCCCCTGCACAGGAATCCACGTCATTAAAAAAAAAAAAAAATTCTTGTCATCGACTCTTTAATAATGTTATGAAGAGACAATTGCAAAACCTGCAATTTTGATAATAATTCATCCCTAATGACTTATTCCCTAGAAAGATTTTGGACATCAATATTGCCATACACCATCTAATTTGAAGTGACACTCCCCCTCTAGTGTGCTTCACAGCCAATTTCAATGCGAGTGATGTCACGAGCCCCAAAATTGTGAAGGACTGTGCGGGTGGAAAGAAAGTCGATGCTTACACCCACTGAAATTGCCACTTCATTCCCACAAGGTCTCTGTGCTTCAGTGGTACAGAAATGGGCCCTTCCATTTTCGCTGTATCAACTTGAAAAATGTCAGCTTTGGCAGGATTTCATTATTGAGATATGCTGTATGTAGCGCTACTTAATTGCTGACGAATTTAAATTTAGAAGTTGTTACAATATTGTTATTGCCTAATTTTGTTTTGCAATCAATACAGTATTTTCAAATACAGTTTATTCTGTAGAACATGTTAAGTAATATTGCATGAGAGGGAAATGGTATATGGTATTAGCCTGTGATTGACTGGCGATCTATCCAGGGTGTACCCTGCCTCTCTCCCAAAGATGCTGGGATAGGCTCCAGCTCCCCCCCCCCCCGGACCCAAAAAGGATTAAATGGTAGAAGATGGATGGATGGATACACAAGAGGGAATGTGGTATCGATAAATATAGTATGACTGTGGTGATTCAGTCGTAGGCCTAATGCGAAGTGGAGGGCCGAAGACATCACCACAGTCATATATTCATGATACCGCATGACCTCAAGTGTGATATTACTTTTATATAACAATTGCACAAGCACAGTGTAGAAAATGACAGCAATACAGGCCAAAATATTACTTAATTAAAATAATTTTTAAAAATAATATTATTTAATTAAAATAATATTTTGTTTGTTTCAACAGTTATATTGCTGCACCGAGAAAAATGGTCCCTTCTGAATGTACCCTTTTAACTGTTGTTAAGCACCTCGAAGAGCACAATATAAAAAAGAATAGGCTTTTTGCCGTTTTACACATGTATGCAACCAAATGAAATATTGTCCAGTACAGTTTATGTACATACCGGTCCCTTATAGAGTAGGGTCTGTGGGTCACGTGACTCATGCCGGCGGCTAGTTAGCACATGAGCGATTTAGCTTCGGTGCATTTCCATGTTAGTTTCTGTGTGCTTTGCTTGTTTTTTCTTGGCATTTCCAGATAAAATCAAGAGTCCATCATCACAACAATATTATGGTTTGCTAGTCAAGACAAAAAAATCCAACTCTAACTGGCCTGTTTAATTGTAAACAAATGTGACTAGCCAGATGTTTACAACGGCGGGACTTCTGGGTCACGGAGGTCTGGATATTTAGTACTGTCTTTCTTCAAACAGCGCCTCATTGTGGAAATCAAGGTATCCAACAGAGTATTGCAATTCTCACATATTATAAGAAGCCGCTGATAATAACTACAATTTAAAGATTATTAGAACACAGCTGAAGCGGAGTGATATATATTCAGTGAAACAGCTGAAACTGGCAGCTCGGTGGTCCAGTGGTTAGCACTGTGGCAGCACAGTAAGAAGGTCATGGGGTCAATTCCACCCTTGACCATCGTGGGTTCTGAAGTGGTGACCTAATTGATAGAGCATCCGCCCCACAACCAGGAGGTTGGGGGTTCAAGTTCTGGCCGGGTCATACCAAAGACCTTATAAAAATGGTACTTCCCGCCTTCTAGCTTGGTGCTCACTATAATAGAATAGGGAAAGGAGAAGTTGTTTGTGGCGGCACCTTGCATGACAGCGATCCCTCTGATTCTACATGTGATTAACATTTTAGATAGGAGAAATGTAATTTTGTTCTACTGTACTTGATTGGCTGTATGGACTGAATGACAACAGAGGTGGCTTCAATCCCACCCCCTGACCATCGGTGACCCTTTTGTGTGGAGTTTGCATGTTCTCCCCGTGTCTGTGCAGGTTTACCCCGAGTCCTCTGGTTTCCTCCCACAGGCCGAAAACATGCAAGTTAGGTTAAGTGGAGACTCTAAAGTGGCCCTAGGTGTGGATGTGTGTGTGAATGGTGAAGGGATTGGCGCCGCACTGTGGCTGCCTCATCCACCCAGGTGGATGCCTTGAATTTCCCTATGGGGATCAATAAAGTATACAAAAAATACAAAAAAAACCAAAAAAACGTCCGAGTGTGACTGTTGGGGGAAAATAGTAACTCCTGGAACCCCTATTGTTCAATCAGATTGCTCACTCGTGACTAACTGTTGTATAAAGCGCTGTCTATACTGCAATTGGCATACATTCATACCTACTCATGAATAATACTAACGTTAACAAATGTTGTTGCCAAAATAATAATAATAATAATAATTTTAACAGAGGGTACATTTCCCCAGTCAAATTTTAATGAATCTTCAAAAGGATGAATGTCACAGTCTTGACCAGTTTAGCAGATTTTAGACTTAAGATTTCAGCCGTTCTCTGAACACGCCTTGAAAATAATACAAAGGAAAGCAATTGATACCATAAAGCAACACTCTGACTGAACATTTCTCCCCCTCTTCCATTAGTACTTAATTAGCAGATTGCATGTCCTCTTTTCACACCAATTAACCACCTTGAAGTATTTGGGGTTAGATCATTCACAGTTTTGTCCCCTACATTACCTTCCCACCAAGCAGGGCACGCAACCCTTTGAAAACCTGTAGAAAATTGTGGTTTGGCACACACTACGTTAATGATGTCACATTTATATGTTCCGATTATGCCTGGTTGGAGATGATGAATGTGGACATGTAGCCACTCAGGGCAACTTATTTAATATGCTAATTAGGCAGCTGGGGAAATGTATGAGATATTGGGGAGCGGGGTCGAGGAAAGAGGGTGGGGGGTCAAAAAACAAAAGACTAAACTGTAGTTTTTTATTTTTTGTTTTTTTGTTTTTTCCAATGCTTATTGAGAGTAGCCACAGTAAAGGACATTTTGAAAGGTAGGCTGGCATAAATGAAAACGATTTTGGGAAATCAATCTTAAAGGGAGGAAGTAGAAACTGGTTTCTGGCAGAAACTGTTAAATAGTTTAAGATTTTTAGATATATACAATCAACCAAATCTTGGATTCATGGTTTAATGGAGGATGTGTAGTTGTTGTTGTTGGTACAAAGTACTGCACCAATTTGATGACTATCGAACTGACTGTGATATACTCTAGCTATTTTCTTTCAAACTTGAGGCATACCGATTGTGAGTTTTGGGGCCAATTCTGATGTTGGTACCAGTATCAGTGATGGTATGTAACAATAAGTTGGTCATTAGCTGATATAAATTGTTTATTTTGTTTTTGTTGTCAACTATTCCCTCTTTTATGCTGGGGAAACACACGGATATGCAATGACAAAAATAACCGAACCATTTTAAAGTGTTTCAGCCTTTAATCACAATATATTTGAATATGCACTGTTTTAATCATACGAAACAACTTCTAGCATAGCATTTCATATGATGCATCACACACCAGATAAACATTATCCACTGCCATCAGTGATTTTTTTTTTTTTTTTGCGCTAGTAGACTGATGTCAGTGAACAATGTGATTATTGGCCGATATCGATATTAAGCTGATCAATCAGTGTATCCCTAACTTACTCATTATCCCTGATTTATTTCTATAAAGTATTAGCATGTTAACATATTCTTTTTCTCCTCTTTTTTTGCTTATTTACAACAAATATTACAGATATAATGAAAGCATTCATCTGGACCTTCTATACGAAGCCACTTTATACAGTTTTCCAAGGGCAAAGTTTGATATTTGCTGCTATTTTGAAGTTTCTCTTCCACTGTTCTCCTTGCGGACCCTAACAGCTCACAGGTCAACTTCCTGTTTACTGTGTGTTCTCTCTAATAACAGGGCTACATCCTCCACTGACGTGGTGGTGTCCATCTGCGTTATCTTTGCCATGTCCTTCATCCCTGCCAGCTTTGTCCTCTTCCTAATCCAAGAGAGGGTGAGCAAAGCCAAGCATCTGCAATTTGTCAGTGGGGTAAACCCAGCTGTCTACTGGTTGGCCAACTTTGCCTGGGATATGGTAAGTAGCAGCTCCGTCTTCTTGAGGCACAGTTAAACATCACTTTATTGGTGTCTGATCCTTTAAGTGCAGGCAAATTCTGTAAAGATACACACTATAATGTGATTCATCCAAGCAAGTTTCCAGAGGTCTCATTTTACTCCAATTTTATAATGTCCTATTTTGAAGGGCCCCCCCCCCCCCACCGGAGGCTATGTGTAAAAAAATATCCATCCCCTGTAATTGACAATGTAGCTTTGACACCGCTGGCTACAGGGAAAAGCTTCACCTGAGAAACAGTTATTGGCTGAGGGGTAATTATCGATAGCAGCTGGCCCCGCTGGTTACGCTCAACAGGCTTACTGGCAGTTTCCCCGAGGCATAATGGAAGCAAACATTTCATCAGGTACCTTTGGTAAAGAAATTGCATCAGGACACTCATCATTATGGTGGATAAATGCTGTCTGGGTAGAAGACAAATGCACCTAAGGAGCTGGTCTAATGATTCTAGCCTGAAGCTCCCTGCATTATCATGCATGCTCCATCAACAATAAGGATATTACAGTGAATCCAGGTTGAAAGCTCCTTAATATCTTGGTGTAAACTTATTCTGGGGATCGTAAATAAACATGTATCATTGTATCTTAATGCATTGTATTTCCTATTATCTGTAGTGTCCCATTTATTCGCCGAGGGGTTGTTAAACATAAGCCTGTTAGTTTACATCTTTGTAGGGGGGGAAAACTTGCAGACAAAAAGCTACTTCCCTGTGTGCTTTGACACTGAATGGATTCAAGCACTATCAGGGATAAAAAACAACATAAAGCACTGTAAACACATTTCAGCTCCATGTGTCAGTAAGCAACTATTTGTGTCAAACAGACGGGAATCAAATGAGCCTGTTATTGACTGAATTAATTAGAGAACTGAAACTGGATACATTTGTATGCTAATTAAAAGTTGTCTCCATACAGTAGGTCATAATTACACATCCTTGCTGTTGGTTTGAAGAATAGCGTGAAAAGCCTTTTAATGTTCTCATAGAGAGACTCGGTAATCATATACATACCATGCTGCTGACTGATGACTTATTATTTTTCTGTTTGTTTGCCTGGTTTCCTCTTTGTTCCGTTAGTGCAACTATGTCATCCCCTGCATTATTGTGATCGTGATCTTCCTCTGCTTCCAACAAAAATCTTACGTTTCCCCTCCTAACCTGCCCGCTTTGATTCTACTGCTCATTCTGTATGGGTAAGTAAATGTTCTTTTCATCATCATTTCCTTTTTAAGAATTTGTATTGAATTCCTTTAATAAATCTAAATAGGACAGCCTGGAATATGCAGTCCTTTATGATAATAGGCTTTAAAATAATGGCTTAAAATTTTCTGCTTTATCAATTTTACTACTTCTCTTAGGAGTTGCATGGGGCACGGGTGTATGGTATATGCATGGGAGTATGGGATTTATAATATAAACACCATGATAAATCCAAATGTGCTAGTGTCTTTTCTTTTGTAAGGAGAGTGTCAGTCTGCAAAGGGACTAACTGTCAAATAAAAATAGTTAATGAGTTCAGAGACAGTATTTAGTACCCCGTGTTAATGTCATAAAATACATTAATTTCAGATTATACAAAGGTCATGTGGGGTGAAGCAGTCGGCACTGCCACGGGACACCCGGCAGACCGCCACTAAACCACCGCCTCACTTCATCTGCCTCTAATACCTGAAGCACCAACTGCCAAGTGTGGGCGGCATTCATTTCACAGTGCTTTTTATGGGTCACTTACTGGAAATGCAAATGATCAGAAGAGGCTGCTGGTGCCATGAAATGTCACAGCTGACCTGGTATTCTGCATTCATGAATCGAAAATGGCACAGATTCTGCAACTTAACATTATATTTGCCTTTGTACTATTAACCCTTATAGTGAGTGTAATGACTGTGGACCACAGCGGGGATCACCTTTGTCATTTTAAACTTGTAAAGTTTGGGTTAACTCGAGTCATTAAGTGTCTTGCTTCTCCTTCTCTGCTCACATCTGTAATACCAGGTGCCCCCACATGCTTAAAAAGGCTTTGGAAAAATTATTCTTTTAAATCCAACATTAAGACCCGAATTGTCCATAAAAATCACAGTTAATCCATAAATTTGCCTTAAAAATAAAACTGACTTAATGAAAATGATAGCTATGTTTTCTTGTGTTTTGGGATGAAATTCTTGTCTCCAGTTTGGGGAACTTGAAGCTACTGTTTTTGCCTTTTTAATATAAAAAGTGAAATGAGTGGAATGGAAAGCAACCGTTTGTCATGAGTTTGTGACTTTTGTTCCTGTAAATTTGTGTCTTTCTACCCCCCGCCGGTCCAAGACCAAAGGGGGATTATGTTATGGCCATGCTCATCCATCCGTCCAGCCGTCTGTCTGTCCCACCGCTTTTGTGAAATCAACTCCTCCTACAGTTTTGTTCCAAATGTTTTGAAACTTGGTACCAGGGTTTGATATACACTGATGATGCTCATGGAAAAGTTCAGTAAGATATTGGGATCTTCAGGGAAAACAGAGGTGGGGGCTGTTGCACTAGCCTCAGAGTGCTTGTGTTTCCTTGTTAAATTGCAACTTTTAGTTGTTGGGATAGGGGCTAGTTTGGGGTATTTTCCTTGAATTACTTAATTATTAAGCATTAGTCCTGGCAAAGTCTAAATGTAACGTAAACTGATTACTGACCTCACATTTGCAGTAATTTCAGCTGTAGTAATGCGGTCACGTTTGTTTTGGCATTTTGCAAATGCCCGATCTTAAATCTGGATCAAAAGGCCATAAAAATGTCTTAAAAGCCTTAAATGTAGCTTAATCTTGTGTCAGATACCGTGTAATAGTGTGTTATTTGTTTATTTTAGTTGGGCTGTCACCCCGATGATGTACCCCGCATCCTTCATCTTCAGTGTGCCCAGCACAGCTT
The DNA here is from genome assembly GCA_020510985.1 of Pholidichthys leucotaenia. Taxonomy (NCBI): domain Eukaryota; kingdom Metazoa; phylum Chordata; class Actinopteri; order Cichliformes; family Pholidichthyidae; genus Pholidichthys; species Pholidichthys leucotaenia. The sequence continues at coordinate 182,351,411 of CM035836.1, read as the reverse complement.
ATGTGGTGCTGACCTGCATCAACCTCTTCATTGGTATTAACGGCAGCGTGGCCACCTTTGTCATGGAGCTCTTCGATGATGATGTAAGTGGCCGCCACACTCAGGGACACAGACCATGCCTAGGAACGAGGAGACACATACATGCAGTATATGCATTTCTTTTTTTTTCTTTTTTTTCTTTTTTTTTTTTTACCGGAGCGTGGACAGACCTCCGATGAAACAGCACGTGTAGACTTTCAGGCTCCCATGGCTGCATAACAATGAGATGGAAGCTACAGCAGTAGATGGCTAATTGACTTGAATCATAGATAAATGCGCCGTGTTTTCGAGTCAGAGGCTTCCTCATGCATGTGGGTGGAGTGCATGCCCACCTGGTAGAACTTTTAATACATTTTCCTTTATTCTCTCAAGGATTTTTCAAAGGAATTATTTTCCCTATTCTCTTTAATGTTTAATCGCTTGGCGAGAATTGGGTCTTCAGAGAACTTTTCCTCATCCATCTTTCAGCAAGTGTTCATTTTAACTGCAAGCTGCTTCAGTCACAAGGGAATCAAAAGACAAAGACACCAAAAAACGAGCTAAATAAGAAATGGAGGGCTTGGTTTCGACACAGACGGCGAGGGGGGGGGTGCTGGCTGCCAGTCATTTTACTTTTGATTATAATTTAAACTGAATTTTATCATTTGAAAGTTGCCTTCCCCAGCTATACAGCTTGTGCAACTGTCAGCAGACTTGGTAGCAGGACTTCACCTCTGTACGAGACGGTGATAAGGCACAAACGTTATTTACCTGCTTTTCTTGATGTCTTTCTCAGCTCAATATGCCTTATCCAATTTGTAGACTAGGTAGTTATTTGCCCGACTCACATATGTCAGTACCTCTTTCATTTTTCACCTTGTATTTTTAGTCCCGTGCTGATCAGTCATTCCTTGTCAGCAGACACCACGGCACGTCACTCTTGACACGCCATGTATATACATGCAATGGTTCATCAGAATGTCTCCCACATCCCTGATTTGACGCTTCAGACGTGGCGTAATGTCATCTCAAAGACTTTGCCTCTGACACCCGGGCCTGTGACTTGATGCCTCCTCCAGCACCGCTATCCGATGGCGTGGGATGTTCTCCCATCTCCTAATGAGGCCGCCTCATTTGCATCGTGATTTCATTACTGCTAGCATCCATTATCAATTTGTACTTTTCACTTGGCTCGCCTCCCCTCCCCTCCAAGAAAGTCATTGTTCCCATTTTGTTGTGTCTGCATTCTCTTTATTTATTGAAGCAGTGTCAGTGGAGCGTATTACTCATAAAGGGCGCCATTGTTGATAATTTAATGGGCAGCGTGTCGCCCACAGGCTGTGTAAAGGGACGGATTTACTGCGCAACTCTTTTGTTGGAGGCATTAAAGACAGCGATAGTGTTTCTCCGAGACTTCGCAGGTACAGGGGTCCGAAATAATTCTGCTAATCTGGCTTGATTTCATGGCTGATAAGAGAGCCTGATGGGTCAACATCAATCAGCGAGGGTTACGACTCCCCAGATTTTCATGCAAACCTTGCTCAGAGCTGATATCTCCGCAGAGCAGAGTCTTCGCAAAACAAGCCAAAGTAGATATGACAGTGGCCCGATGTGCCCCAGTTCACCAGAACGGTAGATCCTACACGACAGCTCAATCCAGTCTACTCCTTTTTTGCAACTTCCTCAGCATCAAAGCCTCGTCTCATCACTTCCCATCTCGTCAGTGGTGGCAGTAGTTAAACACTGTCGCTCAAAAGTAAAGCTTCAGGCTTCAGTGTGTTCTCTGTTTTCAAGCACAGGGTAAATCTAGATCCCTTTTGGGCAAAGAAGCTTTTTTTTTCAAGAGAGGAAATGGGGAGGGGGGGGCAGAGTGAAAACAGAGCAGCACTGCTATAGACACGGTGCCCTAGTTTTGTCGTTAGACCAATGGGAGATTTCCTTCCCCTCAGGACTGTCCAGCTCCCAGTGGATTGTATCAATCCCAGCCTGCCTTTGCACTTGAAGCAGCGTCTGAGTCAATACTTCCACCATGTGCTGCTAAGAGATAACCACGGGCAACAACTAGATTTTCCTGGACAAAGGTATAGGTGTGAGAGTGTGGCCAGGTGCTACTGACATCATGTAGCCTAATTAGAGTGCATTGTTTTGAGTTGACACATCAGCGGTTTGATATAGTGGAATCCCAACTGATCCATTGGAGCTACAGTAGCTCAAAAACACATGAATATCATCTCTGGAAAAAAAAAGACTCCCTTGACTAGCCATATGTTTGCTGCTTTCCTTGTTATTCTCACTATTATGAATGAAGGCACGCAGTGGGAATAAACGGGAGTAGTGATATGGGTCAGATAAGCACAGTGCCTACAATAGCACCTTTAAAAAACCATTTGAAAGTGATTTATGGGCACATAGCACAAGCGTAAAGGGGGAAATTGTCTAGCCTTTTATCATCCTCGACTAAGAGCCTCTTAGATCTTCCTGATGAACACCCAGTCGAGAGAATTTATGTTATTCTGTGTATCGATCTGAAATTAGGTCTCAATGTCTTTGCATTCCTCTTGCCAGACAGATGGGCCACTCTCAGCCAAGGTCATAGCTGTTTGTTTATTTATTTGACTCTCTTATCGCTTGTCTTAGCTCAGTGGTGAATATAAAGAACAGAGGTGCCTTTAGCAAGTCCCCAGATGTCTGCCTTGGTGCATTTACATACATTTGCAAACAGTATAGAGGAAAAAATGTGTTCTCAAACAGCAAGGGAAGAACATTAAATTGATCTTGGAGGTTTGTTTTTTTTATGGCACACTGAACTGTTCCTACAAAAATATTATTTTCCTTATAGTGCTAGGAAAGTCAGTGTGAATGATTGTTATTAAATATACCTCTTCATCTGCCCTCCCCTTTGCAAGCAATATCTAATAGTACATTTTTTCACACAAGTTACAAATGCAGCCTATAACATTTTGCACTGCGCCTTGATAGATTCACATTGTGAGTGCAGGTCCTTGTACCCTTCAGTCCTCAAGCCAAATGCATAGATGTAGATGAAAGGAGTTATGAATTATTTGCGAACACTTTGCCAGATATCTGAAGGTTTGCTTTGACATCGTGATCAATGAGACCTTTTCATCACTGTCTCATATCTGCCTGAAAGAAAAGAGGCCACTGACCACGTAACTCTAGCAGTTCCCCAAAAAATCCCATACATCCATATTCTCACTTTTGATCTTGAGCATTACTATATTGTCTTACAAATGGAAAAGATTAACTTAGATTGCTTTTTCCCCTGAGACTTGCATTCCTTTGAATGAAATTGTACAAAATGTTAAAGAGTGTGAGCATTTAGAAACAGGAGGGATTGTTTGATTTTTTTGTTTTTTGACTAGGAAAGGGGCAAATGTGTCCAGAATCATACAAGTTGTCAGCATAGTCCTGAATTCCATTCATCAACAGTTCTAGACGTTTCAACTGGTGTGTACTTTGAAATTATATGTCTATCAGCCTAGGGATGGCTAGGATGTTGCCATGTAAAACTAAGCGTTTGGCCAGCTGATCGGCATCTGAACATACAGTACCATAGCGATGAAGCCTGCCACAAGCTGATGGCATTCCTCGTATGGTGTTCCAATAATTTTAGAACATTTCTACTCGTGCTGTCACCCCTCTGGCTACACATTGCCATTGGTCGGACCACGCCATAGCTTCAGTAGTGACTAGCACTGGCATCAACTCGACTGTGTTAGCCCATAGCTTCAGTTATTATTAAAACAAAGTCAAATGGGGTGAGGTTCAGAGAGTAGGGGATAGGGGAGAGTAAGCGGGGTGAAGGAGGATTTCATAACTGCAGGACCGTGCTTCTGTCTGGGTAACCGGGGCATTGTCTTACGGGAAGTGGACAACTTTGGTTATCAAATGTGCTATATAAATGCAATCCATTATTATTATTATTATTATTATTATTATTATTATTATTATTATTATCATCAAGCCACACCTCTCGGGTTTGATGGCCTTCCACAATTTCTGCAGCAGTGAAGCTTGTAAGTCCCAGTAATTGAGATACCTTTGCCAGGAAATCCATCATCAATACGCCATGCTGGTCCCAAAAGACTGTGAGCATGACCTTGCCCGCCGAGGGTTGGATACTTGTGTGGAGGTAATAGAACAGGCGAGATGTGACGAGCTGGAAGGGTACAAGGTTTTATTTCCTCCAACATATTGAAACACGCTTCGTAGCTCGGTGAGCTACTGCGTTTCTTAGGCATGTGTAACAAGCTCTTTTATACACGTTATACAGACAGAGAGAATGCATGGCACATTAGCATAGTGATTGTCATTTAATACGCATCATTAGCGTGACATCAGCGGGTGCCTGGATGTCCTCTCCGTCCTCAGCGGACGCATACATAACGGTCCAGTCTGATTGCCCCCCGGGGCTCTCTGTCCCTATGTCCATTGTCCTCCCCTTCTTCCAGCCCTGATGAGTGTGAGATAATGTCCGTCCGCAGCATGCTGGGTCACCACATGGCTCCCCCCAGAACACTCAGAAGGGGCTGTGACCCCCCCCCCCCCGGGTCGTTTGGGCTCCAGTCGGTGCCCGTGGAGGCTGCAGCGGGGGTTGCCGCTCCGGTAGAACTGTCCTGCTGTAGAGGAGTGTCGGAGGCCATGTCAGTCCGTGTGGGAGGTGGGGGAGGGGTGGAAAAGACAGTGTGCTCCACTCTGAATTCCAGCACGTTGAACGGCTGTGGATAGTGGGCGCACGGGGCCGGTGCGCGTCATGTGTAATGGAACAAACCGGCAATCGGCTGGCTTTAGGGAGTGAGATGCGGAAAGGATGATGTGGAGGAGGAGGGGGAGGTGGATGGGAATAAGTGAGTGGCGGCCCGGGACGTCAAAGGTGTCTGGGCCGCGCAAAAATTCCGTTTGGATCCGTCATGGTGAGGGACTTTCCCTGTAAACCTGGCGGTGATCCGCAGCGGCTGTGAAAAAAAAATGAAGTCTCTGACTCCTCGTGCGGCTCAGTCCTGCGAGGATGTGGGGAAGGCGAATGGCCAAATTTCCCGAGGATGTGTAGCGGCTGTGAAAAAAACTGAAGCTGTGTGAGGGACTTGGCGGTTTGGCTTTAGGTGCAGGAGCAGCCCTAAAGTCATCGGGGAACGCAATCGGCTAAATTGCCGTTGTGCGCCGTGGCTGAGAAACCCATACAAAGTCCCGTGTGCGGGCTGCATGTCTGCTTCAGGTGTGTGAACAGCCCTAAAGGTTCAGAGGATGGCGATCGGTTGTGTTTCTCGGGCATGTGCAGCAGCGGAGGACGATGTATAAGTCTGTGGAGCCGGTTTGTCCCTGGTGCATGGCGCACACCTGGTGCAGTGACCACATAGCTCGAAGTTGCACTGTCCTCATAATCCTGCGGTGTGTGCGTGGGGCTTCTGTGTGCAGAAAGTCCGCTATCGGGAGGTGAGTCAGCGTCAGGGAGCTTGATGGAAATCAATGCAGACGGCGCGGATGATCTTCCCCGTTCAGGCTGTTTTCTTTGGTTCGCTCGTGTCACCGTTCATGGTGTGTCTCAGTCCCAGCGCTGCCCGCTCCAGCGAGCTCCCTCCGGTGTGAATGAAGAGGATGCAGGCGCTGTCTGGTACTTTGGAAGTGTGGAGAAAATGGCATATTCGAGAGACGCACCATGCACATCCAGGGTCATCAATGTGGAGGTAATAGAACAGGTGAGATGCAACAAGGTGGAAGGGTACATGGTTTTATTTTCTTCAACATATTGAAACACGCTTCGTAGTATTCATGTTATATATGCGTCCCCCAAGGACGCACACATAACAGTCCAGTCTGATTGCCCCCCGGGGCTCTCTGTCTGTATGTCCATTGTCCTCCTCTTCCTCCAGCCCTGATGAGTGTGAGATAATGTCCGTCCACAGCGTGCTGGGTCACCACACTTGCCTTCTTTGGAGGTGGTGAATCATAATGCTTCCATTGCTTCGACTGGGCTTTAGTCTCTGGAACATAGTGACGGGCCGATGTTTCGTCCTGCATTATTAGTCTGTCAAGCATGTCCTCCTGGTTTTCATGGTACATTGCCAAAAGAGAACGTAATTAATTCCTGCTTCTTGAAATGTGTGAGCAACTGGTGAATCCATCGTGCAGTCAACTTCTGCATGTGCAAATGGTCATGGATGATTTTTTTTTCCCAGAGACCCCACACTGATCTTGACTTCTTAGGGTAGTTGGCAAACGGTTATGGGGGCGATCTTCCAGAATGGTGGCCTCCACTTGCTAGATTGTGTCTTCATGAATGGTGCACTGTGGTCAGCTGGGAATGTGTGCCATTTCCATTGATTTCTGCCCACAGTGCTTGACAACATCATATGATGGAGCATCCTCCCATAAGTCTTTCATTTCAACAAATGTCATCCATGGTGTGTGGCCTTTCCTGATCTCTTTACCTAATGACCACTCTGAATTCAACTTGCTCCATTATCACACCTTACTCCACCTTAGCACCTAGAAAAGAGAAAATCTTAGGAGTTCAGAGCTCCAAATAACCACATGACCTAAAGAGATATGTATTATTGTACATGTGCAGTTGCAGCCTCCTGCAGTAACAGGGAGTGAGTCAGGGGAAATATTTAATGAGAAGCCCTCGTACAGTACAGCAGTAGCTCTTTGGCCTTAGATTTCTTGATACCTCCAGTTATAACATGGAGTAACTAGAAGGGAAAATAAGAGTGCAAGAGGCCAGTGATATCCATGTCTTTAGGGTCATTATGAAAAAAATAGGTACTAATTCCAAGTATCCATGTGAAGTACTGAACTTGCAAAACTCCCATTAAAGAATCTATTTTCAGTTTATAGCAGCTTGTGGATTTTCTGTGGTAAGATTCATAGAGCAACAAGTCATGTAGACTATTTTGAGCACATGCTGACAAAGGACATGTGCTGGCATGAAAAAGGCTAGTTTGAGCTCTGCAGTTAACTTACAGAAATGGGGAATGTCAAATGGTACTTTGATAAAAATATATGTTGATGCTTTTAGTTATGTTGTTTTTTTCTCTTGCCACACTCTTATTTCCCACCACCTGCCTCCACTGTATTGTGTGTAGTTTGCTGTCTTGTGTAGTTATTCTCACACTTACAAGTAAAAACAGAGATTAACGATTAAATTATCTTCTAAATCTGGCATCCTTCTGGCCACTTTTTTTAAAAAGCTGACAGACTCTTAAGGCCTCAATGCAAGTTTCATCGCTGAAATCGATTTCATAGAGCCGTTACACACCTTCATGAATAAATTCTGTGACAATAATGGCCATCATGTGAAAATCGCGCACACAGCTTTAACAAATTGCACCTCATTCACCGCTCCACCTAATCTTTACACAGGGTCGTCCCAAAAACAGAAATGAGGAATTTATAGTCTCTCTCCATGTGTGCAAGAGCTTTGAAGACTCGCTGCAGTGGAGGAGGATGCATAATGCATGAACACCAAACGTAGTGATATTTTGTTCTCTTTGCTTTTTCCACCCCCCCCCCCCCAACTCATTGTAACTTTCTTTCTTCTTTCCTTATTTGTGTGTAGCAGAGACTGATCCATGTGCATTGAGCTTTGCTGGACTTCGAATAAATGAGAAAGACATATGCATTGTGAAACAAGTAACATGCTTTTGCTTTGTTTCTGTGTGTATCGATCTTGTTGATGTTTTGAAGAAAGGCAAAACACAAAGGCTTTTATTTTTATTCATTTTTATGTTGCGCATATCGTGTCTCTTGGTGCTCCCTCTGCCCCTCAGTTAGGAGTTTAAACATGAAGATATGTTTGCTTGAGAATCACTGTTTCCTGTTTGTTTTTCCACATTCCATAATTTACAGCATGCACTGTTCCTCACCGTATATCACCTTACATTTACTAAATTCCAGCATCACAAAGGTATTTCAACCTTGACACACTGCTCCCTGCAGCCCAGTGGCTCTCAGCATGCAAAAGGAGTGCGCAATGTTTAATTATTTGCACTTCCGTCAGGGAGCGACCCACTGCGTTCCCACCCTCTCACTTCTGTGGCCCCAGCTGATTGAATCCAGGGAGTCAGCATGTTGAGGGTGTGCAGTATAATTCCCATATTTCCCAAACTTTTACTAATGTGCAGCTTCTGTGTCTTGTCTCAACAGAATGTCAAAAACATCAACAACATAGTGAAGCAGGTGCTGCTGATATTCCCACATTTCTGCCTGGGCAGAGGGCTGATTGACATGGCACAGAACCAGGCAATGGCCACACTCTTCGCCGATTTTGGTGAGCATCCACTGCTGAGATAGAAAATACACACAATATGTTTGTTTGCAGTAGTTTATAGCAGCAAGATAAATTTTAACATGTGAACTGGATTAATCTTATTTTGATGGGACATGGACAGAAAAAAAATCTGCCAGAGCAAAGCAGATGTTTATCTTGACCTGCAAGAAGAAAAATAATAAAAGAACACATTTCTGAATTTCAGATTCTGAAAACAAGAGAAACTAATGCAATTCTGGAGCTAAACATGCCAAAACACCTATCAAATCAACATGAAAGCAAAACAAAGTTCTAAATAATAAGATCCAGTAAAATGTAAGGTAGTGTATACATTTACTGTACGTATATTAAAGGTCCCATTCACTGAAAAATGATGTGTTTGTATGATTTAACCATTTGAAATACATCGATTGGTCACATGATTACCGAAAAAACACCAGAACGTTCACTTCTCTTAAAAATCACACAGCATTTATATTGCTTTTGTGTCTGACTAGCCGTTCTTCTGCGTTTCTTCTTCTTCAACAGTAAAATGTAAGCTCAGCCTTGATTACATGCTACTGCCCAATTATTGACCAGCCAAACTGTCTGTCTAGGACCAAGGAGCCCAACCAAGGTGTTAACGTCCAAGCTAGTCTGTTGACGTACCAAGTGCTGGTTATATTGTTATTTTACAAGAAAAAGTCAAATTTCAGGGAAAAATGTTGCACATTTATGACAGACACAAATGTAAATGGTAAAGTCAAATTTCTGAGACAAAAGCAGCAAATTTTTAAGAAAGAAGTAGGACATTTCAGAAAAGAAATGCATTTCATTAAAGTGAAACAGTAGTAAAAAAGAAAGGACATAGAAGAGCAAAACACTATCATGACTGAAGAATAAAGTGATGCATTAAGTAAATGAGGTTAATAAATGTAAATTATGCCTACATGCTATTATCATCCCATGGTACATTTTACTTTGTGCAATAAAGAACTAATGAAAAAATTAATACATGTTTAATGCTTTATATACCCTTGAGAATGTAGGAATGCTGGAGCAATAAATCTCCCTAAATGCTACACAAAAACAACACATTACCAACATTTGGAAACATCAGCCTTTTCAGTCACACTGAAATACGACATTATGTAATGCCGACATTGTCACATGTAGGGTGCTGTCTGGGAAAGGGATCGATTGTATGGAAGGCCATCCCATTCAAAATGTTACCATCATGTGTAGTTACATTTCTGGAGAGACATGTCAGGTCAACATAAGCTATATATTCATTGCAGCCCAGCTGAACTCTGGGAGGAGCAAAGGTTGGTCAGCAGGTCCTTGATATCACTGTTGCAGTATCATCAGAACTAAAAACTGCATGTCTTATTGACCGAGTGTTGCTTCTAGTTTTGTTATATTTTTGCTGTGATGATACATCGATTGCTTTGCATTAGCTTGGCTAAGCGTGTCATAAACTGCCCGTTCAGGGCAGGAAGGATGACCCAAGCACTGAACTGTGAGTTGCTAGTGAATTTAATTAAACACAGAAATATAACAAAAGACAAAACTTACAACACTTTGTAAAGCAGGATACAGAGGAGCTCATGGCATACGGAAACGCCGGAGAAGACATGGGGCTCACATCTGGAGAGGACAGCCTGGACAGGACAAGGCTGAGGCGTATGGGAACTCCAGGGATACAAGGAATAAAGAGAGAGAGAAGAACTCCCGTCTAAACACTTAGTAGGACGCTGCAACGAATAGTGGTACAGTCGTCCTTAAATAGGACAAAAGGAATCAAAATAACTGATGACAGGGGTGGGTAACATGAGCAAAGATAATGATTAACAACTGACAGCCATGACAGCACGTGAACTTGAACCAGAAGAGGAAGTAAACATAGGGTGCTGTCAAACTAAAAGCATTGGAGAATATTGTGACAAGAATAGCTATAAATATAAAGTAATAACAAAATGAAAAACAGACCAGAGAATACAAAAGGTGATGACAAGATAACTATAAAAACAAGAGATGCAAATACAAAACTACTATATTACAAAAAGAGAACTAAAGGCAAAGGTAAAGGGTAGGCTTATGTCTAAAAGGGCAGATGATATTCATAATGCAAAACTGGATGGTAAAGGATGCACGATATCAAAGACAAAATAAGGACAACTAAACCAAAAACAGAGACTTACATAAACAGAAACAAAATGGCAAACTCAAATAACAAAATGCATCCAACCAACCAGAATGAATACTAAAGTGGGGAAATACAGAAAATAATCAAACTAATAAAGGAGAGTGAGCACGATTCCCCACTCGTGCTCCACATCATGACAGAGCCCCTCCCTCAAGGGGTAGAATCCAGACACCCCAAGGTAACGTCAAAAAAGAGAAAAGAAAAATACCCACCCCCCACAGGAATAGAAAAATAACCCACCCCAGGAGGGCAGTGGTGGAACCCAGGCTAGAAGGCACTGAAACAAAAACATGTTCATGACCCACAAAACAGAACAGATAACGTGTAAATAGAAGCCTAGGAATACTGGGTGAAAAAATAAAGGCAGTTCAGTTGGTCTACAAAAGTCTCAGACCCACCCAATCATATGGTGAAATAAATCAGGTGGTCTTCCAGAGTTCCAGAGATACCCAAGCAGACAACGTGGTCCATCAGGTGGTGTCACGACATCCCTGAGCCAATGGGCTGCAGGGCATGACCCCCCCCCCCCCCCTCCCGGAGGCAGCCGGAACCCGTGCCTCCTACAGACCACAGGGACTGCGACGTGGAAACCAGACGAGGATGATAACTGATCAGCGGCAAAACCAAACGAAGTGACAGCTGACCAGCAAGGAAACCAGATGAAGAAGACAGCTGAGGTTACAGAGGAGCTCACGAAAACACCGGAGAAGATGTGGGGCTCACATCTGGAGAGGACAGCCTGGACAGGACAAGGCTGAGGCGTATGGGAACTCCAGGGATACAAGGAATAAAGAGAGAGAGAGAAGAACTCCCGTTTAAACACTTAGTAGGACGCTGCAACGAATAGTGGTACAGTCGTCCTTAAACAGGACAAAAGGAATCAAAATAACTGATGACAGGGGTGGGTAACATGAGCAAAGATAATGATTAACAACTGACAGCCATGGCAGCACGTGAACTTGAACCAGAAGAGGAAGTAAACATAGGGTGCTGTCAAACTAAAAGCATTGGAGAATATTGTGACAAGAATAGCTATAAATATAAAGTAATAACAAAATGAAAGACAGACCAGAGACTACAAAAGGTGATGACAAGATAAATATAAAAACAAGAGATGCAAATACAAAACTACTATATTACAAAAAGAGAACTAAAGGCAAAGGTAAAGGGTAGGCTTATGTCTAAAAGGGCAGATGATATTCATAATGCAAAACTGGATGGTAAAGGACGCACAATATCAAAGACAAAATAAGGACAACTAAACCAAAAACAGAGACTTACATAAACAGAAACAAAATGGCAAACTCAAATAACAAAATGCATCCAACCAACCAGAATGAATACTAAACTAAAGTGGGGAAACACAGAAACTAATCAAACTAATAAAGGAGAGTGAGCACGATTCCCCACCCGTGCTCCACATCATGACAGAGCCCCTCCCTCAAGGGGTAGAATCCAGACACCCCAAGGTAACGTCAAAAAAGAGAAAAGAAAAATACCCACCCCCCACAGGAATAGAAAAATAACCCACCCCAGGAGGGCAGTGGTGGAACCCAGGCTAGAAGGCACTGAAACAAAAACATGCTCATGACCCACAAAACAGAACAGATAAGGTGTAAATAGAAGTCTAGGAATACTGGGTGAAAAAATAAAGGCAGTTCAGTTGGTCTACAAAAGTCCCAGACCCACCTGATCATATGGTGAAATAAATCAGGTGGCCTCCCAGAGTTCCAGAGATACCCAAGCAGACAACGTGGTCCATCAGGTGGTGCCCCCACATCCCTGAGCCAATGGGCTGCAGGGCATGACCCCCCCCCCCCCCCGGAGGCAGCCGGAACCCGTGCCTCCTACAGACCACAGGGACTGCGGCGTGGAAACCAGACGATGATGATAACTGATCAGCGGCAAAACCAAACGAAGTGACAGCTGACCAGCAAGGAAACCAGATGAAGAAGACAGCTGAGGTTACAGAGGAGCTCACGAAAACACCGGAGGAGATGTGGGGCTCACGTCTGGAGAGGACAGCCTTGACGGGACCAGGCTGAGGCATACAGGAATGCAAGGGATACAAGGAATAAAGAGAGAGAGAAGATGGAGAACTCCCATCTAAACACTTAGTAGGACGCTGCAACGAGTAGTGGTGCAGTCGATAAACCAAATGAAGTGATGGCTGACCAGCGAGGAAACCAGATGAAGAAGACAGCTGACCAGTGAAGAAGCCAGGCGAAGAGGATTGCTGACCAGGGTGGCTGTCCAGCGAGGGGACCAGGCAACGGAGATGACTGATCAGCGGGGAAACCAGACGAACAAAATAGCTGATCAGTAAGGGAACCAGGTGACGAAGAGTACCGATGACCATCAGTGAAACCAGGCAAGGTGGACTGAAGACCATTGGCGAAACCAGACGAAATGGACCAATGACCCTCAGCCACCTTAGGCAAAGATTGAGGACCCTCGGCGACCTCAGGTGAAGATGGATGACCTTCGGTGACCTCAGGCAAAGATGGATGACCCTCAGCGACCTCAGGCGAAGATTGACGACCCTCTGTGACCTCAGGCGATGGTTGATGACCATCAGCAGAACCAAACACAGCAGACCGATGACCATCGGTGGAACCAGACGAGGACTCAGGCAGAGAAGAGGAAACAAATACCAGGTCAGAAGTACTGGCAGCAGTGGAGCTCAGCAAGGAGAACTCAGCTGCAACTGGTTCTCCCCACCAAGAGCTAAGCAAGATTTCTCTAAAACTGCCATAGTGAAGACCAAAAAAAGAACTTAACTTTAGCTCCACCGCTGTCCAGGACTCTGGCGAATCAGTTTGGGGTGTCTCGAATCCATTCACCTGGAAATCCATCCCCGACACAGCCACCTGAGACGGAGAGGAAGAGACAGACACCAGAATACTATTACTGGCAGCAATGGAGCCCGGTGAGGGGAATTCATAAGCAGAAGGCATCTGCAACTGATCCCCCCCCCCCCACAAGCAAGGCAAGATTTCTCTAGAACTGATTGTGTAGAAACAGAAAAGAGTACTTGCCTAGACTCGAGCTCCACCACCGTCCAGGACTCCAGCGACTCTGCTGCGGCCTCCCACAGAGCAGGCATGATGGCAGGTGAAACTTCAGCCTTGACGGCCGGATCTGGCAGGACCTCAGATGTGGTGGCTGAAGCTGGTGGAACCCCAGTCATGGTGGCTGACGCTGGGGATCGACTCACTGGTGACACCGGGTCCTGCAATGCTGAAACCAGGGGACACTCTTTTGTTGGCTCAGGTTTCATGACACAGGGGGTGCTCTTCTCCCATCCAGGACTTGGCTGCAGGGCTGGATCAGGACCCTCTGGCACCACAGGCCCCTCCGTTGTCCAGCGGCTCCCTCCCAGGACTGGTGGACATTCAGGGGAAACGGAGAGGGACACGGGAGAAGCAGGTGAGGATGAAGAAATGGCAGCAGCAGCAGGTGGTGAGGGCTCAGCCAAAGTGGATAGCTGCTGCTGAGCCCCCCCCACACACACACACACGCACACACTGGGAATAAGACAAGGCATTTCATCATCAGATGTTAAAGACTGAAAATGAACTTGCCTTAATTCCCATGGTGTGGTGGTGGCTGCTGCAGAAGGCCCAGATAACTCCATCTCTGTGGCTGCAGCGGGCAGGGACATCCATGGAGACTCAGGAGGAACCAGCTCTGCAGGCACCTCACTGACCGAAACAGCTGCTGCAGCGGAGGAATTCCACTGATGTGATGCAGCTGGGTGGCAGTGAGAGGCTGGACGCTTCTGTTCCCGAGAACGCCTCTTCATCGGCACAGGTACGGATGAGGAAGAATTTTCCCCAGACCTGCAGAGCATGGATTGAGGATTGGTGGCTGAAACGAGGAGTCCCATGAGTTCTGGATGGCTCCACAGGCTAGGGCATGCCTCCAGAACCTGTATCGTGCCGTCCAGGCATTTTTGGGCCGCTCCGGGAGTGTGGGAGGCACGAGCCGCCGATATTATGCCCTCCAGCACTCTGGCAGCCCAGCGCTCCACCTCGTTCAGTCCAACATCACTGTAGTCCATGTAGGCTGTCATACCAGCGGGAAAATGGACTAAAACAAAAATAACCCGGAAGAAAAAATAAAACGGCAAACTCACAGCAGCTGGGTCAACACTGGCAGCGACCTTCTGTCATAAACTGCCTGGACGGGGCAGGAAGAAAGACCCAAGCGCTGAACTGTGAGTTGCTGGTGAATTTACTTAAAAGGAACTCCGATTATATTGGCATGTTAGCTCTATATGCTTTATTTTAGTTATTTTAGTTAACGTATTACTTTATTATAACTATATAATTTTTTTGAAAATAATTCCCAGTTTTATATATTTTTAAAAAACTTTATTACGATGTAAATCGCCATTTTTGTTTATGTCGCAATGCATTCTGGGTAGTGATGTAGAAGGGTTGCAGCCGTTTTTTCTGTCTTATACAAGCCAAGAAGCGAAGCTACTAACTACTGCCATTTGTCAGTGAAAATGCCACATTGCGTGGCTTTTGGATGTAATTTCCAATCAAATGGAAATAAAGAGAGCGGGGTAAACCTCCATAGCTTTCCTAAAGAGGGAAAGTTCAATTCAATTCAATTCAACTTTATTTATATAGCGCCATTTCACAACAACAGTCATCTCATAGCACTATCAACTGTAGGGAGGACCCCCACAGTTGCAGAAAGACCCCAGCAATCAGGCGATCCCCTGTGAGCAAGCACTTGGCGACGGTGGAGAGGAAAAACTCCCTTTTAACAGGAAGAAACCTCCAGCAGAACCAGGCTCAGGGAGGGGCAGTCATCTGCTGCGACTGGCTGGGGGGTGAGGGGACAGAGAAGAAGAAAAGAACAGACATGTAGAGAGCAAACAGCACGATGGGGACTCAATCTATGGGAGAGAACAAACAAATGTTAATGACCAGCAAAAAAAAAATATTTCATAGAGAGTGAGGAAAGGAGTGAGGCCCAGTGCATTACTGGAGGTCCCCCGGCTGACTAAACCTATTAGCAGCATAACTAAGGGAGGGTTCAGAAACACATGATCCCTCCCTAATTGTAGGCTATATCAAAAAGGTAGGTTTTAGCCCTATTCTTAAAAACAGAGATCGAGTCTGACTCCCGAATCCAGATTGGCAGCTGATTCCACAGGAGAGGAGCTTGATAACTGAAGGCTCTGCCTCCCATTGTACTTTTGGAGATTCTAGGTATTACAAGTAAACCTGCATTTTGGGAGCGTAGTGCTCTGTTAGGATGATACGGTAGTATCAGATCTTTTAAATAAAAAGGAGCCTGATTGTTTAGAGCTTTGTAAGTAAGAAGAAGGATTTTAAACTTAATTCTAAACTCTATGGGAAGCCAATGAAGGGAGGCCAGAACCGGAGAGATATGATCTCTCTTTCTAGTACCTGTTAAAACTCTTGCTGCAGCATTTTGGATCAGCTGAAGACTTTTTAAAGATGTTTTAGGACAGCCTGATAATAAAGAATTACAATAATCTAATCTCGAGCTAACAAAAGCGTGGATCAGCTTCTCAGCATCACTCTGAGACAAGATGCTCCTAATCTTGGCAATATTACGCAAATGATAGAAGACAGTCTTAGAAACAAATTTAATATGTGAATTGAAGGACAAATCCTGATCAAAAATAACTCCAAGGTTCCTCACAGAGCTATTAAGAGAGAGAGTAACCGCATCCAAACTGAAAGTTTGATTTGGAAAGGAATTTCTAAGGTTTTTTGGACCAACAAGAATGACTTCAGTCTTATCTGAATTTAATAGCAGGAAATTACAAGTCATCCAAACTTTGATTTCCTTAAGACAGGCTTCTAACTTGGCTAATTGATTAGTATCATCTGGCTTCATTGACAGGTATAATTGTGTGTCATCTGCATAACAGTGAAAATGTATACAGTGCTTTCTAATAATGTTGCCTAACGGAAGCATATATAAACTAAAAAGAGTAGGGCCAAGCACAGATCCCTGTGGAACTCCATGACTAAGCTTTGAGCTGAGAGAAAACTCATCATTTACATGAACAAACTGGAACCTATCAGATAAATAAGATCTAAACCACTGCAACGAAGTTCCATTAAGTCCAACATAGTGTTCTAATCTATCAAGTAGAATATTATGATCAATAGTATCAAAAGCTGCACTAAGATCTAAAAGGACAAGTACAGAAACTAGTCCATTATCAGATGCAATGAGGAGGTCGTTAGTGACCTTCGCTAAGGCTGTTTCAGTGCTATGATGGATTCTAAACCCAGATTGAAACTCCTCAAATAAACCATTTCCCTGCAGGTGGTCAAATAATTGCGTAGCAACAACTCTTTCTAAGATTTTTGAAATGAAAGGGAGATTAGAGATTGGTCTATAGTTAGCTAAAGCTCCTGGATCTAGCGTTGGCTTTTTGAGTAAGGGTTTAATTACAGCCGTTTTAAAAGCCTGCGGTACATGGCCTAAAGTTAATGAAGAATTGATTATATGAAGAATAAAGCTACCAATAAGTGGGAAGACTTCTTTAAATAACCTGGTAGGAATAAGGTCTAAAAGACAAGTTGAAGGTTTGGATGAGGAAACTATTTTGTCTAACTCACAAAGGTCGATTGGAGTAAACTCATCAAGACAGACATCAATAGAAGGAGTTGTAGTAGTTACAGTATTTAAGTTAACTGTGGGAAGAATCTGATTGATTTTATCTCTGATGGATGAAATTTTATTATTGAAAAAGTTCATAAAGTCCTGACTAGTAAGCTCTAAGGGGATGCTAGGATTGACAGAGTCCTGACTCTTTGTCAACCTGGCTACAGTACTGAAAAGAAACCTGGGATTATTCTTGTTCTCTTCTATTAATGCAGAGTAATAACTCGTTCTAGCTTTTCTAAGAGATTTTTTATAAATTAAAAGATGATTTCTCCAAGCTAAATAGATTTCATCTAAATTAGTAGAGCGCCATTTTCTTTCTAATTGACGAGTCTTCTGTTTTAAGCTACGAGTTTCTGTGTTGAACCAAGGAGTTAAAAATCTCTGATTAGACTTTTTCTTTTTTAAGGGGGCCACCAAGTCTAGAGCCTGATGCAGAGAAGCTGAAACACTATCCACCATGTTATCAATTACAGAAGGAGCAAGCTGTCTATAGCTTATTTCCGTTGTGTTGACACATGGCATAGAGGAAACAATCTGCATAAATTTGGAAACAGCATCATCTGAGAGGCATCTACTGTGATAATATTTTTCTTTAGGAGCCAAATAGTCAGAAATAGTAAAATCAAAGGTTAACAGACAATGGTCTGACAGTACAGGGTTATGAGGAGACACTACAAGATTTTCTATTTCTATGCCATATGTCAGAACAAGGTCCAATGTATGGTGGAGGTAATGAGTAGAATTTCCTACTTTCTGAGAAAACCCAATCGAGTCTAATATTGAATTAAAAGCCACATTAAGGCAGTCACTATCTACATCCACATGTATATTAAAGTCCCCTACTATAATTATTCTATCAGATTTCAGCACTAAATCAGCTAAGAAATCAGAAAATTCGGATAAAAATTCTGAATAGGTTGATGGGGGACGATAAACTATGGCAAATAAAATTGGGTTTAACCTGGAATTGCTAAAGTGCCCAACACTGAGGACCAGGCCCTCAAAGGAATTATAACATGTTTTTTGCTTTACATTAACTAGTAATTTGGAATGGTAAATTGATGCTACTCCTCCTCCACGACCAGAACTTCTGGGATTTTGACAGTTTAAATAACCAGAGGGAGTTGATTCATTTAAACCAACATAATCCTCTTGTCCTAACCAAGTCTCTGTAAGGGAAATTAAATCAATCTGATGATCAATTAACAGATCATGGACTAACAGAGACTTGGGAGTTAGAGACCTAATATTTAATAAACCACATTTAATTTTTAAATTATGAGGAGGAACAGAGGCCAAATCATTCAATTTAGAGGCTTTATGTTTAATTTGAGTTTTACCAATATTTTGCTTTATCACTTTGGGATGCTTATACATTATATTTTTATTTACTTTGGAGGGAGCAGACAACGATTCTCTGATGGGGAAGACAGGGGCTAAGTTGAGGGGTGGCGGATGAAGAGGAGCTGCAGAGAGGCATGTAAGACTGCGACTCTGCTTCCTGGTCCCAACTCTGAGTAGTCAGGGTTTTGGAAATTTGGATAAAAAAGATGCCAGATTGTTAGATAAATGAGAAGCACCATCCAAAGTGGGATGAATGCTGTCTCGTCTCATAAGACCAGGTTTTCCCCAAAAAGAGCTCCAATTGTCAATGTAGCCCACGTCATTTTTAGGACACCACACAGACAGCCAGCGGTTCAAGGATGACGAGTGGCTAAACATGTCATCACTGGTCAGATTGGGGAGGGGCCCAGAGAATACTACAGTGGCAGACATCGTTTTGGCAAAGTCACACACCGATTCTATATTAAGTTTCGTGACTTCCGACTGCCGGAGACGGATGTCATTAATGCCGGCGTGAATAACAATTGTGGAATATTTACAGTTACTTTTAGCCAGCATTTTCAAATTTGACTCGATGTCGCCTGCTCTGGCCCCAGGAATGCATGTGACTATGGCCGCTGGAGTCTCTAGGTTCACGTTTCTGACTACAGAGTCGCCAATGATCAGAGTTTTTTCCTCAGCGGGTGTGTCGCTGAGCGGGGAAAAACGATTAGAAACGTGAACAGGTTGGTGGTGAACCGGGGCTTTGCGACTAGGCTTCCTTCTCACCGTCACCCACCCAGTCTCCTCGCTGCTGAGGAGAGCCGGGGAACCGGTGACAGGGGGGCCTAAGCTAGCTAGCTCCGCTGCAGCTAATGGGCGTCCGTCGAGATTAACTGGCGCAGACGGTGTTTCAATGCAGCGGAGCCGGGATTCCAAATCAGACAACCTCGCCTCGAGCGCCTCAAAAAGACAACATTTATTACATTTACCGTTATCACTAAAAGAGGCAGAGGTGTAGCTAAACATCTGACAGAGAGAGCACACCAGAGGAGGAGAGGAAAGAGAGCTAGTAGCCATAGCTAGTGGCTCGAGAGCTGGAGAGCAAACCACACAGGCAGACAGCAAAACAGGAAGTGACGATACGTTACCACAAGGAAGTGACGATCCTGGAGGAAAAAGTGGGGCGGCAGCGGCTCAGAAGGTAGAGCAGGTCGTCTAATAACCCGATGGTTGGCGGTTCGCATCATGCTCTCCCCAGATATCCTGCCGTTGTGTCCCTGGGCAAGACACTTCACCCGCATTGCCTCCAGTGCCCATAACACTGGGTATGAATGTGTAAAAATGTTTAAATGTTCGGTGGAGGCCGTTGGCGCCGATTGGCAGCCACATTTCCGTCACTCTGAGTGTCTGTGATCACGCACTACAGTGCACGCTTGATAAAGCTGACATATATATTAATCACGCTGTGATAAAGCACGATATCGCTCAAAGCGCGTGCATGAGACATGTCTGTGATCACGCGCTATAGCGCACGCCTGATAAAGCTGACATATACAGTATATTAATCACGCTGTGATAAAGCACGATATCGCTCAAAGCGCGTGCATGAGACATGTCTGTGATCACGCGCTATAGTGCACGCCTGATAAAGCTGACATATATATTAATCACGCTGTGATAAAGCACGATATCGCTCCAGCGTGTGGCACCGGGATTCCTCTCTGTTCCTGAGGTGCAGGACAGAAGAGGATGCGAGGCGCATCTGCATAGTGATCAGTCCATACTTCTCACGCTGAGCGCTCTGCCAGCCCCGTACGCTGTGGGGGTCAGACACGAGGTGTTCCTCCACACTCTCAATAATTTTTTTTCCTGTATATTTTTCTTTTTGGCGTACAGAAATGGCAATACGCCCGTATTTTCTAAAATTGCATTTTCCCCGTATTAAAATACGGCGAAACCATATCACTTGACAGGTATGCCGTGACAAAATTCGAACTGTGATTCGCTCGAGCGTGCGCAAAGCGCACGCTCTGAGCGATATCATGCTTTATCACAGCGTGATTAATATATATGTCAGCTTTATCAGGCATGCGCTATAGTGCGCGATTCGCTTAGACGCTAATACGGGGAAAATGCAATTTTAGCAAATACGGGCGTATTGCCATTTCTGTACGCCAAAAAGAAAAATGTACGGGAAAAAAAATTATTGAGAGTCTGGAGGAACACCTCGTGTGTTACCCCCACAGCGTACGGGGCTGGCAGAGCGCTCAACGTGAGAGGTATGGACTGATCACTATGCAGATGCGCCTCGCATCCTCTTCTGTCCTGCACCTCAGGAACAGAGAGGAATCCCGGTGCCACACGCTGGAGCGATATCGTGCTTTATCACAGCGTGATTAATATATATGTCAGCTTTATCAAGCGTGCGCTGTAGTGGTGATCACAGACACTCAGAGTGACGGAAATGTGGCTGCCAATCGGCGCCAACAGCCTCTCCGGCCTCCACCGAACATTTAAACATTTTTACACATTCATACCCAGTGTTATGGGCACTGCAGGCAATGCGGGTGAAGTGTCTTGCCCAGGGACACAACTGCAGGATATCTGGGGAGAGCGTGATGCGAACCGCCAACCATCGGGTTATTAGACGAGCTGCTCTACCTTCTGAGCCGCTGCCGCCCCACTTTTTCCTCCACTTTCCCTCTTTAGGAAAGCTATGGAGGCTTACCCCGCTCTCTTTATTTCCCTTTGATTGGAAATTACATCCAAAAGCTGCGCAATATGGCATTTTCACTGACAAATGGCAGTAGTTAGTAGCTTCGCTTCTTGGCTTGTATAAGACAGAAAAAATGGCTGCAACCATTCTACGTCACTACCCAGAATGCATTGCGACGTAAACAAAAATCGTAATAAAGTTTTTTAAAAATATATAAAACTGGGAATTATTTTCAAAAAAATTATATTATAGTTATGTTACTAACATAAAAATAAAGCATATAGAGCTAACATGCCAATATAATCGGAGTTCCTTTTAAACACAACAATATAACAAAAGACAAAAACAACACTTAGCAAAGCGGTTATAGAGGAGCTCACGAAAACACCGGAGAAGATGTGGGGCTCACGTCTGGAGAGGACAGCCTTGACGGGACCAGGCTGAGGCATACAGGAACGCAAGGGATACAAGGAATAAAGAGAGAGAGAAGACGGAGAACTCCCATCTAAACACTTAGTAGGATGCTGCAACGAGTAGTGGTGCAGTCGGTAAACCAAATGAAGTGATGGCTGGCCAGCGAGGAAACCAGATGAAGAAGACAGCTGACCAGTGAAGAAGCCAGGCGAAGAGGATTGCTGACCAGGGTGGCTGTCCAGCGAGGGGACCAGGCAATGGAGTTGACTGATAACGGGGAAACCAGACGAACAAAATGGCTGGTCAGTAAGGGAACCAGGTGACGAAGAATATTGTTGATCATCAGTGAAACCAGGCAAGGTGGACTGAAGACCATTGGCGAAACCAGATGAAATAGACCAATGACCCTCAGCGACCATAGGCGAAGATTGAGGACCCTCGGCGACCTCAGGCGAAGATAGATGACCCTCAGCGACCTCAGGCGAAGGCGGGGGACCCTCTGCGACCTCAGTTGAAGCCGGAGGACCCTCTATGACCTCAGGCGAAGATTACGACCCTCTGTGACCTCAGGCGATGGTTGATGACCATCAGCAGAACCAAAACACAGTGGACCAATGACCATCGGTGGAACCAGACTAGTACTCAGACAGAGAAGAGGAAACAAATACCGGGTCAGAAGCACCGGCAGCAGTGGAGCCAAGTGAAGTGAATTCAGCTGCAACTGGCAGCTGCATCTGGTTCTCCCCACCAAGAGCTAAGCAAAATTTCTCTAAAACTGCCATAGTGAAGACCAAAAAAGAACTTGCCTTAACTCGAGCTCCACCGCTGTCCAGGACTCCGGCGAGCAGGTTGGGGTGTCTTGAATCCATTCACCTGGAAATTCATCCCCAACATAGCCACCTCAGATGGAGAGGAAGAGACAGACACCAGAATACTATTACTGGTAGCAGTGGAGCCTGGCAAGGGGAACTCATAAGCAGAAGGCATCTGCAACTGACCCCCCCCCCCCCCCCCACGAGCAAGGCAAGATTTCTCTAGAACTGATTGTGTAGAAACAGAAAAGAATACTTGCCTAGACTCGAGCTCCACCACCGTCCAGGGCTCCAGCGACTGTGCTGCGGCCTCCCATGGAGCAGGCATGATGGCAGGTGAAACTTCAGCCTTGACGGCCAGATCTGGTGGAACCTCAGATGTGGCAGCTGAAGCTGGTGGAACTTCAGA
Source organism: Pholidichthys leucotaenia (assembly GCA_020510985.1). Classification (NCBI taxonomy): domain Eukaryota; kingdom Metazoa; phylum Chordata; class Actinopteri; order Cichliformes; family Pholidichthyidae; genus Pholidichthys; species Pholidichthys leucotaenia. The sequence continues at coordinate 182,328,572 of CM035836.1, read as the reverse complement.
CATGGTGGCTGACGCTGGGGATCACCTCACTGGTGACGCCAGGTCCTGCGATGCCAAAACCATGGGACACTCTTTTGTCAGCTCAGGTTTCATGACACAGGAGGTGCTCTTCTCCCATCCAGGACTTGGCTGCAGGGCTGGATCGGGACCCTCTGGCACCACAGGCCCTTCCGTTGTCCAGCGGCTCCCTCCCAGGACTGGTGGACATTCAGGGGAAACGGAGAGGGACACGGGAGAAGCAGGTGAGGATGAAGAAATGGCAGCAGCAGCAGGTGGTGAGGGCTCAGCCAAAGTTAATAGCTGCTGCTGAGCCCCCCCCCCCCCCACACTGGGAATAAGACAAGGTATTTCATCATCAGATATGAAAATGAACTTGCCATAATTCCTGTGGTGTGGTGGTGGCTGCTGCAGAAGGCCCAGATAACTCCCTCTCTGTGGCTGCAGCGGGCAGGGGCACCCATGGAGACTCAGGAGGAGCCAGCTCTGCAGGCACATCACTGGCCAAAACAGCTGCTGCGGTGGAGGAATTCCACTGATGTGACGCAGCTGGGTGGCAGTGAGAGGCTGGGCGCTTCCGTTCCCAGGGACGCCTCTTCGTCGGCACAGGTACGGTTGAGGAAGAATCTTCCCCCAACCCGCAGAGCATTGAATGAGGGTTGGTAGCTGAAACGAGGAGTCCCATGAGTTCTGGATGGCTCCACAGGCTAGGGCACGCCTCCAGAACCTGTGTCACTCTGCCCAGGCATTCCCTGGCTGCTTCGGGAGTGCTGGAGGCACGAGCCTCTGATATTATGCCCTCTAGCACTCTGGCAGCCCAGCACTCCACCTCGTTCAGTCCAACATCACTGTCGTCCGTGTAGGCTGACATACCAGCGGGAAAACGGACTAAAGCAAAAATAAGCAGGAGGAAAAAACAAAACGGCAAACTCACAGCAGCTGGGTCAACACTGGCAGCGTCCTTCTGTCATAAACTGCCTGGACGGGGCAGGAAGAAAGACCCAAGCGCTGAACTGTGAGTTGCTGGTGAATTTACTTAAACACAACAATATAACAAAAGATGAAAGCTTACAACACTTAGCAAAGCAGGTTACAGAGGAGCTCACGGCGTACAGAAACGCCGGAGAAGATGTGGGGCTCACGTCTATAGAGGACAGCCTGGACGGAAGCAGGCTGAGGCGTACAGGAATGCCAGGGATACAAGGAATAAAGAGAGAGAGAAGACGGAGAACTCCCGTCTAAACACTTAGTAGGATGCTGCAACGAGTAGCGGTGCAGTCATCCTTAAATAGAACAAAAGGAATCGAAATAACTGATGACAGGTGTGGGTAACATGAGCAAAGATAATGAATAACCACTGACAGCCGTGACAGCACGAACTTGAACCAAAAGAGGAAGTAAACATAGGGCACTGCCAAACTAAATGCATCAAACAATATGGTGACAAGAATAGCTATAAATATGAAGTAATAACAAAATGAGAAACAGACCAGAGAACACAAAAGGTGAGGACAAGATAAATACAAAAACAAGAGACGCAAATACAATACTACTATATTACAAAAAGAGAACTAAAGCCAAAGGTAAAGAGTAGGCTCATGTCTGAAAGGGCAGACGATATTCATAATGCAAAACTGGATGGTCAAGGACACACGATATCAAAAACAAAATAATGACAACTAAACCAGGAACAGAGACTTGCATAAACAGAAACAAAATGGCAAATTAAAGTAATAAAATGCATCCAACCAACCAGAATGAATACTAAAGTGGGGAAATACAGAAAATAATCAAACTAATAAAGGAGAGTGAGCATGGTTCCCCAACCGTGCTCCACATCATGACAAAGCGGTTAGCGGCTAGCTGAAATTAGCAGTTTAGCCGCTACTTCATAAATGCTACTGGGCTTATTGTACTCCAGGGACCAGCCATATCCTATCAACCACAGAAACCACACATTCCTGTCCACCAGTGATGCATTATTTCATTCATTCTTTAAGTCAAATTTGCATTTGTTGGTTCAGGCTAGATCGGTTATAGGAGCTAGCAAGCTAAGATTAGCAATAGTGATGTTAGAGGGAGGGCAGAGTTAAATGTGGTCTTGGGGATTTAAAGAGACATGCACTGAAACTAGCTGTTCTAATATAGACTGCAAAAGATGAAATGATGCTGCTATAATTAAATTATTTAAGCAATTTGACCAAAATATGTGACTTTATTATGTGAGGAGTGGAGAAGTGTTTTGGTGCCAATTTTCGAGAACAAGGGGACAGTCAGAGCTGTAGTAACTACAGAGGCATAAAGCTGATCAGCCATACTATGATGTTATGGGTAAGAGTTGTCGAAGCCAGGTTAAGAGGAGAGGTGACAATCAGTGAGCAGCAGTACAGTTTCATGCCAAGAAAGAGTTCTACAGATGTAATGTCTGCTTTAAGAATGTTAATGGAGCATGATGTTTGCAGATGATATTGTGATCTGTAATGAGAGTAGGGAGCAGGTGGAGGAGAACATGGAGAGATGGAGGTATGCTCTGGAGGTGTAATGGTGTAATGGTGAATAGAATAGAATGGGCTTTATTGTCATTGTATAGTGGTACAGTATAGCGAAACTGTGGGTGCTCCACCAGGCTACTGCGCAATAAAGTTAGAGAGAAGGATTAGATAAAACACAGTTACAGAACACACGATTAAACACATGACTGAAATAAAAATAGCCCTGGATTATGGAACTATACACAGGTATGGTAGTGGCTTCACGGATGAAACAATGTACATAAAAGTGTGGAGTGCAGAACACACAATTAAACACATGATTGAATAAAATGTCCCAAGGATTATGGAAAATATACATAGGTATGGTAGTGGTTTCACGGAAGGGTTAATATACATGAAATTACTGAGTGCGCAGACAGGTGTGTTATTGTGATAATTAAAGAGGTCCTCAGTTCTGTGCATGTGAGAGCTGAGGGTGGGGGGTGGGGTCTCTGACTGTTTGCAGTCCGGATGGCCCAGGCGAAGAAACTGTTTGTCAGTCTGGAGGTGTGGAACCTGATTGATCTGAACCATCGTCTAGAGGGAAGCAGGTCAAACAGGTGGTGGGCGGGATGTGAAGATGCAAGGAGTAGAGGTAGTGAAGGGAGATGAGTTTAAATACCTGGGGTCAGCTATGCAAAGCAATGGAAAATGCACAAGAGAGATGAAGAAGAGAGTGCAGGCAGGGTGGAGTGGGTGGAGAGGAATGTCAGGGGTGATCTGTGACAAAAGGATAGCCGCAAGAGTGAAAGGTAAGATTTACAAGATGGTAGTGAGACCTGCTGTGACGTGTAATTTGGAGACGGTGGCATTGACAAAAAACAGGAGGCACAGGGGGAGGATGCAGAGTTGAAGATGCTAAAATTCTCATTGGGAGCGTCTAGGAGGGACAGGATTAGAAATGTGTATAACAGAGGGACAGTTCAGGTTGAGCAGTTGGGAGACAAAGTAAGAGAGGCAAGGCTAAGATGATTTGGACATGTGCAGAGGAGGGATAGTGGATGTACTGGACAAAGGATGTTGAAGATGGAGCTGCCAGGCAGGAGGAAAAGAGGAAGACCACAGAGAAGATTCATGGAAGTCATGAAGGAAGACATGGAGGGGGTTGGTGTTTCAGTGGAAGATGGAAGGGATAGGAAAAGATGGAGGAAGATGATTGGCTGTGGTGACCCCTAAAGGGAGCAGCTAAGAGAAGAAGAAGAATTTGACCAAAATATGTCAGGAGCCTTTCATTAAGGTCTGTGGGAGATGTCAAAATGTGGGAAAAGGGCAGTGAACGGGAGCTTTAAATGCATTATTTTGGGAGTTTTGTTGTTCCATAGCAGCATAAAGGGTAAAGTACCATGCAGTGAGGATTGAATTAAAGGTGCTCACTCACTCTGACTTCCTCAGGTAGAGTGAAGACCAAGATTTATTTTTTTTTAAGCACGGAAAATGTAGCTTAGCTGGATACCTCACAAACATCACAATGGAGTGTAACGCAGAGCCTCTAAAAGGGTGAAAATAATAAACTGAAGTAAACAGGTGGTTGGAGTTCCATACAATAAGACTCTTTCATTGTTGGTTACTCTTTTGCATTTTTCTGTTGCCTCTCTCTCTCTTTCTTCTTCTTGCTATTCTCATTTTTACCTCACTCTTTATCCAGTGAAACAAAAGTGCCATGGTTTGTGCCAGATGTATATTTCCCTACGCAATTTCCCCCAACGCAGTAGTCAGTCTGGGGTGATAAATTAGGCGCAACGATTGTTTGTATAAATTTACATTCTGTTTGTCTTTATTTGGCCGAAGTAAAATATTTATTACAAGGCCTGCTTTTCTTTTATTTAACTTTGCTTTCATTTGGTAGACAAGAACAAACATAATTTTACTGCATAGAGTTTGAAAGGGCCCAGCAATATTTCACATTATCATAATTTATGTCTCGTTATCTCATTATATCATGTTTATTGCTTTGTGGTCTTAACTCTTGCACACAGAATTAAGTTGAATACATTAAAAAAAATGCTGGAATGTTTAGAAATAAAAAAGAGGTATAGCATAAAGTTACATATAATAAACTTTGCAATAAACTAACATCCATCCATCCATCCATCCATCGTCTACCGCTTTTCCGGAGGTCCGGGTCGCGGAGGCAGCAGTTCAAGCAGAGAAGCCCAGACTTCCCTCTCCCCAGCCACCTGCTCCAGCTCTTCAGAGGGGATACCAAGGCGTTCCCAGACTAGCTGGGAGACATAGTCTCTCCACCGAGTCCTGGGTCTGCCCCGGGGTCTCCTCCCAGTGGGACGTGCCTGAAACACCTCAAGTGGGAGGCGTCCAGGAGGCATCCTAATCAGATGCCCATACCACCTCAACTGACTCCTTTCAATGTGGAGGAGCAGCGGTTCTACTCTGAGCCTCTCCCGGATGACTGAGCTCCTCACCCTATCTCTGAGGGTGAGTCCAGCAATCCTACGGAGAAAGCTCATTTCAGCCGCTTGTATCCGCGATCTCGTTCTTTCGGTCATTACCCAAAGCTCGTGACCATAGGTGAGAGTAGGAACGTAGATTGACTGGTAAATCGACAGCTTTGCCTTAGAACTAAGCTCCCTCTTCACCACAACAGACCGGTACAACGTCCGCATCACTGCAGATGCTGCTCCAATCCGTCTGTCGATCTCTCGCTCCATTTTCCCCTCACTCGTGAACAAGACCCCAAGATACTTAAACTCCTCCACTTGGGGCAGGAGCCTGTCCCCAACCCGGAGAGGACAATCCACCTTTTTCCGGCTGAGGACCATGGACTCGGACTTGGAGGTGCTGATTCTCATCCCAGCCACTTCACACTCAGCGGCAAACCGTCCCAGCAAGAGCTGTAGGTCATTGCTGGATGAAGCCAACAGGACAACATCATCTGCAAACAACAGAGATGAGATCCTGTGGTCACCAAGCATGACACCCTCCATTCCCTGGCTGCGCCTAGAAATCCTGTCCATAAAAATTATGAACAGGACCGGTGACAAAGGGCAGCCCTGGCGGAGTCCAACTCTCACTGGGAATGACTCCGACCGAGTGTTGGCAATGCGAACTAAACTCTCACAACGGTCGTACAGAGACCGAATAGCTCGTAACAACAAGCCCGATACCCCATACTCCCGAAGCACCCCCCACAAAAATCCACGAGGGACGCGGTCAAATGCCTTCTCCAAGTCCACAAAACACATGTAAACTGGTTGGGCAAACTCCCACGAACCCTCAAGAATTCTCGAGAGGGTAAAGAGCTGGTCCGATGTGCCACGGCCAGGACGAAAACCACATTGCTCCTCCTGAATCCGAGGTTCGACCAACGGCCGGACTCTCCTCTCCAATACCTTGGCATAGACCTTCCCAGGGAGGCTGAGGAGTGTGATCCCTCTAAAGTTGGAGCACACCCTCCGGTCCCCTTTTTTGAAGAGAGGAACCACCACCCCGGTTTGCCATGCCAAAGGCACTGCCCCCGACCTCCACGCAATGTTGCAGAGGCGTGTCAACCATGACAACCCAACAACATCCAGGGCCTTGAGGTACTCGGGGCGAATCTCGTCCACCCCCGGGGCCCGGCCACCAAGGAGATTTTTAACCACCTTGGCGACCTCAGCCCCTGTGATAGGCGAGTCATCCCCCTCGTCCCCAAACCCTGCTTCCTCTGTGGAAGGCGTATCAGTGGGATTGAGGAGATCCTCGAAGTATTCCTTCCACCGCCCGACGATATCCCCAGTTGAAGTCAACAGTGTCCCATCCGCACCATACACAGTGTGGACGGGGAGCTGCTTTCCCCTCCTGAGCCGCCGAACAGTTTGCCAGAATCTCTTTGAAGCCGACCGAAAGTCTTGTTCCATGGCCTCACCGAACTCCTCCCATACCCGGGTTTTTGCTTCAGCAACCACCCGAGCTGCACTCCGCTTGGCCTGCCGGTACACCTCAGCTGCTTCGGGAGTCCCACAAGCCAACCAAGCTTACCGATACCGGCTAGATATAAACTAACATATTACAACCATTTCTATTTTAGATAATTAATGTACTAGTTGTATAGTTGCTACTATATACTGTATGTGTTTATATTTCTTCATATATTTACCTTATTTATTTATTCAAATACATATCACAAATACACAATAAAATAGGGGAGGTTTTCAGTTCATAAATGACTTGCAAACACAAGTGTTTTTTTTTTCTTTTATGCTTCCTGCCTCTTAAAATATTTATCCCACAAGCCAGTAGTGCCACTTTTTTTTTTCTGTTTTACTTTTCTTTAATTTAGCAGACAAGCGCAAACACAATTTGGCTCTGTATTGCTTGAAAAGACCCAGGAGGTCTCAGTCCATATCCCTCAGTTTATCTTTGCAATACGACATTTGCATAATCAGTTTTTAGAGCATTTTCAGAAGGAATTGTTTGTATAGCCATGTGTACCCCCCTTGCAGTCTAAGTATCCATTAAAAAAAAAAAACCTACATGTCCACTGCATTAAAGTGACACCGTACTCTTGTATTCACAATGCTGATCCTTCATTTAAGTATGCATATTCAACCACTAGCAGGGCTCCTATGACAGCCTCCACACACTGCATGACTTAAATTTAGACAGGAAGGAATGGAGAGAAGTTGAACAGTGCTTGTAGGGGTGTCTGTGTTCGAAGATGGGGAGGGTCATAGAGAGGCAAAGAGCCACATGAAAGAGGAAGAGGGGTCTTATCTGAGGAGAGATGGAGCAGGAAATAGTGGTTTGAGGAATCATTTGCAGTGGTGCTGGAGAGAGGCAAGAGAAAAGCAATCACAACTTAAAAGGGCCGGTGTGGAAAGGGGCTATTTACCAGAGAATGAGACTGAAAGCGCTTTCGTTTTGCCCCCCTTCCCCCTGCTCGGGGCTAGCAGACACTGAGGAGAAGAAGAGGAAACGGAGAAGGGAGCAGATTTGGAAATGCTGAGAGTGGTGGGGCTGTCACCAGTTTACTTACATGTTCATTAGCCAAAAAAGGCTTCAACATGAAAAGTACAGGATGTCAGCCATTTCGTCACATGACATAGGTGACAGCATTTGTTTTTTTTTCCTCTTTTTCCCTTTTTATTCTAAGGCTAAGTGGCATTTTAAACTGCTGGCTTTCACCAATAAATGTGTCTAAGAAACACTTCAAAGAGCTGACAAAATTCCAGTTTCCTACTAATATATGACAAAGATCTGTCTGGCTGTCTGCAAAAGAAAACTGTCATCTGGCAATTTATTTTTGTTTTGACAATGTTTTGGATAAATCGTCATCTGAGCTTGTTGATAAAAGCTGGAAATTACAGTGAAATAGACATGGTATTGATGTGCCTAATTTACCTTTTAAAGTTTATTGACTTTGTTTGTTCGCTTTTTTGTGCTCACTCTTTGTCATTTCTGCTAATAAAGGGGACGACCGTTTTCAGGACCCACTGAGCTGGGAAATGGTGGGAAAGAACCTTTGTGCCATGTCCATCCAGGGAATTGTCATGTTTGCAGTTACGCTCCTCATCCAGTATAAGTTCTTCTGCAAACCAAGGTATGGAAACTACTGGACCTGTGCTGCCTTATTTCAGGGATTCTGTTACATATAATCTGTTATAGTGGCTTACAAGTCTTACATTAAAAAATGGTTAGCGCTAAAGCAGCTTGTTTCAGACAGAGATTAAAATAATACACAGTCCTGAGCTCCACCCAGTTTATTCTCTGTCTGAAACAAGCTGCTTTAACTGAACTCGGACCCTTTTAAGCTAGTGCTAGCTAATAATCAATGGAAAATTAGTCTCTGATGGTTGTCTTAGTGATTAACAGTCCTGATGTACAATGTCAAGACTATGGCAGGTTTGGACGTTAAATAATGTCTTAATTTGGAACTGTCAGCTATAATGGACCTGATGGAACTAACGATAAATTATTAGATCTACTCTGTTTTACACTGGGGCTTTTTCCACTGTTGACATGACCCCTTAACTTTAGCTTCATCATTTATCAGCTTGTTTATCACTCACTCAGTGTAAAAAAAAAAGTATGTTTTATTGCTATAATTTGAATCCAGTATCATTTCCATTCACACATTTGATGCAGCTTTGTCGGCACTGGAACAATTTTTCTCAGTCTTCAGTGCTAAATGGTAAATAAATGGTATTCACTTATATAGCGCTTTTATTCTCATCTCTTGATGACCAAAGCGCTTTACAGATCCTGCTATCCACCCATTCACACACACATTCACACACTGATGGCGGCATGCTACCTAACATGGCGCTTCCAGACCCACCAGGAGCAATTAGGGGTGAAGTTACTTGCCCAGGGACACAACGGCAGGATATCCGGGGAGAGGGGGATTCAAACCGCCAACCATGTGGTTATTGGACAACCTGCTCTACCTCCTGAGCCACTGCCGCCCCCCCAAATGGTTAAATGGTGACGTTTATCTTTTTTCCACAAAAAACTGATGAATATGTTCAAACCATTGGTTCCTTTTATATTGACGCAGTCATTATTATTTGCCCTTTTATTAGTGTAAGGCAAGTTGAAAGCTAATTTGTAGTTTTATAGTTTTTATTTAACAGGATTTATTTTCATTGTCAATTTACCTTGAAAATGAGTGAGCCATCCTGAAAACAAGATGCATCTTTCCAGGTATTAACTCACTTTTAAGATGGGTTTTGGCCACTACAGTTTAAAACAATATCAATTCTAAGTTTTCTCTTATGGCAGTGTTGCCAGCTCTCAGTCATCTGGCGTGAATCTCACTCTTTTACGCTCTCTCACAACACAAGCCCTATTTCTCACTCTAAACTAAGGAAAATACTACCAATATCATGATGAATTACTTCAGATTTTTTAAGAGCTCTCAACGCAGTGCTGTCAAGGCATGGTCAAGGCTGATTACCATGCCAAGCAGACTTAAAGATGCATTCTGGCGTCTCTAAAACCACCTCAGAAACAAATGTGTATTGCCCAAAATAGTATATTGTGGTTTTTTACCCACAAAAAAAACTTTCATTGCCTTAGAATTGCTTGGAAAGAGTTTTTAAATCTTTCACCTACTTAAGTATGCGCAGAGCTATGAATATTCTAATTAGCAGCCTGCAGGGCTTGCACGTGATTGGTCTCCATGCTCCTCGAATTGCAGGGCTTACATGTGATTGGTCGGCGTGACTCCTGGTGGGTGGGCTGCTAGTCTGTTCACGTGGGTTAAAGTTTTGCCTATATCTTTAAAAGTAAAAAGCAAAACATTTTTCTGAAAACGGTCCAGGTGAGCGATAAATGTGTAGTTGCCAAATATGTGTTTACTTTTTACTAACAACCAGTCTCCCATCCACCGGTGACTGAGCAGGGAGGGGAGAGGGGGGGACCCGATTTGAATGTGGCTGCTCTCAGCTCACAGTGCGGCACCCGCCCGCCGCCAAAGCTGAGAGCAGCTCAATCTGAATGTGGTCTCACACAGCCACATTCAGATCGGGTCCCTCGTCACCCTGCTCTGCCTCAATCCTGCTGCTCCTCCCTCTTCCCCCGAGGTAGTCAAGAGTATCCGTCTGATTGGTTAATGTTAAAACCAACTAGGCTAAGCAGGAATGCTTACGTAGCTAAGAGTCTGTCCAAACTCACCCGTTTCAGGGGGCGTTACCAAACTGGAAATTCACAGCAAAAAAAAACAAAAAAAAAACAGACTTGGGACTGTGGTGAGATTTTGCACTTGATATGTCTTGTAAGTCACAAGAAAACATGTTACAGACATGTTTACAACAGAAAAAAATTGATTTTTGCCAGAGTGTCAGTTTAACATGTTCTAAAAAGTGTTTGTGTTGAAAAAAAATAACCGTTTGTGTATTGTTCATACACACGCTCACCTCACCCCAAAGGTTGCGTTAACTGAAAATTTTCCATTGACAGCTTTTTTTCAGCAGTGACAGAAAAATCTGAAAGCTGTCTATCATTTTGACAGATTATGCTGAGAGTGATCTAATTAAAATCAATTAAAATGACAGGTAATGACAGATTATGACAGAATTTTACTAACCTATTTACCTATTTAAAATGAGTGTGAGTCCAGTTTTTCTTGTCAGATTGAAATCACTCTTTTTCTTTTTCTTGCTCAGGAAGTATTTTTTCTTTATTGTTTAGATCATTTGTCTTGTAAAAATGTAATTTTCCTCAGACTAATTTACAAGAGAAAAGTAGCATATTTACATGTAAAAAAGTTGCAAATTGACAAGACAAAGGTTGCAGTTTTATAAGGAAAAAGTAGCAAATATATTTGCAAATTGTTGCAAATCTGTGTGGAAAAAAACTGATGCATTGCAAAAAAGCTGTGAATTTATAAGTAAAAGGTGTTACGACCCGAGCGCTGGGTTCTGTCCCCGCTCGGGCTAAGCACAACTCGCTGCCGGCCTTGACAGCTGTGGGTGGTATTCTGGCCTCACCGGGCTCTTATTATGAAGGCGCTCGGTGGGGCTTCTGCCTGTCAAGGTTGGTCAGCTGCTTGTCATTACTGCTCGTTAGTGTTCGCCTTTATAAGGCGGGCACTAGCGGCAGTTAAATCGCAGGAGTATACTGTCATGCGGTGACCCTCGCGGATCATCATAAAACGCCAAGAGTCCACCAGTGAGTTTTGCAATGATGGTGGTTTATTAAAACAACAGGGCAAGACAATACTGTGAGCCGCTCAGGGCAAAAACACACATAAAGCAATACAAGGGCCCGTGGGGCTAACCCCAGCCACTAGGAGCTAAACTATGACATGACATGCGAAGCACGAACCTGACATGAAGGTCTAACAAGGTTTAGACCACCTGACGATGTCTGACGAGGATAGTTGACAAGGTTTTGACAAGGTTTTGACAATACTCCTGCAATTTAACTGCCGCTAGTGCCCGCCTTATAAAGGCAAACACTAACGAGCAGTAATGACAAGCAGCTGACCAACCTTGACAGGTTGGTCAGCTGCCCACCGAGCCCTTCATAATAAGAGCCCGGTGAGGCCAGAATACCACCCACAACTGTCAAGGCCGGCAGCGAGCTGTGCTTAGCCCGAGCGCGGACAGAACCCAGCGCTCGGGTCGTAACAAAAGGAGTATCATTTGAATGAGAAGTGGTGTCACAAATTGACAAATGTGACTACTAGTTACTGCTCAAGTAGTTTTTCATTTGATACTTTCTTACTTTTATTCAGATAATTTTTGGGTGACTACTCTTGCTTTTACTGGAGTATATAATAGCATATGGCAATGCCACTTTTGAGGACAGTTTCTGGCTTCTCTCCCCACCTCTGTTTAAAGTAAAAAAAAAAAAAACCCTCCTTTAATACAGTCAAAATATGGAGTTGAAATGAGCACAATAGTGTCAACTTTAATATGAGCATTTATTCTTTTGAGTGTCACTGTCACATTTTAACAGTTTTATATGGTGTTGGAAGTCTTTTCCTCTTTTTATATTTGACGAAAACATCTGTTGCACTGAACATTATGTTTCCTCCTCTAAAAGCATGGTTGTCATAGAAACTAATGTCTGCGGCTTCTGCTATTTATGAATTGTAGAGATTGTTTCAACCAGCTTTAACTTTGGCTGAGATAATTTTCCATGTGAGTTCATGCTAATTTTAATGAAGGGTATTATGCCATTTGCATTTCACCCTCTTCCCCTTTTTTCTTTCTCTCTTTCTCAGAGTTATTTCGGTGAAGTCGGTGTTGGTGGAGGAGGAGGACGTTGATGTTGCCAGGGAGCGTGAGCGGGTATATGTTGGTGGAGCCCAGGGTGACCTCCTGAGGATCTGTGACCTCACTAAGGTAAGCTGGTATTCGCTAATTTATTGCACGCTTTTGACCATTTTATTTTGACGCCATCACATTCTCCTAAAATGTGCAATTGTATATAAATATTTATGGCAACATTTGCACCACGGTTAAACTGCGAAACAGCTTCCACCCTCTGGCCACAGTGGGGTGCTGAACCCTGTCCTCTGACTTGTTGGTCTTTTTCCCGCCCTCTGAATCATTTAGACTTCAGTATCTGCAGAATTATGCCACCTCTTTGAACTGTGGATATTGTAGATATAGATTCTGCATTTACACATATAGAAAGTTGCACAAACCACCCAGACACCACCAAAATACATTAGCATGATAGCCTAATGAATACTTTTCACAAGTGCTTCTATTCCTTTTTAATTTCTTTTCATGACCAGCAGAGCAATGAAAAGATGGAAGAATAGTAGCTCTGCTGTGAACATGTGTGGGAAGGGCTGTCAAAACTGTTCTAACAAGACTTTTGAATAATTGCATATTAACTGCTGATTACCTTATCTACAAACAGATGTGTCTTTTTTCACAGGTTTACATTTCTACACTTTCCAAAATAACATCATTAATTTAAGTTTAGTGCATAAAACATACAGCTCTTGCTATAGTGTTGATAGCAAACTCATGGTGGGCTGTGGTAGGAGTCTAGTTGTTTGTATGGAATTCCAGAGGTCGGACATGCACATTCACATGCACGTTTGAAGACCAAAGCGAGATTATGTTATGGCAGTGCCCGTTGGTCTGTCCATCTGTTCCACTTGTTTTGTGAAATCAATTCCTCCTCCAGTTTTGTTCCTAGTGTTTTGAAACTTAGTACCAGGATTTGATATATACTGATGATCCGCATATTGCAGGTGGGTCTGCACCTAGTTTGTGCTCAAGGTCAAGATCAAAGTCAAAGGTCAGGAGATCTGGGCACTTATGTGATTTCATGAAAATCGCTACACCTCCTTGGCAATTGCCACAGCGGTCATCAAACTCACCCACAAGGATCCTCAGGAGGGTCTTCATCCAGGTTGTGCTGAAGGTTGAAGGTCAAGAGATGATTTTAGAGAAATCACTACTCTTGCTAGGCAAATACCTCAGTTCTCACCTAACTCACAGTGCTCCTCAGGTGGGTCTGCATCCAGGCTGAGGTTAAGGTCTTTGTTTAAGGTCAGGAGCATTTATGATTTCACAAAAAATGTTACTCCTCCTAGGTCAGTGACCTTGACCTTAAGCACATCCTAGATGTTCCTGCATCAAGGCTGTGCTTAAGGTCAAGGTCAATGATTAGGAGATCTGAACACTGTCGGGGTGATTTTGTCAGTCTGGAATGAGTCATTGATGGTCTGGTTCCAAATGTTTTGAAACTTGTTGCTAGGGTTTGATGTACACTGATGATGCATATGGGAAAATTGAAAACTGCTCACCTTTAGTAAGATATTGGATCTTCAAAGAAAACAGAGGTAGAGGATATTGCAATCACCTCAGAGTGCTCTTGTTTTTTTTGGTTTTTTTTGTTTGTTTGTTTTTTTCTCAAGATGTCCCTTCAGTGCTGGAGTGGAGGGTTGTCTGTGGTGTGCATTGCCTGTGCAAGCCTCCTTCTCTACCATCATATTACTATGCCTACTTTCAGACTGTTAAACATATTAATTAACACCACCTTCCTCGCCCTTCATGATGTATGGTCTGTGTTTCTCTGCCTCATGTTAATGAGAGGAAGAAACTTTGTAACATAGCTCATTGAAGTGTTTTATTTTTTTCTTCATAATGAAATTTTAACCTTAATTGATTCAAATTTCCATTTTAGCTCATCTGTGTCATAGACTCAGAGACAAGCTTACGTGTTCACCCCCAGAGTCAGAGTTGGAGATGGAGATGATGTAGGAAAATGTTAACATCCACGTTAATGTTTTAATAGATGGCTAGCGAGTACAGATACATTGCAATATAAGTGCAAAACTTGATGCAGAAGACTACAAGCAAATCTCTAGACAAGTATCCATTTTTAGCTCATCTGTCATACCAGGTGCCATTGAAGGCATTGTAATATTAGGGAAATATTAATATTATCCATCCATTCATCTTCTTCCGCTTAATCCTTTTCGGGTCGCGGGGGGGCTGGAGCCTATCCCAGCATCTTTGGACGAGAGGCAGGGTACACCCTGGACAGATCGCCAGTCCATCGCAGGGCCAACACAGAGAGACAGACAACCATTCACTCTCACAGTCATACCTAAGGACAATTTAGAATCCCCAGTTTGATGCCAATTAACCTAACTTGCATATTTTTGGCATGTGGGAGGAAACCGGAGAAATCCCGGAGTAAACCCATGCAGACACGGGGAGAACATGCAAACTCCATATTAATATTATACTATTATATATTATATATATTAACCATTTGAGTGTGTCTGTCACCGAATTGTGACATAACTCCTAGTGGTCAAGAGTGGTAAATATTTTTTGTCAATAAAATAGTTCAGATTTCCAAGGCTATAACTTAAAAGTGGTAAGAGATAATGGTTTACTGTCAATTAGAAAGATGTATAATACGATCCAAAGTTTCAGATAGGAATAAATTTACACATCTAATTTGCATAATGTCACGGCAGCTCTTTAAATTCCATAACTCAGTCAAAACTGGACTTTGGACATATTTACACAAAGAAAGGTTCAGTCTTTTGACACCGTATTTTGTACAGAGGTACCTCATCATCTTATCTTCAAAGTATATGAACAAGAAATCAGTACAATATTAAAAAAACCCACAGAAATAAATCACTTACCGGTGGCTAACGGATGGTGACCCATCTTGGTCGTTATTTTGCGTTCTCTCAGTCATTTATGCTCTCTACCACATCTACAAAGTCTTATGATTATCCCACATAAATTTCGCTTGTATCCGGTAGCTATTTTCTGTGTACAAAACCGTCTAAGTGACAGTGACGATGACCGATCATGGTCATATTAGCTTTCTGAGCTAAAAGAAGAGAATACAGGAAAAGGAAATGAGGAGTTCTTTTTCTTTGGTGTATTACGTGTCATCCATTGAGTCCTTCAATGCATGTCTGCCACCCTCTGAAACTGGCAGATCAATACAAATCAGTACAAATCCCCAATGCAGCTGGCGATGTCAGAGTGAGATGACAAGTGCAGTGCCACGCTCTGCCACTAGGGGCACGCAAATTCTCACACTCAAAGGGTTAATATTAAGGGCACAACGAGCAAAAAGGGGTCCTTAGAGCAAAATACATGTCAAAACCAAGACTGTAAAAATGTTCATGAAATATTCAATATGACCTGACTTTCTCATTCTCTGCACATATGGGAAAGTCAGGTTGGTAGCCTGCAGCTGTACACATATATACAAGCATCTTAAGTAGGTGTGAGAACCAAACAAGATTGCATGTTTTGAGGGCGTAAAGGTCTACGCTCCTGTTCAGGTCTGTCCTCTAGCTGTCTCTTCACTGTATGGAAACCCGAGTGTACACTGGTGGCGCGGGCCTCAAAATCACAGAGATTAACGTCTCTGCTATCGGCAGATGTTCACTCCCTGCAAGCAGCATGGCAGCGGGAAGTGTCACCACAGCAGCCGTCTTTGCAGTTTCGGTGCCGACAGCTGGACGATCTAACAGCCTTTTGCTTCTTACCACCTCTCCTCACTCCTTTACTCCCTAGGTCTTCTCATTCTCACCATACTTAATCTCTCACTCGTTGCTCACACACAGTTGTGCACCACTCTCCCCAGGGTAATTACTGAGTAAAGCAGTTGGATGGGTAATGTATTACAAATCATCTTGCAAGGTGCAGTGGAGGAATGGAGCAATGTTAGTTTTGTTAGCTAAAACTTTTTAAATGATAAGCTGTTTCCCCTCATGTGCTGCTGCCATGATCTTTACCAAACATCACCCAGCTGAAGTTCATGTGTGAACAGAAATGACAGTAGCAAGCATCAGATGTTAGATGGTCTTTATCCTGCCAGCTTCATAGGATAAGATTGTGCATGTCAGAATATGTTGATAAATAAAGAGCTGAGTTACTTTTCGTGTCCTTTCACCTTTTGGGGTTTTTGTTTTTTTTTTTAGAAATAAAGCTTATTTAAAAACATAAAAAAGACCAGATATGTGCCACCACTTGTTGACTTTAAATAATCAACCCCGTATTGGATGTATGTCAGATTTAATGTTTATTTGAAAGGGACATTACATACTAATGAACATTAATATAAATGTAAGTATGCCAGATTTAGCAATACTGCTAATTTGCATCTGTAGTCCCCCGGCGGGTCACAAAAACACACAAACAATCATACACGATTTAGGAGCACATATCGCCAGATTTAGGAACATACATTAAAGTTACTCAAATCCAGTCTGAAAGATTGGATTTTAGATCAGATTTAGTGGTTCAGACAGCCCTAAAAAGATCAGATCTGTGTCACGTTAAGGTGAAAATTCCAACTGGAGTCATTTCAGGCTGGTAATGTGAAGGATGCCTGAGAAATGGAGAAATATAGAGGTACTAATTTTCAAGAACAAGGGTGATTCTCAGAGCTGTAGTGACTACAGAGGTATAAAGTCGATCAGCCACACTATGAAGATATGGGAAAGAGTTGTTGAAGCCAGGTGAAGAAGATAGGTGGCAATCAGTGAGCAGCAGTACGGTTCATGCCAAGAAAGAGTACTACGGATGTAATGTTTGCTTTAAGGGTGTTGATGTAGAAGTATAGGGAAGGTCAGAAGGAGTTGCACTGTGTCTTTGTTGATTTAGAGAAAGCGTATATGAGGAAGTCAAGGGTAGCAAGAGAAGTATGTGAAGGTGGTGCAGGACATGTAAGAGAACATCAAAACAGTGGTGAGGTGTGCTGTAGGAGTGACAGATGGATTCAAAGTGGGGGTGGGATTACATCAAAGATCGGCTCTGAGCCCCTTCTTGTTTGCATTGGTGATGAACAGGATGACAGACGGGATCATGGAGGGGTCTCTGTCGACCATGATGTTTGCTGACAGCATTGTGAGCTGTAGCAAGAATAGGGAGTAGGAGAGGTGGAGGTATTCTTTGGAATTTTGTTCTTTACAGCATATGCTTCATTCTTCCTCCTCTAGACATACCACTGATCCATAGGCCCAAAAAGCTGGCTCAGTTTTGCTCAAAACTATATAAATAAGCCAAAGAGGTTTTGGGATTCTGTTCTGTGGAGTGATGAAACAAAACTGGATGTTTCCAGGCCTATTGATCAGTGGTATGCCTAGAGTGAAGCATGGCAGTGGCTCGGTGATGCTCTCGGTGCTGCTCCTCTTCCTCTAGCATTGGAAACCTGCAGCATGTGGCAGGTAAAATGGATTCAAGCAAGTATCAGGAAATCCTTTGAGAAAATATCATGCCATCTGTGAAGAAGCTGAAGCTTAGGAGTCATTGGAACTTCCAACAGGACAATGATCTCAGGCATACCTAAAAGTCCACCAAGGCTTGGTTTCAGAAGAAGTCCTGGAAGATACCAGTCCTGGCCATCACAGTCACCTGACTTGAACCCCATTGAAAATCTCTAGTGTGATTTGAAAAAGGTGGTTGCAGATGCAAACCCAAGAATATTAATGAACTGGAGGCCTTTGCCCATGAGGGATGAGCTAAGATTCCTCAGAACGCTGCCAGAAACTGGTGGCTGGCTATGTATCATGTTTGCAGAAGGCCATAACAGCAAAAGGGTGCTCTAAAGATGCTTGTCAATAAGGGGTTGGATAATTCTGAAACTGCAGTACATCATTAAAAGTGGCATTTTGTGTTGAATTGAGAGAAATCACTTGTAATATTAGTTGAGCTGTTTAAATTGTTCTTGTATGATTTGTTTATTGCAAACAACTGCTAGTTTGTATATTTTGCCAATAAACCTAATTTGCCATGGGAGTTGACTAATTTTGATCGCAACTGTAGATGAGTTTAAATACCTGAGGTCAACCATCCATTGCAATGGAAAATGCACAAGAGAGGTGAAGAAGAGAGTCCAGGCAGGGTGGAGTGGGTGGAGCTGAGTGTTAGAGGTGAATTGTGACAGAAGAATAGCAGGTAGCATAAAAGGGAAGATTTACAAGACAGTAGTGAGACCTGCTATGATCTATTGTTTGGAGACAGTGGCATTGACAAAAAAGGCAGGAGGCAGCGCTGGAGGTGCCAGAGCTGAAGATGCTAAGATTTTCATTGGGAGTGACTAGAATGAAAAGGATTGAAAGTAGTATATCAGAAGCAAATCTCAGGTTTAGTGTTTTGGTGACAAAGTAAGAGAAGCAAGGCTGAGATGGTTTTGACATGTGCAGAGGAGGGATAGTGGATATACTGCACAAAGGATGTTGGAGATCGAGCTGCCAGGCAGGATGAAAAGAGCAAGACCACAGAGAAGATTCATGGATGTGTGAAAGAAGACACAGAGAGGATTGTTGTTGCAAAGGAAGATCCAAGGGATCAGGTAAGATGGAGGCAGATGATCTGCTGTGGCGACCCCTAAAGGGATCAGCCAAAAGAAGAAGAAGAATGTGAACATAGCCAAATATAACAACACAAATGGCAGCAAGATTGTAAATGCAGTGGTATGTGAATATTTGGGCACCCTTTGACAAATACGATATTTTGGACATTTGTTTTAAGTGATGTGTTTTCTTAATTGTGGAGAGTGCCCAGACTTTTATTCATACTGCAATTTTGTTGTTAATGTTTGCTGGTAATGTTGGTAAAACTTTTCCCAAATCCTACAGATACTGTGTTTGCGTCTTTAAAAAATGCTCTTTGTCAAGGAGTGGAGCAATTTTTGCATACCACCATATGGCTTGAACTAACACTAAAATGTGCATTGTATTTGGGTGAACTTTCCTGCTAGTGATGAGCACCTCAGTTAATGCCCATATGCACCTTTTTAGTTGACATTGTGTCTTTCAGATGAGACACAGTGGCCCAAACAGCAGTGTACTGGCAGAATGCATCAGGATTCATCCTGTGGTGCCCCCATTGACTCCCACCACAGCTGTGCCCCATCCATTTTGGGGAATAGATAGCAAATTGATCAATGAGCGCATGGCTTCGGTGGCCACGCGCCACAGCCTGGGCCCTGTCATAAATCTGAGCATGCCTCTGAAGCGATCGACAGGCCATCAATCATGTGTCACATCCCTGCTCCTCCCTTTCCTTTTCCTGCCGTACTAACCAGGAGTATTTTGCTACGAGCCCCACCTGGTAGCCTCCACTTAGCTACCGCATTAGTGTCGACACTGTAATCGATGGAGACGGTAATGGAAGTGTGTCCGTCTGTGAGCGTTTTCCGGGCCCAGCGCTGTCAGTTTAACCTTCCAGTCACTCACTAAGTTGACAGGGAAAGTTTTAAAGAACCTTGTGACAGCTGTTTGGATTTAAGAGTCTGAGTGATGAGTGGCACCTTGGCATGCTACGAGTATGCTAATGTGATAATACTTACTACAGGCATTTAAGTGAGTCAAGTGAGACTCTCCTTCGGCAGGAGCTTGTTATTGTGTGATTGCAACAATGCTTTTTTCATCTACCATAAAATTAAACAGTATATCAACTGTTGCAGATCATGCTAACAGCTTTTACAGCCCAGTTTCTTAGCAGATACAGGAAAGTTTTTTTCCTCTATTTTATGTTTTGTTTATTGTTTTTATTCCAATTGTATCCTACTCTGAGATCATTTGTATTCTGTTGCATTTTGTCCGTTATTTACTTTAAATCCCTTTAAGTAATTATCCTTCATTGCCATGAGTACTTGAGATGAAGGGCTCAGCTAATTTGAAAAGTAGAACATTAAGCCATTGGTAAACAAATAAACACAAAGAAAATAAGCATCCTTGTTGGAGAAGGCAGTTGAAGTTGAACCTCATTAAATTCCTTTCTTTCTTTCTTTCTTTCTTTGGACATTTTAATGATGCAGCTTTTTTAATTCAATTCAACTTTATTTATATAGCGCCATTTCACAACAACAGTCATCTCATAGCACTTTCAACTGTAGGGGAAACCCCCACAATTGCAGAAAGACCCCAGCAATCAGGTGATCCCCTGTGAGCAAGCGCTTGGCGACGGTGGAGAGGAAAAACTCCCTTTTAACAGGAAGAAACCTCCAGCAGAACCAGGCTCAGGGAGGGGCAGTCATCTGCTGCGACTGGCTGGGGGGTGAGGGGATAGAGAAGAAGAAAAGAACAGACATGTAGAGAGCAAACAGCATGATGTGGACTCAATCTATGGGAGAGAACAAACAGATCTTAATGACCAGCAAAAAAAAATATTTCATTGAGAGTGAAGAAAGGAGTGAAGCCCAGTGCAATTACTGGAGGTCCTCCGGCTGTCTAAACCTAATAGCAACATAACTAAGGGAGGGTTCAGAAACACATGATCCTCCCTAATTGCAGGCTATATCAAAAAGGAAGGTTTTAACCCTATTCTTAAAAACAGATATCGAGTCTGACTCCCGAATCCAGATTGGCAGCTGGTTCCACAAGAGAGGAGCTTGATAACTGAAGGCTCTGCCCCCCATTGTACTTTTGGAGATTCTAGGTATTACAAGTAATCCAGCATTTTGGGAGCGTAGTGCTCTGTTAGTGTAATAGGGTAATATCAGATCTTTTAAATAAAAAGGGGCCTGATTGTTTAGAGCTTTGAAAATGAGAAGAAGGATTTTCAACAATTCTAAACTCTATGGGAAGCCAATGAAGGGAGGCCAGAACCGGAGAGATATGATCTCTTTCTAGTACCTGTTAAAACTCTTGCTGCAGCATTTTGGATCAACTGAAGACTTTTTAGAGATGTTTTAGGACAACCTGATAATAAAGAGTTACAATAATCTAATCAAGAGCTAACAAAAGCGTGGATCAGTTTCTCAGCATCACTCTGAGACAAAATGCTCCTAATCTTGGCAATATTACCAAATGATAGAAGGCAGTCTTAGAAACAAATTTAATATGTTAATTAAAAAACAGATCTTGATCAAAAATAACTCCAAGGTTCCTCACAGAGCTATTAAGAGAAAGAGTAACTGCATCCAAACTAAAAGTTTGATTTGGAAAGGTATTTCTAAGGTTTTTTGGACCAACAAAAATGACTTCAGGCTTATCTGAATTTAATAGCAGAAAATTACAAGTCATCCAAGCTTTAATTTCCTTAAGACAGGCTTCTAACTTGGCTAATTGATTACTATCATCTGGCTTCATTGACAGGTATAGTTGTGTGTCATCTGCATAACAATGAAAATGTATACAGTGCTTTCTAATAATGTTGCCTAACGGAAGCATATATAAACTAAAAAGAGTAGGGCCTAGCACAGATCCCTGTGGAACTCCATGACTGAGCTTTGAGTTGGAAGAAAACTCATTATTGACATGAACAAACTGGAACCTGTCAGATAAATAAGATCTAAACCCCTGCAATGAAGTTCCATTAAGTCCAACATAGTGGACTTAATGGAACATTGTTCCACAGTTTCAGAACTTCTCTAGGTATGCCTACCCTCGAAAACAACTGGATCAGGCAGTTGGCAACCTGCCTAGCCTTAATAGATTTCAAGGGAAAAGCTTCTGGGTACCGAGCTGCATAGTCACAAATCACCAGAATGTATTTATTACCCGAGGAGCTTCTTTCTAGGGGGCCCACTATATCCATCCCTATTCTATCAAATGGTGTTCCAATAATGGGTAATGGTTGCAGTTAGGCACATGCTACTCCCCTAGATGCTGTAATCTGACATACTGAGCATGTCGTGCAGAAGTCCTTTACCTGGGTATACATTCCCGGCCACACAAACCTTCTAGCAATTCTCTATAAAGTTTTTTGGAATGCTAGATGACCTGCCCAAGGGATAACATGTCCTAGTTCCATGATTTTTGGTGTGAGGTCCTGTGGTAAAGCTATGTCCATAACTCCACCATGCTGTTGATATAGAATGCCCTTTTTAATGACATACAAGGCCTCAGCCAAACAATCAGTTTTTCCCTGTTTCACACCCTCAATCTCCGAGACTTTATCAAACCAGGGCTTAAGTGTTGGGTCAGCTTTCTGCAATCTAGCTATGTCAGGAGGGATGTCAAACTCTACTGATTGGCTTAATTGTGGTGTTTCTTCACCCAAATTCTTTGCTGACACTAACACCTTATCTCTTCTCTTCTGAGCCTTGGATTTGTGTTGCTTAATAGGGCCTACCTCTATCTCCGAATCATAAAAAGGTAATTCCTGAAGAGCATTGGCAACTCTCTGTGCCCTCTGTGCCCTAATTGTCACCATATTACAATTTTTCACCACAGGTGTATTTACTCTCTGTTCAGCAGCGCCACCTGCCTGTCTCTCCTCCGTTTGTTCCTCTCTAACCTGTTGTATGATGTCTAACAGGGTTGGAACATCATTGCCAAGAATAACAGGGTAAGGCAAATCAGGCACAAGAGCTACAGGAAGGAGATAAGTTTGACCCCCTACTGTTAAATAAACCTCAGCGGTTGGGTACAGTTTTTTATCCCCATGGACACAACTGATATTTATTTTACACTCATTCCACAAGTCCCTAGGGACCAAACTAGGTAGCACAACTGTTTGAAAACAGCCTGAATCTAACAGGGCCTCTTCACACTGACCATTAAGCAACACTTTTGTTTTATAAACTCCACTATGCACTGAGGCTGAACAAGTGGGTCTAGGAACTGAACATAAGAGTGACGGTTTCTGATTTCTTATGGCAGGACATGCATATTGGGTGTGACCGATTTTGTTGCAATGATAACAGCATATATCTCTATTTTTTTTAATTTTTTTTTTGTTACTTATTTGTACCCGTAGGTAGACTTGGTTTGCAGTCTGGTGACAAGCCACCGGCTGCTGGTCGCTGCGTGCGCGAGTGCCCTAAACCTACATGTTTTTGGTGTGCTTGAGGAAACCGGAGAAATCCCGGAGTAAACCCGCGCAACACGGGGAGAACATGCAAACTCCACACAGCTCACTGTTGGTCGGGGGCTGGGATCGAACCCACGATCTCATGATCCCCGCGATCCCCCGGCCGAGGGTAAAACTGTGCTGCCACAGTGCTAAACCACTGCGCCACCGTGCAGCCCCACGTGTGGTTACAAATAACCACGTGTGGTTATTTGTAACCACACGTGACTTTTTACTATTATCATATCTACTGTTTGTGATCTGACTGGGTCTGGAATATAACCTATTTCGAGCTGGGCCACCCTTTTCACCCTCAATAAACTCACTCCGAGTAGTGAAAAATCTGTCACGGCCGAGAGTAGGTCTCCTGCTCCCAGACCTGGCTGACAGAAAAACCTCTGCCAGACAAGCAGCGTCCTCTGCAGTCTTCGGGTCCCGCTCTTGTATCCAGACTCCCAGCTCCGGGTTCACCATGCGCAAAAACTGTTCCAAAATAAACTGTTCCAAAATGTCTTTTAACGATAGAGTCTCTGGCTTAATCCATTTATATAACAGGTCTTTCAATCGTACATACAGTTCGCGAGGGGTTTCGTCCTGAAAAATGTCCAAGGAACGAAACCTCCGCCTATAAGTATCAGAAGTTATTTCATATTTACTCAGGATAGCTTCTTTAGCGTTTGCATAATTGTCTGTGTCAGCCATATCCATCAAAACATACGCGCTCCGCGCTTTACCTGTGAGTAACGGAGCGAGATGGACAGCCCACTCTTCTTCCCTCCAGCGGCAGACTGTAGCGATCCTCTCGAATGTCGTCAGGTACTGTTCTACGTCGTCCTCGGGTAAGAGAGGATTCATCCTGGGCTCATGGTGCATTGATGTTCTCCTTGGTTGCACCTGCAGCGGCAAATCTTCCTCCTGCGGGCCGACCCGACTGGCCGTCACCCTGGGGTCCTCCCCCGGAGCGCCGTCGTCACTGCCATGCTCCGCCCGGCTCCCGTACTCCTCTCTCAGCTCCACAACCTGCGACTGTACCCGACGAATTTGCTCAGTCACAGCCTGCCACCTTTGGTCATGGAGAGCGGCTTCCTCCTCCATTTGCCGATCTCAGAGCGTCAGCGAACGTACCACCGATTTTACTAGGCTGGTTAGCTCTTCGAGCTCGCCCAGTCCGCTGACTCCCAGCAATTCCTCCGTTATTCCTGCATCCAGGTCAGACCGCTCCTCCTGCCTCACTTTTCTTCTCGCCATGAGTCCTTCCGTCCACCAAACGCTACGACGTCGATGTAACAGACCACCGCTGCCACCAAATGTGAAAAATTTTGGTGCAGCAAAGCGAGGCAGGTTTTTATTTATCAATTAATCCAATCTATCAAGTAGAATATTATGATCGATAGTATCAAAAGCTGCACTAAGGTCTAAAAGGACAAGTACAGAAACAAGTCCATTATCAGATGCGATCAGGAGGTCATTAGTGACCTTCACTAAGGCTGTTTCAGTACTATGATGGATTCTGAACCCAGATTGAAACTCTTCAAATAGACCATTTCCCTGCAAGTGGTCAAATAACTGCGTAGCAACAACTCTTTCTAAGATTTTTGAAATGAAAGGGAGATTAGAGATTGGCCTATAGTTAGCTAAAACTCCTGGATACAGCGTTGCCTTTTTGAGTAAGGGTTTAATTACAGCAGTTTTAAAAGCCTGCGGTACATGGCCTAAAGTTAATGAAGAATTGATTATTTGAAGAATAAAGCTATTAATAAATGGGAAGACTTCTTTAAATAACCTGGTAGGAATAGGGTCTAAAAGACAAGTTGAAGGCTTGGATGAGGAAACTATTTTGCCTAACTCTGAAAGGTCAATTGGAGTAAACTGATCCAAACAGATGTCAATTGAAGGAGTTCTAATAGTTACTGTATTTAAGTTAACGGTGGGAAGAATCTGACTGATTTTTGTTTTTCTGACTGATCTCTGATAGATGAAATTTTATTATTGAAAAAGTTCATAAAGTCCTGACTAGTAAGCTCTAAGGGAATGCTAGGATTGACAGAGTCCTGACTTTTTGTCAGCCTGGCTACAGTGCTGAAAAGAAACCTGGGATTATTCTTTTTCTCTTCTATTAATGCAGAATAATAACTTGTTCTAACTTTTCTCAGAGATTTTTTATAAATTAAAAGATCAGGGCGGCACGGTGGAGGAGTGGTTAGCACTGCGGCAGCACAGCAACTCACCCTTGGCCGGGGGATCCTGGGTTCGATCCCAGCCCCCGACCAACAGTGATCTGTGTGGAGTTTGCATGTTCTCCCCGTGTCTGCATGGGTTTACTCCGGGATTTCTCCGGTTTCCTCCCACATGCCAAAAACATGCAGGTTAGGTTAATTGGCATCAAACTGGGGATTCTAAATTGTCCTTAGGTATGACTGTGAGAGTGAATAGTTGTCTCTCTCTCTGTGTTGACCCTGCGATGGACTGGCGATCTGTCCAGGGTGTACCCTGCCTCTCGCCCAAAAGATGCTGGGATAGGCTCCTGCCCCCCCCCCCCCCACCGGCGACCCAAAAAGGACTAAGCGGAAGAAGATGAATGAATGAATGAATAAAAGATGATTTCTCCAAGCTAAATAGATTTCATCTAAATTAGTGGAGCGCCATTTTCTTTCTAATTCTTTCTTCTGTTTTAAGCTACGAGTTTCTGTGTTGAACCAAGGAGTTAGAAATCTCTGATTAGACTTTTTCTTTTTTAAGGGGGC
This sequence comes from Pholidichthys leucotaenia, assembly GCA_020510985.1. Taxonomy (NCBI): domain Eukaryota; kingdom Metazoa; phylum Chordata; class Actinopteri; order Cichliformes; family Pholidichthyidae; genus Pholidichthys; species Pholidichthys leucotaenia. The sequence goes on along the minus strand of CM035836.1, from coordinate 182,302,607 downwards.
CACCATGTCTCGAGTTTGATGCAGAGAAGCTGTAATACTATCTACCATGCTATCAATTACAGAAGGAGCAAGCTGTCTGTAGCTTATTTCCGTTGTGTTGACACATGGCATAGAGGAAACAATCTGCATAAATTTGGTAACAGCATCATCTGAGAGGCATCTACTGTAGTAATATTTTTCCTTAGGAGCCAAATAGTCAGAAATAGTAAAATCAAAGGTTAACAGACAATGGTCTGACAGTACAGGGTTATGAGGAGACACTACCAGATTTTCTGTTTCTATGCCATATGTCAGAACAAGGTCCAACGTATGGTGGAGATAATGGGTAGAATTTCCTACTTTCTGAGAAAACCCCATCGAGTCTAATATTGAATTAAATGCCAAATTAAGGTAATCACTATCTACATCTACATGTATATTAAAGTAGAACTGAACTGAACAGCATTGAACGGCACTGGGTGATAGTACATACAATTATAAAGATAATTTATCATTGGCACCCCCTCCACAAATCCCGGAATCTTGGAGAAAATCGCGATTTAGAATTTTCCGCCCTGAAAAATCAGACAAATCCGCCGAAGCGCAGCCGGAGTTCCGCGTGACGTCACGAGTGTGACCCAGTCCTCATGTTTACCATTGTGAGCACGTCGACACTGGTTGTTTTTGGTGCATTTTGTCGTGATAGTCGACTACAAAACACTTCCAACACCTGGGAAGATCTGTTCAGTGGCCAAGGAAAGCTGTCATGGCGACGAAAGAAAAGAAAGGGGGAGGAAAAGCGACCAGGAAGCGATGCGTTTCTAGATATACAGTGATCACTCACTTATCGCGTTTAATGGGGACCAGAACCGACCGCGAAAAGTGAAAAAACCGCGAAGTAGCGTCACCCCCCCCCCAAGGGCGTCACAAGCACTATTTTGCACAAAAAGGCACAAGAGAACAGCGAAAAGTGCCACTAAGCAACACGAGCGATAAAGAACAATGAATGCGGTCTTCCTTCGCTGGGTAAAACGTCTCGGCCAATCAGCTTGTGAGGTAAAATGTCTTGGCCAATCAGCTTGCGAGATTCCCGAGCGGTGAAGAGATGGGCGGAGAGGAGTGGAGCGGTGGTCAGAGAGGTAGATTTTGAGCTGTGCGGGCTCTCCGTGTTGATACCTGATGTTCTAATGAGAAGGCAGGGAAACTACATTAGAACATCAGGTATCAACACGGAGAGCCCGCTCTCCCCGGCTCCCCAGCCCGCTTGGGAATCTTGCAAGCTGATTGGCCGAGACGTTTTACCTCACAAGCTGATTGGCCGAGACGTTTTATCTCGCAAGCTGATTGGCGGAGACGTTTTACCCAGCTTCGCTCACTGCCGAGCGCCTATACCCAGCGAAGGAAGACCGCATTAAACGCGATAAGTGAGGGATAACTGTAATAAGTTGGAAAAATGCTGATGTTTTTTTTTCCCTTTCTTTTTTATTGTTAATTTTCCTTATCCTGACACCCCAAACATGCCAAAGTAAAGACTCACCATTCTGTATTCAATAAGCGACTCTCCTCCCCATCACTGCTGCGGTCTGAGTCGGTGCTGGAATCCCCCGAAAATTCTGGCTCTAATCTGTACGGTTCGATGCCTCCCTCGCTCTCTTCCTGTTCACTTGACACTCCTGCATCCTCCTCTGTCTTGTCACCGATCCTGAATGCCTCTTCACTCTGAAAACTCTGGTGTTCTTGACTGCTGGAACTGCTATCATCTGCCATTGTTGTTTTGATAAGGGTCACACTCGTGACGTCACGCAGCGTCGTCTGCACTACTTCCGGTTTGTTTGGCACTGCCAGCCAGAGGCAAAAGTTTATCGGCTTATAGCTTGGCCATCGCACGGCCTAAAAATTTCTTTTATGTGTTGAAAAATACAATAGATAATAAGGAATTAATCTGCTATTCTACTTTTTTGGCAAAAAGGTGAGTTCAGTTCTACTTTAAAATTCCCTACTATAATTATTCTATCTGATTTCAGCACTAAATCAGCTAAGAATTCGGCAAATTCAGATAAAAACTCTGAGTAGGTTGATGGAGGATGATAAACTATGGCAAATCAAATTGGGTTTAAGCCTAAAATTGCTAAAATGCCCAATACTGAGGACCAGGCCCTCAAAGGAATTAAAACATGTTTTTTGCTTTACATTAACTAGTAATTTGGAATGGTAAATTGTTGCTACTCCTCCTCCACGAACAGAACTTCTGGGATTTTGCACAGTTAAATAACCAGAGGGAGTTGATTCATTCAAACCAACATAATCCTCTCACCGTAACCACGTCTCTGTAAGGGATATTAAATCAGTCTGATGATCAATTAACAGATCATGGACTAGCAGAGACTTGGGAGTTAAAGACCTAATATTTAACAAACCACATTTAATTTTTAAATTATGAGGAGGAACAGAGGCCAAATCATTAAATTTAGAGGCTTTATGTTTAATTTGAATTTTACCAACTTTTTGTTTAATCACTTTGGGATGCTTATACATTATATTTTTATTTACTTTGGAGGAAGCAGACGATGATTCTCTGATGGGGAAGACAGGGGCTAAGTTGAGGGGTGGCGGATGAAGAGGAGCTGCAGAGAGGCGTGTAAGACTGCAACTCTGCTTCCTGGTCCCAACTCTGAGTTGTCAAGGTTTTGGAAATTTGGATAAAAATTATGCCAGATTGTTAGATAAATGAGATGCAGCATCCAAAGTGGGATGGACGCCGTCTCGTCTAATAAGACCAGGTTTTCCCCAAAATGAGTTATAATTTGTCAGTGTAGCCCACATTGTTTGCAGGACACCACACAGACAGCCAGCGGTTGAAGGATGACAAGCGGCCTAGCATGTCATCACTGATCAGATTGGGGAAGGGCCCAGAGAATACTACAGAGGCAAACATTGTTTTGGCAAAGTCACATACCGATTCCACGGTAAGTTTTGAGACTTCCGACTGCCGAAGTCGGACGTCGTTAATGCCTGCGTGGATAACAATTGTGGAGTATTTACAGCTACTTTTAGCCAGCATTCTCAAATTTGACTCGATGTCGCCTGCTTTGGCCCCAGGAATGCATTTGACTATGGCCGCTGGAGTCTCTAGGTTCATGTTTCTGACTACAGAGTCGCCAATGATCAGAGATTTTTCCTCAGCGGGTGTGTCGCTGAGCGGTGAAAAGCTATTAGAAACATGAACAGGTTGGTGGTTAACCGGGGCTTTGCGACTAGGCTTCCTTCTCACCGTCACCCACCCAGTCTCCTCGCTGCTGAGGAGGACCGGAGCTCCGCTGCAGCTAGGGGATGTCCGTCGTTATTAACTGGCGCAGACGGTGTTTCAATGCAGCGGAGCCGGGATTCCAAATCAGACAACCTCGCCTCGAGTGCCTCAAAAAGACAACATTTATTACATTTACCGTTATCACTAAAAGAGGCAGAGGTGTAGCTAAACATCTGACAGACACAGCACACCACAGGAGGAGAGGAAGGAGAGCTAGTAGCCATAGCTAGTTGCTAACCCGAAGCTAACAAAAACACTGATGAAAGGTGAACAGAAGGATAAAGAGGGTGATTAGATGACATTGAGTGTGTACACAGGTGCAAGAGGCTTGATAAACAGAAGTGAGAGCCCAGGAAGGTCCTAGGTCAGTAGAACATGTGAAATGCCCAATCTGATTCAATATTTTAAATTTGGGTATCTGCCAATAACAATATAAAACCAATTTGCAAGCATGTGGCCTGAATAAATCCTTTCCAGGGTATTCCCGAAAGGGTTTAAGTTTGGAGATGTGACAGCTGTAAAACTACACTCTTACAACTGCAGTTTTAGGGGTTTTTAATATATACATGTAATGGAGTCAATACTGGGTTTGCCAAGTGGGTTGACCCTCTTGGTGAAACAAGTCCCACACTCCGGTACGGTGGGTTTAAACCCCAATTTGGATATCACTAGTTTGGATTTCTCTGCCCGCACTCTTGGTCACATACATTTTACATTTTTATTAATCACATAATTTCACATGTATCTCTATTTTAATAAAAATGATAATAGAGGATGTTAAACTGTAACATATGCATATCAGCAAAAGATTAACAACAGAATGGTCATTGTGTTAATTTTAATCCCTCCAAACAACAGCATTCATATAACTGATTAAAATTTAGATTGATGATTAGAATATACTGTATGCAGTATGGACATTAATATCAAATAACACATAAGAAACATTATCAGTTTGTAAAATCAGTCAATAAATTGCAAAGGACAGAGTGAGCTCTGTAAAATCATCATTGAAAAATACATTTATAAAAGATATGAGTTTATGTCCGTATGATTTTGATGAGTCTAATATTTAGAATATGGAATCCTATTAAGAACAGTCACAGACATCTGTCGTCCATCATTGCTCTAATAGAAAGTTGTATTTTCTGTAACATGTAATTATGATTGAGGAAATATCTTGGGGGAGAAATACCTGCTGTATGTAAGATAACATTATGCCTGAACACTGACATAAACGCTTTTTTGGAATAATTTAATAACTTCCTAAATAATTAACAACCACCTCAGCAGGTGGTCAACAACTTTAATACATTTTTGTAAGTGTTGGTCCAACTTTGGCAGATATGATCCCAGAGCCACAACCATCTGAAAACTAGAAAGATGATGTGATAAAAATGAATCCTCATTCAGTGGTTCTTTTTGGTGTGGGAGAAAAGGAAGTGTTGGATATTGTAAGTAAATGTAGATATAAAATGTCCACTGATTGTCATGGGGTTGACACCACAATTGTTAAAAGGGTTGTAGTGGGGGTTCTTAAAGCCACTTGCATACGTATATCTGCAACTTGTCATTTCAAACTGGTCAATTTCCAAATCAAATGAAAATAGCAAAAGTTGTGCCATTGTATAAAACTGGGGATAAACACAACTTCACAAATTACAGAACTGTATCTTTGCTTCCACAATTCTCTAAAATTCTTGAAAAACTGTCCAATAATCGATTAAATACATGTTTATACAAACATAAAATACTTTCTGACAATCAATATGGGTTCAGGTCAAACCGTTTAAAATCACTGGCACTAATTATTTTTATTTATTTATTTTGTTTGCTTTAGTAATCCCAGAGGGAAACTACAGGGCATCCACGTGGATGGATGAGGCAGCCACAGTGTAGCACCAATCCCTTCACCATTCACACACACATTCACAACTAGGGCCACTTTAGAGTCTCCAGTTAACCTAACTTGCATGTTTTTGGCCTGTGGGAGGAAACTAGAGTACCCAAGGTAAACCCACACAGACACAGGGAGAAAATGCAAACTTCACACAGAAGGGTCACTGATGGTCAGGGGGTGGGATCGAACCCACAACCTTTTTACTGTGCTGCCACAGTGGAAACCACTGTACCACCGAGCTGCCAATTGATGCAACTGAAGAAATTACAAACGCCATTAATCAGTAACAGCATGCAGTCAGGTTATTTCTGGATTTGAAGAAGGCATTTGATACAGTCAATCATGAAATTTTGATCAATAAGCTGGTACGATATGGAATCAGGTGTGTGGTGTTCTACTGGGTGAGAGGCTATTTAAAACACAGAAAACAATTTGTGAAGATGGGTGATAAATTTTCCTCATGTTTGGACATTGCTTGTGGAGTCCCCCAGGGGTCAGTATTAGGCCCTAAATTGTTTCTTATATATATTAATGATCTGTGTAAGATAACTGACATTGTGAAAATGATACTGTTTGCAGATGAAACAAATGTTTTTTGTTCTAGGGATAGTTTAAAGGCCCCCTCATGGATCGTCACCTTATCGTGGTGGGGGGGTTTGCGTGCCCCAGTGATCCCAGGAGCTATGTTGTCCGGGGCAATTTGCCTCTGATAGGGTCTCCCAAGACAAACTGGTCCTGGGTGAAGGGCCAGACGAAGAACGATCCAACAGACTCTCATGATAAATTGTATATCAAGGATTCAGTGTACCCCGCCCGGTATGGGGTTACCGGGGCCCCACCCTGGAGCCAGGCCTGGGGGAGGGGCTCGAAGGCTAGCGTCTGGTGGCCGGGTTTCCACCCATGGGACCCGGCCGGGCTCAGCCCGAAGGAGTTACATGGGTCCGCCCTCCAGTAGGTTCACCACCTGCAGGAGGGATCATGGAAGTCCGGTGCTATGTGGATTAGGTGGCAGTCAAAGGCGGAGACCTTGGCGGACTGATCCCAAGCTTTCTAAACTGGCTTTTGGTACGTGGAATGTCACCTCTCTGGTGGGGAAGGAGCCTGAGCTGGTGTACGAGATTGAGCGATACCGGCTAGATATAGTCGGCCTCACCTCAACACACAGCTCCGGTTCCGGAACCAGTCTCCTGGAGAGGGGCTGGAGCTTGGCCTTTTCTGGAGTTGCCCCGGGCGAGAGGCGACGAGCAGGGGTAGGTATTCTTGTATCGCCCCACCTTGCTGCCTCTATATTGGAGTTTTCCCCGGTGGACGAAAGGGTTGCTTCCCTGCGCCTTCGGGTTGGGAAACGGGTCCTGACCATCATTTGTGCCTATGCACCAAATGATGTTTCAGAGTACCCACCCTTTTTGGAGTCTGTGACTGGGGTGCTGGAGGGTGCTCCTCCTGGAGACTCCATTGTCCTACTGGGGGACTTCAATGCGCACGTGGGCAACGACAGTGAAACCTGGAGGGGGGTGATTGGGAGGAACGGCCTGCCCGATCTGAACCCGAGTGGTGTTCAGTTATTGGACTTCTGTGCTAACCACAGTCTGTCTATAACGAACACCATGTTCAAGCATAAGGGTGTCCATATGTGCACCTGGCACCAGGACACCCTAGGCCGCAGGTCGATGATCGATTTTGTTATCGTATCATCAGACCTGCGACCGTATGTCTTGGACACCCGAGTAAAGAGAGGTGCAGAGCTGTCAACTGATCACCACCTGGTGGTGAGTTGGATCCGATGGCAGGGGAGGAAGCCATTCAGACCTGGTAGACCCAAACGTATAGTGAGGGTGTGCTGGGAGCGTCTGGCTGAGGCCCCTGTCCGGGAGGTCTTCAACTCCCACCTCCGGAAGAACTTCAACCACATTCCGAGGGAGTCTGGAGACATGGAGTCTGAATGGGCCATGTTCTCCACCTCTGTTGTTGAAGCGGCAGCCCAGAGCTGCGGCCGCAAGGTGGTCGGTGCATCTCGTGGTGGCAACCCCCGAACCAAGTGGTGGACACCAGTGGTGAGGGGGGCCATTAAGCTGAAGAAGGAGTCCTATCAAGCTTGGTTGGCTTGTGGGACTCCCGAAGCAGCTGAGGTGTACCGGCAGGCCAAGCGGAGTGCAGCTCGGGTGGTTGCTGAAGCAAAAACCCGGGTATGGGAGGAGTTCGGTGAGGCCATGGAACAAGACTTTCGGTCGGCTTCAAAGAGATTCTGGCAAACTGTTCGGCGGCTCAGGAGGGGAAAGCAGCTCCCCGTCCACACTGTGTATGGTGCGGATGGGACACTGTTGACTTCAACTGGGGATATCGTCGGGCGGTGGAAGGAATACTTCGAGGATCTCCTCAATCCCACTGATACGCCTTCCACAGAGGAAGCAGGGTTTGGGGACGAGGGGGATGACTCGCCTATCACAGGGGCTGAGGTCGCCAAGGTGGTTAAAAATCTCCTTGGTGGCCGGGCCCCGGGGGTGGACGAGATTCGCCCCGAGTACCTCAAGGCCCTGGATGTTGTTGGGTTGTCATGGTTGACACGCCTCTGCAACATTGCGTGGAGGTCGGGGGCAGTGCCTTTGGCATGGCAAACCGGGGTGGTGGTTCCTCTCTTCAAAAAAGGGGACCGGAGGGTGTGCTCCAACTTTAGAGGGATCACACTCCTCAGCCTCCCTGGGAAGGTCTATGCCAAGGTACTGGAGAGGAGAGTCCGGCCGTTGGTCGAACCTCGGATTCAGGAGGAGCAATGTGGTTTTCGTCCTGGCCGTGGCACATCGGACCAGCTCTTTACCCTCTCGAGAATTCTTGAGGGTTCGTGGGAGTTTGCCCAACCAGTTTACATGTGTTTTGTGGACTTGGAGAAGGCATTTGACCGCGTCCCTCGTGGATTTTTGTGGGGGGTGCTTCGGGAGTATGGGGTATCGGGCTTGTTGTTACGAGCTATTCGGTCTCTGTACGACCGTTGTGAGAGTTTAGTTCGCATTGCCAACACTCGGTCGGAGTCATTCCCAGTGAGAGTTGGACTCCGCCAGGGCTGCCCTTTGTCACCGGTCCTGTTCATAATTTTTATGGACAGGATTTCTAGGCGCAGCCAGGGAATGGAGGGTGTCATGCTTGGTGACCACAGGATCTCATCTCTGTTGTTTGCAGATGATGTTGTCCTGTTGGCTTCATCCAGCAATGACCTACAGCTCTTGCTGGGACGGTTTGCCGCTGAGTGTGAAGCGGCTGGGATGAGAATCAGCACCTCCAAGTCCGAGTCCATGGTCCTCAGCCGGAAAAAGGTGGATTGTCCTCTCCGGGTTGGGGACAGGCTCCTGCCCCAAGTGGAGGAGTTTAAGTATCTTGGGGTCTTGTTCACGAGTGAGGGGAAAATGGAGCGAGAGATCGACAGACGGATTGGAGCAGCATCTGCAGTGATGCGGACGTTGTACCGGTCTGTTGTGGTGAAGAGGGAGCTTAGTTCTAAGGCAAAGCTGTCGATTTACCAGTCAATCTATGTTCCTACTCTCACCTATGGTCACGAGCTTTGGGTAATGACCGAAAGAACGAGATCGCGGATACAAGCGGCTGAAATGAGCTTTCTCCGTAGGATTGCTGGACTCACCCTCAGAGATAGGGTGAGGAGCTCAGTCATCCGGGAGAGGCTCAGAGTAGAACCGCTGCTCCTCCACATTGAAAGGAGTCAGTTGAGGTGGTATGGGCATCTGATTAGGATGCCTCCTGGACGCCTCCCACTTGAGGTGTTTCAGGCACGTCCCACTGGGAGGAGACCCCGGGGCAGACCCAGGACTCGGTGGAGAGACTATGTCTCCCAGCTAGTCTGGGAACGCCTTGGTATCCCCTCTGAAGAGCTGGAGCAGGTGGCTGGGGAGAGGGAAGTCTGGGCTTCTCTGCTTGAACTGCTGCCTCCGCGACCCGGACCTCCGGAAAAGCGGTAGAAGATGGATGGATGGATGGATGGATAGTTTAAAGGAGTTGTTGACTACTGTGATGACAAAAATGTGTAAAATGAAACGGTGGTTTAACAGGAATAAGATATCATTAAACTTCAAAAAAACAAAATTTATGCTATTTGGAAATTGTATTAAAAATATAGAAGTGCAGTTGGATATACATAGATGGTGAACAGATTGAACGGGTGCATGAAAATAAGTTTCTGGATGTGATATTAGATGACAAAGTTAATTGGAGAGATCATATACAGTGGATATAAAAAGTCTACACACCCCTATTCAAATGCCAGGTTTTTGTGATGTAAAAAAAGATAAATCATTTCAAAGCTTTTTCCCCCATTAATGTGACCTGTAACCTGTACAACCCAATTGAAAAACAAACGGATTTTTTTTTTTTTTTTTTTTTTTTTTTTTTGTAATCCTTTGTTAGTCCTGCAATAAGGAAATTACAGGGCATCCACCTGGATGGATGAGGCAGCCACAGTGCGGCGCCAATCCCTTCACCATTCATACACACATTCACACCTAGGGTCACTTTAGAGTCTCCAATTAACCTAACTTGCATGTTTTTGGCCTGTGGGAGGAAACCGGAGTACTCGGGGTAAACTCATGCAGACACGGGGAGAACACGCAAACGCCATACAGAAAGGGTCACTGATGGTCAGGGGGTGGGAAAAATAAAAGAGGAAAAATTATAAAAACTTACAGTAACCTGGTTGTATAAATATGCACACCCTGTGGCGGGTTGACTCAACACCCCCCACAACACACAGGACAGTCAGCTCTTTTCTCTTGGTTTTCCCCGCTGCACTACTGAGATGTAATGTGCCCTGCATGTGTTGTGATGCAATGTGCCCTGCATGTATCGTGATGCAATGTGCCATGCATGTATCATGATGTAATGTGCCATTCATGTATAGTGTTCATGCGTCCTGTCCTTGCTGTGACCTAGAGACAGTTCAATATGTAGATGTGCCTTGTAACCTCTTTGTTCCGCAAGCTGGAGCAGAGGCTGCGTCTGCCTATTGTTATGTAGGTCTTACAAATGCAAATGTCTCATGCCTGTTCTGCAGTCCCTTTGATCAGACCAACTGCTGTGAATTTGCTTTGATGTATTGTTTGAGTTGGGTACAAATACTGCACAGGTTCTGTAACTCATCCTCTCTCTGACTCACTTCAACTGCTGCTGCAGACACGCACTTTGTGTCTCTTCTCTGAGAGCCTGAGGATCCCGCTCCAGCCTGCACACACTTGGGCCGGAGCGGGGATCCTGTGACGGCGGTATGATTAATAAACCCTACTTAAAACCTCCAACAACGCCGCTTTATTTCATGCCGCCGCACTGGTGACCCAACGCTGAAACGAACACGCTGCTGGCGAACACAGCACCCGGCCGGGATTCTCCGAGGACAAGCGAACGCAACAGCTCCCTTCTGCTTCAGGGAGATTTCGACGCAGAGTTTCCAGGTGAAACTCTCCGGAGACCACCCACGACCGGGAAAGCCGCAGCAAACTTCATGGTGAGATCTGCACGCCTAGATCGGCTCATCCACGCTGGACCAGCCGCGCTCGCAGCTCCTCCACATGAGAGCGCATTCACCTCGTCCTTTCTCCACGACGGCGACTCCCATGGCCGACGGAGCACACGTGGACCTGAACGCACCATGACCGAGCGAGTGACAAGAGCGTCTACTTCCCTTCACCGCTCCAACACATTGAACAGGGATGATTAAGCTCCCTGACCCTGTCTCCTCTTCAGCTGGCCCAACAACGCACGGAGAGTTACGCGGACGGCGCACCACGCACGGGATGCATATGGCTCTACAGACCCCCATCCTCCTTCGCCGCTGCACACAGAGCCTTCAGAGCTGCCCTCACACCTGAAGCACGCACGCAGCATGCACGAAGGATTTGTCAATGGTTTCAGCCACGGCGCACATGGGGAATTCAGCAGTTTTGCGGTTCCCGACAGCTTTTAAGGTTGTGCCCGCACCTAAAGTCAACAAGCCAGTCCCCCTGCTTTTATGTTTCTCTTACAGCCGCTCCTGCTTTTCTTCACGGCCACTATTAATCCTTGCAGGACTTAATCGCGGGAGGAGCCAGTGACTAATTTTTCTTCTTGTGGACCTCTGCACGTTCAACGGGACAGCCCCTCAACGTCGCGGAGCAGCAAGCAATTTTTGCGCGGCTCGGACGATTTCACCGCCCCTGCCGGCACACACTACCCCTCCCCTCCCTCCACCTCCGCCTGCAGCGAGCTTCTCCCACAGCTCGCTCCCATAGATGGATTATCGAGGTCACGGCCCCCTGCCGTGCCCTCTGGGGGGGAGCGTGTGTGGCGGGTTGACTCAACCCCCCCACAACACACAGGACAGTCAGCTCTTTTCTCTTGGTTTTCCCCGCTGCACTACTGAGATGTAATGTGCCATTCATGTGTTGTGATGCAATGTGCCCTGCATGTATCGTGATGCAATGTGCCATGCATGTATCGTGATGTAATGTGCCATTCATGTATAGTGTTCATGCGTCCTGTCCTTGCTGTGACCTAGAGACAGTTCAATATGTAGATGTGCCTTGTAACCTCTTTGTTCCGCAAGCTGGAGCAGAGGCTGCATCTGCCTATTGTTATGTAGGTCTTACAAATGCAAATGTCTCATGCCTGTTCTGCAGTCCCTTTGATCAGACCAACTGCTGTGAATTTGCTTTGATGTATTGTTTGAGTTGGGTACAAATACTGCACAGGTTCTGTAACTCATCCTCTCTCTGACTCACTTCAACTGCTGCTGCAGACACGCACTTTGTGTCTCTTCTCTGAGAGCCTGAGGATCCCGCTCCAGCCTGCACACACTTGGGCCGGAGCGGGGATCCTGTGACGGCGGTATGATTAATAAACCCTACTTAAAACCTCCAACAACGCCGCTTTATTTCATGCCGCCGCACACCCTGTTATAACTGGGGATGTGGCTGTGTTCAGAATTAACCAATTACATTCAAACTCATGTTAAATGGGAGTCAGCACACACCTGCCACCATTTAAAGTGCCTCTGATTAACCCCAAATAAAGTTCAGCTGTTCTCGTAGGCTTTTCCTGACAGTTTTGTAGTCACATTTTACAGCACAAGCCATGGTCCACAAAGAGCTTCCAAAGCATCAGAGGGATCTCATTGTTCAAAGGTATCAGTCAGGAGAAGGGTACAAAAGAATTTTGAAGGCATTAAATATATCATGGAACACAGTGCACAGTCATCATCGAGTGGAGAAAATATGGCACAACAGTGGTATTACCAAGCACTGGACATCCTTCCAAAATTGATGAAAAGACAAGAAGAAAACTGGCCAGGGAGGCTGCCAAGAGGCCGACAGCAACATTGAAGGAGCTGCAGGAATTTCTGGCAAGTACTGGCTTTTTAGTACATGTGACAACAATCTCCCATCTTCTTCATATGTCTGGGCTATGGGGTAGGGTGGCAAGACGGAAGCCTTATCTTACGAAGAAAAACATCCAAACCTGACTACATTTTGCAAAAACACATTTGAAATCTCCCAAACACGTGGGAAAATGTGTTATGATCCGATGAAACCAAGGTTGAACATTTTGTCCATAATTCCAAAAGGTATGTTTGGCGCAAACACAACACTGCTCATCACCAAAAGAACACCATGCCTACAGTGAAGCATGGTGGTGGCAGCATCATGCTTTGGGGTTGTTTTTCTTTAGCTGGAACTGGGGCTTTAATCAAGGTAGAGGAAATTATGAGCAGTTCTAAACATCAGTCAGTGTTGGCACAAAACCTTCAGGCTCCTGCTAGAAAGCTGATGAAGAGGGATTCCATCTTTCAGCATGACAGTGACCGAAAGCACACATCCAAATCAACAAAAGAATGGCTTCACCAGAAGAAGATTAAGGTTTTGAAATGGCCCAGCCAGAGTCCAGACCTGAATCCAATCGAACATCTGTGGGGTGATCTGAAGAGGGCTGTGCACAGGAGATGCCCTTGCAATCTGACAGAGTGGAGCGTTTTTGCAAAGAAGAGTGAGCAAATATTGCCACATCAAGATGTGCCACGCTGATAGACACCTACCCAGAAAGACTGAGTGCTGTATTAAAAGCCAAAGGTGCTGCAACAAAATATTAGTTAAAGGGTGTGTATATTTATGCAAACAGGTTATTGTAAGTTTTTTATTTTTTATTTTTCCCCCTTAAAAGATTTCAGTTTGTTTTTCAAATTGGGTTGTACAGGTTATACAGTGGGGAAAAAAAGTATTTAGTCAGCCACCAATTGTGCAAGTTCTCCCACTTAAAAGATGAGAGAGGTCTCCAATTTTCATTATAGGTATACCTCAACTATGAGAGACAAAATGAGGGGGAAAAAATCCAGAAAATCACACTGAAGGATTTTTAATGAATTAATTGGTAAATTCCTCAGTAAAATAAGTATTTGGTCACCTACAAACAAGCAAAATTTCTGGCTCTCACAGACCTGTAACTTCTTCTTTAAGAGGCTCCTCTGTCCTCCACTTGTTACCTGTATTAATGGCACCTGTTTGAACTCTTTATCAGTATAAAAGACACCTGTCCACAACTTCAAACAGTCAGACTCCAAACTCCACTATGGCCAAGACCAAAGAGCTGTCAAAGGACACCAGAAACAAAATTGTAGACCTGCACCAGGCTGGGAAGACTGAATCTGCAATAGGTAAGCAGCTTGGTGTGAAGAAATCAACTGTGGGAGCAATTATTAGAAAACGGAAGACATACAAGACCACTGATAATCTCCCTTGATCTGGGGCTCCACGCAAGATCTCACCCCGTGGGGTCAAAATGATCACGAGAATGGTGAGCAAAATTCCCAGAACCACACAGGGGGACCTAGTGAATGACCTGCAGAGAGCTGGGACCAAAGTAACAAAGGCTACTATCAGTAACACACTACGCCGCCACGGACTCAAATCCTGCAGTGCCAGACGTGTCCCCCTACTTAAGCCAGTACATATCCAGGTCCGTCTGAAGTTTGCTAGGGAGCATTTGGATGATCCAGAAGAGGATTGGGAGAATGTCATATGGTCAGAGGAAACCAAAATAGAACTTTTTGGTAAAAACTCAACTTGTTGTGTTTGGAGGAGAAAGAACACCATACCTACTGTGAAGCATGGGGGTGGAAACATCATGCTTTGTGGCTGTTTTTCTGCAAAGGGACCAGGACGACTGATCCGTGTAAAGGAAAGAATGAATGGGGCCATATATTGTGAGATTTTGAGTGAAAACCTCCTTCCATCAGCAAGGGCATTGAAGATGAAACGTGGCTGGGTCTTTCAGCATGACAATAATCCCAAACACACCGCCCGGGCAATGAAGGAGTGGCTCCGTAAGAAGCATTTCAAGGTCCTGGAGTGGCCTAGCCAGTCTCCAGATCTCAACCCCATAGAAAATCTGTGGAGGGAGTTGAAAGTCCGTGTTGCCCAGCGACAGCCCCAAAACATCACTGCTCTAGAGGTGATCTGCATGGAGGAATGGGCCAAAATACCAGCAACAGTGTGTGAAAACCTTGTATAGACTTACAGAAAACGTTTGACCACTGTCATTGCCAACAAAGGGTATATAACAAAGTATTGAGATGATTTTTTTTTTAATTTGATTTTGTATACTTTACTGATCCCCAGAGGGGAAATTGAGGGCATCCACCTGGATGGATGAAGCAGCCACGGTACGGCGCTATCCCTTAACCATTCACACACACACATTCACACCTAGGGCCACTTTAGAGTCTCCAATTAACCTAACCTGCGTGTTTTTGGCCTGTGGGAGGAAACCGGAGAAATCCCGGAGTAAACCCACGCAGATACGGGGAGAACATGCAAACTCCACACAGATCACTGTTGGTCAGGGGCTGGGATCGAACCAGGGATCCCATGGCCAAGGGTGAGCTGCTGTGCTGGTGCAGTGCTAACCACCGCACCGCCCAGATGAACTTTTGTTATTGACCAAATACTTATTTTACCGAGGAATTTACCAATTAATTCATTAAAAATCCTTCAATGTGATTTTGTGGATTTTTTTTTCTCATTTTGTCTCTCATAGTTGAGGTATACCCATGATGAAAATTGGAGACCTCTCTCACCTTTTAAGTGGGAGAACTTGCACAATTGGTGGCTGACTAAATACTTTTTTGCCCCACCGTAGGTCACATTAATGGTGGAAAAAGTTTTGAAATGATTTGTCTTGGTCTCATTTTTTTACATCACAAAAACCTGGTATTTGAACAGGGTTGTGTAGACTTTTTATATCCACTGTAAAATATGTTCAAAATAAGGTTTCAAGAAGTATTTCTGCTCTATCTGAAGCCAAGCATTTTCTGGACTACATATCGCTGCATATTCTTTAAAGTTCACTGGTCTCTTCTGATTTAAATTACTGTTTAGAGGTTTGGGGCAACACATAAATATTCATTATCATCACTTTCCATATTGCAAAAAATGGCCATTCGGATAATTCATAATACTGGTTACAGAGAACAAATAAATCCACTTTTCTTTAAATGTCAAATGATGAAGTTTACTGATTTGGTTCATTTTAACATTGCAATAGCCATGTATAAAGCAATAATCTGCTCCCAGTTAATATAGTGAATATGTTTAGTAAAAGAGATTGTGATTACAATTTCAGGGTACAGCTAAAACTCAAGCAACTTCTTGTACAAACCACATTGAAATCTTTTTGTATTTCAGTTTATGGCATGAAACTGTGGAATTCATTAAGTGACGATTTAAAGCAGGGGTCACCAACTGGCGGACTTCGGTCCATATCTGAACCCCAAGAGTCCTCTGTCCGGACCCCGAAGCCTTTTGATGCAATTTAGGAAAAAGGGAGACTTTTGTTTTGATGGGGAGAAAAGTGGAACTGAACTGCTGTATTGGCGACTGCCCGGAAAGATTATGACATGAGTCCTTGGGCACTGTCCTGCTGCAGACTCCCCCGTTTGCTATCCCATGAATGGCACTCTCATTCTCACTCTGCGGCTCCAACCGCTCCAGAATATATGCAGCACGTCACAAAATCATGGTTTACTGTACCCCCCCCCCTTCCTCCCCCTGATTCAAGGCCGACAGCCAGGACATCCACCCCGGACAGACATGCTTCGTTTCAAGTCTGTACCCACGAAATGAAGCACTGTTGTGAAATTGACTGTATTTACTGGGGTACTCCTTCCTCCATTCTGCCCAGAGTAGTCCGTGCTGGGATGCAGAGGTGAGGTCGCTGGTTATGGAGGCCCTTTCCGTTGCCTTCAGTATCACATAAAAACTCAGTAAAGGCTCCGTGTGTTACTGACCATGAAAAGTTACACCTCCCCTTTGCCTGAAATCATGAAGTTACACCTCCATCCATGCTGTAACACGGCATGTGTTACAGCATGGACGGAGGTGTAACATGTTACAGCATGTGTTTATCTGTTGAGATAAAAAAGAAACGCTGGAAGAATTCTGTTGTACGGAATTATATTTTGTGTCTGTTTTTTTTTTTTTTGTCTTAGTTTGAAACAGTTTTTTCTACACTAAAACTATTGTATAGAGGTGGACTTTTTGTGAAATTTTGTTTTTTTACATATTAACCCCTTGCACTCCGGTCAGTTTCCCTAAAAACGCCAAAAAATAACATGCCCAAAGTAAATCGAAAGCTGTTCTTCAACCCTTTGCAGCATTTTCATGGGGTTGGTCTCATTTAAAAGAAAACACTTTGAATCTCTCTAAGTGCTCCGGCCACTGAGTTACAGTCATCTAAACATACTGAACTTGAAGAAAATAAATTTGGCCTGGGTGTTTTTTTGGATACAAATGCTTGCAAATAACACACAGCTTCAGATCCGGGCTGGAAAATGCAACAGAAATGTAGAACCAAGTGTTATCCAGCTGAGGTCCAAATTTTGTAACAGTACCATAAAAAATGAATATATTACACAGCTTTTTCCTCAGGTAGTTCCCAGGCATTTTTGAACTGTGCCAAATTGTGCCAAATGGCACAGTTTGGAAAAACGTCTGTAACTTTTGAATGATTCAATATAGAAGCTTGATCTTGGGCTCTAATGAAAGGTGACACTCAGGGCTGTGTGTGTGTGGGGGGGGGGGGGTTGTCCCACCCCCCCTCGCTACAGAGGACGGATATCAGCCATCGCTACATGATGGAATAGACTCATGTGGCGACCGCGGCGCAGTCACCGTGGCTCCCCCCCCTCGCTACAGAAGAGTAGCGGGGGGGGGGGGCAGTCCTAGAGCGGGGGGGGGCGCAGTCCTAGAGACACACCTGCACAGTGGCAGCAACCTGAAGGAAGAGGAGAAGCAAGGTTAGACGACGTGTCAAAACCTGTAACTTTATACTTGCTTGCCTATATTCGGGCAGTATACCCAGACGAGCCAGCGTTGACTGTGCGGCGGGAGCCTCCTTAAGTACGCTGGCTGATGAGAGGGTGCAGTTGTGTCTTCTGCCTCAGGTGCAGTGATGAGTTGGTGAATGTGAGGCAGGATGGGAGGGGCGCGCTCTCACTGCCCATGACAGGGCCCCCCCTTCTAGGAGCACCTCCTGGCAGTCCGGTGGGCTTCTCAGGATGAGCATGGTGATAGACCCGGAGCATCCCCTTGTCCAGCACTCACGATGAGGGGACCCAGGACCGTTCCTCCGGGCCATAGCCCTCCCAATCCACCAAATACTGCAGGCCCTGGCCCTGACGGTGAACATCCAATACACAACGTACAGTGTAGGCAGGGTGGCCGTCAATGATCTGAGGAGGAGGAGGCGGCTTGGGGGGGAGGGGCTTAATGTGGGCGACGTGGGTCGAAGGCAGCTTCAGTTGGACCGACGCGTTGTTTATCACCCGGGAGATGGTGTATGGCCCAAGGAAGCAGGGGGAAAGCTTCTTCGACTTCTCTTTCAGAGGGATCTGACTTGCTGCCAGCCAGACCTGCTGCCCAACGACGTACTTGGGAGCCGGAACCCGCTTCCTATCAGCAGCAGCCCGGGTGCGGGCCAGGGCAGCCCGAGTAGACCTCCAGACGCGTTACGAGCATGCGCCCCTACGAATGGAACTGAGACCTCCATCTCAGCCATGGGTAGGAGAGGGAGCATGTACCCCAACGACGCCTCGAACGGGGTGAGTCCAGTTGATTTCCCCCCAGACACAGGTCTGACAGGCTTTCTCATACTCTTGTATGTCCCGCCGCAGCGTGGGCCACCAGAACACTCGCTGGATGAAGTCCACAGTTCAAGTGATGCTGGGATGGCACGCAAAGCGACTGGTGTGACCCCACTGGATGACATCGCTGCGGAGGGCGTCCGGGACGTACAGCGTGCAGACTGTTCCGGGGGCACCCTACTGGCACAGGCTCCTGGGACTGGGCCTGGCGGACCCTCCATTCAGTATCTCAAGTCAGGGTTCCAAGGACGCACGAATGTGGTATGATGGTTTGGGGGGAGAGGGGTGGGGAGAGGGCACTACATCCCCGGAATCAAACTCGTGGGATAGTAGTAGTAGTAGATTAGTTTATTTGACAGGGACAGTGCAATAAACATAGACAATTAATCAAAGACAATCAATCTGATGTGTTGCACATAGAGTGTATAGCTATTAGCTAATTTGCAACTCTTGTCCCTGGATGGGCTTTAGCGCGTTCGGTTTGGTGTTCCGGGCGCCAGGCCAGTAAGTGATGGCCGGTAATTGCATTCCTTGACTGTAATGCAATTAAATCGCTGGAAAATAGCACCCAGTGAGCCTGCCTGGCATTCAGTTGGTGGGTCGACTGCAAGTACTCGAGGTTGTTGTGGTCGGTCCACACGACGATGGGGTGGATGCCCCCCCCTAACCAGTGCCTCCACTCCTCCAATGCCAACTTAATGGCAAGCAGCTCTCTGTCCCCCACGTCATAATTCCTCTCAGCCGGCGTAAGCCGACAAGAGAAGTATGCGCTTGGGTGGAGCTTCTGATCGAGGTGCGTGCATTGCGACAGCACATCGCCAACCCCCGAATCAGATGCATCCACCTCAAGGACAAACTGGAGCTGCGTGTCGACCTGGGCCAAGATTGCTGTTTCCGTGAACCTCCGCTTTAATTTGACAAATGCCTGTTCTGCTGCCTCGGTCCAACGTAAGGGGACCTTAATGGAGGTCAGCTGCGTCAAGGGCAGTGCCACCCCACTGTAGTTCCTGATGAACCTGCGATAGAAATTCACGAACCCGAGGAAGCGTTGAAGCTTCTTACTGGAGTGGGCCAATCCAGCACTGCCCTCACCTTGGCCGGGTCGGCACTCGGTCTCCCTTCAGCCACTATGAAGCCCAAGAAGGTGGTAGATGTTGTAGAGATCTCACACTTCTCAGCCTTGACGTAGAGCTGGTTCTCCAAGAGCCGTTGTAAAACGGCCCTGACATTGGCTTTGTGTTCCTCTGGCGAGCGGGAGAAAATAAGAATATCATCCAAGTAGACAAACATGAATTGGTAAAGCATATTGTGGAGGACGTCGTTTATTAACTGCTGGAAGATGGCGGGGGCGTTAATGAGCCCAAAGGGCATCACTAAATATTCGAATTGCCCCTGATGTGTTTTGAAAGCCACTCATCACCCTCGCGAATGCCAACCAGATGGTACGCGTTTCTAAGGTCTAACTTGGTGAAAACCCGTGAGCGTTGAAGGAGCTCGAACGCTTAATTAATCAAAGGCAGAGGGTGCTTATCTTTGATAGTAATTGCACTGAGCTCCTGATAGTCGACAGGCACAATGAGCCATCCTTCTTCCCAGCAAAGAAGAATCCGGCTCCGAGTGGAGCCGAAGATGGCCGAATAAGCCCAGCGTTCAGCGATTCCTTTGTGTATTTCTCCATCGCCTCCCTCTCCGGGCCAGAAATACTATACAACCGACTGGACGGCAGCCTCGCTCCCGGGATGAGGTCTATAGCACAATCATAAGAGCGATGAGGCAGCAGCGACAACGCTCTCGATTTGCTAAAGACCTCTCCCAAATCATGATAAGCCCAGGGAACGAGCCTGAGGTCCGGCAGCTCGACCGGGGAGAGGGAAACGGACAGAGATGGGGAACGCTCTGCTGAATGCATACAATAAGCCAAACAGAACGGGCTCCAGGAGGAGATGGTATGTTTATCCCAATTAATCATTGGGTTATGCCTCCGGAGCATATGCCTCCAGAGCCACGGGTAACCAAGAGCCACTCGGGAAGATGACACAGGGAGAACCAGGAACGAGAGTTCCTCCTGGTGGTTCCCAGAAAGGAGGATGGAAATCGGCACCATGCTACGAGTGACCACCGCGACCTCCCGGCAAGATATGGTTGTGATTCTCTGATCACGGGGCAGTTTACATGTGAGAATACCCACCTGCTTAACGAACTCAGCAGAAACAAAATTACCCTCTGACCCTGAGTCAACCACCGCCATAGTCCTCCTCTCGACCCCCAGCAATTGCACGAGGGCCGAAATTGAAAAATTACCAGGGGGAGTAGATTTAGTCCCACCCGCCAGACCCCCATGGTTACTGACAGGCCGCGTCTTTTATCCGCTGACGGCATTTGTCCAGACTGTGGTTAATTAAACCACAGTACACGCACGCGCCAACTCTTCACCTTCGCCAGCGCTCATCGTCGGTCAAGTGCCGAGAGAGCTCCATTGGTTCGGGCGAAGAGCCGGTGCCGCTAGTGTCAGTAACCACAGTGGACACATGCTCGGCGCGTGGGTGAGAGGGGGACTCACGCTCCTTTGCACACTCACGGTACCAGTTGTCCAAACCAACTGCCTAATCTATGAGACCGTCGAGAGTCTCTGGGACAGGGTGAACTGCCAGATCATCACGGAGTTGATCATTTAACCCATGGAGGAATGCACTGCGCAGGGCAATTTCATTCCACCCCGAATCATCCGCTACAACCCGGAACTCCACTGAGTACTCGGCTGCTGACCGAGTGCCCTGGCGGAGCGTCATCAGGCGGCTCATGATGTTGCCCTGATTCTTGGTGCGGCCAAACGCGCTAGAGAATGTGGCCACAAATTGATCAAACATGTACCGACGCCCCTCGGGTTTATCTAAAGTGAACCGTGCCCACTCGAGGGCTCGGTCCTTGAGCAACAGAGTAAAGAACTGAATTTTGGCTACGTCCCCAGGGTACTCCTCCCTAACCTGCTCCAGGTACAGAGGTAAGAAAACCTTTGCATTTCCCCACCTCCCCCGTGTATGGGGAGGGCGTGGGAATAGAGGTAGTACGGTGCACCGTAGTGCGCGGAGCAGGCTGAGAGAGAGAGGCCAGAGGAGGCGCTGTAGACCAAAGCTTCATCATATTCGACACCTGCTGCGTCAGCACAGCAAGCTGGTGCTCGGTCGCCGCTAAGCGATCCAGAGCAGACAGCTCCTGTGGTGAGGCACCAGCTGAGCTACCTTCCTGGCTGGCTCGTTCTGTCATGATTAATTAAGCTTGACAGTTCATGTGCATGATGCCAAAGCACAGGAAGGAACCACACAGAGAGGCACATTTGAAAGTTTATTAAATAGCAAAAGCACAAGCACACAGCTGCAGAAACAGTCACTCACCAGAGGAATAGCCCTGTGGAGACAAGACGACAGCCATGAGCAGAGGAATGGAGTAAGGGGAAATGGGTGAGTCAAAATGCCACTTACTTTGGAAATCCAGGGAGAACCAACAGGGATCCAGCGAGGAATAGACGAAGAAGTAGGGTGGGGGGAGATGAGCTGGTGGTGCCTGACCGGGTGGAGTAGGAAGCTGAAGGATGGTGAGATGTGGCAGGAGAGCGCGCGCAGTCCTAGAGACACACCTGCACGGTGAGAGCAACCTGAAGGAAGAGGAGAAACAAGGTTAGTCGACGTGTCAAAACCTGTAACTTTATACTTGCTTGCCTATATTCGGGCAGTATACCCAGACGAGCCAGCGTTGACTGCGCGGAGGGAGCCTCCTTAAGTACACTGGCTGATGAGAGGGTGAAGGTGTGTCTTCTGCCTCAGGTGCAGTGATGAGTTGGTGAATGTGAGGCAGGATGGGAGGGGCGCGCTTTCACTGCCCATGACATAGTCTTTTTTAAAATGTAATACAATTTAGTTTATGTTCTCCTGGAAAACATTTTTAGGATTTTAGTTGTGGATTTTAGAATTTTAGACCTATTTTTTTGGAGTCAACAAACACATGTAGTGTTCTCCTGTATTATACAATTTCAAATTGCATATTTTGTTTGAAATTGAACAAAGGGATTCATTTTTTTTTCGTTTAAAAATTAATACAGAGCTAAAAACAGCTAAAACATAAGCTTAATAAAATAATGTGTGAAAGGCCAATCGCTAAATGATATTGGCCTGTCTGGAGACAGCTGTGGTCTTCTGAAAGAATGTCAGTGAAATGATGGCAGTTTTTAAAAGCACATTTTGAGATAAATTTTTCCATGTGCCAAATTTCTTTCCCATTTGTTTTAATAAAAGATGTTGGAAGTAAATTCATAAGTCATTGCAAATACTTTAGTGTAAAAGGACCAAGTTGTCACACAGTGGGAGGGAAAAATCCTGAATAGAAAAAAAAAATGCATCAAGATGCACCAGGAATGGTTTTATAATGAAATCAGAGTTCTGAATCATAATGGAATCATGAGGTGCCTAAAGATTCCCACACCAAGCTCAGACCACAGCTGGGGAGGAGAACCAACTTATCGGACCTCTTGCAGTTTTAGTTGGTGACCCCTGATTTAAAGCAATGTTCAAAGATGAGCCAGTTTAAAAAAAAAAAAAAACCAGTAGAAAACAAAGATTTTTGCAAGATATAAAGAGGATGAAGGGTTTTGACTGGAAGTTCACATTACTTTTAAGTGTGAATTATATGTAGGCTATATGTATGTTTAAGTATGGTGTAAATGTGTAAATTATTGTAATGCAGCAATGGTAAACAAGGATTTGTAAATAGGATGTGTCATTAACGGCAAGTATGATTTTGTTTGTTTGAGAAGAAGGTCCCGCTGGCTTCATCCAACAATGACCTACAGTTCTTACTGGGACGGTTTGCCGCTGAGTGTGAAGCGGCTGGGATGAGAATCAACACCTCCAAGTCCGAGTCCCTCGTCCTCAGCCGGAAAAAGGTGGATTGTCCTCTCCGGGTTGGGGACAGGCTCCTGCCCCAAGTGGAGGAGTTTAAGTATCTTGGAGTCTTATTCACGAATGAGAGGAGAATGGAGCGAGAGATCGACAGACGGATCGGAGCAGCATCTGCAGTGATGCGGACGTTGTACCGGTCTGTTGTGGTGAAGAGGGAGCTGAGCTCTAAGACAAAGCTGTCGATTTACCAGTCAGTCTACATTCCTACCCTCACCTCTGGTCACGAGCTTTGGGAATGAGATCGCGAATACAAGCGGCTGAAATGAGCTTTCTTCGTAGGATCGTTGGACTCACCCTCAGATATAGGGTGAGGAGCTCAGTCATCCAGGAGAGGCTCAGAGTAGAACCGCTGCTCCTCCACATTGAAAGGAGCCAGTTGAGGTGGTTTCGGCATCTGATCAGGATGCCTCCTGGACACCTCCCACTTGAGGTGTTTCAGGCACGTCACTCTGGGAGGAGACCCCAGGACTCGCTGGAGAGACTATGTCTCCCAGCTGGTCTGGGAACGCCTTGGTATCCTCTTTGAAGAGCTGGAGCAGGTGGCTGGGGAGAGGGAAGTCTGGGCTTCTCTGCTTGAACTGTTGCCTTCGTGACCGGGACCTCCGGAAAAGTGGTAGAAGATGGATGGATGGATGGAGAAGAAGGGATGGGACTAAATAAGCTTAAGCTTTTTCCCACTCTTTTTGAACATGTTGTGTATAACGATTGTGTTTATGTATTATTAATTTCATTTCATTTACTTGTTTATTATTTATCTACTTAAATTGATTCTTGTACTGTTGCGACATGTTACTATAAAATTTATTCGTTCATTCATTCCTTCATTCATCATCACACGTATCAGACAGATGGAAACTTCTCTTGAATCCTGCATTTGTTTGAAATGAATTCAGTGAGCATTTATCCTGGCAAAGACAAAATTCAGTGTTACCAGGACAAACCAGCAAAGTTCTTTTTTATGGCAAGCGCATTCACTATCAGTCGGATGTTTTAGAACGATTTTATGAAGACTTAAATGGGCAGAACAGATAAAATCAGTTATCTATTTGTCGGGTTGGGAACAATCCCCAATTTCCAGAATCTATTCGATTCCGATTCTTGAGATTCTGAATCGATTCAATTCCAATTAGATCAGATCCCAATTCGATCTGGGAAATTCCCATTTAAACAGCCATTTTACTTGCCAGGAAAAAAAAATCTTCAAGACCTAATGCTGCAAATTGTACCAAGAATATTCTAACTTTGTTAATACATAAATTATCATATAAAGAACTGACCCAAAATCAGTTACAATAATGCACTTTTTATTATTTAACTTGTGATTTCACAAAGTGCTCATAAGTGCTTTCTTTAGTGCAAAGGGTGTGTGGTGTCAAGTTAACAACCCAGAGTAAGTAAACAAATTCAATGAATGAAGCATGTAGACATAATCTCACTGTATTTCAGTCCCTCCAGGATTTCATCGGCTGTTTTTGTGATTGTTGTGGCTCAAAAAGCCGGAATTTGTGGGAGCTTTTCCAAAAAGTTGTGAAATTTTTAGAGGTTTTTTGCACTGAAAGTTGTGTGAGGAAGTACAGATTTTAAAGTAGCTGCTTTTTCCATAGTTTAGTGATGCTGTTCTCTGTAACGCCACAAGAAAAACACAGGATTGCCAAAATTTCCTGTTAAACAGTGATTTATGTAGAATTAACTAACTAACTAACTAACCTGCACTTATATAGCGCTTTTCTAGTCACAAAGACCACTCAAAGCGCTTTCACTAATACTAACCCTCTATTCTAAGGGCCTATAGGAAACAGATATCTAGGGACAATTTAGAACAGCCAATTAACCTAACATGCATTTTACCCTCGGCCGGGAGATCGCAGGGATCATGAGATCGTGGGTTCGATCCCAGCCCCCGACCAACAGTGAGCTGTGTGGAGTTTGCATGTTCTCCCCGTGTTGCGCGGGTTTACTCCGGGATTTCTCCGGTTTCCTCCCGCACACCAAAAACATGTAGGTTTAGGGCGCTCGCGCACGCAGCGACCAGCAGCCGGTGGCTTGTCACCAGACTGCAAACCAAGTCTACCTACGGGTACAAATAAGTAACAAAAAAAAAAAAAAAAAAAAAAAAAAAAAAAAAATGCATGTCTTTGGATTGTGGGAGGAAACCAGAGCCCCCGGAGTAAACCCACGCAGCACAGGGAGAACATGCAAACTCCACACAGAAAGGTTCCAACCCCTGCCAACCTGGGGATTCGAACCAGGAACCTTCTAGCTGTAAGGCAACAGTGCTAACCACTGCACCACCGTGCTGCCCAAAATTATGCTTAATTAAATGCTCAGTAAAGTTGTCCAAAAATGACCGACATTGTATTCTTGCTGAGAACTTAAAGAAATAAAAGAATTAGTCATTACAACTAAATTGCATTGAATGCATGTTCGAGTATGGAGAAAATCATGGCAGCACCTTCTTGAATCTTGAATTTGAAAACTAAGACTCTTCTTCTGTGCTGAAATCCACATTAAGTAGGCCTCCTCCACTGACAACCTCTTCCCTTTAGAACGTCTCAGTGCAGGATGGAATTTGGAGTGGAAACCCAGTCTTCATAGATGTGAGGGAGATGAAAAGGAGAATAGATTTCACAGTAAAATTAATAATCATATTTTTAAATCCCCACACCACAGTAGGGCTTAATAATTTAATTTCTTTAATTTTTGTTTATATTTTAACTACAAATTAACTTTCAGTTATTGAAAAGGGTTCCAATTCATTTCCTGGGAAGATTTGTTCATTCCAGTTTAGTTCTATTGAGTAAAAATTGCTCGTACTGCAGCCTTTATTAATTCTGCCATTTTCATTTTATTGTGATTTATTATTATCTTCAAATCTCTCATTTAAGTGCTAGAAGTCCATAATCTCATAAAATATACCTTTATTCTGTATTTATTCACAGTGCTTAACCAACGGGTAACTACTGTATCCCTAGCTTGTAAAAGAAAACACCATCATGCCGGATAAATTATTAATTTACAACACAAATGTTAAAAACAAACAAATGATATTTTGCTTGCAGTCTCAGCAGCTCCAGGTCTCCCTCTCTGTTCATGAGTTTCAGCCAGTCTTAGTGCGCTTTCCATTTGAATTGTTTATCAATCGACTTTATGTTCCAACTCAGCGCTGCATGTAGTACAAAACCGTTTATCCCCGCTTCATGAAAAATATTCAGAAACTGTTGAGGACAGTCTTTACGGTGACTTTTGTTGATAAATTAAGAGACACGCACGTCAACAACTCCGCTCATGTAAACACGGAAGTAAAGATGTGCACATGCACCACAGGGAACTCTTGCTGGATGAGAACTAGCATATCCGTTAGCTTGTTAGCTGTTAACTCGTTAGCACTCTGGGTGTTTCTGGTTCTTCACCGCTGTTCCTGGCTCATTGACCAAGTTTTGACCCGATCAGATTCAGCAGACGTTCACAGACGTAAAAGCATTATATTAAAAGATCGATCCACGGATTTTGTGGATTGATATCGGCTCAGTCAAACGTGGGTCGATCCAGATCGTTGAATCAATCTTTTGAACCCACCCCTATCTGTTTATTTTTGTATTTATTTATTTGTATTTTGTATAACTTATAACAACTATAACTATAACAATTATAAAGTATGCTGATGATTCAGTTGTCAGTCTCCTCCAGGATGGTGAGAGTGGCCGCGGCCCAGTAGTTGATGATTTTGTTCATTGGTGTGAGGATTCCTACCTGCAGCTGAATACGACAAAAACTGAAGATACACTACCGTTCAAAAGTTTGGGGTCACTTAGAAATTTCCTTATTTTTGAAAGAAAAACACTTTTTTTCAATGAAGATAACTTTAAACAAATCAGAAATACACTCTGTACATTGCTAATGTGGTAGATGACTATTCTAGCTGCAAATGTCTGGTTTTTGGTGCAATATCTAGATAGGTGTATAGAGGCCCATTTCCAGCAACTATCACTCCAGTGTTCTAATGGTACAGTGTGTTTGCTTATTGCGTCAGAAGGCTAATGGATGATTAGAAAACCCTTGTGCAATCAAAGCCTGTTTTCCACTAGCCCAGCACACCTCGGTACGGCTCGATTCACTTCAGTACAGCTCGGAATGCTTCTGTCTCCATTAGCACGGTGTTGTGCTTGTGCTGTGATGGTTTGTGTTAGGAGGTTTTAGAAGCGAGGCGGCGCCAGACTCCCAGCGAGGCGGGGCCACACTCCCGTGACGTTACGCACCCGACTGAGTCCTTATTTACACGAGACAAAAAATGGAGGATCCAAGGATTATTGCCTTGCTCGCTCTGTGGTTTTATCTCACAATTAAGTCCAGAGAGTTTAACCAGAGAAGACACTAGGGTACAGGCAGCGAGATGAAATATGAATGAATATTTCAATTTAATACTATCCCACTTGTACTTACAAAAACGTGTGAATATTCATAAAAAGCACACACATGAAAGGTAGCACCACAAGCAGTGGGTCACAGCGGTTTTGGGCAACACAACACAATTGTGTATCCTTTTGCCAATCTGTCTGCTGTTATTTAATGTTTAACAGTTAAGGGACGGATGATTATATGCTCCAAAACTGGAGAAACTCTCTGATAAAAAAAAGCTGCAACAACACAAGTCACTTTTGTTTTGAATTAACTGCCAAATGACCTAGAAATAATGAGCTGAAACTTGTTTTTATTCGTATTAAATAATGAGACAGTGGCACACTGGCCAACACCAAATTGTATTATTTTTTACATCCTAGGGCATTTTGGATGTACTGAATAAAAAAAATTCATGTTTTTCACCTTCAGGTCAACGTTTGGAACAACAGTATTATTATTTTCCGTTTAGATGATGCTACACTCCTTCTAAAGTATTGTAATTCTCTGAATTTGGAATGCCGATAGAACATTCAATTTACATATACTTGTACCTACTTTGACTTGTAAGCTTGATCAGTCTCTCCTGCTGCATTTTAAAGTCCAACTGTGCAACTTCTTATAAGTTAACATAAAAAATTTACCCAAAGTTTATAACTGTATCATGTGGTGCTAATTTTTTATGATATTTCAATAAAAAGAACAGAAAGCTTACAAAAACATTTGTTTTTTTGGTCTAGTTAAAAATTACATTACCTTTACAATGGTTGACCCCTGACAGGATGATCAGCATCATTTTCATCAGACTAGGCAATGGAATTTCTATGTAATTATACTGTTTTATAATTCAGTGTTATAACAGACAAACCACACTTTCCAAAACAATTCCATTTTATTATATACAAAATATTAAAATAAAAAAAAAACTTTGCAACACAACATGAAGGTTAATTGACATTTTATACACGCCGACCACCGAGTGCCTCTACACCAGCTTCCCAAACTGGGTCAGGAAGGCTCGGTTGAATGAAGCCGTCTCTGCCAGCTCTGGTTCAGGAAGGCTCGGTTGAATGAATCCGGGCGGGCGGGCGCGGCGGACGCGTGGGATGATTCTACAAGGAAAATGCACACAATAAAATACAGCACGAAAGTGCAAGATATACAGAAAAGACAATTGTTTTTAACAAGATTACATAAGCTTATTTCAGCGTATTGTTCACATGAATAATTAAAATAAAAGCTTTAGTCCGCAGTGTGCTGCAATAAAGCAGTGATCATCATCCACAAATGAACAGCTTTTTTATTGCATAAAATAAAAAACTTCCCACCCCAAAGACCTGAACAGCTACAGACCGGTGGCCTTGACGTCCCACTTGATGAAGACCCTGGAGAGACTGCTCCTTGCTCACCTCCGCCCCCTGGTGGAACCAGCGATGGATCCACTCCAGTTCGCCTACCAGCATGGCATTGGGGTGGAGGATGCGGTGATCTTCCTCCTTCACCGTTCTCTGTCCCACCTGGAGAAGCCCGGGAATATGGTGAGGATCATGTTCTTTGACTTCTCCAGTGCTTTCAACACCATCCAACCGATGATCCTGAAGGACAAGCTGCTGCGCGCAGGGGTGGACCAGCACCTGTCATCATGGATCCTGGACTACCTCACGAACCGGCCTCAGTTTGTGAGAACCCGGGACTGTGTGTCCGACACGATCATCAGTAGCACGGGGGCCCCCCAGGGAACGGTGCTGGCTCCCTTCCTGTTCACTCTTTATACTGCGGACTTCTCACACAACACAACACACTGCCATCTACAGAAGTTCTCTGATGACTCTGCGATCGTTGGCCTCATCTCCAATGGAGATGAAGCTGAGTACAGAGGGCTTATCCAGGACTTCGTGGACTGGTGCCATCGGAACTGCCTCCAGATCAACGCGAGGAAAACTAAGGAGCTGGTGGTGGACTGCCGCAGGCATGGGCAGCCCCTCACAGTACCAGTAAATATACAGGGAACAGACATCGAGATGGTGACATCCTATAAGTACCTGGGTATTCATCTGAACAATAAACTAGACTGGTCACACAATACTGATGCACTCTACAAGAAGGGACAGCGCAGGCTGTTCCTGCTGAGGAGACTCAGGTCTTTTGGTGTACAAGGGGCGCTGCTGAAGTCATTCTATGACACGGTGGTGGCATCAGCCATCACTTTTGGAGTGGTCTGCTGGGGCAGTGGCATTACTGCAGCCGATAGGAAGAGACTGAACAAACTGATTAAGAAAGCTAGCTCTGTCCTGGGGCAGCGCCTTGATCCGATGGAGGAGATAGGAGAGAGAAGGACGGTGGCTAAACTGTCATCTCTGCTGGAGTCCGAGTTCCACCCTATGCAGGACATACTGAATGCACTGAGGAGCTTATTTAGCAGCAGACTACATCATCCCAGGTGCACAACCGAGAGGTTTCGTAGGTCCTTCCTACCAACGGCTGTCAGACTGTACAACCTAAGCAGGGCTGCTCGCAGAGATAGCAAAAAGACGTAACAAACTAATAGTTTTTTGAATGCAAAAGATGCAATAGACTTACACAATGGTCCCCTCCGGCATACAACTAGGAACTTACCGGTCGCTATGGAGGGTGAGAATATGTATGGGCACATAATCATACCATGTAGGATAACTAAGTAGACGGTTATGCTGTTTCATTCCATCTAGCAACAATGCTCTGCACTGTGTGTGTTTATATATTTACATATTTATTCCATCTAGCTACAATGCTCAGCACTGGGTGTGTTTATATATTTATATATCTACATATTATTCCATCTAGCTACATTGCTCCGCACTGTGTGTGTTTATATACTTGCATATTTATTCCACCTAGCTGCAATGCTCCGTACTGTGGGTGTTTATATATTTACATATTTATTCCATCTAGCTACAATGCTCTGCACTGTGTGTTCATATATTCATATATTTATTCCATCCAGCTACAATGCTCTGCACTGTGTGTCTGTGTGTGTGTGTATATATATATATTTTATAGTAATACGTACATATGTATATTAGCTGCTCTTGCTTGCTTTGTTTTTTTTTTTTTTTTTTTTTTTTTTTTTTCTTGCCTTCTGATTGTTGCTCTGAGTGTTGCTATCCCTGTGCTGTTGCAATCCTGGAATTTCCCCGTTGTGGGACTAATAAAGGCTTATCTTATCTTATCTTATCTTAAATAAACTGAGTGTCTTACTGAATATATTTGCGAAAAAACGCACAATAAAAAAAAATTAAAACTCACCGTTAAAGGACTCCGATGTCGAGACCTCCCAGTATATTTTTTCATTCCGGGTGGCTCCGTCTAACTCGCGCTGGATACGTTCGTCTGACAATGCAGTGAGCAGACACTGCACCTCCTTATTGGTCCATGGAACACCCTTATTACGCGAAGCCATTTTTGATAGAGAATAAATGAAAATAGCACAGCAATACACTGAAAATAAACCGCCAACACTGGTTGCGTGCTGAGTAATGGCGGTCGTGAAGATTTTTTTTTTTTTCAAAAACTTTATTGAGAAGGTCGTGAAGATTCGGCAGAAGAGGAGGAGGAGAGGGGCGGTTACAGCCTGACCAATCAGCGCCGGTTACGACCTGACCAATCAGCGGCGACCAGTCTGTTAACGTCACAACACGGCCCAGCTCAGCACTGCTGTACCCTGCCCTTGAGCGGGGCTGAGAATCGCGGCTGTTAAACCGTGTTGGGGCTAGTGGAAAAGCGTACAAAGCGTGCTGAGCCGTCCCGTGTCGCGCTAAAGCGTGCTAGTGGAAAAGGGCCTCAAGTTAGGTCTGCAATGCTGTAATTGCTGCAAATGGAGGATTCTTTGACGAAAGCAAAGTTTGAAGGAAAAAAATAATATTTCAAATACAAATCATTATTTCTAATCTTGTCAATGTCTTGACTATGTTTTCTATTCATTTTACAACTCATGGTGGTAAATAAGTGTGACTTTTCATGGAAAACACAAGACAATTGTCTGGGTGACCCCAAACTTTTGAACGGTAGTGTATGATTATTGACTTTAGGAGGAAAACTCCCAGGCACAAAGTCACCGTACTAAAAGGCCAGACCACTGAATGTGTACAATCCTACAAATATCTTGGGACAATTATTGATAGTAATTTAAACTTTGAAGAGAACTGTGAAAGGGTGTGCAAAAAGGGTCAGCAATATTTGCATTGTTTAAGGAAACTTGCACACTTCCAAATTGACTGAACCATAATGACAATGTTTTATCGGGCTTTTATTGAATCTGTTTTATCCTTTTCTTTAGTGTCATGGTTTAGTCAGATAAAACTGAAACAGAGGAAATCCTTGGATCAGGTAGTTAGATGGTCCAGTCGTTTGCTTGGTGAGTCACAGCTGAGCCTGACATCCCTGTACACCAGACAGGTACAGAGGATTGCTACCTCCATTTTAAATGATGACTCCCACCCTTTGCACTGCCACTTTCAGCTTCTTCCCTCAAGACGGAGGTTTGCTGTCCCAAAAAGTAAAACCCAGCGCTACAAAAACAGCTTTGTTCCTGCTGCTGTCAAAGAACTGAACAAGTTGTAACAATATATTGCACATAATTTAGTTACCTATTTATTAACTCCATTTTATATTCACTTATTTTTGTAGGATTTTTATTTGGGTTCTAAATCTTTTATTGGGTTTTAGACCTTTGAGTTTTTAACCTCTTTGACTAGTCTTTAACTTTTTAATATGACCCTTCTCTCGTATCTCTGGTTTTTCTCTGATCTCTTTGTCTTTATATCCAGGTTGATGGAGCCTTGAATATTTTTATCATGTTTATAGTCAGCTTCATGTGTGCCTGTGTTTGTGTTTATGTTAAATGTAACTGTGGCTTGTATATATGGATGTCACCAGACTGCAAAACAAATCTACCTACGGGTACAAATAAAATAACCTGAACCTGAACCTGAACTATATTAATTCCAGAAGGAAACTACATGGCATCCACCTGGATGGATGAGGCAGCCACAGTGCCTTGCCAATCCCTTCACCATTCTCACACATATTCACAACCAGTGCCACTTTAGAGTCTCCAATTAACCTAACTAGCATGTGTTTGGCCTGTGGGAGGAAACCAGAGTACCCGGAATAAACCCACGCAGACACGGGGAGAACATGTAAACTTCACACAGAAGGGTCACTGATGGTCAGGGGGTGGGATCAAACCCACAATGGTCAGAGGTGGAATCGATTCCGTGACCTTTTTACTGTGCTGCCACAATGCTAACGATTAATTGATAATCAGCAATTTTCCTGAGAATCTGAATTTTCCTTAGTACAATATGGTCTAGCTTTAACATACAAAAAGTTAATTACTATTTTTGATATACTGAATAAAACATGAACATCCTATTCCTCAATGATTTACTGTACCATTTGCATTTTTTTTTTTACTACAGACAATGGCATTTTTTGTAGTTTAATAAATTTTGTACTGTATAGTGTGTACTATGTGCTGGCACGTCTCAGTAAATTATGTCGTGATTTTTAATTTATTTTAAAAACTATTACTAATATCATGAATTTATCTTTAATTAGATTACAAAATAAACTTTCACATTCTAATTTATCGAGATGCACTGATAGACTGTTTAACAGGAAAATAAATTGTGAGCTGCTTCATCTGTTGCATGTTAACCTCTTGCACTCCGTTGTACCACGGGCGGGCAAGTCTCTGCATCCCAGAGCGCACGAGGGCGCGCAAGGGCGCTGCCTCGAAGCGCATACTGAAAAAAAAAAAAAGTTCTTCCAGTACAGACACAGCCGCGAACAGATCAGATATGATTGACCTCTCATTCGACTAATAAGAGCCTTGAATTGGGTTTCTGAAACCTTGAAGAACCAATGACTGAAAACCTAGCAAGAAGGACCCGCCTACCAACGCTGTGAATGCAGCGAGCCAATTGAAGCACAGAAGTTCGCAAGCTTTTTTGTGTAAGGCTGGGTGAAGAGAGACTCACTGCAGCAGCAGATGAAAAAAAGGACCCGCAGGAAGAACCCCACAGACCCAGCAGCACGGAGACCATCCACAAGTGCAACCTGTGTGACTAACTGCCATTCGCGCATTGGCATGTTCGGCCACAGGCGGTGCTTTTTTGTTTTTGTCCCAGCAGAGTAGACGTTAGGATTGTCTTCCATGGTCATCATAGACCGACGGAGGCTGACGACGAAGGCTGAGTGACACACACGCATTCGCCAGTCTATTTTTAATTACTACTGTTATTTGTTTTGAAAAATCGTTCGCCAAAAACCGCAATCATGGAAGCGCAAAACCGCAATAATGGAATTATGTTTTGATCGGGTCGCGTTCGTCTGACAATGAGGAAGAAGTTCGCCAGCTCCGCTTCTGCTGTGAAGAGGTAAGTGTTCTAAGCTAAATTATTCTTTATCCCTGAAAATTGTAATCAAAATGACTTTTGACCGATCGGTAAATTACAGCTGTGCGTCATCGCTGCATGACGGACCGTGGCGCAACGGGCGATGTCCGCCCTCTGTAGCGAGGGGGGTGGACAACCCCCCCCACACACACACACAGCCCTGAGTGTCACCTTTCATTATAGCCCAAGATGAAGCTTCTATATTGAATCATTCAAAAGTTAGACGTTTTTCCAAACTGTGCCATTTGGCACAATTTGGCACAGTTCAAAAACGCCTGGGAACTACCTGAGGAAAAAGCTGTGTAATATATTCATTTTTTGTGGTATTGTTACAAAATTTGGACCTCAGCTGGATAACACTTGGCTCTACATTTCTGTTGCATTTTCCAGCCCAGATCTGAAGCTGTGTGTTATTTGCAAGCATTTGTATCCGAAAAAACACCCAGGCCAAATTTATTTTCTTCAAGTTCACTATGTTTAGATGACTGTAACTCAGTGGCCGGAGCACTTAGAGAGATTATGACTGTTTTGCCAAAAAATTCAAAGTGTTTTCTTTTAAATGAGACCAACCCCATGAAGATGCTGCAAAGGGTTGAAGAACAGCTTTCGATTTACCTTGGGCATGTTATTTTTTGGCGTTTTTAGGGAAATTGACCGGAGTGCAAGGGGTTAAACATTATCACAGTACCCCAGCAATCCAAGCAAACTCAGAACGATCTGGGCTCCCTATATTAAATTAAATTAAATCATTAAATCACCCTTTATTGTCATTCAACCATACAACCAATCATGTACAGTAGAACAAAATTGTGTTTCTCCTATCTACAGTGTTAATCACACACACCCCATATATAGAATCAGAGGGGCCGCTGCCACGCAAGACACCGCCACAGATTTCCCTCCTTCATTTCATTATTGCTGAGCACCAAGCTGGACGGCAGGAAGTTCCGCTTTTATATAGTCTTCGGCATGACTTGGCCGGGATTTGAACCCCTGCCTCCCGGGTGTGGGGCGGATGCTCTACCAACTGAGCCACCACTCCGGTACGTTACCCGGTATGTTGTCTGTTAGCTCAGTGGTAACTTGAGTCCGGTCTGCTTTCCTGTCTTGCGGCAAGTTGAAGGCAGTGGGGATGGGGTTTTGCACTCGTGTCATCTTTTTTCTTTGTTCCGGTCAGTTCCTCTGCTATGTTACTTTGAAGCAGGTAGAACTTGTTGTGGTGCTCCAACATAACTCGGAAGGGTGAGTTTTTTGCTCTGCACAGCACATGCACTCTGGGGGCTTGGCATCTTCTTCTACTTTTTTGGTTGAAATGTGATAGTGGGTGACCGCGTGCGCCCCCGCCTTGGGGCCACTACATTTCATAGAATAAGCTTCCATTAAAAAGGACTGCTGAGTTTTCAATTAATTGACAACTAATTTAATTTAATCAACTAAATTCTTATTGGAAATTAATCGAAAGTCAGTTAATCATTAACATCCCTAATACCATTACTGACTGTCATATTGGCCCATCCCTAACTAAAACAAATTGAATATTGTATTCGTAATTGCTGTTGCAAGTTCAGTGACTGCTAACTTAGATAGCTGAAATATTTACAATACATGGTTATTCTTGCAAAATCAGTGTTTGTTTAGTTTGCTAGTAATGTTAGCATCAATAGCTTGTTTCAGTCATACAACCCCTGACAAAAAATTATGGAATCACCACTCTTGGAGGATGTCCATTCAATTTTAATTTTGTAAAAAAAAAACGAAAAAAACAAAAAAAAACAATAATAATCAGACATGTCGCAAAATTGTCATGAAATGCCACCCTTCATACGCCGTAATAAAGAATTAAAGAAGGTTAGTGTCACCAATTGCATTTTTATTAGATCAAGCAGAGAAAAAGAAATATTAAATTACTCAATTCTGAGGAAAATATTATGGAATCACCCTGCAATTTGCTTTCCTAAGACAGTTGCCTGCATCGTTCTTAAAATACATCTTCTGATGCACCTGAACACATCCTCAGTGTTGTAACCTAGGGCCATCGGGTCTTTCAACATCACCCAGGTGACCCCAGGTTACAACACTGAGGATGTGTTCAGGTGCATCAGAAGATGTATTTTAAGAACGATGCAGGCAATTGTCTTAGGATGTCTTTCAACATCACCCAGGTGACCCCACCACAGTTGATCAGACCACGATGTGTGCTCAGGTGGCATGCTGTAATCTCCATGGATCTCCTCTCGGGATCCAGAGTCATCTTGAAGGCTTTCTCAGCTGCTTCGGTGGTGTTCTTGATGGCGCTGCTCCTTGCTCCTCCTGTGATTCCGAAGCTCTGTGGAGTGAATGACCCACAAATCCTCTACAGCCTACTTCAGTGGACATACACTTCGCCTTCCAGCCCTGCTCTCGACAGCTGACCACCAGACGTTCATATTTGGTCCTCTTCCTTTTATGGGCTTCCAACAGGCGGTCCTCCCATGGCACTGTCTGCTCCATGATTATGATGTTTTTGGCACAGTTAAAAAGGAGTCTGTTCACACCTTCTTGAGCTGTTGCACCAAGATGGTAAACATAAATCATGGCTCCAACATAAGAAATGTCAGCTGAAATACAATAAAAATAGTTTTGTGAAATGTTGATGATGTTTTTGGTTTGTTTGTTTTTGTTTTTTTACAAAATTAAACAATCAAATGAACATCCTCCAAGAGTGGTGATTCCATAATTTTCCCAGGGGTTGTATTTGATTATTGGATGTGCAGTGACTTATGGATAGTTTCTTTTATTTAACTCCCAGTTATGTAAGAGGCTGTTCAATTCTTCCCTGCTCAATTCTCAGTTCCTTGAGCCGAACAACTTTTGTTCTCTACAATTTAGAATCTTAGGTTCTTTTTACAACTAAGTTTGTTTGCTTTGTTATAAATCACTTTAGGGTTTTTTAAACTTGGGTCATTTCCCCTTCATTCAGTTTTTGGTCAGATGGCTGTCATGGTGACAAGAAATTTAAATACAAATAGATCCCAGGCTTGTTTCAGAAAGTAGGTTTCTTGAAAGCTCAGTGTTAGATGACTGCAAGTTGAAAGAAACTCACTTCAACTTGCAAGCACCACACAAGAGTTCACTAAATGATTCAGATTGAGAGACCCTCTTTTTGGGGTCTCAGTCTGGTTTATTTGATGTGCTCCTGAGTGCAATTACTGTGTTCTCACCAGATGAAGCAAAGCAAAAAAGGAACTGTAGTTTTACTGAAATGGACTAAAGTCTGTAGGTGTAAATGCACCCTTACTTTATATGGCTGAATACCTATTGTAGTCCACTTCATAGTGAACTGAGTGCATTTCACAGATAGAAATACTTGCTGTACTGCAGAAACATGCATACACACTTATTGGATGGGTTGTTAGCGTAATAAGCTAAACAACCATGCAAAGCATCTTTTAGGTAACTGCATCAAAATTGCTGTAACAAACTGCAAAACCAGGAGTTCAGTGACTCAAATAGCTGAGGTGAAACTGACAGACAAGAGCTCCCAGAGTAAGTGAAAGCAGGCCCTAACCAAATAATGCAAATGTTAATCAAGTCTGTACATGGGGAATGGGAATTTTAACTGTACAAACCAAACACATTTAACAGTCATTCTACCATGAGTGTTTTTGCTGTCTCATTAGATTTTGTCTGGACTAACTCTTGAAAGCACCCTCAAAAACCCTTTATTGAATATTTTTTTGTACTTCTAGATAAGATTTATTTATTCAAAACCTATGAATTAAGGGTTGAAAAGTTATCTACAGAGACTGCTGGAGCTTATGACCCCTTTGTCTTAGGGTTTTTTAAGGTGTCATCCTGAGGTAATGAGCTATGATCACAAGCACGAGTTCCGATGCACAAAAACATAGCATTACAGTCTCAAAGCTGAGGCCTCTTGTCCTAAATTGGCTCATCTGGTTTAATGTCGGTTTGCTTATTATGATCGCTACAATGGTGCTTGACTCACAGGGGAATTATCCTTCAATTACCTCAACTACACAGGCACTTTTTTTGCTTTAATGTAGCTTCAGCAGTAGGAATCATTCCTAAAAGGTAGCCAGTTTAATCTGGATTGATAAGCACTGAGTGAAGCTGCCAAATGACACTGAGAAAGTGATGGATCTGTGCAACTCCAGCTTTTATCAAACGCTTTTGATGCGCCAACTGTATAATAAATGTAATGTCATTGTCAGCCTAGAAATTGTGGCTTTGAAATTACAAATGCTTGGTGAAATTGTGAAGCTTACTCTTTTTCCCCCTTTATTTTAAAGATTTACAAGAAATACAGCCTGGGGAAAAGTATGGAACGTCAAAATTTTTCTCATTAAAAATATTATTTCTGATGGAGCCATTGACCTTAGATTTTCACCAGATATCAGTAACAACCCAAGTAATCCATACATACAAAGAAATCAAGGCAACTGTGTTCACAAAACAAGTTATATTTAATAAAGTGGAATGATACAGAGAATAAGAATTGAACACACTTGGTGAAATTCATTTAATATTTAGTAGAAAAGCCTTTGTTGGTAATAACAGCTTCCAGATGCCTCCTGTATGGAGAAACTAAGTGCAGGCATTGCTCAGGAGTGATTTTAGCCCATTCTTCCACACAAACTGTCTTCAAATCTTAAAGGTTCCATGGGTGTCCTCTATGAACTCTGATCTTCAGTTCGTTCTATAGATTTTTCAATTGGATTCGGGTCAGGTGACTGACTAGGCCATTCTAGCAGCTTTATTTTCCTTCTCTGGAGCCAGTTGAGAGTTTCCTTGGCTGTGTGTTTGGGATCATTGTCTTGCTGAAATGCCCACCCTCATTTCATCTTCAGCATCTTGGCAGATGGCAACAGGTTCTTATCAAGGATGTCCCTGTACATTTGTCCATTCACCTTTCCATCAATTATACGAAGTCTTCTTGTACCTTGTGCTGAAAAACACCCCCACACCATGATGTTCCCACCTCCAAACTTCACTGTTGCTATGGTGTTTTGGGGCTGATGTGCAGTGCCTTTCCTCCTCCAAACATGCTATGTGTTGTGGCATCCAAAAAGTTAAATTGTGATCTCATCTGACCAGACTATTATTCTCCCTGTAGTTTACTGGCTTGTCCAAATGTTGTGCAGCAAACTTTGAAGGAGCTTCAACATGTTTTTTCTTCAGCAATGGAGTCTTGCGAGGTGAGCAGGCATAGAACCCATGTCAGTTGAGTGCATTACTTATGGTTTTCTTTGAAACAGCAGTACCTGCTAACTCCAGGTCTTTCTGGAGCTTTCGACAAGTGGTCTTTGGCTCTTAGATAACGCTTCTGATAATTCTTTTGACTCCTCTGTCAGAAATCTTGTGAGGAGCTCCTGGTCATGGCCAGTTTATGGTAAAATGATGTTCTTTCCACTTCTGAATGATGGCTCCAACAGTGCTCACTGGAACATTCAGCAGTTTAGAAATGTGCCTGTTACCAATGCCATCATTAGGTTTTGCAACAATAAGGTTGTAAAGGTCTAGAGAGAGCTCTTTGCTTATACTCATCATGAGTTCTTTGTGGTGTAACAATCTGATATTCACAGACCTTTTTAAAGGCTATCAGTCAGGACTTAACCAGATGAAATTAATTTGCACTGATGGGGGATGGGATGGCTTCCTAAATTCTGATGGATTTCAGCTGGTTTCTTGGCTTTCTATGCCTTTTTGCACCTCTTTTTCTTCATGTGTTCAGTACGTATTCCCTGTGTCATTGCACTTTATTAAATATAACTTGTTTTGTGAACATAGTTGCCTTGATTTCTTTGTATCTATGGATTACTTGGGTTGTTACTGATATCTGGTGAAAATCTCAGGTCAATGGCTCCATCAAAAATATGTTTGAGATGTTGACGTGTTTAATACTTATTTTCCCCGCTGTATGTCCATACTGAGAAATCTGTGTTGCAATGTTTTTATGGGTAGTTACTGCCTCAGTGAAAGGCAATCACGTAATCACTCAGCACTCAAGAAGGACTCTGTTCTCAACTTTTAAAAAGGAACCAGTCGTTAACAACTCTAGAGGGCACAATGCTGTCCTTGATTTTGAATGCTAAATGTCTTTACTGTCACATTGTGCTGCAACAACAAAGACCCTGTCATGTCTTTTTATGTGAGAGCAAGACAACACTGCTTTCAAACTACTTTGAAAAATATTTCAAACCGTTACATCGTCTTGAGTGTAGAAAAAAACCCTCTTGCACTAAATGCTTAATTTAAATGAACACTCAGCTTTATTCTCTAGCACATCCTTCTGTGTTTCTTTGCATCTTTTGATGATATTTCGGAATATGCTGACTTTAATGCAAATGCGTGAATACTGTAAGTGGCCAGTAGCAGTGGACGTGAATATGTGTGTGGAAAGTTTGTGAGTGCAGCATGGAAAAACAGCCACTTCATTTGCAGTGTTACTACATGATCTTAGCGGGAGGCTGACTCTATCAGATTGTGAGAAGCTTCATTCTCTTGTTTGCCAACTGGGGAAAGTAAATTTACATCTCTTTAGATCTAGTTTTCTTTTGTAGAATCTTTACCTGGATTTTCTTCTGTTTTGTCCATTATGTAACAAGGCAGCCATTTTGTAGGGGTTCTGAAAAATTAAATAACATGATTATTCTTGACGCATGGCCATGATTGTGCTTTGGTCTGAATGCTGACATAGTTTTAGGATATAAAAGTGCTTTTTTTCCCACAATGACAACCTAAGGGTTTAAATGAGCTCAGTGAACTTGCCAACACCTGATCTTCACATTTACTTGCACTATTTAACTGACTTTTATCTCAGAGAAAGATGGAAGAAGTGCTTTGAGGAGCTGATGAATGAAGAAAATGACAGAGGTGGATGGATGAAGAATTGTGAATCAAGAAGTGAGGGGGATTAGCAAGGTGAAAGTGAGGGCAGCTATGAAGAGGATGAAGAATGGAAAGGCAGTTGGTCCAGAAGGCATACCTGTGGAGGTATGGAGATGTTTGAGAGATGGCAGTGATCTTTTTAACTTTTTAACACTATGAACATGAGGGAAAGAGCTGTTGAAGCCAGGTTAAGAAAAGAGATGACGATCATACGATCATTATGGTTTCATGCCAAGAAGTACTACTGTCAAAGGTCTGCCATTCGACAGATGATGGTAAGATGGGAAGGACTCAATTGCAGGCAGCCTCTTGCTGCGAAGATGTTAATTTAGTACTAAAACTCTGGACAAACAAAAGCGCAGCACGAGGGTTGGAAATAACTGAGAAGAATGAGGCAATAATAAATCCACTTGGTACATTACAGGGAAATGGGACAGGAAACACGACTGGACAAACGACAAGAAAAACAGCAAACGACAATGACCTCACAATGAACAGAGAACAAAGACTCACATATATAGGGGAACTCATAATTACAGATGCAGGACAGCTGGACTAATAATCAGGGCTGAACAGTTACATATGAGGGAAAGTGGCTATGGATATGGAAAACATGAGGGACTGGGAACAATAGAGAAGAACAGAGGATACATACGAGACATTAACACAGGACTAGGGGAGACGTGACAATGGCTGACTGACACAAGGACAACAGAGACCATGAAACCATAACAATAATCATGAAAACAAAACTGAGGACAAGGCAGGGCTGAATAGTGACATAACCAGGGACAGAATCACGACACACCTAAAACAATCAAGAACTAAGGATGAGGCAGAACTAAAGCTGAGGCAGAAACAAGAACATAATGATAACAATACTAATAAATGGGATGATGACAAACTACAGAAAAACACAGGGATAGAATACCAAACATAGGAACCATGAATCTAATGAAAGTAAACACGGAGGAACATAATAAACTAAAGGCGAGGACATGGTCCCAGCCCACAGCTTGACAACTACAGATATAATATTTGCTTTAAAGGTGTTGATGGAGAAGTATAGAGAAAGTCAGAATGAGTTGCACTGTGATTTTATGCATCTAGAGAAAGCATATGATAGGGTGCCAAGAGAGGAAGTTTCGTGCTATATGATGAAGTCAGGAGTGGAAGAGAAGCCTGTGAGGGCGGTGCAGGGCATGTATCAGGACGGTGAGACAGTGGTGAGGTGTGCTTTAGGAGTGGCAGATGCATTCAAGGTGGGGGCGGGATTACATCAGGGATCGACTCTGAGCCCTTCTTGTTTGCCATGGCGATGGACAGGATGACAAACAGGATAAACCAGGAGTCTGCCCAGACTATGATGTTTGCAGATGACATTGTGGTCTGTGATGAGAGTACGGAGCAACTGGAAGAGAATTGGAGAGGTGGAGGTGTGCTCTGGAGAGAAGAGGAATGGAAGTCAGAAGTAAGACAGAATACGTGTGTATGAAGGAGGACATGGAGAGGGTTGGTGTGAGAAGAAGATGCAAGGGATAGGGTGCGATGGAGTCAGATGATCTGATGTGGTGACCCCTAAAGAAGGAAAAGTTAACAGACTTGTATCTTTTTGTCTCCCAAAGACTGTTACTATAGTCTTTTTTTTTTCCCTCCAAGGTCATTACACACACCGCTAAAATAATCTGAAGGTGGTCAATACATAAAGTATTAGCTTTCTTGAGTGATCTGATGGTTATTGAAGTTGCTGAAGTGCTTGAAGCCCAAACTTATTTCATCATGAATATTTTCACTGCAGTTGCATATACTAATTTTTGTCCTTTCCTTCTCCCTCTGTGCAAGTGTCTAACTTTTTTTAATAGCTTTTCCCATCTGTCTTGCTCTAAATGTTGCAAATTATCCCCACTTGTTAAAAATCATTTCCTTCACTTTCTCCATCCCTCTGTTTCTCCTTTTTTTTTTTTTCCCACCTGCTTTTTTTTTCCATTTCACTTCTTCCCTGCTGCTCTGGTCTATCGCTCCATATTTTCTCATGCCATCCTCTCTGCTATCTTTCTCACTGTCTGCTCCCCACCCTTCCCAGCCTCCCGCCTCTCTCTCCCTCTTTTTCTCTTTTTCTCAGGCTGGCTGGCTGATTCATTTTATTGTCTGCTCCCTGCAGGTATACCCTCGGAAGAG
Source organism: Pholidichthys leucotaenia (assembly GCA_020510985.1). Lineage (NCBI taxonomy): Eukaryota > Metazoa > Chordata > Actinopteri > Cichliformes > Pholidichthyidae > Pholidichthys > Pholidichthys leucotaenia. The sequence continues at coordinate 182,259,409 of CM035836.1, read as the reverse complement.
CACCCCTGCTGTGGACAGGCTATGTGTGGGTGTACCTGCCGCAGAGGTGAGCCAGATGCTGCTGAATCACACAAGCACCTCTTCAAGTACACTGTCTCTTCGCTCTTGTCCATAATGGAGGAATGTCTTTCATTTGCACAATTGACTTTTTAAAACTTGCACACAACCATTATATAGGAAAAACAATATATAGGTTTGTAGATCATGTAGAAAACCGAATTTAAGAAAAAGATGACATGCTGTAGACATATGAGGTGTGATCATTCTCCATATCCTGTAAATGTTTCCAATTGTGCAATTTTTTGCGTAATTTGTTGATTTTTTTGATAATATTGAAAGAATCCACCCAAACACCCATTTAAGCTGCATATTTCACCACAAGACAGCTGACATACTAGTGGTGTCCCTGCAGTTAATGAAGCTTCCCTACTTATCCCTCTCATGGCTGTCACATAATCCTTATTATATGTCTGTGTTACATCATTCCCCTGTTTGTATGTGTTAACATTCATATGCTCACTTTGCAGCACTTGACATTTAAGATGCCTCAATTTCTTGCTCATGGCTCCATTATTTACGCAAATGCAAGAGTAGTTGGTAGGGAGAAGAGAGAAGAGCAATGCGGGGTATAGCAGCATACGAAAATGTAGCATAAAAAGAGACAACAAATGTTTGTGTTGTCTTTTGCTCAATCTCTTCTGAGAGTGTCTTTGGGAATAAACAACAAAAACAAGTCCATCTAAAAATCTGCTGAAGGTCATCATGCTTCGATTACACTTAAGGTATATATTAATTAACTGTCATCAGATATTTGAGACAGTAAGGGTGGATTCACACTGCAACGTTTGGGCCAACTTTTACTGACATTTTGGCAAACGTCTGGCTCTGCTGGCAAAAGTTCATAAAAGTTGATAATTGGTGTTTGCTGGCAAACGCTGGCGAAAGTTGTGTTCTTTGAGGTTTGTTCGCTGACATTTGAAAATACACGTTGGTGAAAGTTGTGCTCAGTTTGTAAAAGCTCCTGAGCACTGGGCTAAGTTATGCAGAGCTCGCCTAAGTCAGCCTAAGTTAAGCTCCATTGGCAAACGTTGACTGAAATGCTGATGAAAGCAGATGTTTTTAGACTGAAACTCACTTAAGACAGCGAAATGTGAAGACGTGTCCCTGTCCACAGTGCTGGAATGTCAAAAGCCGAGAGAAGGGGGAATTAAAAAAAGAAAAAAAAAAATATAATCTCTCAAAAATGTGACGGCCCAAAAGAAAAAAAAAAAAAATCAGCTCATTGTGAAATTTATTGTTCTTAATTTTCTGCTCCATGCGTAATCATTCTCCAGGATTTATTGGTTCGGCTTCCATTGTGGGGAGTCAAACAGTGCTGATGTGATGTCAAAAAGTAAATGACATTTAACAGGATTTTATGTCATTTTAATGGAGAGAGGTGTAACAGTCAAAATATAATCACCCATCATTTTATTTATATGATGATACACTAAATAGTTTTTTTTTTAAATTTCTTCCACATTCACATTTTAAATGCGGACTTACTGTTGGAGTCTATAGGCATTATTGTATTATTTTTTTTAGAGGAATGAATGAATGAATGAACAGGGGAAAAGGGCATGTAGAAGTAACTACATCGGAATATAAAATGAAAATAAATACAGAAATGTATGCCCAAGGAAGATGTGTTCACTCCAGAAGCAGGTCCAGAATGGCAGGAAGCCTCCACAAATACTGATCTTTATATGAGTGTCGCCTGACGCTGATGTCAGCTGACCTGTGCTGAGTATTCGTTTGCTTAAGTTAACCTAAGTTGGCAAACTTAGGTTAACTTAGTCACAAATTTACAGAAAAGTAATTATTCTGAAGAAAACCCACACATTTAGAGGGGAAATGCAGATTTATGAATTAACAAAATTTGCAAAGTGATGATAAAATCTCATCTGTAAGGGTTAAAAAAAATGCATTTTATGAGAAGAAAGGTGAAAGAAATATTTTCCATACACAATTTAAAGTTTTTTACAATAATGTTTCCAAAATCATTTTGAGTGGGCCTGCATCAGTCAATTGTAGGGACTTTAGTCACCAAGTTTTTAAAAAGCATTGTGATTGGCTATTGGTTCTCAGGCCAGTTGTCTTTCCAGTGTTCCTACTAGAAAAGGGAAGGTACATACTGCTGCTGCAGGTGATGCAGGCCCACTTGGGCTGTGGTGGAAGCAGGGGTTCGGCTAGAATCCATTGTTGTCTGTCATTTTAACAGACAGGGTTGTAAAAAATAATCCATCATGGCCTATTATAATCAGTCATTTAAAAAAAATTCTTACAAGAAGGAAAAAAGCTGAGGAGGATGAGTGCTTACAGTCAAATCTTTATTTGTAAACAGTTGCTAAACCTCCACCACTACCTGGAGGCCTCAGGGAATTAAAATACAAGCAATCACATGGCAGTAGTTCAGAAAAGGTGCTGGACTCACCGGGAGAGATCCGTGGTTCAGTCACACAGAGGAAATCCAATCCCAGGGAGGAGAAGAAAATCCTTTAGTATAAAAGTTTTATTTGTTATATAGTTCACCAGACCCAGCCTGATGGGTGCCGGGTCCAGAGCAGCAGCTGCAGGTGCCACAGATTCACCCCTTGCCAGCTCAGGTGTAGTAGACAGGGCACAGCGGTTGGATCACCTGATCCGAGCTGATGACAGGTACCAGCCAGGAGTCAGCAGGGTTCAGTGAGCGCCATGAAGCAAAGAGGAGAGGAACCGATCCATTTTGTGACAGGAAATCCTTAGGAGAGCAAGCCAAACAGGCCCACAGCTTCACAGTCTGCCTACCCCGGTGTCTGTGGGAGCTCGGTACAGGTAAGTCGGTATTGCAGATAGGAGAAGGGGCAAAGAATCTTGTCTTCCATGGTCAAACTGAATGAGTAAGTCAACAGACAGACGAAGTTCCAAAATTACAAGGAATTACAGTTAGAAGTTAAACCTCTGGGTGGAAGTGACATTCACTAAATCAAAGTTGATCTACAATTAAAAGGATTTTGGAAACATTATTTTAGGGTTAAAATCTCATTGCTTTAGAAGAGACATTAGAAAACAAGTATAATCTCCTTATCACACTTGCTTTATTAATTATAGTACCACAAAATATGTTCCGGCTAAACGCAAGCAGCCACCTGTAACAACTGGGTCCACATTATTTTGCTCAACAGGGTGACATTTAGCTCAGCGCACTTTTTTGTGCCAAATGGGGAAACCAAAGTGAAGTCGGCTTGTCTGTTTAAGCATCCACTGTAACATATCACGCATAGCCCCACTCACTGTCACACGCTGTGTACCGGCAGCAGCTTGATTTAAACATAATCTCAAATGCTGACAGGCTTTCCATGCTCAGTGGGCTTTCCGCGGGTAACCATCGCCGCTGCCGGTGTTTGCTCAGAGCCCAGTGTAAATGCCAGTGGAATATTGTGATTCGCGGGACTCTGCTGATCACACACTGCATTTCCATGCATTATTTACATCAAGCTTAGCCCTCTTCTATGCATTCACAAGCTCAGGTCACAAACAAGCAGGGATCAATGAATGACAGAAATCAAATATTTATGCCCGAGCCAGAGCACCTAAGGCGGGGTCGCATAACCGCCAGGGCTCCGCAGAGGCGACTTCCTGCCACCTGGCCTCTGGAGGGAAGTAAATTCAGGAGCATCAGGAAGGGAAACACGGAGGAGGGGATGGTGTTTGTTGAAGCAATTTACCGAGTCAGGACGAAATGCTTTTGGGAATGTGAGTTTTAATAATATTTGTTGCTGTGGGCCAGCCTGTGTTAATTTACTGTCTGTGGTTGTTTGTGTGCAGCATATACCAATTTGTTGTTTTGTTGAAAAAAAAAAACAATAAACCAGTTATGAAATCACTATAAATAACATATATTTACTAATTGGAATTGCCATCCAGCACCGTTTTACTAAAAGTGAGCCTCCCTGTTGTGTTCGCCAGTGTTTCGGTTTGCTGGGAATCAACGGGGCCGGGAAAACCACCACGTTCAAGATGCTGACAGGAGACATCCCAGTCTCCAGTGGAGAGGCCTTCCTAAACGGATACAGGTGAGGCGCCAACTCCCACTAGTGCACCAAGTAACTCATCATAATTAGCCACCCAAGAAGGCTGCTCAGATGGGGACAGAGCAGTGGGCTTTCCGCAGGCTTTTTCCCCAGCTCCCCTCATAGTCTCTGTAACACGGCTCTCTATTTTATTTTTTTTTTCTGTCTCTCATGCTCTCAGTCTTTGTTTTTCTTGGCGAGGTTGTTTTAGTATCTCTCTTCCGTTCTGCCATCTCTGGCTCTTCGGCTTTGGTTTTCTCGTGTCTTCTCACCGAGGTATTCTCAGAAATGCTGAAGACTCTGCTCTTTCTCTCTTTTCCCACCTCTTGCACAGCTTTCACATATCCCATTCCTTTTCTTATCTTTGCCCTGTACCTTGCTCTGTTTTTGTCTCAGCCTTGCAAAAATCAGTCATATGAAATCCTTTTTTTTTTTTTTTTTTTACCTTTAGACAAGCAGTATGAGACCTGAGCGCTTTAGAGAGGGAAGGCTTGCTCTTCCTTATTTTTAGGAACAAACAACCGTGTTCCTGTGCCTCGACGTGCATCTCTAAGGCAGCGTATCCGAGCACGGTTGAAGAGAGAGCGGGCTGTGCATCAACGCCGTAGCTATAGCTGTTCATCTGTACTTCTTGTAATTGACTTTGTGTTCAACAGTGAAAGGGATCCGAACAGAGCGAGGCCTTACACAGAAGTGTTAATGTTGATTAATGTAGGTAGACGAGATCAAAGAAACATCTCCACGACCTTTAGGGGAAACAAAAGGCGAGGAGAGAGGAAAAACAGATGTGAGTACACCCACTCCTGTGCTTTCAGCTCATTACGCTTTTCTGTGCATTGGTACGGAGAATGATCGGCAGAAGAGAGAGAGCAGCATCTCTTAAATGAAACTTTCTGCTCTCCTGGCAATTGTCTCTCTTATCTGTAATTGTGGGCTCACGGGGAATAGCAATACCTACATTCGACATGTTTTTACTGCCTGATGTTACCGTCTGTCAGACTCGGAGAAAGCCTAACATGCTAGCTGTAGGTGTTGGCCCATTGTCTGCCTCATTTTATAGACCTAAGTAGTGATATGTTTGAGCCAGAATTGGTTTATGCACGTTTCTGTTTTTGCACAGCAGCCAAGAAAACCCTGATTGTACTATTTACGGGTGTGCACTCAATATGAGGCTGCATCCAGCTGTTAGCTTGACATGAGATTCATACCTAGCCTCAGAAAAAGTCTTCTTTTTTTTACCAGCACTCTTCATTATCTGCAATGTTGCTTCAGAAATAAATACCCCCTGGGGCTCATACTGCTTTTACCTTCAACTTTATACCTGCATCTCCATTATGTTGTGTGTCTATCCTCTTTCTCTTAGCTCTGTATATGTCTGTGATTTTTTTTTTTCAAAGTGGGGTCAGTATGGTTGCTTTTAATCAGAGAGGGTTAGTACCCCCCCCACACACACACACACAGGGCAAGCGATTGCTGAGTGATGAAAAAAATAGCCAGATCTCTCAATGATCTCTCAGTGACTTCTCCATGATCTTCCAGTGGTCACCATGGCTTCAAAGTTTTGACTCAGTCGAAAACAGTCTCTCAGCGATCACCAAAGGGAAGTGATCTCTCAACGACCTCTCAAGGAACACTCAGCGAGCTCATCAATCTCCCAATGATCTCTCACCGATCTTTTAATGAACTCTAGTGGTTTTTCACCGAATACTCAGCAATGCCTTTCTGATCTCTCAGTCATCTCTGCCTTTGGGGGTGGAAACATTTGGCATTCATTGAAAAATCACCGAGAGATCATTGGGAGTTTGATGAGATTGTTGAGCGGTCGTGGAGTGCTCAAAGAGTGCTCAGCAATGTCATCCACCTTGGGAGATCAATGAGATTGTTGAGCACTTGAGAGGTTACTTCCCTTTGGTGATCGTTGACAGATTATTTTGGACTGAGTTAAAACTTTGAGTAGACCGTGAAGATCATTGAAAGATCATTGAGAGATATTGGGGAGGACCAAGAGACACCCCCCTCCGTGTAAAGGGGCTAGAAGAGCACTAGAAACTTTTCAAGTATATGTACCTCATTGGTCACCCAAGAAACTCTTAGTGATCCCTCAACTATCTTTCCTGGTCTCTCAGTGATCCCTCAAAACTGAATTTTTGATTGCACAACAATCTGCCGAACATTTACACAGAAGCAGCTTTTTCAGGGCTTTAGGATGTCATTGAGAGATCTGGTCAATCTTTTATCTCTCAGTAGTCACCCAACAATCTGCGTCTGTCTAAAGGGGCCTTTATTAGTTTTACTCAATTAACTTTTTCACACAAGTGTACTTTTGTGAGTAGTTTTTTTTGCAAGATATTCTATGCATAAATGAGTACATTTTTAAAGAAAAAATATACTTTTAATTTTACTGAACTCCAGTTGTTGTTTTTTTCTCATCAGTTCTTCTAATTGGATTTAAAATTATTGCTTTCCTATTCTGGCTCAGGAAATGTTTGATTTATTACTATTCTATATAGGATTTGTATTAGTTAACTGGTGTATATTTTACTCTAACACATCTAAGAGAAGAAACAGATTGCAAATTTACAAGAAAGAAGTTGCAAGTTAGCAAATTTAAAACAAATTGTAAATGTATAAGTTTAAAGTTATAAATTTATCAGAAAAAAGTTGCAATTTATGAGTAAATAGTTACAAATGCAGGAGAAAATCTCACATTTATCACAAAATGTAAATTTATAGCATAAAGTTGTGATTTCAAGAGAAACAAAGTCAGAAATTTGAGGGGGAAAAATGTCAAATTTATGAGATAAAAAGTCTTAAATTTTAAAGAAAAACATTGCAAATTCAGAGAAAAAAAACTCTTATTCGCAAGAGTAAAATTGTTCCTCATGTTCTTATCTTACTGGGCTGCGACCGCTTGTAACTAGTTAGAGATACAAAACTGTGAGAAAATATGCAAATTAGTGACAATTTTCAGTTGGAGTGACACCGATGGTACTTATAACACATTTGCATATGTGTGTTTTTTGTTTTGCTTTTTGCTGAACATGGCATATCTTGAACAGACAATATCATTGCATTAGATGAAAAAAGATTTAAAAATTCAATAAAGGGGGGAAAAATTCACTTCTTGTCCACACAGAGAGAAAATTACTTGCCTGCAGATTTGATGTCTTTCCAGATTTAACTTCAACCCAAAATGATGCTATAAGAGTAGACAATTTCTACTCGCCACTTGGCAGTGGGCTCAGTCTCACGTAGGCTTTATGACGATACAACTTATGCAAAATTCCAGTGACACAACAGCAAGGCACTGGGACTCACATGGAAACTCCAACACCAATGCCGTTCACAATTTGTCACCAACAGCCGTGCCCCAGTGTGCCACGGGCTTCACTGTGCAAGTATCTCTTTTTGTAGATGCTTTCTTATTCTTTCTCAAGCAAATGTTTGAGTGCCTCCTCTTATTTACTTGAGTAAATAAACTTGAGTACTATTCCTAGCTACTCTACCCATCTCTACATTATTGATCAAATATCTGTCAGGTTTCATATTTGGTGTTAAAACAGACAAAGATGAACTTGTACCTCAGACCTTTGGAAAAATTGGCGTGGATAAAGAGAAACTCAGCTCTAATAGCGCTCATGTACAGTAAATGCTGCATCATTAAGTTTCATCACTAAGCATTTTTTTTTCTTTAAGAAAACATGTGTTGGCCTTGCGATGGACTGGTGATCTGTCCAGGGTGTACCCTGCCTCTCGCCCAAAGATGCTGGGATAGGCTCCAGCCCCCCGCGACTCGAAAAGGATTAAACAGAAGAAGATGAATGAATGAATGAAAACATGTTCGCAAGAATTACTGAGACAGCCTGTGCCAGCCATGCAAATGTACTGCATGTTGAAATATGGACCTATCTTCAAAGCTTTTGAAAATCGAGGAAAGGAGTAAAGAAGAGGAGGAAAAAATTAAAAATGCACAATGACATTTGGTTAATAGCATCAATAATCAAAACTGCAACCCTTCATAAATAAAAATGAAAAGGTCAGGTGGTAAGTTTGGGGACCGTTTTATAGATGACTCATCTGAGGGCAGAAGTCTTAAATGTCAATATGAAAGGTTAATTCTTTGAGGCAAAATCTGTCCAGTAAGTGTTGACAAACTAAAAGGGTGACACTTATTTAAAGCACTAATCAGTAGTGGCCTGTCCTTAAATCAACTAAAGGTCATTACCTACAGTTACTGTGAACCTTTGTAAAGGGTTGAGGAAAATATGATTTTAGATTGATGGAAGTCCAGCACCCATAAGACTCATCAGAACATCTACAGTATAGGTTGCTGGAAAATACCCAGTGGCCATGGAACATAAGTTTGGAGGGGAAAAGGATCCAGTAATATATGTTTTAAGAGGCAGAAATGAGAACAAGGTGAAAAATAACTCAAATGGTTTGTTGCCTGTAGGTGCTGAATTTATATTGTAGAATATAAGAAAGGGCATAATCTGTCACTCAGAACCTCTGTTGTTATTATATTGCCTCTAGATGGTGCATGGTGGCATTCCTGGACTGAAATCACTCATTTTTTTCTCGCACAGCAGTCGTTTGGTTTTTCCACTTCCCAAAGAGAAGTTGTTTTGGGGACACTTTCTTTAGATTACAAGTGCAGAATTTGAAATAAACTACTATTAGAACGCTGCTACATATAAGTTTGGAGGAGTTTCCAAAGGGAGGATCACAGGCCTGTGAAGTGACTGCACTGATTTCCTTATCAAGTTATTGTGGAATATTTGATGACTTCCCTTTTTGTATAAGTTTCAATCATGTCTCTAATACAACAGGGCAAAATACCTAATTGCCTTCAGATCTAATGTGTACTTGTTATCATTCTCTTCATCCTATTAGGACATTTAATATGTGTTCATAGATGTTTTGTCTCTATGTCTGTTTTCCAGCATACGGACAGAAATGAGGGACGTTCACCAGAACATGGGCTATTGCCCTCAGTTTGATGCTATCAATGATCAACTGACTGGGCAAGAGCATTTGGAGTTTTACGCCCGGATACGAGGAGTACCTGAAAAAGAAGTAACCATGGTAAATTGCACAATCTGTGTATAGATGTACAGGCATCCGGAAAGTATTCACAGTGCTTAACTTTTTCCACATTTTGTTATGTTACAGCCTTATTCCAAAATGGATTCAATTCATTTTTTTCCTCAAAATTTGACACACAATACCTCATAATGACAACACAAAAAAAGTTTTGAGATTTTTTGCAAATTTATTAAAAATAAAAAACGAAGAAAGAAAGAAAGAAATCACATGTACATAAGTATTCACAGCTTTTGCTCAATACTTTGTTGATGCACCTTTGGCAGCAACTACAGCCTCAAGTCTTTTTGAATATGATGCCACAAGCTTGGCACATCTATCTTTGGGCAGTTTCTCCCATTCCTCTTTGCAGCACCTCTTAAGCTCCATCAATTTGGATGGTAAGCGTCGGTGCACAGCCATTTTCAGATCTCTCCAGAGATGTTCAATTGGATTCAAGTCTGGACTCTGGCTGGACCACTCAAGGACATTCACAGAGTTGTCCTGAAGCCACTCCTTTGATATCTTGGCTGTGTGCTAAGGGTTTGTTGTCCTGCTGAAAGATGTCCCGTCGCCCTAGTCTGAGGTCAAGAGCACCTTGGAGTAGATTTTCATCCAGGATGTCTCTGTTACATTGCTGCATTCATCTTTCCCCTCTATCCTAACTAGTCCTCTCAGTTCCTTGCCGCCTGAAAAACATCCCCACAGCTTTTGTTGCCACCACCACCTTCATTGTAGGGATGGTATTGGCCTGGTGATGAGCGTTGCCTGGTTTGCTCCAAACATGGCGCCTGGCATTCATACCAGAGAGTTCAATCTTTGTCTCATCAGACCAGAGAATTTATGTTTCTCATGGTCTGAGAGTCCTTCAGGTGCCTTTTGGCAAACTCCATGGGAGCTGCCATGTGCCTTTTACTAAAGAGAGGTTTCCATCTGGCCACTCAACCATACAGGCCTTATTGGTGGATTGCTGCAGAGATGGCTGTCCTTCTGGAAGGCTCTCCTCTCTCCACAGAGGAACGCTGGAGCTCTGACAGAGTGACCATTGGGTTCTTGGTCACCTCCCTGACTAAGGCCCTTCTCCTCTGGTTGCTCAGTTTAGACGGACCAGCAGCTCTAGGAAGAGTCCTGGTGGGTTCCGAACTTCTTCCATTTATTGATGATAGAGGCCATTGTGTTCTTTGGGACCTTCAAAGCAGCAGAAATTTTTCTGTACCCTTCCCCAGATTTGTGCCTTGAGACAATCCTGTCTCGGAGGTCTCCAGACAATTCCTTTGACTTCATGCTTGGTTTGTGCTCTGACATGCACTGCCAACTGTGGGACCATTTATACAGTGATGTGAAAAAGTGTTTGCCCCCTTCCTGATTTCTCATTTTTTTGTATGTTTGTCACACTTAAATGTTTGAGCTCATCAAGCAAACTTAAATATTAGACGAAGATAACACAAGTAAACAAAAAATGCAGTTTTTAAATGAAGGTGTTTATTATTAAGGGGAAAAAAATCCAAACCTACAGTACATGGATGGCCCTGTGTGAAAAAGTGATCCCCCCCCCCCCCGTTAAAATATAAATTTACTGTGGTTTATCACATCTTTGGAAAGCTGAGTTCAATTTCTCTAGCCACACCGATGCCTGATTACTGTCTCACCTGTTGTCAATCAAGAAATCACTTAAATAGGACCTGCCTGACAAAGTGAAGTAGAGCAAAAGATCCTCAAGAGCTAGACATCATGCTGTGATTCAGAGAAATTCAGGAACAAGTGAGAAACAAAGTAATTGAGATCTATCAGTCTGGAAAAGGTTATAAAGCCATTTCTAAAGCTTTGGGACTCCAGAGAACCACAGTGAGAGCCATTATCCACAAATGGCAAAAACATGGAACAGTAGTGAACCTTCCCAGAAGTGGCCGGCCGACCAAAATTACCCCAAGAGCGCAGCGACGACTCATCCAAGAGGCCACAAAAGACCCCACAACAACATCCAAAGAACTGCAGGCCTCACTTGCCTCAGTAAAGGTCAGTGTTCATGACTCCACCATAAGAAAGAGACTGGGCAAAAACGGCCTGCATGGCAGAGTTCCAAGACGAAAACCACTGCTGAGCAAAAAGAACATAAAGGCTCGTCTCAGTTTTGCCAGAAAACATCTTGATGATCCCCAAGACTTTTGGGGAAATAGTCTGTGGACTATCGAGACAAAAGTTGAACTTTTTGGAAGGTGTGTGTCCCATTACATCCAGTGTAAAAGTAACCTAGCATTTCAGAAAAGCAACATCATACCAACAGTAAAGTATGGTGGTGGTAGCGTGAGGGTCTGGGGCTGTTTTGCTGCTTCAGGACCTGGAAGACTTGCTGTGGTAAATGGAACCATGAATTCTGCTGTCTATCAAAAAATCCTGAAGGAGAATGTCCGGCCATCTATTCGTGACCTCAAGCTGAAGCGTATTTGGGTTATTCAGCAAGACAGTGATCCAAAACACACCAGCAAGTCCACCTCTGAATAGCTTAAGAAAAACAAAATGAAGACTTTGGAGTGGCCTAGTCAAAGTCCTGACCTGAATCCGATTGAGATGCTGTGGCGTGACCTTAAAAAGGCAGTTCATGCTCAAAAACCCTCCAGTGTGGCTGGATTACAACAATTCTGCAAAGATGAGTGGGCCAAAGTTCCTCCACAGCGCTGTAAAAGAGTCATTGCCAGTTATCACAAGTGCTTGATTGCAGTTGTTGATACTAAGGATGGCCCAACCAGTTATTAGGTTTAGGGGGCTATCACTTTTTCACACAGGGCCGCGTCGGTTTGGATTTTTTTTTCCCTTAATAATAAACACCTTCTTTTTAAAATTTCATTTTGTGTTTACTTGTGTTATCTTTGTCTCATATTTAAATTTGTTTGATGATCTGAAACATTTAAGCGTGACAAACATACAAAAAAAAATGAGAAATCACTGAAGGGGCAAACACTTTTTCACACCACTGTAGACAGGTGTGTGCCTTTCCAAATCATGTCCAATCAACTGAATTTACCACAGGTGGACTCCAATTAAGCTGTAGAAACATCTCAAGGATGATCAGTGGAAACAGGATGCACTTGAGCTTAATTTTGAGCTTCATGGCAAGGGCTGTGAATACTTATGTACATGTGATTTCTTCGTTTTTCATTTTTAATAAATTTGCAAAAATCTCAAAAAAAAATTTTTCATGTTGTCATTATGGGATATTGTGTGTAGAATTTTGAGGAAAAAAATTAATTTAATCCATTTTGGAATAAGGCTGTAACATAAAATGTGGAAAAACTGAAGCACTGTGAATACTTTGTGGATGCACCGTAAACTGATTTTATTTGTTGTTGTTCTTTTATTGTTGGATAATGAGCTGAAGCATCAGGACAGTAGGCAAGCACACTCAAAAAAAGAAAACAGTAGTACAGATGGGGACAAATTTGTTAACCTTCTGTTAAAAAAAGAAAATAAAAAACCCACAATGGTCACTGGAATAACTTGAAACTGACGAAAGTAATAATAAAAATATTTTTTAAAAATTTAAAAAATGCTGAAAATTTATTAAAATCAGACACTGCTTTTGAATTTTGGTTCAGCAGAATCATAAAACAAACTAATGAAACCGCCCTGGACAAAAAGGATGGTGCCCCTTGAAAAGATGAAAATAATTTGACCACAGGGACATGTTAAACTAAGGTGTGCCCAGTAATTAGCATCACAGGTGTCTTCAAACTTGTAATCAGTTGGCTTACCTATTTAAAAGGTGAAAAGTAGACATTGTGCTGTTTGGTGTCATGGTGTGTACCACACTAAACATGAACCACAGAAAGCTAAGGAAAGAGTTGTCTCAGGAGGTTAGAAGAAAAAACATAGATAAAAGTTAAAGGTAAAGGCTACAGGACCATCTCCAAGCAGTTTGATGTTCCTACAACTACAGTTGCCAATTTCATTAAAAAGTCTAAGGTTCATGGGACTGTAGCCAACATCCCAGGATATGGACATGCAACCTCAGGATGATCGGAAGAATAGTGTATATTGTAGAAAAAGAGCCTTGGAGACCATCCAAATCATTCAAGCTGAACTCCAAAGTCCGGGTATGTCGCTTTCTACACCACGTTCAGAATTATTATGCAAATGATATTTGTATCTGATTTTCCAAAATAGTCGATGCAAATGATTATTTTCAAGTCATCAATCGTTAGAGCATAATTCAAATTTTATTAAACAAACCTTCCAATGATAACTATTTTTTTTACAAAAATAAAAAAACTCAAAATGCACTGTTCCAAATTATTATGCACAACAGAGTTTCAAAACATTTTGTTGGTTGTAAAGAACTGAAAATGGTCATTTGTTGAATTTGCAGCTTTAGGAGGTCATATTTACTGAAATCAAAAGCTATTTCAATCAAAAACATCTTAACCGGCCAAGTTGCATGTTGACATAGGACCCCTTCTTTGATATAATCTTCACAATTCTCGCATCAGTTGAATTTTTGGAGAGTTTCTGCTTGAATTTCTTTGCAAGATGTCAGAATTGCATCCCAAAACTGCTGTTTTGATGTGAACTTCCTCCCACCCTCGTAGATCTTTTGCTTGAGGATGCTCCAAAGGTTCTCAGTAGGGCTGAGCTCAGAGGAGGATGGGGGCCACACCATGAGCTTCTCTCCTTTTATGCCCATAGCAGCCAGTGACACAGAGGTATTCTTTGCAGCATGAGATGGTGCATTGTCATGCATGAAGATAATTTCAGGATTGAAGGCACAGTTCTTTTTGTACCAAGGAAGAAAGTGGTCAGTCAGAAACTCTATATACTCTGCCAAGGTCATTTTCACACCTTCAGGGACCCTAAATGGGGCCTACCAGCTCTCTCCCCATGATTCCGGCCCAATACATGACTCTGCCACATCCTTGCTAATATTGCAGCCTTGTTGGGACATGGTGGCCATCCACCAACCATCAACTGGACCATTCAGGGTTGCATGATACTCATCAGTAAAGAAAACTGTTTGAAAATTTGTCTTCATGTATTTCTGGGCCCACTGCACCCATTTCTGCTTGTGAGCAGTGGTTAGGGGGGCCAAATAGTAGGGTTATGCCCAACTGCAAGCCTCTGGAGGATCCTACACCTTGAGCTCCGTGGGACTCCAGAGGCACCAGCAGCTTCAAATACCCGTTTGCTGCTTTGTAAATGGCATTTTAGCAGCTGATCTCTTAATCTGGTGAATTTATCTGGCAGAAACCTTCCTTATTATACCTTTATCTGCACGAACCCACCTGTGCTCTGAATCAACCACAAATTTCTTCACAGTGTGATGATCACACTTAAGTTTTCGTGAAATATCTAATGTTTTCATACCTTGTCCAAGGCATCGCACTATTTTATGCTTTTCAGCAGAAGAGATCCTTTTTCTTTCCCATATTGCTTGAAACCTGTGACATGCTTAATAATGTGGAGCATCCTTCTTAAGTAGTTTTCCTTGAATTGGTCTCACCTGGCAAACTAATTGTAACAGGTGTCTGAGATTGATATCCGTGATCCAAAGAGCCCTGAGACACAGTACCATCCATGAGTTTAATTGAAAAACAAAAAACTGAATGTTTATGACACTAAAATCCTATTTGCATAATAATTTGGAACGCGGTGTATTTGCACCATGGGTCGCATTTTGATCAATTGTGGACTCCATGGAAGGAGACCAGGAGGTCTCCACTACTGACAGAAAGCATGAAAAAGCCAGCCAAAATGCATGCTGACAAGCCCCAAAGTTTCTGGGAGGTTGTCCTTTGGACTGATAAGACAACTGGAGCTTTTGGGTCATATCAGCTCTATTTTTACAGAAGAAAAAATAAAGCATACAATGAAAAGAACACTGTACCTACTGTGAAACATGAAGGAGGCTCGGTTATGTTCTGGGGCTGCTTTGCTGCTTCTGGCACAGGGTGTCTTCAGTCTGTGCAGGGGACAGTGAAATCTCAAGACTTTAGAGGCAACATGGCTACATAAGCCGTACCGTGGCTGCTTCATCCATCCAGGTGGATGCCCTCAATTTCCCCTCTGGGGATCAATAAAGTATACAAAAGCAAAATCAAAAATAACGCGGAGGCTCCGTTACTACCGCTGATATTGGACACTCATTTTGCCAATTCTTTATGCTGATGTGACCAGCTACAAGGTATTTTACTATTTCAGGTTCAGGTTCAGGTTACTTTATTTGTACCCGTAGGTGGATTTGTTTTGCAGTCTGGTGACATCCAGATTTACAAACCACAATTACATTTAACATAAACACAAACACAGGCACACATGAAGCTGACTATAAACATGATAAAAATACTCAAGGCTCCATCAATCAGGATATAAAGACAACAAGATGAGAGAAAAACCAGAGATAAGAGAGAAGGGTCATATTAAAAAGTTAAAGACTAGTCAAAGAGGTTAAAAACTCAAAGGTCTAAAACCCAATAAAATATTTAGAACCCAGATAAAAATCCTACAAAAATAAGTAAATATAAAATGGAGTTAATAAATAGGTAACTAAATTATGTGCAATATATTGTTACAACTTGTTCAGCTCTTTGACAGCAGCAGGAACAAAGCTGTTTTTGTAGCGCTGGGTTTTACTTTTTGGGACAGCAAACCTCCGTCTTGAGGGAAGAAGCTGAAAGTGGCAGTGCAAAGGGTGGGAGTCATCATTTAAAATGGAGGTAGCAATCCTCTGTACGTGTCTGGTGTACAAGGATGTCAGGCTCAGCTGTGACTCACCAAGCAAACGACTGGACCATCTAATTACCTGATCCATGGATTTCCTCTGTTTCAGTTTTATCTGACCAAACCATGACACTAAAGAAAAGGATAAAACAGATTCAATAAAAGCCCGATAAAACATTGTCATTATGGTTTGGTCAATTTGGAAGCGTGCAAGTTTCCTTAAACAATGCAAATGTTGCTGACCCTTTTTGCACACCCTTTCACAGTTCTCTTCAAAGTTTAGATTACTATCAATAATCGTCCCAAGATATTTGTAGGACTGTACACATTCAGTGGTCTGGCCTTTTAGTACGGTGACTTTGTGCCTGGGAGTTTTCCTCCTAAAGTCAATAATCATATCTTTAGTTCTTGTCGTATTCAGCTGCAGGTAGGAGTCCTCACACCAGTGAACAAGATCATCAACTACTGGGTCGTGGCCACTCTCACCATCCTGGAGGAGACTGACAATAACTGAATCATCAGCATACTTTATAATGTGTCTGTTGTCATGTCTGCTCCGACACATATTTGTGTACAGGATGAAGAGTAGTGGTGACAACACACACCCCGAGGAGAGCCAGTAGAAGAGCACTTTTGGTCAGACAATGTACCATTGACCCTTACTCTCTGTGTCCTGTTGGTTAAGAAATCCAGAATCCAACCCACCAGATTATTGCTCAAATCAAATTGTCGCAGGAGCCTTTCAACTAAAATATGAGGTTGGATTATATTAAAGGCGGAGGAAAAGTCCACAAATAACAGCCTGGCGTCTCGTTCTTTCGGTCATTACCCAAAGCTCATGACCATAGGTGAGGATAGGAACGTAGATTGACTGGTAAATTGACAGCTTTGCCTTAGAGCTTAGCTCCCTCTTCACCACAACAGACCTGTTCAACGTCCGCATCACTGCAGATGCTGCTCCGATCCGTCTGTCAATCTCTCGCTCCATTCTCCCCTCGCTCGTGAAATAGACCCCAAGATAATTAAACTCCTCCATTTGGGGCAGGAGCTTGTCCCCAACCCGGAGAGGACAATCCACCTTTTTCCGGCTGAGGACCATGGACTTGGACTTGGAGATACTGATTCACACTCAGCGGCAAACCATCCCAGCAAGACCTGTAGGTCATTGCTGGATGAAGCCAGCAGGACAATATCATCTGCAAACAACAGAGATGAGATCCTGTGGTCACCAAGCATGACACCTTCTGTTGCCTGGCTGCGCCTAGAAATCCTGTCCATAAAAATTATGAACAGGATTGGTGACAAAGGGCAACCCTGGCGGAGTCCAGCTCTCACTGGGAATGAGTCCAACTGAGTGTTGGCAATACGAACTAAACTCTCACAATGGTCGTACAGAGACCGAATAGCTCGTAACAACAAGCCCGATACCCCATACTCCCGAAGCACCCCCACAATAAACCTTAAGGGATGCGGTTGAATGCCTTTTCCAAGTCCACAAAACACATGTAAACTGGTTGGGCAAACTCCCACCAACCCTCGAGGATTCTCGAGAGGGAAAAAAGCTGGTCCGATGTGCCACAGCCAGGACGAAAACCACATTGCTCCTCCTGAATCCGAGGTTTGCCCAATGGCCGGACTCTCACTCTCCAGTACCATCGGCATAGACCTTCCCAGGGAGGCTGAGGAGTGTGATCCCTCTAAAGTTGGAGCCCACCCTCCGGTCCCCTTTTTTGAAGAGAGGAACCACCACCCCGGTTTGGCATGCCAAAGGCACTGCCCCCGACCTCCATGTAATGTTGCAGAGGCGTGTCAACCATGACAGCCCTACAACATCCAGGGCCTTGAGGTACTCAGGGTGAATCTCGTCCACCCCCGGGGCCCGGCCACCAAAGAGATTTTTACCCACCTTGGCGACCTCAGCCCCTGTGATAGGTGAGTTGTCCCCACTTGTCCACAAAGCCCTGCTTCCTCTGTGGAAGGCGTGTCAGTGGGATTGAGGAGATCCCTCAAAGTATTCCTTCCACTGCCCGACGATATCCCCAGTTGAAGTAAGCAGCGCCCCATCTGCACCATACACAGTGTGGACAGGGAGCTGCTTCCCCCTCCTGGGCCGCCAGACAGTTTGACAGAATCTCTTTGAGGCATACCGAAAGGCTTGTTCCATGGCCTCAACTGCAACTCCTTCCATACCCGCGTTTTTGCTTTCAGTAACCACACCCGAGCTGCACTCCGCTTGGCCTGCCGTACACTTCAGCTGCTTCAGGGTGTCCCACAGGCCAACCAGCTTGATAGGACTCCTTCTTCAGCTTAATGGCCCCCCCTCACCACTGTGTCCACCACTTGGTTTGGGGGTTGCCACCACGAGATGCCCCAACGACCTTGCGGCTGCAAGCTCTGGGCAACCGCTTCAACAATGGAGGTGGAGAACATGGCCCATTCAGACTCCACACTTCCCCTCAGAATGTGGCTGAAGTTCTTCCGGAGGTGGGAGTTGAAGACCTCCCGGACAGGGGCCTCAGCCAGACGTTCCCAGCACACCCTCACTATACGTTTGGGTCTACCAAATCTGAATGGCATCCTCCCTTGCCATCGGATCCAACTCACCACCAGGTTGTGATTCAGTTGGACAGCTCTGCTACCCTCTTTACCCAAGTGTCCAAGACATACGGTCGCAGGTCTGATGACACAATAACAAAATCGATCATCGACCTGCGGACCTATGGGGTTGGTCCTGGTGCAGGTGCACATATGGACATCCTTATGCTTGACATGGTGTTCGTTATGGACAAACCTGTGGTTATCCACAGAAGTTCAATATAACTGAACACCACTCAGGGTTCAGATCGGGAAAGCCATTCCTCCCTGTCGCCCCCCTCCAGGTTTCACTGTCGTTGCCCACGTGCACATTGAATCTCCCAGTAGGACAAATGAGTCTCCAAGAGAAGCACTCTCCAGCATCCCAGTCAGAGACTCCAAAAAGGGTGGGTACTCTGAACCATCATTTGATGCATAAGCAGTAAATGATGGTCAGGACCTGCTTCCCAACCGAAGGCACAGGGGAAGCAACCTTTTGTCCACCAGGGAAAACTCCAATATAGAGGCTGCAAGGTGGGGAGATACAAGAATACCCACCCCTGCTCATCGCCTCTGGCCCGGGGCAACTCCAGAGTAGGCCAAGCTCCAGTCCCTCTCCAGGAGACTGGTTCCGGAACTGTAGCTGTGTTTTGAGGTGAGGCCGACTATATCTAGCCGGTATCTCTCAACCTCATGCACCAGCTCAGGCTCCTTCCCCACCAGAGGGGTGACATTCCACGTCCCAAAAGCCAGTTTAAGAAGCTTGGGATCAGACCGCCACCTGATCCACATAGCACCAGACCCCCATGGTCCTTCCTGCAGGTGGTGAGCCCACTGGAGGACCATTTACAGACTTGACCACAAAATATGATTTACCGCGCACTTCATTTTTCTTTTATCTTCAACTAAGATCTTCTCTTAAAGCTCATGGGATCTCATTACAGAACCCCTCAGGCCACATACTCTCAAGAAATTGTTTTGTTCTGTGAATAATTCGACCGGATTAATGTCTAGACTCTATTGGTTATTGTTACAACACTCCTACAGACCTCTGGCATTAAACGCCCTTTGGAGAGCAGATATTCCTGATCTGTGCCCTGATTTTGACTGGGATACTATTTGGGACACTATTAATATAGCTTCCAAAAATCCTGATCATCAATAAATTCAATATAATTTTGTGCAAAGAGTATGTTTCACACCTAAGAAACTCTATGTAATGAAAATGGTTCCAGACCCCTGTTGTACTTACTTATTTTCACATGTTTTGGGAATGCCCTCCAGAGGCCAACTTTTGGAAGAAGGTTACCTCCACTCTTTCTACATTGTTTGGGGTCACACTCTCTTGTTCTCCTATTATATTTCTTTTGGATGACATGTCTGATGTGCATCTGTCCCCTACAAAGAAAAGAAGAGTTCTAGCAGGACTTACAGCAGCAAAAAAACTGGTTGCAACCCAGTGGAAACCCACTCACAGACTATGTACTCATGTTTGGATCTCCACTTACTTGGACATTGTTTATTTAGTGTTATCTATAGCTCGCGTACTTGGAGCCAGGAATTCTACGGTTGAGGCCTGGTACTTATTTGTTGCAAACCTCCAGTCTCTTTATATAAATGGTAATTAAAATTACTGGATCTGCCCCCCCTTTTTTTGTTTGTTTGCTGTTTTCATTGTTTGTTTTAGGTGTTTTTTTGTTTTGTTTTTTTCCCTCCCTCTTTTTAAAGGCACTTTGTGTGATTATACGGTTTAAATGAGAATTTAATGCATTTAGTGCATTCCATCAAGCTACAATGCTCCGCACTGTGTGTGTTTATATATTTACATATTTATTCCACCTAGCTGCAATGCTCCGTGCTGTGGGTGTTTATATATCTACATATTATTCCATCTAGCTACATTGCTCCGCACTGTGTGTTTATATATCTACATATTTATTCCATCTAGCTACAATGCTCCGCACTGTGTGTTTATATACTCATATATTTATCCCATCCAGCTACAATGCTCTGCACTGTGTGTCTCTGTGTATATATATATATATATATATATATTTATAGTAATATGTACATATGTATATTAGCTGCTCTTGCTTGCTTGCTTTTTTTTTTTTATTTATTTTTTTCTTGCCTTCTGATTGTTGCTCTGAGTGCTGCTATCCCTGTGCTGTTGCAATCCTGGAATTTCCCCGTTGTGGGACTAATAAAGGCTTATCTTATCTTATCTTATTGGGTTTGTTGTGCCTAAGTGCTCGTGAAAATGAATAAAAATTTGGTCACAAAAAAAAAATAAATTCAAGACTTTCAAGGTATTCTGGAGCGAAATGTGCTGCCCAGTGTCAGAAAGCTTGGTCTCAGTCGCAAGTCAGGGGTCCGCCAACAGGATAAAGACCCAAAACACAGCTAAAAACACCCAGGAATGGCTAAGAACAAAACACTGGACTATTCTGAAGTGGCCTTCTAAGGCCTGGTCTAAATCAGAGTAAGCATCTGTGGAAGGTTCTGAAAGTAAGCAATCTGGAGAAGGCACTTTTCAAACCTGAGACAGCTGGAGCAGTTTGCTCATGAGGAGTGGGCTAAAATACCTGTGAACAGGTGCAGAAGTCTCACTGAAAGTTACAGAAATTGCTTGATTGAAGTGATTGTATCAAAAGGTTCTGTAACACAATATTAAGTTATGGGTATAATTGTTTTTGACCAGGCCAGTTTCATTAATTTGTTTCTAAAAGGATTCTGTTGAACCAAAATTCAAAAATAATATCTGATTTTCATTAGTTAATTTTCAGAATTATTTTATTTATTGTTACTTTTGTCAGTTTCCAGTTATTTCAGTGACCATTGTGGGATTTTCTTTAACGGAAGGTTACCAACAAATTTGTCCACATGTGTAACTGGTCAAATGCTCTGCTGCTTCACGATGTTTCATTTAGCTCATTTTGTTTGTTTGTTCTAAGCATCAGGCTACTCTTCAGCCTGAGAGCATGTAGGGCAAACTGAAGTACACGTCGAAGTGATAGATAACCCTGATGTGAGAAACCATACATAATGAAAAATGGTTGACCGATGAAAAGCAGCAGCTTTGGGTTATGGCTCTGCATTATTCACAATGCCCAGTGGTGTGGCCCGCCCTAGGCGGCCTCCTTGCTCTTCTCACACCACCCATTTCTCAAACAGTAACATCAAAAGAGGAAGAGGCTGGCTGTGTCCACAGACCTCAGATGTGGTGCCAACGCTTTGATGTCCTTGCTGCAATGCAAAGGGACCCTGTTCTGCAATGCTGACAAAACTCTTAATTTTGCTGCAGCCTTTATCTTGTTTGTGTGTTATGGGAGGAGAGGGGTGTCAATTCAACAAATCCATTCTGGAATAATTATATAATGGAATGCCTTATGGTAAAAATGTGCTATTTTTCCACAAGGCACCATTGACTGCAACACCTACAGTACATGCTGCACTTTGGCAATGCTCCCAATTGCTTGTGTTTAAAGAGATGTTGTTGAAATGGCTGTGAGGGCAGTAAAGTACTTCAGCAGCCTGTGATTAAGGTCTCACAGTGATACCAGCTGTCATGGCTTGTCCTTGAAAGCCGCAGAGCTCACATACACTAGTCAAAATGCCATCCATCATGGGATCATAAGGCTGCTGAATGGGGCTCATATGAAGACCCCTCACAATGCTGTAATGGTCACTTTGTTTTCTCCCATCATAAAGGTGGCCGAGTGGGGGATCCATAAGTTGGGGCTAGTGAAATATTCCAACAGTTCAGCAGGAACATACAGTGGCGGGAACAAACGCAAGCTTTCTACAGCGATAGCCATGATTGGTTGTCCTCCGGTGATCTTCCTGGTAAGATATGCAGCTTTATTCATATGTTTTACACTGACAAAATGTGACATAACATTGAGATAACAGCTCATTTTCCCCCTGTATTTGCATACACATTGTGCCACAGCATTTGCAACTGAGGAAAACAAGAAAAAAATAGATAGGGATCAAACTTGCAAATCCTTACGGAATTTCCTGCAGGATTGTGAGGACATTACTGATGGTTGAGAAGGGTGTGCTTTTAGGGGTCATTCACTGTTTGAGTTTTAATTTAATATGTTTTGAAGGAAGAACCAATTCCTTTAGAAAATGTGGAGTGGACAGAATTGTGTTTGCACATTTTAATATCTTGTTCATCAGGACTTAATACTGAGGGCCAAAGCATTTCCTCACCCATGGATGATAATGAAGCATGGTTCCGAATACGCTGCTGCACATGTCTTCAATTAAGTGGTTTTATTGCAGATTAGGAAGTCATGTTGCGGTGTTTTGAGAAACCAAGTTAAGTAACCTGAATACACACTTGGAGCCTTTACCTCTTACCTTTAGGTTGAACTATGTAGTATAATTATATAGCATTATACACAGCTGTAAGTGCTTTGTTGTATGAATGGCACTTCAGTCATTTAAACTACTAATAAAGAGTTCTTCTAAATAATGTATGGTTTTTGATTCAGTTTGTAAGCTATCGAGTGTCACTATTCCAGACACCCTGAGTTATTCCCTATAGTCAGACTAGCCTTCATTTCAACGGAGCAGGGTATTGTGTTGTCAGTTTCTGTGTCAGTTTTAGTATTGTGTGCTAGCCTAGGGAGCACGGGCAGCCTTGAGGCGGTGCCATCTAGAGTTTGCACAGGGGCATATTTGGCATGGTGAAGGAAATACCCTCATGGGATTCTGCTAGTGAGGGAGAACCAGGCCTGGGACGGAGTCTGCCAATGGATTGACTACTGTCAATCTCTAATCAGACATCGACAGACGGGCCCTAAGGAGAAAGAAGCAAGTCACTGACACTGTGCATGTGTGCTCTGCTTTGTTGGAGTCTGCTTTAGTATGTGTCCCTGTTACATGAGCATGGGTCTAGTCAGAATTCTCGACTGTTGTGTAAGTCTGTCTAGCCCCTTAAATGTCTTATTCCTGTATAGCTTAACAATGGAGCAGCTTTACCTTGCTGCAGTATAGATTTCAGGTTCCACAGCAGATACAAGACCATGGTTCTAAAAATACTCCTTCTTTTACTGTCTTGATGATGGGAAAAAAACTGCCTCTGTGAGTCTAAAGTTTTGGATATACAGTAGTTGAGCCTTGTACTGGTCGACATTTCTCAACTGATTTACTTGAGCTCTTTACTTGATATTGTGAATTGAGAGGCTTGCTTCACGGCAGCCATTTTGAATTTATAAAAAAGAGATCCTAAATTGAGATTTTTCTTTTAGTTTTGTGAATATAAATATAGTTGAAACATGGTAGCAACATGTTTTTTTTTTTTCTAATGAAAAGCATCTGAGTGCCTTGGAAAGCGCTATACAAATAAAATGTATTATTATTTCCTGAAAAGAATAAAAATCAAGTTTGACTTTACAAGTTTAATTGTCTGCTAACAGTACAAACTAAAAGTATAATTAGCTTGATGGAAGTAAGGCTGTTTTTTTCCAACTGTAGCTAACGGTACAGGAAAAACTGAGATTAATACAAAAGATGAAATCATGAAATAAAGTAATGATCAGTGCATTCTTTATTTTTATAAACTGCATTTCATTTTGCCAAAAGATTGGAATAAGAGTTCAAATAGTGTGATGAAAGTATGGTTAAACTGTTGCTAGGTAACATACTACGAAAAAACAATTACATAAACACAGTGGCCATAGACATGAACTGCAGTTGTGTGGAATACACATTATTCTAAACTGTATTATTTTGCTAAAAGTATTGCTAGCAGTTGGATTTTAGTTTATCATTGCAATAAAAAAAATTGCTTGAAAATGGCTTGAAATAGCTTTAAAACATATTTCTGGACTTGAAATGAGCCTTTGGGGTTCTATCTCGTATCATTCATGATAAAACCAGCATAAATTTTGATACTGGTGTAAAAATGAGTAGTGTGGTATTTGGGGTCTGCTGCATGACGACATCACACCATTATGCTGCTGATGGAAATTAAGCATTACCATAGAAATGGCAAAACAAACATGGCACGGGAAGCTGACACACTGTCTGCATCCAGTTGAGTAGAAATAATTAAGTTTCAATTTCTGTTTCAGACTGTTGCCATGTAAAAACAAACAAACAAACAAAAAAAATCAGTGCAGCAGTGTGGATCATCTGCCTGCATTTTTGTCTGCATGTCAACAACACCACTGGAGGGGTGTTAACATCCAACATTGCGTCGTTCGAAGTGTCTGTAGTTGTATTTTCATTCCGTTTTGGCAGCTTCATCTTGATTTTATTCAACCACCCGAAGAGGAAAAATAAAATTCTGTTCAGTGCGACAAGAGCCCAAAAGCCCCAGAAGAGGTCTGTGCAATGAGAATTACAATACAGGTAAAGTGATTCAGCATAAAACCCGACATATGTGTGCACTTGAGATGTAGCGTTTATATTATTTTCTTGTAATATTTGATACAGAACAAAAAAGTATTTTAAACTAAATTGGAGCTTCCATTTATAAACTGGAGAAATAAGAGTTTTTGTTTTGTTTTTCCTCAGTATGTTGAAGGTAAATAATGCTGGCCTGTGAAATTGTCCTTTATGCATAAATTTTAAAAAACTGTATTCTGTAATATTGCGGAAAATATCTTCATCATGAAAATTTACAGAAATATCATGATATCACTTTTAAGCCATATTGCCTACTCCTACTTTGATACCATAAATCATGATGGTTTTTTTTTTTCAAAATTGTCTTGTTTTAACTTTTCTAACAGTGCCCTTATCAGCAGCAGACTGTGCAGACTGGAAATTCAGTCGTCTTACCTGTTCAGTGGGACTCCCACAGGGCTCAATATTAGGACCAATTCTATTTAGCCTTTGTATTACATGATTTACCAATTGTCTGCTCAAATGTTAAAATACAACTATACTATGAGGATGCAGTACTATTTACATACAGTTAGGCCCAAAAATATTTGGACAGTGACACAAGTTTTGTTATTTTAGCTGTTTACAAAAACATATTCATGATACAATTATATAATCAATATGGGCTTAAAGTGCAGACTCTCGGCTGTAATTTGAGAGTATTCACATCCAAATTGGAGCAAGGGTTTAGGAATTACAGCTCTTTAATAGGTAGCCGCCTCTTTTTCAAGGGGCCAAAAGTAATTGGACAATTGACTCAGAAGGCTGCAAAAAAAAAAATAACAAGGCTGCATGAGCTCTTCCCTCGTTAACATGTCATCAATTAAGCAGTTAAAAGGTCTGGAGTTGATTCCAGGTGTGGCGTTTGCATTTGGAAGCTGTTGCTGTGAACACACAACATGCGGTCAAAGGAGCTCTCAATGGAGGTGAAACAGACCATCCTGAGGCTGAAAAAAAAAAGAAGAAATCCATCAGAGAGATAGCAGAAATGTTGGGAGTGGCCAAATCAACAGTTTGGTACATTCTGAGAAAAAAAGAATGCACTGGTGAGCTTGGGAACTCAAAAAGGCCTGGACATCCACGGAAGACAACAGTGGTGGATGATCACAGAATCCTTTCCATGGCGAAGAACAACCCCTTCACAACATCCACTCAAGTGAAGAACACTCTCCAGGAAGTAGGTGTATCAGTATCTTAAGTCTACCATAAAGAGAAGACTTCATGAGAATAAATACAAAGGATTCACCACAAGGTGCAAACCATTAATCAGCCTCAAAAATAGAAAGGCCAGAATTGACTTTGCCAAAAAACACGTGAAGAAGCCAGCCCAGTTCTGGAACAGCATTCTTTGGACAGATGAGACTAAGATCAACCTGTACCAGAATGATGGGAAGAAGAAAGTTTGGAGAAGAATTGGAACAGCTCATGATCCAAAGCACACCACATCTTCTGTAAAACATGGTGGAGGCAGTGTGATGGCATGGGCATGCATGGTTTCCAATGGCACTGGGTCACTTGTGTTTATTGATGATGTGAAAAAAAAGACAGAAGCAGCCGGATGAATTCTGAAGTGTATAGGGATCCTGGAATTTCCCCATTGTGGGACTAATAAAGGCTTATCTTATCTTATCTTATCTTATCTTATATACTTTCTGCTCAGATTCAGCCAAATGCAGCAAAGTTGATTGGACGGCGCTTCACAGTACAGATGGACAATGATCCAAAACATACTGCAAAAGCAACCCGGGAGTTTTTTAAAGCAAAGAAGTGGAATATTCTGCAATGGCCGAGTCAATCACCAGATCTCAACCCAATCGAGCATGTATTTCACTTGCTTAAGACAAAACTTAAGGCAGAAAGACCCACAAACAAGCAACAACTGAAGACAGCTGCAGTAAAGACCTGGCAAAGCATCACAAAGGAGGAAACCCAACGTTTGGTGATGTCCATGGGTTCCAGACTTCAGGCAGTCATTGCCTGCAAAGGATTCTCAACAGAATATTGAAAAGTAACATTTTACTTAGGGTTATGTTTATTTGTCCAATTACTTTTGAGCCCCTGAAATGAGGAGCGTTTGTATAAAAATAGCTACAATTCCTACATGTTTAATCATATATTTTTGTTCAACCCCTTGAATTAAACCTTAAAGTCTGCACTTCAATTCCGTTGTAGTTGTTTCATTTCAAATCCAATGTGGTGGCATGCAGAGCCCAAATCATGAAGATTGTGTCACTGTTCAAATACAGTATTTCTGGGCCTAACTGTATATACTATACTGTACACATGGAAAAACAAAGCAAGAAGCTGCTGCAGTACTATCTACTGTACAGCTATGTTCCCTGTGTCCCTTTTGGCTCCAAAACTTGTTTACACCTTCATACAAAAAAACTATTTTTTTTTGACAGCCAGCAAAGTGCCAGCAAACATCTGTCAGTTAATACTTGATGAGGTGAAACAGTTTATGTACTGTATCTTGGATAACACTTTTGATTTGACTCTTGCATTTAAGGAACATGTAAAAAAAAACTTGAACAGTATTAAGTTCAATCTGTCCACTTCAATCATATAAGATCATCTCTGACTTTAGAGTCTGCAAAGGCGTACATTACAGGTGGCACAGCTCATTAAATTAGAATGTCATCAAAAAGTTGATTTTTGCAAAGGTTCACTCATTTTGAACTTGATGCCTGCAACACATTCCAAAAAGGCTGGAGCAGGTGCATGAAAAGACTGGGAAGGCTGAGGAATGCTCATAAACATCTTTTTTGAACATCCCACAGGTGAACAAGTTAATTAGAAACAGGTGAGTCTCTTGATTGGGTGTAAAAGGAGCATCCCTGAAAGGCTCAGTCATTCACAAGCAAGAATGGGATGAGGTTCACCACACTGTGAACAACTGTTTGTACAAATTGTCCAATCGTTTAAGAACATTTCTCAGCATACAATTGCAAGGATTTTTAGGATTTCATCTTCTGCTGTCCATAATATCATCAAAAGATTCAGAGATTCTGGAGAAATTTCTGCACATAAGCAACAAGACCAAAAAAAACAACACCAAATGCCTGTGACCTTCGATCCCACAGGCAGCACTGCTTTAAAAACATAGTCTGTAAAAGATATTACCATGAGGGCTCAAGAACACTTCAGAAAAACCATTGTCAGTTAACATAGTTCGTCGCTACATCTACAAGTGCAAGTTAAAACTCTGCCATGCAAAGCGAAAGCCATATAAGATTAGATTAGATTAGATTAGATTCAACTTTATTGTCATGACACATGTATGAATACAAGGTAACGAAACACAGTTTAGCATCCAATCAGAAGTGCAAAGGACAGCAGTGCAGTATATACGGTAATTAACAGTATGTGCAATTTAAGCAAATATATGCAAATATATGCAGCAGTGCAGAAAGTTAAGAGTACTGTTATGTGCAAATAATGTACAATAAGTTAGATGGGCAGTTATGTACAGGTGAGGATGGTAAGAGATGATGGTAAGAGAGTCAGCGGGGAACTAAGTTCAATAACGTGACAGCTAAGATAAGATAAGATAAGCCTTTATTAGTCCCACAACGGGGAAATTCCAGGATTGCAACAGCACAGGGATAGCAACACTCAGAGCAACAATCAGAAGGCAAGAAAAAAAAACAAGAGCAGCGAGTATACATATGTACATATAAACATAAATATATAGACACACGATGCGGAGCATTGCAGCTAGATGGAATAAATATATAGATATATAAACACAGTGCAGCGCATTGTAGCTAGATGGACTAAATATATGAACATATAAACACACACAGTGCGGAGCATTGTAGCTAGATGGAATAAATATGTGAATACATAAACACACACACAGTGTGGAGCGTTGTAGCAAGATGGAATAAATATATGAATATATAAACACACACAGTGCGGAGCATTGCAGCTAGATGGAACAAACATGCAAACACATAAACACACACAGTGCGGAGCACCGTAGCTAGATGGAATAAATATGTAAATATATAAACACACAGTGTGGAGCATTGTCGCTAGATGGAATAAATATATAAATATACAAACACACACACACAGTGCGGAGCATTGCAGCTGGATGGAATAAAACAGCATAACCGTCTACTTAGTCGTCCTACATGGTATGATTATGTACCCATACATATTGTCACCCTCCGTAGCTACCGGTATTTTCCTAGTTGTATACTGGAGGGGACCATTGTGTAAGTCTATTGCGTCTTTTGCATTCAATACTATTAGGTTGTCACGTCTTTTTGCTATCTCTGTGAGCAACCCTGCTTAGGTTATACAGTCTGACAGCCGTTGGTAGGAAGGACCTGCGAAACCTCTTGGTTGTGCACCTAGGATGATGTAGTCTGCTGCTAAATGAGCTCCTTAGTGCATTCAGTGTGTCCTGCATAGGGTGGAACTCAGACTCCAGCAGAGATGACAGTTTAGCCACCATCCTTCTGTCTCCCATCTCCTCCACTGGGTCAAGGCGCTGCCCCAGGACAGAGCTAGCTTTCTTGATCAGTTTGTTCAGTCTCTTCCTATCGGCTGCTGTAATGCCACTGCCCCAGCAGACCACTCCAAAAGTGATGGCTGATGCCACCACCGTGTCATAGAATGTCTTCAGCAGCGCCCCTTGTACACCAAAAGACCTGAGTCTCCTCAGTAGGAACAGCCAACCAGTCTAGTTTATTGTTCAGATGAACACCCAGGTACTTGTAGGATGTCGCCATCTCAATGTCTGTTCCCTGGATGTTTACTGGTGCTGTGAGGGGTTGTCCTTGCCTGTGGCAGTCCACCACCAGCTCCTTAGTTTTCCTCGCGTTGATCTGGAGGCAGTTCCGATGGCACCAGTCCACAAAGTCCTGGATAAGCCCTCTGTACTCAGCTTCATCTCCGTTGAAGATAAGGCCAACAATCGCAGAGTCGTCAGAGAACTTCTGTAGATGGCAGTGTGTTGTGTTGTGTGAGAAGTTCGCAGTATAAAGGGTGAACAGGAAGGGAGCCAAAACCGTTCCCCGTGGGGCCCCCGTGTTACCGATGATCGTGTCGGACACACAGTCCCGGGTTCTCACAAACTGTGGCCGGTTTGTGAGGTAGTCCAGGATCCATGATGACAGGTGCTGGTCCACCCCTGCGCACAGCAGCTTGTCCTTCAGGATCATCGGTTGGATGGTGTTGAAAGCACTGGAGAAGTCAAAGAACATGATCCTCACTGTATTCCCGTGCTTCTCCAGATGGAACAGAGAACGGTGAAGGAGGAAGATCACCGCATCCTCCACCCCAATACCATGCTGGTAGGCGAACTGGAGTGGATCCATCGCTGGTTCCACCAGGGGGCGGAGGTGAGCAAGGAGCAGTCTCTCCAGGGTCTTCATCATGTGGGACGTCAGGGCCACTGGTCTGTAGCTGTTCAGATCTTTGGGGTGGGAAGTCTTTGGTACAGGTACCACACAAGATGTTTTCCACAACTGTGGTACCCTCCCCAGCTTCAGGCTCAGTTTGAAGATGTACTCCACAATCCCACACAGCTGGTCTGCACAGGACTTGAGGAGCTTTGCACTGATGCCGTCTGGTCCCGACGCCTTCCTCGCCTTGATCTTCCTCAGCTTCGTCCTCACCTGGGTCTTAGTGAGGGTCAGGTTGGGGGCTGTGTGTTGGGAGTGTGGGGGTGATGGTGGAGTGGGGAGTGGGAAGCAGGACTTGATGTCTTCAGTGGCAGCAGTGGTTGTTGTGCAGTCGAGGGGGAAGGCGGTTGGTCAAACCTATTAAAAAACAGATTCAGATTGTTCGCCCACTCCCTGCCCCCCGTGGCCTGGGGGGAGATATTCTGGAGCCCAGAGATGGTTTTAAGGTTTCTCCAAACCCCGCTGATGTTGCTCTATTGCAGCTTGTCCTCCATCTTCTTCCTGAAGCTGTCCTTGCCTTTTCTGATCTTTCTCCTCAGCTCCCTCTGTATGGACTTCAGCATCTCCCTGTTCCCCGACCTGAAGATCCTCTTCTTCTCTCTCAGAAGTGTTTTTATCTCAGGGTTGATCCAGGGTTTGTTGTTTGAGCAACACCGTATGGTCTTGGTGGGAACGGTGTTGTCCACATAGAAGCTGATGTAGTCCGTGATGGTGTGAGTGAGGCCATCGATGTCCTCACCATGTGGATCGCAGAGCTGCTTCCAGGCGGTGGTTTCAAAACAGCCCTTTAAAGTGTCCATTGCCTCCTCAGACCATAACTTCACTGTGCGCATGGCCGGAGGTTGTCTATCAGCAAACCCAGAAACACCACCAGTTGCTTTGGACCCATGCTTATCTGAGATGGACTGACACAAAGTGGAAAAGTGTGCTGTGGTCTGATGAGCCCATATTTCAAATTGTTGTTTTTGGAAATCTTGGGCACCATGTCCTTCAGGCTAAAGAGGGAAATGACCATCTAAACTGTTATCATCGTTAAGTTCAATAGCCAGCATCTGTGATGGTATGGAGGAGTGTTTGTGCCCATGTCATGAGTAACTTTCATGTCTGTGAAGGCATCATTGAACCTGAATGGTACATACAGGATTTGGAGCAACATATGCTGCCATCCAAGCAGTGTCTTTTTCAGGGACGTATCTGCTTATTTTACCACGACAATGCCAAGCCACATGCTGCATGTTTTACATCAGTGTGGCTTTGTAGTAAAAGAGTGTGGGTACAAGACTGACCTGCCAGCAGTCCAGAGCTGTCTCCCATTGAAAATGTGTGGTGCATTATGAGTGCAAAATACGACAATGGAGACCCCAGACTGTTGAGCAGTTGAAGTCATACATCAAGCAAGAATGGGAAAGAATTCCACCTAGAAAGCTTCAACAATTAGTGTCCTCAGTTCTTAAATGCTTATTGAGTGTTGTTAAAAGGAAAGGTGATGTAGCACAGTCGTAAATATGCCCCGTCCCAGCTTTTTTTGAACGTGTTGCAGGCATCAAATTCAAAATGAGCAAAAAAACAATAGTTTGTCATTTTGAAAATTAAATAAATTGTCTTTATAATGTTTTGCACAATGTCCCTACTTCACCAGAATTGGGATTGTAGATTCATTACACACAAAGTGATATACGTACTTCAAGTGTGCATTTCTTTTAATTTTGATGATTATGGCTTATCGCTCATGAAAACCCCAAATCCAGTCTCTCAAAAAATTTGAATATTACATAAAATTTATTTAAAAAAAAAAATTTAAATGGAAGTGTTGGCCGACTGAGAGGTGCAGAATCCAACTTGCCTGAGGTCCAGTGTGAAGTTTCCACAGTCAGTGATGATTTGAGAAGCCATGTCACCAGCTGGTGTTGGTCCGTTGTGTTTTATCAAGTCCAAAGTCAGCACAGTCGTCCACCAGGAAATTTCAGGGCACTTCATGCATCTCTCTGTTGACAAGCTTTATGGAGATGCCAGTTTCATTGTCCAGCAGGACTTGGCACCTGCCCATACTGCCAAAAGTACCAAAACCTGGTTTAATGACCATGGTATCACTGCTTGACTGGCCGGCAAACTCTCCTGACCTAAACCCCAAAGAGAATCTATGGATTATTGCCAGGAGGAAGATGAGAGATTCCAGACCCAACAATGCAGACAAGCTGAAGGCCGCTATCAAAGCAACCTGGGCCTTCATAACACCTCAGCAGTGCCACAGGCTGATTGCCTTCATGCTACACCGCACTGATGAAGAAATTCATGCAAAAGGAGCCCCGACCAAGTATTGAGTGTGCACATGGACATACTTAGAAGTCGGCCAACATTTCTATTAAAAACCCATTTTGTAAAATTAATTTTATGCAATGTTCACTTTTTTTGAGAAACTGAATTTTGGGTTTTCATGAGCTGTCAGCCATAATCATAAAAATTAAAAGAAATGAACACTTGAAATATATCACTCTGTGTGTAATGAATCTATATAATATAGGAGTTTCATTTTTTGAATTGAATTATTGAAATAAATCAACTTTTCAATGACATTTTAATTCATTGAAATGCACCTGTATATGCACACTATGATTTGTCCTCACAGCATACAGTTGTACAACTTGGTCACATACAGCAGCAAGTATCCTGAATCCCATCAAGTATCTCTTCAAGAAAACAGCCGGAATTTTAGATAGCCTCTATATTTTCAGTACTGCAAAATCCTACATAGGTATAACATCTTAGACATTGATAGTTATTTGATTTGATTTGATTTTGTATACTTTATTGATCTTGGATGTTGTTTTGTTGTCCTTGTTATGTGGATCATTATGTGCTGTCCTAATTCAATAAATTGAGCAGTTAAATAATTTTTTAAACTTGTTAGCTCACAAAACAAATTAAATGGTCACAACAAAAGGTGTTTCTAATTTGTATTCATTGGTATCATACCACTTGACCTTCCATTCTTCAACAAGAGTCGGGTTAAACAAATAAATAATATATATATTCTTTTTATTGCAGGATGAGCCAACCACTGGGATGGACCCCAAAGCACGCCGCTTCCTGTGGGACTGCATCCTGAGTGTCATCAAAGAGGGACGCTCAGTCATTCTCACATCACACAGGTGCATTTAATCATTATTTTCCTCCAATGGATTCATATTCTTACAATAAGAAGTCACAATATTACGACTTTTTTTTCTGGTGGAAGCACAACAACCAAATTGTCCACAAATGAATGTACGAGATAAATATTGTAATTATAATTGATTGGTTACACTTTAGTTGCAAAGTTTTGTTTCCTGTGTGGCAGTTAATATTGGCTGTCAGAAACACACTGGTTCTTATAAAGCTTTCATGAAGCATGAGGGCATATTGACTGACTGGTGCTTTTTTCCTTCATGAAAAGAGAAACTGTCAATATCTGTGCTGAAGTCTTTTCATTATCCAAAGCTTCCTTGAGCAAAGTTTTGACTCAGTTTTTCCTTCTGTAGTGTTGACCTGCAATTTTTGGACAAGGTTTTAAGCAAAAAAAAAAAAGAAAATGCATCATTTTTTTGTGTCGATATGGAACGTTTAACAATCTGCTGCCTGTTTATTTTACCATTTCCCAAAGTGAATCATGGATGCTCTGAGCTGTGCATGTGAATCATCCATGCTACTGCTTGGAATGTATTATCCTCATTACACATTTTCCCTTCATAAAGAAATAAAACAAAGCTGAGCTGCACCCAGTCGTCCATATCATGACCAGGTGGCGGTGCTTTGTTAAAGGGAGCATTCACCAGGTTTTACAAAGTCGTAATCCTAATTGAGCCATTCCTCATGAAGGCATTGCAGCTTTTGCCTCATTTACAAGTGGCTCTTACTCCAGCTCAGCAATTATAGATGGTAGCGTCCTCCACCTCTATTTACAAAATTTTCTGTAACACTAAAGTTGTCAGAGCAGAAAACCTCAGACTTCATACAGTTTAAAATTGATGTCCTTTAAAAAATAATCCATCTTCCAGATAAAGCATATTCTGCTGCTGAAGTATCTCATCTTTTTGAGAGGGCATCGCTTGGAAAGAAAAGCATTCCCTGTTTCCCTCTGTACAAAATTTGCTCTTTTCCTTTCAACAGTATGGAAGAGTGTGAAGCGCTGTGCACACGGATGGCCATCATGGTAAACGGTCGCTTCAAGTGCCTCGGGAGTATCCAGCATCTCAAGAACAGGTACGAGTCTCTTACTATTACACAGTTGCTACCCAAAACCGAGACGAAGAAGAAAGAAAAAAGAAATACAACTAAAACATGAATTGAGATGAATGAAGCCCCACCAAGGTGTTCTGTTATTTATACCATATATTTAAATTTAATAAAGCATATTGATAATAAAAAAAGAATACGGAACCAGATTTAGGTTTTGACGTGATAAAACTTGAATATATTTAAACTTATAGGCATTGGTTTGCTTGCTACCGGATAACCATGAAAACCGGTACCTGCCTCATGGGTCGGGCCATCGCCGTCTCAACCGGCAGTCCCGCCCTTCTGAGGGCGTGGAGGGTGAAATTGGGCATCCTGGCAGAACTAAAAACAATATCTGTCACAGGTCTGTAGTGGACAACTCCCAGTTACATGGGGTGAGACTGGACATCCCGGCAGATAAGCACATCTGTCGCAAGGTCTGTGGTGGACTTTTGCCAGTCGGTGCATTGTGACATGCACTACACAAAGAGCAGAGATAAACAAACCTATCATCTGGTCAGTCACTGCAGCAGACACTGGAGTCAGTTTGTCTTGGCCTGTCCTTGCCACTGATAATACCTCTGTTTGCCAAGAATGTGCCGCTAGTCCAGCAAAAGCTAGCGGTACTCAAATACTTTGCAAGCAGTTTCATGGAATGGTCAGTCAGAAAGCAACTCATACCAGGTCAGACGTCGCCCGGGTTAACAAGGTCAGGAGTTCCTGGCAGCGGAGGGTGAAGACATTGCTGCGTGGAGGAATCTAATCAGACCTAAATGAAACAGTCATTGTTGCCCTCGACAGACTGCTATGATGATGATGATCACTTAATGCGGCAGTTAGAATCATTAATAACACAGTTTGTCAAAAAAGTAGGCAGTACAAGACAGAAATCACAAAAGTTTTTATTTTCAAAAATAACAAAGCTTTTTTCTCCTATGACTCTTATGGAGATTGATCTTTAAAGGTGTTAGAGACAACATTCTGCCCTCCTGACCAGTGGGTGTCACACTTAGTCTTGTTCCAACTGTCATAATTGGCCCTTTCGAAGCAGAAATTAAGACCTCACTCGCCAGATGTGAGTTTGCGTATTTAATAATAAGGAACAGAAATAAATCATGAAGGGCAACTTACAGATTACAGAGACACAATGGGAAAAACCACGAAGGGAGACTTACAGAAAAAGGCAATCAATGAAAGCCACGAAGGGTAACTTATGGATATCAGACAAGACTGAATACTGAGCAGAAAATAAACAGGAATCAGACGGGGGGATTCCTGTCAGCACAAGGTGAGGTCGCAGCGAGGAATAAACCCCGCAAGCGAGCTTGAATAATAAGACAGGGGAAACCCAAAAGAGGATCAGGTGTGGATGCATGAGTGAGAAAGTAATCAGAGATAACAAAACAGCTGGGACAACCCACGAACAGATTTGACAGGAGGAAGTAACATATTGGCGCTGTCAAAATAAAAGCACAAACCATAATGGATGAAAAACAACAACCAATACATAAACAGAAAATCACCAGCAACCTAGAGACCCGAGCATGACTGTGACCCGTGCTCGGAATCATAACAGTGCCCCTCCCTTAAGGGGTGGAATCCCAGACACCCTGATGTAACATCAAAAAGGAACGAAAGTAACCCCCCCCCCCCCCCCAACAGGAAAACCCCCAAAACAGACCCCGGAAGGGTGGTGGGGGAATCCAGGCCCAGAGGGAGAGATAAAAAAAAAAAACAACAAACAAAACAAAACACACATGACCCACAACATTGACCAAATAAAGTGCTAAGAAACCTTGTAATACTAGGTGACCGAGGGGCAGGTGGCCTTCCAGAGTCCCAGCTCCAACTGACCATCAAGTGGAAAAGGTCGGGCAGCCTGCCAGGTCTCTCAAGCCACCAAAATGGAGGAGAGCGTTCATCGGGTGGTCTTCCAGAATT
This sequence comes from Pholidichthys leucotaenia, assembly GCA_020510985.1. Taxonomy (NCBI): domain Eukaryota; kingdom Metazoa; phylum Chordata; class Actinopteri; order Cichliformes; family Pholidichthyidae; genus Pholidichthys; species Pholidichthys leucotaenia. Next base: position 182,222,940 of record CM035836.1, on the reverse strand, counting down.
CAGAAGCTACCCAAGCAAACAAGAGAGTTCATCGGGCGGTCTCCCTGCATCTCTGGGCCAACTGGCCGCGGAGCACCACGCACCTCCTCCTGGAGGCAGCAGTTGGAACCCATGCTTACCGCGGACCACAGAAGCCAGGAGATGGCGGAGAAGCAACCACGACGGAGCCAGATAAAGATTGAGGACCTGCAACGACCTTGGGCATAGGCGTAACAGTACCCCCGGAGGCCCCGGACTGGGGCGTAGCAGCACCCCCGGCAGCCCCAGACTGGGCCTTGCAGTACCCCCAGTGGCCCGGGCTGGGGCATAGCAGCACCCCTGGTGGCCCTGGTCTGGGATGCAGCTGCACCTGCGAAGACCTCAGCCAAAGGAGCAGCACCCACGGAGACCTTGGGTGACGAGGCTGGACCCACGGAGACCTCTGGCGATGTTGGGTGACCCTCGGTGACCCTGAGGAGAAGTTCCGACAAGAAGGACAAAGACACAGAATCAGGGTCACCGGTGGCAGTGGAGCCCGGCGAGGTGAGCTCAGGTGCAGCTGATGGCTGCACTTGTCCCTCCCCATCAAGAGCCAGGCAAGATCTCTCTAAAACAGAAAAAGTGAAAACAAAGAAGAACACTTGCCTGAGCTCAAGCTCCACCACCATCCAGGACTCCGTCGATCCAGGCGGGGATGTCTCGTGCCAGGTCCTCTTGAGGTCCAGCTTGGACTCTGCTGTGGTGGCCCCTACAGCAGGCGTGGTGGTTAGTGCAATCCTAGGCCCTCCAGGTGAAGCGAGTGACGCAGGTGGCTCATCCGGCGTGGTAGCTGGAGGTCATCTCACCGCTGGCGTGGCCTCCCGCATAGGTGAAACCAGAGGACGCTCAGTCATCGGCACAAGCTTCAGCTCGCAGGCAGTGCCCCCCCCCCCCGTCCGGGCCTGGCTGCGGGGCTGGGACCAGGTCCACCAGGACCACAGGCTCCTCCATCAACCGGCTGCTCGATCGTGGGACCAGCGGACACTCAGGGGAAATTGGAGGAGACATGGAGGGAGCAGGTGTGAGGACTCAATGGACTGCAATGACGGAGCCTCACCACCGGGAATCAGGCAAGGTAATGGTAATTCATATGTTGGTGATAAGGAATGAAAAAGCACTCGCCTGTGTTCCCGGGGCATGGTGGTTTCTCCTGCAGCAGGCCCAGAGTCATCTCTCCGTGGCTACGGTAGTTGAGGGCCCCCCCTGGAGAACATGGAGGAGCCACCCCTGCAGCCTCGATGACAGGCGAAACTGGGGAGGAGACAGCTGGGCTCTCAGCAGCGGGAGGAGACACCGTGGAGGAGGGGGGAACAGCAGCGACGACCTAGGAAGAGGGAGCTGACGAGACAGCCAGCGAGGAATGCCTAGAGACAGAAGCTGCTGTAGTTCCATTTTGACACAGTGATAAGGAAACTGCTGGCTGAGAGGCAGAGGATTTCCTCCGGCGGCCTGTAGCTGGATAATGGCGGAAGGTTTGCGGCGTCTGGACCCAGTGACTCTCCTCCTTCCGATTCAGTACAGCCATGTCTCGGGGAGGAGTGGAGTCTGAGCCGGGAAGCAGCATCTACAGGCTGGTGACGAGCCTATCGCCAACCCAGGGAATGACAGCTGGAGAGTGGAGACAGTTGACAACAGTTCTGCAAACTCAGGATACTTCCTTAAACCGGGATGCGCCTCCACAATCCCGACTGCTGCCACCACGTTCTCCGGGACCTTCTTCGGGCCGTGGGAAGCGAGGGCTTTAACAACATAGCTCTGGATGAAGTGAGCCGCCCACTGTTCATCCGTGCTGGGGCCCCCGGCTGCCAACCTCCTTCTGGAAGCTGAGTCCCGGCGCGCTGGGGACATACTGTCAGCTCTCCCTCCAGCAACGAAAAAGGTGAGTGGAAAAACAGGGGGAAAAAGTAAAACCCACAGCCGTAGGCGTCTACTGGCTGTAACCTACTGTCATAATTGGCCCTTTCAAGGCAGAAATTAAGACCCCAGTCACCAGCTGTGAGTTTGCGTGTTTAATAATAAGGAACAGAATAAATCACGAAGGGCAACTTACAGATTACAAAGACACAATGGAAAAACCACAAAGGGAAACTTACAGAAAAAGGCAATCAATAAAAACCACGAAGGGTAACTTAAAGATATCAGACGAGACTGAATACTGAGCAGAAAATAAACAGGAATCAGACAGGGGGATTCCTATCAGCACAAGGTGGGGTCGCAGCGAGGAATAAACCCCGCAAGTGAGCTTAAATAATAAGACAGGGAAAACCCAAATGAGGATCAGGTGTGGATGCATGACTGAGAAACTAATCAGAGATAACAAAACAGCTGGGACAAACCGCAAACAGATTTGACAGGAGGAAGTAACATAATGGCACTGTCAAAATAAAAGCACAAACCATAATGGATGAAAAGCAAGATCCAATACATAAACAGAAAATCACCGGCAACCTAGAGACCTGAGCACGGCTGTGACCTGTGCTCGGAATCATAACACCAACCACTTGGTAGAGACACGTAACTCAACCTAGTTACGCTGTCCACCTTATATTACTGAGGGCGCTGCTGTAGAAACGATTATGGGTGCAACTTCCACTTTTGGGCAAAAGTATTGTTGAGTCAGTCAGCAGTAGTGGAGCAGCGGGGCATTTAAAATGGCGGGTTTTTTTTTAATTTTTCAAATTCAGTTTCATGTATAGTCCACATACGTGTTTTGCAGTCAAGTGGCAGCTAATTTCCACACTTGCTGCTTTTGTATTTTTGAATATTTTTGTGTAGTTCTGGTACTTGTTGCACTGTTCGTGGTTGTGCTACAGACTGTGTAAATGGAGGCTCCTCACAGCCCACAACCAAGTACAACTAAATGTGTGGCTTCAACAGTATTGCATAATAAATCATACACCAAAAGCTAAAAAGGACTATTCATGTGATCAGTGGTACAGACACAGGACAGACACAAGAACACCAGGTACGTTTTCACTTTTATGAATGTCACAGATCTGATTTTTATGTGTGATATATGTCATGTGCAAGGCAGTATGAAGTAAAATAATAAAATAGTTACAGTTTGCTTCCTAAGGCTTAATGATTTTGGACAGATATTAAATGCAGTATTTTTTGTGTGATAAATATTGTCATTTTTTAATTTGCTATTTGATCTATAAACTGTTCAAATTAACTTGCAAATAACTATGAAATCTGTTAAAGAAAACATTGAGCTCAAAGTTTTTAATGTAAAATAAAGTGTGATGGGTCTTTACATACTGTCCTCAGTTTATCATCCATCCATCCATCCATTTTCTTCCGCTTAATCTTTTTTCGGGTTGCGGGGTGGGGGTGGGGCGCTGGAGCCTATCCCAGCATCTTTGGACGAGAGGCAGGGTACACCCTGGACAGATCGCCAGTCCATCGCAGGGCCAACACGGAGAGACAGACAACTATTCACTCTTGCAGTCATACCTAAGGACAATTTAGAATCCCCAGTTTGATGCCAATTAACCTAACTTGCATGTTTTTGGCATGTGGGAGGAAACTGGAGAAATCCTGGAGTAAACCCACGCAGACACGGGGAGAACATGCAAACTCCACACAGATCACTGTTGGTCGGGGGCTGGGATCTAACCCAGGATCCTCTGGCCAAGGATGAGTTGCTGTGCTGCCGCAGTGCTAACCACTCCGCCACCGTGCTGCCCTCCTCAGTTTATCAACTGCTCTATATTGCATTACAACAATAATGGACTTGATATTATCTGCGTCAGCATGCATTAATTAATTTTTATATTATCACAAAATATAGATCAATAAAATTTTGAACAATTGTCAGAAACGTTCTGTACTTAAATAACAAACATTCATGCCATGACAGCAGCATGAGCATTTTAATATCAGGGTAAATACAGCTGCAGCCGTCTGTATTTACCCTGATATTAAAACACCCAAGTGCAGTGCTGTGGTTCTTCATGGATCTGACTAGATTCTACATCTGCTATAAGGTAAATTAGATTATATCCAACATCTTTTAACAAAATTCAACCGACTTTATTGAGATGAAGATATTGATATATCTTGGAGCTGTCATGTTCGGGGTTGTTTTCAACCCCGTCCATGACCTGTGGCTGTAGGTTTTGATTATTGGGCGGTGCGGTGGCGCAGTGGTTAGCACTGCGGCAGCACAGCAACTCACCCTTGGCCATGGGATCCCTGGTTCGATCCCAGCCCCTGACCAACAGTGATCTGTGTGGAGTTTGCATGTTCTCCCCGTATCTGTGTGGGTTTACTCCGGGAGTTCTCCGGTTTCCTCCCACAGACCAAAAACATGCAGGTTAGGTTAATTGGAGACTCTAAAGTGGCCCTAGGTGTGAATGTGTGTGTGAATGTAAGGGATAGTGCCGTACCATGGCTGCTTCATCCATCCAGGTGGATGCCCTCAATTTCCCCTCTGGGGATCAATAAAGTACACAAAATCAAAAATCAAAATTAAAAAAAATTGCTTATTAATTCCAGCTGGCAGATTGAGCCTTGCTCTCCGCCAGTCCTACAGCCACGCCTCCTCCTCTCACCAGACATTCACCAGCTGTACGGTTCACCACACACACACACACACACACACACACACACACACACACAGAGTTTCAATCAGTCACGCACCTGCTTGCCACACGGCTGTGTCCACTTGCCTTCGTTAGTGTTTTGTGTACTTATAGGGAGGCAGTGTGACCAGTCAGTGTGGCAGCTTAAACTCAATCTTGGACTTCCTGGCTCGCAGACTGTTAGTTTTACCCCCTGGACTGAACTGTGTAGTTACTCCAGAGCCTTTCCACTCCTACGCGTATGTATGTCCTTCTATTATTACCTTTCCCTCTGCTCCTGTTCAGTTTGGAGTGCGATTAGCTTTTCTTCCCCGCCAACAAAGCTTGAAGCCGGTTGTCTGCTCATTTATTCGTGACTATTATATGGATATTGTGTACATTTTCCTTTCGTTAATAAACACGCTACATTATTGCACGTTGGGCTGGCACCAATTTATATGTTCGCTGTGAGATTACGCAGCGGACATGACAGGAGGTTTTATTTGTTTGCAGCGTTACCCTCTTAACAATGGAGCTAACTAATGGAGCTACTGTATGTAATGCAAGGCCACTTTTTAAGGTCACTTTCCCATCCCCCAATAGTCATGGGAGATAGCATGATTATATTACTCTTTTTGAGGTGCAAAAGATTGTTTTCCCACATTTTTTATGCCAAAGTCAATGTTTTTTAATAAGGAAAAGTGTCCCGTTTCCATGACAACTCCATGTTCCAAAATAGCACCGGAAGTTGCACCCATAATTCACACAAGGCGTTATGGGGACTAGGAATAAGGTGGATTGGCTGTGACATTCCTAATGGCCATAGATTTATATAAACACTAGATGGGACATGGCTAGCTGCCAGGCTAGTCACAGTCCATATGCATAGCTTATTTATATGATATATATATTATATATAGCTTATTTATATGATTACAATAAATACAACAAACAATATTTTGTGTATACTGGTATCACAGTGCTGCAGGTGGTGTCAGTCATTATAATTACCTACAGATTATAGTGTCTCAGATTGCCATGAACTCTTCAGACACATCCTATCTAATGTTTATATTATATATCTTTCTGAAGAATATATCGACTTTAATTCTGAACCTTTCTAAACATTTTGTTCATGTATTATTTAAAAAAAGTGTTTTCATGAAAATATTGTCTTGCACACCTTTAACCTCTTGCACTCCGGTGTACCGCGGACGGGCACGTCTCTGCGTCCTAGAGCACACAAGGGCGCACGAGAGCGCCCTCTTGCGCTCTAGGACGCACGAGGGCGCTGCGTCCAAGCGCGCACTGAAAAAAAAAGCTGCATTTACGTTCTTCCACTACAGACACAGCCGCGAACAGATCAGATATGATTGACCTCTCATTCGACTAATAAGAGCCTTGAATTGGGTTTCTGAAACCTTGAAGAACCAATGACTGAAAACCTAGCAAGAAGGACCCGCCTACCAACGCTGCAAATTCCGCCAGCCAAATGAAGCACAGAAGTTCGAAAGCTGTTTTGTGTAAGGCTGGGTGAAGAGAGAGGTCTGCTGCTGCAGAGGTCTGCTGCAGCAGATGAAAAAAGGACCCGCAGGAAGAACCGCCACAGACCCAGCAGCACGGAGACCACCCACAAGTGCGACCTGTGTGACAGGGACTGCCATTCGCGCATCGGCCTGTTCAGCCACAGGCGGTGCTTTTTTTTTTTTTATTCCAGCAGAGTAGACGTTTAGGATTCTCTTCCATGGTCATCATAGACCGATGGAGGCCGCCGACAAAGGCTGGGTGACACACACGCGTTCGCCAGTCTTTTTGAATTACTACTGTTATTTGTTTTGAAAAATTGTTCGCCAAAACCGCAATCATGGAAGCGCAAAACCGCAATAATGGAATTATGTTTTGACTGGGTCGCGAGACCAGAACCACGAGTCCGTAACAAGCGGACCAGCGTTGGGTTCGTCTGACAATGAGGAAGAAAGTTCGCCAGCTGTGCTGCTGCTGTGAACAGGTAAGTGTTATAAGCTAAATTATTCTTTATCCCTGAAAATTGTAATCAAAAATGACTTTTGACCGATCGGTAAATTACAACTGTGCGGTGCACGAAGTCTGAAGTCCGTGCGCCGCGGTACACGGTTCGTGCACCGCGTCCGGACCGTGAACGCCCCCACCCCCCCGCTACTCTTCTGTAGCGAGGGGGGGGGAGCCACGGTGACTGTCGCCGCGGTCGCCACATCGCCACATGACTATTCCATCATGTAGCGATGGCCGATGTCCGTCCTCTGTAGCAGGAGGGGGGGTGGAAGTTGTTATCTTCTACATTACAAATATTTTAGAATAATTTTTAGTGCACTGTAGGTTATTTTTTCTTGTAAAAAAAAGCCACACATTTTTTACGTGGCATGCTTCTTTGTGTGTGGGGGCTTGTTTGTTCATTCATTCATGAATGAATGAATAAACAACCCCCCCCCACACACACAGCCCTGAGTGTCACCTTTCATTAGAGCCCAAGATGAAGCTTCTATATTGAATCATTCAAAAGTTACAGACGTTTTTCCAAACTGTGCCATTTGGCACAATTTGGCACAGTTCAAAAACGCCTGGGAACTACCTGAGGAAAAAGCTGTGTAATATATTCATTTTTTGTGGTATTGTTAGAAAAATTTTGACCTCAGCTGGATAACACTTGGTTCTACATTTCTGTTGCATTTTCCAGCCCGGATCTGAAGCTGTGTGTTATTTGCAAGCATTTGTATCCAAAAAAACACCCAGGCGAAATTTATTTTCTTCAAGTTCAGTATGTTTAGATGACTGTTACTCAGTGGCCGGAGCACTTAGAGAGATTATGACTCTTTTGCCAAAAAATTCAAAGTGTTTTCTTTTAAATGAGACCAACCCCATGAAGATGCTGCAAAGGGTTGAAGAACAGCTTTTGATTTACTTTGGGCACGTTATTTTTTGGCGTTTTTAGGGAAATTGACCAGAGTGCAAGGGGTTAAAGACCAGCAAGAACAAATGCATGTACTGTATGTGCCATAATTCTTAGATTCTAGCTTAAAAGAGAACAGTGGTGGCCTAATGGTTGGGGATGTGAACTGATGACTGGAGGGTTGCTGATTCAATCCCAGGACTGGCAGGATCAGATCTGGGTGGGACAGATGACAAAGCAGTGTTTGCCTCATCTGCTTTAACCCCACTGTGGTGCCACTGAGCAAGGCCCTTAACCCCAGCTGCTCCAATGGAGCTGCTCAGTGGCCAGAGGTCAGTCTGTGGTTGTACTGGGCCACTTCCTGGTGTGAATGTGAACAAGGCATTCTTGAAAAAGAGAGGTTTCCTCTCAGTGGACCTCCCGTGGAGTCTCATTTTCAAACTAGTTTACTCTCCAGTTTTGATACTTTAATTCTCGTGATGGTTAGCACTACCAAATCTCTCGGATGTGCAAATGCCCGAATTTGCATGTTTTCCACATGTTTACATTAACTTTACTTGTATTCACTTTGTGAATTCACATTTGAACTTAACGCAGGTTAACATGCAGTATTTTTGAGTTCCTTTCTACAACCACTAACAGAATGTTTAAAGCAGTTATGAGTTAACTAGAAAGCATTCAGAGAGTGCAGACCTCCACCAAGGCTGCTTCCGTACCTCATGGATCACCTCCAAAATGTAATGGGTTTGTGTGTAGGCCTAGAGCAACTTGTAGTGAAAATTGCATCAAATCTGTCCATTAGTTTTTATTGTAAATGACTGTTTTTAAGGACAGTGCAAGTTAATGAACATTTGATATCAAATCAATGTAAACTTGCCAGATTGTAGCCAGTGGCTAATTTCCATCTGTAGTCCATGGGTTACAATTTTTCCTTCCCCCATTCAATTATGCTGAGCACCAAGCTAGAAGTACCATTTTTGTATGGTCTTTGATATGACTGGATACTTCCTTAAACCAGGATGCACCTCTACAATCCCGACCGCTGCCACCACCGTATGACACCGTATGACTGTGACTCTCAAAGCGTTCTAGCACCAAGGACACTCAGTGCTGTACACACTGGACTACATAGAGAATGAATAGAAAATAGTCACCCACAGCAGAAAAAAACGAGTTTGGTGGACATGCCTCCCAATACTTTTTCTGCAGTGTTTGGCTTCCAGGGTGTCGAGGCGCGTGGCCACGCACGTAACTCAGTGGTTACGTCTTAAAGGGGCAGTACATGAAAAGCGACATATTAATATATACAAAATCCATCCATCCATCTTCTTCCAGTTAATCCTTTTCGGGTCGCGGGGGGCTGGAGCCTATCCCAGCATCTGTGGGCGAGAGGCAGGGTACACCCTGGACAGATCACCAGTCCATTGCAGGGCCAACACAAAGAGACAGACAACCATTCACTCTCACATTCATACCAAAGGACAATTTAGAATCCCCAGTTTGATGCCAATTAACCTAACTTGCGTGTTTTTGGCATGTGGGAGGAAACCGGAGAAATCCCGGAGTAAACCCACGCGGACACTGGGAGAACATGCAAACTCCACACAGATCACTGTTGGTCGGACCTGGGATTGAACCCACTATCCCCCGGCCAAGGGTGAACTGCTGTGCTGACGCAGTGCTAACCACTCCGCCACCGCGCTGCAGTATTCAAAAAATTCCTGCATCCAGCTCGTGATCCGAATCACCACCAATATCTAATCATATGTTCCCCGTACCATTACACACCTTTCCTGAAAATTTTATCAAAATCCATTCTTAACTTTTAGAGTAATGTTGCTAACAGACAGACAAACCAACTAACACCACTAAAAACATTACCTCAGTCCTCCCTTGGTGGAGGTAAAAAGCATTAAGTCCTCCACATTTTTTACTTGCAAAACAGGAAAAAAAAAGCAAGAACAAAACTGAACATGGAGAAAACAGACTTGCAATGCCCTCCAATACTAGCGTTTAGATTTGGCTTACCTTAAAGACTTGTAGTTGAAGGAAATTTTTGACATTTTGACTTGCGCAACTTCCATATGTCTGTACTATAATAACAAGCTCCAGAGGGGTAAAATGTTTTGTTTTGTTTTTTCCCAAAAAAAATGGCCACTCCTTTTTTTAGTTATAATTTCAGTACATTATTTCTACCTAACATTCATGTATAGTTACTTTTTTTTTGATAAATTAGGGAGAAAAACACAAATGTGGCATGTGCAGAAGTCTGGGCATCATAAACATTTGATTAATTAAACAAACCAATTTAAAAAATAATAACTAAAATATACAATTTTTTTTGCAAATCCCTGTAAGTCCCAGTCACAGACTTGTACACATAAATACCTGTGAATACCGAATACCTCTTATCTACCTGTGATACATATATGATGCAGGTGGGTAGGGGTGTTGATGGATAAATGCAAGTACTGTATATGGAAGTGTAGCATGTGCAGACCTAGTTGATATGGCAATTTTTGTTACCACTGTACAGTAATAATAATAATAAGCCTACCCTGTTAAGGGGTTTCTAATTAAGCAATGTTACACAAGAGTAAATTACGCTGAGAGCACAAGTCGTATCACACCCGGAGTGTCATGAAGTGGGGCACGGGGGGGAAGCACCGGGCACACGCTTCAGTTGTTTCTATTATGTTTTGTAGTTTCTTCTGTTTGGGGTTATTTTGTATTTTTGTATGGGTTGTTGTAAGTTGTTATCTAGGTTGTCCTTTTGTTCCTGTTCTTAGTTTCTTGTTATTTTATTCTAGTTTGGGTTTTGCAGATTTCTGTATTATTTTGCATTTATCTTCCTGTTCATATTTGTCCTTGTCTGTTAGAGTCTCAGTATTATTATTAGCTTTCCTCAGCTCTTCCCACGGTGTATTCAGGTTCATGTATTGGTCCTTGATTTCCATTCATTATGGGTTGTGCTTTATTTTGACAGTCTGGTCACTTCCGTCTGCCAGACCGGTTTGCGGGCTGTGACAGATGTCATCAGTTATCTCAATTACTTCCACTCATGTCATCCACACCTATTAGCCATTCTGTCATTTTCCCTGTTCTTATTTAAGGCTTGCTATGAGGCTTTCCTCCTCGTAGCAGCCGTCTGATTTAAACGTTAATTCTACATTTCTCCTTACTCCCGGACAGAGACCCCGTCTGGTAGAGTTCTCCGGGCGTTCCCCAGTTGTTTTCTTTATCTGTAAGTGTGTATTTTCGTTTGTGTGGTTTTTCTGTTAATAAATGTGCAAACTCACAGTCTGTGTTTGGCGTCTCCTGTTTGCTCTTGGAAAAGGTGATTTATGATAGAAGACTGCTACCAGTTAAGACGCCAGCGGACTGTGAGTGTTACCTTTTTTCCCTCCCGTATTTTTCCCTTAAAATCCATTTGCTTTCCACTGGCATGGCAGCGTTCTCTGACTACAGTTGGTGTGGGCTTAGTGAGGTGGAGTGTTGGACTGTTAACGTTTTACATAACATCTTATTGAAGGAGGCTCATGCTTCTCTCACTCCCGATGTGGCCCAGGAGTGTCTGGCTGGAGCAGCATGCCCCAGCCTGTGGAGCCATCCGGAGCTCACGGACTTATTCTTCTCCATTACGATCATCTCTCAAGAACTCCCCATGGACTTAGAAGTGGTGCAAACGTCAGGGATTGTAATAGCTAGTCCTTTCATCGAACTTGTTAATAAACGTGCAAACTCACAGTCTATGCTTGGCGTCTCCTGTTTGCCTTTGGAAAGGGCGATTCATGACACAGAGTTTGTATATTCATGATACCGTAACAAACTCAAGTGTAATATTGCTTTTATACAACAGCTCCGCAAGCACAAATTATTAAATGACAGCAATACTGGGCAAAATATTATGATTTGTTTAACCAGCTATTTTGCGCAGCTGAGAAAAAACAATACCTTCTGTATGTAGCCGCAGTAACTGCTGCTAAACATCTCAATCAGGATGAAGACGTCTATTGTCATTTCACACACATGTAAACAAATTAAATATTGTCAATTGCAAAAGTATTAAGTGTTTATAAAACATATACCTGATGAGCCGGTATTCACCAGAACCATCGGTAGTCAGCCGGTAGCTAGTAGTTAGCATGCTAACGATTTAGCGCATGCTAGCGATTTAGCACATTTTGCTCGCTTTTCTTTGCATTTTCAGATGAAACAAAGAGTCCATCACCACAAAGGTATTGTGGTTTATTAATTGAGACAATAAATCAAACTCTAGCACTGCCTATTTTTTAAACAGATGTGAAATCGCTTAATGAGCTTAACATGACAGCAGGGCCAGGGTAGACTGAGCACCCTTTTCAAAAGAGTGGGACTTCCGGGTCACAGATGTATAATTTCTTGTCAAACAGCACTTTACTGTGGAAATTAAGGTATCCAAAATGGTACTGCAGTTGTCAGAGTTTACAGAAAAATACTGTTGGTAATTAATGTTACTAGAACACCTCTGAAGTGGAGTGATACATATCCAGTGAAATTGGAGTACAATTATCGCGGATTAGAGTAACTCCTGGAATCCCTATTGCCCACTCAAATTGCTTCGTTGGAACTAACTGTTGTATAGTTTATAAGATGGTTATTAATCAGTTTGTGAATACTTTATAAATAACCAATAAGCTGTTATAGCACATAGCGGTAGTCTTACTTTTACCATTTTTAAAAAAATATTTTTTCATCCTGCCTATATTATTATGAGTGGCTATCACAGCAATAGTCGGTGGGGGCGTGATGACAAAGCCACGGGTGACGTCATCACGTCCAGCCTATTTAAGGAAGAGACGGTAGAAGCTCAGCCTCTTTGACGCTCCGCCTCTCAACCAACACCAACCTGTACCTCCCCAGTATTAGCTTGTATCCTGTTCCACATGCTATTAGCTTCAGCTAATAAAGTTCACTGTTCAGCACAATCTACAGCTCCGCTGTCCCTCTTTCCAAACATAACACATACCACTTCGGTCTGTGTGCTCTACACTTCCATGTACTTGCATTATCACATCACTACAAGATATTTACAGGTGTTCTCAGGCCTGTGTGACTGGTGCTTTAATATCTGTCCATCTAGAGAACTAACACTTTGATTCAGAGACTTTTGTTTGAGTAGAAGTATCCTGCAATTCAGCTTTGTTCAGATTCAACTAATTTATAAACCAAAGATATAACATTATTTTCAGTGCTTTTGCTCTTGTCTTTCTGTACATGGAGATTCTATTGCTGATTTATGGGACTAGGTTAACTCTGTATGGCTCTTTAGTGTCTTTAGATCAGCTGCAGGTTTTGTAATTTTATTTTTACTCTTAGTTCATACGTTCCTAAGTTCTCTGGAGTTCTTAAGTTAATGTTTTCCTTAATTACTGGGTTGCTAGAGGCAGCTAGTGTTACTTTGACCTCCGCTGTGCTTGGTGATGCAGCGATCTTTTTTCTGCCCTTGTTGATATAGATTAGTGAGTGAGTAGGAAGTGACACAGATGAGTTAGAGAATTTAAAACATTTTCCACAGAAAGTGCTATCAAGAGAGTGGGACCAAAGCTCTATGATGTGTGTGTTTTTGTGTTAAGGATGTTAATAAGCTCCGTCAGCCTCTAACGGTATAGAATTTGCATAAAAACTCCTATAATGAAATGCACTGCAGTTGCCGGTACAAAATGGTCTGCCTTTGGAAATAGAATAGAGCATGCACAGAAAAGAGCAGTATTGGGTAAGTAGATACAGGTACATCTCAAAAAATTAGAATATGAAAAAGTTCAATATTTTTTTTCACTCATTTCAGAAAGTGAAACCCATATATACAGACGTGGACAGAATTGTTGGTACCCCTCTGTTAATGAAAGAAAAACCCACAGCAGTCACAGAAATAACTTGAATCTGACAAAAGTGGTAATAAATAAAAATTCTATGAAAATTAACCATTGAAAATAAGACAATGCTTTTGAATTGTGGTTCAACAGAATTATTTTAAAAAACAAACTCATGAAACGGGCCTGGACAAAAATGATGGTACCCTTAACTTAATATTTTGTTGCACAACCTTTTGAGGCAATCACTGCAATCAAATGATTTCTGTAACTGTCAATGTGACTTCTGCACCTGTCAGCAGGTATTTTGGCCCACTCCTCATGAGCAAACTGCTCCAGTTGTCTCAGGTTTGAAGGGTGCCTTCTCCAGACGGCATGTTTCAGCTCCTTCCACAGATGTTCAATAGGATTTAGGTCAGGGCTCATAGAAGGCCACTTTAGAATAGTCCAGTGTTTCACTCTTAGTCGTTCTTGGGTGTTTTAAGCTGTGTATTTTGGGTCATCCTGTTGCAAGACCCATGACCTGTGACTGAGACCAAGCTGTCTGACACTGGGCAGCACATTTCTCTCTAGAATACCTTGATAGTCGTGAGATTTCATTGTACCCTGCACAGATTCAAGACACCCTGTGCCAGATGCAGCAAAGCAGCCCCAGAACATAACAGAACCTCCTCCATGTTTTACAGTAGGGACAGTGTTCTTTTCTTGGTATGCTTCATTTTTGCGTCTGTGAACATAGAGCTGATGTGCCTTGCCAGAAAGTTGCTGGTTTGTCTCGTCTGTCCATAGGACATTCTCCCAGAAGCTTTGTGGCTTGTCAACATGCAGTTTGACAAATTCCAGTCTGGCTTTTTTATGATTTGTTTTCAACAGTGGTGTCCTCCTTGGTCGTCTCCCATGAAGTCCACTTTGGCTCAAACAATGACAGATGGTGCAATCTGACACTGATGTACCTTGACCTTGGAGTTCACCATGAATGTGTTAAGAGGTTGTTCTGGGCTCCTTTGTTACCATTTGTATTATCCGTCTCCTCCTGCTGCCACGTCCAGGGAGGTTGGCTACAGTCCCGTGGATCTTAAATTTCTGAATAATATGTGCAACTGTAGTCACAGGAACATCAAGCTGCTTGGAGATGGTCTTATAGCCTTTACCTTTAACATGCTTGTCTATAATTTTCTTTCTAATCTCCTGAGACAACTCTCTCCTTTGCTTCCTCTGGTCCATGTTTAGTGTAGTACACATCATGACAACAAACAGCACAGTGACTACTTGTCACCCTTTAAATAGGCCGACTGACTGATTACAAGTTTGTAGACACCTGTGATGTTAATTAGAGGACACATCTTGGTTGAACATGTCCCTATGGTCACATTATTTTCAATCTTGTCTAGGGGTACCATCATTTTTGTCCAGGCCTGTTTCATGAGTTTGATTTTTAAAATAATTCTGTTGAACCACAATTCAAAAGCATTGTCTGATTTTCATTGGTTAATTTTCATAGAATTTTTTATTTACCACTTTTGTCAGATTCAAGTTATTTCTGCGACCATTGTGGGTTTTTCTTTCATTAACAGAGGGGTACCAACAATTTTGTCCACGTCTGTAGATTCATTACACAGAGAGTGATATATTTCAAGTGTTTATTTATTTTAATTTTGATGATTATGGCTTACAGCCCTTGAAAACCCCAAATTCAGTTTCTCAAAAAAATTAGAATATTACATAAAATTAATTAAAAAAATAGTTTTTTGTTACAAATGTGGACCGACTGAAAAGTATGTCCATGTACACACTCAATACTTGGTCGGGGCTCCTTCTGGATTAATTACTGTATCAGTGTGGTGTGGCATGGAGGTGATCAGCCTGTGGAACTGCTGAGGTGTTATGAAGGTCCAGGTTTCTTTGATAGTGACCTTCAGCTCGTCTGCATTGTTGGGTCTGGTGTCTCATCTTCCTCTTGACAATTCTCCATAGATTCTTTATGGGGTTCAAGTCAGGAGAGTTTGCTGATCAATCAAACATAGTGATGCCCTGGTCATTAAACCAGGTTTTGATACTTTTGGCAGTGGGGGGGTGGGGGGGGGGCAAGTCCTGCTGGAAAATGAAATCAGTTTCTCCATAAAACTTGTCAGCAGAGGGAAGCTTGAAGTGCTCTAAAATTTCCTGGTTAGACAACTGTGCTGACTTTGGTCTTGATAAAACACAGTGGACCAACACCAGCAGATGACCTCTGCTCAGATAGAAGTAAATTTTGCATTCATTTGGAAATCAAAGTCCCAGAGTCTGGAGAAAGAGTGGAGAGGCACAGAATCTAAGTCGCTTGAGGTTTAGTGTGAAGTTTCCACAGTCAGTGATGATTTGAGGAATCATGTCATCTGCTGGTGTCAGTCCACTGTGTTTTATCAAGACCAAAGTCAGCGCAGTCGTCTACCAGGAAATTTTAGAGCACTTCAAGCTTCCCTCTGCTGACAAGTTTTATGGAGAAGCTGATTTCATTTTCCAGCAGGACTTGCCCCCCCCCCCCCCACTGCCAAAAGTATCAAAACCTGGTTTAATGACCATGGCATCGCTGTGTTTGATTGGCCAGCAAACTCTCCTGACCTAAACCCCATAGAGAATCTATGGAGTATTGTCAAGAGGAAGATGAGAGACACCAGACCCAACAATACAGACGAGCTGAAGGTCACTATCAAAGCAACCTGGACCTTCATAACACCTCAGCAGTTCCACAGGCTGATCACCTCCATGCCACGCCACATTGATACAGTAATTAATCCAAAAGGAGCCCCAATCAAGTATTGAGTGTGTACATGGACATACTTTTCAGTCGGCCCACATTTGTATTAAAAAACTATTTTTTTTAATTAATTTTATTTAATATTCTAATTTTTTGAGAAACTGAATTTGGGGTTTTCAAGGACTGTAAGCCATAATCATCAAAATTAAATAAACACTTGAAATATATCACTCTCTGTGTAATGAATGTATACAGTATAATATACTGTATGGGTTTCACTTTCTGAAATGAGTGACAAAAAATATTGAACTTTTTTCATGCTATTCTAATTTTTTGAGATGTACCTGTACTGTAAGTACATTTCCCCAAAAATAAAACTGTTCTGTCATAATGTAGGTGCTTTCAAGTTCTATTTACTCTGGCTTTATGATTTTTCACCGTATGTTAAATTAAGTGATTTGGGAGGAAACTGTACTCCTGCACTTCCTCCTTCCCACTGTTTACATGCTGCAGAAAATTAGCAGAGGGACAGAGGATCTCTTTTGGCTGCACCCATTTGTGTTGATACATTGTTCATTATGGTGGCTAATAGGTGTTACTTTAAAAAGGTTAAAGTTAGTTTACCTGCGGATAAATTAATGTATCTTACAATACCACAGCGAAAGAGCTGTTTTGTGTCAACTTATGAACACCTTTGTATCGATTTCATATTAAGTAATATTGCAAGGTCCCCCGAAGTGTTTCAGATCTGTCGCCTTTCATGATATTAATTGCACTTTTTTCCCCTCCTTTCCATACCCATCCATTATATTTCCACCATATCTGTCCTTATTCGCCACCTTTACAGGCTTTGTACACGTCTCTTAATGGGTTTTGTCGCCATCAAAGGCATCCCCTGCCGTTAACTCTTCGCACTCGGTTCTGCTCTGTGATATTCATCTGACATTTCCCAAGGCCAGCGCTTGTGCCCCAAGCCCAGCATGTAACAGCGAGGCCAATCCATTACCTTAGGTACAGTCTGGTGACGTTATTACCGCTCCTTTGTGCGAGCTTGTGAACAGAGCGGACGTTCCCCACGCACACACACAGGGATGCACACAGGAGTGCTTCATTCATGACAGGAATATGTTGTGGCAATGGCAGCATGGAGAGAGGGATCAATACACATGGGATGAGGGGCGGAGCGGACCATTTTTCAAGTTGCGCCGGGGATTTTGGGGGGGGGGGGTGAGGGGTGCTTCGATGAGCAAAAAAATGGGGGCCAAAGTGTCAAGGTCATTTCCCGACAAGGTTGTTGGCATCATATCAATCTCTAAACACTTTGGGGAGAGAGCAGGTAGAAAAAAAAAAGGGAGTGAGAATGAGGGAGTGATGCACTAATCAGCCCCCCATTCCCCCCAGATGTTAACAGATCCTCTGTGTCAATTACATCCGGTTGGCGGGGGCGAGAGCAAAGTGGCGTGAATAATTTATGAACCGGGCAGGAGGTATAGGATTGGTGAGTGCCGTGGGACAGAGAAAGGGTGGCGTGTCGATCAGGGTTGGGTGGGTTAGATTAGCAAGGGAGGAGAACATAGGGTTAACACGTGTCCCGCTTCACTCCACATGCTATCAGCCGGTAAAAAGGGGGGAATCACACTTCACAAGACGAGGAGCTGAGACGAGGCCGAGATAAGCACGGCGTCTACACCGCTTATTTTTTTTTCCTCTGCTCTTTTTATTTTAGATCTCGCACGGGCGATTTACATGCCGTTGAAATGCTATCGCGCAGTTCTCGCCACACAGTGAATAATTTCTAATTAAGCGTCCCTATCTCCGCGGCGCTCAGTGTAATTAATGTTTCATGAGGTGTGGGACCCTGTTAATGACTGAAAAGGCAATTAAGGGATGTCTTCTCTGTTTTCTTTTCTCGTCACTATCCCGCCGCATGTTTGCGCTGTCGTGTTGCCCCACATATACACTTACACACATGTATATTCCCCGGTGTTCTGTATATGCCGCCGTTCCCTGTCTGTAATGGGGGAATGAATGAGATGCTTTCACAACTGCACAGTTTGCGCATAGGAAGACTTCCTTTCAGACAGCAGGGGTTGAAGTAGGATGGGTGGGGGGGTGGGTGGGGGGGGTTGCATTGCAATATGGGCAGGTAGTTACGCCGTTGTCACATGGTGTGAACGGCTGACCTGCAAAGCCGGGGGTCGCTGCTTCCTTCTTCCACTTCTCCATCTCTTTCATCACAAGCCCCTCGAAGGAGCACGGAATCTCACCGCGGGGCCAGCTCTCACATTTTGACCCCCCCATCACTCGTACGTAATACATGTTCACCCACAGCGTTCTCAAACCTCACTCCCTTCATCACTGCGCTTTCCCTTCAAAAGCCTCTCACCCCATTACTCTTATTTGTTCCTGCCTTCCTCTCTACTTCTCGGTAAAGCCATCCAAGTCCTTGTTAGTGCTGCCCCCTTTAGTTCAGTGGTGATTGTGTGCCCTCATCACCAAACTGCCCTTCTGCTGCTTTAACAGCCAGGTCTTTGTGTATCAATCAAGTCCCAAATGAGCCAAAATAGCCCATTTAGACCACTAGAGAGGTGGTCAGTATGGAAGAGGGGCTGAAGATTGGATTTGGATGGTGGATTGCAAGGAATAGGGTGGCCATTTTCAAGAGGCCCCTTCATTATCTTCCTCTGTGGCTGTTAAAAAAATTCTTTTTTGCTTTTCCTGACATTGAGCCCCTCAAATCAATCACCCTTCAAGGAATTTATGAAAGGCTGATGGAGGATGGGGGAAATAAATAAGTTTAAAAAATGCACAAGAGGCTGTAAATAGAGCTTTAGTATAGCTGTGTGCTGGGATGATGCTCCCAGGTGTTAAGTAAACCCAAATGAAGTGGAGGAACCAATAAAAACAGCTTCAAAACTCCCCTATAATCTTGTCAGTTCAGAAGGACACCCACTAGCCTTTGCGGGATTTCTCACTGATTGATATCATTCATATCCCTGCTTCATAGAGTACCTACAGTAAGTACACCCGGCATCCTTGAGTCTTATTTTCTCCTTGCTTAAAGCGCACCATGATATAAAAGTGGGGCGTAAAGTGCCTTAAATGCATTGAGGTAATGCGTTGTGGGCGCCGGAGAGTTTTTTTTTTTTTTTTTTTACAAGAGCGGTGCTGGAAAGTTTGGATCAATCCAGCCTCAAGTTGACATCAAGGAGCCCAATAAACTCCTTCCCACTCGCTCCCCATCAGCTCCACAGGTGTGCCATTAACGGAATAGTTTACGGCTTTTAAAGTGCATGTCGCCCACCGAGATGGATGACAAAATAATTCCCTTTACAGTTTACAGTGCATCAGTGGCGTAGGTGTAATTAAGGGTGCTAGAACGTTGACAAACACAGATGGCACACTGTATATGTGCTGTATGTGTCACAGAGATGTCTGTTCTGAATGTGCACCATCTTCACCCTTCACAGTTGGTGGGAATATTTTTTTTGAAGAAGTCTGTCTGATTTTTTTTTTTTTTTATGTTATCACATTTTTGTGAATGTAAGCATCCACTGTACGTATAATTTGGCTTATTCAGGGCCTAGACAAGTGGTTTCTCATCTGTTTGCATTTTATTTGGTTGAGATTTAACTTCTCACCCCATCCTACTTTGATAGCCTCCGCATAAGATCACTGTTGATTCAGTGTACTCCATCCAAGTACCTTGTAAATACACCTTAGATATACATTTACCATGCTACCTTCCCGGGAATAGGAATGCCACCTCACAAGCCTCTGTTCTTATTCATCAATTGCGGTCTGTAGAGAAGGGATAAACATGTGGAACTCTAAGGTTTAATTTGTAGCCATTTAATCTCTCCTAAAACATATTACTGCTTAAATTTGCAAGGGAAAAATGATTGATATTTTGCTAGAATCCAGAACAGTAGCTACCACAAAGTCATCCATATGTTTCTGCTTTCATCCGAGGGGGTAGAAATATTGGTGAAGCCATTATGGATTTTTTTTCTCCTTTTTAATAGGAATGACCATATTAGAAATACAGGTTAAATTTTAGGAGTGAGAATCACGAGTGGCCTCATAGTGCAATTCAGATCACAATGCTTGGGTCTTGATGCAATACTATCATGATCTATTGTGATACCATACACCCCCCCCTCCCATTTCAGTGTCAAATTTTGTCCCCAAAGTACAACTGTCAGTATCTGTTTCATTTAAGTTTTCACTCTTTTCAACTCACCACGACTGCTTTTCTGTATATGGCTGCGGGCTCTCAGTACTCCGTGGGTTGGTGTGCTGCTGTGGTGCATTCTGCTGCCCACATTCTGGTATTCCAGGAGGCTTCATATTGAGACACGTCTCTGCACACAGGAAGGGTGGTGGACTGTGCTGTTTACTTAGCGAGCTCTGAGTTTGGAGGTGGCTTTGTTGCATGGGGAAGGGTCCAGAGTTGGCTGTTCGCCGGGGTCTGCGCTGCTAATGCTGGAGTGTTTTTAGCTCAGCCGTTGCTAACGCTGATTTTGCTGAATGGCTCCAATAGGCGTGTGCTGCCCGTGTGTTCTGAGTGTTTGGGGTTTTTTTGGTGCAGCACTCCTTGCGGTTGTATGTCATGTCAAGGTCTTTAGTTTCATCTGTTATAAAATCCAAAAAAGGCCTGGAATTTGAGTTAACTTTTTGCTGCATCTAACTGCTTCTTAACTTCTACATCTGGCTGCAAATCTCACGAAACAAGCTATGACTTCACCTGACTGGTTGCTTACTTTCCACCATCTAGTGGACTGAAAATGCAATTGGTTGATTAATACCCAAAAGTATACAACTTTACATGAATATATATAATTAATAAAAGATCGGTGCATGCGTTTAGGGATCGGTGCATCACCACAGATATTGCAATACCTCACCGAATTGGTCTTTTGTCCCACTCCTACAAAATTCCTAATTTAAACTGCTAATGTTAACAAGTTTGGTTGCAGCTAGTGCTAACGGACTCATCCAAGCTAGAGTCCTATCTACCAGAAAAGACAAGACAGAAAGAAATTCCAAAAAGAATCCAAAATTAAAATTGTTTTTGTATTCAGAGTACCATGTACCTTTTCTGAATGCCCACTTACAGTACATTGCACTGACTGGAAAAAGAGCTTATCATCTATCTCTCCTCTTTGGTCTGGATGCTCAACCCACAGTTATGTTAGTTCCCCCTTCAGGAACTAAGCACATTTTTTTGGATGACTTCCTGCCCGATCAAAGCATTAGACCACCCAGGCCACACAGTGACCTCTTGCCCTGTGTCCACCCCCCCACCCCCCCGATGGACACAAAGACGAGGTTTGGCAGCAGTGAGGGTGATCTTTCTAGACTCCTTCAGATGGAGTAAGGCTGCCGAATTATTTTCTGCCTGTCATTCCGTTATCGGTGTCTGGCTGTTGTTTGTTTTAAATTACATGGAAGAACGACTTTCCAGCGGACTAGGGCAGAGGAGAGGATTGAGGCAGAATAATGAAAATGAAGACGGGTGAACTGCACCGCAGACATTACAGTGGCTCTGCCATGCTGTGTTCAGCTGCTGTATCATATCTGTAATGTAAAATAATATGAAGGGATTAGTCTTGACAAAGTGGAGCAGTCATGACTGTAAATATAATCCCTTCATTATTTTCTAGCAAGCTGTATTAGACCCCAAACAGAAAAAAGTGCTTTTAGCATTTAAATCACTAGTTAAAGCCAATTATTGTTTCAAACATGGGGTGCTGTTGTTGTGACCATGCTGAGCAGTGCACACTCTATTTATTGATCGCCAAGCGTACCTGTCCCTACACTGCTAGAGTTTATTTGAGGAGAGCCAAGGCAGTGTTTGGAAGATGAAAGAGCTTGTTTTGTCATGAATATAGAAACCAAGTAAAAAGGAGGGAAAAGATGAATATGAAGGAATATTTTTTTCCCAACGTGCTGCCTGGAGTCCCTGTGTTCTCACAGTATTGATGGAATAAAGGAATGGTATCCAGTGAAAAGATGCTAAATTGATAGGTCCTTTTACTTTCACTGACAAGCAGCACATTTCCCACCCAGACACCAGACTTGCCAATCCTCTTAACCATAATGCTACTATGGCTTATTATTGCATAAAATATTTTTGCATTTTGGCTAAGCTTGCCAGTCCCTGGACAAACCATTTTTTGTGAGCTGCCAGCTATAATAGGCACAAGAGGATTATAGTCATAGCCCTGATTGGATGATGAAATAAGCTTGATGTGTAGAGAAGGCTGTGAAGCTGTGGGTTTGGTGTCTGATTACAAACCATGCGGTCTGTTGCATCTTGTAAAAATCATTATGTTTTGACTCTTTACACAACAATACAATGATAGATGCATTCTTTCTGTAATTAGATTATGTCATTCTCTTAAGATTTAGCAGGGTTGCATTGCTGAATGTGATTGTGGCCTGCTGTGTATTGTTTTTCCAGAAAGGTTGGAATGTTGTGTAAAATCTAAATAAAAATGGAATGCAGTGATTGAAGCATGAGGTTTAGTACTGGCTTTCTGAAATTTAAGGCATTCCCTGAAAAAAGATGTAATCTGGATGAGAGCATATACTGTATGTTGCTCTAAAACCTGTATATAATTTTCAGGCTTTCCAAATGTGCAAGTTGCTAGTTCCATAGGCACTAATGTACCTCTATACCACCACAGAGGTAGGCTTTTGAACTGATCACTTATAGCAAGCAGGTGGTCTTAGTCCAGAGGACACAACATCCATGTTTTACAAAAAGAGCTCAGGTTTTGATTTGTCTGACCTCAGAACAGCTTCCTCTTCTCCTTAGGCAATTTTGAATGAGCTTTGCTCCAGAGAATGCTGCAGCGTTTCTGGATTATGTTTGCATATGGCTTCTTATTTGCATTTTTTGGGGGGATGGCACAGTTCTTTTGAGATGTGTTCATCAAATTCAAGGTGAGGTAATATTTTTTCACGAAATAGTAAAATATCTCACTTTCAACATTTGATATTTTCTATGTTCTATTGGGAGTAGATAGCAGTTTAAGAGATGTGAAAGTCATTGTATTCTGTTTTTATTATAGGTTTTACACAGTGTCCCTTTCTTTTTGGAATTGGGCTTGTAGATGAATAGACCACAATGAGACTGCCTTGTTTATACATAAGATGTGATTTCAATTGAATTTAAGTACATAATGTATGTATTTGAAAGGCTGTTAAGACACAAGAGTCACATTTAACTTTATTTTGTATATTTAGATTCAATATTTAGTTGCATTTACATTTGAGTGGAACTTTTTTGGTTGATTCAGAGTTGGTTAGGAAACTTAGCTTGTATCCACATTAGTTTTTATATGACTAATTAATTAAAGGTAAATACTGCCATGAAGCATACAGCATGTGTATTCAAAACAATTTTAAAAAGACTGTCTTTCATAGCAGGGTTGAGCATGACTTTGTAGTAGTTTGGAGTAAAATCTGGAAATCCTGAAGGGCCATCCAATCGTTCACTTGCTGACACTCACAGTGCACCCACCATAGTATCGACATGATGTGTACTACATAATATGTTTTAGAGTTTCATGGGGATGCTTTTGATCACCCGTAGTGCACAGCTCCTGAGGAGATCACAGCACAGGCACAGCTCTTAGATCCTCCCAGTAGGATGAAGGCTGATGTCGTGGATGGACAACACACTACGAGGTCTGTAGCATCACAGTCTGTGCTGCACATGCTCTGCATTCTCTATTTTATAGTTCCTGATCGCTTATAGTTTTAAAAAGAAACATACAGTGGTATGAAAAAGTGTTTGCCCCCTTCCTGATTTCTCATTTTTTGTATGTTTGTCACACTTAAATGTTTCAGATCCTCAAACAAATTTAAATATTAGACAAAGATAACACAAGTAAACACAAAACGCAATTTTTAAATGAAGGTGTTTATTATTAAAGGTAAAAAAAAACCAATCCAAACCTATATGGCCCTGTGTGAAAAAGTGATTGCCCCCCCCCAATTAAAACATAAATTAACTGTGATTTGCCACATCTTTGGAAAGCTGAGTTCAATTCTTCTAGCCACACCCAGGCCTGATTACTGCCACACCTGTTCTCAATCAAGAAATCACATAAATAGGACCTGTCTGACAATGTGAAGTAGACCAAAAGATCCTCAAAAGCTAGACATCATGCTATGATCCAAAGGAATTCAGGAACAAATGAGAAACAAAGTAACTGAGATCTATCAGTCTGGAAAAGGTGATAAAGCCATTTCTAAAGCTTTTGAACTTCAGTAAACCACAGTGAGAGCCATTATCCACAAATGGTGAAAACATGGAACAGTGGTGAACCTTCCCAGGAATGGCCGGCCGACCAAAATTACCCCAAGTGCGCAGCGATGACTGTTCCAAGAGGTCACAAAAGACCCCACAACAACATCCAAAGAACTGCAGGCCTCACTTGCCTCAGTTAAGATCAGTGTTCATGACTCCACATAAGAGACTGGGCAAAAACGGCCTGCATGGCAGAGTTTCAAGATGAAAACCATTGCTGAGCAAAAAGAACATAAAGACTTGTCTCAGTTTTGCCAGAAGACATCTTGATAATCCCCAAGACTTTTGGGAAAATACTCTGTGGACTGACGAGACAAAAGTTGAACTTTTTGGAAGGTGTGTGTTCCATTACATCCGGCGTAAAAGCAGCACGGCATTTCAGAAAAGGAACAGCATGCCAACAGTAAAATATGGTGGTGGTAGTGTGATGGTCTGGGGCTGTTTTGCTGCTTCAGGACCTGGAAGACTTGCTGTGGTAAATGGAACCATGAATTCTGCTGTCTACCAAAAAATCCTGAAGGAGAATGTCCGGCCATATGTTCATGATCTCAAGCTGATGTGCACTTGGGTTCTGCGGCAGGACAATGATCCAAAACACACCAGCAAGTCCACCTCTGAATGGCTTAAGAAAAACAAAAGGAAGACTTTGGAGTGGCCTAGTCAAAGTCCTGACCTGAATCTGATTGAGATGCTGTGGCATGACCTTAAAAAGGCGGATCATGCTCGAAAACCCTCCATTGTGGCTGAATTACAACAATTCTGCAAAGATGAGTGAGCCAAAATTCCTCCACAGTGCTGTAAAAGACTCATTGCCAGTTATCGCAAAAGCTTGATTGCAGTTGTTGCTGCTAAAGGTGGCCCAACCAGTTATTAGGTTTAGGGGGCAAGCACTTTTTCACACAGGGCCATGTAGGTTTGGATTTTTTTCCCCTTAATAATAAATGCCTTCATTTAAAAACTGCATTTGGTGTTTACTTGTGTTATCTTTGTCTAATATTTAAATTTATTTGATGATCTGAAACATTTAAGTGTGACAAATATACCAAAATGAGAAATCAGGAAGGGGGCAAACATTTTTTCACAACACTGTGTATGCCATGACAAACCAGTGCTTATATTCTATTTTATCAAAGAATAACCTTCCTGTCGAGCAGGATTCTTCCATTTCTTGGAACTTGTCAAATTGAGCTTTTTAAATGTGTTAAGTGAGGTAATGACTTAATGAGCTAATTGATTTCAAACCAACAATCTTATATTCAGTTAGAGCAAAGTCACCATTTATATGGCTCTTCAACTTTAACAATTTAGCTACTGGGAATCTGCCACCCATCGGGTCTATTCATGTTTTGTTTTGTTTTTTTCCTCACCACAACCACTTCCTCTCTCACTCCCTATGGGATTGTGCGGGCCCGCAGTTTATTCACCATATCTCTAATTGCCACTGAGGGAGCCTCTGACTCTCCTTGCATGTAGCTCAGCACTAGTCACAGTGGACATTTCCATGAGTAAATCCAACATTAGGGAATTAATTAGGCAGAAAACAATGGGTCATAAGAGTGCTAACGACAGAATAACAAGACACCGAGTTTTATTCTTTGCTCACCAGACGTAGCAAGCATTTGGGAAGATGTAGAATGCTAATTAGCTTTCGAGCTTAGCTTTGACCCATTTTTGTATGTGACAGCATTTATGTTCAGAAATGCCAGCGCCAAGTTTTGATATGTTTTCAATAAAACTTTTTTTTTAAAGAAAGTTTCTGATTGTCACCATATTTCCTTTTTTCACATTTTAGGGCATGAACACAAAATAATATATACAGTAGTGATAGCAAGCAGCTGACTCTTAAAGCCCCTTTTCAGTCATCTCTGTGGAGTCTCGTGTCATTCTCATACTGACTCTCCTTGCTTCTGTTTTGCTCTCCTCCAGTTCCGGAGGGAAATAGCTGTCTCTTTAGCTGCTAAACGCTCAGGCCTCTGCTCCGACAAGTGGCTTACTCTATTTGTCATTTGATGCTGGGTAGGTAAGAGTGTCACAGCCTCCTTGCTGGAAACAGCTTCCTGTCTGCTGCTCGCAAGGTTGATGTGAGCGCAGAGACAATCAAAATAGTAAAGCTGCAGGCTGTAAAATCAAATCAATTAGCCTAGAAGACACTCAAACACTCTGCAGAGCTCAGGTGAAATGAGTTGGGTAATTATTCTCTGTGCATTCTTCACTATCAAACAGCCCTTCTCATACAACACAATTATCATTTGATATATCCTAAAACATTACACTGACTTTAGCATCCTCTGTTGTCTTCTTCGTTGTTTTTACACACTGAAGATTTCTGCAATAATGCCCACCTTTATCTGAATGCCACTGGGCTTTCTTTTTCCACTCAGTGTAATATTTTCAATATTTGCTGCAGATAATTGCCTTAGTTTCGGCTCTGATTTGAACGAGCAAACTTGGTGTCTGTCAGCCAACAACTTGCACTTGTATTGTTGAAGTTGCCTCTTCTCACAGCTGCTCAGCTTTTCAAGATCACCACATCCAGGAAGCGTGAAGTGGTTGCTCAAATGCGAGGGCAATTATGTTTTGAATGTCTTATTTAGATCACTTCTGATGCCAGGGTCATTATTTTTTCCCCATTACACCATGCCATGACTGCAAGAGAAAGGAGATCATTATTTAGATGACCAGCCATAAGCAATTTTTCATGTCTTCATGCGCAAGACTTTTCTTTTTTGCACAGAATGCTTATCATTGTTTTTTTTTTTTTTTAGATTTGGTGATGGCTACACAGTGATTGTGAGGGTCAGCGGCTCTCCTCCTGCACTAGCACCAGTTGAGGACTTTGTTCAGCAGTCCTTTCCAGGCAGCGTACTTAAGGAAAAGCATCACAACACACTCCAGTATCAGCTCCCGTACGCACAAGGAGCTTTGGCCAAGATTTTCAGCCAGTTCAACAGGCATCAGCGGAGACTGTGTGTGGAGGACTACTCCGTCTCCCAGACCACTCTGGACCAGGTAAAGTGAACTACTATATAAAAACAACTGTTGTTGTACAAGGTCCTACTAGAATAGTTCATTATAATTCAAATGTCCTCTCAGCTATTTGGGAAAAAATCAGTTAGTTCTGTAAAAGTGTTATGAAGAAATTTTGGCTCCAGACGTCACACTGTTTGACATTGTTTGCTATTTTCATCTGAATACAAGTGGCTCTATGAACGTCTTAATGTAGTTCTCATTTTGTTTTTCAGTATCTAATTTTAATTAGAAACTGAATAGTATCTATTTATGTATTTCTTATAGATACTTCAAAAGACTCAGAGTACTGTATGTACACTTCCCATCTCCTCTAAGTAACGGTACTCTGTATTCATAATCAGTACTGGACACTGATTTTCAAATGCTGAAACCATCTTTTAGCTCATTCTGGCAAAGCTGATAGGGGCTGATGTGTCTGTCCATCTGCCTGTCCATCCACATTTTATGGGGATCACTGCTCCTTCTAGGTATTTGCCCCAATGCTCACTCAGGTGTGTCTGCATCTAGGTTGTGCTCAAAGTCATGGTCAAAGGTCAGGAGACCTGGGCACTTATGTGATTTCAGAAAATAAAAATGCTGTTTCTCCTAGGCAATTGGCTCAGTTCTCACCAAACACACTTACAAGGATCCTCACGTCGTCTGCATCCAAGTTGAGGTCAAGGTCATTGTCAAAGGTCAGAAGATAAGATAAGATAAGATAAGATAAGATCTGGGCATTTATGATTTCACAAAAACTTTTACTCCTCTGAGGCCGCTGACCTTGACCTTAAATGATCCTAGATGGGTCTGGATCTAGGCTCTTCTTAAGATCAAGGTCAATAGTTGGGAGTCATGAGCCCTCTTGGGGTAATTTTGTCAAGCCAGAATGAGCAATTCATCATTGATGGTCCAGTTGTAAGTTCTTTATTCTGCCCTTTGACTAATGAAATGTTTAAGCTCATTTTAGTTGTGTTTTTTTTTTTTCTAAGTACAATGACACTTTCATGTCCTCAACTGCAGTAGTTAGATTTAGGATCTGTTTAAGTTTAAAAGGAAAACCTTGTTTTAGCTAAAATGGTCATCTTCAGATCTTTTCAGAATGAGATAAGCTCTAAAGAGCTATCATTGTATAAATAGTGCTCTCTGCCATTCAGGTTGTTGGGTTTACTGGTGAGGATTACAGTGAGTTTATATAATAATCAAGTAAGATACATTGGTAAAATACACTTACCAGACATTTTAATAGGTACACTTTGCTATTACTGAGATGGATCCCTGTTGCCTTCAGAATTTCCTAATTCTTCCTATCATAGATTCAACAAGGTACTGGAAACATTCCTCAGAGATATTGGTGCATACGTTATGCTAGCATCACACATTTGCAGCAGATTTGTTGGCTGCACATCCATGACGCTCCACCCATTCATCCATTCTTTCATGTTGTTTACACCAAATTGTGACCCTGTCGTCCAAATGTTGCAGCAGAAATTGAGACTCATACCAGTTAACATTTTTTTCAGTCACCTGTTTTCCTTGTCTGAGCTTGTCTGAGCTGACAGGAGTGGCACCTGCTGCTGTAGCCCAGCTGCTTCAAGGGTCGATGTATTGTGCCTTCAATGGTGCTCTTGTTTTGTATCTCTCTTTTGTATCAAGTGCTTATATGAGTAAGGCTGCATGTCCACCAAATGCATTTTTTTCCACTGTGGACGACTATTTTCCATTCATTTTCTACATAGTCTGGCGTTTAATATGCTCAGCACTAAAACGCTTTCAGCAGTCAGCGTATTTTGGTGCAGAAAGTTGAGAAAAGTTCAACTTGCAAAGCACCACAGCACTCATCAGCTGCACACCTCTCTCACCAGCTGATCAGAATCAGACTAAAAGTACACCATGATCAATATTTAACAGCAAAATCTTGGAGGAGTGTGTATTTTCTTACCAGTTTGATGTGGTTTAGTCCAGTGAGTGGAGCGTTTCAGAGCAAAATCCCCGCCACGCTTTGAGTGACAGGTCAGGTGGTTGCTAGGATACCACACAGAGAGCATTTTATTAATGAGTGCATGTAAAAGCACACAGGAACACAGGTTGAGAGTATCTTTACATTCCCTGTGGACACGCAGCCTTATTGTTGATTTCTGTCAATTTCAGCCAGTCTGTCCTTTCTCTTCTCTTGGTCCTCACTGGATATTTTCTCTTTTTCAGACCATTCTCTGTAAATCTTTGAGAAAATTGTGTGAAAATTCCAGTAGATCAGCAGTTTTCTGAAATACTCAGACCACCCCGTCTAGCACCAACAACCATGGCACATTCCAAGTCACTTAAATCACCTTTCTTCCCCATTCTGATGCTCAGTTTGAATTTCAGCAGCTTGTTTTGGCCATGTCTACCTGCTTAAATTTATTGAGTTGCTGACATGATTAGATATTTGCATTAGCAAACAGTTGAACAGGTGTACCTATTAAAGAGGCCAGTCAGCATTTAGCAGTATTTATAACAAATGTGCACGGATATATAGAAACCTTGTGCAGCCAAGTTTTTTTTTCCAGTTCTACTCATTCAACCCCCCGATTGGTGAGATAAGCAGAGTCCAGCAAGTTCCAGACTGGCTTCACCTTCTGTTTTCCAAGCCCCCCCAGGAACCTAATGCAATCAGGCAGTCAGTGGTGGGTACGTGAGTGTGTCTGGTCTTGCAAACCCACCATTAGCTCAGCAGCGGATGACCATGTGGGAGGTGAGGATAACCTCTGAGGGGTCCAGAAAGGTCATCTTTCCACACCTCCTCCTCTTGTTTGAAATAAAGCCAAAAAAGACAGAGATGTGAGTGAGTGAACTGTCATGGAGTTAAATCACTTCATGTCATATAAAGTGTATTAAAATGATGTTAAGGAATTTATTATCAACATGATTACCTTGTAGATAAGCCATATTTCAAGATCGAACGATCTTTTCCAGAATTATTTAAGTAAAATTGCCCTGGAGGGGACAATTAGCCTTCTGCTATGAGAGTAAGAATTTATGAAAAGCTAAATGCTTCAGCTTATGGTCTAACAGTCAAATTTCTTTCCCCAAAAGACTTTTCAAACAGAACTCTTTCTGCTTCACAGATCATTGATGTTCAGCCATACTACAACTTCTAACCTTGCATAATATCTGTTTTAACTTCAGAGTCAAGCTGCCCCACATTCTGCACTGGTCAATATTTACCAGATCAGAGGCAGTAAATAAATCATGCTTAGACCAAGAGGTCACTGTATTAAAACACAGAGGGGAGAGAGGGGCTGGAAAACCTGCAGAGACCAGACAGTCACCTTTCAGATGGTGATTTATAGAGAAGAGCCTTGACCTATAGTATAACACCCGACTTGCACTACAATTAATATTGATCCACACAGCCTTGAGCCCAGTGCGTTAATGCTGATGGCCAAGACAGTGCAGGGGTAGATCTAAAAGCAAAACTGACTTTGTCAACTGTTTTTTAGAAGCTTATGGGAACACACTTTGCGCACGGACAAGAGTCTCTATGCAAGATATTAGGGTTTGTTTGTTTTTTGCCAATAGCCAATATATCGATTTGTTTAAAGTAGTGATTTTTGAAGGAGCTATAGCCTCTGACTTATGGTGTTATACAGTGGTGTGAAAAAGTGTTTGCCCCCTTCCTGATTTCTCATTTTTTTTGTATGTTTGTCAGACTTAAATATTTCAGATCATCAAACAAATTTAAATATTAGACAAAGATAACACAAGTAAACACAAAATGAAGTTTTTAAATGAAGGTGTTTATTATTAAGGGTAAAAAAAAATCCAAACCTACATGACCCTGTGTGAAAAGTGATTGCCCCCTAAACCTAATAACTGACTGGGTCACTCTTAGCAGCAACAACTGCAATCAAGTGTTTGTGATAACTGGCAATGAGTCTTTTGCAGCGCTGTGGAGGAATTTTGGCCCACTCATCTTTGCAGAATTGTTGTAATTCAGCCACATTGGAGTGTTTTCGAGCATGAACCACCTTTTTAAGGTCATGCCACAGCATCTCAATCGGATTCAGGTCAGGACATCTACTAGGCCACTCCAAAGTTTTCATTTTGTTTTTCTTAAGCCATTCAGAGGTGGACTTGCTGGTGTGTTTCCGATCATTGTTCTGCTGCAGAACCCAAATGCGCTTCAGCCTGAGGTCATGAACAGATGGCCGGACATTCTCCTTCAGGATTTTTTGGTAGACAGCAGAATTCATGGTTCCATTTACCACAGCAAGTCTTCCAGGTCCTGAAGCAGCAAAACGGCCCCAAACCATCACCATATTTTACTGTTGGCATGCTGTTCCTTTTCTGAAATGCTGTGTTACTTTTACGCCAGATGTAATGGGGACACACACTTTCCAAAATGTTCAACTTTTGTCTGCTCAGTCCACAGAATATTTTCCCAAAAGTCTTGGAACTCTGCCATGTAGGCCAGACTGATAGATCTCAGTTACTTTGTTTCTCATTTGTTCCTGAATTTCTTTGGATCGCAACATGATGTCTAGCTTTTGAGGATCTTTTGGTCTACTTCACTTTGTCAGGCAGGTCCTATTTAAGTGATTTTTTGATTGAAAACAGGTGTGGCAGTAATCACTTTTTCATTCAGGGCCATGTAGGTTTGGATTTTTTTTTACCCTTAATAATAAACACCTTCATTTAAAAACTGCATTTTGTGTTTACTTGTGTTATTTTTGTCTAATATTTATATTTGTTTGATGATCTGAAACATTTAAGTGTAACAAACATACAAAAAAATGAGAAATCAGGAAGGGGGCAAACATTTTTTCCCACCACTGTATTTATACCTCAGTTAATAATTTTGCCCCATAACGTGATATTCTTATTTTTCTGTTTGGCAAAAACTACTTGTATCAGCTAATGAAAGTCCCCTGTTGAATTCCAGATGTTGTAAAACTATTCTTGTTGTACATTCATGGATGATAGGATTGTCATGATTTGATTCGGCTCGGTAATTATATGGAAAAGTTGAAAACTGTTCTCCATCAGTAAAATATTGGGATTGTCAAAGAAAACAGAGGCATGGGTTATTGTACTTGGTTTAGAGTGCTGTGGTTTCCTATAGTTGCTATATTATCTTAATAAAGCATTAATGTATCAATATGTCACTTTGTCCCCATAGGACTACAAATCAATTAGTGCTGCTTTTAACTGAGCCATATAATTCTTGGCTCATTCCTAATTACTTAAACCTAATTGAGTGTAATCACCAATTTCTGTCAATGGCAGCCTCCCTGCATTTATTAATGATATTGTTTTAAGTTGTAAATTTTAATTTTTAAAGCAAAGTCACTATGTGTGAGGTGAAATTGTGCACCTTTGAAAATTAACTTTGTATTGTACTAAAGCAGAACATAAGCATCTTAATAACAACTGTATATGTTAAAAACAGCTTCTGCAAGGACTCCTTTGATATATAGCAGAGGTTAATTGGGTGATTCACGTCCTTTCCCTCATGCGTTCTGCCTCAGTGGACACCAAATAAACATCCAAATGCAACCTCAGTAATGTAATTAATGCCTGTATCCAACTGTTATTAAGAAAATGCCACTCAGTAGCACCGGTGCATGACGCTCAGGTCATGAATGGATGCTTGGTTAAATACAGAAAGTGAACATTACACAATAATCACATCACAAAGTACATTGTGTGTTTACCATGGCTGCCTCAGTCAGAGAGTGGCAGTATTAAAGCTCACAGAATAATATAGGAGCCATAGAGAAAGTTTAAGACAAACGAGTACTTAGAAATTCTGTTGCCATCCTACACAGCCTTGACTATGAATACGAAATGCTGTGCGTGCATCAGCACATCAAGCCAATGAGTCAGAGGTTGAGTGAGGTGGGCGGAGAGTGTATTTGTTGTCATTCTTATCCTCTTACTCACTCTCTTCTGATAAGATGCCTTGACAGCTGTGACCTTGATACACACTGTTGATGGCATGACATCAGACACGGCGAAGCATTCTCTAGCCTCAGGCATTCTGCAGGCTTAGCTCGCTCTGCTGCTACAAGGTAGTCTGCTCTTTTGCTTTAGCCACACCTCAGTATCCACAGCTGCTCCACAGGCTTAGAAAACAGTTCTGGTCAGAAGGGTTCATTACTGTATGTCTGTATCCAGTTTCTGTAGAATTACAGTTGAACTGGTGTTTTTTGTTTGAGTAAAAAGGTTTTTCAATTCTTTTGGAACTGTAAAAAGGTGTATACACACATGAATTCTATGAGAGGGGGCCCATAAATTTAGAAGCATACGCTGTATAGGGGTGGGATCATGAGGGATCTCATGATTCGATTCGGATTGCAATTCTTGAGTCACAATTTGATCATATCACGATTCAACAATAATCACGGTATCGCAATAAATATAATTTCAATAATTTCAAATTTTTTTCACCTTATTCAACCTCAAATCATGTCCCAAAGTAAAACTGTTGAAATCTTTTTTCATATAATAAAGTATTTTCGGGGCTTCATTTTCCACAGAGATGCATCTCACACACAGGGAGGATGGTGGACAGTGCCATTTGGAATAGACTCCCACTCCAGCTATGTTTATCTGAGTATGTAGACTCTTAAAAAAGCAGCTGAAAACTTTTTTGTTTAGGCTTTCTGTTGCATTTCAACTGCTTTTTAAGGGTAAGTCTGATATTTTTAAATTATTTTAATCGTGTGTTTTAACTTGTTTTTGCATTTTTAAAATTATTTTTATCTATCAACATCCTTTTATTCCATTTTATTGTGCAGCGCTCTGTGACTATATGTCTGAAAAGCGCTTCATAAATAAACTTTACTTACTTGGCAATCAGAGAAAAAGCTCGATGCCGGTGTCTCTTTAGCTTAGCCGTTGCTAATGCTGCTCCAAGACATGTGCTGGCCTGCCGTATTCCAAGTGTTTTTTTTTCTTTTTTCCATGCAGTACTTCTTGCAAGTTGTGTGTCATGTCAAGGTCTTTCCTTCCATCTTTGTTAAAAAATCCAAAAAAGGCCCAACATTTGAGCTAACTATGAGCTAACTGCTTCCTTACTTTCAAAGCTGGCTGCAAATCACCGAGCAGTGTTGCCAGATGGGAAATGTTGAAGTATTGTACCTGTGACTTAAAATTATCATGTTTTGAGGAAAATTATCATACACACCCAGTTTTCATTCTGACATGGCTCAGGACCATCTGCTTCAGTAGCACATTATCACAGATCGTGCATGTTACAGCCTATAACACAGTTTTACCTTTAAATAATCAAACAGATTGGTTAAAAAAAGCGCCTCTTGCAGACCAGCACCTCTTCCTGTGTGGAGTACAGAATGAGTCCCTGGCCTGCACTGAACAGCCCAGAATATCAGTCATAATTAACTATCTTCTACATGGCTTCTCTTGAATTATCATGTATCAAGGTCTTGCCTCATAAATATTTTGAGAAGTATTCTGTTTATACATTAGGAATAAACATCAATCAATCAGTCTAAAATACTACTAAAATGCCTCTGATAATTGAAGCAGAAACCTGTTTCACAGTTTTATTGAGAACCACAATCTGGTGACATTTTTGCACAAACATTTGCACATTGCAGCAGCAACAGAAAGGTTTAGTGCTAATGCCAACAACAGGTTTGAACCACCCACTGGGGTCTGTCCCCCCCCCCCCATTCATTTCTTATTCTGCTGGTAATGTTGCGTACTTGTTGAGTCTGCCGCACCTGCATTAGTGCTGTAATGTATGCGAACGATTCAATCAACTGTACTAGTTTTTATTTGTCAATGGACTGTACTGAATCACTCACCAGAACTCTAGTGAAAGCCAGGGATCACCAGCTGAATCACCCGCCTGAGCAGCAAACGAGCCCCACCTGCTCCATTCAGCCAACTCTCATGGTAGACAGTTGGAGCTCCCGTACAACACTGAGTGATTTGGTGTACCACTATTTCTCATGGATCTTTTTAGCTTAACTCAGTATGTTTCAGTGAACTGTGGATCCCATCAGTTCAGGTTCAGGTTCAGGTTACTTTATTTGTACCCGTAGGTAGATTTGTTTTGCAGTTGGTGACATCCATATTTACAAGCCACAATTACATTCAACATAGACACAAACACAGGCACACATCTTACAAAGTAGGTAAATATAAAATATGTACAATATAATTTTTATAGCTTGTTCAACTCTTTGACAGCAGCAGGGACAAAGCTGTTTTTGTAGCGCTGGGTTCTACTTTTTGGGACAGCAAACCTCCGTCTGGAGGGAAGAAGCTGAAAGTTGCAGTGCAAAGGGTAGGAGTCATCATTTAAAATCGAGTCGGCCATCCTCTGTACTTGTCTGGTGTACAGGGATGTCAGGCTCAGCTGTGACTCACCAAGCAAACGACTGGACCATCTGACTACCTGATCCAAGGATTTCCTCTGTTTCAGTTTTATCTGACCAAACCATGACATTAAAGAAAAGGATAAAACAGATTCAATAAAAGCCCGATAGAACATAGTCATTATGGTTCGGTCAATTTGGAAGCGTGCAAGTTTCCTCAAACAATGCAAATTTTGCTGACCCTTTTTGCACACCCTTTCACAGTTCACCTCAAAGTTCAATCCACTATCAATAATCGTCCCAAGATATTTGTACGATTGTACACATTCGGTGGTCTGGCCTTTTAGTATGCTGACTTTGTGCCTGGGAGTTTTCCTCCTAAAGTCAATAATCATATCTTTCGTTTTTGTTGTATTCAGCTGCAGGTAGGAATCCTCACACCAGTGAACAAAGTCATCAACTACTGGGCCGTGACCACTCTCACCATCCTGGAGGAGACTGACAATGACTGAGTCATCAGCATACTTTATAATGTGTCTGTTGTCATGTCTGCTCCGACACATGTTTGTGTACAGGATGAAGAGTAGTGGTGACAACACACACCCCTGAGGAGAGCCAGTAGAAGAGCACTTTAGGTCAGACAAT
The DNA here is from genome assembly GCA_020510985.1 of Pholidichthys leucotaenia. Taxonomy (NCBI): domain Eukaryota; kingdom Metazoa; phylum Chordata; class Actinopteri; order Cichliformes; family Pholidichthyidae; genus Pholidichthys; species Pholidichthys leucotaenia. The sequence continues at coordinate 182,186,538 of CM035836.1, read as the reverse complement.
GTGCCATTGACCCTTACTCTCTGCGTCCTGTTGGTTAAGAAATCCAGAATCCAACCCACCAGATTATTGCTTAAATCAAATTGTTGCAGGAGCCTTTCAACTAAAATATGAGGTTGGATTGTATTAAAGGCAGAAGAAAAGTCCACAAATAAAAGCCTGGCGTGTGTCCCATTAAAATCCAGATGTTTAAAAAGCATGTTAAACAGAGTGACAGTGGCATCCTCCACTCCTCTGTGAGGCCTATAGGCAAACTGCAGAGGATCCAATGCATGTTCAGTCTGCTTTAGGACCTCACATCTGACCAGTTTTTCAAAAATTTTCATTAAAATTGAAGTCAAAGCAACTGGTCTAAAGTCATTTACCGTTTTAGGACAGCTGGATTTTGGAACGGGAACAACCACGGCATCTTTCCAGATCTTAGGCACATGTTGTGTCTGTAAGGACTTATTGAAAATGTAGTGAAATATAGGACTCAGTTCATGTGCACAGGACTTTACCAGGCGTCCACATATATTATCAGGGCCCTGACTTTTGTTCACTTTTACAGCGCGGAACTCCCTTTCAACATCCTGCATCTCAATATTAAAGTGCTGATTGTCTTTGAGTTTCTGTTTCAAATCTTGGATTTCTGTGCTAAAATCAAAGGAGTCAAAACGACCATAAAAACAATTAAGAGCATTAGCCAGCTCTGTGTCTGAACTAAAACCATCTAAAAACACACGATTACTGCGCTCTGTGCTCTGAAGGCCTGCAATTTTTTTCATACTGGCCCAGGCCGAACCAAGTTTATTTGCTGCCATCTTGCTTTCCAACTCTGATTTATAATTCTGTTTTGCTCTTAAAATTTCGGCCTTTAGCTCCTTAGTGGCAACCTGTAGCGCAGAAACAGACCCCTGTTTAAAGGCAAGTGCTTTCCTCTGTAAGCAGGATTTAACTGATTTAGTAACCCATGGTTTGTTGTTGGGATATATTTTGACACGTTTACGTGGAACAAACTTATTTTGACAGTAAGCCATGTATGAGCATGTGAGCTCAGCCAGAGAGTCCAAATCATCCCCGCAGGCCATTATGAACATCTTCCAGTCTGTACAGTCAAAGCATTCCTAGAGGCTGTGCTCTGAATCTTCTGTCCACACATCAATGTCTCTCATCTCCACCTTGCCTCTTCTGAGAGCAGTTTTATATGTGGGCAGCAAATGAACACAGTTGTGATCTGATGATCCTAAAGGAGGAAGGGGGAGTGATTTATAGGCCCTCTCTATGGATCCATAGCACAGGTCCAATGTCTTTTTTCGCCTGGTTGGGCAGGAGACATACTGATGAAAGTTTTTAAGTGTCTTCTTTAAAGAAACATGGTTAAAATCCCCAAGAATGAAGTTTGGCGCCTCTGGAGAAATTGACTGCAGCCGCTGGATCACATCAGAGATGGTGCTGGAGGCGGAGTCAGCGTCTGCCCTCGGGTGAATGTACACAGTTGTGATGAAAAGTTGGGGAAACTCTCGAGGCAAATAAAAGGGGCGAAGCGACACAGACAGCAGCTCCACATGGGGTGTACAGATGCGCTCTCTGACCGTGACAGATGTGCAGTACTGCTTATTAATGTATAAACATACTCCGCCCCCCTGACGTTTCCCCGTTACCTCTTCCTGCCGATCCGAGCGCAGCGGAGCTCCAAAGCCGTCAATCCACAGGTCTGCGTCTCGATCATGCGCAGTAAGCCAAGATTCAGTGAAAGCCATGACGCAGCAGTTCTTAAAATCCTTCTGGTAACGTACGTTGCCTTGAATTTCCTCCACCTTGTTTCTCACAGACTGTGCATTCCCAAAAATGATCGAAGGAAGAGGAATGTTACCAAACTGACATCTCCTAAGGCGCAATTTCACACCTCCACGTCTTCCACGCTTCCTCCTGCTGCTTCTTTTTTCACCGCTGTGTCCGTCTCTCAAAATAAAGTCCGGCAGCTGAAATCTGGGCGCAATCAGAGACTCTGCACCAGCTGTGTTAAAGCGCAGCAACACGTCCCTGGAATATTGTATTCTGCTCGTCATGGAGCCGAACGCGTTTACCTCAGAGACAAAGAGCCACAGCACAGAAAGCAGCAGTGCGAGATATGACAGGAAGTCCATGTTGCAGATACCAGGGAGCTGTTCGCCATATATTCCACCAACGCTCCAGGGCAGAAACGACACAGAGGATTTTCTAAAAACGTAAAAAAGTACAAAAAACACACACACGCACACACGCACTATATCACCAAGCTGCTGGTCGCTGCGTGCGCATGCGCCCAGTAGCCTCCATCCAAGGCCACTTCTCTGCTACTGCCACTGAATCTTCTGGCTCCTGCCACGCAGCCCGGGCAAGTGAGACCATGTGTAAAAATAAGCGTAGTATGTATGCACACTTTGTGCAGGATCTGTATCCTGGCTGTGTTTGCTAATGTATTAACTTAGCCATGTAATGAAGGGGTCAAATCATCGTACATTATGGGATTTTTTGAAATTATTGATTGTACATCATACAGAGGGCAAAATTATTGTGCAAATACAGTTATTATCGTATGTATGGCAACACTGTCACTGAGACAAGCTATGACTTCACTTGACTGGGTGTTTGCTTTGCGCCATCTAGTGGACTGAAAATGCCACTGATTAACTCATAACTCAAAAGTATATGTTTGTGCATTTTTTTAATAAAAGAATGATCTGTGCGTTTGTGGATGATGCATTGTCGCCAGTGCCAAGTATCGCGATCCATCATTGAGTTGATCTTTTTTCCCACCCCTAATGCCTTATGTCTTGAAGAAAATCGGTTTGCATCCCTCATTAGAAGGTTTTGACCACTATCCCGAATAGTGCACACTGTGAAAGAGCAGCATGTGTCAGTGCTCATCAATTTGGTAAGTTGTTAAAAACTGCAGCAAAATTTATCTCAATTTGTATTTGTCACATAGTGAGCAGGAGTCTGATCTGTGGTGTATTTCCATCCCAGTGGAAAAGGGCTAAAATTGTCCCAGTTCCAAAGAATAAAAGGGACGTTTTTAAAGGCTCAAACAGTCGACCTAGTAATCTACTTTCTGTCTTAGGAAAGCTTATGGAGAAAATTGTTTATGAGCAGATTCAACATTATTTCCATTGCAATAATCTGATTTGAGATTTGAAGTAAGATGGCGCCTGTGTTTGGCCTGGCGACTGCCTCACTTCGTCTGTGTCATTTGTCATTGTTGTTATATCAACCCTATCACTAAATGAATGTGTCTTCGCTGCACCGAGATATGATCGACACTCGTACTGGATTAAACTGTCTATGGAAAGACATTTGACTCTTGGGAGGGCTACAGACAAACTTTTCCGCCCCTGTTTGTGTCTTCGCGAGCTGGCATCCTGGTAAGCCTGGGAAGAAGCCCAGGAGATGGGGTTGCAGAGCTGGCTTTCAAGCTAAGAGGAGATGAGTATTATGTAGTTATTTACTGTTTATATTGGAGCTCTTAGTTGTGTGGTACGGGCTGGTGGCTCCGGCTTCTGGTTCCTCCAGCCCCGGTTGTATAAGAGGGTCTGCAGGTAGGGGAGGGGGGACTCTTCTGTCTCACCTCTGCCAGCGGCTGCATGCACAGTTGGGTGCACAAAGTTCAGCTTATTAATAAACAAGTTTTCAGCTCCACTCCTGGCGTGTTTCTTGTCTTTAAGTTCGGACATAACATTTAGCGACAAGAATTAAACTCATGCAGGCGTGTGGGACACCAATTCGACCATTCCTGGAGCTCCCCAGGGAGCCGCCTGTACTGTGGCCTTGGTGGTATGAAGCTTTCCGGACGTATATGGTGGCGTTGGACCTGGGAAGAATGGAGAAACTGAGAACTTGTGCATTGCTAGTGCACAACCTGGGAATGGAGGAACAGAGAATTCTGGGCATGCTTGGAGACATGGACAATTATGAAGAAGTGGTCCAGTTGATGGCCCGCCATTTCAGGGCGCCGGACAACGTCATCATCCGAAGAATTAAGTTCAGACAGCGCCACCAACAGGCAGACTAACCCATCCAGCGGTTCGTGTTGGACTTAAGGCAGTTGGCTGCTGAGTGTCGGTTTGGACCATTAGAGGAGGAGATGGTTTGCGACCAGTTGGCAGAACACACCAACTGTGCTGCGGTCCGCTCCAAGCTGCTCACATTCCCTGGTGAGTTGATGCTGACTGGGGCCAATGAGTTGGCGCTACAGCTGGAAGCAGCAGACAAGCTAACTCAGGAGCTAAGTGAGCGCCTTTCATCGCGAAATTCAAGATCCCCCATGGCCGCACAGGTAGTGGACCCAGACAGCAATGGGAGTGTCGAGGACGATGTGGAGGAGGCCAACGCTGTACGGATGAGGTCTGCCACGGGGACGCCCAGGTATATGGGCTGTGGGTCCACAAAGCACCACTATAAGGCCAGAGGGTGTGCGGCAAGAGGAAAGCGCTGCAGCAGATGTGGCCATCTACACCACTTCGTGAGAGTATGCCAGTCAGCAGAACAGGAATTCAACTCCTCCCGCTCCGATGGTGATACACACCGTGTTCCTGAGTACCAGTGGGGGCACACACTGTACGGTAGTTTTGGATGGAGTTCCGGTACTGATGCTGATCAACACGGGAGCAGAGAGTTCTCTGCTGAATTGGGCTGTGGTCAGACAGTGTTTTCCCCACTACAGAGAAGAGTGGTCAGGCTGCGGACTGTGAGACCGACTGGTTCCGAGAGTTTGGGACGATGCTGTGTGGGATGAACAGTTTCTGGGCACTCCGGAAAGTGGACAGGCCTTGTCACACTCAGGGTCACCACGGAGGGCCCCGGTGCCAGTGTCCAAGCTGCCCTGGATGAGAGCGTCAGGCGGCATGGGGGAGGGTCTGCGGCAGCGAGCGATGCCCAAACGATGGTCTCAGGTGTTCCCAGAGCACGGCCGTGGAGGGCTGGTGAATGCGGGACCACATTGGCAGGGTCAGCAGCAGATCTACAAGTGGTCGGGGCAGGACCGAGTGGCACTGGGAGAGCGAGTGCCAGGCGGAGACACCGCAGGCCGTGTGGGACCCCGCTTGGAGTCGTGGACTGGGTTCAGGCTCGGGCGGAGGCGAGGTCCAGGATGGTGAGAACCAAGCTGCAGATGGAGAGGTACCAGGGTCGGCTGTAGGTGACGGACGAGCGGCATGATGGATACCTTCTGCTGTTGGATGGATCGTGGCACCATCCTAATGAATTGCGGCGTGCCCCGAAGAAGGCAACTGGGCACGGCCCCAAATGGTTGGAGCGCTCGGAGGTGTGGAGGAGAAGGCGCACCTTGTTGGAGGCAACCAGGTGTGGCTTGGGAAGCGAGCTACCTCCAGGGGTGGACTGACTGGTGAAGGGTCTGGGGGTGGTGGTGTTATCCTCACTGAGTCATGGATGTGTTCTGGTTGTTAAATTTTGTTCTGTGTTAATAGTTTGGGGGATTGTTTTAGTGTTTTATATAGGAGACTCGGCAGTAGTTTTTTTGTGGGACTTTTGTATATCATGGGCGACAGAATAATCTGCCTTGCCGTGTGGGGGGTAGGATGGCAGTCTACCCCTCCCCCCTAATTTTAGTTATTTTGTGTGAATGCTATAGGCCCCTTTTGTGATTTGAGTTTAGTTATATTTAGCGGCTGATTTGGGTTGCAAATTGGGGTGGGTTGATTGTATGTGTGTATTTTGGATTTTTCTTGGGGGGGGTATCGTGTACGGTAGTTATTTACTGTTTGTGTTGGAGCTCTTATTTGTGTGGTACGAGGTGGTGGCTCCGACTTCTGGTTCCACCGGCTCCGGTTGTATAAGAGGGGCTGCAGGTAGGGGGGCGGTCTCTTCCGCCTTACCTCTGCCCATGGATGCATGCACGGTCAGGTGCACAGAGTTCAGCTTATTAATAAACAAGTGTTCAGCTCCACTCCTGGCGTGTTTCTTGTCTTCAAGTTCGGACATAACAACGAGCCCTCCAGACTGAAGGTTACTGGTTTAGTCACCGTGAATCCACCCAGTGTCTGCTGCCGGTTCCCATCCAGGACGTGACTACGGACGCTCCTCTGCAGCCACTGGATTGCGCTCCCATCTCACAAACACTTATGTCCAGGTCACTTGTGGACGAGATCATGGTTTTACCATCAGGATCTCGATTTGTCCGGCCTGACCACAGACTGACCGCCCGGCACAGCTGGAAGTCACGTGACCGCGTCAAGTGCCTGCTGTCAGTTTTACTCCGATCAGCTGTGAGCGTGGCTGAGCTGTTGCCCATCTGGATGGCGTTACTTAACGCTCGCTGCATTTCTAACACATCCCTCACTCTTAATGAACTTTTCTTGAGAGAGGATATGGATTTTATGTTCCTGGTGGAAACGTGGCAGAGAGAAAATTATTTTTTTCACCTGAAGGAGCTCTGTCCCCCTGGCTGCTCTGTTATCGGGACTCCCCAGAATGTGCAACGTGGTGGAGGACTTGCTGTTGTATACCAGGATAGCCACCTGTGCAGACTGGAAAACTCTGAGCCCTTCTCCTCCTTTGAATCTCAGATAATAAGTCGGGACCTTTAATGCCTTTTATTGTGTTTTAATTTACCGTCCGTGAACGTGAACCTAGAGACTCCAGCAGCCATAGTCAAATGCATTCCTGGGGCCAGAGCAGGCGACATCGAGTCAAATTTGAAAATGCTGGCTAAAAGTAACTGTAAATACTCCACAATTGTTATTCACGCTGGCATTAATGACATCCGTCTCTGGCAGTCGGAAGTCACGAAACTTAATGTAGAATCGGTGTGTGACTTTGCAAAAACGATGTCTGCCACTGTAGTATTCTCTGGGCCCCTCCCCAATCTGACCAGTGATGACATGTTTAGTCGCTCGTCATCCTTGAACCGCTGGCTGTCTATGTGGTGTCCTGCAAATGATGTGGACTACATTGACAACTGGAGCTCTTTTTGGGGAAAACCTGGTCTTATGAGACGAGACAGCATTCATCCCACTTTTGATTGTACTTCTCATTTATCTAACAATCTGGCATTTTTTTTATCCAAATTTCCAAAACATTGACAACTCAGAGTTGGGACCAGGAAGCAGAGTCACAGTCTTACACGCCTCTCTGCAGCTCCTCTTCATCCGCCACCCCTCAGCTTAGCCCCTGTCTTCCCCATCAGAGAATCATTGTCTGCTCCCTCCAAAGTGAATAAAAATATAATATATAAGCATCCCAAAGTGATAAAGCAAAATATTGGTAAAACTCAAATTAAACATAAAGCCTCTAAATTGAATGATTTGGCCTCTGTTCCTCCTCATAACTTAAAAATTGAATGTGGTTTATTAAATATTAGGTCTCTAACTCCCAAGTCTCTGTTAGTCCATGATCTGTTAATTGATCATCAGATTGATTTAATTTCCATTACAGAGACTTGGTTAGGGCAAGAGGATTATGTTGGTTTAAATGAATCAACTCCCTCTGGTTATCTAAACTGTCAAAATCCCAGAAGTTCTGGTCGTGGAGGAGGAGTAGCAACAATTTACCATTCCAAATTACTAGTTAATGTAAAGCAAAAAACATGTTATAATTACTTTGAGGGCCTGGTCCTGAGTATTGGGCACTTTAGCAATTTTAGGTTAAACCCAATTTTATTTGCCATAGTTTATCGTCCCCCATCAACCTACTCAGAATTTTTATCCGAATTTGCTGATTTCTTAGCTGATTTAGTGCTGAAATCTGATAGAATAATTATAGTAGGGGACTTTAATATACATGTGGATGTAGATAGTGACTGCCTTAATGTGGCATTTAATTCAATATTAGATTCGATTGGGTTTTCTCAGAAAGTAGGAAATTCTACTCATTACCTCCACCATACATTGGACCTTTTTCTGACATATGGCATAGAAATAGAAAATCTTGTAGTGTCTCCTCATAACCCTGTATTGTCAGACCATTGTCTGTTAACCTTTGATTTTACTATTTCTGACTATTTGGCTCCTAAAGAAAAATATTATTACAGTAGATGCCTCTCAGATGATGCTGTTACCAAATTTATGCAGATTGTTTCCTCTATGCCATGTGTCAACACAACGGAAATAAGCTATAGACAGCTTGCTCCTTCTGTAATTGATAACATGGTGGATAGTGTTACAGCTCCTCTGTATCAGACTCTAGACTTGGTGGCCCCCTTAAAAAAGAAAAAGTCTAATCAGAGATTTCTAACTCCTTGGTTCAACACAGAAACTTGTAGCTTAAAACAGAAGACTCGTCAATTAGAAAGAAAATGGCGCTCCACTAATTTAGATGAAATCTATTTAGCTTGGAGAAATCATCTTTTAATTTATAAAAAATCTCTTAGAAAAGCTAGAACGAGTTATTACTCTGCATTAATAGAAGAGAACAAGAATAATCCCAGGTTTCTTTTCAGCACTGTAGCCAGGTTGACAAAGAGTCAGGACTCTGTCAATCCTAGCATTCCCTTAGAGCTTACTAGTCAGGACTTTATGAACTTTTTCAATAATAAAATTTCATCCATCAGAGATAAAATCAATCAGATTCTTCCCACAGTTAACTTAAATACTGTAACTACTACAACTCCTTCTATTGATGTCTGTCTTGATGAGTTTACTCCAATCGACCTTTGTGAGTTAGACAAAATAGTTTCCTCATCCAAACCTTCAACTTGTCTTTTAGACCCTATTCCTACCAGGTTATTTAAAGAAGTCTTCCCACTTATTGGTAGCTTTATTCTTCATATAATCAATTCTTCATTAACTTTAGGCCATGTACCGCAGGCTTTTAAAACGGCTGTAATTAAACCCTTACTCAAAAAGCCAACGCTAGATCCAGGAGCTTTAGCTAACTATAGACCAATCTCTAATCTCCCTTTCATTTCAAAAATCTTAGAAAGAGTTGTTGCTACGCAATTATTTGACCACCTGCAGGGAAATGGTTTACTTGAAGAGTTTCAATCTGGGTTTAGAATCCATCATAGTACTGAAACAGCCTTAGCGAAGGTCACTAACGACCTCCTCATCGCATCTGATAATGGACTTGTTTCTGTACTTGTCCTTTTAGACCTTAGTGCAGCTTTTGATACTATCGATCATAATATTCTACTTGATAGATTAGAACACTATGTTGGACTTAATGGAACTTCGTTGCAGTGGTTTAGATCTTATTTATCTGATAGGTTCCAGTTTGTTCATGTAAATAATGAGTTTTCTTTCAACTCAAAGCTTAGTCATGGAGTTCCACAGGGATCTGTGCTAGGCCCTACTCTTTTTAGTTTATATATGCTTCCGTTAGGCAACATTATTAGAAAGCACTGTATACATTTTCATTGTTATGCAGATGACACACAATTATACCTGTCAATGAAGCCAGATGATAGTAATCAATTAGCCAAGTTAGAAGCCTGTCTTAAGGAAATCAAAGCTTGGATAAGATAAGATAAGATAAGATAAGATAAGCCTTTATTAGTCCCACAACGGGGAAATTCCAGGATTGCAACAGCACAGGGATAGCAACACTCAGAGCAACAATCAGAAGGCAAGAAAAAACAAGCAAGCAAGAGCAGCTAATATACATATGTACATATTACTATAAAATATATATATACACACACACACACACAGACACACAGTGCAGAGCATTGTAGCTGGATGGAATAAATATATGAATATATGAACACACAGTGCAGAGCATTGTAGCTAGATGGAATAAATATGTAAATATATAAACACCCACAGTATGGAGCATTGCAGCTAGGTGGAATAAATATGCAAGTATATAAACACACACAGTGCGGAGCAATGTAGCTAGATGGAATAATATGTAGATATATAAAAACACAGTGCGGAGCATTGTAGCTAGATGGAATAAATATATAGATATATAAATATAAACACACCCAGTGCAGAGCATTGTAGCTAGATGGAATAAATATGTAAATATATAAACACACACAGTGCAGAGCATTGTTGCTAGGTGGGATGAAACAGCATAACCGTCTATTTAGTTATCCTACATGGTATGATTATGTGCCCATACATATTCTCACCCTCCATAGCGACCGGTATGTTCCTAGTTGTATGCCGGAGAGGACCATTGTGTAAGTCTATTGCATCTTTTGCATTCAAAAAAAAAAAAAAAAAAAAAAAAAAAAAAAAAACTATTAGTTTGTTACGTCTTTTTGCTATCTCTGCGAGCAGCCCTGCTTAGGTTGTACAGTCTGACAGCCGTTGGTAGGAAGGACCTACGAAACCTCTCGGTTGTGCACCTGGGATGATGTAGTCTGCTGCTAAATGAGCTCCTCAGTGCATCCAGTATGTCCTGCATAGGGTGGAACTCGGACTCCAGCAGAGATGACAGTTTAGCCACCGTCCTTCTCTCTCCTATCTCCTCCATCGGATCAAGGCGTTGCCCCAGGACAGAGCTAGCTTTCTTAATCAGTTTGTTCAGTCTCTTCCTATCGGCTGCAGTAATGCCACTGCCCCAGCAGACCACTCCAAAAGTGATGGCTGATGCCACCACCGTGTCATAGAATGACTTCAGCAGCGCCCCTTGTACACCAAAAGACCTGAGTCTCCTCAGCAGGAACAGCCTGCGCTGTCCCTTCTTGTAGAGTGCGTCAGTATTGTGTGACCAGTCTAGTTTATTGTTCAGATGAATACCCAGGTACTTGTAGGATGTCACCATCTCGATGTCTGTTCCCTGTATATTTACTGGTGCTGTGAGGGGCTGCCCATGCCTGCGGCAGTCCACCACCAGCTCCTTAGTTTTCCTCGCGTTGATCTGGAGGCAGTTCCGATGGCACCAGTCCACAAAGTCCTGGATAAGCCCTCTGTACTCAGCTTTATCTCCGCTGGAGATGAGACCAACGATCGCAGAGTCATCAGAGAACTTCTGTAGATGGCAATGTGTTGTGTTGTGTGAGAAGTCCGCAGTATAAAGAGTGAACAAGAAGGGAGCCAGCACCGTTCCCTGGGGGGCCCCCGTGCTACTGATGATCGTGTCGGAAACACAGTCCCGGGTTCTCACAAACTGAGGCCGGTTCGTGAGGTAGTCCAGGATCCATGATGACAGGTGCTGGTCCACCCCTGCGCGCAGCAGCTTGTCCTTCAGGATCATCGGTTGGATGGTGTTGAAAGCACTGGAGAAGTCAAAGAACATGATCCTCACCATATTCCCGGGCTTCTCCAGGTGGGACAGAGAACGGTGAAGGAGGAAGATCACCGCATCCTCCACCCCAATGCCATGCTGGTAGGCGAACTGGAGTGGATCCATCGCTGGTTCCACCAGGGGGCGGAGATGAGCAAGGAGCAGTCTCTCCAGGGTCTTCATCAAGTGGGACGTCAAGGCCACCGGTCTGAAGCTGTTCAGGTCTTTGGGGTGGGAAGTTTTTGGTACAGGTACCACACAAGATGTTTTCCACAGCTGTGGTACCCTCCCCAGTTTCAGGCTCATGTTGAAGATATACGTCACAATCCCACACAGCTGGTCTGCACAGGACTTGAGGAGCTTTGCGCTGATGCCGTCCGGTCCCGACGCCTTCCTCGCCTTGATCTTCCTCAGCTCCGTCCTCACCTGGGTCTTGGTCAGGGTCAGGATGGGGGGCTGTGTGTTGGGAGTGGGGGGGGTGTCGGTGGAGTGGGGAGTGGGTAGCAGGACTTGATTTCTTAGAGGCAGCAGTGGTTGTTGTGCAGACAGGGGGGAGGGCGGTTGGTCAAATCTATTGAAAAACAGATTCAGGTTGTTCGCCCACTCCCTGCCCCCCGTGGCCTGGGGGGAGGTATTCTGGAGCCCCGAGATGGTTTTGAGGTTTCTCCAGACCCCGCTGATGTCGCTCTGTTGCAGCTTGTCCTCCATCTTCTTCCTGAAGCTGTCCTTGCCTTCTCTGATCTTTCTGACGGATGACTTGTAATTTCCTGCTATTAAATTCAGATAAGACTGAAGTCATTCTTGTTGGTCCAAAAAACCTTAGAAATTCCTTTCCAAATCAAACTTCCAGTTTGGATGCCGTTACTCTTTCTCTTAATAGCTCTGTGAGGAACCTTGGAATTATTTTTGATCAAGATCTGTCCTTCAATTCACATATTAAATTTGTTTCTAAGACTGCCTTCTATCATTTGCGTAATATTGCCAAGATTAGGAGCATCTTTTCTCAGAGTGATGCTGAGAAACTGATCCACGCTTTTGTTAGCTCGAGATTAGATTATTGTAATTCTTTATTATCAGGCTGTCCTAAAACATCTTTAAAAAGTCTTCAGCTAATCCAAAATGCTGCAGCAAGAGTTTTAACAGGTACTAGAAAAAGAGATCATATCTCTCCGGTTCTGGCCTCCCTTCATTGGCTTCCCATAGAGTTTAGAATTAAGTTTAAAATCCTTCTTCTTACTTACAAAGCTCTAAACAATCAGGCTGCTTTTTATTTAAAAGATCTGATACTACCGTATTATCCTAACAGAGCACTACGCTCCCAAAATGCAGGATTACTTGTAATACCTAGAATCTCCAAAAGTACAATGGGAGGCAGAGCCTTCAGTTATCAAGCTCCTGTCCTGTGGAACCAGCTGCCAATCTGGATTCGGGAGTCAGACTCGATCTCTGTTTTTAAGAATAGGGCTAAAACCTACCTTTTTGATATAGCCTACAATTAGGGAGGGATCATGTGTTTCTGAACCCTCCCTTAGTTATGCTGCTAATAGGTTTAGTCAGCCAGGGGACCTCCAGTAATGCGCTGGGCCTCACTCCTTTCCTCACTCTCAATGAAATATTTTTTTTTTTGCTGGTCATTAACATTTGTTTGTTCTCTCCCATAGATTGAGTCCCCATCGTGCTGTTTGCTCTCTACATGTCTGTTCTTTTCATCTTCTCTATCCCCTCACCCCCCAACCAGTTGCAGCAGATGACTGCCCCTCCCTGAGCCTGGTTCTGCTGGAGGTTTCTTCCTGTTAAAAGAGAGTTTTTCCTCTCCACCGTCGCCAAGTGCTTGCTCACAGGGGATCGCCTGATTGCTGGGGTCTTTCTGCAACTGTGGGGGTTCCCCCTACAGTTGATAGTGCTATGAGATGACTGTTGTTGTGAAATGGTGCTATATAAATAAAGTTGAATTGAATTGAATTGAATTGAATCCTTCTGGTCCTGCAAGTGTCTTTCTTACGGATTTTACAGACTTTTTATCTTCTCTTATTAAATTGGAGAGGGTTTTAATCATTGGTGATTTTAACATTCATATTGATGATGTTACATGTAACACAGCTGTTGACTTTTTATCTGTCACTCCTTTTTATAACCTTATCCAGCATGTTTCAAGCCCTACACACACTAAGGGTCATACCTTGGACCTTGTTTTTTCTCTGGGCTTGAATATTGAAAATGTGTGTGTGGATGACTTCCAGATCAGTGATCACAGCTATGTGCTTTTTAATGTTAATTTCCCTGTGAATCCTCCCCCTCTGAAAATGGAAGCAAAAAGGTGGATTATTAACCAAGAGGCAGCAAATGACTTCTGTGCTTTGTTTGAGCCACATTTACTGATGGGAATTAAAGATCCCAGTGCCTTCACTCAGACATTAACAGCCACTGTATGGCTATTTTAGGCAAAGTGGCACCAGTGAAATCTGTCCTTGATTCTCCTAAAAAGCCTGATCCCTGGATAAATGACTCCATTCGATCCTTTAGGAGAAATTGTCATAAGGTAGAACGCTTATGTCATGAGCAGGGTTTTTAAGTTTTTTTCCTACCCTGCTTCATGACATGGCTCATTTCCTTTTATTATTTCTTTTTGTCTGTCGTCTGTCAGGTTCATATGTCAGGCTGCTGAGAGCCTTGGGATTCACCTGCTTCCTGACAGCTGACAGCCACGCCCCCTCCTCCTGTCAGGGCCACAGCTGTTTGTCATTTGTGTTTCACTCAGCATACTCACTCACACATCCACACACTCATGACACACACTGGCATGCACTCAGTTGATTAATTAGTGGAAGTACTTAAGGTCTGTGTTCACTGATGTGCATTGCTGGGTCATTGTTTGGTCTACACAGTGTTTGTTCCCCTCGGTATAGAACTAACTGCCAGTCCTGCTGTAGTTGGATCGTCTTTTCCACCAGCCTGCTTTCTTCCATTTGTGTTCTACTGGGATGGCTACCTGGGACTGTCTCAGACCGCTCAGGCTCTGTAAGTTTTTCCCATATTCACCCACGCCAATTCAGTTCCGCCTGTAGCGTCGGGCCATTTCCTCCAAGTTCTATTTTTTCCTTGAGCTGTAGAGTGTCTGGACAGTTTCCCTTGTATGCTAGTGACGTTCATTGCTTGTATGCTGGACACGCTCACGTTTGTTAATAAACACACTCAGCTAACTCCTGCGTTTGGTTTTCATGTTCAATTCCCACATGCGCTGCACTAAGATGCACGCATTTGACAGAATGACCCGGCCTAATTAAGAAAACCAGCGGGGAAGTTGAGTGTGTGTTTTTCCTTTCTCTCATCCATTTTGTCTGTGTTTTTTACCCACTTGAGTACGCAATGGACTACTGGAGTGTCGAGGAGCTGTGCGCACTGGACCGTTTGAAGGACATTTTCTCCAGGAAGCAGGGACAGTGTTCCCCCGAGGATGTCCGTGCGGCCCGGGACACTGCAGCGGAGGTTTTGGATTCATGCCCAGACCTTTTGTTTTTCCCTGCATCAGCCGGCATTCTTCTATCTATCTTCGCTCTGCCTGGTGTGGAGTCTGGGAGGGATTCTCCAACGCTGAAGCTGTCACGGAAGAAGCGCTCGCGACGGAGGAAGCCTCCCTCCTCCCGCAGCTCTCCCACTCCGACTCCACCTCCAGAGCCTAGATCCACCGTTCTCATGGAGGAACACAGACTGGCGATTTTAGCGGACATCGACCGCCTCACGGAGGAGGAGAAATGAGCTGCTGAGTCGGTCTTTCCTCCTGCTGCCTCGCCTGCAGCCATCTCCCCCTTGGCTTTTACATTCGCCAAGGTGGAGGAGGCAGTTTTTTCTCCGGACTTCCCCCCCTCTGTGCCCGCTTAAGGGGCTTCTCCACCACCCATTGAGTAGGCCAAGCCCGTGTTAGTCACGGGGAAGGAGGAGGATGCGCCGGACGCCGCTGGAGATACTGAAGGTCAGGAGAACAGGCAAGTTCTTGCTCTTTCTCACTCTCTTATTGATGAACAATTTTGCCTGTTCCCTGGCCCAGAGGCTCAGGGTTCACAGTCCCCTGAGTTCTCTGCACCAGCAACACATCTTAACCCCTCACCAGTCCTCTCTGTATCCTCTATGTGTGCTCCTGGGAGTTTGCCAGCTCCACAACCAAGTTGCCAGAGGGGGGAGGAACCAGATGCCCTGGAGGATCCAGTTCCAGGGTCGGCAGTGAGGCAGTCCCCAGCTGCCACACTGGATGAGCCACCAGTGGGGGAAACAACACCTGGGGGTCTCTGAGGCTGCAACCACCATCATGCCTGCTGCGGAGGCCGCCGCAGCAGAGTCACCCAGTGAACCAGCCCTCCTGCAGGCTGGGGCCAGGATGTTGTCATGGGATCGACGGAGTCCTGGACAGCGGTAGAGCTTAAGTGCAGGCAAGTTCTTTCTCTAGTTTTTCTTATGTCAGTTTTAGAAAGGTCTTGTCTGACTCTTGGTGAGGAGAGTCGGGTGCAGCCCTCAGCTGCATCTGAGCTCACCCCACTGGGCTCTGCCGCTGCCGGCAACCCTAACCATCTTCCCTCTCCTGTCATTCCTGAGCTTCCTCCTAGGGTCGCCGGAGAGGATCTACCGCCGTCTGAGGCCCCCGCAGACAACGACGGGAGTCCAGCTTCCCCAGTGGAGGTTGAGGTGGAGGTTCCATTCCGGCTCGGGACCTCTGCGGGTGCTGCATCTCCTTTGCCTGATGAGCCATCGCATCCTGGATCGTCGGAGTCCTGGACGGCGGTGGAGCTTGGTTTCTCTCTTGCCTATTGCGGAGCCATCTTTCCTGATTCTTGGTGGGGATAGCCAGGGGCAGCTCGCTGCTGCACCCGGGCTCACCTCGCTGGGCTCTGCCACTGTGGGCAACCCTGACCCAGTCTCTCTCTCTCCTGTCACTGAGCTCCCTGCCAAGGTCGCCGGACAGCAGCCAACGCCACCTGAGGCTGCTGAGGATCCAGGTTCATCGGCCGAGCTTGCTGCGGAGATCGTTATGGACGTTGCTATGTCCCACGCTGGGACCACCGTGGGTACGGCTGAGCTCCTGTCCGGAGTCACCGCGGGTGCTATAATGTCTCAGCCCGGGATCTTCGAGGGTCCAGCAAGGGCCCGGCCAGGCTCCCCCATGGGTACAGCCATGGCCTGGTCGGGGTCCTCCGGGGGTGCTATGCAGGTCCAACCGGGGCTCACTGTGGGAACAATGAGGTCCCAGGCCAGGATCACTGCTGGTGCAACATTGTCCCAGGCTGGGGCCACCGCGGGTGCAGCCATGGCCCGGTTCGGGTCCACAGTGGGTGCTGCCATGTCCTGGACTGGGACTGTCGTGGGTGCAGCTATGCTTTTTTGCTCCTCCCTGGTTGTGGGTCTCTCGGTTGGAGAGCCACCACCCGGGCCGCACTTCCTGAACTCGTGGCTGAGGCTCCCAGGCCGACCACCTGATGTACTGTGCCGTTGGGTTGGGTGGCCTAATTTTCCTGGTAGGCCACCTGACTCGGTTCCCCGGACTGTTCGGCTGGCCTGGGATGCTGTTCGGCCACCTGATTGGTTGCACTGTTGGGACCCTGGGGTTTGGAACTTTTGTCAACCCCCTGGCCGTGTGAACTTCGGAGCCTTAGGGAGGTTTTTCTTGGGGTTGGGGTTGAAATGGTTACTGTGTTTTCACTGTGTGCTCTGTGATAGTTTACTGGTTTGGTTCCCTCCTGACCTGTTCCCCCCACCGCCCACCCTGGGTAGTGTTGATGGTGCTTCCTGGGGAAGGCAGGGTTCTTTTCTTTTTCTGTGGCCTTGTTTCCTCCTCGGGTGTCTGGAATCCACCCATCGAGGGGAGCTCTGTCATGAGCAGAGGTTTTAAGTTTTTTTCCTACCCTGCTTCATGACATGGCTCATTTCCTTTTATTATTTCTTTTTGTCTGTCGTCTGTCAGGTTTGTATGTCAGGCTGCTGAGAGCCTTGGGATTCGCCTGCTTTCTGACAGCTGACAGCCACGCCCCCTCCTCCTGTCAGGGCCACAGCTGTTTGTCATTTGTGTTTCACTCAGCACACTCACTCACACACATGCTGTTTTCTGCACACACACACACCATTCACTCTCACTTACATGCTCACCCATCCACACACTCAATACACACACCAGCATACACTCAGTTGATTAATTAGTGGAAGTACTTAAGGTCTGTGTTCACTGATGTGCATTGCTGGGTCAGTTCCGCCTGTAGCGCCGGGCCATTTTCTCCAAGTTCTGTTTTTTTCTTGAGCCGTAGAGCATCTGGACAGTTTCCCTTGTATGCTAGTGACATTCATTGCTTGTATGCTGGACACGCTCAGGTTTGTTAATAAACACACTCAACTAACTCTTGCGTTTGGTTTTCATGTTCAATTCCCACATGCCCTGCACTAAGACGCACGCATTTGACAACTTATGGAAATCTACCCAATTGGAGGTTCACAGACTCCATCTAAGGGAGCTTAGAGCCTCTTTAAATGACATGCTGAGGGATGCCAATAATCAGTATTTTTCAAAAATAATTTTCACAAATAAGAAAAATCCTAGAGTCTTATTTGACACAATTAACATTCTTTTCTCACCTGCTGCCCCTCTAATTCCTGTGTTCTGTAAACCAGACAGTAACAAATTCCTTAATTTCTTTGTTGATAAGATCAGAGATATCAGGGAAAACATTTCACCATCTTCTTCTTTTAACTGTGCCAGTGTTATGCCCTCGCCTTTTACTTGGTCCACTTTTAATCCTGTGACCCTTCAGGACATCACGGCTCTGCTGCAGAAAATTAAACCCTCCTCTTCCCCTGCTGATGTTCTCCCTACTAAGCTGTTTTTAGCAGTTTTTGAGTCAATTGGTCCTTCAGTTGTTGAACTGATAAACATTTCACTTTCAGCTGGTGTGTATCCCAGCTCCTTCAAACATGCAGTGGTTGAACCAACACTTAAGAAGCTGAGTTTAGATCCATCACAGCCAAATAATTATAGGCCAATCTCTAAACTCCCTTACATATCAAAAATTCTGGAAAAAGGTAGTGGCTGAGCAGCTTATGTCATTTTTGGCAAATTGTAATATCATGGATAAATTTCAGCTGGGCTTTCGGAAAAATCATTCTACCGAAACAGCTTTAGTCAGAGTCCCCAGTGACATTATGATGGCGGCTGACACTGGTAAATACACAGTTCTGGTTTTATTGGATCTTTCTTCTGCCTTTGATACTGTTGGTCACTGTATAATGATCAACAGACTCAAAGAGCTAGGGTTGTCTGGTTCTGTTTTAAAATGGTTTTCATCATACCTCACCAGAAGAACCTTTAACGTGTCCGTGAATCAGATCTTTTCTGAAATAGCACAGTATTCATGTGGGGTACCACAAGGCTCAGTTCTAGGCCCCATTTTATTTCTAATTTACATTCTGCCACTGGGACGGATAATTAGCCAGTTCAGAGATATTTCTTATCATCTTTTTGCTGATGATATTCAGTTGTATTGCTCTTTTAAAGAGTTTGAGTTTCACATGCTGTCGTCTTTAACTAACTGCTTGTCTGACATCAAACAATGGTTAAGTGCAAACTTTTTACAGCTTAACTCAGACAAGACAGAGACATTAATTATTGCTCCTGAAAACAAGATCCCGCTTATTAAGCACCACATGGGTATCCTAGGTTCCTCTGTCCATGCGAGTCTTCAGAATCTTGGTGTTAGTTTTGATTCGGCTATGTCTCTTGAGTACCACATTAATCAATTAATTAGAAATTGTTTCTTCCATCTGAAGAATATTTCAAAGTTGGTATCGAAGGCGGAACTTGAGATGATTATTCATGCTTTTATTTCTTCTCGCTTAGACTATTGTAATAGTCTTTTTACCTGTCTGAGCCAAAAGCATCTTCAACGCCTCCAGGTTGTTCAAAATTCGGCTGCCAAACTTTTAACTCACACTAAGAAAAGGGCTTACATTACATCGGTTTTAGCAGCACTTCAGTGGCTCCCAGTTGGTTTTAGGATTCAGTTTAAAATTTTAGTTCTTATTTTTAGAGCTATTCATGATCAGGCCCCTAAATACTGTACATCACTGAGCTGATTAAAGTGTATAACCCCTCACTGTCTTTGAGGTACTCGGATCAAGTTTTACTGGCTGTCCCTCAAACCCATTTTAAAACTCGAAGTAATAGAGCCTTTCAGGCAGTGGCACCAAGATTGTGGAATGCTTTACCACTGTCTTTGCACTCAGTAGACTCTGTTGAGACTTTTAAAAAGCAGCTGAAGACACTGCTGTTTAAACAGGCTTTTTAGTTTGATTATGGATTATGGTTTTTATGTTTTTAATGTTTTTATTTTTTTCATTGCCTTTATTGTTGTATTTGTGATCGTGTGTTTTATTTTATTGTGAAGCACTTTGTGATTCTTTCTGTGAGAAGTGCTATATAAATAAATTTTACTTACTTACTTACTTACTTACTGATTACTCCATTTCAACATGCCTATAAACCTGGATGCTCCACAACCTCAGCTCTTGTTCATATGGTTGACAAATGGTATACTGATCTTGATAGAGGTAAATTAATTACTGCCATATTCTTGGATTTCAGTGTTTCATTTGATTTGATAAATCACAGCCTGTTACTGTTACTTGATAAACTAAAATGTTATGGTTTCTCTGAAATACCGCTTTTATGAATGGGAAGTTATTTGTCTGGTAGAAGCCAAAAAGTTTATTATAATGGTAGTTTTTCTGATGACAGCTATACAGACTGTGGTGTTCTACAAGGAAGCTGTCTTGGTCCTCTTCTTTATTTAATTTTTACTAATGACCTACC
Source organism: Pholidichthys leucotaenia (assembly GCA_020510985.1). NCBI lineage: Eukaryota > Metazoa > Chordata > Actinopteri > Cichliformes > Pholidichthyidae > Pholidichthys > Pholidichthys leucotaenia. The sequence continues at coordinate 182,166,548 of CM035836.1, read as the reverse complement.
ATGTATATTAAAAAAAATCATCTGTAGTTATGTACACTGATTCAACCAGCTCTGGCTTTTTGTGGGCATGATTCTGATCCTGATCTTCGCCGAGGTGCTGGGGCTTTACAGCCTCATCGTGGCCCTCATCCTATCTACAAAATAGGTGTCTCCATCAGCCACCATCTCATTCATTCCATGTCAAAGCAGCAACAACATTCATCTAATGATATAGATGTTTTAACAAATGTTCTTCAACATGATTTATTAGTTGTACTAGATTGGGTCAATAAGAATAATATGATTTTAAACTTTTCTAAAACCAAGTCTATGCTTAATGGTAGTAAAATGAGTGTAACTAGAAATCCAAGATTGAGTTTGTCTGTGCATGGGGTCAGCTTGCTTGGAACAGGTGAAGCAGCATAAACTGCTTGGTGTCATAATAGATCAGAATCTATCATGGTCATCACATATAGACACTACAATTATGAGAATGGGCAGGGGTATTGCTGTGTCCAGAAAATGTTCAGATTCTGTTTCATCCTCTTTGATGAAGACAGTTGTTTCTTCATTAGTCTTATCTCATTTGAATTATTGTTTAGTTATATGGTTGGTCGCCAATAAGAATGATATTAATCGCTTACAGCTTCTTCAGAATAAGGTTGCTCGACTAGTTTTACGTTGCTCATATCGTTCTAATATTAATGAAATGCACAGAAGGCTACAGTGGCTCCCAGTTGAGACTAAGCTTTGCTTAGGCCTCATATTGTTTTTAAAGAAAGTCCTTTCATTAACCTCTCCTCCGGCATTCATACCCTTTTTAATGGAATAATGGAATCTCAGATATGGAATCTCAGATCTCAGGGCTGCACGGTGGCGCAGTGGTTTAGCACTGCAGCAGCACAGTTTACCCTCGGCCGGGGGATCGTGGGGATCATGAGATCGTGGGTTCGATCCCAGCCCCCGACCAACAGTGAGCTGTGTGGAGTTTGCATGTTCTCCCCGTGTTGCGTGGGTTTACTCCGGGATTTCTTCGGTTTCCTCCCGCATACCAAAGACATGTAGGTTTAGGGCGCTCGCGCACGCAGCGACCGGCAGCCGGTGGCTTGTCACCAGACTGCAAACCAAATCTACCTACGGGTACAAATAAGTAACAAAAAAAAAAAATAAAAATATAGATATCCCACTCGCTGGGTAAGTAGGAGAAATTTACTTCTTCCCCGGCCGAATACAAATTTTTTAAAATGCTTATATTTTTATAGAGCTTTTCTAGAATGTAACAAATTGCCTAATCATATTAGAGTTCTAACCTGTATCCATGCTTTTAAAAAATGTTTGAAAACATTTTTGGACAATTCAGTTCAATTCAGCTTTATTTCTATAGCACCATCTCACAGCACAAGTGATATCATAGCACTGTCAAAAGTAGGGAAAACCCCACAATTGCAGAAAGACCCAGCAATCAGACGATCCCCTGTGAGCAAGCACTTAGCGACAGTGGAGAGGAAAAACTCCCATTTAACAGGAAGAAACCTCTAGCAGAACCAGGCTCAGGGAGGGGCAGTAATCTGCTGCAACTGGCTGGGGGTGAGGGGATAGAGAAGGAGAAAAGAAATGACATAAAGAGAGCAAACATTAATGGTGAGAAGCCAAGTAATTAATGGAGGTCACCCGGCAGTCTGAATCTATTAACAGCAAAACAAACGGGGGGTTAAGAGACACAAGATCCCTCCCTAATCATAGGCTATATTGAAAAGGAAGGTTTTTACTCTGTTCTTAAAAACAGATCGTGTCTGACTTCCGGACCCAGAGTGGTAACTGGTTCCACAGGAAAGGAGCTTGACAGCAGAAGGCTCTGCCTCCCATTGTACTTTTGGAGATTCTAGGTATTACAAGTAATCTAGTATTTGGGAGCGTAGTGCTCTGTTAGGATGATAGGGTAATATCAGATCTTTTATATATAAGGGGGCCTGATTATTAAGAGCTTTGTAAGTGAGAAGAAGGATTTTAATCTTAATTCTGAACTCTATGGGAAGCCATTGAAGGGAGGCCAGAACCGGAGAGATATGATCTCTCTTTCTGGAACCCGTTAACTCTTGCAGCAGCATTTTGGATCAACTGAAGACTTTTTAAAGATATTTTAGGACAACCTGATCATAACGAATTACAGTCATCTAATCTAGAATGAATAAAAGTGTGGATCAGTTTCTCAGTATCATTCAGAGACAAGATACTCCTAATCTTGGCAATATTGTGCAGATGATAGAAGGCAGTCTTAGAAACAAATTTTAATATGTGAATTAAAGAACAGATCTTGATCAAAAATAACTCCAACGTTCCTCACAGAACTATTCAGAGTGAGAGTAGTGGCATCCAAATTAAGAGTGTGATTTGGAAAGGTATTTCTAAGGTTTTTGGACCAACAACAGTGACTTCAGTCTTATCTGAATTTAATACCAGAAAATTACAAGTCATCCCAGCTTTGATTTCCTTAAGACAGGCATCTAACTCAGCTAATTGATTACAATCATCGGGCTTCATTGACAGGTGTAATTGTGTGTCGTCTGCGTAACAATGAAAATGTATACAGTGCTTTCTAATGATATTGCCTACCAGAAGCATACATAAACTAAAAAGAGTAGGGCCTAACACAGATCCCTTTGGAACTCCATGACTGAGCTTAGAGTTGGAAGAAAACTCATCATTGATGTGAACAAACTGAAGTCTATCGGACAAATAAGATCTAAACCACTGCAGCGAAGTTCCATTTAGTCTAACATAGTGTTCTAATCTATCAAGTAGAACATCATGATCAATAGTATCAAAGGCTGCACTAAGATCTAAAAGGACAAGTCCATAAACGAGTCCATTATCACATGTGATGAGGAGGTCATTAGTGACCTTCACTAAGGCTGTTTCAGTGCTGTGATGAACTCTGAACCCAGATTGAAACTCTTCAAATAAACCATTTCCCTGCAAATGATCAAACAATTGTGCAGCAACAACTCTTTCTAAGATTTTTGAAATGAAAGACAGATTAGAGATTGGTCAATAGTTAGCCAAAACTCCTGGATCGAGCATTGGCTTTTTGAGGAAGGGTTTAATTACAGCAATTTTAAAAGCCTGCGGTACCTAACCCAAAGTTAAAGAAGAATTAATTACAGTATATGAAGAATACGGATACCAATAATTGGGAAGACTATTTTAAATAACCTGGTAGGGATAGGGTCTAAAAAACAGGATGAAGGCTTGGATGAGGAGATAATTTTATCTAACTCTAAAAGGTCAATTGGAGTAAACTTATCTAAACAGATATCAATTGAAGGAGTTGTGGTAGTTGCTGTACTTAAGTTTACGGTGGGGAGAATCTGACTGATTTTGTCTCTAATAGATAAAATTTTATGATTGAAAAAGTTCAAAAAGTCCTGACTAGAAAGTTCAAGGAGGATGCGAGGATTGACCAAGTCCTGACGCTTTGTCAGCCTGGCTATAGTGTTGAAAAGAAACCTGGGATTATTCTTATTCTCTTCTATTAATGCAGAGTAATAACTTGTTCTAGCTTTTCTAAGAGGTTTCTTGTAAATTAAGAGATGATTTCTCCATGCTAAATAGAATTCATCTAAATTAGTAGAACGCCATTTTCTTTCTAATTGACGAGTCTTCTGTTTTAAGCTACGAGTTTCTGTGTTAAACCAAGGAGTTAGAAATCTCTGGTTAGACTTTTTCTTTTTTAAAGGGGCCACCAAATTTAGAGTCTGATGCAGAGAAGCTGTAACACTATCTACCATGCTATCAATTACGGAAGGAGCAGGCTCTCCATCTTTTATTTCCATTGTGTTGACCCATGGTATAGAGGAGACAATCTGCAAAAATTTGGTAACAACGTCATCTGAAAGACATCTGCTGTTGTAATATTTTTCTTTAGGAGTCAAATAATCAGAAGTAGTGAAATCAGAGGTTAACAGACAATGGTCTAACAGTACAGGATTATGATGTCAGAACAAGGTCCAATGTGTGGTGGAGATAATGGGTAGAATTTTCTATTTTCTGGAAAAACCCCATTGAGTCTAAAATTGAATTGAATGCCTTATTGAGACAGTCACTATCTACATCAGCATGTATATTAAAAACCCCTACTATAATTATTCTATCTGATTTCAGCACTAAAGCAGCTAAAAATTCAGCAAATTCAGATAAAAACTCAGAGTAGGTCGAGGGAGGACGGTAAACTATGGCGAAGAGAATTGGGTTCAAGCCAAGATAGCCAACATGCCCCACACTGAGGACCAGGCCCTCAAAGGAATTAAAACATGATTTTTGCTTTACATTAACTAGTAATTTAGAATGGAAAATTGCCGCTACTCCACCTCCACGACCACAACTTCTGGGATTATGATAGTTTAGATAACCAGAGGGAATTGATTCATTCAAACCAACATAATCATCTTGCCCTAGCCAAGTCTCTGTAAGGGATATTAAATCGATCTGATGATCAATTAATAGATCATGAACTAGTAGAGACTTGGGAGTTAGAGACCTAATATTTAACAAACCACATTTAATTTTTAAATTATGAGGAGGAACAGAGGCCAAATTATTAAATTTAGAGACTTGAGGTTTGATTTGGGTTTTACCAACATTTTGTTTAATCACTTTGGGATGTTTATGCATTGTATTTTTATTAACTTTAGGGGGAGTAGACAAAGGTTCTCTAAGGGAGAAGACAGGGGCAAAGTTGAGGGGTGGTGGATGAGGAGGAGCTGCAGAAAGACGTGTATTTATCAAGTTGTGTTGTATTTGTCTTGGGCTATAATATTTTGGGTAACGGGAGACAGACACAATCGCTATGGGGTTACAAACTGAAGACTGAACTAAACAGTGAGGATTATGTGGATTAATAGGATTAATATGAGAAGTGGGAACAGAAAAGGGCTGGTTGGAAGACCCAGGAACTTCGGAGTGAGTTAACGCACCAAATTTCTGCCACTGTATTAAAAAATGCTGAATGGAATAGAACAGATTGTCCCTAAAAACACTAAAAACACTAAAAACACGTGCACCAAGTCTATTTGGATGGATGCCATCTGGCCTCATAAGTGATGGATGGTTCCAAAACAGGTTGAAATTGTCAACAAAACCAATGTTAAAAGTATGACATGTAGAAAATAACCAAGTATTAAGACTGAGAGTTGTGCTAAAATAATTACAACCTCGTCTGAAAGGGGCCAAAGGCCCAGATATAAACACACGTCTGCCGCAGTTCATAAGAGTGAACAGAAGGCTCCTGAGGTCACTCTTTAAGATCTCCGATGCTTCATCAGGGATGTTGTTGCATCCAACATGAACTATGACAGTTTTAGCGTGGGGGAATTTATTTAATAGGTCAGGGGTAAGAGCCTCAATATCAGACACTTTAGCCCCAGGAAAAAATTTAGCGATACAGTACCTGCTTCTGACGTTCCTCATAATCAAGTCACCAATTACCAGTGTCGTCTGGGGGGGGCTTTGTTGGTGGTTTCTTAAGTGGTGGATAATTATGCCGATGTTGTTGTTGTGATGGCGGGGTGATGCGCTCTCTTCTTTTAGGAGCTAGTGTGTAATTTGGCACACCTAAAGTAGTCTTAATCTGGGGTTTGTGGCTTTGCGCCGCTGCTGAAGGAGGAGGAGGGGCAGTCATGGGTGGATGGTCTGTGTCCAAGTGGGAAAATCTTCCAGAGAAAGGATGTCAAATCTGTTTTCCAAAAGCAAGGGAAGAAAATAGGTGTGGCCCTATCTGGTCGATCATCAATGATTACTAGTTGACCCAACCACGGTCCAGGGCGCACATTGAGGATGAGAAAAACAACCTGCGGCTTTGGGTTTAGCTCCGAGTTGAAGACAGTGATTATTGTTGTGGTCGTGGGCATCTGAAGAGACCGGAGGAGGGCAGGAAGTGGATGGTGATGTGCTGAATTCACCCAGGTAAGTAGCCGTCTCTGCCAGCTGCGAGTTGGTTGCCAGGGCTGTTGTTCACCCGGGAGTTATGGTGTCAAGATGGTCTTCAGCCTCCCGAATCTTATAGAGGGGGGCTGGAGCCTATCCCAGCATCTTTGGGCGAGAGGCAGGGTACACCCTGGACAGATCGCCAGTCCATCGCAGGGTTATTTAATTTTCTTCTTCTTGTTGTAAATCGGTGATTGTCTTGCTGTGTTTGTATTGTATGCTTATGTATGTTCATGTTAATATCTCGTTGTTTGTTTTTTTAACTGAGGACCCCAGGAAGACTAGCAACTGCTTTGGTAGAAGCTAATGGGGTTCCTATTAAATAAACAAACAATGCTTAGTTAGACATTTAACCTCACACTTTTTTGGCTGCCTTTGTGTTCATGGACAGTGCTTTTTTGCTTTTTTTTTTTTTTTTCATTTTCATGTCTCACTCAACAGTCAATGATTTTTGACTACCGGACAGAAACACGCAGATTAGTTCACCATGCATATCTTCGGCACAGGAACAACATGCAGTATCCTCTCAGGAAGACCCCTACATAGATTTAAAAAAAAAAATCATGAGATTTACTAAGAAGTGTTCAAGAATTTGCACAAGCAGTTTTTAAGTAATTTCTCTGCAGTAATTGCTTATACAGCTCATTCATTCATTCATTCATTCATTCATTCATCTTCTACCGCTTAATCCTTTTTGGGTCACGGGGGGGCTGGAGCCTATCCCAGCATCATTGGGCGAGAGGCAGGGTACACCCTGGACAGATCGCCAGTCCATTGCAGGGCCAACACAGAGAGACAGACAACCATTCACTCTCACAGTCACACCTAAGAACAATTCTGCATCTTATACAGCTGACTTTACAAAATAGAGTATAATGCATTTAACCTTTTTCCTAACAACTACTAAAATAATTAGTTAAGTTTACCGAACAATAAGTAAAGTTTCTTTCTTTTAAACAGAAAAGATGCTAGGACTATAAAAATATTGAAGTGGCCCGTTATGCTTTTTGGGTTTTGTCCTTTATTTCCACGTGTTATTTAGGATGTTTGTGACGTTATGTACTGTGCATCTGGAAAGTATTCACAGTGCTTCACCTTTTCCACATTTTGTTATGTTACAGCCTTATTCCAAAATGGAATAAATTCATTTTTTCCTCAGAATTCTACACACAATACCCCATAATGACAACGTGAAAAGAGTTTTTTTTTTTAATTTTTACAAATTTATTAAAAAAAAAATAAGAAATCACATGAACATAGGTATTCACAGCCTTTGCTCAGTACCTTGTTGATGCACCTTTGGCAGCAATTACAGCCTCAAGTCTTTTTGAATATGATGCCACAAGCTTGGCACACCTATCTTTGGGCAGTTTCAACCATTCCTCTTTGCAGTACCTCTCAAGCTCCGTCAGGTTGGATGGGAAGCATCGGTGCACAGCCATTTTCAGATCTCTCCAGAGATGTTCAATTGGATTCCAGTCTGGACTCTGGCTGGGCCACTCAAGGACATTCACAGAGTTGTTCTGAAGCCACTCTTTTGATATCTTTACTGTGTGCTTAGGGTCGTTGTCCTGCTGAAAGATGAACTGTCGCCCTAGTCTGAGGTCAAGAGCGCTCTGGAGCAGGTTTTCATCCAGGATGTCTCTGTACATTGCTGCACTCATCTTTCCCTCTATCCTGACTCGTCTCCCAGTTCTTGCCGGTGAAAAACATCCCCACAGCGTGATGCTGCCACTACCATGCTCACTGTAGGGATGGTATTGGCCTGTTGATAAGTGGTGCCTGATTTCCTCCAAACATGATGCTGGGCATTCACACCAAAGAGTACAATCTTTGTCTCATCAGACCAGACAATTTTGTTTTTCATGGTCTCAGAGTCCTTCAGGTGCTTTTTGGCAAACTCCAGGCGGGCTGCCATGTGCCTTTTAAGAAAGAGTGGCTTCTGTTTCGCCACTCTACCATACAGCCCTGATTGATGGATTGCTGCAGAGATGGTTGTCCTTCTGGAAGGTTCTCCTCTCTCCACAGAGAATCACTGGAGCTCTGACAGAGTGACCATCGGGTTCTTGGTCATATGCCTGACTAAGGCCCTTCCCCCCGATCACTCAGTTTAGACGGCCAGTCAGCTCTAGGAAGAGTCCTGGTGGTTCCAAACTTCTTCCATTTACAGATGATGGAGGCCACTGTGCTTATTGGGACCTTCAAAGCAGCAAAATTTTTCTGTACAGATTTGTGCCTCAAGACAACCCTGTCTCGGAGGTCTGAAGTCAGTTCCTTTGACTTCATGCTTGGTTTGTCCTCTGACATGCACTGTCAACTGTGGGACCTTATATAGACAGGTGTGCGTCTTTCTAAATCATGTCCAATCAACTGAATTTACCACAGGTGGACTCCAATTAAGCTGTAGAAACATTTCCAGGATGATCAGTGGAAACGGGATGCACCTGAACTCAGGTTTGAGCTTCATGGCAAAGGCTGTGAATACTTATGTACATGTGATTTGTTAGTTTTTTATTTTTAATAAATTTGCAAAAATTTAAAAAAAAATCACATTGTCATTATGGGGTATTGTATGTAGAATTTTGAGGAAAAAAATGAATTTAATTCATTTTGGAATAAGGCTGTAACATAAAATGTGGAAACAGTGAAGCACTGTGAATACATTCCGGATGCACTGTACACTGTAAAACCTGATGAGTTAGTTCAACTCAAAGTGAAACTGTCATATCCGGCTCTAGGGAGCCGGGCAATCAGAGCCAGGGACAAGCCAGTGAGTCGTGATGGTTTATTTTGGGTAAGGGATAAGGGATGAGGAGAGCACAGATACTCATGCAGAGGTACACTCACAGGTTGCACAGCGCAGAGGTAAGCAGCTCGTACCGGACGTGGGGGTAACAAGACGTACATACTCACAGCGGGATACAAACACAGGAATGCTGCAAGAGGAGTATAAGCTGACACCAGACGAAGGGGCTTCAGCTTAGCAATGTGTTTATGTCGCAGCCCCGAGTCATCGAGGCTGCTCCTATTTATCCTCATTGGCAGCGCCCCAGCTGATGAGGACTAATTGGCCCCAGCCGTCCATAATGCTGCCAGCTGGGAGCCTGCTGAGACGCTGCTCAATGGGAAAAGGGAAAACATGGGCTGAGTGCCGAGACGGCATCTCAACCCGTGGTGACAGAGCCCCCCCCTCAAGGTCGGGCTCCTGAACGACCAGGAACATCCCAGCCCCCCCCCCCCCCCACCTAGGGTGGGAGGAAGGGAGGCAGGATTGGAGGGGAAGAGGCCAAGGGAAGGACAACACCAATGGGGCAATGTAGGGTGGCAGGGAAAAAAACCAAATACAATACTGAACAAAACAGGGAATAATCAACCCAGGTTCGAATGGGGAGAAGAACTGGGTCAGCACGCCGGTTACACACTACTCAGAGAGTACCAACAATGCGTGACCCAGAGCAAGGAAAAAAAACACCAAAAAGGTACAGGGTAAAAATGCTGAGTAAGGTTAAATAAAGGGGAACACAATACACAGCGCCACTAAGTACATACACAGTCACCAAGAAAAGTGAAGGTGACTGGAACAAATTGACAACTACAGAGCATGGTGTTACGGAAAACAAGGCACATGACTCTATAATGAACCAACAGGGCATAAAAAAGAAATACTGAGTGCAGGCAAAGAAAAACCCACACACGAATATATAAATATCCACAGCCACCTAAAGAAATGAAAGTGACTGGAATAAATGGATAACTGCAGAGCATGGTCTGAAAGGAAACAAAACATAACTCTACAATGAAAAAACGAGGCTAAAAACATGGCACAAAAAGTAAAATGCTGAGCATGAGCGATGGAAAACACAGCACTATAAAAACGAATCCACCAACAGGACAAAATATTACACCCGAGTGACCTTCACAAAGATAAAAGAAAAAGTGACACCCGAGGAACATGGCAGGCAGAGTCCACAAATAGCCGAGATGGCTCCGGAGATCTCCCCGCCCATCGTCCCGTTGGCGAATCAGGGAAAGAGAAGTGTTCGGACGGCGAACTCCGGACCCAGATCCCAGGAATCCAGTCCACCGGCAGCCGAACCAGGCTGCCCAGAGGGAAACACAGACCGGTGGGGGGAACCAGATCACCGAACCGAAAGTTCTGTGGGTTGGGTCGTCGACCCGCATCACTCAACCACCAGGACCGTTGAGACGGGCGAAGGATCAGAGCGGATCCCGGTGGAAGAGGCTCTGGGGAGAGCCGATGACGAGGGCGGCGGGCGTCAGGCCGCAGGGAAACGGCCACCTCCTCACCGGACCTGGACAATACTGGGGCAGCACCCACGTCGGACCCCGATCGGGCCTCAGGCGAACCCACGTTGGACCCCGATTGGGTCTCGGGCGAACCCACGTTGGACCCCGATTGGGTCTCGGGCGAACCCACGTTGGACACTGCACCAGAACCGACCTCCAACGTTGAACCCGGACCCTCCAGCACCACGAGGAACAGCAACTTCTCGCCGGTGACCCTGGAAGAAGGCTCAGAAGAGAAAACAGAACCGGGATCAGGATCACCGGCAGCGCCAGAACCCGGCGAGACGAGCTCAGACGCAGCGGGCGGCTGCACCCTGCTCGTCTCCCCTGGAGATAGGCTGAAGTGCTCAAAGATAAAAAGAGAGAGAAGAAAGGAGAGCACTCGCCTGATCTCGGGTTCTGACGCCGTCCAGGACTGCGAAGATCCAGGATCCGTCGTCAGGTCGTTGTCAGGCTCCCATCTAGCCGCGTCGGGCCCCGCAGCCAGCACGATGGTCAGCGCAGCTTGAGATTCCTCCGGCTCCGGTGACCCCGCCGACGATCCACTCGGCGTGAAGCCAGAAGAATCTCGTCCCGCTGGACCGAACCGCTCCTCCGTGGAGACCCGGGGACGCTCAATCGTCGGCGTCGACTCCACGCAGCAGTCAGTCCCCCTCCTCCGTCCGCAATGTAGCTGCGGAACCACAGGCCCTCTCCATATCCCACCACGTTGACCCGGAGCCGGGGACCGCTCGGCGGAGAGAGACACAGAGGATGCAGGATTAGGAATACAGGTTACAGCAGGTGGGGAGAGTTCAGGGAGCTGCGAACCCTGAACTTCTCCTCCAGGGATGTGACAGAGCAAATCATTAAGCAGGTGTGAAAAAACAATGACTTGCCTGCCCCCTGGAGGTTGAGTATCGCCTGCTGTAGTGGATTCTGCTCCTTCCTCTCCCCGCCCGGCGATAACGGAGGACCCCCCGGGAGTTCGTCTGAGGATCGCTCGCGTTGTCTCCAGCAGAGAGCTCACCAGGCCGGGATTCCAGGCACACACAGCAGTCAGAAAGCGCGTCGAGGAGGAGGGGAAAACAGCCGGGGTGAGCCAGCCCGAATGTCCAGGAATGACAGCGGGGAAATGAGGCTCAGGGAACGGGGCTGTAGAATCTCCACACAGACGAGGCGAAGAGGTGACAGCTGCGTGGGAGGAACTGTCCTGACGATGGCCCAGAACTGGATCCGGACGAGGTTCGTGCAGAGGTGACTCAGCGATGTGATGGCGGCTATTCCCGGGGAACGAAGCGAGGGGGAAACCCAGGATTCGCCGCTCCAGATTGGAGATCGAGGCGAGGAAGGCGCCGAGCACGGGAAAGCTTCGTAGCCCTGAAGTCCTCTCCATCAACCTCACTGCCGCCGCCACATGCCTGAAGGTGGTGACAGGAAACACAGTGGAGCTCGCGACAGCCACTCGACCCCAGACATAACTGCTGTCAGCTGCGGCTCCTTGAAGGGAATCCCGAGTGACGTGGCGCAGGTCGGGGGAAGTCCTCTGGTTGGCGCGAACTCCCGGACTGGAATGGCGGCAGGAACGGGACTCCGAAGCGGGGAAAGACGTCGCCCACTTCGACTCCCTGCCGGGATTTCCATCCACCCCGTGGAGCTTCTCTCGCTGTGTACCTGCAGCGTCTATCCTGGCACTGTGCTCCAGATGGTACAGAGAGTGAGGGTGACAGTCCAGGAGTTCCTTAGCACGGCCCGGATGCCAGCGTCTCGCGTTGGAGGCGTCGTGCAGGGTGAAGAATGTCCCGTCGACAGCCTCCGAGATGGACCTCAGCTCGTCGCCCTGGCGCCGGAAGTGACTCCTGGGAAACGGCATGCTAGCAGTGCTGACACCCGGACAGAAAGGTACATTTCCACAGCGACTCACGGCCGCCGGCAACTCTTCAGGCTGCGACACACTGTCATATCCGGCTCTAGGGAACCGGGCAATCAGAGCCAGGGACAAGCCAGTGAGTCGTGATGGTTTATTTTGGGTAAGGGATAAGGGATGAGGAGAGCACAGATACTCATGCAGAGGTACACTCACAGGTTGCACAGCGCAGAGGTAAGCAGCTCGTACCGGACGTGGGGGTAACAAGACGTACATACTCACAGCGGGATACAAACACAGGAATGCTGCAAGAGGAGTATAAGCTGACACCAGACGAAGGGGCTTCAGCTTAGCAATGTGTTTATGTCGCAGCCCCGAGTCATCGAGGCTGCTCCTATTTATCCTCATTGGCAGCGCCCCAGCTGATGAGGACTAATTGGCCCCAGCCGTCCGTAATGCTGCCAGCTGGGAGCCTGCTGAGACGCTGCTCAATGGGAAAAGGGAAAACATGGGCTGAGTGCCGAGACGGCATCTCAACCCGTGGTGACAGAAACTGATTGCCTTGAATCATTTAAGTTTGTTTTCAACAGGGAGTTTTATTTAAAAACACTGGACTAAAAACAAATTAAAATTCAAGAAGTTTTGATGTTCATCCAAACACCATCATCAGTTGTAAGACTGCAGCAGGAAGTATCTCTGGCCAGTAAATAACCTACAAGGAAATCATATGACAAAAGGACATAAAGTCATGTGACTTCTGAGGAATGTAGTCCATGGTGTGTGACCAAAGAGGAGAGAAAAAAACACATGGTGCTCTTCACTTAAACTTGGAGTTGGAGCAGGTTCATTTGTCCATAAAGTGCCAAGGAATAGTTAACACAGCGTTGTAAGCTGAGGACAGATTATCTCAGTCCCCCTCCTCTGTTAAAACAGGGCCGTTCCACTTTGACAGATGGCTTCCTTAACGCCTCTTTCAAACCACCCTTCTTCTGTAAGATGTGCACATCTTGGCCTCCAAAGATGTGTTGTATTTGTTGCAAGTGAGTATAGACAGCTGAATTTTGTCCAAACAAATTTTCTCTTCTGTGTTGTGACTTGATGGCAGCTGTGACGCAGGTGTAGTGTGGCTGACTACTGATCAGAGGGCCAGAGGTTTGATTCCCGCTCTGTCTGTAGTCTGCATGTCAAAGTGTCCTTGAGCAAGACAGTGAACCCCCAGTTGCTCCTGGTGGGTCAGGCCATCGCCTGTGTATGGCAGTTCCGCCGCCATCTGTGTGTGGATGGGTGGATAGCAGGATCTGTAAAGCGCTTTGGTCGTCTAGAGATGAGAAAAAGCACTATATAAGTGAATGCCATTTATCATGTGCTTATAGAGTTCCTGTTTTGTTTCCGATATAAAGATTGTCACACTCCTCACTACATTTGACAGCATATACCAAGTTGCTGTTTTTGTGTTTTGGTATCCAGTCTTTGGGATGACCCAACCAATGTCACAGAGTGTTGTTATGAACCTAATAATAATTGATTACCAGGGGAGATAAAAGGATGTAACAACCACTGGCTGCAGCACACCAAAGGAGGATCAACTCAAAAAGCACAAAGGGACTGCTGGTTGTCAAAATAATAAGTGCAAATTTATTTACAAGTGAAACTGAAAACAAACAGAGGAAGAACTCAAAAATAAAAAGGAAGCGACAACAGCTTCAGGGTTCTCCCAGGCCAAAATAACAAACAAAACCCCCACTCTTTCTAGAAAGGAATAAAATACAAAAACTTGCCTACCTGGCTCACCACAAAACAGGAGAAAATGTGAATCAAAAAGAAATGGCAGAGAACCCCTAAGTCGCTGTTTTAACTAGTGATGGGAAGGCAGGCTCTGGATCTCCGAGCTTATCCAGGAAATAATTGGCGAGTCGCGTTTCAAGGCATGCATTGTGACGTATGTGTTGACATCGGATCACATGACTGGGTCAAGAGGTTGTTCATGATTTTGCACGCAGCATGAAATAAAGTGAACAGCGGTATCCAATGGAAATCCCCATCCCTCACTTTTGTCATGTTTGACTGTGTAAGGGATTTATCACAGCCAATTTTCAGATGGAGCCAGCACCAAAAACACGGACTTGTCCCGTTTGGGAACAGTTTGAGCACATTTCTTCCATTGATGTATTTTTGACAAATAGTGGCCTTTTATTGTAACTGAGGTGATGGCTTTGCGGTAATGCATCTGTTTTGCAAGTGGGAGACCTGGGGTCGAATCCCAGCTGGGTCATTCTTTTAATTTCATTTTTATTTGCAAGGTGAAGTGTCTGTTGTGTTTCAAAGACCTTGGATCATTATTATGCATAATTATGCTGAGGCACTATTGCCATTGTGTCCAGCATGAGAATAAGGCCAGAGTTGAATATACTGGGAAAATATAAGATTGTTGAAAATTTATTATTTCTTAATAAAAATGGATAAGTAGTACAAGCACACCAAGTAACACAGGCAGATTCACTGTAGTCACCTTATTTTTTTGCTTTATGATCATTGATATTACTTAAAAGACAGTGCATTTATTGAAATGAAAAAAATACACATTAAACCAATAATTTTCACTGCGCTTCTCTGCTCAAGCTGCTGCAAAACGATTCATGTATGTTTATTCTTGTCTTCCGCTTCCTCTTCGTCTTTGTTGACTTTGTGTGCTGTGTTGGTAGCACCACCTCGTGAATGGGAGGTTCAATCTTGCGCATGCGCAGTCAACGTGGTCAGGCCGCACAATCAGAAAATTTGGGCTACACATGGACGTCCATGAAGGGGCTCTGTGGACGTCCACGGACTGGAGACGATGATGTAATTTTCGTCACACAAGCTTCGCAGTCAAGCGGACGTGGACAGCGGAGGTGCAGCATGAATCCAGCTTCAGTGTTAGAGCGTCAATTGTCACTGTGGTAAAAGGGAGAGGGGCTACTATGGCAGTGTGTGTCACTGCCATAGTAGTTACACTCATGATGACAAACACAAAGTTATCTAAAACTCAAATATCCCAGCAACAAAAGCTTCAACATATGTGCAACAGTAACACACAGTAAACGGACAGTCTAACTAAGGAGATAATACTTATTTTCAAACATTCAACATTTCCCATCAGCCCTTGTGGCTGCTTTTTTTTTTTTTGAGAGAGAGACAGAGAGAGATTTAAAAGTTATTTGACAATTATGGTTATAATTTTTGTAATCACAAATCATAATATTCAAATTTACTGAGGGGCACTACTACTATTTCCTGCAGGTTTAAATTGCTTGAGTCAAATTGAGATATTTAATCTTAAATTAGATCGACAAGTCTAGCCTGTTTTCTTCTTAAAGTGTACCAGACTGTTGCACTGCCATGAAGCATCTTCCCCTGCTTTACAAAAATAGGGGCTCCCAAACACAGTCTTGCATAGGGCCTCCCAAAAGCAAGAAATAGCCCTGTTCTTTGATTGTTTGGTTTCCAAAACATTATAGTAATAAAAAAAAAAACCCCACTGGTCACTTTAGAATTCATGGTGATCCTATCAAATGTTACAGTGGATATAAAAAGTGTACACATCCCTGTTCAAATACCAGGTTTTTGTGATGTAAAAAAAAAATGAGACCAAGATAAATCATTTCAAAACTTTTTCCACCATTAATGTGATCTATAACCTGTACAACCCAACTGAAAAACAAACTGAAATCTTTTAAGGGAAAAATAAAAATTAAAAAACTTACAATAACCTGGTTGCATAAATATGCACACCCTTAAACTAATACTTTGTTGCAGCACCTTTGGCTTTTATTACAGTACTCAGTCTTTTTGGGTAGGAGTCTATCACCGTGGCACATCTTGATGTGACAATATTTGCCCAGTACTCTAAGCAAAAATGCTCCAGATCTGTCAGATTACGAGGGCAACTCCTGTGCACAGCCCTCTTCAGATCACCCCACAGATGTTCAATCAGATTCAGGCCTGGACTCTGGCTGGGCCACTCCAAAACCTTAATCTTCTTCTGGTGAAGCCATTCTTTTGTTGATTTGGATGTGTGCTTTGGGTCATTGTCGTGCTGAAGGATGAAGTTCCTCTTCATCTTCAGCTTTCTAGCAGAAACCTGAAGGTTTTGTGCCAACACTGACTGGTATTTGAACTGTTCATGATTTCCTCCACCTTGACTAAGGCCCCAGTTACAGCTAAAGAAAATCAGCCCCAAAGCATGATGGTGCCACCACCATGCTTCACTGTAGGCATGGTGTTCTTTTGGTGATGAGCATGTTGTGTTTGCTCCAAATATACCTTTTGGAATTACGGACAAAAAGTTCAACCTTGGTTTCATTGGACCATAACACATTTTCCCACATGCGTTTGGGAGATTTCAAATGTGTTTTTGCAAAATGTAGCCAGGCTTGGATGTTTTCTTTACCAGACAAGGCTTCCGTCTTGCTACCCTAAACAGGAGGTTGTTGTCACATGTACTAAACAGCCAGTACTTGCCAGAAATTCCTGCAGCTCCTTCAATGTTGCTGTTGGTCTCTTGGCAGCCTCCCCCGACCAGTTTTCTTCTAGTCTTTTCCTCAGTTTTGGAGGGATGTCCAGTTCTTGGTAATGTCACTGTTGTGCCATATTTTCTCCACGTGATGATGACTGTCTTCCCTGTGTTCCATCATAGCAGCCTGTCGTGGGTGACAATGACTGTTTCATTTAGGTCTGATCAGATTCCTCCACGCAACGTGGCTGCACGGTGGCGCAGTGGTTTAGCACTGTGGCAGCACAGTTTTACCCTCGGCCGGGGGATCGCGGGGATCATGAGATCGTGGGTTCGATCCCAGCCCCCGACCAACAGTGAGCTGTGTGGAGTTTGCATGTTCTCCCCGTGTTGCGTGGGTTTACTCCGGGATTTCTCCGGTTTCCTCCCGCATACCAAAAACATGTAGGTTTAGGGCGCTCGCGCACGCAGCGACCAGCAGCCGGTAGCTTGTCACCAGACTGCAAACCAAATCTACCTACGGGTACAAATAAGTAACAAAAAAAAAAAAAAAAAAACTCTGTCCTTAGCCTTCCGCTGCCAGGAACTCCTGTCTATATCCAGCTTCTTCAAGTTTCTTTTTACAGCGTCTTTAAATCTGAGCCTTGGTCTACCCTGATTGCATTTGCCCTTGCATAACTGTGAGTAGAGTAACTGCCGAGGGAGACGCTGGTGGTCCATCCTCTCAACATGTCCGAGCCATCTCAAGTTCATCTGTATTAGCATGTCCTCCATTGATGGTAGACCAGCTCATTTCAACACTTAAGTGTTGGTTATCTTGTCTTTCCATGAGCTGTTCATTATGGCTCGAAGGTGTCTCATCATGTATGCGTGGAGTTTCTTTACCTGCATTCTATAGACAGTCCAAGTTTCAGCACCGTACAATAGATTAGCCAGTACTGTCACTCTGTACACTGCTTTTCACACGGATAGACACGTGTTGATTGTTCCACAGTCTCTCCCTCAAGTTTCCAAACACAGCGCTTTCTCTGCCCATTCTGAGAGATAGTTCATCCTCC
Organism: Pholidichthys leucotaenia; assembly: GCA_020510985.1. Classification (NCBI taxonomy): domain Eukaryota; kingdom Metazoa; phylum Chordata; class Actinopteri; order Cichliformes; family Pholidichthyidae; genus Pholidichthys; species Pholidichthys leucotaenia. The sequence goes on along the minus strand of CM035836.1, from coordinate 182,148,886 downwards.
AGCCTAGCATTCTTTGAAACAGTACTCCCTCGATACTTGAAAGTCTTGCACTTGACTAGTGGCTCTGTACCAATGCTGATCTCTTCTAGTAGTAATGTTGATAACTGGAACTTTGGTGGTTGATAAAGGCACTCTGTCTTCTTGATGTAGATTTTGAGGCTGAATTGGCTAGCTGCTCTTGCAAATTTCTCCACTAAAGATTGCATATCTTCCACACTGTATGCAGCTAGAGCACTGTCGTCGGCAAAGAGCATTTCTCTTACTACCTTTATCGATGTCTTACTCTTGGCTTTAAACTGTGCCACATTGAACAAGTCTGCTTCTTTTCTTGTTTGAATGTATACTCCTGAAGTGTCTTTGAAGGCCACCTCAAGCATGGCTGCCAGATATAGCAAGAAGAGTGTAGGTGCCAGCACACATCCTTGTTTCACCCTGTTGCTTACTGAAAAGTCTTTAGTTACTGAACCACTCATTGCCACGTTTGCTTGCATACCTGTATGGCATGCCTCGATCAGGCTGATAAACCCCTCTGTACAGCCATATTTCTTGAGTACCTGCCAAAGTCCTTGTCGCGAAATAGTATCGAAGGCTTTACTGGAGTCTATAAAGACTACATAAAGCAGCATGTTCTGTTCGATACACTTTTCTTGAACCTGTTTCAAGCAGAAAATCATGTCCATTGTGCTTCTTCCACTTCTAAAGCCGCACTGGAATTACGGTAGTACATTCTGCGAGATGTGTTCATTGAGTCTGCTCAGTAGTACATGTAAGAGAATCTTACCAACGGTGGCTAGCAGTGATATACTTCGGTAATTTCCACAATCTTTCCTGTCACCTTTCTTGAACAAAGGCACAATACTTGCATCCTTCCAGTCTTGAGGTACTTTCTGGGCATCCCATATCTCTTGGATGAGCTTGTGCAGGCAGTTGGTCAGCTGAACACCACCAAATTTCCACACTTCTGCTGGAATTCCATCCCCTCCTGGAGCTTTACCATCCTGTATTGTCCTGATAGCTGCCATTCATTCATCAAGATTTGGTGGTTCACCCAGACTTGATACAGCTGGTCGCTGCACTAAAGCTTCTTTAGCTTCTTCAGTGAGATCTTCAGGGTTGTTTAGTAGTTGGTCAAAGTGGTCTGCAAATCTGTCCAGGAGCTTGTCTTTCTCCTGCAAAACCGTTTCACCATCCATAGCCTTTAGTTGGATCAATCCTCTTGGTTTAGGGCCGTAGATTTCTCTCAAACCTGTGAAGAATGTTTTCATCTCCTTCTTGTCTGCTGCAGTTTGAAGTTCCTCCGCTTTTTCATCCCACCAGTTGGACTTCATTGCTGGTGTACTTCTGTAGCTCACTCTGAGCCTTTGAGTATTTCTTCTTCATTGACCTTGTGTTACACTGTAGGTTTTCCTGCCTAGCTGTATTCTTCGCTTCTAGTAGTTTCTTCAGATGTTCATCATGCTCATGAATGAATGAGTGAATGAATCTTTATTTCGGATAGATTAAAAGTAAAGATTAAAAAAAGAAGCAGAATAATATAACAAAGGGGGAAAGAAAATCCAACAAGGTCAAATTAAACAATAACTCCTCTGATTATACAGTTCAACATAAGTTATCTGAAATGGGTGATGGCTGAAGCTGCAGCTTATATTATACCCATATTCCATCCAAGAATTCAAAAGAAAAACAAAATGAGCGATTACAATTCAGAACAAAGCTAAGACAAAATGTGACAAAAAAACTAAGCTACAACACAACGCAGACTGGATATGACAATCCTTATGTGATTTTACATGTCATCTTGTATACAGTATATGTTTGGAGTGTTTCTTCCTTTAGTTTTTGTTTAAATTGTCCAAGCGTTGTACATGATTTTAATTCAGGTCCAAGAGCGTTCCATAATCTGACTCCTTGCACTGAAACACAGTGTTGCTTGGTGGTAGTTCTCACTGAAGGTTTTTGAAATATACATGTTCCTCTGAAATAATATTGTTTCTCCCTTATTTGGAACAACTTTTGGATAAATTCTTCACTTTAAACATTATTACTGCAGTTTTAAAGTCAACCAGATCTTTCAACTTGAGAGCTTTTAATTAAAAATAAAAGTGGGTTTGTTGGTTCCCTGTAAGCAGCTTTGTTTATTTTTCTAATAGCTCTCTTCTGAAGCATAAAGACTGGATATATGTTTGTTTTATATGTAATTCCCCATACTTCAGTACAATATGTCATGTATGGGAGTATTAATGAATGACACAAAGTATATAGTGTGGGTTGATTCAGCAAATATTTCACTCTGTGTAGTATTGCAGTTGATTTAGATATTTTACCTTTAATATAATTAATATGTGACTTCCAACACAGTTTATTATCAATTATTACTCCAAGAAATTTAGTTTCGGATACCCTTTCAATCTCTACACCATTTACACTGAGTTTAGATATTAAGTTGTTGTGATGGTTGTTAAAAACTATAGATTTTGTCTTACTTAAATTGTGCGTTAATTTGTTTGAATCAAACCACACTTTAAGCTTTCCTAATTCCTTTCCGAGTGTATCCAAAAGTTGTTCCAAATTGCTTCCACTGCATAATAAATTAGTGTCATAGGCAAACAATATTAAATCTGTTTTTTCCGAAACTTTACATATATCATTTATATACATATTGAATAACAATGGCCCCAAAACTGAACCCTGTGGGACTCCACAAGTAACCTTCAGTAACTGTGAGTTTTTGTTACCAACACGTACAGTGGGGTAAAAAAGTATTTAGTCAGCCACCAATTGTGCAAGTTCTCCCACTTAAAAGATGAGAGAGGTCTCCAATTTTCATCATAGGTATACCTCAACTATGAGAGACAAAATAAAAAAAAAAAAATCCAGAAAATCACATTGATGGATTTTTAATGAATTAATTGGTAAATTCCTCGGTAAAATAAGTATTTGGTCAATAACAAAAGTTCATCTCAATACTTTGTTATATACCCTTTGTTGGCAATGACAGAGGTCAAATGTTTTCAGTAAGTTTTCACAAGGTTTTCACACACTGTTGCTGGTATTTTCGCCCATTCCTCCATGCAGATCTCCTCTAGAGCAGTGATGTTTTGGGGCTGTTGCTGGGCAACACAGACTTTCAACTCCCTCCAAAGATTTTCTGTGGGGTTCAGATCTGGAGACTGGCTAGGCCACTCCAGGACCTTGAAATCCTTCTTACGAAGCCACTCCTTCATTGCCCGGGGTGTGTGTTTGAGATCATTGTCATGCTGAAAGACCCAGCCACGTTTCATCTTCAATGCCCTTGCTGGTGGAAGGAGGTTTTCACTCAAAATCTCACAATACATGGCCCCCTTCATTCTTTCCTTTACACGGATCAGTCGCCCTGGTCCCTTTGCAGAAAAACAGCCCCAAAGTATGATGTTTCCACCCCCAGGCTTCACAGTAGGTATGGTGTTCTTTCTTCTCCAAACACGACAAGTTGAGTTTTTACCAAAAAGTTCTACTTTGGTTTCATCTGACCATATGACATTCTCCCAATTCTCTTCTGGATCATCCTAATGCTCTCTAGCAAACTTCAGACAGGTCTGGACATTTACTGGCTTAAGCAGGGGGACACGTCTGGCACTGCAGGATTTGAGTCCCTGGCAGCGTAGTGTGTTTCTGATGTAGCCTTTGTTACTTTGGTCCCAGCTCTCTGAAGGTCATTCACTAGGTCCCCCCCATGTGGTTCTGGGATTTTTGCTCACCGTTCTCGTGATCATTTTGACCCCACGGGGTGAGATCTTGCGTGGAGCCCCAGATCGAGGGAGATTATCAGTGGTCTTGTATGTCTTCCATTTTCTAACAATTGCTCCCACAGTTGATTTCTTCACACCAAGCTGCTTACCTGTTGCAGATTAAGTCTTCCCAGCCTGGTGCAGGTCTACAATTTTGTTTCTGGTGTCCTTTGACAGCTCTTTGGTCTTGGCCATAGTGGAGTTTAGAGTCTGACTGTTTGAGGTTGTGGACAGGTGTCTTTTATACTGATAACGAGTTCAAACAGGTGCCATTAATACAGGTAACGAGTGGAGGACAGAGGAGCCTCTTAAAGAAGAAGTTACAGGTCTGTGAGAGCCAGAAATCTTGCTTGTTTGTAGGTGACCAAATACTTATTTTACTGAGGAATTTACCAATTAATTCATTAAAAATCCTTCAATGTGATTTTCTGGATTTTTTTTTCTCATTTTGTCTCACATAGTTGAGGTATACTTATGATGAAAATTGGAGACCTCTCTCATCTTTTAAGTGGGAGAACTTGCACAATTGGTGGCTGACTAAATATTTTTTTGCCCCACTGTACATACTGATATCTATTCTTTAACCTCTTGCACTCCGTTGTACCGCAGGCGGGCAAGTCTCTGCGTCCCAGAGTGCACGAGGGCGCTCTCGTGCGCCTTCGTGTGCTGTAGGACGCATGAGGGCGCTGCCTCCAAGCGCGCACTGAAAAAAAAAAAAAAGTTCTTCCACTACAGACACAGCCGCAAACAGATTAGTTCATCTGATTGACCTCTCATTTGACTAATAAGAGCCTTGAATTGGGTTTCTGAAACCTTGAAGAACCAATGACTGAAAATCTAGCAAGAAGGACCTGCCTACCAAAGCTGTGAATGCAGCGAGCCAATTGAAGCAGAGAAGTTTGCGAGCTGTTTTTTGTAAGGTTGGGTGAAGACAGACTGCTGCAGCAGATAAAAAAAGGACCCGCAGGAAGAACCGTCACAGACCCAGCAGCACGGAGACCACCCACAAGTGCTACCTGTGTGACAGGGACAGCCATTCGCACATCGGCCTCTTCAGTCACAGGCGGTGCTTTTTTTTTTTTTAATTCGAGCAGAATAGACGTTTAGGATTCTCTTCCATGGTCATCATAGACCAACGGAGGCCTACGACAAAGATCGTAAATCATTCGCCAAAACTGCAATCATGGAATTATGTTTTGACCGGGTCGCGAGACCAGAGCCACGAGCGGACCAGCGTCACGTTCGTCTGACAATGAGGAAGAGAAGTTCGCCAGGACACTGCTGCTGTGAAGAGGTAAGGTGTTATAAGCTAAATTATTCTTTATCCCTGAAAATTGTAATCAAAAATGACTTTTGACCGATCGGTAAATTACAACTGTGCGGCGCATGAAGTCCGAAGTTCGTGCGCCGCAGTACAAGGGTCGTGCGCTGCATCCAGACCGTGAACGCCACCCCCCCCCCCGCCACTCTTCTGTAGCGAGGGGGGGGGGAGCCGTGGTGACTGCACCGCTGTCGCCACATGACTGTTCCGTCATGTAGCAATGGCCGATGTCCGTCCTCTGTAGCAAGGGGGGGGGACAACCACCACCCCCCCACACACACATACAGCCCTGAGTGTCACCTTTCATTAGAGCCCAAGATGAAGCTTCTATATTGAATCATTCAAAAGTTACAGACGTTTTTCCAAACTGTGCCATTTGGCACAATTTGGCACAGTTCCAAAACGCCTGGGAACAACCTGAGGAAAAAGCTGTGTAATATATTCATTTTTTATGGTATTGTTACAAAATTTTGACCTCAGCTGGATAACACTTGGTTCTACATTTCTGTTGCATTTTCCAGCCCGGATCTGAAGGTGTGTGTTATTTGCAAGCATTTGTATCCAAAAAAACACCCAGGCCAAATTTATTTTCTTCAAGTTCAGTATGTTTAAATGACTGTAACTCAGGGGCCGGAGCACTTAGAGAGATTATGACTGTTTTGCCAAAAAATTCAAAGTGTTTTCTTTTAAATGAGACCAACCCCATGAAGATGCTGCAAAGGGTTGAAGAACAGCTTTCGATTTACTTTGGGCACGTTATTTTTTGGCGTTTTTAGGGAAATTGACTGGAGTGCAAGGGGTTAAGTAACTACATAACCAAGACAGTGCTACCCCCCTAATACCACAATTTTGTAGTTTCTTTAATAATAAATTATGATCCACTGTATCAAATGCTTTTTTAAGATCCAGGAATACCCCAGCTGAATACTCTTTATTTTCAACGGCAGTTGATATTTTTTCTATAAAAATAGACTGCAAATGCAGTTGTCCTCTTGTGTCTGAACCCATATTGCTGCTCACACAATAAATTATTCTTCAGTATGAAGTTGTCAATTCTCTCATAGAATATTTTTTCAACTATCTTGGAAAATTGCGGCAATAGTGAAATTGGTCTATAGTTTGAGAATTCTCCTCTGTCACCCGTCTTGTATATCGGAATTACTTTAGCTATTTTCATTGCATTGGGAAATATACCTGTTTGGAGAGACAGGTTACAGATATACGTCAGTGGTTTCACTAAGCATTCAATAATAGTTTTGACTAAGAGCATGCCAATACCATCACAGTCCGTAGATGTTTTACTTTTAAAGGATTTAACAATTTCAATTGCCTCTCTCTCGTCTGTGTTCTTTATGAAAATGGAGTCTTTTATAGCAGTGTTTTTGCTTATTGTATCACCCGCAGGTGCCGTAATGGGTATTTCTCGAGCCAAATTAGGACCAATGTTAACAAAAAAGTTATTAAATTCATCTGCAGGTGAAACTGCATTCACACTCTGAGTCGTTTTATTATTTTTTGAAAAACTGGTTGGGTAGCTTGTATTTCTGTTTTTATTTCCAAGAATATTGTTAAGTATTGTCCATGTATTTTTTAATAATGTCTCTGTTTTTCTCCAGTTCTTTACTGTAATAGTCTCTTTTACTACATCTTATTATATATGTTAACTTATTTTTGTATGTTTTATACCGCTGCTCTTCTTTTGTCCTTTTCTTTAGGAAAGCTTTATATATAATATTTTTTTCTTTTTACACGCCTTTTGTAATCCTTTGGTTAACCATGGCTTATCGGCAAATTTATGTTTAAGCTTTTTCTTTACTAATGGACAATTTTTTTCATAAAGAGTGGTTACAATGTTCATAAATGTGTCATAGGCTTCATTTACATCTGATACATAGACTTTTGTCCAGTCTTGCTTCAGCAAGTCTTCTTTAAAAGAACTGATTGCATTTTGTGATTTGTATCTGAACGATTTTAAATTTTTTTCTGTATTGGCCCCCGTGTGGCCATGGATAAGTGCATCAAACCAATCTTGATGTTTCCTCTCAGGGTGGCCTAAAACATCACTCACAGTCTGATACACCATATCCTTCAGTGTTGCCCATTTCTCTTCTATGTCATTCTCTAAGTTGTTGCTGTCCCAGTCTTTCAAGTTTTCATCCATTTCCTGTGTAAGTTCTTCCTGCTTCTTTTGGCCTTTCAGTGCACTAGTGTTTAGCTTCCGTGGTGGCTTCACACACGTCCTGCAGTGCTGTTTTTGTCTGCAAATCCTTAATCTAGATCTCAGCATAATATGATCAGTACTGCATTCTGCACCTTTCATTGCTCTGGTGTCCAATACATCCCTTATGTCTCTCTGCCTTACTATGATGTAGTCTAACAAGTGCCAGTGCTTGGATCTTGGGTGCATCCTTGTGCTTAAATAGAGTGTTGGCTATCACAAGGTTGTACACTGAACATAGTGCAAGTAGAAGTTCTCCATTACCATTGCACTTGCCTACACCATGACTGCCTAGCACTCCTTTCCATTTCTCAGTGTCCGAACCAACTCTGGCATTAAAATCTCCAACGAGTATCAGCCTGTCATCAGTCGGTACACGCCTGATAGTCTCACGTAAATCACTGTAGAACTTTTCCTTCGCCTCCTCTGTGTTGGTCATTGTTGGGGCATATACACTGATGAGTGTGGCATACATCTTCCACTGTAGTGGGAGTCTCATAGTCATTATCCTGTCATTGATTGGCACCAGATCCTCATCAAGCATTGCTGCCATCTCCTTTCTAACTGCAAAGCCCACTCCTGCTTCTCTCCTTTCTTGAGTTGATTTCCCACTCCAAAAGAAGATGTACCCATGGTCTTCCAAGCTGTTATATCCAGGAAATCTTGTTTCACTAAGTGAAGCTATGTCTACATTGTAGTGATATTTAATAAAATATAGTGTAATAAGGTACAGGAATTATTTATTTTATTTAATAGTGGGTGTGCGAGGGGACAGAGTTAAACCGTCACCCCAACACTCACTAAATAAAATAGAAAAGCACTCGTAAAAAGGGGGCACCAGTTCTAAAAGAACTTGCTAATGAATTAATTTCAGTTAATTAATTTCTGTACCTTCAATTACTTAATGACTCCGTCTCAAAATTTAATGAGCTCTTTTACTGCCATGACCCAGAAAACATACAGTGATCCCTCACTTATCGCGGTTAATGGGTTCCAGAACCGACCGCGAAAAGTGAAAAACCGCGAAGTAGCGTCACCCCTAATGACGTCATCCATAAATAATACATAGGTTCATTCTCTCACTCTCTCTCTCTCATATGATACGTGTGTGTGTGTGTGTGTGTGTACGTGTACATACATATGTAGATGTAAATAAAGTGTACATAAATATGTTTTTAGAACTCTTTTATTCTTATAACAAGATACGTAACTCAAGATGAAGATGATTTACTTCACAGGTTAATGAGAGCTTTACTGCTCCTCAGGTGACGCCTCATCGTCAGGTGCTAGAAGCGCAGGATCATCGAGGGCAGCTTCCAATAGAGCTGGAGAAGCTGCAGGAGGCGGCGTAGTGGCTCGATGGGAAGACTATTTCGCACAAAATGGCACAAGAGAACAGCAAAAAGTTCCACGCTGCGAGACTACGTAACACGAGCGATAAAGAGCAATGAATGCGGTCTTCCTTCCTTCATGGGCGCTCGGCAGGGAGAGGAGGTGGGTGAAACGTCTCGGCCAATCAGCTTGCGGGGTGAAACGTCTCGGCCAATCAGCTTGCGAGATTTCCGAGCCGAGCCAACACGCGAACAGAGAGGTGGATTTTTTGAGTTGTGCGGCTCTCCGTGTTGATACCTGATGGTCTAATGTAGTCTCCCTGCCTTCTGCTAGCGCCCGCCCATTATTTCTCAATTTTGAATTTTTGATGAATATTTTTGAAAAATCCGCGATGCACTGAGGGCGCGAAAGGTGAAGCGCGAAGTACCGAGGGATCACTGTATATGCAAAGGAAAAACGCTTCAACTTCTCTCGTTTACAAATTTTATTAAATGAAACTCATTTAGGTTACATGACATGCTATTCAAATGATGAATAAACAGATTCAAATGATAAACAGGTGTTAAATATCATATCAACTGTTAGTGGATTCCTGAGCATAAAATCTATAGTTAAACCTTTGTGGAACCAAGAGGAAACCAGATTTTATGTTTCAACTGTAATGCAATGGAAGGCTGAAGTATCTAACAAAACCAGAACACAATTTTATGGGGAAAAATTCCATAAGCTGATTATCTAAAGAGGATCTTCTGAATTAATCTACAAAAAAAAAAGGTTTCTTAAAATGAGTAAGAATTTTCCTTCAGTTTATAGCTTTGTCCTACGGCTGAGGGACTAATTGTACCATGAACTATTGGTTATGCTCAATTGTAGTTAATATTTTTAGGACATCTCGTTTAAACCCAGCAGATAGGAAAATGGGAGTCTCACTTACGAACAACTGTAGGTCCAGGTGTTTAGTGGTGGTCAGCGCCAGCTGGTGGTATAAGTTCGGGAAGACTCAGCGGCTCTTCCAGACAGCGTTCAGAACACCGGGGCAAAGTGACTGCTGGTCAGCTTTCAGATTGTTCACAGCTATGAGAGGTGTAGACTCAGGTGGGGGCTCCCATGGGGCAGGCAGCGAAGGCTGGCAACAGAGCGAGGGCTGACCCCAGAGCAGGCGTGGAGTCCGTTGGCAACCAGTCCGAATTTAGGATGTCTCCGGCCCGCAGAAAACGGGACCGGTCACAAGGCAGACCAATCATCTTCCATAAAGAGGAGTTTGAATGGGCTTTTGTCCAATAAGGGAGCATTCCTTTGTTTGTGAACAGTCAATCAAAGGCCAGGACGTTATCCAGCAGAGAGGCAGCCTTGTGATTGGTTATCACGAGAGGGAAGATGGAAAGAGATTGGTAAAACATTCAGTTCTTATGGAATTACATACTCAATATAAAATTTAACTAATTTAAGTGACTCAAGGCTAATATTCAGTGACCATGCATTTATGCCATTACTAATAATTTTAACATTCATTTGAATAACACCCATGAAAAATAAAACATTCCTAAGACATGCACTCACATTTAAATCAAGGATTAATGAATTTCTGCAAACCATTGTTGGTGATCAAAAGGGTGATGGTTTTCACAGTGTCCTTAGAATCCGGGGAAGTGAGCTGGAAGGAAAAGCTTAATATTTACTCAGAATTAACAGTCTTAGATTACACAATGAAACATGTTCCATAGATGTCCACTAGGAGGTACTGTTGAGCTGTAGATAATTTTTAGGTCTTTGGAATGTGAGCAGGGGGGCCTAGAGGGTTCTGGAATATGTCTAAAAGAAGAAAGGGGGCCATATATCTGCCAGCTTAAGAAGTTTATGACTTTTTAAGAGTATCAGTTCCTGGTACAAACGGATACCCTCGGAAGGGCGGGGTTGCCGGTTGAGTCACTGACAGCCCGACCTATGAGACAGGAAGTACCGGTTTTCATGGTTATCCGGTAACAAGCAAGCCAATGCCTGACCTGACCAAAAAAAAAGGAGGGGGGATGTAAGTCTCAGTTAAAAGCTGCCAATTTCTGACCAAAAAAAGTGAAATTTTATGGGTAAGAAGCTGCAACTTTAGCAAAAAGACAAAAAAGGTGTAAATTTCCAACCTAAAATGCTGCAAATTTAAGATTTGAGTAAAATGCTGCAAATTTAAGCTTTTTTTTTAAACGGCAAATTCAAGAGTAAGAAAAGTTCTAAATTCATGAGGAAATATTCATATAATTAATTCTTCTTTAACTCTGGGTTATATACCACTGGTTTTTAAAATTGCTGTAATTAAACCATCCATCCATCCATCCATCTTCTACCGCTTTTCCGGAGGTCCGGGTCGCGGAGGCAGCAGTTCAAGCAGAGAAGCCCAGACTTCCCTCTCCCCAGCCACCTGCTCCAGCTCTTCAGAGGGGATACCAAGGCGTTCCCAGACTAGCTGGGAGACATAGTCTCTCCACCGAGTCCTGGGTCTGCCCCGGGGTCTCCTCCCAGTGGGACGTGCCTGAAACACCTCAAGTGGGAGGCGTCCAGGAGGCATCCTAATCAGATGCCCATACCACCTCAACTGACTCCTTTCAATGTGGAGGAGCAGCGGTTCTACTCTGAGCCTCTCCCGGATGACTGAGCTCCTCACCCTATCTCTGAGGGTGAGTCCAGCAATCCTACGGAGAAAGCTCATTTCAGCCGCTTGTATCCGCGATCTCGTTCTTTCGGTCATTACCCAAAGCTCGTGACCATAGGTGAGAGTAGGAACGTAGATTGACTGGTAAATCGACAGCTTTGCCTTAGAACTAAGCTCCCTCTTCACCACAACAGACCGGTACAACGTCCGCATCACTGCAGATGCTGCTCCAATCCGTCTGTCGATCTCTCGCTCCATTTTCCCCTCACTCGTGAACAAGACCCCAAGATACTTAAACTCCTCCACTTGGGGCAGGAGCCTGTCCCCAACCCGGAGAGGACAATCCACCTTTTTCCGGCTGAGGACCATGGACTCGGACTTGGAGGTGCTGATTCTCATCCCAGCCGCTTCACACTCAGCGGCAAACCGTCCCAGCAAGAGCTGTAGGTCATTGCTGGATGAAGCCAACAGGACAACATCATCTGCAAACAACAGAGATGAGATCCTGTGGTCACCAAGCATGACACCCTCCATTCCCTGGCTGCGCCTAGAAATCCTGTCCATAAAAATTATGAACAGGACCGGTGACAAAGGGCAGCCCTGGCGGAGTCCAACTCTCACTGGGAATGACTCCGACCGAGTGTTGGCAATGCGAACTAAACTCTCACAACGGTCGTACAGAGACCGAATAGCTCGTAACAACAAGCCCGATACCCCATACTCCCGAAGCACCCCCCACAAAAATCCACGAGGGACGCGGTCAAATGCCTTCTCCAAGTCCACAAAACACATGTAAACTGGTTGGGCAAACTCCCACGAACCCTCAAGAATTCTCGAGAGGGTAAAGAGCTGGTCCGATGTGCCACGGCCAGGACGAAAACCACATTGCTCCTCCTGAATCCGAGGTTCGACCAACGGCCGGACTCTCCTCTCCAATACCTTGGCATAGACCTTCCCAGGGAGGCTGAGGAGTGTGATCCCTCTAAAGTTGGAGCACACCCTCCGGTCCCCTTTTTTGAAGAGAGGAACCACCACCCCGGTTTGCCATGCCAAAGGCACTGCCCCCGACCTCCACGCAATGTTGCAGAGGCGTGTCAACCATGACAACCCAACAACATCCAGGGCCTTGAGGTACTCGGGGCGAATCTCGTCCACCCCCGGGGCCCGGCCACCAAGGAGATTTTTAACCACCTTGGCGACCTCAGCCCCTGTGATAGGCGAGTCATCCCCCTCGTCCCCAAACCCTGCTTCCTCTGTGGAAGGCGTATCAGTGGGATTGAGGAGATCCTCGAAGTATTCCTTCCACCGCCCGACGATATCCCCAGTTGAAGTCAACAGTGTCCCATCCGCACCATACACAGTGTGGACGGGGAGCTGCTTTCCCCTCCTGAGCCGCCGAACAGTTTGCCAGAATCTCTTTGAAGCCGACCGAAAGTCTTGTTCCATGGCCTCACCGAACTCCTCCCATACCCGGGTTTTTGCTTCAGCAACCACCCGAGCTGCACTCCGCTTGGCCTGCCGGTACACCTCAGCTGCTTCGGGAGTCCCACAAGCCAACCAAGCTTGATAGGACTCCTTCTTCAGCTTAATGGCCCCCCTCACCACTGGTGTCCACCACTTGGTTCGGGGGTTCCCAAGCTTTCTAAACTGGCTTTTGTAATTAAACCCTTATTCAAAAAGCCGACGCTCGATCCAGGAGTTTTGGCTAACGATCGACCAATCTCTAATCTGTCTTTCATTTCAAAAATCTTGGAAAGAGTTGTTGCCGTGCAATTGTTTGACAGCGTGCAGGGAGTTGGTTTGTTTGAGGAGTTTCAATCTGGGTTCAGAGCTCATCACAGCACTGAAACTGCCTTAGTGAAGGTCACTAATGATCTCATCGCATCTGATAATGGACTTGTTTCTGTTCTTGTCCTTTTAGATCTTAGTGCAGCCTTTGACACTATCGATCATGCCATTCTACTTGATAGATTAGAACACTATGTTGGACTAAATGGAACCCCGCTGCAGTGGTTTAGATCTTATTTGTCCGATAGATTTCAGTTTGTTCACATCAATGATGAATTTTCTTCCAACTCTAAGCTCAGTCACGGAGTTCCACAGGGATCTGTGTTAGGCCCTACTCTTTTTAGTTTATATATGCTTCCGTTAGGCAATATCATTAGAAAGCACTGTATACATTTTCATTGTTACAGAGACAACACACAACTATACCTGTCAATGAAGCCTGATGATTGTAATCAATTAGCCAAGTTAGATGCCTGCCTTAAGGATATCAAAGCCTGGATGACTTGTAATTTTCTACTATTAAACTCAGGTAAGACTGAAGTCATTCTTGTTGGCCCAAAACACCTTTCCAAATCATGCTCTTAATTTAGATGCCACTACTCTCACTCTGAATAGTTCTGTGACGAACCTTGGAGTTATTTTTATCAAGATCTGTCCTTTAATTCACATAATAAATTTGTTTCTAAGACTGCCTTCTATCATCTGCACAATATTGCCAAGATTAGGAGCATCTTGTCTCTGAATGATGCTGAGAAACTGATCCATGCCTTTGTCAGCTCTCAATTAGATTACTGTAACTCGTTATTATCAGGTTGTCCTAAAATATCCTTAAAAAATCTTCGGTTGATCCAAAATGCTACTGCAAGAGTTCTAACTGGTTCTAGAAAAAGAGATCATATCTCCGCGACTCTGTCCTCCCTTCATTGGCTTCCCATAGAGTTTAAAATGAAGTTTAAAATCCTTCTTATCACTTTCAAAGCTCTTAATAATCAGGCTCCCTTACATATAAAAGATCTGATATTACCTTACCATCCTAATAGAGCACTACGCTACCAAAATGCTGGATTACTTGTAATGCCCAGAATCTCCAAAAGTACACTGGGAGGCAGAGCCTTCTGGTATCAAGCTCCTTGTCTGTGGAACCAGTTACCACTCTTGGTCCGGGAGTCAGACTCGGTCTCTGTTTTTAAGAACAGGGTAAAATCATTCCTTTTTAGTATAGCCTACGATTAGGAAGGGGTTTTGTGTCTCTTAACCCCACTTCTGTTTTATGTCTGTCCTCTTCATCCTCTCTATCCCCTCACCCCCAGCCAGTTGCAGCAGATGACTGCCCCTCCCTGAACCTGGTTCTGCTTTAGGTTTCTTGCTGTTAAATGGGAGTTTTTCCTGTCCACCGTCGCTAAGTGCTTGCTCACAGGGGATCGTCTGAATGCTGGTTCTTTCTGAAATTGTGGGGTTTTCTCTGCATTTTGTAGTGCTATGAGATGACTTCTGTTGTGATGTGGCACTATATAAATCAAGTTGAATTGAACTGAATTGAAAAAGCTGCAAAATTATGAATAATAAAAAGCTGCAAATTTTCAAGTAAGAAGCTGTACATTTCTGAGTAAAATGGCTATAACTTTGCAGGAAAATCCTGCAAATTTATAAGAAAAATCCTCACATTTACCAAAAGAATGTTTGTAATTTACATGAAAAAGGATGTGATAAATTGGCGTGTGTTGGCCATTTTTTTAAATGACAGCTGTGAGGAGGAACTAAACGGTGGTGTTCAATCCTGAAGATCTGCACTAATCAGCAGGGAAAAGGAGAAGAAGAAGAGGAATAGGTGATCCACAGCAGCAGAAATAATCCAGTTAACCCTGGAGGAGTAAACACATGACACCCCATGACACCCAACAGATCACCCCCCCATGACATCAGTGGGAACAGCTGGGACAAACTTTACACCTCTGTCGATTTACATGTTCCCTTCTGAGGACAATTCAGAGCTGCAGCTGAGATGGAAACCAAAGGGTTAAAGGGTGATGTGGCTTTAACAGCAGCACTGATCCCCCCCCCCCCCAACTGACGTGCTGGACAGGAACTAACAACTCCTCAGACATGTTAACACAATTTTAACAACAAAAGGACATGCAAAAGAACAAAGATTCCCTTTGATTTAACAAGATAACTGTGAATTTTCTGGTCTGTGAATGAACAGAGCAGCTATGAGTGTTTCTCTGAGTCACTTATTGAATTATAATGGTTAATCTAAGTCACAATTTTAGGAAACATAAGCTTCAGGGGACACTTAAACCCATGACACATTGTTTTAAATTTTGCTGATATTTTTTTTTTCGCTTCTCTTCCAGTCCTTATGGCCACTTTCTGATTGCTTTGAGTTTTTAAAACATCATTTTAAGAATAATGTTAACTGACTTAAAGTACATTTCTAACTACACTATATCATACAATATGCCGTTTAACACATAATTTCATTTGATCACATTTAGATCTTAATTCAAACAAGCAGAGTATTTGCAATCAACTTAATTAAGACTTTAACTAAAAACAATCAATCTGAATACAACTGGGAGCATTTAAGAATAAAAATCTTTGGATTCCTTAATGAAGTTCTGCCTGCAGATCACCTGCACACAAACATTCCAAGTACCACTCATGGGTCGGACCAGATTCCATACAAAAATGTTAAAATTTTACTTTGGCTTCATCTTTAAGGGGTTGCTGTTCCAGTTAAAAGTCTCAAGTGTTGAAGAGTCCACCTTTGTATAAAACGGCCAAGTCAGTGTACCACAAAAGGCTCAAAGTCGCTAAGATAATCCAAAGGTTAAACCGGCTGTTAGTGTCATTTAAGCCCTGCATGGCTTCCACAACGTGGAAGTGGCATTTCACTTTGAAATGGATGGCAGCAAGTTATTGCAAATGAGCAAGTTTAAAACACACATAACAGTTAAGAGCATTGCAAGAAGGAAAATAATTTAATATAAAACACAGCTGTCTTACCTTGAAATGTAACTGCTTGAAATTGAATGCACGTGAGGAAATACCGGACTCCTCCCTTGACACGCCTCCATTCAAATATGCAATTAGATGCAAATAGGTTTGCAAATACAAGCCCAACACATTTGATTCTCCTGTATCCACGATCAAAAATAATGGATTTAATGGAATTTCACGGAATGTGAGGTGGAGGTGAAACATTTTGTTTGGCACGCTGTCCTTCGGCATTAGCAGTGGATACAGGTAATTCAATAGTCTGCTCACAGCCTTATAAGATTAGTTTCTTGTTTCCTTTATTCAGACAAGGATAAGAAGTTTATTTAACTTTAACATATTTAGACTGACATCTGCAGTTGTCCTCAGAGCTGATCACTGTGATTTGGAGCTTGTATAGCTCAGTGGTTAAAGTGGCTGATTTCAAAGCAGAAGGTTGCAGGTACAGGGCCAGCTGTGATCTCTTTTACAGACCACAATGGAAATAAGTGTGCGTACTTTCTTGTATCATTCCATTGTTTTTAAATGTATGTTGTATCTTTTATACAATGTTTTTTTTAAACAATGAATCAATCAGTCAATTTGTGACCAGCCAGGTGGATCAGCTGGTTGAATTAAAGGAAAACAGTCATGAAAAGAAGATGATATGAACCTATTTAGTGGTTAGCCACAGTCCCCCATCAGTTGAAAGCAGATCATATTAGACTCAGCAAGTACATATTTTATGTCCAAAATGCAAATCTCATCCTTTATAGTTACATACAGTACAACTTACATGGATTACACACACTACTAAATGAATGAATGCGCCGGGGAACAGGTGAGACTGTTGCATTTCAAACTTTACGCATGCGTTTATTGACATAACTACTGTACACACAGAGGCAACTGGGGACTTGGTCGAATGCTGTCATACTGTAGTTTAATCAGCAAGAAAAGAAAGTCACTTACTCATGATCACTGAGTTGTAATGAAGCCTTGAAGACAGGGTGATATTTGTGGGGCGCACAGGCGCGTTCCACAAGGACTGCCCATGGAAACCTAAATCAGCTGACAAGCCAGTCATCATCCTGAGCCAGAAAATCTTCTGTCTCTGAAATACCCTTTCTCTTCTTACTGCACTGTTTGCAATATCTAATCCTCTGCTGTTCGAGGCATTTTCTGCACTTCTTTGCACTTGCTTTTATATCCACTCGTCTAATTGCACACACTTGGATGTTTGTTTATTATGTATCTCAGGTGTGAAAAATAATTTTCACGTCATTATCAGTCTCCCAACATCACCTCTAAGCTTCACTAATGGACCAATAACAGTAGAAACGTACGTATGCCAGCAATGAAGTTGGCGTGGGGCTGCGCATATTTCCACGGTCATTTCATTCTTGATACATCTGAAATTTTCCTTGGTAAAGGACGTACACCATGTTTTTGTGCATACTTCCCTTTGTACATGAGGCCCCTGCACTCTAGATGCCCCAACCATCAGCTGGAACATAGGTGTGATGATTAATTGCCTACCTCTCAACTGGCATGCAAGGCTGTGAGGCACCAGCTACTCGATGATAGCCGTTCATGGAATCTTAGGTGTTTTTGAGTTGCTATTTCATAGTATTTCATGGTAGTCACTTCTTTCTTGTTGCCAGATCTAAAGGGAAACTAATTCCATTTCATGTTAGTTAGGACCAAGAGGTAATTAGCCTAGCTTAGCATAAAGACGTAAAGCAGTAATTTCCAGCTCGTCCTGCTTCATTGAGGATTGAAACATCAACTTTAGATTATGTTAACTGTACACAATCCAAAGAAGCATCTAGCATGTGTCTGTATTGTTTGTTTTAATAAGAGCTAGGCTAAGCTAAACTTGCCATCTTTTGGCTGTTGCCTTATATATAACAGAACAACAACTGGTGTTGATCTGCTGATATTACTTTGGGGTAGAAAGTGTTTATTTAAATGTATACTGAACATGGAAAGAACCCATTACTTGAGATGTGAGATATTCCCACTAATGACAAAGTAAATGCATCAGCATAATTGGCAAATCTGTTGCCTTTGTTCGAAAAATGGAATTTGCTGAAGCTAATAAAGACTTGATTAACATTAAAATTATACCGTTTAAGATAATATTCATTGTTTAATTAAAAATACAAGCTTCAAAGGACGGCTGGATAACACTTTATTACTCCGTCTGTCGCCTCACAAAAACAAAAGAGCGATGTTTTTAAGCCCAGTAGAAGAGGCTAGCGATGTTTATGCCCTGCCCCATGTGTTTATTTGCCATTTGATTGAGCAAGCTACAAAGAAAGATTTAATTGATTGGGTCTCAGAGAAGTTTGTGATGGAATTGTTTGGGCAGATTTATTTATTTTTCTATTTCCATTTAGACTTGAATTGCAATCTAGTAATTCCCGTTCCTTTATGTTTGCCCAGCCAATGAAAGTCATTCAGTGAAAAAGCAATGCTCTTATCACTTTTTATGATCCTCTTTCTTACTTTTTTTTTCCCTGAGGAGTGCATTTTTTTGCAGTTTTACTGCTAATATTAAAACTGCTAAAAAGCCTGCTCTATAGTGATGTTTA
Organism: Pholidichthys leucotaenia; assembly: GCA_020510985.1. NCBI lineage: Eukaryota > Metazoa > Chordata > Actinopteri > Cichliformes > Pholidichthyidae > Pholidichthys > Pholidichthys leucotaenia. Next base: position 182,130,246 of record CM035836.1, on the reverse strand, counting down.
CAGCACAGTGAAATACACACAGCTTTTTATGAATGCCATAGGATTGATTTTGTCTGACATTAAATGGGTATCACAGAGAGAAGAATGATTGTTTTATTCTCTTTCTCAGCTGGTCAAAGATGTCAAACTGACATTCACTGTGTGAGCCGAGTCGCTTGCTTGATGCTTCATAGCCCTTGTCTAGCAACTCATTCACATGCACCCCCGTTGCCTGTGCAGCTATTTCTGTTTGTTTTAAAGGCAGAGGGTGGAGGGGGGGGGGGGCGAGCAAAAATGAGATGTGTAGAAAAATGTCCAGAGGCCCTCGAAGCTCTGTGTGTATTAGAAGGTTATTATCTTGCCTTTGCCTTTAAGTACCTTCCTCTCCTCATTGATATTCTAGGTCTTTGTGAATTTTGCAAAGGACCAGCAAGGGGAAGAAGACTCTCAGGCCTATAGCAACGCAGTCGACACTTCAGATGAACTTCCACTGCAGTCAGTGAGGACTTCCAAAGAACGAGAGAAAGTCTAACCATCAAAGGAAGAGCACTGCATGAGTCAAATGGCAGTAAATTTCGTACACCTGAGACTGTGTGATTTGCACTAAAAGTGGTAATGAATTCCCATCCAAAATGAAGATTAACATTTTTGCTTTGATTGGTAGATTATGCCAAAAGTGTGTGTTCAGTCACAAAATCCACTAAAACCTTTATCAATAGATTTGGATGTGTATGTTTGCGTCAACATGATTTAATCTGGTATTCCTCTAAACCGAGAAATGCCTCAACATTTATTTTCACCTCTATATTAATGAACTTCAGATTTTCACACTTGCTATCATATACATGAACCAAATTAACAAAACAAGGTCAAAAAATGTCTTAATAATACAATGTGACATGTAGAAGAATGCAAATGCATTTTTGTTGAATTTTAGAAATGGCAGAATTAATGCTAATTCAGTTTGGCCTAAGCTTTACTGCTGACTTTATTACGTCTACTTACTCCCTTTTGGACAGTCTTTTTTTTTTTTTGATGTTTAGTATCTGGCTTTCTGGGTTTTGTTAATCAAGTTGCCCAAAATAAACAAAAAAAAATTAACTATTTTTATTCAAGGTGTCTCCCCTTTGACTTGCACATTTCACAGTGCTATCTCAGCTACAGTATGACCTACAAAATGAATTAAATTTTAAACTTTTGTATAAATCAGGAATTTCTCATCCTGTGTTAGATGCAGTACTCAAAAATATATAAGAAAAAAACATAACATTTTATAAGACTATTGAATGTATGTGCAAAAACATTGATATTTTATTTTTTTTTTCTTTCCTTATACAATCTTTTTATTGTGCTGATCACTTTTTAGAATATTTGTCACATGACATGTTGATATTGGTACCAGTGTTGGCATACTGATTTTGGAACAAAGCAGTTTAGAGACATCTAATTATAAATGTGGAAACACTTGATAATCCTACATAGTAACTTGTTCTATTGATGAAATGAGGCTACTTTACCATTATTTAAATGAATTTTAAACCCCTGCCTCACTAGTTACTGTAATGTCTGTACTTCTGTACTGCAAATATGCACTTTATACTGACAGCACTGATAGTTTACTACCAGCAGTAAGCCACTGTAATGTTTTAAACAACAAATTGATACTAATAAACAGAGATAGCTAAGCTTGCTAGCTAGCTAAATACTCCAGCGAGCTAAAATTGAAAACTGTCCACTTGATTTTTTTAATTGTTAGCCGAAGAAGTAATGTTTAGTTGCTGCGGTCAACTCATTAGCCCAAGAAGCGTGTGCTTGTTTTCTTTAAGGGAAAAAAAACCTTAAATGTTTAAGCATTCCTTTATTGTCATTTTCGCGCTTGTATTTTCAGTTTATAAAAGCTTTAAACACAGACACCCATTTCCAACCTGTTTAATGGTCCCAAAATTGTTTTTTATTAACCTTATATTCCAACAATGAGTCACATGTATGTGTTCACTTCACAAAAAAATCCACGTTGGCCTTGATTTTGTTATTAAGCTCTTACAGAAACCGGTGGAATGGATTTCCTAGTTGATATGACGTAGTAATATGACATACATTTCCAGCTATCTAAGGTAACAAATCTAACTCAGCCATACTGTCTTATTTGTGATTGGCCCACTCACAAAACATTTACCCAATCAGATTACGGCCTTGTTAATGTATAATGTTTGCTATGAACCAGCTATATTAGACCACACAACGACAACTCTTTCCCTGGCAGTTATGTTTCTTTATTTCTCTATTCTTCCTCTTACATCTCTTTTTGTCAGTGGTATAGCACCCCCTAGTGTCCTGACGTTCCACTACATCTTCCCCTTTTAAGTCATTAACCATACTTCTGTTAACACTTCATTTAACTCTTAACACTATGTTCATAGAACAAACCACACTTTCAGTATAGTGCATTTTCTTCACACATGAACAACATGCATATAACATTTTTTTCTTCTGAACTGAAAGACAGGGTGGACTACCTGAACCTTCCAGTGCTGCTGTAGTGGTTTATTCTGCTCTTTTTCACAGCAGGCCTCTAAACTAGTGGTGTGTGTTACCAGTCTAGTCTTTCAGGTGGACAGGAAACCCTCCCGGATCTAGTCACAGTCACGTTGGGGTCAGGCTGGTCAGGATTTGGAAGAACAGTTAGTTGAGCCCGCTTTCTTCTCACTGTCCCCAAATCTGTCTCCACACTGTATGATCTTGGAGTTGTTGATGGTTCTTGGACTGTTCCTGTGGTCTTTGCCATCTTAATCCATACTCCCTGGCCTGGTTCAAGTATTGGCAACTCTTTTGCTCTGTGTCTTGCTCAATGCACTTTCTTTTGATTCTCTTTCAGCTTTGTGTCTTTTCTTTTGAAAGCTTGGAGGTTTGGCCACTTTGGTTTGAGTTTGTGGTGGGACTGGAATTGTAGATTTCAACGTCCTGCCCATCAGAAGTTCTGCAGGTGAGACTCCATGAGCTAATGGGGTTGTTCTATAGGCTAAGAGAGCTTTCTGATAATCTTGATTCTTACTCAGTATCTGCTTCACTGTTCTGACCGGTCTCTCTGTCTCTCCGTTGCTCTGTGGATATCTGGGGCTACTAGTGACATGTTTGAAATCATATTCTTTGGCAAATGTCGAAAACTCACATGAGGCAAACTGTGGCCTGTTTTCCATCACTAATACCTCAGGAATGCCAACTCTGGTGAAGATGACTTTCAGTCTCTCCATTGTTGTTGTGGTTGTGAGGGTCGGCAGGTTGGCTACCTCAATATATCTTGAGAAATAGTCGATCACTACTAGGTAGTGTCCTTTCCCCTATTGAAAGATGTCTGCAGCTACCCGCTGCCATAGTCTTGCAGGTAAAGGGGTCGTGAGTAGTGGTTCTGTGTGGTTAGTAGAGTACTGGCAGCATACATCACATCTTTCCACCAGCGCTCTGATGTCTCCTTTGCTAATGGCTCTTTGCAACCCCAGCACATTATCATCTGCATGGGATCCAACACCATCCTGATCCTTTAAACAGGGAGTCTTTTTTTCCAAACAGCCACCAAGGTCCCACTCATCGCTGGTGTCACTTTCCTCTCCAGCTGGGAGAACGTAGTAGACAAAGGAGCTCATTATCGATTGAGGTTAGCCAAAAATTAGCCACTAACACTGGGGAGGAGTGAGGAGGGCCTGGAGAAGACTGGTATCACAGACCCAGAGGACCTGCAGAAATTGATGGCTGCTGTACACCAGCTGCACCTGGACGAAGCAGACCTGGACACCATTGGTGAACTGGGAGTGGCATATGGAAGGAGCGAGGAGCTGCAGAACTTTCTCATAAATTTGAGTTAGCACTGCTGCTAACTGACTGAGACCAATGAGGATGTCGTCGCCCATTTTCCCCCATAATGCAGAGCAGTGAGTTGGCCTGGTACTCTTCTCTGCTAGCCCAGAAGCTATCCTAAATCGTTCAAAGTGCCTTGGCCATTGCGTCCAACTGCTTGGTTTGTCAAAGTTGAGGCTTCCCGAGAGCAGTATTGAAAATATCTATTCCATCTTGTCATTATCCCTCCCCTTTTTTCATTGAGACTAGACAACGAGCTAGCAGGTTCACTCGCCAAGCAGGTTGCTAAGTCAACTCTGCTGGTAAATTCAGGCTTCTTCCTGACTGTTTCAAAAGTTCTTTCTGTTTACTCTGGGATTCTTAATGCCATCTTCTGACAGCATGTATAATGTTTTGGTATGAACCAGCTGTATTAGACCACATGATGATGACTCTTTCTCTGGCAACCACGTTTCTTTATTTCTCTATTCTTCTTTCTCTTACATCTCTCTTTGTGTCATTGGTATAGCACCCCCTAGTGTCCTGACATTCCACTACAGTCAATATTAATAAGTAGACTTAAAACTGTTTCAAAGCTCTTTTTTTTTTTAAAGCTGTTATAACAATCACAGCAATTGTTTTTGGTCTGTAAAACTCCATACTTGCATACTGTATGTCCTTGAAGATTTCCAAACATAAATGGTGCCTGGAAAATTCACAATATGTTGCATATTGTGTCACAAATAGTTTTTTTTAACCACTGTCATTGTTTTATTTATTTTTTATTTCATTACTGTGACAGCTATTTACTGCTAATGCAAGGATTTATTTATAACATCTGTAGTGTATATCGTTGCAAGGTGGTTGCTTGCATCTGTGTTCAGAATGTCAATAAATTCCCACTCCTCGCAGGAACTCTGGTTTACTTTGAGAGCTTGACATAATTGGTATGTTGTGCTAAGTCTTTACATTACTACCATGCCTGTTGCAGAGAATAATGTTTTGTACTGAATATTGCTTTATGCCAAGACAAGTGATTAAACATTTGCACAAACTGTAATGCGACTCTAACTTAATGTGTGATCAATGCTGTTTTTGTCCAAAGAATGGCTGGGTTCCAGTCTGAAAGTGTGTTCTGTTCAACTTCCTACATGTGGATTTATTGTTTTCTTCTCCCTTCCGCTGTTTCACATCATTCCCTTTGAGTGGAGCTGCCAGCTGCAGGCTTACATTTTGTTTAGTCTCTCATACCTTCGTCTCTTTAACTGAGTCCATTGGATGCCAGAAACCAGACTGCACCACACTGGGTAAGGCATTTTATTTCACATTTGGTGGAGTGGCTCCTTCTCAAAGGCGAGGAGCTGTTTTGTCTGCCAGATGCTTGAAAATGAATTCATTTCACTGTCAAGTTATCACACTGACACTTTTAGTGTGTGGGATTTTTATTTATTTATTACACTTTTTTCCAAAATCAATTCTAAGTGAGTATGCCTGAAGTTAAATAGGATTTTTTTTTAGCTTCATTCAAATATCACAATGTATGTGACTCTGCTTTTGGACAGATGGTGTGTAATTCATTAAAATTCATTTTGGCACAGTTGTAAAAGCAGACCATTTTCCTTTCCATCCTCAAGATAATCCCTCAGGTCATCTCTTTCTGTATCTACTTTTTTAAAATCAAAATTATGAATGTAATTTTGTATTTGTATTTTGGTTATGGATGTTATTCAGAAGAAGCAGTAATGTTTAGGCCTATTATACTGTAGGCTTCTACCTTTTAATAGGAAAAAAAGAAATTGGCTAGGAATATTAATTTATTTAATGTTATGAATCCTCATGCGCCATTACGCAGCGCATCGAGGACAGAATGAAAAACCCATGTGCAGGAGTAGTTTTGTGCGTTTTATTGAACATAAACCCCAAAATCATAAGTCCAGCAAACAATCATGATAAACACAGAGCGTTGGAATGATTGGCTTAAGGCCACCAGACATACAAGGACGCCTCCTGGATGCTCTACAGCCCAGAAGGGAATGCCTAGTGCCGTAGAGCTACTGTCGGCACAGGGTGAAAGGCAAACATAGACTTAGAGTGCTGGAGCAATCTGGGGCAGACCGTACAGTCCGATGGATGAGGATAAGGCAGGCTGACAGAGTAACGTAGGTAACGGCGATTTGCTTACATGGAGGTGCACGCTGCCGTGTATGAAGCACATATTATGTTCCAGCAGTCTCTCTCTACTCTCACAGCGTTTAAGTAGTCATAATACTAATGAGGGAAGAGAACGCCGGTGTGAGGATGCGTGGGCTGGACATAATTGAAAATGTGTGCATGAGTGAGTGTATGAGCGTGTGAATGAGAATGAATGAAGTGTGTGTGTGTACGTGTGTGAAACACCCATAATGAGGATCAGCTGGCGATACTGACAGGAGGAGGGGGCATGCCTGAGCTGTCTGGGAGCGAGGACCCAAAGGACTCCCTGAAGCGCCTGATGGAAAATAAATAGAGAAGCGGGCCAAAATAACCACGGGTCAGAACTGGGCTTGGGACCACCAAACCCAGGTTCATGACAGCCCCCCCCCCCGTACCACCAGCTGAAACACAAAACACACCACAAGGGACCCACCCCCCAAGAGACAATACCCAGGGTGGGAGGTGGGGGAAAACAGGTTAGGAGGGACGCAACCGATGAATAATACAAAAAATAATATGCAAATATAGTACTGTCACCCTCCTAACAACCACCACCTAGGACATTATCCCCCCTCCCCAGGAGTCCAAAGTTTAGGGGGTCGACCAGAGTCCCAGGCCCCAGGCATGGCGAGGGGTGACTGATTGGGTGACCTGCCTGAGTCCCACGCCCAGCAGGCAGCCCATTGAACAGCATCCAGCAGCCTGCCCGGGCCAATGGGCCACCCGACCCGAAGGCCAAGTCTTTCGGGTGGCCGACCAGCGTGGTGGACCCACCAAGACTGGAGGGGAAGCCGGAGAGGCAGCCTACCCACCGGGGAACCTCGGTGGCCAAATCAAGGGGTAGGAGCCCCCTTCCCTCCGAAGCTTGGAGCAGGGGGACCGAAGCACCCGCAATGGTCCCGGTCTGGGACGTGGCTGCACCCGTGATAGTCCCGCTCTGGGACGTGGCTGCACCGGTGGTGGACTCCAGCTGGAGCTCTGCTGCACCCACAGTGGGCTCCGGCTGGAGCACTGTTGCACCTGCGGTGGTCCCCATCGGGGACCTCATTGCTCCCACGGTGGTCTCCCCAACGGGGGAGGTTGGGTTCTTCATGAACCCCGGCGCTGAACCCAGATCCTCAGCAGCCTCAGGTGGTGTTGGCAGCTCTCCAGTGACCCTGAGAGAGAGCTCAGAGACAGGACAGAGAGATAAAGGGTCAGGGTCGCCGGAGGCGGCAGAGCCCGGCGAGTCGAGACCAGGTGCAGCGGGTGGCTGCATCTGGCTCTCCTTGCCAAGATCCAGACAAGGTTGCTCTAATTCGGGAGAGAGAGAAACAAACGAGATCACTTGCCTGGGCTTGAGCTTCACCACCGTCCAGGACTCCGTCGATCCCGATGACGACACTAGCCCAACCTTGAGGCAGTCTGGCTCAGGTTCCTCCTCCACTGCGACAACCTCTGTAGCTGGTCTGGTGGTGGTAACAGTCCAGGTGCCCCCAGGCAAGGACTCCAATGCTGGAGACTGATCCAGCGGGGAAGCAGGGGGCTCACTCCGTGCTGGCGCTGGTCCGGAGGTGCACGCTGCCGTGTATGAAGTACATATAATGCTCCGGCGGTCTCTCTCTACTCTCACAGCGTTTAAGTAGTTGTAATACTAATGAGGGAAGAGACCGCTGGTGTGAGGATGTGTGGGCTGGACATAATTGAAAACGTGTGCATGAGTGAGTGTATGAACGTGTGAAAGAGAATGAATGAAGTGTGTGCGTGTATGTGTGTGAAATACCCATAATGCGGATCAGCTGGCGATACTGACAGGAGGAGGGGGTGTGCCCGAGTTGTCAGGGAGCGAGGACCCAAAGGACTCCCTGAAGCACCTGATGGAAAATAAATAGAGAAGCGGGCCAAAATAACCATGAGTCAGAACTGGGTTTGGGACCACCAAACCCAGGTTCATGACATTTAACTTGAATATGTCTCCATTTTGAGGGGGTGAGAGCTATATTCACAACAAAGGTGTCTCGGGTAAGCTGGGGCACAAGTACCCTTTTTATTTTTTTTTAAAACAGTTGCCACATAACATCAACCACATAAATCAACTACATCAACCACATAAATGTTGTTGATGTAGTTTTATTTCACAGAAATCTCATCCATATGATTTTGGACATGTCATCGTTTATGAGTAAATTGTTTTTATTTTGTATTAAGGGCCTGAGCCACTGATATTATTATTATTTTTCTTTTGGCTGGTCCCTTTAAGGGTCACCACAGCGTATCATCACCTGATATCGTGATGATCTGCATGTTAATTTGGCAAGGATTTTGACACCGGATGCCCTTCCTGATACAACCCTGCCCATTTAGCTGGGCTTGGGACCGGCACAGGGAGTAACCCTATGGCTGGGTAACCAACCCAGCCATTATTCTGTATTATATTACAAACCCTAATTCCAATGAAGTTGGGATGCTGTGTAAAATGCAAATGAAAACAGAATACAGTTATTTGCAAACCCTCTTCAACCTATATTCAATTGAATATAAAAGGAGTATGTAAAAGGGAAAAGGAGTGAAAACCGGAAAGTCAAACAGCAGAAAGCAAGCAGCATTTCTTCGTTGGTCAACGAAAAACATCACGTCGCTGTCAAAGTGTTATCTTGTCTGTTTTTGTTTATTTTATTAACGCCGTTTTATTTTTATTAACCCCTTGAACTCTGTGAATTCCGCGGGCGGTCACGTCTCTGCATCTTAGTGCGTCTCAGTGCGCACTGAAAAAAAAAGCTGTATTTCCGGTCTTCCAGTACAGACACAGCCTTGTTACAACCTGAGAAAAAGCTGTGTAATATATTCATTTTTTGTCGTATTTTTACAAAATTTTGACCTGAGCTTGAAAACACTTGGTTCTACATTTCTGTTGTGTTTTCCAGCCAGTATCTGACAGCTGTATGTTATTTGCAAGCATTTGTATCTAAAAAAACACCCAGGCGAACTTTCTTGTTACTCAGTGGCAGGAGCACTTAGAGAGATTATGACTGTTTTGCCAAAAAATTCAGAGTGTTTTCTTTTAAATGAGACTAACCCCATGAAGATGCTGCAAAGGGTTGAAGAACAGCTTTTGATTTACTTTGGGCATGTTATTTTTAGGCGTTTTTAGGGAAGTTGAACAGAGTTCATCAGGTTCCGTTTTTAATTTTTTTATCTCTCTTTTACTGATATTATCTTTTTACTTAGTGTTAGCTTAGTAAATACAAAAGCCCGAACAGGCACACAGGTGAATCAGACCCCGGGCAGGGCTGTTCACCAGGTTAGGCTAACCTGTTTTAGCTAGCTAGCTAGCCACCTCTCGCCTGGAAAGCCATGGCTCCATCCCTGACGTGTCAGCTGTGTGTTCCTCTTTAAGAAGGTTTCTGAGTTGGAATTGAGACTCTCGAACCTCTATAAGATTCGGGAGGCTGAAGACCACCTAGATACTATTATTTTTGGGCGAACATCGGCCACGGCGACCGACTCTCAGCTAGCAGAGATAGCTACTTACCTAGGTGAAATTAGCACATTGCCATTCACTTCCACCCCTGCTCCGGTCACCTCAGATGTCCAGCACCCCAGCAATAAACACTGGCTTCAGCTCGGAGCTAAACCCAAAGGCCCAGGTGGTTCTTCACATCCTCAATGCGCACCCTGGACCTTGGTTGGGCCAACTAGCAAACGTCTAGCAACTGGCAAACGTTGGGGATTGACCAGACATGGCCGCGCCTCCTCCTTTCCCCTTTTGATGGAAAATAGATTCAATATCCTTTCCCTGGAAGATTTCCCCCACCTGGACGTCGCGGCCCAAATCCGCAAGCCCCAGATTAAAACTACTTTAGGTGTGACAAACTATGTACCAGCTCCAAAAACAAGAGAGCGCATTACCCCGCCATCACTGCAACAACAATGGCAAAATTATCCACCATTTTAGAAGTCACCGACAAAGCCCCCCCCCCTCCCCACACGACGCTGGTAACTGGTGATTCAATAATGAGGAACATCAGAAGCAGGTACTGTGTCACTAAATTTTTTCCTGGGGCTAAAATGTCAGACATTGAGGCTCTTACCCCTGACCTATTAAATGAATATCCCCACGCTAAAACTGTTATTGTGCATGTTGGATGCAACAACATCCCAGATGAAACATTGGAGATCTTAAAGAGAGACTTCAGGAGCCTTCTGTCTACTCTTATGAACTGTGGCAGACGTGTGTTTATCTCTGGGCCATTGGCTCCTTTCAGAAGAGGTTGCAATCATTTTAGCAGAACTCTCATCCTTAATACTTGGTTGCGTTCTACATGTCCTACTTTTAACATTGGTTCTGTAGACAATTTCAACCTGTTTTGGAACCGCCCATCATTTATGAGGCCAGATGGCATCCATCCAAACAGACTTGGTGCACTTGTTTTAAGGGACAGTCTGTTCTATTTCATTCAGCGTTTTTTAGTACAGTGACTGAAATCTGGTACGTTAACTCACTCCGAAGTTCCTGGGTCTTCCAACCAGCCCTTCTTTGTTTCCACTTCTTATATTAATCCTATTAATCCAAATAATTCTCACTGTTTAGATTAGTCTTTCAATTCATAACCCCGTAGAGATTGTGTCTGTCTCCTGTTACCCAAAACATTATAACTCAAGACAAATACAACATAACTTGATACATAAATACACACCTCTCTGCAGTTCCTCCTCATCTGCCACCCCTCAACTTAGCCCCCGTCTTCCCCATCAGATAATCTTTGTCTGCTCCCCCCAAAGTTAATAAAAATATAATGTATAAGCATTCCAAAGTGATTAAACAAAAAATTGGTAAAACTCAAATTAAACATCAAGTCTCTAAATGTAATGATTTGGCCTCGCTTACTCCTCATAATTTAAAAATTAAATGTGGGTTGTTAAACATTAGGTCTCTAACTCCCAAGTCTCTGCTAGTCCATGATCTGTTAATTGATCATCAGATTGATTTAATATCCCTTACAGAGACTTGGCTAGGACAAGATGATTATGTTGGTTTAAATGAATCAACACCCTCTGGTTATCAAAATCCTAGAAGTTCTGGTCGTGGAGGAGGAGTTAGCAGCAATTTACCATTCTAAATTACTAGTTAATGTAAAGCAAAAAACATGTTTTTATTCCTTTGAGGGCCTGGTCCTCAGTATTGGGCATGTTAGCAATCTTAGCTTAAACCCAGTTTTCTTTGCCATAGTTTACTGTCCTCCCTCGGCCTACTCAGAGTTTTTATCCGAATTTGCTGAATTTTTAGCTGATTTAGTGCTGAAATCAGATAGAATAATTATAGTAGGGGATTTTAATGTACATATAGATGTGGATAGTGACTGTCTTAATAAGGCATTTAATTGAATATTAGACTTGATGGGATTTTCCCAGAAAGTAGAAAATTCTACCCATTATCTCCACCAAACATTGGACCTTGTTCTGACATATGGCATAGAAATAGAAAATCTGGTAGTGTCTCCTCATAATCCTGTACTATCAGACCATTGTCTGTTAACCTTTGATTTCACTATTCCTGACTATTTGATTCCTAAAGAAAAATATTACTACAGCAGATGTCTTTCAGATGATGATGTTACCAAATTTATGCAGATTGTCTCCTCTATGCCATGTGTCAACACAACGGAAATAAGCGATGGAGAGCCTGCTCCTTCCGTAACTGATAGCATGGTAGATAGTGTTACAGCTTCTCTGCATCAGATTCTAGACTTGGTGGCCCCTTTAAAAAAGAAAAAAGTCCAATCAGAGATTTCTAACCCCTTGGTTTAACACGGAAACTAACTAACCTACACTTATATAGCGCTTTTCTAGTCACAAAGACCACTCAAAACGCTTTCACTGATACTAACCCTCTATTCTAAGGGCCTATAGGAAACAGATATCTAGGGACAATTTAGAACAGCTAATTAACCTAACATGCATGTCTTTGGATTGTGGGAGGAAACCGGAGCCCCCGGAGTAAACCCACGCAGCACAGGGAGAACATGCAAACTCCACACAGAAAGGTTCCAACCCCTGCCAGCCTGGGGATTCGAACCAGGAACCTTCTAGCTGTAAGGCAACAGTACTAACCACTGCACCACCGTGCTGCCAAACTCGTAACTTAAAACAGAAGACTTGTCAATTAGAAAGAAAGTAGCAGTCCACTAATTTAGATGACATCTATTCAGCTTGGAGAAATCATCTTTTAATTTATAAAAATCTCTTAGAAAAGTTAGAACAAGTTATTCATCCATCCAGCCATCTTCTTCCGCTTAATCCTTTTTGGGTATTAATCTGCATTAATAGAAGAGAACAAGAATAATCCCAGGTTTCGTTTCAGCGCTGTAGCCAGGCTGACAAAGAGTCAGGACTCTGTCAATCCTCGCATCCCCCTAGAGCTTACTAGTCAGGACTTTATGAACTTTTTCAATCATAAAATTTCATCTATCAGAGATAAAATCAGTCAGATTCTTCCTACCTTAAACTTAAATACAGTAACTACTACAACTCCTTCAATTGATATCTGTTTGGATAAGTTTACTCCAATTACTCCCTTTAGAGTTAGATAAAATAATTTCCTCATCCAAGCCTTCAAGTTGTCTTTTAGACCCTATTCCTACTAGGTTATTTAAAGAAGTCTTCCCATTTATTGGTAGCTCTATTCTTCAAATAATCAATTCTTCTTTAACATTAGGCCATATACCACAGGCTTTTAAAACTGTTGTAATTAAACCCTTACTCAAAAAGCCAACGCTCGATCCAGGAGTTTTAGCTAACTATCGATCAGTCTCTAATCTGCCTTTCATTTCAAAAATCTTAGAAAGAGTTGTTGCTACGCAATTATTTGACCACCTGCAGGGAAATGGTTTATTTGAAGAGTTTCAATCTGGGTTCAGAATCCATCATAGTACTGAAACAGCCTTAGTGAAGGCCATTAATGACCTCCTTATCACATCTGATAATGGACTTCTTTCTGTACTTGTCCTTTTAGATCTTTGTGCAGCCTTTGATACTATCGACCATGATATTCTACTTGATAGATTAGAACACTATGTTGGACTTAATGGAACTTTGTTGCAGTGGTTTAGATCTTATTTGTCTGATAGGCTTCAGTTTGTTCATGTCAATAATGAGTTTTCTTCCAACTCAAAGCTCATTTATGGAGTGCCACAGGGATCTGTGCTAGGCCCTACTCTTTTTAGTTAAGATATGCTTCCATTAGGCAACATCATTGAACTGATCTGTTCACACTCCAACAGGCAGCAAAAAGTAAGCTAGGAGCAGGAAGACAAAAGAAGAGGAAAACAGCAGCCTTGTGTGTAGCAGAATGGAATGTACGCACTCTGTTGGACAGAACAACATCACAGCGCCCAGAAAGACAGACCGCGCTTGTGGCCCTGGAAATGAACAGGTACAATGTAGACATAGCTGCACTTAGTGAAATAAGATTGCCTGGATTTGACAGCTTGTAAGACCATGGGTACATCTTCTTTTGGAGTGGGCGATCAACTCAAGAAAGGAGCGAAGCAGGAGTGGGCTTTGCAGTTAGAAAGGAGATAGCAGCAATGCTTGATGAGGAACCAATGCCAATCAACGACAGGAAAATGACTATGAGACTCCCACTACAGCGGAAGATGTATGCCACACTCATCAGTGTATATGCCCCAACAATGACCAACACAGAGGAGATGAAGGAGGTGAAAAGTTCTACAGTGATTTACGTGAGACTATCAGGCATGTACCGACTGATGGCAGGCTGATACTCGTTGGAGATTTTAATGCCAGAGTTGCTTCGGACACTGAGAAATGGAAAGGAATGCTAGGCAGTCATGGAGTAGGCAAGTGCAATGCTAATGGAGAACTTCTACTTGCACTATGTTCAGAGTACAACCTTGTGATAACCAACACTCTATTTAAGCACAAGGACACAGACAAGAAGACATGGATGCACTGGCACTTATTACACTACATCATAGTCAGGCAGAGAGACATCAGGGATGTATTGGACACCAGAGCAATGAGAGGCGCGGACTGTGGTACTGATCATGTTATGCTGAGATCTAGATTAAGGATTTGGAGGCGAAAACAGCACTGCAGGATGGGTGCGAAACCACCATGGAAGCTAAACACTAGTGCACTGAAAGGCCAAAAGAAGCAGGAAGAACTTACACAGGAAATGGATGAAAACTTGAAAGACTGGGACAGCAACAACTCAAAGAATGACATAGAAGAGAAATGGGCAACACTGAAGAATACGGTGTATCAGACTGTGAGTGATGTATTAGGCCACCCTGAGAGGAAACATCAAGATTGGTTTGATGAGCATGATGAACACCTGAAGAAACTACTAGAAGCAAAGAATACAGCTAGGCAGGAAAACCTACAGTGTAACACAAGGTCGAAGAAGAAGAACTACTCAAAGGTTCAGAGTGAGCTACTGAATTACACCAGAGAGATGAAGTCCAACTGGTGGGATGAAAAAGGGGAAGAACTTCAAACAGTAGCAGACAGGAAGGACATGAAAACATTCTTCACAGGTTTGAGAGAAATCTACGGCCCTAAACCAAGAGGATTGATCCAACTAAAGGCTATGGATAGTGAAACGGTTTTGCAGGAGAAAGACAAGATCCTGGACAGATTTGCAGACCACTTTGACCAACTACTAAACAACCCTGGAGATCTCACTGAAGAAGCTAAAGAAGCTCTAGTGCAACGACCAGCTGTATCAAGTCTGGATGAACCACCAAATCTTGATGAACTAATGGCAGCTATCAGGACAACACAGGATGGTAAAGATCCAGGAGGGGATGGAATTCCAGCATAAGTGTGGAAATGTGGTGGTGTTCAGCTGACCAACTGCCTGCACAAGCTCATCCAAGAGATATGGGATGCCCAGAAAGTACCTCAAGACTGGAAGAATGCAAGTATTGTGCCTTTGTTCAAGAAAGGTGACAGTGTGGGGCACATGTGTATCACTTTAAGCTTCACATCTCAGAGAGAACAAAGAACTGGGTCTCCTTGGAGATAACAGGAGGATGTGAAAATTTAGTCTTTGGTATGTAAGAGACGGCCTTGGGGGATTTCCTGGTCTGCCAGAGACTATGAGGAGGATGTTATAGGAATTAAGAGAAGATGCATTGTTACTTGTGATTAAATGCAATGTGACTGTGAGCTTTGAAGGTCCTGGATATATAAGATAAGATAAGATAAGATAAGATAAGCCTTTATTAGTCCCACAATGGGGAAATTCCAGGATTGCAACAGCACAGGGATAGCAATACTCAGAGCAACAATCAGAAGGCAAGAAAAAACAACATCTAGTAAACATATGTCCATATTACTATAAATGTATATATATAGACACACAGTGCAGAGCATTATGGTTGGTTGGTGAATGTGCAGCAGAAAGTCTAAGCTCTCTCTCCACGGATGCGGCGGGCCAGCTGGAAGTCTTTGGGCATGATGGTGACCCCCTTAGCGAAGAAGAGACCACCAGGTGGGCCTCGCTGGTCTCCTGCAGAGCCATGACGGCGAAGCTCAGGAAACGCAGGACGGTCTTGAAGTCCTGAGCGATCTCCCTCACCAGGCGCTGGACGGGCAGCTTACGGATGAGCAGCTCCGTGGATTTCTGGTAGCGACGGATCTCTCTCAGAGCCACGGGCCTGTGACGGCGAGGCCTCTTCACTCTGCCAGTGGCCAAAGCGCCTCTCCGAGCAGCCCTGGTGGCTAGCTGTCTCCTGGGGGGCTTCTTCCTCCAGTAGATTTTACGGACGGTCTGCTTGGTTCTTGCCATCGCTCTTTATTATTCTGTCTTATATTTCTTGCACGCCGCCTAAACTCCAGCCCGGCACCCGCGTCGTTTTCGCTACAGCTCCCGGTATGTCGAGTTTCCCATTAGCACCGGGCGGCGGCCAAGTGCTAGCTAGCACTAGCTCCTCCCCGCTGTAACGTCTCCCGCTGCAAACCGTGGCTCCGTCCGCCGACCCGGGAGACCCCCGGGGCGATCCGTGCGTCCGTGATATATATACAGAGTGAAAGGTGTAGAAAGAAGAAGGAAGATAAAAAAAAGGCTGTTGCAACGGGCAGCCTACTTGTGTGGTGCCACCGGTCCGGCGGAACCGGAACCTATAAGATTTAACCAAATTGGTTAAAAAAAGTCTCTTAATCCTTGATTGGACATGTTCAGTACTTAAAATCGTGTAACTAAAAGGCATCTTTAATCTGATACAGTAAAGCCTCAGTTTGGAGATAAAACCACAGCTCTCTGCATGGCTTTCGCTGAACAGCCAACACATCACTGTAGGTTCTGCCCATCACGTAAAAATGTTTCCTTTGATTCTTTTTTTTTTATATATCTATAAATTGGAATATCTGATGGGGCTTTTAGTTTCCTTATTTCCCCTCTCAGTCATTGTGTGACTGACCTACCTCCTCCTGCCAGGTTTTAAACTGAGTGAGGAAACTTTAGTTGTAAACAGACTGGGGGATTTTTATGCTGAAGTCCTTTTGTTATATAAAGAAACATTTGGTTCAGCTGAGGCACCTGTTTTGTTCAATTTCCCAAAAGAGTGAATTCCTTTCAGAGTGAACTACACATCCGAAGTGGCCAGCTGTTCATGAAGTTGCAAATAGCAGCATGCTACAGTCTGTCCAAGGTATCTTTCTGTGATCTGCTCAACATCTGCATTTTAATGTGCTGTAAAATGGACTGATCTTGTTTAAAGTGATCGAAAAATGTAAAGGACGAATGTCTGTGTTTTTTCTCTTTTCTGCTTTGCTAATGTTGGAAGATGTGAATAAACCTGACTCGTGAGATAAACTCTGCCTCGTCATTTTCACATTTCCACACTGGTGACCCTAAGACGTATCATGGATGAAAGAAATTCCCCTGGGCCAGCCGAATCAGGAGCTCCCAGCCAAGCGTATGCCGCTACCGTCCAGCTACCGGACTTTTGGCAAGACAACCCGTGCTCCTGGTTCCACTTGGTCGAAGCACAGTTCACCCTCCAGGGGATAACGGTAGATGACACGAAGTTCTACCATGTGATTGCAAAGCTCGACAACCGCACGGCTCGGCATGTGCAGAGCCTATTGGAACGGCCACCGGCCAACGACAAATACGGCGGGTTGAAGGCTGCGCTTATCCAGCGTTTCACTCTCTCAGTCGAGGAGAGCGCGGAGAGGCTCCTGGCTCTGAACGACTTGGGAGATGGCACGCCCATTGACCTGATGGAGAACATGCTGAGGTTGAGGGGCTCAGACAACGACGACTTCATCTTCACCCACATTTTCCTCAGGACCCTACCGTCGGCCACGAGAGCGACCCTGGCCAGTTCGCCGTTGTTGGCCCAGCGGGACTTCCACGCGCTGGCCCAGGAGGCGCACTGGATTCTCAATGCCAGCAAACAGCGCGCGGTCACCGCAGTAGCGACGGAGTTCAGCGCGACGACCGGAGATGGCGGGGGGCCAGAGACGGCGGTAGCAGAACCACCGACGACGGCGGCGGCGAGGGCCAAGGATCGCGGAGGAGACATCCTCTGTTTCTACCATCGCCGCTTTGCAGAGAAGGCACGCAAATGTATACCACCGTGCCAGTTCAAGCGCTCGGGAAATGCCAAGACCGGGGGTCGGTAGCAGCTGCGGCCCTCGGGGAGGAGAACAAGCTGCTCTACTTGAAGGATGCGCGCTCGGGGAGGCATTTCCTCGTGGACACAGGCTCCCAGTTGAGTTTCATCACACCTTCCTCCGCTGACCGGCTGGCAGTTTCCAGAGGTCCCGGGGTGTCAGCAGCGAACGGCTCGGAGAATAAGACCTTTGGTGAGCGGACTCTGCTTCTGTCCCTACACGGCTGTACATTTGAGTGGACTTTTGTCATAGCTGCAGGGAATTTCAATATGTTGGGGGCTGATTTTCTGTGCTCACATGGTTTGTTGGTTGATCTTGCTAACAGGCGCCTGGTTAATGCACTTTCTTTTTATTCTATTCCCTGTACAGCCCGAGTGGCCCCGCCAACAGCACAAGCCAACGTCACAGCTGCAAGCGGTAAGTTCCACACACTGCTCAGTTCCCAGCACTCACGGTTCCCACATTTTCAGCAGCCGTCGCTAAACACGGGGTGGAACATTTTATTACTACCACCGGACCGCCCGTTTTTGCAAAAGCCCGGCACTTGGATTCAGCAAAACTGACCATAGCGTGCGAGGAGTTTGCCAACCTGGAAAGGTTGGGCATCATCAGGCGAACAGCCCATGGGCTTCCCCGCTTCACATGGTCCCGAAAGCTGACGGCTCGTGGCGACCTTGTGGAGATTTCCGCAGGTTGAACAACGCCACAGCGCACGACCGCTACCCAATCCCGCATATCCAAGATTTTTCCGTTCATTTGGTGGGGGCGCGCGTTTTTTCTAAGATAGACTTGGTCCACGGTTACCACCAAGTCCCAGTGCGCGCTGAGGACATACCCAAAACAGCGGTAATAACTTCGTTTGGTCTATTCGAGTTTTTGCGCATGGAATTTGGGCTTAAAGGCGCTGCGCAGACGTTCCAACACATGATGGACGCTGTGTTGCGCAATCTCCCCTTCGTATTCGTCTACCTGGACAACATCTTAGTAGCCAGCGCATCCGAAGACGAACACGAAAACCACCTCACGGCAGTTTTCTGGAGGCTGGGAGAGCATGGTTTAATAATCAACCCAGCGAAGTGTCAGTTCGGGGTGGCGCAGATTGATTTTTTGGGGCATCGCGTCTCTCCAGAAGGAGCGGTTCTGCTGCCTGACAAAGTGCGCGCGGTAGCAAATTTTCCCCAGCCACAAATGGTCAAGGCGTTACAGGAGTTTTTGGGAATGGTGAATTTTTATAACCGTTTCCTCCCCCGCGCAGTGCAGCTCATGCAACCATTGTATGCCGCACTCAAAAAACAAAAACCCATAAATAAGATCGAATGGTCTCCGGAGCGAGAGCGAGCATTCTCGGAGGTCAAAACAGCCCTGGCAACCACTGCGTTGTTAGCACATCCAGACCCAACGGCCCGCATAGCGCTCCCTACTGACGCGTCAGATGTGGCCATAGGGGCGGTCGTGGAGCAGCATGTAGCCGGGGCTTGGCAGCCACTCGCCTTTTTCAGCTGGACTTTGCGCGATAGTGAACGAAAATACAGCGCATTCGACAGGGAGTTGTTAGCTCTCCACTTGGCCATTCGCCACTTCCAGTTCTGGCTGGAGGGACGCCGTTTCACCGCGTTCGTTGACCATAAGCCGCTGACATTGCGATGGCCAAGGTTTCAGAACCGTGGTCAGGCCGGCAGCAAAGACAGCTGGCTGCTATCTCAGAGTTTACTACCGATATTCAGCATGTGGCGGGTAAACTGAATGTAGTGGCAGACTGTCTCTCGCGCGCCGTGGTGGCCCCAGTCCGCGTAGGGATAGATTATGCAGCCATGGCCGTGGATCAGGTTAGCGACGCGGATGTGCACGCACTCCAGTCTGGACCAACAGGGTTAAGGCTGGAGAACAGGGTGCTGTAAGACGGTATGCCCCCCCTAATCTGCGATGTCTCCACTGGGCGACCGCGTCCTGTGGTACCGGCCGCGTGGCGCCGCCGCGTTTTTGACTCGATTCATTCTCTGGCGCACCCGGGAGTGCGCGTGTCGGTCAAAATGGTAGGAGAGAAATTTGTATGGCCGAGCCTGCGCAAACAAGTTAAGGAGTGGGCAGCAGCCTGCATGGCTTGTCAACAAGCCAAGGTACACAAACACACGAGAGCTCCCTTGGAGCCGTTTCACATCCCGGCTAAGAGGTTCGATCATGTTCACGTGGACCTCATAGGCCCCCTCCCACCGTCACAGGGGTGCACACACCTTCTGACAATGGTGGACCACACCACGCGCTGGCCGGAAGTGGTCCCACTGGCGTCAACCACAGCCGAGGAGGTGGCGCGCACATTTTTAACAGCATGGGTAGCGCACTTTGGAGTCCCGTCGGACATTACGTCCGACAGAGGCCCTCAATTTGTTTCCGAACTTTGGTCAGCAATGGCCCGCAGCCTGGGGGTAACGATCCACCGCACAACCGTGTACAATCCACAGGCTAATGGGTTATGCAAACGTTTTCATAGGTCATTGAAAGCGGCTCTCAGAGCGTCGCTGACGGATGCAAATTGGGTAGACGGGCTACCGTGGGTTTTATTGGGGTTGCATTCTGCACCTAAAGAGGACTTAGAAGCCTCCCCGGCTGAGCTAGTTTTTGCGCAACCACTTCGGCTGCCCGGGGAGTTTCTCCCAGATAATCCTGCGCCAGATAGCTCCCTGTCTCAGTGGTTGCAGCGTGGCACGGAATCGGGCACGCTGCCTGGCCCCGTTCACCACAGTTTTCCGCGCATTTTTGTGCCTAAGGCTTTGAAAAACGTGGAATTTGTTTTTGTCAGACACGATGCCCATCGCCCACCGCTGCGACCACCTTATGATGGACCATTTAGAGTGCTGGAAACAGGGGACAAACATTTTTTGCTAGATTTGGGGGGCAGCAAGGAAAAGATTGGCATAAACAGGCTCAAACCCGCTTTTGTGGTGGCGGACGAGGATGTGCTGTTGGCCAGGGCTCCTTGGCGCAGCAGACCCCCCCGGGGACATTCCCCAGAACACCCACAGGGAGTGACAAACAGTTCTCACCCCAAGACAGCAGCGCCCCAGGGGGATGGCGCCGCAAAAGTGGCGAAGCCCGCTTACAGCAGATACGGGAGGAGACTGAGGCCCAAGCAGCACGTGGGTTAATGTGTAATGATTTTATCATGACATGCAGACTGTTATTCTGTTGTTCCATCTTAGATGTTTGGGGGGGGGGTCATGTGGGGCACATGTGTATCACTTTAAGCTTCACATCTCAGAGAGAACAAAGAACTGGGTCTCCTTGGAGATAACAGGAGGATGTGAAAATGTAGTCTTTGGTATGCAAGAGACGGCCTTTGGGGATTTCCTGGTCTGCCAGAGACTATGAGGAGGATGTTATAGGAATTAAGAGAAGATGCATTGTTACTTGTGATTAAATGCAATGTGACTGTGAGCTTTGAAGGTCCTGGATATATAAAGGACGAATGTCTGTGCTTTTTCTCTTTGATGCTTTGCTGATGTTGGAAGATGTGAGTAAACCTGACTCATGAGATAAACTCTACCTTGTCATTTTCACATTTCCACAACAGGAAAGATTGTGGAAATTACAGAGGTATATCACTGCTAGCCACTGTTGGTAAGATTCTCTCACGTGTACTACTGAACAGACTCAATGAACACATCTCACAGAATGTACAGAAACCCAGTGCGGCTTTAGAAGTGCAAGAAGCACAATGGACATAATTTTCTGCTTGAAACAGGTTCAAGAAAAGTGTATCGAACAGAACATGCTGCTTTATGTAGTCTTCATAGACTTCAGTAAAGCCTTCAATACTGTTTCGCAACAAGGACTTTGGCAGGTACTCGAGAAATATGGTTGTACAGAGAAGTTTGTCAGCCTGATCGAGGCACGCCATACAGGTATGCAAGCAAACGTGGCAATGAGTGGTTCAGTATCTAAAGAATTTTCAGTATGCAACGGGGTGAAACAAGGGTGTGTGCTGGCACCTACACTCTTCTCGTTATATCTGGCAGCCATGCTTGAGGTGGCCTTCAAAGACACTTCAGAAGGAGTATACATTCAAACAAGGAAAGAAACAGACTTGTTCAGTGTGGCACAGTTTAAAACCAAGAGTAGGACATCGATAAAGGTAGTAAGAGAAATGCTCTTTGCCGACGACAGTGCTCTAGTTGCATACAGTGTGGAAGATATGCAATCTTTAGTGGAGAAATTTGCAAGAGCAGCTAGCCAATTCAGCCTCCAAATCTACATCAAGAAGACAGAGTGCCTTTATCAACCACCAAAGTTCCAATTATCAACATCACTACCAGAAGAGATCAGCATTGGTACAGAGCCACTAGTCAAGTGCAAGACTTTCAAGTATCTAGGGAGTACTGTTTCAAAGAATGCTAGGCTGGAGGATGAACTATCTCTCAGAATGGGAAGAGTGAGCGCTGTGTTTGGAAAATTGAGGGAGAGGCTGTGGAACAATCGACATGTGTCTATCCATGTGAAATGCAAAGTGTAGAGAGCGACAGTACTGGCTGCTCTATTGTACGGTGATGAAACTTGGACTGTCTACAGAGTGCAGGTAAAGAAACTCCACGCATACATGATGAGACACCTTCGAGCCATAACGAACATCTCACGGAAAGACAAGATAACCAACATAGAAGTGTTGAAACGAGCTGGTCTACCATCAGTGGAGGACATGCTTATACAGATGAACCTGAGATGGCTTGGACATGTTGGATGGTCCACCAGCATCTCCCTTGGCAGTTAATCTACTCACAGTTATGCGAGGACAAATGCAATCAGGGTAGACCAAGGCTCAGATTTAAAGACGCTGTAAAAAGAAACTTGAAGAAGTTGGACATAGACAGGAGTTCCTGGCAGCGGACGGCTAAGGACAGAGCTATGTGGAGGAATCTGATCAGACCTAAATGAAACAGTCATTGTCGCCCACGACAGACTGCTATGATGATGATTATGAGGCAACATCATTAGAAAGCACTGTATACATTTTCATTGTTATGCAGATGACACACAATTATACTTGTCAATGAAGCCAGATGATAGTAATCAATTAGCCAAGTTAGACACCTGTCTTAAGGAAATCAAAGCTTGGATGACTTGTAATTTTCTGCTATTAAATTCAGATAAGACTGAAGTCATTCTTGTTGGTCCAAAAAAACCTTAGAAATACCTTTCCAAATCAAACTCTTAGTTTGGATGTGGTTACTCTTTCTCTGAATAGTTCTGTGATGAACCTTGGAGTTATTTTTGATCAAGATCTGTTTTTCAATTCACATATTAAATTTGTTTCTAAGACTGCCTTCTATTATTTGCATAATATTTCCAAGATTAGGAGCATCTTGTCTCAGAGTGATGCTGAGAAACAGATCCACGCTTTTGTTAGCTCTAGATTAGATTATTGTAACTCTTTATTATCAGGTTGTCCTAAAATATCTTTAAAAAGTCTTCACTTGATCCAAAATGCTACTGCAAGAGTTTTAACAAGTACTAGAAAGAGAGATCATACAGCCATGGACAAAATTGTTGATACCCCTCTGTTAATGAAAGAAAAACCCACAATGGTCACAGAAATAACTTGAATCTGACAAAAGTGGTAATAAATAAAAATTCTATGAAAATTAACCGGTGAAAATCAGACAATGCTTTTGAATTGTGGTTCAACAGAATTACTTTAAAAAACAAACTCATGAAATAGGCCTGGACAAAAATGATGGTACCCCTCGAAAAGACTGAAAATAATGTGACCATAGGGACATGTTCAACCAAGATATGTCCTCTAATTAACATCACAGGTGTCTACAAACTTGAAATCAGTCAGTCGGCCTATTTAAAGGGTGACAAGTAGTCACTGTGCTGTTTGGTGACATGATGTTTACCACACTAAACATGGACCAGAGGAAGCAAAGGAGAGAGTTGTCTCAGGAGATTAGAAAGAAAATTATAGACAAGCATGTTAAAGGTAAAGGCTATAAGACCATCTCCAAGCAGCTTGATGTTCCTGTGACTACAGTTGCACATATTCAGAAATTTAAGATCCACGGGACTGTAGCCAACCTCCCTGGACGTGGCTGCAGGAGGAGACGGATAATACGAATGGTAACAAAAGAGCCCAGAACAACCTCTAAACACATTCATGGTGAACTCCAAGGTCAAGGTACATCAGTGTCAGATCGCACCATCCGTCGTTGTTTGAGCCAAAGTGCACTTCATGGGAGACGACCAAAGAGGACACCACTGCTGAAAACAAATCATAAAAAAGTCAGACTGGAATTTGCCAAACTGCATGTTGACAAGCCACAAAGCTTCTGGGAGAATGTCCTATGGACAGACGAGACAAAACTGCAACTTTTTGGCAAGGCACATCGGCTCTATGTTCACAGACGCAAAAATGAAGCATACCAAGAAAAGAACACTGTCCCTACTGTGAAACATGGAGGAGGTTCTGTTATGTCCTGGGGCTGCTTTGCTGCATCTGGCACAGGGTGTCTTGAATCTGTGCAGAGTACAATGAAATCTCAAGACTATCAAGGTATTCTAGAGAGAAATGTGCTGCCCAGTGTCAGACAGCTTGGTCTCAGTCGCAGGTCATGGGTCTTGCAACAGGATAATGACCCAAAGCACACAGCTAAAACACCCAAGAATGGCTAAGAGCGAAACACTGGACTATTCTAAAGTGGCCTTCTATGAGCCCTAATCTAAATCCTATTGAACATCTGAGGAAGGAGCTGAAACATGCCGTCTGGAGAAGGCACCATTCAAACCCGAGACAACTGGAGCAGTTTGCGCATGAGGAGTGAGCCAAAATACCTGCTGAGAGGTGCAGAAGTCTCATTGACAGTTACAGAAATGGTTTGATTGCAGTGATTGCCTCAAAAGGTTGTGCAACAAAATATTAAGTTAAGGGTACCATCATTTTTGTCCAGGCCTGTTTCATGAGTTTGTGTTTTAAAGTAATTCTGTTGAACCACAATTCAAAAGCATTGTGTGATTTTCATTGGTTAATTTTCATAGAATTTTTATTTATTACCACTTTTGTCAGATTCAAGTTATTTCTGTGACCATTGTGGGTTTTTCTTTCACTAACAGAGGGGTACTAACAATTTTGTCCACGTGTGTATCTTTCCGGTTTTGGCCTACCTTCACTGGCTTCCCATTGTCACAAAACCCTGTACGCCATTACGCAGCGCACGAGGGAGGGAATGAAAAACCCAAATGCAGGAGTAGAGAGTGTCATGTTTATTCAAGTTCACAAAAATCACCAGTTCATTTCCACTGCAAAAATACAGAAAGATGCAATGACAGAGTTGGCCACCAAACATACAGCGTGCCAACCGAATGCTCTACAGCCTGGTGAATACAAAGCCTTGTGCTGCAGGAATACTATGCGCATGAAATAGGAAAGGCAAAACAGCCTAGTGCTGCCGGGCTGCTAGCACAGGAGAAAAGGCGCAAACACTTACAGGACTGGAGCTATCCGGGGCAAACTGTGCAGTCTGGAGGAAGGAGTTGAGAAGCTGAGCCAGCCGAAACACCAACGGGACAAACAGGTCAGAAGAGACGGGCTGGAGATTAATGAAGTGAATGATGCAATATACAGGGAGTACTGACTGCCATGTATAGAGGCGTATGCCCCGATAATCTCCTTCCTCTGGCACACCCAACAAATACTCCAGAAGCTAACGAGGAACGAGATTGCCGGTGTGAGAATGCGTGGGCAGAACTGATTGGCATCCGGTGTGTGAGAGCGCGTGTGGATGAGAGTGAATGGAGCCTGTGCATGTGTGTGTGCGTGTGTGTATGTGTGTGAGCATGTGGGTGTGTGTGTGTACGTGTGTGAGCACCTGTGACAGTGTAGCTGACGGAGCTTGACAGGAGGACGGGGTGTACCCAAGCTGTCAGGAGGAAACTAGGTCAAATCATAACAATGAGTCAGAACTGGGCTTGCCCTCCAAACCCAGATCCATGACAGCCCCCCCCCCCCCCAGGGGTGGATGCCAGACACTCCAGTACCATCAGCCAAAAAAGAAAAGAAACAGCACCCCTCAAGGGAACCCCTCCCCCCCCGGCAACAAATACTAACTCAGGTTGGGAGGTGGGGGAAAACTGGTTAGGAGGGAAGCAACCAGTGAAAACACAATGAACACAAAAACAGAATAAAGAACAACCCCTCCTAACAAAGCCCCCAACCTGGAGCTCTAACCCCCCTTTCCAGAAGTCCAAAGTTCAGGGGGTCGACCAGAGTCCCAGGCCCCCAGTGTGGTGAGGAGTGGCAAATCGGGTGGCCTGCCCCAGTCCCAAGTCCAGCAGGTGGCCCCTGGGATAATGTCCGGCGGCCTGCCCGGGCCGCCGGACCATCCGACCCATAAACCAAGTCCTTCAGGTGGCTGACTAATGTGGTCGAGCCACCAGGACCTGAGAGGAGGGTGGAGAGGCAGCCTTCATACTCGGGAAAATCGGCGCCCAAGCCAAGGAACAGGAGCACCCCTGCCGTTCGAGGCTTGGAGCAGGGGCACCATAGCACCCGCGATGGTCCCGGTCTGGGATGTGGCTGCACCTGGGATGGTCCCAGTCTGGGACGTGGCTGCACCCGCGATGGTCCCGGTCTGGGATGTGGCTGCACCTGCGATGGTTCCGCTCTGGGACATGGCTGCACCGGCGATGGTCCTGGGCTGAGGCTCTGCTGCACTGGCGGTGGACTCCAGCTAGGGCTCTGCTGCACCAGCAGTGGACTCCAGCTGGGGCTCTGCTGCACTGGCAGTGGACTCCAGCTGGGGTTCTACTGCACCGGTGGTGGAGTCCAGCTGGGGCTCTGCTACACCGGCGGTGGACCCCGGCTGAGGCTCTGCTGCACCCGCGGTGGGCTCCGGTTGGAGCACTGTTGCACCTGCGGTGACCCCATCAGGGGCCTCATTGCTCCTGCGGTGGCCTCCCCAGCGAGGGAGGTGATGCTCCTCACGTCCTCCGGAGTAGAATCCCGATCCTCGGTTGCCTCCACTCCGCTGGGTGTTTTACTGGTCGGGGCATTCTGTCACAAATGAATGGAATGAAAAACCCAATTGCAGGAATAGAGTGTCATGTTTATTCAAGTTCACAAAACTCACCAGTTCAGTTCCACTACAAGAATACAGAAAGGTGCAATGACAAAGTTGGCCACCAAACATACAGGGTGCCAACCGAATGCTCTACAGTCTGGTGAATACAGAGCCTCGTGCTGCAGGACTGTTTAGCGCACAAAATAGGAAAGGCAAAACAGCCTAGTGCTGCCGGGCTGCTAGCACAGGAGAAAAGGCAAAAACACTTACAGGACTGGAGCTATCCGGGGCAAACTGTGCAGTCTGGAGGAAGGAGTTGAGAAGCTGAGCCAGCCGAAACACCAACGGGACAAACAGGTCAGAAGAGATGGGTTGGAGATTAACAAAGTGAATGATGCAATATACGGGGAGTATTGACTGCCATGTATAGGTATAGAGGCATATGCCCTGACAATCTCCTTCCTCTGGCACACCCAACAAATACTCCTGAAGCTAATGAGGAAAGAGATTGCCGGTGTGAGAATGCGTGGGCAAAACTGATTGGCATCCGGTGTGTGAGAGCGCGTGTGAATGAGAGTGAATGGAGCGTGTGCATGTATGTGTGTGTGTGTGTGTGTGTATGTATGTGAGCGTGTGGGTGTGTGTGTACATGTGTGAGCACCCGTGACAGTGCAGGTGACAGAGCTTGACAGGAGAAGGGGGTGCACCAGAGCTGTCAGGAGGAAATTAGGTCAAATCATAATCAGTCAGAACTGGGTTTTCCCTCCAAACCCAGATCCATGACACCCATAGAGTTTAGAATTAAGTTTAAAATCCTTCTTCTCACTTACAAAGCTCTTAACAATCAGGCCCCTTTTTATTTAAAGGATCTAATACTACCCTATCATCCTAACAGAGCATTACGCTCCCAAAATGCTGGATTACTTGTAATACCTAGAATCTCCAAAAGTACAATGGGAGACAGAGCCTTCAGCTATCAAGCTCCTTTCCTGTGGAACCAGTTACCAATCTGGATTTGGGAGTCAGAATCAATCTCTGTTTTTAAGAATAGGGTAAAAACCTTCCTTTTCGATATAACCTACGATTAGGGAGGGATCATGTGTCTCTAAACCTTCCCTTAGTTCTGCTGCTAATAGATTTAGACTGCCAGGGGACCTCCAATAATGTACTTGGCTTCACTCCTTTAATGTTTGCTCTCTATATGTCTGTTTTTTTCATCTTCTTTATCCCCTCACCCCCCAGCCAGTTGCAGCAGATGACTGCCCCTCCCTGTGCCCGGTTCGGCTAGAGGTTTCTTCCTGTTAAAAGGGAGTTTTTCCTCTCCACCGTCGCCAAGCGCTTGCTCATAGGGGATCGCCTGATTGCTGGGTTTTTTTCTGCAATTGTGGGGGTTTCCCCTACATTTGAAAGTGCTATGAGATGACTATTGTTGTGAAATGGTGCTACTTAAATAAAAATTGAATTGAATTAAATTGAATACACTACAAAGACGAGATATTTAATGTTCAAAATGATAAATTTCATTGTTTTGTTTTGTTGTTTCAAATATTTACTCATTTTGAATTTGATACCTGCAACATGTCCCCAAAAAACTTGGAGAGTGGCAAGAAAAGACTGGGAAAGTTGAGGACTGCTCAAAAAAACACCTTTATGGAACATCCCACAGGTGAACGGGTTAATTGGAAACAGGTGAGTCTCATGATTGGGTATAAAAGGAGAATCCCAGAAAGGCACACTCATTCACAAGCAAGGATGGGGTGAGATTCACCACCTTGTGAACAGCTGTGTGGGTAAATAGTCCCACAGTTTTAAAAACAACTCTTCTCAGTGTACAATAGCAAGAAATTTAGGGATTTCATCATCTACAGTCCATAATATCAAAAGATTCAGAGAATCTGGAGAAATAATTTCTGCACCTAAGCGGCAAAGCTGAAAACCAACAATGGGTGCCCATGACCTTTGATGTCTCAGGTGGCACTGCATTAAAAACCAACATCATTCTATAAAGTATATTGCCATGTAAGGTCAGGGACACTTCAGAAAACATTGTCAGCACATTTCAAGTGCAAGCCAAAACTCTACCATGCAAAGCGAAAACCATATATCAGCAACAACCAGCAATGGTGCTGGTTGGTCTGGGCCCGAGCTCATGTGAGACAGACTGACACAAAGTGGAAAAGTGTGCTGTGGTCTGATGAGTCCACATTTCAAATTGTTTTTGGAAATCATGGACGTCATGTCCTCTGGGCTAAAGAGGAAAAGGACTATTCAGATTGTTATCAGTGCAGAGTTCAAAAACCAGCATCTGTGATGGTATGGGTGTGTGTTAGTGCCCATGGCATGGGTAACTTGCACATCTGTAAAGGCACAATTAATTCTGAACGGTACATACAGGTTTTGGAGCAACATATGCTGCCATCCAAGCAACATCCTTTTTAGTTACGGTGTGGGAATCCCTCTCAGTATATTTACACTCAAACTTAAAAGACAAAAAGGAATCGTCATGGGGGGTTTGTATGTGGATGCAGGGGTGGTGTGTTGATGTGACCAGTGACAAAGAGAAT
This sequence comes from Pholidichthys leucotaenia, assembly GCA_020510985.1. Taxonomy (NCBI): domain Eukaryota; kingdom Metazoa; phylum Chordata; class Actinopteri; order Cichliformes; family Pholidichthyidae; genus Pholidichthys; species Pholidichthys leucotaenia. The sequence continues at coordinate 182,101,007 of CM035836.1, read as the reverse complement.
GGGAATTACAAAGGCTTTGATGTTAATGCAGCACACAGAGAAGGCTGACCGAGTGGTATGATTAAAGAGCAGAGGTGCCTGAGAGCTGTTACTCTTTTGTTGCTTGTGTTTCTAGAGAAATGTGAGGGAGAGTTGAATAAAGCCTGATATGATCTGGACCTCTCTGCCTGGTTATTCCTCTCTCCACACTGGTGACCCTTGACGCACAATGGAACGTGAGGCGAGCACCCCGGAGATGACCCGGACAGGAAGTACCAGCAACGCATGCACCATTTCAGTCAAACTCCCAGACTTTTGGCTACACGACCCGAAAACTTGGCTCCTCCACACCGAGGCACAGTTCGCACTCCGGGGAGTAACGTCAGATGACACCAGATACTACTACGTGTTTGTAGCGCTGGATGTACGCACAACTCAGCAGGTGACAAGCCTGCTCCAACAGCCCCCAGCCTGTGACAAATACGGCACTCTCAAAACTGCGCTGACCTGGAGCTACACGCTCTCGGACTGTGAGAGAGCGGAGAGGCTCCTGACGAGCTCCGAGTTAGAAGGATCGGCGGTTGAATTGATGGAGAAGATGTTGGCGTTGATGGGCACAGATGACGGGCATTTCCTGTTTGCTCACCTTTTCCTCCGGAACCTCCCGACGGCGGCCCGAGCAGTCCTTGCCAATTCGCCGCTGCCAGCCACGCGCAACTACCAGGTGCTAGCCCAGGAGGCAGATCGGATTATCCTCTCTACCAGAGCCCTCACAGTGAACACAGCGGCGTCGGAACCCAGCGAGACGACCAGCGGAGGTGAGGAGCCAGCGATGGTGACTGCAGCGGGGGCCAAGAAGCACCGGAGAGACACGCTCTGTTTCTACCACTGCCGTTTTGGAGAGGACGCACACTGATGCGTGCCACCGTGCCAATTCAAGCGTTCGGGAAATGCCAGGACCGGCAGTCGGTAGCAGCTGCGACTGCCGGTGAAGCAAGCAAGCTGCTCTATGCGACAGACTCACGCTCGGGAAGACGGTTCCTCATGGACTCCAGCTCCCAAAAGAACCTCATCCTGCCATCCTACACCGACCGGCTGGCAGGAACTAGCGGCCCCGAGCTGATGGCCGCAAACGGCTCAGACATTAAGACTTTTGGTGAGAGGACACCGATTGTATCCTTGCACGGCCGTACATACCAATGGACATTCGTCATAGCAGCATGCAGCTTCCCCATCTTAGGCACCGATTTTTTGTGTGCACACGGACTACTAGTCGATGTTGCTAACAGATGCCTGATTAACGCTATGTCTTTTGATTCTCTCCCCTGTACAGGTAGAGGAGCCGGGTCCACAACACTAGCCAACGTCACAGTTCCAGGGGGTAAGTTCCACACACTACTCACCCAGTTCCCAGCACTCATGGTCCCGACGTTTTCAGCGACTGTCACTAAACATGGGGTGGAGCACTTCATTACCACCACGGGGCCGCATGTTTCCACACGACTTCGGTGCCTGGACGCAGCTAAACTGGCCATAGCGCGCGAGGAGTTTGCCAACTTGGAAAAGTTGGACATCATCAGATGCTCAAACAGCCCATGGGCATCCCCGCTACATATGGTTCCTAAAGCTGAGGGATCGTGGCAACCATGCGGAGATTTCCGCAGATTAAACAACGCCACAGCGCACGACCGCAACCCCATCCCTCATATTCAGGATTTTTCCATTCACCTCACCGGGGCACGCATTTTTTCCAAGATAGACCTGGTCCGCGGTTACCACCAGGTCCCGGTGTGTGCTGAGGACATACCTAAGATGGCAGTAATAACCCCGTTTGGCCTGTTTGAGTTTTTATGCATGCCTTTTGGGTTAAAAGGTGCGGCGCAGACATTCCAACGCATGATGGATGCAGTGTTGCGCGATCTGCCATTTGTGTTCGTCTACCTGGATGATATCCTCGTGGCCAGCGCGTCCGAGGACGAACACTTAACCCACCTCAGGACAGTTTTCCAAAGGTTGGAGGAGCACAGATTAATAATCAACCTGGCGAAGTGCCAGTTCGGGGTGGTGGGGATCGATTTTTAGGGCCACCGCATCTCACCGGAGGGTGTGAAACCCTTGCCGGAGAAGGTGAGTGCCGTGGCGAATTTTCCCTGGCCTCAGACGGTCAGGGCGCTGCAGAAGTTTTTGGGGATGGTTAACTTCTACAATCGTTTCCTCCCTCGCGCAGCCCAGCTCATGCAGCCGTTATACGCCGCGCTTTAAGAAACGGAAATCAGTGGACAGAGTCGACTGGACTCCTGAGCGGGAGCAGGCATTTTCCAAGGTTAAAACAGCTCTGGCGAACGCCGCACTGCTGGCGCACCCGGACCCAGTGGCTCGGATAGTGCTCACTACCAACACCTCGGACGTGGCCATAGGGGCCATCGTGGAGCAGCATGTTGCCGGTTCTTGGCAGCCGCATGTCTTTTTTAGCAGGTCTTTGCGTGACAGTGAGCGTAAATACAGCGCATTCGACAGAGAGTTACTGGCTCTTCACCTGGCCATATGCCACTTCCAGTTCTGGCTGGAAGGGTGCACCTTCACTGCATTCGTGGACCATAAGCCGCTAATGTACGTGATGGCCAAGGTTTCTGAACCATGGTCGGGCCAGCAGCAGAGACAGCTGGCCGCGATCTCGGAGTTTACAACCGACATTCAGCATGTGGCCGGTAAACTCAACGTGGTGGCGGACTGCCTCTCGCACGCATTAGCGGCCCGAGTCTACGGGGGGATAGATTACACGGCCATGGACGCTGAGTAGATCGGCGATGTGGACGTTTGCGTGCTCCAGTCTGGACCAACAGGGTTAAGGCTGGAGAGCAGAGTGCTGCAAGATGGGCCTCCTCCCCAATCTGTGATGTCTCCATGGGCCGCCCGCGCCCGGTGGTCCCACATGCTTGACGCCACCGCGTTTTTGAGTCGGTTCACTCCCTGGCGCACCCAGGAGTGCGCGCGTCAGTCAAAATGGTGGGATTAAAGTTTGTCTGGCCAAGCCTGCGCAAACAGGTGAAAGAGTGGGCTGCAGCCTGTGTAGCGTGCCAGCGAGCCAAAGTGCACAGGCACACAAAGGCCCCCTTGGAGCTGTTCCATATCCCAGCTAAGAGGCTCGACCACGTTCACGTGGACCTCGTGGGCCCCATCCCGCCATCGCAGGGGTTCACGCACCTCCTGACAGTGGTGGACCGCACCACGCGCTGGCCCAAAGCAGTCCCGCTAGCTTCCACCGAGTTTTGACGACATTGGTGGCACGTTCCGGCGCCCCTTCGGATGTCACGTCCGATCGGGGCCCACAATTTGTTTCCAACCTCTGGTCCACCATGGCCCGGAGCCTGGGCATCTCACTTCATCGCACGACTGTGTACAACCCACAGGCCAATGGGTTATGCGAGCGTTTCCATAGATCGCTTAAAGCAGCGCTCAGGGCTTCTCTTACGGATGCAAATTGGGTGGACTGGTTGCCGTGGGTTCTATTAGGGTTGCGTTCAGCACCGAAGGAGGATTTGGCAGCCTCCCCAGCAGAGCTGGTTTTTCCCCAGCCACTGCGGCTCCCAGGGGAATTTTTGCCGGACAGCCCCGCGCCGAACACCAATCCATCCCCGCTTTCACCACGTAGTGTAGTGGCAGGGACAGTACCCGGTCCGGTCCACCACTGTTTTCCATGCACTTTTGTGCCAAAGGCCTAGAAGGACGCAGCGTTCGTATTTGTCAGGCACGATGCCCACTGGACCCCCTTGTGTCCGCCCTACGATGGCCCGTTCAGAGTGCTGGAACCCGGGAACAAACATTTTGTGTTAGACTTGGGGGTACGCAGAGAAACAGTCTGTATAGACAGGCTTAAGCCCGCTTTCGTGTTATCAGACGAGCAAGTGGTGTTGGCCCGAACTCCTCGGCGCGGATGACCCCCACTGAGAACTCCCCAGGTAAATGACTCGTCAGATCAGTCACAAGGGCATGCTAATGATGTTTTCCTCCCTCCCAATGTCCCCCCACAGAGGGACGCACCCCCAACCTCAAAGCCGCAGACCCCACGTTACAGCTGCTACGGACGTAAGCTGAAGCCCAAAGGATATGAGGGTCAAGGCTCAGTCTGAGTCTGGGGGCGGGGGGGGGGATCCCTCTCAGTATACTTACACTCAGACCTAAAAGACAAAAAGGAATCGTCATGGGGGGTTTGTGTGTGGATGCAGGGGTGATGTGTTGATGTGACCAGTGACAAAGAGAATGGGAATTACAAAGGCTTTGATGTTAATGCAGCACACAGAGAAGGCTGACTGAGTGGTATAATTTAAGAGCAGAGGTGCCTGAGATCTGTTACTCTTTTGTTGCTTGTGTTTCTAGAGAAATGTGAGGGAGAGTTGAATAAAGCCTGATATGATCTGGACCTCTCTGCCTGGTTATTCCTCTCTCCACAACATTCCTGTTTATTTCAGCAAGACAATGCCAAGCCATGTTCTGCAAGTGTTACAACAGTATGGCTTCATAGTAAGAGTGCAGGTTCTAGAATGGCCTGCCTGGAGTCCAGACTTGTCCCTCGCTGAAAATATGTGGTGCATTATGAAGCACAAAATATGTCAATGGAGACCCCAGACTGCTGAGTAACTGAAGTCATACATCAAGCAAGAATGGGAAAGAATTCCACCTACAAAGCTTCAACAATGAGTGTCTTCAGTTCCTAAATACTTATTGAGTGTTGTTAAAAGGTAAGATGATTTAACACAGTGGTAAACATGCCCCTGTCCCAGCTTTTTTGGAATATATTGCAGGCATCAAATTCAAAATAAGTTCATATTTGCAAAAAAGCAAAGTTTCAGTTTAAACATTGCATTAAATATCGTATCTTTGTAGTATATTCAATTGAATATAGGTTGAAAAGGACTTGAAAATCATTGCATTCTATTTTTATTTACATTTTACACAGTGTCCCAACTTCACCGGAATTGGGGTTTGTACATGCTTGTAGAAGAAGAATAAGAAGTAGTGGACACATGAAAATTTATATAGATGTGTAACTTTTTACCCCACTGACTAGGAAATCTGTTACATATACCAGAGTAAGTTGTTAGAGTTGGTTTTGAGTTGATACATTCACAAGGCAAAGTACTTCTTTCTATAGTTTTTTTTATTCAAAGTGTAAACAAAACATTTATGCTTTGCACCATAATTTATCTGAAATAAAGTGTGAATGCAGTGTATCAATTAGATAAAGATGTCACACTGCTTAGTAAATATGGCTTAAATCAAAATATTTTTGGAAAACAGAGGGAAATGTACACAAACCAATGGAAAAAGTTTGAAGCCATACCTTATATACCTTATTGTGATATATCTAACAAATTCAGATCTTAAACATGTATTGTGATGATTATTTCTGTAAATAAACTGTTAGTTTGAGCATACCTAAAACGTTTGTAAGCTTTATTACATAATTACACCATGTTATAAATACTAACTTGACAGTAATTCACAATGACATATAGTAGTTACACTGTAACAACTCCCGCCAACATCGCCATTTAGTTTTGACAACACCAGGAACGAACCCTGCATTTCTTAGCATGAAAATAGACATGTGCTCACGTGGTATAGTTTCACGAGCAAAACATATTGCATGAGATCACTATGGTCTGACAACTATGAAGAAGACAACAGACTGTCAAAATCAAATCACTCAGAGGGCTTGTAATTTATTTGTCTGCCCTCCCTCTCGTACAAAGATCCATATACATGGCTCATGTGCAGCAGGAGAATATTGACTGCATTGCGCATGTCTAAAATTAGAAAGTCCATGCACTTGCTACATGGACAGGAGGGGGTGTAACAACCTGCCCCGTGTAACTTTTTGCCCCAGCCAACCCTCTATAATATCTGGACTATATGAGTCATCTAGTTATTTGACTATTTGTTGGATTTGTTTTTTTGATGTTTTGGATGAATAGACAACCAATTTTTTATTCTTTATTTTGTTTCTGTTAATCAACACATATCAGTCATTGTTTATCATCTCTTTTGTGGGGGTAACTATGATTACCTTACCTAACTTCTCTGTTCAGGTGACACCACTGCAGCAGGCATGCCAACAAGTCCCCCAGCTAATACAGAAAATTGTTGGAGGACAGTTCCTGGTTTGCGACAAGCTGTTATACAGAAATAATTGAACTTCTTCTGAGCTCTGCCAATGCGTGTTGTTGCCTTCAGCAAGAAGGTTGTGTTTGTCTCTCTGTGTTTTAACAGCTTAACCTAAATTCAAAAGAAATTAAAATTTGAGGGAGAAAACTGGTTGCCTTGGTGGAGGTTGCACTCTTGCAAAAGTATGAACAGAAGTGGAATCACAATTTGAATTGCAGATTTGGATCAAATGCACAGCTACGATTCCCAGGCCATGCACAATTGTAATCTTGGGGGAAAATGATTCTGACCCACCAATGGAAATGCAGTTTTCTATTCTGCCTTTGCTTGTCTGTCAAAGGGCTTTGTAATTTCAGAAAGACACTTGATGAATGACGGCAGAACATAATTTGGTTAGATGAAGCCAAAATAAATTATAATGGGGTTCAGGATGTTGAGAGTTGCCACATAAAAGCAGCTGTGAAACAGAGACGGCAGTGTGTTGATGCAGGTGTGCATGGAAGAAAACTTGACTGGGAAAAATACACCCAAGAATTACTTACATGTTATTTCATTTAAAGGAACTGAATGATGTTTAGCATTATTTTAAAAGTCATATCTGTCATTGCTTTCATTTTGTTTACTTTCGTTAAAAAAAAAAAATATATATATACAGTATATATATATACATACGTATATATGTAGTATTTGCAAACACCTACATATTTCACTGATTTGACTGTTTTTCTTATCCATCATAATGTACATGAAATGCACTCTCCCATCATTGAGTATTATGCCAATCTCTGTGTCAAGCACAAGATTCCAATAAAAGGTATTGTCAGTGGGAATGAGTAGATTACAGGAGTTAGAGGAGATTCAATGATCATCTCGACAGGCGAGCTTTACAAAAGCACCTGCCATCTTTTCAGACTGTAATCATCGTCTGTACTCTGAGTTTGCTGTTCTTGCTTCAGGGTACCTTTTATAGGCTGCATAGAGCTGCGAGAAATTGGTTCGAAGTCTTTGTTCATTTTGCTCTTCTCAAACTACTTCAGACACCCGTGAGAACTTTTGTCTGACTCAAATGGTTTTTTTGTAAATCAGCTCAGCTTTTTAATGTATTTTTTTTAATGACAGCCTACAGTCTGTGACACTCCACCCCCCAACATGACAACCTAAAAATAATCAGTTATGAACATTGTAACCCTTAAGTAAAAGTGTGTGACTTTAGACTCTAGGTTTGATTTGCCATGTATTCGCTTTAACATAGTTTCAATAAGCGTATGCAGTGTCAAAAGACTTACAGTATTTCTATGGATAGTTGCATTAATTATCTGCAAAGATCTTTCAGAACACCTATAAACTATAAATTTGGTTAATACTTGTCCAATGCCTAACCTAATGCCGTTCGGTTAATTGGCATCAACTGGGGATTCTAAATTGTCTTTAGGTATGAATGTGAAAGTGAATGGTTGCCTATCTCTCTGTGTGTTGGCCCTACGATGGACTAGCAATGCCCAAAGACGCAGGGATAGGCTCCAGCCCCAACCCCCACCCCACTCGCGACCCAAAAAGGATTAAGCGGTTGAAGATGATGAATGAATGAGTTATCCAATGTATTCTTTAAAACGTCATTTCAGAAAGTGACAAACCATCAAAACTGGCCAGAGCTGAAGTAATTTTTAGGAGCTGGCAATTTTTTTAAGGCAGTAAGGTCCATCTTCATATTTCAAATTCTGCAGCTGAGCACCATGATAAAATTGGCAAAAACTACACAATTTTGGTCCATTTCTAAAATGCAATAGATGAACCGAACAATGCAAATTTGAGATTGTGGCAGATTGTGATGGGAGAAAGAACATTAAATTTAAAATATTTCTTAGCAACTTTTACTAGAATGCCCACTTCCTGGAACTGCATGCAGCTGACACTGACAATGGTGTTTTGTAAGAACTGATCTTCAACAACAAGGGTGATGCTTAGAGCTGTTGTGACTACAGAGGCATAAAGTTGATCAGCAACACTATGAAGAAAGAGTTGTTGAAGCCAGGTTATGAAGAGATGTGACAATCAGTGAGCAGCAGTACGGTTTCATGCCAAGAAAGAGTACTACAGATGCAATGTTTGCTCTAAGAGTGCTGATGGAGAAGTACAGAAAAGGTCAGAAGTCACACTGTGTCTTTGTGGATCTAGAGAAAGCATATGATAGGGTGCCAAGAAAGGAAGTTTTGTGCAATATGAGGAAGTCAGTAGTGGCAGAGAAGTACTGTATGTGATGGTGAGATGACATGTATGAGGACAGTGAGACAGTGGTGAGCTGTGCTGTGCTGTAGGAATGACAGATGGATTCAAGGTGGGGGTGGGATTACATCAGGGATCGACTCTGAGTCCCTTCTTGTTTGAAATGATGATGGACAGGCTAACAGACGAGGTCAGGTAGGAGTCTGCGTGGACTATGATGTTTGTAGATGACATTGTGATCTGTAGCGAGAGTAGGGAGCAGGTGGAGGTATGCACTGGAGAGAATGTCATGGTGAAGATGCAAAGCTCCTAATCTTGGCAATATTACGCAAATGATAGAAGGCAGTCTTAGAAACAAATTTAATATGTGAATTGAAGGACAAATCCTGATCAAAAATAACTCCAAGGTTCCTCACAGAGCTATTAAGAGAAAGAGTAACCGCATCCAAACTGAAAGTTTGATTTGGAAAGGAATTTCTAAGGTTTTTTGGACCAACAAGAATGACTTCAGTCTTATCTGAATTTAATAGCAGGAAATTACAAGTCATCCAAGCTTTGATTTCCTTAAGACAGGCTTCTAACTTGGCTAATTGATTACTATCATCTGGCTTCATTGACAGGTATAATTGTGTGTCATCAGCATAACAATGAAAATGTATACAGTGCTTTCTAATAATGTTGCCTAACGGAAGCATATATAAACTAAAAAGAGTAGGGCCTAGCACAGATCCCTGTGGAACTCCATGACTGAGCTTTGAGTTGAAAGAAAACTCATTATTCACATGAACAAACTGGAACCTATCAGATAAATAAGATCTAAACCACTGCAATGAAGTTCCATTAAGTCCAACATAGTGTTCTAATCTATCAAGTAGAATATTATGATCAATAGTATCAAAAGCTGCACTAAGGTCTAAAAGGACAAGTACAGAAACTAGTCCATTATCAGATGCAATGAGGAGGTCGTTTCAGCAAGACAAGATCCCAAACACAGCCAAGGAAACTCAGCTGGCTCCAGAGAAGGTAAATAAAGCTGCTAGAATGGCCCAGTCAGTCACCTGACCTAAATCCAATTGAAAATCTATGGAACAAACTGAAGATCAGAGTTCATGGAAGACACCCATGGAACCTTCAAGATTTGAAGACAGTTTGTATGTGTTGTGTTGTGAGGAAGAATTGGTTAAAATCACTCCTGAGCAATTCGTGGACCACTTTTTGCCATACAAGAGGTGTCTGGAAACTGTTATTATCAACAAAGGCTTTTCTACTAAATATTAAATGAATTTCACCAAGCGTGTTCAAAACTTATTCCCTGTGTCTTTCATCTTTCATCTTTCTTTCATATTCCCTGTCTCATTCCACTTTATTAAATATAATGTGTTTTGTAAACGCAGTTGCCTTGATTTCTTTTGTATGTATGGATTACTTGGATTGCTACCGATATCTGGTGAAAATCTCAGGTCAATGGCTCCATCAGAAATATGTTTAATGGGAAAAATGTTGATGTGTTCAATATTTAATTTTTTCCCCGTTGTATATCAGAGGGACAGCTCAGGTTGAGCTGTTTGGAGACAAAGTAAGAGAGTCAAGGACGAGATGGTTTGGACATGTGCAGAGGAGGGATAGTGGATATACTGGACAAAGGATGTTGAAGATAGAGCTGCCAAGCAGGAGAAGAGGAAGACCACAGAGAAGATTCATGGATGTAGTGAAGGAGGGATAGGGTGAGATGGATGCAGATGATCCGCTGTGGAGACCCCTAAAGGAAACAGATGAAAAGAAGTTTCATCAGGCTGTTTCTGAAAATAGACAAAACCTGCTGCCCCATAAACCTACACAGAATTATAAATGCGATTCAGTAAATTATCTCTTAAAGGTGAATTACAATTTGCCACAGTAATACAATTGTGTTATAAACCCAATGTGCTGCAGGGGCTTTTTGAGCGACTTTAATTTCGGAGAGGTAGTCATGGTGATATTTTCTTAAATCGCCCCCTTATTTTATACATGATAGATTTAGTCACAAGTAGCTGAAAGCAAACTGAAATGTGTAACCCAGCTCACCTCTCACACTGACAGTCATTTATTTATTTATTTATTTTATTTATTTGAACAACAAAAAAATTAAAAACAAGGAATCAAAACCAAAAAAGAAGCATAACAAAAAAATGCCTTGTTCAAAAGGAGTGGGAAGAAGCCAGTGCTTATATAGTCCCACCCTTCTCCATACCCAATAAATTATAATATCATTCTAGTCATTATCCATCCCATAATTACATTTATTACACAATACCATAATATATAATGCATCTTATAATTAAATTATGCAATAAACTATCATTGCTGTATTATTTCTATTGCACAAGAATCGTTTTCTTAGTTCCATTTTTCCTTAATTTATTTAATATTTTCATTTAACATTTTCCTATAGTATAATTTTTTACTAGTTCGTACTATTTCAGTTTATTTTTTTATATGTTTTATATCTTTTTTTCAGATTCTTTAGTTCTTAATTTAATAAAATTTTTATAGAGATATTTTTTTCTTTTTACAAGCATTTTGTAGCCCCCTGGTTAACCACAGGCAATTATTGTATTTATATTTTTTTTATTAATTTCTTTAATTGGACAGTTTTTATCATATAATGATTTCAATATATCAATAAATTTATCATATGCCATGTCCACTTCTTTCTCTCTACAGACAACATCCCAATTCTGTAACATTAAGTCATCTTTTAAAGCACTGATTTTATCTTCTGTTCGTATTCCTCTATAAATAACCTTTTTACATGGTTTATTATTATTCTTACTCTCATTAACTCCATAATTAACATCTAAAGAAACAAATACAGGCAAGTGGTCACTAATGCCTTTTATTTGTGTACCACTCACCATATTATATTCAATAACATTGGTAAAAATGTTGTCTATCAAGGTAGCACAGTGTGTCGTTATTCTCGTAGGTTTTGTAATCTTTGGAAATAAGGCTAAGCTATACATTGTATTTAAGAAATCTTCAGTTGGTTTAAGTTGCTTTGTTTTCATTAAATCTATATTAAAGTCACTACAAATAAAAATATCTTTTTGTCTTATTTTTGTATGCATCTTTTCCATACCATTTCTACATTTTTCCATATCAGATCCCTGTCATAAACCTCCTCGTGCACTTTTACGCAGCACACAGAGGAGGGGAAAGATGAACAGATTTACGCGTAGGGTTACACCACAACACATTTATTAAAGTAAAGGCAAACAGTTCCAAAAAGGTGAGGATGTACAAAAAATACAAAGACACTTACAAAGGACGTTCCTAGGCCGGCATCACCCAGTGAACGCATGAAGAGAAGTGATTCAACCACAGTAGAGTCCCAGAGCCGGCATTGCTCAAGGAACGCAGGAGAATCCACGGCAAGAGTGAAAGTGGCGAACACTTCGTGGCACACAGTAGCTCACAGACGACTATGTACATACAGTAGACCATTCAACGGACCAGCAATGCTTGACTGGCAAACGCTGTCATAACTCTGGCTCTCACGAGCCAGAAAAGAGATTCGAGGGCGACCAGTGAGTTAGCGTAATTTATTAACACAAAACACTCACTACACTAAATAACGAACAGCAAAGTAAAGAGCCACGTGGGGCTAAAACACACACAGAACTAAAGATGATATACAACCCAGGGAGAAAGGCTAGAGAGGCGGCGAGGGAAAAGCACTCGCCGAGTTGCAACACTTACTTTGGGTAAAGCGCCGAGGTAACGGCGAACTGTAGCTAGACGGGGGAGCTAACAGTCGTGGAAACACAGGATACGTCTTTCCAAAGCGAGGTCGCAGCAACGAGTAACTCTCGGCTGCTCGCTTAAATGGGGGAGATTATTGGGAATAGGAGACAGCTGTCCCAGCGCAGCTGAACTAGACAGCTGGCAATCAGCTGGGCGCTGTCAAAGAGCGGGCCTTGGAAGACCCGGCACAGACTACCCCGGAGCAGGAGTGACACTGGACAACCTGAACGCAGAGAAAGATAGCGTTCAGGTTGTGACAGTACTCCTCCCCCAAGCCGCACCTCCTGGAGCGGGCTAACCCCCCCCCCCCCCCCCCCCCGAGGGAAGACCAGGGAGGGCGGTGGGGGCCAGATCTGGGAGAAAGGGAGGGACCAGAAAAAGGAGGCAGGGAAGAAAAAAAACCTAGGTACAGTATAGGGTCAGATACCATAATAATTTCAAACCCCCCAAAAAACCCATCACCCCCTCCTCTGCAGAGGCCAGACGGTCTGTGCAGGTGACCACAGGAGGTGGGGAGAACAACCTGCAGAGATAAAGCGACATAGTCATGGAAAAAAAAAGGTTCACAATGACTTTGGGTGATGACAAAGCAAAACTCAGAGAATACAGGGTCAAAGAAGATTACCAATGCAACCTCGGCCAAGACAGAATATACAAAAAAGTAATCCGGGCACAAGCCCTGAAAATAGAGCCAGGAGCTACCGATTGGCATATAAACAAAAGAAACCGCTCCTCAATCATGAATCAGTACAACAGATATCAAACAGTGTGGAGGAGGGTAAAAATGCAGAAATGACATCCCAATAAGGACTCTAGCACAGAAAGTTCCTTGATGTCCTGAATGAAATTAAATAATGGAGGGCATACAAAATACAAGGCTATATACAGTCAGACAATCTGTCAGGAACGACAGCAGGTGGAGCGAGGCAGGCGATGACAGCTTGTCCGGCGGGCGGCCCGAACTCCACCAGGCCAGGAACCACAACACCAGTTCGGGTGGCCTACCCGAGTCCCAGGCTAGGAGACACAGTTTCTCCGGAGGCCGACCCAGACCACCGAACCAGCCAGATGGCTCCCCAGGCGGTCGTCCCGTGACCTCAGACCACGGAGAACTGAGGGAGAAGTCTTGGCGCAGCTTCCTCCCTGAGGGAAACGGCAGGAGGAAACTGGCCCAGGTGAGAAATACCCCAACAGTAGTAGGGGGAGAGGAGATGGAGGCAAGGGGCAAAGTCAGCCTGCCATCTAATGATAAGGGCAGGGGGAAACTGGCCCGGGTGAGAGGAACCCCAACAGCGGCAGGAGGAGAGATGATGGAGGCAAGGGACGAAGTCAGCCTGACGTCAGGCGAACACAATCCTCCAGCTCCCTCACTGACCTTTACCCGTACCGGCGCAGCACCCCCGGTGGACCCCGATCGGGCCGGCGGAACACTCCCGGTGGACTCCAGCTGGACCGGCGGAACACTCCCGGTGGACTCCAGCTGGACCGGCGGAACACTCCCGGACGCAGCATCTGAGGCGAACACCGTGCAGAGAACCGGAACCTCCGAGATGGCACCCAGAGCAGGTTCGTCTCCGGTGACCCTGGGGAGAGGCTCAGAGGGACAAAAGGAACCGGGATCAGGATCACCGGCAGCGGCAGAGCCCGGCGGAACAGGCTCGAGCGCAGCAGACGGCTGCACCCGGCCCGCCCCCCCGAGAGACAGGCAATAATGCTCCAGAATAGAGAAGAGAAAGACAAAATAGAGCACTTGCCTGATCTCGGGTTCTACCGCCATCCAGGACTTCGATGCTCCGGGCTCAGCGTGCAGGACTCCGTCCTCCGGCTCCAACTCGACTGCGAATGGCTCCGCAGCCGGCATGATGGTTTCCACAGTCAAGCGACCTCCAAATGCCGAAGACCGCGTCGACAGCCCGCCTGGCGTGGAGGCAGGAGATCTGGACTCTGCTGGGCCGAACCATTCCTCCGTGGAGACCCGGGGACGCTTAACCGTCGGCGCTGGCTCCAACAGGCAGTTCGACCTTCTCCTCTGCCCATGACGTGGCTGCGGGGCTGGGGCAAAACCCTCCAGGGCCGCAGGCCGCCTCCTCCTCGCGCGGCGGTGTACACCTGGCACCGGGGCACACTCAGGGGGAAGAGACACAGAGGACGCAGGTTCATATTCAATTTTTGTAGCGGGAGGAGAGAGCTCAGGGGACTGTGAACCCTGAACTCCTCCCCCAGGAATCAAACAAGGCAATTCATTCATAATGGGGGGAGAATGAAAGGACACCTGCCTGATTCCCGGAGGGCCGGTGGAATCCGCTACAAGTGACTTGAGTCTCTCTTCTCCCAACCGGATAGAAGTGGAGGACCCCCCGGACAGATGAGGTGGTGCTACCCGCACCGGATCGGGACCGGGAACACCTGGGAATGAATTTGCGCCATTACCAGCTGCCGGAGTGAATGACGAAGAGGGGGGTGAAACAGCTGAGGAGAGCTGGGGGCCCAGAGCTGACGGGACAGCGGGGAGAGCGGGCCCAGGAGCGGGAGCAGCTGATTCGCTTCTTCGGCAAGACACGGGAGCTACAGCAGGCTGGGAGGCGGAATTCATGTGGTTTCCTGGAGCGGGATCCGGACGGGACTCTCGCTGAGATGAGCGGGGAATTTGGGAACGACGTCTTCTGAACGTGAGGTCGGGGAAACGCCGCTCCTGTGCGGTGAGCGAAGCCAACAGGTCAGCGTATCCCGGATAATCATTCAGCTCTGGGTTCTTCTCGACCAGCCTGACCGCCGCAATCACGTTCTTCATGGCTACGGGGGGAACGGCGGCGGAAGAAGCGGCTGCCACTCGATCCGCAATGCGCATCGCTGTCACTCTCATCTTCTCCGGGGGAAACCCGGTTGACGTCACTCTATCCTTGGGATCACCCCTGGGTGAGGCGAACTCCTGGACTGGATCGGCGGCAGGAGTGGGATTCCGAAGCGAGGAGCGATGGCGCCCTGTCCTCGGCTTCCTGCCGGAGTTCTCCTCCAGCCTACGGAGTCTCTCCCAGGCCACAGAGATGTCTGCCCTCCTCGCCTTAACTTCAGGGAGAAGGAAGTAACGAGAAAAGCTGTTAACCATACCCTCGGCGAGCTCCAGGCGCCAGCGTATCTCGCTGGGGGAATCGTAGAGGTCTGTGGTGAGCAACGTTCCATCCACAAGGTCCAGAGCCTCCGAGAGATCGTGGCCTGGGTGCCGCATGAGTCTCTTGGAGGGAGACATGATACAGGCTCGCCTACACCCAGAGGAAGGGAAAAGAAAGCGTCGAGTCCTTACAGCAAACTCACGGTCGCGGCCGTCTCAGTATGGCTGCGACCTACTGTCATAACTCTGGCTCTCACGAGCCAGAAAAGAGATTCGAGGGCGACCAGTGAGTTAGCGTAATTTATTAACACAAAACACTCACTACACTAAATAACGAACAGCAAAGTAAAGAGCCACGTGGGGCTAAAACACACACAGAACTAAAGATGATATACAACCCAGGGAGAAAGGCTAGAGAGGCGGCGAGGGAAAAGCACTCGCCGAGTCGCAACACTTACTTTGGGTAAAGCGCCGAGGTAACGGCGAACTGTAGCTAGACGGGGGAGCTAACAGTCGTGGAAACACAGGATACGTCTTTCCAAAGCGAGGTCGCAGCAACGAGTAACTCTCGGCTGCTCGCTTAAATGGGGGAGATTATTGGGAATAGGAGACAGCTGTCCCAGCGCAGCTGAACTAGACAGCTGGCAATCAGCTGGGCGCTGTCAAAGAGCGGGCCTTGGAAGACCCGGCACGGACTACCCCGGAGCAGGAGTGACACTGGACAACCTGAACGCAGAGAAAGATAGCGTTCAGGTCGTGACAAACGCTGCTTAAGTGCAAGCATTGCTGGCTCCACCAATTAAGTACACCTGGGCAAGGCGCAGGGATGACAGTCACCGGAGTAGAATCAGCTGGCTGTCAGAGGAGAGGGGGCGTGGTCAGATCTACCAATGTTAGACAATGCCTACATGAAAGTAGGTCAAAGAGGCTGCCTAACAGCTGCTGGCCAGAATGGTGGCTACAGGCACGGAAAAGAAAAGGACAAACACATAAAAATAACAAGAACTCAAAAGAAGACACAATACATAAATAACCCGATACCTGAGCCACAGAGAATGGCCTGAACCGAGCCTAAGGAAAACACTGGCTTGGTTCATGACAATCCCAGTGCTCTATATATATTTTCCATCATAATTTCAATTGTTAACTATTCCATAATTTCATTCACTGTTGATGTCATGCTGTCCACTTTTTTACTTTTTAAATTTCTATCAACATACAATGATACCCCCCTCCACTTTTACATTTCCTGTTTTGTGTATACAACTCATATCCATGTAATTCAAAATTTACATTTTTTTTCTTCATTAATCCATGTTTCAGTTATTGCTGTAATCCTAAATGGGGTCTTAAATTGATTTAAGAACTCCTTAATAATATCAAAGTTTTAAAAAAGGCTTCAAAACAATGTTACCATGTCTCTTAAATTCAATAATTGAAACATCTCAACGGTGCCAGCATTGGGATGATGATGTTTCAAGAGGCCTCATGCTGTAGCTGATTTAGGCTTAAAACAGACATGTGGATATTAATATTAACATTGCAGAATTTTTTTGATAAATGCAATAGATAGCTCACCAGGTTTATAAAGCTGGGTTGCAGAAAGAGAACCTTAGCCAGCAACAACTGTTAACTGAAATGTATTACATTTTACAATTCATCTTTTTTAATTAGATTAAAGTACAAAACCCATATGCAGTGCTCATGGCCTGTGGCAGTGACAATGTGTTGCCTGAAGCAACTTCTGTACATAAAAGTAAAAAACTGGCATTGGGGAATAGCAACCACATTTTGCCCTTTTAAAAGCCTTATTGTGATTTGACTATTTTGAAACCCAGTTATATTCTGAATTGATTTATCTTTTAATGTTGATCTTAATTCATGTATTTGTTTGGGGTTTGTGTTTTCAATGTGGGAATTTGTTTATTTTCTTTATCACCATTTGAGTAGGTCTGGACTTTTTTCTGTACATGAGAGGGATACTAATGATACATTTGCTGTTGAGCATTATAAGATAAGATAAGCCTTTATTAGTCCCACAACGGGGAAATTCCAGGATTGCAACAGCACAGGGATAGCAACACTCAGAGCAACAATCAGAAGGCAAGAAAAAAAAAGCAAGCAAGAGCAGCTAATATACATATGTACATATTACTATAAATACATACACTATATATATATATACACACACAGACACACAGTGCAGAGCATTGTAGCTGGATGGAATAAATATATGAGTATATAAACACAGTGCGGAGCATTGTAGCTAGATGGAATAAATATGTAGATATATAAACACACACAGTACAGAGCATTGCAGCTAGGTGGAATAAATATGTAAATATATAAACACACACAGTGCGGAGCAATGTAGCTAGATGGAATAGATATATAGATATATAAATATAAACACACCCAGTGCGGAGCATTGTAGCTAGATGGAATAATATATAGATATATAAACACACACAGTACGGAGCATTGCAGCTAGGTGGAATAAATATGTAAATATATAAACACATACAGTGCGGAGCAATGTAGCTAGATGGAATAAATAGATATATAAACACACTCAGTGCGGAGCATTGTAGCTAGATGGAATAAATTTGTAAATATATAAACACACACAGTGCAGAGCATTGTTGCTAGATGGGATGAAACAGCACAGCCGTCTACTTAGTTATCCTACATGGTATGATTATGTACCCATACATATTCTCACCCTCCATAGCGACCGGTATTTTCCTAGTTGTATGCCGGAGGGGACCATTGTGTAAGTCTATTGCATCTTTTGCATTCAAAAAACTATTAGGTTGTTACGTCTTTTAGCTATCTCTGTGAGCAACCCTGCTCAGGTTGTACAGTCTGACAGCCGTTGGTAGGAAGGACCTGCGAAACCTCTCGGTTGTGCACCTGGGATGATGTAGTCTGCTGCTAAATGAGCTCCTCAGTGCATTCAGTATGTCCTGCATAGGGTGGATCTCGGACTCCAGCAGAGATGACAGTTTAGCCACCATCCTTCTTTCTCCCATCTCCTCCACCGGATCAAGGCGCTGCCCCAGGACAGAGCTAGCTTTCTTGATCAGTTTGTTCAGTCTCTTCCTATTGGCTGCAGTAATGCCACTGCCCCAACAGACCACTCCAAAAGTGATGGCTGATGCCACCACCGTGTCATAGAATGTCTTCAGCAGCGCCCCTTGTACACCAAAAGACCTGAGTCTCCTCAGTAGGAACAGCCTGCGCTGTCCCTTCTTGTAGAGTGCGTCAGTATTGCGTGGCCAGTCTAGTTTATTGTTCAGATGAACACCCAGGTACTTGTAGGATGTCACCATCTCAATGTATGTTCCCTGTATATTTACTGGTGCTGTGAGGGGTTGTCCATGCCTGCAGCAGTCCACCACCAGCTCCTTAGTTTTCCTCGCGTTGATCTGGAGGCAGTTCCGATGGCACCAGTCCACGAAGTCCTGGATAAGCCCTCTGTACTCAGCTTCATCTCCATTGGAGATGAGGCCAACGATCGCAGAGTAGTCAGAGAACTTCTGTAGATGGCAGTGTGTTGTGTTGTGTGAGAAGTCCGCAGTATAAAGAGTGAACAGGAAGGGAGCCAACACCGTTCCCTGGGGGGCCCCCGTGCTACCGATGATCGTGTTGGACACACAGTCCCGGGTTCTCACAAACTGAGGCCGGTTTGTGAGGTAGTCCAGGATCCATGATGACAGGTGCTGGTCCACCCCTGCGTGCAGCAGCTTGTCCTTCAGGATCATCGGTTGGATGGTGTTGAAAGCACTGGAGAAGTCAAAGAACATGATCCTCACCACATTCCCGGGCTTCTCCAGGTGGGACAGAGAACGGTGAAGGAGGAAGATCACCGCATCCTCCACCCCAATGCCATGCTGGTAGGCGAACTGGAGTGGATCCATCGCTGGTTCCACCAGGGGGCGGAGGTGAGCAAGGAGCAGTCTCTCCAGGGTCTTCATCAAGTGGGACGTCAAGGCCACCGGTCTGTAGCTGTTCAGGTCTTTGGGGTGGGAAGTTTTTGGCACAGGTACCACACAAGATGTTTTCCACAGCTGTGGTACCCTCCCCAGCTTCAGGCTCAGGTTGAAGATGTACGTCACAATCCCACACAGCTGGTCTGCACAGGACTTGAGGAGCTTTGCGCTGATGCTGTCCGGTCCCGACGCCTTCCTCACCTTGATCTTCCTCAGCTCCGTCCTCACCTGGGTCCTGGTCAGGGTCAGGATGGGGGGCTGTGTGTTGGGAGTGGGGGGGTGTTGGTGGAGTGGGGAGTGGGCAGCAAGACTTGATGTCTTAAGAGGCAGCAGTGGTTGTTGTGCAGTCAGGGGGGAGGGCGGTTGGTCAAACCTATTGAAAAACAGATTCAGATTGTTCGCCCACTCCCTGCCCCCCGTGACCTGGGGGGAGGTATTCTGGAGCCCAGAGATGGTTTTGAGGTTTCTCCAGACCCCGCTGATGTCGCTCTGTTGCAGCATGTCCTCCATCTTCTTCCTGAAGCTGTCCTTGCCTTCTCTGATCTTTCTCCTCAGCTCCCTCTGTACGGACTTCAGCATCTCCCTGTTCCCCAACCTGAAGATCCTCTTCTTCTCTCTCAGAAGTGTTTTTATCTCAGGGTTGATCCAGGGTTTGTTGTTTGAGCAACACCGTATGGTCTTGGTGGGAACGGATTTGTCCACACAGAAGCTGAGGTAGCCCGTGAAGGTGTGATTGAGGCCATCGATGTCCTCACCATGTGGATCGCAGAGCTGCTTCCAGGCGGTGGCTTCACAACAGCCCTTTAGAGTGTCCATTGCCTCCTCAGACCATAACTTCACTGTGCGCATGGCCGGAGGTTGTCTGTGCACTAGGGGTTTGTACACCGGCTGGAGATGAACCAAGTTGTGATCCGATCTCCCGAGTGGGGGGAGTTGTGATGAGGTGTACGCCTCCTTAGTGTTTGCATAGAATAAGTCCAGTGTTTTATTGTCTCTAGTGTGGCATGTGACATACTGGGTAAACGTGGGTAGAATGAGAGACAGTGAAACATGGTTGAAATCGCCTGAGATGAGGAGAAGAGCATCTGGGTGTTCTGTCTGCAGCCTGCTGGTTACTGAATGGATGACGTCACGCGCTGTCCCAGTGTTCGCCGTCGGATTTGCATAAACAACAATGCAGATCATGTGTGAGTATTCTCTCGGGAGATATGTAGGCCGCATGCTAACAGTTAGCAACTCAATGTCTTTGCTGCAGTGTCGTTGTTTAACAGTGATATGTCCCAGTCTGCACCAATTGCTTTGCCACTGTCTGATGTTCGGTCTGCCCGTATCGCGTGGAAACCCTCCAGCTCAATGTTAGCATCTGCTGCTAGTTCAGTTAGCCACGTCTCAGAAAACAAAAGGAGAGAGCACTCCCGGTATGTGCTATCGTAACGGCAGATAGCCGCTAGCTCATCTACCTTTCCCAGTAACGACCGTACATTTCCCATGACAATAGATGGAAGGGAGGGTCTGTACCTTATATTTTTTGTCCTCCGCCTTACTCCAGCCCGGCAGCCGCGGCGTTTTCGCCTCAGTTCTCTCGGTATGTCGAGTTTTTCCAATAGCACCGGGTGGCAGTTGAATGCTAGCAGCTCCTCCCTGCTGTATCGTATCCTGCTATAAACAGTGGCTCCATCCGCCGGCTCAGGAGACATTTGGGACGATCTGTGTGTCCGTGATATAAGTGGAGTGAAAAAAAAACTGGATCAAAAAGAGAGAGGAAGGGAAAAAAAGACTCGGAATCGAGCCGCTGTTGCAAAGGGCAGCCGACTCGTGTGGCGCCGGGCTTTTATATTTGTTCTCAGCCTCTCAGCCTATATGCAAGGTTTTAGTATTTCAGTTTTGTCTTGAAACCTAATTTTTGGGACGTGCTTACCTAGCAAGGTAGGTTTGGACATTAGGTTGCATGAGAACTAATTGGTACTGTACATACCTGCTACAAGATAATATTAAAATACTTGAATTTAACTCACCCTTTCTGATCAAGCACACACTTTTTAACATGGAAAGTCTAGGAAACTCAAAGTCAGTGTGATATCATAGACATGCATATAAAAAGCAAAATAATTTTAATGTGATTTTGCATGTCATGTAATGGATTTTAAGCATTTAGGATGCAGATTAACGTGTCAGATTAACATTCCATGTGTTAACACAACGGAAATAAGCTATGCAAAGCATGCTCCTTCTGTAATTGATAGCATGGTAGATAGTGTGACAGCTTCTCTGCATCAGACTCTAGACATGGTGGCCCCTTTAAAACAGAAAAAGTCTAATCAGGGATTTTTAACTCCTTGGTTCAACATAGAAACTCGTACCTTAAAACAGAAGACTCGTCAATTAGAAAGAAAGTGGCGCTCCACTAAATTAGATGAAATCTAATTTAGCTTGGAGAAATCATCTTTTAATTTATAAAAAAAAATCTCTTAGAAAGGCTAGAACAAGTTATTATTCTGCATTAATAAAAGAGAACAAAAATAATCCCAGGTTTCTTTTCAGCACTGTAGCTAGGCTGACAAAGAGTTAGGACTCTGTCAATCATAGCATTCCCTTAGAGCTTACTAGTCAGGACTTTATGAACTTTTTCAACAATAAAATTTCATCTATTAGAGATGAAATCAGTCAGATTCTTCCTACCGTTAACTTAAATAGAGTAACTACTACAACTCCTTCAATTGATATCTGTATGGATGTGTTTACTCCAATTGACCTTTTAGAGTTAGATAAAATAATTTCTTCATCCAAGCCTTCATGTTGTCTTTTAGACCCTATTCCTACCAGGTTATTTAAAGATGTCTTTCCATTTATTGGTAGTTCTATTCTTCAAATAATCAATTCTTCATTAACATTTGGCCATGTACCGCAGGCTTTTAAAACTGCTGCAATTAAACCCTTAATCAAAAAGCCAACGCTCGATCCAGGTTTTTGCTAACTATAGACCAATCTTTAATCTGCCTTTCATTTCAAAAATCTTAGAGTTGTTGCTACGCAATTATTTGACCCCTTACAGGGAAATGGTTTATTTGAAGAGTTTCAATCTGGGTTTAGAATCCATCATAGTACTGAAACAGCCTTAGTGAAGGCCACTAATGACCTCCTTATCGCATCTGATAATGGACTTGTTTTTGTACTTGTCCTTTTAGATCTTAGTGCAGCTTTTGATACTATCAATCATAATATTTTACTTGATAGATTAGAATACTATGTTGGACTTAATGGAACTTTGTTGCAGTGGTTTAGATCTTCTTTATCTGATAGGTTCCAGTTTGTTCGTGTCACTAATGAGTTTTCGTCACACTCAAAGCTCAGTCACGGAGTTCTGCAGGGATCTGTGCTAGGCCCTATTCTTTTTAGTTTGTATATGCTTCTGTTAGGCAACATTATTAGATAGCACTGTATACATTTTCATTGTTATGCAGATGACACACAATTATACCTGTCAATGAAGCCAGATGATAGCAATCAATTAGCCAAATTAGAGGCCTGTCTTAAGGAAATCAAAGCTTGAATGACTTGTAATTTCCTGCTATTAAATTCAAATAAGACTGAAGTCATTCTGTTTGGTCCAAAAAACCTTAGAAACACCTTTCCAAATCAAACTCTTAGTTTGGATGTGGTTACTCTTTCTCTTAATAGTTCTGTGAAGAACCTTGGAGTTATTTTTGATCAAGATCTGTTTTTCAGTTCACATATTAAATTTGTTTCTAAGACTGCCTTCTAGAAACACCCTTGGCCGGGGGATCCTGGGTTTGATCCCAGACCCCAGCCAACAGTGATCTGTGTGGAGTTTGCATGTTCTCCCCCTGTCTGCGTGGGTTTACTTCAGGATTTCTCCGGTTTCCTCCCACATGCCAAAAACATGCAAGTTAGGTTAATTGGCATCAAACTGGGGATTCTAAATTGTCCTTAAGTATGACTATGAGAGTGAATGGTTGCCTGTCTCTCTGTGTTGGCCCTGCGATGGACTGGCGATCTGTCCAGGGTGTACCCTGCCTCTCGCCCAAAGATGCTGGGATAGGCTCCAGCACCCCCGTGACCCGAAAAGGATTAAGCAGAAGAAGCTGAATGAATGAATGACTGCCTTCTATTATTTGCATAATATTGCCAAGATTAGGAGCATCTTGTCTCAGAGTGATGCTGAGAAACTAATCCACTCTTTTGTTAGCTCTAGATTAAATTATTATAACTCTTTAATATCAGGTTGTCCTAAAACATCTTTGAAAAGTCTTCAGTTGATCCAAAATGCTGCTGCAAGAGTTTTAACACGTACTGGAAAGAGAAAGCATATCTCTCCAGTTCTGGCCTCCCTTCACTAGCTTCCCATAGAGTTTAGAATTAAGTTTAAAATCCTTCTTCTTACTTACAAAGCTCTAAATAATCAGGCCCCTTTTTATTTAAAAGATCTGATACTTCCCTATTATCCTAACAGAGCACTACACTCCCAAAATGCAGGATTATTTGTAATACCTAGAATCTCCAAAAGTACAATGGGAGGCAGAGCCTTCAGCTATCAAGCTCCTCTCCTGTGGAACCAGCTGCCAATCTGGATTTGGGAGTCTGACTCAATCTCTGTTTTTAAGAATAGGGTTAAAAACCTTCCTTTTTGATATAGCCTATAATTAGGGAGGGATCATGTGCCTCTGAACCCTCCCTTAGTTATGCTGCTAATAGGTTTAGACAGCCGGGGGACCTTCAGTAATGCACTGGGCTTCACTCCTTTCTTTACTCTCAATGAAATATTTTTGCTGGTCATTAACATCTGTTTGTTCTCTCCCATAGTTTGAGTCCCCATCGTGCTGTTTGCTCTCTACATGTCTGTTCTTTTCGTCTTCTCTATCCCCTCACCCCCCAGCCGGTCGCAACAGATGACTGCCCCTCCCTGAGCCTGGTTCTGCTGGAGGTTCCTTCCTGTTAAAAGGAAGTTTTTCCTCTGCACCGTTGCCAAGCGCTTGCTTACAGGGGATCACCTGATTGATGGGGTCTTTCTGCAATTGTGGGGGTTTCCCCTACAGTTGAAAGTGCTATGAGATGACTGTTTGTTGTGAAATGGCACTATATGGAGAAAATCCAGGGACACCTCTGTGACACTAGGAACACCAAGCAGATGTGGCAGGGAGTTCGGACACTGACGAGCTATAAGTCTAGGCAGGGGGTCGATGATGACGACGCTTCACTTCCAGACAGGCTTAACGACTTCTTTGCACGTTTTGAAGCATCAAACTCGACAATCAGAGGGAGGGCTGGCCCACCCCCACCATCGGTCAGACCAGCTTTTACCATCAACACAGCGGACACATGGAGGACCCTAACCAGAGTCAACCCACGCAAAGCTGCAGGTCCGGACAACATTCCGGGACGTGTGCTCCGAGACTGCGCAAGTGAGTTGGCAGATGTCCTGACTGACATTTATAACGTCTCCCTGAGTCAGGCCATCGTTCCCAGATGCTTCAAGACCTCTATCATTATACCGGTGGCAAAGAAACCAGTTGTGTCCTGTTTGAATGACTATCGTCCTGTTGCACTGACACCAATTGTGATGAAGTGTTTTGAACGGCTTGTCAAACCACACATTACAGCCTGCCTCCCTGCATCACATGACCCGCTCCAGTTTGCATATTGTTCAAACCACTCCACGGAGGATGCTATAGTCACCACCCTACACTCTGTCATCACCCACCTGGACCAGAAAGACACCTACGCCAGACTCCTGTACATTGATTTCAGTTCAGCATTCAACACCATTATTCCCCAGAGACTGATGGAGAAATTACTCCTTCTCGGTCTGAACACCGCCACATGTCTCTGGATCCTGGATTTCCTGACTGAGAGACCTCAGTCTGTCCGGGTTGGAAACAACATCTCCAACTCTGTCACGCTGAGCACCGGATCCCCTCAAGGCTGTGTACTCAGTCCACTGTTGTTTACACTTCTAACACATGACTGTGTATCCAGACACGAGGGGAACCAGATTATTAAGTTTGCAGATGACACCACGGTGGTGGGACTTATTCAGAGGGATGAGGAATCAATGTACAGGGAAGAAGTGAGAGACCTGGAGGGCTGGTGCAGGGAGAACAATCTGGTGCTCAACGTGGACAAAACGAAGGAGATGATTATCAACTTCCAGCGGTCACAGCCTGAGCACATCCCCCTCAGCATCAGCGGCCGTCTAGTGGAGAGAGTAGAGAACATCAAGTTCCTCGGAGTGCAGATCTCGCAGGACCTGACCTGGAGCAAGAATTCCTTGGAGATCAGGAAGCGGGCTCAGCAGAGACTGCACTTCTTGAGGAAACTCAAACAGGCCTCTCTCCCCATCTGCATCCTCAGGACCTTCTACAGAGGTGTGGTGGAGAGTGTTCTGACGTACTGCATTGCTACATGGTACTCAGCTGCAGTATGTCAGACAAAAAAGCCCTGC
Source organism: Pholidichthys leucotaenia (assembly GCA_020510985.1). Classification (NCBI taxonomy): domain Eukaryota; kingdom Metazoa; phylum Chordata; class Actinopteri; order Cichliformes; family Pholidichthyidae; genus Pholidichthys; species Pholidichthys leucotaenia. Next base: position 182,075,296 of record CM035836.1, on the reverse strand, counting down.
AGAGGATAGTCAAGGGGGCTGAGAGGGTAATTGGAGTCTCCCTCCCCCCTGTCCAAGAACTTTTTCAGAATCGTTGTAGGAGCAGGGCACTGAACATTGTCAAGGACCGTTCTCACCCTCTGCATAAACACTTTGAACTTCTTCCATCTGGTAAACGATTCCGGAGCATCAGAGGCAGAACCACCAGACTGATCAACAGCTTCCTTCCACAAGCTGTCAGGATGCTGAACAGTTGACCCGGAATCTCTCATACACACTACTGCACCTACGGTCATTTTGTATATTATAGTTAGTTAGTTTTTCTTTTTCCCCAAGTATGTCTCAGGGATGTGTAAATGGATGGGGGGGTGGGGGTGGGGGGTGGAGCTATGTGGGAGTGTGTCTTAAATCATGCTGCTTCTTATATGGATGCCGAGAGAAACGCAGTTTCATCTTGCCTGCACTACAGTTGTATGTACAGCAATATGACAATAAAGTTTGATTTGATTTGATATAAATAAAGTTGAATTGAATTAACATGAAAACTACTATGTACATGTACAGTATATAGAAACAACACCATTTTCACTGTAACAAAAGCACCCAAAACCACCTACACAGGTGGCATGTTCTGGTTGGTGAGAGGAAACACAACCCCATGCAGGAGAGAGTCAGGACCTCAACTAAAGCAGGTGCTTTTTGTCCACACCCAACTCTGTTTTACTTATCTTTACTATCTTTATCTTTCTTTTAAGCATGAATTACACACTTTTAGGTGATTACATTTAATGTAGGAAGTCTGAAAACTGAAGAAAGGCACAGAAAGCATTTGAGTAAGAGAACGGTGCTGCAACGGACTGCGTTGCAGCACGGCTTAAATAGGCACAGAACAAATGAACAAATGAATCCAGGTGTGGGTACAAGAGTGAGGAATAATAAACCTAACCGATGACAGCTGTCAAGGCCCGCAAACAGGCCTTGACAGGAGGAAGTAAACAATGACTGTCAAAGTAAAAGCACCAACCGTGAAGAAAGAAAATCAGGAACAAATACATGAACAATAATACACTAAGAATAACTAAACACAGACCAGATAGAAGTAACAAATACACTAAATGAGAAAACTGAGAAAAGCTAATAATACAAACTAATACTGAGACTACAAAAGGAGAACTAAGACAAGGGCAAATTATAAACACAGGGAAATAAATTGGAAAACAAGATAATACAGAAATACCTAAACAACCACACTAATACAACATAAACAGAGATGCGGAAAAACAGAAAATGACTTAAACCAACTAGAGGCTGAGCACAACTCTCACCCATGCTCGGAATCATGACAGTCACCTCCCTCAAGGGTTGGAGTCCAAGACACCCCAACGTAACATCAAAAAGGAAAAAAAAGAAAAAACCACGCCCAACAAGAACAAGAAAAAATAACCCGACCTGGGAGGGAGGAGGGAGAACCCAGGCATGGAGGGACTGAAACAAACCAGAAGAACAAGAAAAAACTCATGACCCACAACACTGAACAGATTTAATGGCAACTGGATACCAGGAGAACTAAATGAAAGGTGAAATAGTTCAGGTGGTCTTCCAGAGCCCCGGAAACCACCCAATCCCATGGAGGAATAGGCCGGGTGGCCTTCCGGAATTCCACAGCCTCCTAAACAGGTGGAATAGCCCATTGGGTGGTCTGCCAGCATCCCTGGGCTAACTGTCCGCGGGGCACAATGCGCCCCCACCTGGAGGCAGCAGTTGGAACCTGTGCCTCCCGTGGACCGCAGGGACTGCGGTGTGGATGGAGAAAAACAATGGTAGCAGGGAACTGGCACCCGATGTGGAGGATTGCTGACCAATGATGAAACCAGGCGAAAGGATGGCTGACGGGGTGCCTGACCAGCGAGAGAATCAGATGAGGGGAACTGATGATCACTGGTGGGCTCAAGTGAAGAAGGGAGAACTATGGGGATGTCAGGTGAAGAAGGGGGGACTACAATAGCCTCTGGCAGAGAAGAAGGAACCACAGCGACTTCAGACAAAGGCAGAGGACCCACGGTGACCCCTGGTGAAGGCGGAGGACCCACGGCAACCTCGGGCAAAGAAGGAGGAACCACGGCGACCTTGGGCGAAGAAGGAGGACCCATGGTAACCTCGAGCGGAGAAAGAAGACCCATGGCAGCCTCGGGTGGAGAAGGAGGACCCACGGCGGCCTCAGGCTGAGAAGGAGATGGAGGACCCTCGGTGACCTCAGGCAGAGATGGAGGACCCTCGGTGACCTCAGGTGGAGATAGAGGAACCTCGGTGACCTCAGGTGGAAATGGAGGACCCTCGGTGACCTCCAGTGAAGGCGGACGATCCTCAGTGACCTCAGGCGATGGCTCGGACAAAAGAACAGAGACAGACACCAGATCAGAATCACCAGCAGCAGTGAAGCTCAGCAAGGAGACCTCAGAAGCAGAGGGCATCTGCAGCTGATTCTCCCCACCATGAGCAAGACAAGGTTTCTCTAGAACTGATAGTGTAGAAGCAGAACAGAGTACTTGCCTTGGCTTGAGCTCCACCGCTGTCCAGGACTCCGACAATTCAGGCTGGGACGTCTCAGATCCATTCACCTGGACGTCTATTCCGAACGTGGTAACCTCAGATGGAGAAAGAGGGAAAAACACCAGAACATTACTGGCAGCAGTGGAGCCAGGCGAGGAGAGCTTAGGAGCAGAGGACATCTCATCTGCAACCGACTCTCCCCATCATTAGATGGACAAGATTTCTCTAAATCTGCAGGTGTTAAAACAGAACAGAGTACTTGCCTAAACTCGAACTCCACCGCCATCCAGGACTCTGGCGACTCTGCTGCAGCAATTCTTGCAGTAGGCACAATGGTGGATGCAGCTGAAGAGCCCCTAGATGTGGCGGCCGATGCTGGTGGAAGTCTCGGCATGGCGGCTGATGCTGGAGATTGCCTCACCAATGGCGCAGGGACCCATGCAGCTGAAGCCAGGGGACATTCTCCTGTCAGCTCAGTCTTCAGGGCACAGGGGACACTCGTCTCCCGTCCTAGATGTGGCTGGAGGGCTGAAACAGGATCTTCCAGGGCCGCAGGCCCCTCCGTCATCTGGTGGCTCTCTTCCGGGCCCAGTGGACATTCAGTGGAAACAGGAGATGACACGGGAGAAGTAGGTGAGGAAAAGGTAGCAGAAGCAGGTGGTGAGGGCTCAGCTAAAGTGGGCTGCTGATGCTGAGTCTCACTACCGGGAATAAGGCAAGATGATTCATTTTTAAGTGTAGGAGAATGAAAAAGCACTTGCCTTAAGGTGGGACACCGGAGTCCGGGGATGCTGATTCATCGCAAAAGACCTCGGCGCAGATCGTTTACTCAGCCTCCTCCTGCGGAGTGAACATGGAGCTGATGCAGATGGAACCCCAACCCTGCGCAACGGAGTCAGGAGATGCCTCACCAATGGCACCAGGTCCCGCAACGCCGAAACCAGGGGACATTCTTTTGTCGGCGCAGGCTTCAGGACACAGGCGACGCTCCTCTCCCTTACTGGAAGTGATGGCGGGACCGGACCAGGATTCTTCGGAACCGCTAACCCCTCCATCATCCGGCGGTTCCCTCCCAGGACCGGCGGACACTCAGAAGAAATGGAGAGGGACACGGGAGGAACAGGTGAGGATGAAATGGCAACAGCAGGCAGTGAGGGCTCAACTACAGTGGACTGCTGATACTGAGCCTCACCACTGGGAATAAGGCAAGAAAGTTCATTTTATATGTTGGAGAATGAAAAAGCACTTGCTTTACTTCCTGGAGCATGATGGTAGCTGCTGCTTCTGGACCAGACGATGTTCCCCCGGGAGCTGTGGAAGTTGTCTGGCAAGGAGGCGGAGACATAGGCTCATGGCAAGGTGGTCGAAGCTCCGGAGTCAGGAGACACTCAATCGTTGGCTCAAACTCCACTCCACCCGGTGAAACTCCTTCCAGCTGCTGCGTGTATTCTGGGAGGAGCGATGGCTTGTAATCCAGCAGAAGTTGTCTCCGATAATATGACCTACCGGCACTCCTCCAGCTGCTTTGCCGATGGTGCGGGCTACACTTTGGGAGGAGAAGGCAGGGCTGGGGCTGGGAAGCGGCTAGAGGCTGGGGACTTCCGTGCCCAGGGACGTTTCTTCGTCGGTGCAGGCACGGAGGTAGAAGAGTTTGTCCCCACCCCGTGGAGCATGGGTTGTGGGTTGATAACTGAGGTGAGGAGGCTCATATGTTCTGGATGACCCCACAGACTAGGGCACGCTGCCAGTACCTGCGCTGCTCCATCCCAACATTTCCGGGCCGCTTTGGGACTGCAGGAGGCACGAGCTGCTGATGCAATGCCTTCCAAAACTCCGGCAGCCCAACACTCCACCCCATCGAAAAAAAATTGACTGAAGTCCAGAACACCAAATGCGAGCTGTAGGTTTGCACATTCAATAACAAAAATACAAGAATACACAAAAACACTACACTTACACACAAAGGCAGGAATAACGGGGAAAAGGTATGGATACTGAGATGCATGGAATACCAGTCAGGATATCAAACGACGAGCAGAATTACAGTCTGATTACTCACGTCTGAAAACTGAAGAGAGGTGCAGAAAGCATCTGGGTAAGAGAACGGGAGAACCTAACCGGTGACAGCTGTCAAAGCTTGTGAACAGGCCTTGACAGGAGGAAGTAAACAATGACTGTCAAAGCAAAAGCACCAACCGTGAAGAAAGAAAATCAGGAACAAATACATGAACAATAATACACTCAGAATAATAACTAAACACAGCCCGGATAGAAGAAACAAATACACTAAAGGGGACAACTGAGAAAAGCTAATAATACAAACTAATACTAAGACTACAAAAGGAAAACTAAGACAAGGGTAAATTATAAACACAGGGAAATAAATTGGAAAACAAGATAATACAGAAATACATAAACAACCACATTAATCCAACATAAACAGAGATGGGGAAAAAAACAGAAAATGACTTAAACCAACTAGTGGCTGAGCACAGCTCTCACCCGTGTTTGGAATCATGACACTATTAGCAGCATAACTAAGGGAGGGCTCAGGGGCACCTGTCCCCACCCTAATTATAGGCTATATCAAAAAGAAAGGTTTTAACCCTATTCTTAAAAACAGAGATCAAGTCTGACTCCCGAATCCAGATTGGCATCTGGTTCCAAAGGAGAGGAGCTTAATAACAGAAGGCTCTGCCTCCCATTGTACTTTTGGAGATTCTAGGTATTACAAGTAATCCTGCATTTTGGGAGCGTAGTGCTCTGTTAGGATGATAGGGAAGTATCAGATCTTTTAAATTAAAAGGGGCCTGATTATTTAGAGCTTTGTAAGTGAGAAGAAGGATTTTAAAGGTCTGGTGACACAATTTTGACATTTTTTAGCATGTTGTGTAAACCCAAAAGTTGTTGTCAATGATCAATATAATATTTACAACTGCGCCTGCATAAACTAGTTATCATCAAAAAACCGCAGCTGCTGACTGGACTGTTGTGCTGTCCACCAAATGAAGGGCGGTGTAGGGAGCTTGAAATGAAGAAGCGATGTGATTTTATAAATCAAGTTTTATTATCAGCTTCCAGTCCCTAACATGTCTCATCTCGATGCAGAAGCAGAATCAAGAGGCTGAGCGCAGTCAGACCTTCATACTTATACCCACACTCAACAAAAGACATTGCATATCAAAGCTGACATCCCGCATTAGCGTAATCCCTCTCCATTGTCCTCTCTCTCCTCCACCTGACCCTGGGGGGTCAGGAAGTTCGATCAGGTCTCCACCGCTGCGACTCCGTCTGCTCCTTGATCTTCGCCGGTGGTCGAGACCTCTTGTCCTGCTCTGAGACGTGAGGTCATTCCACATATGCAATCTCTAAACATTCCACTTATGTCTATACATATGTAGGTATGGATATATGAATAATATAAGCCACAGCCCCCCCCCCCCAAACGTCTAAGAAAAGGACAATCAAATTAAGTTAACAGCTTAAGATAACATCCATGACATATTATACCGTTATACATCTCAACAGGAAAAAGGAAAAATATCTTCAGCAGTCATGTTAACCTTCAAGTTATGCAGCATGATCCTGTTAAAAATTCAGTGGTAACAACAGCAGTATAGTTAATGTCACAAGTCAGCCTTAAAACTGCAACGGCACAATCCGACAACATAGTTAACAACTCTTTGTCAATTTTACATCAGTCTATGTGTCGTCTGGGTTTAAATCTTCTCCCGAATCTGCTGTAGGCCTGCTTTAGCGTCCTGGTGGGACCGTCCTGTAAGGGATCTGCAGCTTGGGGAGGAGAGTGGTTATTTGTTCCCTGCAGGGGGGCTGAGTCTTTTCTCTTGGGGGGTCTACCCCGCCGAGGTGCTCTCGCCACCCGTGCAGGCTCGTCGCTCAACAAGAAAGCAGGTTTACGTCTGTCAATGCTGACTGTTTCTTTTCTGTCCCCTAAATCAAGCACAAAATGTTTATCACCAGGTTCCAGCACTCTGTATGGTCCATCGTATGGAGGGCGGAGGGTTGGTTTTAAAGCTTCGTGTCTAACAAAAACGAACTCGGCGTTTTTCAAAGCTTGGGGGACAAAAACCCGCGGAAAAGAGTGATGTACGGGTCCAGGGAGCGTGTCCGGTCCCGTGCTGCTTAGGGGCCTCAGGGCTGGTAGGTGCCCGGGCTCTGGATGTTCTGGTAAGAACTCACCTGGGAGCCTGAGAGGTTGTGCAAAAACTAATTCTGCCGGGGAGGCGTCTAGATCCTCCTTAGGCGCAGAACGCAACCCTAATAAAACCAAGGGAAGTTTATTCACCCAATCTGTATCCATTAGTGAGGCCTTTAAAGACCTATGAAAACGCTCGCATAACCCATTAGCCTGAGGGTGATACGCGGTGGTGCGATGAATTGTCGCCCCTAAGCTGCTGGCCATGGCTGACCACAGCTCTGAGACAAATTGAGGCCCCCTATCGGACGTGATGTCCGATGGGACGCCGAAACGCGCCACCCAGTTTGTTAAAAAAACGCGAGCGACTTCCGCGGCTGTGGTTGACGCCAGCGGGACCGCCTCCGGCCAGCGCGTGGTACGGTCTACCATTGTTAACAGGTGTGTGAACCCTTGCGACGACGGTAATGCGCCCATGAGGTCGACGTGTACGTGGTCAAACCTCCTGGCTGGAATTCGGAAAGGTTCTAGAGGAGCTTTTGTGTGTTTGTGTATTTTGGCGCATTGGCAAGACATGCAAATCTTTGCCCATTCCTTTACATTTTTACGCAGGCCCGGCCAAACAAACTTCTCCGCGACCATTTTAACTGAGGTGCGCACCCCTGGGTGCGCGAGGGAGTGGACCGAGTCAAAAATGCGGCGGCACCACGCGGCTGGAACTACCAGGCGAGGCCGGCCGGTTGACACGTCGCAGATTAGGGGGGGAACACCGTCACGCAAACCCCTTTCCTCCAGTCTTAACCCTGTTGGTCCAGACTGGAGCGCGCGCACGTCCGCGTCACTGCTTTGTTCCGCTGCCATGGCCGCGTAATCTATCCCTACGTGGATTGGGGCTGCGTACGCGTCCGCATTGGCCATGAGTTCTGCGGCTGCGGTAGTATAATCTGCTTCCTCGCGCTCTGACAATGTCACAGCGCGGGAGAGGCAGTCTGCTACCACATTAAGCTTGCCTGCCACATGTCGAATATCTGTGGTGAACTCTGAAATTGCAGCTAGCTGTCTTTGTTGCCTGCCTGACCATGGTTCTGAAATTTTAGCCATCGCAAAAGTGAGTGGTTTGTGGTCTACAAAAGCCGTGAAACGCCGCCCTTCCAGCCAGAACCGGAAGTGGCGGATGGATAAATGAAGCGCTAGCAGCTCCCTGTCAAAAGTGCTGTATTTGCGCTCAGTTTGGTTTAAGGATTTACTAAAAAATGCTAACTGTTGCCAGGTTCCGCCAACATGTTGTTCCACGACTGACCCTATGGCCAGGTCTGAAGCATATGTGGTTAACGCTATGCCGGCCGAGGGATGGGGATGAACCAACAATGTGGCATTCGCTAGTGCACTTTTTACTTCCGCGAAGGCGCGTTCCCGCTCCGGGGTCCATTCGACCACGTTGGAGGGCTTTTGTTTTCTGAGCGCGGCATATAGGGGCTGCATGAGTTGAGCTGCGCGGGGGAGGAAACGATTGTAAAAATTCACCATTCCTAAAAATTCTTGTAGCGATCTGACCGTTTGTGGTCATGGGAAATTTGCTACCGCGCGCACTTTGTCCGGCAATGGAACTGCCGGAACTGCCAAGTTTTATTATCAGCTTCCAGTCCCTAACATGTCTCATCTCGATGCAGAAGCAGAATCAAGAGGCTGAGCGCAGTCAGACCTTCATACTTATACCCACACTCAACAAAAGACATTGCATATCAAAGCTGACATCCCGCATTAGCGTAATCCCTCTCCATTGTCCTCTCTCTCCTCCACCTGACCCTGGGGGGTCAGGAAGTTCGATCAGGTCTCCACCGCTGCGACTCCGTCTGCTCCTTGATCTTCACCGGTGGTCGAGACCTCTTGTCCTGCTCTGAGACGTGAGGTCATTCCACATATGCAATCTCTAAACATTCCACTTATGTCTATACATATGTAGGTATGGATATATGAATAATATAAGCCACAGGCGGCACTACTATAACGTAAGCGACAGAACGGATGCCAGTGTTGTTGACTGAAATTACAGCAGCTTTGTAGCTCACAGTTTCTCTGCTTTCTTGTTTTAATTTTATGGCTATGCCTTTGCGTTGTGTTGCAGGCTTGATAAACAGCAGGCCATGAAAGACCACATCACATGCTTCAGCTACAACTGTCATAAGCCTCCTCGTGTGCTTTTAGGCAGGAGGAGCGCACAAGGAGGGGAAGGATTAATGTATTTACGCATAGCTTTGACCTACTTTCGGTGATCGCATGCTGACGCTCGCCGGTCCGGCCACGTCCCCTCTATCATTATCACCAGCTGATTAAAAATCCCTCTGATCATGTTTCCCGGTCTTCGCCCAGGTGCTTCTCATCACACTATCACCAGCAGTGCATGTACTTAGAGGCCGTTTGCCAGTCACGCATTGCTGGTCCATAGTATTGTCTTCTGTGCTGTTAGTCTGCCAGTATTTTCAGCACTCTCACGACGTTAGTCACTCCATGTTTGCCGTGGTTCTCGTGTGTCCTTGAAGCGATGTTGGCTCTGGGGCGCAACTGTGCCTAACACGTCTTCTCTCATTGGTTCTCCAGGTGATGCTGGCCCCCGAACGCCATCAGTAAGTGTGTTTGTGTTTTTTGCACGTCTTCACTTTTTTGGGAATTGTCTGTCTTTCTGTATTAAATGTGCTGTGGTGAACCCTGCACGTAAATCCTCATTATTTCATCCTTCCTCTCCGTCCCCTGCGTAAGAGCGTACGGAGGGTTATGATGAATGGATTTACGTGCAGAATTCACCACAACACATGTATTGAACATAAGAATGATGACAACAGTTCCCAAAAAGATGAAGACTTACAAAAATAAGCAGAAACACTTACAGTTGGTGCTCGGGGCTGACATCGCCCAGCGAACACGGAAAGGAGATGTGTTAACCACGGTTGCGCCCCAGGGCTGACATCGCTTCAAGGGGTGCAACAGAACCACGGCTGTGTGGAGTGGCTAACATGTCGTGATAGTGTTGGCAATATTGGCTGGCTGGCAACACGGCAGATGACGCACACAAAACATGAACAGCTGACTGTCAAAGAGAGAGGGCACATGGTCGCACTGGCGAATCTTGGACAGTACCCACCTGAAAGTGAGTCAAAACGCACATAAAACACATGTACAAAACAAAAACAACAAGAATTCAAAATATGATACATAATAAACCCGATGCCTGAGCCACAGAGAACACACTGCTATGATTTTACTGAAAAATTAGGTTTAAATAAATTATATTTATGAACAAATAATTTGTTGCAATATCTGTAACAAAAGCATAACAGTCGGTGTTCCCCTGCCGTGTGTTTGTCGCTGCTGCTGCGGCGGGCATGTGTGCCTCTCCACTGTCACACTCTGAGTCTGACTCGCAAGGCACAATGCCTGCTTGGCACGGCTCAAACCTATATGGTCTGATGGCCCCAGATTCTTCATTGTCATCCCATTCTTCGGAACTATAATCGTCTGAAGATTGAACAACACAAACCAATTCCAGACTACATGTGCTGGAACCATCGTCAATGTTTTCTACCGCTTCCATCCTGTGTGTACAGCCAAGCGCTGTGTTCTATCGATGACATTACAACATAGCTGGGGGGGTTTCCAGCCACTGACGCAATTGGTGACGTGGCGCTCATGAAAACATCGGATATTTGTGTGAAAAAAAGCCTGTTTGACTTAGAACTGCACAGACCAACCTATTTCGTCATATTGTATTACGTGTTGAAAAATTAGATGAAGTCAAAAACGTGTCATCAGACCTTTAAATTTAATTCTAAACTCTATGGGAAGCCAATGAAGGAAGGCCAGAACTGGAGAGATGTGATCTATCTTTCTAGTACCTGTTAAAACTTTTGCTGCAGCATTTTGGATCAGCTGAAGACTTTTTAAAGATGTTTTAGGACATCCTGATAATAAAGAGTTACAATAATCTAATCTAGAGCTAACAAAAGAGTGGATTAGTTTCCCAGCATCACTCTGAGATAAGATGCTCCTTATCTTGGCAATATTATGCAAATGATAGAAGGCAGTCTTAGAAACAAGAGTCATGAATCGCCCTGGCAGGGGCGGATTGAAGACTCCAAATGCCAGCTTTGAGGTTGCAAGTTAATAAAGGAGAAACAAAGTATAACAGACACAGAACTTACAGGGCAGGAGAAACTGGGGGGTAATGGTGTGCAGAAATGCCAGAGACAACAGGGCTCACATCCAGGAAAAATAGGAGAACAGCCTGAACGGACCCAGGCTGAAACGTACGGAAATGCCAGGGAAAAAGGGAACCAAATGGAGCACATCTGATAGAGAGGAACTATGACAGGGTATTCCTGTCTGGACACACAGTATGCCGCTGCAATGGACTGTGTTGCAGCGGAGCTTAAATAGAGCAGAAGGAATAAACACAAATGATTAACAGGTGTGGGTACATCAGCAAGGATAATCAGGTCAAACAGTAACAGGTGTGATAGCCCAGGAGCAAAATTCTGACACCCGGAAATAACACAACGTATTGTCAAAATAAAAGCACGAGAGGATAAGGCAAAAAGTAGTTGACTACAAATAAGAAGAGATTACAAAATTAAGCATTGACCAGATAACATAAACATGGAGGCATAACCACTAAGGCAAGGACAGGATAATGCAAAAAACAAGAGAAGCAAATACCATACAAATATCAATATGACAAAAGAGGATCAAAGGATAAAGATGAGGGTAGTCTCATGTCAAACCAAACAAATGAAATAATAAAGTGGAACCGGATGACCACGGAGGCATGATAATAATAACAGCAACTCACATAAACAGAGCCACATAACAAACTCAAATGACAACATATATCCCAAACCAACCAGAATAAAGAACTAAACTAAAGTGGGGAAATACAGAAAATAAACAAACTAATAAAGGAGTTTGAGCACAGTTCCCCAACTGTGCTCCACATCATGACAAGTTTAATATGGGAATTAAAGAACAGATCTTGATCAAAAATAACTCCAAGGTTCCTCACAGAACTATTAAGAGAAAGAGTAACCGCATCCAAACTAACAGTTTGATTTGGAAAGGAATTTCTAAGGTTTTTGGACCAACTAGAATGACTTCAGTCTTATCTGAATTTAATAGCAAGAAATTACAAGTCATCCAAACTTTGATTTCCTAAAGACAAGCCTCTAATTTGACTAATTGGTTACTATCATCTGGCTTCATTGACAGGTCTAATCAGATCTTTTTAAATAAAAAGGGGCCTGATTGTTAAGAGCTTTGTAAGTGAGAAGAAGGATTTTAAACTTAATTCTAAACTCTATGGGAAGCCAATGAAGGGAAGCCAGAACCGGAGAGATATGATCTCTCTTTCTAGTACCTGTTAAAACTGTTGCAGCAGCATTTTGGATCAACTGAAGATTTTTTAAAGATATTTTAGGACAACCTGATAATAAAGAGTTACAATAATCTAATCTAGAGCTAACAAAAGCATGGATCTGTTTCTCAGCATCATTCAGAGACAAGATGCTCCTGATCTTGGCAATATTGCGCAGATGATAGAAGCCAGTCTTAGAAACAAATTTAATATGTGAATTAAAAAACAGATCTCGATCAAAAATAACTCCAAGACCAACAAGAATTGGACCAACAAGAATGACTTCAGTCTTATCTGAATTTAATAGCAGAAAATTACAAGTCATCCAAGCTTTGACTTCCTTAAGACAGGTTAAACACCTGTCTTGGCTAATTGATTACTATCATCTGGCTTCACTGACAATTGTGTGTCATCTGCATAACAATGGAAATATATACAGTGCTTTCGAATGATGTTGCTTAGCGGAAGCATATATAAACTAAAAAGAATAGGGCCTAGAACAGATCCCTGTGGGACTCGTGACTAAGCTGTGAGTGTGACGAAAACTCATTATTGACATGAACAAACTGGAACCTATCAGATAAAGACGATCTAAACCACTGCAACAAAGTTCCATTAAGTCCAACAAGGTGTTCTTGTCTATCAAGTAAAATATTATGATCGATAGTATCAAAAGCTGCACTATGGTCCAAAAGGACAAGTACAAAAACAAGTCCATTATCAGATGTGATAAGGAGGTCATTAGTGACCTTCACTAAAGCTGGTTCAGTACTATGATAGATTCTAAACCCAGATTGAAACTCTTCAAATAAACCATTTCCCTGCAAGTGGTCAAATAATTGCATAGCAACAACTCTAAGATTTTTGAAGTGAAAGGCAGATTAGAGGTTGGTCTATAGTTAGCTAAAACTCCTGGTTCCAGCGTTGGCTTTTTAAGTAAAGGTTTACTACAGCAGTTTTAAAAGCCTGCGGTACATGGCCTATTGTTAATGAAGAATTGATTATTTGAAGAATAGAGCTACCAATAAATGGGAAGACTTCTTTAAATAGTTAGAGATTTACATTTACAGGTGACACTAGTTTGGGTGATCTCTATGAATGATGATGAAACACACTGCACAGAAATCAAGTTAGATTTCCAGTGGATTGTGCAACACCAATAACCCGGGAAAAAATTTACAACAGATCTTTCACAAATGCTTACCAACCTTCACCAGGCAGATGTCAATAAGCGTGATGACCAATTTCTGAAACACGTCCTGAGAGTGACCAAAATGTGCTGTGGCACAGTTCTTCATGATGAATGGAAAATTTTAACAATATGACAAAACTTTTACCAAAGAAGTTATCCAGCAACTCAGAGATAATCAATCTCGCCACACATTTCACATTAAGAGAGCTCATGAGTGTAAGGGTCTCTGTCTGTCCTGCCTGTCTGCCTCTCTCTCTCCTCACTATCTGAACACCTCTCCTGGCAGCTGCAATCATTACCTGCAGCCAATTAGTGGGATAGTACAAGTAGGACGCTCTCACTCTACTCTGTCTGGTTGCATCTGTTTGCCATCCTGCCTCAGCGTGCCTTGTGGTATCTTGTACTCATGCTATGATTTACTCTGCCAAGTTTTGACCCTTGCCTGCATGTTGACCGCAAGCTTGTCTGTGTTTTGGATTTATGCTATGATTAACTCTGCCAAGTTTTGACCCCTGCCTGCTTGTGACCCCGAGCTTACCTGTGTTTTGTATTTGACTGTCTGTTCTGTTTTTGCCTCCTTTGCTCTGACCCTGCCTGCTGTGCTCTGACCCTAGCCTGCCTCTGGATTCTGGAAACTCCCTGGCGGATTGGATTCTATTCACCTTCACTGCGCACACTACTCCCCTTAACCATGTAAGTCAACATACCAACGTTGTGATCACTGTCCTGACTCCTTTGTCCCATTCTCCCAGGCCTGGCCAGCCTTCTCCCCTCTCCCCACACAGTCCTTCTCCAGCTGCACCTGTGACGCCTCACCTCTGCCAACCAGTTTCCCAGCTTGGTGGAATTTCCACACTGTCCCCACTGAAGAACCTGTAAGCATAAAGCCAACATTATCAGCCATAAATTACTATAAGTATACTAACTCCTAGTCTCTGCCTCTCTGCGCAGGGTTACCAGATTCGCCGCTGCACTTCCTCACCATTATTCACTATTTGTAATAAAACAACTGTTTCACTCACCACAAACGTCCTCCGTGTCTGCTTCTGGGTCCAAGTACACTCCCATGTCAGCATGCAACCAGCGTGTAGCCCCAGCGGACATGGACGTGATAGCAGTTTGTAGCTCGACTTGGTATTCCAGTGCAGTGCTAGCTTAGTTAGCTTCTTACGTCAGGTGCCATTTAACCATAGCCTTTCTTTCATTTGTGGTTTAGCTGACTACTACTGCACAAGTGCTCTTTGGAGTGACTACATGTTTTCCACGCTATGTCTCATGTTAGCTTACAGTGTTTACCGCCCTCTACTTTGTCGTTAGTTGCTGGCAATAATGAATCCTCGCATCATATGGCTATCGGTCAGCCCAAGTTAACTCCGACCGAGAAGCAGCGGTGGGTTGATGCAGGGGTATGTCTGTATTGTGCCCAATCCAATCATTTTGCTATCTGATGTCCCGAAAAATTAAAACGGCCCGATCTGCCAGTCAGAATTGGCAAGCTGTCAGACAGAGTTGGTGGTGTTAAGATATCCCTAGCTATACACCCACAACCCTGTCTTTGACTGGAGTCAGGGGGTTATTCGCTCCTGAAACACCTTTTGTATGTCTGCCTGTCTCCAGTCAGCGGCGTGCCCTCCATCCATTTCTCTTCAGCCTTTTGCCCCAGAACCCCAGATCTCTCAAAGGTTCCCCCGGCCTACCATGACCTAGCTCCCGTTTTCTGTAAGGTAAAAGCCACGTCACT
The DNA here is from genome assembly GCA_020510985.1 of Pholidichthys leucotaenia. Lineage (NCBI taxonomy): Eukaryota > Metazoa > Chordata > Actinopteri > Cichliformes > Pholidichthyidae > Pholidichthys > Pholidichthys leucotaenia. The sequence goes on along the minus strand of CM035836.1, from coordinate 182,060,277 downwards.
TCCCCCTCACCGACCACATGATTGTGCCATAGAACTTCAGCAGGGAGCCATATTACCCTCCAGTTGCCTGTACAGTTTGTTAGCTCCTGAAAAGGAGGCCATGGAGAAATATATTAAGGAGTCACTATGTACTGGTTTAACCTGTCACTCCTCATTGGCTCTGGGTGCAGGCTTTTTCTTTGTGAGTAAGAAGGATGGCTCACTACGTCCCTGCACTGACTTCCGGGAGCTAAATAACATCACCATCAGGGACAAATACCCTCTATCCCTTATCAATTCAAATCCAGGCGTCAACCATCTTCACCAAGCTCGACTTCAGGAACGCCTACCACCTTATTCGGATCAGGGAGGGAGATGAATGGAAAACGGCCTTTTCCATGCACTTGGGTCACTTCGAGTACTATGTGGTGTCATTTGGGCTCACCAGTGCCCCCGCAGTTTTTCAGCGGCTAATAAATGACGTCCTCCAGGCCTTCCTGAATATGTTTGTGTTTGTGTACCTTGATGACATCCTAATCTTCTCCTGCTCACAGGAGGAGCATCAGGTCCATGTTTGCCTGGTTCTTAAGCGTCTCTTTGAGAACCAGTTGTACGTCAAGGCAGAGAAGTGCGAATTTCACACCTCCACCACCACCTTCCTGGGTTGCATAATTTCACCTGTGTGCATCAAGCCCGATTCAGGCAAGGTTCAAGCTGTAATTGAGTGGCCCACCCCTTCCACCAGGAAGCAGCTACAGCAATTTTTGGGGTTTGCCAATTTTTACTGGTGCTTTATTCTGTACTACAGCTCAGCCACCCAACCACTCACTGCTCTCACATCCACCAAGGTTCCCTTCCGTTGGACCCAGGAGGTTCAGGATGCATTCACTCTTCTCAAGACCCGCATCTCCGAGGCTCCCATTTTGCTCTTGCCTGATCTCGAGCTTCAATTCATTGTTGAGGTGGATGCGTCAGACATTGGGGGGGGGGGGGGTATTATTGCAGCGCTTCAGGGGCGATGGCAAGGTCCACCCATGCGCGTATTTCTCCCGGCGTCTGACACCAGCTGAGAGAAATTACAGTGTCACGGATCGAGAACTGCTGGCCCTAAAATTGGTGTTAGAGGAATGGCGCCATTGGTTGGAGGGGCTGGCCTTGTCTTTTCTTGTGTGGACAGATCACAAGAATTTAGAGTACATTCACTCTGCCAACGTCAAGACAGATGGACACTTTTTTTTCTCACGGTTCAAGTTTTCCCTCTCTTACAGACCAGGACCGAAGAACACAAAGCCGGACACGCTCTCCCACCAGTTCTCTGCCATCCCATCCACCACGACGATTGAGACCATCATCCCAGAGGGGGGTCATTGTGGGGACCCTCACCTGGGACATAGAACAGCAAATTCGGGAGGCACAGCTTACTGAGCCGGACCCCGGGAGGAGAAGGTGGCACTGGGCCAGCTGTTCGTTCCTATGGCAGTCAGGGGTAAGGTGCTTCATTGGTTCCACATGAATAAGCTGTCCTGCCACCCGGGGGTAGCACGCACCCTGTCTTCCCTTCAGCGCTACTTCTGGCGGTCTGCAATGGAGACAGACATTCTGGAGTACATAAAGGCCTTTCCCCAGTGCTCCACATGGAAGACTTCCACTTCTCTCCCTGCTGGACTTCTTTTACTCCTTCCGATTCCCAGCCGTCCCTGGTCTGACATAGCTCTGGACTTTGTGACCGGGTTACCTCCATCCAATAGAAACACTGTTATTTTGATGATCATTATCCCCCTGAAGAAGCTCCCATCTGCCTTGGAGACTGCAAATCTCTTGTCTGTACATGTGGTCAGGTTGCACGACATCCCTAAGGATACTGTTTCTGACTGTGGTCCCCAGTTCATTTTGAAGGTCTGGCGAACCTTCTGCAAGGCCATCGGGACCACGGTCAGCCTTTCTTCAGGTTACCATCCTCAGTCCAAGGGTCAGTGCGAGAGGGCCAACCAAGAGATGGAAGTCACGGTGACTGATCCTTCCTTCTGGAGTTCTCACCTTCAATGGGTCGAGTACGCCCACAACTCAGTCCCATCAGCAGCCGCTGGATTCTCCCCATTCGAGGCGTCTTTGGGGTACCATCCGCCTCTCCTCTCCTTCACCGTGGAGGAGGTGATAGAACCATCTGTTGCAGCCCACATCTCCAAGTGTAAGCGTTTCTGGAAGGAGACTAAAGTGGCCTTGCTCTGTATGGTGGAGGAGACCTCCAAATGGGCCAACCGGAAGAGGCGCCCTGCCCCTGAGTACCGGGTTGGTCAGGAGGTCTGACTTTCTATCTAATTTTCCCCTGAAGACAGAGTCCAGGAAACTTTTTCCCCTAGTTCATGGGTCCTTTCACCATGACAGAGTTCGTAAACCCTGCCTCGGTGAAGTTAGATCTACCTGCCTCTCTTTTTTCAGTTTTGACCCTTGCCTGCACGTTGTCCTCCGTTTCTGCTTCTGGGTCCAAGTATATTCCCATGTTAATGAGTGTACTTATGAGATAAAGTCAGGCAAGGCACCTTTGTCCTGACGAGCTCCATCTTGAGTTCTTCCTCCATCTACAGTGCATCCAGACAGCATTCACGATGCTTGAGGTTGAGCTTGAGGCTGTAATTGTTGCCAAAGGTGCATCAACAAAGTATTGAGTAAAGGCTGTGAATACTTATGTACATGTGATTTCTTAGTTTTTGATTTTTAATAAATTTGCAAAAATTAAAAAAAAAAAAAACTTTTTTCACATTGTCATTATGGGGTGTTGTGTGTAGAATTTTGAGGAAAAAAAATGAATTTAATCCCTTTTTGGAATAAGGCTGTAACATAACAAAATGTGGAAAAAGTGAAGCGCTGTGAATAATTTCCGGATGCACTGTACATGTAGACTGCCTGCATCTTCCTTTCTGTCACCATGTTTAAGGGCGTTTTCACACCTGAAAGTCAAGACTAAAAATATTATTTTGTTACATTGTCTACATTTGGTCCAATTAGGTTTCGTTTCACACCACTCTTTATCCAAGTGGACCAAACAACTTTACGGAATGCACTGATGTATCATTGTTGTGATGACGTTTATGTAGTTAGCACTGATGGTGCAGGTAGCAAGTGTGCTACTCACTGTCGAAGGTGTTTTCTGCAGCTCTGGACACATTGGTAACCACACTTTGAGTGGAAACTGGTTTAGACTCCATAATATTAGTGGGTGAAATAGTTTAGTGAGGTTAGAATATTATCGAGGTATTGCGTTTGCCCTTCTCATCAGCCATGATGATTTTCAGCTGCCATTGCTCCTCCAATGATTCACTACTCTCCGTCACATCCTCTCCGAAAACATCTGGTAAGTTTCTGCATTTTTATTTTACTTTAATTGACTATTTATGCTGCCAATGGACCACATTTAAATTAAAATCTGGATCTCTTCCTCTCTCCAAGTCATGCTGTAGCTCATTTTCCTTCTTATCAGCTGCCTTAACTTCCTGTTTTTGGTCCAAAAGTCCAAACCTTTCTGAAAATTGCTTTCACACTCTGGACACACAACTGGACCAAGGTTCAATTTGATCCAGACCGAGACAACTTCTTTTTGCGGAACAAAATTTAGGCTCTTTGGTTGTGGTTCGAGGGTGCTTTCACACCTAAAATTTTGATCCAAACCAAACTGAAAAGTCAGAAAGTCCAGACCAAACAGGTTAGGTGTAAAAGCCTGCATGGTGGCTGCACGGTGGCGCAGTGGTTTAGCACTGTGGCAGCACAGTTTTACCCTCGGCCGGGGGATCGCGGGGATCATGAGATCGTGGGTTCGATCCCAGCCCCCGACCAACAGTGAGCTGTGTGGAGTTTGCATGTTCTCCCCGTGTTGCGCGGGTTTACTCCGGGATTTCTCCAGTTTCCTCCCGCACACCAAAAACATGTAGGTTTAGGGCGCTCGCGCACGCAGCGACCAGCAGCCGGTGGCTTGTCACCAGACTGCAAACCAAATCTACCTACGGGTACAAATAAGTAACAAAAAAAAAAAAAAAAAAAAAAAAAGCCCCCTAACTTAAATTCCAAGGATTTGGCAACAAACAAAATGGGTGGCTATCCATAAAACAAAGAAAGCTGCTGATTGACCTTCCAGTTACTGGCCCATTAACTTACTCTGCATTGCATTTAAACTAATGGAGTGGTTGATAACTCAATCAAATCCAGCTATACATCGAAGGTGTGCCTCCAAAAGAACAAATGGGATTTCCAAGAGGCAGAAGTACAGTTGACCAGGTTGTCCTCTTCACAGGAAAAAAAAAAAAAAAAATAGAATCTGCATTTGTCAGAAAAAAAAGTTGCTGCAGTTTTTATTGACCTTTTGGCTGCGTATGATATTGTGTGGCATCGAGGTCTCACTTTAAAGCTGCTCAAGACCATTCCAAGTAAAGCAATGGTTCATATGATACTTGAAATGATCACGTAAAACTGGACTCTGAAAAGTGTGTGTTGGACCGTTAGCACAAAATCAATTAGAAATGCATCAGAGGATTAAAAATCACATTAAGCAGAAGAAGATGGATGGATGGATGGATGGATGAGATGAGCTATTCCTCAACTTATCTGTTTATTGAATCATGCAGAGAGTAACACAGCTGCGGGTCTCCGTCCCAGCGCAATCTGAAGAGAGGACGAAGACGGAAGACCCCAAAAAAGAATAAAAAAGGGTACATATAGCTTCTGGTTCTAGGGCGGTCCCAGCAACCTCACACAATGGCTATCCTCTTGTTGCACTGGTCATAACCTGGGTTCTTCATCAGATGCCCCTTAGTCCTCCAGTGGCTGACTGGCTGCAGTCAGATGCTTCCTGTTATTCTCAAACTGTCGTCTCTTCACTTTGTGACCCATGACTAATCTCATGATCAATCTTATGACCCAGGGACATTCCCGTATATGTACGCAGAAAGCATTCTTCTATTGCAGTAAGCAGTTGGGTGTGTGTGTGTGTAAAGCTAATAACCCACATCCTGTTATGTATGCTGTAAGCTGTGAAACCTTTTAACTGACATTTAGATCAAGCACATTGTGTAAAAATATTTAATATCCTAACTCATCTAAACATTTCTATCACAAATCCCTCTTTTGGCTCCATTCTATGGAGCCAACATTTAAGGCAGGTACATCAACTAGCAGACCCTGGACATGTTATTCACTGATTATGGCATGAGCAAAAAACCTGTTGGCAGTATTTATTTTTTTATTAAGCAATCATGTTTATGTATTTTCTTTATTCATTGATGCATATTTACAGGCAAAAACTCTCATGCCAGCTCCACTGCCTGGCGACCTTTAACAACGACTTTTATCAACTAGAAAAGCACTCGGAGAGCGCAGACCTCCGCCAAGCACCACAGTTCCCCCCATACAGTGTTTGTGTGTACGTTTTCAGATTCCTTGACCATGAAAACATATGACTAACAATTGGATTGACAATGATAGGATTAGTGGTTCAGTAGTTATTCACGAAAATCGCATTTTCCGTAATGGCGGTTTTCTTCTGGACGGTGATCCGGATCACCACCAAAATCTAATCATCTGTAGGATACCCCATTTCTGACAATCTCTGAAAATTTCATGAAAATCCGTCCATAACTTTTTGAGTTATCTTGCTAACAAACAGACAGACAGACAAACCAATGCTGATGAAAACATAACCTCCTTGGCGGAGGTAATGAAATAAACACGGCAAAATGGATAAATGACAAATGAGCAAAGCAAAACATTTCAAGTCAGAAGATATTTCTGTCCTTGTATGCTGGATCTGGGCCTCAAGACCTACCGTACAACAGAGCTTTAAACCTTCACATCTAATCTAACTACATTACCGCAAATAGCACAATATTTTGAAGATACCTGTAAAAAACACAAGAAGTAAGAAGGGACCAGAGGTTACTAGCACATGGCCCACTGCAGGAGGGTGACTTCAGCGCACCCCTTTTTCATGTAAGTTTATATGTATGAGTGTGGTGTTGGATGTGTGTACAGTGGGCAGAACAGTGGATAGCAGAAAGACACAATATATATACATTTCAAACAATAGCCTCTCCTTCATCACTGTCTTTAACAGATTCACAATGGTCATTGTCGTGGAGGAGACATCTGGACTCCTCTTTGGAGTGGACTTGAGCCATCATCCTTTGGGCTGGCTCTTTGGACAGGGTCGTAACTATACATCTTTCCAGCAGTGACATGGGATACAGCAGCAGCCCACTATGAATATCGCTGCTAGTGAGATGACTATAATCTGACATAACGTTTGGCTCAGGAGACGCACACACACAGGCTCAGAGTAGTTCAAATTGTTTATTAACAACAGGGGTGTATGGGTGCGTGTCTGCGGAATGTTGATGTGTTGGTGGCGGCGTCTGCTTCGGGCACAGAGGCAGGAGACCGTGCAGCCGGCAACCCTATGGGAGAGAACAGACACAGGGTGATGGGCACACACCAACACAGGAGGAGAAAAGGCGAGGGAGAAGCTTACTTGTTTGGGACAGATGACTGGCACTACAAGGACGGGACCCCGGGAGACAGCCACCTGCAGGACTCGGTGCAGCAGCGAGGAAGGACGAGGGACGGAGTTGTCCGCCGCCGAGGAATCCACCTGTGCACAGGGGAGCAGACTGGAGAAGATGAGGTAAGTGATCTTCTTACCGCTCAATGTCGTGCTGAAGAGAGAGTAGTTTGCTTCTTGTAGAAGGGGGGAAGAAGTCTGACGGCTTCAGGCCGAAGCTCAGGGCGAGGCGGCTTATATTCCTCGCCGCTGATGATTGACAGGTGTGCAAGCAGGTGGCGCCGCTGATGAGCGGCGCGGCGTGACAGTACTCCCCCCTCTAGCAGCGCCTCCTGGCGCTGGCTTCTCTGGGTGCGCTCGGTGGAAGTCAGCAATGAGCGATGGGTCCAACACGAACGACGGGGGCACCCACTGTCGATGCTCGGGCCCATAGCCCTCCCAGTCCACCAAGTACTGCAACCCACGACCCCGGCGCCGGGAGTCTAGGATGGAGGAGACGGACCAGGCCGGATGGCCACCAATCATCCGGGGCGCGGGTTGCGCTGCAGGAGGAGGGCAAAGGGGGTCGGAGACTGCCAGCTTCACCTTTGACACGTGGAAGGTGGGATGGATGCGGAGGGAGGGGGGAATAGCCACGCGCACAGCCACCGGGTTGATGATCCGGGTGATGGGATAGGGACCCATGAATCGCTGTGCCAGTTTTCTCCTCTCGCCTTTTAGAGTGACGTCCTGGGTGGAAACGTAGACATGTTGCCCAACTCTGTACGCCGGGGCAGGTCTTCTATGCCGGTCCGCCACAGTCCTGTTGCGCTCCGCTGTGCGTAAGAGCGCATTGCGCGCGGCAGTCCAGATGGAGCGGAACTGCCTGAGATGTGCCCTAACTGAGGGGACAGTTACCTCACTCTCCTGCTCCGGAAACAGCGGGGGGTCGTAACCCAGGGACGCCTTGAAGGGAGACATCCCTGTAGCAGAAGAGCGAGCGGTATTGTGGGCATATTCAACCCAGGCAAAATGGTTGCTCCAGGACGTGGGTTTGGATGTGGTCACACAGCGGAGCGCAGCCTCCAGCTCCTGGTTGGTCCGCTCACACTGCCCGTTGGATTGGGGGTGATGGCCGGAGGAGAGGCTCACCTTGGCTCCAATGGCGTTACAAAATGACCTCCAAACCTCAGATGAAAATTGGGGACCCCGGTCCGAGACTACGTCCACCGGAATCCCGTGCAGCCTGACCACGTGTTGGACGAGGAGATCCGCCGTCTCCAGGGCAGTAGGGAGGCCTCGCAGGGGGACGAAGTGCACAGCCTTGGAGAAACGGTCCACGATGGTCAGGATGGTGTCATAGGAGTTGGAGACGGGGAGTCCGGTGACGAAGTCCAGGGCGATGTGCGACCAGGGCCTGCCAGGGACGGGCAGGGGCTGGAGCAGACCCGCTGGGGGGGCATTTCCCGACTTGCTGATGGCACAGATTGGGCAAGCCCGGGCGTAGCGGGCTGCGTCCCTCCGCAGGCCTGGCCACCAAAAGGACCGTTGGAGGAGGTCTATCATCCGGGAGGTGCCAGGGTGACAGGTGAGCTTGGAGGTGTGTAGCCAGTGGATGACCTCTCCTCGGACCGTGGATGGCACGAACAGCCTCCCCTCAGGTCCGCCGCCAGGGTCAGGTTCCACCTCCTGCGCCTTCCGGATCTTGCTCTCGATGTCCCACGAGATGGCTCCCACAACGCACGACCTGGGCAGGATGGAGTGGGGCGTCTCCTCCGACTCCACGGGAGTGAACTGACTAGAGAGGGCGTCAGGCAGGCCGTTCTTAGAGCCAGGCCTGAAGGTGATAGAGAATTGGAACCTGGCAAAGAACAAAGACCAGCGCGCCTGGCGGGCGTTCAGGCGCTTGGCAGATCGTAGATATTCTATGTTCTTGTGGTCCGTCAGGACCACGAACGGCAGGTTCGCCCCCTCTAGCCAGTGGCGCCACTCCTGCAGGGCGAGTTTGATGGCCAAGAGCTCTCTGTCCCCCACATCGTAGTTCCTCTCCGCCGGGGACAAGCGCCGGGAGAAGAAGGCGCAGGGCCATTTGGCGCCATCGTCCGGCGACCGCTGGGATAGCACTGCCCCCACTCCCGTGTCCGAGGCGTCTACCTCTACGATGCACTGCAGCGCGGGGTCGACCTGGCGAAGGACCCGGGAGGAGGAGAACTCCGCCTTCAGCGCCTGAAAGGCAGCAGCGACCTCTTCGGTCCACCGGAACAGGACTTTCGGGGACGTGAGGCGGGTCAGTGGTCCGACGATGGAGCTGAAGTTGGGGACAAAGCGGCGGTAGAAATTGGCGAAGCAAACGAACTGTTGCACCTGCTTCCGGGATGCAGGTGTAGGCCATTCCACCACCGCCTTCACCTTCTCTGGGTCTGGGAGCACCTTGTCGTGGGCGATGATGAACCCCAGGAAGGACGTAGTCCTGGCGTAAAATTCACATTTTTCTGCCTTCACGTACAGACGATTCTCCAGCAGTCTTTGGAGGACCCGCCTCACGTGGACCTGGTGCTCGTCCCTGGACTTGGAGAAGATGAGAATATCATCCAGGTAGACGAACACGAAAAGGCCGATGAAGTCCCGGAGGATGTCATTTATGAGGCGCTGAAAGACGGCAGGAGCGTTGGTCAACCCGAACGGCATTACCAGGTATTCAAAGTGGCCGTTTGGGGTACGGAAGGCTGTCTTCCACTCATCTCCCTCCCGGATCCGGACGAGGTGGTAAGCGCTGCGTAGATCCAGCTTGGTGAACCAGGTTGCCCCCTGGAGGGAGTGGAAGGCAGTGTCCATGAGGGGCAGGGTGTAACGGTCCTTCTCAGTGATATCGTTGAGGGCCCGGTAGTCAATGCAAGGGCGGAGGGACCCATCCTTTTTTCCCACGAAGAAGAACCCTGCCCTCACGGGTGACGATGATGGGCGGATTATCCCAGCACTTAATGACTCCTTCAGGTAGGCGTTCATCGTCTCCTTTTCCGGCGCTGACAGGCTATAGAGCCGACCAGAAGGTAAGGGAGCCCCCTGGCGGAGGTTGATGGCACAGTCATAAGGCCGATGAGGGGGGAGAGACATAGCTTTCGTCTTACTGAACACCATACCCAGGTCGTGAAATTCCGGAGGCACCAGAGACAGGTCCGGGGGTGCAGCGTCCGTCGCAGGGGGAGGAATGGACGGAGAGCAGGCAGCGGACTGAAGGCAGGTGCCCAGGCAGAATGTGCTCCATGCCGATACCCCAGCTGACTTCCAATCCAGGACCGGGTTGTGAAGGCGAAGCCAGGGATACCCCAGGATGACGGGCGACACAGAGTTGGGTAGGACATAGAAGGTCATCTCCTCCCGGTGGTTTCCCGAGATGATGACCGGAACGGGGATGGTTTGGTGTGATACTCTCCCAAGGGAGGCACGGGAGAGGTTGACAAGGGAGATGGGATTCCTCAGTGCCTGACAGCGGATGCCCAAACGGGTTGCCAGGCTCTGTGAAATGAAGCTGCCTTCTGCGCCCGAATCCACCAGTGCGTGGGTGAGATGCCCAGTGGGGTTGTGGCAGAAACGGATGGGCGGCTTCAATTGAGTGAGTGGATCTAACCGATTGACGTCCGCGAGGCCCCCTACAGTGACTCGCGGACCCCGCCGTTTGGCTTTTTGTGGGCAAAGCTCCACCGTGTGTTGACTGTCTCCGCAATACATGCAGAGATTCAACTCACGGCGGCGTTGTCTCTCTGCCGGGGAGAGCTTTGTCCAGCCCGTCACCATCGGCTCCGACTCCTCGGGGCACGATGTTGGCGGCGCCGCCAGGGGGCGAGCTTGGGGCAGGCGCAGCGAGGCTCCCCGAGGGCGCGAAGTAGACGACTTCCGTCCTGAGGAGCGCTCGCGCAGCCTGTTGTCCAAGCTGATGGCTAGGGAAGTTAGCTCCGCTAGCGTTTCAGGGATATCCCGTCCAGCCAGTTCATCCCTCAGATCATCATCTTCTACAGCTTGACTATTTCTAGGAGTTAAAGGTGAATCAATAAATGGTCCTGGCATCTTTCTCCCTTTTAGCAGCTCATGAGGAGTCAGGCAGAGCGTCATGTTGGGGGTAGATCGTAGTGTCATCAGCGCTAATGGCAGTGCATCAACCCATGTCATGCCTGTCCCCATACATTATTTGGCTAGCATTTTTTTCAGTGTTCCATTTGCTCTCTCAATTAGCCCTTGGGTGGATGGATGCACCACAGAACCAAACTTATGCCTTAAGCCTAAGGCACATTCATCTTCCTTCAAATGTTTATTTGTAAAATGTCTGCCATTGTATGATCTAATCACTCTTGGTAACCCATGCCGAGGAATCACTTCCTCTGTCAGCCATTTAATCACTTCCTTTGCACTTTCTGTTTTACATGCTTTAGCCTCAACCCATCTTGAAAATGTGTCCATACACACCAACAGGTATCTGCAGCCTCTGCATTTGTTTTCTGGGCCCATGTCTGTAAAGTCAATCACAATGTCTTTCCATGGCCCTTCAGGGGCTGGGAAAGCTCCCATAGAAGCCTTTAATGTGTGTTTGGGATTGAACTTCTGGCATGCTTCATATTCAGAGACAACTAGTTCTGCAACCTCAACCAAATATGGATGCCACCATTGTGCTTCAGTCAAAGCAGAGATTTTTGTTTTTGAGACATGGCCTTTCAAGTGTGCTTCTCTACACAAGAACAACAACACCTTAGCGGGGGCTACTAGCCTTCCATCAACTGATCTCCACAAACCTTCTTCATCCTCCTTTGCTCCTTTCTCTATCCACCTACTCTTTTCTTAAGATAAGATAAGATAAGCCTTTATTAGTCCCATAATGGGGAAATTCCAGGATTGCAACAGCACAGGGATAGCAACACTCAGAGCAATAATTAAGAAGATATGGAAGATATAAATAAGAGCAGTGGATATACATACACTACCGTTCAAAAGTTTGGGGTCACCCAAACAATTATTTTGTGTTTTCCATGAAAAGTCACACTTATTTACCACCATGAGTTGTAAAATGAATAGAAAATATAGTCAAGACATTGACAAGGTTAGAAATAATGATTTGTATTTGAAATAATAATTTTTTCCTTCAAACTTTGCTTTCGTCAAAGAATCCTCCATTTGCAGCAATTACAGCATTGCAGACCTAACATGATTGCACAAGGGTTTTCTAATCATCCATTAGCCTTCTGATGCAATGAGCAAACACATTGTACCATTAGAACACTGGAGTGATAGTTGCTGGAAATGGGCCTCTATACACCTATGTAGATATTGCACCAAAAACCAGACATTTGCAGCTAGAATAGTCATTTACCACATTAGCAATGTATAGAGTGTATTTCTGATTAGTTTAAAGTTATCTTCATTGAAAAAAAGTGCTTTTCTTTCAAAAATAAGGAAATTTCTAAGTGACCCCAAACTTTTGAACGGTAGTGTACATACACATAAATATATAAATATATATACAAAGTGCGGAGTATTGTAGCAAGATGGAATAAACAGCATAACTGTCTACTTAGTTATCCTACATAGTATGAATATGTACCCATACATATTGTCACCCTCTGTAGCGACCGATATTGTCCTAGTTGTATATACTGGAGGGGACCATTGTGTAAGTCTGTTGCGTCTTTTGCATTCAATACTATTAGGTTGTCACATTTTTTTTGCTATCTCTGCAAGCAGCCCTGCTTAGGTTATACAGTCTGACAGCCGTAGGTAGGAAGGACCTGCGAAACCTCTCGGTTGCGCACCTAGGATGATGTAGTCTGCTGCTAAATGAGCTCCTCAGTGCGTCCAGTATGCCCTGCATAGGGTGGAACTCGGACTCCAGCAGAGATGACAGTTTAGCCACCATCCTTCTCTCTCCTATCTCCTCCACTGGGTCAGGGCGCTGCCCCAGGACAGAGCTAGGCTTCAGGACTTGCCTTCTCTTGTAGCTGCTTGATTTCCTCTTCACTTAATTCCATGTACTCCTGATCTTCTGTCTGTACCATCATACTTGCCTGAGTAGCATAGCCACCTGCTTGCTTGGCAGCTAAATCAACAGCTTTGTTTCCTTTGGCTACAATTGCATTTCTTTTTTGATGTCCTTTACACTTCAAAATTGCCACCCTCTTTGGTTGACCCATGGCCTCCAACAGCTCAACCATTTCAGTTAGGTGTCTAATCGGTATGTTAATTTAAGTGAGGAATCCCTTTCTTTTCCAAAGTGGCAAATCAACATGTGTTTTGCATATTGACATGCTTTAGTGAGGGCTACAATTTCAGTTTTTTGAGCAGAGGCAGGCTGGTCTACCATTCCTGCCTCTACAGTTTGAAATGCACCTGTCCCTTCATCATATTTTACAACTGCATATGAAACACTCAAAGATCCATCTGTTTTCCTGTAGCAACACCTATCACAAAAAAGATTCAAATTTGGATGTTCAATTTCATTTGCTTGGAGATTTGGACAGCTTTCATGTCTGTTTCCACAATTGCACAACAGTCATGACGTTCACCTGTGAGCATGTCCTCTGCCATGTTTGTGCCATCACTTGTGTAAATGACATTTGGTACTTGTAGTATTCTTTTGAACCTTTGTGTTCTTTTGGTTGAGAGTGTGAACAACACACTTTGTAGATATGAAGCTACTCCGTGCATTGTGTGCACAATCACAGTGTGGTTCAGGTTCAGGTTACTTTATTTGTACCTGTAGGTAGTGCATGGTAATGTGAGAAATTTTCTCCAATGCTTTGGCTATCGCGGCAGCATGACATGTGCATGGTGGGTGTCCTCTTTTTATGTTATCTAATGTTTAACTGTAGTACAATAGAACTGACCTTGACCCTGTACCTTCCCCCTTTTGATACAGCACAGCGTTCAAAACTCCGTGCTGTTCAGAAATATCCAAATGAAATGGGGAAGTATAATCAGGTGGTTTGAGTGAACATGCATGTGACATCAGTTGTTGTAGTTCAATGAACACACCCTCATCTGAAGTAGTCCATTGCAATGGTGATGTGAGATTTTTTTGTTCTGCTTCCTTCAGAAATTTGCGCAGGGGCTGAATAAGCGCAATGTAATTTGGGACAAAATTTCTGCTGTATCCAGTAAGACCCAAAAATGACATTATTTCCCTCACAGTGTGTGGTTTAGGATGTGAGAGAATTAATGACCTTTGTGATGGAGACACCGCGGAATCACCAGATGTGATTAGCCTGCCCAAACAGTGAACTCTGGGGTGACAACACTGTACTTTTTTGCAGCTTAGTTTGTAGCCTTTCTGATAAAGATGTTTCAAGAGGATCTCCTTGGCTGACAGTACAGAGGCAGCAGTAGAGCCTGCTAATTGCAGATCACCAACATACTGCAACAGCAATGTGCCAGGGGGAAGGAATAAATCCTGTAGATGTTGACGCAGTATGTGATTAAAAATGGCTGGTGAGTCAACAAAACCTTGTGGTAGTCTGCTGTATGTGTATTGCTGATCCTGATAGGTGAATGCAAAAAGAGGCCTGCTGTCTGCATGTAGTGGAATGCTAAAAAAAAAAAAAGCATTAGAAATGTCCACAACAGTAAAAAATTAGTGCTGTGGTGTAATGCTATTCAGAAGAAAATAAGGATTTGGAACAGTGTAATTTGTAGGAACCACCACAGAATTGATTGGTCTCAGGTCGTGGACCATCCTGTAGTCCTTTTTTCCAGGTTTCTCTACAGGAAGAATTGGTGTGTTCCATGGGGACTGGGTTGGCACTATAACCCCTGCCTGAAGAAGACCCTGTACTGTATTGTTCCTGCTATGCCTACCTCCTTCTCCTTTGTGAGAGGATACTGCTTTCGCTATATTGGCAGAGTATTTGTTTTGAGTGAGATTTGTACTGGTGTACAGGTAATCAGATCGACATCTGCAGAGCCATCTGACCATAGAGAGGGGGTCAAAGCATCCAAAAGTGTGTCAGAATCTGGATGGTCAGTGCTCTCTTTGCCATGTATTCTGTCGAGGTGCAATGTTTGTGGAGTAGCCTGTATTGTCACATTACATGAGATGCGATAGCAATCAGCAGATGGTGAGTAATGTAGGTCTTTACACTGTGTGACAACCCAGTCAGTCAACTTAAGACAGTTTTTCACCATTGGTCCCAGTGCCCTTGCCTCCTCCCCTGCGGACACCCCCAGTGTCACATGAGGTGCAGCAGTGTCCAAGAGGTCATACAGAGGCAACAAGTCCTTGTCCAAATAAATTGGAGAAGCAACTCCTTGTGGACCCACATAAATGTTCTTGCACACCAAGTCCTGTACCCCCACCAAAGTGTCCCACTGATCATCATACAATTCTTGATCATCATGTGAATAGTTCATTGTGCAGTGGAGTGGATCATGTGGGGGGTCATATGGTCAAACAGAGTCTATCCATGGGGTCCATGAAATGTATTTGTCTACCAGCTGATTTTTGTCAGGGCTCATATCATTCAGCTGTAGCCACCACACAGTTGCAGAAGAGGTTTGAGCTTCCTCTGTGTCTGTTTCCTGTATTTGCAACTGTGGAGCATTTAGGGAAGTAGACAACTCTGATGTGCACCGGAGCATGGTCACATCTGGCAGACACACAACAGTTCCAGTAGAAGCAAAATAGATGTGTGCCCTCACTTTCAGCAATACATCTCTTCCCAAGAGATTTACAGGACAGTCTGGTGAATACAGAAAAGAGTGGACAAAATCCAGTCCCGCCAATGAACAGTTCAATGGTACTGAGAACGATAGATGTTTCGGGGTCCCAGAGATTCCAACAACTGATGTATAGTTAGTGGACAGAGGGTACAGAAGTTGATATTGATGAGAAGCGAGCCCCTGTGCTCACCATAACTTCATAAGTTTTGTCTCTCACCTTGAGGGATAGCATTCGATCTGAAAGTGCTCCCTCTTCAGTGTTGCTCCCTGGGCCCAATCATTGCTGACTAGGCATCATGCTCTGGTTGGGAGCCATGTGTGATTGCTGAGGGTGTTGTGTTTGCTGTGGCTGATCTGGCCACACCCCAGGTGCTGGAGGTGGGGTGAGTGCATAATTTGTCCAGACACTTCCTCTGCTAGAAGGTGGAGCTCTACAACCATGAGCCCAATGGCCTCTTCTGCCACACTGCAGGCACATGTCACTGGGTGGGCCTGATGGTCTCATGCCTCCTCTGTATGCACCTCTACCATGCCCTCTTTGTGGTGGGTGGGAATACCATTGTTGTTGGGGTGCCAACACAAAGGGTTCAGCAGGGACTGGGCCAACAATGGCCTGAGGGGTTGCCACTGTAATGGCTGGAGCCTGTACTGTAGATTTTTTGTTTTTGTCTTTAGTCACTATATCCCTAGCTGCTTTCAGCTAGGCTTTTACCAAGTGATTAGATAAATCTGCTGTTTCTGTCTCTTTTTCATCTTGTTTTTGATTGTATTGTTTCACATAATGATGCACATGTAACAGCCGTTCTTCCCAGGGGTGGGTATTCAAACCCACTACCCCCTCTAGTGTGGCTCTAACAGGCGGTGGTACCAATGTCTGTACAACATTGCGGAATACCGCCTGTGTAGTGGCATGATTACATGGGTTTCCCCCAGTCATGTCAGTCCAAAGTGCCAAACACCTATCCACATATGCTCCTGCCTCCTCTCCTTTTTTTCATGGGAATATCTGTTAGTTCAGCACGATTGAGATCTACAGGGAACATCCCTCTCATTACTGCAAAAATATTATCACTGTGTTCTCTGAATGGAGCCTCATCAGGCTCATTGGTGGTGCCAGCCTCTTCCTCTATGTTTTTAAGCATAGAGACTGAGGTATGAGTAGCCACTATTCTCCTAACATCTGCCAGCCACAAACAGCAACCAACTGTAGCCTTCTGCATAGCTCTAATCCATGGAGAGACCCCTGAAGTTAGTGGAGGCAATGTGTCACAAATGCCTTCAAGGTCCTTAAAGGACCATTCTGAATATTGTGCCGCCCCTATTTCCATAGCTATCATGGGCATGTGTTTAGAGCTTCCTTTAGGTATGTCTCCTGCTTGTAAACGCATGTGATGGGGTACCTTTTTGGTCAGATTTTCTACTCTGGATCCATAATCACCATATTTCCACTGTTTTAGTGTACCTGTAGGCACATTTTTGTCTGTTTAATCAGTAAATTTCTTAGGGGTGGTTCCCCCAGTAACAGATGAATTATGCAGACTGGTTCTAGGTGTTAAGTGTTTTTCTAATATTTTCAATCCACTTAATGCAGCCTCTAATTCATTCCCCTCACCTCCTGTTCCCTGTTTTGCTGAAAGGGTTGAGGTCAGGGGCAATCCTGCTTTATCAGGATCATCCTCCTCTTTTTCCTGCATGTCATGGTTATATTTTTGTTAAGTTTTTTGCTCAGAAGGTGTGTGTACCAGATGAACTCCAGGATTCCGCGGGCGGTCATGTCTCTGCGTCGTAGTGGGTCTCAGTGCGCACTGAAAAAAAAAAAGATGCATTTCCGTTCTTCCAGTACAGACACAGCCGTGAACAGAAAGCCAAAGAAGTGTTTGATTGGTTTAGATTTGATTGACCTCTCATTCGACAAATAAGAGCCTTGATTTGGGTTTTTGAAACCTTGAAGAACCAATGACTGAAAACCTAGCAAGAAGGACCTGCCTACCAACGACCGCGAATACAACGAGCCAGTTGAAGCAGAGAAGTTCGACAATTGACGTGTCGTTTAGCCAATGAAATTCTGAATTCAGCAATACCTGACATGCCTTTGTTATGTATTTATATTGCCGTTAAAACACGTGCGTCCCCGTGCGTAAAATGTTTTTTGCCTAAGCCGCTGGGTGACTCACATTGAGACCTGTGCGTAATGGTAGTGTTAGCCACTCTAAGCCATTAGCCAGTCTTTTTTTATTACTACTGTTCTTATTTGTTTTGAAAAATGGTTCTCAAAAACCGCAATCATGGAAGCGGAGATGGTTTGACCGGGTCGGGTGACCAGAACCACGAGACCGTAACAACCGGACCAGCTTCATGTTCGTCTGACAATGAGGAACAGATGTTCGCCAACAACACTGCGGTTGTGGACAGGTAAGTCTTATAATCTAAATTATTCTTTATCAATAAAATTAGTAATAAAAATAACTTTTGACCAATCGGTAATTACAAGGGTCCTGCATGGCGATGTTTTTGTGTGCGCTGTGGGGGGGGGGGGGTATTTGTTACTGTGTATATTGCAGAAAAATTTAATAATTTTTTAGTATAATTTTTATTTCACTGTAGGCTATTTTTTCCTGTAAAAAAATGAACTGTGCTGTGTATGTCTGAGTTATTATGCCTTTGTTTTACTGTGTAAATGTGATCTGGTGAAATGGAGCTCTGACCATGTGAGCACACTATTGTGAGCACCCCAGGTGGACCTCGGTATTCAATCTGTACATTTTCAATCCAGTGATTTACAAAGTGATTCATAATTTTCTAAAGCCTCATTCAGAACATTATAGTCCCACAGACTGGTTTTCATCTGGGGCAGCATTTATAAATCACTGGATGGAGAATGTGCCTGTACATGCACAGATTGGATTCCGTGGTCCACTTAGGGTGCGCACTTGGTCAGGGGTCCGCACTTGGTCAGGGGTCCAGTTGACCTGTATCTGTGTAAACTGGTGAGATAGTGAAGTCTGGAAAAATTGGAGGGGGGAGAGGGTTGTTTTTGTGTATACTTTAGTGAAATGTATTAATTTTTTGCATAATTTTTCTTACACTGTAGGCTATTTTTGCCTGTAAAAAAAAAACAAAAACAGAAACTGTGCTGTGTATGTCTGGGTTGTTACCCCTTGGTTTTACTGTGCGAACTGCTGTGATAGTGAACTCTGGAACATAGCTTTCCAAACTGTGTCATTTGGCACAGTTTGGCACAGTTCAAGAACACCTTGTTACAACCTGAGAAAAAAGCTGTGTAATATATTCAATTTTTGTGATATTGTTACAAAATTTTGACCTGAGCTTGAAAACACTTGGTTCTACATTTATGTTGTTTTCCAGCATGTTTCACACAGCTGTATGTTATTTGCAAGCATTTATATCTAAAAAAAAAAAACACCCAGGCGAACTTTATTTTCTTCAAATTCAGTATGTTTAGATGACTGTTACTCAGTGGCAGGAGCACTTAGAGAGATTATGACTGTTTTGACAAAAAATTCAGAGTGTTTTCTTTTAAATGAGACCAACCCCATGAAGATGCTGCAAAGGGTTGAAGAACAGCTTTTGATTTACTTTGGGCACATTATTTTTAGGCATTTTTAGGGAAATTGACCAGAGTTCAACAGGTTAATCAGAATCAGAATCAGAATCAGAATCAGAATCAGGTTTATTGCCATTGTTCATGTAGTACACAAACTAGGAATTTGTCTCGGTACAATGCTGCAACATTAAACATGATAAGATAAGAGAAATAAACTATACATGTAATAAAGTGTAGGATAAGATTAAGTGATACTGGTCAACAGTTAAAATATATATTAGCCAGCAGCAGATACTGTGGAGAACTATATAGTGCAGTCGGTAATGCAGGAAGAAAACAGTGATGATTGACATGAGTCTGGTTGAGCTGCTGTACATGGTGCACGAGAGTCACTTAGTGTTCAGCAGTCTAATGGCAGAGGGGAAGAAGCTGTTCATGTGACGGGAGGTTTTAGTCTGGATGGACCGAAGTCTTCTACCAGAGGGGAGGGGGGCAAACAGTACGTGACCAGGGTGTGAGGGATCGGCTATGATCCGGCCAGCACGCCTCCGGGTCCTGGAGATGTACAGATCCTGGAGAGATGGGAGCTTGCAGCCGATCACCTTCTCAGCAGTGCGCACGACGCGCTGCAGCCTTAGTCTGTCCCTGGCAGTGGCTCCTGCGTACCACACGGTTATGGAGGTGGTGAGGATGGACTCGATGATGGCTGTGTAGAACTGCACTAACATCTTGGTGGGTAGCTTGAGCTTCCTCAGCTGCCGCAGGAAGAACATCCTCTGCTGGGCTTTTTTGATGAGTGAGCTGATGGTCAGCTCCCATTTGAGGTCCCTGGTGATGGTAGTGCCTAGGAAGCATAATCATGTCATGCACCATTTTCACAGCTACCTCACTGGATAACATTGGCCTCATGTGTAATATTCCTGTTACTGCGGCTGTCCTGTCATTATATTCTTCAACAAAAGTAGTGAGAGGCATCTGTTTAGAGAGCATGTTTACACACTCTGCATATGGGCTTGACTGTGACACACGAGAGGCTGGAGGAGCTGTTGGAGGAGGTGAGGCAACATCATCATACTGGGGTGGCTTCTCACTGTCCTGCTTCTGCTTAATCTGGTGCAAAGTTTCTTTTCCAGAATCACTCACAACTACGTGTCCTTCTCTCAATGCTGCCACAAGTTTAGGAATGTAACACATAGCCCTTGTCTTATTTTTTTCTGTATCCTTCAGCTTTCCTTTCTTTTTAGCACTATGAATTGTGGGAAGAATCATAAGTTTTAAAGTGTATGATGTTTCTCTTTTATAGTTTCCTATAATGATATTTTTTGTAACACCACAAGAAAAGCACATGATTATCAAAAAAAATCCTATTCCCCCTTATCATTACTATTATTAATCTTCTTACTTGTATATTATTATTTATTATTATCATTATTAATATTATGACCCAAACCACTGACAACTCATTGTTTGCAATAGTTTTTGCATTTATTTTTATACGTCAATTTATTCATTAATTTATCTGTATAAAATTTGCCAGCTCCTGTCATTCATTATTATTGGTATTAAAGTTTTTAATTTTGTTTCTTTTTAATTCTGTTAGCTGTTATCTAAAAATCCTTGAGTATTACTTAATGAAATGATGTGGCTCAGAGTCTGCTATCTGACAGCCAACAAAAACTCTTTTTCTTTTTAATAGTTTGTTATATTCTATTTAATCTGTTTATTCATTAATTGTATTATTTTTTCTCTCAATTATTTGTTTACTTATTGTTATTTGTATGTCAAAATTCCTCATCAACTCTCCCTGTTACTTGACTGAGAAATAGGAGACTTCTAGTTCAATTATCAGTCTTGAATTACGGATTCTTTTGTTATCGAATTTGTTTTTTGTTATAAATTTTCAATTTTTCCCAATCTGTTTGTTCACTTGGTCTTTTAAGTGGTATGCGTCTTTTAACTTATAACTTTTTCTCTTGCCTCTGCTGTGTGCCTGTGGCTTTAAACATCACCCTATCTCCTCAGCCTCTTACTCTCCTACAGTTTTTTCTTCACTCCTGTGTGTGTGTGTTCCTGTACACACTTCTTCTACCTCTCTTTTTCTTATCTTTGGCCAGTAAATTCTTCTAACGCATACTATTAATCTGCTACTGTTCTTTATAGCAGATTTATGTGTACACAACTTCGCTCCTCCATCAGATGTGCATTTTTTCTCCCTGATCCTGCATTTTCTACACCCACTGCTGAAACTTTCTGAATTCCTTTTTTCTGTCTCCCACATCTGTCTGCCACTCAATCACCTTTTCTGTCCTCTCACGTTTCCTTCACAGTAAAAAATGGTTTTGAAGCTGCCATGTTAGTCAGATAATTTATACAAACTATGGGGAGAAAAAGTTAATATGTATTTACAGCCCTAGGGTCTAAACTCGAGATCCCACCCCCTTTTCTACAATTCTGGCCACATCAGGCTTCTACTTGGATCCTGTTGACCCAAGCGGGTGTGTCCAACTCAGAATTATACTGGAAAACGGGATTTTTGTTTTTACTGGACCAAAAAATATTCACATTTCCCGGGGCTTTTCGCCTTTAATTCCAACCCACAAAATGCACTTCCCATTATTCCAGACAACCAGAAGTGGGAATTCGGGATCAGAGCTAGCCTCTTTCACCCTATGCTACTCTTCGTGTCTTAAATTGGGATATAAGGGGTTTACAACTGATAGAAAAAGTCCATATTATTATCCATTTTATTTTTATTCTATTCTTATATTATTCCATGACTTTTCTATTTCATGTCTGTTGGTTATATGTGCATTCCATGTAGAATAATTTCATATATTCCTCTACATTATTCTTTCATATTTTATGTCTGATGGTGCATTTTTGTGAGCAGTCATTCTCTATCTGTGGCCTTCATGTCCCAGAGTCTAGGTGGATGTGCGTGTGAATGCATGTAAGGGCAGGTCAGCAGAGACATAAAGGATAACCCAGACTACACTGATAATCTCTGTTTAGTTCCTTTGTCCTCCAGTGGCTGGCTGGTTGCAGCCAGATGCTTCCTGTTATTCTCAAACTGTCTTCTTTTCACTTCACGACCCATGACTAACCTCATGATCAATCTCATGACCCAGGGACATCCCCCTATATATACGCAGAAAGCATTCTTCTATTGCAGTAAGCAGTTGGATGTGTGTGTGTAAAGCTAATAACCCACATCCTGTTATGTATGCTGTAAGCTGTGAAACCTTTTAACTGACATTTAGAGCAAGCACATTGTGTAAAAATATTTAATATCCTAACTTATTTAAACATTTCTATCACAATCGTAAACAGAAGGTCTACTTTGCATCTAGAAGTTAGATGTTCATGGCTGTCTTCTCTGATTAATGGTGTTCCTCAGGGATCTGTTTTAGCACCAACTCTTTTTAACATCTACACGGCAGATCTGTAAAACATAATTTTGCAAGGAATTTGTCTGTGATGATGATATTGCCATTTTTTTTCAGTGGTAAGAACATCAGGACAATTGAAGACAAGCTGTCTGCTGATCTGACCATTTTGAGCACCTACTTCCATCACTGGTGACTCAAGATGAACAAATCTAAAACCGTTGTTGCAAGCAAAGACCTGTGCATTGTTGTTGATGTTACGAAGATCCCCTTTCAAAAGACACTAAAGTACCTGGGAGTGATGCTTGATTGCACTCTTTCTTTCAGACACCCTGCTGAGGCAGTAGCTAAGAAAGTAAATGCTCGATGCAATCTCCTTCGCTGCCTCACAGGAAATTAGTGAGGATCTGACTTTAATGTCTTGAGCACTTCCACTTGAAGTGGTCTGGCTGCACACTGCTCTCTCTCTCCCACTATTTATCAACTCTCCAAAGCTGTACTCACCACCTGCCGGTAATTATCTCAACCTTTAAATAGGACCTGCTTCCTCCTCTCATCAGACTTTCTGCACGCTGTCCCAGGACTCTCTGTGTGCAGCCAGTAGCCTGTCGTCTGATCCAACGAACCTGTAAAACACGAAAGAATGTTTTACCCCCCAACTGCCTTTCTCTCATCCTACCTTCCAGGACTCACCATCACTGGATTTCACCCTGCAGCACCTAGAGTCTGCTGCCATCCTGCTTACTGTCCTGTTATTTTCAAGACCTGGTTGCCAGACTCTCAGCCACTGTTTATCACTATTGAGTTTTACAATGAAGATAATTTTTTCACAGTCAACTTTGCTCTCCTTGCTGCCTGCTTTTAGGTCTGTCTCTCTGCTTCTCAGCTGCAGAATATTGTGCTCCAGTGTGGTCTCAGTCCACATACAAAAAAAGCTGACCGTTATCTAAACAAATGTCTGTAAATAGTCAGTGGTGCTATCAAGTTCACTCCGACATTCCTCTTGCCTGTGATATGTGGAATACTGCCGTATGAACAGAGAAGGGACAAAATGTCACTACAGTTGTTTAATAGAGCCAATGATAACACTTTCCACCTTTAACAACACTTGACCACCACAAGAACTCATAACTCTGCTTGACTGAAGTCAAGAAACCCCCTATCTCAATTCTGGTGGCCTCTCATACAAGCTAATGGCGGATCACCTCACTTGGGTGACAAGTGCCTGGCAAATGAGATGGAATGACACTGATGGTGTCATGGTCCGTGTGCTGACTCTGTCCGAGCTCAGGTTGTCCGGGGGTTCCCGTTCTCTTCTCAGGCGTACCATATGGCTGTCAGGGCTTTTATTCTGACAGCGTCACAGCGGGCTTCCGGCTGTCAAAGCCAAGTCACGTTGTGACAGCTGTTCAGCGTTTCTCCTGATTACGTTCCCCATTCACTGAAATGTGATGGGTATTTAAAGAAGCAGCTGAGGTCTACTCCTCACTGCGACCTCGTCAAACATTCCTCCATCTAACCTCCATCTTAGGATTCAGGAGATTCTCAGTAAGTGTTCCCTCATAGTAAGTAGTCCCTCATGGGACTGAGGATCGTCACTTCCTTGTGGTAACGTAACGTATCGTCACTTCCTGTTTTGCTGTCTGCCTGTGTGGTTGCTCTCCAGCTATTAGCTATGGCTACTAGCTCTCTTTCCTCTCCTCTGGTGTGCTCTCTCTGTCAGATGTTTAGCTACACCTCTGCCTCTTTTAGTGATAACGGTAAATGTAATAAATGTTGTCTTTTTGAGGCGCTCGAGGCGAGGTTGTCTGATTTGGAATCCCGGCTCCGCTGCATTGAAACACCGTCTGCGCCAGTTAATCTCGACGGACGCCCATTAGCTGCAGCGGAGCTAGCTAGTTTAGGCCCCCCTGTCAGCGGTTCCCTGGCTCTCCTCAGCAGCGAGGAGACTGGGTGGGTGACGGTGAGAAGGAAGCCTAGTTGCAAAGCCCCGGTTCACCACCAACCTGTTCACGTTTCTAATCGTTTTTCCCCGCTCAGCGACACACCCGCTGAGGAAAAAACTCTGATCATTGGCGACTCTGTAGTCAGAAACGTGAACCTAGAGACTCCAGCGGTCATAGTCAAATGCATTCCTGGGGCCAGAGCAGGCAACATCGAGTCAAATCTGAAAATGCTGGCTAAAAGTAACTGTAAATACTCCACAATTGTTATTCACGCCGGCATTAATGACATCCGTCTCCGGCAGTCGGAAGTCACCAAACTTGATGTAGAATCGGTGTGTGACTTTGCAAAAACGATGTCAGCCACTGTAGTATTCTCTTGGCCCCTCCCCAATCTGACCAGTGATGACATGTTTAGTCGCTCGTCATCCTTGAACCGCTGGCTGTCTGTGTGGTGTCCTAAAAATGACGTGGGCTACATTGACAATTGGAGCTCTTTTTGGGGAAAACCTGGTCTTATGAGACGAGACAGCATTCATCCCACTTTGGATGGTGCTTCTCATTTAGCTAACAATCTGGCATCTTTTTTATCCAAATTTCCAAAACCATGACTACTCAGAGTTGGGACCAGGAAGCAGAGTCGCAGTCTTACACGCCTCTTTGCAGCTCCTCTTCATCCGCCACCCCTCAGCTTAGCCCCTGTCTTCCCCTTCAGAGAATTGTTGTCTGCTCCCTCCAAAGTAAATAAAAATATAATGCATAAGCATCCCAAAGTGATAAAGCAAAACATTGGTAAAACTCAAATTAAACATAAAGCCTCTAAATTGAATGATTTGGCCTCTGTTCCTCCTCATAATTTAAAAATTAAATGTGGTTTACTAAATATTAGGTCTCTAACTCCCAAGTCTCTGTTAGTCCATGATCTGTTAATTGATCATCAGATTGATTTAATTTCCCTTACAGAGACTTGGTTAGGGCAAGAGGATTATGTTGGTTTAAATGAATCAACTCCCTCTGGTTATTTAAACTGTCAAAATCCCAGAAGTTCTGGTCGTGGAGGAGGAGTAGCAACAATTTACCATTCCAAATTACTAGTTAATGTAAAGCAAAAAACATGTTATAATTCCTTTGAGGGCCTGGTCCTCAGTATTGGGCACTTTAGCAATTTTAGGTTAAACCCAATTTTATTTGCCATAGTTTATCGTCCCCCATCAACCTACTCAGAATTTTTATCCGAATTTGCTGATTTCTTAGCTGATTTAGTGCTGAAATCTGATAGAATAATTATAGTAGGGGACTTTAATATACATGTGGATGTAGATAGTGACTGCCTTAATGTGGCATTTAATTCAATATTAGACTCGATTGGGTTTTCTCAGAAAGTAGGAAATTCTACTCATTACCTCCACCATACATTGGACCTTGTTCTGACATATGGCATAGAAATAGAAAATCTTGTAGTGTCTCCTCATAACCCTGTACTGTCAGACCATTGTCTGTTAACCTTTGATTTTACCATTTCTGACTATTTGGCTCCTAAAGAAAAGTATTATTACAGTAGATGCCTCTCAGATGATGCTGTTTCCAAATTTATGCAGATTGTTTCCTCTATGCCATGTGTCAACACAACGGAAATAAGCTATAGACAGCTTGCTCCTTCTGTAATTGATAACATGGTGGATAGTGTTTCAGCTTCTCTGCATCAGGCTCTAGACTTGGTGGCCCCCTTAAAAAAGAAAAAGTCTAATCAGAGATTTCTAACTCCTTGGTTCAACACAGAAACTCGTAGCTTAAAACAGAAGACTCGTCAATTAGAAAGAAAATGGCGCTCTACTAATTTAGATGAAATCTATTTAGCTTGGAGAAATCATCTTTTAATTTATAAAAAATCTCTTAGAAAAGCTAGAACATTTTATTACTCTGCATTAATAGAAGAGAACAAGAATAATCCCAGGTTTCTTTTCAGTACTGTAGCCAGGTTGACAAAGAGTCAGGACTCTGTCAATCCTAGCATTCCCTTAGAGCTTACTAGTCAGGACTTTATGAACTTTTTCAATAATAAAATTTCATCCATCAGAGATAAAATCAATCAGATTATTCCCACAGTTAACTTAAATACTGTAACTACTACAACTCCTTCTTTTGATGTCTGTCTTGATGAGTTTACTCCAATCGACCTTTGTGAGTTAGACAAAATAGTTTCCTCATCCAAACCTTCAACTTGTCTTTTAGACCCTATCCTACTAGGTTATTTAAAGAAGTCTTCCCACTTATTGGTAGCTTTATTCTTCATATAATCAATTCTTCATTAACTTTAGGCCATGTACCGCAGGCTTTTAAAACAGCTGTAATTAAACCCTTACTCAAAAAGCCAACGCTAGATCCAGGAGCTTTAGCTAACTATAGACCAATCTCTAATCTCCCTTTCATTTCAAAAATCTTAGAAAGAGTTGTTGCTACGCAATTATTCGACCACCTGCAGGGAAATGGTTTACTTGAAGAGTTTCAATCTGGGTTTAGAATCCATCATAGTACTGAAACAGCCTTAGCGAAGGTCACTAACGACCTCCTCATTGCATCTGATAATGGACTAGTTTCTGTACTTGTCCTTTTAGACCTTAGTGCAGCTTTTGATACTATCGATCATAATATTCTACTTGATAGATTAGAACACTATGTTGGACTTAATGGAACTTCGTTGCAGTGGTTTAGATCTTATTTATCTGATAGGTTCCAGTTTGTTCATGTAAATAATGAGTTTTCTTTCAACTCAAAGCTTAGTCATGGAGTTCCACAGGGATCTGTGCTAGGCCCTACTCTTTTTAGTTTATATATGCTTCCGTTAGGCAACATTATTAGAAAGCACTGTATACATTTTCATTGTTATGCAGATGACACACAATTATACCTGTCAATGAAGCCAGATGATAATAATCAATTAGCCAAGTTAGAAGCCTGTCTTAAGGAAATCAAAGCTTGGATGACTTGTAATTTCCTGCTATTAAATTCAGATAAGACTGAAGTCATTCTTGTTGGTCCAAAAAACCTTAGAAATTCCTTTCCAAATCAAACTTTCAGTTTGGATGCAGTTACTCTTTCTCTTAATAGCTCTGTGAGGAACCTTGGAGTTATTTTTGATCAGGATTTGTCCTTCAATTCACATATTAAATTTGTTTCTAAGACTGCCTTCTATCATTTGCGTAATATTGCCAAGATTAGGAGCATCTTGTCTCAGAGTGATGCTGAGAAACTGATCCACGCTTTTGTTAGCTCGAGATTAGATTATTGTAATTCTTTATTATCAGGTTGTCCTAAAACATCTTTAAAAAGTCTTCAGCTGATCCAAAATGCTGCAGCAAGAGTTTTAACAGGTACTAGAAAGAGAGATCATATCTCTCCGGTTCTGGCCTCCCTTCATTGGCTTCCCATAGAGTTTAGAATTAAGTTTAAAATCCTTCTTCTTACTTACAAAGCTCTAAACAATCAGGCTCCTTTTTATTTAAAAGATCTGATACTACCATATTATCCTAACAGAGCACTACGCTCCCAAAATGCAGGACTACTTGTAATACCTAGAATCTCCAAAAGTACAATGGGAGGCAGAGCCTTCAGTTATCAAGCTCCTCTCCTGTGGAATCAGCTGCCAATCTGGATTCGGGAGTCAGACTCGATCTCTGTTTTTAAGATTAGGGTTAAAACCTACCTTTTTGATATAGCCTACAATTAGGGAGGGATCATGTGTTTCTGAACCCTCCCTTAGTTATGCTGCTAATAGGTTTAGTCAGCCGGGGGACCTCCAGTAATGCACTGGGCCTCACTCCTTTCCTCACTCTCTATGAAATTTTTTTTTTTTTGCTGGTCATTAACATTTGTTTGTTCTCTCCCATAGATTGAGTCCCCATCGTGCTGTTTGCTCTCTACATGTCTGTTCTTTTCATCTTCTCTGTCCCCTCACCCCCCAGCCAGTCGCAGCAGATGACTGCCCCTCCCTGAGCCTGGTTCTGCTGGAGGTTTCTTCCTGTTAAAAGGGAGTTTTTCCTCTCCACCGTCGCCAAGTGCTTGCTCACAGGGGATCACCTGATTGCTGGGGTCTTTCTGCAACTGTGGGGGTTCCCCCCTACAGTTGATAGTGCTATGAGATGACTGTTGTTGTGAAATGGCGCTATATAAATAAAGTTGAATTGAATTGAATTGAATAGTCTGCTTTCCTCACAGTCTGTGATTTAGGACCTGAGTGTGTGTTCACGCTTTTGCCCCACATGGCTCATTATTTTGTATTATTGTCCTTCATTAATAAACTATGCAAACTCATTGGCTGGCTTTCGGCGTCTCATTGATGGCTCGTGAGAGCCATTGTTGACAGACGGCCAGCTAAAGACATTCATCTCCACCTCATCCGACCATCCACTTGGTCACAACCTGCAATGTCTCCACTGGGTCAAGCTGACTCGCCTCCGCTCACGATGTGGTTGCTTTAAAGCATTTATGCATAAAATCAGCCTTGCAAATGACCCTTGCTGTAAGTGCAGCCAACCGCAGACTGCCCAACATGTTTTGATGTGTGAAGAGATCAGCATACAAGGAAACATGAAGAACGTTAATGGAGCTTTTAGAGACTGATTCTCTACTATTGAACTTGATATCTGAGAACTTCTTGCACCAATCATTGTTCATATGCAAATAAATATAATAAAAATGGATGAAAGGTTTGTATTTATTGTTAATTATTAAGGTAGATAATGTGGAGGGGAACAGGTTGGTAAATGAGAATGTGATTATTAACATGCTTACTTTTGGAGGAGTGATGGAGTGGTGGAGAAGCAGACACCAGGTAAGTATTTTCTTCTGAGTAGGTGGGGAAGTGTATCAGATGGGAGAAGGGTTTCTTCTGAGATGAGGTTCCAATAGACAGTGCCCGGGCGTGGGACTTTTCCTGAAGTGAGGGTTAGTTGAATGTTGCCAGATAATAATTGGTTTGCTTAGTTGTCAGTGCAGCAGGGAGACTTTTTGGGTTGGGGAGGCACGGTCCAAGAGGTAGGTATCAGAGAAGAGCTGAGGACATTCCTGTGATGAATCTTAGTATGTAATTTTGGACTTCAGAGAGGCCTACATAGGAGGATCCAGGAGAGGAGACTATGAGGAGCCCAGAGAACTGGGAGGCTAGTGAATGCTGGGGAGCACACACTGACCAAGAGATCACAGAGAGGTCAACAGCAAGCTGATGAACCATGGCACACCCACACTACTGCTAGAGTGATCCCTACTTAAGGAGTCTGGATGAAATCAGCAGCAGGTGGATGATTGGAAGCGGCTACAGGTAATAAGAGGAGATGGTAAGCTGATGAGATGTGTGTGTGTGTGTGTGTGTGTGTGTGTGTGGTGTGTGTGGTGTGTGTGTTCTCACCTGAGATGCATAACATTTTGTACTACAAAGGAGGGAAGGCAGCTGAATATGGTGGAGTCCACTGCATCAAAAAACATTGACTGTGAGGTCCCATTGTTAACTGACATCTACAAGCCCAAGCTACAGAAGAAAGGCCTTTAAAAGTTTAGAGGACACCTCCCACCACACTGCCTTTTTAACTTTCTCCTTTCTCACAGAATACTAAGAAGCAGTAAGACTAGAACAACCAGATTTCAAAATGGCACATACCGTCAACTTTCGGGAGTTGGTATCTTAAGTAATATTATAGGTTTTAATTAAGAAGTCTAGAAAATAATGATTTGTCTGCAAATTGAGAAAAAAAGTATTGAATTATTATTATTAGAAGGAGTAGCACTAGTAGCAGTAGTAGTAACAGACATTTTATTTCTGCACTTTTCTCAAAGGCTGCCTGTTTAAAGCTGAAGCTCAAATGTACCTTATATCTGCTTTCAAACTGTTCATTGATGTAGCTGCCAATATTGTTCAGGTTCAATATAAGATTTTGTTCCTTGAAGGGAAATAAAAAAGAATAATTAAGGTAGCAATCAGCAAAATTGCCACTCTTTTTACTTGTATTCCAAAGTGTGACCTTAATTTTGTTAACATAGACACCATACCATGGTAAATATATTTTCAGAGTCAGCACATGAAGCCTCACAATTCATCTTCCACAGTGGAAGACTTAACAGTAAGTTTGTGTTCTGAATTTGACATTTGCAGAGATGTGAGGGGAAGAAAAGCCTCATGTTGACTGCCTGCAGTGCTGCAAATTCAACCGGCAATCCGGGTCAAAAATTAACTCACTGGGGCATCATTCATTTTCGCTCCACTATAAAAGAAATATTTTGATAAGAAGAACAACCACTGATAAGCAGAGGTGCAGGGTTTTGAATAAAATATTTACAATGTTTGCATAAAAGATTATTTGACATGTTGAAACACCATTTGTGTTTAAAACACAAAATACTTGCTGAATTTTCTTTAGCAGCTTCATGCATATTGAATCCCTGATAAAGCTTTTTTACACATGTGACATTGTTAAAGCCCCAGTAGGCAACCAATTAACAAGACAGAAAAAAAGTTAGCTTTCTACTCCTGACTGGATGACACGTGTAGTCCTGGGAGGACTTTTCAGCTGGCTCAGCAATAAACTTTCTCTGATATATGGAAAACAATACAGTTTCTCAAGTGTTTCTGGAAACAAGCTGTTTAGTGGCTGAATATGTTTGACATCAAACTGCTAATTTAGGACTAGATTCATTGTAGCTGCAAGGAATGTGGAATGCCGTACACAGGAGTGTTCAAAATAGTTTTTAGGCACTGAAGCCGTGTGCTACACAGTGGCATTTCACGCGCATATTCAAATTTCAATTCAATTCAACTTTATTTATCAGTCCCTCCAAGATTTTGCGATGCTGCGATCATGTCAATTTACGCGAAATCAGCCAATCAGCGCAACTATTGCGCAACCTTGCAACTTTGTCCAATCACCACAATTTTCCCGCAATATTGGCCAATCCTCATCAACTTCCACCAATTTCATTGATCAAATTTGTCTCTGAAATGTTCAGTCTAACCAATCAAATGCATCGCACTGCACCGCGTTCACTTCCGTGTTTACAGTGAGTATTAACGGAACACTTCAGCAAAAAACAGTGTGTGATGTAAAAAAAAAAAAAAAACACTCACCGGCGAGGTTTCCAACACCATCCCTTCTTCCGTGTCCCCCAGCCTACCGGTGGACGTCTCACCACGTCTCCGTCCTGACCGCGTGTACGAAGTGCTGGGTTTGTGTTGAAAGACATCCGCCTGCCCCAAAAGCACCCCGTTGCGGGAGCGCACGTGACAAGAGAGTCCATAGACCCACAAACAAACAAGCAAATCTAATACTACAGCCAGTGTTTGATCATTTCATACATCTTTAGATGTAAAATTGTTACTACATCTTGTCAATGAGCTTTAAACCTGTGAATCTCTGATCTGGACACGGATAACCCCCTGTAACCGAAAGGTGTGTGTGTGTGTGTGTGTGTGTGTGTGTGTGTGTGTGTGTGTGTGTGTGTGTGTGTGAGACAATGCCCAGCAGACAGACAGGTAGGAGCTACACGGAAAGAGACAGAATACTGTCTGTATTTTTTTTTTTCAGAAAAACAGACTCCAATAGACAATACAGACCAACCGAATAAGTTATTTCTTTTTTTCCTCTCTGCTTGGTAGCTTGGTACCGAGTGGTTGGGGACCATTGGGAGTTTTCAAATGAAGGTGTGCAATGAATTTCCAAATCTCTACTCTTTAACATGCATTCAATGCAATTTAGTTGTTGTAATGGATATTGTGTTAAAGTCTGTACTGGCTGTTGCACAAAAGAGTTCTTCTGTACAGCAGAAGTTTCTACTTAATTTACAAATCACTGTAATAGGAAATGTTTGACAAACCTGTGCTTTTCTTGTATCATTATATAGAATATCACTGCAGTAAGCTGTAAAAAACCATCTCCTTCAAAATTTGTAATTCTTCCCACAATTTTTAGTACAAAAAACCTCTCAAAACATCACAACTTTTATTGCAACTTTTTAAAAAAGCTCCCGCAAATTCAGGCTTTTTGGGCCACAACAATCATAAAAACATCCCGCAAAATCCTGGAGGGACTGATTTAAATAGCGCCATTTCACAACAACAGTCATCTCATAGCACTTTCAACTGTAGGGGAAACCCCCACAATTGTGGAAAGACCCCAGCAATCAGGCGATCCCTTGTGACCAAGCACTTGGCAACAGTGGAGATGAAAAACTCCCTTTTAACAGGAAGAAACCTCCAGCAGAACCAGGCTCAGGGAGGGGCAGTCATCTGCTGCAACTGGCTGGGGGTGAGGGGATAGAGAAGACGAAAAGAACAGACATGTAGAGAGCAAACAGCACGATGGGGACTCAATCTATTGGAGAGAACAAACAGATGTTAATGACCAGCAAAAATATTTCATTGAGAGTGAAGAAAGGAATGAAGCCCAGTGCATTGTTGGAGGTCCCCCGGCTGTCTAAACCTATTAGAAGCATAACTAAGGGAGGGTTCAGGAGCACATAATCCCTCCCTAATTATAGGTTATATCAAAAAGGAAAGTTTTAACCCTATTCTTAAAAACAGAGATCAAGTCTGACTCCTGAATCCAGATTGGCAGCTGGTTCCACAGGAGAGGAGCTTGATAACTGAAGGCTCTGCCTCCCATTGTACTTTTGGAGATTCTAAGTATTACAAGTAATCCTGCATATTGGGAGCGTAGTGCCCTGTTAGGATAATAGGGTAATATCAGAGCTTTTAAATAAAAAGGGGCCTGATTATTTAGAGCTCTGTAAGTAAGAAGAAGGATTTTAAACTTATTTCTAAATTCTATGGGAAGCCAGGGAAGGGAGGCCAGAACCGGAGAGATATGATATTTCTTTCTAGTACATGTTAAAACTCTTGCTGCAGCATTTTGGATCAGCTGAAGACTTTTCAAAGATGTTTTAGAACAACTTGATAATAAAGAGTTACAATAATCTAATCTAGAGCTAACAAAAGCATGGATTACTAATTATTCTTGGCAATATTACACAAATGATAGAAGGCAGTCTTAGAAACAAGTATAATATGTGAATTGAAAAACAGATCTTGATCAAAAATAACTCCAAGGTTCTTCACAGAACTATTAAGAGAAAGAGTAACCACATCCAAACTAACAGTTTGATTTGGAAAGGTATTTCTAAGTTTTTTTGGACCAACTAGAATGACTTCAGTCTTATCTGAATTTAATAGCAAGAAATTACAAGTCATCCAAGCTTTGATTTCTTTAAGACAGGCCTCTAATTTGGCTAATTGATTACAATCATCTGGCTTCACTGACAGGTCTAATCGTGTGTCATCTGCATAACAATGAAAATGTATACAGTGCTTTCTTATAATGTTGCCTAGCAGAAGCATATATAAACTAAAAAGAATAGGGTTTAGCACAGATCCCTGTGGAACTCCGTGACTGAACTTTGAGTGTGAAGAAAACTCATTATTGACATGAACAAACTAGAACCTATCAGATAAAGAATATCTAAACTATTGCAACGAAGTTCCATTAAGTCCAACATAGTGTTCTAATCTATCAGGTAAAATATTATGATTGATAGTATCAAAAGCTGCACTAAGGTCTAAAAGGACAAGTACAGAAACAAGTCCATTATTAGATGCGATAAGGAGGTTATTAGTGACCTTCACTAAGTCTGTTTCAGTGATGAAACAGACTTAGATTCTAAACCCAGATTGAAACTCTTCAAATAAACCATTTCCCTGCAAGTGGTCAAATAATTACATAGTAACAACTCTTTCTAAGATTTTTGAAATGAAAGGCAGATTAGAGATTGGTCTATAGTTAGCGAAAACTCCTGGATCCAGCATTGGCTTTTTAAGTAAGGGTTTAATTGCAGCAGTTTTAAAAGCCTGCAGTACATGACCTAATGTTATTGAAGAATTGATTATTTGAAGAATAGAGCTACCAATAAATGGGAAGACTTCTTTAAATAACCTGGTAGGAATAGGGTCTAAAAGACAAGTTGAAAGCTTGGATGATGAAATTATTTTGTCTAACTCTCAAAGGTCAATTGGACCATCCAAACAGATTTCAGTTGAAGGAATTGTAGTAGTTACTGTATTTAAGTTAACAGTGGGAAGAATCTGACTGATTTCATCTCTAATAGATTAAATTTTATTATTGAAAAAGTTCCTAAAGTCCTGACTAGTAAGCTCTAGCGGAATGCTAGGTTTGACAGAGTCCTGACTCTTTGTCAGCCTGGCTACAGTGTTGAAAAGAAACCTGGGATTATTCTTGTTCGCTTCTATTAATGCAGAATAATAACTTGTTCTCGCTTTCCTAAGAGATTTTTTATAAATTAGAAGTTGATTTCTCCAAGCTAAATAGATTTCATCTAATTTAGTGGAGCGCCATTTTCTTTCTAATTGACGAGTCTTCTGTTTTAAGCTACGAGTTTCTGTGTTGAACCAAGGAGTTAGAAATCTCTGATTAGACTTTTTTCTTTGAAAGGGGTCCACAATGTCTAGAGTCTGATGCAGAGAAGCTGTAACACTATCTACCATGCTATCAATTATGGAAGGAACAATCTCTCCATCTTTTATTTCTGTTGTGTTGACACATGGCATAGAGGGAACAGTCTGCTTAAATTTGGTAACAGCATCATCTGAGAAGCATCTACTGTAGTAATATTTTTCTTAAGAGCCAAACAGACAGAGATTGATAGCTGTGCAGCCTTCGTCGCCTTTGTCGCATCAGAGCCCTATTTTCTCCGCTTTTGTTTGTTTTTATTGATTTCATTTTTAATTTTTTATCTCTGTTTGTTGATACTAGTCTTTGTTTGCTGTTAGCTCGGTATTGGCCTCACCTAAAAGCCCGTTCGGACCCGTGAGTATGTCCGATCCCCAGCTGGGCTGCTTTTTACTGGGCTAGGCGACCTGCTAGCCTGTTTTTAGCCTTTTAGCTGTTTTTAGCTAACTTTCAGCTAACTTGTTTTTAGCTATTTTAGCTGTTTTTGGCTAGCTGGAGGGCTATCCATCTCAGCGCCTGGAACGCTATGGCTCCTTCTCCGACATGTACCTGCTGTTTATCTCTCCTCGGTAAGGTCTCTGAGTTGGAAACGAGGCTCTCCAACCTTTATAAGAGTCGGGAGGCCGAAGACCACCTCGACACCATCATTCTCGGGTGAACATCGGCTCTGGCTACCGACTCGCAGCTGGCAGAGACAGCTACTTACTTGGGTGAGCTCAGCGCTTCTCCATCCACCTCTACCCCTGCTCCAGCCTCTGCAGACGTCCATGACCACAGCAATAAACACTGGCTTCGTCTCGGGGCTAAACCCAAAGCCTCAGTTGGTCCCTCTCATCCTCATTGCACACCCTGACCCATCGTTCGACCAGCTAACAACCATCGTCGACCGACCAGAAAGGGCCGTGCCTCTTCTCTTCCCATGTCCTTGGAAAACAGATTTGATATTCTTTCTCTGGAGGATTTTCCCCATCTGGACCCTGGCCGTCCGCCCTTGGACGCCCCTTGTCCTCCCTTCTCTCCTACAGCGGCGGCTCATGTCCACAAACCCCGGATAAAGACCACATTGGGTGTGTCAAATTACACACCAGCTCCAGATAGAAGAAAGAGCATCATCCCGCCTTCGCAACAACAACATCACCCTCTACAAAATTACTCTCCCCGTCAGAATCCACCGACAAAAAACCCCCAGACGATGCTAGTAATTGATGACTCGACCATGAGGAATGTCAGAAGCAGGTACTGTATTACTCGATTTTTTCCTTGGGCTAGAGTCTCTGACATTGAGGCTCTTATCCCTGACCCGCTAAATGAATTCCCCCACTTACAAACTGTCGTTGTACATGTGGGATGCAATAACATCCCAGATGAAGCGTCGGAGATTTTAAAGAGTGACTTCAGGAGCCTTCTGTCCACTCTTATGAACTGTGGCAGATGTGTGCTCATCTCTAGGCCTTTGGCACCTCTCAGACGAGGCTGCAATTGTTTTAGCAGAACTCTTAGTCTTAACACTTGGCTGTGTTTTACTTGTCCTATTTTTAACATTGATTTTGTTGACAATTTTAACTTATTTTGGAACTGCCCATCAACTGATGGCATCCACCCAAATAGACTTGGTGCACATGTTTTAAGAGACAATGTATTCTATTCCATTTGGTGTTTTTTGGTACAGAGACTGGGACTTGGTGTGTTTACTCGCTCTGAAGCTTCTGGGTTTACCAAACTGCCCTTTTTTGGTTCTGTTCCCACTTCTTGTATCAATTCCATTAATTCAGGTGGTCTTTACAGTTTGGATCAGCCTTTGATTTATAATTCTGCAGAGATTGTGTCTGTCTCCCGTTGCCCTAAATATTGTAACCCACAACACAACTTGAAAAACACACGCACTTCTGCAGCTCCTCCTCATCCACCACCCTTCAACTTTGCCCCGTCTCCTCCCTTAAAATACCTTTTTCTGCTCCCTCCAAAGTTAATAAAAAAGTTAATAAAAATAGAATGCATAAACATCCCAAATTGATTAAACAAAATGTTGGTAAAATTCAAATCCAACCTCACGTCTCTAAAATTAATAAATTGGCCTCTGTTCCTCCCCAAAATTTAAAAATTAAATGTGGTCTATTAAATATTAGGTCTCTAACTTCTAAGTCTCTTCTGGTTCATGATCTATTAATCGATCATCAGATCAATCTACTATCCCTCACAGAGACCTGGTTTGGGCAAGATGATTATGTTGGTCTGAATAAATCAACTCCCTCTGGGTATTTAAACTGTCATAACCCCAGAGGTTCTGGTTGTGGTGGTGGAGTGCCGGCAATTTTCCATTCTAAATTACTAGTTAATGTTAAGCAAAAATTATGCTTTAATTCCTTTGAAGGTTTGGTCCTCAGTGTGGGGCTTGTTGGCAATCTTGGCTTGAACCCAGTTTTCGTTGCCATTGTTTATCGTCCTCCCTTGGCCTATTCAGAGTTTCTATCTGAATTTGCCGAATTTTTAGCTGATTTAGTGCTGAAATTTGATAGAATAATTATTGTAGGGGACTTTAATATACATGTTGATGTAGAGAGTGACTGTCTTAATAAGGCATTCAATTCAATTTTAGACTCAATGGGGTTTTCCCAGAAAGTAAAAAATTCTACCCATCATTTCCACCATACATTGGACCTTGTTTTGACTTACAGTATGGTATAGATATCAAAAATCTGGTAGTATCTCCTCATAATCCTGTACTGTCTGACCATTGTCTGTTAATTTTTGATTTCATTATCTCTGATCACTTGTTTCCTAAAGAAAAATACTACTACAGCAGATGTCTTTCTGATGACGTTGTTGTCAAGTTTTTGCAGATTGTCTCCTTTATGCCATGGGTCAACACAACAGAAACAACAGAAATAAAAGATGGAGAGTCTGCTCCATTCATGATTGATAGTATGGTTGATAATGTTACAGCCTCTCTGCATTGGACTCTAGATTTGGTAGCACCTTTAAAAAAGAAAAAGTCTAACCAGAGATTTCTAACCCCTTGGCTTAACTCAGAAACTCATGGCTTAAAACAGAAAACTCGTCAATTGGAAAGGAAATGGCGTTCAGCTAATTCAGATGAATTCTACTTAGCGTGGGGAAATCATTTCTTAATCTATAAAAAATCTCTTAGAAAAGCTAGATCAAGCTATTATTCTGCATTAATAGAAGCGAACAAGAATAACCCCAGGTTTCTCTTCAACACTATAGCCAGGCTTACAAAGAGCCAGGACTCGGTCAATCCTCGCATCCCCCCTGAGCTTTCTACTCAGGACTTTCTGAACTTTTTCAATCTTAAAATTTTATCTATTAGAGATGAAATCAGTCAGATTCTTCCTACTGTAAACTCAAGTACATTAACTACTACAACTCCCTCAATTGATATCTGTTTAGATAAGTTTACTCCAATCGACCTCTTAGAGTTGGATAAAATAATTTCCACATCTAAGTCTTCATCTTGCCTTTTGGACCCTATTCCTTCCAGGTTATTTAAAATTATCTTCCCAATTATTGGTAGCCGTATTCTTCTTATAATTAATTCTTCTTTAACTCTGGGCTATGCACCACCGGCTTTTAAAACTGCTGTAATTAAACCCTTACTCAAAAAACCGACGCTTGATCCAGGAGTTTTGGCCAATTATCGACCAATCTCTAATCTGCCTTTCATTTCAAAAATCTTGGAAAGATTTGTTGCTGAGCAATTATTTGACCATTTGCAGGGAGTTGGTTTGTTTGAGGTGTTTCAATCTGGGTTCAGAGTTCATCACAGCACTGAAACTGCCTTAGTGAAGGTCACTAATGACCTCCTGATCTCATCTGATAATGGACTTGTCTCTGTTCTTGTTCTTTTAGATCTCAGTGCAGCCTTTGACACTATCGATAATGCCATTCTACTTGAAAGATTAGAACACTTTGTTGGACTCAATGGAACTCCGTTGCAGTGGTTTAGATCTTATTTGTCCGATAGATTTCAGTTTGTTCACATCAATGATGAATTTTCTTCCAACTCTAAGCTCAGTCATGGAACTCACAGGGATCTGTGTTAGGCCCTACTCTTTTTAGTTTATATATCCTCCCGTTAGGTAATATCATCAGAAAGCACTGTATACATTTTCACTGTTACGCAGACGACACACAACTATACCTGTCAATGAAGCCCGATGATTGTAATCAATTAGCCAAGTTAGATGCCTGTCTTAAGGACATCAAAGCTTGGATGACTTGTAATTTTCTACTATTAAACTCTGATAAGACTGAAGTCATTCTTGTTGGCCCAAAACATCTTAGAAATTCCTTCTCAATATTATGCCCTTAATTTAGGTGCTGCCACTCTCACTCTGAATAGTTCTATGAGGAACCTTGGAGTTATTTTTGATCAAGATTTGTCCTTTAATTCACATATTAAATTTGTTTCTAAGACTGCCTTCTATCATCTGCGCAATATTGCCAAGATCAGGAGCATCTTGTCTCTGAATGATGCTGAGAAACTGATTCACGCCTTTGTCAGCTCTCGATTAGACTATTGTAATTCACTATTGTCTGGTTGTCCAAAAGTATCCTTAAAAAATCTTCAGTTGATTCAAAATGCTGCTGCTAGAGTTTTAACTGGTTCTAGAAAAAGAGATCATATTCCCCGGTTCTGTCCATCCTTCAATGGCTTCTCATAGAATTTAGAATCAAGTTTAAAATCCTTCTTCTTACTTTCAAAACTCTTAATAATCAGGCTCCCCAATATATAAAAGATCTGATATTACCTTACCATCCTAATAGAGCATTACGCTCCCGAAATGCTGGCTTACTTGTGATGCCCAAAATCTCCAAAAGTACAGTGGGAGGCAGAGCCTTCTGCTAACAAGCTCATTCTCTCTGGAACCAGTTACCACTCTGGGTCCGGGAGTCAGACTCGGTCTCTATTTATAAGAACAGGGTTAAATCCTTCCTTTTTAAAATAGCTTACGTTTAAGGAGGGATGTTGTGTCTCTTAACCTCACTTTTGTTCTGTTGTTATTTGATCCATACTGCTGGTTGACCTCCAATAATGTACTTGGCATCTTATGGTTATGTTTTTTATGTCTGTCCTCTCCATCCTCCCTATCCCCTCACCCCCAGCCAGTCGCAGCAGATGACTGCCCCTCCCTGAGCCTGGTTCTGCTAGAGGTTTCTTCCTGCCAAATGGGAGTTTTTCCTCTCCACTGTTGCTAAGTGCTTGCTCACAGGGGATCGTCTGATTGCTGGGTTTTTCTGAGACCGTGGGGTTTTTTCTGCACTGTGGCACCACGAGACGGCTTCTGTTGTGATGTGGCACAGTATAAATAAAGCTGAATTGAACTGAATTGAATAGTCAGAAATGGCAAAATTGAAGGTTAACAGACAATGGTCTGACAGTAAAAGGTTATGAGGAGACACTACCAGATTTTCTATTTCTCTGCCATCACACTGACTGTAATCTATGGTTCATACAGTATGTCCACACAGTAGATGGCAGCAATGCACCAGCAAACTGATTTAAGCACCCAGAATTAAATAAAATGAGGAAGAGCAAAAAGTTGTTCATTTCAGCATAAAAAATGTCAGAAGTTCAGTACAGAACCCATGCATACTATCCATGTGGTCACAAATATTGAGCTGCTTGCAGTTGGTCTGTTCAGACCCTCTGCAGACTGGAAGATGACAAAATTTACATCACATCTATATGGAGACAGACATGCTGCCATGAATTCTCCTCAATCATATTTCACTAGCTTGGACCACAACCCAAAATGTGAATGTTCAACTTTATTAAAGTCAAAGCCAGAGTTGTATAGAAGAGATAGTGTAGATAAGCACTTGAATGGGATTGTTTAGCTTCAGTTTGAGGAATGTCAGGAACAGGTGTGTTTTGGGTGTCTAAACCTGACGAAATTATTGTCAATTAAAGAATCTTACTCCCACAATGCGTGCCAAATGTTTTACGTAGGCAATAAATGGGATGTGGACAAACCACAGATGCAGTAAGCAGGTACAAAGGTAGATCATCTTGTCATTGTATCGATGCAATGTTTGGCTAACATTTTTTGGAGCGCTGTGACTGCTCCAAAGGATGAATTTTATTTTATTTTTTTCCTACACAAAACTTCATTTTTTGAAAGCTGTGAAAATGTGAAGAACATATTAATGCGCTTGACAAAGAATGCATCCAGAATGGTTTATCTGCATGGACTTTAATGTTATAAGTACTTCTTAGACATCATTGTAAAAAGGAAAGTATTCATGTATCACATGTGTATTATCCAAGGCTGTGCATGAATGAGTTAGTTGAGCATTTGTAAAGGTGGTATTTCTGCTGTGAAAATGAACTTAAGAGTTATGTTGCTAACAAAAGAGAAAAAAGTAAATAAGTGTAAGAGCTGCTGTGACTTTCAGTTCTTTGCTTTATATCTTTTCATCCAATATGGTTCTGTGAATTCCTCACACAGCAGTGTGTGTCCCCATCTACTGCTGGTGCAAAACATCACCTCTACTCATGCTGCTTTGTAGAAAATTCTTCCTTCATTTAATTGCCTTTGTTGGCATTTTTATGCAAACACTCTATCTTGTCTGAAAGTTTATTTTAAGGGATAAAAAAAAGTAGTTTCCTCTTTTTTTTCTTAGTCTTTTTTCAAGCTTTTCCCCCCCTAAGATATGGCATAGCAGCTTCTATATGATTTATCCTAAGTTCTCTCTCATGGCAGCTATTATATTTGAGTATTATTCCCTGATACTTCCGGATTTATTAAGCTAAGATAATTTCGTTAGTATCCAAGCTACCCCATTACATGTAGCACGGCTTACATTAACTGGGTGTTTAGGGGATATGTATCTAGCACTGTTTTTGACTGTTCTGAGCAAGTTAAGAGCTTTGTTCCACCTTCTGCTGAATGACCCTTGTCGCGGCTGGTGTTGATGTCCAGAGGCTGTGAAGACGCATTCTGTGACAGGGCTCAGTTTAATCGAATATTTAACAAGGCAAGAATGCTTCAGAAACAGCACTGTCGTACTTGAAGTCTATGGCTATTCATACAGCAGATGCTGCTTTTTAACAGCCACACACCTCTCGGGGGTTTCACGCTGGGGGATGATGAGGGTTCCAGCACACTGTGTGGGCCTCAATTCTCTTTTGATTGGTGCTCATTTAAGATCTCCTGCAGCGATGAATGCTGCATCAGAGCTATAAAGTCAGACATTTCTTACTGCCTTCAGGCAAGTCTTTTTCCTGCCCAGTCACTGTGCTAAAAGTACAGCTTAAGTCTGCTGAAGGTGGTGGGTGGGGTTCAGAGAACTGATTTTGACCATATTAATGATAATTTATCTTTCTTTAAGTCACCTTTGCAATCAGAGGGGAAACACTCTCCTTCACACTTCATCACATCAGCTCTTCTTTGAACTTGCTCATAAATATCTTGTACAAATTGTCTTTTGGGGGCATAGGTAGCTGAGTGGATTATGCAGTATCACTGACAAATCATTCATATTGTTAAAAGCTGCAGAATTGTGTTGTCTTCTGGCATGAAGAGGATAAGTAAAGCTTGAAACGGCTCTCTCTCTTTAGCCGTCAGGAATATTTACTGAACCATAGAGCAGAACATGTCAGCAGTATACACCCATCTCCCTTGTTGCTCTCACTGCAACTAAACACAGAGCTCGGGGAAGCAGGAGACCAGAATACACAGTGACATCATATTCTGATGTGCCGTAACCTTGACAAGGCAAGTTTATTTGTATAGTACTTTTTAAGTACAAGACAATTCAAAGTGCAGTGCTTTACATAAAGCATTACAGCAAGTTACAAAAAAAAAAAAAATAAAAGCAACAACAATTCAATTCAATTCAATTCAACTTTATTTATATAGTGCTATATCACAACAACAGTCATTTCACAGCATTTCAAATGTAGGGAAAAACCCACAATTGCAGAAAGACCCCAGCAATCAGGTGATCCCCTGTGAGCAAGCACTTAGCGATGGTGGAGAGGAAAAACTCCCTTTTAACAGGAAGAAACCTCTAGCAGAACCAGGCTCAGGGAGGGGCAGTCATCTGCTGCGACTGGCTGGGGGGTGAGGGGATAGGACATAAAGTGAGCAAACATTAACGGAGAGAAGCCAAGTACATTATTGGAGGTCACCTGGCAGTCTAAATCTATTAACAGCAAAACAAGGGGGGGGGTGGCGTTAAGAGACACAATATCCCTCCCTAATCGTAGGCTAAGGAGAGAACAAACAGATGTTAATGACCAGCAAAAATATTTCATTGAGAGTGAAGAAAGGAATGAAGCCCAGTGCATTGTTGGAGGTCCCCCGGCTGTCTAAACCTATTAGAAGCATAACTAACGGAGGGTTCAGGAGCACATAATCCCTCCCTAATTATAGGCTATATCAAAAAGGAAGGTTTTTACCCTATTCTTAAAAACAGAGATCCAGTCTGACTCCCGAACCCAGATTGGTAACTGGTTCCACAGGAAAGGAGCTTGAGGATCGTGTCCGACACGATCATCAGTAGCACGGGGGCCCCCCAGGGAACGGTGCTGGCTCCCTTCCTGTTCACTCTTTATACTGCGGACTTCTCACACAACACAACACACTGCCATCTACAGAAGTTCTCTGATGACTCTGCGATCGTTGGCCTCATCTCCAATGGAGATGAAGCTGAGTACAGAGGGCTTATCCAGGACTTCGTGGACTGGTGCCATCGGAACTGCCTCCAGATCAACGCGAGGAAAACTAAGGAGCTGGTGGTGGACTGCCGCAGGCATGGGCAGCCCCTCACAGTACCAGTAAATATACAGGGAACAGACATCGAGATGGTGACATCCTATAAGTACCTGGGTATTCATCTGAA
Organism: Pholidichthys leucotaenia; assembly: GCA_020510985.1. Taxonomy (NCBI): domain Eukaryota; kingdom Metazoa; phylum Chordata; class Actinopteri; order Cichliformes; family Pholidichthyidae; genus Pholidichthys; species Pholidichthys leucotaenia. The sequence continues at coordinate 182,016,811 of CM035836.1, read as the reverse complement.
CAATAAACTAGACTGGTCACACAATACTGATGCACTCTACAAGAAGGGACAGCGCAGGCTGTTCCTGCTGAGGAGACTCAGGTCTTTTGGTGTACAAGGGGCGCTGCTGAAGTCATTCTATGACACGGTGGTGGCATCAGCCATCACTTTTGGAGTGGTCTGCTGGGGCAGTGGCATTACTGCAGCCGATAGGAAGAGACTGAACAAACTGATTAAGAAAGCTAGCTCTGTCCTGGGGCAGCGCCTTGATCCGATGGAGGAGATAGGAGAGAGAAGGACGGTGGCTAAACTGTCATCTCTGCTGGAGTCCGAGTTCCACCCTATGCAGGACATACTGAATGCACTGAGGAGCTCATTTAGCAGCAGACTACATCATCCCAGGTGCACAACCGAGAGGTTTCGTAGGTCCTTCCTACAAACGGCTGTCAGACTGTACAACCTAAGCAGGGCTGCTCGCAGAGATAGCAAAAAGACGTAACAAACTAATAGTTTTTTGAATGCAAAAGATGCAATAGACTTACACAATGGTCCCCTCCGGCATACAACTAGGAACATACCGGTCGCTATGGAGGGTGAGAATATGTATGGGCACATAATCATACCATGTAGGATAACTAAGTAGACGGTTATGCTGTTTCATTCCATCTAGCAACAATGCTCTGCACTGTGTGTGTTTATATATTTGCATATTTATTCCATCTAGCTACAATGCTCAGCACTGGGTGTGTTTATATATTTATATATCTACATATTATTCCATCTAGCTACATTGCTCCGCACTGTGTGTGTTTATATACTTGCATATTTATTCCACCTAGCTGCAATGCTCCGTACTGTGGGTGTTTATATATTTACATATTTATTCCATCTAGCTACAATGCTCTGCACTGTGTGTTCATATATTCATATATTTATTCCATCCAGCTACAATGCTCTGCACTGTGTGTCTGTGTGTGTGTGTATATATATATATTTTATAGTAATACGTACATATGTTTATTAGCTGCTCTTGCTTGCTTGTTTTTTTTCTTGCCTTCTGATTGTTGCTCTGAGTGTTGCTATCCCTGTGCTGTTGCAATCCTGGAATTTCCCCTTTGTGGGACTAATAAAGGCTTATCTTATCTTATCTTATCTTATCTTATCTTATCTGATAGCAGAAGGCTCTGCCTCCCATTGTACTTTTGGAGATTCTAGGTATTACAAGTAATCCAGCAATTTGTGAGCATAGTGCTCTGTTAGAATGATAGGGTAATATCAGATCTTTTATATAAAAGGGGGCCTGGAGGATTTTAAACTTAATTCTAAACTCTATAGGAAGCCAATGAAGGGAGGCCAGAACCAGAGAGACATGATCTCTCTTTCTATTACCTGTTAAAACTCTTGCAGCAGCATTTTGGATCAACTGAAGACTTTTTAAAGATATTTTAGGACATCATCATCATAGCAGTCTGTCGTGGGCAACAATGACTGTTTCATTTAGGTCTGATCAGATTCCTCCACACAGCTCTGTCCTTAGCCTTCTGCTGCCAGGAACTCCTGTCTATGTCCAACTTCTTCAAGTTTCTTTTTACAGTGTCTTTAAATCTGAGCCTTGGTCTACCCTGATTGCGTTTGCCCTCGCATATCTGTGAGTAGAGTAACTGCCGAGGGAGATGCTGGTGGTCCATCCTCTCAACATGTCCGAGCCATCTCAGGTTCATCTGTATTAACATGTCCTCCATTGATGGTAGACCAGCTCGTTTCAACACTTCTATGTTGGTTATCTTGTCTTTCCATGAGATGTTCATTATGGCTTGAAGGTGTCTCATCATGTACGCGTAGAGTTTCTTCACCTACACTCTGTAGACAGTCCAAGTTTCAGCACTATACAATAGAGCTGCACGGTGGCGCAGTGGTTAGCACTGCGGCAGCACAGTTTACCCTTGGCCGGGGGATTGTGGGGATCGTGGGATCGTGGGTTCGATCCCAGCCCCCGACCAACAGTGATCTGTGTGGAGTTTGCATGTTCTCCCCGTGTTGCGTGGGTTTACTCCGGGATTTCTCCGGTTTCCTCTCACATGCCAAAAACATGCATGTTAGGTTAATTGGCTGTTCTAAATTGTCCCTAGATATCTGTTTCCTATAGGCCCTTAGAATAGAGGGTTAGTATTAATGAAAAGCGCTTTGAGTGGTCTTTGTGACTAGAAAAGCGCTATATAAGTGCAGGTTAGTTAGTTAGTAGTTAGAGTAGCCAGTACTGTCGCTCTGTACACTTTGCATTTCACACGGATTGACACATGTCGATTGTTCTACAGTCTCTCCCTCAAGTTTCCAAACACAGCGCTCACTCTTTCCATTCTGAGAGATAGTTCATTCTCTAGCCTAGCATTCTCTGAAACAGTACTCCCTAGGTACTTGAAAGTCTTGCACTTGACTAGTGGCTCTGTACCAATGCTGATCTCTTCTGGTAGTGATGTTGATAATTGGAACTTTGGTGGTTGATAAAGGCACTCTGTCTTCTTGATGTTGATTTGGAGGCTGAATTGGCTAGCTGCTCTTGCAAATTTCTCCACTAAAGATTGCATATCTTCCACGCTGTGTGCAACTAGAGCACTGTCGTCGGCAAAGAGCATTTCTCTTACTATCTTTATCGATGTCTTACTCTTGGCTTTAAACTGTGCCACGTTGAACAAGTCTGCTTCTTTCCTTGTTTGAATGTATACTCCTTCTGAAGTGTCTCTGAAGGCCTCAAGCGTGGCTGCCAGATATAGCGAGAAGAGTGTAGGTGCCAGCACACATCCTTGTTTCACCCCGTTGCTTACTGAAAAGTCTTTAGATACTGAACCACTCATTGCCACGTTTGCTTGCATACCTCTATGGAGTGCCTCGATCAGGCTGACAAACTTCTCTGTACAACCATATTTCTTGAGTACCTGCCAAAGTCCTTGTTGCAAAACAGTATCAAAGGCTTTACTGAAGTCTATGAAGACTACATAAAGCGGCATGTTCTGTTCGATACACTTTTCTTGAACTTGTTTCAAGCAGAAAATCATGTCCATTGTGCTTCTTCCACTTCTAAAGCCTCACTGGGTTTCCGGTAGTACATTCTGCGAGATGTGTTCACTGAGTCTGTTAAGTAGTACACGTGAGAGAATCTTACCAACAGTGGCTAGCGGTGATATACCTCGGTAATTTCCACAATCCTTCCTGTCACCTTTCTTGAACAAAGGCACAATACTTGCATCCTTCCAGTCTTGAGGTACTTTCTGGGCATCCCATATCTCTTGGATGAGCTTGTGCAGGCAGTTGGTCAGCTGAACACCACCAAATTTCCACACTTCTGCTGAAATTCCATCCCTTCCTGGAGCTTTACCATCCTGTGTTGTCCTGATAGCTGCCATTAGTTCATCAAGATTTGGTGGTTCATCCAGACTTGATACAGCTGGTCGCTGCACTAGAGCTTCTTTAGCTTCTTCAGTGAGATCTCCAGGGTTGTTTAGTAGTTGGTCAAAGTGGTCTGCAAATCTGTCCAGGATCTTGTCTTTCTCCTGCAAAACCGTTTCACCATCCATAGCCTTTAGTTGGATCAATCCTCTTGGTTTAGGGCCGTAGATTTCTCTCAAACCTGTGAAGAATGTTTTCATGTCCTTCCAGTCTGCTGCAGTTTGAAGTTTCTCTGCTTTTTCATACCACCAGTTGGACTTCATCTCTCTGGTGTACTTCTGTAGCTCACTCTGAGCCTTTGAATATTTCTTCTTCTTCGACCTTGTGTTACACTGTAGGTTTTCCTGCCTAGCTGTATTCCTCGCAACCAGATAATAACGAGTTACAATAATCTAATCTTGAGCTAACAAAACTGTGGATCAGTTTCTCAGCATCATTCAGAGACAAGATGCTCCTAATCTTGGCAATATTGCGCAGATGATAGAAGGCAGTCTTAGAAACAAATTTAATATGTGAATTAAAAAACAGATCTTGATCAAAAATAACCCCAAGGTTCCTCACAGAACTATTCAGAGTAAGAGTAGCGGCATCCAAATTAAGAATTTGATTTGGAAAGGTATTTCTAAGGTTTTTTGGACCAACAAGAATGACTTCAGTCTTATCTGGGTTTAATAGTAGAAAATTACAAGTCATCCAAGCTTTGATTTCCTTAAGACAGGCATCTAACTTGACTAATTGATTACAATCATCGGGCTTCATTGACAGGTATAATTGTGTGTCATCTGAGTAACAGTGAAAATGTATATGTCACGCCGCGCCGCTCATCAGCGGCGCCACCTGCACACACACCTGCACATCATCAGCGGCGAGGGATTTAAGCCGCCTCGCCCTGGGCTTCGGCCTGAAGCCGTCAGACTTCCCTACGCATCGCTGTGAGTTTCCTTTCATTCTCAGCTGATCATTCCGGTAAGAAGATCTTACCTTTTTCTCCTCCAAGTCTGCTCCCCTGTGCACAGGTGGATCTCCCGGCGGCGGACTACTCCTCTCCATCGCCTGTTCCTCGCTGCTGCACCGGGTTTTCCAGGTGCCTGTCTACCGGACCTTGTCCCTTGCTGTGCCAGTCATCCGTCCTGTCCAAGTAAGCTCCTGTCTCGCTTATATATCTCCTGTGTTGGTGTGTGCCCGTCACCCTTCTCCCTGTGCTTTTCCCATAGGGTTGTCCGGCTGTACGGTCTCCTGCCTCTGTGCCCGAAGCAGACACCGCCACCAACACATTCACATCTCGCAGACACACATTCATACACTCCTGTTGTTAATAAAGCTATTTGAGCTACTCTGAGCCTGTGTGTGTGCGTCTCCTGAGCCGTGCGGTATGTCAGTACGGCTTCAGCAGAGCGGCTCGGCAGACGGCGGGCTCGCACACCGGCTTACCATTCTCGAGGCTCAGGTGGACCAAGTAGCTTTTCAGCAACAGGTGATTTTTAATCAGTTGATTATTATAAATAACCGATTGGACCGCTTGGACCCCCAACAGCCGTTCCCCCCGGCTCGTCAGGGTGGCGCGGCTCCTGCTGCTCCAGCGGCCGTCCAGCAGGCTCCTGCGGCACCGACTCGGCTCACGCCCATTCCAACCCCCGCCTGCTTTAGTGGAAAGCTCGGCGGAGCGCAGGGGTTCATAATGCAATGTGAGTCCGTGTTTCACCGTGTGCCCGGAGACTTTCCCTCAGATCATAGCCGAATTGGTTATATCGGGAATCTCCTAGAGGGGCGAGCATTAACCTGGACCTACGCCGTAATGGCGAGGCCCAGTTATGCCACCCTCACGTATGACCAATTCATGAGACGCTTCCTAGAGGTCTTTGACCATTCTTGTACCGAGACGGTCCAGGTCAATCGGCTTCTCGCCCTCCAGCAGGGAAGCCGGTTGGCAGCGGACTACGCGGTCGACTTCCGGGTAGCGGTGGAGGAATTAGGCTGGGAGGAATGCTCCCTCTGTGGCCTTTTCCTCCGCAGTCTCAACGATGATCTGAGGGATGAACTGGCTGGGTGGGATATCCCTGAGACGCTAGCGGAGCTAACATCCCTAGCGATCAGTTTGGACAACAGGCTGCGCGAGCGCTCCTCGGGACAGAAGTCATCTTCTTCTCGCCCTCGTGGAGTCTCACCGCACCTGTTCCAAGCTCGCCCCCTGGCGACGCCGCCACCATCGTGCCCCGAGGAGTCGGAGCCGATGGTGACGGGTTGGACAAAGCTTTCCCCTGCGGAGAGACAACGCCGCCGTGAGTTGGATCTCTGCATGTATTGTGGAGATGACCAACACACGGTGAAGCTTTGCCCACGGAAAGCCAGTCGGTGGGGTCCGCGAGTCACTGTAGGGGGCCTCGCGGACGTCAATCGGTTAAGTCCCCTCACACAATTGAAACTGCCCATCCGTTTTTGTCACAACTCCACTGGGCATCTCACCCACGCACTGGTGGATTCGGGCGCGGAGGGCAGTTTTATTTCACAAAGCCTGGCAACCCGATTGGGCATCCGCTGTCAGGCACTAAGGAACCCTATCTCCCTGGTCAACCTCTCTCGTGCCTCCCTGGGGAGAGTAACACACCAGACCATCCCCGTCCCGGTTATTATCTCTGGAAACCGCCGGGAGGAGATAACCTTTTACGTCCTGCCCAACTCTGTGTCGCCCGTCATCCTGGGGTATCCCTGGCTACGCCTCCACAACCCCGTTTTGGATTGGAAGTCCGCCGGGGTATCGGCATGGAGCACGTTCTGCATGAGCACCTGTCTACAGTCTGCTGCCTGCTCTCCGTCCGCCTCTCCTTTACCTACGGACGCTGCGCCTCCGGACCTGACCCTGGTGCCATTGGAATTTTACGACCTGGGTATGGTATTCAGCAAGTCCAAGGCGATGTCTCTCCCTCCTCATAGGCCCTATGACTGTGCAATCAACCTCCGCCAGGGGGCACCCTTACCCTCTGGGTGACTCTACAGTCTGTCTGCGCCGGAGAAGGAGACCATGAACTCTTACCTCAAGGAGTCGCTGAGTGCTGGGATAATCCGCCCATCGTCATCACTTGTGGGGGCAGGATTCTTCTTCGTCGGTAAGAAGGACGGATCCCTCCGTCCTTGCATTGACTATCGTGCCCTTAACGACATTACGGAGAAGGATCGCTACACCCTGCCCCTCATGGGCACCGCTTTCCACTCCCTCCAGGGGGCGACTTGGTTCACCAAGCTGGATCTACGCAGCGCATACCACCTCGTCCGGATCCGAGAGGGAGATGAGTGGAAAACAGCCTTCCGTACCCCGAACGGCCACTTCGAATACCTGGTGATGCCGTTCGGGTTGACCAACGCTCCAGCCGTCTTTCAGCGCCTCATCAATGACGTCCTCCGGGATTTCATTGGCCTTTTTGTGTTCGTCTACCTGGATGACATTCTCATCTTCTCCAAGTCCAGGGACGAGCACCAGGTCCACGTGAGGCGGGTCCTCCAAAGACTGCTGGAAAACCGGTTGTACGTGAAGGCCGAGAAATGTGAGTTTTACGCGAAGACAACATCCTTCCTTGGGTTCATCATCTCCCACAACCAGGTGCTTCCGGACCCAGAGAAGGTGAAGGCGGTGGTGGAATGGCCCATACCTGCATCAAGAAAGCAGGTGCAGCAATTCGTTGGGTTTGCGAACTTCTACCACCGCTTCGTCCCAAATTTTGGCACCATCGTCGGCCCGCTGACCCGCCTCACGTCCCCTAAGGTCCCGTTCCGGTGGACCGAAGAGGCCGCGGCTGCCTTTCAGGCGCTGAAGGCGGAGTTCTCCTCCTCCCGGGTCCTTAGCCAAGTCAACCCTGCGCTGCAGTGCATCGTGGAAGTGGACGCTTCGGACACAGGAGTGGGAGCGGTGCTATCCCAGCGGTCACCAGATGACGGAGTCAAACGGCCCTGCGCCTTCTTCTCCTGGCGCTTGTCCCCGGCGGAGCGGAATTACGACGTGGGGGACAGAGAGCTCCTCGCCATCAAGCTCGCGCTACAGGAGTGGCGTCACTGGCTAGAGGGGGCGGACCTGCCGTTCGTGGTCCTGACGGACCACAAGAACTTGGAATACCTTAGATCTGCCAAGCGCCTGAACGCCCGCCAGGCGAGCTGGTCCTTGTTCTTTGCCAGGTTCCAATTTAACATCACCTTCAGGCCTGGCTCCAAGAACGGCCTGCCCGACGCCCTCTCTAGGCAATTCGCCCCTGAGGAGTCGGAGGACACGGTCCACACCATCCTACCCAGGTCGTGCGTCGTGGGAGCCGTCACCTGGGACATTGAGAGCAAGATCCGGAAGGCGCAGGAAGTGGAACCTGACCCTGGCAGCGGACCGGAGGGGAGGCTGTTCGTGCCATCCACGGTTCGGGGGGAGGTCATCCACTGGTTGCACACATCCAAGCTCACCTGTCACCCTGGCTCCTCCCGGATGATTGACCACCTCCAGCGGTCCTTCTGGTGGCCGGGCCTGCGGAGGGACGCTGCCCGCTACACCCGGGCCTGTCCAGTGTGTGCCACCAACAAATCGGGTAATGCCCCTCCAGCGGGTTTGCTCCAGCCTCTGCCCGTCCCTGGCAGGCCCTGGTCGCATATCGCCCTGGATTTCGTCACCGGACTCCCAGTCTCTAACACCTACGACACCGTCCTGACCATCGTGGACCGCTTCTCCAAGGCGGCACACTTCGTCCCCCTACGAGGTCTCCCAACTGCCCTGGAGACGGCGAACCTCCTAATCCAGCACATGGTCAGGCTGCATGGGATTCCGGTGGACGTGGTCTCGGACCGGGGGCCCCAATTTGCTTCAGAGGTTTGGAGGTCGTTCTGCAACGCTCTGGGAGCCAAGGTGAGCCTCTCCTCTGGCCATCACCCCCAAACCAACGGGCAGTGTGAGCAGACCAACCAGGAGCTGGAGGCTGCGCTCCGCTGTGTCACGGCGTCCAAACCAACGTCCTGGAGTAACCACCTCGCCTGGGTTGAATACGCCCACAACACCGCTCGCTCTTCTGCTACTGGGATGTCCCCCTTTAAGGCATCCCTGGGTTATGACCCCCCTCTGCTCCCGGCGCAGGAGAGTGAGGTAACTGTCCCCTCAGTACGGGCGCATCTCAGGCAGTTCCGCTCCATCTGGGCGTCAGCGCGCAATGCGCTTTTACGCACGGCGGAGCGCAACAGAGCCGTGGCGGACCGACACAGAAGACCTGCCCCGGCGTACAAAGTTGGTCAGCAAGTCTACGTGTCGACCCAGGACGTGATTTTAAAGGGCGAGAGGAGGAAGCTGGCACAGCGCTTTATGGGCCCATACCCCATCACCAGGATCATCAACCCGGTGGCTGTGTGTGTAGCTATTCCCCCCTCCCTCCGCATCCATCCCACCTTCCACGTGTCCAAGGTGAAGCTGGCAGTCTCCGACCCCCTTTGCCCTCCTCCTGCTGCGCAACCCGCGCCCCGGATGATTGATGGCCATCCGGCCTGGCCCGTCTCCTCCATCCTGGACTCCCGGCGCCGGGGTCGTGGGTTGCAGTACTTGGTGGACTGGGAGGGCTATGGGCCTGAACATCGGCAGTGGGTACCCTCGTCGTTTGTGTTGGACCCATCGCTCATCGCTGATTTCCACTGAGCGCACCCAGAGAAGCCATCGCCAGGAGGCGCTGCTAGAGGGGGGAGTACTGTCACGCCGTGCCGCTCATCAGCGGCGCCACCTGCACGCACACCTGCACATCATCAGCGGCGAGGGATTTAAGCCGCCTCGCCCTGGGCTTCGGCCTGAAGCCGTCAGACTTCCCTACGCATCGCTGTGAGTTGCCTTTCATTCTCAGCTGATCATTCCGGTAAGAAGATCTTACCTTTTTCTCCTCCAAGTCTGCTCCCCTGTGCACAGGTGGATTTCCCGGCGGCGGACTACTCCTCTCCATCGCCTGTTCCTCGCTGCTGCACCGGGCTTTCCAGGTGGCTGTCTACCGGACCTCGTCCCTTGCTGTGCCAGTCATCCGTCCTGTCCAAGTAAGCTCCTCTCTCGCTTATATATCTCCTGTGTTGGTGTGTGCCCGTCACCCTTCTCCCTGTGCTTTTCCCATAGGGTTGTCCGGCTGTACGGTCTCCTGCCTCTGTGCCCGAAGCAGACGCCGCCACCAACACATTCACATCTCGCAGACACACATTCATACACTCCTGTTGTTAATAAAGCTATTTGAGCTACTCTGAGCCTGTGTGTGTGCGTCTCCTGAGCCGTGTGGTATGTCAGTATACAGTGCTTTCTAATGATGTTGCCTAATGGAAGCATATATAAACTAAAAAGAGTAGGGCCTAAAAGAGATCCCTGTCGAACTCCATGACTGAGCTTAGAGTTGGAAGAAAACTCATTACTGATATGAACAAATTGAAGTCTATCTGACAAATAAGCTCTAAACCACTGCAGTGAAGTTCCATTTAGTCCAACACAGTGTTCTAATCTATCAAGTATAATATCATGATTGATACTATCAAAGGCTGCACTAAAATCTAAAAGGACAGGTACAGAAACGAGTCCATTATCAGATGCAATAAGGACGTTATTAGTGACCTTCACTACAGCTGTTTCAGTGCTGTGATGAATTCTGAACCCAGCTTGAAACTCTTCAAATAGACCATTTCCCTGCAAGTAGTCAAAATAATTGCATAGCAACAACTCTTTCAAAGATTTTTGAAATGAAAGGCAGATTAGAGATTGGTCAATAGTTAGCCAAAACTCCTGGATCGAGCGTTGGCTTTTTGAGTAAGGGTTTAATTACAGCAATTTTAAAAGCTTGCGGTACATGACCTAAAGTTAAAGAAGAATTGATTATTTGAAGAATACGGCTACCAATAAATAGGAAGACTTTTTTAAATAACCTGGTAGGAATAGGGTCTAAAAGACAAGTTGAAGGCTTGGATGGGGAGATTATTTTATCTAACTCTAAAAGGTCAATTGGAGTAAATTTATCTAAACAGATATCAATTGAAGGAGTTGTAGTAGTTGTTGTACTTAAGTTTACGGTGGGAAGAATCTGACTGATTTGATCTCTAATAGATAAAATTTTATGATTGAAAAAGTTCAAAAAGTCCTGACTAGAAAGCTCTAGGGGGATGTGAGGATTGACAGAGTCCTGACTCTTTGTCAGCCTGGCTACAGTGCTGAAAAGAAACCTGGGATTATTCTTGTTCTCTTCTATTAATGCAGAATAATAACTTGTTTGAGCTTTTCTAAGAGATTTTTTTTATAAATTAGAAGTTGATTTCTCCAAGCTAAATAGATTTAATTGCTAAATAGATTTAACATTTCTGTGTTGAACCAAGGAGTTAGAAATCTCTGATTAGACTTTTTTTTTTTTAAAGGGGCCACCAAGTCTAGAGTCTGATGCAGAAAGGCTGTAACACTATCTACCATGCTATCAATTATGGAAGGAGCAATCTCTCCATCTTTTATTTCTGTTGTGTTGACCCATGGTATAGAGGAGACAATCTGCATAAATTTGGTAACAACGTCATCTGAAAGACATCTGCTGTAATAATATTTTTCTTTAGGAATCAAATAATCAGAAATAGTGAAATCAAAGGTTAACAGACAATGGTCTGACAGTACAGGATTATAAGGAGACACAACCAGATTTTCTATTTCTATACCATAAGTCAGCAAAAAGGTCCAATGTGTGGTGGAGATAATGGGTAGAATTTTCTACTTTCTGGGAAAATCCCATTGAGATTAATATTGAATTGAATGCCTTATTAAGACAGTCACTATCTACATCAACATGTATATTAAAATCTGATTTCAGCACTAAAGCAGCTAAAAATTCGGCAAATTCAGATAAAAACTCTGAGTAGGCTGAGGGAGGACAGTAAACTATGGCAAAGAAAACTGGGTTTAAGCTAGGATTGCTAACATGCCCCATACTGAGGACCAGGCCCTCAAAGGAATTAAAACATGATTTTTGCTTTACATTAACTAGTAATTTTTTTTTTATTTAAGTTTTTGTAAAGGGTATACACGTCATTACAGCATTGCATTGTTTACATTTTCATTGCATGTTCCCTTATTTTTTGTTATTTGACAACATTGGAAGAATAATTATTACAACACCCCTTTTTTTAAGTGAAAGAAAAAGTGAAATTAAAGAGAACAAAAAAAAGAAAAACAAAAAGAAAAAAAGAGCAAAAAACAAACAAACAAACAAACAAACAAAAAAAAATTAAACAAAAATAAAGGAGCATCTGAGTAGCGTTGGAACAAAGAGCGGTGCCATTATTGAAATGGTATTTGTCAAAGATTAGATCTAATGGAAGACACATATGAGATCCAGGGTTGCCAAAAGTTCAAGAACCCATCCATGTCCTGTCTTGGTGCGAATGTCAACTTTTCCATCGAGTAAATGTCTTGGATCACGTTAATCCAATCTTCAGGTGTAGGACAGTCCTTCAACATCCATTTTTTAGTTAGGGCTTTTTTACTTGCCAATATTAAAACAGTGAATAAGTATTTTTCTCCTCGTCTTTCCAGTGAATCCGGTAGTAAACCCAAATACAAAGTTACAAAAGAAAAGGGGACTGTTATTTTGAATATTTTCCCCAATATTGTCTGTACATTGGTCCAATATTGGTGGATAACTGGGCATGACCAAAACACATGAAAATGATTTGCAGTCTCTTCACCACACAAGCGCCAACAATTCAACCCCTTACGAGTAAATTTGTTTTGTGCAGGTGTTCTGAAAAATCTTACCAAATTTTTCCATCCAAATTCTTTCCACTGCAGGGATGAGGTACTTTTCCATTGTTGTTTATTTAGCTTTTCCCATATTTCCAGTTGTAAAGTGAAATTCCCCTCTTTTTCCCATCTCTCTTTTATATATGATGTGTTGTCTCCTTTTAAGTCTTGAAGACCTTGGTATATTTTAGAAATGTATCTGATCCCTGGGATCCCTTTATATGCCGTTAAGAAGACCTTCAGAACACCTGACTGGGCCCTTTCCAAATCCTCCTTTTTAAGTATATTGTTTATGTGGTGTCTAAGCTGAAAGAACCTGTAAAGGTCTTGATTTATTAGACCTTGTTTTTTCAAATCTTCAAAACTTCTTAAAATTTGCCCTTTAAAAAAATCGTAATATTTTATCAGTCCGTTCTCTTTCCACTTTTTAAATCTAGTGTCTGTTTTATTAGGAGTAAAGTCTTGATCATACGCAATCCATTGCAGAAATCGATAGGGCTCTTTAGTTTGATTCTCTCTGACTATCTTAAACCAAATTTTTAGCGGGGTCTCTATCCATGGGTTAGTGTTATTCAAAAGTTTAGGTAAGGCATTGTTCCCTATTATCGCCTGTAGGGGGATGTCACTTGTTATTTGGCATTCCATCTCCTTCCATTGTGCAGTGTAGACTGGGTTACATATCTCTACTAAAGTTTTAATTTGTGCGGCTTTAAAATAGTCCCTGATATTTGGCAGCACAAGCCCACCTTTGTCTTTGTTTAGCTGTAGGGTTCTATATTTGATTCTAGGTCTCTTGCCCTGCCATATGAATCTTGAGATCCTTCTGTCCAGCTCCTGCCATGTTTTTTTTGGGAGGTTCTACCGGTATTGTTTGGAAAAGGTATAGAAGACGTGGAAGTATATTCATTTTGACTGCTTCAATTCTTTGTGCAGCACCCAAGAATGGTATCATATTCCATCTTGCTAGATCAGATTTTATTTTTGCCACCAGTGGATCATAGTTTAGTGTTATAATTTTGTTGAGTTGTTTCGGGATATTGACCCCCAGATATTTCATAGATTCCATCTCCCAGTTAGTTTTGAGTTTGCTTAGTAAATATTGATTTGGGTCATAGTTGAATGTTAAAACTTGGGTTTTATGCATGTTTAGTTCGTACCCCGATAAATCTCCATACTCTGAAAAAACTGAGATTAGTTCTGGAAAAGAGGTGTCCGGCTGCCCCAGGTATACTAAAATGTCATCAGCAAAGAGCGCTATTTTATGTTCCTTCTGACCAAGTGTAATACCTTGAATTTTTTGATTCTGTCTTATCCATTGGCTCAGAGGTTCTATGAAGATTGCAAAGAGCAGTGGAGACAAGGGGCAGCCCTGACGACATCCCCTTTCCAGCTCAAAAGATGATGATAAATTACCGTTAATCCTTATTTTAGCTGTTGGTTTTTTATATAATGCCTGGATAGTTCTAATGAAGTTGTTATGAAAATTGAAACTGGATAAGATTCTATATAGGAAAGACCAGTCAACCGAATCAAATGCTTTTTCAGCATCTAATCCCAATATGACTGCATTTAAGTTATATTTTTTTATATGATGAATTATGTGTAAAGTGCGTCTAATGTTGTCTTGTGTCTGTCTTTGTCTTATAAAACCTGTTTGGTCTAAATGAATTAAGTCTGTCAGTATATTTTCTAACCTTTTGGCAAGGATAGTGGTAAAAAGCTTATAGTCCTGATTTAATACACTGATTGTCTGTAGTTGGAGCATTCTAGTTTATCCTTTTCAGGTTTAGGTATGACTGCAATGACCCCTTCTCTCCAGGAGGGGGGGATTTCCCCTGTGTGGAGGACATAGTTAAATGTTTTCAGGAGGAGAGGAGATAGTTGCTGTTTAAAGGTTTTGTACCACTCTGCTGTATAGCCATCTGCTCCTGGGGATTTGTTAGCTTTAAGTTTCATAATTGCTTTTTCTAATTCTTTAGGTTGTATTTCTGACAGTAGTGTTTTATTTTGAGACTCAGTAAGTTGGGGAAGGTTTAATGTGTTTAGGAATGCTTCGGATGCGTTTTTATGTTTTTTGAGGGAGTACAAGTTCTTATAGTAGTTCTCGAAGCTTTTAAGAATATCCTGAATTCCGAATTTTATTTCCTTTGATACTGGGTCTCTGATTTTGTAGATTGCTCTTTCCGTTTGTTGTTTCCTCAATTTATAGGCTAGTAATTTTGCCGATTTGCTGCCTGCTTCATAGTATTTTTGTTTCAGAAATGTAAGTTTCTTCTGGATTTCTATTGTGTAGATCTCATTTATTTGTTTTTTAATTTCCTTAATTTTGAGCGAGTCATTAGAATGAGTGTTGCCTTTGTGTTCTTTTTCTAGGTTCTTAAGTTCTGACTCTAATGTGGTTAGTTTTTCTTGTCTCAGTTTCTTTTGGATTGCCAGTTTTGCAATAATCTTTCCCCTTATTACAGCTTTGCGTGCATCCCACAGTATTAAAGGGGATACTTCTCCATTACCATTTTCTTCCAAATATCTGAGAATATCTGATTCCAATTCATCTTTCAGTGGTCCTTTCAGGACATTTGAATTCAACCTCCAAGAAAATGTATTATTTGTGTATTTTTGGATACTTAAGTCCATATAGATCGGACTGTGGTCAGAGAGATCCATCAGTCCTATTTTACATGTTTTTACTCTTCCAATGTCTCTATTAAACATAAAAAAAATAGTCAATCCTTGAGTATGATGAATGTGGCGCTGAGTAAAATGTATAATCTTTTACACTGGGGTTGAATTCCCTCCACACATCACAGATTCCCATTTCTTTTAGTAGCATCCAAGTTTTCCTACTTTGAGTGTTATTTTGATGTGGAGAATTACCTGATGCATCCCAGTATGGATTCAGTCTTAGATTGAAGTCTCCACCACATATCACTAAACCTTGGGCTTTAGTTATCATTAGGTCAAATACATTTTTATAAAATTTCCAGTTAGCCCCTGGAGGTGCATATACATTCAGCAGGGTGATATCTTCTCCCTCTAGCCGCCCAATTACCAAACTGTATCTCCCTCTTTATCTTTGTGTTCTGATTTTTTTTCAAATGTAATTTTGGTTGAGATCAATGTCGCTACTCCCCTCCTCCTCCCTGACTTATATGAAGATGAAGAGATCATTTTAAACCCTTGTCTATTGAGTTTAGTGTGCTCCACGTCTGTTAGGTGGGTTTCTTGTAAAAATATTATTCCTGCTTTGTCTTTTTTCATTTTACCTAGAATCTTGGATCTTTTAACTAGATTCAGGATCGCTTTTACATTATATGAGATTATTCTGGTTACACCCTGTTTCTCCATTGTATTGTCTTATTTAGTATAACAGTGTGGTGGCCCTCTTTTATGCTACTCAGAAACTGAAAGAACATTAAGAACATAAAAAACATTAAGAACATAGTGTATAAAACTTTAAAACAAAAAACTGACAAAAGAACTTCCTGAGCTGAGGTCTTTTTAGAGACCCTGGAAGAGCCTTGATGGAGTGTAGGCTCTGAGGGAAATTCCTCAAACTCTGTTACGTGTTGAGGACCCTCTCTTACCCCTGTAAGTTGTCCCATGTTTTTAACGTGAATTTCAGATCCCAATCCGAACTTGTAATGATTTTTTTTTAATGCCTATACCAGGGGTGTCCAACCATGTGCCATGGAGAGTCAAGACCCTGCAGGTTTTCTCTTCTACCCAGTCTCTTCAGCAGGTGTTTTCACTTATCAGCAATCAGTGGGAAGAAGTTCACTGAAATCTGCTGTTGAAGACACTGGTTGGAGGTAAAACCTGCAGGGTCTTGGCTCTCCATGGCACATGGTTGGACACCCCTGGCCTATACCCTATGAAATTGTGTGCACCCTCCCACCACCATCACAGCAAACGTTCACGCTAATACAGTATTTGTTAGTGTGGGGAGAACATGTGGATCATTGTCACATTTCTATTTTAACAAGTTTTTTTTTTAAAAAAAGACTTATTTGTTTCTAATATTATGACTATTCCATGAAATGTTTTACCACATACTGATTCTGCATCTCCTTTAATGTTTGTTACCTTGTAGGAGGGGGGTTGGATGTGCAGATTGACTAAAAAAATCGTTATTCCCTCCTGTAAACGGCCAGTTTTTCCTTGTAGCTCTGACGCTGGGTTTCCTGCTGCTGGCCCGAGGATTTTGAGGGTCTCTGTGTGGACCACGTTTGAGCCTTGATTCTTTGGCTCGGGTCTGCTGCGGGTTTAAACACCGTTACCGGGAGCCCTCTTCTCGCCATGTCCGCGGTTGCTTCTTCCGCCGAATTATAGAGACATGTCTCTTCACCATAGAAAACCCTTAGCTTCGCCGGAAATGGCGTCTGGAAGCACAGTTTTTTCTCTCGTAGCACCTTTTTAGCGTCGTTGTATTCCCGACGCTTTTTAAGGACCTCCGGGGTGTAATCGTGTTCCACGAAAACTTTTCTCTCTTGGTGCATAAATCCTTTTTTCTGCCAAGCCAGTCTTACAACCTCTTGTTTTATTTTGGAGTTGAAGAACCTCACCACCACCGATCTTGGTGGCACTTCCGCCGCCGGCCTAGGGGCTAATGTACGGTGCGCCCTTTCTATCTTCAAGTCGGTAGATTGGGGAATATCCAACTTCTCTCTCAGTAAGGATTCCACGCATGCCGCCATTGTGGTGAAACCATCCTCGACTCCTTCTTTCAGACCATGAATTCTTATGTTGTCTCTTCTCAGTCTTCCTTCTTGGTCGGTTAGCTTAGCTTCTAGTCTTGACTGCCTTTTGTGTAGATCCAGCACGGAATCTTCCAGCCCTTTTATTCTTTCCTCTGCTTCCAGGATTCGGTTCTCGGCCTGGTCCACTCTGCTGTTTGTCCTTTTTAATTCTTCTTTGATTTCACGAAATTCGGCCCAACACTCTCGGCGAAATCGTCTTAATTCTTTAAATACCATTTTCAAGCTAACCTTTTTGTTAGCTTCATTCAGCTCCTCATCTTCTGAATGGAAATCCTCCGGATCAGATTCTTCGGCCGATGCGTGTCCTGGCCTGGTAAATGCCGATTTCTTCTGTTTTCCTTTAGGCATGATGACTTTGTCCTTTGATTTTCACTCTTCCAAAAATCCGTTAAATCTGATTTTCAAGGTATTTTACTGGATTGGGTCTGGGAGCTTCAGCGTTAAGCTGCAATCACCATGGTGTCCAGACCGGAAGTCATCCTTGATTTCACATTAACTAGTAATTTAGAATGGAAAATTGCCACTACTCTACCTCCACGACCAGAACTTCTGGGATTATGATAGTTTAGATAACCAGAGGGAGTTGATTCATTTAAACCAACATAATCATCTTGCTCTAACCAAGTCTCTGTAAGGCATATTAAATCAATCTGATGATCAATTAATAGATCATGAACTCGTAGAGACTTGAGAGTTAGAGATCTAATATTTATCAAACCACATTTAATTTTTAAATTATGAGGAGGAACAGAGGCCAAATTATTAAATTTAGACACATGATGTTTAATTTGAGTTTTACCAACTTTTTGTTTAATCACTTTGGGATGTTTATACATTATATTTTTATTAACTTTGGGGGGAGTAGACAAAGGTTCTTAAGGGGGAAAACAGGGGCAATGTTGAGGAGTGGTGGATGAGGAGGAGCTGCAGAGAGGCGTGTATTTAACAAATTATGTTGTACAGTATTTGTCTTGGGTTATAATATTTTGGGTAACGGGAGACAGACACAATCTCTATGGGGTTACAAATTGAAGACTGATCTAAACAGTGAGGATTATTTGGATTAATAGGATTAATATGAGAAGTGGAAACAAAGAAGGGCTGGTTGGCTGACCCAGGAACTTCGGGGTGAGTTAACGCACCAAATTTCAGTCACTGTACTAAAAAATGCTGAATGGAATAGAACAGATTGTCCCTTAAAACACGTGCACCAAGTCTATTTGGATGGATGCCATCTGGCCTCATAAGTGATGGGCGATAAGTGAGATAAACACACATCTGCCACAGTTCATAAGAGTGGACAGAAGGCTCCTGAAGTCTCTCTTTAAGACCTCCAATGCTTCATCTGGGATGTTGTTGCATCCAACATGTACAATGACAGTTTTAGCGTGGGGGAATTCATTTAAAAGGCCAGGGGTAAGAGCCTCAATGTCAGACACTGTAGCCCCAGGAAAAAATTTAGTGACACAGTACCTGCTTCTGACGTTCCTCATAATTGAGTCACCAATTACCAACGTCATCTGGGTGGGCTTTGTAGGTGGTTTCTGAAGTGGTGGGTAATTTTGCCAATGCTGTTGTTGTGATGGCGGGGTGATGCACTCTCTTCTTTTTAGAGCTGGTGTATAATTTGGCACACCTAAAGTAGTTTTAATCTGGGGCTTGTGGGTTTGGGTCGCTGCTGAAGGAGGAGGAGGAGGGGCGGCCATGGGAGGATGATTGACGTTCCAGGCAATACGGCCGATACCCTAACACAATGAGTAAGGGCAAATGAATAATACCCAACACCCCCACTCAACCTTAGCTCAATTCATGCATTCATCTTCAACCACTTAATCCTTTCTGGGTCATGGGTGGGGGGGTGGGGGGTGGGGCTGGATCCTATCCCAGCATCTTTGGATGAGAGGCAGGGTACACTCTGGACAGATCGCCAGTCCATCACAGGGAAAACACAGACAACCATTCACAACTAAGAACAATTTATCCCCACTTGATTCCAGTTAACCAAACATGCATGTCTTTGAACTGAGGGAGGAAACCGGATTACCCAGACACGGGGAGAACATGACAATTCCACACAGAAGGGTCACTGCTGGCCAGGGAGTGGGATCAATCCCAGAACCTTCTTGCTGTGCTGCCACAGTGCTAACCACTGCTCCACTGAACTGCCCCTTAGCTCAGTGGATTACATGGAAACAAAAAAAAATAAAAAATGATGTTATGGCATCCTTGTAGTTTGGAGGATATTACACACTGGTCTGTAACAAAAATCGACACACATTTGCAGTTTATCTTCTGTATCCTCAGTCTCGAACTCCTGCAGATGAATTGGTTTCCTCCTGGTCCTTGGTGGGTTTCTTCTGATCACAGCCTGTTTAGCTGGCTGTGTGCATTCAGTCTGCTCAGGTAAAGTCTCAGAAACATCTTTATCTGGTACATTTTCCACATTTACTACTTCAACATTTTCATCACCAATAGTTACTGTGGGACATAGACTACCGTTCAAAAGTTTGGGGTCACCCAGACAATTATTTTGTGTTTTCCATGAAAAGTCACACTTATTTACCACCATGAGTTGTAAAATGAATAGAAAATATAGTCAAGACATTGACAAGGTTAGAAATAATGATTTGTATTTGAAATAATAATTTTTTCCTTCAAACTTTGCTTTCGTCAAAGAATCCTCCATTTGCAGCAGTTACAGCATCGCAGACCTAACATGATTGCACAAGGGTTTTCTAATCATCCATTAGCCTTCTGATGCAATGAGCAAACACATTGTACCATTAGAACACTGGAGTGATAGTTGCTGGAAATGGGCCTCTATACACCTATCTAGATATTGCACCAAAAATCAGACATTTGCAGCTAGAATAGTCATTTACCACATTAGCAATGTATAGAGTGTATTTCTGATTAGTTTAAAGTTATCCTCATTGAAAAAAAGTGCTTTTCTTTCAAAAATAAGGAAATTTCTAAGTGACCCCAAACTTTTAAACGGTAGTGTACATCTGCGTATTATTCAGATCAGAATCAGAATCAGAATCAGAATCAGCTTTATTGGCCAAGTATGCACAACACATACAAGGAATTTGACTTTGGCTAAAAACTTGCTCTCGTTGTTCAGGTGGAGGATTTAAATAAGATTTAAATAAGGATTCAATGACAACAGAGTATGTACAGTAAATTACAGTCTGTCCACGTTTCTATAAAAGGATGCAAATATATACAGGAATATATGCAGTTATTTACTCAGACTATCCACACTTTGCAGAAATATATGAAAAAATATACAGTCACACAGTATTTCAATGTGAACTCAGATTCAGTGATATAATGTGAATGAAGTAAAAAGCAGTGTGAGAGTTATGTGCAATGTAAGAATGGATGAAAAGTCATGAGTACAGCAACAGGTAGGACTAGGTGAATGTTAGGAGTTCATAAAGATAAAGACAAAGAAACACAAACATCTGCATCACCTATATATGATTAAAATGTTTGTGTTTCTTTGTCTTTATCTGAATAATACACAAATATAATACCCAAGTAGCTATCTGTAAAAGACATATGTGCATATTTATTCCCTTGACATCGGTCAATATTGTTCTCAACAGTTGGTAAGAAATACAGATTACCACTTTCATGAATATCTAACCTGCTGCTGTCCTTGGTAGTTTTGCAGCGGTCTCTTTTCTTGAAGGTGATTGTTGCTCTTGCCACAGAGAAGATGTCATGTGGGTATGATGGCATGTACAGTGTATCTCGTAGATGTGCTTTGTGCTGTCATTAAGTGTTGTCTAACAGACATATCATCACCGTCCCTCTTTGTTGTGCTATCCTGCTGCATCTGGTCCACCAGCGAACTCCACCGAATGAGTTTCAGGCTGGAATGACTCATCATAGCTTTTAAACTTTCCAATGTCATTTATGATGTGGGATGTTGTTCCTGCATCCGTCATGATGCCTTTCTTCTTTATGTTGCTAGGTGGCCTTTCATTCTTTATATGTTCTGTGCTGAAGAAATGGTCCTGCTGCTTACTGACACCATTTTGTCCCCCTTTTTTCTTGCACAGGGATTCTTAATGTGTCTTTCTTTTACAATAACTGCTATGCACTTTTCAGGAACATTTTCTTTGATAATGTTATTCCACATTTATAGCATGTCAAATGGCATCTTTATTTTTTCTGTGTCAGTGTGCATCTTAGCGGGGCCTCTGCTTTGTCTTTTGTGTGTTTTCATCACATTGTCTGTAGATTCTGCTTACTTTATTTTTTTCAGCCTCTTCATAAACCCACAGTCTCCCTTTAAAAGTCTATGAATGTAATATCATCTTCATTTTATGTTACATGAACAGCTAGTGGCTTAAAGGAGTCTGATAGTCTGCCTAATATCATGGTAATAATCAGTCCCTCATTTATTGTTTCACTGGCATCTCTTAGGGCTGTGATGATATTCTGTGCTCAAATTAAACAGTAACACTTTCATTGTTTACCATATATAGCTTAAGCAATAGTGGAATAGACTTATTATTCATGATTTACTCTTTCCAGAATATTCTTTCAGTTTTTTCAGAGCTTTTCTGCCATCATCAGCAACTTCAAGTCTTAGTAGTGACAGTCTTTTATCATCAGTCAGTCTTATTAATGATTCATAAAGTTAATCTTTGGCTAATTTGAAATGCACCACACAAACTGTGCATGCATGCCTAGTTACCGTGACTGTTTGACTTATACAATGTAGTAGAAGCTTGCTGGCTTCACATGGCATGTTTGATTCATTCAAAAGACAATGATGACAGAAGCTTTTTTGTTTTACAACTATCTATTGGAGATTGTTAGATTTCATTCTCAACTTTTAACCAACTCGTTTTTTTTTTCAACATGGCTCCATTTCTCATGAACATACACTGTTCTGCAAAGAAGGATGCAACAACAAATGCACTTCAATGCCCAATGTAAGAAACTTCTGTAAAAATGCAGGAATTTTTGTACTGTTCTTATATACAGTGGTGTGAAAAAGTGTTTACCCCCTAAACCTAATAACTGATTGGGCCACCCTTAGCAGCAACAACTGCAATTAAGCGTTTGCGATAACTGGCAATGAGTCTTTTAAAGTGCTGTGGAGGAATTTTGGCCTACTCATCTTTGCAAAATTGTTGTAATTCAGCCACATTGGAGGGTTTTTGAGCATTTTTAAGGTCATGCCATAGCATCTCAATCGGATTCAGGTCAGGATTTTGACTAGGCCACTCCAAAGTCTTCCTTTTGTTTTTCTTAAGCCATTCAGAGGTGGACTTGCTGGTGTGTTTTGGATCATTGTCCTTCTGCAGAACCCAAGTGTGCTTCAGCTTGAGATCACGAACAGATGGCCGGACATTCCCCTTCAGGGTTTTTGGGTAGACAGCAGAATTCATGGTTCCATTTACCACAGCAAGTCTTCCAGGTCCTGAAGCAGCAAAACAGCCCCAGACCATCACACTACCACCACCATATTTTACTGTTGGTATGATGTTCCTTTTCTGAAATGCTGTGTTACTTTTACGCCAGATGTAATGGGACTGCAAAAAGTTCAACTTTTGTCTCATCAGTCCACAGAGTATTTTCCCAAAAGTCTTGGGGATCATCAAGATGTTTTCTGGCAAAACTGAGACGAGCCTTTACGTTCTTTTTGCTCAGCAGTGGTTTTCATCTTTGAACTCTGCCATGAAGGCCATTTTTGCCCAGCCTCTTTCTTATGGTGGAGTCATGAACACTGACCTTAACTGAGGCAAGTGAGGCCTGCAGTTCCTTGGATGTTGTTTGTAGGGTCTTTTGTGACCTCTTGGATGAGTCGTTGCTGCCCTCTTGGGGTAATTTTGGTCGGCCGGCCACTCCTGGGAAGGTTCACCACTGTTCCATGTTTTCGCCATTTGTGGATAATGGCTCTCACTGTGGTTCGCCGGAGTCCCAAAGCTTTAAAAATGGCTTTATAACCTTTTCCAGACTGATAGATCTCACTTACTTTGTTTCTCATTTGCTCCTGAATTCCTTTGGATGGCAGAATGATGTCTAGCTTTTGAGGATCTTTTGGTCTACTTTACTTTGTCAGGCAGGTCCTAGAGACTAGAGGAAATTGAACTCAGCTTTCCAAAGATGTGATAAACTACAGTTAATTTATGTTTTAACGGGGGTGGGGGGTGGGGGGTGGGGAATCACTTTTTCACACAGGGCCATGTAGGTTTGGATTATTTTTTTTTTTTACCCTTAATAATAAACACCTTCATTTAAAAACTGCATTTTGTGTTTACTTGTGTTATCTTTGTCTAATATTTAAATTTGTTTGATGATCTGAAACATTTAAGTGTGACAAACCTACAAAAAAAAAGAAGAGAGAAATCAGGAAGGGGGCAAACACTTTTTCACACCACTGTATAAAAATGGTACTTTCTGTCATCTAGCTTGGTACTCAGTACAGTAGAATCAGGGAAAGGAAAGTTAATGCACAGAGCTACCAGAGGACTGACCCCCCCCCCCCCCCCCCTGTAGTTTTCACAACTTACAGTATAGCTGTGTGGCCTAGGGTCAGTGAAACAGAGCTAGGCGCTGCCCCATACACCACATTCAGTTCAATTCAATTCAAACAACTTTATATATCCCTGAAGGGACAATTAATTTTAAAAGCAACTTGTACATTGATGCACCGAGTTGTGCAGACACAACAGACAATAAAAGAAGACAAACTGAAAGTCATATCTAACCAACCATTAGAGAGAGTGCTATAATAAATAGTACTATAAAAAATACAACAATAAGATTGGGGGTTACTAAAAGAATAAAAGAACGGTCATGATAAAAAAAAAATCTAAAACTTGGTGCCCCACATGCTGTGGAAGGGATTAACTTAACTTTGTGGAAAAAAAAACAACAACAAAAAAAACCTGACTACTGCTAATAATGGATATACATTTGAAGTAAAAAATACTGAAAAAAGATTCTGTGGGTGTCAGAGTTGGGGCATGGCCTGGGGATCAAGCCCACATTTTGAGTTTAGTTTTGTCTTGTTTCTCTGTTTGTTATAATTATCTTTGTTCCTTGTGATCATTCTGTTTATTAATATTATTATTATCATGATCATGTTTGTTTCTTTATTCTGATCTTGGGTTTTAGTGAGCTTTTGTGTTGACAGTGCCCTGGTTATTTCCGTTGTTGCTTTGTTCCTGATAGGTTTGTTCTTGATTGCCCTCAGCTGTTTATGATATTTCTTGATTTTCTGTGCCTTATTAAATGGGTGCCAATCCTTTTGTCATATGCACCCCTTTGGGGCAGAGAGACAACCCAGGCACTGGATAATATTTGCAACATTTATTAAAGAAAATAACATAAGTCCAAAACTATGGAGGGTCTTGTGGCAGTGGAAGGAGTCATCGAGGAGACAGAAATAGCAACAGCTGAAGAGGAAGAGTAGGCTGGCGTGACAACCGACGAAAGAGAACGAGATGGGGAATCTGCTACGGGAATTGTCTGGCTTGATGATGGAGAAGAGACTGACGAAGAGGCGGGATTATTCCTCTGACAATCCAGGGCAGGACAACGCTGTTGCTGAGAAACTGTAGACATACTTGCTGGAGCAGGTGGAGAGGTCGGCGAAGTGGAATGAGGAGAGGATGTTGGCCATGATGGGTGTCTCTGTCTGCACTCGGCTGGAAGCGCTCCCATCGACAACCCAGGAAATGACTGTTGGAGTGTGCAGACCATGGACAGCAGGTCTGCATACTGTGGATAGTTCCAAAGGCCAGGATGCGCCTCCAGGATACCCACTACTCCATACAGACAATCCCATGTTTTCTTGGGTCCTTGGGCTTCAAGAGCTTCATCCCCAAAATCACGGATGAACTCCACTGCCAATTCCTCCTCCACCGCAGGTGACCCCGCTGCCAACCCCCTTCTATTAGTGCAAGGCCAGTGCGCTGGGGACATGATAGCTCCAAGATGCAGGTGCGTAGAGAAAACACAAAAAGGTAAATGCGCAAACATCACAGCTGGGTTGAATTATGGCCACTACTTTCTGTCATATGCGCTCCTTTGGGGCAGAGAGACAGCCCAGGTGCTGGATAATAATTGCAACATTTATTAAAGAAAATAACATAAGTTCAAAAAGTGCAAAATCCAAAATGCAAAAACAGGAAAACTTACAGAATTATGCGCTCCTGAGCAGTCTGCTCAGAAGGAGATGAGATATCAGGATAAATGGGGAAAAAAAAACATCCTGAGGAGGACAAATATGAATACAGGGAAAAGCCATGGAACTGAGTTTGGGAGAAATCCAAACTCAGTTCATGACACCTTTGTTCTGGGCGGCGTCCTCATTTTACAGCGTGAGCAACACGCATCTCCCTTTTGCCTTGCTTTGCCTAGTATTGTCAAGCCTAGAATTATTATTTTGTGTTTATTAACAAATCATGTTCACTCGCCCAGCACATGGGTTCTGCTTAATGCCCTGGAGGGGCAAATGTGAAAGAAGGACATTGGTAGTTAAGGACTCAGTGGGCAAGACCACCAAGAGGAGGTGGAGAATGGAGCAGCTTTGCATGGTCGTCCAGAAACTGGACCTCTTGGCCGTTGCATGATGCTGCTCTAATCCTGAAGATGCTATGGAGCACTGGGAGGCTGCCGCAGCGTTAATGGAGGTGGATGCGAACCTCCGTTCCCATCCCTGGGTGCAGGAGCTCTCTACCCCCACTCTGCCATGGCTACCGGCCGTCTCCTCCTCACCGGAGTCAGCCAACTGTCCACCAACCCTCACTCCGGCAGAGTGGAGTGAGTTGCTTGGCAGTGGGTTGGTGTTTGGGGGCCCTTGGTGGAAGGAAGATTTGAGGAGGCACCGCTCCTCCCAATGCTCTGCTCCAGCAACCGCTGCTTCCCGTTGGACAATCTCCACAGCCATCCAGAGGGAGTTGTCTGATTCTTCAGCGGCATCAAAGCAGGAACAGAGGCAAGGGCCTTTTCATTTTTAACACTATTAAATGAAAGGTCTTGTCTTGTTCCTGGTGATGGGGCTCAGTGTCAGCCACCTATCACTGCTGAGCTATCTCCACCCATCTCTGCTATCATTTCTGCTTCCAGCTGCATCCATCCATCTTCACCTGCATCTCCCTTTTCCCCTTCTGTTTTTTCAGAGTGTTTGCCTATCCTTGGTGGGAACCAACTGACAATGGAGGAGTCTGCTGTTCCAGAAGCTCCTGTTCCAGTCCCACGTTGCCCCCCAGTTCCAGTTCCAGGTCACTTTCCCTCTCTGGTACCTGCACCACGCTGCACCCCAGCACCACCATCAGCTCCAGCTGTCCCCAAGGTGCACACAATGGCTCCCGCTGTCCCCGAGGTGCATGCCACAGCTCCAGCTGTTCCCACAATGCACGCTCCAGTTCCTAGTCTGCCCAATGTGCACGTTCCGACTCCTGTGGCTCATCCTTAGGAGATCACCCCAGCAGCAGAAGACCGGAAGCTCAGGCAGGTTATTTTCTTTACTTTTACAACAACAACATCAGTTAAAACTTGCCTAGCTCCTGATGATTTTGGTGGTGCCTCACTTGCTTTTCCTCCTTATTTGAGGTGGCTGTTTTGGGGATGGATTCCCAGACATCGGGGCTCAAGGACCTCCAGCCTTTGCCACTTGACTTCGCCAATTTGTCGGCTCCCTTCACCCGATGTTCCAGAGGTCAGGGGTCCTCCACCCATCGTTCCAGAGGTCATGGGACCTCCACCTGTCATTCCAGAGGTCATGGGACCTCCATCCGTTGTTCCAGAGGTCATAGGACCTCCACCCATTATTTCAGAGGTCAGAAGACCTCCACCTGGTTTGTCCAAGCAGTCTGCTCCCCCTGGTTTGTCCGAGCAGTTCACTTCCCCTGGGCCATCAAAGCAGTCCCCCCCCCCCCCCGGGCCATCCCAGCAGTCCACTCCACCTTTGCCACCTAGAGTCGCTGCTCCTCAGCTGCTGTTTGCCCCTGCACCGAAGGCCCCCCAGGTACGTCCCCAGAGTACAAAAAAACTTAGATTTATATCTCCGGATCTAGAAACTCTTATGTTGTTACCTTCAGAGCTACAAACTCCTATAATGGTAACTCTACAGCAAGAAACTCCTGGGTTATTAGCTCCTGAGCAAGACACTCCAATGTTATCTTCTGAGTTTGGAACCCCCTTGTTGTTTTCTTCTGAGCAAAAATCTCCCATATTGTTTTCCCCAGAGCAATGAGCTCCTACATTGTTTTCCCCAGAGCAAAGAGCTCCCAGGTCATCTCCAGAGTTTAGAGCCTATATATTTTTTATCCCCAGAGCAAATGGCTCCTACTTTGTTTTCTTCTGAGCAAGAGGCTCTCACTTTGTTTTCTGTAGGCCAAGAGGCCCCATATGTTGTCTTCTTCTGAGCAAGAGGTTCCTATGTTAAAGCCTGAGTTTAAAACTTCTATGTTGTTGTCCCTGGAGCATAAAGCTCCTTTGTGGTCTCCAGAGCAAAAGATTCTTTTGTGGTGTCCATAGCAAAAAAACAAAACAAAAAAAAAAACAAAAAAAAAAAACATGTTGTTTCCTCCAGAGCAAGAGGGTCTTACATTATTTTCTCCAGAGCAAAAAAATTCTCATGTTGTTTCCTCTCAAAAGCTCTCATGTCATCTCCAGAAGTTAAAGGTTTTATGCTATCATCTTCTGAGTTCAAAGGTTCTATATTGTCACCTCCTGAGTTTAAAGATTTCCTGTTGTCACCTCCTGAGTTTAAAGGTTCCATGTTGTCACCTCCTGAGGTTAAAGGTTCAGTGTTGTGACGTTTGAGTTTAAGGGTTCCATGTTGTCATGTCCTGAGTTTAAAGTTTCCATGCTGTCATCTCCTGAGTTTAAAGTCTCTGTGTTGTCATTATCTCCTAAGTCTAAAGCCTCTGTGTTGTCATTATTTCCTGAGTCTAAAGTGTTTGTGTTGTCTCCAAAGCCAAAAGCTTCTGTGTTACCTGCTAAGGATAAGGCTCCTATGTTGTCTCCTGTGCAAAAAGTTCCTATATTATCTTCTGAATTTAAAATTCTTATGATGTTATCTCCAGAGCAAAGGGCCTCTTTGTTAGCTACAGTGTTAAAGGCTTCTGAGCTCAGCACTCCAGTGGCACTGTGTTCATCCATCTGGTGGCCCTTGGACTTTGGTTGGCCACCCGACGTGCTGTGCTCATCTGTTTGGTGACCCTTGGTAGGCCACCCGACGTGCCGTGTGCATCCGTCTGGTGGTCCTTGGACAGTGGCAGACCACCCGATCTGGGTAAGGATCTGTTTAGGCCCGCCTGGCCTTGTGCCTCCACCACCCACCCTGGAAGGGTGATTTTTCTTTTTTCCTTTTTGGTGTTACCTTGGGATGTCTGGAATCCACCCCTTAACCACTTGCACTCCGGGCAATTTTCCTAAAAATGCCAAAAAATAACGTGCCCAAAGTAAATCGAAAGCTGTTATTCAACCCTTTGCAGCATCTTCATGGGGTTGGTCTCATTTAAAAGAAAACACTTTGAATTTTTTGGCAAAAAAAACATAATCTCTCTACGTGCTCCGGCCACTGAGTTACAGTCATCTAAACATACTGAACTTGAAGAAAAAAAAATTGGACACAGTGTTTTTTTGGATACAAATGCTTGTAAATAACACACAGCTGTCCGATCCGGCTGGAAAATGCAACAGAAATGTAGAACCAAGTGTTATCCAGCTGAGATCCAAATTTGGTAACAATACCACAAAAAATGAATATTTTACACAGCTTTGTTCTCAGGCTGTTCCCAGGCGTTTTGGAACTGTGCCAAATTGTGCCAAATGGCACAGTTTGGAAAAACGTCTGTAACTTTTGAATAATTCAATGTAGAATCTTCATTTTAGGCTCTAATGAAAGGTCACACTCAGGGCTGTGTCTGTGTGTGTGTGTGTGTGGGCGGGGGGTCGTTCCCCCCCCCCCCGCTACCAAGGACCGACTTTGGCCCTCGCTACAGACGGATTACACTCCTTGCATGTTTTCACAGCGGCTCCCCCCCCCCCTCGCTACTGTGTGTGTGTGTGTGGGGGGGGGAACCGTGAACGGACCGTGAACGCCCCCCCCCCTCGCTACAGAAGAGGGCCATCGCTACATGATGGAATAGACTGATATGCTTCCCCCCGCGGACCGGGGGGCGTTCGGACCGTGAACGCCCCGCCCCGCTCCTCTTCTGCAGCGGGGGGGGGGGGGTTTCACGGTCTGAACACGGCAAATGAACCGTTTATCGCAGCGCACGCACTTCGTAATTCGTGCGCAGTACAGTTGTAATTTACCGATCGGTCAAAAGTCATTTTTGGATTACAGTTTTCAGGGATAAATAATAATTTAGCTTATAACACCTTACCTCTTCAAAGCAGCAGAGTCGTGGCGAACATCTCTTCCCCCAACGCGACGCTGCTCCGCTCGTGGATCCCGATCAACATAATTCCATTATTGCCGTTTTGGCGAATGATTTACGACTTTTGTCGTCGGCCTCCGTCTATTCTGCTGGAATGAGTGCAGGTCCCACTTGTGGGTGTTCTCCATGCTGCTGGGTGAGCCTGGGTTTGTAGTAGATTCGTCCAGAGTCCTTTGTTTTCATCTGCTGCAGCAGTAAATATCGCTTCACCCAGCCTGAATTTCTGTGCTTCAATTGGCTCCTGCGTTCACAGTAGGCGGGTCCTCCTTCCTAGATTTTCATTCATTGGCTCCTCAAGGTTTCAGAAACCCAATTCAAGGCTCTTATTAGTCGAATGAGAGGTCAATCAGATGAACTAATCTGTTCGCGGCTGTGTTTGCAGATTTTTTTTTCAGTGGCGCTTGGAGGGCACACCACCTACACCATCACCATCAATATCCTTATCATGCGTCATGCGCATGAGGGCGCACGAGCGCGCTCTCGTGCGCCCTCGTGCGTCATAGGACGCAGAGACTTGCCCGCCCGCGGAACAACGGAGCGCAAGTGGTTAAGGGGAGGGGGTATATCAGAGTCGGAGCATGGTCTGGGGATCATGCCCATGCCTTGAGTTTAGTTTTGTCTTGTTTCTCTGTTTGTTATACTTATCTTTGTTCCTTGTGATCATCCTGTTTATTATTATTATTATTATTATTATTATCATCATGGTCATGTTTGTTTCCTTATTCTGATCTTGGGTTTTAGTGAGTTTTTGTGTTGACAGTGCCCTGGTTATTTCTGTTGTTGCTTTGTTCCTGATCGGTTTGTTCTTGATTGCCCTCAGCTGTTTATGATTTCCTTTGATTTTCTGTGCCTTATTTAATGGGCGCCACTCCTTTGTTCTGGGCAGTGTCCTCGTCTTACAGCATGAGCAACACACATCTGTCTTGCTTGACTTTTTGCCTTGCTTTGCCTAGTATTGTCAAGCCTTCAATTATTATTTTGTGTTTATTAATAAATCCTGTTTGCTTGCCCAGCATATTAGTCCTGTTTAATGCCCCGGAGGGGCCAATGTGACAGTGGGGATTTAATTTTTTTAAACTGTCTAAATCAGTATTTGTTTGGTTTGTTTGTTTTTTCTTTTCCAGCACATACACAGAACTTGATCATAAATGTTTAACTTCAACTCATAAATTTAGACGTGTTGCTGAAGTTATTGTATTTTATGCTGATTGTTGTGGATGTTTGATGTGATTTCAAGCATTCGAAAGCATATAAATGACTTCTTTTCTATGCAAGAATGTGGATTGGGATAAAAACAAACTAATTTTTTTTGGCGGGGGGGGAGGGTTGGAGGGCGTGCTTGATTGAACCCCTTCAGCCACAAGCAATCTGGGACTCAGCAGCAAAATAAACATGAACTCATGATTATTTAATTTGGGTTTGTGTAGCCAGTTGTCCAGAAAGGTTTGAGGGTTTGGCAGCTGGGAGAGTCAAAACAAAGCTGATTGCCCTCCCTGTGACATCAGGAATGCATGCTGGACCTCTGTATACTATGGCCTGCAGCAAGTTACTGTTTTCAAGGTGCCACCCAGAGCACATAAATAAATGGCTAAATTGTGCATTTCTGTATAGATGTAGTCACTCTCAATTAGACCATTTTGTTTGTGAGTGAATCATCTTTTTAATACTTTTTCCCTTCTTTCTGTCTGTTCTTCCTCTCAGATTCCCCCTCTGTCATCTTGTTGGTTTTGTTTTATCGTGTTGTCTTGTCCGTTAAAGGATGTCTTGAAGTCTTAACAGTGGTTATGGCTCTGTACGTAACCTTGTCTGAAAAGTGATGCACTTGCTTGAAAAGGCAGCAGTGTTCTCGTTGACAATAGAGGCAAAATAACGAGCAGGCTCTCACAGCCTCTTGCCACTTCAAAACCTCACTGTCTAATGGGTTGGTGAAGAGGCTCGGTTTCCCAACAAGGCTGCTGGAGGAAAGCGAGGGGAGTAAAACAGAAAGGGAAAGAAAACCGAATGAGAGTTCATGGCCCACACTCTCTCATGCCCTTCTCTCTCTCTCTCTCTCTCTCTCTCTCTCTGTGATGCCTCCCAGTGCTTTCCAATCTGTTTTTGTAACCGCACATGCAACTCCAGCCCCAGTGTTTATCTGACATCACGGAGGGTTTCAGCTTTTCCCCCAATGCGTTGACAGCTCGAACCCTTCAGTATGCGCACGGGCCAGCTTCAGCAGATGACAAACTGCTGCCCAGCCTGTTGGCAGAACCACACAGCTCCCAGCATGCTTTGCCCCCAGCACGTCACCTACCTGGTCTGGCACAGACTCAGCCTAGGAGACCACCTCATTATTCACTTTGACAGGGTTTTATGACCCAGCAGCTACACCCAGGCTTGTTCTGGGAGCATGAACAGATGCCTGAATCTGTAGTCATGGCTTAAGTTTCTAACTGTAGCTAATAAAATAAGTAACTTAATTATTTAGGGTTGAGCCCTGTGTTTGTGCCATAATGCAATCAAAACTTGAAACCCTTCAAGGGAAAACTGTCTGATTTTTGGATGACATTGTCATTCAGTGTGGTGTTAGTTAAAGAGTAAGCTGTGAAAGAACCTATTAATGCTCCACACACATATGCCTGCAGGTGCATACTGATCAGCAAAGCTTGACTGAGCTCTGGATGACTCACCCCGGTCTTTATTTTGATGAAGCAATTCGGGGCTGCTCTTCAAGAGCCACCCAGCCATCCATTTGGGCTCCTCAAGAAGCAGCCTGTTGCTGAAGCCCATGGCAACGCACAGCCTAAATATTCCACAGACAAAGGGTTTAATTTATTATTTTTTTCCCAAACCACCCCCTTACATCAAATGAGGTTTGACCTTACTGTCATTGGAATACAAAGTAGGCAAAAGAGACAGACGGCCACTGTTTAAAGCCTTAGCTGAACGGGGGTGCCACAGCTTGGAAACTAACAGTATCAGCACGCTGCACTCCCACAGATAAGCGCACTCGGCTAAAAAAAGAAAGTGATACATATGTTTACCGTCACTATACTTCGCTGCATCAGGGAAAACATGCAAAACGGCTGACCTTCAAAGTGCTGCAGCAGCAGGACAAATAATCCTTACTTTCTTCTGCAAAATCTGGGAGAAGGCAACTATGATTTTTTTTTCCCCCTTTTCATTTAAAACCGATCTCAGTGTAGGATGTCAAACTGAAATTTTCCCAACGTGTTTCCATATGCATTTTCTGCATTGCCAACATATGATTCAAGGACAACACAGGAAGTTATCTGATGTCATTAAAATGACATTTATTTCTGGAACTGCATGTGCTGGTCCTCTTTATGATTCATGGTTTGGAGACTGAATGTTGTCATAGTTTTGTTTTTCTGTTCTGTGGTTTCCTGTCTTAATTTAGAATCCCACTTTGTTTTGCACTCCATTAGTTTTCTTCCTCTCTTTATTATCCCCTCCCTCCCCCCTTTTTTAAACATCTGCTTCGCTCTCATTAGTTTTACCTGTCTTTAGTTTGTCTCTCTTTTTTTAAAAACACCTCATCACTCTTCCTTCTATCCTTTGCTGTATTATCTCCCTATACAAAACTTTCCAGGCATTCTTCACAGTTTGTTTCCCACATTTCTAGTTTATTTCTTTTTTTAATATATATATATATATATATATATATATATATATATATATATATATATATATATATATATATATATATATATATATATATATATATATACAGTATATATATATTTTAATTTCATATGACCTTCTTAGGTCATTTTTAGGTTTTAACATTCTTCTGCTCCTTACTACTATTTTCTCTGTTGCCTGCTTGTTTTTGCTAAAATTTTGGATTTGGGGCATCTGTCTTGCTTTCTTCAGCCCAGCATTATATTCCTTCCAAGGTTGTAACAAGCGTGTGTTTATGTGCAGTTTAGGGACAGTGGATCAGCATGGATTTAACAGCTTTAACCAAAGAGTATGTTCTGTATTGTTGCTCTATGGTACTGGGCATTCTTTGGTTGCACTGTCTTAGAATTGTTTGTTTGTTTAACAATTAAAATGTTCCAGCTTCAGAATTACCTCAGAGGAATGGCATCTTTATTTAAGCATTCATCTTGAAGTTTGCAAAGGTGCTTACTGTAACTCACTTGGCCAAACAAAGCCAAAATATGTCTGAAGAATTCTTTCTTGCCGTGCCTCTCCCTTTGCAGTTGTGCTATCTTCAAGCAGATAGCAGTTGTGCTAGCTATGGTGGCGCAGTAGTTAGCATTGTGGCAGCACAGTAAGAAGGTCACAGGATCGATTCCACCCCTGACCATCGTGAGTTGGATCCCACCCCCTGACCATCAGTGACCCTTCTGTGAGGAGTTTGCAGGTTCTCCCTGTGTCTGTGTGGGTTTACCCTGGGTACTCCGGTTTTCTCCCACGGGCCAAAAACATGCAAGTTAGGTTTATTGGAGACTCTAAAGTGACCCGATGTATGTGTGATTGGTGCCGTACCGTGGATGACCTGAATTTCCCTCTGGGGATTAATAAAGTATAAAAAATAAATACAATAAGATGTGTGTCATAAAAAGGTGTCACATAAGGCAGTGTCTCTCATTATTTTTTTAATATCGTCACCAGATTTTCTGTACCAAGGACCAGATCAAAGCAAGTTTTTGTGACATTATACTGTATATAGTCTGGACAGGTTTTGTTGTGGATCGGGGTGAGCACTGCAGTATCTTGTCATGTCCTACTCTTTGCCTCTTGCGTAGCTCTCTCTAATCAGGAGCTAGGAAGGTTAATAGGTGGCAGGTGGTGAACTCTCTCCGACTTTTTAAGGCTCAGTGAGTGACTGGATCAACGCAGGACCGTCATGTTGATAAACCTTCTCCTCGTGACCTCTGGGATCGGTAAGTAGTGACGTGCAGTCAGGGGATGCAGGTGAGACTGAAAATCATGGTCAGAGCCTGCAAAGTACCGCTGACCTCAATGAGAGGGGGCGTGCTTGAGCACCGTAAGTACAGATTTTTTATTTTTTTTTTTTTTGCAATGAACATTTTATTGAAGAATTTTATTATAATGACATAAAAGACAATGGCACAAGGAAAAGCAAGATGAAACAGACAAAATAACATTAAAAAAATAATACTTATAATAAAAACAAAAATACCACCACTCTATTCTACATTCAGAATCATTTATAATCTAGCATTCTCTGTTGGTTACAAGACTCCATTAGGAGTCAATAGCCAGTTGGTGAAAGGGTCCCAAGTGGATGTGTACTGCTGAAGTTTGTCCAATAAACAATATGTCACTCTCTCATATGCAGCCAACTGAGCCATAGTTGTAGTTCAATCTCTGCAAGGGGGCGGCAGTTTCTTCCTCCAGTGCCTCAGTAAGATCCGTTTTGCTGTTGTAAAAGCTAGAATAATCCACCGTTTTCTGAAAGGAGAAAAGTCTGAGTCCTCGAGTTCAGTGGTTGAACCCAACATTGAAAGTTTTGCAGAGATATGAAGAACTTCATAGATAATCTCTTTGATGTTATCCCACTAGTCTTTGAGTGCTGGGCAAGTCCAAAGTATATGCAGAATGGAAGCACCACTTTCTCCACATCTCCAGCAAGAGTCCGTAGGTGTCAGCTTCCATTTGTGCAACATCTGTGGAGTCCGGTACCATCTATGTATTATCTTCAGCTGAATAAACGTATTACCCATTTATTTATATATTGAATTAATATTATTCAGACATGATTTCCAGTCATCAGGAGATAGCTAAAGTGGCTCTAGGTGTGAATGTGTGTGTGAATGGTAAAGGGATAGCGCCGTACTGTGGCTGCTTCATCCATCCAGGTGGATACCCTCAATTTCCCCTCTGGGGATCAATAAAGTATACAAAATCAAATCAAATCAAAAAAAAATATGTCCACAGCCAAGTCCTCTGCCCAATGTTCTTTAGCCTTATGTAAAGGCGGTGTTGGGAGTAATGCGTGACTGTAACATCACTACTTTTGCAGTAATGTGCTGTGTAACAAAATTAGTGTTTAAAAATTAAGTAATGCATTACAGTTAGTGAAATTTGATCAGATGCGTTACTCGCATTACTCGTTTTTGTCATGCGGTGACCCTTGAAAACCACCATAAGACGCCAAAAGTTGCCAGTGAGTTTTGCATTGATGTTTTATTAACAAGACAAGACACAAACACAAGCCTATGAGCCACTGAGGGCAAAACACACACTACAGAGTACAAGGGATCGTAGAGCCAACCCCAGCCACTACGACCTTAACTATGACATGAACACACGCTACAGAATACGAGGGATCGTAGGGCTAACCCCAGCTACTACGACCTTAACTATGACATGAACAAGAACACGAACCTGACATGAGCGTGCTGACACACCAGGAATCTCTCAGGATGTTTTGACGATGTTTGACGATACTCCAGCATCAACCAGCTGTCAGCGCCCGCTAATAAAGCCGGCAGCTAACGAGCGGTGATGCCGAACAGCTGATCGACCTTGACAGCCGGAAACCCCACCGAGCGCTGTCACAATAAGAGCCCGGTGGAGCCAGAATGTAATCCACAGCTGTCAAGGCCAGCAGAGATGATGCATGGCCCGAGCGCGGACGAGATTGGCGCTCAGGTCATAACAGTACCCTCCCTCCGAGGGCGGGCTCCAGAACGCCCACAGACATCCAATCCCCCCACCCCACCCCCTCCAGGGTGGGTGGATGGAGCAGGAGAGGATCAAACCACAGATCGAGAACCAGGGCACAGACAGGGAAAAAAAATGACTCAAAATATACATGGAACAGTCACACAGGCATGAAATAGCAGAAAAAGAAAAAAAAACTCCCTACAGTACAAAACATGATGACAGGACAAATGAGGCAACTGCAGAACACAAATCTAACTCCCAAAATGCACAAATGGCAACTACAAGAAACAAAACACAGGACAGCGAATAGAACAGAACCATTACAGGACCAGACTACATTCCAAAATACATGAAACAATTACCCAGGCACAAAAACAAAAATACCACACTCTCAGGTCAAAAATACAACACAGGACAGAGAAAAAAAACAGGACCATTACAGGACCAGACTACACTTCAAAATACATGCAACACAATTATACAGGCACGAAAACAAAAATACCACATTCTCAGGTCAAAAAGCAAGAACAACACGGGACGGAAAAAAAAATACAGAACAATTACAGGGCTAAACCACCACCAGGAATGACCTCTACCCCCGACAGTTCATGTCGACTGGCGGAGACCAAACGCCACAGGAACAGTTCAGGCGGTCTCCCCGCGTCCAACAGCCAACGGGTGGTCATGGGGGGGGGCGGAACATGACCGGGCGGCTTACCACAGTCCCAGGCCTGGAAAGTCCACTCCTCCGGTGGCCGAACCAGATCGCCCAGTGAAACACATAACATGTCGGGTGGCCGACTCGAGGCGCCGAACCGGCGAAACAGTTCCTCAGGTGGCCGACCCGTGTCCCTCAGCCACCAGTACCGGGGGAAAACAGCCCGCGGCGGCCTCCCTGGCGAGGACAAAAAATGGGAGAGCCCCCCACGGCCCCCGGTGATGATGTGCAGGGGCGATGACTCTGTAGAGGAGACAGAAAGCAAGGATGAGCCCCAACTGGGTCAGGCGGCGAAGGGTCTGCAGCTTCTCCACCGTCCGCGGACCACACTGGTGCTGCACCTCCACTGGACCCCGATTGAGTCCCGGCTGCACCCACGTCGGACCCCAATTGGGCCAGAACAGTACCTGCGGAGGACCCCGATTGGGCCTCGGGCGCACCCACATCGGCCCCCGATTGGGCCAAAGCAGCTCCCGTGATGGACCCCAATTGGGTCTCGGGCACACCCACGTCGGACCCCAATTGGTCCAAAGCAACTCCCGCGAAGGATGCCGATTGGGTCTTGGGCGCACCCATGTCGGACCCCGATTGGGCCACAGCAGCCTCCACAACAGACCCCGACTGGGTCGGTGCAGCTCCGCTGACGACCTCCACCCCCGAACCTGGAGCCTCCAATTCAGCGAACCTGACTGGCTCCGCGCCGGTGACACTGCAAGGAAGCTCAAAACACACAGAAGAACTGGGATCAGTATCACCGGCAGCAACAGAACCCTGCGAGATGAGTTCGGGCACAGTAGGCGGCTGCCCCTCACTCGCCTCTCCGAGAGGCAGGCAAAAATGCTCCAACACAGGGGACAGAGACACAAGAGGGAGCACTTGCCTGCACTCAGGTTCTGTTGCCGTCCAGGACTCCGTCAATCCAGGCTCAGGGCGAAGAAGTTTGTGCGCAGGCTCCAACTCAGCTGCATCGGGCTCCACAGCTAGAAAGATGGGTTTCGCAGCCTGAGGTTCCTCGCGCGCTGATGCCCATGCTGATGACCCGTATGGCGTGGAGGCAGGGGACCCTCGACCCACTGGCTCGGACCGCTCCGGTGAGGAGACCCGGGGACGCTTCATCGTTGGCACAGGTTCCGGGCCGCAGTCCGCTCTTCTCCTCTGTCCACGACATGGCTGCAGGGCCGGATCCAGGCTTTCCAGCACCGCAGGCCCCCTCCTCACCCCGCGACGTAGACCTGGCGTCGCAGACCGCTCAGCAGAGGGAGACACAGATGCAGCAGGTTTGGTTATTATAACTACAGCAGGTGGCGGGAGCTCGGGGGGCTGCGAACCCCGAACTCCGCCCCCAGGAGTCAGACAAGGCAGGTTACAATTATGGTGTAAAGAACGAACTTGCACTTGCCTTTCCCCTGGAGGGAGGATGGTGCTTGCTGTAGGGGACGTTGTTCCTCCTTCTCCCCCCTGGATGGCGACAGAGGGCCCCCTGGAAGGACGAGGAGGAGCCGCTCTCAGAGGTCCACTGACAGGCTTCGCCGGCAGTGGGTCCAGCCGGGGATTCTGCTGAGGTTCACCTTGGCCATGGCGCCGACGTCTTCGACGGCCCCCAGATGGCGCGAACCCCTGGACCGGATCAGGGGCAGGAACGGTTTCCTAACACAGGGAGCGAGGATGCCTCCTCCTCTGCTTCCTTCCATAGTCCACCTCCAACCCACGGAGTATCTCGCGCTGTGCGGTGAGCTCAGCCCTCCTCGTCATCACCTCCAGGTGATTGTTGTAGTGGAGAGGAAGGTTGTCGAGAAGAACCTCAGCATAGTCCAGGTGCCGGCGTATGTCGCTGGGAGTGTCGTAAAGCGTAGCGGTGAATAGAGTTCCATCCACATACTCCAGAGCCTCCGCTAGCTCCTTGCCCAGGCACCGACCGCGGCCCCTGGATGACGGCATTCTCTCAGTAAGTGACACCCAGACAGGGAAGAACAATAGTCCAATTTACGCAAAAACTCACGGTGAACAGGCGTCTCGGTGTGGCGTCTCCGTTTAGACGTCTGGGCTGGAGGATACTGTCATGCGGTGACCCTCGCGGGCCACCATAAGATGCCAAAAGTCACCAGTGAGTTTTGCATTGATGTTTTATTAACAAGACAAAACACGAACACAAGACTATGAGCCACTGAGGGCAAAACACACCCTACAGAGTACAAGGGATCGTAGGGCCAACCCCAGCCACTACGACCTTAACTATGACATGAACACACGCTACAGAATACGAAGGATCGTAGGGCTAACCCCAGCCACTACGACCTTAACTATGACATGAACAAGAACACGAACCTGACATGAGCGTGCTGACACACCAGGAATCTCTCAGGATGTTTTGACGATGTTTGACGATACTCCAGCATCAACCAGCTGTCAGCGCCCGCTAATAAAGCCGGCAGCTAACGAGCGGTGATGCCGAACAGCTGATCGACCTTGACAGCCGGAAACCCCACCGAGCGCTGTCACAATAAGAGCCCGATGGAGCCAGAATGTAATCCACAGCTGTCAAGGCCGGCAGAGATGATGCATGGCCCAAGCGCGGACGAGATCGGCGCTTGGGTCATAACAGTTTTATTAATATGGATAGATATTTTTAGCACAAATAAATACAAACTGACCCTACGTAGCTGACGCAGGTAGGTCAACCTGTTGGAGCCTGTTCACTACTGAGTGGAGGAAAAGATGAAGCTACTTTGTTTTTGTGGAAATAGACAGAATATTTTTTCTTTTGTCATGGTAAAGGACAAAAGCATATTGGTGGGTTGCAAGCTAAATGCAGTTCAGACCAACTGCAATCTTCAGAAGCAACTAAGAACAGCAACAAGGTCCTGCAAACCTAGTGCTATGCTAAGCTAAGACCATGTTAGTGGATTTACGCTGTCTGAACACCCACGGCTGGATTTCGAGCACAGGTATGCATCTGGACAGTTTGTGACCCAGCAAGATTGATTGCCAAACCAAACCAATTGATTGCCAAATAAGTCGTTACAGAATGAATATCTGATAACAGTCATTTTCCATCATCATCATCATCATCATCATCATCATCATCATCATCATCATCATCATAGCAGTCTGTTGGGGGCGACAATGACTGTTTCATTTAGGTCTGATCAAATTCCTCCACACAGCTCTGTAATTCGCCTTCCGCTGCCAGGAACTCCTGACCTTGTTAACCCGGGAGACGTCCGAGCCGGTATGAGTTGCTCTCTGACTGACCATTTCATGAAACTGCTTGCAAAGCATTTGAGTACCGCTAGCTTTTGCTGGACTAGCGACACATTCTTGGGAGATTTTGGAGATTTCTTGGGAGATTATCAGTGGCAAAGACAGGCCAAGACAAACTGACTCCAGTATCTGTTGCAGCCAGCTGCTATCCACTAAAGTTAAAACACATTTACTTGCTACCTGGATAAAGATTATTAAAAAAAGGATTTGATCTCCAAAAGCAATTTAAGAGACTGGATCATGTCTCTGTTACAGCAAATATTTGGATTGTGGATAATGGACATTTTCTTTGGATCACTGCACATCGGATGAAATCCATAATATTAAAGGTAAGGAACATTGACAGCTTTATGCAGTATTGCCAACTCACTCTTTTTCCTTCTGTCTCACTCCACAAACCCTATTTTTCACTCCAAAATGAGGAAATTACTGGCAATTTTGTGTTGATTTTCTTCATATTTTTCCCACAATAGGAGCTCTCAAGGAGGATAAAGCAGACTGAACATGTTCTAAAAGCTGTCTGAAACAATCTGTTTTCAGCCTGACATTAATAAGCCCGTAATGTAATCCATTAATTAAATTATCTTGCTATATGTTCAACATGACAAGTATGCATTTAAAAGTAATGTGAAAGTTACTTTTCCAAGTAACTAGTTACTTTAATCATGCAGTAATTGGTAAGTAACTCAGTTACTTTTGAAAAGAAGTAACTAGTAACTGTAACTAGTTATTTTTTAGTAACTTGCCCAACACTGTGTAAAGGGTCACATAAGTGTTCTTGCAGTAAATGATGAATCTTAGGAGCAAGATTATCTGATGTTAATTTAGTGAGCAGCACTTCAATTACACTGCCAGTGGGGCAATTTAGAGGGCCTCCTAATCATTTAGACAAACCACTTATTTTATTGTGTATTTATTTGGACATATCTCCAAAACTGACTGTGGGGTAATTATAACTGCCTACTATTCGACTGAAACTCGGGAAATGTTTACTCTGTGAATCAAATAATTGAGAAATATGGTTAATTCCAGCACCATGCCACAAAGCCCAGTTTATTATTTTGCCTTCAATAAGAATCAGCTTGTTATTCCATAGGGGCACCTGAGGGGATTTCTAAAAGTCCCAACGACCTGTTCTATGTAATTTTTACCAGATTGATTTGGTGTTGGCAATGGTTGGATGATCTTTTGGTGGTCTTGATTTTGTGTTAAATAATTCTCACCAGGAAGATGATCCATTGTTATCTTCTGTCTCTATCTGGAACCAGCCAGGTTTGTCCTATATTGCATAATTTGGTAACCATATTCTCATGTGCTTTATGTTGATGTCCCAGTGATAACATTCAAAATTAGGAAGTGAAAATCCTCTTTTCTTTGTACTGACCCGCAGTTTCTTCAGGCCTAAACGGTGTTGTGAGTTGCCCCAAAGAAAATTTATGATGAGAGTGTCAAAGTCTTTAAAGTAGGAGTCTGGGATATTCAGAGGTAGGTGAGAAAGAATATAATAAATCACTAGTGCAATCATCATTTTTATAGAATGAATTTTGCCCCAGAGAGAAAGATGGATTTTGGTCCACCTAATCAGATTTCATTTTCTGAAGCAAAGGGTTAATATTTTTACCATATCTTTAAAATCCAGAGTTATTTGAACGCCCATGTATTTAATACCCTTTAACGAACAATGGCGTTTCCATTTTTGAAATAGTGTAGATGGACAATAACCAGACATGGGCATAGCCTCTGACTTGTCCCAGTTGACATGGCATTCAGAAAGGAGGGTAAATTCTTCTATACAGTCTAATAAGGCAGGAGCAGATTTTTCTGGCTGCGTTATCAGTACTAACATATCATCCACGTACAGTAACAGTTTA
Source organism: Pholidichthys leucotaenia (assembly GCA_020510985.1). NCBI lineage: Eukaryota > Metazoa > Chordata > Actinopteri > Cichliformes > Pholidichthyidae > Pholidichthys > Pholidichthys leucotaenia. The sequence continues at coordinate 181,974,962 of CM035836.1, read as the reverse complement.
TGATGAATATTGCCCACTGTAATGCCATGAATATCTGTGTTGCTTCTCAGTTTCGGCGTTAAGGGTTCCTGTCCCGATCCCAAGCGGTCAAGGCACACCAGAGAAGGAACGGAGGCTTCCAAACAGTTTTGCAATCAGCAATTTTCCATTTATTACAAAAATGCTTTGCAGGCAACAACTCACATAAACATCCGACGCCCACCACAAACCAAATGACAAAACCCCTGTTATATACTTAGTGAGATAATTAGAGTTAATTGGACCATACCAAAATCCCAAGCAAAACAATAAACATTTTCATATTTCGACATACCCAATAATATCTAAAAGAGACATAAATACATAAATAATTTCCCCCCTATTTACAGAATACTCACCATAAATAATACAATAAATAGTTTTAAATCCTTATTTACACATTAAATTACCCCTTACTCAACCATCACATGCCTCCTTCCTCCTGGCATCCTTTAAAAGGCACTCAGACCCCTAAGGAGTCTTTTACCTGGATACCACCAGGAAGCATGCTGGCAAAGGTACATGGTGTAGAGGAGCCTGAAATAACGAGGCGATGTGATTCATAAACCAAAGTTTATTATCAGATCCTCTAACAAGTCTCATCCTAGTGCAGCAGCAGAAGAAGGAAAAAAAGAGGCCGGAACACTTTTGGCTCTATGAACTTATACTTGCACATAACAAAAGACATGCATATCAAAAGCTGACATCCCTCATTATCTTAATCCCCCCATTGTCTTCGTACTCCTCCTCATGGCCCTGGGGGGTGAGGGCAGCTCCTCCGGTCTCCACCGCAGTGTCTGGGAACGTCTTTGTTCTTCACTGGCGGTTGAGAGTCTTTGTCCTTTCTGAGGTGTGAAGTTGCCTTACATATGTAATCACCAAACATTCCCACATGCTTCAACATATGTAGGTTATGGAATATATAATTAATATAGCCCACAGCCCCCCCCCAAACGACTAAGAAAAGGACAATAGAAAAATTCACAGTTTAAGATAATTACTATGACATACTAACTGCTACACCTCTTGCCACAGAAGAAACTTTCCAGCAGCCATGCTCCTAAGAGAGTTCAGTGGTAATCATAACAGCATAGTAAAATCACAAGTCAGTCCTAAACTGTTACAGCACAATTAGTGAACAACTGTTGAGTAGTTTGCATCAGTCCCTGTGCTGTCTGGGTTTTAATCTTCTCCCGAATCTGCTGTGGGTCCGCTGGGGTGTCCTGCTGGGACCTTCCTGTAAGGGATCTGCAGCTTGGGGAGGAGAGTGATTATTTGTTCCCTGCAGGGGGGCTGAGTCTTTTCTCTTGGGGGGTCTACCCCGCCGAGGTGCTCTCGCCAACTGTGCAGGCTCGTCTCTCAACAAGAAGGCAGGTTTAAGTCTGTCAACGCTGACTGTTTCTTTTCTATCCCCAAAATCAAGCACAAAGTGTTTATCACCAGGTTCCAGCACTCTGAATGGCCCATCATATGGTGGGCGGAAAGTTGGTTTTAAAACTTCATGCCTAACAAAAACGAATTCAGCGTTTTTTAGAGCTTGGGGGACAAAAACCCGTGGAAAAGAGTGATGTGCTGGTCCGGGGAGAGAGTCCGGTCCGTTGCTGCCTAAAAACCTTGGGGCTGGAAAATGCCCTGGCTCTGGGTTCTCTGGTAAAAATTCACCTGGGAGCCTGAGAGGTTGTGCAAAAACTAATTCTGCTGGAGAGGTGTCTAGATCCTCTTTGGGCGCAGCACGCAACCCCAATAAAACCCAGGGAAGTTTATTTACCCAATTTGTATCCGTTAGTGAGGCTCTGAGGGCGGCCTTTAAAGATCTGTGAAAACGCTCGCATAACCCATTAGCCTGAGGGTGATAAGCGGTGGTGCGGTGAATTGTTGCCCCTAAGCTGATGGACATGGCTGACCAAAGCTCCGAGACAAATTGAGGCCCCCTATCGGACGTGATGTCCAATGGGACGCCGAAACGTGCCACCCAGTTTGTCAAAAAAACGCGAGCGACTTCCTCCGCTGTGGTTGCCCCCAGAGGGACTGCCTCTGGCCAGCGCGTGGTGCGGTCTATCATTGTTAACAGGTGTGTCAAACCTTGGGAGGAAGGTAGTGGTCCCACGAGGTCGACATGAACGTGGTCGAACCTTCTAGCAGGGATTGGAAAAGGCTCCAGAGGGGCTTTTGTGTGTTTGTGTATTTTGGCACGCTGACAAGAAATGCAAGTTTTTGCCCATTCTTTTACGTTTTTGCGCAGGCCAGGCCACACAAACTTTTCGGCGACCATTTTAACCAAGGCGCGCACACCTGGGTGCGCGAGGGAGTGAATTGAGTCGAAAATACGGCGGCGCCATGTAGCTGGGACTAACGGGCGAGGTCGGCCGGTTGAGATATCGCATATTGGGGGGGGCACGCCGTCGCGTAAACCCCTTTCCTCCAGCCTTAACCCTGTTGGTCCAGACAAGAGTGCGCGCACGTCCGCGTCGCTGCTTTGTTCCTCTGCCATGGCTGCATAATCTATCCCTGCATGGATTGGGGCCGCGTATGTGTCCGCGTTGGTGAAGAGTTCCACGGCTGAGGTAGTATAATGTGTCTCCTCGCGCTCTGACGATGTCACAGCGCGAGAGAGGCAGTCTACTACCACGTTAAGTTTGCCTGCCACATGTCGAATGTCTGTGGTGAACTCTGAAATTGCAGCCAGTTGTCTTTGTTGCCTGCCTGACCACGGTTCGGAAATTTTAGCCATAGCAAAGGTGAGCGGTTTGTGGTCTACAAAAGCCGTGAAACTCCACCCTTCTAACCAGAACTGGAAGTGGCGGATGGATAAATGAAGCGCTAGCAGCTCCCTGTCAAAAGTGCTGTATTTACGCTCGGTTTGGTTTAGCGATTTGCTGAAGAATGCCAAAGGTTGCCAGATTCCGCTGACATGTTGTTCTACAACTGCCCCTATAGCCAGGTCCGAAGCATCTGTGGTTAGCGCAATGCGGGCCGAGGGATCAGGGTGAACTAACAATGTGGCATTAGCTAGGGCGCTTTTTACTTCCGCGAAGGCGTGTTTGCGCTCCGGGGTCCATTCGACCGCGTTGGAAGCTTTCTGTTTTCTGAGCGCGTCATATAGGGGCTGCATGAGCTGAGCTGCGTGGGGGAGGAAACAGTTGTAAAAATTAACCATTCCTAAAAATTCTTGCAGCGATTTGACCGTTTGTGGCCGTGGGAAACTTTTTATCGCGTGAACTTTGTCTGGAAGTGGGACTGCCCCCTTCGGAGAAACTCTGTGTCCTAAAAAATCAATTTGTGACACACCGAATTTGCATTTGGCTGGATTGATTATTAACCCGTGCTCTTCTAGCCTCTGAAAAACCATAGTGAGGTGCTGCTCGTGTTCTTTCTCAGACGGGCTGGCTACCAGCATATCGTCGAGGTAGACGAAAACAAAAGGGAGGTCGCGTAATACTGCGTCCATCATCCGCTGAAAGGTTTGAGCCACGCTTTTGAGGCCGAAAGGCATCCGCAAAAATTAAAAAAGGCCGAAAGGGGTTATTACAGCTGTTTTAGGAATGTCCTCTGCTCGAACTGGGACTTGATGATAACCGCGGACCAGGTCTATTTTTGAAAAAATGCGCGCACCCGCCAGGTGCAGTGAAAAATCCTGAATGTGAGGGATTGGGTAGCGGTCATGCGCTGTCGCATTGTTTAATCTGCGGTAATCGCCGCACGGTCTCCAAGAACCGTCGGATTTTGGAACCATGTGAAGTGGTGAGGCCCAGGAGCTTTTCGAGCGTCTGATAATGCCTAATTTTTCAAGGGTGGTAAACTCGTCCCGAGCTATGGCGAGCTTGGCCGCGTCTAAGCGCCGAGCTTTGGCAAATACGGGTGGGCCCGTTGTAGGAATAAAATGTTCAACCCCGTGTTTAGCCACTGTGGCTGAGAATTTGGGAATTGTGAGTGCTGGAAATTGGGTGAGGAGTTGATCAAACTTACCTCCTGCTGGGGTGACGCTAGCCTGCACAGGTGGTGGAGAAAGCCGAGCTGAGCAGGGAATAGAAGCAAAGGACAGTGCATTAACCAAGCGCCTGTTCGCTAGATCCACTAATAATCCATGTGCACACAAAAAATCTGCGCCCAACAGGTTAAAACTCACCGCCGCTACAACAAATGTCCATCTGTAGTTGCGGCCGTGGATGCAGAGGTGCAGGCTCTTTTCACCAAAAGTGTCGATGATGGAGCCGTTGGCTGCCACCGCTCCATTGCCCCGGGGGCCCATGGCCCGGTCTGCTTGGGAGGGCATGACAAAACTTAGTTGAGCTCCCGTGTCGATAAGGAACCGCTTGCCGGTGTGTCCGTCCGTCACATATAAAAGCTTGCTTTTTTCGCCGAGAACCGCCGCTGTTAACGGCTCTCGGCTTCGGCGTTTTCCGGAAATTGTGAATTTGCAGGGGGGAACGCATTTGTAAGCCTTCTCGGCGAAGCGGTGGTGGTAATAACAAACGTCGCTCCGTCTGTTGCATCCTGGGCGTGTCGCTGTCACCGCGGGCTGGCTCTGCTCAGTGATTTGTGGCTCCTCGTGGCTCCGGACGTCAGTGTTGAGGTCTGCGGATGCTGCCGTGGGTGTCTGCTCCTTGCAGGCGTTGACGAGCCGTTGAGCTTCGTGAGCTAGCGTGCGGAAGTCTTGCTGGGTGCTGCATCGCATGTTGGCAAGCGTCCTTCTCATGTGTGGCGGCAGCGTACTGAGGAATATGAAATGGAAGAGGAAGTTGTCATTGTCCTCTTCTTTAAGTTGCAGCAAGTCCTCCATGAGGGCCTTGGGTCTGCCTCCTCTGTGGCCGTAAACCGCCAGGATCCTCTCGGCTCTCTCCTCGGCTGAGGGGACGTAATTTGCCACGATGGTCACTTTCAGTTCTTCATATTTGTCCTGGGCCGGCGGCCGCTGGATTATGCTCCGCGCACATCTCGAAGTGGCAGCGTTGAGTTTGGCGACGGTGTGATAGAACTTTGTATCGTCAGCCGTGATGCCCGCAAGTGCAAACTGGGCTTCAGCTTGTTGAAACCACGAGGCGGGGTCCTCTTGCCAGAAGTCCGGCAGGTTGACAGTGACGGCGTTTGTGTAGACCGTCACTGATGTGTCCGCAGGGTGAGAGTGCCTTGCTTCGGCTCTCTCCGCGGCGCTGGTGCTCGGTTGAGCCCTCTCTATCACTTCTGCCGTGGGGGAACGTCGTCCATCTGTTCCCCTGTCTGCATGGGCGCCGGCGTCTGCCTGGGTCGCCACAGATGAGTCGATCGCGGGGGAACGCCTCTGGTCCATTCTCGCGTAAGGGTCACCAGTGTAGAGGAGCCTGAAATAACGAGGCGATGTGATTCATAAACCGAAGTTTATTATCAGCTCCTCTAACAAGTCTCATCCTAGTGCAGCAGCAGAAGAAGGAAAAAAAGAGGCCGGAACACTTTCGGCTCTATGAACTTATACTTGCACATAACAAAAGACATACATATCAAAAGCTGACATCCCTCATTATCTTAATCCCCCCATTGTCTTCGTACTCCTCCTCATGGCCCTGGGGGGTGAGGGCAGCTCCTCCGGTCTCCACCGCAGTGTCTGGGAACGTCTTTGTTCTTCACTGGCGGTTGAGAGTCTTTGTCCTTTCTGAGGTGTGAAGTCGCCTTACATATGTAATCACCAAACATTCCCACATGCTTCAACATATGTAGGTTATGGAATATATGATTAATATAGCCCACACATCGTCTTATATTCAATTGCCTCACCCAATAAATATAATTAACCTTAACATTCATCTCACAAGAGGAATTCAAATCAGTCAAAACAGATCTCCAAATATATGTGCACTTTATCAATACAATCATGTTAACATTTACAAATTCTACACATATAATACAATTCTCAATTACAGAAAACCATAGCAGTGGCGATACTCCGTCGACACATTCCTCCCCCCTTCTCCCAAGAGTACAGTACTCTATGAGTCATGTACTCTGGAGAGGCTGTCTGCCACAAGATTGGTTTTCCCTGCCATATACCGAACAGTAAAGTTATAAGGCTGAAAGGACAAATACCACCCTGTAAGGTGACTATTCGTGTCCTTCATCCTATTCAGCCACTGTAGGGCCCGATGATCTGTCTCCCACATGAAATGACGCCCCAGTAAATAGCATTTCAGAGATCCTATTGCCCATTTCATGGCAAGACATTCTTTCTCTACCGTAGAGTATCTCGTCTCCCGGTCCAACAACTTACGGCTCAAGAACAGTACCGGGTGTCTCTCCCCCTTCACCTCCTGGAGAAGTACTGCTCCAATGCCAACTCCTGAAGCATCTGTCTGTAGAATAAATGGACGGGTGAAATCCGGACTGTAGAGAACCTTCTCACCAGAAATAGCACCCTTCAGATCTTCAAAGGCTCTACCACACTCCTCTGTCCCTTTTACCCTATTCGGTGCTGAAGCCTTAGCGAGGCCAGTCAGAATTGCTGCTCTTTCAGCAAAATGGGGAATGAACTTACTATACCATCCTACCATTCCCATAAACGACCGTACCTTCTTCTTGGTAGTAGGCACCGGATAGGTCCGAATGGCATCCACTTTACCCACTCATGGTTTAATGACCCCCTGACCAACCACATGTCCCAGGTACTCCACCTGCTGCTGTCCAAACGCACACCTGCGTGGATTGATAGTCAGTCCTGCCCTCTTAATCAAATGAAGGACCTGCCTAAGATGTAACAAATGTTCCTTCCAGGTCTGACTATAGATGACTACGTCATCCAAATAGGCAGCCGCAAAGACTGATACCCCTCTTAGTACCTGGTCCATGAGCCGCTGAAAAGTTGCACGCGCCCCCTGGAGGCCAACTGGCATAACCTTGAACTGGAAATTGCCATAAGGTGTTTTAAAGGCTGTAAGTTCTTTCGTTTCAGGTGCCAAGGCCACCTGCCAATACCCCTTGCTTAGGTCTAGCATGGAAATAAACCTAGCCCTGCCCACTTTCTCTAATAACTCGTCAATACGGGGCATGGGGTACGACTCAAACTTAGAGACTGCATTAAGGTATCTGAAGTCGATGCAGAACCTCAAAGAGCCATCCTTTTTGGGGACCAGCACAATCGGGCTACACCACTCACTGACTGACTCCTCAATCACTCCCAGCTGCAACATCAGGTCAATTTCTTGCTTCAGTTTTGGGACCAACTGCTCAGGGATCCTATAAGATTTTCTACGCGGAACAGCCTCTTCCTTTAAATGAACCTTATGGTGAACAAATGTGGTGAAACCAGGTCTCTCCTGAAACAGTTCTGGATCTAATAGTGCCTCTAACTCTCTCCGCGGATCAGCCTGCAAATGAGACACCTGAAATGAGCAAGGCTCTGTCACATTTGTGGGAAAAGACTGTTCTCTCTCCTCATCCACTTCTGTTGCACAAATAAGGAGCTGATGATTCGTCTGCTGAAGAACAGGCTGCTGCTGATGATGACCAGGCTTCTGAAACTCCTTAATATGGAAGCACTGATGTTTTGTCTTCCTGTCAGGCATATATAGTTCATATGTCACTGAACTTAGTTTCTCAGAAATTTCATAAGGCCCCTGCCATCGAGCCAACAGCTTACTGTCACAAGAGGGCAGCAGTAACAACACCTGCTGGCCTGGGTGAAAAACCCTCTGTCTGGCCCTCTTATCATACCAAGTCTTTTGTTTGGCCTGTGCCGTCCTCATGTGCTCCTGAGCCAAAGCAGTCATTCGATCCAGTTTTTCTCTCATTTTAATAACATATGAGACCACATTGTCCTGATCACTCGGTGGACTCTCCCAGTGTTCCTTTAATAAGTCCAGTGGGCCCCTCACCTGACGACCATACAGTAGTTCAAAAGGTGAGAACCCTGTTGAAGCCTGGGGAACCTCCCGATAAGCAAATAACAAGTATGGCACCCATTGGTCCCAATCCGAGCCCGTATCAGAAACAAATTTTCGCAGCATGTTCTTCAAAGTGTGGTTAAATCGCTCAACCAGTCCGTCTGTCTGAGGGTGATATGGGGTGGTCTTAATTCCCTTAATACCCAACAGCTTATATACCTGCTGCAACAGTTTTGATAAGAAATTTGTTCCACAGTCCGTTAGAATCTCTTTGGGTATGCCTACCCTCGAAAATAACTGAATGAGGCAGTTGGCAGCCTGCCTAGCCTTAATACATTTTAATGGGAAGGCTTCTGGGTACTGAGTAGCATAGTCACAAATCACTAGAATGTATCTATTACCCGAGGAGCTTCTCTCTAGGGGCCAAACTATATCCATCCCTATTCTGTCAAATGGTGTTCCAATGACTGGTAATGGCTGCAGTTGGGCACGGGCTACTCCCCTAGGTGATGTAATCTGACATGTTTCACATGTTGTGCAGAACTCCTTAATCTGGGTATACTGTACATTCCCAGCCACACAAACCTTCTAGCAATTCTTTGTAATGTCTTCTGGAATGCTAGATGACCTGCCCAAGGATTAACATGTCCCAGTTCCATAACCTTTGGTGTGAGGCCTTGTGGCAAAGCTATGGCCATAACTTCACCTTGCTGTTGGTACAAAATGCCCTTTTTAATGACATACACAGCCTCAGCCAAACAATCCACTCTGCCCTGTTTCACACCCTCAATCTCCTAGACTTTATCAAACCAAGGTTCTAGCGCTGGGTCAGCTTTCTGCAGTGCAGCTATGTCAGAAGGGATGTCAAAGTCTACTGACTGGCTTAGCTGTGGTGTTTCTTCACCCAAGTTCTTCACTGAAGAAAAAACCTTGTCTCTTCTTCTCTGAGCCTTGGATTTTGGCTGCTTAATATGGCCTGCCTCTACCCTAGAATCATAAAAAGGCAACTCCTGGAGAACATTGGCAGCCCTCTGCACCCTGGTTGTCACCATATTACGATTTTCTTCCAACAGGTGCATTAAACCTCTGCTCAACAGCGCCACCTGCTTGTTCCTCCTCAGTTTGTTGTCCGTCCCTAAACTGTTGTATGATGTCCAACAAAGTTGGAACATCATTGCCAAGAATAACTGGATATGGCAAATCAGGCACAAGAGCTACAGGAAGGAGATAAGTTTGACCCCCCACTGTTAAATAGACCTCAGCAGTTGGGTACAGCTTTTTATCCCCATGAACACAACTAATATTCACTGTAGACTCACTCCACAAATCCCTAGGGACCAAACTGGGCAGAACAACAGTCTGAAAACAACCAGAGTCTAACAAGGCCTCTTCACACTGACCATTAAGCAGAACAGTTGTTTTATATATTTCACTATGAACTGGTGCTGAAAGAGTGGGTCTTGGAACTGAGCATAACAATGAAGGCTAACTATTTTTTTGTGGCAGGACATGAATATTGAGTATGACCGATTTTATTACACTGATAACTTTATTAGAGACAAAATGTGACTTTTTACTACCCTTATATTTGCCATTTGTGATCTGACCGGAACTGGAATACAGTCTATTTTGAGCTTGACCACCCCTTTCACCCCCATTAGACTTACTCTGTGTTGTGAAAGAGCTGTCACGGCCGAGAGTAGGTCTCCTGCTCCCAGACCTGGCTGACAGAAAGACCTCCGCAAGACGAGCAGCGCCCTCTGCAGTCTTTGGGTCCTGCTCTTGTATCCAGATTCCCAGTTCCGGGTCCACCATCCGTAGAAACTGCTCCAAAATCATCAGTTCCAAAATGTCTTATAGTTGAGGTCTCTGGTTTAGTCCATTTATAAAACAGATCCTTTAAACGTACATAAAGTTCATGGGGGGTTTCGTCCTGATGAATGTCCAGGGCACGAAACCTTCTCCTATAGGTGTCGGGTGTTATTTCATATTTAACTAAAATTGCTTCCTTCAATTTGTCATAATCGTCCGTGTCTGCAATGTCCATAAGCACATATGCACTCCGTGGTTTACCTGTGAGCAGAGGAGCCAACTGAATAGCCCACTCTTCTTTACGCCAGTGGCAGACCGTAGTGATCCTCTCAAACATCGCCAGATAGTGCTCGATGTCGTCCTCGGGAGAGAGCGGATTCAGCCTGGGCTCGTGGTGCATTTGCGTTGTCCTCAGCTGCACCTGCAGTGGTAGATTATCCTCCTATGGGCCGACCCGACTGGCCGTCACCCTGGGGTCTCCCTCCGAAGCGCCGTTGTCACCGCTGCATTCAGCCCGGCACCCATACTCCTCTCTCAGCTCCGCCACTTGTGACTGCATCTGGCGAACTTGATGCTGCATAATTTGCCACCTTTGTTCTTGAAGAGAGGCTTCTTCCTCCCTCTGACGGTCTCTGACTGTCACTGAATGCACCATGGACTTCACCAAGCTCGTGAGTTCCTCCAGCTCATCCAGTCCACTGGCCCCCTGCTCCTCAGTTGCCATACTTGCGTCAAAGTCCTCTAATTGCTCTTCTTGTTTCCTCTTTATTTTCCTTCTGGGCATTGCTCCTTCTGTCCCGTATTATCACTTATTAATCTGACAACACTTCCTCGACCAAACGCCACCATTTGTCAAGGAACAAACCACTTCTGACACCAATTGTCACGATCCCGAGCGGTCAAGGCACACCAGAGAAGGAACGGAGGGTTCCAAACAGTTTTGCAATCAGCAATTTTCCATTTATTACAAAAATACTTCGCAGGCAACAACTCACATAAACATCCGACACCCACCACAAACCAAATGACAAAGCCCCGTTATATACTTAGTGAGATAATTAGAGTTAATTGGACCATACCAAAATCCCAAGCAAAACAATAAACATTTTCATATTTCCACATACCCAATAATATCTAAAAGAGACATAAATACATACGTAAATAATTTTCCCCTATTTACAGAATAAATACACACCATAAATAATACAATAGTTTTAAACCCTTATTTACATATTAAATTACCCCTTACTCAACCATCACATGCCTCCTTCCTCCTGGCATCCTTTAAAAGGCACTCAAACCCCTAAGGAGTCTTTTACCTGGATACCAACAGGAAGCATGCTGGCAAAGGTATGTGGTCTTATATTCAATTGCCTCACCCAATTAATATAATTAACCTTAACATTCATCTCACAAAAGGAATTCAAATCAGTCAAAACAGACCTCCAAATATATGTGCACTTTATCAATACAATCATGTTAACATTTACAAATTCTACACATATAATATAATTCTCAATTACAGAAAACCATAGCAGTGGCGACACTCCGTCGTCACAGTTCCAATGCCAGTATAAATGGGCCCGGGCTTAAAGGACAACCCTGTCTTGTAGATCTCTGTAGCTGAAATAGATCTAAGTCCATTTGTTAGAACACATGTGCACTGGCTACTGTACAGTGTCTTAATCCATGTAATGAAGTTTTCGCTGAAGGCAAATCTTTCAAGTGTTTTAAAGAGGTATCTCCATTCAACACAATCAAAAACTTTAACGGCATCTATGTCAAGGATGGCGCTCACGGGACATCAATGAGACACTATAGACCAGCCAATGAGTTTGCATATTTATTAACAAAAGGTACAAATGACAAAATGAACAGCCATGTGGGGCAAAAACACAAACATACACTTAGATACTCGATCACAGACTATGAGGAAACACTTACTGTGAAACGATGAATCAAAAAGGGAGAATGGAGTCAGGGTTAGGGACTCCAGCCAAATGTTGTGTGGGTCCAACATTGTGCGAAGTCGCAGCGAGGAGTAAACCCCAGCTGCTCCCTTAGAATGTAATCAAGGAATGTAATTCAGCTGTCATGGCGTGGCTCGGCTCTGACAGCCGGAAGTCCCGCCGTGACGCTGTCACAACAAAAGCCTTAGAAGACCATAATAACACAGCCCGAAATGGGATGAAACAGGGAAAATGCTGGACAACCTGAGCGTGGACAGAATCAGTGCTCAGACCATGACAGTACTCTCCGTTCACAAAGCGCATTCCAGGCACAAACTTAACATCCAAGCCCCCCCCCCCCAGCCAGAAGGCTACCAGGGCCAACCAAGGGAGGGCGGAGGGGGAAACAGGCCAGGAGGGCGAGAACCAAAAAGGGAAAAACACTATAACAAGAAAAAAACAAAACAAAACACACACACACAATGGAGGGCAACAATGATAACCAAAATGATGAGGCATAAACAAAAAGAACACAAGGCAGAACATGCTACAAATAATCCTAGAGCATAGTTGAATACAAAAAGAATATACATAACCTTCTGACTGGCAAGGAAACAAGAAAACTAAAATACAGGTACACAACAAAAATACCTAGTACCCCATAACACCAGGAAAAACAACTCAAAAACTACAGAGCAGAGCAGTAACATTACAAATATAGACCAATACTACAACCCAGCAGAGGCAAAAAAAAACAACAAAAAAAACCAAAAGAGCATCCCTTTAAACCACAGAGGAGAAAAAAACATCCCTACAGGGATGCCGGCAGGTAGCGCACAGAGAGAAAAAAAAAACAGTTAGGGAGGTCTACCCGCATCCAGATTCCAGATCGCTGGCAGAGAAAAAAGAGACAGTTTGGGCGGCCTACCCCAGTCCCAGGCCCGGAGAAACAGTACCTCTGGTGGCCAGACCAGGTTGCCGAACCTACAAGGCAGTCCTTCGGGTGCCCGACCCAGAACGCCGAACCGGTGAAGCAGTCCCCTGGGCGGCCAACCCGCGTCTTTTGGCCACCAGGACTGGAGGGGAGAACTTGGAGGCGGCCTCCCTACCGAGAGGGATAGCAAGGGAAAGCCGAGCCGAATACGGGAAAGCCAAGCCGGATACGGGAAACCCCAGCGGCACCCGGTGGAGAGAAGGATTGGGGGAAAGATGGGGGACCAGCGGTCAGACAGCAGAGAATCTGCAGCTCCTTCACCGACCTTGAACCGAACCAGTGCTGCACCCTTGCTGGACCCCGATCGGGATAGCGCTGCACCCACAACGGACCCCGATTGGGTCGGAGCAGCACCCACGATGGACCTTGACTGGGCCGGCGCAGCATCAGGGATGACCTCTGAGCCTGCACCTGGAACCTCCATACGATGACCGGAACCGATTCGTCACCGGCGACCCTGGGAGAAGGCTCAGAGAACAAAAAAGAACTGGGATCAGGATCACTGGCAGCGGCAGAGCCCGGTGAGACAAGCTCAGATGCAGTGGACGGCTGCACCCGGCTTGTTTCTCCAAGAAACAGGCAATAATGCTCCAGAACAGAGAAGAGAAAGACAAGATAGAGCATTTGCCTGATGTTGGGCTTCACCACTGTCCAGGACTCTGACGATCCGGGCTCAATTATCTGGAGGTCCATTCCTGGTTCTGACTCGACTGCAGTGAGCTCTGCAGCCAGCATGATGGTCATCACAGTCTGGGAACTCCCTGGCGCTGAAGTCCACCCCGAAGGCCCACATGGCGTGGTGGCAGGAGATCCATGGCCTGCTGGGTCGGACTGCTCCTCCGCGGAGACCCGGGGATGCTTGATCATCGGCGCAGGCTCCAAACGGCAGTCCGCCCTCCTCCTCTGCCTGTGATGCTGCTGCGGGACTGGTACCAGGCTCTCCAGGGCCACAGACTCCTTCTTCCTCCGGCGGTATATTCCTGGTACCAGGGAATGCTCACCAAGAGGAAAGGGAGACACGGAGGATGCAGGTTCACTGTTAATAGCCACAGCAGGTGGAGAGAGCTCGGGGGACTGTGAACCCCGAACTCCACCCCCAGGAGTCAGACAAGGCAATTCATAATATGGAGGAAGAGAATGAAATAGCACTTGCCTGTTCACCTGAGGGCCGATGGAAACTGCTGCAGCGGGCTTGGTTCTCTCCTCTCCCCTATGGATGGTGACGGAGGGCCCCCCAGGAAGACAAAGAGGAGCCGCTCGGACAAGATCAGTAACGGACGCAGCCGGAGCAGGACTCGGGGAGCTCACAGCAGCTGGAGAGAGCGTCGAGGAGGAGGGAGGAGCAGCCGAGGCAGTCCGGGGATGAGGAGCTGACGGAACAGCGGGAACAGAAGACCCGGAGACAGAGGCTGCTGTCTTTCCTTTCCATCATGACACAGGGGCAACAACTGGCTAGGAGGCAGAGTTCTCTCGGCGGCCCGGAACTGGATCCGGACGGGGATCTCGCTGAGGCTGGTATGAGCAGGGTGACGACGTTTACCGGCAGAAGGCGAGGCTAGAGTTAGGTTAGGGAAATGCCACTGCTGCGCAGAGACAAAGGCCAGCAGCTCAGCGTACTCGGGGAAATCATCGAGTTCGGGATGGGCCTCTACCAGTCTGGCTCCCGCCACCACATGCTTCAAGAATTGCTTTGGATGGAAGGAAGAACAAGCCTCAGCCACACGGCCCCGGATGAGCTTAGCTGCCCACTGAGTCTCTTCTCGGGGAATCCCGGCTGACTTCCTCCTCCGTTGTGGATGGGAACGGCACTTGGGTGACATAGACTCCTGGGCTGGATGGGTGACAGGAACCGGATGCCGAGGTGAGGAGCAGGGATGCCTCACCTTCGGCTTCCTGCAGGAATTCCCCTCCGGTCCATGGGTCTTCTCCCGGAGTGCCGTGATTTCTGTCATCCTCTTCCAGACTTCAGTGTGGTCGGTATGGCGAGGATTGCAGTTAATTGCTGCCTCTGCAAGGTCCAAGTACCAGCGTGAGCCGTTGGGGGTGATGGCGCAGCGAGCGCTGGAGAGCAGGCCATCTAGCTCTATAAGGAACATGATCAGCTCGTAGCCCAAGCTCAAAGAATAGCCTTTTCCTGGCGACCCCATCTCCTAACACGCTGGTACACGGAAAAAAAGGGAAAAACTGCAAGCCCAAAAAACAAACTCACGGTGACCGGCATCTTGTTTAGGGCTGCGATCTACTGTCAAGGATGGCCCTCGCGGGACATCAATGAGACGCTATAGGCGAGCCGATGAGTTTGCATATTTATTAACAAAAGGTACAAATGACAAAATGAACAGCCACGTGGGGCAAAAACACAAAAATGCACTTAGATACTTGATCACAGACTATGAGAAAACACTGAGAAACGATGAATCAAAAAGGGAGACTGGAGTCGGGGTTAGGGACTCCAGCCAAACGTTGTGTGGGTCCAATGCTGCGCGAGGTCGCAGCGAGGAGTAAACCCCAGCTGCTCCCTTAAATAATGCAATCTGACTAATCAGAAAGGAGAATGTAATCAAGGAATGTAATTTAGCTGTCACGGCACGGCGCGGCTCTGACAGCCGAAAGTCCCGCCGTGACGCTGTCACAACAAAAGCCCTAGAAGGCCATAATAACATGGCCCGAAATGGGATGAAACATGGAAAATGCTGGACAACCCGAGCGCGGACAGAATCAGTGCTCAGACCATGACAATTTAGTAACAGAACAATTGTTGGATCAATCGAGTCATATGCAAAGTGTTACAAATTGAGTAAATGCCTGATGTTGTCAGAGCTATATTGGTTTGGAATGAAGCCAGATTGGTCCATGAGAACTATACTTCCAACAACTTTTTACAAATGATTGGCAAAGTCCTTTGCTAAGATCTTTTGATCACAGTTGAGAAAAGAGATAGGTCAGTAACCGCTCTGGTCCAGAGGATCCTTTCCTTTTTTGTGGATAAAAAAATATGACTGCAGTATGCATGGACTGTGGTAAAATGCTACTTTTGAATGCATTGTTGTAAACCTCAAGCAATGGGGGTGGGTGGGGCAAAATATCTTTAAATGCGCTATAAAAATCGGCAGAGAGTCCATCTAGTCTAGGAGATTTATTTGGTGGCATGCTTTGCCCGAGAAACCTCATCTAATCTTAGCGGTACATCTAGCAATTCTCTGTCTCCATTAAAGAGTTGTGGTAAGTTTAAATTGGCAAAGAAATTGTCAGATTTCTGTACATCTAAATCACCCTGTGATGAATACAAGGCTTTATAAAATAGTTTAAATGTCATTTATCTGTTTTGAAGAGGTCATGAGATTCCCCCTCTGGTTGCCGTATGCCTGCTAGATGATTCATATTATTCAGCTGTTTAAGGCGGTAGGCCAGGAGTCGACCAGGTTTCTCCCGAAATTCCAAATAAGTTTGATTAGTTTGAAAAAGAGCATATTCTGCTTTCTTGTGATATAGTTTGTTCAATTGGTATTTAGTGGCAATTATCTTATTTAAAATGGGCCTTTCTTTAGTTTGGAAATATGAGGATTCAAGCAAGTTAAGTGTATTTTCCAATTCAATGAGTTCTTTGTTCGCTATTTTTTTTGAAGGAAGCATATGAAATAATTTTACCTCTCAGATAGGCTTTTAAGGTGTCCCACCATATAGCCAAGGTAGTGTCCTGTTTTTTATTTAATTCCTCAAATCAAAAAGTTCTACTCCTAATCATTCTGAGGAATGTGTCATCTTTAAGTAAAGATACGTTTAAATGCCATCTGCGTGTCCTAGGGGTCTGTGAGAACCCAGCTAGGCAGAGAAATATTGGCGCATGGTCAGAGATGACTACGTTACCTATATTTGAGCTGACACACTGATCAACTAATGACTGAAAAAGAAAAAAATAATCAATTCTGGTATAAACATTGTGGGGGGCAGAAGAGAAAGCGTAATCTCTTGTATCTGGATGTATCAGTCTCCAGATATCTACTGGACCCAAATCAGAGATCAGTTGTTTAATAGCAGTAGCAAACCTACTCTCTATATTGGCTCTAGGTAGGGATCTGTCTAGATCCTGATCCAGTATTTGATTAAAATCTCTACCTAACAGGATTTGAGTATTTCCTAATTCCAGAAGGAGTTGTGGTAAATTGTGAAAAAATTCTGGTCAATCAAAATTAGGTGCATAAATGTTACAAAGAATGCCTGGCATGTCCAACAGCTGCCCCTGTGCTATTATATAGCTTCTGTCCGAGTTTGTTACCACTTTTTTCTCTTTAAAATTAATTGATTTGTGAATCCAAATAGAGACCCCTCTACCTTTACCAGTTCCTGGGCTTGAGAAATTTTTACCCACCCAAAAGCATCTTAGTTTCAAAGATTTGTTTTTGTTCAAATGTGTTTCCTGAACAAAAGCTATGTCCACTTTAGATGATTTCAGATATGTCAGGATTTTGTTTTTCTTAACTACATTATTTAAACCCTTAAGGTTCAAGCTGGCCATTTTGAGATTAGTTATTTTTATCATAGTTCATGAAGTAAATCATATACATGGCATAAGTGTACATTATCAGAGAGGTGGTCCAGAATGGGGTTAAAAAAAGAATCAGCGCAACAGAAACAAACACACAAAAATAGGAACAAACTATGTACAAACCCAGCCAGCTTATAAAAGCTGGGACAAACAAACATAAAGTGAGTCATAGCTCACTCTGGCAGGAAACCTGAGTTGTTCACCCAAACTTGGACTTCCTTTAACCAAACACGTGATATCTACAATACCCCATAACAGTGAACATGGGTGGTAAGTAATAATGAAAGATTACCTGTCAGTCTCTGTGAAAACCAATATCATGCATTTTTCTATATAGGTTACAGCAGAGAAAAGTGTCTGTTGGCATATTTACCCAGTGCATTACATTTTAAGCCCCTTCTTTAACAATGTGCTTGATGATGAACTCTGCAGCTATCAAGTGAGTTGAATCGGTGCCATGCACTGTTGTGTTTTAACTCCCGGATGGCGGGGAAGTGGAGTGTGTACTCTACTCCCTCGCTTCTCAGATCAGCTTTGACTTGCCTGAAGGATCCCCTTCGTTCCATGGTTTGCTTGGAATAATCAGGGAAAAACATGATTTTGGCTCTGTGCCACGTTATCTGCCCTTTCTCCCTGGCTGCTTGGTGTATCTCCTCTTTCACCGGGTGGTGGAGTAAGGTGGCCATTGTAGCGTTGACCGTGGGTTCCAATTTATAAAATCATTCTTTGCTGAAGAAAATCGTTTCAACTCAAAAGTCTGGTCATGAACTACTTTTCTCACCCAAGCACCAGAGCTGTAACGCAACTCATCAGCCATAAAGTGGAAGTTAATCCCTTCTCCAGGAAGGAATTCCCCAAATAGACAGCTATGGATGATATTTTCCAGACTGGGAAGTCAAGATTCTTCATTAAACAACCAGACAGTTTTACAGTACCATCTGGTGGATGACTTAGGGATATTTGATTTCTCTCTCTCTCTCTCTCTCTCTCTCTCTCTCTCTCTCTCTCTCTCTGCAGTGGAATTTCTGAATTGTGGACAATAAATTAATTCCTATTCTTTCTCTCAAGACAGTATCCACTACTGAAGTTTGAAGGTTTGAAATGTTTTTATTGATATGATTTGATTTGTGTTGCTTTATTTTCAGGAGGAAATTAACTTTTGCATGCCTCCATCAAGAAATTAATCTCATGTACAATGTAGAGACCTTGTGTGTGTTCCTTTTATCAAGTAGGATTTGTTAGTCACTAAAGTTTAAAGAATTTATGCATTATTCAGCAGCATATATGTGTCGCAGGAGGATTTTACTTTCCATATCAAGTTTATCTCATCTCAAATTTCTCTCCTCTCTCTGAGAGACCATAGCTGGACTTTGACTGACCAATAGAGTTCCAGGCTTCACTGCATTTCCATTTTAGGCTGTTTATGAATTCTGCTGAACAAAAGAAGCTCAAATGTAATTGGTCCAGCTCAGTTTTTCATGAGGTTCAGTGAGATCCTGCCACACCCGAGAAAATGCTCTTTGTTTTCAGTTCGTGGGGTGTAGTCAAGTTGTAAGGAGCAGCATTTTTGCTCTCCCATTCATTTCTTTTTTTAAGTAGGCCCAGAGTCTCCCATGGTCTGTGAAATTTCTCTTTCTTTTCTTTAAAGTTCACTTTTTCTTATTTTAATCCTTTTCTTTAAATTATCATGTAAGAAGATTTTGTTTGATTTTTACTAAGCTTAAACCAACTCATTCAAGCCACAATACATCGGCAGAAACGGATCTGTTGCGTGTTATTGTCTGTTTGACTTTCTGATTGGACTTTGTACAATAAACAAATATTACAAGGAATTTGGCAACCTAGTCAAATTCCTTTTTCAGTGCATAAGAGGAGACCTCGCTCAGCTTGCTGAAGAACCAGCCCGTTGTGATCTTGGGAGTAGGCCATAACCGTGGTAAAGAACCTGTCTGCCAGTCTTCCAACAGGGTCCTCGCCAGTCCAGATGGAACAAGATTCAAATGGACCTGCTACCCACCGAGACACAATGCTTCTGCTTGGCTGATGGTCTGTTGTTCAATTTAAACTTAATTCTTCAGAATATCCCTGGTATAAATCTTCAAACCTAAGATTTGTAAACTCCCTTCAGAATGTCAAATACATTTTGTCTTTTCATTAATCTATGTTCCTTTTCAGAGTAACACCAATTCTCCATTTTTATAAAATAGTTTAATCATCATTTTCTTCGTAAAATTGCATCTACTTTTCTTAACCAGTACTATTTTATGGTTTTCCAAGTTCCAGTATATTGCTAAGTTAAACTATAGTTTCTTTGGTTCCACAAATGTTTGATTCATGTGTGATGCTCAGTAATTCAGTAACAGTCTATGATGCCCATCATACATGTTGAATTAATGTGTTAACATATTCTGACATTTCTTATTAAACTACTGAAAGCCATATTGGAGTTATTGTTTAATTTCATGTCCATCTTCTTGATTATAAACAGACAAGAACTCACAGTTTGTTTATTTTTTTAGACTGATTCATAATTGGTACAAATAAAGAATTGTTAATAAAATTGTCCATTAATTTGGACTGGTGCCCCAAAACGAGCATATGTTTGTGTAATGAAAGGAAATCTTCATTCCTATTCACATTCATATTTACTTTAATACTTGTACCAACAATAAAATGCCTATAAACCCATAAATTCCTTTACACCATAATCGGACGTGGATGACCCCCTCTCTTAGCTTCCATCGTGCTGGGCCAGCAGGGACTTGATATGCTTGCTGTATCTCCAGGTCGGTGAATTGCTGCTCTAGCATGGTTGGAATCTCTTGTTGCAGGAAGCGAATCACATCGTCCCCCTCTTTTGACTCCGGTATTCCCAGAATTTTAATATTGCAGTGCCATCCTCTATTATCTAAGTCATCTAAGTGTGTTTGCATCTTTTGCATTTCTTCACGCATAGCTTCGATTTGCTGTTTGGATGCATTAGTGGGATTTTCTAAAGCGGCAATCTGCTCCTCAGCCTCTTCCATGCAGGAGCTCAGTGTGCTAGTTTTCCCCTCAATGTCCCCCACAGTAGCCTTAATTTCTTTTGTGTCCCACTCTATACTTTGTGTGGACACTCGAACTGCTCTTATTTCTGTGGCAACAAAGTTCATTGTGAGCTCACCGACGGTCTCATCTGGTGAAGCTGCTGAATCTTCGTGGGGTCTGTTAACGTAGGCATCCATGCTGTTGCTAGCTTTAGCCAGTGGAGTTGGTGACAGCACTTTACGATGCTGAGCCTTCCGAATTTCTCAGTTAAGCATTGATATTTGGTTCTGAAGGGTCTATAATCCAATCTGGTGTCATGAATCCGGGTTTGGACCCGGTTCTGACTTATTATTATGATTTGCCCTAGTTTCTTCCTGACAGCTCTGGCACGCCCCCTCCTCCCGTCAAGTGCCGTCAGCTGCACTGTCACCGGTGTTCACACACATACACACACCACACGCACACACACACATGCACGCGCTTCATTCATTCCCGTTCACACGCTCTTACATGCTCTCTCACACACCTGGTGCCAATCAGTTCTGCCCATGCATTCTTGCACTGGCATTCTCTTTCCTCGTTAGCTTCAGAAGTATATGTTCGCCGCTTCTGAGGAAAGAGATTGTCAAGGCGTTCGGCTCTATACGCGGCAGCTAGTTCTCCCCATATATGATCCATTCCCTTCGTTGTTCTCCAGCCCGTCACTGCAAACCTGTTTATTCTGTTGGTGTTTTGGCTGGCCCTGCATCTCCACCCTATCCTCCAGACTCCACGGTTCGCCCCAGATTAGCTGCAGCCCTGTAAGTGTTTTTTCGCCTTTCTTTCCTGTGCTGTTTGTAGCCCTGCAGCACTAGGCTGATCGCCTTTCCTGTTTTGTGCATAATGCAGCCCTGCAGCACTAGACTCCGTATTCACTAAGCTGTAGAGCATTCGGCAGGCGCCTTGTATGTCTGGTGGCCTTTATTCCATCATCTCCTCCTTCTGTACCTTGTGGTTGAACTGAACTGTATTTTTGTGGTGAACTTGAATAAACATGGCACTCTCTACTCCTGCGATTGGATTTTTCATTCTCTCCCTCGCGCGTTCTCGCGCGCCGTGTTATGGCGCATGGGGGTTTATGACAGAATGCCCCGACTGTAAAAAAAAAAAACAAAAAAAACAGCGGAATAGAGTTGTGGTTTATTTTTCCCCTTCTCCTTTTTCTCCTCATACATGGGCACGATGGTTTGGGCCGATGAGGAGCTGGAAACCTCTCTGTGAGCCGGCCCCTCACCAGAAGAAACGCTCCCATCTGAGGAAGACGTCCTCCCTCCTCGGATCTTCTTCATCTCCCGGGCCAGCGCCCACCCAATCTTCAGACAAGAGGACGGAGGTGGAGTGCTGAGAGGAGGAGACACGAGGACGCACTTCTCCGGCAGAGAGGGATCCCGCCCCCGTGTCTACCCAATCCACAGCCGCTACTGAGGAGGAGTGGCAGGCCCTGCTCGCTCTGGTAAATCGCCGGGTGAAGGAGGAACGCCGGATGAAGGAGGAGCAGAGACTGGCCCAGCTCGGCTGCCAAATGGAGGAGGATCTGGATGAGGATCCCTCAGCGCTCGAACTCTCCGTGGCCACGCCGCCTCCCTCTCCGGAGAGGACGGAGTCTCTCTGCGTGGGTGACCTGCTGCCCGGCACGGTGCTCTGCGTCCCGGATTACCTCATCCCCGCGTCACCCAAGCGGAGGAGAGGGAGGAAGCCCCGCAGTAAGAAGCGTCCAGTCCGGCGTACTGCAGCCTCGCCTTCCTGCTCTGGGCTATGCTCCACCCCATCACGGGAGGAGATGGAGGAACGTAGGCGGGCTCTCCTGGCTGAAACGGGCCTCATCTTGGAGGTGAAGCTGTGGCTCTTCCCAGAGATGGCTGAAAGGCTTAGCTTTCCCCAGGGAGGAGGAGCCTCAACCCAATGAGGAATGCCAGGAAAGTAGAGAGGATGCCTCGGAGGCCACTGGGGACCTCCAGTGCCAGGAGAACAGGCAAGTTTTTCATTCGAGCTCCACAGTCAATGACCAATTTTGCCTGCCTCCTGGCGAGGAGACTCGGGGTGTGCAGTCCTGTGAGTTCTCCACCCCAGCGGCATACAGTGCTTTCGTGCCTGGTCTCAACGTCTCTTTTCTATGTGCCTCCACGAGCCCATCGGTCCTGGATCCAGGTTGCTGGGGGAAGGAGGATCCAGAGGACCAGGAGGGTCCAGCCCATGGGCCAGTGAAGGAGTCGTCGATGGCCGCCATGCCAGAGGAACCAGAGGTGTGGAGGACGGCGCACAAGAGCTCCACTCCTGCTACCATCATCATGCCCACTGCAGGGGCTGCCGCAGTGGAGTCATCCCCCGGACCGGACATCCAGCCGATAGGACCCGGGACATCGTTGTCGGAGTTCTGGATGGTGGTAGAGCTTAAGCACAGGCAAGTAGTCTCTCCTGTAGTTCCTTTGTTGATGGTGGAGGGATCCTGCCTGGCTTTTGGGGAGGGGAGTCGCATCTAGGCCTCCCTTGCAAGGCTCTGCCGCTGCCGGCAACCCTAATCGCTCTCCCTCTCCTATTCCCTTTGAGCGCCATCCTAGGGTCGCTGGAGAGGAGCAGCCACCACCTGGGCTGCCCATAGACGACGAGGTGGGCCCAGCCTTCTCGGAGAAGGCTGACGGGGATGAGGCAAACCCAACGGAGCGGAGGAACCCGCACACCCAAGCTCGCTAGAGTCTTGGACAGCGGTGGAACCAGAGTTCAGGCAAGTGTGCTCCATTATATCAAGAATTTCAATATTAATGTCACACTGCCCAACTCATGGTGAGGTGGACCTGGGGCAGCTCACAGTAGCCCTCGGGACTGCCACACCAGGCTCCGCCACTGCTGGTGACCCTGATCCAGTTTCTCTTTTTCTCCCTTTGGGCTCGGAGCCTCCAGCCAGGGTCGCCGGAGAGCTGTTGGAGGCAAACGAGGATCGGGGTTCAACTCCTGAGGACATGAGGAGCATCACCTCCCTCGCTGGGGAGGCCACTGCGTGAGCAATGAGGCCCCTGATGGGGGTCACCGCAGGTGCAACGGTGCTCCAACTGGAGCCCACTGCGGGTGCAGCAGAGCCTCAGCCGGGGTCCACCGCGGGTGCAGCAGAGCCCCAGCTGGAGTCCACCGCCGGTGCAGCCCCATCCCAGACCGGGACCATTGCGGGTGCAGCCCCGTCCCAGACCAGGACCATTGCGGGTGCAGCCCCGTCCCAGACCAGGACCATCGCGGGTGCAGCCCCGTCCCAGTCTGGGACCATCGCGGGTGCAGCCACGTCCCAGACCGGGACCATCGCGGGTGCTACGATTTCCCTGCTCCAAGTCTCAAACGGCAGGGGGGCCCCTGTTCTTTGGGTTGGACGCCGATGTTCCCAAGTAGGGAGGCTGCCTCTCCACCTTTCCCTCAGGTCCTGGTGGCTCCACCACGTTAGTCAGCCACCTGAAGGACTTGGTTTTTGGGTCGGGTGGTCCATCGGCCCAGGAAGGCCGCCGGACACTATCCCACAGGCCGCCTGCTGGACTTGAGACCTGGACAGGCCACCCAATCGCCACTCCTCACCATGCTGGGGGCCTGAGACTGTGGTCAACCCCTCCGAACTTTGGACTTCTGGGGAGGGGGGTTAGTGCTCCAGGTTGGGGGTCGTTTGGAGGGGTTTGTTCTTTATTCTGTTTTTGTACCAATTGTGTTTTCACTTGTTGCTTCCCTCCTAACCGGTTTTCCCCCACCTCCCACCCTGGGTTAGCGTTCGTTGCTGGTGTGTGTGTGGGGGGGTCCCCTTGAGGGGTGCTGTTTCTTTTCTTTTTTTGGCTGATGGTACTGGGGTCTCTGGTATCCACCCCTGGGGGGTGGGGCTGTGGTTCTGATTTATTATTATGATTTGCCCTAGTTTCTTCCTGACAGCTCTGGAATGCCCCCTCCTCCCGTCAAGTGCCATCAGCTGCACTGTCACCGGTGTTCACACACATACACACACCACATGCACACACGCATATGCACACGCTTCATTCATTCCCATTCATACGCTCTTACATGCTCTCTCACACACCTGGTGCCAATCAGTTCTGCCCACGCATTCTCGCACCGGCAATCTCTTTCCTCGTTAGCTTCAGGAGTATATGTTCGCCACTTCTGAGGGAAGAGATTGTTGGGGCATTCACCTCTATACGCGGCAGCTAGTTCTCCCCGTATATGATCCATTCCCTTTGTTGTTCTCCAGCCCGTCACTGCAAACCTGTTTATTCTGTTGGTATTTCAGCTGGCCCTGCATCTCTACCCCATCCTCCAGACTGCACGGTTCGCCCCGGATTAGCTCCAGCCCTGTAAGTGTTTTTTTGCCTTTCTTCCCCATGCTGTTTGTAGCCCTGCAGCACTAGGCTGATCGCCTTTCCTGTTTTGTGTGTAACGCAGCCCTGCAGCACTAGGCTCCGTATTCACTAAGCTGTAGAGCATTCGGCAGGCGTCTTGTATGTCTGGTGGCCTTTATTCCATCATCTCCTCATTCTGTACCTTGTGGTTGAACTGAACTGTATTTTTGTGGTGAACTTGAATAAACATGGCACTCTCTCCTGCAATTGGGTTTTTCATTCTCTCCCTCATGTGCTGTTATGGCGCACAGGGGTTGATGACATCTGGTAGTTATCTTACAGAGGTTTAATTGCCTAGGCGGGGATTCATAGTCATAATATCAATTTTCAGGTGTTATGTTGCAGGAACAACTTTCTAAGCTGCCATCTTGGTCGAGAGCACACGTGATCCCTCCAGCACAGGATTTTTTAAAATAAAAGAAGATGAGGACATTTTTTTAACAAAGTCACAGCGATTTTAATCCAGAAGGACAAGCAAATTTACTTCATTTAAAAGTGAAGGTAAGACCATGCATATATAGTAGTTGTAAATTCAAATAATAGTTTGTTATAAAGAGTGTAAACTGTGGAGTTGCAAAACACTTCCTTGGCCAGAAACAAAGTATAATGAATTTTGTGCCCATAAAACTTGTATTTAAAATAATACATTATACTTGTGTAAATCAGGGTCTTTGTTGTCTATAAAATGAAAACATGAACTTTTATTTCTGTGTATTCCCTTTAGGAGGTAATTCAATAAAATACCTTACACTGGTTTTGTTAAAATTATTTATAAAATCCAGTTTGTAAATCTGACTGAAAGCATCATGCCCTCGCCAGCCATGAACCTTCACCACACATCACTGTCTGTATGTAAGCTACTACATCCTCGGTGTTCTGACCCCCGTTTGCCCGCAGCTCTCTTTCTCCAGGTTAACACTTACCGCCTACCAGCCTGTCACTGGCTACTTCCCTGGCTCTACACGTTCACCCAACAAACTGCTGTGGTCCTGGCTGCCAACTCTCCTAGCGGACATTGTCACCTGGTTGACCTCCCAAGTAAGAACTCTGATCATTCTAGTATCAAGTAACCCCTGTGCCTCGGAATCACCCATCTCCTTGCTCTCCTCTCCTTGGATGCTCACCACCTGGACTCCCAGCTTCTGGGAAACACTCCATGTAAGAACTCTGAACCATATTCAATTAACCCTTGTGCCTCAGGATCTCTGGCTTCCTTGCTCTTCCCTCTGTGGACTTGGACTCCCTTGATCTCCTCTCTGTAGACCCTCATTATTATTTTTACAGCTGACTATTTATCACACCATGATACACAACACTACACTGGGGCTAGGGTGCTATAGGGCCATCACACAGCTGCATAGCCCCTGCTAAGCTTCCTCAACCTGAAGTTGTGATGGTCCTTTTTCTAATAATTTCTCATTTTTAAGGCCACCCAACTTAATTTTCAAGCTCCCTCTTAGCACTGAGATGAAAAAACATCATGGCCCCAATGTCTGCACACTGTGTGGTCATATTTTAATTAAAAAAACAAGTTTCTTCTTTTCCACAAGTGCTATTGGGGCTCCTTTTCCCTCTTTTCAGCTGTTGTAATGTCCCATGTTTACTCCAAAACTTCACACATTTCTGAAAATCACTTTAATTCTGGGAATAAATCAGACCAATGTTCTGTTTTATCAAGTCAGAGATCACCTTTTTTATTTTTTAATCTTTGTTCAAGGGAGGTTTCACACCAATAATTTTGGTCCAGATCAAGCTGAAAAGTCTGAGACTCCACCACACCAACAAAATAATTATGCATTAGTTATTTGGCAGTGGCATTATTGTGGACATTGGCTCCTTGCCATAATCAGCAGGAACTGAAGACCTTGTGTCAGACCTTATTTCAAAGAGAAGAACAGGCCATTTATTTATTTATTTATTTATTTATTTATTTTCCACCTGATGTCTTATGATCATATCAGCCAGACAGAGAACCGGGGGAAATCACACTATTACAGGCTGCAGGATGGCTGACTCTGTGCAAGTCCACCCAGAGCTCACACCAAATACTCGCATGAAAGCCTCTGCAGATGAGATGAATCTTGGCAAAAGCCTGCCCTAACCCCACTGCAAAGCCCACAAGTCAGCAAATTTGGACTTTTTGGATGCAGCACATCAAATTCTCTTCCACCCTCAAGTTGTCTCTCTACATCTGATGCTTGGGAGGGGAAAAAAAAGAGGCCCAAGAAAAGATACTCATCTTGACTGCCTGACTTCAAATTCATGCACCAAATCCCTGCATACACTAGTGATGAATTTGACTTTTTTGTTCTTGACACCCTGCACTTGAGTGACTGATTTATTTATAGATGTTCCATATGTGCCTGTGGGTAAAACAAAATTAACTGATGCGTGTTTTGAGCTTGAGTTTTCTACAATATCTGCTGTGCAAAAATGGAAAATGATCACTCTGCCACCTGATTGTGATGGATTTTTTAAGGTATTATCTTTCACGCTTTAAGTGAAATAAAAAAAATGTCTTCTTATTTATTGTGTTTATTATGTCCTCTTGTGTCTAATGTGCCTTGAAACAGACTAGAAAGGGAAATAAATATTTTTTTGAGTCAATTAGGAACTGCACTAAACACAGAAATATAAATCTTGAGTTTTCTTTGGCTGAGTTGCAGTAGATTGAATATTTGTAATCAAAAATACTTCCTTCTTTAAGGCATACAAAATAGAAGAATTAAAGAGCAATGGCAACAAATTACTTTCATTAAATGATTGTCTTTAATTGCTTTTCAGAGTCTGTAACTGGCTATCAACCCACAGCACAATCATTTGCAGAGCACTGCAACCTGTGCATGTTCTTATCTTAACCTCTCTGTTGAGACAGTTAATCAAACCACTTTGCTTGTCAAATGGATCACCTGAATCCCCAAAATGGTTCTCTGCTCCAAAGGAAGAGTAGTTTGCAACATTTGTGTGGTCCCAGACTTCCAGCTGATTGTTTGTGTTTCCAGCAGCTTTGATTACTGTGCCCCAGCCCACTTGGCATCCCACATCACTGAAATACATTGACAGGAGAGACAAGAAAGGGATGCTCCTGCATGCATTTGTCTCTGAGGACAGGGCCAGGTGAAGGGAGAGAGCTGGAAAAATGTGTTATAGTCGCACTGTAGTCTAAAAATAAAACACTGTAGTAGTACCATGAGGTGAGAATCAACAGTAAGGCCAACTTGAATCATTATAGGGATTCAGCCAAGCAATTTTTTGTACAACTGAGAGATTTTCCCCTTTTTTGAGAAGAAAAAATTGATTTGTATGCTCTTAGAAAATACATGTTTAACTGCACAGGGAGCCAAATCCAGCCCCGCAAGAAAATATCTAATGCTACGTTCCAGGCATGTTGTAAGATGAAACACTATAGGGCCCTAATTACAATAAACTAAAGTGTGCCTTTGCACTGTACTTTACTTCTTCCACCAGCAGTTTTGGTAGTTTCTGGCAGTACGTCGCCCATTTTCACACTTTCTACATTCTTCGTCCGAATAACAATTGACTGTGAACTTCTTTATGCTTGGAGGAGTGGCAGCTTTTAAATGGAGTGCAGCTGGGCATACCGTTGGCACACTGCTAATTTATGACATAAGATAAGATAAGATAAGATAAGATAAGATAAGCCTTTATTAGTCTCACAATGGGGAAATTCCAGGATTGCAACAGCACAGGGATAGCAACACTGAGAGCAATAATTTAGAAGATAAGAAAATAAGAGCAGTGAATATACATATGTACACATAAATATATATATATATATATATATATATATATATATATATATATATATATATATATATATATATATATATACAGTGTGGAGCATTGTAGCTAGATGGAATAAACAGCATAACCGTCTATTTAGTTACCCTACATGGTATGAATATGTACCCATACATATTGTCACCCTCCATAGCGACTGATATTGTCCTAGTTGTATACTGGAGGGGACCATTTGTATAAGTCTGTTGCGTCTTTTTCATTCAATACTATTAGGTCGTCACATTTTTTTTTTTTGCTATCCCTGCGAGCAGCCCTGCTTAGGTTATAAAGTCTGACAGCCGTAGGTAGGAAGGACCTGCGAAACCTCTCGATCGCGCACCTAGGATGATGTAGTCTACTGCTAAATGAGCTCCTCAGTGCGTTCAGTATGTCCTGCATGGGGTGGGACTTGGACTCCAGCAGAAATGACAGTTTAGCCACCATCCTTCTCTCCCCTATCTCCTCCACTGGGTCAAGGCGTTTCCCCAGGACAAAGCTAGCTTTCTTGATTAGTTTGTTCAGTCTCTTCCTATCGGCTGCTGTAATGCCGTTGCCCCAGCAGACCACTCCAAAAGTGATGGTTGATGCCACCACCATGTCATAGAATGTCTTCAAGAGCACCCTTTGTACACCAAAAGACCTGAGCCTCCTCAGTAGGAACAGCCTGCGCTGTCCCTTCTTGTAGAGTGCGTCGGTATTGTGTGACCAGTCTAGTTTATTGTTCAGATGAACACCCAGGTACTTGTAGGATGTCACCATCTCAATGTCTGTTCCCTGTATGTTTACTGGTGCTGTGAGGGGTTGCCCTTGCCTACGGAAATCCACCACCAGCTCCTTAGCTTCCCTCGCGTTGATCTGGAGGCAGTTACGATGGTACCAGTCCACGAAGTCCTGGATAAGTCCTCTGTACTCAGCTTCATCTCCGTTGGCGATGAGGTCGACGATCGCAGAGTCGTCAGAGAACTTCTGTAGATGGCAGTGTGTTGTGTTGTGTGAGAAGTCCGCAGTATAAAGGGTGAACAGGAAGTGAGCCAAAACCGTTCCCTGGGGGGGCCCCGTGCTACTGATGATTGTGTCGGACACACAATCCCGGATTCTCACAAACTGTGGCTGGTAAGTGAGGTAGTCCAGGATCCATGATGACAGGTGCTGGTCCACCCCTGCGCACAGCAGCTTGTCCTTCAGGATCATCGGTTGGATGGTGTTGAAAGCACTGGAGAAGTCAAAGAACATGATCCTCACCACGTTCCCAGGCTTCTCCAGGTGGGACAGGGAACGGTGAAGGAGGAAGATCACTGCATCCTCTACCCCAATACCATGCTGGTAGGTGAACTGGAGTGGATCCATTGCTGGTCCCACCAGGGGGCGGAGGTGAGCAAGAAGCAGTCTCTCCAGGGTCTTCATCATGTGAGACGTCAGGGCCACCGGTCTGTAGCTGTTCAGGTCTTTGGGGTGGGAAGTCTTTGGTACAGGTACCACACAAGATGTTTTCCACAACTGTGGTACCCTCCCCAGCTTCAGGCTCAGGTTGAAGATGTGCTCCACAATCCCACACAGCTGGTCTGCGCAGGACTTGAGGAGCTTCACGCTGATGCCGTCTGGTCCCGAGGTCTTCCTCGCCTTGATCTTCCTCAGCTCCGTCCTCACCTGGGTCTTAGTGAGGGTCAGGTTGGGGGGCTGTGTGCTGGGAGTGGGGGGGTGTTGGTGGAATGGGGGGTGGACAGCAGGTCTCGATGGCTTTAGAGGCAGCAGTGGTTGTTGTGCAGTCGGGGGGGAGGGCAGTTGGTCAAACCTATTAAAAAACAGGTTCAGATTGTTTGCCCATTCCCTGCCCCCCGTGGCCTGGGAGGAGGTATTCTGGAGCCCAGAGATGGTTTTAAGGTTTCTCCAGACCCCGCCGGTGTTGCTCTGTTGCAGCTTGTCCTCCATCTTCTTCTTGAAGCTGTCCTTACCTTCTCTGATCTTCCTCCTCAGCTCCCTCTGTACGGACTTCAGCATCTCCCTGTTCCCCAACCTGAAGATCCTCTTCTTCTCTCTCAGAAGTGTTTTTATCTCAGGGTTGATCCAGGGTTTGTTGTTTGAGCAACACCGGTTGGTCTTGGTGGGTACGGTGTTGTCCACACAGAAGTTGATGTAGTCCGTTATGGTGTGAGTGAGGCCATCGATGTCCTCACCATGTGGATCACAGAGCTGTTCCCAGGCAGTGGTTTCAAAACAGTCCTTTAGAGCGTCCACTGCCTCCTCAGACCATAACTTCACCATGCGCATAACCGGAGGTTGTCTGTGTACTAGGGGTTTGTACACCGGCAGGAGATGAACCAAGTTGTGATCCGATCTCCCGAGTGAGGGGAGTGGTGATGAGGTGTACGCCTCCTTAGTGTTTGCATAGAATAAGTCCAGTGTTTTATTGTCTCTAGTGTGGCATGTGACATACTGAGTGAACGTGGGCAGAATGGGGGACAGTGAAATATGATTGAAATCACCTGAGATGAGGAGAAGAGCATCTGGGTGTTCTGTCAGCATTGTGATCTGACAAAAAAAATGAAATATAAAGCCAGTAGAGCAGGGGTCACCAGCTAAAACTGCAAAAGGTCCGATAAGTCAGTCCTCCTCCCCAGCCGAGGTCCAAACTAGGTGTGGGAATCTTTAGGCTCCTCATGATTCAGAACTTCAACTTGATTCTAAAACCATTCTCAATGCATCTTGACACATTTTTTTTCTATTCAAGATTTTTCTTTCCCACTGTGTGACAACTTGGCCCTTTTAAAGCAAAGTATTTGCAGTGACCCATGAATTTACTTCCAACATCTTTTATTAAAACAAATGGAAGCGAAATCTAGGTTAATTGGCATCAAACTGGGGATTCTAAATTTTCCTTAGGTATGAACTTGAGAGTGAATGGTTGTCTGTTTCCTTGTGTTGGCCCTGTGATGGACTGGCGATCTGTCCAGGGTGTACCCTGCCTCTCGCCCAAAGATGCTGGGATAGGCTCCAGCCCCCCCGTGACCCAAAAAGGATTAAGCGGAAGAAGATGGATGATGGATGGATGGAAGCGAAATCTGACACATGGTGGGCAGTGGTGGCCTAATGGTTAGGGCTGTGGACTGGTGAGCGGAGGATCACGTGTTTGATCCCTGGGCCGGCAGGATTAGATCTGGGTGGGACAGACAACAAAGCAGTGTTTGCCCCTCCCTCCCTCCTTAACCCCACTGTGGTGCCCTTGAGCAAAGCCGAGCTGCTCAGTGGCCACAGATCAATCTGTGGTTGTACTGGGCAGCTTCCTGGGGTGAATGTTTAACTGTGTGAATGAACAGGGCGTCCTTGAAAAAGAGAGGTTGCCTCTCAGTGGAACTACCCTGTATAAATAAAGGTTGCATAAAAACATGAACAAATTTATCGCAAAATGTGCTTTTAAGAACTAACATTCTTTCAGAAGACCACAGCTGTCTCCAAACAGGCCAATATCATTTAACTTGCTTTCAGACATTATTTTATTAAGCTCGTGTTTTAGCTGTTTTTAGTTCTGTATTAATTTAAAAAAATTATATATGAAAATGAATTCTTTGTTCAATGTCAAACAAAATGTAATATAAAATTTTATAATACAGGAGAACACTAAATGTGTTTGTTGACTCCAAATAAATAGGTCTAAAATTCTAAAATTTACAACTAAAATCCTAAAAATGTTTTACAGGAGAACACAAACTAAATTGTATTGCATTTAAAAAAAAGATTAATATCTAAAAAAACAAAATTTCACAAAAAGTCCACCTCTATACAGTATTTTCAGTGCAGAAAAAACTGTTTCAAACTAAGACAAAAAAAACGGACCAAAAAAAAAAATAACTCCACACGATGGAATTCCTCGACATTTTTCTTTAAAAATCCCAACAGTAAACTCTGTTGGGTGGAGCTGTAACTCCTCGTTACAGGGAGATGGGATGTGGAACTTTTTATGTTCAGTAACACACGTAGCTTTGACAGAGTTTTTACGTGTCGGCCTTGTGTGTGTGTGTGTGTGTGGGGGGGGGGGGGGGTGCATCTGCAGCTAACCTGTCTGATTTTGCGAGCCGCTCTCTTGAGTGATTGGAGCTGCAGAGTCTCTGCAGAGTGGCATTCGTGGTACAGTGAAGAGGGCAGTCTGCAGCAGGACTCAGGAGCAGAGCGCCCAAGGGCTTGTGCCATGCCATAATCTGTCGGACAGATGTAGCAGTTCACTTCCGCTTTTTACCCCACCAAAATAAAACAGACTCCCTTTCCCCAAATTGTATCAAAAGGCTTCAGGATCTGGACGAAGGACTCTTGGGGTCTGGATCCAGACTGGAGTCCGCCAGTTGGTGACCCCTGCAGTAGAGCGTTATCAAGTGGCGTGTTATGAAAGATTGTGGTGGAAGATTGCTCAATCCAGAATAAACAATTATAACTTATTTATAATACTTTATTCATGATTTATAACCTAATTAATAACATACTTAAGTATTCATTAATTTTTTGTTAGGGTAGTCTTATTTATCAAAGTAATCATATTGTAAAGTAGAATGTTAAGTCCTTGAAAATCCTTGCAGATTAATTGCAGAAACCGCTGTGAATGAACAGAAAATGTAAACTAGGAAACCAACTTAAAACATCAGACTTTGCTGTAAAGCTAAGTTTGCAATTTCTAACAGTGCCCTAAAAAATAAGCAACAGTTTGCACAAACCACCCTGAGAAAGCTCCATTAGATGGTTAAGAGAAGACAAATGAGGACCATTAGAAGACCCTCAAAGATGAAAAATTGGTATGGCAAAGGAGAGGCTTCTCAAGAGCAGTATCACCAATAGAGTCATTATGTCAGGCCACAGTGGGCCTGAGTTCTGGTTTACTTGATACAGATGTTTTCATTTTTCTTATACTATAATTGTTAAAGGTAGGTGAGTTTTACCAAGTAAGGAAAGCACTTAGGATCAGTCCTTTAGATTTATGATAAAACAAATATCTTGGTATCATGATAAGAACTACTGCACTTCTCTCAGATTTTTTTAATGCTTGTCATAGAACATACACTAAGTTACCTATATAATACTTGTCAAAAATCTAATATCTTACCCCACTAAGATTCAATGTTTTTTTAGGATTAAAACAGCTAAAAACAGGTAGCAAAAAGACGAGCTATTGGAACTGGAAGACTAATTTTTATTACATCGTAAGATGCTTGAGACCATAGCCATCACAGTGGCTGTGGTTCTGACATAATGGCCTGACATAATGACATACATTCACATTATACCCTGCACCTGATAGTCCTGCATTGCACAGCGGGTATGATTAATGTATCTATATGGGTCACCATCTATTCATCTATGATGTATATAAGTTATTTAGGCAGTTTTAGGCAAATGCTAAACAGCTTTTTTCATTAGACCATCAGGACCCTGAACTCTGTCCACCCCCCTCCCCCCCGGACCGTAACACACTCACCTGCACAATAACTACCTCAGCTGTTGGCACAGAAAGACTGGCGCACCAACAGTACGTTGGTCTGTGGCTTGGGGGCCGACAGCATTTGCATACTTTGGTCTATGGAGAAAATGGCTATAGATAGATACAGTGGGGAAAAAAAAGGGTTTAGTCAGCCACCAATTGTGCAAGTTCTCCCACTTAAAAGATGAGAGAGGTCTCCAATTTTCATCATAGGTATACCTCAACTATGAGAGACAAAATGAGAAAAAAAAATCCAGAAAATCACATTGAAGGATTTTTAATGAATTAATTGGTAAATTCCTTGGTAAAATAAGTATTTGGTCAATAACAAAAGTTCATCTCAGTACTTTGTTATATACCCTTTGTTGGCAATGACAGAGGTCAAACGTTTTCTGTAAGTCTTCACAAGGTTTTCACACACTGTTGCTGGTATTTTGGCCCATTCCTCCATGCAGATCTCCTCTAGAGCAGTGATGTTTTGGGGCTGTTGCTGGGCAACACGGACTTTCAGCTCCCTCCAAAGATTTTCTATGTGGTTGAGATCTGGAGACTGGCTAGGCCACTCCAGGACCTTGAAATGCTTCTTACAAAGCCACTCTTTCGTTGCCCGGGCAGTGTGTTTGGGATCATTGTCATGCTGAAAGACCCAGCCACGTTTCATCTTCAATGCCCTTGCTGATGGAAGGAGGTTTTCACTCAAAATCTCACGATACATGGCCCCATTCATTCTTTCCTTTACACGGATCAGTCATCCTGGTCCCTTTGCAGAAAAACAGCCCAGAAGTATAATGTTTTCACCCCTATGCTTCACAGTAGGTATGGTGTTCTTTCTCCTCCAAGCATGACAAGTTGAGTTTTTACCAAAAAGTTCTATTTTGGTTTCATCTGACCATATGACATTCTCCCAATCCTCTTTTGGATCATCCAAATGCTCTCTAGCAAACTTCAGACGGGCCTGGACATGTACTGGCTTAAGCAGGGGGACACGTCTGGCACTGCAGGATTTGAGTCCCTGGCGGCATAGTGTGTTACTGATGTAGCCTTTGTTACTTTGGTCCCAGCTCTCTGCAGGTCATTCACTAGGTCCCCCCGTGTGGTTCTGGGATTTTTGCTCACCGTTCTCATGATCATTTTGACCTCACGGGGTGAGATCTTGCATGGAGCCCCAGATCGAGGGAGATTATCAATGGTCTTGTATGTCTTCCATTTTCTAATAATTGCTCCCACAGCTGATTTCTTCACACCAAGCTGCTTACCTATTGCAGATTCAGTCTTCCCAGCCTGGTGCAGGTCTACAATTTTGTTTCTGGTGTCCTTTGACAGCTCTTTGGTCTTGGCCATAGTGGAGTTTGGAGTCTGACTGTTTGAGGTTGTGGACAGGTGTCTTTTATACTGATAATGAGTTCAAACAGGTGCCATTAATACAGGTAACGAGTGGAGGACAGAGGAGCCTCTTAAAGAAGAAGTTACAGGTCTGTGAGAGCCAGAAATCTTGCTTGTTTGTAGGTGACCAAATACTTATTTTACCAAGGAATTTACCAATTAATTCATTAAAAATCCTTCAATGTGATTTTCTGGATTTTTTTTTCTCATTTTGTCTCTCATAGTTGAGGTATACCTATGATGAAAATTGGAGACCTCTCTCATCTTTCAAGTGGGAGAACTTGCACAATTGGTGGCTGACTAAATACTTTTTTGCCCCACTGTATATATATACAGTATATATATACAGTATATATACAGTATATATAGGTTCTGCTATGCTAATGACATCAGAACAATCGAAAATGATGAGTAGCAAGATAAAAATGATCTCCTTCAATGTTAATGGCCTGTTGAGCCCAATTAAACGTAGCAGAATCTTAACCAAAATGAAGAACAAGCACAGATAATATATTTACAGGAAACTCATTTGGACAATAAGGAACATGACAAATTAAAAAGAATGAGCTTTACTAACGTTTTTTTTTCCTCATACAAAGTGGGATGAAGGAGAGGAGTTGCTATCCTTCTTTCAGATAAATTACATTTTGAAAAAGAATTTGAGATAAGTGATAGGAAGGGCCATTTTATTTTAGTAAGGGGAAAGATAGAGGCAAATTCAGTTAAGTTACTAAATATATATGCACCTCCTGGAATTGATTTTCACTTCTTCAGGAGAATCATTGACATAATAACAACTGAGATAGTAGGCCTCCTAATTTGTGGAGACCTCAATATACACTACCATTCAAAAGTTTGGGGTCACTTAGAAATTTCCTTATTTTTGAAAGAAAAGCACTGTTTTTTTCAATGAAGATAACTTTAATCTAATCAGAAATACACTCTAATATCTAATATACATTGCTAATGTGGTAAATGACTATTCTAGCTGCAAATGTCTGGTTTTTGGTGCAATATCTACATAGGTGTATAGAGGCCCATTTCCAGCAACTATCACTCCAGTGTTCTAATGGTACAATGTGTTTGCTCATTGCGTCAGAAGGCTAATGGATGATTAGAAAACCCTTGTGCAGTCATGTTAGCACAGCTGAAAACAGTTTAGCTGGTTAGAGAAGCTATAAAACTGACCTTCCTTTGAGCAGGTTGAGTATCTGGAAAAAATTATTATTTCAAATACAAATCATTATTTCTAACCTTGTCAATGTCTTGACTATATTTTCTATTCATTTTACAACTCATGGTGGTAAATAAGTGTGACTTTTCATGGAAAACACAAAATAATTGTCTGGGTGACCCCAAACTTTTGAACGGTAGTGTACATCTACAGCCAAATCTGGATACCTCAAATGGTAAAGCATCTGACAAACTGCCCTTAATTAAGAAAATTAATACACTATTTGAAGAGGTGGGTCTAATTGATATTTAGAGAGATATGCATCCAATCAGAAGAAATTACACTTATTATTCTTCACCTCACTCGCTATACACATGAATAGACTATTTTATAACATTTGGAAAAGACAAAGAAAAAATAAATACCTGTGAAATTGGGACAATAGACTTAAGTGATCATGCTCCTATATACCATCTGTAGATCTTCAACTACAACCAAAAATTATAAATTGGAAGCTAAATTCAAGCCTGCTTAATGATTCGCACTTTAAAGAGCAAGTAAAAAAAGAGATGCTTTTTTATCTAGAGAATAATGATAATGGTACTGTCTCCCCTTCAATTCTATGGGATGCATTAAAGGCTGTTATAAGAGGGAAAATTATAGCAATATCCTCCTATAAGAAGAAAATGAGAAATAAAAAACTAGAGGAACTCCAAAATAAATTAAAAGAATTAGAGAAAAAACATAAAATAACAGTGGATCAGGATAAATTGGAGGAAATCAAAAAAATTAGAAATGAAATTAATGATCTGACTACTAACGAAGTTAAGAAAAAATTAATATTCCTTAAACAGAGATATTATGAAAGTGGATCAAAATCAATGAAAGTTTTAGCTTGGAAACTTAAAAAGAAAATAGCACTGAATACAGTTCATAAAATTAAAGATCCAAATACTAAAAAGATAAAAAGTAAATTAAATGAAATTCAGGGGGCCTTTGAAGTATTTTATAAGACTTTGTATTCTAAAACCACAACATGTAGTACTACTGACATAAACTCTTTTTTGGACTGTTTGGATTTACCAGTATTAAACGAGGAACAAAATAAAATAATGATTGAGGATATCACAGAAAAGGAATTACAATTAGCAATAAGTAAACTTAAACTAAATAAATCACCAGGATCAGATGGGTATACTGCAGAGTGGTATAAGGAGCTTAAAGAAGAACTGATGCCGGTGACACTATCCACATTCAACTGGGTTTTAAAGAAGGCACAAATACCACCTAGTTGGAATGAAGCAATAATTTCTGCTATACCAAAAGAAAACAAGGATAAATTAGAATGTGGATCCTATAGGCCAAGATCGGTTCTTAATATCCGATATTGGTTCTTAGGCCAATATCGGTGGATCACAATTTATTATTAAAGAAACTACAAAATTGTGGTATTAGGGGGGTAGCACTGTCCTGGTTAAGTAGTTACTTAAAGAATAGATATATATTTATATATTTATTCCATCTAGCGACAATGCTCCACACTGTGTGTGTTTATATATTTACATATTTATTCCATCTAGCTATAATGCTCCGCACTGTGTGTGTTTATATATTTATATATTTATTCCATCTAGCTACAATGCTCCGCACTGTGTGTCTATATATTTATATATTTATATGTACATATGTATACTCGCTGCTCTTGTTTTTTCTTGTCTTCTGATTGTTGCTCTGAGCGTTGCTATCCCTGTGCTGTTGCAATCCTGGAATTTCCCCATTGTGGGACTAATAAAGGCTTATCTTATCTTAGCTTATCTTATCTTATCTTATCAGTATGTATGTGTTGGTAACAAAAACTCACAGTTACTGAAGGTTACTTGTGGAGTCCCACAGGGTTCAGTTTTGGGGCCATTGTTATTCAATATGTATATAAATGATATATGTAAAGTCTTGGAAAAAATGGATTTAAAATTGTTTGCCAATGACACTAATCTATTATGCAGTGGAAGGAATTTGGAACAACTTTTGGATACACTCGGAAAGGAATTAGGAAAGTTTAAACTGTGGTTTGATTCAAACAAATTAACGCTTAATTTAAGTAAGACAAAATTTATAGTTTTTAACAACCATCACAACAACTTAGTATCTAAACTCAGTGTAAATGGTGTAGAGATTGAAAGGGTATCTGAAACTAAATTTCTTGGAGTAATAATTGATAATAAACTGTGTTGGAAGTCACATATTAATTATATTAAAGGTAAAATATCTAAATCAATCGCAATACTACACAGAGCGAAATATTTGCTGAATCAACCCACATTATGTACTTTGTATCATCCATTAATACTCCCACACATGACATATTGTACTGAAGTATGGGGAAATACATATAAAACAAACATATATCCAGTCTTTATGCTTCAGAAGAGAGCTATTAGAATAATAAACAAAGCTGCTTACAGGGAACCAACAAACCCACTTTTTCTTAAATTAAAAGCTCTCAAGTTGAAAGATCTGGTTGACTTTAAAACTGCAGTAATAATGTTTAAAGTGAAGAATCTCTCACTGCCCGCAAATATCCAAAAGTTGTTCCAAATGAGGGAGAAACAATACCATTTCAGAGGAACATGTATATTTCAAAAACCTTCAGTGAGAACTACCACCAAGCAACACTGTGTTCCAGTGCAAGGAGTCAGATTATGGAATGATTTTGGACCTGAATTAAAATCATGTACAACGCTTGGACAATTTAAACAAAAACTAAAGGAAGAAATACTCCAAACATATATACAAGATGAGATGTAAAATCACATAAGGATTGTCATATCCAGTCTGTGTTGTGTTG
This sequence comes from Pholidichthys leucotaenia, assembly GCA_020510985.1. Taxonomy (NCBI): domain Eukaryota; kingdom Metazoa; phylum Chordata; class Actinopteri; order Cichliformes; family Pholidichthyidae; genus Pholidichthys; species Pholidichthys leucotaenia. Next base: position 181,935,705 of record CM035836.1, on the reverse strand, counting down.
TTGCTTAGTTTTTTTTTTGTCACATTTTGTCTTAGCTTTGTTCCGAATTGTAATCGCTCTTGTTTTGTTTTTCTTTTGAATTCTTGGATGGAATATGGGTGGGCAATATAAGCTGCGGCTTCAGCCATCACCCATTTCGGATAACTTACGTTGAACTGTATAATCAGAGGAGTTATTGTTTAATTTGACCTTGTTGGATTTTTCCCCTTTGTTATATTATTCTGTTTCTTTTTAATCTTTACTTTTAATCTATCCGAAATAAAGATTCATTCATTCATTAATATTGATTATATGCTGTTCACTGCTGTCATGGCTAGAAGATTAGAAAAAGTCCATATCACATTTGATACACAACGATCAGACAGGCTTTATCCGAGAGTGTCAAACACAAGATAATATATGCCGAACTCTCCATATATCAGTCATATACAAAGAAATAATATCGCAGCAATGGTAATCAGTATTGATGCAGAAAAGGCCTTTGACTCTGTGGACTGGAGTGTTCTTAATCAAGTTTTATACAGATTTGGCTTACATGAAAAAATGATCAAAACAATACAGGCATTATATAATACGTAAACCCACTGCAAGAATTAAAGTTAATGGCTGTTTGTCAAACAGTTTTAACCCAGAAAGAGGGTCTAGACAGAGTTATGCATGTTCATCGTTATTATTTGCATTATATCTGGAACCATTTGCCCAGTATATTAGACAGAACAAAGGAATACAAGGCATTAATATAAATAGGAGGAGCATAAATTGGCCTGCTAAGCAGATGATATTTTAATCTACCTGGGGCAACCAACAGATTCCCTACCTAAACTTATGGAATCATTCAGCTATTTCGGTCAATTATCAGGATACAAAATTAACATAAGTAAAACACAATTGCTTAAATAAGATAAGATAAGATAAGATAAGCCTTTATTAGTCCCACAACGGGGAAATTCCAGGATTGCAACAGCACAGGGATAGCAACACTCAGAGCAACAATCAGAAGGCAAGAAAAAAAACAAGCAAGCAAGAGCAGCTAATATACATATGTACATATTACTATAAGATATATATATACACACACACACACAGACACACAGTGCAGAGCATTGTAGCTGGATGGAATAATATGTAGATATATAAAAACACAGTGCGGAGCATTGTAGCTAGATGGAATAAATATATAGATATATAAATATAAACACACCCAGTGCTGAGCATTGTAGCTAGATGGAATAAATATGTAAATATATAAACACACACAGTGCAGAGCATTGTTGCTAGATGGGATGAAACAGCATAACCGACTACTTAGTTATCCTACATGGTATGATTATGTGCCCATACATATTCTCACCCTCCATAGCGACCGGTATGTTCCTAGTTGTATGCCGGAGAGGACCATTGTGTAAGTCTATTGCATCTTTTGCATTCAAAAAACTATTAGTTTGTTACGTCTTTTTGCTATCTCTGCGAGCAGCCCTGCTTAGGTTGTACAGTCTGACAGCCGTTGGTAGGAAGGACCTACGAAACCTCTCGGTTGTGCACCTGGGATGATGTAGCCTGCTGCTAAATGAGCTCCTCAGTGCATCCAGTATGTCCTGCATAGGGTGGAACTCGGACTCCAGCAGAGATGACAGTTTAGCCACCGTCCTTCTCTCTCCTATCTCCTCCATCGGATCAAGGCGCTGCCCCAGGACAGAGCTAGCTTTCTTAATCAAAATATAATTATAATCCACCAGAAGAAATCAAAAATAATTTTCAATTTGCTTGGCAAACAGAATTCTTAAAGTACTTGGGAGTCATAATACCAAAAGACCTCTCTGAAGTACTAGAATGCAATTATTCACCAACCCAAAGAAAAATCAAAGAGGACATCGCAAGATGGAATCTGATTCCATATTTAAACTTAAATTCAAGAACTGATTCAATTAAAATGAATATACTCCCCAAATTATTATATTTATTTCAAATCTTGCCAACAGAGATAAGTGGAAAACAATTTAATGAATGGGACAAAATGCTATCCAGGTACATATGGCAAGGTAAGAAACCTAGAATCCGATTTAAAACTCTACAATTGTCAAAACAAAAAGGGGGTGGGGCCTTCCATCCCTGAGAGACTATTATTGGGCAGCACAACTTAGACCCATGACTTGCTGGTGTAATCCTTCATATACTGCCCAGTGGAAGAGTATTGGAGAGGGAATGACCCCCACCCCTATACAAGCGACAATAGCTGATGGTAACCTACAAGACATTATCAAGAACATAGAAAATCCATGGGTTAAGTGGACTCTTAAAATCCGGAAAAAAGTAGTATCAAAATATAATTTAGAAGAGAACATAGTAATTTTACAGTGGTGCGCATATGACTCACATTTCACTCCAAATAAGTCAGACACAAGATTTAAAGTTTGGGCAAATAGAGGGATAACAGCCATATGTGAGATAATGAAAGATGACACACTACTTAGTTTTGAAACACTTAAAGGGAAGTATCAGTTGGAATCACAAGACTTCTATTGCTACTTGCAGATGAGACACTTTGTCAATAACAGGTTAAAATATATAGCAGAATCATGTAAACCATTGCTAAATTTATTTAAAAGGGCATATAACTCAAATAAAGATAAAAGCTTAATTTCAGGTTTATATAAAGGTCTTATAAACCTGAAAAGACACTCAACCCTATATGTTAAAACAAAATGGGAAAAAGAAGGAGGAATAGAAATATCGGAAGAGGAATGGACATTAATATGGTCAAATCAATGGAAATGCAGTAGTTCACAGAGCTGAATGGAGTTTGGCTGGAAAAGCCTAATTAGATACTTTATCACACCTTCCCAGAAGGCTCAGTACAAAAGGAACTCCCCAACTTGTTAGAGAAAATGTAGTAGTGCAAATGCAAATCATTATCATATACATATTTTGGCTCTGTCATGTTATTACAAAATTATTGGAAGAAAATTCATAAAGCTATACAAGATATTTTTGGATGTCAGTTACCTCTGGAAAGCAAAACTCTATTCTTTGCGCTTATGCCCGCAGAGTGGTCAAAGAGGGACAAATACTTATTATGTATTCTACTGACTGCAAGCAGAAAGGCATTTACAAAAAAATGGCTTTCACAGGAGAGCCCATCTCTTGATATGTGGATGGACATTACAATGGACATTTATAAGATGGAGAAAATAACAGCTTGTGTCAATTACAAAAAAAAAAAAAAGATTTGTTTATGTCACAATGGGAAAAATGGACTAAATATGTAACACCACTCAGGCCGGACTTTCAATTTGCAGAATTGATATAGCAGACTTTGTTAATATATATACAAGAGTGTGTACATTAACAGTTATTCCCTATATGCAGATGTTTATGCTGACCCTCCCCTTCCCTTTTTTTCCCCTTTTTTTTTCTTATTTCTTTTTCATCTCTAAAAAAAAAGGGACATTCAAATGTAATTATCAAATGAAATGATGGCTTAAGCCTACTTTCTAAAGAATGTCAATAAAGAGAAAATTACAAAAACAATAAAAAAAATTTTTTTTTTGATTTTGTATACTTTATTGATCCCCAGAGGGGAAATTGAGGGCATCCACCTGGATGGATGAAGCAGCCATGGTACGGCACTATCCCTTAACCATTCACACACACATTCACACATAGGGCCACTTTAGAGTCTCCAATTAACCTAACCTGCATGTTTTTGGCCTGTGGGAGGAAACCGGAGAAATCCCGGAGTAAACCCACACAGATACAGGGAGAACATGCAAACTCCACACAGATCACTGTTGGTCAGGGGCTGGGATCGAACCAGGGATCCCATGACCAAGGGTGAGTTGCTGTGCTGGCACAGTGCTAACCACTGTTCCACCGCACCGCCCAAATGGCAACAAAGCATGCGGCGAGGAAAGAACGTGCAGCATCCTAAAATGTGGAAAAAGTGCAATCAGTTACTCCTTTAATAAACTGTGCTTGCCAGAACTGTTGTATAAAAGCAATATTACCCTCAACGTCGTCACGATATCAATATACGTATATCGTAACTGTGGGCATTCGACATGTCACACCCGCAGTTACAATATAAATTGACACCGTAATATTGCTTTACTCAAGGGTGTCCAATCATGTGCCGTGGAGGGTCAAGACCCTGCAGGCTTTACCTCCAACCAGTGTCTTCAACAGCATATTTCACTGAATTTCTTCTCACTGATTGCTGATATGTGAAAACACCTGCTGAAGAAACTGGGTAGAAGAGAAAATCTGCAGGGTCTTGGCCCGCCATGGCACATGATTGTTCACCCCTGGCTTAACTAAGCTGACAGTCTAGCTAAAGATAACATGTTTATTTTCAAACATTTCCTGTTTCCCATCAGCCCCTGTGGCTGCATTCATACAGAAGGCTGCAATATTTGTGAGAGAATTAAAAGTAGCAGTCTTCATTTCTACCAGCTAAGCTCCTCATACACTCTCTCTGGCATCCTCGTCTCGAAGAGGCGATGGTTAGCACATCAAGGGTTGGAGCAGCACCTCGAATGACTATACAGCCCAATCCTTGAATGGCAGTCTTTGGAGCAGTTGGCACAGATGAAGATTGATGGTGCACGTGCTGATGCTGCACGTTCTTTTCTCGCCGCACGCTTCGTGACCATCTGGACTCTTGTGCTCGCTTCCATCTTGAGAACACCCTCTTTGACACTGTGGTGCCAGGTGGCTCGATCTTTGGCAATAACCTCCCAGTTACTGGCGTTGATCTGCGCACACTGCATGTTGCGTTTGCAGACATCTTTAAAACGCAACAGCGGTTGGCCCACACGGCGGACGCCCACCCGCAATTCTCCATAAAGGATTTCTCTCGGCAGATGGTCAGGCTCCATGTGGTCCACGTGGCCAAGCCACTGGAGTTGTCTCTGGCTGAGAAATGCAGGGACGCTTGGCAAGTCAGCGCGCTGAAGGACCTCGGTGTTGGGGACTCTGTCCTTCCACTTGATGTGCATAAGGCGCCGAAGACAGCGGAGGTGGAACCCGTTTAACCGCTTCTCCTGCCTGGCATAGGCTGTCCAGGACTCGCTGCCATGCAGGAGAGTGGACAGGATGCAAGCTTGGTATATGAGTAACTTGATCTTCAAACTCAGCAGACTGTTGTTCCACACACGCTTGTTGAGTTTGGCCATGACAGCAGCTGCTTTGGCGATTCCGGAGCTGATCTCAGTGTCCAGCGAGAGCGTGTTTGAAACAGTGGACCCTAGGTAGGTGAAGGTGTCCACAACCTTCAGCTGTGTGTTGTCAATGGTAATAACAGGAGAGGAGACAGTATCTTGCGCCATGATGTTGGTTTTCTTAAGGCTGATCATGAGCCCGAACTCCTTGCAGGCATGGGACAGTTTGTCGACCAGGTGCTGCAGGCCCTCCTCACTGTGCGATGCCAGAGCAGCGTTGTCTGCAAACAGCAGCTCATGTATGAGGACCTCGTAGACTTTGGTTTTAGCACGAAGTCTTGCGATGTTGAGGAAGTTTTCCATCTGATCTTGTGCGGATGTAGACACCTTCAGGACAGTCGGCGAAGGCATAGTGGAAGAGCATTGAGAAAAAAAATCCCAAAGAGAGTCGGTGCTAGAACGCAACCCTGCTTCACTCCACTGCTGACTGGGAAGGCATCTGAGGTGGCTCCATCAAAGCAAACAGTACTATGCATGTCCATGTGGAAGGAGGAGATGATTGCAAGGAGCTTTTGGGGACAACCGATCTTTCGCAGGATCTGGAAGAGTCCGCTTCGACTAACTAAGTCAAAGGCTTTGGTCAGGTCCACGAATGCAAGGAACAATGGCTGCTGCTGCTCTCGACACTTCTCCTGCAGCTGATGGAGGGAGAAGATCATATCCACTGTTGGCCTTCCGGCTCTGAAGCCACACTGGGACAGGATAGACTCATGAAGCGAGGCTATGCAGGCGGAACAGGGTGACCCGGGCGAAGACTTTGTCAACTATGCTCAGAAGAGAGATGCCGCGGTAATTGTTGCAGTCACTGCGGTCGCCTTTGTTCTTATACAGCGTGACTATGTTGGCATCTCTCGTATCTTGGGGAATGTGACCTTGCTCCCAGCAAAGGCAGAGGAGATCATATAGTGGTTGTAAGATGGCTGTTTTCCCATGTTTCAGAACTTCTGGGTGGTTACCGTCTTTTCTTGGAGCCTTGCCACTGGCGAGGCAGTCTATGGCTTTGCTGAGCTCTTCCAGCGTGGGCATTTCGTCAAGCTCTTCCATAACTGGTAGGCCAGGCAAGTCATTGAGGGCAACGTCTGTCACATTGTTCTGGGTCGCGTACAATTCAAGATAATGCTCGACCCAATGCTGGAGTTGCTTGCTGTTGTCGGTGATGGCTTCACCTGTGTTAGTTTTGAGCTGTGCTGTTTTGATGCTTATGAGCCCGATTGCTGTTTTGATGCCCTCATACATTTCTTTGGCGTATCCGCAATTGGCAGCTACCTGGATGTTGGTGCACAGGTTCTGCCAGTACTCACTGGCACAACGGCGGGCAATCTGCTGTGCCTTGCTCCTTGCTGCTCGAAGGGCATTGCGTGTGCCAGAGCAAGGGTTCTGCTTGTGAGCCAGCAGTGCTTCTCTTTTGGCCTCTGTGGCTGGCTGCATTTCGTCCCAGTGAGCCTCAAGCCAGTCAGCATTCTTGCGTTCTTTCTTTCTGAATGTGGTCATGGCTGAGTCGTAGATGGTGTCGCGAAGGTAGCTCCATTTGGCATCCACATCGCCTGGGATATCGGACTGGAGGTGAGCTTCAAGTTTCCTCTGAAAGCTGTCAGTGAAGGTCTGAGCCTTGATCGGATCAGAAATTCCACAAGTGTTGATGCGGGAGCGACCTTTAGTCTTGGCATGGTGGATCTTCCTTGGCTTCAGTCTGACCTTACTGGCAACAAGGGAATGATCTGTATCACAATCAGCGCTGTGATAGCATCTCATGTGAAGAACACTGCTGAGGTCCGCTCTTCTGGTGATGACAAGATCTAGCTGGTGCCAGTGACGGGACTGGGGGTGTCCCCAAGACACTTTCCGCAGCTCTTTACACTTGAAGTAGGAGTTTGTAATGCAGAGGCCGTGATGACAACAGAATTCCAACAGTCTCTGTCCGCTCTCGTTCATCCTGCCTATGCCAAAGTGGCCAAGACAGGATGGCTACACTTGCCAGTCTGCTCCAACACGGGCGTTGAAGTCGCCTAGCAAAAATAAGCCTTCAGAGCGGGGGATTCAAGATAACACTTCCTCTAGAGCCTCATAGAACTGATCTTTGGCTTCTGGAATGGGCGTGAGGGTCGGGGCATACACAGAAAGGATGTTCACAAAGTCCAACGATGTCTTCATGTGGAGGACGAGGATTCTTTTGGACTCTCCTGTAGGGGTTTCTGTGGTAGTGATCAGCAAGTTCCTCACTGCAAAACCAACACCATGCTGCCTGGACTCGTCCTGGGATGGGCCCTGCCAATAAAAGGTGTAGTCTGATTCTCTAAGAGAGCTGCTGTCGGCCAAGTGGGTTTCCTGAAGGCAGACAACATCGATGTTAAGTCGTGTCAGTTCCTTATTGATGATGGCAGTCTTGCGAGAGACATCCATTTGCTGGAGATCAGCGGTAAGTCCGGGGTACATGGTGGAAACGTTCCAGCTTGCAAATCGAAGAGCTGGAGTCTTCATATATTTCTCACTTTTGACTGCCTGGTGCAGATTGACGCTTGCTTGTCGGGAGAGACCCCTAAGCTCTACGCACCCAGTAGAGCAGGCAAGCCATGGCGGGGTGGCACCTTACTGGCTGGGGGCTGCCCAGCTTGAGGTGGGCGGTAGCTGCCCAATGAAGCTGCGAAGGCTTCTCCCACCATCAGATGAGACCCCTGGAGCTCCTCCCTATGCCAATCAGTTGGAGCTTATAACCAGTAACTGCCTTGTCCCGTGTTCTGCCGGAATCTTGTGATGCCGCTAGATTGGCCTCTCCAGTTTGTGCTAAAAAGCCTGGGCGGGGTAGTATGGAGATACTGGGCTGCCCATACGCCAGTGTCCCCCTCTCGGTGTCACTGTCTGAGTCCAAAGGAAAGGATGATACAATACAGTTTGGGACCAGTTCTGCAGGAGTTGCTGGAAGTAGTGCTGAGCATCTGCCAACTGCCTTAGGGCTCCACTCCAGATATATCCTCGAGGTTTACTCCCGAAGCCTTTCCTGTAATCGGGTAGAGCCGAGGTTTGGAATCAGAGTTTTGAGTTTCAGAGTTTAGGTAGTCTGACGGCCAAGGCTAACGGGCACCACCTGCCCAGATTTGAAATCAGAGTGGTCCTTCTTCTAGGTGGACTGACACCCAAGTCTGACGAGCCCCACCTACACGGAGCAACCTGGTTATAGCGCCAGAAACACGCTGACACCCTCTGTCATTTAGTGAAAACAGGGTCGGCACGAGAAGCCAGACAGTAGAATTTGCCAATTTCCTCATACACTGCATTCCAAATTATTATGCAAATAGGATTTTAGTGTCATTAACATTCAATTTTTTGTTTTTCAATTAAACTCATGGATGGTATTGTGTCTCAGGGCTCTCTGGATCACTGATATCCATCTCAGACACCTGTCATAATTAGTTTGCCAGGTGAGCCCAATTAAAAGAAAACTACTTAAGAAGGATGTTCCACATTATTAAGCATGTCACAGGTTTCAAGCAATATGGGAAAGAAAACGGATCTCTCTGCTCCCAAAAAGTATCAAATAGTGCAATGCCTTGGACAAGGTATGAAAACATTAGATATTTCACAAAAACTTAAGCATGATCATCGTACTGTGAAGACATTTGTGGCTGATTCAGAGCACAGACAGGTTTGTGCAGATAAAAACATAATGAGGAAGGTTTCTGCCAGACAAATTCATCGGATTAAGAGAACAGCTGCTAAAATGCCATTACAAAGCAGCAAACAGGTATTTGAAGCTGCTGATGCCTCTGGAGTCCCATGAACCTCAAGGTGTAGGATCCTCCAGAGGCTTGAAGTTGGGCATAAACCTACTATTCAGCCATCCCTAACTGCTGCTCACAAGCAGAAATGGGTGCATTGGGCCCAGAAATACATGAAGACTAATTTTCAAACAGTTTTCTATACTGATGAGTGCCGTGCAACCCTGGATGATCCAGATGGATGGAGTAGTGGATGGTTGGTGGATGGCCACCATGTCCCAACAAGGCTGCAATATTAGCAAGGAGGTGGCGGAGTCGTGTATTGGGTAGGCCCCATGTATTGGGTAGGCCCCTTTAGGGTCCCTGAAGGTGTGACCTCGGCAGAGTATATAGAGTTTCTGACTGACCACTATCTTCCTTGGTACAAAAAGAACTGCCTTCCATAGCGAAATTATCTTCATGCATGACAATGCACCATCTCATGCTGCAAAGAATACCTCTGTGTCATTGCCTGCTATGGGCATAAAAGGAGAGAAACTCATGGTTTGGCCCCCATCCTCCCCTGACCTCAACCCTATTGAGAACCTTTGAACCATCTTCAAGCAAAAGATCTATGAAGGTGAGAGGCAGTTCACATCAAAACAGCAGCTGTGGGAGGCTATTCTGACATCTTGCAAAGAAATTCAAGCAGAAACTCTCCAAAAACTCACAAGTTCAATGGATGCAAAAATTGTGAAGGTTATATCAAAGAAGAGGTCCTATGTTAACATGTAACTTGGCCTGTTAAGATGTTTTTGATTGAAATAGCTTTTGATTTCAGTAAATATGACCTCCTAATGCTGCAAATTCAACAAATGACCATTTTCAGTTCTTCACAATCACGTAAAATGTTTTGACGCTCTGTTGTGCATCATAATTTGGACATCTTTTGCTGTTACATTTCTAAGTTGTCAGCATGTCACAGAAAACACAGGCTCACATTTCAAAATACTGAGAAAAAAAAAACAGGAGAAATTAAGTTCAGGGTTCTTTGGATAATTTATGGGCTGATATGGAAAAACAAGTATGAAGATAAGAAAATGTTACTGTTTTTATAAATATTGCTCTGTTTTTTTAAACAGTACTTTTTTATTAATATTTTAAGGGGCAGTAGATCCCACACAATATCAATATCAAAATAAAAAATGTAAACATACAAAAGTCACTGTCCTCTTTTATAAAATCTTATATCTTAACATAAAAATATCAAAACCAAGCAAAAAAGAGTGTTATTTAGGTTTGTCAAGGATATTATATGACTTTAAAAGCTCCTTGGGTTTATTTAGGTGAAAATTTAACACTTATGATTCCTAATTCATTTTTTTTTCTTTCGCGCATAATTTTTGCAATGTATTTACGTAGTCATTTTATGTCTGCTATTCTGTTCATTTATTTTGCATTTTGCAAAATGTACTAGATGTGGTGTGTGCTGTCTACAAAGCTCTATGTGCAAATGTGTGTGTGTGTGTGTGTGTGTGTTCAGGTTCAGGAGGTGTTTTTTGGGGGAGCCCCAAACAAAATCTTGCAAAGGGTTTGGCTGTATCATTAATATATCAGAAAACAATATAAAAAGATTACAGTTTAGTCTGAACCGCTATAGAGACCCTATCATGATAGCCCATTTCTGTCCATGTTTGTTTTATTTTTGGTTGATTGACTTACTTGGGTTAGATGAGAAGACTGATTCCAAACAGATGTTTCTGAGATAAGTACTAAGATGGATTTGAGAGCTGATTAGTGGAGCTTAGCATAGAGACTGTCAGGCAAATGAGTTCTTCAAGTCTGTCTCAGTAGTTAGCTGGCAATGATGAAGAACGCTTCATGGTTTTTGACACCCCTAGGGGGGGAAATGGGACAGTATGGAAATGTGAAAACTAAAGGAAAAAAGGGATTCTTATATTGACTTTGACTTTTATTACAGGCAGTATGGACTCAAGATGGTTCATGTTTTGTCTGGTCAGCTTCATTTTATTGGTTAATATAAATCCATTCATATATTTCATTCCTGCAACACCCCTTCATGTTGTTGGAAAAGATGTCTTGACGGCACTATATGTTGCTCTAAAATCTAAACGTCCTTCTCATGCATATCACAGACATAAGACATTTGCTTTGGCTTTGGACTAGTTGCTTATAACAGTCTGGACAGTCCTTTATGCTTTTCATTCAGAACACATGGTGTCCGTTTCTCCCAAAACGAAATCTTGAATACTGATTCATCTGATCACAATGCACATTCCCACTATGTCACGGTTCATCTCAGATGCCTTCAAGCCCAGAGAAATCATCACTGCTTCTCAGCATTGCTGCCATAAAGTTTCTTTTTTGCACAATAAAATTTTAAGTAACATTTGTAAGTGTGGTAACTTCATACTGCAGTGTTTGATAAGGTTTGCCATGTGGTTATATTAGCTATTCATGAATGATGATTCATGATGCAGTGCTGTCTGAGGGATCGGAGATCACGGGCCTTGCCCTTAACACAGTAAACTTTCTCCACATTCCTTGAATCATTTAATAGTATCGTGCACCATAGAGGGAGAAATATGTAAATACTTACCCATTTCAATAATATGCTCACTTGTTTAAAGACACACTGGACACACTCTACTCACCTTTACTCACATCATTACTCAATTCTTTTCTTACCTCATTACTTGCTCTAAATTCCCTCTATATCAACTTTTTAAAGAGTGTTGTGGGCCTGACATGCAGGAATGGATGCATATTAAGAAAAAATGACTACACAATGGGGGTTTATACTTTCTGCAATAAAATACAGTACTAATCACAGAGAGATGTGAGTGGTCCCATCTTGTTTTCCTAATTGGTACAGGCCACAAGTTATTATTTTCCAAGAAAATCCCTTCTTTCATTGTTATTTTCATGATCTGTGTGAGTAGAGACTGAAGCTGAGCTGTCAAGGCAAACATTGTACTTGCATGAAAACTCAAAATATACACAGGTTTCTATTGTTGTTGACCCCTCTCAAAAATCAATATGCTGTAATATGATGTTTCCCTCCCCATACGGAGATTAGATTTGTGTAACTTTAATCAAGTTCCTTCAGTGGGATTATTTTCTAATGGCAGGGCCTACATAAATGAATTTTCAGACCGAAATGACAGACATGAAGATGGACTCTTTTAATATTCAAAGGGTGAGAAGTTCAACACGAATTGCACTTTCAATACCATTCAAAGCTTTCCATTCCTCCTTCTACAGTCTCGCAATGTTTCTCTGTCTCATACTCTTGCTGGACAGAAGGGGACATCTGGGGTGACATTCTGAAGCAGATGCAAAGAGTCCATTATGGTCACACACCCCCAGTTCTGCAGCCATATTTCCTCTGTCAGAGCAATGAGATTCTAAGGGAGGTGACCAAGAGCTTGGCCTCATCCCCAGTGCAATCTGCTTTCAGGACGGCGGAGCAGCCGCCATGGGGTACGCAGGCCTGCTCGCACCCAAACAGAGGGATGTGCCATATGGTCATGCTACATAATGAGGGTCATTAATGTGGCGGTGAAATGAGTGATTGACGGTCAGCGGGCGTGTTGAGTGGCAGGTCTATCAACAATCAAAATAGCGAGGAGGACAGTGTCACGGCTGTGCAGGAAAAAGCACACCAGTGTGGTTTCTGCTCTGATGTGCTGGTGACAATGTCAAAGCTTTTACCTGGTATGACCCAGCCATTCGAATGTGAGTTTTGAGAAAATTGTTTGGGTTTTTAATGCAAAATGTTAAGAAGCTTTTCTGCTCCTCACTTGCACTGGAATATTGTTGATGCCATTTGAGTCTTTGCTGTTGTGCTTGGTTTGAAGTGCTGTCACACCATGGTGTGATTATAGTAGGTTTTTTTTTCCCCACGCAAAGGAGAGAGGACTTTGTAAAGTGAAAGCACATACCTGGAAATAGACTGTCTAAGGACTTAACAGTTACGACTTAGGACAGAGAAGATGATGAAAGACAACTTGCACTTCTTTCTGAACTGAAGCATTTACTCATAGATATTTTTGACAGAAACCTGTGCATTATAAAGGCTTTTTCTTTCATTGGTAAATAGATGGATGCACATAAATGAATAAATATATACTGTATATATACTGTATATCATACCTGAGGGTAAAAGACAAGATCATACATTTTAATCAATATTACATTTTTGAATCATCAAGTAACTTTACACAAGATCTTATCACTTTTTATGGGTTCATATAAATGTTAATTATATTTGACTGAATAGGAAACCTTTTTGCACATAATTAGTTCAAGCAGGATGTAAAGTTAAGCTCAGCATCAATACATCAGCACTGGCTAATAACATTTATTCTCCCTTTTTTGTCTTTATGAAAAATACATATATTGTAGGGCTGGGCAAAGTGACCTTATTGTGAAATCTCAGCTTTTACTTTGAAAGTGAAAGTAACACTTTAAACTGCAGCATTTGTTTCTTTTTTTTTGTTTTAATTTCATAATGTGAAGGTGAAGCATGTACCAATGATCTACAGCAGTGGTTCCCATGTGCCATGGTGGCCCAAGATCCTGCAGGGTTTTGTCAGGACGTGGATGGGCCCCCATGTCCTCCCCTTGATTTATAGTTTGTATCCTTTGTCACTAGAACATGGGCTCCTGCACACATTGATATTTTGGGACTTTCTGTAGTTACTATTATTTATTCTCTGAGTCATGGTTATGTCTTATTATCCTTGCCTTAGTTTTCCATTGTTCTGTTTGTCATTATTATAGTCACGTTTATGTTCTTTATTTTGGTCATGGGTTTGAGTTAATTTATTTTTATTTAATCTATTTTAAAATTAAAAAAAATATTTTATAATCCTTTATTAGTCCCACAATGGGGAAATTACAGGGCATTCACCTGGATGGATGAGGCAGCCATGGTGCAGCACCAATCCCTCCACCATTCACATACACACATTCACCCCTAGGGATACTTTAGAGTCTCCAATTAACCTAGCCTTTATGTTTTTGGCCTGTGGGAGGAAACTGAAGCACCCAGAGTAAACCCATGCAGACATGGGGAGAACATGCAAACTCCACACAGAAGGGTCATCAATGGTCACGGGGAGGGATCGAACTCACGATGGTCAGGGGTGGAATCAACCCCTTGACCTTCTTACTGTACTGTCACAGTGCTAACCACTGAAGCACCAAACTGTATATGTGTGTTTATTTCCACTTTAGTCTAGTTTCTTCCTGTGTTGTTGATGTCTTGATTGTTCATGGCTGTTTGTGTTTCTGTTGATTGGTGCAGCTTCATTTAAGGAACACTGCTCCTTACTCGGGTGCGGCGTCCTCGTCATAATTTGCGTGACCAACACATTTCTGTCTGCTAAGCTTGTTACCTAGCCTAGCCTTACTTTAGCCTTGTGTTTTTGCCTGCCGTGTGTTTTTACTTTCCAGCCCACAAGCTGTGTTTAATTTCTACTTAATTAAATGTCAAAATCTCGCCATGTATCTGAGTCCTACTATCTTCCCAGCCAGGGCACCCACTGTGACAGTAGGATACAGACAGTTAATGACTCAGCGGGCAAGCCCAGCAGGAGGAAGAAGAGGTGGAGCTGGGATGAGCTGAAGCTAGTAGCCATGGTGGGGGATCTGACGGCTGCTGGCTAGAGCTGCTCTGTTCCAGAGGATGCTTGGGATTGTTGGGGGGGGGGGGGGGTTGCAAAGTTCATGACAGTTAGACCGAGTTTGCACTCCTACCCACAGATACAGAGACTGGCACTCCCTCCACTCCCTCCACTACCACTGCTGCCATCTGCCTCCTCCTCCCCGGAGCCAGCTTTCCTGCCGCCTATTCGCACTCCAGCAGAGCGGAGAGAGTTTCTCGGCTGCAAGCTGGTGTTTGGGGGCCCCGGGTGGAAGAATAATTTGAGGAGGCACCGCTCCCCTTGCTGCTCCGCTCCAACACCTGCAACTCCCAGCCAGACGATCTCCAGAGTCATTCAGAGGGAGTCATCTGGGCCATCAGTGGTAGCAGAGTGAGAACTCAGGCAAGTACCTTTTCATTTTTAACACCAATAAATGATAGGTCTTGCCTGGTTTCTGGTGGGAGGGGCTCGGCAGCAGCCATCTGCCACTGCTGGACTCTCGCCACCTGCCTCTGCCATCTTATCTGCTGCCACCTCAATTCACTCACCCTCACCTGCATCTCTCCTCTCTCCTCTTTTTTTGGAGTGTTTGCCCATACTGGGTGGGAACCGGTGCGCCTCCACCCACTGTTACAGAGGCCAGTGAGGCTCCTCTGTCTGTTCCAGAGGCCAGTGAGCCTCCTTCATCTGTTCCAGAGACCGGTGAGCCTCCTCCGTCTGTTCCAGAGGCTGGTGCGCCTCCACCTCCTGTTCCAGAGGCCAGTGCGCCTCCACCATTTGCTCCAGAGGCCGGTGTGCCTCCACTGTTTGCTCCAGATGCCGGTACACCTCCACCGTTTGTTCCTGCAACCGGTGCACCCCTACCATGTGTTCCTGAGGTCACCACACCTCAGCATTTGCCCAGTATGCCCTGCATTCTGATTTGGGGACCTGTGGACTCGGGTAGACCCCCTGTCCCATGATCTAGTGGCCTAGGGACTCTGGAAGCCCCCCAGATCCACCTTGTTCTTCAGTCCGGGGGCCCTTGGACTTGGGTAGGCCCCCTGACCCACCTGGTTGTTTGGTCCAGTGGTCCATGGACTTTGGTAGACCACCCAATCTGCCTTGTGTTGAAATTTGGGGTTGTGGACTTTGTTAGCCACACAAATAGTATTTGTTTTGGACTCTGTGTGTGTGTGTGTGTGTGTGTGTGTGCGCGCGCACGCACATGTGTGTGTGCGTGTGTGTGTGGGGGGTAAGAGTTTGTTTTGGTCCACCTGGCCCTGTGCTGCTACCACCCGCCCTGGGAGGGTGTTTTGATTTTTTGGCTGGTGTTTCTTTGAGGGTCATCTGGAAGCCACCCCTTAAGAGGGGGGTACTGTCAGGTCGTGGCTTGGACTCCATGTCCTCCCCTTGATTTATCGTTTGTATCCTTTGTTACCAGGACATGGGGTCCTGCCCACATCCTCACTTTGAGTTGATTTGTTTGGATTTTCTGTACTTATTAGTATTTATTCTCTGAGTCATGGTGATGTCTTATTATCCTTGCCTTAGTTTTCCATTGTTCTGTTTGTCATTAATATAATCACATTTATGTTCTTTGTTTTGGTCGTGGGTTTGAGTTAATGTGTGGGTTTATTTCCACCTTGGTCTAGTTTCTTCCTGCGTTGTTGATTTCTTGATTGTTCACAGCTGTTTGTGTTTCTGTTGATTGGTGCAGCTTTATTTAAGGAATGCTGCTCCTTACCTGGGTGTGGCATCCTTGTCATAATTTGAATGACCAACACCCTTCTGTCTGCTAAGCCAATTACCTAGCCTAGCCTTGCCTTAGCCTTGTGTTTTGTTTTTACTTTCCAGCCCATGGGTTGTGTTTAATTTCTGTTTAGTAAAATGTCAAACTCTTGCCATGCATATGAGTCCTACTATCTGCCCATCCCGGGCACCCACCGTGACATGTTTACCTCCACCCAGTCTTTTCAGTAGGTGTTGCCACTGATAAACTGTACCCACGTCCAGCAAATCACACGCTCCCTCCTGCGATGAGGCTGCAGCTTGAGAACACTCGTGCTGCTCAAGGACCGGCTCAGGGCCTCATGTGGCTGTGGACTGGGGCTCCTGTAGCTGCTCCGGTTCTGCTGGGTTCTGGTTGGCTTTCAGTGCGAGGCAGGGAGTGGCTGCATCCACGTCTGAGTACAGCGGACTCGAGTTGTCGTTGTCCAAACTGAGCTTCCCGCTGGGTCGTTGCACTGTGGTGCCCTGTTGTCCCACCCTGTCTACCTCGGGGCCCTCCCAGGAAGGTGTGAGGTTGGCGGGCTCAGCAAGTGGACAACCGTCTGTACCCACAAAGTTGACTGTGGGAAGCGTGGACCGGGGCCTGCTAGCTGGGCTGTCTTCTCCAGCTGGAGCGCTAATTCCATTGCGCCCGTTTCCGATAGGAGGTGCAGCATCCTCCACAGTGTCTCCCGTAGCCTCTTCACTGTGACTGCCACTGGGTGGTGGTCTGGCTCCTCCTGCAGCACATACCATATCGTTGGATCCGCGGTGTACCACTTCAACGGCAATTGTATCAGCCTGTCCGAACTCGCACGTTCTAGCCAAACAACGAAGGGCGTCTACATACTGTATGAATGACTCATCAGGTGGCTGTTGGCACTGTTAAAACACAAATCTTTAGGCCATCACATTCTGTGGAGCAGTGAAATGTTTGGTCAGCAGCGCAACGCAATCTTCATATATGTCCGCCCGTTCCAAATTGTTGAATATCCGCAGCCCCTCAACACCCAGGCAGCAAATTAGACTTGCTTGCTTCCACAGCTTTGAGAATCTCCCCCAGTCCAGCGCCTCCATGTAGCTGCGGAACAACTCGAAACAACGGGACCATGGAATGGGCGGCTCACCTGGGGTCGTGAGGAACGGTGGCAGTGGTGCCAGACATACTTCCATCTTCAGGAAAATGATTAGTTTTCCTCCAGAAGATTCAGGTTTTCTCCTTGTTGCCAGATGTTATGTCTGAAAACAGGACAGCGGAGGCAGGAGCTGTTCTGAACGATAACTTTATTACAACTACTGTGAACACCGCGTGTTACAGTACATAGCATGTAAGCTAACCACAAGCTGGTACAGGCTCTGCTATGTTTGGAGGCAGCGCACCAAAGAGCCCAGTCTCCTGCCGTCAGTCCTCCTTTATACCCACGGCGTGGTGATGTCATCCGAGCCTACGTCCTCATGTCCATGGCGTCTGCTGTGGTATTTCCAAGATGCCATGGTACCCATGCGGGGCACTTCTAAATTAGACCAATCAGCAGCCACAAATGAATATCAAGTGATGGATATAGAACCTGACCAATTAACAACAATGTGATCTTTCTCATTGGCTCATGATAGGCCCTAATCTTCGTAGGCCCTGGGCTTCAGCCCACCCTAGCCCTTTCATTCAGGTGGCCAGTGTTGCCAACTTGGCGCCTTTGTCGTTAAATCTGGCGATTTTTCAGCCCCCCTGGATGACTTTTTTTTGTCAAACACGACTAGCGACAAATGTAACAACTTTTCCTGGTGTTATCAAAAACTTTTCTGGAGTTTTGGACACTGACATGAAAGTGTGCGATTGCTCTGCAGTTATCATCCTCAACAAGCAGTAGGTGGTACCGTGAGGCTCTCCTGTTCCCTTCCCATCCCAAAGCAATCACAGGCAGACTCGGTCAGTCTCACAGTAGCCTCGTGCAGCAGCAGTGTTGCAGTTACAATAAATTTTTTCAGAACTGCAATGTCTGACACCAATTGAATGCTGCAGCAGCAGCAAATTGCCTTTAACCTTCTTCCCAGCAACAGGTTGAAGCCATCCCTTAAATGTACGTGGAACGGTATAACACCAAGGCAGGGCAGGGCAGTAAAGCTGCTGTGACTGCCCCGCCAGGTTGCTTTTTTCCTTACCAGCGTCTGTGTCAGTACTGCCGGACTCTTCTCTTTTTTTCCCTCCGAGTCCAAACTCATGTTCACTTTTAATGTTTGTTGCGGTGCTCTTACAGTAAAGAAACATGAGCTGAGTGCTGCTGACGGTACTGACTGGCAGTGGCAGACAGGGAGGAGGAGCCAGCCAGCCCAGGAGGTATGAGCTGATCAAATCGGCTAAGAGCAAGCTTCAGTTTCTGGTGATGTGTGGGTGTTCACGTAAATCAAAACTTTTTTGTGGGGGAGGGGGTGCGCATGGAAATGCCAAAACTATCATATATTTGGCCTTTTTAAAAAGTTTGATCGTATATTGTATAGCCCCTAAAACTATCGTATATCTAGCAACACAACAATGTGCAGCAGTCAGAGAGGAGAGGAGATGCACACCACTCAGGTCCAGATTGCAAATAAATTGCGCGTGCGCAAACCCTCCGCCAAACCTGCCCTGTTTTACAGAGTGGGATGCAAATGTTTCTTCACTGTCAGTTAGTGATGGCCTATTTGAATGACAAAATTAAACAAACAAACAAACCAAAAATTAACAGAAGAAAGTTAATTTGTAGTTCTAAACATATTTAGGGTGTTTTTTACTCACTTTTTGTCTCTCCCGTGACATTATTCTTCTCTACTACAGCGTCCATTACAATTACATGCAAATGACCAATTATGCAAATTAGGTAATGACACCATTTATCGCCAATAGGTACTTTCCTTACTGAAGAGTTGGCAACAATGCAGGCGGCCTTAAATATACGGGACAATGCACATCAAGCTCGGAACAAACATATTTAGCCCAATAAACTGGATGTCCTGGCTAGACCGGGACAGTTGGCAACCCTAGTTTCAGTTCATTTTTGGTTAATTGCCCAGCCTTAATATGTTGCCACATAATACAAAGCAAAAGTGTATATTGACTTCACATTGTGAGAGTTGTGGGAAGGGTAACATAGTCCAAAGGCATCATCTAACAACAAGCATTATTACTGACTTTGGCTCAGAGAGCTAACCAAAATGCTGAAGCCCCAACACAAACACAAAAGCCACAACACAAATACAAAAGCATGCTAATGTTAGCATCAGTGTTAGCACTAAGATCAGCATGCTAAGGATAATGTTAGCATCAATGCTTATGTTATGCTTATGGGACACAAGATGGAAATTAGCTTCAGCTATAATCTTGTATGCTGCATATTTACATATCTTATGTTCATTAATATGCACAGTCCCTTTTATAAATAAATAAATATTAAACATTAACATGCTAATGTTATTATGCTGTTTCATAAGTTAGCATGCCAACTTTGGAACACTAATGTTAGCACTAACATTAGCACTGATGCTAACATTAGCTGATTTTGTATTTATGTTGTGGCTTTTGCCTTTTGGTGAGCTCTTTGGGCTACTGTGATTACTGCTATAAGTGACATGTCTGAAGTATACTCATTAGTATTAGTCAATAACCCTAAACCAACCACTTCTATAGACAGCCTAAGTCACGCCCCCTTTACTTCCGCATATGGGACCTTAAATCAGAAAAAAAATCTCCATTGAAATGAATGGCAAGAGTGAAATTATCTTTTGATGACAATCAAATTTTGCCACGAGTTACACATTATGTTTGTCAATTTAAAAGATTATTTTCCATGTAAATGATAGTGTAGGTTGCTGTCTAACTGTTAAGGTATAACGTTGTAAAAATATCTAAATTAAAAAAACTACTAATGCAGACTCACGTAAGCTACTTCACGTTTTCAAAGAGCACCCAAGGGGAAGTAACTAACAGTCCTCTGGATCAGCTCCAGCTCTCAAAATACAAAACAATACATTTTTGCTGTTTTTCTCCTCTTTGGATGCTTCTTTCATCTGTCAGGAAACAGGGCAAGAACTTTGAGAGGGAAACTGCCATGATCGTGTTTGGTGATGTGGGATGATGGGAGATGTAGTCCGCTAAGTGTGTTCATAAAAACAAAATATTGCTCTGTTATTATACAACAGCCGACAACTTTAATTATGTGGACAATTATTTTTTAAATTGACAAACATCATATGTGTAACTCGTGGCAAAATTTGATTGGGATCAAAAGATAATTTTGCTCGTCATTCATTTCAATAGCACTTTTTTCCGATTTAAGGTCTCATATGCGGAAGTAGAGGGGGCGTGACTTAGGCTTTCTATTACCTAACCCTAACTTGGTAGTTTTAGAACATAGTTGTAACATAGCACATATTTCAGTGCTTAATTTCAACTGGCAAGTGAAATTGAAAATAATAACAGAATCTGTAGCCAAAAAGTAAGAAAAGTAAGAAAGAAAAAAATATGAGCTGCAAACTAGCATTTCCTGCATAACATGCCACTAATTGACACAACCAATAACCGTCCAACCTCCTTGTGAGGACATTATAGCCCTTTAAAAGCATGTATTATCCTTAATGCCATCAATGTCAAGTTCAAATAGTGATGTGGTGGGTTCGCATGGAAGTTTATTACAATTTCAAACTGTCAAATGTCCTATACTAAAGGGCACCCTTTACTTATCTCCCTGCACCTGCTGCTACCTCTCCAATCCACCTCACACCTCACAGCAGCTTGAGCTCCTATTTTGCACAATGTTTTTAATGTTTTTACTGTTCTGCCTTTTGTCTTTCATGGTCATATTCAATATATAGTGAGTGGTAGTAAATGAACAGAGACAAAGTGCCAAATACAAATTACTGTAGATGCAGTGTCCTTTGGGACAGTAGACCAGGAAAAGCTATGAGGCAGAGAAAATACTTTAGATCAGACAGCATTGCTTTGGTGAAGCTCCTGTGGGTACTGTTCTTGAAAAAGTTATGTATTTCAAAAATGTGGAGGGACTGTAAAAAACTTAATTTTTGAGGCCTCAGTCAAAGCACTTTGGAAAAGAGTAAAAAGGAAAAATCACAAGCCTTTTCTATGTGCAAATTGAATTTTTAAAAAGAAAAAAGTTTCTTGGAGTCATCAAGAAGTTTACACTCCTTGTGGGAACATTTATTGGCTTTTTTTCAATGTTTAGGCCTCTATCTGGACCTGAAAAAAAGAAAAACATATTTTTTATTACTCGTAAAACATCCTACTGGTTAAGTATCCAATTTAAAAAATTCATTTCTAATAGTGGACACTTGTAATTTTGGCCTTCAGCATGCCAAGCAGTAACGTTTGCAACAACATTTAGCTGTTTATTAGAACTGCAAATCAATGTCTGTGTGAGCGTCTGGCTGCTCCGCCTAAACTTATTAGGTTGTATCTGTATGACAAACAGCAGAGTGATGTTTAAAAATGTTTTCAGACTCAGATAAAATGATTGAGCTGTAATAAATGGCATTACTTTACTTTATATATGGGAAAACAAATAGATGCTGCAGCGATTACATGCTGCCAAATTAATGCTGCTTCTTGTCAACTTATAGGAAAATGGGAAAGCTCATAAAAAATAAACATCAGGGCAAAATCCATGAACAGCAAAATTTGGTCTGCATTAGGATTTGGATTACTGGACCATTACAACCTGGAAGGCACTTTTCTCAAGTTTTACATTCATTTTAGAGTTTAGTTTATGACTGGTGCTTGCTTTGAAAACACTTCCTTTTAAAATGTCCAGTTCGAAGGATTTAGCCTTTAGAAAACTAATATATAGAAAATGGGTTTCAATTGTAAAAAGATTCTGGAAATATACAGTTGTGTGAAAAAGTGTTTGCCCCCTTCCTGATTTCTTTCTTTTTTTTTGTATGTCACACTTAAATGGTTATCAGATCAACAAACAAATTTAAACATTAGACAAATATAACACAAGTAAACACAAACTGCAGTTTTTAAAAGAAGGTGTTTATTATTAAGGGGAAAAATTCCAAACCTACATGGCCCTATGTGAAAAAGTGATTGCCCCTAAACCTAACAACTGGTTGGGGCCACCCTTAGCAGCAACAACTGCAATCAAGTGTTTGTGATAACTGGTAATGAGTCTTTCACAGTGCTGTGGAGGATTTTTGTCTGACTCATCTTTGCAGAATTGTTGTAATTCAGCCACATTGGGAGGTTTTCGAGCATGAACTGCCTTTTTAAGGTCATGCCACAGCATCTTAATCAGATTCAGGTCAGGACTTTGACTAGGCCACTCCAGAGTCTCATTTTGTTTTTCTTAAGCCATTCAGAGGTGGACTTGCTGGTGTGTTTTGGATCATTGTCCTGCTGCAGAACCCAACTGTGCTTCAGCTTGAGGTCACAAACAGATGGCTGGACATTTTCCTTCAGGATTTTTTGGTAGACAGCAGAATTCATGGTTCCATTTACCACAACAAGTCTTCCAGTTCCTGAAGCAGCAAAACAGCCCCCAGACCATCACACTACCACCACCATATTTTACTGTTGATATGATGTTCCTTTTCTGAAATGCTAGGTTACTTTTTACACCTTATGTAATGGGACACACACCTTCCAAAAAGGTTTCAAGCATTTGTCTCGTCAGTCCACAGGGTATTTTCCCAAAAGTCTTGGGGATCACCAAGCTGTTTTCTGGCAAAACTGAGACGAGCCTTTATATTCTTTTTGCTCAGCAGTGGTTTTCATCTTGGAATTCTGCCATGCAGGCCATTTTCATCTTTCTTATGGTGGAGTCATGAACACTGACCTTAACTGAGGCAAATAAGGCTTGCAGTTCTTTGGATGGTGTTGTGGGGTCTTTTGTGACCTCTTGGATGAGTTGTTGCTGCGCTCTTGGGGTAATTTTGGTCGCCTGGCCACTCCTGGGAAGGTTCACCACTGTTCCATGTTTTCACCATTTGTAGATAATGGCTCTCACTGTGGTTCGCTGGAGTCCCAAAGCTTTAGAAATGGCTTTATAACCTTTATCCAGACTGATAGATCTCAATTACTTTGTTTCTCATTTGTTCCTGAATTTCTTTGTATCACAGCATGATGTCTAGCTTTTGAGGATCTTTTGGTCTACTTCACTTTGTTAGGCAGGTCCTATTTAAGTGATTTCTTGATTGAGAACAGGTGTGGCAGTAATCAGGCCTGGGTGTGGCTAGATAAATTGAACTCAGCTTTCCAAAGATGTGATAAACCACAGTTACTTTATGTTTTCACGGGGGGGGGGGGGGATCACTTTTTCACACAGGGCCATGTAGGTTTGGATTTTTTTTTTTACCCTTAATAATAAACACCTTTATTTAAAAACTGCATTTTCTGTTTACTTGTGTTATCTTTGTCTAATATTTAAATTTGTTTGACAATCTGAAACATTTAAGTGTGACAAACATACTGTACAAAAAAATGAGAAATCAGGAAGGGACGAACACTTTTTCACACCACTGTATCATGGATACTTTTGTAAGGATAATATTTAAAAACAGGTTAGTTAACTTTTAAACTTTTATTTATAACTGAAAAAATAAATAAAAATTAAAAAAATATTATTAAAGTAGTATCTTTCTGAGTGCAAACTTCTAGCATACATATACTAAGAGTTTCACTGAGGAAACACAGTGAAGTATAGTACACCTGTTTGGAGTTGGTAGTCATGCCATACATTGTTTGAAAGCTTAGAAACAGATTTTAGATAAAATTGCAACAGCAGAAGTAAAAGCATCAGATGAGCTAGCACTTCATAGTGACTCTCCAACAGTGTTGGGAGTAACGCATTACTGTAACGCCACTACTTTTGCCGTAATGTGCTGTGTAACGGAATTACTGTTAAAAATTTGGTAATGCATTATAGTTACTTAAATTTGATCAGATGCGTTACTCGTTTTATTAATATGGATGGATATGTTTAGTGCAAATAATTGAATATACAAATTGATCCTACGTAGCTGACGCAGCCATCAGTTGACGTGACCTGTTGCAGAGAGCCTGTGAGTCTTAATTACTGAGTGGAGGAAAAGATGAAGCTACTTTGTTTTTGTGGAAATAGATTTATTTTTCCTTTGTCGCAAATAAAGACAAAAGCATATTGGTGGGTTACACCTAAAGAGCCAATTGGGATTTTACGTCAATCTTCAGCTCTGACAAAGTTAGTGCTATGCTATGCTAACAACACCGTGAAGTGGATCTACTGTATTCTGAACAGCCATGGCTGGATGTAAAGTGGAAATACGCTTGTCTCAACACCCACGACTGGATTTCAAGCACAGGTATGTGCCACAAGCCTCCTCATGCACTTTTACGCAGCGCACGGAGGAGGGGAAGGAAGAATGGATTTACGTGCAGGATTTCACCACAACACATTTATTAAACACAAGGGCTGACAGTTCAAAAATAAAGACATACAAAAAGGGAACAAGATGCACTAAAGGGCATAACATGATAACGTGCAGCGAGCAGACCACAGTGCACAGTGGCCACAAAAACAAACAATACAATTAATGCCTTAGCTCAGGAAACTTAGAGACCTCTAGGAGGCTCAACTGGCTGGAGACAAAACCTGGGCTAAACAGCCAAAGCATAGCAGTCAACTGCATGGGGAAGCGCAAACAGATTAACTCACAGTACAGGAGCAGTCAGCGTAGCAGTCAACTGCACGGGGAAACGCAAACAGATTACCTCACAGTACAGGAGCAGTCCAATTAGTACAAGAATCCAGCGAGCAATACACAATCCTTCATCGACACAGGCAGTCATAAGGCGAACAACATCCGTATGACTAGCACAATGGTCCAGCAATGCTTGAATGGCAAAGGCCGCCTAAGTGCAAGCACTGCTGGACAACAGATTGGGAACACCTGAGCGAGGCACGGGAAAGACAATTACCGGGGAGGAATCAGCTGGCTGTCAAAAGAGAGAGGGCGTGGTCCGACCGGCGAGTGTTAGACAACACCCACACGAATGTAGGTCAAAGAGGTTGCCTAACAGCCGCCGGCCAGAGCGGTGGCTACAGGCATGGAAAAAAGGAACAAAAACATAAACACAACAAGAACTCAAAAGATGGCACAATACATAAATCACCCGATACCCGAGCCACAGAGAACGGTCAGAACTGAGCCTACAGGAAACAACGGCTCAGTTCATGACAGGCATGCATCTGGACAGTTTGTGACCCAGGAAGAATTAAACCGACTGATTGTCAAATACGTCATTCCAGACTGAAGACACGATAACACTTTCCATCAGACAGCTGGACTGTGATCCACTGAAATTACAATGCATTTACAGTCATGTGAAAAAATCAGGACACCCTGTATAAGCCTGTGTTTTTTTTTAACATATTTGGTCAAATGAGTGTTTAATATCAGTTTTAAAAATACTGGGAGATTCACGTAATACAACTAAACTCCAGTTCGCCTACCAGCATGGCATTGGGGTGGAGGATGCAGTGATCTTCCTCCTTCACCGTTCTCTGTCCCACCTGGAGAAGCCCGGGAATGCGGTGAGGATCATGTTCTTTGACTTCTCCAGTGCTTTCAACACCATCCAACCGATGATCCTGAAGGACAAGCTGCTGTGCGCAGGGGTGGACCAGCACCTGTCATCATGGATCCTGGACTACCTCACTAACTGGCCACAGTTTGTGAGAACCCGGGACTGTGTGTCCGACAAGATCATCGGTAGCACGGGGGCACCCCAGGGAACGGTTTTGGCTCCCTTCCTGTTCACCCTTTATACTGCGGACTTCTCACACAACACAACACACTGCCATCTACAGAAGTTCTCTGACGACTCTGCGATCGTCGGCCTCATCTCTAACAGAGATGAAGCTGAGTACAAAGGACTTATCCAGGACTTCGTGGACTGGTGCCATCGGAACTGCCTCCAGATCAATGCGAGGAAAACTAAGGAGCTGGTGGTGGACTGCCGCAGGCAAGGAATCAGAATCAGAATCAGAAAAGATTTATTGCCAAGTACATTAACAGATCACTGATAACATACGAGAGAATTTGACTTGACACAGTAATGAACCTGCATTTCCGTGCCGCGGAAATGCAGGGTATTGAAGACAACCCCTCACAGCACCAGTAAACATACAGGGAACAGACATTGAGATGGTGACATCCTACAAGTACCTGGGTGTTCATTTGAACAATAAACTAGACTGGTCACACAATACCGACGCACTCTACAAGAAGGGACAGCGCAAGCTGTTCCTACTGAGGAGACTCAGGTCTTTTGGTGTACAAGGGGTGCTGCTGAAGACATTCTACGACACGGTGGTGGCATCAGCCATCACTTTTGGAGTGGTCTGCTGGGGCAGTGGCATTACAGCAGCCGATAGGAAGAGACTGAACAAACTGATCAAGAAAGCTAGCTCTGTCCTGGGGCAGCGCCCTGACCCAGTGGAGGAGATAGGATGATGGCTAGAGAAGGATGGTGGCTAAACTGTCATCTCTGCTGGAGTCCGAGTCCCACCCTATGCAGGACATACTGAACACACTGAGGAGCTCATTTAGCAGCAGACTACATTATCCTAGGTGCACAACCGAGAGGTTTCGCAGGTCCTTCCTACCTATGGCTGTCAGACTGTATAACCTAAGCAGGGCTGCTTGCAGAGATACAGTGGGGCAAAAAAGTATTTAGTCAGCCACTAATTGTGCAAGTTCTCCCACTTAAAAGATGAGAGAGGTCTCCAATTTTCATCATAGGTATACCTCAACTATGAGACACAAAATGAGAAAAAAAATCCAGAAAATCACATTGTCTGATTTTTAAAGAATTTATTTGCAAATTATGGTGGAAAATAAGTATGTGGTCACCTACAAACAAGCAAGATTTCTGGCTCTCACAGACCTGTAACTTCTTCTTTAAGAGGCTCCTCTGTCCTCCACTCGTTACCTGTATTAATGGCACCTGTTTGAACTTGTTATCAGTATAAAAGACACCTGTCCACAACCTCAAACAGTCAGACTCCAAACTCCACTATGGCCAAGACCAAAGAGCTGTCAAAGGACACCAGAAACAAAATTGTAGACCTGCACCAGGCTGGGAAGACTGAATCTGCAATAGGTAAGCAGCTTGGTGTAAAGAAATCAACTGTGGGAGCAATTATTAGAAAATGGAAGACATACAAGACCACTGATAATCTCCCTCGATCTGGGGCTCCACACCAGATCTCACCCCGTGGGGTCAAAATGATAACGAGAACGGTGAGCAAAAATCCCAGAACCACAAGGGGGGACCTAGTGAATGACCTGCAGAGAGCTGGGACCAAAGTAACAAAGGCTACCATCAGTAACACACTACGCCACCAGGGACTCAAATCCTGCAGTGCCAGACGTGTCCCCCTGCTTAAGCCAGTACATGTCCAGGCCCGTCTGAAGTTTGCTAGAGAGCATTTGGATGATCCAGAAGAGGATTGGGAGAATGTCATATGGTCAGATGAAACCAAAATAGAACTTTTTGGTAAAAATTCAGCTTGTCGTGTTTGGAGGAGAAAGAATGCTGAGTTGCATCCAAAGAACACCATACCTACTGTGAAGCATGGGGGTGGAAACATCATGCTTTGGGGCTGTTTTTCTGCAAAGGGACCAGGACGACTAATCCGTGTAAAGGAAAGAATGAATGGGGCCATGTATCGTGAGATTTTGAGTGAAAACCTCCTTCCATCAGCAAGGGTATTGAAGATGAAACATGGCTGGGTCTTTCAGCATGACAATGATCCCAAACACACCGCCCGGGCAATGAAGCAGTGGCTTTGTGAGAAGCATTTCAAGGTCCTGGAGTGGCCTAGCCAGTCTCCAGATCTCAACCCCATAGAAAATCTTTGGAGGGAGTTGAAAGTCTGTGTTGCCCAGCGACAGCCCAAAAACATCACTGCTCTAGAGGAGATCTGCATGGAGGAATGGGCCAAAATACCAGCCAAACTATACCAAAATAATTGTCTAAAAATCAGACAATGTGATTTTCTGGATTTTTTTTTCTCATTTTGTCTCTCATAGTTGAAGTATACCTATGGTGGAAATTGGAGACCTCTCTCATCTTTTAAGTGGGAGAACTTGCACAATTGGTGGCTGACTAAATACTTTTTTGCCCCACTGTATGTGTACAAGATGTCCCATCCGTGGAACGTTTTACATTGGCTGGACACTGGCTGAAATAGTAAGGGATTTAAATCTAGAGCTGTGCTCTGCACTGTGTCTATATATATACATTTATAGTAATATGGACATATGTTTGCTAGATGTTGTTTTTTCTTGCCTTCTGATTGTTGCTCTGAGTGTTGCTGTCCCTGTGCTGTTGCAATCCTGGAATTTCCCCATTGTGGGACTAATAAAGGCTTATCTTATCTCTTATCTTATCTTAAATCAGGTATGTGTCTGTTAGTAAATTACCAATTTTCTCCAAAGTTTTAGAAAAAAAAAAAACTGCTGTTACACAATTACTGGAGTATATGGAGTCTAATAATTACATCCTCTCTGTGGATTCTGACCAAATTATTCAGCTGAGAGTGTTAACTCCTACTTGATTGAACAAATTAAAAAAAAAAAAATCAAAAGATCAAGGTCAGGTTGTGGGAGCTGTTTTGCTGGACCAAACAACAACAACAAAAAAAACAACAACTTTTGATGCAGTGAATCATTACATTTTAGTTACAAGAAAATATTTAGATCAATTTTTCTAATCTGGCCATGCAATGTTTTCGTCTTATCTGTGTGACAGACAACAATGTGTAATGGTGAATAATGAAAGATCTTCTTTCTTAGCCTCTTAAAATTCTACTTTTCCACCCACAGAAGGTTTCCCATTGGCTGGACATTGGCAGGGGTTAAGTATGCATTTAAAAGTAACATGAAAGTTACTTTTCCAAGTAACGAGTTACTTTAGGCTGTGTCCACCAAATGCGTTTTTTCTCACCCAACTGCCCTGAAAGTCTTTTTTTCAGCATTTGTGCGCTGCGCTCTGGAAAAAAAAAAGTCTGTGCCTGTAGCGGTTTGATTAAACCCCCCACAACACACAAACAGAACACAGAGACAGTCAGCTCGCACTCCTGGGGTTTGTTCCGCTGCATGCTGAGTTTACAGCCTTGAAGTTAAAGTGTTCATGCATTTTGCCCTTACTGTGACCTAGAGACTCAGATCAATATGTAGATGTGCTTGTTAGCCTCTTTGTCTGACACTTGGAGCGAGGTCTAGCTAATCTGCCCATTGTGATGTATGTCTTACAAATGCAAATACCTCCTGCCTGTTCGGTTATTGCTTTGATCATTCTAACTGTGGGGTATGTCCCTTTGATGTATTGTTATGGTCAAGTATTTAAGGTGCAACTCTGTAACGCAATCTCTCTCTCTCACTCTGATCCTGCAACTGGTAGACACACACGTGTCCGCCTCTCTTCTAATTCACTGAGAGCCTGAGGAATTCGGCTTCAGCCTGCTCACGCTATGGGCTGGAGCAGAGTTCCCGTGACGGCGGTATGATTAATAAAACCTGCTTAAAACCACAGCATAGCTGCTTATTTTTTCATGCCGCCG
Source organism: Pholidichthys leucotaenia (assembly GCA_020510985.1). Classification (NCBI taxonomy): domain Eukaryota; kingdom Metazoa; phylum Chordata; class Actinopteri; order Cichliformes; family Pholidichthyidae; genus Pholidichthys; species Pholidichthys leucotaenia. The sequence continues at coordinate 181,905,781 of CM035836.1, read as the reverse complement.
CATGCCCTGTATTGCAGCAAGAGGTTGTCACTCACAGCTCAGCACTTTCGCTTTTCCTATGGTCAGACTTTCTACTTATTTTTTTTAATAGTAGTCTCTAAATAACAATGGACAGGAAACGTATTCTAGCATTAGCAGCAGCTCTGGATGCAAACTATGATGACACAGAAAACAGGAGTCTGAGTACAGACTGACCAGCGTCCTATGTCCCACCCTTCCTTATTCTGATTGGCTGCTTAGAAAGATCTGACATTGACGGGCTTAGCTGCAGCCTGAAAAGATGAAATTTTTTCCAACTCTGATTGCCCTGAGCGCTGCGACAAAAAGTGGCCGCTGCCGAGAGCGTTTCAGCGCCGAGGGCAGCTCGGTGCTGTAGATGCTGAACTACATAGAGAATGAATAGAAAATAGTTGCCCACAGCTGGAAAAACACATTTAGTGGACGCGCAGCCTTAATCATGCAGTAACTGGTAAAGTAACTCAGTTACTTTTTAAAAGAAGTAACTGGTAACTGTAATTAGTTACTATTTTTAAGTAACTTGCCCAACACTGTTCACCAATCAAGCTTCTTTGAATTAATAGACTTAATAATAATCCAGCAAATCCAGTCCTGTGTCATTGCCAAAGGTCAGATACAGTGGTGTGAAAAAGTGTTCGCTCCCTTCCTGATTTCTCATTTTTTTGTATGTTTGTCACACTTAAATGTTTCAGATCATCAAACAAATTTAAATAAATAAACAGAAGTAAACAGAAAATGCAGTTTTTAAATGAAGGTGTTTATTATTAAGGGGAAAAAAATCCAAACCTACGTGGCCCTGTGTGAAAAAGTGACCCCCCCCCCCCCATTAAAACATAAATTAACTGTGGTTTATCACATCTTTGGAAAGCTGAGTTCAATTTATCTAGCCACATCCAGGCCTAATTACTGCCACACTTGTTCTCAATCAAGAAATCACTTAAATAGGACCTGCCTGACAAAGTGAAGTAAACCAAAAGATCCTCAAAAGCTAGACATCATGCTGTGATACAAAGAAATTCAGGAACAAATGAGAAACAAAGTAATTGAGATCTATCAGTCTGGAAAAGGTTATAAATCCATTTCTGAAGCTTTGGGACTCCAGCGAACCACAGTGAGAGCCATTAGCCACATATGGCGAAAACATGGAACAGTGTTGAACCTTCCCAGGAGTGGCCGGCCGACCAAAATTACCCCAAGAGCACAGCGAAGACTCATCCAAGAGGTCACAAAAGACCCCACAACAACATCCAAAGAACTGCAGGCCTCCCTTGCCTCAGTTAAGGTTAGTGTTCATGGCTCCATCATAAGAAAGAGACTGGGCTAAAACGGCCTGCATGGCAGAGTTTCAAGACAAAAACCACTGCTGAGCAAAAAGAACATAAAGTCTCTTCTCAGTTTTGCCAGAAAACATCTTGATGATCCCCAAGACTTTTGGGAAAATACTCTGTGGACTGATGAGACAAAAGTTGAACTTTTTAGAAGGTGTGTGTCCCATTACATCCGGCATAAAAGTAACCTAGCATTTCAGAAAAGGAACATCATACCAACAGTAAAATATGGTGGTGATAGTGTGATGGTCTGGGGCTGTTTTGCTGCTTCAGGACCTGGAAGACTTGCTGTAGTAAATGGAACCATGAATTCTGCTGTCTACTAAAAAAAACTGAAGGAGAATGTCCGGCCATCTGTTTGTGACCTAAGCTGAAGCACACTTGGGTTCTGCAGCAGGACAATGATCCAAAACACACCGGCAAGTCCACCTCTGAATGGTTTAAGAAAAACAAAATGAAGACTTTGGAGTGGCCTAATCAAAGTCCTGACCTGAATCCGATTGAGATGCTGTGGCATGACCTTAAAAAGGCGGTTCATGCTCGAAAACCCTCCAAAAGCACTGTAAAAGACTCATTGCCAGTTATCACAAACACCTGATTGCAGTTGTTGCTGCTAAGGGTGGCCCAACCAGTTATTAGGTTTGGGGGCAATCACTTTTTCACACAGGGTCATGTATGTTTGGATTTTTTTCCCCTTAATAATAAACACCTTCATTTAAAAACTGCAATTTGTGTTTACTTGTGTTATCTTTGTCTAATATTTAAATTTGTTTGATGATCTAAAACACTGAAGTGTGACAAACATACAAAAAAAAAGAGAAATCAGGAAGGGGGCAAACACTTTTTCACAACACTAGATCCATTCAAGAAAGATTTGTTGTCCGTCCACATAATTATGGGGAGAAATATCCATAGAATTGTCACATTGTTTGAAACAATCTAGCTGACTTGCAGCAGTCCTTCTGTTTACATGCTATAAAAACTACAGCATACTTCTTATGGAGATAGTGGCAGAAAGGGGAGCTGAAAAGACGCATGTCATGCTTGAGTTTTGATTGACACCTCATTTGACCAAATCGGAGCTTTTGTTATATCTTTAGGTGGTACTCTCACTGGTGCCGTTTGCCTTGTTCCATGCTGAGATGACATGGCACCCTCACCGGGGTGGGGGGGGGGGGGGATCAGCACTGGCCATACTCACATTAGCACAGCTCTCCCTGTTCTTGTCAGGCATAGGCAGTGTGTGTCATGTACATGGACGGAGCACAGACTTGAAGCAGCTTGTGTTTTCACTACAGGGTGTGTATGTGGATGGTGGCAGCTGACAGTCAGCTGAGCACACAGCGTGCATTTTAAAAATTAACAAAAAATTTGGAGTTTGTAGTTTACAAGCAGCATGAAAATATGTATAGAAATAAATAATTCTAATAGCTTACATTAAATTGAGGAGCATGGGACACCCGCTAAAGGGCAGTGTTACATCTTGGCCGAAATAGACGACTTTCTGCCAGAAAGAAAAATAAAATTGATGAGAAAAAGCCTCAAATTTACCAGAAAAAATCTCAAATTTGCATGAAAATGTCTCACAATTATATGAAAAAAGCCTAATATAGCTCTACAGTGATCCCTCGCTACTTCGCGCCTCACCTTTCGCGCCCTCAGTGCATCGCGGATTTTTCAAAAATATTCATCAAAAATTCAAAATTGAGAAAAAATGGGCGGGCGCTAGCAGAAGGCAGGGAGACTACATTAGAACATCAGGTATCAACACGGAGAGCCCGCACAACTCAAAATCCACCTCTCTGTTCGCTGTTCTCGTGTTGGCTCGGCTCGGGAATCTCGCAAGCTGATTGGCCGAGACGTTTCACCCCGCAAGCTGATTGGCCGAGACGTTTTACCCAGTTTCTCTCCCTGCCGAGCGCCCATACCCAGCGAAGGAAGACCGCATTCATTGTTCTTTATCGCTCGTGTTGCTTAGTCTCGCCGCGTGGAACTTTTCGCTGTTCTCTTGTGCCTTTTTGTGCGAAATAGTCTTCCCGTCGAGCCACTACGCCGCCTCCTGCAGCTTCTCCGGCTCTATCGGAAGCTGCCCTCAACGATCCTGCGCCTCTAGCACCTGACGATGAGGCGTCACCTGAGGAGCAGTAAAGCTCTCATTAACCTGTGCAGTAAATCATCTTCATCTTGAGTTACGTACCTTGTTATAAGAATAAAAGAGTTCTAAAAACATATTTATGTACACTTTATTTACATCTACGTATGTATGTACACTTACACACACACACACACACGTATCATATGAGAGAGAGAGAGTGAGAGAATGAACGTACATATTATTTATGGGTGACGTCATTAGGGGTGACGCTACTTCGCGGTTTTTCACTTTTCGCGGGCGGTTCTGGAACCCATTAACCGCGATAAGTGAGGGATCACTGTAAGTGGAAAAAGTCAGAACTTCACAAGAAAGAAAGCTGTAAATTTGCAGAAAACATATTTAATTTATGTGGGGGGAAAGGCAAAAGAAAAAATTGTGTAGAAGAGAGCTACAGTTTAAAAACAGCACAGAGACTATTTTTGGCAGCAGTGGTGAATTTGATTTCTGTCACGCCGCGCCATTCATCAGCGGCGCCACCTGCTCACGCACCTGCTACTCGTCAGCGGCGAGGGATAAAAGCCGCCTCGCCCTGAGCTTCGGCCTGAAGCCGTTAGACTTCATCGCCTTCAATGCGAAGCGTCAACCCTCTCTTCAGCGTCAAGCTAGTGGTAAGAAGATTCCCTTCCTTACCTCTCCCAGTCTGCTCCCCTGTGCACAGGTGGATTCCTCGGCGGCGGACAACTCCGTCCCTCGTCCTTCCTCGCTGCTGCACCGAGTCCTGCAGGTGACTGTCTCCCGGGGTTCCGTCCTTGTAGTGCCTGCCATCTGTCAAACTCAAGTAAGCTTCTCTCCCTCGCCTATTCTCCTCCTGTATTGGTGTGTGCCTGTCACCCTGTGTCTGTTCTCTCCCATAGGGTTGCCGGCTGAACGGTCTCCTGCCTCTGTGCCCGAAGCAGACGCCACCACCAATACATTAACATTCCACTGACACACACCCATACACCCCTGCTGTTAATAAACAGTTTGCACTACTCTGAACCTGTGTGTGTGCGTCTCCTGAGCCGAACGTTATGTCAATTTCATTTAAAGTATTTCTAACATTCCCTACAGACGCAGCGGCCTGGCATTGGAGGCATGCATTTTAAAAATTAATTAAAGGCTTGTAGTTAATTGGTGAAGAGTAGCAACAAAATAATTCATAGTTTAAAAAAAAATCCTTAAATTAATCTAGCCTACAACTGAATAGTTGAAACTGCTTACCCACACTACAGCAACTGGGCTCCGTGAAGCTGGAGCAGATGCCTCCGCTGCTTTCATGTGAAAACCAGAACTTACCACCCGGTGTTGTCAGTAGAGAAAAAGCCCCTCTGCAGAATTTTATACTACTCCCTAGGAAAATATCCTACATTTACAGACACAAACAGCCTCAACTAGCAAGAGAAACAGTGGTCAAAAAAAAAAAAAAATCTGCCAACTTTTTTAGCTGATAAATTAGGCTATTTAAAATACAGGCACATAAACTTAATTTGGTTCTTATCACCAGATGAAGCCACAACATCTGGAACAGCTGGCCAAGGAGCTGTAGGTTGGCAGAAAAATTAAATTTACATGGAGAAAAAAACAACATTCACAGGAGAAAAACAGGACAAACCAGCTGCAGCTATTGCGGTTGCTTGGCAACCTCTGCAGTCAGCTTGTCAATAGAGAGCCTAAAGGTGTGTTCACACCAAACACGAGTGGGTGGCACGAATCCATACAAAGTGAATGGGAAGACGCGAGTATGTGCAAATTTGCGTCGTTGCGCGTTCGTGTCCGCTAACTAGCTAGTTGCTAGCGTTGAGATTCTGCTGTCACCATTGCAGAGTAAACTAGTTACAAAATGAAACTCACTCACCGGGAGACAGAAGGACCGGGAACTCTTCAGCTGAATCGGGATTTTGGAGTTATTTAATCATGGTTTCCGGCCACAGATGTCCTAGCAAGCTAGCAAGCTAGTAATGTAAACACCCATCATCTGTGAAGTTTTGGAGGCTTGAGACGACATTTTCAGGTGAGCTCCCAGTCAGATAATGTAAACCTAAACATGACGTTATTTTGGGAATTTCCACAGCAGGTTGAACACAGCTGCGGAAGTTTTAAATACAACTTTGCCTGCCTGCATCTCACTATTCATGTCTGTTGGCGTGTTTACATTGATTTATAATGTAATCGTGTGTGTGAAAAATTTGCCTGTTGGTGTTTGGTGTGAACGCACCTTAAGTTACGCCCCCTCTACTTCCACATATGGGACATTAAATGGGAAAAAAATCTCCATTAAAATTAATGGCAAGAGCAAAATTATCTTTTCAGCCCGATCAAATTTTGCCACCAGTTACACATATGATGTTTGTCAATTTAAAAAGTAGTTTTCCACGTAAATAACAGCGTAGGTTGTTGTCTAACCATTAAGACTACAAACACAGACACGAAACTTACATCATTGTTTTAAAGAGCACCCAGGGGAAATAAATAACAGCCCTCTGGGTCAGCTCCAGCTCTCAAAATACAATATATTTGTGTTGTTTTTCTCCTCTTTGGATCCTTGTTCCATTGGTCAGAAAACAGGAGGTGAGCTTTGAGAGAGGAACCATCATAATCGTGTTTGGTGAAGTGGGATGATGGGGAATTGTAAATTGTGAATTGCTGTTTTTTAAGGACAGTGCAAGTTGATGAACATTGATATCAATCAGTGTAAACTTGCCAGATTGTAGCTAGTGGCAAATTTCCATCTGTTGTCCGTGGGTTACAATTAATGTATGTTAGGCTGTGGACTGGGCCCTATGTCCTCACCCTGAGTTATTGCTTTCTTTCTTGTTTCCAGGACATGGCCCGAGCCCACGTCTTCACCTTGAGTTTGTATTTTGGGTTTTTCTGTATTTATATTATTCATTATCATGTCTCTGTTATATGTGGAAACAGAACAGTGGAGGCAGGCGTTGTACCGAACAAGAACTTTATTACAAGACACTATGATACACGTGCCACAGTGTATAAGCTAACAAGCTAACCCTTAGCTAACGCATCCTGTTGTTGGCATAGAAGCGGAGCACCAAAGAGACTGATTCCCACTGTCAGTCCTCCTTTATACCCACGGTGTGGTGACGTCCTCTTTGCCTGCGTCCTCACGTCCATGGCGTCTGCTGTGGTATTTCCAAGATGCCACAGTCCCCTGTTGTGTTCCATAGGCATTGTCCCTGCCCGGTCCTTAGTTGTTTATGATTAATATTAATATCATGGCTTCTGTGTTCTGTATCCTCGGTTATTATTCAGTCTTGTTTATTAGTATTATTAGTATCGTAGTCATGTTTATGTTTGCTTATGGTTATTCCTGTCTTGATCTCCTGTTTTGGTTTGGCCTTATTTTGACAGTGTCTTCAGTTTCCTTTTCTGCACAACCTGAGTTTGCCCCCATTCTGTTCATTGTCCACATCTGTGTGTAATTATGTTCATTTTGTCTAGTTTATTTAAGGGATGCTGTTCCCTCACCTGGGCACAGTGTCCTCGTCAATCCCAGTGTGAGTAACACACATCTGTCTGTCCTGTCTGCCTTGTCTGAACTATTAGTTCATTCCTGTCGTGTCACCCTGTTTGCCCGTCTGTTTTTTGTTTTTTGTTATTTATAGTTTTGTGAGCTGAGGGCGGTGTTCAGCTCTCCATTACTACCGCAAACCGTAATCCGGTGTTTGGGTCCGTTTTTCAACAAACATACCTGACAGTAGGACACCATCAGTGAGGACTCAGCGGACTCTTGGTTTGCTTTGTTATGGCTGGTTGCTGTCTGCTAACAGATGATCAATTTTATACCATGATCCGCCGGTCATGGCCCGCAGCTCCTCTGATCCAGCAGAGGAGTACCGATTATGGACAGCAGCAGTACGGGAGCTGGAGCGCTCTCCGAGTCTGGGGGCGTTTTCATGGGTACAGGACCTGCCCATCTACTGTGCCCCGTGGTCCATCTCTTCACCTGGGACCGCCGTGAATAGGCCGTTCCTCCTGGAACTCCAGCACAGCTCCAGCTCCAACAGGCATAACTTTCCACCAGACGATCTTCCTCCTGAAGGGAGTCATCTGGCGCATCAGCAGCAGCAGAGCGGGAGACAAGGCAAGTACCGAATTCTCATTTATCTACATCCATTAATGAGAGGTCTCACCTTGTGTCCCAACAGGGGGTGTGACAGCAGACATCAACCACTGCAAAATTCACCCCATCTGTCTCTACTATATTCTCTGCTGCCGCTCCCATATGCTCACCCTCACCTGCCTCTCCTCTCTCCTCTTCCCTGAGCTCCATGCCTCATGGCGTCACCCACCGGTGAGAGCTGCGGGACCTCATCTGGGATATTGGAAACTGTTACACCCTTTGCCTGCGTCTGGATGGATGGGAGAACGTGACGTGGGGGGATACAGCGTGAAGGCAGGTTCATCAGACTGTAGCAGCTAAGCCCCATTTGAGGGAGGATGTTCCTGCCTTCCTCAAGGAGTTCTTGTTGTCCAATGAGTATTCCTTCATGCCAGAGGAGGAGGAGTCATCATCTGTTCCTGATGAAGGTGAGCCTCCATCAGCTGTTCTTGAGGTTGGTGCACCCCCGCCACCTGTTCCTGAGTTTGGTGTGCCTCAGTCATCAGCTCCCAAGGTCAGTGCGCTCCAACCATCAGCGCCTGAGGTTAGTGCGCTCCAACTACTAGAATAGAATAGGCTTTATTGTCATTGTACAGTTGTACAGTACAACAAAATTGTGGGAAATTGTGTACTAGCACCTAAAGTCAATGTGGGACAATCATCGTCTGCTCCAGTGACTGAGGCCGCTGTTCCTGTAACTCTCTCAGAGGCTGCCACCCCTGCAGCTAATCCTGCGGTTGTCACCCCAGCAGCAGGAGAGCAGGAGCTAAGGCATTCATCAATTTCTACAACTGTTTTAGAAAAGACTTGCCTTTCTCCTGATGGGGGGGACCCAAGCGCCGAGTCCACCAGCTCTTGTGTCCTCGCCACCAGTCTCTGCTGCTAACAACTGTGTTGTCACCTCATTGACCACCTGTTCTCCTCCCTCATCTCCGAGGTGGTCATGTCATGGAGGGAGCCACAGGAGGACCATGCTCCACCCGTCGTTGTTCCAGAGGTCGAGCAGTCCACTCCACCTGTCACTGTTCCAGAGGTCGAGTGGTCCACTCCACCCACCATTGTTCCAGAGGTCGAGCAGTCCGCTCCACCCATCGTTGCTCCAGAGGTCGAGCAGTCCGCTCCAGTCGTCGTCGTTCCTGAGGTTGAGTAGTCCACTCCACCTGATGAATCAGAGGTCAGTGGACTTCACCTGTCGTGCCAGAGGTTAGCGGACCTCCACCTATGGAGTCAGAGGTCAGTGGACCTCCACCTGTCAGGTCAGAGGTCGGTGGACCTCCACTTGTCGAGTCAGAGGCCAGTGCACCTCTACCTGTCATGCCAGAAGTCAGCGGACCTCCAACTGTCATGTCAGAGGTCGGCGGCCCTCCACCCATCATCCCAGAGGCTGATGAGCCTCCACCTGTCATTCCAGAGTCTGGTGGGCCCCCGGCGTTTGTTTCAGAGGTCAGTGTGTCTCCACTGTTGGCACCAGGGGTCAGCGGGCTGCAGCTACCAGTCACAGAGCATAGAGCTCCTTTGTTTGTGTTTGGCAAGCTCTGTGCTCCTGCGGCCATTGTTCCACCAGACTCTGTGGTCCGGTGGCCCAAAGACATTGGTAGACTGCCTGGACAATCCTATATTGTGGTCTGGAGGGCCATAGACTGGTAGAGCGTCCCCCCCCCCCGACCTATTCTGTTCTTCAGTCTGGAGGCCCATGGACTTGGGTAGACCACCCGACCTGGGTCATTTTGGGTTTTGAGGCCTTGAGCTTCATTTTATCTTCAAACTGTGGTTTCGTTTTTGATTCTGTAGGGGATGGGGGGGATTTGTATCAGCCCACCTGGCCTTGTACCCCCACCACCCACACTGTGAGGGGTTTTTTTTTCCCTTTTGTTGGTGTTTTCCTTAGGGGTCATTTGATAGCCGTCTCTTAAGAGGGGGGCACAGTTAGGACATGGACTGGGCCCCATGTCCTCACCCTGAGTTATTGCTTTATTCCTTGTTTCCAGGACATGGCCGCAGCCTACATCCTCACCTTGAGGTTGTATTTTGAGTTTTTCTGTATTTATTATTATTCATTATAAGATAAGATAAGATAAGATAAGATAAGATAAGATAAGCCTTTATTAGTCCCACAACGGGGAAATTCCAGGATTGCAACAGCACAGGGATAGCAACACTCAGAGCAACAATCAGAAGGCAAGAAAAAAACAAGCAAGCAAGAGCAGCTAATATACATATGTACGTATTACTATAAAATATATATATATACACACACACACAGACACACAGTGCAGAGCATTGTAGCTGGATGGAATAAATATATGAATATATGAACACACAGTGCAGAGCATTGTAGCTAGATGGAATAAATATGCAAGTATATAAACACACACAGTGCGGAGCAATGTAGCTAGATGGAATAATATGTAGATATATAAATATATAAACACACACAGTGCAGAGCATTGTTGCTAGATGGAATGAAACAGCATAACCGTCTACTTAGTTATCCTACATGGTATGATTATGTGCCCATACATATTCTCACCCTCCATAGCGACCGGTATGTTCCTAGTTGTATGCCGGAGGGGACCATTGTGTAAGTCTATTGCATCTTTTGCATTCAAAAAACTATTAGTTTGTTACGTCTTTTTGCTATCTCTGCGAGCAGCCCTGCTTAGGTTGTACAGTCTGACAGCCGTTGGTAGGAAGGACCTACGAAACCTCTCGGTTGTGCACCTGGGATGATGTAGTCTGCTGCTAAATGAGCTCCTCAGTGCATTCAGTATGTCCTGCATAGGGTGGAACTCGGACTCCAGCAGAGATGACAGTTTAGCCACCGTCCTTCTCTCTCCTATCTCCTCCATCGGATCAAGGCGCTGCCCCAGGACAGAGCTAGCTTTCTTAATCAGTTTGTTCAGTCTCTTCCTATCGGCTGCAGTAATGCCACTGCCCCAGCAGACCACTCCAAAAGTGATGGCTGATGCCACCACCGTGTCATAGAATGACTTCAGCAGCGCCCCTTGTACACCAAAAGACCTGAGTCTCCTCAGCAGGAACAGCCTGCGCTGTCCCTTCTTGTAGAGTGCATCAGTATTGTGTGACCAGTCTAGTTTATTGTTCAGATGAATACCCAGGTACTTATAGGATGTCACCATCTCGATGTCTGTTCCCTGTATATTTACTGGTACTGTGAGGGGCTGCCCATGCCTGCGGCAGTCCACCACCAGCTCCTTAGTTTTCCTCGCGTTGATCTGGAGGCAGTTCCGATGGCACCAGTCCACGAAGTCCTGGATAAGCCCTCTGTACTCAGCTTCATCTCCATTGGAGATGAGGCCAACGATCGCAGAGTCATCAGAGAACTTCTGTAGATGGCAGTGTGTTGTGTTGTGTGAGAAGTCCGCAGTATAAAGGGTGAACAGGAAGGGAGCCAGCACCGTTCCCTGGGGGGGCCCCCGTGCTACTGATGATCGTGTCGGACACACAGTCCCGGGTTCTCACAAACTGAGGCCGGTTCGTGAGGTAGTCCAGGATCCATGATGACAGGTGCTGGTCCACCCCTGCGCGCAGCAGCTTGTCCTTCAGGATCATCGGTTGGATGGTGTTGAAAGCACTGGAGAAGTCAAAGAACATGATCCTCACCACATTCCCGGGCTTCTCCAGGTGGGACAGAGAACGGTGAAGGAGGAAGATCACCGCATCCTCCACCCCAATGCCATGCTGGTAGGCGAACTGGAGTGGATCCATCGCTGGTTCCACCAGGGGGCGGAGGTGAGCAAGGAGCAGTCTCTCCAGGGTCTTCATCAAGTGGGACGTCAAGGCCACCGGTCTGTAGCTGTTCAGGTCTTTGGGGTGGGAAGTTTTTGGTACAGGTACCACACAAGATGTTTTCCACAGCTGTGGTACCCTCCCCAGTTTCAGGCTCATGTTGAAGATATACGTCACAATCCCACACAGCTGGTCTGCACAGGACTTGAGGAGCTTTGCGCTGATGCCGTCCGGTCCCGGCGCCTTCCTCGCCTTGATCTTCCTCAGCTCCGTCCTCACCTGGGTCCTGGTCAGGGTCAGGATGGGGGGCTGTGTGTTGGGAGTGGGGGGGTGTTGGTGGAGTGGGGAGTGGGCAGCAGGACTTGATTTCTTTAGAGGCAGCAGTGGTTGTTGTGCAGTCAGGGGGGAGGGCGGTTGGTCAAATCTATTGAAAAACAGATTCAGGTTGTTCGCCCACTCCCTGCCCCCTGTGGCCTGGGGGGAGGTATTCTGGAGCCCCGAGATGGTTTTGAGGTTTCTCCAGACCCCGCTGATGTCGCTCTGTTGCAGCTTGTCCTCCATCTTCTTCCTGAAGCTGTCCTTGCCTTCTCTGATCTTTCTCCTCAGCTCCCTCTGTACGGACTTCAGCATCTCCCTGTTCCCTGACCTGAAGATCCTCTTCTTCTCTCTCAGAAGTGTTTTTATCTCAGGGTTGATCCAGGGTTTGTTGTTTGAGTGACGCCGTATGGTCTTGGTGGGAACGGATTTGTCCACACAGAAGCTGAGGTAGCCCGTGAAGGTGTGAATGAGGCCATCGATGTCCTCACCATGTGGATCGCAGAGCTGCTTCCAGGCGGTGGCTTCAAAACAGCCCTTTAGGGTGTCCATTGTCTCCTCAGACCATAACTCCACAGTGTGCATGGCCGGAGGTTGTCTGTGCACTAGGGGTTTGTACACCGGCCGGAGATGAACCAAGTTGTGATCCGATCTCCCGAGTGGGGGGAGTTGTGATGAGGTGTACGCCTCCTTAGTGTTTGCGTAGAATAAATCCAGTGTTTTATTGTCTCTAGTGTGGCATGTGACATACTGGGTGAACGTGGGTAGAATGGGAGACAGTGAAACATGGTTGAAATCGCCTGAGATGAGGAGAAGAGCATCTGGGTGTTCTGTCTGCAGCCTGCTGGTTACTGAATGGATGACGTCACGTGCTGTCCCAGCGTTCGCCGTCGGATTTGCATAAACAACAATGCAGATCACGTGTGAGTGTTCTCTCGGGAGATATGTAGGCCTCATGCTAACAGCTAGCAACTCAATGTCTTTGCTGCAGTGTCGTTGTTTAACAGTGATATGTCCCGGTCTGCACCAGTTGTTGTTAACATACATTATCACTCCACCGCCCCTAGCCTTGCCACTGTCTGGTGTTCGGTCAGCTCGTATCATATGAAAACCCTCCAGCTCAATGTTAGCATCTGCTGCTAGTTCAGTTAGCCACGTCTCAGTAAACAAAAGGAGAGAGCACTCCCGGTATGTGCTATCATAACGGGAGATAGCCGCTAGCTCATCTAACTTTCCCAGTATCGACCGTACATTTCCATGACAACAGATGGAAGGGAGGGTCTGTACCTTATATTTTTGTCCTCCGCCTTACTCCAGCCCGGCAGCCGCGGCGTTTTCGCCTCAGTTCTCTCGGTATGTCGAGTTTTTCCAATGGGACCGGGTGGCGGTTGAATGCTAGCAGCTGTTCTCTGCTGTATCGTATCCTGCTATAAACAGTGGCTCCGTCCACCGGCTCAGGAGACATTTAGGACGATCTGTGTGTCCGTGATATAAGTGGGGTGAAAAAAAAAGACGGATCAAAAGAGAGAGGAAGGGAAAAAGACTCGGAATCGAGCCGCTGTTGCAAAAGGCAGCCGACTGGTGTGGCGCCGAGAGAAAAAAAAAAAAAAAAAAAAAAAAAAATCATGTCTCCTCTTGTGTTTCCATAGGCTTTGTCCCTGCCCAGTCCTTAGTTGTTTATGATTAATATTTACCCTATGAGTGTGTATGTTGCCAAACTGCGACATAACCCCTAGTGGTCAAGAGTGGTAAATATTTTTTGTCAATAAAATAGTTCAGATTTCCAAGGCTATAACTTGAAAGTGGTAAGAGATAATGGCTTACTGTCAATTAGAAAGATGTAAAATATGATCCAAAGTTTCAGATAGGAATAAATTTACACATCTAATTTGCATAATGTTGCGGCACCTCTTTAAATTCCATAACTCAGTCAAAACTGGACTTTGGACATATTTACACAAAAAATGGTTCAGTCTTTTGACGCCGATTTTTGTACAGAGGTACCTCATCATCTTATCTTCAAAGTACATGAACAAGAAATCAGTACATTTAAAAAACCTCCAGAAATTTCTCACTTACTTTTGACAAAGTCAGAGTGAGAAGGCAGGTGCAGTGCCGCGCTCTACCACTAGGGGCACACAAATTCTCACACTCCAAGGGTTAATATCATGGCTTCTGTTTTCTGTATCCTTGGTTAATATTATTCAGTCTTGTTTATTAGTATTATTAGTATAGTCATGTTTATGTTTGCTTGTGGTTATTCCTGTCTTGATCTCATGTTTTGGTTTGGCTTTATTTTGACAGCGTCTTCAGTTTTCTTTTCTATGCAGCCTGATTTTGCCCCCGTTCTGCTCATTGTCCACACCTGTGTGTAATTATGTTCATTTTGTCTAGTTTATTTAAGGGAGGCCATTCGCTCACCTGGGCACGGTATCCTCATCAATCCCAGCATGAGTAACATGTATCTGTCTGTCCTGTCTGTCTCATCTGAGTTATTAGTTCATTCCTGTCCTGTCAGGCTGTTTGCTTGTTAGTTGTTTTTTTTTTTAAATTATTTATAGTTTTGTGAGCTGAAGTGGTGTTCAGCTCTCAGTAAACATTGCAAACCGGAGTCTGGCGTTTGGGCCCGTTTTTCAACATCCACTCTTGACAGTGTAACCCACAGTTACATTAATGGACTACATTAAGTGTTTGTGTTGTAGTCCATTAAGCGTTTTTATAAAAATGAAAAATTACTCTTTCATTATAGGACAACCTACACTGTTATTTACTTAGAAAATTATCTTTTAAATTGACAAACATCATATGTGTAACTCGTAGCAAAATTCGATTGAGATCAAAAGATAAGTCTGTGTGCATGCATGTGCTCATACACATGTGAACATTTGCATTCGTTCTATTCCACAAACCGCCTCTTCCAATCATTCCAATGCTGGGGGAAGTTGTCATTCTGTAGAATGGCATGGAGAGATCACACTGACAAAGGTTCCATACTTTAGGGGTCAAACCACGGTCAGTATGGAACTGCCACTACAGTGAGAGAAGGCCCTTACAGTCTTAATCGTGTTGTTTATGTCTTTCCCATTCCAAATACCACTGCATGAACTGTAATGGACCTGCGTAATGGACATGTATTGTGCAAAGTCTTTGCAGGAGCTAATTCATGTTCATTTTAGTCCATGTAATGTTATTAGGAGTGATTTGAAGTTTATTATGAGAATAAATAACACACTAGCAACTGGAAGCTAACTAGGCTAATATCAATAACAGTAAAAAGGCTTCCTTCAAACGGGCCAGTCCGTGCAGCTCCGCATCGCTCCAGAAGTTCATCATGGCTCCGGCAGCAGGTAGGAAAAAACACATGAAAAATGAGTGTAACAAGTTATTTACTGCTTGGGCTCTTTTGGTGGCAGCTTACTGTCATGTCCGCTGCATAATTTTGCAGTGAACATAGAAATTGGCAGCGAGCCCAATGTGCTGTAAAGTAACGTGTTTAATAATGGCAGGGAATATGTACACAGCTTCCATATAACAGTCACCAAGTAAAGAACAGACAACCGGCTTCTAGCTTTGTTGGCGGGGAAAGAAATGCCAAGCGCGCTCCAGGCAAAACAGGAGCGGAGGGAAAGGCAAAAATAAAAGGACTTACAAATGCGTAGGAGCGGAAAGGCTCTGGAGTGACTACACAGTTTAGTCCAGGGGAAAACCAACAGACGCGAGCCTGGATGTCCAACGCTGACTTTAAGTTGCCACCCTGGCTGAGCCCACCGCCTCTCAATAAGTACTCAATATACTAATGAAGGCAAGTGGACACAGCCATGTGGCGAGCAGATGCATGAATGATTGGCAATGTGTGTGTATGTGCATGTGTGAATGTGTGTGCATGCATGAGTGTGTGAGTATGTATGTGGTGATGAGAAGCATCCGGTGAATGTCTGGTAAGAGGAGGAGGCGTGGCCGTAGGACTGTCAGAGAGCAAGGCTCAATCTGACAGATGGAAATAATAAGAAGTAATCAAAACCTACAGCCACAGGTCATGGATGGGGTTGATGACCCCGAACATGACACAATGTGGCTGAATTACAACAATTCTGCAAAGATGAGTGGGTCAAAATTCCTCCACAGCACTGTAAAAGACTCATTGCCAGTTATCGCAAATGCTTGCATTGTGACATGCACTACACAAAGAGCAGAGATAAACAAACCTATCATCTGGTCAGTCACTGCAACAGATACTGGAGTCAGTTTGTCTTGGCCTGTCCTTGCCACTGATAATACCTCTATCTGCCAAGAATGTGCCGCTAGTCCAGCAAAAGTTAGCGGTACTCAAATACTTTGCAAGCAGTTTCCTAAATGGTCAGTCAGAAAGCAACTCATACCAGCTCGGACGTTGCCTGTGTTAACAAGGTCAGGAGTTCCTGGCAGTGGAGGGCGAAGGACAGAGCTGTGTGGAGGAATCTGATCAGACCTAAATGAAACAGCCATTGTCGCCCCCGGCAGACTACTATGATGATGATGATGATGATGATGATGATGATGATGATGAATGGTAACAGCAATAACCAAGGAACTGTGCATACACAAAGTAATATTAAAACAAGTCAGGTAACAACTGGGACTCAGTGAGTTTCACAGGTCTATTACAGCCCATGCAGTGGTACTTGGAAATGGTAGAGACATAACAACAGGATAGCGGTGCTATGTTAAGCTAACTGGGCGAACAATTAAATGGCGCAGTATGGTTACAAAAACGATCAAAATGTGAACATGAACTTTATAAAGAAAGAAAGATCTGCCTGTACACTATTTCATATATGTACAATGATAAGTGAAAGTGATAAAACTGATTTATTAACAAAAAAGCACCAGGTAATGGGCAAATATTATGGAACCGGAACTGGAGCTGCTCAGGGTCTGGAATGTGAAAGTACATCATCTACATTGTGTGAGAGGTCCATTGGCCTCACATCTATTATACATACAGTCTGCTGTATTAAGCCTTAATTTCATTGCCTGAATGAATGCAAAAAGCTTGTGATACTGTTTCTTTAAGAATTTGAACAATCAAGCCATTTAATGTTTTTTTTCCTTTAGCCCCACCAGGAGGTTGTTAAATCAAAGTAGCCAGATTTCAAGACTGAAAATTATGATTTATTGTAGAAAAGTATGCAGTCAGCTCCTATTGCTCGCCAGATGAAGTGGCCTATTGAGGTATTTTGATTGCAAGAGAATTGCAGGGGCACGTTAAGTAAAGCACTGATCCCAGCATGTGGGTTCAAGGGCACATGATTGACATTTCCAAAGACCTCTAGGGCCACAGTCAGGGCCTAAAAGCTGCCGGATTTCCAGCTGTGTGAGCGGCCCCCTTGAATGCCCATCAATGCTGAGACCATGTGTGTTCCACCCACATTAGGCGTCTCCCACTGTCAGGAAGACATTAACAAGGCCAGTTGTGCTCTGTCCCCTACTTGCCAACACCCTCCACCTCCCACTTTTTTTTTTTTTTTTTTCTGTTGACTCTCCACGGTATTCTCCCTGTGCACTTCCTGGGAAGAGGTGACGGATAGGGCATTGCTGGCCTGAGGTGCCCACACACATGTTTTCCATCCTGATTTTGACTGCTCTACTTGCTTTTTTCTGTCGTTTTATGTAAAAGTTTTGCCATTTATTGGCAGTGAATTTTGCTGCTTGAAATCAGAGGTCATTAACTTGATCGAAAACGGTTATCTCAGCCGCTGATGGGTTCCCACTGGTTACAGCTGAACACTGACAGTCATTTAGCAAATTAAATGGTGAGTGGAAGCAGCACCGAGGAAGCGGTCCTCACCCCCTCAAAGTCAACCTTACGCCCAAAGTCTTTTTTGTTTTTCTCACTTTGTCAGACAGTCTGTGGGGAAATTAACTGATGAACTCATTCTGGCAACAAGGTTGCTATAGAAACTTCACATATAAGACTAAAGCTAGGGTTTGTCACTAGAAAGCAGGAGAGATAGAGTGAGAGAGGGATGTGTCGGTGTTGAATGCTCACTGGAGAGGCATCAAAGGTGCTGTCATTTGCAACACAACATTAATGCCACGGTTTATTTCCTCTCTTCCATCCTCGCTGCAATATCCCCTTCAAATCATCACCACTGCAGGCTGGGCTGAGATGCTTGAGATGAGAAATGTCATAAATATTAAGGTAGATGTCCATAATTTTTTGTTATGAGATTATGAACAGAATTGAACAATGAATTATACTTATTGCCCATCCGCACAACACCCTCTTCTGTCAGTGTGTTTGTGTATATTTCAATAAATCACACCGGAAATAGCATGTTTCTAGCGAATTGTCCAGTTGTGAGTGGTGTGAAGGTACATACTGACATTGCATTGTTGAACCCCTCTTTATATCTTAATCAGATGTTCTGTTACTGGCCCCTAGTGGCTCAGGTCAGAAATGGGACTGCGACATCAGTGTTCAAAATATATTTGCCCCATACAAAATGAATGAATGAATGAATGAACAATTTAAGGTTTTGCTGAATACTGGCAAAAGTGTGGGATTTTGTTTTGCATAGTCATAGCACAGAATGGTTGTGTAGGGTCAAACCTCCTGTGCACCATATTTTGAATCAAATTTAGAGCATTGTATGAGTGCAAAAAGGGAAAAAGCACATTTTCAAGTCTACTATCGAGTTGAAATATACATATTCCTCAGAAAACAAAGTTCTTTAAAAATCAAGTAACATCACTTGGTAATTATCTTCGAATGTCTTTAAGTGTCCTTTCCTCAACTAAAAAAAGAGAGAGCCACAAGAGTTCTCTGCACTGTCACCAAGAGCTTTCTCATAGGATATCTCCTGATTTGCTGTTTAATTTTTCACTCTTTCCTTTAGAATTTAACAACTGGTCCTCAGATTCATACACAAGTCCCTGTCCGCATAACAACACAAAAATGTGTGACACTGTTTCAAAAGCCATAGAATCCACAAAACGAGGTAGTTGGGACAGAGTGGCCAACTTTTCAGACAAGCTTGGAGCCAGAGTTGTGTACAGGGGAGACTTGGGGGGTAGGGGTGGAGTGAGTGTGCATGTGTACAATACCTATAAACAGCTATTTTTTTTCAACAAATACACTGTTTTACCTCAGAATAAGTTTTGGAACATGCTCAGTCTGCTTTATGCTGCCTTGAGAGCTCTTATTGTGTAAAAATTTGAAGAAAGTCGATATGATATTGGTTGTACTTTCCTCATTTTAGAGTGAGAAATGTGGTTCGTGGAGTAAGAGAGAGGGAAAAAGAGTGAGACTTACTCCAAAAGAGTGAGAATTGACAGCACTGTTAACATTATTGGGTTTATCTCTAAAATCAGTTTAAAAAAAGAAAGAAGGTTAAAGGGGTCATTGACTGAAAAATTGTGCTTTTGTAGGTTTTAACCTTCTGAAAGGCATCTATTGGTCAAGTAATTATCAAAAAATATCAAAATGTTCAATTCTATTTAAAAAAAAAAATCACAGCCTATATATTGTTTTTCACTCCAAAAAGCAAAATTGACTGTTCCAAATTTGCCACAGTACTTCCATGCTAAACCCAGCCCAGCGAGTCCTTAGCCACCCGCTGCTTTATTACTGGCCAGCCTAACTAACAAGTTAGCTTACCAAGCATGTTTTATATTCGTATTTTCTCCAGATTTCAGTCACTCTAATAGACATCACTGTTTCCACCTGGTTCACTAATCCACAGTCTACAATATAGCTTGTGTCATTCTGGCTTACTTTGTTATATTCTCGCTGTAATGCTACATTGAGCTGTGTAGCATTAACTTGGCTAGGCAGTCTGTCAGCTTTGGTCACATGACCAACAGGCTGTCTATCATGAGCTTAATGGTGATCCAGTTTGGATCGCTGTTTTCTATCTAGGAATCCTTGTTCATCTACCAACACTTGACCATACAGTATATCGTTCTGGTTGTTTTGAGTGGCGAGTTAACGCCAGCCAGCCACTAATGTCAGCTAGCTGCTATCATCAGCTAGTTGTTAACAAAAGCTGGCTGCTAACATCAGCTAGCCATCTTCAAGCTAGCAGTTTAGCCACTCATTTGCAAATGTTTTTGTGCCTATTGTACTCCAGGGAATGGCGTAGGTACCAAATGTGCTTGAGCTGTCAGATCTACTCGGGGGTCCTGTGCCTATGATGTGATGACATAGTGCATTGTGATTGGTCAGTCTGAGAGTTTGTGTTTTTTTCTTACCACTTTATTAAACAATACAATTTACAAACTCCCTTGCACATACAATTTTTTTTCATAAAACAAGAAAATAAAAACTTGAACAACACAAACGAAAGAAGAAAGAAAGGGGATAAACATTATCCTCCAATAAGGACATAGTATCTACCATATTCCTAGCCCCCATGATGCCTTGCGTGAATATTGGGCGCAACTTCCGGTACTAGTTTAGAGCGCATGGTTGTCACTGAAACGGGACACTTTTTCTTGTTAAACAAAAATGACTTTGGCATCAAAAATGTGGGAACACATCCTTTTGCACCTCAAAAAGAGTAATATAATCATACCACTTCCCCCGACTATCAAGGGATAGGAAGGTGACCTTAAAAAGTGGCCTCGTAGACAGTAGTAAACAAATAAAAGCTCTGAGATACTGTATATCAATGTCTCCACCGCAATAAAGTCAGATGCATTTTGTTAAAAGATGTTGGACATAATCAGATTTACCTCAGAGCAGACGTAGAGTCTAGTCAGATCCACAAAGAACCACAACACCGTGCTTGGGCGTTTTAATGTCTGTTTGTTTTACCCCCAAATTAAAATGCTCATGCTGCTATCATGCCACGAATGCTTGTTATTTAACTTAACAAGTACAGACATTTTCTGACAGTTGTTCAAAATTTTATTGATCTATAGTTTGTGATAATTTAAAAATTAATGCATGCTGAAGCTGCTAAATATCAAGTCCATATCGTTCCAAGGCAGTGCAGCGAATGCCAAAAAAAACCCCAAAACTATTTGATATCTTTCTTAAATCGTTAAGCCTTAGGAAGCAAACAGTTACTATTTTTTATTTATTATTTTACTTCATGCAGCCTTGCGTCTGGCGACATATATGACACATAAATGTCAGATCTGTGACAGTCAAACAAGTGAAAACATACCTGGTGCTGTTGTGTCTGTACCACCGAACAGTTCCAGAGGAGCACAAGTCTTCCTTGGAGATGCCCCAGAGGATGTAGAGCTAACTTCAGTCCAGCTGAATGGAGAAGAATTTAAAATACCTTTAAGTGAGGGGGACCTTACAGTAATCAGAATCAGAATCAGAATCAGCTTTATTGGTCAAGTATGCACAACACATACAAGGAATTTGACTTTGGCTAAAAAGTTGCTCACTGCTAATCAGTGCTAATCAGTGCTCACTGCTCAAACTTGCTAATCAGGGAAGTTCAACCCAGCAGCACCCATGGATACCTTATAAAGGTGCCTTTTGATGATCCAGTTTTCATGATGATGATCCTCTTTAGTTTTCAGTGCATGATGTATGCATCGCAGGTGAGAAGCCTCCATTTATACAGTCTATGGCACAACCATGAACACCAGCAACAAGTACCAGAACTACGCCAAAACATTCAAAAAATACAAAAACTACAAGTGCTGAAATTAGCTGCCACTTGAGTGCAAAACATGTACAGTGGGGTAAAAAAGTATTTAGTCAACCACCAATTGTGCAAGTTCTCCCACTTAAAAGATGAGAGAGGTCTCCAATTTTCATCATAGGTATACCTCAACTATGAGAGACAAGATAAGAAAAAAAAATCCAGAAAATCACATTGAAGGATTTTTAATGAATTAATTGGTAAATTCCTCGGTAAAGTAAGTATTTGGTCAATAACAAAAGTTCATCTCAATACTTTGTTATATATACCCTTTGTTGGCAATGACAGAGGTCAAACGTTTTCTGTAAGTTTTCACAAGGTTTTCACACACTGTTGCTGGTATTTTGGCCCATTCCTCCATGCAGTTCTCCTCTAGAGCAGTGATGTTTTGGGGCTGTCGCTGGGCAACACAGACTTTCAACTCCCTCCAAAGATTTTCTGTGGGGCTGAGATCTGGAGACTGGCTAGGCCACTCCAGGACCTTGAAATGCTTCTTACGAAGCCACTCCTTCATTGCCCGGGCGGTGTGTTTGGGATCATTGTCATGCTGAAAGACCCAGCCACGTTTCATCTTCAATGCCCTTGCTGGTGGAAGGAGGTTTTCCCTCAAAATCTCACGATACATGGCCCCATTCATTCTTTCCTTTACACGGATCAGTCGTCCTGGTCCCTTTGCAGAAAAACAGCCCCAAAGCATGATGTTTCCACTCCCATGCTTTACAGTAGGTATGGTGTTCTTTCTCCTCCAAACACGACAAGTTGAGTTTTCATCAAAAAGTTCTATTTTGGTTTCATCTGACCATATGACATTCTCCCAGTCCTCTTCTGGATCACCCAAATGCTCTCTAGCAAACTTCAGACAGGCCTGGACATGTACTTGTCACCATGGGTTGAGATGTCGTCTCGGCACTCAGCCCATGTTTTCCCTCATCCCTGCTTCCCATTGAGCAGCGTCTCAGCTGGCCCCCAGCTGGCAGCATTATGGACGGCTGGGGCCAATTAGTCTTCATCAGCTGGGGCGCTGCCAATGAGGATAAATAGGAGCAGCCTCGATGACTCGGGGCTGCGACATAAACACATTGCTAAGCTGAAGCCCCTTCGTCTGGTGTCAGCTTATACTCCTCTTGCAGCATTCCTGTGTTTGTATCCCGCTGTGAGTATGTACGGTCTTGCTACCCCACGTCCGGTACGAGCTGCTTACCTCTGCGCTGTGCAACCTGTGAGTGTACGTCTGCATGAGTATCTGTGCTCTCCTCATCCCTTCCCCTTTACCCTGAATAAAATATCACGACTCACTGGCTTGCCCCTGGCTCTGATTGCCCGGCTCCCTAGAGCCGGATATGACAGTATGTCGCAGCCAGAAGAGTTGCCGGCGGCCGTGAGTCGCTGTGGAAATGTACCTTTCTGTCCGGGTGTCAGCGCTGCTAGCATGCCGTTTCCCAGGAGTCACTTCCGGCGCCAGGGCGACGAGCTGAGGTCCATCTCGGAGGCTGTCGACGGGACGTTCTTCACCCTGCACGACGCCTCCAACGCGAGACGCTGGCATCCGGGCCGTGCTGAGGAACTCCTGGACTGTCAACCTCACTCTCTGTACCATCTGGAGGACAGTGCCAGGATAGACGCTGCAGGTACACAGCGAGAGAAGCTCCACGGGGTGGATGGAAATCCCGGCAGGGAGTCGAAGTGGGCGACGTCTTTCCCCGCTTCGGAGTCCCGTTCCTGCCGCTATTCCAGTCCGGGAGTTCGCGCCAACCAGAGGACTTCCCCCGACCTGCGCCACGTCACTCGGGATTCCCTTCAAGGAGCCGCAGCTGACAGCAGTTATGTCCGGGGTCGAGTGGCTGTCGCGAGCTCTACTGTGTTTCCTGTCACCACCTTCAGGCATGTGGCGGCGGCAGTGAGATTGATGGTGAGGACTTCAGGGCTACGAAGCTTTCCCGTGCTCGACGCCTTCCTCGTCTCGATCTCCGATCTGGAGCAGCGAATCCTGGGTTTCCCCCTCGCTTCGTCCCCTGGGAGTAGTCGTCATCACATTGCCGAGTCACCTCTGCACGAACCTCGTCCGGATCCAGTTCTGGGTCATCGTCAGGACCGTTCCTCCCACGCAGCTGTCATCCCTTCGCCTCGTCAGTGTGGAGATTCTACAGCCTCGTCCCCTGAGCCTCGTTCCCCCGCTGTCATTCCTGGACATTCGGGCTGGCTCACCCCGGCTGTTTCCCCCTCCTCCTCGACGCGCTTCCTGACCGCTGTGTGTGCCTGGAATCCCGGCCTGGTGAGCTCTCTGCTGGAGACAACGCGAGCGACCCTCAGACGAATTCCCGGGGGGTCCTCCGTTATCGCCGGGCGGGGAGAGGAAGAAGCAGATTCCACTACAGCAGGCGATACTCAACCTCCAGGGGGCAGGCAAGTCATTGTTTTTTCACACCTGCTTAATGATTTGCTCTGTCACATCCCTGGAGGAGAAGTTCAGGGTTCGCAGCTCCCTGAACTCTCCCCACCTGCTGTAACCTGTATGCCTAATCCCGCATCCTCTGTGTCTCTCTCCGCCGAGCGGTCCCCGGCTCCGGGTCAACGTGGTGGGATATGGAGAGGGCCTGTGGTTCCGCAGCTACATTGCGGACGGAGGAGGGGGACTGACTACTGCGTGGAGTCTACGCCGACGACTGAGCGTCCCCGGGTCTCCACGGAGGAGCGGTTCGGTCCGGCGGGACGAGATTCTTCTGGCTTCACGCCGAGTGGATCGTCGGCGGGGTTACCTGAGCTGGAGGGATCTCAAGCTGCGCTGACCATCGTGCTGGCTGCGGGGCCCGACGCGGCTAGATGGGAGCCTGACAACGACCTCCTGACGACGGATCCTTGATCTTCGCAGTCCTGGACGGCGTCAGAACCCGAGATCAGGCGAGTGCTCTCCTTTCTTTTCTCTCTTTTTATCCCCGAGCACTTCAGCCTATCTCCAGGGGAGACGAGCCGGGTGCAGCCGTCCGCTGCGTCTGAACTCGTCTCGCCGGGTTCTGGCGCTGCCGGTGATCCTGATCCCGGTTCTGTTTTCTCTTCTGAGCCTTCTTCCAGGGTCACCGGCAAGGAGTTGCTGTTCCTCGTGGTGCTGGAGGGTCCGGGTTCAACGTTGGAGGTCGGTTCTGGTGCAGTATTCAACGTGGGTTCGCCCGAGACCCAGTCGGGGTCCAACGTGGGTTTGCCTGAGGCCCGATTGGGGTCCGACGTGGGTGCTGCCCCAGTATTGTCCAGGTCCGGTGAGGAGGTGGCCGTTTTCCTGCGGCCTGACGCTCGCCGCCCTCGTCATCGGCTCTCCCCTGAGCCTCCTCCACCGGGATCCGCTCTGATCCTTCGCCCGTCTCAACGGTCCTGGTGGTTGAGTGATGCGGGTCGACGACCCGACCCACAGAACTTTCGGTTCGGTGATCTGGTCCCCCCCACTGGTCTGTTTCCCTCTGGGCAGCCTGGTTCGGCTGCCGGTGGACTGGATTCCTGGGATCTGGGTCCAGAGTTCGCCGTCCGAACACTTCTCTTCCCCTGATTCGCCAGCTGGACAATGGGCGGGGAGATCTCCGGAGCCATCTCGGCCATTTTGGACTCTGCCTGCCATTCACCTCGGGTGTCACTTTTTCTTTTGTTATTAAGGTCACTCGGGTGTAATGTGTTGTCCTGTTGGTGGATTCGTTTTTATAGTGCTGTGTTTTCCATCGCTCATGCTCAGCATTTTACTTTTTGTGCCATGTTTTTAGCCTCGTTTTTTGTATTGTAGAGTTATGTTTTGTTTTCCGTAACACCATGCTCTGCAGTTATCCATTTATTCCAGTCACTTTCATTTCTTTAGGTGACTGGGTATTTATATATTCGTGTGTGGGGGTTTTTCTTTGCCTGCACTCAGTATTTCTTTTTTGTCCTGTTGGTTCATTATAGAGTCATGTGCCTTGTTTTCCGTAACACCATGCTCTATAATTGTCATTTGTTCCAGTCACCCTCACTTTTCTTGGTGACTGTGTGTGTACTTAAATTAGCACTGTGCATAGGTTCCCCTTTATTTAACCGTACTCAGCATTTTTTGCCCTGTACCTTTTTGGTGGTTCTTTTTTCCTTGCTCTGGGTCACGCATGGTTGGTACTCTCTGGGTAGTATGTAACCGGCGTGCTGACCCAGTTCTTCTCCCCATCTGTACCTGGGTTAATTATTCTGTTTTGTCAGTATTGTATTTGGGTTTTTCTTTCCCGCTACCCTACATTGCCCCATTGGTGTTGTCCTTCCCTTGGCTTCTTCCCCTCCGGTCCGCCTCCCTTCCTCCCACCCTAGGTGGGGGGGGGGGGGCTGGGATGTTCCTGGTCGTTCAGGAGCCCGACCTTGAGGGAGGGGGCTCTGTCACCATGGGTTGAGATGCCGTCTCGGCACTCAGCCCATGTTTTCCCTCATCCCTGCTTCCCATTGAGCAGCGTCTCAGCTGGCCCCCAGCTGGCAGCATTATGGACGGCTGGGGCCAATTAGTCTTCATCAGCTGGGGCGCTGCCAATGAGGATAAATAGGAGCAGCCTCGATGACTCGGGGCTGCGACATAAACACATTGCTAAGCTGAAGCCCCTTCGTCTGGTGTCAGCTTATACTCCTCTTGCAACATTCCTGTGTTTGTATCCCGCTGTGAGTATGTACGTCTTGCTACCCCCACGTCCGGTACGAGCTGCTTACCTCTGCGCTGTGCAACCTGTGAGTGTACGTCTGCATGAGTATCTGTGCTCTCCTCATCCCTTCCCCTTTACCCTGAATAAAATATCACGACTCACTGGCTTGCCCCTGGCTCTGATTGCCCGGCTCCCTAGAGCCGGATATGACAGTACTGGCTTAAGCAGGGGGACACGTCTGGTACTGCAGGATTTGAGTCCCTGGTGGCGTAGTGCGTTTCTGATGTAACCTTTGTTACTTTGGTCCCAGCTCTCTGCAGGTCATTCACTAGGTCCCCCCGTGTAGTTCTGGGATTTTTGCTCACCGTTCTCGTGATCATTTTGACCCCACGGGGTGAGATCTTGCGTGGAGCCCCAGATCGAGGGAGATTATCAGTGGTCTTATATGTCTTCCATTTTCTAATAATTGCTCCCACAGTTGATTTCTTCACACCAAGCTGCTTACCTATTGCAGATTCAGTCTTCCCAGCCTGGTGCAGGTCTACAATTTTGTTTCTGGTGTCCTTTGACAGCTCTTTGGTCTTGGCCACAGTGGAGCTTGGAGTCTGACTGTTTGAGGTTGTGGACAGATGTCTTTTATACTGATAACGAGTTCAAACAGGTGCCATTAATACAGGTAACGATTGGAGGACAGAGGATCCTCTTAAAGAAGAAGTTACAGGTCTGTGAGAGCCAGAAATCTTGCTTGTTTGTAGGTGACCAAATACTTATTTTACTGAGGAATTTACCAATTAATTCATTAAAAATCCTTCAATGTGATTTTCTGGATTTTTTTTTCTCATTTTGTCTCTCATAGTTGAGGTATACCTATGATGAAAAATTGGAGACCTCTCTATCCTTTAAGTGGGAGAACTTGCACAATTGGTGGCTGACTAAATACTTTTTTGCCCCACTGTATGTGAACTATACATTAAAATGAATTTGAAAAACTTTTAAAAGTGCTATTTTAAATGCCCCACTACTCCACTCTTACTGATTTAATACTACTTCAGCTGAAACCGGAAGTTCCGCCCATAACTGTTCTTACAGCAGCACACCCAGCAATAGGGTGGATAAATGAGAACAAAAGATATTCAGTTAATGTGTCAAATAAATCCATAATGGAGTGATTTTCATTTGATGCGTTATTTCATTCATTCATTAACACAAATGTTAGATAGCTCAATGGTAAAAGGACAACTCAGCCCTGATACAGTCCGCTCCCAAGTCAGCTCCAGGATCCCCAATGGCACAGGCGAATCCCCACAAAAAAAAAAAAGAAAAGACTTTTCTTGGTCATCAACAAATACAGTATAAGGAGTTTTACAGAAATTCTCTCCCCATGCCACGAAAGAGCCCAGGGCTGACCTGACCTGTATGCAGCTCAGGATACATCCGAGCTAAAAGCTAGGAGTTAGCCAGTCAATGCTAGCAATATAATGTAAGAGGGAGAGCTGAGTTTAATCCAGTCTGAAGATTTAGAGGTATATACACTCAAAACAGGCCATTCTCAGAAAAGCTAGGGAGAAAAAAATTGTTGCAATAATTAAATCATTAAAGAAAATTTGAAAAAAATATGTCAAAGACATAATACGTGTGAGCTGTTACAATGTAGAAAAAATTGTAATCAATGACCCCTTTAAAATTTAGGGTGAGGGGAGGGTGAGGGGACGTTTAAAGGGGGCATCTCAGACGTCAAAAGTTTTCACTTCACTGTGGCTATCTCTTCTATCATCTCACCATAGTTATTCTCATAAACACTCCACTTTAAAGCTCCTTGCGATGTCTGATTTGTAAACAGATGGTACAGAGAAGTAAAAATATATCAAACAAAAATAAAATTTAAGTTTTCAACGTTTCTGTGTTTACATAAAGTAAAAAAAAATCAATAAAGCAGCTGCTGAAAGAGCTAGATAATCTTTGTGCTAGCAATCTAACATTAGCTTATTTTAGCCAATAAAATGAAAACTCGGGTCGTTTGAGTCTTAAAACCAACAGTCCCTCAATGAAAAGCCTTTACATTAAACACAGTTTTTCCCTGATGTTGGTGAAATTCATTTTGAAAGAGTGAGATAAAACTGTTAATGGTATTTTTCATGACTCGCTTGAAAAAACCTGCTAGAAGTTGTATCTTACCAGCAGACATCGCAAGTGATAAAATAATGAAATTCATTGCAGTAACAATTGCTATGGCTTTGCCCATGTTTTATGTTTCTCAAAGCCGATCCTAATTCCGGACTGTCACTGGCACTGCAGGCTTCGAGCTCTGACATGAGAGCTGCAGCACTGTCTGTCTATCATCTCTGACTCTTTCCTTCCACCTCTCTTGATCCTTCACCTTCTACAACTCTGTGTACTTTTTAGAGGACTGAATATTGTCATGCACAGCTAGGCTTGCACATCTTTATTAAGTACTGGTGCCACCTCGAAAACAATATTTAAGAGTTTGGTTTTTTTTAATGTTTATTTCTGCCCATTCTCCAACACATACTGCCAGTGGGTAAAAGCAACTGTTTGCTGGGAGGGAGCACAAGCACACAAACACACACCAAGACGTTCAAAGCCAGCTGTAGCTGATTTGAGACTCTCGCAGACGCTCTCCCCTGCTCCGTCTTCACATCGTAAACAAACACACCAAACTCCCTCCGCCTCTTTTTGTAGTTATTGTTGGCAGAGTGGCGTCTCACTCGGATCCAAAGCTTTCTCAGAATAACCTGGAGCTGAGTTGTGAGAGAGTGAGACAGAAAGTTGGAATGTCACCTTCTGCTCCTTGGCATCTTGGCTGAGAGGGCCACGAGAGGGCAATGGGACACAGTGGGGGCCCCTCTGAACTTTTGCCCTGTGACAGATGGCAGGTTTGGACCCTTGAACCTGCTAATGAGTGGGTCGTGCCAAGCAGTGTAGGACACGGGGCCATAGGTTAGGTTGCTCCATCAAAGCCAGTGTCAGTGGGGTAAGGCCACGCCCAGCTGCTTATAGCTGCTGGTTGGTTATACTGCAAAGTGTATGGCATTCAGTGATGCTGTTGCCAAGGTTTTTCATGCCATTGGCAAAGTCAGTGTGATTAAGACAAACTGATACCGTATAGTATATTAACTGGTTGTGAAGACTGTGAAAATATGTTAAATGACACCAGACAGCACATAAAAGGGTAGGGCATTAAGAGAATACCATCAATTTAACAATGCATACTTTTAATACTGTCTGCTTTGTCCTTACAGTGATTAAACCTCACGAAAAAATGTGGAGACATGCTAAGTCATTTGTTACTGAATCCATCCTCTCTAACCCCATTTTATTTATTTATTTTTTTAATTAGTCCCAACCACAGCCGCTTTTGGCTGTAAGTGGACTATGCAGATGCATAGGGCAACCTCACCCACTAGGGGGCACCCAAACTAAAAGTTTCGCCTTGAAGTGACACTGCCAAAAATTGAGGGTTTTTTTTCTCGTTAACATGACTGTAATATGTTTTTTTATGACTTACAAGATTTATCAAGAGCAAAATACTACTTGATCCTTACTTCTGGTGCCACACAAGTCAGCTGCCTTTTTGCAGCAGCAGCTCAGTTCTGAGTTTTCTTTCTCGCTTTTTATTTACTATCCATTTTTCTTTCCTACAACTTTTCTGATCTTGTCACCCCACATCCATCATGGACACCATGGACTCTAATATCGTCATACTAGTGTTAGTATTATCCGTCTTTCTATTCATATCGCCAATGACTGCTGACCAAATCAGTGAGTGGTGGAGCCACTGTTTACAGTAGGAGTCAATTGTTAGCATTATGCAGCTTTTCAACGGTGCTAACTGAGAGACCCGATATTCCTCAAGAAATCAGGAGAAAACAACATTGATGTCAAGCTGGAGAGCAGTGACACACAAGGAAGACAAGGTACAAGCCCGCTCCACCATCCGTTATTATGGGAAATGTGAGATCGCTGGGCTCTGTCCAGGTATGAAAGCACCTTCAGAGAGGTTAGCATCATACTATTCACTGACACATGGCTAACAGAACTAACAACAGAAGCCAATATCAGACTAGAGAGTTTCCACTTAATATGAGCAGATGGGACACTTGATAGCGGCAAGAGAAGATGTGTGTGTGTGGGGGGGGCTGGCACTGTTTGTGAACAACAGATGGAGTAATCCTGGGCACATCACGATTAAAGAACACTGTAGCAAGGACATTGAGCTGCTAGCCATTAGCATGCAACCGGCATACCTCCACAGAGAGTTCTCACACGTCATTGTGATTGCGATCTATGTACCCCCTCCATGAGGGGTGAGGCAGCATGTGACATCATCCACACAGTCAGCAGCAGGCTGCAGACACAGCACCCAAATGCTCTCCAGCTTATCTCTGGTGATTTTAACCATACTTCCCTGTCCTCCCCTGTGCCCACTTTCACCCACCATCTCACGTGCCACACCAGAGACAATGAAACACTGGACTTATTTTATGCAAACACCAAGGAGGCTTACATCTCATCACCCCTTCCCCCCTTGGAAAATCTGATCACATTCTGGTTCATCTCCTGCCTGTGTACAAACCCCTGGTACACAGACAACCTCCCGTTAGTGAAGATATGGTCCGAGGAGACGGAGGATGGTCTGAAGGACTGTTTTGAATCCACTGCGTGGGAGCAGCTTTGGCATCCACATGGTGAGGACATCGACTGACTCACACGCACCATCACAGATTACATCAATTTCTGTGTGGAGAACACTGTACCCACCATGGCCACATGGTGTTTCTCAAACAACAAACCCCGGATCAACCCTGAGATAAAGTCACTGCTGAAGGAGAAGAAAAGGATCTTCAGGGCAGGAAACAAAGAGGAGCTAAAGGTCGTACAGAGAGAGCTAAGGAAGAGGATTAGAGAGGGGAAGGACAGTTACAGGAAGAAGATGGAGGACAAGCTGCCGCAGAGTGACATCAGTGGTGTCTGGAGAGGCCTCAAAACTATCTCTGGGCACCAGAATACCTCCTCCCAGGCTGTGGGGGGTAGGGAGTAGGTGAATGACCTAAACCTGCAATCTGTCCAGGGTGTACCCTGCCTCTCGCCCAAAGATGCTGGGATAAGCTCTAGCCCCTCTGCGACCCGAAAAGGATTAAGCGGAAGAAGATGAATGAATGAATGAATGAATGAATGTTCTATAACAGGTTTGACCAACTACCATCTCCTCTGCCTGCCCACCAACCCCTGCTGCCTCCACCTTCATCTAGTCCCCACTGTCCACTGCCCTCCCTCCACTCCCCCTTACATCCCTCAGCTCTCAGTACACATCCCCTGCTGTTTCCCCCTCACAGACCCAACACCCCCCTTCCGAGCACACAGCCCCCCTGCCCCAATCTGTCCCTCACTAGTATCCACAATATAAACACTGAGGAAAGGCTAAACCCTGGCATGTGAAAAACACATTCTAGCATTAAATTACACTCAATTTAATGTGCAGCACCAAAGTGCAGCACATACACAAACCAGGACTTTAACCAGGATTAACATATTTCATTGTTTTGCTCTCACAAGCGAACACTTAGGAGAAAACAAGCGCGAATCAGCAGTTGGTATTAGCTAGCTACTAGCTAAAACTCGTTAGCCAGCACGCTCAAAAAAAGTGAGCTTACCACCAACAGGATAAATAAGTGAACAGATGCACATTATTACAAATCACTCACCATCGATGGTTCTGTCACGTTCGTCTTCAGCTTGTCCGTAGTCCAGTTCTATGCTGGGCTGCCATCTGTATTGGTCCGGGTCGCTCCTCTCACTGTGTATCTGCCACCAAGCAGAGAAAACCCCGCACCTCTTCATTGGACCACGGTGTAGATTTCCGCAAAACCTACAACGCTGTCTGTATCAATATCGTATTTACTCCGTGACCGAGTTAGTCCGTGAAATATTGCAAATGGCGGTCGTAAAGATTCCACTGAAGACGGATGCTTTCGTGACGTTACGCCCTGACCAATCAGCGGCTCGCAGTCTGTTGACGTCACATCTCGGCTTGCTTCAGCACGGTTGTACCTTGCCCTTGAACAAGCACGAAAATAGCGCCTGCTAAACCGTGCTGGGTACAGTGGAAAAGGCTAGAAAGCGAGTCGAGTAGAAGTGAGTATGGCCAAAGCGATACTAATGGAAAAGGGCCATAAGACTCAGGTGAAAGCTGAGCTGAAAAAGATCAAAGTGAGGAAGGCTGCAGGTCCAGACAGCATCAGCTCGAGGCTCCTCAAGTCCTGTGCAGATCAGTTATGCAGGATTTTGGAGCACATCTTCAATCTCAGCCTGAAGCTGGGGAGGGTACCACAGCTGTGGACAACATCCTGTATATTACACGTACCGAAGACTCCGCACCCCAAGGACCTGAACAGCTACAGACCAGTGGCCCTCACATCACACCACATTGTCTTTATACCCTGATTGATGGAGCCTTAAGCATTTTTAAGTATTTTTATCATGTTTATAGTCAGCTTCATGTGTGCCTGTGTTTGTGTTTATGTTGGTTGTAACTGTGGCTTGTAAATATGGATGTCACCACACTGCAAAACAAATCTACCTACGGGTACAGATAAAGTAACCTGAACCTGAACCTGAACCTAATGAAGACCATGGAGAGGCTGCTCATCGCACACCTCTGCCCCCTGGTCGGACCAGCAATGGACTCACTTCAGTTTGCCTACCTACCAGCATGGCATCAGGGTGGAGGATGCAGTGATCTTCCTCCTACATCATTTCCTGTCCCACCTGGAGAAGCCTGGGAGCACTGTGAGAATCGTGTTCTTTGATTTCTCCCACGCTTTCAGTGCCATCCAACCAGTGATTCTGAGGGACAAGCTGCTGTGTGCAGGGGTGGACCAGCACCTGTCATCATGGATCCTGGATTACCTCGCAAACCAACCACAGTTTGCGACGACCTGGGACAGCGTGTCTGACACCATCATCTGCAGTATGGGGGCCCTCCAGGGAACAGTTCTGGCTCCATTCCTGTTCACCCTCTACACTGCTGACTTTACACACAACACACCACACTGCCATCTACAGAAGTTCTTGGATGACTCTGCAATTGTTGGCTTTGTCTCTGAGGGGGATGACAAGGAGTACAGAGGACTTATCTAGGACTTTGTGGACTGGTGCCTGCAGAACTGCCCCCAAATCAATGTGAGGAAAACTAAGGAACTGGTGGTGGACTGCTGCAGGTATGGACAACCCCCCACAGCACCGGTAAACATGCAGGAAGCAGACATTGAGACGTGGACATCTTGCAAGTACCTGGGTGTTCACCTGAACAATAAACTGGACTGGTAACACAACACCAACGCAACACCAACGCAAGAATGGCCAGCGCAGGCTGTTCCTCCTGAGGAGACTCAGGTCTTTTGAAGTGCGGTGGGCACTCCTGAAGACCTTCTATGATTCGGTGGTGGCATCAGCCTTTACGTCTTTACGTATGGAGTGGTCTGCTGGGGCAATGGCATCACGGCAGCTGACAGGAAGAGACTGAACAGGCTGATCAAAAAAGCCAGCTCTGTTCTGGGGCGACGCCTCGACCCAGTGGAGGAGATAGGAGAGAGGAGGATGGTGGCTAAGCTGTCATCTCTGCTGGAGTCCAAGTCCCACCCCATGCAGGACACGCTGAATGCACCGAGGATCTCATTTAGCAGTTGGCTGTGCCATCCTAAGTGCTTGAGGGAGAGATTCCGCAGGTCCTTCCTACCTACAGGTGTCAGACTTTATAATCTAAATACTGCTCACAGAGGCCATATTAAACATCACAGCTATGCACAATAGAGAATGTCCCCTCCAATACACAACTAAGACAATTACACTTATTATCAAGGGTGTCAACAACACTGTTCATTCAATGTAAAATATACTGTCTGGGTCGATATTATATTTTGCCAGGTAAATTTAACTAACTGTAATGCTGTTGATACCATCTAACTGCAATGCTCCTGCATTGTGTATATAACTGTGGTACATATGTATATTTATTTACTGCTTGGACTAAGCTATTCTTCTATTATCATATTTACTATTGCTCTGAGTGCTACTATCCCTGTGCTGCTGCAATCCTGTAATTTCCCCATTGTGGGACTTCTAAGACAAGACAAGATAAAGGCTTATCTTATCTTATCTTATCTTAAGTCACATAAGTGTGTCATGTTTTTTTTTTCCTGTAAAATTTCAGTTCAGCTCCTCTCCTTGAAAAAAGGCAAATTTAGATTGATCATTTTTGGTGACATCACTACAATAGGTCCATTGTGTTGAGCCAATCAGGAGTAAGAACTGTCTCTGACCAAACTGAAGTTAGCCTCCATGGCCAATTCGTATTTTTATGCAGCTGCTTTGAAAACTTGACTGAAAATAAGATGGGTTTTACCATTAACTGCTTTTTTAGGATCGATGCAGTTTTAGTCATTATCCGGGGCCACCATGCACACAACTGGGCATGTTCTTTAACCTGTAAGTCTTTTTAGATGTATTCTGTTTAATGTAGCGCTAGCCACCATTAGCCTGGTGGGATGTGGGTGGACCTATTCACAGATTGTGGTATTTGAGGCAAAGTGAAAAATTTTGACACAAAACTGTAAGACAATGAAAGGCTTTTTTGTTGAATAAAATGGCATAAGATACCATTTAAGACAATGTAGATTTGTTTTTATAGGGGATTTATATCCACTGGAGTTGGTCTTTAATATTTTTTTTAGGTAGAATTAAAATTGTCTTAAAAACTGAAAGAAATGTTTGGTTATTACTTTTCAAACTTTACCATAGGAATTTGTTCAGACCAGAAATTACTGCATCTTTAGTAATTTGGGGTGAAATAATAATTTGATTTCATTGAATTCAGAAGAGAACCTTCTACTTCAGGAAATATTTTTCTTTATATGATATGATTCAAATTATATCAGAGGTATAGTTTGAATCTTATTTTCCTCAGACTAAACACATTTAAGGGAAAAATCATCTTAATGTTAATAAAGTTAATTTACAAGAAAAAAGTTGCAATACGAGGGGGGCCTGAAAAAGTTTATGTGGTCAAATTTTAACAAATGTGGTTTATTTTTCAACATCTTCCCTTCCGTCCACACACTTCTTCCATTGGTATTGCAGTGCTTGGATCCCTGTGGTTGAAAAATAAACCACATTTGGTCAAATTTGACCACTATGAACTTTTCAGCCCCCCCTCCCAATATGTATGCTTTTAGAAATTAAAAATTTAAAATGTTGAAAATGCATTTTTTTTTTTAGAAAAAAGTCCCACGAGAGAAAGTTGCAAACTTATATGCAAAATGTCACAGACTGATGATGTCATAATCCGGGGTTGTCTTGCTCTCTTCTTTTCTCTCCCCACCCCAGTCTTCCATCAAACAACCCTTTGCCTGTCAGAGGAGGCCGAGTGAGTGTTCAGCCGCCTGAATGAACTTTTCTCTTCAGCTCCCGTGTTGGCTCAAGTTGACCCGTCTCTTCAGTTCATAGTCGAAGTTGATGCCTCTGACTCCGGGGTGGGAGGTGTCCTCTCCCAGCGGTCAGCCTCCTACAATAAACTCCATTCTGCACCGCCTTCCCTCGCTGCTTGTCACCAGTGGAAAAGAACTACAACATTGTTGATTGGGAGCTCCTAGCCTTCAAGTTGCCTTTGGAGGAATGGTGACGCTGACTGGAGAGGGCCACTAAGCCGTTTTTTGTATGGACAGACCGTAAAAAACTAGCTTATCTTAGATCCGGCAAGTAACTGAATCCTCGCCAGTCCCGTTAGTCCCTTTTTTTGGATAGATTTCACGTTATCATCACTTACGGACCCGGCTCTAAAAAATGTAAAACCTAACGCTCTTTCCTGGCAGTTGTCCACTGACTCCCCTTGATCTTCCAAAGCCAATTCTGTCTCCAGCCTGTGTTTTGGGAGCTCTCTTGTAGCAGATCGAGGCAAAGGTTAGAGAGGCACAGAAGCAGGAGCCAGACCCTGGGGGAAGTCCTCTGGGTCGCCTGTATGTCCCCACGGCTGTCAGGGGCGATGTATTGCATTGGCTGCACACCTCCAAGTTCACCTGCCATCCGGGAGTCACCTGCACCATTTACCATGTCAGGCGAGGCCTTTTGGTGGCCGTCTCTCAACAAAGATGCCAGGGAGTACATCAGGGCCTGTAATCTCTGTGCCACTAGCAAGACGCTCTTCTCAGCTCCAGCGAGTCTGCTGCATCCTCTGCCCACTCCTAAGCTGCCCTTGGGTCAGTATCGCCATGGATTTTGTTACCGGGGCTCCCTCCATTCAATGGTCATTCGGGCATCCTCACAATTATTGATCGTTTCTGCCAAGGCTGGCCCATTTCATTCCACTCTCCAAGTTACCCTTAGCTAAAGAAACCACAGATCGACTTACCCTCCATGTCATTCACTTACATGGCATCCCCTCTGACATTCAGTTCAGATAGACGCCCTCAGTTTGTGGTCCCATGTGTGGAGGGTGTTTCTTCCAGTTTTTCATCCTCAGTCTAATGGCCAGTGTGACAAGCCAACCAAAAGCTGGAGGCCTCTCTTCGCTGCGTCACTTCCCTCAACCCTTCACCCTTGAGCTCTTACCCTCTCATGGGTCGGTACGCCCATTACAATACCGCTTCATCAGCCATGGGCGTCTCTCCGTTTGAAGCCTCCCTGGGCTTCAACACCCCCCACCCCCCAATTACTGAAGGTGAGATCACCGTTCCCTCCTTTCAGCAACATATTCAACGCTGTCGGCAATTCTGGAGGATGACGAGGGAGGCTCTTTCTGCGTACGGCTAACAACAAATTCCACCATCGCCAGTGCCGAACCCCCGCCCCCAATTATATTTCTGGGTAAAAGGTAAGGCTATTCCACGCGCAACATCCAGTTAAAATCTGTTTCCAAGAAGCTTGCACACCCCGTTACATTGGGTCCATTGTACCATCACACGTATCATTAATCCAGTCACTGTTTGTCTCTGTCTGCCTCCACCTCTCCACATCATCCTCCGGCCATGTCTCCCAGATAAAGCCCGTGGCCGTTCAGTCCCCTCTGTCCTCCCTCTGACCTCCCTCCTCCTCCTCGGTTGGTCAACGGCGATACGATATACAACATCTCTGAGATCCATAATTTTTGGCCGCAGGGGCCAGAGTCTCCAATACCTTGTTGATTGGGAAGGCTATGGACCGGAAGAACAGTCATTGGATTCCATGGGGTTGGTTCCGGGTTGTCTCGCAGCTCTCTCCTCGTCTCTCATCGGCCCACCTGCAGGTCTTCTCCTCTAATGAGGTGTAGCTGCCCCTTGTGTCACACCTGCAGCTCATCTAGAGGCTGCCTATTTAAGAGCTGGAGAGACAACCCTGAGTGTGGGATTGTCAGACAACTACACATGTGCCATTACTACTGCCCTATGCCTTGTTCCTGTTGTTTTGCTCCAGCTTGCCTCTCAGCCTTGCTCCAGCCTGCCTTGCTCCTGTTTTCGCCTGTTAGTCAATTCCTCTGCCAATCTTGGACCCAAGTAAGGAAACTAAAATACACTGCTTACCTTGGCCTCCCCTACCTGTGCACAGGCACCGCTGTTGAACTCCTCTTAGCAGACACGGACCCCTTCTCTGGCAGACCCCTCCTGGAATAAAGCATGGACAATCTCAAGTAAGCCCCATACCCCTCAACTAACTCAGCTCCCCAGTCTGGTTCAACGTTAAAGTTTTTCCCTGCCCGGTATGCTTTACCTACCTGCTCCAGTCATCCAGTATTGGTGGTGCCGCAGCCTCGTTCGCTTCGTTCCCCATCAGCCAGCATTACTATCTGAGTAAGAGAACAAATTATTCAGGTTTGCATATTCACCCAGTATTGAAAGCAGTTATTCGTTGCCTCTCTGTGTGTTTTTCCCACCGGACTGCCAGCACACCGACATCTCCATTTGTTCATTTTTATTTTTCAATAAACTTCCTTCAACATGTTTCTGTCTCTGGTGTGGTTCTGTGCCCATGTCTGAGTCTAACAAATAGGGGTGGGTTCAAAGATCGATTCAACAAATCTGGATTGGCCCACGTTTGACTGATCCGATATCATTCCAAAAAAATCCGCCGATCAATCTTTAGTATAATGCTTTTATGTCTGGTGAACGTCTGTTGAGTCTGATCGGGTTGAAACTGGGTCAATGAGCCAGGAACAGCAGAGAAGAACCAGAAACACCCTCAGCGATAACGGCGCTAACAGCTAAAAAGCTAATGGATATACTAGTTCTTCTTCTGTGGTGTTAAAACGATTCTCATCTGGCAAGAGTTCCCTGTGGCGCATGCACACGTCTTTGCTTCCATGTTTACATGAGCGGAGTTGTTGATTTGTTTGTCTCTTAATTTATCAACAAAAGTCACTGTAAAGACTGTCCTCAACAGTTTCTGAATATTTTTCATAAAGTGGGAATAAACGGTTTTGTACTACGTGTAGCCCCTGAGTTGGAACATAAAGTTGAGGATTGATAAACACTTCAAACAGAAACCACATGGAGACTGGCTGAAACTCGTGAACAGAGGAGGGGAGACTGTTGGAGCTCGCTAAGATTCTAAGTAAAATATCATTTGTTTTGTTTTAACGATTTGTGTTGTAAAAATTAATAATTTATCCAGCATGATGGTGTTTTCATTACAAACTATGGATACAGTAGTTAACTGTTGGTGTAAGTGCTGTGAATAAAATACAGAATAAAGGTATAGTTTTATGAGATTATGGACTTCTAGCACTTAAGTGAGAGATTTGAAGATAATAATAAATCACAATAAAATGAAAATGGCAGAATTAATAAAGGCTGCAGTACGGGCTATTTTTACTCAATAGAACTAAACTGAAATGAACAAATCTTCCTTGGAAATGAACTAAAACCCTTTTCAAAAATTGAAGGTTAATTTGAAATTAAAATATAAACAACAAAAAATAAAAGAAACTAACTTACTAAACCCTACTGTGGTGTGGGGGATTTAAAAATATGATTAAATTTACTTTGAAATCTTTCATCTCCCTCAGATCTACGAAGACTAGATTTCAACTTCCAAGCTCCATCTGCACTGAGACTTTCTGAAGGGAAGAGGTTGTCATTGGAGGAGCCATCCCTGCTTCGTTGTGGATTTCAGCACAGAAGAAGACCTCAAATTTTTTCAGGGGGTCTTAGTTTTTCAACTTCAAGATTCAAGAAGGTGCTGCTATAATTTTCTCCATACTCTAACATGCATTCAATGCAATTTAGCTGTTGTAATGACTAATTCTTTTATTTCTTTGTTTAATTTAAGTTCTCAGCAAGAACACAATGTTGGTCATTTTTGACAACTTTACTGAGCATTTAATTCTACATAAATCACTGTTTAACGGGAAATTTTTGGCAATCCTGTAATTTTCTTGTGTTACATAGAATAGCATCACTGTAAACTATGGAAAAAGCAGCTACTTTAAAATCTGTACTTCCTCACACAACTTTCAATGCAAAAAACCTCTAAAAATGTCACAGGTTTTTGGAAAAGCTTCCACAAATTCAGGCTTTTTGGGCCACAACAATCACAAAACCACAACAATCACAAAAACAGCCAGGGATATCCTGGAGGGACTGAAATACAGTGAGATTATGTATACATGCTTCATGCATTGAATTTGTTTACTTACTCTAGGTTGTTAACTTGACACTACATACCCTTTGTATGAAAGGAAGCACTTGTGAGCACTTTGTGAAATCTTAAGTTAAATAATAAAAAGTGCATTATTGTAACTGATTTTGGGTCAGTTCTTTATGTGATAATTTATGTATTAACAAAGTCAGATTATTCTTGGTACAATTTTCAGCATTAGGTCTTGAAGATTTTTTTTTTTCTTGACAATTAAAATGTCTATTAAAATGGTAATTTCCCCAGATTGAATTGGGATCGGATCGGATCGGATCGAATTGAATCTGACTTGAATTGATTCAGAATCTCAAGAATCGGAATCAAATAGATTCTGTAAATTAGGGATCATTCCCACCCCTACAAACAAACCCCCTAACATGTCAGTACAATCCCACCAAATGAACTCAGCTGGCTCAGCAGCCATAGCAGAGCCACCATGTTTACAAGTAACTGAGTATAATTAGACCAATTAGCTCACCAAGTATCAGCCTCCTTAACTCAGATCCATCACCTCACTGAACTCACAACCCTGTAGTTAGTAATTCTCTGTCACCTTTGGAGTTATCGGCCTCCCTTCCCATACTCTCTTTCCGGCATCTCACTGTCTCCAACCTGGCTGGAATAATGGGCAGTTAGGGATGTGAAAGGGGTTTTTATTTATATGCAAGCTAGTTTTCCAGTGTGTTCCAGAGGATTTTCCTATGGATCTTAGCCGCATTAGCTACATTGCTGGCCTACTAGATGGCCAAGCCCTTTCCTGGGTTCAAGCCATTATGGACGGTTCTGAGTTCGGTTCTTATTCTCTATCCCGTTTTTTACTTGAATTCCAACAAGTATTTGACCACTCCAAATGTGAGGGCAACATTACCAACCATTTCTTGAACCTACGTCAGGGAACCCAGTCAGCAGCCAAATATTCCATTCATTTCTGGGTGGTCGCAGTGAGTTCTGGTTGGAATGACGTGGCTCTCTGGGGTGTCTTCATCCACAGTCTAAATTCTTCCCTGTGCAACGAGCTAGCTTGTCGAGATGAGTCCACCAGCTTTAACGCTCTGGTGTTGCTCGCTGTCCGGCAAGACAATCAATCGACGTCAAGAACGCACCCAAGAGCAATTTCGACAGCGCGCCCACACTCCACTGTATTCCGCTGGTCATTCTCTCCCCGCTGCGTCTCAACTCGCTCCCCCTGCTACTCCCGCTCTGGCTGCTGAGAGACCCGTGGTTTGGGGCCGTGTGCATATTTCTCCAATGGAGCACCAGTGCCAATTGAATGTCGGCCTTTGTCTTTACTGTGCAGCCGAAGGGCATATTGCGGTTGAGTGTTTGGTGCACCCTAAAACGCGTGCCCGTCAGTCTGTTTGAGTGTCCGGTATACCCAAAAGCGCGCATCTGTCAGAGTGTTTAGAGGGGTGGCGGGCAAAGAGGAATGTAACCCTTCTAATAAGCTTACTCTCCCAGTCCAAGTCTTGACCCAGTCCATAGAATTTCCTACTGATACCCTAGTTGATTCAAGAGCTGAACAGAATTTCATTACTCAGGGGATAGTTTCTAGATTAGGTCTCCCAACATTCAAACTCCCCACACTAGCACCCATTGTTACATTCATTGGCAGTCCTATCTCCACAGTGCACCATCAAACCACTCCCATTATGTTGTGTGTAGAATGTGGTGTGCGTGTGTGCTTGGCCCTTAGGGCTTGCCGTACCCGCCCTGTGTGGTGTGACGTCAGGCGGGCTACAGCCAGACTGTATATAGTAGCGTTTGTCTATAACAAAGTTCAGTTCGCTGCATGGCAAAAGAATGACTCTGACTCTGATTTTCCAGACATAACATTTTGGTGACTAGGAGAAACTATGGGGGCATATGGGCTACCTCAACCATTATCACCGTTTCTGGAATATTCTGGAGAGCCAGCGATCCTGTGGCCGAACTGGATGGCTATGTTCGAGAGTTACATCGCGGTACTGGGCATAAGTAGACTCGATGGAGTACGAAGACGAGCACTTCTGGCCCACCATCTCGGCATAGAAGGTTGGAAAATTCTCTGCATGTTGGGAGAAATGGAGTCTTATGTGGATGCTGTTGGGCGGCTGGCCAAATATTTTGCCAAACATACGAGGACCACAAAACTGTGGGTAATGGAGCTGTTGGTGCCAAAAGAAGCTAAGCTAGCTAGCTCGGGGAAGCTAGCAGCTTAGTCAGTGACTATGGGGAAGTTAGTCACGAAGCTAGGTGCGCCCAAAACCAAGCTTCGAGCTACCAGCTAGACTTCGAGGTAGATTCGGGCCATGAGTGGGGAAGCCCCAGGTCACCGAAGACGGCAAGCCAGCCAAGTGAGCTCAGCATGGTACGTGACCATAGCGCGGTGATGTTGACGGTGCGTGAGCCAACAGTAGCATGAAGGGAAAAGCAGCAACCGGACGCAACTGAGTCTTTCCCCGCAGCTGGAGTCCAGGCAGCAGGAGAGTGGGAGCAAGCAAGCTGAAAAACCCCGGGAAGCAGCAGCGACAGTCAGGCGCAGAGGCAGCGCAGCAGAGTGCCTTGATGGAGGTGCTGGGCACAGCGGCGAAGCACCTGTTTGACGGGTTGATGCCAACGAGAGTGACGCTGGGAGAGAGCAGCGACAGTTGGACAACAGAGAGGGAGGTGGCCGGGCACCACGGAGGTCGGGCAGGACCTCAGTGCCAAAGCTCAGTACGCCTTGGACGAGGGTGCTGGGCATTATGGTGAGGTGTCCGAGTCAACGAGTGACACTGACGAGCGAGGGTTTAGCTTTCCCTGGAGCTTGGCCACAGGGGGCCCGAATGTTTTGGAGCTACTAGGCAGCAGCTCCAGCGGGTCCAAAGACAGTCGGGAGCGGACCGACAGGCACAGAGGAACTGTGTGCCGGGCAGCAGCATCTGCGGGTCCAGACAAGAGAAGCGTCCAACGGTGAGGAGAAAGGACATTCTCGCCGAGGAGGTTGGCTTTGATCCTGGGGGCAGGTGGTGGCCAGGGGGCGCACATGCCGTGGGGTTGCCCTGGGCCTCTGAGCGGCTTTATCTGTGGCTGCCCATGGTCTGCATTATTTCGTAGAAATCCAAGTGTAAATATGTGACAGAGTGTAATAATATATTCATATGTGCATGTGTTCTAAATAAGTGTTTGATGTGAGTGAGATGCACCTGTGAACATAATGTGTGTTGTTTAGGGATTAATTTTTTGTGTTTTGTTTAGCAGAGCAACACGGCGATATTTTAGTTATAAATGGACTTTCTTTTAGTTAATAACTGGCAGAATAATCCACTGTGTCATGAGGGTTGTGTGGCAGTCCACACACCACCCTAGATATTAGTTATGTTTTGTGTGAATGTGTTAGGCTATCACAGTTCACTGTTCCCCATTATTTTCCTTAGTGCGTGATTCGGGTACTAAATTGGGTTGGGTCTGAATTGTGTGTATGTGTTTTGGACTTTTGTAAGGGGGAGGGGCATGCTGTGTGTAGAATGTGGTGTGTGTATGTGTGTGCTTGGCCCTTAGGGCTTGCCGTACCCACCCTGTGTGGTGTGACATCAGGCAGGCTATGGCCAGACTGTGTATAGTTGTGTGTGTCAATAATAAAGTTCAGTTCACTGAGTTCGCTGCATGGCATAAGAACGACTCCGACTCTGATTTTCCAGACATAACACAATACTCTCCTAGTGTCTGGCAATCACAGGGAGCAGATTCAGTTTTTTGTTCTCCCCTCTATGTCCTCCGGAATTGGTTACTCAGTTTTTCCTGTTTAAAGTTGCACATTTCAATTCAATTCAATTCAACTTTATTTATATAGTGCCATTTCACAACAATCAGTCATCTCATAGCACTATCAACTGTAGGGGAACCCCCACAGTTGCAGAAAGACCCCAGCAATCAGGCGATCCCCTGTAAGCAAGCACTTGGGCGACGGTGGAGAGGAAAAACTCCCTTTTAACAGGAAGAAACCTCCAGCAGAACCAGGCTCAGGGAGGGGCTGTCATCTGCTGCGACTGGCTGGGGGGTGAGGGGAGTAGAGAAGAAGAAAAGAACAGACATTAGAGAGCAAAACACAAGATGGGGACTCAATCTATGGGAGAGATCAAACAAATGTTAATGACCAGCAAAAAAAATATATTTCATT
The DNA here is from genome assembly GCA_020510985.1 of Pholidichthys leucotaenia. Lineage (NCBI taxonomy): Eukaryota > Metazoa > Chordata > Actinopteri > Cichliformes > Pholidichthyidae > Pholidichthys > Pholidichthys leucotaenia. Next base: position 181,862,023 of record CM035836.1, on the reverse strand, counting down.
GAGAGTGGAGAAAAGGAGTGAGGGCCCAGTGCATTACTGGAGGTCCCCCGGCTGACTATACCTATTAGCAGCATAACTAAGGGGAGGGTTCAGAAACACATGAATCCCTCCCTAATTGTAGGCTATATCAAAAAGGTAGGTTTTAGCCCTATACTTAAAAACAGAGATCGAGTCTGACTCCCGAATCCAGATTGGCAGCTGATTCCACAGGAGAGGAGCTTGATAACTGAAGCTCTGCCTCCCTTTGTACTTTTGGAGATTCTAGGGTTTACAAGTAATCCTCATCATACATGTGTAATGACAATAAATTGAATCTCATCTCTTCTCATCTCATTTTGGGGAGCGTAGTGCTCTGTTAGGATAATATGGTAGTATCAGATCTTTTAAATAAAAAGGAGCCTGATTGTTTAGAGCTTTGTAAGTAAGAAGAAGGATTTTAAACTTAATCTAAACTCTATGGGAAGCCAATGAAGGGAGGGCCAGAACCGGAAAGATATGATTCTCTCTTTCTAGTACCTGTTAAAACTCTTGCTGCAGCATTTTGGATCAGCTGAAAACTTTTTAAAGATGTTTTTAGGACAGCCTGATAATAAAGAATTACAATAATCTAATCTCGAGCTAACAAAAGCGTGGATCAGCTTCTCACATCACTCTGAGACAAGATGCTCCTAATCTTGGCAATATTACGCAAAATGATAGAAGGAGTCAGTCTTAGAAACAAATTTAATATGTGAATTGAAGGACAAATCCTGGATCAAAAAATAACTCAAGGTTCCTCACAGAGCTATTAAGAGAAAGAGTATACCGCATCCAAACTGAAAGTTTGATTTGGAAAGGAATTTCTAAGGTTTTTTTTGGACCAACAAGAATGACTTCAGTCTTATTGAATTTAATTAGCAGGAAATTACAAGTCTTCCAAGTCTTTGATTTCCTGTAGACAGGCTTCTAACCTTGGCTAATTGATTACTATCATCTGGCTTCATGTGACAGGTATAATTGTGTGTCATCAGCATAAAACAATGAAAATGTATACAGTGCTTCTAATAATGTGGCCTAACGGAAGCATATATAAACTAAAAAGAGTATGGCCTAGCACAGATCCCTGTGGAACTCCATGACTAAGCTTTGAGTTGAAAGAAAACTCATTATTTACATGAACAAACTGGAACCTATCAGATAAATACGATCTAAACCACTGCAACGAAGTTCCATTAAGTCCAACATAGTGTTCTAATCTATCAAGTAGAATATTATGATCGATAGTATCAAAAGCTGCACTAAGGTTTTAGAGCTGCACAACCCTTCCATTGACAGGATACTAAACAGAGTTAGTTCATGGAGCACGTTCTGCCTGTCCTCCTGTCTCCCATCAGCTGCGTGTTCCCCGGCCCTTCCCATTGCTCAACCTCCGGCTGAACCACCTGACCTCACGTGGGTTCCATCCGAGCACCATGACCTCACGGCCGTCTTTAGGAAGACACGTGCCTTGTCCCTTCCTCCACATTGGCCCTTTGACTGCAAAATTGAACGGCTGCCCGGCGCCCCTTTGCCTTCAGGGTGCCTATACAGCTTGTTAGGACCAGAACATGAAGATATGGAGGAGTATGTAAAAGAATCCCTCAGTACTGGTATTATCTGGCCCTCTACCTCCCCCGTCAGTGCTGGTTTCTTCTTTGGGGGAAAGAAGGATGGCTCTCTCTGCCCATGTATTGATTTCTGTGGCTTCAATAATATCACTGTGAAAGACAAATACCCTTTGCCATTCATTATTTCTGCCTTTGATCTCCTCCAAGATGTGTCCATCTTCACCAAACTGGATCTCAGAAATGCCTACCACCTCGTTTGCATTTGCAAAGGGCACAAGTGAAAGACTGGGTTTAACACTCACATCAGTCATTTTGAATATTTGGTGATGCCCTTTGGTCTGACTAACACCCCAGCAGTCTTTCAGTGACTCATTAATGATGTCCTCCGTAACTTTATCAGTGTGTTTGCTTTCGTCTATCTAGATGACATCCTGATCTTCTCTCGTTCCCCAGAGGAACACTGAGTTCATGTCCGCATGGTGCTTCAGAGGCTGCTGGAAAACCAAATCTTTGTCAAAGCCGAGAAATGTGAGTTTGACACTCTTTCTACCACGTTTCTTGGCTTCATCATCTTCCATAACCAAATTGAACCTGATCCCTAAAAAGTCAAAGCTATCACCGATTGGCTAACTCCTACCAACAGGAAGCAACTCCAGAGGGTTCCTGGTTTTGCAAACTTTTACCAGCGGTTTATTAAGGGGTTTAGTGCTATGGTCGCCCCTCTTACTAGGCTGACGTCCACAAAAACACCCTTTACCTGGTCAGAGGAGGCCGAGTCAGTGTTCAGCCACCTGATCAAACTCTTCTCTTCAGGCTCCCTCTTGGCTCAAGTTGACACCATTCCTTCAGGTTCATAGTTGAGGTTGATACCTCTGATGCTGAGGTGGGAGACAGTCCTTTCCACGGTCAGCCTCTGACAATAAACTCCATCTCTGTGCCTGCTTCTCTCGCCGCTTGTCACCAGCGGAAAAAGAACTACATGTTTGGCGATGGGGCAGTCCTAGCCATCAAGCTGGCATTGGAGGAATGGTGACACTGGCTGAGGGGGCCACATAAGCCATTGTTTTGTATGGACAGACCATAAAACCTGGCTTACCACAGATCTGCCATACGACTGAATCCTCACCAGTCCCGTTGGTCCCTTTTTTTTGATGATTCCACTTCATGATCACCACAGACCCGCTCTAAAAATGTAAAGCCCAATGCTCTCTCTTGCAGTTTCTGTGCTGACTCCCCTTCATCATCTGAACCAATTTCTGTCTCCAGCCTGTGTTTTGGGAGCTCTCTCGTGGCAGATTGAGGCAAAGGCAAAAGAAGCTGAAACCAGACCCTGGGAGGTCCTCTGGGTCGCCGTATGTCCCCACAGCTGTCAGGGGCGACATACTACATTGGCTGCACACCTCCAAGTTCACCTGCCATCTGGAGAGTCACCCGCACCATTTACCATGTCAGGCAGGCCTTTTGGTGGCCGTCTCTCAACAAGGACACCAGGGAGTATGTCTGGGCATGTAATCTCTGTGCCACTAGTAAGTCACTCTTCTCAGCTCCAGCGGGTCTCCTGCATCCTCTGCCCACTCCTAAGCTGCCCTTGGGTCAGTATCACCATGTATTTTTTTACTGGCTCCCTCCGTCCAACGGACCATTCAGTCATCCTCACAATTATTAAACGTTTCTCCAAGCCGCCTATTTCATTCCACTCCTCAAGTTACCCTCAGCTAAAGAAACCACCAGATCAATTTACCCTCCACATCATCCACTTACACGGCATCCCCTCTGACATCACTTCAGATAGAGGCTTCTCAGTCTGTGTCCCATGTGTTGGAGGGCATTCTCTAAAGCCCTTGGTACGTCTGTTGATTTATCTTCCGGTTTTCCACCCTCATCTAATGGCCAGTGCAAACAATCCAACAAAGAGCTGGAGGCCTCCTTCGCTGCGTCACTTCCCCCACCCTTCATTTCTGGAACTCTTACCTCCCATGGGTCGAGTACGCCCATAACCCACCCCGCTTCATCAGCCATGGGCATCTCTCCATTTGAAGCTCCCTGGGCTACAACCTCCCCCCCCCATTACGGAAGATAAGAAACACCATTCCCTCCTTTCAGGAACATATTTACACTGGCGGCAATTCTGGAGGATGACGAGGGAGGCTCTTCTATGTACAGCACAACAAAATTCCACCATCGCTGATCGCAGACAGACCCTGGCCCCCAGTGATGTTCCTGGGCAAAAGATATGGCTATCCACTTACAACATCCAGTTAAAATCTGTTTCCAAGAAGCTTGCACCCCATTACATTGGTCCATTTACCATCACATGTATCATTTATTGAGTTACTGTTCGTCTCAGTCTGCCTCCACCTCTCCGCATCCATTCCCCCTTCAATGTCTCCCAGATAAAGCCCTGTCCGGCAGTCCCCTCTGTTTCTCCCTCTGACCCCCCTCCTCCTCCTTGGTTGGTCAACGGCGATCCGATATATGCATAACATCTCTGAGATCCTGATGTTTGCCACTCGGGCCGGAGTCTCCAATAAATTGTTGACTAGGAAGGCTATGGACCGGAAAGAACGGTCATGATTCCATGCTCCTATTTGAGGACCCAGGTATGGTCTGGGATTTTCATCGTGCCAACCCTAACAAACCAGGTGGTATGCTAGGGGCGCCCCTTGGGGGGGAGACCCTGTCATGGTCCGGGGTTGTCTGTGCTCTCCCCACCTGCAGTCTTCTCCTTTAATCAGGTGCAGCTGCCCCTTGTGTCACACCTGCAGCTCATCTAGAGGCTGCCTATTTAAGAGCTGGAGAGACAACCCTGAGTGTGGGATTGTCAGACAACTATACGCTGCCATTATTTCTGCCTATGCCTTGTTCCTATTTGTTTTGCTCCAGCTTGCTTCTCAGCCTTGCTCCAGCCTGCCTTGCTCCTGTTTTTGCCTGTCAGTCAATTCTCTGCCAAATCTTGGACCCAAATAAGGAAACTAAAATACACTGCTTACCTTTGGCCTCCTACCTGTGCACAGGCCATGCTGTTTGGACTCCTCTTAGTGGACACGTACTCCTTCTCATGCGGATCCCTCCTGGAATAAAGCATGGACAATCTCAAGTAAGCCCCATACCCCTCAGCTAATACCAATCATTACTGAGGGTGGCCACAACACTGTTGATTCAAATACAAAATATACTGTCTGGGTACAAATTCATATTCTGTAGGGTAACTTAACAAACCGTCCATCCATCCATCCATCTTCTTCCGCTTAATCCTTTTCAGGTCGTTTGGGGGGGGGGGGGGGCTGGAGCCTATTCCAGCATCTTTGGGCGAGAGGCAGGGTACACCCTGGATACATCGCCAGTCCATCGCAGGGCCAACACAGACAGACAGACAACCATTCACTCTCACAGTCATACCTAAGGACAATTTGAATCCCCAGTTGATGCAAATTAAACTAACTTGCATGTTTTTGGCATGTGGGAGGAAACCGGAGAAATCCCGGAGTAAACCCACGCAGACACGGGGAGAACATGCAAACTCCACACAGATCACTGTTGGTCGGGGGCTGGGATCGAGCCCAGGATCCCTGGCCAAGGGTGAGTTGCTGTGTTGACGCAGTGCTAACCACTCCGCCACCGCGCTGCCCAACTTAACAAACCGTTATGCTGTTTATTCCATCTAGCTGCAATGTTCCTGCACTGTGTATATATCTGTGTCCATATGTACGTATATTCATTTACTGCTTTGGCTAACCAGTTCTTATTATCTTATTAACTATTGTCCTGAGTGCTGCTATCCCTTTGCTGCTACAATTGTCATAAACGGCCTGGCAGGGGTGGACGAAGACCCAAATGCAGGAGCTGTGAGTTTGTAAAACTTAATAAAACACAAAATTACAACACAGAAACAAAACTTAGGGGAACCAGGCAGGAAGACAAAAAGGCAAAAATAGCACGGAGGCTAAGGCATCCAGAAACGCCGGAGAGGACGTGGGATGCACGTCAGGAGGAGAATAAAGCATGGGACACACACTGGGAAACAGGGTGAGATCAGACGTGGGACTCACGTCTGATCACTGGGATAAAGGCGTAACACTAACGTCTGTACACTGAGGACACTGGCAGAGCCCCCTGTCCAAGGAAAGGAATCCAGACACCCCAAGGTAACATCAAAAAGAAAAAGGAAAACACACACACAAAAAAGCACCAACAGGAGTAAAACAATAACCCAACCCGGGTGGGCGGTGGGGGAAACTAGACTAGGAGGGACCAAACAAAAAGCTCAGTCAAGATCCACAAACAGAGCAAATCGGGTGGCCAACTGAAAACCTAAGACCACCGGGCGAGAAGATAAGGCAGTTCAGGTGGTCTACTAGAGTCCCAAGACCACCAGATCATGAGCTGAAATATGTCAGGTGGCCTCCCAGAGTCCGTGAGCCACCCAAGCAGAAGATATAGTCTATCAGGTGGTCTCCCAGCATTCCAACATCAACAGACCAGAAGACATGATCTGTCGGGTGGCCTCCCAGTGTCCCTAAGCCATCGGACCACAGAGCACAATGCATCCCTTTTCAGAAGGTAGCAGCTGGAAAACATGCTCCTTGTGGACCGCAGTTGCTGAGGTGTAGATCACGTGAACCCATAACTGAGGAGCATTGACACCTGACAATGATCGCTGACCAGCAGTGAACCCAGATGGCAATGGCGACTGACCAGCAAGGAGGCCCAACAACAAAGATGGCTGACCAGCGAGGAAACCAGATGAAGAAAACGGCTGATCAGCGAGAAAACCAGGTGGCAAGGACAACTGATCAGTGGCAACCTCAGACAAAGACGGATGACCTTCGGTGACCACAGGCGAAGACGGATGACCCTTGGCACCTCAGTGAAGACAGATGACCCTCGGCAACCTTGGGCGAAGACTGATGACCCGCTACAACCTCAGGCAAAGACTGACGACCGTCGACAAACCCAGATGACATGGACTCACGACCTTTAGCGGAACCAGACGAAGTGGACTGATGACCATTGGAGAACCCAGACGAAGTGGACTGATGACCATCAGTGACCCCAGATGACATGGACTGACGACCATCAGCAGAACCAGACAAAGTGGACTGATGACTATCGGCGAACCCAGGTGAAGTGGACCGGAGACCATCAGTGGAAACAGATGAGAACTCAAACCGGGAAAAAGAAACAAACACTGGTTCATTTTCACCGGCAGCAGAGGAGCCCAGCGAGGAAAACTCAGGAGCAGCTGGCGGCCACAACTGGTTCTCCCTGCAAAGAGCAAAGCAAGAGCTAGCTAGCTCTGTCCTGGGGCAGCGCCTTGACCCAGTGGAGGAGATGGGAGAGAGAAGGATGGTGGCTAAACTGTCATCTCTGCTGGAGTCCGAGTTCCACCCTATGCAGGACACACTGAATGAACTAAGGAGCTCATTTAGCAGCAGACTACATCATCCTAGGTGCACAACCGAGAGGTTTCGCAGGTCCTTCCTACCAACGGCTGTCAGACTGTATAACCTAAGCAGGGCTGCTCGCAGAGATAGCAAAAAGACGTGACAACCTAATAGTATTGAATGTAAAAGACGCAATAGACTTACACAATGGTCCCCTCCGGTATACAACTAGGAAAATACCGTAGCTACGGAGGGTGACAATATGTATGGGTACATAATCATACCATGTAGGATAACTAAGTAGACAGTTATGCTGTTTCATTCCATCTAGCTACAATGCTCCGCACTGTGTGTGTTTATATATTTATTCCATCTAGCAACAATGCTCCACACTGTGTGTTTATATATTTACATATTTATTCCATCTAGCTACAATGCTCCGCACTGTGTGTTTATATATTTATTCCATCTAGCTACAATGCTCTGCACTGTGTGTTTATATATTTACATATTTATTCCATCTAGCTACAATGCTCCGCACTGTGTGTGTTTATATATTTATTCCATCTAGCTACAATGCTCCGCACTGTGTGTGTTTATATATTTATTCCATCTAGCTACAATGCTCTGCACTGTGTGTTTATATATTTACATATTTATTCCATCTAGCTACAATGCTCCGCACTGTGTGTGTGTTTATATATTTACATATTTATTCCATCTAGCTACAATGCTCCGCACTGTGTGTGTTTATATATTTACATATTTATTCCATGTAGCTACAATGCTCCACACTGTGTGTTTATATATTCATATATTTATTCCATCTAGCTACAATGCTCCGCACTGTGTGTTTATATATCTATATATTTATTCCATCTAGCTGAAATGCTCCACATCGTGTGTCTATATATTTATGTTTATATGTACATATGTATACTCGCTGCTCTTGTTTTTTCTTGTCTTCTGATTGTTGCTCTGAGTGTTGCTATCCCTGTGCTGTTGCAATCCTGGAATTTCCCCATTGTGGGACTAATAAAGGCTTATCTTATCTTATCTTATCTTATTTTAAGATCTCTCAAATACTGCCATTGTGAAGACTTGCCTTAACTTGAGCTCCACCGCCATCCAGGACTCTGCCACCTCAGGCTAGGGCATCTCGAATCCATCCATCTGGGAATCCTTCCCCGACATGGCCACCTCAGACAGGGGGGGAGAGATATACACCAGATCACTGTTACTGTTAGCAGTGGAGCCCGACGAGGAAAACTCAGGAGCAGGGGGCATCTGCAACTGGTTCTCCCCACCATGAGCAAGACAAGATCTCTCTAAAACTGATAATGTAGAGACAGGAAAGAGTACTTGCCTTGAATCAAGCTCCACTGCCATCCAGGACTCCGGCGACTCTGCTGCGGTGGCCCAAGCAGCCGGCATGATGGCGGGTGAAGCTGGTGGAACCCCAGACGTGGCGGCTGAAGCTGGTGGAACACCAGAAGTGGCGGCTGAAGCAGGTACAACCCAAGACGTAGCGGCTAAGTGCTGGTGGAATTTTAGACATGGCAGCTGAAGCTGGAAGAACCCCAGACGTGGCGGCTGATGCTGGCGGAACTCAAGCCCTGTGTAGCGGAGCCAGGGAACAACTCAAAGATGGTACTGTGTCGCGCAATGCCGAAACCACGGGACACTCTCTTGTCGGCACAGGTTTTGGGATACAGGGGGCGCTCCTCTCCCATCCAGGATGTGGCTGCAGGACCGGAACAGGGATCTCCGGAACAGCAGGCCCCTCCGTTGTCCGGTGGCTCCCTCCCAGGACTGGTGGACACATAGGAAAAACAGAGGTGGACATAGGAGAAGCAGGTGAGGATTGAGGACAGGGTGCAGCAGCAGGTGGTGATGACTCAGCCAAAGAAGATGGCCGCTGCTGAGTCCCCCCACCGGAAATAAGGCAAGAGAATTCATTTTTAGGTGTAAGAAAATGAAAGTATACTTGCCTTAGTTCCCGGGGAGTGATGGTTACTGCTGCTGTGGGTCCGGATAACTCCCTCTCATTAGCTGCAGCAGGCGATGGCACCAATATGGAGAGTGGAGGAGCTGGCACTGCACGCCTGAGAATGGCTGGATTCTCGGCAGCGGGTGGTGACGCCGTGGAGATGAGGGGGACAGCAGCGGTAAATAAGGAGGACGAAGCTGACGGGACAGCCAATGAATGAGAATTCGGGTGCAAGGAGGAGGCAGCTGCTGTGGTTCTCCGAAGTGGCGAGGGAGGTGTTGCTGAGGAGGTGAAGGAGTTCCTCAGGTGGGGTGCAGCTGAGTGGCAGCAAGAGGCTGGAGGTGTCTGCACCAGGGGATGCTCTTTCGTCAGCACAGGTACAGATGGGGAAGACGTTTTCCCCAGCCCACGGAGCATAGGTTGGGTGTTGGTGACTGAAACGAGGTGACCCATGAGTTCTGGATGGCTCCACAGGCTAGGGCATGCCTCAAGTACGTGCACCGCACCATCTAAACATTCCCGAGCCACCTTGGGAGTGCAGGAGGCACAAGCCTCCGTTAGAATGTTCTTTATAACTTCAACCACCCAGCACTCCACCTCGCTCAGTCCACAAACACTATAGCCCGTGTGGGCTGGCATCCCAGAAAAATGGGCTAAAACAAAAACAGAAGGGAGGGCAAAAAAACAAAAAAGCAAACTCACAGTCTGCTGGGTCCACACTGGCAGCATCCTTCTGTCATAAATGGCCTGGGGCAGACAAAGACCCTAACACAGTAGCTGTGAGTTTGCAAAGTTTAATAAAACACAAAATTACAACAAGGGAGCAAAACTTATGGGAACCAGGAAGGAAGACAAAAAGGCAAAAACAGCACACAGGCTAAGGCATATGGAAATGCCAGAGAGGATATGGGACACACGTTGGGAGGAGAATAAAGCGTGGAACACACACTGGGAAACAGGGTGAGATCCGATGTGGGACTCATGTCTGATCACTGGGATAAAGATGTAGAACTAACGTCTGTACACTGAGAAGGATGCTGCACTAAACACCGGTGCAGCAGCCCTTAAATAAGGCAAAAAGGAATTAAAACAAGTGATAACAGGTGTGGGTCATAGGAGCGAGGATAATCAAGGCAAACTAATGACAGCTGTGACAGCCCACAAACTTAAGCTAAGAGAGGATGTAAACACGGGGCACTGTCAAAATAAAAGCACAGAAGAATATAGCAAAAAGTAACTGACTATAAATATGAACAGACCAGATGATACAAACAGGGAGACATAACCCATAAGGGCAAGGACAAGATAAAACAAAACAAGAGATGCAGATACTGGAATACTAATATCAATATTACCAAAACAGGACTAAAGGAAAAGGTAAGGGTAGGCTCATGTCAGAACAAGCAGATAATAATTATAATACAAAACTCGATGGTCATGGACACATAATATAAATGACAAAATAATAGTAACTAAACTAAGAACAGAAACTTTCATAAACTGAAACAAATGGCAAACTCAAATAACATCATACATCCAAAACCAGACACGAAGTCAATAATAAAACTGAGATGAGGAAATACAGAAAATAACCAAAAATAACTGAAAGCGTGAGCACGGTGCTCACACCGTGCTCACACCGTGCTCCGCATCGTGACAGTAATCCAATTTCCCCATTGTGGGACTAATAAAGGCATCTTTTTTTTATCTTAAATTATCTTATCTTAACTCATCTCCCCAGTCTGGTTCAGGTTAAAATTTTTCCCTGCCGGTTATTCTTCACCTACCTGCTCCAGTCATCCAGTGTTGGTGTGCCACAGCCTCCTCTCCTCTTCCCACCATCAGCCTGCACTACTATCTGAGTAAGAGAACAAATTATTCAGTCTTGCATATTCACTCAGTATTGAAAGCAGTTACTCATTGCCTTCTCTTTTGGTTTTCCCACAGGACTGCCAGCACACCGACATCCCCATTCATTCATTCTTATTTTTTCAATAAGCATCCTTAAATGTGTTTCTGTCTCTGTGGTGGTTCTGTGTCTGTCTGAGTCTAACAAATCCTCTAACATGTCAGATGAAGGAAAGAGAAAATCTATGAGGCCAGAGTTAAAAATTTAAGAGAAAAAATGAGATAAAATTGAGAAGTAAAATTCTTACACACTACTATAGTAACTTTGTTTAAGACTTTCATATCCAAGTATGTCATTACTCTTACCTTTACCTGAGTAATTAACATCATAAGAATGTTTTTGTGAAGAATAATTTATTGTGTGAGCAGCAATATGGGTTCAGACACAAGAGGACAACTGCATTTGCTCTAATGGAATTTATAGAAAAAATATCAACTGCCGTTGAAAATAAAGAGTATTCAGTTGGGGTATTCCTGGATCTTAAAAAAGCATGTGATACAGTGGATCATAATTTATTATTAAAGAAACTGCAAAATTGTGGTATTAGGGGGGTAGCACTGTCCTGGTTATGTAGTTACTTAAAGAATAGATATCAGTATGTATGTGTTGGAAACAAAAACTCATAGTTACTGAAGGTTACTTGTGGAGTCCCACAGGGTTCAGTTTTGGGGCCATTGTTATTCAATATGTATTTAAATGATATATGTAAATTTTCGGAAAAAATGGATTTAATATTGTTTGCCGATGACACTAATTTATTATGCAGTGGAAGCAATTTGGAACAACTTTTGGATACAATCAGAAAAGAATTAGGAAAGCTTAAACTGTGGTTTGATTCAAACAAATCAACGCTCAATTTAAGTAAGACAAAATTTATAGTTTTTAACAACCATCACAACAGCTTAGTATCTAAACTCAGTGTAAATGGTGTAGAGATTGAAAGGGTATCCGAAACTAAATTTCTTGGAGTAATAATTGATAATAAACTGTGTTGGAAGTCACATATTATTTATATAAAAGGTAAAATATCTAAATCAATTGCAATACTACACAGAGTGAAATATTTGCTGAATCAACCCACATTATATACTTTGTATCATTCATTAATACTCCCATACATGACATATTGTACTGAAGTATGGAGAAACACATATAAAACAAACATATATCCAGTCTTTATGCTTCAGAAGAGAGCTATTAGAATAATAAACAAAGCTGCTTATAGGGAACCAACAAACCCACTTTGTCTTAAATTAAAAGCTCTCAAGTTGAAAGATCTGGTTGACTTTAAAACTGCAGTAATAATGTTTAAAGTGAAGAACCTATCACTGCCCGCAAATATCCAAAAGTTGTTCCAAATAAGGGAGAAACAATATCATTTCAGAGGAACATGTATATTTCAAAAACCTTCAGTGAGAACTACCTCCAAGCAACACTGTGTTTCAGTGCAAGGAGTCAGATTATGGAACGCTTTTGGACCTGAATTAAAATCATGTACAACGCTTGGACAATTTAAACAAAAACTAAAGGAAGAAATACTCCAAACATATATACAAGATGAGATGTAAAATCACATAAGGATTGTCATATCCAGTCTGTGTTGTGTTGTAGCTTAGTTTTTTTTTGTCACATTTTGTCTTAGCTTTGTTCTGAATTGTAATCGCTGTTGTTTTGTTTTTCTTTTGAATTCTTGGATGGAATATGGGTGGGCAATATAAGCTGCGGCTTCAGCCATCACCCATTTCGGATAACTTATGTTGAACTGTATAATCAGAGGAGTTATTGTCTAATTTGACCTTGTTGGATTTTCTTTCCCCCTTTGTTATATTTTTCTGTTTCTTTTTTTTTAATCTTTACTTTTAATCTATCGGAAATAAATAAAGATTCATTCATTCATTCATAAGGTAGCATTAACAGAATAGAATAGAATACAATACAATACAATAGAATACAATAGAATAGAATGGAACTGAGGGCCTGGTCCTCAGTACTAGGCATTGAGTAATTTTAGGTTAAACCCAATTTTATTTGCCATAGGTTATAGGTTTCCAAGGACATGTCATAGGTTGCCAAGGACTTCGGGCTTACCATCAGCCTGAAGAAGACTAACGTCTTGGCGCAAGGCACGGAAGCACCACCAACCATCACCATCGACGACTACAAGCTGGAGGTCGTGAATCAGTTCACGTACCTGGGGTCCACGATCAGCAACAACCTCTCCCTTGATACAGAGATCGACAAGAGGATTGGAAAATCAGCCTCACCACACGAGTGTGGGAGAATCCCAAACTCTCTGTCAAGACGAAGATGGCAGTGTACAAAGCCTGCGTCATCAGCACACTGCTCTATGGGAGTGAGACGTGGACAACATACGCCCGGCAGGAAAAGAGACTGAACTCCTTCCACTTGCGGTGCATTCGCCACATCCTGGACATATCCTGGCAGGACAAAGTGCCCAACACAGAAGTTCTGTCCCGCGCCGGCCTTCCCTCCATGTTCACTCTACTCAGGCAGCACAGGCTCCGCTGGCTAGGCCACGTTCACCGTATGGAGGATGGCAGAATCCCCAAAGACGTCCTCTACGGAGAACTGGCAACTGGCAGGAGAGACGTTGGCTGCCCACAGCTGCGCTTTAGAGACGTCTGCAAGAGAGACATGAAGGCCCTGGAGATCAACACAGAGCGCTGGGAGGACCTTGCAACGGATTGCTCTAAATGGAGAGGCACCCTGACCAGACAGCTCAAGGCAGGTGAAGAGAGACTGACTGCTGCAGCAGATGAAAAAATGACCTTCAGGAAGAACCGCAACAGACCCAGCAGCACGGAGACCACCCACAAGTGCGACCTGTGTGACAGGGACTGCCATTCGCGCATCGGCCTGTTCAGCCACAGGCGGTGCTGTTCCAGCAGAGTAGACATTTAGGATTCTCTTCCATGGTCACCATAGACCGACGGAGGCCGACTATCGTCCTCCCTTAGCGTACTCAGAGTTTTTAACTGAATTTGCTGAGTTCTTAGCGGATTTAGTGCTAAAATCGGATAGAATAATTATAGTAGGGGACTTTAATATACATGTCAATGTCGACAGAGATTATTGCCTTAATATGGCATCTAATTCAATATTCGACTCAGTGGGGTTTTCTCAGAAAGTAGGATATTCTACCCATTATCTCCACCACATGTTGGACCTTGTTCTGACATATGGCATAGAAATAGAAAATCTGGTAGTGTCTCCTCATAACCCTGTACTGTCAGACCATTACCTGTTAACCCCTTGCACTCCGGTCAATTTCCCTAAAAACACCAAAAAATAACGTGCCCAAAGTAAATCGAAAGCTGTTCTTCAACCCTTTGCAGCATCTTCATGGGGTTGGTCTCATTTAAAAGAAAACACTTTGAATTTTTTGGCAAAACACTCATAATCTCTCTAAGTGCTCCAGCCACTGAGTTACAGTCATCTAAACATACTGAACTTGAAGAAAATAAATTTGGCCTGGGTGTTTTTTTTGGATACAAATGCTTGCAAATAACACGCAGCTTCAGATCCGGGCTGGAAAATGCAACAGAAATGTAGAACCAAGTGTTATCTAGCTGAGGTCAAAATTTTGTAACAATACCACAAAAAATGAAGATATTACACAGCTTTTTCCTCAGGTAGTTCCCAGGCGTTTTTGAACTGTGCCAAATTGTGTCAAATGGCACAGTTTGGAAAAATGTCTGTAACTTTTGAATGATTCAATATAGAAGCTTCATCTTGGGCTCTAATGAAAGGTGACACTCAGGACTCTGTGTGTGTGTGTGTGGACACAGAGGACGGACATCGGCCATCGCTACATGACGGAATAGTCATGTGGTGACCGCGGCGCAGTCACCGCGGCTTCCCCCCCCCCTCGCTACAGAAGAGTAGCGGGGGGGGATCATTCACAATCCGGACACGGCGCACGACCTGTGTACCGCGGCGCACGAACTTCCGACTTCGTGCGCCGCACAGTTGTAATTTACCAATCGGTCAAAAGTAATTTTTGATTACAATTTTCAGGGATAAAGAATAATTTAGCTTATAACACCTTACCTCTTCACAGCAGCAGTGTCCTGGCGAACTTCTCTTCCTCATTGTCAGACGAACGCGACGCTGGTCCCTTGTTACGGACTCGTGGTTCTGGTCTCGGCTACCCGGTCAAAACATAATTCCATTATTGCGGTTTTGTGCTTCCATGATTGCGGTTTTGGCGAATGATTTACGACCTTCATCGTCTGCCTCCGTCGGTCTATGATGACCATGGAAGAGAATCCTAAACGTCTATTCTGCTGGAATAAGTACAGGTTGCACTTGTGGGTGGTCTCCGTGCTGCTGGGTCTGTAGCAGGTTCTTCCTGCTGGTCCTTTTTTTCATCTGCTGCAGCAGTCAGTCTCTCTTCACCCAGCCTTACACAAAACAGCTCATGAACTTCTGCGCTTCAATTGGCTGGCTGCATTCACAGCATTGGTAGGCGGGTCCTTCTTGCTAGTTTTTCAGTCATTGGTTCTTCAAGGTTTCAGAAACCCAATTCAAGGCTCTTATTAGTCGAATGAGAGGTCAATCATATCTGATCTGTTCGCGGCTGTGTCTGTAGTGGAAGAACTTTTTTTTTTTCAGTGTGCGCTTGGACGCAACGCCCTCGTGCGTCCTAGAGCGCACGAGGGAGCTCTCGTGCGCCCTCGTGCGCTCTGGGACACAGAGACATGCCCGTCCGCGGTACACCGGAGTGCAAGAGGTTAATTTTTGATTTTACTATTTCTGACTATTTGACTCCTAAAGAAAAACACTACTACAGTAGATGTCACTCAGATGATGCTGTTACTAAATTTAAGCACATTGTTTCCTCAATGCCATGACACAATGAAGATAAGCTATGAAAAGCTTGTTCCTTTTGTAATTGATAGCATGGTAGATAGTGTGACAGTTTCTCTGCATCAAACCCTAGACACGGTGGCCCCTTCAAAAAAGAAAAAGTCTAATGTCTAATCAGTCTAATCAGATATTTCTAACTCCTTGGTTCAACACAGAAACTCGTAGCTTAAAACAGAAGAGTCGTCAGTTAGAAAGAAAATGCTGCTCCACTAAATTAGATGAAATCTATTTAGCTTAGAAAAATCATCATCTAATTTATAAAAAAAAAATCTCTTAGGAAAGCTAGAGCAAGTTATTATTCTGCATTAATAGAAGAGAACAAGAATAATCTCAGGTTTCTTTTCAGCACTGTAGCCAGGCTGACAAAGAGTCAGGACTCTGTCAATCCTAGCATTCCCTTAGAGCTTACTAGTCAGGACTTTATGAACTTTTTCAATAATAAAATTTAATCTATCTGAGATAAAATCAGTCAGATTATTCCCACCGTTAACTTAAATACAGTAACTACTACAACTCCTTCAATTGATATCGGTTTGGATTGACATGGTTGTTGACCCAGTGACGAGGCACAGACTCCAAATTGATACAATAAAGTTTGTTAACAACAATGTGAGTGAATTGTGGTGTGAGTGCAGGCTGGAACTGCCGGGAAATGAGTGAGACACTGTTCAGCCTGGCAACCCTGGAGACACACAGAGAGAGATGGTTACTGAGCATCACGACTGGAGTTAAACAGATACTGTGTGGCTTACTGTGGGAACAGATGGTGAAGTTCTCCAGTTCGGCGCTATGGCCGAGACAGTGCTCTTCAGATGGTGGTGTAATCCCTACAGGAGAGTGTAGAAGGTTGGTGGTGAGGAGCAGGAGGTGGTAAGTCCGCCGCCCGGGAGGAAGAGGAAAACAGTCCGCCGCCACGGACTCCGCCTGTGCACAGGGGACTAGAAGAAAGAGGTTAGTTGGGAAGGGCGCTTACGTGGTGGGTTAGGTTGGATCTTCCTAGCGCAGGTGAGGGCTGACTCGGCTGTGGCTTTGGTAGCTGAAACAATTCGGCGATGAAGCTCTCCTGGAGCGCAGTGAGACATCTCCGCACTGCCACTCCGGGCAGCGTGGAAGATATAGGCCCAGCCTAATGAGGATCAGGTGTGTGTGCAGCTGCGGATGATGAGCAGAGCGGACCATGACATGGATGAGTTTACTCCAATTGACCTTTTAGAGTTAGATAAAATAATTTCCTCATCCAAGCCTTCAACTTGTCCTTTAGACCCTATTCCTGCCAGGTTAGGTTATTTAAAGAAGTCTTCCCTTTTATTGGTAGCTCTAGTCTTCAAATAATCAATTCTTCATTAACATTAGGCCATGTACTGCAGGCTTTTAAAACTGCTGTAATTAAACCCTTACTCAAAAAACCAATACTGGATCCAGGAGTTTTAGCTAACTTATAGACCAATCTCTAATATGCCTTTCATTTCAAAAATCTTAGAAAGAGTTGTTGCTACGCAGTTACTGTATTTGACCATTTGCAGGGAAATAGTTTATTTGATGAGATTCAATCTGGGTTTAGAATCCATCATAGTATTGAAACCGCTTTAGTGAAGGTCACTAATGACCTCCTTATCACATCTGATAATGGACTTATTTCTGCACTTGTCCTTTGGGACCTTAGTGCAGCTTTTGATACTATCGATCATAATATTTTACTTGATAGACTAGAACACCTTGTTGGACTTAATGGAACTTTGTTGCAGTGGTTTAGATCTTATTTTTCTGATAGGTTCTAATTTGTTCATGTCAATAATGAGTTTTCATCCAACTCAAAGCTCAGTCACAGAGTTCAACAGGGATCTGTGCTAGGCACTATTCTTTCTAGTTTACAGTATATATGCTTCCGCTAGGCAACATTATTAGAAAGCATTGCATATATTTTCATTGTTATGCAGAGATGACACACAATTATACTTGTCAATGAAGCCAGATGATACAAATCATTTAGCCAAATTAGAGGCTAATCTTAAGGAAATCAAAACTTGGATGACTTGTAATTTCTTGCTATTAAATTCAGATAAGACTGAAGTCATTCTAGTTGGTCCAAAAAACCTTAGAAATACCATTCCAAATCAAACTCTTAGTTTGGATATGGTTACTCTTTCTCTTAATAGTTCTGTGAGGAATCTTGGAGTAATTTTTGATCAAGATCTGCTCTTTAATTCACATATTAAACTTTTTTCTAAGAGTGCCGTCTATCATTTGTTTATAATTGCCAAGATTAGGAGCATCTTGTCTCAGAGTGATGCTGAGAAGGTAATCCATGCTTTTGTTAGCTCTAGATTAGATTATTGTAATTCTTTATTATCAGGCTATCTAACCCTAACCCTACCTTCACCTCTACCGCCATTTCTGGAGTGTGCCGGAGAGCCAGCGGTCCTGTGGCCGGATTGGATAGCGATGCTTGGGGGATACATCGCTGGGCTGGGCCTGGGTAGACTGGACAGGGACAAAGGACTGGCAGTTCTGGCCCATCGTCTCGGTGTGGAGGGTCAGGGAATTCTCGGCATGTTGGGAAAGTGTTATGTGGATGCTGTCGGGTGGCTGATTGGAGATTTTGCTGAACGTCCAAGAGACAAGAAGCTAGAGCTGTGGGTCGCGAGACTGTTGGGACGAAGAGGAGCTAATCTAGTTAGCTCAGAGGAGCTAAAGGCTCAGTCAGTGGCAATGGGACAGTTAGCCACGACACTAAGTGCATGCCAAAACCGAGCTACAAGCTGCCAGCTGGGTATCCAGGGGGGACCAGAGCCCCTGGTTATCGACAATGGCAAGCCAGCCGAGGAGCTCAGCATGGTGTGTGACCGTAGCGCTGGTGATGTTGACGGTGCGGTGAGCAGCAGCAGCAGAGAGGGAGAGCAGCGACCGGAGTCTTCCCTGCAGCTGGAGTCCGGGCAGCGGGAAAGCGGGAGCAAACAGGCTGTGAGCCTCGGGAAGCAGCAGCGACAGCCGGGCGCAGAAGCAGCACAGCAGAGCGCCTCGGATGACAGAGAGCAGATGCCAGGCGCCATGGAGGTCGGGCAGGACCTCAGTGCTGGAGCTCAAAGCACCCTGGACAAGGGTGCTGGACATTACAGCGAGGTGCCCAAGTCAACGAGTGGCACCGATGAGTGAGCATTAGTTTTCCCCGGAGTTCGGTCACAGGGGGCCGGAGTATTTGGGGCTACAGCAGTGGGAGCTGCAGTGGTGTTGAAGCCGGTCACGAGTGGTCCAACAGGCATGGAGGGACGGCGTGCCGGGCAGCAGCACTGCGGACCCAGAGGAGAGAAGCAGTCGGTGGTGAGAAGAGACGTTCTCGCCGGGGAGATCAGCTTTGACCCCGGGGGTAGGTGGCCGCCACGGGCACACATGCCGTGGGGCTGCCCAGGGCCCCCGAGCCGGGTTCACCCTTTGCTGCCCGTGGACATTGGTGTAACATGAACATTGTTATGTAAATATGTTATATGGTTGCATGAGTGTGTGTTGTGATATGGGATTGTTTTGTATAGAGACACACTGTCCAATTTTAGTTGTTTTTTTTTTTTTTGGATGAGTGTGTTAGGCCATTCTAGTTCACTGTTTCCCTGCTACTTCCCTTAGTGCATGATTCGGGTCCTAAATTGGGGTGGGTCTGAATTGTGTGTATGTGTTTTGAACTTTTGTAAAGGGGAGGGGAGGGGAATGTTGTGTGGTGTGTGTGTGTGTGTGTGTGTGGCCCATGAGGCTTGCTGTACCCGCCCTGGGTGTGACGTCAGGCGGGCACGGCCAGTGTTTATAGTTCTGTGTCCTCCTAATAAAGTTCAGTTCGCTGAATGGCATAACTCTGACTCCAACCATCATTTCCATACATAAAAATATCCTTTTAGTGTCAGATTGTTTGATCCAGCAAAGTTCAGCCTCCACCGGCGGTCACCTACCGTTCTAGTCTTCCTGTACCGGCGTCCTGTGGCCCACCATTCCTTAATTCTGATTGGCTGTTTAGAAAGGTCTGACACTGACGAGCGCAGCTGTACAGTAGTCTGACAAATTGGACTTTTTTCAGCCCTGAGCACCATGACAAAAAGTGGTCACCGTTCAAAGCATTTCAGTGCCGAGGGTGCTCAGTGCTGTAAATGCTGGACTACGTAGAGAATGTATACAAAATAGTCACCGACAGCAGGAAAAATTATTTTGGTGGACACGCCCCCTAATACTTTTTCTGCAGTGTTTGGCTTCCGGGTTGCCGAGACATGTGGCCACGCACATAACTGAGTGGATACGTCTTAAAGGGGCAGTACATGAAAAGCGCCAGATTAATATATAAAATAATATTCAAAAAATTCCTGCATCCACATCGTAATCTGAATCGCCACCAAAATCTAATCTGTTCCCTGTGTCATTAGATAAGATAAGATAAGATAAGCCTTAATTAGTCCCACACTGGGGAAATTCCAGGATTGCAACAGCACATGGATAGCAACACTCAGAGCAATGATTTAGAAGATAAGAAAATAAGGGTAGTGAATATACATATGTACACATAAATAAGATAAGATAAGATAAGATAAGATAAGATAAGCCTTTATTAGTCCCACAATGGGGAAATTCCAGGATTGCAACAGCACAGGGATAGCAACACTCAGAGCAACAATCAGAAGGCAAGAAAAAACAACATCTAGTAAACATATGTCCATATTACTATAAATGTATATATACAGACACACAGTGCAGAGCATTATGGCTGGTGGATGTGCAGCAGAAAGTCTAAGCTCTCTCTCCGCGGATGCAGCGGGCCAGCTGGAAGTCTTTGGGCATGATGGTGACCCCCTTAGCAAAGAAGAGACCACCAGGTGGGTCTCGCTGGTCTCCTGCAGAGCCATGACGGCGAAGCTCAGGAAACGAAGGACGGTCTTGAAGTCCTGAGCGATCTCCCTCACCAGGCGCTGGACGGGCAGCTTACGGATGAGCAGCTCCGTGGATTTCTGGTAGCGACGGATCTCTCTCAGAGCCACGGGCCTGTGACGGCGAGGCCTCTTCACTCTGCCGGTGGCCAGAGCGCCTCTCCGAGCAGCCCTGTGGCTAGCTGTCTCCTGGGGGGCTTCTTCCTCCAGTAGATTTTACGGGCAGTCTGCTTGGTTCATGCCATCGCTCTTTATTATTCTGTCTTATATTTCTTTCACGCCGCCTAAACTCCAGCCCGGCACCCGCTTCGTTTTCGCTACAGCTCCCGGTATGTCGAGTTTCCCATTAGCACCGGGCGGCGGCCAAGTGCTAGCTAGCACTAGCTCCTCCCCGCTGTAACGTCTCCCGCTGCAAACCGTGGCTCCGTCCGCCGACCCGGAAGACCCCCGGGGCGATCCGTGCGTCCGTGATATATATACAGAGTGAAAGGTGTAGAAAGAAGAAGGAAGATAAAAAAAGGATGTTGCAACAGGCAGCCGACTCGTGTGGCGCCGCCGGTCCGGCGGAACCGGAACCGGAAAAAAAAAACAAACAAAAACTGTCAGATTAACTTTTCTGTTGCTGCATTTTTTCCCCCCAGATTTGCCGGTTATATGACGGGGGGCTGCACCCAGCCCACGGCGGTCAGTTTAACCCTGAAGGTGCTGGTTTGTCCCGTCCCCGTGGTTCTAATCATCGTGGGTCTGCTGATCCTGCTGATGAAATATATAAATATATATATATACTGTATATACACAGTGCGGAGCATTGTAGCTAGATGGACTAAACAGCATAACCGTCTATTTAGTTATCCTTCATAGTATGAATATGTACCCATACATATTGTCACCCTCCATAGCGACTGATATTGTCCTAGTTGTATACTGGAGGGGACCAGTGGTAAGTCTGTTGCGTCTTTTGCATTCAATACTATTAGGTCATCACGTTTTTTTGTTATCTCTGCGAGCAGCCCTGCTTAGGTTATACAGTCTGACAGCCGTAGGTAGGAAGGACCTGCGAAACCTCTCGGTCGCGCATCTAGGATGATGTAGTCCACTGCTAAATGAGCTCCTCAGTGCGTTCAGTATGTCCTGCATAGGGTGGGACTCGGACTCCAGCAGAGATGACAGTTTAGCCACCATCCTTCTCTCTCCTATCTCCTCCACTGGGTCAAGGCGTTGCCCCAGGACAGAGCTAGCTTTCTTGATTAGTTTGTTCAGTCTCTTCCTATCGGCTGCTGTAATGCCGTTGCCCCAGCAGACCACTCCAAAAGTGATGGCTGATCCCACCACCGTGTCGTAGAATGTCTTCAAGAGCACCCCTTGTACACCAAATGACCTGAGCCTCCTTAGTAGGAACAGCCTGCGCTGTCCCTTCTTGTAGAGTGCGTTGGTATTGTGTGACCAGTCTAGTTTATTGTTCAGATGAACACCCAGGTACTTGTAGGATGTCACCATCTCAATGTCTGTTCCCTGGATGTTCACTGGTGCTGTGAGGGGTTGTCCTTGCCTGTGGCAGTACACCACCAGCTCCTTAGTTTTCCTCGCGTTGATCTGGAGGCAGTTCAGATGGTACCAGTCCACGTCCTGGATAAGTCCTCTGTACTCAGCTTCATCTCCGTTGGAGATGAGGCCGACAATCGCAGAGTCATCAGAGAACTTCTGTAGATGGCAGTGTGTTGTGTTGTGTGAGATTTCCTCAGTATAAAGGGTGAACAGGAAGGGAGCCAAGACCGTTCCCTGGGGGGTCCCCGTTCTGCCGATGATCGTGTCCGACACACAATCCCGGGTTCTCACAAACTGTGGCCAGTTAGTGAGGTAGTCCAGGATCCGTGATGACAGGTGCTGGTCCACCCCTGCGCACAGCAGCTTGTCCTTCAGGATCATCAGTTGGATGGTGTTGAAAGCACTGGAGAAATCAAAGAACATGATCCTCACCACAATCCTGGGCTTCTCCAGGTGGGACAGGGAATGGTGAAGGAGGAAGATCACTGCATCCTCCACCCCAATGCCATGCTGGTAGGCGAACTGGAGTGGATCCATCGCTGGTCCCACCAGGGGGCGGAGGTGAGCAAGGAGCAGTCTCTCCAGGGTCTTCATCAGGTGAGACGTCAGGGCCACTGGTCTGTAGCTGTTCAGGTCTTTGGGGTGGGAAGTCTTTGGTACAGGTACCACACAAGATGTTTTCCACAACTGTGGTACCCTCCCCAGCTTCAGGCTCAGGTTGAAGATGTGCTCCACAATCCCACACAGCTGGTCTGCACAGGACTTGAGGAGCTTCGCGCTGATGCCGTCTGGTCCCGAGGCCTTCCTCGCCTTGATCTTCCTCAGCTTCGTCCTCACCTGGGTCTTAGTGAGGTTCAGGTTGGGGGGCTGTGTGCTGAGAGTGGGGGGGTGTTGGTGGAGTGGGGTGTGGACATCAGGTCTCGATGACTTTAGAGGCAGCAGTGGTTGGTCAGACCTATTAAAAAACAGGTTCAGATTGTTCGCCCACTCCCTGCCCCCCGTGGCCTGGGAGGAGGTATTCTGGAGCCCAGAGATGGTTTTGAGGTTTCTCCAGACCCCACTGATGTCGCTCTGTTGCAGCTTGTCCTCCATCTTCTTCCTGAAGCTGTCCTTGCCTTCTCTGATCTTCCTCCTCAGCTCCCTCTGTACGGACTTCAGTATCTTCCTGTTCCCCAACCTGAAGATCCTCTTCTTCTCTCTCAGAAGTCTTTATATCTCAGGGTTGATCCAGGGTTTGTTGTTCGAGCAGCACCGTATTGTCTTGGTGGGTACGGTGTTGTCCACACAGAAGTTGATGTAGTCCGTGATGGTGTGAGTGAGGCCATCGATGTCCTCATCATGTGGATCACAGAGCTGCTCCCAGGCAGTGGTTTCAAAACAGTCCTTTAGAGCATCCATTGCCTCCTCAGACCATAACTTCACTGTGCGCATGACCGGAGGTTGTCTGTGTACTAGGGGTTTGTACACCGGCAGGAGATGAACCAAGTTGTGATCCGATCTCCAGAGTGGGGGGAGTGGTGATGAGGTGTACGCCTCCTTAGTGTTAGCATAGAATAAGTCCAGTGTTTTATTGTCTCTAGTGTGGCATATGACATACTAGGTGAATGTGGGCAGGATGGAGGACAGTGAAATATGGTTGAAATCATCAGAGATGAGGAGAAGAGCATTTGGGTGTTCTGTCAGCAGCCTTCCAGTTACTGAGTGGATGACGTCACGCGCTGTTCCCGTGTTTGCCGTTGGATTTGCATAAATAACAATGCAGATCACGTGTAAGTATTCCCTTGGGAGATAGGTAGGCCGCATGCTAACAGCTAGCAACTCAATGTCTTTGTTGCAGTGTTGTTGTTTAACCGGGATATGTCCCGGTCTGCACCAGCTGTTATTGAAATACATTATCACGCCTCCGCCCCTTGCCTTCCCACTGTCTGATGTCCGATCTGCCCGTATTGCGTGGAAACCCTCCAGTTCGATGTTAGCATCTGTTGCTAGTTCTGTTAGCCACGTCTCAGTAAACAACATCAAGCTACTCTCTCTGAAGACGCTCTCGTAGGGGGAGATGGCTGCTAGCTCGTCGGTCTTATTGAGTAGCGATCGAATGTTCCCCATAATAACAGATGGACGGATGGGTCTGTACCTAATATTTCTCGCCCGCCGTCTTGCTCCAGCATGGCATCCACGTCGTTTCTGTCTTATTTCACCTGGTATGTCGAGGTCTTGCGCTAGCATCTTGGTCCGGTTGAGTGCTAGCAGCTGGTCTCTGCTGTAACGTATCCTGCTAAAAACAGTGGCTCCGTCTGCCGGCTCAGGAGACATTTGGGCGATCCGTGTGTCCGTCCGATGTATAAGGTGTCACCGGGTCAGAAAGATAGCAAGAGAAAGATAGTAAATAGAAATAAGAAGAAATTGATCTGCTGTTGCAAAAAGGCAGCCTACTCGGCACACCTTTCCTGAAAATTTCATCAAAAGCCGTTCATAACTTTTTGAGCTATGTTGCTAAAAGACAAACCAACCAACAAACCAACAAACCAATGCTACAGAAAACATTACCTCCGTCCTCCCTTGGCGGAGGTAATAACTGATTTTATCTGTTCTGCATATTTAACTCTTCCTAAAATATATCTAAAACATCAGGCTGACAGTGAATGGTCTTGCTGTAGAGAAGATCTTTGCTGGTTATTCCGATAGTGCTAAAATTTGTCTTTGGGAAGTTAAAAATGCTCTGAAGAAATTTCAAACAAAAGTAAATTAAAGAGAAGTTCCTATTTGTGATGGTGAGGTGAGCTGTTAATTATCTGACATTATTAACTTCTTCTGAAAAACAGTGTTTTCTTTATATCTGCCTTCAGGCATGATGTTTTACAAACAGCAGACATTTTCTCACTGAAATGTTTCATCATTATGTTATATGTTACAGAAAATTATTAAAATATAACTGATCTTTATGTTAGAGCTGTGATGGTGGACAGGTGTCTGTGACTGTTATTTGGGCTTCATATCAGACTCAAATAGTCTTAAAAGGATTTGAATTCCATACCATTACAAAATAGGGGCCTCCAAAAACAATACTGCATTGGGCCCTCGAACAGCTATAAAAAACCCTGGTCCTAACACATGCTGACAGAAGAGAAACATCAGATTTAGTTACTGGCTGAACACAGTTTTCTTGATGTACTGTAGGTACTGATCCGCCATATGTATGTAGTTTTTAAAGACCAAAATCCACTTCTTTGTTCAAGATTCAAGAATCTTTATTGTCATTGTAAAGGCATACAGTGAAATCAAGGTGCACTAAATAATCAGACTAAGGAAATGAGTTATACTTTAAAAAGGAAATGCTAAAATAAATAATAAAAAACAAATTAGTTATACTTTTAGAAAAAGATGCTAAAATAAATAATAGAAACAATATACGCAGCTTATATCACCTTCTCCTAGTGTTTTCACTATGCCATACATTCACTGCCGCCATATGAATTAAAAAGTGTGGTTATTGCATGTGTGTGTGTGTGTGTGTGTGTGTGTGTGTGTGTGTGTGTGTGTGTGTGTGTGTGTGTGTGTGTGTGTGTGTGTGTGTGTGTGTTGTAGAGTGCGCTTTCAGTTCATTGTTCAAGATGGTGATGGTTTTGGGATAAAAACTATTGATGAAATGGTGGTGCATGTTTTAAGTGACCGGTAACATTTTCCTGATGATAACAATTCAAACAGATGATGGATGGGATGAACGGAGTCTTCCAGGATGCTGTGCATTTCTTTTCCTACAGTGGGATATGAAGATGCCTTCCAGGGCAGGTAACTGTTGGTTTATGATCTTTTGTGCAGTTTTTAACCCCTTACCATTCCTGCCAATTTCCAGCCAATGTCCAATCAATGTAAAACACCCCACGGACAGAACACCAGAATGGTAAGAGGTTTTAAAACCTCACAGCCCGCCTTTTTGTCTGCTGCAGAGCTGCTCCCATGCCACGCCAAAATGTGGTGAGTGAGGACACTCTCAGTGGAACACTGGTAGAAAGACACCAGGAGATATTGGGAGAGAATTACCTTCCTGAGTGCTTTCAGGAAGTACAGCCGCTTCTGTGCCTTCCTAATCTGTTGTGTTTACTGTCCATGAGAGGTCCTCTGAAATGTGTGTGCCCAGGAATTTAAATGTGGACATCTTCTCGACATCTCCCCATTAATGGTGTGTGGTGTAGCATCCTTTTTCCTTCTGAAGTAAGCAATCATTTATTATGTCTTTTTAATTTCCAGTGTAAGATTATTGACAGTGCACCGCTCTGTCAGCCTCAGTACCTCCTCTCTGTATGCAGACTCATCACCTTTAGTGATAAGCCTCACCACACTCGTGTCATCAGCAGATTTGACTATGGTGTTGGTGTTATGGAATGGTACAGTCATGAGTATACAGAGAGTAAAGGAAGGGGCTTAACACACAGACCTGCAGCACTCCTGTCCTGAGTGGTACAGTGGAGGATTGTGTGGGCCTGTCCTCACTGACTGCAGCCTGTTTGATTAAAAAGTTCCAAACCCACAGGTAGATGTTGCGTTGCGTGCCCAGGTCAGACATCTTGGAGAACAGTCTGCTGGGTAAGATGGTATTAAACGCAGAACTGTAGTCTACAAACAGAAGCTGTGCGTAATATGCCCTGTGTTGTTTTAGGTGATGTAGTAAAGCATGGATGGTGGTAGAAATGGCATCATCCGTTGACGCATTAGTCTGATATGCATACTGGCGGGGGTCCAGGCTAGCTGACAGAGCAGCTTAAGATGTTACAAGCCCATTCTTTCTCCATGCACTTCATGATCACAGGTGTCAGTGCCACAGGCCTGTAATCATTTATTGATGTTACGGCAGCCTGTTTTGGTACTGGCACTATAACAGATGTCTTTAGGCAACAACAGAGATAGGTTAAAGATTTATGTAAATACCACACTCAGCTCTGCAGCACAGTTTTTGAGGACTTGTCCTGGGATGCCATCCGGTCCTGTTGCCTTCCATTTGTTGTTTTCCAGCTCATCAAAATTCTTGTCTGTAAAGCTCTGTTCAGTTTTTAGCCCACTCATTTATATTAATGAGAGCCTAATCTGATTAGGTAAGTTTTTTGAGTGGGCGAATCAGAAGTAAGGAGGCAGCCAGCGCAGCTAATCATGCAAAATCAGGATAACTAGCATTAGCAACAATGTGTGTACACCATTCAGGAAACTGTAATCATCTTTATGTAACTATATCAACTTAATGTAGTAAAGATAGCAAGTGTTCACACATTTTAGCTCAAATTTTCAAGAAATTATTTGGAACTCTGCTTATAAGGTAATTGACAATAATACAGCTCTGAAATATAAAGTGTCTTCTCAAAGCCAAAGCTACTTGGGAGAATGCCAAATTCTTTGAGACTTTGTTTCTTAAAGCGAACTGAATAAAGAATTGAGTAAAGTTTTAATTCATTCTTCAGCATTTTAATGGCTCAGAAAGTATCAGTAGCATTTTCCATTATGTGAGCTGAAGTAAAAGCCATTGTAGAGACAAATGAGGCAAGGATGATACATCAGGGATCTGGTTGTGGAGTCGAGGTAATGTCTTTAGGAGACATTGTCCAAAAGTGCCTGATTTAATTTATATTTGAGAGCACAAAAAGGACAAGAAAAAAGACAGCCTATGAGTTATAATTGGTTCAAAGTAGTATCCTTTTGCTTTAGAATGGTCAAATTAAACATCTACAGCTGCTTTAACATTGTGCAAGGTCTACAGCAATATAACAAAAACTAAAGGATATGTACACAATCAGCTGCCATTAATTGTGAAGTTATATATTGTGAAAGCTATGGTTCTTAACAGAGAAAATAAGGTGTATTCTGATGGCTAGTCCCATTACTCACGCTCTCCATCTCTTATCTGCATATAACAACCAATTTTGTTCTTGCATGATAACAAAGACCGTGGGGTGTATACCTGCTGGGAAACATTTTCACACCTTAGATATCTACATTTTAGACCTCAGCGTCAGCCTGATGGACCCTTAAATTGGTTATTGCATTTAGTTCACAGTGTGATTCTCTCCAGGAAGATACAGATTTATTCTAGTTGCATATATCATTTCTTAATTGTCTCTACCTTAACTCTTATAATCTGAAACTTTGTAATAATCCCTGCATTTGTTTATAATAGTGCCCAATTCCATGTGAGGAAAAGACATAAGCCTAAATCTGGGCTGTTTCAGCACCATTTTATTTTAACTGTGATTCAGAGTCATCCTTGCTATGGATCTGACTGGGCTCAGGTATAAAGCTATTTTGTCTGAAGGGATGGTTGAAGAATAGTGCAAAATGGCTGATATTGGTGAAGTAGACAAGCTGCATCCTGGGAGCTCATTTGTAAAGAATACAGGTGTAAGGAGAGACAGGAGAGTAGACGGGTAGGAACAGGTGATGGATGATGAGGGTACACGGTAGACCGGTGACAGGAGAACATCAGTGGTTAACGCATCAATGATGTATTGGGTTTTCTAGTTTTGGAGCACTCCACTGAAGATGAAAGTAGTTTGGGGTTTGCTGTGGCCCACACCTGGCGCTTTGCTTTGTCATATTTAGTAGGCGTGATGCTCTTGAAACATTATTGTCATGCATAATCAGCCATCAACGGGCTCACTGGGGGCTTTTTTTGTTCCTCCAACCAAAGAGCTGAAGGGAAGCTGAGTGACAGTGCACAACAGTATTGCACACTGTATGCAAGGCAAATTCCCAGGTCCTCCTAGCTGATATTATTTTACAATGCTGTTGCTTTGTCTGTGTGTGTGTGTGTGTGTGTGTGTGTGTGTGTGTGTATGTGTGTAAATTCCTTCACCAATGTCCTATTCACAAACTGTCCAGATCAAATCAATTGGAGGTGAGCAAAAAACTTTCTAAACAGCACCTTGAAAATGAGGCAACTATGGTAATGTTATCAGTGAGAATATTAAACTAAATGCCATTGGTAGTTAAATACATAACAAGACAGCAGAAGAATAAGTAAACTAATGTGGAAAGAGGAATAACCAGGCAGAGCGGTCCAGAACAAAGCAGGCTTTATTAATTTCGCTCTCTCACAAGAGAAATGCTTGTGATTCTGAGAGAATCACAAGCATCAGAAAAAGCCACAGGTCGCAGGCATCTCTCCTTTTATAGCCTACGACCTGCTCAGTCACCTGTGGTGCTGCAGTAACATGAAAGACTTTGCAGTTCCCATTCTCTTTGTCACTGTCTTCACACAGACTGGAAGGTCTTCAAAATAGCAGCCTCCCAGGAAGACAAGACAGATGTGGAGGAGTATGCTGATACGGTCACCAGCTACATCACGAAGTGCACAGAGGATTTCACTACAGTGAAGACCATCACTATGCGGGGTAATCATAAGCCCTGGATGACTGCAGAGGTGCGCTCGCTGCTTACAGCCAGAGATGCAGCCTTCAGAGCGAAGGACAGGATCGCCCTCCGCTCAGCCAGGTCTGCGCTTTCAAAGGGAATTAAGGTGGCAAAGCGCGCCTATGCGGAGAAAATCCAGGGACACCTCTGTGACACTAGGAACACCAAGCAGATGTGGCAGGGAGTTTGGACACTGACGGGCTTTAAGTCTAGGCAGGGGGTCGATGATGACGACGCTTCGCTTCCAGACAGGCTTAACGACTTCTTTGCACGTTTTGAAGCATCAACTCGACAATCAGAGGGAGGGCTGGCCCACCCCCACCATCGGTCGGACCAGCTTTTACCATCAACACAGCGGACACACGGAGGACCCTAACCAGAGTTAACCCACGCAAAGCTGCAGGTCCGGACAACATTCCGGGACGTGTGCTCCGAGACTGCGCGAGCGAGTTGGCGGATGTCCTGACTGACATTTATAACATCTCCCTGAGTCAGGCCATCGTTCCCAGATGCTTCAAGACCTCTATCATTGTACCGGTGGCAAAGAAACCAGTGGTGTCCTGTTTGAATGACTATCGTCCTGTTGCACTGACACCAATTGTGATGAAGTGTTTTGAACGGCTTGTCAAACCACACATTACAGCCTGCCTCCCTGCATCACACGACCAGTTTGCATATCGTTCAAACCGCTCCACGGAGGATGCTATAGTCACCACCCTACACTCTGTCATCACCCACCTGGACCAGAAAGACACCTACGCCAGACTCCTGTACATTGATTTCAGTTCAGCATTCAACACCATTATTCCCCAGAGACTGATGGAGAAATTACTCCTTCTCGGTCTGAACACCGCCACATGTCTCTGGATCCTGGATTTCCTGACTGAGAGACCTCAGTCTGTCCGGGTTGGAAACAACATCTCCAACTCTGTCACGCTGAGTACCGGATCCCCTCAAGGCTGTGTACTCAGTCCACTGTTGTTTACACTTCTAACACATGACTGTGTATCCAGACACGAGGGGAACCAGATTATTAAGTTTGCAGATGACACCACGGTGGTGGGACTTATTCAGAGGGATGAGGAATCAATGTACAGGGAAGAAGTGAGAGACCTGGAGTGCTGGTGCAGGGAGAACAATTTGGTGCTCAACGTGGACAAAACGAAGGAGATGATTATCGACTTCCGGCGGTCACAGCCTGAGCACGTCCCCCTCAGCATCGGCGGCCGTTTAGTGGAGAGAGTAGAGAACATCAAGCTCCTCGGAGTGCAGATCTCGCAGGACCTGACCTAGAGCAAGAATTCCTTGGAGATCAGGAAGCGGGCTCAGCAGAGACTGCACTTCTTGAGGAAATTCAAACAGGCCTCTCTCCCCATCTGCATCCTCAGGACCTTCTACAGAGGTGTGGTGGAGAGTGTTCTGACGTACTGCATTGCTACATGGTACTCCAGCTGCAGTATGCCAGACAAAAAAGCCCTGCAGAGAATAGTCAAGGGGGCGGAGAGGGTAATTGGAGTCTCCCTCCCCTCTGTCCAAGAACTTTTTCAGAACCGTTGTAGGAGCAGGGCACTGAACATTGTCAAGGACCATTCTCACCCTCTGCATAAACACTTTGAACTTCTTCCATCTGGTAAACGATTCCGGAACATCAGAGGCAGAACCACCAGACTGATCAACAGCTTCCTTCCACAAGCTGTCAGGATGCTGAATAGTTGACCCGGAATCTCTCATACACACTACTGCACCTACGGACATTTTGTATATTATAGTTAGTTATTCATTTTCCCCAAGTATGTCTCAGGGATGTGTGAATGGATGGGGGGGTGGGGGTGGGGTGTGGAGCTATGTGGGAGTGTGTCTTAAATCATGCTGCTTCTTATATGGATGCTGAGAGAAACGCAATTTCATCTTGCCTGCACTACAGTTGTATGTACAGCAATATGACAATAAAGTTTGATTTGATTTGATTTGATTTTGATTTGATTTGATTTGATCAACACACCAACCCCCGCATCAACAGACAATCCCCCCATGACGATTCCCCTTGTCCTTCCATCTGAGTGGAAACATACTGAAATACTAAGTGGGTCCCCCCCCCCCCGCCCCCCAGAAAACTGAGCGTTAACCCTCATGTCCTTTGGGCTTCAGCCTACGTCTATAACGGCTGTAACGGGGGGTCTGCGGCTCCGAGGCGCTGCTGTGCTGGTGGGGGGCTCTTGGGGGTGCATCCGTCTGTGGGGGGACATTGGGAGGGGGGGAAACATCTTTAGCATGCCATTGTGACTGATCTGACGAGTCATTTACCTGGGGAGTTCTCAACCGAGGAGCTTGGGCCAACACCACCTGCTCGTCTGCTAAAACGAAAGCGGGCTTAAGCCTGTCTATACAGACTGTTTCCCTGCGTCATGCCTGACAAATACGAACACCGCATCCTTCAAGGCCTTTGGCACAAAAACGCATGGAAAACAGTGGAGGACCGGACCGGGTACTGTCCCTGCCACTGCGCTATGCAGTGAAAGCAGGGATGGATTGGTGTTCGGCACGGGGCTCATTCATCTTCTTCCGCTTAATCCTTTTCGGGTCGCGGGGGGGCTGGAGCCTATCCCAGCATCTTTGGGCGAGAGGCAGGGTACACCCTGGACAGATCGCCAGTCCATCACAGGGCCAACACGGACAGACAGACAACCATTCACTCTCACAGTCATACCTAAGGACAATTTAGAATCCCCAGTTTGATGCCAATCAACCTAACATGCATGTTTTTGGCATGTGGGAGGAAACCGGAGAAATCTCGGAGTAAACCCACGCAGACACGGGGAGAACATGCAAACTCCACACAGATCACTGTTGGTCGGGGGCTGGGATCGATCCCAGGATCCCCCGGCCAAGGGTGAGTTGCTGTGCTGCCACAGTGCTAACCACTCCGCTACCGCGCTGCCCTCGGCACGGGGCTGTCCGGCAAAAATTCCCCTTGGAGCCGCAGCGGCTGGGAAAAAAACAGCTCTGCTGGGGAGGCTGCCAAATCCTCCTTTGGTGCTGAATGCAACCCTAATAGAACCCATGGCAACCGGTCCACCCAATTTGCATCCATAAGCAAAGCCCTGAGCGCTGCTTTAAGTGACTTATGGAAACCCTCGCATAACCCATTGGCCTGAGGTTTGTACGCGGTCATGCGATGAAGTGTGACGCCCAGGCTCTGGGCCACGGTGGACCAGAGGTCAGAAACAAACTACAGGCCCCGACTGGACATGATATATGAAGGGGCGCCGAAACATGCCACCCATGTCGTCAAAAAAGCGCGTGCAAC
The DNA here is from genome assembly GCA_020510985.1 of Pholidichthys leucotaenia. Classification (NCBI taxonomy): domain Eukaryota; kingdom Metazoa; phylum Chordata; class Actinopteri; order Cichliformes; family Pholidichthyidae; genus Pholidichthys; species Pholidichthys leucotaenia. The sequence goes on along the minus strand of CM035836.1, from coordinate 181,829,119 downwards.
ATCTGCGTACGCCATGGAAGCTAGCGGGACTGCTTCGGGCAAGTGCATGGTGCGGTCCACCACTGTCAGGAGGTGCGTGAACCCCTGCGATGGCGGGAGGGGGCCCACAAGGTCCACGTGAATGTGGTCAAACCTCTTACCCAGGATATGGAACGGCTCCAAGGGGGCCTTTGTGTGCCTGTGCACTTTGGCTCGCTGGCACGCTACGCAGGCTGCAGCCCACTCTTTCACCTGTTTGTGCAGGCTCGGCAAGACAAACTTTGCTCCCACCATTTTGACTGATGCACACACTCCTGGGTGCGCCAGGGAGTGAACCGACTCAAAAACATGGCGGCACCAAGCTTGTGGGACCACTGGGCGTGGGCGGCCTGTGGAGTTTTCACAGATTGGAGGGGGGTCTTGCAGTACTCTGCTCTCCAGCCTTAACCCTGTTGGTCCAGACTGGAGCGCATAAGCGTCCGAATCGCCGATCTGCTCAGCGGCCATGGCTGTGTAATCTATCCCCACATAGACTGGGGCCACTAATGCGTGTGAGAGGCAGTCCGCCACCACGTTGAGTTTACATGGCCACATGCTGAATGTCGGTTGTAAACTCTGAGATCGCGGCCAGCTGTCTCTGCTGCCAGCCCTACCATGGTTCCGAAACCTTGGCCATAGCATATGTAACCCTTGCCTTATGTTAATTAGGTAAAGGAAATAATTAAGTGTAGACCAGTTGCTAGGTTCGTAAGGGTTACAATAGGGAATTAGAGTGAGTGTGGAATGAAATAGCTGGAGGCAAGAAATGAGCAATTCATGTCTGTATTAATAAATATAGAAGGAGCAAAATATACAAACAATGTACAAATATACAAATATAACAATGGCCGGCACAAAATAAAACCCCAAAAGTGTCCTACTGAGCTCAGTGTTTGTTTGTCCTTTCGGGATAGTCGTTTGACCAGTCAAGATGTCTTGTAACTCCAGACTCAGGTTTGTTTTCCTCTTTTAAAGCGGCGACTTTGGTTGTTACCACTTTAAATCCTGGGCACTGGAGAGAGGAGGGATGTCCTTCAATCGAGATCTCGGTTAGATCTCAGATCAATCTCGGTTCAGTCTCGGGTCAGGCTCGCCATCTCCATTCGGAGAGAATCCAGGATCCAGAAGGTTTTTGGTCGGCAACCAAAAAAAACCTAGCCTGCACGACGATAATGGTATTATTGTTTACAGCTAGAGTAATTCGTCTTCCAATCCCTTCTTATATAACACCATAGCTTAGTGTTTAAATTCTTCTCTCATATTACTATCATCACAATCCAGCAATATAGTAATATCTTACATTTCACATCTTACATCTTACATGCATGTGTTCTTTTTTCTCACAATCTCTCTGGTAGCACATGAAATACCCTTTTTTTCATGTAACCAATTAAATGAATTCCTCTGTTCATCTCTATATCATTTAACCATGAAATTATGATTAATCCCTTTCAACCTTGTCTGAGCTACTGGGTTTAGCATAACCTATGGATTTACATAGTAGACTAACACCATGTGCTTTTAGCATCAAACTACACATTGCATTCGACAGAAATAGTGCATATGAACTAAAAGTACTTCAGCATACTGTTGGGAACTGAAATCACATTTAGGAAAACCATACAGACACAAAGACAGCCTTTTCCATTGCTTTTAAACAGGAACAATCCACTCGCGACTAGCATTAGCGTAGCGCTAACATTAGCATGTATCTGACTCACCAAGATGAGATTTCAGTGTGAATACAGCAAAGGACACAGCCACAATGCCCCTCACGCTCGTGCTCCCGTCAACTTAGGATAATAAATGTTGCAAATTAGCATTTGGAGAGTGTTTAGATTCATTTATAGCATCTTTCTGAATGAAACTCACCAAGAAAGAGGTATCTGTGTGAATCGCTTCACAACCTCCCTCGCCCGCGCTCGTATCGTTAAAAGACCGATTTCCAGCATAGCGCCTCAGCACTTTGCTCGGAAGGCGGGGCTAATCTTGCTCTTAACGAATAGAAAGACCCAGATCACCCAACGTGACCATGAACCCGAAATTCAAAAGTTGGATGACGAGGATCGCACTTCCTCTTCCCCAAGATAGTCGGTTTTCAAAATAAAATCACACACTTTCATTAATACAAATGAAATCTGAGAAAAAGGGTAATTTTCTCAGCTGGGTTACACACTCCCCCGCTAAATATCATGCACGTCCCGTTGCATGTGTAACCAAGACTGTCCATCGTCAGTATTTAGAAACTCTGAGAAAGCTGTATTCAAACCTTGGAAAAGGGACTTAACAACAGTCACTAGAGGATTTCCTAATTCAGGATACTCTAGTCTTTTTGGGAGTTGTCTGATTCTTTCAGATCGTCGTATTGGTTGAATTGCAATGTGATCATTTTTGTCCATTTCATCAGGCAAATGATTCGATTGGTGTTCTTGCCCCTCGACTGAATTGTCAGAAGGTTCCTCTAGTATTGTTGCTGTTCCATTTTCCACAGGCGAATTATAGGAAGGTTCATTCTCAATTGCATTATGCTCCCTATCCGGTTCTGCATTGGCGGTGGTCTTAGGTAAATCACAACCAGGTGGGTTTGTCATTTCCGGTGTTTGCAAAGGTTTTGGATAATCATGTACAGTAGTAAATCTGGTTATCTCTCCACATGAGGAATCCTCAACCCACGGAATCAAAAATTAATTTTCAATTCCGGTTAACTCTTCGTGATCATTGTTCTCTGCAACAGTTGTTTGGCGTGTCTTAGGGCAGTGAATAGGCTCTGGTTCAGGTGTTTCTGCTGTAGCAACAGGGAGGAAACTGCAGGGGAGCAAAAGGACTCTGTGTAAAGTTCTTGAGGGACCTTGCTTTGACTCGGGCTTATCCGTGTAAATGGGTAAATTACCTGCACGTTTGACTAACACATGAATATCGGCCTCCCATTTATCAGCAAGCTTATTTTTTCCACGCAGTCTCACATTTCTAACTAAAACCCTATCCCCAGGTTCAAGTTCAGAAACAGTGATTTTGCGGTCAAACCTGGCTTTGTTCTTGTCTGCACTCTTTTGTGCATTTTGTGAAGCTAACTTGTAGCTTTCTTCGAGCCTTTTCTTGAGATTTTCAACGTATTGCAAGTGAGTAACTTTCTGATCTTTGTTGAGAGGAAGTCCGAACGCTAGATCAACTGCCAATCTGGGTTTTCTACCAAACATTAATTCGTAGGGAGTAAACCCGGTTACATCACTGCGTGTGCAGTTGTATGCATGTACTAATGGCATAACATAGTCTTTCCAGTGGGATTTTTGTTTGGACTCAAGCGTTCCTAACATACTCAGTAGCGTTCGGTTGAATCTTTCAATAGGGTTACCCCTGGGATGGTATGGGGTTGCTCTTATTTTCTTTATGCCTGAGATCTCACAAAGGTCTTTTATTAGTTTTGCCTCAAAATCAGGACCCTGATCGCTGTGCAGGCGCTCAGGTATACCGTAGTGAACGATGAATTGATCCCACAAGCACCTGGCAACCGTTTTGGACCTTTGATTTGAGGTAGGCAACGCAAGGGCAAATTTAGTAAAATGATCAGTTATTACGAGAATATTGCTGGTATTGCTACTGTCTGGTTCCAGACTGAGGAAATCCATGCAGACTAGCTCTAAAGGTTGTGTGGTGGTTATGTTGACCAGGCTAGCCGCTTTTTCAGGAGGACTCTTCCTTCGTATGCACCGATCACATGTTTTTACCTTTTGCTCGACATCTGTTGCCATACGTGGCCAATAGAATCGTGTTCGGACCAGATCAAGGGTTCTGTCAATACCTAAGTGGCCCATGTTATTGTGCAGACTTTGGAGTACGGGAGCTCTGAGTTCCTCGGGAAGAACAAGCTGGTGGGTCACTTGGTCTCCAATTTGTCTTTTTCTGTACAACACTTCATTGTACATCTCCAACCTATGGAGTTCTCTGAGTAAAAGAGGGAGATCTGGGAGTTCTTCTCCAGCAGTCAGTGGGGGTGTTTGGCCACGTTCGATTTGTTCAATAACTTGTCTGAGTGTCGAGTCCGCTCTTTGTTTGTCTTTGATTTCTGTTTGAGACAAGACAGGGATAGTGGGTAAGCCATTGTCTTGCTCCAAGACATACAAGTCTGGGATTGCGTCAGCTGAGATGGTAAGTGACTCCACAAGTGTAACGCCACTATCCTGATTGTCATCAAGAATTTTAACAAGGTGGTTTTGACAAATGGCTTGAACAACTTCATCATTTACAATCTCTGTGGTGTCACTGTCAGTTAGGTGGCGCTCTACAAAGCGGCTTATATGCTCCTGCTCTTTCCTGGACTGGACATCGTCAACGAGTTCCCCATGAGGACGTCTAGACAACCCATCTGCATCTAGGTTTTTCTTGCCTGCTCTATACTGTAACTTAAAGTTGTAGTTAGACAAAGCTGCAAGCCACCTGTAGCTTGTGGCGTCTAATTTAGCAGAGGTCAATATGTAGGTGAGTGGGTTACTATCTGTAACTACCGTGAACTGACCACCATACAAATAGTCGTGAAACTTTTCAGTTACTGATCATTTTAGAGCTAAGAATGCTAGCTTGTGAGCTGGATAACGTGCTTCGCTCCTTGATAACCCGCGACTGGCAAAAGCTATGGCCCTAAGCTGACCGTCCTGCTCCTGATAGAGTGCTGCTCCTAAGCCAGTGGTACTAGCATCGGTATGGAGTATGTAAGGCAGCTTTGGGTCTGCAAAGCCTAAGATAGGAGCTGATGTTAACTTTTCGATGATGGAGTCGAAAGCTTCTTGACAGTCTGTGGTCCATTGACTCTCAAATGGCAGATTGGGGTCAAAGTAGGTTTGGTCAGTGACTCTGGATTTTGACTTTTTGTTGAGTGGCGGGTAACCACGTGTGAGGTCGTTAAGAGGACGTACTATAGACAAGTACCCTTCAATGAAGCGTCTGTAGTACCCTGAGAGCCCTAAAAAAGATCTCAGTTCCGTGAGATTCTTAGGCCGTGGCCAAGTCTTAAGGGCCTGAATCTTTTCGGGATCTGTCTCGACACCGCTTTCGGAGACTACATGACCTAGGTACCGGACTGTTGTTTGAAAAAATTTACATTTTTCTGGCAATAACTTTAGCCCGTGCTCTTTAAGACGATGGAGTACCCGCATGAGTCGCCGTTCATGTTCTTCCAAACTATTTGAAAAGATGATGAGATCATCTAGAAAGACTAGCACCTCATTTAAGTTCATGTCACCGACGCAGCGCTCCATGAGCCGCTGAAAGGTGCTTGGGGCATTGGTTATGCCCTGCGGCATGCGGTTGAACTCCCAGAATCCAAGGGGTGTTACAAAAGCAGTCTTTTCTTTGTCTGCTTCTTCTACCTCAATCTGGTAATATCCAGACTTAAGATCGAGGACTGTCAACCACTTGGATCCTGTGAGCGCCGAGAACGTCTCCTCTAGATTTGGGAGAGCCTAAGAGTCCTTTCTTGTTTGCAAATTGAGTTTGCGAAAGTCTATACATAGGCACACATCATTGTTTTGTTTCCTCACCACAACAATGGGGGACGAGTAGGGAGACTGGGACTCTCTTATCACACCTGCAGCGAGCAGCTCTTGAAGGTGTTTATGCACTGCCTCAAGGTCTTGGGGGTGTATAGGGCGTGCACGGTGCTTAAAGGGAGTCGGATCATGAAGACTGATGGAGTGTTTCACTTTGCTCGTACACCCAAAGTCCAAATCATGGAAAGCGAATACTTCCGGGATGTTATTTAGTTGTTTGGTTATTCGCTCTTTCCATTCCTGTGGAATCGGTGAATCATCAAAGTTGAAACTCAGTTGTGTCTTGTTTGCGGCCGACTCATTTGCACTGAAGACCTTGTGCTGGGACAGGATAAAATGGAAAGCTCCCAGTTCTGCTATGACACATGTAGACGGCATTGTGACATCTTGCTCTGTTTTGTTCGTAATCATTACAGGCACTTTGTGTGGAGCTCGGGAAGGAAGTGTTATCAGGCAAGTTTTAACACAAAGGCCACCCGGCAAGGAAGACTGAGAGGGGTGTTCCACTATAGCACAGGTGTCTGAGGTACAGTGAACGTTGGCAGACCCCTCTAAAACTACAGTTTTACCTGCTGGGACTACAGCTGGGGCTATGCCTGACAAGGTAACTAATCCAATGTTCCCATCTTTGTTCTTTGTATGTCTTAGTTTGAGAGTTTTCAACAGTGTCCTAAAACCATAAGAGCTAGGTAAGTGATCAGGAGTCTTCATGTCTAAATACTTTCCATAAAGAACATCAAGTGTGTTTGTTCCCACTAACACTGGTGTCTGACTATTAGGATTGGCATCTGGAACGATGAGAGCTAAGGTCGGTATGTCAATCTCTGTGCATAAGAAGTCTTTTGGAAAGGTAATACACATCTCTATATAACCTAAATAGGGAAAGGGCTGACCTGCAACGCCCTCTACTTCTAAAAGGTCATAGAGTGGTCTAAGGTTTTGATCGGGAAAGTTCTGTTTGTAAAACGACTCGGTGACTGTGGTCACTTGTGACCCTGAGTCAAGAAGACAATGCACATTAACATCAGAAATGCTAACTACAGCTGTGCATTTGGAGCCAACTAACCCTTTTGGTAGGCTATACTTAGGTGGGTTAGTAACAGATTGCTTAAGGCTAGCGCGTTGCTTGTACTTAGTGGGACATGTCCGTCTGGCTACAGTCTCCATTTGCCCCGTAATAGAGACTGTTCTTAGTTTAACACGGTCTTTATTAGCTGTGGGCTTTCTAGACCCCCATCTCTTTTGTTTCTCTTTAAACAGCTTACGCTTTTCAGTAACTAGAGCTGGGTTGGGTTCGTTTTCGCAGTTCGGCTTGATGTGGCCATCCTCTCCACATTGGAAACAGTACCACGGTTTGGGTGGGGTACTTCAAGTTCTGACCATTTGTTCTGTGGGTTCCTTTGTCACTTTATTCGGCTTTCGTTTCTCTTTTGGCTTTGTACTGGGTGTACTTTTTGAGTTTTGGGCTTTTGGTTTTGCATTTAGTTTTGCTAGTTGATTTTGAATTTCTGCAACTTGTTTTGAGAGTTCTTGAATTGAGTTTACCGTGATTCTGTCCTCACTTTCATCTGAACTACATTGCACAGTTTGCACGTGGGATGTCACTTTTTGTTTTGAACTGCTCAAATGTTGTCTCATTCGCAAAGTTTTGGCAGCATTTTGGTCTTCTTCAGTACGTAGCAAGAGAAGCAAATCAGGAAAAGTTGGGGGATTTGTTCGTTTTTGTTTTAACTGGAGTGCAGTTAAAAGGGAATCACCCCAACAACCTCGACAAAACTGTGTGACAAGCAGCCTGTCAAAATCCTGGCTTGAAGCACCACCATGCTTCACAGTGTGAGTCAAAGCTACTTGAAGACGTTGTAGATATGATGAGGGTTTCTCACCTGTGTTTTGGAAGGTCTCAATAAACTTGGCGTAAAGCTCTCTGCCATCTTGAACTGTACCATAAGCAGAATCTAACAGCTGAAGGTATTCTGATGGTGAGCTGTTGGGGTTCAAGTACTTGACTACATCAGCTGCTGGGGGTAAAAGAGACTCAATGATCTTTCGGGATTGTTGCAATTTGGACATAGCAGGATCAGTCAAGATTAATTCTACACTGGTGCGCCAAGTATCATAATCTAGCTCATAAGTTGGTCGGAGGTCTTTGCCAGAAAAAGCTCCGAGCTTTTGTGAAAACGGCTGCACGGAAAAATCTTCCCTTTTCACAATGTGCTCAACTACCACACGTTGCACTTCTGGGGGATTTAAATCGTGTGCAGAAATGGTGGGCATACTTCGAGCTGGGGTGCTCGTAGTGTGATTTGACTGGTTAGTTGGTTGTACACCTTGAATACTGGACTCAGCTGCAGAAGACTGATTGCCTCAGAAATCTGTAACATCACGTCTTTCAGGACATCTGCAAAATCTCTGCCACTCGCTAGGTTTTTAATATCAGTGCGATGTAACTTGATCATCGCATCAAGTTGCTCATCTCCAGCAATTTCACTCACTATCACTGCATTTGGAATTTTCACAGATTAACACTCAACAATATCCATTTTGGATATGTTAATGGCTTGAAATAACGTAAGGGAGAAAAAAAAAAAGCTCCTGGCTGGCTCACCACTTCTTATTGTAACCCTTGCCTTATGTTAATTAGGTAAGGGAAATAATTAAGTGTAGACCAGTTGCTAGGTTCGTAAGGGTTACAATAGGGAATTAGAGTGAGTGTGGAATGAAATAGCTGGAGGCAAGAAATGAGCAATTCATGTCTGTATTAATAAATATAGAAGGAGCAAAATATACAAACAATGTACAAATATACAAATATAACAACGGCCGGCACGAAATAAAACCCCAAAAGTGTCCTACTGAGCTCAGTGTTTGTTTGTCCTTTCGGGATAGTCGTTTGACCAGTCAAGATGTCTTGTAACTCCAGACTCAGGTTTGTTTTCCTCTTTTAAAGCGGTGACTTGGGTTGTTACCACTTTAAATCCTGGGCACTGGAGCAAGGAGGGATGTCCTTCAATCGAGATCTTGGTTAGATCTCAGATCAATCTCGGTTCAGTCTCGGGTCAGGCTCGCCATCTCCATTCGGAGAGAATCCAGGATCCAGAAGGTTTTTGGTCGGCAACCAAAAAAAACCTAGCCTGCACGACAATAATGGTATTATTGTTTACAGCTAGAGTAATTCGTCTTCCAATCCCTTCTTATATAACACCATAGCTTAGTGTTTAAATTCTTCTCTCATATTACTATTATCGCAATCCAGCAATATAGTAATATCTTACATTTCACATCTTACATCTTACATGCATGTGTTCTTTTTTCTCACAATCTCTCTGGTAGCACATGAAATACCCTTTTTTTCATGTAACCAATTAAATGAATTCCTCTGTTCATCTCTATATCATTTAGCCATAAAATTATGATTAATCCCTTTCAAACTTGTCTGAGCTACTGGGTTTAGCATAACCTATGGATTTACATAGTAGACTAACACCATGTGCTTTTAGCATCAAACTACACATTGCATTCAACAGAAATAGTGCATATGAACTAAAAGTACTTCAGCATACTGTTGGGAACTGAAATCACATTTAGGAAAACCATACAGACACAAAGACAGCCTTTTCCATTGCTTTTAAACAGGAGCAATCCACTCGCGACTAGCATTAGCATAGCGCTAACATTAGCATGTATCTGACTCACCAAGATGAGATTTCAGTGTGAATACAGCAAAGGACACAGCCACAATGCCCCTCACGCTCGTGCTCCCGTCAACTTAGGATAATAAAGGTTGCAAATTAGCATTTGGAGAGTGTTTAGATTCATTTATAGCATCTTTCTGAATGAAACTCACCAAGAAAGAGGTATCTGTGTGAATTGCTTCACAACCTCCCTCGTCCGCGCTCGTATCGTTAAAAGACCGATTTCCAGCATAGCGCCTCAGCACTTTGCTCGGAAGGCGGAGCTAATCTTGCTCTTAACGAATAGAAAGACCCAGATCACCCAACGTGACCATGAACCCGAAATTCAAAAGTTGGATGACGAGGATCGCACTTCCTCTTCCCCAAGATAGTCGGTTTTCAAAATAAAATCACACACTTTCATTAATACAAATGAAATCTGAGAAAAAAGGTCATCTTCTCAGCTGGGTTACACATATGTTAGCGGCTTGTGGTCCATGAACGCAGTGAAAATCATTTCCCATCACCCTGAACTGGCACTTTGCTGGGTTGATCATTAATCTGTGCTCCTCCAACCTCTGGAAAATTGTCCTGAGGTGAGCTATGAGTTTGTCCTCGGACGTGCCGACCACCAGGATGTCGTCCAGGTAGATGAACACAAACGGCAGATAGCGCAGCACCGGATCCATCATGCAATGGAATGTCTGCGCTGCATCTTTTAACCCAAAAGAAATGCGTAAAACCTCAAAAAGATCAAACGGGGTTATTACTGCCGTCTTAGGTATGTCCTCAGCGCGCACCAGGACCTGGTGGTAACCGTGGACCAGGCCTATCTTGTAAAAAATGCATGCCCCGGTGAGGTGAGCGGAAAAATCCTGGATATGGGGATTGGGTAGCGGTCGTGTGCTGTGGCGTTGTTCACTCTGTGGAAATCTCTGCACGGTCGCCACGATCCCTCAGCTTTAGGAACCATATGTAGCGGGGATGCCCATGGGCTGTTTGAGCGTCTGATGATGCCCAACTTTTCCAAGTTGGCACAGACTCCTCACGCGCTATGGCCAGTTTAGCTGTGTCCAGGCGCCAAGGTCATGTGAAAACGGGCGGCCCAGTGGTGGTAATGAAGTGCTCCACTCCGTGTTTAATGATAGTCACTGAAAAATTCGGGACCGTGAGTGCTGGGAACTGGGTGAGTAGTGTGTGGAACTTACCCCCTGGAGCTGTGATGTTGGCTAGTGTTGTGGGCCTGGCTCCTCTAGCTGTACAGGGGAGAGAATCAAAAGACATTGCGTTAATCAGGCATCTGTTAGCCACGTCGACTAGTAGACCGTGTGCACACAAAAAATCAGCGCCCATAATGGGGAAGCTGCATGCCACTATGACGAATGTCCATTGGTATGTATGGCTGTGCAAGGATACAGTCAGTGTCCTCTCACCAAAAGTCTTAATGTCTGATCCGTTTGCGGCCGTCAGCTTGGGGCGGCTAGTTCCCACCAGCCGGTCTGCGTAGGACGGTAGGATGAGACTCTTTTGGGAGCCGGAGTCCACGAGGAACTGTCTCCCCAAGCGTGAGTCTGTCACATAGAGCAGCTTGCTCGCTTCATCAGCGGTCGCAGCTGCTACCGACTGCCGGCCCTGGCATTACCCGAGTGCTTGAATTGGCACGGTGGCACGCATCGGCGTGCATCCTGTCCAAAATGGCGGTGGTAGAAGCAGAGTGTGTCTCTCCGGTGCTTCTTGGCTTCCGCTGCAGCCACTGTTGTTGGTTCCTCACCCCTGCTGGCTGTCTCGCTGGGTTCTGATGCCACTGCGTTCACTGCGAGGGTTCTGGTGGTGAGGATAATCCAATCTGGCTTTTTGCACTAGCGCCCGGTAGTTGCGCACGGCCAGCAGCAGCGAATTGGCAAGGACCACCCTGGCCGCCGTCGGAAGGTTTCAGAGGAAAAGGTGGACAAAGAGGAAATGCCCATCATCTGTGCCCATCAGCACCAACATCTTCTCCATTAACTCGACTGCTGACCCGTCTCCCAACTCGGAGCGCGTCAGGAGCCTTTTCGCTCTCTCGCAGTCTGAGAGCGTATAGCGGCAGATCAGTGCACTTTTGAGAGCCTCGTATTTGTCATGGGCTGGGGGCCGTTGGAGCAGGCTCGCCACCTGCTGAGTTGTGCATGCGTCCAGTGCTGCAACCACGTAGTAGTATCTGGTGTCATCTGCCGTTATTCCCCTGAGCGTGAACTGGGCCTCAGTGCGGAGGAACCAAGACTTCGGGTTGTGTAGCCAAAAGTCTGGGAGTTTGACTGAAGCGGCGCACACGTTGCCAGCACCTCAAGTCCGGGTCGTCTCCGGGGTGTTCGCCTCGAGTTCCATTGTACATCAAGGGTCACCAGTGTGGAGAGAGGAATAACCAGGCAGAGCGGTCCAGAACAAAGAAGGCTTTATTAATTTATCTCTCTCACATCATCCAGAATCACAAGCATCAGAAAAAGCCACAGGTCGCAGGCACCTCTCCTTTTATAGCCTACGACCCGCTCAGTCACCTGTGGTGCTGCAGTAACATGAAAGACTTTACAATTCCCATTCTCTTTGCCACTGTTTGCATCAACACACCAACCCCCGCATCAACACACAAACCCCCCATGACGATTCCCCTTGTCCTTCTGTCTGAGTGGAAACATACTGACATACTGAGTGAGTCCTCCACACTAACACCTTTTAACTGTATTTACTTGCCTAATGTACTTGTAGTAAGAAAATTTGTGTAGCACCTAGGTGCTTGTTCATAGGGAATTATCATTTGGGTTTCCTGACATTATTGTCCTGCATTATGAAGTACTGTGACGTTTCAAAGGTTCACACAATAATGAGAGAGGGTTTGGAACATAAAAGGCATTTATTTTTTCACTCACAAATTACACCAACCACAGGGGAGGTCATTCACTCACACACACACTCACTCACTTCACTCAGGGTGACACAGACACGTAATCTCTCATATGCAGGGAAAACAAACTATCACAATCAGACTTATAACAGAGTTAAAACACTACAACAATAACATTCAGAACACAAGTCTTTGAGTCCCCCACGGCGGAAAGCATACCAGGAGGATCTTCCAACCCTTATCACAGCTCCAACATTACACTGTGTCCCCCTGGACTAGTTTATGTCCCCAGAACAATAAGTCCAACTCAAAAGTCCAATAAGAACCTGTCCAGGCACTCGGGAACCTACTGTCGGCGGCGACTGGTAAGCACCGGCCTGTTTGTGTCCATTCGAGCCTCGACTGGAATTTCCGGTTGGGATGGAGCCTCTGGCTTGGCCACCCGTGGGGCAGCTGGCTGGTATGGGGCGAGGCAGTAGCGGTGAAGCACCACCACCCAGTTCCTCTTATGTAGCCTCACCCTGTACACTATGTCCGACAGTCTCTGTAGGACCACGCACAATCCCGACCAGTGGCTAGCCAGTTTTGTTGACAGTCCCTTTTTCCGCTCTGGACAGAAAACCCAGACTTGATCCCCGGGTGCAAAGTCTCTCCCTCGGCAGCGGTAGTCGTACGCTCGCTTCTGTCGACTCCCCGCCACTACTAGGAACCGTGTGGAGGGTCAGCGGTGTATTCTTCAGCATCCATAGAACAGATCCGCTCCATTGCAGAAGGGAGGGTAGGTGAAGACGGTTGAGGAGGACCCTCGGTATCCAGGGAGTGTGTTTGTGAAGGTGAGCAGTCATCCTCGCTCAGTATTTTCAGAGACAATAATTTTTCCCAAGGGTCTTGTTCAAAACACCCTTGGAGAATCACACATGGTCACACACGATAAATGTTGTGTACAATGTTTTACCATCCGGATGCCCTTTCTTATATTTTTTATGTATTATGGAACCAAACTGAATAAAACTCACTAAATATAACCGACTAACTTGTGTGTGGAAACCATTGGGGTGAATCGTGAATATTTATCCTCAGCTCACTTTAGTCTGATTTATTGGTCAATCACTTTTACATTTACCGACTGTAGAGTGAAAAATATTGTTTTTTAGCAGGATTAGGGAAGGACCGGAATGTGTTGGGGGCTGCTGGATGGGATCTGACACAAATTCCTCAGGTCAGTCAGTCTGCCTCTAAACCATTATCAGAATGTGCTCAGGAAAATCCAAAACGTTGCTCAGGTCAGTCTGCCTCTAAACCCTTATCAGAATGTGCTCAGGAAAATCCAAAAAGTTGAGGCTACACTTTTGTGAAAATCTAATTTGAAGAAACAGTCTTTGCTCCCTGCAGATCAGACCAGTGCCTGTGTATCAATGTGTGTGTGTGTGTGTGTGTGTGTGTGTGTGTGTGTGTGAGAGAGAGAGAGAGAGAGAGAGAGAGAGAGAGAGAGAGAGAGAGAGAGAGAGAGAGAGAGAGAGAGAGAGTTGTTTTAAAAAATGCCTTTATTGCACAATTCAAAAAATGTAAGAGCACCAATATCATTCCACCAAGTGTCTCACATTGGAAAAGTGCAAACATAAGTCATCCTCCCCACACAACACAAAGTATTCCCTGCAGTCCACCTATTCCACATTGTCATTGGTAGTAGTCCGAGTCTTCCTTATAGTCCGTGCAAAGACGAGCCACAGGCCTCCAGTGAGAGAGAGAGAGAGAGAGAGTTTTGAGTTTTAAAAAATGCCTTTATTTCACAATTCAAAAATGTAAGAGCACCAATATCATTCCGCCAAGTGTCTCACATTTCAAAAGTGCAAACATAACTCATCCCCCTCTCCCACGGAACACAAAATATTCCCTACAGTCCATCTATTGGTGAATGCCTCCAAATTGTCCACCATTTTATAGCAAGAGTACTCCACCTGGAGTCTGACTTTTAACAAGGCCTTGAAAACAAAAACAGGATCCACATTGCCAGTGTTAGTAGTCCAATTTTTCCTTGTCAGCCAGATGGCAAGCTTAGCATTACCAGATAGAAAGTTCATCAAAGTGTGCACAGACTTCTTTGCCACTTGATACTTTGGCCCGTAAATAAACAAACCAAAAGAGAAACATTCACCCAAATCATGAAACCACACTTTCAGAAGATCAAAAAGGCCGGATAAACAAAAACATTGAACAAACAAATGCTCCAGGGTCTCAACTTGGGAACAAAACAAACATTCGTCCCCCACATTAGGATCCAGGTGCGCTCTGTATTTATTTGTAGCTATTGCCCCATGAACAATCCTCCACTGTAGATCTGCCATCTGTTTCCCAATAGGGAGCTTGTACATGGACCGCCAGCTACCTTTCGGGGAGAATACCGGCCCCAAGAACCCCGCCCACTTCGACTCTTTCACGCCCGTCAGCGAGCGCAGATTCAGAACCTTCACACAGACGTGATACACCGTCTTCGTCCCCACAAACTGGAACTTGGCCAGACGAGGATTTCTGAAGGACAGCAGGTGATCCTCTCCCTCCTGCCACTCTCCCACCGCTGGACTTATGGAAAGGGCAGGAAAGGTGGACACAGTGCCCTCATCCCATTGAGTGGAAAGAGTCTGGTTTTCCGCAAATGCTCTTAGCGGTCGTGGCAGGGCAGCACACACTTCCTTCACCACCCTATGCACCAGTCTGACAGATGTAATGTTGGCACTCTGCCCCAGTGTTTCTATCGACGTGGTTGACATCTTCATAAGATGACCAAGCTTGGTACAGCGTGTCGCTCTTAAACAAGTTTGCAGACTAACAGATTGCAGCACTTGAGTGTCCATGAATGGATTGAAAAACAGTGGTTCCTCGAACAGCCACATGCCTGGCGTCTCCTCTGGAATGCGGGCTGCGGTGAAGACTTGCCATGCATGTAAGACAGATGTGTTAAAAGCAGAAACTCCAATAAGGTCCACCGCCCTGGACTTCACGAGGAAAAGCTGCTTATCATAGCCCAAGTGGCCAACTCTCCTCAGGAGCAGTTTTGCAGTGTCCATCCAGCAGAGGCCACATCCGTAAAGGAGCCGTTGTGCAGTCCAAAGCCTAAAACTGGCGATCTTGGACTGTATGTCCACCAGGCTTTGTCCCCCCTTGGCAACAGGCAGGTAGAGAACAGCCGCACGGACCCAATGTTGACCAGACCAAAAGAAATCCACGATGACCTTCTGAACCTTCTCAACCAGGCTCCTGGGCGGTGTCAAAGCAGTAAGTCTATGCCAAAGAGCCGAAGTGACCAGATTATTGGCGACCAGAACCCTTCCCCTATATGACAGCTGTGGTAGCAACCATTTCCATTTAGAAAAGCGAGCACACACCTTCTCCTTAATTCCCTCCCAGTTCTTGCGTTCAAAGTCCTCAGAGCCCCAAAAAAAACCCAACACTTTGAGACCGGCTCTCCCTCAAAGAAGACCCCCAGGAAGCTGAGGACAGTCCTGATGTGACCACCGGCCCACTGATAGACCCTCACTCTTGGCCCAGTTTACCCATGTAGAAGATGCTTTCTCATAAATAGCTAAAGTGTCCATCAGACGCTGTACATCCCTGTGGGATGTGATGAAAATGTTGACATCATCTGCATAAGCAGACAAAATGATTGGACGACAGCTGCTGGAGGGCCCCGGCAGAATCAAACCACCCAGCTGCGTGCGCAACCTGCACAGCAAAGGCTCAATAGCCAAGCTATGCAGCTGACCTGAGATTGGACAACCCTGCCTTATTCCCCGATGTACAGGGATTGGCCGACTCAGCCCTGCCCACATCTTTACCAAACACTCAGCTCCAGTATATAGCAGACTTACCCACCTCAAAAACATATTGCCAAAACCAAACCCCTTCAGTGTGGAGAACAAATAAGAATGGTCAACCCTATCAAAAGCCTTTTCTTGGTCCAAAGATATAATACCAAACTCTAAATCATAACATTTACTGAGATGAAGAACGTCACGTACGAGAAAAATATTGTCCATAATGGTTCGGTCAGGGATACAATATGTTTGATCTCTATCTATGATGAAACCCAATACATTTTTCAATCTATTTGACAGGGCTTTAGAAATGATCATGCCGACCAGCATGTCTTTTACATTACAATCCAGCATTTGTTTAATTTTTCTTTTGCTACTAACATAAATAGCCATTTTAGCCTGACCCAGGATGAAATTTAAAAGTTCATTTTTTTTCTTGCTTCTCTGTCTATATGGAAAACCCAAGATAAAAATCTGCAGGGAAAAGACTTCTCCAAACAGATAAAACAGCTTCCCCCCAAAAAACAAAGAACAACTGCAGTCTGTTACAGTCCAGAAAACAATGGAACACAGTCTCTTTCTGAGGACAAAATGGACAAACCTCAACAACATTTGGGTTTAAAATAGAGATAAAAGCATTTGCAGCCACAGTACCATGTAAAACTCGCCATTGCAGGTCTCCAACCTTCTTAGTTAATGGTGGTTTATAGAGTGCTCTCCAGGCAGGCCTCACCTCTAAACCCAAACCCAAATGTTTCCTCCATGGTGTATCAGCTCGACCTTTTAACTTATTCACATTTAGAACTTTCACCAAAAGTCCACACATTTTTTTACTAGAAGAGTCACAAATGTTAATGTGTTCAGAGTTTAAAAACACACCAGTGCCATCTTTAAAATCAGGAGATAAAACACTAAAAGGAAAAGGCTCATCAGCAGTTTCCACAGAGTTTTTACAGTGTAAAACAATAGCAGAGTGTTCTTCTGCGGAGAGGCAATCTCTCCAATCTTTCAGCAAGTTCATTATAATTCTGACTGAAGAAATCCCAAGAGCCGAGCACAGGGCAACAGCATTGTCCAAGTTAGGACCACATAAGTTCACCAAGTGTCCCAGCATTGTAACCTTTGCAGAAAGGAACTTTTTCAAAACAGAAGGTCCTAAAACATTGCCCACATCAAAACGGGTCCCGAACACAAGTGGTTCCTTTAAAAGCCAAAAAGGTGACAAGGAAGCCAGGGGAGAGTTCTTTTTAAAAAAATCTCCAGATTTTAAAAGCACTTTGATAAAACTGGGGAAGTTCTGGAAGTTTTTGGCCCTTTAAGTCCATTAAAAACAATGACTCCTCTAGTCCCAGCCCTCCACAGCAAGCCAGGACAGCTCTGGCAATAGGTCTCCACACAAAGTTGAGAGGGCCACTCAGCAGTTGCTGAATGAACTGCAGGTGAAAGACGGCCCCCCTGCTGGCCAGATGGATGAGCCCTTGACCACCTTCTTCCCTCGGTAAAAACAGGATGCTCTGTGGATCCCAGTGAAGACGGTCCCAGAAAAAGTCCACGACTATAGATTGCATTCTGGCCAGCAAATTGGTTGGAGGGTCCAGACAAGACAGTCGATGCCACAGCATTGAAGCAATCAAGTTGTTGATGATCAAAACACGACCTCTGAAGGACAAGTTTGGCAAAATCATTTCCATTTTTTTAATCTTCCTTCGACTTTTTCCAAAAAACACTCCCAATTTTTTCCAGTAAAAGTCTGATTTCCTAAAAACACACCAAGATATTTAAAACCACCTTGTGTCCACGAAAGGCCACCAGGTAGGGCAATTTTTTGTAGTCTCCCCACCACCACAACAGCTTCACTCTTACCCCAATTCACTCTTGCTGAGGAGCACTCACCAAAAAAATTAACAGTTCTTGAAAGGTAGTCTACATCATTTTGATTTCTTGTAAAAACAACAACATCATCAGCATATGCAGACACTTTAAAAACAGAGTCAGAGTTGGGGACTTTAAAACCAGTGAGGCGTTGCCTTAGCTTACAAAGGAGGGGCTCGATGGCAAGAGAGTACAGCATACCTGAAAGGGGGCAGCCCTGTCGGACACCCCTCTCAATTTTGAAAGGAGCACTCAAACCACCATTAATCTTAAGAATACTCTCAATGTCTCTATACAAGGCCTGGATCTTGGCTATGAACCCTGAGCTGAAACCGAAGGCTTCTAGTGTCTGCCAAAGGTATGGATGTTCAACTCGGTCAAACGCCTTTTCTTGGTCTATTGAAATGAGACCAAGTTCCTTGACCAATGAGCTGGAGAGGTCCGAAACATCATGAATTAAAAAAATGTTGTCTGTAACCAACCTACCTGGTACACAGTAGGTCTGGTCTACATGTATGACCTGCTCCATCACCTTCCTCAGTCTGGTAGCCAACACTTTGGAGAGAATTTTGTAGTCAGTACAGAGGAGGGCCACCGGACGCCAGTTTTTAATGTCTTTCAAGATGCCTTTCTTGGGAAGGAGGGTGAGGACTGCTCTCCTACAACTTTGGGGCAGGTGACCCTTCTGCAGACTGTCAGACAGTACTTCCAGCAAGTCCTCACAGATCTCAGACCAAAATGCCCTGTAGAACTCCGATGGTAGACTGTCTATCCCTGCTAGTTCTTGCAGAGTGATCCCGCTCTCCAGTTCTGCATTCATGCTAACCATCACCTTCGGCAAGTCCGTCAAAAAATGACTCAGCACATGTGGTTTCTCAACAAATTCTTTCTTAAAGAGATCTTTATAAAAAGCAGCTGCAAAGTGATGGATCTCTGCTGACTCATGGATCAGCCGCCCGTCTTCGGAGCTGAGAGAGTGGATCATCCTCTTCTGACCATTCTTCCTCTCCAAACCAAAGAAAAAATGAGATGGAGCGTCCATTGGTGCGATGTTCTGGAACCTACTGCGTACCACAGCGCCCCTAGCAGCCACGTCCAGTAAGTCAGTTAAAACAGACTTTTGCCATTGAAGGCCTCAAAATGTCCTCTTTCTCCTGTGGAGCCTGCCAAAGACTGCAGCTCCACTACTTCTCTCTCCAGGTCCCTGACGGACCTGGCCAAGTCTCCAGAGACATTGTGAGTATACTGTAGGCCTAGATTCTTTATTTGGCTCTTCCCTACATCCCATCACTGCTGCAAAGAACTAAAATTTGATTTTGTTAATTTAAAATTACTCCAAAAAAACATAAAAGCAGTTTTAAAACTGTTATCCGATAAAAGTGATGTGTTAAAATGCCAGTATGCACTACTGCACTTTATATTCTTGATAAAAACACAACACTGAAACAGAGAGTGATCTGTAAAGCCGCCCCGCCACCAGATGGCCCCACGGCCTCGGCCGAAGCGCCGCCGCCAGACAGCCCTGCAGCCCCCGTCGAAGTGCCTGATGGCGCGGCCGCGCCAGCAGCCTTGAAGGACAGTGAAGCCACTCCCTCACCGGACAGCCCCCTCACCGGACAGGCCGCGGCGCCCCACTGCGAGGCCGCACTAGCAGCCTCCCCAGGGCGATCACCCCCCACTCCCTGAGGGCATGATCGAATCAGATGTCCCTCCATTCCGCAGCCGAAACACTTCATATTATCAGAGGTGACATGGATGGTATAATCAAAGCTGTCAATCCGGTACTTAAATATGAGGTTGAGGCTTTCCTCGCTATTCTTTAAAATCATGAGCACCTGTCGTCTAAAAGACACGACATGTTTTAAATGCGGGGACTTACAACCGAGAGGGATATGCTTAATGGGGGACAAAAGCTGCCCGTATCTTGACAGCTCCTTCTCCAACAGCTCATTCTTTAAAAACGGTGGGACATTTGATATTGTGATTCTCTTCGGGGGATTTACCAGAGACAGAACAGGAACCAGTGTGTCTTTAATTACAACCCCGCTCTCCACCACCTGGTTAACTTTTTCAACACTATCTAGGAAAATTACCATGGCATTATTCATTCTAGAAGCGGACCTAACGCTTTCATAGCCGACCAACTCCCCCACAGCCAGACTACATTCTTCCACTGAGCAGCTGACAGTCAGAGCCAGTTTGACAGCGTGCCGGTGTGTCAGCTTCTCGAACCTGGAGCCTCGCTCCAAAACCATGCTGACCAGCAAAGCTGGCAGCAGAAGCCCCCCTCCCAGAATGCCTACCCCACCCCAGCTACAGAAAACAATGAAACTTAAGATTATGTAACAAAAAAAAAACACCTTAAACACAAAAAGATAGAGAAAGGTTTGAGACAATTCACTCACGCTGTCACATGCTCCCAGCTTGCACTCACAACCATGCCCACTCAGAGAGAGAGAGAGAGAGAGAGAGAGAGAGAGAGAGAGAGAGAGAGAGAGAGAGAGAGAGAGAGAGAGTTCTAGTGCTTATTTGGTCACTCTGACTGATGTGTGTTTTGTAAAATGAACAAACTAAAAACATGTCAACGATTATCCTTGAAAGCGGTTTCCCCCCAGAATTAACATTCTATTCCCACACTAATCCCATTTGGTCAAAGATAATTTTTAAAAGCATATATAATTGAAATTCTATACCCACACTAATCCCCGCACTAATCCCATAGGTCAATTATAATTGACATTTGATACCCACACTAATCCCCATGTCATTAGAGATAATCCCCAGTTAATAACATAGGTCAGGTCAGGGGCAGGTCAGGTCAAAGGTCACCATCCATCAAATTTTGACATTAAGTATACCCTTTCTCTCTGTCCACATATATCTTCCAGAGGGTGGGTTTGCATTGTATGGGTGCTGTGTTGAAGGCCTTATTTTCCAGATCCTCCATGAAAAAGTTGCTCATGATGGCTGATAGTGGGTCTCCCATTGCAAATCGCAAATCCTTCTTTTTGTCTGTAGATTTTTTTCTCTGTATTGAAAATAGGTGGATTTTGCAACAAACTGTAATAATCCAGATATGGGCCTGTACTTATATAGTGCCTATATGTTGTCAGCTGTGAAATTTGTGCATTTTTGAGGGTTCTGTCATTCCTGAGGTGTTCTTGCACTATGTGTGGTAAGACATCAACAGGGGTCTTTGTGAATAATGAAATGACATCATGTGAAATGAGGATCTCGTCTGATTCTGTTTTCATATTTTTGAGTTCTTGTGCCAGTTCTTTTGAGTTTTTGCAGTGGTATTCTGATAGTCTAAGGAGGGGTTTGATGATTTCAACCAGGGCTTTTGATATGTTGTATGTGACTGATCCAATACTGTATATTATTGGTTGCAGTGGAATATCCTTCTTGTGTATTTTGGGGGTTCCATAGATCCGGAGGGTGATGCTGGCTGTGGATATCAGGTGTTTGTATGTGTCCTTTGTGATTTTTTTGCTTTCTAATAGGGGTTTGAGAAGAGCTTTTAGCATTTTTTTCTTTTCCTCTGTGGGGTTTGTTTTTATGATTTCATATGTACTGCAGTCTGCCAACATGGTTTCCATCTGTTTTTCATATGTTTCTGTGTCCATTACTACTGTAGTTTCGCCTTTCTCTGATAGGAGGATTGAGATTGTTTTATCTTTCTTGAGTGAGTTTAATACTTTTTCTTCTTCTTCTTTTGTGACATTGCTTTGTGATAATTTGGCCGTTTTGAGGATTCCTGAGACTGCGTTTCATAATGTTTCTTTTTCCCCTTGATCATGGATTTTTTTCACATGCGAGTTCTGTTGCTAGGATGTATTCTTCATGGGGTATTTTGGTTGGTGCGAAATTCAGTCCTCTGCTCAGCACTTTTTTCTCAGTGTCCATGAGTGTGCGTACGTGATAGGTTTTTGACCCACTTAGCGTTCATTTCCCTGTGTGTTTGTCTTGTCTCGTTCTTCCTTTCTGTGAGTTTTTTTAGTTTCTTTAATTGGGGTTTTTTCATTATGGTGAATTCCTGTTTGTGTGTGTGTTTTAATTGTGCTTTTATCTGCTTCTGCGTTTCCTGGTCGGTCGGGTAGTGTTCCTTGAAAAAGTCCATTTCCTCCTTTATCTGGTTGTTGATTCTATCGACTTTGTTCGCTGTCATTCTTATCGATTCTTTTATCAGGTCTTTCCGTGCTTTATTGATTATTTTCTCTGCGTTTCTGGTTGGGATTGGATATTTTATGTTGAGGCTTGCTGGTGTGATATCCTCATCTCTGCAACGGAGGTTAAATCTCAGGTGGTTTCTGTAGCGTGCCCGCATTTTCTCCAATTTCTCCAGCCGGCGGAAATCTTTGATACAATTTTGTCCATAGCTTCCATGTAGTAGAAGTTATGGAACAAGGAAAACATGCAATGTGATATATGAAATATCGTGCAGATCATGTAACAAAACCTACATTGGAGAAACCGGAAGATCATTCACCGTAAGGAAAAAAGAACACCAGAAGGAATGTGAGAAGGAAACACAAGGATGACTCACAAGATCACAAAAAGAAAAGGCAGAACAAGCAACATTAAAATCAGCAATAACAGATCACTGCAAAAGAAATAATCACATCATGGACTGGGACAATGCAAAAATCATTGGATCGGAGAGTAATAGACACAAACTCTGGATCAAGGAGGGTATAGAAATCAGGAAGTGGCAAAAAGACAGCATGACTCGGGATGGGGGGCATTTATGCTTTACCCCACCTGAGAATGCATTCTCCAGAGACCATCGGACAGCGGAAAGCGGGGCCGGCTTGGTGGATTTGACAGTTCTGCTGGGTTGGCCCCGCCTATGAAAGTTAGCTGATCAATGACACCTTGCAGCAATCAGCTGACACTTCTGATGAAGACTGCAGTGAACAGTTGAAATATAAAAAAAAGAAAAGAAAAGAAAAGAAGGCAAAAACATCTCCTTTCTATCTTTGTCTTTAATAAGAACAAAAGGCTAATCTTTTTGTTTGGTTTATTCTGGAGGGAGAGGCTAAAGGTATATAAAACTAAGTAAAGAAGCCCTCTGTAAGACAGAGTTGGATAGTCTGTAACAGCCTGTTCAAGCCAGAGCACATGCTAGTTACCCAATAGCCCTGGGATTTCTCTTATGTTTTGTTTCCTTTTAGATTTTAAAGCTCAAAAGTCTGTTTGATGCTGCAGCATTTTTAAAATGGACACTAAATAAAAACTCCACTTGGTGAAGAAGATTCCTGGCTTCCTGTGCACTTCCTCCACCACTCGGCTATTCCTTACAGTCCTCTTCATCATTTTGACATCATGAGACCAAGACAACACCTAACAATTGATCAACGGTATCTCATCATTGCAAGGCTTCAAACAGGATGTTCTCAGAGGAAAGTGGCCACTGAGCTTAGAGTGTCACAGAGTGTCATCAGCAGGTTGCAACAGAGATACAGAAAGAATGGAAGAGTCACAGAAAGGCATAGAAGTGGACGTCCTTTTGCCACATCCCACACTGATGCCCGCTTCATCATGAACAGTGTCCTGTGGAACCGGATGATGAATGCTACTCAACTCCAGGTACATTTAAGGGAGGTCAGAGGAACCTAGTGTCACGTCAGAACATTTAAAACCATTTACGTCAGCTAGACAACCTGCAAGAGTACCTGATGACACCATCAGGTACAAGCGTCATCGTCTTGCATGGACTAAGGAGCGTTAATGCTGGACAAGGGACCAGTGGGCCTCAGCGCTGTTCTCTGATAGAAGTTGATTCATGTTGAGCAGAAATGATGGCCGCCAATGATGTTGGAGACGTCAAGGACAGCGCTATGCATCAGCCACTGTTATCACCAGACAAGCCTTTGGTGGTGGTGTTACAGTCTGGGCAGATGTGTCTAGTCAATACAGAACTGCCCTACACCTTGTAAATGGTACAGTGACAAGCCAATACTACCTGAATAACATCATTAATCCAGTCATTATGCCCCTGCATAAACAACACAGGCCTAATTTCATCTTCCTGGACGACAATGCTCCAGCTCATCAAGGTTGCATCATTAGGGAATGGCTGCTGGAGGCTGGGGTACCTCAAATGGAGTGGCCTGCACTTTCTCCAGACCTGAATCCCATAGAAAACCTATGGGATCCGCTGAGTCACCGTGTAGAGGCTCGTAACCCTGCACCCCGCAACCTCAATGACCTGAGGGCCGCCCTTCAAGAAAATTGAATGCCATGTCTCAGCAGACAATAAGTCAACTTGTGAACAGCATGAAATGTCGTTATCAAGCTGTAATTGATGCTCAACGGCACATGACAAGTTATTGAGACATTGACATTTTTTATTGTGGGATACCCACCACTGTTGTTGGCTTTTGTTTCAATAAATTGTTTGAGATGAGGAAATCACCATTGCATGCTTCTACTTAAATGCCCTACTTTCATGATATAATATCACTGTAGTGTGAACTTTTTACATTTTCCACAAATTTCACACGAAAGCCAAATATCCCTAACTTTTTGTGGGTAGTGTATATCCATAGCTATGGATGTGCTAACGAGGGCTACAAGTGTAAACAAACAGTGGCCCCCCATCATTGTGGAGGTGAGTGATATTTTCCCAGCTGTGAGCTCTGCCGGATAAATTTGCAAACCTAAATATAACAGCTTTTTAGGATTTTCACAGCAGGTACAATTTATTTTCTTTTATTAGAGAGTACTGCTAATGCGCAGCGAAGATGGCACATCTATCCATCCATCCATCCATCTTCTTCCGCTTAATCCTTTATGGGTCGCGGGGGGGGGGGGGAGGCTGGAGCCTATCCCAGCATCTTTGGGCGAGAGGCCAACAGATCGCCAGTCCATCGCAGGGCCAACACAGAGAGACAAACAACCATTCACTCTCACAGTCATACCTAAGGACAATTTAGAATCCCCAGTTTGATGCCAATTAACCTAACTTGCATGTTTTTGGCATGCGGGAGGAAACCGGAGAAATCCCGGAGTAAATCCATGCAGATACGGGGAGAACATGCAAACTCCACACAGATCACTGTTGGTTGGGGGCTGGGATAGAACCCAGGATCCCCCGGCCAAGGGTGAGTTGCTGTGCTGCCGCAGTGCTAACCACTCCACCACCGCGCTGCCCGGCACATCTATCAGGTAGTTAAAAATATCAATAAATGCTGTTTCTGGCTAATCTGCTGGATTGTTCTTTCACATACTGGTTGGTAGATGGTAGGGACACTTTTTAAGATCACAGATTTGAAGTTTTGATCAAATCTGATGTGAGCTTGCAGTGAATGCTCAGATCAGATTGGGGGAGGGGGGCCACAGGGATTAACTACTCACCGTTGGGATAACAGGGGATCAGAGGCAGTTGCCCCAGTGATCTGATCGCTGAGAGCGGAAACAGGTCTGTTCTCCAGACTGGCCACAAAATGAACTTATAGATGGAGTCTGGCTCTGCTTCAGGCTCGGTACAGGAGAAGCTGCCACCCACCATGACACTTCTTTCCACTGGGCTGCGGTGTGAACTGGGGCAGGACCAGGAGACTGACCCACGGAGCAGACCATCCACGGTTTCTCCTGTACCCAGCCCGGAGCAAAGCCAGACTCGGTCTGTGACTTCTCCTGTACTGGAGTGGCAGCGGAGCTAGACTACATCTGGCAATAGGATTATTATTTTAGATGCCGTCTGAGAAAACTACAAGCTGCCAAAGTGGCTAGTGGGATTGGCTGCCTTACTGGCCACTGCTGAAATCCACGTGCCATTAGCAGGTTGGTGAGTGTAATGTCGAGCCATGGTTATTAACGTTAATTATTATTTTTAGATATTTTACTGTATTCACATTTATTTGTAACTTGGCTATTTAGGATGTTTAGTTATGTTTATTGTATAGCCCTAACTTTTGTCTTTAAATGCCTTCATGTAATTAAAGACATGAAGGTCTTTAAATACCTTCATGGTGCCACCTTCATATGCCGCCGTGAAGGTCTTTGTGGCACACTTTTGTGCACCAAAATAGCTGCACAAAGGTGCAGCTTTTATGGCCTTGCATAACAGCGGCCCCTCTCATTCTAGATGTGATTAATATTGTAGATAGGAGAAACGTAATTTTGTTCTACTGTCCAGGATTGGCTGTATGAACTGAATAATGATAAAGCTGGCTTCTTTGGTCAGTTATGTTCAGTTTGCTTGAGGTGAGTTGGCCTCATTTATTTTGTAACTACATTTTTGATTTTGTACTTAAGCTTATTTTGTAATATTTATTTTCAGTCCATCCATCCATCCATCCATCCATCCATCCATCCATCCATCCATCCATCTTCTACAGCTTTTCTGGAGGTCCGGGTCGCAGAAGCAGCAGTTCAAGCAGGGAAACCCAGACTTCCTTCTCCCAGCCACCTGCTCCAGCACTTTAGAGAGGGTAACAAGGCATTCCCAGACCAACTGGGAGACGTAGTCTCTCCAGCGAGTCCTGGGTCTGCCCCGGGGTCTGCTCACAGCGGGACATGCCGAAACACCTCAAATGGGAGGTGTCCCCTTTCAAAGTGGAGGAGCAGCGCTTCTACTCTGAGCCTCTCCCGGATGACTGAGCTCCTCACCCTATCTATAAGGGTGAGTCCGGCAATCCTATGAAGAAAGCTCATTTCAGCCACTTGTATCCATGATCTCATTCTTTCGGTCATTACCCAACGCTCGTGACCATAGGTGAGGGTAGGAGCGTAGATTGACTGGTAAATTGACAGCTTTTTTTTTTTTGTTTTTTTTTTTTGTTACTTATTTGTACCCGTAGGTAGACTTGGTTTGCAGTCTGGTGACAAGCCACCGGCTGCTGGTCGCTGCGTGCACGAGCGCCCTAAACCTACATGTTTTTGGTGTGCGGGAGGAAACCGGAGAAATCCCGGAGTAAACCCGCGCAACACGGGGAGAACATGCAAACTCCACACAGCTCACTGTTGGTCGGGGGCTGGGATCGAACCCACGATCTCATGATCCCCGCGGTCCACCGGCCGAGGGTAAAACTGTGCTGCCACAGTGCTAAACCACTGCGCCACCGTGCAGCCCAGCCCAGCTTTGCCTTAGAGCTTAGCTCTCTCTTCACCACAATGGACCAATACAACATCCGCATCACTGCAGATGCTGCTCTGATCCATCTGACAATCTTTCGCTCCATTCTACCCTCACTCGTGAACAAGACTGCAAGATACTTAAACTCCTCCACTTGGGGCAGGAGCTTGTCTCCAACCCGGAGAGGATAATCCACCTTTTACCAACTGAGGACTATGGACTCATTCTTGGAGGTGCTGATTCTCTTCCCAGCTGCTTCACACTTATGGTAAACTGTCCCAGTAAGATCTATAGGTCATTGCTAGATGAAGCCAACAGGACAACATCATCCGCAAACAACAGAGATGAGATCCTGTGGTCACCAAGCATGACACCGTCCGTTCCCTGGCTGTGCCTAAAAATCCTGTCCATAAAAATTATGAACAGGATTGGTGACAAAGGGCAGCCCTGGTGGAGTCCAACTCTCACTGGGAATGAGTCCGACAGAGTGCTGGCAATACGAACCAAACTCTCACAATGCTCGTATAGAGACCGGATAGCTCGTAACAAAAAGTCCGATACCCCATACTCCCAAAGCACCCCCCCACAAAAAACCACAAGGAACACAGTTGAATGCCTTCTCCATGTCCACAAAACACATGTAAACTGGTTGGGCAAACTCCCAAGAACCCTCGAGGATTCTCGAGAGGGTGAAGAGTTGGTCCGATGTGCCACGACCAGGACAAAAACCACCCTGCTCCTCCTGAATCCGAGGTTTGACCAACGGCCGGACTCTCCTCTCCAGTACCTTGGCATAGATGTTCCCAGGGAGTCTGAGGAGTATGATCCCTCTAAAGTCTGAGCACACCCTCCGGTCCCCTTTCTTGAAGAGAGGAACCACCACCCAGGTTTGCTATGCCAAAGGCACTGTCCCCGACCTCCACGCAATGTTGCAGAGGCGTGCCAACCACGACAGCCCTACAACATCTAGGGCCTTGAGGTACTCCGGGCGAATCTCATCCACTCCCGGGCCCCGGCCACCAAGGAGCGTTTTAATCACCTTGGCAACCTCAGCCCCTGTGATGGGCGAGTCATTCCCCTTGTCCACAAGCCCTGCTTCCTCTGTGGAAGGCATGTCAGTGGGATTGAGAAGATCCTCAAAGTATTCCTTCCACCACCCGACAATATCCTCAGTTGTAGTCAGCAGCGCCCCATCCACACCAGACACAGTGTGGACAGGGAGCTGCATCCCCCTCCTGAGCCTCCGGACAGTTTGCCAGAATCTCTTTGAGGTCGACTGAAAGTCTTGCTCCATGGCCTCACCGAACTCCTCCCACACCCGAGTTTTTGCTTCAGCAACCATGCGAGTTGCACTCCGCTTGGCCTGCCGGTACACCTCAACTGCTTCGGGAATCCCACAAGCCAACCAAGCTTGATAGGACTCCTACTTCAGCTTAATGGCCCCCTTCACCACTGGTATCCACCACTTAGTTCGGGGGTTGCCACCACGAGATGCACTGACAACCTTGCAGCCGCAGCTCTGGGCAGCCACTTCAACAATGGAGAGGAAGAACATTGCCCATACAGACTCCATGTCTCCAGACTCCCTTGAAATGTGGTCGAAGTTCTTCCAGAGGTGAGAGTTGAAGACTTCCCAGACAGAGGCCTCAGCCAGACGTTCCCAGCACACCCTCACTATACGGTTGGGTCTACCAGGTCTGAATGTCATCCTCCCCTGCCATCGGATCCAACTCACCACCAGGTGGTGATCAGTTGACAGCTCTGCACCTCTTTTTACCCGAGTGTGCAAGACATACGGTCGCAGGTTGGATGACACAATAACAAAATTGATCATCGACCTGCGACCTAGGGTGTCCTGGTGTCAGCTGTACATATGGACACTCTTATGCTTGAACATGGTGTTTGTTATGGATAAATTGTGGTTAGCACAGAAGTCCAATAACTGAACACCACTCAGGTTCAGATCGGGCAGGCCATTCCTCCCAATCACCCCCCCCCCTCCAGGTTTCAGTGTCATTTCCCATGTGTGCATTCAAGTCCCCCAGTAGGACAATGGAGTCTCCAAGAGGAGCACCCTCCAGCACCCCAGTCAGAGACTCCATAAAGGGTGGGTATTTTCCCTTTTTAAATTAAATCCAACTCATCTTTTACACCATTGTCCTTTTGTCTTTCTGAGTGTTCCCACACAAAATTTATCATTTTTTGGCAAACTACTCCAGGTGTACAATATATTGCCACTCAGTCACAACTGTCAGCACCATGGTCAGATGCAGTGGGTGGCAATCAGCTTAAGAGCTATGATGCCCTGGGTGCATAATACACCTATGTCAGTCCATATTGATGATAGTTGAAGCTAAGGGTGATGATCGGAGGGGTTATAGCCAGTGTTAAAATGGCCACAAAGGAGTGGCATAAATCAGCGGGGGCAGTAAAGGCTAGTGTGGACCACATCTGCTTTATGCCCACTTTTTACAGCAGTAACCCTGTGCCTTTTCAGGTGGTGCCTTTGAACTGGTGCCAGTGCCACAGCCTAGTGCATCATGCTATCGACTGTGCACAGCGATGACACAGACTTTGAAAGAATGGCAATATATTACAGTATGTACTTGAAGCAAATGACTTCTAATGAGAGAGAGAGTAACTGTACATGTCTACTGGATAGATAGTATCTCCCTTTCCTATTTAGTGTCTATCTGAAATGCAACGCAAGGCATTTGGTCGTGGAGTGGTGCGATTCAGGCCACGATGTGTTGAGTTGCCCATATCCCTCATTTGCATAAAGTTGGATTTTTTTTTTTACTTTATGCAGACAAGATTGCGCCAGCTGCAGTGATGTCACCCTGAACATTAAAACCAGAGGTTGTCACTATCAAATAACAACAGATTCATTAACTGCACCTACTTGCCACGGCTGAATGCGTCAGCCAGTCAAGTGCAGCCTTTGCATTCTCAGCAGCAGGACCAGTGAGAGTCTTTTCCCCGGGACAGAGATCTTTGATTATTGGTTTTCCACTACGTCAATCATTTTCATCCAGCATTCATGTCATTCCACCTGGTTACACCTCAAGCCCTCAGTCAACACATGTTGTGATGCGATGTCTGGCATCAAAAAATGGGCCAACCGACACATACCATAAGAGAGAGACAGAGATGCAATACATCATACTTCTATTGTGTTTCACAGGACTTTTACCAAGGGGAGATGGAGAAGATGCTATGATGCAACAAATGACTGCAAAAAGAACTATTGGTTTCTTCTTCTTTTTCTTCTTTATATTTCTGCCCTGTGCCTCTTCAGCTACTTCTATTTGCTGAAATCAAATTTGGAGTGAACAGACCACAATAATACCCAATTGCTGTTTTCTCAATTCACTCACTGTTGTTTTGTCTTTCCTCCTCTTTTCTAACCTTTCAGACCCTCTGGTTCAACAGGCCTAATACCTCAGAAGCATTTGCTTCACTTATATGATAGACTTTCTATGGACATAGACATCTATCATGCAATAGTCTTATAGCTGAAAGGAAAAGAGCAAAACTATTTTTGTTCTATCATTTATAAAGTACTCCAACGCAGCAGCTTCTTTGGGCATTTCTTATTTGGACCAGATTCATTGCAGATGTTATGCCCTTTCAGATGCTCAACACATGAAATCAATTAACCCATGATTAAAATGGTTCTACAACCAACCTGCCCAATCAAAATTAAACAACAAGTGATACACTGAAGTTATTATTCATCACAGAGAGGCCTTTTTAAATACGCTAGAGACTCACAAAAGACATTTTATACCCAGACACCTTCCAGATTCCAGACAGTCACTCCCACATCTTCAGTCTACAGCCCCATGTAGGAAAATAACAATTATTCTTTTATGCTGACAGGGTTGCTGTGGTATGTACTGATTAATCAAAAGCAGTTTTCCCTGTAAGTGTGCATAAAAGACATCAATTATGTCAACATTTGTCAAAGTAAAAAAAAAATCATGAATAACTATATACAATTACACTCATAAATGTATCTACAGACATCATATCTTAGTTCATTTTAGACTCATTTAAACAGCATGTATCCCAGACCACTGAATTTTGGGCGATGCTTGTCACCATGACATCATACTCCCGCTGAACCGAGGTCTGCTGCTGCATCATTGTTTCTGGGCAGCAAACAGCCATTTCGCTCTCCTCCACAATGAAACAGTGCCATCTATGGAATTCAATCCAGATCAACCTGCCACGGGCTTCCTATTGATGTATCCTCCACAGCAGTGATACTGATAGGGTTTTTACATGTGCTGCAATTTTTAGTTGTTTAAAAATTCTCAAGTTTCTTTCCATATATATTTATCTGACCTGATTTAGATTCTTTCTGAAAAAGTCTGCAAGCTATAGAGAGTAGGAGAAAAAAACTGCTCTAAAAATTAGTCATGGATAAACCCAAGGGATTTTGTGACTGTAAATATCCCTCTGACAGTCGGAAACGGCACTAATATGTCAGGCTTGGCTGCTGTCAGTCAGACTTAAGAGGCTGAAGCAAAGGCTTGCCCCTTCAAAGCTACCTTAAGATTCATCAAACTTCTCGGTGCTAGGGAATGTAAGCAGCATGTGTGAGATGGGTATTTAGCACATTTAGCATATGCAGTACAGATAGGTGGTTTTAAATGCTGTACCATTAGGTATCATCAGTTTTTTATTCATTTCATACCATCTGTTTCATTGCTTTAAGCAATAGGAGAAATATGTGGTTTTGCTAGTTATACTGCATTTAAAGAACACAAGCAATACATAAGAGAAGAACTTGTGAGTCTATGTCCAACATGGAAGGAGTGCCAATTAATTTCTTTGTGAAAAAAGCCTATTTCACAGCCAAAATCCTGCCATAACATAGGTTAACACAAGTGTAACAAGTAGCATTTATCAAAGCTCTGAACTGATTTAGAGTAGACCCTTTCCTTTATTATAAGAATCAGCAGTGAAATGGGAAACAACGGCAACTAGAAGCACTCAAGCACCATAAACCTTTCATCAGGCAATGCTTTCCCATTCTGAATCCTTTTAAATTTAATAGAGTTGGACCGTGCTAGAGGTCGCCGCCAAAATCTAATCCAAAATCGTGTTTGCTGTGTCTTAATTACAGCAGGTCATGAGGGGGCACTGGTGCTATATGTCATTTAATGTAATTAATCCATATCAAGTACAAAGTTATTTTAAATTGCAAACTTTATCATTATCTTTTTTTACTGTATCAAGAGCTTCACTGTCTCATGTAGTGCCTTTATACAGAAGAAACCACCTCTGACAAAAACGGAACCTCTTTGGAGGGAGGGGGGTAATATTTATTCAAAAAGCAATGATCTTGCCATTGAAGAAGTGTATAAATACACCTTTAGAATCCACACAGTAAGATTCACATTGTTTTGGGATGAGTATTACACCTGAAGAACTACAGAAATTGTGGCAGCTTGAGACTGCTACAGTAGGAAATGACCATACAGTATGTTTTGCAGCACAAATTATGCCAAACAATAAAAAAAGACACTTCTACATGAAGTGAAATGGCAGGAAGAGAGGTTTAATGTATGAAAGGTTTAGCCCCTTAATCTCCCCTAACCTTACCCTTTCCCGTTTTGTTTTTAGTGCAAGTCCTAACTATAATATAAAGTAAAGTAAAGCAAAAGTGAAAGATAACAAAGGTTTTTAGCTGGACTTGAACCCTGGTCATCTCATTGGAAGAGCTTTATTTTTACTGCCACTATCCATCCTTAGATGAATTCAGGTGCTTTTGAAACAAATCTGCATCAGAAGGGTAGGAACTGACCCCTGTATCTCACAGAGCGGTGAATGCTGGCGAACATGGTGAATTGGGGGTTTCGTCAGGGTTCGTAAAAGATTGCCAAACAGTCCACAAATGGTTTTTAAGGTCCTGAACTGTTTTGTCTTGTTGCCAAAAAAATGAAAACTGACATTTTTTTTTGCCAATGTATTTTCAGTTGCAAACATTTGCAGAATATTTGCAGGCATTTGTAAACAGTGTCACGGTTGGTGGAAAATTAGACCCAGATGCGATACTTAGAGTTCGGCTAGATTTATTAATGAGCTGGCCAAACAGGTGTAGATCAGCAGAAACATAAAAAATACAAAATAACAAACAGCTCAGGGGCTATACAGAACTTACAACTTAAGGCAGGATCAGGTCAGGTCAGAACAGAGGTGTGTTGCTCATACTGATATGACGATGACACTCATAACGAAACACAGATTGGGGCAGGTATAAATACACACAGGATCAATCAGACACAATGCAGGACAGGTGACATAATAAGGGCAAACTGAAACAGTGGGGCACAGTTAGAAACACAGGATGGGTGGGGCTGAGTTGACAAAAATACACAGAGGATACACCACAGTAAGCAGGGAAGCAGGACTGCAGCACACAATGATATAAATAATAATAATGGTAATAATAATGATGACAATTATGCAGAACAGAATAATAATAATAATAAAGACATACCAGAGTTCAACAGAGAAAGTTCCAAAAATGAGCATAAAGCAAGGACAAGGGCTGAGTCCCATGCCCAAGAAACAAGACACTAGAACTATAAATTAGGATGAGGGCATGAGACCCATCTCACGCGGTGACAGTATCCCCCTCTTAAGGGGAGGCTTCCAGACGACCCCAGGGTAACACCAAAACAGAAACAAAACCAATTCCCAAATATTGATGACCATTAACTCAAATTTGTTATCATTTTTCTCTCAAAAAAATAATACAGAAGGCCAGGAAGCCTGAAACAAATTGTAACTCAAACCACAAACTACCCTAGGAAAATATCAACACAGGAGAAACTAAGAAGAAACCCTCAGTATGGGTGGTGGGGGTACAAGGTCAGGTGGGCCAAAACAAAGTGCAACCCCCCCACAGAACATAACTAAAACAAACACAGTTCATGGGCAAAATTAAGTCCAAGGCCCCAAGACCTCAAAACAAAACAGGCTGGGTGGTCTGCCCAAGTCCATGGGCCATCGGACCACAACATACAATGGGTCAGGGGGGTCTACCAAAGTCCATTAGCCCTCAGACCAGAGAACAACGTGGGTTGGGGGGTCTGCCTCAGTCCAAGGACCCACAGACTGAAATGTAGGGCCAGTCCAGCAGCTCATCCATGTCTATAGGCCACCAAACCAGAGAATAAGGTGAAACAGTAGCCGCAGAAACACAGAATTCACCCAAGAAACACAGAGGAACCCTATGCTTTGAGAACTATGCCTGCTTCACGCTGACCTGGGCCTCTTGAGCTACAGTTGGAGGCATGTCAGCCTCTTTGACGATGACAGGTGGAGTGGACTGTTCGACCTCTTGGACAATGACGACGGGTGGAGTGGACTGCTTGACCTCCTGGACAACGACAATGGGTGGAGCGAACTGCTCAACCTCTTGGACAACGACGGTGGGTGGAGTGGACTGCTCAACCTCTTGGACGACAACAACGGGTGGAGCGGACTGCTCGACCTCTTGGATGACAACAATGGGTGGCGCGGACTGCTCGACCTCTTGGACAACAATGGGTGGAGCAGACTGCTCAACCTCTTGAATAGATGGTGTTGGAACGTCCGGCTCCAGCGCTTGGAGCACCATCCCTGTTGTAATCACCTTGGACAGAGGAGAAAGGCAGGGTGAGGCATCACCAAAAACATCGGGAGCTAGGCAAAACTTAACTAGTATTGATGTTATAAAAGTAAAGTACTTCCCTGAGCTCCCAATCCTCTGCTGCAGGGGTGACCTCCTCAGGATGAACCACAAGAGCTGGAGCATGGACCTTGAGCTGAACAGGAACATGCTCCTCTGGCAGAACAGGAACAGAGGTGCATACAGGGAAAACAGCAGGAGCTGCATTGTACACCTTAAGGACAGCAGAAGCCAATGCATGCACCTCGGGGACAACTGGAGCCATTGCGTGCACCTCAGGGGCAGCCGAAGCCATCATGTGCACCTCAGGGACAGCTGGAGCCATTGCGTGCATCTCAGGGATGGCCGGTGCCATTATGTGCATCTCTGGGGTGGCTGGAGCTGTTGTGTGCACCTCAAAGAAAGCTGGAGCTGTAAAGTACACCTCATGAGCAACTGGAGCAGGAAGAAAACTTGCCAGAGTAGGTAATGGAGCTGGGTGATACTGTGGAGCAGGTTCTGGAGCTGGGTGGTGTTGTGGAGCAGGTTCTGAAGCTGGGTGGCACTGTGGAGCAGGTTCAGAAGCAGGGTGGCACCATGGAGCAGGTTCTGAAGCTGGGTTGTGCCTGGAGCTAGGTGGCACTGTGGAGCAGGTTCCGGAGCTGGAATGTCCAGTGCCAGGATGATCCGACCCAGCTGGGACACATGCTCTGGAAGGAGCCACGGCTTGTAGTCCAGGATTAGCTGCTCCTGGGCTAGCACAGCCTACCGATGGTCCTCCTGTTTCTCCTCATCATCCACACACAGGGGTTTCACAGTTCCTTCATTACTTGATGTTAAAAAATGAACGAGGACTTGCTCATATTCCTGCTCTGCTGTCGCTGATTTGTCTGGCGAGTCCTCCTGGGAGAAGTTGTGACATGTCAGACGAGGGGAGGATGCCCGACAACAATGCGCTGGTGGTATACTGAAGGAGGAAATGGGAGTCTGACGCTCCCTCGCTGGGGATGAGAAACTGGGCAGCTGTGTCCCACAGCGCTGGCGATGACCT
Organism: Pholidichthys leucotaenia; assembly: GCA_020510985.1. Classification (NCBI taxonomy): domain Eukaryota; kingdom Metazoa; phylum Chordata; class Actinopteri; order Cichliformes; family Pholidichthyidae; genus Pholidichthys; species Pholidichthys leucotaenia. Next base: position 181,793,526 of record CM035836.1, on the reverse strand, counting down.
CGTCTTCTCTCGGATGGATCCAGTCTTTCCTCCTTCCACGCCTCTCCCGCCGCTGGGAATGACTCCATCAAACCACTGCAGATAATCTGCATGTCGACGTTCAGTTCATGCAGACGGGTGAAAGAGGGAACCGTAGAAGAGCTGGAAACGCCTCCCCTAGTTTCTCAGTGCACTCCAGGCAGCAGAGGGCTTCCTCTGGTGAGCGGGAGGCACGGGCATCCTCAATGCAGGCCTCGATGTTAGTGGCCACCCAGGCTTCCCTTTCATCGAGACCTATTTGCCGAAATTCTAAGTACACTGGGTCCATGATGAGTGTCATACTGTCATGGTTGGTGGAAAATTAGACCCAAATGCGATACTTAGAGTTCGGCTAGATTTATTAATGAGCTGGCCAAACAGGCGCAGCTCAAAAGAAACACAAAAAACACAAAATAACAAACAGCTTGGGGGCTGTACAGAACTTACAATGTAAGGCAGGATCAGGTCAGGTCAGCTACAAAACGGGTCAGAACAGAGGTGTGTTGTTCACAAAGATATGATGACGACACTCATAATGAAACACAGATTGGGGCAGGCATAAATGCACACAGGATCAATCAGACACAATGCAGGACAGGTGACATAATCACGGCAAACTGAAGCAGCGGGGCATGGTTAGAAACACAGGACGGGCGGGGCTGAGTGGACAATAATACACAGAGGATACACCATAGTAAGTGGGGAAACAAGACTGCAGCACACAATGATATAAACAATAATAATGACAATAGTAATGATAAGACGATTATGCAGAACAGAATAATAATAAAGACAAACCAGAGTGAAACACAGAAGATTCCAAAAATGAACATAAAGTGAGGTCGAGGGCTGAGTCTCATGCCCAAAAAACAAGACACTAGAACTATAAATTAGGATGAAGGCATGAGACCCATCCCACAACATGACAAACAGTTGTAACAGTTGTAACACATGTTTCTACAGTTCTTTTTGGTTCACCAAGTAGTGAACACTAGTAAAGAACCACGAGATTGACAGACAAAATCTACATCTCCCAGTCCATGACTTTTCCTAAATATGTGTGTTTTATGTTTTCTGAAGTTGGAATGTATTAAAATAAAACACACAATTTCAGAGCACTTACTCCTTGAACTGCCACCCACTGTCATTTAGACTACAGCTGGTCACGGCTACAGCCATATAAGGAATTATGCTCATATAAGGAGTTACTATGATGTTTCCAGACATCCTAACAGAGCTGTGTATGGAAAATTACCCCTCATAACAACGACAATAAAAGTGAGACGTCAACGGTTTGCTGGACACTGCCTGTGTGCAGTGGACCAGCCTATTTCCCACTTGCTGGACTCCAGTCAATGGTCGCACTAGCCGTGGCAGACAAAGATCCAGTTATCCCAATACAATCAAAAGGGACATGGGGCTTGAGGAGCAGGAGGTGTCAAAGCTGATGAAGGACAGGAAACTTTGGGCCCAACATGTTGCTGCGGCTTCTTTTGCTCCGTCCATGGATGACAGATGATGACGATGATGATGTTTCAATTTCCAGGGATGTTTTCAGTCTGTGCTTTTCTTTATTTTGTTATTGTTTTCCTCCTAATATTACATCCTGATCTGGCAGAGAGAATGAGAGACAAGAGGGAGAAAAATTACCATTTTATATACCAGATAGCAACAAACCAATACAGACAGAGAAAAAACTCCAGACTCCGAACCTGAACCTCCACAAAAAATAAGATCACTGTCTGCTGATACATCTGTTAGTAAGCCAATGTCAATTCCAGGTAGGAATGGCTTCTAGATTCTGTGAATGTAATTTGATTTAGTATGTAAACAAATTAAATTATCCTTGTGAATAAAAATAATAGCCCAATCCATTTCTATAAATCTCAAGAGCGCAACCACCAATGCTCAACAGCGCTGCCAGCTGCTGTCCAGTTCAGCATCACACCACCCTGTGAGTCTCTGTGAGACTATTTAGGCCTACATCATCTACACGGAGAATAACTGTAAAGGATCTATAACTATTATTATAATTCCAAACATGAACAAAGTAAGCAATGTCAAAAATAGTAATAATATCAATCCAGTAAATCTCAACAGAACTGACACAAACAGTAGCTCTCCCAGTGAGTGCTCGCATACATCTCCACATGAAGGTAGGGCTCGCTGTTTTTACATGCTTTAAAGACGCACTCTGGTGGATATATCCCCTATAAAAACAAATCTACATAGCCTAAAATGGTATCTTGTGCCCTTTTTTCCACAAACAAAACCTTTTATTGTCTTACGGTTTTGTGTCAAAACTGTTTCACTTTCCCCGCCTCCTTCAAACACCAGGATCTGTGATTACTAGGCCCACCCACATCCCATAAGGCTAATAGTGACTAGCACTGCATTATTGAAATAAATCCTGTGATAAAAAGACTTACTGGTTGAAGGACATGTCCAGTTGTACGGCCCAGGATAATGACTGAAACTGCATCGGTGCTTAAAAGCAGTTTAATGGTAAAAACCCATCTTTAATTTGGGTCAAATTTTAAAAGCAGTTGGTCAAAAAACGCTATCTAGCCTGGAGGATAACTTCAGTTAGGCCAGTCCTGATTGGCTCAACACTACGGACGTGCCAGCACCATGCATAGCTACGTCACCAAAAACACTCTGTCTAAACTTGCCTTTTTCAGGGGGCGTGGCTTAAGTGAAACCTTAAAGCAAAAAAACAGAGACATGAGACATTTGAGTGATTTCACTCTTGATATGTCTTGTAAGTAATAAAAAAAAACATGTTACAGACATGTTAACAAGATAGAAAACTTGATTTTTGGCAGAGTGTCACTTTAAAAAAATACAGTGTATACATTTACTTTAAATGTGTGTTTGCGTTTTGCAGTCTGGCGCTCATGTGAGCAGCAAAGAGGTGGGAAGCTTTTGCCCCAGCTGTTGGCCATAGGTTTTGACCTATGTGCCACAATTAGTGCCCAGTTGAACAGGCAGAGTTATGTCGTGTTTTGTGTTCATATATTTTGTTATTCATTATACTGTATATTCTGTATAGCTTCTACAGGCATCTGTCTTCCACAGTGGCTAGGAGAAATCTGAATGCTAGGAAGTGAGTGAGCATATAATGGTGTTTGGCAAGCCAATTTAGAGGTGCATTGCCACCAACTGGGCTGGAGTGCAGACAACAGAGAAGTGAGAAACTGAATGCTGGGAAGGGTTTATGCACCCTGTTTAATTGGGCCGGCTCCAAGATTCTCCTGACATTTGCCTGGTATTTTACCTGGAGTTGGCAAAAGGTCTCAAACATTTTCAAACAGTGGCAAAAGAGTTGTAAACAGTTGCTAAATGCTGCAAACACTGTCAGTAACATTTGTTAATAGTCGCTAATGTCTTTCAAAAACACTCTTGCAAACAGGTGAATGTTGCAAATGGTTTTTAAACGTCACTGTCACTAATGACAGACACGAATCCTGATGTCCGTGAACATTCCTCAAAAAAGTTGGTGAATCCAAAAATGGCCACATTTGTCAGTATCCACAACTCTGTGAGATAGTACCCTTAGAATTAAAGTGGCCAGAAAAGAGGAAAAGATGTTGGGCAGCTTACACTGTACCGTTACCACCAAAAGGGCAAAGTAATTTCCCAAGCACTAGACTAACTAAAATGTCTTTTCATGAAACTAGAGCAGTGTTTTCCAACCAGGGTGCCCTGGTATGTTCAGGTTTCAGTGAGAAATCATTTAATTTCACTTGTTAATTGGTCTAAAAAAATTGCAAAAAATTTGCTGCTGTTGTGTATGGGTTCTGTAGGCACCATTACACCCATGCAAAAGAATGGCAAATGATTTGCATTTTTTTTGGGAGGGGGACATGAAATTCGATAATTTGCCATAGAAACCTGAACATACCAGGGCACCCTGTTAAACACTGGACAAGAGGGCACTCAGAGAGTGCATACGTCCACCAAGGTCCTATCTTGCAATGTTAAAGAAAGGGGAAAAAGTGATCCAGACTCGACGTCCTGGCCCAGATCACCTCCAAAATCTAATGGGTTCACCTGTAGAATAAGGTCCATCTCTGGAGAAAATTTAATCAGAATCCATCCAGTAGTTTTTGTGTAATCCTTCTAACAATCAGACAAACAAACCAACATGAAAGCATTATGTCTTTGGTGGTGGTAAGTAAGGTAAGTAAAATATACTAGAAAATTTCAAAAAAGTTATTTTTAATCATTCTTTTAAAAAAGTTAAACTTTCATATTTTCTGTGCTCACACACATAAAACCCTTTTTTGTTTTAAATTTTGATGATTTTAACTAAGCACTTTGAACTAAATTACTGAACTATAATATTGTAATTTTTTGAGATGCACTAGTACTCTTGATTGTGGAAAAACTAATCATCAACCAGCGTGATTCAAAAGGTCTGGTTAAAAGATAGACACACTATTTTACTTCGAATAACATTTCTGTTCACCTGGCTGATATCTATCTAGTTTTTGTTCTCGGCTAGATGGTAACAAAAGTCTGAGCAGATAAAAAATGACCCCATTCTCTCTTTTTCTGCTCTATTTTTAATGAGAAATGTATGGGCTCAACCTGCGCTGACTGTTCTGGGAATGAACTGGTGCCAAAGGATTTTGAGATGCTAGGGGTCGGCCCTAGAGGGCCAAAAGTCTGTCGGCTTCCCTCCCAGTCTTAGCCCTCAATTACTGAATCAAAGGCGAGAGGAAGGCCAAATCCCATCCCGCGCCTGGTCCTCATCTCACCCTGCTAAACCCGACAGGCTATCTGTGCCTGCTTGTTCACTCACTCTAACTCAAACACACACTGAGCACAGCTCTTGGGAACCTTACAAGTGAGCTGCTGGTTGCGCTCCAAAGGAACTTCAAAGTTCATTGCTCTTTCTCGGCAGGAGTGCAGATGGGATGAGTTCTCGATATCACCCAACAACCCCTTTTCCCACACACTCCCCTCACATGTTGCCTATGCCTAAGCTGCTCCCACATGAATTAGTGAAGATGAGACATGTCAGTGTCGTTTTTATCCCTTATCCATTGCGTTATCTCCTTGCCCGTTCTGTGAATAAATGCACTTTTTATGCTGTTATTTACTAAACAATTTCAAGGCTTATAGCGCAAGTAGCGAGAGGCTTATCCCTGTAGAACACTACTGCAGTGACAGCTGAAATATGAGTATGACTGACATCACTTGACTAGTTTATATGAAATGCACACAGACGGGGGGGGAGAGTCTCTTTTCTTATTTTTCTTGGGCACAGCACAGATTTAAGATGATTTGGGTGAAGGAATGAAGTGTAAATGCACTCCAAATCTCATGAGGAAAAATGATAAAAAAACAGCCTTGGTTAAGTTAGCGTATTATAGCTTCTGGCAAGTCAATTCTGAGAGTACCTCTAGAATGTGAATGGAAAGATCAGTGAGAATTTTTCTTTCTTGTTATGCAAATTTAAATGTGTTCCTAAAAATATAGAAGAGCTAAGTTCATGACAATACAAATGCACCAGAGGCTACTCAGTTGTTCTTAGTCATCAACACTCAAAGGGCCCCTCACTTACACTGCGAGATCTATACCATACCGACCTATGTTTGACTCCCAAAGTCTGGAACTTTTGACTAGTATGATCATTTCATACTTTCGTTATGAGCAGAACAATTGCCCAGCTCAGCATGGTTGTGAGAGGTAGACCAAGGAACAGAATGTGTGCAAATGCTTGCACCCTTTTGCTGCTTACATTATGTGGCAGTGCAGCTTGAAACAGGTTTACCAAGATGGTCAGTTACAGAGGATGACTTGTGTCCTCTTGTGCAGATATACAGTGCATCTGGAAAGTATTCACAGCACTTCACTTTTTCCATATTTTGTTGTGTTACAGCCTTATTCCAAAATGGATTGCTCATTTTTTTTCCTCAAAATTCTACACACAATAATGACAACATGAAAAAAAGTTGGGGTTTTTTTTTGGGGGGGGGTGGAATTTTTGCAGATTTATTAAAAATAAAAAACTAAGAAATCTGAAAAAATGACTGTGGGCCAACACTTTCCATCCAACTTGATGGAGGTTGAGAAGTGCTGCAAAGACAAATGGGTGAAACTGCCCAAAGATAGGTATGCCAAGATTGTGGCATCATATTCAAAAAGACTTGAGGCTGTAATTGCTGCCAAAGGTGCATCAACAGTAACAAAAGTATTGATCAAAGGCTGTGAATAATTATGCACATACATTTACTTGTTTCATGTTACTCTTTTGAATGTTTATGGTCCAGACTTTGGTGATCCAAATTGTTTTAGCAAAACATTCAATTTATTGGCCAACTTTTCTGATACACACATGATCACTGGGGGTGACTTTAATTGTGTACTTGACAATTTCTTGAATAGGTCAGCTCACACTAGCCTGTCTCCTTCAGCTGCCTCTACGGTCTTAAATAACTTGATATCCTCCATAAATTTAGTTGACATCTGGAGACTTCAATATCCTACAAATAGAGATTATTCATTCTTCTCACAGAGACATAAACCCTATTCAAGGACTGATTATTTCCTATTAGATTCTAACTTGATCCCAAATGTAATTTCTGCTACATATCATAACATTTTAATTTCAGACCATTCTCCATTATCTTTGGTCCTTGATTTTAATCATAAGATGCAACAGTATAATTGGTGTTTTCATCCTTCGTTGCTCTCTGATTCAACATTTAACCAGTTCATCTCTTCTAAAATTTCAGAATTTTTGGAAGTCAATGATAATTTGGAGGTCACAGATTCTACTTTATGGGAGGCTTTTAAGGCTGTAATCTGAGGACATAATTTCTTTTGAAACTTTGAGGAAAAAAGAAAAGAAAAAATGTCTCTCAGAAACTGAAGAACAATTAGCACATTTGGAAACGATTTACAAATTTTCTTCAGAATCTTCTGTACTGGAGAACATTCTTAAGCTCAAGTATGACTATAACACCATTTTATCTGACCAAGGGCAAGAGCAACTGTTTAAACTAAAACAAAAATATTCTGAACTGGGGGATAAGCCCCAGACAATATTAGCTAGACAGTTGAGGGGTCTACAAACCAACAGGGCTATACATAAAATTAGATCAAAATCTGGGAGGATGATAATTGACCCTGAGGGTATAAATAACCGCTTTAAGGAATTTTATCAACAACTTTATACATCAAAAGCAAAGGGTAATATTTCGGATTGGCTGAAGTGCTTAAACTTTCCGAAGTTGAGTGATGTTGCACGTGAAGCATTAAATGCTGATTTTACCATTCAAGAAATCTTAGACACAATAAAATCATTCCCCTCTGTCATGATTAATAAAACTTGACAGCACATGTGCACGATTCCAAAGCACAGGAAGAACCACACAGGGGGGGCACGTTTGAGAGTTTCATTAAATATCAAAAAACCAAAGCGCACAGCTGCAGAAACAGTCACTCGCCAGAGGAATGGCCCTGCGGAGAGAAGACACGAGCTGTGAATAGAGGAATGGAGTAAGGGGAAATGGGCGAGCCAAATTGCCACTTACTTGGGAAATCCAGGGATGACCGGCAGGACCCAGCGGGTAATACATGAACCAGTAGGGTAAGGGAGAAAGGAGGGGAGGACTTGCGCTCCTTCGCGTGCTCGCGGTATCGGTTATCCAATCTCAGTGCCTGATCTATGAGACCATCGAGGGTCTCCGGGACAGGTTGAACCACAGGATCCTCTCTGTTCCCCCCCCCCATCCCCGGTAGAGAGGGCTGGCCGAGAGGGGCTTGATGTGACTGACGTGGAAGGTAGGGCTCACCCGTAGGGTCGGGGGCAGCTTCAACTGGACCGATGTGTCGTTAATCACCCTGGAGATGGTGTATGGCCCAAGGAAGCGGGGGGACAGCTTCGTAGATTCCTCCTTTAGCGGAATCTGACTTGTTGCCAGCCAGACCTGCTGTCCAGTGATGTACTTGGGTGCCGGAACCCGCCTCCTGTCAGCAGCGGCCCGGGTGCGTTCTGTGGTGCAGGCCAGGGCGGCCTGAGTAGACTTCCAGATGCGTTGGCAGCGTCGAGCGTGAGCCCCTATGGATGGGACCGAGACCTCCCTCTCGGCCATCGGAAGGAGAGGCGGCATGCTCTGCGGATGATTTTCAGACAAAAGACTCACAGTGGTTCCCAGGGTCCGGAAAAAGGCCCTCCAGACCTGGGACGTGAATTGTGGACCCCGGTCAGACACAATGTCAACAGGCATGCCGTGGACCCGATTGACATGATCAGCGAGGAGGACCGCTGTCTCCAAGGCCGATGGAAGTTTATGGAGGGCCACCAGGTGCAACGCCTTGGAGAAGCGATCCACGATGGTCAGTATCACAGTCTTGCCGAGGGAGGAGGGCAGTCCAGTCACGAAATCCACGGCAATATGGGACCATGAATGACCACGGATAGGGAGGGGGTGGAGGAGAACCGATGGGGGGGAGGAGTCTGATTTCCCCTGGACGCAGGTCTGACAGGCCTTCACATATTGTTATACGCCCCGCCGCAGCATGGGCTACCAGAATGCTCGCTGGACAAAGTCCACAGTTCGAGCGATGCCCAGATGGCATGCAAAGCGACTGGTGTGACCCCACTGGATCACATCTCGGTGGAGGATGGTCGGGACGTACACGCGGTTCCAGGGGCACCCTACTGGCACAGGATCCTGGGACTGGGCCTGACGGACCCTCCGCTTGATATCCCAAGTAAGGGCTCCTAGGACGCACAAAGTCAGTATGATGATTTGGGGGGAGCGGGGTGGAGGCTACCTCCCTGGAATCAAACTGGCGCGATAGCACGTCCGGTTTGATGTTCGGGGCACCAGGCTGGTAAGTGATGATAAAATTAAATCGCTGGAAAAATAGCACCCAGCGAGCTTGCCTGGTGTTCAGTCGGCGGGCCAACCGCAAGTACTCAAGGTTCTTGTGATCGGTCCACACGACGATGGGGTGAATGGCCCCCTCTACCCAGTGCCTCCATTCCTCTAACGCCAACTTAATGGCCAGCAGCTCTCTGTCCCCTACATCATAGTTCCTCTCGGCCGGTGTAAGCCGACGAGAGAAATATGTGCACAGGCGGAGCATCTGATCGGAGGGTGTGCACTGCGACAGCACAGCACCAACCCCCGAATCAGATGCATCCACCTCGAGGACGAACTGGAGCTGCGTGTTGACCTGAGCCAAGATAGGTGTTTCTGTGAACTGCCGCTTTAATTTGGCAAATGCCTGTTCAGCTGCCTCAGTCCACCGAAAGGGGACTTTAACAGAGGTCAGCTGCGTCAAGGGCAGTGCCACCCAACTATAGCTCCTGATGAACCTGCGGTAAAAGTTCACAAACCCGAGGAAGCGTTGAAGCTCCTTACGGGAGTGGGGAGTTGGCCAATCTAACACTGCCTTTATCTTGGCCGGGTCGGCAATCAGCTCCCACTCAGCCACGATGAAGCCCAAGAAGGTGATAGATGCTGTGAAGAACTCAGACTTTTCAGCCTTGACGTAAAGCTGGTTCTCCAGGAGCCGTTGCAAAATGGCTCTGACGTGGACCTCATGTTGCTCTGGTGAGCGGGAGAAAATAAGGATATCATCAAGGTAGACAAAGATGAAATGATACAGCATATTGAGGAGGACGTCATTTATTAACCGCTGGAAGACGGCGGGGGAGTTAGTGAGCCCGAATGGCATCACTAAGTCCTCGAATTGCCCCTGGTGTGTTTTAAAAGCCATCTTCCATTCATCGCCCTCGCGAATGGGACCAGACGATATGCATTCCTAAGGTCTAGCTTGGTGAAAACCTGTGAGCGCTGAAGAAGCTCGAATGCCACGGAGCCTGTGGAGCCACGGGTAACCAAGAACCACCGGGGAAGATGATATAGGGAGAACCAGGAACGACAATTCCTCCCAGTGGTTCCCGGAAAGGAGGATGGATATGGGCACCGTGCTGCGAGTGACCACCGCGACCTCATGGCCAGATATAGTTGTGATCTTCTGACCACAGGGCAATTTAAGTGTGGGAATGCCCACCTGCTTCACAAACTCAGCAGACATGAAGGTACCCTCTGACCCTGAGTCAACCAGCGCCATAGTCCTCCTCTTGACCCCCGGCAATTGCTCCAGGGCCGAAACAGAAAAATTACCGGGGGAAAAAGATTTGGTCCCGCCCGCCAGGCCCCCGATGACTACTGACAAGCCATGCCTTTTTAGCCACTAGTGGCATTGATCCAGACTGTGGTTCATTAAACAACAGTACATGCACGCGCCAGCCCTTCGCCTTTGCTGGCGCTCATCATTGGTCAAATGCCAAGAGGGCTCCATTGGTTCGGGCGAAGAGCTGGCACCGCCAGTGCCAGTAACCACAGTGGACACACACTCGGCACATGGTTGAGAGGAGGACTCATGCTCCTTCGTGCGCTCACAGTATCGGTTATCCAATCCCACTGCCTGATCTATGAGACCATCGAGAGTCTCCGGGACAGGGTGAACAGCCAGATCGTCCCGGAGTTGATTGTTCAATCCGTGGAGGAACGCACTGCGTAATGCAATATTGTTCCACCCTGAATCAGATGCAACAACCCGGAACTCCACCGAGTACTCGGCCACAGACCGAATGCCCTGGTGGAGCGTCATCAGGCGGCTCATTACGTTGCCCTGACTCTAGGTCCGGCCAAACGCGCTGGAGAATGCGGCCACAAATTGCTCAAAAGTATACTGACGCCCATCGGGGTTGTCTAATGTGGACCGTGCCCAATCAAGGGCTCGATCCCTCAGCGACAAAGTAAAGAATTGGGTCTTGGCCACGTCGTCCGGGTACTCCTCCCTGACCTGTTCCAGGTACATACATGAAAAGGTGGTGCGCTGAAGGTACCCTCCTGCGGTGGGTCATGTGCTAGTAACCTCTGACCCCTTCCCTTTCCTTTGTTCTCATGCAGGTATCTTCAAAATATTGTGCCAGTTGCGGTCGTGTTGTCAGAATAGATGTGAAGGATACAGGCTCTGTTGTACGGCAGGTCTTGAGGCCCGGCTACAGCATACAAGGATATGAAAAATCTTCTGAAATGAATGTTTTGCTTGCTTAACATTATACCCATTGTTTGAATAAAGCTTGTGGGAAAAGGCCGCCTGGCAGTGGGGCCGGCATGAGAGTTTTTGCCTGTAAATAGACAATAACGAATTAAGAAAATGCATAAACGTGACTGTTCAGAATATACTTCCAACAGGTTTTTCGTTCATGTCATAAGCCATGAACAAAATGTATCCAGGGTCTGTTTGTTGATGTGCCTGCCTTAATTGTTGACTCCATAAAATAGAGTCAAAAGAGGGATTTGTAATAGAAATATTTAGATAAGTTGGGGTATTAAAATTATTACATTGTACTTGCTTTAAATGTCAGTTAAAAAAAGGTTTTTACAGCTACATGCTCACATAACAGGATGTGGTTTTTAGCTTTACACACATACACCGACTATTGCTTAGCAAAGAACTGTTTTTTGCTTACATATAGAGAAGTGTTCTTGGGTCCTGGGGTTGTGCAAGAAGTGAAAGGAGACAGTTGGAGACAACAAGCCGACGAAAGGAGAAGTGGAAACATCTGCTGGGTGAAGATACACTGGGAGCTGGTTCGAACCAGTTGATAAGATGTTATCTGTGTAGGAAGCTATTTGGGAACACCCAGTGGCCACAAGATTATATGTACCCTTCAAACACTTATTCAGGGTCTTCTACAGATTATGCTGAAAAGATCCACAGCTGTGTGTTACTCTTTGCATCCTTCAATAAAAGATAAGTGAGGAACAGTTCATCTCTTGTGATCTTTACCTCCGCCAAGGAGGTTATGTTTTCATCGGCGTTGGTCTGTCTGTCTGTCTGTTTGTTTGTTTGTTAGCAAGATAACTCAAAAAGTTAGGGACAGATTTTCATGAAATTTTCACAGATTGTCAAAAATGGGGTATCCTACAGATGATTAGATTTTGGTGGTGATCCGGATCACCGTCCAGAAGAAAACCGCCATTACGGAAAATGCGATTTTCGTGAATAACTACTGAACCACTAATCCTATCATTGTCAATCCAATTGCTACTCATATATTTTCATGGTCAAGGAATCTGAAAACGTACACACAAACACTGTATGGGGGGAACTGTGGCGCTTGGCGGAGGTCTGCGCTCTCCGAGTGCTTTTCTAGTTAATCCTCTGATGTAATTCTGTGCTAACTGTCCAATTCGAACACATTTTAAAGCAATACCCCCATTTGGGTTGCCATTGCACTGAAAGGTGTTATAAACACCTTGCTACTGGCACTTCTTTTTTCAACACCTGGTCTGCCTGTAGGCACAAAGGTGAACAATCAGATAGTTTTAAACTGTCTTAAAATCTGGCAACAAATTAAGAAGATCTGCAAGTTGCCGGGAACTTCTGTTTACACTCCAATTTATCATAACCATGCATTCCTTCCATCACTTTCAGATACTGCATTTGACAGCTGGAGGCTAAAAGGCATAATCACTTTAAAAGATCTGTATATTAATAAAAAAAATGCCTCTTTTGTCCAGCTAAAAGACAAATTTTCCATTCCACCAACACATTTTTTTTAGATATTTGCAAATCAGAAATTATGTCCACCAATGCCAATAGACGTATGAGTGCTGCCAGCATTGCTCCAGAGGTTGAAGGGGTGGGGGATCAGCCAGTCAATGCTCAGACCATATGCTGCACACTGCATCAAATTGGTCTGCATGGCTGTCGTCCTCCCAGAAGGAAGCTCCTTTTAAAGACGATGCACAAGAAAGCCCGCAAGCAGTTTGCTGAAGACAAGTAGACTAAGGGCATGGATTACTGGAATCATGTCCTGTGGTCTGATGAGACCAACATAAATTTATTTGGTTCACATGATGTCAAGCGTGTGTGGTGGCATCCAGGTGAGGAGTACAAAGACAAGTGTGTCTTGCCTACAGTCAAGCATGGGGGTGGGAGTGTCATGGTTTGGGGCTGCATGAGTGCTGCTGGCACTGGGGACCTACAGTTCATTGAGGGAACCATGAATGTCAACATGTACTGAGACATACTGAAGCAGATAATGATACCCTCTCTTCAGAAACTGGGCTACAGGGCAGAATTCCAACATGATAACCACCCCAAAGACACCTACAAGATGACTGCTGCCTTGCTAAAGAAACTGAGGGTAAAGGTGATGGACTGGCCAAGCATATCTCCACACCTAAACCCTATTTAGAATCTGTGGGGCATCCTCAAATGGAAGGTGGAGGAGTGCAAGGTTTCTAACATCCACCAGTTCCATGATGTTGTCATGGAGGAGTGGAAGAGGATTCCAGTGGCAACCTGTGACGCTCTAATGAACTCCATGCCCAAGAGAGTTAAGGCAGTGCTTGAAAATAATGGTGGCCACACAAAAAATTGACATGTTGGGCACAATTTAGACATTTTCATTTAGGGGTGTACGCACCTTTGTTGCCAGTGGTTTAGACATTAATGGCTGTGTGTTGAGTTATTTTGAGGGGACAGCAAATTTACACTGTAATACAAGCTGTACACCGGCTACTTTACTTTGTATCAAAGTGTCATATCTTCAGTGTTGTCCCATGAAAAGATACAATGAAATATTTACAAAAATGTGACAGGTGTACTCACTTTTGTGAGATACTGTATGGGAGGAGAGCCTCGGCACATGCCGCTCCTGTTCCATTAATGCTAGGCACCAGTTAATTCAATTTAAGGTGATGCATTGGCTTCACTATTCAAAAGTTAAATTGAATAGAATCTTCCCCTCAATCTCTCCATTATGTGATCGGTGTAAGTCTGCCGCAGGGTCTCTAACCCATCTTTTTTGGACCTGTCCAAGATTGTATAATATTTGGTGTAAAATATTCAAGTGGTTTTCTGAAATGTATGATTGTGTATTTAACCCTGACCCTGAGATTGCATTGTTTGGATATTCTCTGCACTTACAAAAACACAGCCACTCGGTACAGAGCACCATTATATATGGAATGGTAATTGCTAAGAGACTGATTTTAAGATTATGGAAAATCGGATACTGTGCCACAGTTCAATACGTGGCTAAAAGAACTTATTAGTGTATTACATATGGAGAAAATCCGATACAAACTGATGAACCAACCTGAGAAGTTTTACATCTGGCAACCATTTTTAGACCAACTTGTCCAGTCTTCCGGAGACTCTAACACACGCTCAGTGGGCCACCTACCTTGACCTTGAAAATTCTCTGCCGGACTGTTGGATTGTGATACTCTCGTGTTGCAAAATTATATCGTACACACTATGTCAAGCCCTGTTTTTTTTTTCCTTTTTTTGTGTGTGGGGTTATTGTCTTTGTCATGTCTGCTGCGTGATCTCGCAGCGAACATATGAAATAGGAGCGAGCCCAATGTGCAGTAATTTAACGTGTTTAATGAAAAATGGAAAAAAATATACAAATTGTCCAAATAACAGTCACAGTGAGAATGAATGAGACAACTGGCTACAAACTTCATTGGCTCAGAGGAAATGCCAAACGCTCTCCAAGCAGACAGGAGCGGAGGGAAAAGGCACAAAAGAAAGACTTACAAATATGTTGGAGCGGAAAGGCTCTGAGGTACAACATGGTGAAGTCCAAAGGAAAGGGAGCCAATACTCAGTGAACCAGGATGTCCAAAGTTGACTTAAGCTGCCACACTGACTGAGCACACTGCCTCCCAATAAGTACACAATATACTAGCGAAGGCAAGTGGACACAGCCGTGTGGCAAGTAAGTGTGTCACTGATTGGATGTGTGCATGTGTGAATGTGTGAGCGTGCATGCGTGCAGGTGTGTGCAAGTGGTGATGGAATACAGCCGGTGAATGTCTGGCAAGAGGAGGAGGCGTGGCCGTAGGGCTGGCAGAGAGCAAGGCTCAATCTGCCAGCTGGAATTAATAAGCAATGATCAAAACCTACAGCCACGAGTCATGGACGGGGTTGAAAACAACCCTGAACATGACAGAGCCCCCTCCTCAAGGGGTGGAAAACAGACACCCATTGTACCATCAAAACAGAGAACAAAGCCCCCCCCCCCACACCCAGAAGGTCAACACACCAAACCAGGGCGGGAGATGGGGGAAAACAGGTTAGGAGGGATCAATCAAGAAAAGAAAAACACCACAATACAACATAATGAACACTTCCCAACCCCCAAACTAAACTAACCCACCCCACCCCCAAGAGTCCCACAGTTCAGGGGGCTGGCCAGAATCCAAGGCCCAGCAGGTGGCCATAAGTTCAGGGGGCCGGCCAAAGTCCCAGGGCCAGCAGGCATCCTGCAGAACGGTATCAGGTGGCCTGCCAGAGGAAAAGGGCCACTTGACCCAGGAACCTAGTCCTTCGGGCGGCCGGCCCGCATAGTTGAGCCACCAGGCCTGGAGGGAGAGACAAGGCAGTGGCCTACCCATCGGAAGGCTGACAGGTGAGTGGCCGGACTGGAGAAGGGGAACCCCTGCGGTTCCTGGTGGCAGGACCAGGCGAACCATGTTGGAGACTGGTGGAAGAAGAAGGGACACCCCGAGGACCTCTGGAAGGGAGGAAGGGGCCTCGGTGTCCCCAAGCTGGCTGACTGCACCCTCGGTGGTCCCGGCTTGGGACTGGGTTGCACCCACCATGGTTGCACCCATGGTGGAGCCCAGCTGGACCCCTGCTGCACCCGCGGTGGGACCCAGCTGGGTCGCTGCTGCACCCTCAGTGGGCCGCGGGTTGAGGCACGGTGCCCATGGCGGACCAAGGCTGGAGTGCAGCACTCACGTGGGACTGATGCGGGGGCACGGCACCCACAGTGGTCCCCGGCTGGAACACAGCACCCATGGAGACCCAGACTGAGGCGGAACCCAAACTACGGCCTCTGACAGACGGGGAGCTGAATCCCGGTTGACCTCACTGGGAACATTTGCAGCCACAGTTACCTCCAGTGGCGAGCCTGGATCCTCGGTCTCATCCGACGATGTGGACCTCTCTCCAGTGACCCTAAAAGAGGACTCAGACACAGAGGAGGAAGGCTCAGGGTCGCTGGCAGTGGCAGAGCCCGGCGAGGAGAGTTCAGGCGCAGCGTGTGGCTGCAGCTGGCTCTCCTCACCTAAAGCTAGGCAAAAATGCTCTACTATGGAAAGGAGAAAGACAAAAGAGAGCACTTGCCTTAGCTCAAGCTCTACCGCCGTCCAGGACTCCGGTGATTCGGGTGATGTCTCTAACTGGCTCAGCTTCCTGGAGGTGCAGCTCGGGCACTGACTCTGCTGCGGTGGCCTCTGCAGCAGGCATGATGGTCTCTGCAGTTATCGTTGTCCCAGCCGTCGTGACCCACACTGGTGACTCCTCCAGCGTGGCAGCTGGGGTCTGGCTCACCATTGCTGCGGGGAAAGAATCCTCCCATGCCTCTGGCTCCTCCCAGTCCTGGCTGTCCAGCTCCGGCACCGGTGTATATTCAGGGGAGAAGGGAGAGAGCATGGACAGGGCTGTTGAGCAGTTCATGGCTGCTGCAGGTAAAAAGGTCTCTGGGGACTGCACACCCAGAGACTCTCTACCAGGCATCAGGCAAGAATTTTCAACAATTTTAGGAACAAATGAAGAGATTACTTGCCTGTTCTCCTGGTCAATGATGTTTCCTGCTGCAGCTGGCGGGGTAACATCCTTCTCCGTGGCTGTGACAGCCCTGGGCTCCTTCATAGGCTGCAGAGAAGCCCCCAAAACTGGCACCAAAAGGGATGGATAAGAGGAGTAACCTGCCCCCCACACCTTGGCGGAGGTAAAAATGGAGGATGAGATGGCTGCAGGTCTCTTCTCCTCAGAACGGTGATCAATTTCTGCCGGCCCCACCCATTTGTGTTTCCTCTTATTCCCTGGCGATAGAGTGAGACCAGGCTCAGGAGACGGAGGCAATCTGGGTGCTGAGAGCTGGTGGAGGAAAACAGCTGAGGCCCAGGAATGCCTCTTCTTCGGTGTGCATCCGGGCTTCTCCGGGAGCTTCCTCTCTGCTCCACCGTTCTCCCGCTGCAGTGCAGCAATCAGGGCAATTCTCTCCCTCCCCTCAGCGTGCATCTTCAGCTGAGGGCAGCCGCAAACTGCAGCGTCTGCCAGTCCCACATATCACAAAATGTTGTCTGGAGCGGAGTAAATGTGTGCCGCTAAGATCAACCTGTCTATTTTCATCAGGGCTTGGCAGCATTTCCACCCTAGGCGCATTGGATAGCCTCTTCTACCCGGTAAGTCCATCCTGAATGTAACTCCAGAAAGGGAAAAACACACAGGGAATAGTGAAGAAAAAAATAAAACATGGCACGCTAAGAACCCAGCGCTACAAAAACAGCTTTGTCCCGGCTGCTGTCAAAGAGTTGAACAAGCTATAAAAATTATATTGTACATATTTTATATTTACCTATTTTGTAAGATGTGTGCCTGTGTTTGTGTCTATGTTGAATGTAATTAGTGGCTTGTAAATATGGATGTCACCAACTGCAAAACAAATCTACCTACGGGTACAAATAAAGTAACCTGAACCTGAACCTAAACGTTACTTCACTGCTTGGGCTCTTTGTGGTGGAAGCTTACTGTCATGTCCACTGCGCGATCTCGCAGCGGACATATAAATTGGCAGCGGGCACAAAGTGCAGTAATGTAACGTGTTTATTTGACCAATGGAAAAACACAAAATGTCCAGGTACAGTCCAAACAGAGTAATGGATTAGACAACTGGCTACAAACTTTGTTGGCTAAGAGGAGAAGCCCCATGTGCTCGGAACAGGAGTGGAGAGGAAGGGCAAATAATTAATTAAGAAGAAGACTCACATGAATGTCAGAGCAGAGCTCTGGAAAAACAACACCATAAAGTCCAAAGGGGAAAGAGCCAACTACAAGCACGCCTGGTCATCCAGTGTTGACTTAAGCTGCCACACTGACTGAGCACACTGCCTCCCAATAAGTACACAATATACTAACGAAGGCAAGTGGACACAGCCATGTGGCAAGTAAGTGCGTGACTGATTGGATGTGTGCATGTGTGAATATGTGTGCGTGTGTGCGTGCATGTGTGTGTAAGTGGTGATGGAATACAGCCGGTGAATGTCTGGCAAGAGGAGGAGGCGAGGCCATAGGGCTGGCAGAGAGCAAGGCTCAATCTGCCAGCTGGAATTAATAAGCAATGATCAAAACCTACAGCCATGGGTCATGGACAGGGTTGAAAACAACCCTGAATATGACAGTCTTGTTGTTTTATGTTTGTTATACTTCTGTCTTTTACTCATATGAAAAACTTTAATAAAAATATTTATTAAAAAATAATAATTATGTACATGTAATGTCTTTGACATAATTTCTGGACCCAGGGGACAGAAGACAGACTCAAGGAAATACAATTATTCTTTTATTGTCAACCCGTGTCTTGTGTGTGAGTGCGTGTATGTACAATGTGGTGTGAAGTGCAGGTCTCTTGCTGGGGCAGAGCAGGACGCCGTTCGGCCTGGCAACCCTATGGAGACAAAGCAGAGACGTTAATGCTGCACCAACGCTGAGAGCATAATAAAGACAGTCGCTTACTTTGCAGGTGGTGATGCCGTGCTCCGGTTTGCCCTGTGGGCGACAGCGTCTAGCTCTGTGCTGGGAAAAGGGGAAGTTACCCTGAAGCTGGTGTGGAGTTGAGCCGCTGTCGGGGAGAGAGAATCCGCCGCCAGGGAGGTCCACCTGTGCACAGGGGAAAGGAACTTGACAAGGTGAGTGGAGGTTAAGCTTACGTGCTACGATGTGTTGCTCATGGTCAGAGGTTGAGCCAAATCGTGGCTGGAGACGAGAGACGTGTCTTCGTGAGTTTGACAGACGGCTCCATGCTGAGTCGCTGGCAGGCCTGGCTCTTAAAGCCCGCTGATGATTGGCAACAGGTGTGCACGCAGCTGAGACTGATGATGGCCCTGCGGGCGCCATGACAGTCTTAGTTTTTAATTTTTAATAAATTTGCATAAATCTAAAAAAAAAACATGTCATTATTGTGTGTAGAATTTTGAGGAAAAAATTCATTTAATCCATTTTGGAATAAGGCTGTAACATAAAATGTGGAAAAAGTGAAGTGCTGTGAATACTTTCTGGATGCATTGTATGTCATAGTCCGAGCACTGACTCTGTCCGCGCTTGGGTTGTCCGGTATTTCCCCGTTCTCATCTCAGGTTTACCATATGTCCTCCGAGCTTTTATTCTGACAGCGTCTTGGCGGGGCTTCCAGCTGTCAGAGCCGAGCTCCGCGGGGACAGCTGGATTCCATTCAGCTGATGATGTCCTCATCAGCTGATTAATCCCTTAGCCCTATTTAAGGGAGCAGCTTAGGTTACTCCGGGCTGCGACCTCATCAAACACTCGTCTGTCATTCGTCAAACCTCCCTCTAAGATTCATGTTGATTCATGTTGATTCATATTGATGGCTCGTGAGGGCCATTGTTGACACTGTATCAATATTCAGAAGAAATACTGTAGCTGCAATAATGTCAGGGCCCCATGTTTTCTTCTCTTGTGTGGCTCTGTTTTCATTGTGACAGTAAATGATGAAGCTTTTCCTGGCACAAGAACTATTCCAGTCTAGTTGAAAGTATATTCTTCATCTTCATTCTTCATCTTCTTCAGAGGCGCATTGAGCGTTTGTGGGTGTGGCCCTATCCATTTTGTTATCACAGCATCGGGAGAACAGTCTGTGCACCTTATGAGAAGCGTGAAGAGGCTGGTCTAAATTCAGAGGTGTGTTTTGGATAATCCAATCCAAAGACTCTCCTGCCCAGCCCTTTAATGCAAAGAGGTGCATTATCTAAAGTGAACTCCCTCCCCCCCCACAGAGATTGTGTCTGTCTCCTGTTGCCCAAAATATTATAGCCCAAGACAAATACAACACAACTTGATAAATACACGTCTTCCTGCAGCAACTCCTCATTCGCTACCCCTCAACTTTGCCCCTGTCTTCCCCCTTAGAGAACCTTTGTCTACTCCCCCCAAAGTTAATAAAAATACAGTGCATAAACATCCCAAAGTGATTAAACAAAATGTTGGTAAAACTCAAATCAATCCTCAAGTCACTAAATTTAATAATTTGGCCTCTGTTCCTCCTCATAATTTAAAAATTAAATGTGGTTTGTTAAATATTAGGTCTCTAACTCCCAAGTCTCTACGAGTTCATGATCTATTAATTGATCATCAGATCAATTTAACATCCCTTACAGAGACTTGGCTAGGGCAAGATGATTATGTTGGTTTGAATGAATCAACTCCCTCTGGTTATCTAAACTATCATAATCCTAGAAGTTCTGGTTGTGGAGGTGGAGTAGCGGCAATTTTCCATTCTACATTACTCGTTAATGTAAAGCAAAAATCATGTTTTAATTCCTTTGAGGGACTGGTCCTCAGTTTGGGGCATGTTGGCTATCTTGGCTTGAACCTAATTTTCTTTGCCATAGTTTACTGTCCTCCCTCGGCCTACTCAGAGTTTTTATCCGAATTTTTAGCTGATTTAGTGCGAAAATCAGATAGAATAATTATAGTAGGGGATTTTAATATACATGTTGATGCAGATAGTGACTGTCTTAATAAGATAAGATAAGATAAGATAAGCCTTTATTAGTCCCACAATGGGGAAATTCCAGGATTGCAACAGCACAGGGATAGCAACACTCGGAGCAACAATCAGAAGGCAAGAAAAAACAAGAACAGCTAGTATACATATGTACATATTACTATATATATATATATATACTGTATATATATATATATGTATATATATATATATATATATATATATATATATATATATATATATATATATATATATATATATATATATATATATAGACACACAGTGCGGAGCATTGTGGTTGGTGAATGTGCAGCAGAAAGTCTAAGCTCTCTCTCTCCGCAGATGCGGCGGGCCAGCTGGATGTCTTTGGGCATGATGGTGACCCTCTTGGCGTGGATGGCGCACAGGTTGGTGTCCACGAAGAGAGCCATGACAGTGGAGCTCTGGAAGTGCAGTTCGGTCTTGAAGTCCTGAGCGATCTCCCTCACCAGGCGCTGGAAGGGCAGCTTACGGATGAGCAGCTCTGTGGATTTCTGGTAGCAACGGATCTCTCTCAGAGCCACGGTACCAGGCCTGTAACGGTGAGGCTTCTTCACTCCGCCGGTGGCCGGAGCGCTTTTTCCGAGCAGCCTTGGTGGCTAGCTGCTTCCTGGGGGGCTTTTTCCACCAGTAGATTTACGGGCGGTCTGCTTGGTTCTTGCCATCGCTCTTTATTATTCTGTCTTATATTTCTTGCACGCCGCCTAAACTCCAGCCCGGCACCCGGGTCGTTTTCGCTACAGTTCCTCGGTATGTCGAGTTTCTCCGTTAGCACCGGGTGGCAGTTGAGTGCTAGCCAGCTCTTCCCTGCTGTAAACAGTGGCTCCGTCCGCCGACTCGGGAGACCTTTGGGGCGATCTGTGTGTCCGTGATATATATATAGAGTGAAATGTGTAGAAAGAAGAAGGAAGATAAAAAAAAAGGCAGTTGCAAAAGGCAGCCAACTCGTGTGGCGCCGCCGGTCCGGCGGAACCGGAACCGGAAAAAAAAATAATAAGGTATTCAATTCAATTTTAGACTCAGTGGGGTTTTCCCTTAAAGCAGAAAATTCTACCCATTATCTCCAACAAACATTGGACCTTGTTCTGACTTGCGGTATAGAAATAGAAAATCTGGTAGTGTCTCCTCATAATCCTGTACTGTCAGACCATTGTCTGTTAACCTTTGATTTCACTATTTCTGATAATTTGACTGCTAAAGAAAAATATTACTACAGCAGATGTCTTTCAGATGACGTTGTTACTAAATTTTTGCAGATCGTCTCCTCTATACCATGGGTCAACACAACAGAAATAAAAGATGGAGAGCCTGCTCCTTCCACAGTTGATAGCATGGTAGATAGTGTTACAGCCTCTCTGCATCAGACTCTAGATTTGGTGGCCCCTTTAAAAAAGAAAGTCTAACCAGAGATTTCTAACCCCTTGGTTTAACTCAGAAACTCGTAGCTTAAAACAGAAGACTTGTCAATTAGAAAGAAAATGGCGTTCGACTAATTTAGATGAATTCTATTTAGCGTGGAGAAATCACCTCTTAATTTATAAAAAATCTTTTAGAAAAGCTAGAACAAGTTATTACTCTGCATTAACAGAAGATAATAAGAATAATCCCAGGTTTCTTTTCAACACTGTAGCCAGGCTGACAAAGAGTCAGGACTCGGTCAATCCTCGCATCCCCCTAAAGCTTTCTAGTCAGGACTTTTTGAACTTTTTCAATCATAAAATTTTATCTGTTAGAGATAAAATCAGTCAGATTCTTCCCACCGTAAGCTTAAGTACAGCAGCTACTACAACTCCTTCAATTGATATCTGTTTAGATAAGTTTACTCCAATTGACCTTTTAGAGTTAGATAAAATAATCTCCTCATCCAAGCCTTCATCTTGTCTTTTAGACCCTATTCCTACCAGATTATTTAAAAACGTCTTCCCATTTATTGGTAGCTGTATTCTTCATATAATTAATTCTTCTTTAACTTTAGGTTATGTACCGCAGGCTTTTAAAATTGCTGTAATCAAACCCTTACTCAAAAAGCCAATGCTCAATCCAGGAGTTTTGGCTAACTATCGACCAATCTCTAATCTGCCTTTCATTTCAAAAATCTTAGAAAGAGTTGTTGCTGCGCAATTGTTTGACCACTTGCAGGGAAATGGTTTATTTGAAGAGTTTCAATCTGGGTTCAGAGTTCATCACAGCACTGAAACAGCCTTAGTGAAGGTCACTAATGATCTCCTTATCACATCTGATAATGGACTCGTTTCTCTACTTGTTCTTTTAGATCTTAGTGCAGCCTTTGATACTATCCATCATGATATTCTACTTGATAGATTAGAACACTTTGTTGGACTAAATGGAACTTCGCTGCAGTGGTTTAGATTTTATTTGTCCGATAGACTTCAGTTTGTTCACATCAATGATGAGTTTTCTTCCAACTCTAAACTCAGTCACAGTGTTCCACAGGGATCTGTGTTAGGCCCTACTCTTTTTTAGTTTATATATGCTTCCGTTAGGTAATATCACTGTATACATTTTCATTGTTATGCAGATGACACACAATTACACCTGTCAGTGAAGCCCAATGATTGTAATCAATTAGCCAAGTTAGATGCCTGTCTTAAGGAAATCAAAGCTTGGATCACTTGTAATTTTCTGCTATTAAACCCAGA
Source organism: Pholidichthys leucotaenia (assembly GCA_020510985.1). Lineage (NCBI taxonomy): Eukaryota > Metazoa > Chordata > Actinopteri > Cichliformes > Pholidichthyidae > Pholidichthys > Pholidichthys leucotaenia. The sequence continues at coordinate 181,770,216 of CM035836.1, read as the reverse complement.
TAAGACTGAAGTCATTCTTGTTGGTCCAAGCGTGGATCAGTTTCTCAGCATCACTCAGAGACAAGATGCTCCTAATCTTGGCAATGATAGAAAGCAGTCTTAGAAACAAATTTAATATGTGAATTAAAAAACAGATCTTCATCAAAAATAACTCCAAGATTTCTCACAGAACTATTCAGAGTAAGAGTAGCAGCATCCAAATTAAGAGTTTGATTTGGAAAGGTATTTCTAAGGTTTTTTTGGACCAACAAGAATGACTTCGGTCTTATCTGGGTTTAATAGCAGAAAATTACAAGTCATCCAAGCTTTGAATTCCTTAAGACAAGCATCTAACTTGGCTAATTGATTACAATCATCGGGCTTCAGTGACAGGTATAATTGTGTGTCATCTGCGTAACAATGAATATGTATATAGTGCTTTCTAATGATGTTGCCTAACGGAAGCATATATAAACTAAAAAGAGTAGTGTAATGGTCTGCTCTGGCTGCTCATTCCCCTCAGCTGCGCACACACCTGTTCCTCATCACGGCCTGGGCTATTTAAACCACGCTGCTCTGGGATCCATGCGGAATTGTCTGTCAACCTTCATGAGACCCACTCACGCCTTCTTTGTTGTTCCAGAGTTCCTAGTCTCAGCCTGCCTTCGTCCTTGCTTCCAACCTTCTGCCAGCCGGCATCAGGAAGAAAACCTCCATTACCCAAGTAAGCCATCGCTCATTCTCCCTAATCCACTCTCAGTCCCCTGTGCACAGGCGGCGCTCCGTGGCGGTGGACCTCTCTCTTCCCTGGCGGCGGACTGAGCCACACAACTCCACTTGACACGTATTCACCCTCTACAAGCCGCAGCCAGATCAGTGGACGCTGTCCTCCTGGCCGTAGCCGCCAAGCTGAACCTGAGCGTCACCACATCTCTGCAAACAGTAAGCCCAGGATTAGACTGCACATCTCCACCAGTATTGCCACTAACTGTCCTGCCTCTGTTTGTCCATAGGGTTGCCAGGTTGTATGATGTTCTGCTCTCCCTCAGCTGCTACAAGATCACACATCCACACACTGACATCCACACATTATTGTTAATAAATATAATTGTATCTATTTCGGTGTCCGAGTCTGTTCACTGGGTCTACAACTATGTCAGTACAACTCTGCCAAAATGACCCAGCTGACAGCTGGTTTAACAACCTCGAGACCCGGGTAGATCAGTTAGCTTATCAACAACAGATCATTTTAACACAATTAACCCATTTAACGGACCGGTTTGATCGTTTGGCAGGCCCGCAGGTGTTTCCTCCAGCTCCTTCGGCCCCTAGTAGCTCCTTGGCTCCCGCTAGCCCCCCACCCGGCCAGGGCCCTTTTCTCGGCTAACTCCCGTCCCCACTCCCACCCGTTTCAGTGGTAAATTAGGGGAGGCTCGGGGATTTATCATACAGTGTGAGATAGTGTTTCAGCGGGTGTCCGGGGACTTCTCCACAGACCACAGTGAGATTGGCTATATAATTAATCTGTTAGAGGGACAAGCGCTAGCTTGGGTCTACGCTGTCATGGCTAGGGCAAACTATGCTAACAAGACTTATAATCAGTTTGTCTGTGAATTCAAGGAGGTGTTTGACCACTCCGACCGTGATAGTGTGCTTACCTCCCAGCTGCTCAATCTTAGACAGGGAACTCAGTCAGTGGCAGACTATGCTGTCAACTTCCGGGTGATGGCCACAGAGGTGGGGTGGGAGAATGCCTGGCTCTGCAGCATTTTTATTAAGAGTCTTAGCTCTAGCCTGCGGGACGAGTTGGCTTGCCTAGAGAAACCAAACAGGCTCACTGAGTTAATCTCCCTGGCCATCAGTCTTGATAACAGATTAAGGGAATGGGCAGCAGAATGTAGGTCTTCCAGCCGCTCGGGTTCCCAATATCGCCACTCCCCTCAGCCTTCCCCATTGGCCCTACCTCCCTCTGATTCCCCAGAAGCCCCGGAACCAATGGTAGTGGGGCAGTCCCAAATTACCTCCGGCGGAGAAACAGCACCGCCGCAAGCTAGGGTTGTGTCTTTACTGTGGGAGCGAGGAGCATGAGGTAGTGTCATGTCCTGTATGGCCAAAAGGGGGAGTCCATGCGTCGCAGTAGGGGGACTCACGGACTCACCTCAATCTAATCCCCTATCCAGGTTACTTCTCCCTATTCGATCCATTCATAAACAGACTGAAATAGAGACACATGCACTGATTGATTCGGGGGCAGAGCAGAACTTTATCTCGGGGGAACTGGCAACCCGGTTGGGTCTCCCCTGCCAATCGCTCAAAATCCCACTTAAGCTCATCGCCCTGTCCAAAGCCCCCCTCGCTACTGTATCCCAGCAGACCCTCCCAGCAGCCGTCATTATATCTGGTAATCATTGGGAGGAACTGAAGTTCTTTGTGTTGCCCGTTTCCTCCTCCCCGGTTATTCTTGGGTATCCCTGGTTACGGATTCATAATCCCTCCATTGACTGGTGCTCTGGGAGTGTGTTATCGTGGAGTTCGTTCTGTCTTGGTGCCTGTCTTCAATCGGCTGCTTGCTCGCCGTTCATGCCCCTGAGTGCTCCCACCACCCCTCCCCCGATCTGTCCAAGATTCCCCTGGAGTATCACGACCTTAGGCCCGCCTTCAGCAAGACCCAGGCCCTTTCCCTCCCCCCTCACCGCCCATATTACTGCGCCATCAACCTCCGTGCCGGAGCCCCGCTGCCATCGAGTCGTCTATACAGCCTGTCACCTCCGGAGCCATGGAGGCTTATATTAAAGAGTCATTAAACTCTGGCATAATTTGGCCATCATCTTCAGCGGTGGGGGCGGGGCTTTTTTGTGGGAAAGAAGGACGGTTCGCTGAGGCCGTGCATTGACTTCAGAGAATTGAATAACATCACTATCAAGGACAAATACACCCTGCCTCTTGTTAACTTGGCATTTGATTCCCTCCAGGGGGCTCCCTGGTTCACCAAGCTGGATCTACGGAACCCCTACCATCTGGTCCGGATCCGGGAAGGTGATGAATGGAAGACGGGGTTCCGGACCCCCAGTGGTCACTTTGAGTATCTTGTCATGCCGTTCGCACTGAACAACGCCCCCGCTGTATTCCAGCGGTTGATCAATGATGTGCTGAGGGATTTTATGGGTGTTTTTGTTTTTGCCTGTCTTGATGATATCCTCATTTTTTCGCAGTCCTTGGACGAGCATCGGGTGCATGTGAGGTGAGTTTTGCAGTGACTCCTGGAAAACAAATTATTTGTCAAAGCCAAGAAGTGCGACTTCCACGCATCCAAGACATCCTTCCTGGGCTTTATCATCTCCCACAATGAGATCATCCCAGACCCCAGTAAGGTAAAAGCGGTGGTAGACTGGCCCACTCCCTCTTCCAGGAAACAACTTCAGCAGTTTTTGGGGTTCGCCAATTTCTACCGCCGCTTCATCAAGAATTATAGCATCACTGCTCTCCCCCTGACCCATCTTACTTCCTTGAAGGTACCCTTTCGGTGGAATGAGGAGGCGGCTGTGGCCTTTGCTGGTCTTAAAGGACAGTTCTCGGCCTCTCCCATTCTGGCTCAGGTGGATCCCACACTCCAGTGCCTAGTGGAGGTGGACGCCTCGGACTCGGGGGACGGAGCCGTCCTATCCCAGCGTTCCTCAACGGATGGCAAGATTCGGCCCTGTGCATTCTTCTCTCGATGGCTGGCTCCAGCCGAGCGTAACTATGATATTGCCGACAGGGAGCTCCTAGCGGTTAAGCTCACGCTGGAGGAGTGGCGTCATTGGTTGGAGGGGGCCTCCCAGCTGTTTGTGGTCTGGATGGACCACAAGAACCTGGAGTACCTCAGGACAGTCAAGCGTCTGAACGCGCAAAAAGCCCGTTGGTTCCTGTTTTTCGGTTGTTTTGACTTTACCATCACGTACCGTCCCAGATCCAAGAATACCAAACCTGACGCTCTGTCCAGACAGTTCGCCTCAGACGTTATGGAGAAGACGGAGCACCCCATCCTTCCTTCATCATGTATCGTGGGTGCCCTCTTGTGCGGCATTAAAGAGAAGGTTTTGAAGGCGCTGGATGTCGAACTGGACCCGGGCGGGGGGCCAGCAGAGAGACTGTTCATTCCATCTGCCGTTCGAGGAAAAGTCATCCACTGGGCCCATGCTTCCAGGTTCTTGTGCCACCCTGGGAGGGCTCACACGGTGGTGCTATTACAGAGGACATGTTGGTGGCTGTCTCTCCAGAAAGATGTCGGTGAATACATCCGCGCCTGCCCCCAGTGTGCCACTGGCAAGACATCATCCTCTTCTTCAGCTGGTCTGCTCCACCCCCTCCCTATTCCCGGCAGGCCCTGGTCCCATGTGGCGTTGGACTTCGTCACCGGTCTTCCTCCTTCTAATCACCATATGGTAATCCTCACCATTGTGGATAGGTTCTCCAAGGCAGCCCACTTCATTCCCTTGCAAGGGCTGCCTACGGCGAAGGAGACAGCGGACCTGCTCGTCCAACACATGGTGAGGTTACATGGGATTCCCCTAGACATCGTCTCCTACTGAGGACCTCAATTCATGTCCCAGGTTTGGAGGTCCTTTTGCAACACCCTTGGGGCTACGGTAAGCCTGTCCTCCGGATACCACCCTCAGAGCAATGGGCAGTGTGAGCGGGCAAATCAGGAACTGGAGGCTGCTTTGCAGTGTGTCGCTACTGCCAACCCGGCATCCTGGAGCACCCACCTCCCATGGATCGAATATGCTTACAACACAGTGGTCTCTTCAGCCATTGGTATGTCCCCATTCGAGGCTTCATTGGGCTACAATCCCCTGTTGTTTCCTGAAGAGGAGGGGAACATCGCCATCCCGTCTGTCCGGGCTCACCTGAGGCACTGCCGCCAGCTGTGGACTAGCCCAGACTGCGCTACGGCGCATGGCTGAGCGCAACTCCATGGTTGCCAATCATCACAGGGTGTCAGCCCTCCCTACCGGGTGGGTCAGCAGGTATGGCTATCCACAAAGCACATTAATCTGAAGGCAGAGGCTAAGAAGATGTCCCAGCAATTTATTGGGCACTTTGCTATTACGCGCCTCATCAACCCTGTTTCTGTGCGCCTAGCCCCCCCCCCCCCCCCCCGTATCTGCCCTAGTTTCCATGTGTCGCAGGTTAAACCCTTCTGTTCCAGCCCTCTGTGTCCCCCTTCCAGGTCTCCACCTCCGCCGATGGTGATCAACAGCGACCCGGTGTGGAAGGTCAATGCCATCTTAGACGTCCGCCGCCGGGGTGGCGGCCTACAATATCTGGTGGACTGGGAGGGCTACGGGCCAGAATGGAGGTCCTGGGTGCGTCCCTCCTTAGTGTTGGATAAAGATCTCATCACGGACTTCCATCGGGTGCACCCAGGTAGGATGGATCGACCGCCAAGAGGCGTCTCATAGGGGGGGAGTACTGTAATGGTCTGCTCTGGCTGCTCATTCCCCTCAGCTGCGCACACACCTGTTCCTCATCACAGCCTGGGCTATTTAAACCACGCTGCTCTGGGATCTGTGCGGAGTTGTCTGTCAACCTTCATGAGACCCACTCACGCCTTCTTCGTTGTTCCAGAGTTCCTAGCCTCAGCCTGCCTTCGTCCTCGCTTCCAACCTTCTGCCGGCTGGCATCAGGAAGAAAACCTCCATTATCCAAGTAAGCCATTGCTCATTCTCCCTAATCCACTCTCAGTCCCCTGTGCACAGGCGGAGCTCCGTGGCGGCAGACCTCTCTCCTCCCTGGCGGTGGACCGAGCCACACAACTCCACTTGACACGTATTCACCCTCTACAAGCAGCAGCCGGAGAGTGGACGCTGTCCTCCTGGCCATAGCCGCCAAGCTGAACCTGAGCGTCACCACATCTCTGCAAACAGTAAGCCCAGGATTAAACTGCACTTCTCCACCTGCATTGCCACTAACTGTCCTGCCTCTGTTTGTTCATAGGGTTGCCAGGTCGTATGATGTTCTGCTCTCCCCCAGCTGTTGCAAGATCACACATCCAAACACTCACATCCACACATTATTGTTAATAAATATAACTGTATCTATGTCGGTGTCCAAGTCTGTTCACTGGGTCTACAACCATGTCAAATAGGGCCTAACACAGATCCCTGTGGAACTCCGTGACTGAGCTTAGAGTTGGAAGAAAACTCATTATTGATATGAACAAACTGAAATCTATCGGACAAATAAGATCTAAACCACTGCAGTGAAGTACCATTTAGTCCAACATAGTGTTCTAATCTATCAAGTAGAATATCATGATCGATAGTATCAAAGGCTGCACTATCTAAAAGGACAAGTACAGAAACGAGTCCATTATCAGATGCGATAAGAAGGTCATTCGTGACTTTCACTAAGGCTGTTTCAGTACTATGATGAATTCTGAACCCAGATTGAAACTCTTCAAACAAACCATTTCCCTGTAAGTCGTCAAATAATTGCGTAGCAACAACTCTTTCTAAGATTTTTGAAATGAAAGGCAGATTAGAGACTGGTCGATAGTTTGCTAAAACTCCTGGGTCGAGCGTTGGCTTTTTGAGTAAGGGTTTAATTACAGCAGTTTTAAAAGCCTGTGGAGCTTGACCTAAGGTTAAAGAAGAATTGATTATTTGAAGAATACGGCTACCAATAAATGGGAAGACTTTTTTAAATAACCTGGTAGGAATAGGGTCTAAAAGACAAGATGAAGGCTTGGATGGGGAGATTATTTTATCTAACTCTAAAAGGTCAATTGGAGTAAACTTATCTAAACAGATATCAATTGAAGGAGTTGTAGTAGTTGCTGTACTTAAGTTTACAGTGGGAATAATCTGATTGATTTTATCTCTAATAGATAAAATTTTATGATTGAAAAAGTTCAAAAAGTCCCAACTAGTAAGCTCTAGGGGGATGCGAGGATTGACAAGAGTCCTGACTCTTTGTCAGCCTAGCTACAGCGTTGAAAAGAAACCTGGGATTATTCTTATTCTCTTCTATTAATGCAGAGTAATAACTTGTTCTAGCTTTTCTAAGAGATTTTTTATAAATTAGGAGATGATTTCTCCACGCTAAATAGAATTCATCTAAATTAGTCGAACGCCATTTTTTTTTCTAGTTGACGAGTCTTCTGTTTTAAGCTATGAGTTTCTGTGTTAAACCAAGGGGTTAGAAATCTCTGATTAGACTTTTTCTTTTTTTAAAGGGGCCACCAAGTCTAGAGTCTGATGCAGAGAGGCTGTAACACTATCTACCATGCTATCAATTACGGAAGGAGCAATCTATCCATCTTTTATTTCCACTGTGTTGACACATGGTTGTAGCGATAAGTGATTTATAATTATGATCAGGTATAAAGATTATTTAATTTGTATTAAATTTGTATTAAAGTATCGGGACCTGAGATTTACTCCGGGTCCACACGCAAGTTTAATCACTCAATAAATTAATTATTAATCAATCTCAAAATTTTAGTGAATTCGATACAGGGGCTTTGAAACCAGACTCAGAATGAAATAAATTCCCAACAACTTCTCTCATTTTTCACGTATTTATTAAATGAAATGGTGATTAAAGGACATTGAAATGATTTGCATTAACCATTAAATTAAACTTGTAAATGATAGAGTAACAATGTGAACATTTGCAGAACCAGGGTGAAAATGTAAGCTGAATTTAGATCAGTTTGAAGTTAATGGTTTATGGAAAACTGAACACAAATTTGTGGGGAAAATTAACCTACAGTAATTATGTGGAAAATTCTGGATTACTCTTAAGAAAATGAAAATGGAATTTTAATGAAAAGAAGAGTTATGTTAATTGCTCTTTAATTTTGTATCTGATCAGATACTGAATTATTCTCAAATCTCAGACATTTTATTCAGCAGATGAATAAAGAATGCAGCTCACGTGACCTTGCGTGGTGGAGATCCTTCTTGAAGCTTTAGTTGTCGATTGGCACCAAAACCAGAATATCTTGCCAGCAGATATTCAGACAAGGTACGGCAGCTTCCAAAGTCTACAGTCACAACATGAGATTTTGACTGTTGGGCTGAGGTGCAGCGAAGATGACGACAGTGTTTTCTTCAGGCAGTGTAATGGCGACGTTGAAGCTTTCATGGATCAGCTCTTCCCAAGGGAATTTGAGAATAATTACAAAATCTGATCCAATAGCAAAATTAAAAGATCTTTCCGACTTCATGGAGTTGAAATTAGCTTCTGTTATGGAGAGGGTCACTCAGTCCTTTTAAAGAAAATATACAAAATTAAAATTAAAGTTAAAACTAAAAACGGTCGCATGCGCCCTGTGTGCGTATGCGCATGAAGTGACCAGCAGCTGGTGAAAAAAGTTTGACGTCTTTGTCTCTGTTTTTATGCACTTTAATGTGTTTTAACGAAATTCTCTGTGTCGTTTTTGTCCTTGAATGTTTGTGGACTATATAACGGAGAGCTCCCTGGTCCCATCAGTATGGATTTCCTCCTTATTTTTGCACTGTCGTTTCGTTCCTACCGGCTCTTTGCCTTGGAGGTAAGGGCAATCGCGATCATGCCAGAAAGAATACAGTATTCCCGAGACACGTTACTGCATTTAAACATGGATAATGCAGCATCTGTGTTTGAGTCTGTGCTGCAACTGCCGGACTTTATTTTAAGAGATTTTCATGGGCACAGCGATGAAAAGAGAGACAAGAGGAGGAAACGCGGAAAGCATGGAGGCATAAGATTAAATCTGAGGAGGCGTCAGCTTAACCGCATTCCTCTTCCTTCCATTATTATGGGGAACGTACAATCCTTGAGAAATAAAGTGGATGAAATTCAAGGGAATGTACGATATCCCAAAAAAATCCACATTCACCAACCATAATGCTCCGCACTGTGTGTCTATTTATATATATTTATAGTAATATGTACATATGTTTACTAGATGTTCTTGTTTTTTCTTGCCTTCTGATTGTTGCTCTGAGTGTTGCTATCCCTGTGCTGTTGCAATCCTGGAATCCTGGAATTTCCCCATTGTGGGACTAATAAAGGCTTATCTTATCTTATATCAGAAGGATTTCAAGAACTGCTGTGTCATGGCTTACACAGAGACGTGGCTTATGGCGCATGACCGGGATGCGGACCTGTGGATTGACGGCTTTGGAGCCCCACTTCGCTCGGATCGGCAGGAAGAGGTAACGGGGAAACGTCAGGGGGGCGGCGTATGTTTATACATTAATAAACAGTACTGTACAACTGTCACGGTCAGACAGCGCATCAGTACACCCGATGTGGAGCTTCTGTCCGTATCACTACGCCCCTTTTATCTGCCCCGGGAGTTCCCCCAACTTTTCATAACGACTGTGTACATTCACCCGAGAGCGAATACTGACTCCGCCTCCAGCACCATCTTTGATGTGGTACAGCGGTTGCAGTCGATTTCCCCAGAGGCTCCAAACTTTATTTTTGGGGATTTTAACCATGTTTCTTTAAAGAAGACACTCAAAAATTTTTATCAGTATGTCTCCTGCCCAACCAGGCGAAAAAAGACATTGGACCTGTGCTATGGATCCATAGAGAGGTCCTATAAATCACTTCCCCTTCCTCCTTTAGGATCCTCAGATCACAACTGTGTACATTTGCTGCCCACATATAAAACTGCTCTCAGAAGAGGCAAGGCAAAGACCAGAGACATAAACGTGTGGGCAGAGGATTCAGTGCACTGCCTCCAGGAATGCTTTAACTGTACGGACTGGGAGGTGTTCACACTGTCCTGCGGGGATGATTTGGACTCCTTAGTGGACGTAACATGCTCATACATGACTTTCTGCAGAGACATGATCGTTCCACGTAAACGTGTCAAAATATATCCCAACAACAAACCATGGTTACAAAATCAGTTAAATCCTGCTTACAGAGGAAAGCACTTGCCTTTAAACAGGGGGCTGTTTCTGAGCTACAGGTTGCCACAAAAGAGTGAAAAGTCTGAAATTTTAAGAGCAAAACAGAATTATAAATCAGAATTGGAAAGCAAGATGGCAACAAAGAAACTTGGCTCAGCCTGGGCCAGTATGAAAACTATTGCAGGCCTTCAGAGCACAGAGCGCAGTAATCGTGTGTTTTTAGATGGTTTTAATTCAGACACAGAGCTGGCTAATGCTCTTAATTGTTTTTATGGTCGTTTTGACTCCTTTGATTTTAGCACAGAAACCCAAGATTTAAAACAGAAACTCAAAGGCAATCAGCACTTTAATATTGAGGTGCAGGATATTAAAAGGGTGTTCTGTGCTGTAAAAGTGAACAAAAGTCAGGGCCCTGATAATATATGTGGGCGACTGGTAAAGTCCTGTGCACATAAATTGAGTCCTGTATTTCACTACATTTTCAGTTAGTCCTTACAGACACAACATGTGCCTAAGATCTGGAAAGATGCCGTGGTTGTCCCCGTTCCAAAATCCAGCTGTCCTAAAACAGTAAACGACTTTAGACCAGTTGCTTTGACTTCAATTTTAATGAAAATTTTTGAAAAACTGGTCAGATTTGAGGTCCTAAAGCAGACTGAGCATGCATTGGATCCTCTGCAGTTTGCCTATAGGCCTCACAGAGGAGTGGAGGATGCCACTGTCACTCTGTTTAACATGCTTTTAAAACATCTGGATTTTAATGGGACACATGCCAGGCTGTTATTTGTGGACTTTTCTTCCGCCTTTAATACAATCCAACCTCATATTTTAGTTGAAAGGCTCCTGCAACAATTTGATTTGAGCAATAATCTGGTGGGTTGGATTCTGGATTTTTTAACCAACAGGACACAGAGAGTAAGGGTTAATGGTACATTGTCTGACCAAAAGTGCTCTTCTACTCGCTCTCCTCAGGGGTGTGTGTTGTCACCACTACTCTTCATCCTGTACACAAACATGTGTCGGAGCAGACATGACAACAGACACATTATAAAGTATGCTGATGATTCAGTTGTTGTCAGTCTCCTCCAGGATGGTGAGAGTGGCCACGGCCCAGTAGTTGATGATTTTGTTCACTGGTGTGAGGATTCCTACCTGCAACTGAATACGACAAAAACTAAAGATATGATTACTGACTTTAGGAGGAAAACTACCAGGCACGAAGTCACTGTACTACAAGGCCAGACCACTGAATGTGTATAATCCTACAACTATCTTGGGACGATTATTGATAGTAATTTAAACTTTGAAGAGAACTGTGAAAGGGTGTGCAAAAAGGGTCAGCAACATTTGCATTGTTTGAGGAAACCTGTACGCTTCCAAACTGACCGAACCATAATGATAATGTTTTATCGGGCTTTTATTGAATCTGTTTTATCCTTTTCTTTAGTGTCATGGTTTGGTCAGATAAAACTGAAACAGAGGAAATCCTTGGATCAGGTAGTTAGATGGTCCAGTCGTTTGCTTGGTGAGTCACAGCTGAGCCTGACATCCCTGTACACCAGACAGGTACAGAGGATTGCTACCTCCATTTTAAATGATGACTCCCACCCTTTGCACTACCACTTTCAGCTTCTTCCCTCCAGACGGAGGTTTGCTGTCCCAAAAAGTAAAACCCAGCGCTACAAAAACAGCTTTGTTCCTGCTGCTGTTAAAGAGTTGAACAAGATGTAACAATATATTGCACATAATTTAGTTACCTATTTATTAATTTAATTTTATATTTACTTAATTTTGTAGGTTTTTTATTTGGGTTCTAAATCTTTTATTGGGTTTTAGACCGTTGAGTTTTTAACCTCTTTGACTAGTCTTTAACTTTTTAATATGACCCTTCTCTCTTATCTCTCTGTTTTTTCTCTCATCTCTTTGTCCTATGTCCTGATTGATGGAGCCTTGAGTATTTTTATCATGCTTATAGTCAGCTTCATGTGTGCCTGTGTTTGTGTTTATGTTGAATGTAATTGTGGTTTGTAAATCTGGATGTCACCTGACTGCAAAACAAATCTACCTACGGGTACAAATAAAGGAACCTGAACCTGAACCTGAAAACTAAAAACGGTGAGTTTAAAGAAAGTTTAACAGGAGGAAGTTATAAAAATAGGCGTCTAGGAACGGGAGTTTGACTCCGAATTAGGATTTGAGCACAGGAAAGAAAAGAATTAATTCCTAGACGTTTAAAGAAAAACACTAAAATACACAGAAGTTTATACAAACGCAATATTTCATGTTCTCTGCTCTGAGGTGATCATAGAAAAAGCATGTGCGAGAAGTCTCCTTTGTTCTGTGGCAGTGAAGTGATCTCTTTGTTCTCCTGTGGTGCTCTTCTGTGAAGTGAAGAGAAGAAGAAGAAAAGAGGTTGAAAAGAGGGTGTCTCTCCTTTATCTGCGGACAACTTTCGTGGGCTTCCGGGGATTGGCAGGAGCCCCAGCCAATAGTCTTCCTTCGTGGGCGGGTTTTATGAGCTTTAGTCCAATGAACTGGCTTTTGTCTGTATGGAACCAGTGGAATGAAAGAGCTGGAGCCCAGCATATGCTGGGTGATGACTGGCTGATACTGGTCCTCACAAAATGACATAATTTTAATACACTGGGGATTCCTTAACCTACTTATGTAAAAAGTCTAAGCTAGCTGTTGTGATTCATGCAACTTTATAACTAGTGTTTTTAAATTAACATGCAAGAATAAACATTCATTGAAACATTTTAACATGCACATATTTAAAATCAAGGATTAATATATATTTCAAACCCATTGATTGTCCACAGAATAGCAAAGTCCCACCGAGGCAGAGATCTTCAACAAATGGTGTCCTTAGAATTGTCCTGAGAAATGAAACTTGAAGAGTTAATTTCAGTTCAAAACTTGTACAGTAAAAGTGAGCGTCTACTCCATAGATGTCCACCAGGGGTAGTGTCGAGCTGTGGCCAATCCGAGGTCTTAGTGAATGCCTTTTAAGGTTTTATGGTATGCCTGTTGAATATAAACCTGTCTTAGTTGAGGAAGTCCCCAAGTTATTTATGATGTGAGTTAATAGATTGAAAGCATTCCTTAGCTTTGCTCAACAAAGGAATGTTGGTTCAGCTGTGGTCCTGAAATGAAAAAGCAGTTCTTGACTGGCCTTTTCCTGGGTGAAACAATGTCTTTAAGAAAAAGAATAATTTTATTGATGAGCCAAAGCAAGATGATGCTGCATGGTATAGAGGAGACAATCTGCAAAAATTTGGTAACAGCATCATCTGAAAGACATCTGCTGTAGTAATATTTTTCTTTAGGAGTCAAATAATCAGAAATAGTGAAATCAAAGGTTAACAGACAATGGTCTGACAGTACAGGATTATGAGGAGACACTACCAGATTTTCTATTTCTATACCATAAGTCAGAACAAGGTCCAGTGTGTGGTGGAGATAATTGGTAGAATTTTCTATTTTCTGGGAAAACTCTAATGAGTCATATTGAATTGAATGCCTTATTATGACAGTCACTATCTACATCAACATGTATATTAAAATCCCCTACTATAATTATTCTGTCTGATTTCAGCACTAAATCAGCTAGAAATTTGGCGAATTCAGATAAAAACTCTGAGTAGGCTGAGGGAGGACGGTAAACTATGGCAAAGAAAATTGGGTTTAAGCTAAGATTGCTAACATGCCCCATAGTGAGGACCAGGCCCTCAAAGGAATAAAAACATGTTTTTTGCTTTACATTAACTAGTAATTTAGAATGGTAAAGTGCCGCTACTCCACCTCCACAACCAGAACTTCTAGGATTATGATAGTTTAGATAACCAGAGGGAGTTGATTCATTTAAACCAACATAATCATCTTGCCCTAACCAAGTCTCTGTAAGGGATATTAAATCAATCTGATGACCAATTAATAGCTCATGAACTAGTAGAGACTTGGGAGTTAGAGACCTAATATTTAACAAACCACATTTAATTTTCACATTATGAGGAGGAAGAGAGGCGAATCATTAAATTTAGAGACTTGATGTTTAATTTGAGATGTACCAGCTTTTGTTTATCAATTGAAGACTGATCTAAACAGTGAGGATTATTTGGATTAATAGGATTAATATGAGAAGTGGAAACAAAGAAAGGATGGTTGGCAGACCCAGGAACTTCGGGGTGAGTTAACACACCAAATTTCAGTCACTATACTAAAAAACGATGAATGGAATAGAACAGATTATCCCTTAAAACACGTGCACCAAGTCTATTTGGCTGTAGGTTTCTTCCTGTTAAAAGGGAGTTTTTCCTCTCCACCGTCGCCAAGTGCTTGCTCACAGGGGATCGCCTGATTGCTGGAGTCTTTCTGCAACTGTGGGGGTCCTCCCTACAGTTGATAGTGCTATGAGATGACTGTTGTTGTGAAATGGTGCTATATAAATAAAGTTGAATTGAATTGAATTGAATTATTTGGATGGATGCCATCTGGCCTCATAAATGATGGGCGGTTCCAAAACAGGTTGAAATTGTCTACAAAACCAGTGTTAAAAGTAGGACATGCAGAACACAACCAGGTATTAAGACTGAGAGTTCTGCTAAAATAATCGCAACCTTGTCTGAAAGGTGCCAAAGGCCCAGAAATAAACACACGTCTGCCACAGTTCATAAGAGTGGACAGTGTAAAGAACTGAGGTCCACACGAATAGTGGTTTCAACAAAGTTCTCTTTTAAAACTAGGAGCGGGAACATTAACAGGCGGCAACATCAACACATCGCCATTTTCATATCATATCACTCGGTGAAGGTCAACTCTGACCTGTGACGTCACCACAGTCTTAAAGACACAGCACACACAATTATCACATTATATGACATCTCCCCCTTTTTTTAGTTTTTTTTTTTTTCAGAACAAAACAGTTTTCAGTTCAAACATTTTTCATTCCCGTTTCACCCTTCCCCACAGCCCATGGCTTAATCATTGAACCACATATAACCACACTTATCACAGTGAACACGTGAATTTCTCTTTTTTTCATTCATTCATTTTTTTTTTCTCTCTACAAATCTAGTCTTTGCACAGGTTTAATCATTCTACCAAACCGGGTAAACAACAGTCCTTGCTTTGGGTATGGCGGTTTGACACTGGATTCTGGTAAAATAGTGTCAGCGGCAGCTGCAGTTTCAGGCTGCTGATCGACAATCTCTGGCTGCAGGTCATTTGGAGCTGAAGAGTGTATCTCTCTGGCTGATTCAGGATCATGTTGCAAGTGACGGCGGTTGCGTCGCAAAGTTGCTCCCTGGGGTGTTTCAATAAGAAAGGAGCGAGGTGTGCTGCTTTCTCCTGTGACAACAGCGGGTGTTTTCCAGGATTTCTGATGGTCCAGCTTTGTGAGGACTGAATCTCCTGGCTTCAACGAAGGTAGGGGTTTAGCTCCATGGCGCTGATTGAAGTAGAATGCTTGTTTCTGTTTCTCCATTGCATCCTTATTCCTGACGACTTCCAGATCAGGCCATCGGGGCTGAAGATTCACTTCCAGTGTAGGAAGAGTTGTTTTGATCTTTCGACCCATAAGTAGCTCTGCAGGACTCACGCCTGTGGTGGTGCAGGGCGTTGATCGAAAGCACATGAGGGCGAGCAAAGGATCTTGCTGCTTTAAGATTCTTTTTGCTGTTTGAACTCCCCTCTCTGCATGTCCGTTTCCTTGGGGGTTATGTGGACTTGAGGTGATGTGCAAAAAGTCAAACTCCCTTGCAAACTTTTTAAATTCTTGGCATGAGAATTGAGGCCCATTGTCAGATACAACCACATCTGGACAACCAAACCTCGCGAACACTGCCTTCAGCTTTAAGATCATCTGAGAAGCAGTGGTTACTGGCAGATGAAGTATCTCGAGGAACCGAGAGAAATAGTCTGACACAACAAGGTAAGTGTGCTTGTTATGCTCACACAGGTCAACAGCAAGTCTCTTCCAGGGTCGATCAGGTAGAGGGGTTGACAAGAGAGGCTCTTTTCGCTGAGCTGGTCTCATCTCACGACACACCTGACAGGACTGGACTTTGCGTTTGATTTCAGATGAGATGCCAGGCCACCACACAGATGTGCAGGCCCGCTCTCTGCATTTTGTCAGACCTTGATGTCCATCATGTATTCGATCCAAGATGTCTGCTCTGAGCACATCCAGAATCAACATGCGGCTTCCTCTGGTGATAATTCCATCGCATTCAGACAGTTCATTTTTAATGGGAAAATAGTCTCTGATAGCTGCTGGGACATTGCCTATGTATTCTGGCCATCCTGACTTGATGTACCGCAACACCAACTGTAGGTTACAGTCAGCTGCTGTAGCAGTCTTTATGGTGTCTATTTTCCTTAGATAGTTAAACATGCCCAGGACACGCTTGAGGTCATGCACGTTCTGTGGTGAAGGGAGCTCGCGGATTGCCTTGACTTTATCAGGGTCGGGTCTCACGCCTGATTTGTCAATTTCTTGGCCCAAGAAGTGAAGCTTGTTTTGTCTAAACTTACATTTTTCTCTGTTCAGTTTAAGTCCGGCTGACTCGATCCTTTCCAGTACCTTGCTGAGACGCTGGTCGTGCTGTTCAGGAGTGTCGCCGTACACCAGTATGTCATCCATATAGATAGCCACGCCTTCCAGGCCGTTGAGGGTTTCTGTCATTTTGCACTGAAAAATTTCAGGAGCGCTTGTGATCCCAAATGGAAGACGTTTGAATGCATATCTCCCAAAGGGTGTGATAAAGGTTGTTAATTTACTGCTTTCTGGATGGAGAGGAATCTGCCAAAACCCGGAGGCAGCATCCAATGATGTGAATGTGGTTGCTCCACTAAGTTTTGCAGTGATTTCCTCTGCAGTAGGAAGAACATACCTCTCTCTTCGTACAGCTTCATTTAACCTCTTTAAATCGACACAGATCCGCACTTTTCCATTTTTCCTTGGGACTGGTACCATTGGCGCGCACCAATCTGTAGGATCAATCACAGCTTCAATCACATTATTCTCCTCCATACGCTGCAATTCCTCTTTAACCTTCTGCAAAAGTGGCAAAGGGACACGACGGGCAGTGTGCACTGTGTATGGCTGAGCATTCTCTTTTAACAGGATTTTAACTGGTTCTGTTTTAAGTGTTCCATGCTCACCAAATGCTTTGTGTACTTCTTCAACACGCTTCACAAGCCCCATCGACATTGCTGTATCTCTGCCCAGCAAATTGTTTGCATTATTGCCACTGATGACATACACAGGAAAAGTATATGGTTTTTCTTTCTTTTCTTCTATTCTGTGAAGGCTTGAAATTTTCCTATACAGTCCAACTGACCACCCGGGCTGCACAGTGTGACATTAGATGGCTCTAATTCCTTCTTAGGAACTAGTTTGTTAAATGTCTTTTCTCCCATAATGTTTGCATCTGCACCCGTATCAATTTTAAAATTGACTGGTGTTGTTCCAATTGTAAGCTGTATGGTCCATGGGTCGTTGTTTCTGTCTGTTTTTGTGACTGCGCCCAAAAAAAATGGTGTCTGGGAAACTGTCTCTTCAGTGACTTCTCTGACTGATTTACTGTGACATTTCTTTTCCCAGTGACCCACCTTTTTACACTTGTTGCATGTTGACTTCATGGCTGGGCACTTTTCAGGATCTCTGTGTTTTAATTTTCCACATCTTCCACACCATGAGTCTTTCTGCTCTCCACTTTTTCCTTTCCTTGGTTTAAATGGAGATCTTCCTCTGCCTGCTGTTTTTCCCTGGATCTCCTGCACCGTGGCGTGTGCCTCCCCCTGCTGGTGAACCTGCAGGACAACCTCCTCGGACTGGCGAACTATTTGAATGGTTTGGGCAAGTGTTAGATCAGCCATCATCTGCAGTTTACGTGACAGCTCTTTATCAAGGATGCCCACAACAATTCGGTCACGGATATGTTCATCTCTCTTTACACCAAAGTCACAGTGTTCTGACATCTCAAAAAGGGCTATGATAAACATTTCCACTTTCTCACCGGGCCGCTGCAGCCTCTGGTGAAAACAAGCGCGCTCATGGATCACGTTCCGTTTGGGACAGAAGTACTCGTCGTATTTTCCTAACACAACGTCAAACTTCTTTTGATCCGCTTCCTCAGTAAATGAGAATGATTTGAAGATGTTTTCAGCTTCGGGGCCCATGGCGTAAATCAGTGAACTGACCTGAACTTCGCCGTCCTCTTTATTCAGTTTTGTAGCCGTCCGGAAACGCAGAAAGCGCTCTTTCCAGCCCGCCCATTCATTTGGACGATGAAAAGAAAAACTTTCCGGGGGATTAAACAAGGCCATCTTACTGAAGCAGAGCGTCCGTCAAGCACTTCTGACACCATGTAAAGAACTGAGGTCCACACGAATAGTGGTTTCAACAAAGTTCTCTTTTAAAACTAGGAGCGGGAACATTAACAGGCGGCAACATCAACACATCGCCATTTTCATATCATATCACTCGGTGAAGGTCAACTCTGACCTGTGACGTCACCACAGTCTTAAAGACACAGCACACACAATTATCACATTATATGACAGACAGAAGGCTCTTGAAGTCACTCTTTAAGATCTCTGACGCTTCATCTGGGATGTTGTTGCATCCAACATGTACTATGACAGTTTTAGCGTGGGGGTATTCATTTAATTGGTCAGGGGTAAGAGCCTCGATGTCTGACACTTTAGCCCCAGGACAAAATTTAGTGACACAGTACCTGCTTCTGATGTTCCTCATAATCAAGTCACCAATTACCAACATCGTCTGGGGGAGCCTTGCCGGTGGTTTCTGAAATGGTGGATAATTTTGCCAGTGTTGTTGTTGTGATGGCGGGGTGATACGCTCTCCTTTTTTTTGAGCTGGTGTATAGTTTGGCACACCTAAAGTAGTTTTAATCCGGGGCTTGCAGGTTTGGGCCGCTGCTGAAGGAGGAGGGGTAGGGGGGCAGCCATGGAAGGATGATTGACATCCAGGTGGGGAAAATCTTCCAGGGAAAGGATGTCGAATCTGTTTTCCAGCAGCAAGGGAAGAGAGGAAGCGCAGCTGTGTCTGGTCAATCGCTGATGTTTGCTAGTTGGCCCAACCAAAGTCCAGGGTGCACATTGAGGTTGTGAAAGACCACCCAGGGCTTTGGGTTTAGCTCTGAGCTGAAGCCAGTGTTTATTGCTGGGGTCCTGGACAGCTGAGGAGACCGGAGCAGGGATGGAAGTGGATGGCGCTGTGCTGAATTCACCCAGGTAAGTAGCCGTCTCTGCTAGCTGAGAGTCAGTTGCCGGGGCAGATGTTCTCCCGAGGATTATAGTGTCTAGGTGGTCTACAGCCTCTTGAATCTTATAGAGGTTGGAGAGTCGCACTTCCAATTCAGAAACCTTCTTAAGGAGGGACACACAGCTGACACATGTCGGGGATGGAGTCATGACGTTCCAGGAGAGAAGTGGATAGCTAGCTAGCTAAAAACAGGTTAACCTAACCTAGCTAGCTAGCTAAAAACAGGTTAGCCTAGCCTGGTGAAAACAGCCCTGCCCGGGGTTTGATTCACCTGTATGCCACTCAGGCTTTCTGCTAGGCCAACACTAAGTAAAAAGCTAATATCAGTAAAAAGAGATAAAAAAAAAAATTTAAAACGAAGATAATAAAAACAAACAAAAGCAGACAAGATAACGCTTTGACGCAACGTGACGTGTCAGCAATGAACAATGAAGTTTTTAGAATAGAATACGCTTCTATTGTCATTGTACAGTTGTACAGTACAACAGAATTGTGGGTGCTCCACCAGGCTACTGCACAGTTAAGTATGCCTTGCTGACAGTTGTCAGCTCAGTGAGTTGTTGATGCCTTTATTGTTTGTATATTGCTAATACAACTCAATAATAATTAAAAAAAAATCCTTCAACATTACTGCAAAAGTAGTGCAATTATTCCCAACACTGGTAATAGGGCCCAAAATGCTAATTCCACACAAATGTTCAGGAATGTCAAAATAAAATCAAAAATTCATGCTTACTTCATTGACTTGTGTCTGGTGTACTCAAAACGGTCTGCTGTGTTGCACTAACATATTTGTGTGCAACCCATTCATCCATCCATCCATCTTCTGCCGCTTAATCCTTTTCGGGTCATGGGGGGGCTGGAGCCTATCCCAGCATCTTTGGGCAAGAGGCAGGGTACATCCTGGACAGATCGCCAGTCCATCGCAGGGCCAACACAAAGAGACAGACAACCATTCACTCTAACAGTCATACCTCAGGACAATTTAGAATCCCCAGTTTGATGCCAATTAACCTAACTAGCATGTTTTTGGCATGTGGGAGGAAACCGGAGAAAACCCGCAGTAAACCCACGCAGACACGGGGAGAACATGCAGACTCCACATAGATCACTGTTGGTCGGGGACTGAAATCGAACCCAGGATCCCCCGGCCAAGGGTGAGTTGCTGTGCTGCCGCAGTGCTAACCACTCCACCACCGCGTTGCCCCGCAACCCATTCACTTGACCTAAATTTGAGTCCTTGAATTGGGTTTGACATTATTGTTGCAGGTGAAATATGTCCAGATGTTGAGTTGTAATTTGTCAAATAGTATATATTACATTAGTGGAAGCAAAAGTAGCAATCCTAAAAGAAATGTAAAAATATGTATACAGCATATCTTCATCACCTCTGCCATTGAGGTAATGTAATTGGGGCGTGTTTTTTTTTTTGTGTGTGTGTGTGTGTTAGCAGGATTAGACAAAAACAACTGAATGAATTTTGATAAAATGTTCACTGGAGGTGGCCCTTGGGCTGCAGATGAACCAGTTAGATTTTTGAGGTGATTCATGAGCGCATATGTCAGAATCAGAATCAGAATCAGGTTTATTGCCATTGTTCATGTAGTACACAAACTAGGAATTTGTCTCGGTACAATGCTGCAACATTAAACATGATAAGATAAGAGAAATAAACTATACATGTAATAAAGTGTAGGATAAGATTAAGTGATACTGGTCAACAGTTAAAATATATATTAGCCAGCAGCAGATACTGTGGAGAACTATATAGTGCAGTCGGTAATGCAGGAAGAAAACAGTGATGATTGACATGAGTCTGGTTGAGCTGCTGTACATGGTGCACAAGAGTCACTTAGTGTTCAGCAGTCTAATGGCAGAGGGGAAGAAGCTGTTCATGTGACGGGAGGTTTTAGTCTGGATGGACCGAAGTCTTCTACCAGAGGGGAGGGGGGCAAACAGTACGTGACCAGGGTGTGAGGGATCGGCTATGATCCGGCCAGCACGCCTCCGAGTCCTGGAGATGTACAGATCCTGGAGAGATGGGAGCTTGCAGCCGATCACCTTCTCAGCAGTGCGCACGACGCGCTGCAGCCTTAGTCTGTCCCTGGCAGTGGCTCCTGCGTACCACACGGTTATGGAGGTGGTGAGGATGGACTCGATGATGGCTGTGTAGAACTGCACTAACATCTTGGTGGGTAGCTTGAGCTTCCTCAGCTGCCGCAGGAAGAACATCCTCTGCTGGGCTTTTTTGATGAGTGAGCTGATGGTCAGCTCCCATTTGAGGTCCCTGGTGATGGTAGTGCCTAGGAAGCGGAAGGAATCAGCAGTGGTGATGGGAGAGCCTGAGAGGGTGAGGGGGGGCAGAGGAGTAGTGACTTTCCTGAAGTCTACAATCATCTCCACTGTCTTCAGAGCGTTCAGCTGCAGGTTGTTATTGCTGCACCAGGACGCCAGCTGGGCCACCTCTCTCCTGTAGGCGGACTCGTCGCCGTTGGAGATGAGCCCGATGAGGGTGGTGTCGTCCGCAAACTTGATCAACTTGACAGACTGGTGGCTGGAGGTGCAGGAGTTGGTGTAAAGGGAGAAGAGTAGGGGGGAAAGTACACAGCCCTGGGGTGATCCGGTGCTGATGCTAGTATAGTCTGAGACAGTCTTTCCCAGCCGCACATGCTGCCTCCGGTCCGTCAGGAAGTCGATGATCCACCTGCAGAGGGAGTCAGGCACGTTGAGCAGGGACAGCTTGTCCCGGAGCAGAGTGGGGCGGATGGTGTTGAATGCGGAGCTGAAGTCCACAAACAGGATCCTGGCGTAGGTTCCCGGGGAGTCCAGGTGCTGCAGGATGGAGTGGAGGGCCAGGTTGACTGCATCGTCTACAGACCTGTTGGCTCGGTAGGCAAACTGCAGCGGGTCCAGGAGAGGGGTGGTGATGGACTTGAGGTGGGACAGGACCAGGCGCTCAAAGGACTTCATGACTACAGAGGTGAGCGCTACAGGTCTGTAGTCATTAAGTCCAGTGATCCGTGGCTTCTTGGGGACAGGGATGATGGTGGAGGATTTGAGGCAGGATGGCACGTGGCATAACTTAAGGGAGGTGTTAAAAATGTCTGTGAATACAGGAGCCAGCTGTTTCGCACAGAGTCTCAGGGTGGAGGGAGACACGCCGTCTGGGCCGGGGGCCTTGCGCAGGTTCAGTCTGGAGAACTGTTTGAGCACATCCTGCTCACTGATGATAAGGGGAGGGGGGGAGGAGGGGGGGGGTGCCTTAAATGAAGTAGGGAATGTGGAGGCTGTGGAGCTGGAGGGAGGGGGGGAGTTGGACACAGATGACGAGGTGTCAAAACGGGCATAGTGTTGGGACAGTCTCTGACAAAGGGCTTTGTCATCCTGACCTTTAGGAGCCTTAGGTCGATAGTTGGTGATTTGCCTCAGTCCTCTCCACACGGAAGCTGAATCATTAGCAGTGAACTGCTGCTGGAGTCTCTCTGAGTACACAGATTTAGCCCTCTTCAGCTCTCTGTTAAACCGGTATTTAACCTCCCTGTAGCAGTCCCTGTCTCCACTTTTCAGCGCTGCTTCCTTCTCCTTCCTGATCTGTCTGAGCTTAGCTGTGAACCAGGGTTTGTCATTAGAGTAACTCACCCTGGTGCGTGATGGAAGAATGTTCTCTTCACAAAAGTGGATATATGAGTTCACAGTGTCCGTGTACTCATCCAGATCATGCGTGGCTCCTTTAAACATGCCCCAGTCAGATATTTCCATGCACGTTTCCAGCTTCTCCTCAGCATCACTGGTCTGTATCTTCGTAGTGCTCACAACAGGTTTAGTGAGCTTCAATCTCTGTCTGTATGTGGGAATGAGGTGAACCATCACGTGATCAGATAATCCCAGCGCAGCTCGAGGGACAGCGCGATATGCGTCTTTCACTGTGGTGTAACAGTGATCCAGTGTGTTTAATCCTCTGGTGGGGCATTTAATAAACTGTTTGTAGCGGGGGAGATCGTGGCTCAGATTGCACTGATTAAAGTCGCCAGCCACAATAATCAGCGAGTCTGGGAAACTCCGCTCTGTGTGTTGAATGTGATCCGCGAGCACGCGCTGAGCTTCGCGCGTGTCCGCGTCGGGAGGGGCGTACACAGCGATCATTATGAAAGAAGCAAACTCCCGCGGGGAATAGAAGGGCTTGCAATTGATAACAAGAAATTCCAAGGCAGGAGAACAGTGTTTGGAAATTACCGTTACATCAGAGCACCAGATGCAGTTGATGTAGAAGCAGACACCGCCTCCTGTGGTCTTGCCGGAAAGCTCTGTGTCACGATCAGCACGGAAGAGCTGAAAGCCGTCGAGGCGCAGCACGCTGTCCGGTATATTTTCCCGGAGCCAGGTCTCAGTAAAGCAGAGGACAGCTGAGGAGGCGAGGTCCTTAAAACGCATCAGCAGTCTCAGTTCATCCACCTTGTTAGAGAGAGAGTTGGTATTGGACAGAAATATGCCAGGCAGCGCCGTTCGCGAGCCTCTCCTGCGAAGTCGCACGAGAGCGCCCGCTCGTCTTCCTCTCTTCCGCCGTCTCACTTTCCGAGCCAAACAATAAACCAGATCGGCGGCAGGGGCTAGAAAAACTGGGAGGAGGTCCGTGGGGGTGAAAGTCCTGATATTTAAAAGTTCTTCACGGGTATAAGTGCAAGCAGACACACAATTGACAAACAAAAACAAACAAAGAGTGCAGCGAAGCACCATGTCGACCGCTGTGGGCGCCATCTTGGATGACAGCAGCACCACCAAGGCTGTGGAGGTATGCTCGCAATGTACAGACGGATAGAAAAATGGAGGTACAGTCAGGCAGAGGGAGGTACAGATGGATGGATGAAGTGATGGAGGGACACCACCTTGGCAGATGTATACACTTTCTGAGTGACATCTAGTTTCTAATTTCTTGGCATAGATTCTGTGAATTTCAACCAGGGTTCCTAGGGACCCCAGATGTGCTGAAAATAATTCTCCATTTCAGTAAAACTGTCCAGCTTCACCTGATTGGTCCAAAAACAATTGGCTGTTTTTTTGGACCAATCAAGTGAAACCAGACACCCTTCCGGAACCAGACAATTTTTGTGGCACACCAGACACAAAGGTTATTACATTAAAATACATAATTACTTGACCCGTTCAGCCATGTGGATGAATTGCCAAATACTTTGATAGAGTAAACAATGGTTATCATGGCTTAGTGTGAGAAATGCTGACAAACACATCAAAGCTTGATGTGAGGTCCAGGAATTCATTTAAATGATAAAGACTATGTGACTTGGTTATAATGCCACTCATTCTCCAGCAGCAGCACATAAACAGTTTCCCAGAAAACATCCCTGTGTTTTATTTTATTTATTTATTTATTTATTGCACAAATGACCACTTACTGCATTGTTTTGGATCAGCTTTGCTTCAAACTAGCAAACAAGAGAGCCAGTGCTGACCCAAAACAATGCTGTACTTGGTAATTTGTGCCTAAAACACTGTAGTGGAATGTTTTTTTTCTGGAACACAGTCAACACAGAAATGGCATCATTCTGATCTCATTACCTGGATATCCAACATTCTGGGAACACAGCGTATACGACTCAAGATTTTATGAGTCAACTCTTTGGTATTTGACTTTCAATTCAGCTCAGTTTTTTTTTTTCCTATTATTTGTTTAGATTTCTTCAAAATAATAAATTTATCTACTGAGACAGGTCTAGTAAAAAACTAACAGGCAAGACTGTATTTGTGTTTCTATTTTCTTCCAGCAATTCAGATTTTCTTCTCTCTACAGCAACTGCTGTCCTTTATGAGCTACACTGCTTCTGAAAGCCAGAATAGGCAATGAATTGATTTTAATAAACATCTCTGGCTTTCATTACTTACAGCGAAGACTGTTTACACATTACCTTGTTTTGTAGCCCCTAACAAGCTGCCTTGCAGCACGGTGGAGGAAGGTTGCTGCCTAAGTGGGAACAATTGATATTTACGTTAACAATGTGCTGAAAAAGGAAGCAGGAGGGCTGTTGTAGTTTGATCCGGAGCCAAGAGTGATTTGCATTTGTTTTTGTTTTTTTGAGGTATTCACTGTTTTATATCCTGCTTAAGTTTTCTTTTTTCTTTCTTTTTTTTTTTACCAGACTTACTGAAATTAAGAAATTAACTAATATGAGAAAACATGTGAATGTTATCATGCACAGTATTTATCATGTAGTAGCATGACTATGCTAAATTAGTAGTGTAATGCTGTACCTGGTGTGTAATTCTAGTACACTTTTCATGTTGGTATACAGTGCATCCAGAAAGCAGTCACAGCACTTCACTTTTTCCACATTTTGTTATGTTACAGCCTTATTCCAGAATGGATTAAATTCATTTTTTCCTCAAAATTTTACACACAATGCCCCATAATGACAATGTGAAAAAAGTTTTTTTGAGATTTTTGCAAATTTATTAAAAATAAAAAACTAAGAAATCACATGTACATAAGTATTCACAGCCTTTGCCATATAGCTCAAAACTGAGCTCAGGTTCATCCTGCCTCCACTTATCATCCTTGAGATGTTTCTACAGCTTAATTAGAGTCCACCTGTGGTAAATTCAGCTGATTGGAAATGATTTGGAAAGGCACACACCTGTCTATATAAGGTCCCACAGTTGACAGTGCATGTCAGAGCACAAACCAAGCATGAAGTCAAAGGAATTGTCTGTAGACCTCTGAGACAGGATTGTCTCAAGGCACAAATCTGGGGAAGGGTACAGAAAAATTTCTGCTGCTTTGAAGGTCACAATGAGCACAGTGGCCTCCATCATCTGTAAATGGAAGAAGTTCGAAACCACCAGGACTCTTCCTAGACCTGGCTGGCTGTCTAAACTGAGCAACTGGGGGAGAAGGGCCTTAGTCAGGGAGGTGACCAAGAACCCGATGGTCACTCTGTCAGAGCTCCAGCATTCCTCTGTGGAGAGAGGAGAACCTTCCAGAATGACAACCATCTCTGCAGCAATCCACCAAACAGGCCTGTATGGTAGAGTGGCCGGACGGAAGCCACTCCTTTGTGAAAGGCACATAGCAGCCTGCCTGGAGTTTGCCAAAAGGCACCTGAAGGACTCTCAGACCATGAGAAACAAAATTCTCTTATCTGATGATACACAGATTGAACTCTATGGCATAAATGCCAGGAGTCATGTTTAGAGGAAACCAGGCACCGCTCATCACCAGGCCAATACCATCCCTACAGTGAAGCATGGTGGTGGCAGCATCATGCTGTGGTAATGTTTTTCAGTGGCAGGAACTAGGAGACTAGTCAGGGTAGAGGGAAAGATGAATGCAGCAACGTACAGAGACATCCTGGATGAAAACCTGCTCCAGAGCGCTCTTGACCTCAGACTGGTGTGACGGTTTATCTTTCAGCAGGAAAACAACCCTAAGCACACAGCCAAGGTATCAAAGAAGTGGCTTCAGGACAACTCTGTGAATGTCCTTGAGTGGCCCAGCCAGAGCCCAGACTTGAATCCAATTGAACATTTCTGGAGAGATCTGAAAATGGCTGTGCACCGACGCTTCCCATCCAACCTGATGGAGCTTGAGAGGTGCTGCAAAGAGGAATGGGTGAATCTGCCCAAAGATAGGTGTGCCAAGCTTGTGGAATCATATTCAAAAAGACCTGAGACTGTAATTGCTGACAAAGGTGCATCAACAAAGTATTGAGCATATAAGTACATGCAACTTCTTAGTTTTTTATTTTTATTAAATTTGCAAAAATCTAAACAAACAAACAAACAAACAAACTTTTTTCACGTTGTTATTACGGGGTGTTGTGTGTAGAATTTTGAGGAAAAAAATGAATTTAATCCATTTTGGAATAAGGGTGTAACATAACAAAATGTGGAAAAAGCGAAGCACTGTGAATACTTTCCAGATGCACTATATGGTAAAATATAACAGCATCTTTTCTTGTTTCAAATACAGCAGCAAGAATTACAACAGGGCTACTTTAACAAGGGAAATGTAATAGTTAATACAGTTAATTTTATGAATTTCTCTAAATTGTATGCAAGAAAGACAGGGAGAAAAAACATTTTCCAGTAGCTATACAACTACTTGGATAGATTTGTTTCTGTATATTGAAACGATTTTCCCCGTCTTCCAAACGCTTCATCAATGGCCTATTTCATCCTTTGCTTTATATTCGGACCAGTGACATAATATAAAGGTGTGTCAGTGTCGACCTTTTCTCCAGAACCTTAATGACTCTAAGAGAAGGAGTCATGACTCATGGTGTTTTGTGTGCTCTGCGTTGGCATCTGGTCTACTCTGATGGACTGAAAACCAATAAAGACAAGGCAGGAAACTCTTTCCCCTCCACCTTATGGCCATTGGAGCATCGGTTGTGTTGTGCCATCTGTCTTCTTATTTGTAGTATTTTACTAGCTTTCTGTCTCTAAGTTTAATTCCCATGTGGTTTGGGTTTAGAACACTGAAACCAAAGCCAGTTTCTTTGTCAGAGCATCTGCTTTTGTTTTCTTTCCATCTTGTTTACGGACAACTTAATGCTGCTCATATGACAACAAGGACCTTCTACATCTAACTTCATTTGCATGTACACTGGTCTTATTTGGAAAGAAGTGTGTATCACAAGATGTTTCTTTTTTATCAAACCAGTGAGGGAGAAAATTAAGAGGTAAAAGCAAAGTTTACAAAAATCAAATCTGAGTTCTTATTTTTTTTTCATAATAAACTTGTAAAATTGATTTTCAAAATATTGCAAACCCCTATCCCAATGAAATTGGGACGTTGTGTAAAACAAAAACAAACTACAATGATTTAAAAATCCTTTTTAATCTGCATTCAGTTGAATACACTACAAAGACAAGATATTTAATGTTCAAACTGATAAACTTTTTTTTCAAATCCCGAAAAAGGATTAAGCAGAAGAAGATGGATGGATGGATGGATGGATTCACTCATTTTGAATTTGATGCCTGTAACACGTCCCAAAAAATCTTCGACAGGGACAAGTGAGGAATTTTCACTTGTCACTGGGAAAGTTGAGGAATTCTCACAAGAACATGTTAAGTGGAAACAGATGAGTGTTATGATTTGGTATAAAAAGAGCATCTCTGAAAGACTCAAGTCATTCACAAGCAAGGATGGAGAGAAGTTCACCACTTTGTGAACAACTATGTGGGTTGTCCAACAGTTTAAGAATGTTTTTCAACATACAGTTGGAAGGAATTTAGGGATTTTATCATCTACAGTCCATAATATCAAAAGTTTAAGAGAATCTGAAGAAATTTCTGCACGTAAGCGGCAAGGCCAAAAACCAACATTGAATGCCCATGACCTTCAATCCCTCAGGCAGCACTGCATTAAAAACCAGCATCATTCTGTAAAGGAATGATGTGTTCCTGAACCAATGTCAGTTAACACAGTTAGTTGCTACATCCACAAGAGCAACTTCTACCATGCAAAGTAAAAGCCATATACTGTATCAGCAAAACCCAGAAATGCCTCTGGTTGCTCTGGGCACTGAGCTCATCTGAGATGGACTGATGCAAAGTGGAAAAGTGTGCTGTGGCCCAACGAGTCCACATTCCAAACTGTTTTTTTTGGAAATCATGTCCTTCAGGCTAAAAAAGAAAAGGACCATTCACATTGTTATCGGCGTAAAGTTCAAAAGTCAGCATCTGTGATGTATAGAGGTGTGTTTGTGCCCATGGCATGGGTAACTTAAACATCTGTGAATGCATCATTAATCCTGAACAGTGCAGACAGGTTTTGGAGCAACCTACTGTGTGTTGCATCCATGCAAAATCTTTTTTTTTTTTTTAGGGATGTACCTGCTTATTTCAGCAAGACAATGCAAAGCCACATTCTGCATGCTTTACAACATCATGGCCTCATAGTAATAGAGTGTGGGTACTGGACTGGCCTGCCTGCAGTCCAGACCTGTCTCCCATCGAAAATGTGTGGTACATTATAAAAGTGCAAAACACACCAGTGGAGACCCTGGAATGTTGAACAACTGAAGTTATACATTGAGTAAGAACGGGAAAGAATTCCACCTACAAAGCTTCAGCAATTAGTGTCTTCAGTTCTTAAACACTTATTGAGTGTTGTTAAAAGGAAAGCTGATGTAATGCAGTGGTAAACACACCCCTGCTCCAGCTTTTTTGGAATGTGTTGCAGGATTCAAATTCAAAATGAGTAAATATTTGCAAAAAAAAAAAAAATCTTATTCTTTCTGCTTTTTCCAGACCTGAAGTGACCAAATTTTGTTGAGTGGTAAGTCGCTGTCTGAAAATACAAGAATTCCACTAACAAAAAGGTAAATTGTAACCTTCGCGACTGAGCTGTAAGTACATTTATGTGGTGTATGAATAAGGGGACACATTCGGAGTGGGATGCGGCCGGCGGTTGATGTCACCACGCCACTATATATATTGAGCAGTACGCCATCTCAGGGAGTTGAGTTGGTTGGGAGTTGGGAGTCGGCCAGTTAGAGTGTAAGATATATTACCAAGTGTTACACGTGCTTTGTATTACAGTAATTCTGTAATAAAGTTCAGTTCAACTACAGCATCCTTGTCCATCATCATTGCCAGGTTTGTGGGCATAATTTAACCATTATGCAACCCAATTATTCGAGTGAAATTGCTCCAAGTTTTGCAATAGTACAATATTAGTGAGGAAATCACTAAGCTGAGCTTCAGCAGGCTTCTAGAGGATAATGGATCCTTATTCAGACAACTATCTGTGGGTTAACGTGGCTACATTCAACCCTGAACAATAGTAATAAAAGGGAAAATTGGCAATCTACTTGTTAAGTGAAGACTTAGTGCCCATAGTCCTTGGACCAAGCCTCTACTGTGACGGATGCAGCGTTCTGATTTTCACCTTCCCACAGTGCTTTGTTTCTTAGTTTTTGTTTTTTTAAAAAAAAGACGCAAGCCAGGATCCCTGTTTGACTTAATATAATTCTTTTTTAATCATTTGCATACTGTTTCTTAACTCATTTGACATTTCCAAGAATGGCAAATAAACACACAGCCCTGCTTGATTTGATACCTTAGGATCTAACAACTGAAAAACACACTGCAGGATGCAGATTTTTCTCACTTGGCACAGAAGTTGTTATTCTGCACTAAAAAAATTCCTCTGTCAATAAGTGATGACTTGTCAAGGACAGGTGTTGATTGAAGAGTTGTCTATTCACGGTGTGAGGAAAGTTCTTGCAGTCACTACCTGAGGCAATGAAGAGCGTGCAAATGAGGGGCTTGTGGGGGGTTTGAATAAACAGATAATAAACTGGGCTGATTCATGTATTCCGAGTAAATTTAAAAGTTTTTTGTGAAAAATCTGTTTGCAAATGTCACTTAAAGCAAACAATGCCAACAAAGGGACTGTTCATTCAGTGATTAATATGCAGTTCATTCACTATCAAAAACTGCAGTGTGCTTCAGCGTCAAGTACTGATTTTATTTAAGATCCAAACTTGGGGTGTGTCACAATTCCCTCCTCAGCCCTACGCCTCCATTTTGCGCATTCACCGTGAGTGAGTGCAAGCGGGAGTTGTAAACCATCGTCACTCTGAGAGAGCTGGCTCGGATGTAGTTATCAGACTTTAGTCAAACACATACATGTTTTTCTGACTCTTCTTTCACGGCCCCTGAAACTGATGCCCTCCTCCACACTGCCTGCTCCATCATTGCCCTTTTAATGAGGTGATATCCAGACACATGGGAGCAGATGTTGCAAAGAAAACACACTGTGACGTGATTGTGATCGATGCTCGCCTCCCACCATATCCACTGCATAATTTGGTGGATGGCATCAGGATAACAACCTGCATTATGTGGAGACAGCTGTCGCCACGGCGCCCGGGCCGCCATCGTATTGGCCCTTCCCTTATTTCAGGCAGAGGCGGGAAGCCAATTAGAGTGATTTACAGCTCGCATGTGTCGTCACCACCTTGAAACCTGTGTTTCAGTCCAGCTGAAGACAATGCCTGGCTACCTGGATAGTGACGGGGAAAACATGCAGAGCAGGGCAACACACTTGTTTATTTGTTAACTTGCATGTTGTTTGTCTTGCTGACAAAGTGAATGAGATATAGCTTCAATGTTTATTGGTGAACATTTTGTAGTTTTACTTGTATTTTATTTTTTTTTAATATACCACCTTTGCCGCAAATGTGAGTAAAACTTTTGACAGTTTTGATCACTACAGTGCAGATATACAGTGGTGTGAAAAAGTGTTTGCCCCTTCCTGATTTCTCATTTTTTTGTATGTTTGTCACACTTGTGACAAATGTTTGTCACAAAAAATCCAAGATGGCGCCGCGGATGGCAGCCACTGGCTTCTGCTCTCTGATGTTTTTGATAATTTTGTGTGTTTTTTTGGACTTCTGCTCTTCTGTCCGAATCACCTATTCAAGGGAGGAACTACTTTCACTCAGACTACCTCCCAATGCAACTTCTCCGCCAGTTACTGCTGCTGATCTGAAGTTTTTTCAGTCGATCTTAGCTGTGGGAGCAGCGGCTATTGGCGCTGGCCGGAAACGAAGGCGGCGTGGTAAACGTGCCGGTGTGCTAGTCAGGTTGAAGAAACGAGGATTTCGCACGCCGCTCCCATCGATCCATCTGGCAAATATCCGCAGCTTGGCGAACAAAATGGATGAACTGCTGCTCCTGACTCACAAAAACCGGGATTTTAGCAGATCTGGCGCCCTTTGTTTCACGGAGTCCTGGCTGAGTGAACACATCCCGGACAGCGCGGTGCGTCTGGACGGATTCCAACTGTTTCGCGCTGATCGCAGCCGAGAATTCTCTGGAAAGACTAAGGGTGGTGGAATCTGCTTCTACATAAACGAAGGTTGGTGTACTGATGTCACAGTGTTGAAGAAGTTTTGTAGTCCTAACCTAGAGTCACTGTTCATAAACTGTAAACCCTTTTATTCACCGCAAGAGTTCTCCTCATTTATTCTGGTCGGAATTTATATCTCGCCTGCTGCTTGTACAACGGAGGCACTGCAGCACCTCGCTGACCAGATAGCAGAGGTGGAGGAAAACATCCAGACTCTCTGCTTATCATTCTGGGTGATTTCAATAGAGCTAATCTCACAAATGAGCTTCCTAAATACAGACAGCATATTAAATGTCCCACCAGGGACACAAATACACTTGACCACTGTTACACAGTTTTAAGGAATGCCTATCATGCCGTCCCCCGTGCAGCTCTGGGTTTTTCTGACCACTGTCTGCTCCATCTTATTCCAACATACAGACAGAAACTAAAAACTTCCAAGCCTGTTGTAAGGACTGTGAAGAAATGGACTGAGGAATCAAAGCTGAAGTTACAAGCCTGCTTTGACTGTACAGATTGGAGTGTTTTTGAAGCTGCAGCCATTAACCTAAATGAACTCACTGACACTGTGACGTCATACATCTGTTTCTGCGAGGACATGTGTGTGCAGACCAAGACCTTCTGCATATACAACAACAATAAACCCTGGTTCATTCCTAAACTGAAGCAGCTACGTCAGACCAAGGAGGAGGCCTACAGGACTGGTGACTGGACTCTGTACAAGCAGGCCAGAAACATGCTGACGAAGGAGATCAGGCTTGCTAAGAGGAGCTACAGTGTGAAGTTACAAAAAAACTTCTCAGCTAACAACTCTGCTTCTGTCTGGAGAGGCCTACAGAATATCACCAACTACAGGAGACCATCCCCCCACCCTGCGGAAAACCTCCAGCTGGCTAATGACCTAAACAGCTTTTACTGCAGGTTTGAAAAGAACCTACAGTTCTCACCTCCCACCCACACAAAAGGATTATCTGCAGCCCCAGGAACTCCATCCCTCCTCCACTCTGACCTCCCACCAGCACTAATGATCTGTGAAGAGGAGGTGCGCCGGGTCTTTCAGAGACAAAAGATCAAGAAGGCTGCAGGACCTGATGGTGTGTCTCCGTCCTGCCTGAGAGTCTGCTCCAACGAGTTGGCCCCCATCTTCACCCGGATCTTTAACAGATCACTGGAGCTGCGTGAAGTGCCTTCCTGCTTCAAACGCTCCATCATCATTCCAGTTCCCAAGAAACCCTCTATTACAGGATTAAACGACTACAGACCTGTTGCCCTGACCTCTGTGGTCATGAAATCCTTGGAGAGATTGGTGCTGAACCACCTGAAGGTCATCACAGGCCCCCTGATGGACCCACTGCAGTTTGCCTACCGGTCAAACAGGTCAGTGGATGATGCAGTGAATATGGGACTACATTACATCCTGCAACACCTCGACTCCCCAGGGACGTACGCCAGGATCCTGTTTGTCGACTTCAGCTCAGCGTTCAACACCATCATCCCAGGCATTCTTCATCAGAAACTCCTCCAGCTCAAGGTGCCCCCCTCCACCTGCCAGTGGATCTCCAGCTTTCTGACTGACAGGTGGCAACAGGTGAAGATAGGGAGATTTACATCCAGCTCCTGAAAAATTAGTACTGGCGCCCCCCAAGGATGTGTCCTTTCCCCACTGCTCTTCTCCCTCTACTCCAACGACTGCACCTCAGAGGACCCTTCGGTGAAGCTCCTGAAGTTTGTGGACGACACCACAGTCATCGGTTTGATCCGGGATGATGATGAGTCTGCATACAGGCGGGAGGTGGAGCAGCTGATCCTCTGGTGCAGCCAGAACCATCTTGAACTTAACCCAGCCAAAACGGTGGAGATGACTGTGGATTTCAGGCGACACCCCCCTTCATTCCCCCCACTCACCATCCTCAACAGCACAGTGTCCACTGTGGACTCCTTCAAGTTTCTGGGTACCACAATCTCCCGGAACCTGAAGTGGTCCTCCCATATAGACACTGTCCGGAAAAAGGCCCAGCAGAGGTTGTTTTTTTTGCGTCAGCTCAAGAAGTTTGATTTGCCTCAGGAGCTGCTGGTTGTCTTCTACACCGCCATCATCCAATCTGTCCTCTGCTTTTCCATCACTGTCTGGTTTGGATCTGCCACTAAACAGGACAAGACCAGACTGCAGCGGATCATTAAGTCTGCGGAGAGGATCATTGGTACCGACCTACCCTCCATTGAGAACTTATATCGGTCCATAACCAGGAAACGGGCGGGAAACATCTGTGCTGACCCATCACACCCCGGCCACAAACTGTTTGAACTTCTATCTTCTGGTCGTCGTTACAGATCACTGAAGGTCAAAACCACCCGTCACAGGAACAGTTTCTTTCCTCAAGCCATCACTCTGATGAACTCCTAACATTCACCTAGTCCTACCTGTTGCTGTACTCATGACTTTTCATCCATTATTACATTGCACATAACTCTCACACTGCTTTTTACTTCATTCACATTATATCACTGAATCTGAGTCCACATTGAAATACTGTGTGATTGTATATTTTTTCATATATTTCTGCAAAGTGTGGTTAGTCCGAGTAAATAACTGCATATATTCCTGTATATATTTGCATCCTTTTATAGAAACGTGGACAGACTGTAATTTACTGTACATACTCTGTTTGTCATTGAATCCTTATTTAAATCCTCCACCTGAACAACGAGAGCAAGTTTTTTAGCCAAAGTCAAATTCCTTGTATGTGTTGTGCATACTTGGCCAATAAAGCTGATTCTGATTCTGATTCTGATTCTGACTTAAATGTTTCAGATCATCAAACACATTTAAATATTAGACAAAGATAACACAAGTAAACACAAATTGCAGTTTTTAAATGAAAGTGTTTATTATTAAGGAAAAAAAATCCAAACGTACATGGCCCTGTGTGAAAAAGTGATTCCCCCCTAGACCTAATAACTGGTTGGGCCACCTTTAGCAGCAACAACTGCAATCAAGCGTTTGTGATAACTGGCAATGAGTCGTTTACAGCACTGTGGAGGAATTTTGACCCACTCATCTTTGCAGAATTGTTGTAATTCAGCCACATTGGAGGGTTCTCGAGCATGAACCGCCTTTTAAAGGTCATGCCACAGCATCTCAATGGGATTCAGGTCAGGACTTTGACTAGGCCACTCCAAAGTCTTCATTTTGTTTTTCTTAAGCCATTCAGAGGTGGATTTGCTGGTATGTTTTGGATCATTGTCCTGCTGCAGAACCCAAGTGTGCGTCAGCTTGAGGTCACGAACAGATGGCCAGATATTCTCCTTCAGGATTTTTTGGTAGACATCAGAATTTATGGTTCCATTTACCACAGCAAGCCTTCCAGGTCCTGAAGCAGCAAAACAGCTCTAGACCATCTCTGTAACGACCTGGCGGTTTATGCTGTGCCTGACACTCTCGATGGCCTTATTGATCAGGCTGCGGGGTTGGATAACTGTTATTGTGAGCGCGCGAAGGAGTGACAGGCCTCCTCTCTCTCGTCTGCCAAGCAGGTGCCCACTGTGGGGACTGACACTGGGGGGGGCGGTCCTCCTCCCAAGCCGATGGACCTCAGCCGGTTTCAGCTAACCGATGCTGAGCGCTGACGAAGGAGGAGGACTGGCGCGTGCATGTACAGTGCTTCTCCGAAGCACGGTCAGGACGAATGCCCCAGCGGCCAAAAGACGCGGCCCGTCAGTAACCGTGGGGGGTCTGGCGGGCTGGACTAAATGAACTTCCCCCGGTAATTTATCTATTCCGGCCCTCGTGCAATTGCCGGGGGTTGAGAGGAGGGTCATGGTGTTTGTTGATTCAGGGGCAGAGGGCAATTTTGTGTCAGTCCGGCTCGTTCGGTACCTGGGTATTCCCACATATAAATTGCCCCATCCTCAACGTATCACCACCATATCTGGCCGTGAGATTGCTGTAGCCGCCGAATGCACGGTGTCGGTCGCCATCTTTCTTTCCGGGAATCATCGGGAGAAACTCACGTTCCTAGTTCTCCCAGTTTCATCTTCCCCAATGATTGTAGGTTTTCCCTGGCTCCAGAGGCACACCCCCATTATTAACTGGGCATTTTTAACCATCTCTTCCTGGAGCCCATTTTGTTTGGCCAACTGTTTACGTTCAGCTGAATGTGCTCCGGCTCTCCCTGTCCCTCTTCCTCCGGTCGAGCCGCCAGACCTCAGCCTCGTCCCCCGGGCATACCACGATTTGGGAGATTTGAAGTTTTCAGCAAGTCGAGAGTGTTGTCGCTGCCGCCTCACTGCTCTTATGACTGTGCTGTGGACCTCATCCTGGGGGTGAAGCTGCCGTCCAGCAGGCTCTACAGCATTTCTGGCCCGGAGAGAGAGGCAATGGAGAAATATGTCAAGCAGTCGCTGAACACCGGCCTTATTCGGCCATCTTAGGCCCCTCTCGGGGCTGGGTTCTTCTTCATCGGTAAGAAGGATGGTTCGCTGCGCCCATGTATTGACTATCGCGAGGTCAACGTTATTACAGTTAAGGACAATTATCCTCTGCCCTTGATGGATTCCATGTTTGAGCTCCTTCAGCGCTCACGGGTTTTCATCAAATTAGACTTACGCAATACGTACCACCTAATTCGCATTTGTGAGGGGAACAAGTGGAAGACAGTGTTTAAAACCCACCTGGGGCAGTTTGAATATTTGGTGATGCCATTTGGGCTCACCAACACCCCCGCTGTCTTCCAACGGTTAATTAACGACATCCTCCATGATATGCTTTACCAATTTGTGTTTGTCTATTTGGATGACATTTTGATTTTCACCCGCTCACCAGAGGAACATAAGGTCCATGTAAGAGCAGTTCTACAACAGCTCTTGGAGAACCAGCTCTACGTTAAGGCCGAGAAGTGTGAGTTCTCCACAACATCTACCACCTTCTTGGGCCTCATAGTGGCTGAAGGGAGACTGATTGCCGACCCGGCCAAATGTGAAGGAAGCACTTGATTGGCCATCACGCCACTCCCGTAGGGAGCTTCAACGCTTCCTCGGGTTTGCAAACTTTTATTGCCGGTTCATCTGGATCTATAGTGGGGTCGCACTGTCCTTGACACAGCTGACCTCTGTTAAGGTCCCCTTTTGGTGGACCGAGGCAGCTGAACAGGCCTTTTCTAAATTAAAGGACCTGTTCACTAACGCTCCTATCTTGGCCCAGGTCGACACACAGCTCCAGTTTGTCCTCGAGGTGGATGCATCTGATTCGGGAGTGGGCGCTGACCTTTCACAGCGTGCATCCTATGACCGGAAGCTTCACCTGGGCGCGT
The DNA here is from genome assembly GCA_020510985.1 of Pholidichthys leucotaenia. Lineage (NCBI taxonomy): Eukaryota > Metazoa > Chordata > Actinopteri > Cichliformes > Pholidichthyidae > Pholidichthys > Pholidichthys leucotaenia. Next base: position 181,732,863 of record CM035836.1, on the reverse strand, counting down.
ATTTCTCTCGTCGGCTTACGCCAGCCGAGAGGAATTACGACGTGGGGGAGAGAGAGCTGCTCACCATTAATTTGGCGCTGGAGGAATGGAGACATTGGTTAGAGGGGGCTATTCACCCCATTGTCGTGTGGACCGACCACAAAAACCTCGAGTGTTTGTGGTGGGCCCGCCGACTTAACACCACGCAGGCCCGTTGGGCCCTGTTTTTTCAGCGGTTTCATTTCACCATCACTTACCGGCCTGGCTCTCAGAACAGCAAACCAGACACGCTATTGAGCCAGTTTGATTCTGAGGAGATAGCGTGCCCTTCCCATCCCCAAACCATTCTTTCTTCTTCTTGCGTCCTCGGTGTCCTTACGTGGGAAATCAAGTGGAGGGTCCGTCAGACCCAGTCTCGGGAGCCTGTGCCAGCAGGGTGCCCCTGGAACTGCCTGTATGTCCCTGCTGCCCTCCACAGTGACGTCATTCAGTGGGGTCATACCAGCCACTTCGCTTGCCATCCTGGGATCACCCGCACCGCAGACCTGGTTCGGTGGGTGTTCTAGTGGCCCACGCTGCGGCGGGATGTGTGGGAGTATGTACGGGCCTGCCAAACCTGCGTCCGGGGCCAGTTCGACTCTTCTCCCCCAGCTGGACTTCTCCATCCCCTTCCCATCCCCGGTCGCCCGTGGTCTCACATCACCATGGACTTTATAACTGGTCTTCCCCCCTCCCATGGAAAAACAGTTATTTTGACCATTGTGGACCGCTTCTCCAAGGCCGTGCATCTGGTGGCTCTTCCCAAACTCCCCTCGGCCTTGGAGATGGCCAACCTCCTGACTGACCATGTGATCTGCCTCCATGGGATACCGATGGACATTGTGTCTAACCGTGGTCCGCAGTTCACCTTGCAGGTTTGGAGGGCCTTCTGTCGCACCCTGGGAACGATGGTGAGCCTTTCCTCTGGTAATCACCCCCAGAGCAACGGGCAGGCAGAGCGCGCTAACCAGTCCTTGGAGGCTACCCTGCGGTGTGTAGCGGCCGAACACCCATCTTCCTGGAGCACGCACCTGACCTGGGTGGAGTATGCTATGAACTCGGCTGTTTCCACAGCAACCGGGCTCACTCCGTTTGAGGTGTCCATGGGATACACGCCCCCCTTGTTACCAATGGCCCAGAGGGAGGTTGCAGTTCCCTCCGGGGAGGTTCATGCTCACCGCTGCCAATGTCTATGGAGATCCAGGCACGCCGCCCTCACCCGTTCTGTCGAACACAACCATGCTATGGTGGACAGATGACGGGTGCCTGCCCCTAAGTACACCGTAGGGCAGCAGGTTTGGTTGGCGGCCAGCCAGGTCCCCTTGAAGACAACATCAAAGAAGCTGTCTCCTCGCTTCTTGGGGCCCTTTCCTATCTCCAGGATCGTTCATGACTCGTCAGTTCGACTCAAGTTACCACCAACTCTATGGGTGAACCCGACTTTCCATGTGTCCCATATTAAGCCTCTCTCGGTCAGTCCTCTCTGCCCCCCCCCCAAGCCACCTCCTCCTCCCCAGATTATCGACGGTCACCCTGCCCATACGGTCTGCCAGATCATGGATGTTCGCCGTCAAGGCCAGGGGCTCCAGTATTTGGTCGATTGGGAGGGCTACAGCCAGGAGGAATGTTCCTGGTGGGTCCCTTCGTCCCAGATCTTGGACAAACAGATGCTCCAGTCCTATCATCGTGCCCATCCCAATAAGCGGTATGGACCGCCAGGAGGTGCTCCTAGAAGGGGGGGCCCTGTCATGGGCAGCAAGAGCATGCCCCCTCCTTCTCGTTCATCTCTCTCCAGCTCATCAGTACACCTGAGGGAGAGGACATACCTACGCCCTCTCATCAGCCAGCGTACTTAAGGAAGCATCCTTCAGTGATTCAACGCTGGCTTGTCTGGGTATACTGCCATAAGATGACAGGTCACGATCACACCGAGTTAAGAAGTTATTAACCAGTGTGCTTTTCCCCTTTTGTTCAGGTTACTGCCATCATGCGAGTGTGTCGCCGGGACTGTGCATGCTCTCCTGCCACATCACCATCGCCTACAGTAACCTCCACCTGGTCAGGCACCACCAGCTCATTCCCAACCCCGCTGGTTCGTCTACTCCCCGCTGGAGTCCTGCCGATGCTCCCTTGGAGCCCACGTAAGCAGTAATTTGGCTAGCTCATTTCCCCCCTTACTCCATTCCTCCTCTCACAGCTCTCGTCTTCTCTCCACAGGCTCCTTCCTCTGGCGAGTGACTGTTTCTGTAGCTGTGTGATGGCTTTTGCTATTTAATAAAGTGAACTCAAACGTGTGTATTTGTTTGATTGTCTCTTTGTTGCTGCATCTTGCATGTGGGCTGAATTATTGTATCAGTCATGACATAGCCTATGTGATTGGTGATGTTTCATAGAGTTTCATAAAGTGGTATTATTTCAGTGTTTGCATTTTGCTGAAGTTTGTTTTTGTTAATATTGAATGCTCAGCTTTTCAGAAAAAAATGGGATGTAACATCCAGCCCATCTTTTTTAGGTATATTACAAAAAAAAACAAAAAAAAAACTTTCACATTCTAATTTACTGAGATTCACTTCTAGACTGTTTGAACAGGAAAATAAACTTTGAGCTGCTTCATCTGTTGCATGTTAAACATCACAGTACCCCGGCAATCCAGGCAAACTCCAAACGATCTAGGCTCCCTCTGTTGTCTGTTACCTCAGTGGCAACTTGAGTCTGGTCTGCTATCCCGTCTAGTGGCAAGGGGACAGGTTTTTGCACTTGTGTAATTTTTTTCTTTGCTCCAGTCAGTTTCTCCGATATATTAATTTGAAGCAGGTGGACCTTTAAGCTTGCGTACTATTAGAACTTGTTGTGGCACTCCGACGTAACCCGGATGGGCGAGTTTTTTTGCTCTGCACAGCGCATGCACTCCGGGGTCTTTGTGTCTTCTTCTGTTTTTTCGGTTGAAATGCGGCAGTGGGTGACCGTGTGCACCCCTGCCTGGATGGTGATGCTAGTGTTGTAGTCAAGACCACACCAACCGAGACCAAGTCATTGTCGAGACTAGAGAGTATCGAGACCAAGACAAGACCAAGACATTTGGAGGCCGACACCGAGACAAGACCAAGACATTTGGAGGTCGACACCGAAACAAGACCAAGACTGTATATATCAAAGAAAAATCATAACAAAACAGAACAAAATGACCAGTATCTTTTTTTTTTAATTTAAGTTTGCTTTTACATAAATGCAACAGCAACTAAAAAAAATTCTGCTATGTTGTTTTCAAACCAGCAAAATGAAACAAATCTCAAATCTAAGCAAATTTGTTTTTTCACTTGTACAAATTACGCAGTTGTACTCATTAAAACTGCATTGTCCTGACAAGCCACGATAAATATGTCATTTCAGAAAGAAAAATTAAGAAAAAGTAAGGAATAACGCCTAAATTAAATTAAATGAGTGAAAAAATAACCCTGACATTTCTTTTCAGCAAGGCATTTTTTAAAATAATTTTCTTGAACATGGGTCCCTTTGACATTTTGCATTTTGGTGCTTTGCCAGCCAACTTAGGTGCACAGCCATGAAGAACATTCACAGTAACAGAACTTTCACAACAACAAAGAAAGCCAGATAATGTTCTTTTTAGAAGTATTATTTCTCCTAGGCAGCCACAACAAGTTTCCTTCATAAAATTACAGCATAAATTAACTAGGAGTAATTTAACTGAAAATTATGGCATGCCAAGCATGAACAAAATGTGTTTTAAAAAAAACACCCTTAAAAGTCTGAGCTGAACACTAAGAATACACTCACAAAAGGGTGGTTGTAAAAAACCTCAAAGGTCCCATTTCTGGGCCAGGGTTAGGGTGAGATGGATGGTCCTGCCTGGCTCTAGGGATGAGGAGGTCAAACAAAAGCTTGGTTGCATTTCAGAAAAATTAGAGACTGAAGCATTTTGTGACCTAAACGGGCTTGGTGGGGCCTCATGATGATGCCTCCTCTACTAAATACCCTCTCAACTGGTGCAGAGGATGCAGGGACTGACAACACCTTCAGTGCCAAATTGTGGAGTTGTGGGAATCTGTGATGGTTTTTGTGCCAGAAGACAAGTGCATTGTCAGTGTCAGTGTCCTGTATGGCATCAAAGTATTTGCTTATCTGTGCCCTGACACTTGAATCCTGGCCTGTGCTGTGCTTTTTGTGAGCCTTGTAGCGAGAAAGAAGGCGTGGGCATTTGACTGGAGGTGAATCCCCAGGTGACTCTCCATTTCTTGGTCCGTAGTCCATTGCAGTACCTTCACAGTCCATCAAGTTCTCAACCTCAGAGATCAAAGTGTCTGAAAAACACAAGCACATGGAAAAAAAGACCAGATTAGATTAAAGGATATACAGTGTCTGCAGGTATCAAATAATAAACTGCTCTCACAATATTTTTCTCTTGATGTAAAATGTATGTGTGTATACCTGTCAGTGTTTTCTTCAGCTCATCTCTAAACTTCTTGAGTGGCGTTGCATTTAGCCCATTAGTAACATCCAAATCCACCCAGCTTAATCCAAACTGTGGATCAAGCATTGTAGCTAAAAAATACACATTATGGCTAAAAGGTTCCTGTCTCCCACTGTCTTTAGTCATATTTGTTTTGCCAAAGATTCCACCGAATCTTGTAATCAGAGACTGACGGAGGGCCTTTACTAATGGCCGACACTGTATTCGTGTCTCCATCTTCACAAGGTGTGTATGCAGGTCCAGAACAGTCGGAACGACCATGCTAATGGTAACTGATTTCTCTCCCTCTGTCAGGTCTGTTGCCTCTGAGAATGGCGCGAGAACTGAAGTCAGTTCTTTAAGCTGGTTCCACTCACGAGTGCTGAATACCACTTCTTCATAGTCCTTGTTGCACATTTCAGTCAGAGCTTTATGGTCCAGAGCTGTGAGGGCCTTCACTTGTTTGAAAATGCTGTTCCAGCGAGTGTTGTTTGCAGCTGGAATAGTCTTAGTAGAGTCAAATGCAGCCTCAAATTTGTCTTTGAACTGTGAGCTGCTGTGTAACAGAGTTGAGAAGCGTGATGTTTTGGCAGTACTGCGAGACATGGCTTTAACTTCCTTCATGCCGTCATTCACAACTAACTGCAGGGAGTGAGCAAAACAAGAAGGCGCTCACCTGATGACCAGAGTGGCTCTGTGTCCTCCACAGAATTCATGTCCTCCCACAGGTTCTCATCATCTAGATTCTCCTCCTCACTCACTGCCATCTGACTGCTGTTGTGGCATCTGAACTTTAAAAGCACACTTCATATTGGCAGCATTGTCTGTGACAATATAACTTATCTTCTGACGGACACCATATTCGTCGGTGATCTCCTCAAAGGCAGAAGAAATTCGCTGTCCACTATGTTTGCCTGTGAAACGTCTACAGTCCAGCAAGTAGGATTCAAGGGCATAGGATTCCTTTGACTTGTTGCACACATGAGCAGTTACTCCGAGGAAGGAACACAGTCTACGATCAGACCAGATATCAGTAGTTAAGGACACTGTTGAGCTCTTCTCCAACTTCTCAAGAACAGTCTCCTTAACTTTCTTTACCAGAACTGGAATGTGTTTCTCACCAATTGTTCTCCTAGAGATTGGTGTGTACTTGTTATCTACAATCTCAAGAAAGTGTTTAAAATGTTCATTTTCCACAAAGGACAGTGGCAGGCAACACCCAATTATCAAATCTTTGACAATGGCATCGCTGATGGCTTGCTGTCTTGGGGAATGGAGACTGTAGATCTGCACTTTCTGGGCAAAGGATGCTATAGTTGGCTGTGTAGCATCTACCTGTTTTCCAGCCTTGTACTCCAGGAACCTGAAATTGAGGAGGATTTACAATTTACCAATACTAAGAGAGAATTCTCAGAAGATGCAAACTTTACATCTACCAAATATGTGCTTAGTGCAAACAAGCAACAAATTATAGAAGCCAGAGAAACACATCATGCATCACTACATAGTTCATATATATTCACTTTTTTAAAATGAATGAAGTCAAATTTCACTTTGAATTACTGCTTTTAAACAATCTTTAATTTTTAGCATTACCTTTTTCGGAGTCTTTATTGTCTTAAAATATGCTTTTTAACTTTTTTGCTTTTACAATATATTTTTTCAAACAAATTTGATGAACGTACTCATTCAGTGTTATTGACTTTGAACTAGTTAGCACAGCGTTAGCTTTCTAGCTCATGGCTGAGCCAAACGATCAACTTTCTGCAGCTGAAGACACTGTTGACCAGAAATATGTCCTGTTGGTCCCAACTAAAGTTCAGCCCATTTACTGGTGCAGTGAACAACGTTTCCATTGCATAAGAACCTTCCAAGTAACGCCAGTGGCCTCGACAAATACCTGGCGTGTTCATTGTTTGTTATTCTGTTATCTTGCTTTTGGCAATGCTACGCAAGCTAACTTGGCTATAATATAAAGTCGGTGCTCTGAATGTTAGCAAAAAACGATCGTGGGAAGAAAAGAGCTTATTTTCGCTCAATGTTTTAAGATGGGGTGTTGAAATTTTTTGATTTTAACTTTCCCAGTGTAGCTAATTTAACGGTTAATTTACCTGTCTTTATGCTTCCTCTCAATGTGACGATAAAAGTCTGACGTTGTCCCAGCGGTTTCTGTGAGTTGAGCACCGCAGAATTTACACACTGCAGAGTGTTTTCGCTTGCATGTCGTTTTGCAGATAAAGTCCTTATGGCTTTGGAAACCAAACTTAATGACTGATGAGTTTGCCGACATTTTTAACGGCTAGTTTCCCCGGTGGCGCAGCGTCTCCAGTCGTCTTCATCCACTCTCTGTGTACAGGGGGCGTGTCACTCCACGTGTCACACTGCGTGACTGGGAAGGCACCAGCCTGCATTCTACTTTTCTCACTTATCACAGATCACTTATCACTGGCCTGGTCTCGACCAGTCTTGATCAAAAATCCCGAGTCCACCCTGTCCGAGACCGAGACAAGACCGAGTAAAAATGCCTTTGATTCTGAGACGAGACCGAGACCCTTAAAAAGTGGTCTCAAGACCGGTCTCGAGACCAAGACTGATCTCGAGTACTACAACACTAGGTGATGCCACTACATTTCATAGAATAAGCTCCCATTAAAAAGGACTGCTGAGTTATCAAGAATTAATTGACAACTAATTTAATTTAGTCAACTTAATTCTTATCGACAATTAATCAAAAGTCAATTAATCATTAACATCCCTAGTTTAAACATGTTGAGTCAAGTCTCACAAGATTTTTTGTAAGAAATGTGTGATACAAGATGGCTGACAAAAATAGATGAGTACAATTGGTATCCCAAGTGTATTTTTTGGTGTTTGATGCTACCAAAGGGTACCAAACATCAGTCATAATAATGAAGTGAAAAAACATTTACTGCAATAATATTTATAGTGTCTCCTTCAATATTTACTGTTGAGAAAATGTTCTTATTGTCCTCCCCAATGGTGAAATTAAATATCTATGATTTCATTTACATCATCCCAACACCACACTTCACTCTCAAAGGACAAAATGTTAACAGAGTCTCTAAAAGTGCAATAGGAGATAAAGCTTTTAGCTGTTGGCTTTTATCTCCTATGGACCCAGCTGGGTTGATGAAATAAGCTCGATCTCTGCTTCTCTGTATTAAAATGTTCCATTCTGATGAAGTTTATAGTTGGGGTTGAATCAGGTGATCCTGAACCATCTTAGTTGTGCTGTTATGGGCTCAGACAGCTGATGGACCCCCCTGATGAAGTGGGCTTGTACTTCCTTTTCACCCTCGATACACTGTTAGATTTTTGCTGTTCATTAGCATTTGTGTGCTCTCTCTTTCAGATTGTGATTGATTGCTCAGTGAGTTTTTTGTCCTAGCATTCTTTTATCGGCTCCTGGTGGGTCAGGCCAGCGCCTTGCAGGGCAGCTCTGCCATCATCAGTGTGTGAATGAATGGATAGCAGGATCTGTAAAGTGCTTTGGTCATCCAGAGGTGAGAAAAAAGCACTATATAAGTGTATGCCATTTACCATTTTACCATTTATCTGTTACCCATCCCCAGATGACTACCACTTCCTCAGCCTGTTTCAGCTGGATGTTTCTTTCTGTTAAAAAGGAGTTTTTTCTCCCCACTGCTGACAAATGCAAGTGTTGCTCATAGAGGATCACCTGACTGTTGGGAATATTGTAGGATTTACCTTCCAATTCAAAGTGCTATGAAGTGACTATTGCTGTGTAAATAAAACCGCACTGAACTGAACTGAATATAGAATACCTGTCAGTCATAATTATGTTACCCCATCATTAAAAAAAAACTTGTTATTGAGGACAGAGGAGGGCTGTTTTCTCAAAGGTTTCCCAATAATGAATCTGAAACGTTGCATTTGATAAGGAAGATAGAAAGCGGGAGAGGCAAGACCGTGCAAAATATAGGAAGAGGAGTTGAGATTGACTGTCACAGGCAAGCTTTTGAAGTGTTAAAGTATTCTGTGATAAGATGCTGTTTGTATGCATTTGCTCTTCCATCAGTGGCTTGAGCAGTGACGCAAAAGACGACTCCCGCTGTGAGAAAAGGAACCAGTCAAAAGTCAGACGTTTGGAATGTTATCGATATACTCTACAATGCAATGAAGCACTTGCAATCTTTGCTGTGTAAGAAAATGGGAACATTTTGGTCATGCTCACTAATTATGAACACAGTCCATCCATCCATCTATCATCTACCACTTATCAGGGGGACCAGGTCAGGGGGGCAGCAGTCCAAGCAGATTAGTTATGAAAATATGTCGATAAGTTTTTGTCTATTAATTAATGTTTTCTGTGTTATTAATCTTTATTCATTTGTTGCACAAAAAAATCTCAACAATTTTATCTGCATTTTGAATTGGATTTTAGCAAGGGGCGGGGGCGGGGGTGGGGCTAACCAGTTCTTATTATCTTGTTGACTATTGCTCTGAGTGCTCCTATCCCTTTGCTGCTGTAATCCTGGAATTTCCCCACTGTGGGACTAATAAAGGCTTATCTTATCTTATCACTCAAATATACACAACAGTACTATTCATAACGTTGCAGAGTATTCCAGCTGAGGCTGGTGTCATACATCATTATAAGTATGTTACCTGTAGAAAAGCTGTACCAGGCTCCCATCCCCTCACTTTCCGCTGTTGAGATAGGGAGGAAGGAACCTCTGTGTGTGTGTGCACCAGGCTGCTGCAGCCAGGGCTCCAGCCTGCATCAGGGAGGAGGGATCATACCATTTGAGTGGCGGGGGGTCATTTTCATTTTAAAAACGTTTAAACAACAAACTACTGAATATGTTATGGATGTTATTTCAGCTTGTCAAAAATGAACTACAATTTTACCATTTTAGAACTTTTCTCACTTCAGTTTTTAGGGGTGCTGAGTTTAAATGTTGGGGTATTACAGCACCCCTAAAAAGGGCCTAATGCCCCCCCATGCATTACGGGCTTATTAACGTCAGGCTGCCAAAACATTGTTTTAGACAGAGCTTTTAGAACATGTTCAGTCTGCTTTATCCTGCCTGGAGAGCTCTTATTGTGGGAAAAATCTGAAGAAAATTAAGAAGATATTGCCAGTAATTTTCTCATTTTGGAGTGAGAGTTGGCAACACTGCATAAAGCTGTCCATGTTTATCTTACCTTTATGATTATGGATTTAATCCAATGTGTAATGATCCAAAGAAAATGTCCATTATCCACAGTCCAAATGTCTGCTGTGACAGAGACATGATCCAGTCCCTCAGATTCCTTTTGGAGATCAAAATTCATTTTTGAATGATCTTTATCCAGGTAGTAAGTAAATGTGTTTTAACTTTGCACAATAGAAATCATTTTTTTTTTTTTTGGACTTATTTTGTACCCGTAGGTAGATTTGTTCTGCAGTCCGGTGATAAGCCACCAGCTGCCGGTCGCTGCATGCGCAAGCGCCCCTTAACTCCCTAACCTGCATGTTTTTGGCATGTGGGAGGAAACCGGAGAAATCCTGGAGTAAACCCACGCAAACACGGGGAGAACATGCAAACTCCACACAGACTCACTGTTGGCCGGGGGCAGGGATTGAACCCACGATCTCACGATCCCCCGGCCGAGGGTAAACTGTGCTGCCGGTGCTAACCACTGCGCCACCGTGCAGCCCATAGCCCATAGCCAATAGAAATCATCCCCTCCAATACACAAGTAGGACAATAACAATTATACTGAGGGTGACAACAACACTGATTCAAATGCGAAGTATACTCTCTGGGCACATATTCATATTCTGCAGGGTAACTTAACAAACCGTAATGCTGTTTATTCCATCTACAGTGGTGTGGAAAAGTGTTTGCCCCTTTCCTGATTTCTCATTTTTTTGAATGTTTGTCACACTTAAATATTTCAGATCATCAAACAAATTTAAATATTAGACAAAGATAACACAAGTAAACACAAAATGCAGCTTTTAAATGAAGGTGTTTATTATTAAGGGTAAAAAAAAATCCACACCTAAGTGGCCCTGTGTGAAAAAGTGATTGCCCTCCCCCCCATGAAAAAATAAATTAACTGTGGTTTATCACATCTTTGGAAAGCTGAGTTCAATTTTTCTAGCCACACCCAGGCCTGATTACTGTCACACCTGTTCTCAATCAAGAAATCACTTAAATAGGACCCGCCTGACAAAGTGAAGTAGACCAAAAGATCCTCAAAAGGTAGACAGCATGCTGCAATCTAAAGAAATTTAGGAACAAATGAGAAACAAAGTCACTGAGATCTATCAGTCTGGAAAAGGTTAAAAAGCCATTTCTAAAGCTTTGGGACTCCAGCGAACCACAGTGAGAGCCATTATCCACAAATGGTGAACCTTCCCAGGAGTGGCTGGCCGACCACAATTACACCAAGAGCACAGCGACAACTCATCCAAGAGGTCACAAAAGACCCCACAGCAACATCCAATGAAATGCAGGCCTCACTTGCCTCAGTTAAGGTCAGTGTTCATGACTCCACCATAAGAAAGAGACTGGGCAAAAATGGCCTGCATGGCAGAGTTCCAAGACGAAAACCACTGCTGAGCAAAAAAAACAAAAAGGCTCATCTCAGTTTTGCCATAAAACATCTTAATGATCCCCAAAACTTTTGGGAAAATACTCTGTGGACTGACGAGACAAAAGTTGAACTTTTTGGAAGGTGTGTGTCCCATTACATCCGGTATAAAAGTAACAGCATTTCAGAAAAGCAACGTCATACCAACAGTAAAATATGGTGGTGGTAGTGTGATGGTCTGGGGCTGTTTTGCTATTTCAGGACCTGGAAGACTTGCTATGGTAAATGGAACCGGGAATTCTGCTGTCTACCAAAAAATCCTGAAGGAAAATGTCTGACCATCTGTTTGTGACCTCAAGCTGAAGTGTACTTGGGTTCTGCAGCAGGACAATGATCCAAAACACACCAGCAAGTCCACCTCTGAATGGCTTAAGAAAAACAAAATGAAGACTTTGGAGTGCCCTAGTCAAAGTTCTGACCAGAATCCGATTGGGATGCTGTGGCATGACCTTAAAAAGGCGGTTCAAGCTTGAAAACCCTCCAATGTGGTTGAATTACAACAATTCTGCAAAGATGAGTGGGCCAAAATTCCTCCATAGCGCTGTAAAAGACTCATTGCTAGTTATCGCAAACTCTTGATTGCAGTTGTTGCTGCTAAGGGTGGCCCAACCAGTTATTAGGTTTAGGGGGCAATCACTTTTTCACACAGGGCCATGTAGGTATGGATTTTTTTTCTCTTAATAATATACACCTTAATTTAAAAAAAAACTGCATTTCGTATTTACTTATGTTATCTTTGTCTAATATTTAAATGTGTTAGATGATCTGAAACATTTAAGTGTGACAAACATACAAAAAAAAATGAGAAATCGGGAAGGAGGCAAACACTTTTTCACACCACTGTAGCTGCAATGTTCCTGCACTCTGTATATATCTGTGTACATATGTATATTCATCTTCTGCTTTGGCTAACCAGTTCTTATTATCTTATTAACTATCGCTCTGAATGCTGCTATCCTTTTGCTGCTGTAATCCTGGAATTTCCCCATTGTGGGACTAATAAAGGCTTATCTTCTCTTCTCTTAACTTCAGTGGATCACAGTCTCAGCTATCTGATGGAAAGTGACAATTATCATGTCTTCAGTCTGTAACGACGTATCTGGCAATCAGGTTTAATTCTTGCTGGGTCACAAACTGTCCAGATGCATACCTGTGCTTGAAATCCAGTTGTGGCTGTTGAGACATGAATATTTCCACTTTACATCTAGCCGTGGCTGTTCAGATGGTGTAAATCCAGTAACACGGTGTTGTTAGCATAGTTAGCTGTTACTTAACACTATCTTTGTCAGAGCTTTGTTGCTGTTTTCAAGCACCTCTGAAGATTGCAGTAGGTCTCAACCAGCACTTAGCTTCCAACTCACCAATATGCTTTTGTGCTTAACTGCGACAAAGGAAAAATAATCTATTTCCACAAAAACAAAGTAGCTTCATCTTTTCCTCCACTCAGTAGTGAAGACTCGGCTCTCTGCAACAGGTCATGTCAACTGACAGCTCGTCTCAGCTACGGTAGGGTCAGTTTGTATATTCATTTATTTGTGCTAAAAATATCTATACATCTATCTATAAATTCAAGAAGTCTCTGTCTTTATGTTTGTCTGTCTGTGTGTCTGTTCCATGCATATCTCTTGAACCGTTCCTCATACTAACCTATACGTGGTTTCCTGAGGTTATGAGGGTGCGCATCCCCGAATATGGAGTCGCTCAGTTAAAATATGTAATTTTTATCAATAAAAGTTTATCCACTGCTCTGTCACTGCTCTGTGTCTCTTCATGCCTGGCTTCAAGAAGTGTGGGCAGGGTTTCGGATTGACTTGACTCCATGCTGATTGGACAATACGCAGCATCACAACCATGCTGATTGGATAACACACAGCATCACAACCTGTCAGTCACCATAATGTTCCCTGGATAAGATAAGGAAACGAAAGTTAGAAAGATAGAAAAAGCTAATACTGAAGATTTAATGCTTAAAAAATTATACCATAAGGTTGCCGTGATTGCGTAGATCTAAAGGATAATTCGCCATATGTGGAGAATGAGGTGCTTGAGTAGACTGGGAGGAGCGTCAGCGGACCGGGTCTGACAAATCAACACAACATGCTGGGAGAAGCAGCGTTCAGACACGACCTGGCTCAAAGGCACGCTAACTGATGGCGATAAAAAAAAAGTTATTTTCAATAAAGTGAAAAAAATAATGCATGAAGTGTGCTTTTGCCCCAAGGCTGATTTATCATGGAAAACAGCTGAGCTCTGTGGTTCGAGTGATCAGCTGATTGGATCCACCAGTGTTCTGACATTTTGGCATATCTATCAGAACAGCTGATATACGTACTGGACATACAGGAGAACTGAAATGGTGTTTCTCTCTCTCTTCAGTGGTGTGTGCAATATCTATTTATAAATTCAAGAAGTCTCTGTCTGTGTGTCTGTGTGTTTGTTCCACGGATATCTCTTGAACCGTTCCTCAGACTGACCTAAGGTTTTATATGTGGTTTCCTAAGGTTACGAGGGTGTGCTTCTCTGAATATGGAGTTGCTCAGTCAAAATATGAAATTTTTATCAATAAAAGTTTAGCCACCGCTCTGTCTCATGCCCAGGCTTCTAGAAGTGTGGGCGGGGTGTGGTTTCACATTGACTCCTACTGATTGGATAATACGCAGCATTACGGCATCAGTAACCACAGCGCTTCGTGTGCAAAACAAGGAAGCAAAACATGACAAATTTGACTAGAAAAAGATAATACTCAAGATTTAATGCTTAAAAAATTACACCATAAAGCTGCTGTGAATGCATAGGTCTAATGGATAATTCGGCACGGAGAAGACAAGGTGCCGCTGGAGGAAGGGGGGGTGGCACAGCAGCTGAATTGCTGGCACCACGGGTAAGCTCCGTGTGCAAAACAAGGAAGTGAAACGTGACAAATTTGACTAGAAAAAGAAAATACTTAACATTTAATGCTTAAAAAATGATACCATAAAGTTGCTGTGATTGTGTAAGTCTAATGGATAATTCGGCATGGAGAACACGAGGTACAAGGGTGCACTGGGGGAAGGGGGGTGGAGCAGCAGCTAAACTACTGGCACCACGAGCAACAGCCGAGACTCCTGTTAACCGGGCAGGCTGAGCTTGGCTCCATGCGAAGGACTGCAATCCACCGGTTCAGCTGCTGCTTCTCCAACACTGGTGTCCGACCGTCAAAGTCTAACATGTGATTGCCGACATATAGGCTACATCTCTTTGTATTCCACTTTCAAACACAGCCTGCATTTGGGCCTGTAAAGCCTGATTGGGTTACCTGTTTTCAGACAGGAATACTTGCGTTCTACGGGCATGCACTAGTATTAATAAAACAAGTAACGAGTAATGCATTTGATCAAATTTCAGTAACTGTAACGCATTACTGAATTTTTTTTAACAGTAATTTCATTACACAGCATGTTACTGCAAAAGTAGTAGGTGCTACAGTAACACATTAACACATTACTCCCAACACTCTGATTGTCACACACATCCACCCACACAGTGAACTGCATCTTTTTGCACAACCACTGCTTCCATCCGGACATACCATACGTAGGGTTGAACTCCAGGCAGGGTGATAAAGCTGCTGTGACTGGTGGAGTTGCTTTGTTTTCTTACCAGCATCCATGTCCGTGAGGCTGGACTCTTTTCTTTTAGTACTTTCTCCCTCCGAGTCTGAACTCATGTTTACTGATTTTTTTAAATTTGTTACTGTGTCAGTGCAGCTGCCCAAACAAACACGAGCTAAGTGCTGCTGATGTGATTGGCACATTTGGCGGTGAGGAGGAGCCAGCCTGGTATGAACTGATCAGCTATGAGCAGGCATCAGATTCTGGTGATGTGTGGGTGCTCACATAAATCAAAATGACGTTTTTGGGAGGGTGCACAGAAATGCCAAAACTGTCATATATTTGGCCTTTTTTAAAAGTATTGATCATATATTGTATAGGCCCTAAAACTATGATATAAATATGATTATTATCATATATCTGGCAACACTGAATAGGTGTGGTGTCAGTCCAAGGTGTTGAAATGGGATGGAGGAATCATTTAGACTGCTTGTTTTTTTAACAGCTCTGATTAATGCATCTATGCAGTGGTTGTGAAAATAGTTTTATTTAGAAGATGGCATATTTAGTTGGAAAAATTTAGCAGTTAGGCAGCCCGGTTTGTTTCTTTCTTGTGTGGTTTTTCATAGTGCATTTAGTCATTTTTGTGTTGGCATTTTTCGGGGGGTGGGGGTGGTGTGGGCAGGGTGTTCTCTTTCAACATTCGTCTGGGTATCTCACTATAGGACACACACCCCTGCGATGTCCCCAGAAGAAGCCCTGTAACACTATGCCAGTCTCTGACTGGCAGGCAGCAATACATCTGCTCCCTGGAGGAGGAGCCACCTCCTCCTATAAGAGTATGGCCGTGATGTAAGCCCTTAGTCTTTTCACTCTTCTCACTCCCAGAAGTTTCCTCTCAGAAGGTAGGACCAGCTAACGGGCTGGCTAAACAGTCCGCAGAACGAGCTAACCACTTGGTCACTGGGCACTACCTATTGCTGCATCTTACTGTCTGAGCTATAGCTAGGCTGTCTCCAAACAGTGGCAATACACGGCTATGCACCAGACTAGCACATGCTTCCTTTAGCGAGCATTCTTTTACCACTGGAGCATAGCCTTTTCTCACCATGGAGCAGGCTAAGCGACCGGTCACAATGTGCATGTGTGGTAACAAAATAGCTGAAGCAACCACCCACGCTGCACATGCTGTGTGCTCAGGGCCACAACATTCCCAGAACACATTAGCATTACCGGCTAAATGTGAGCATTGTGCATGCCTCTCCATCAAAACTTGCCACCGTTGACTCACGCACCAAGCTAGCCCATTGGCTGAGGATCCTGTAGGCTAGTTCAGGAAATCACTCTTCATCTTAAAGAAACTCTCACTCAAGGTCTGGTCAAGAATTGCTGTTTTACTTCCTCTAAGGACCTCCGGTAAAAACACATCCCATGGAGACAGGTACGATAAGAATTGCTTTTAAAGGATTAAGTGCACCATAAAACTTCTGGAGTCCCCTCCAATCACAGTTCATGCTGATAACATCCGTTCGTACCAGGAACTGATACTCTTAAAAAGTCATAAACTCCCAAATTTTACTCCTTAACCCATCAGGTTTTGCTGATAAACTCTTGGAGCCTTTCCAGAACGTCCTTAAAACTCAGAAACTGTCTTCCTTTTTTAATGCCAGATCCTGGAGGCATGTTCAGGTCACCTAAAAATTATCTACAGCTCAACAGTACCTCCTAGTGGACATCTATGGAATATGTTCATTACAATCTGGAACTGTTAATTCTGACTGAACATTAAACTCTTCTTCAAGTTTACATGCCTCAGGATAACTCTGGACACTGAACATAATCACAATAATGGTTTGCAATAATTCATTAATTCTTGATTTAAATGTGATTGCATGTCTTAGGAATGTTTGTTTACATGAATGTTATTCAAATGAATGTTAAACTTATTGGTAACAGTATAAATGCATAGTCACTGAATATTAGCCTTGAGTCACTTAATTTAGTTAGGTTTTATATTGAGTATAAAATGAATTTCATAGGAACTGAATGAACGTTTTCTGACCACAGGCTGCCCCGGTTAGACGACGCCCTTCCTTTCATTCTATTGGTTGGCTACAGACAAAGAACTGCTTGCTGATTGGCTCTTAGCCTATTTGAGTCTATTATGGTAGCCGATAATTGGTCCGTCTTGCTGCCACTCATATCTTTATGATTCTAGGAGCGCGACCCATAAAAGGAGGAGAAAAACACCCTAACAGAAGAGTTTTAGAGTTTTAAGCAGTTGCTTCTGTCTTTGTGTGTCTGAACCTTGTTGAGTCCTGTGCTAGTTTTCCTAACTCATCTTTTGTTAAGCTTTTGCCTATTTTTCTGGTAACTGAGGAGAAACCATCCCTTTTAAGTGAGCTCACCTTTCTGTGGAAGTCAAACTTCCAAAAAGCCTTTTCTTCTTTGCCTCAGAAGCCGTGCTTATCCTATTTAAACGTTTTTCCTGGACTTTTTGACTTTTCCTGCTGTTAAAGTGGACTTTTAATTTTCCTGCCTTTAAAGTGAACTGAGAGATTTTTGGACCTTTAATCTTTCCTTGCCTCACTCACGTATCATAACATTAAGAAACCAGGAGTTGGTGGGTGAAGCTGCCTAAATGGACTTTTCCTCCAGCCTTTAGCTGTCCTGTGGGCCATGGAGATCCTAAATTTCAGACTGGTTGCCAAAAGACATCACGTCTGCTCCTGAAGCCCCGTTCATCCTGCTGCTGGCTACGCGCTGCATGCTTCAGGGAGCCCCCAGCCGAGTCTACGCTTCTCACAGCTGTGAACGACCTGAAAGACAACTGGCCGTCGCTTTCCCCTGTGTGCCACCTTACTGCCGTTTGTGATCACCGCTGGAAATCGGCTGACCCGGCTGTGTTCGTAAATGAGACTCCCACTTTCCTATCTGCTGGGTTTAAACGAGGTGTCCCAAATACCAATTATAATTGAACACAACCAATATTTCATGGTATAATTAGTCCACCAGCCGTAGGAGAAGTTAAGCTGAAGGAAAATTCCTATTCTCTTTACAGTAATCTCCATCATTTTGTAGATTAATTCAGAAGTTTTCTTTTTCAGATAATCAGCTTATGTAATTTTTCCCCATAAAATTGCATCACTTTTATGTATGATTTTGTTTGTTACCTCAGCCTTCCACTGTAATGCAATGGAAGGCTGCATTACAGCCTTCCATTGCATTACACTTCCGTGCAGTGGGTCACCAATCCCATCTGCAGGCTCAGACCTACATGAAGTGTGTAGGAGAGCAGCTGCAAAGCTTGGCATCTCATGGCCAGAAGCCCTCACCGAGACCACCACATCTCGGTATGAGGGAAAGTGGCTCCCGAGGGCCAAAACCTCCACCAGACAATTTCTGCCATTTTTTCCTGAATGCCTAGAAGAGGTGACCCGCTCATGGAACAATCCTCTATCCACTAAGAACCCCATCCAGGGAGGGTCAGCGCTAGACTGGGTCCATATGAAAGAGAAAGGCTTCCCCCACCTCCCTCCAGTGGAACCCCTCGTGGCTTCTCACCTCCACCCAGCCCAGAGGTCCACCATGACCTCTGTAAACCATGCCCTGCCCTCCAAAGCTGATTGTTTCCAGTCCTCCATGATGGAAAAAAGCTATAAGGTGGTGGCCATGTCGGTGACAGCACTAAATGCATCGTCTCTACTGCTTGCCTACCAAGCCGAGCTACAAGACGACATGTCTTCCTCACCTGCAACAGAGCTGTGGGACGAGTTGTGCATGGTCACGGACCTCAGCCTCTGTCTACACGGGTGTGCTGTACATTCGGCTGGCAGAGCCATAGCACTGATGGTCGCTCAGGAGAGAGCCAGGTGGTTGAACCTGTCCAGCTTGCCTCCAAGAGAGCAGACCCAGCTCCTTGGCATTCCCGTGGACCCAAAAGGCCTATTTGGCCCAGCGATTGCTACTATGCAAAAATGGTGTGAGGAGAAAAAAGGGAAGGGGAAGCACTTCAACTGTGTCTAGCCAGGAAGGTGTCCCCACCTCCCCCCACTGCACCATGGTAGACATTTGCCCAGGTGGTACACTGTTGCTGTCGCACAGTGTTCTGAGTGTAGGCTCAGCATATAACATGTCATAATGATATTTGGTCTGAGAGTAAGCTGGTCTGGCAATACGGGAGCTGGTACATCCCATAGTGAGATACCGAGACAAATGTTGAAAGAAAATGATGGGTTATAGGGTTAACCAGGTTCTCTGAAACATGAGTGAAGTATCTCACCAGACCCCCCTCCTTGCCTGAAGCAAGGAAGAGGTGAGCTTACAAGACTAGGGGCTTGCGTCACGGTCAGACTGTTATAGGAGGAGGTGGCTCCTCTTCCAGGGAGCAGACGTCACACTGCCTGCCAGTCAGAGACTGGCGTAGTGTTACAGGGCTTCTGGGGACATCGCGGGGGAGTGTTTCCCATAGTGAGATACCTCACTCATGTTTCAGAGAACCTGGTTAACCCTTTAACCCATTGTTCTAGTACCTTTACCTTCCCTACTGAGCACCAGGAACATCGTCCTCTCTCTGTTCAAGGACCTCAGCTTTTACAAATTAAGCACTGTCCGTCATCTGTATCAGCAGTCTTTTAATGATTGTTAATTACAGTAATTCTTGGCAGTTTATTAGCACTGCAATGCTGTTATGTACCTTGTTTTCCACAGTGAGGCGATATATGAAAAGAGACAGACTTCGCAACCCAGAAATTATGTTGCTGTGTTCTGGGTTAAAGGTAATAGCATATTTAGCTTGTTATTTTACTTTTAACACTTCTATGTATGACAGAATTTACAATAAAGCCTCACAGTGTGGAGTTTCTACTGAAGCCTTGCCGCATAATGTCTGCTTCTGACACTGCACTTCATCTAAAGATGCCAATAAGAAGGCAGCAAAGGGAACATAAAAGACATGCCACTGGATACCAGGCTATAGCTTCTGTACAGAATCCCTGATGTTGCCTAAGGGCTAGCTTGCAGGCCATTCAACTAAATCAGTCAGATCAGTGGACTCTGGAATGGCATGTATATAAATGACAACTGGTGTACAATAGCAAATTTTGTTCAACATATACAGTATTTAAAATTACAATAAAGATTTTATATTCTGTATTACGCTCAGTTTCTGTGTTAGCGTCCTTTAAGCGCTCATTTCAGCTGCTTGTATCTGTGCTCTCATTCTTTCAGTCATTACCCAAAGGTCATGGCCATAGGTGAGGGTAGGAATGTAGACTGAGCGGTAATTTGACAGCTTTGCTTTAGAGCTCAGTTCCCTCTTCATCATGACAGACTGGTACAACATCTGCATCATGGCAGGTGAGTGAGTGAGCGAATGAGTGAGTGAGTGAGTGAGTGAGTGAGTGAGTGAGTGAGTGAGAATGTGTGAGTAAGTGTGGTCAGTGGTCAGAGGGAGCTGGACTGATAGGGGTGATACCTCCTGGCCACGTGGGTTGCCACTGGTGCACAGGGGGGTTGGCTTCCCCTCTGGCTTCCCGCACCTTGCTACTGCATCCCCTGGGCCTGGGTGCCTGGTGACTCCCGGGGTGTATGTCTGGGGTGGGTGTGGGTCTGCTCTGTGAGGATGTTCCGGGGCCGGGGGGTGGGGGGCACCAGTGGGGGGGGTGGGGGTGGCTCTCCAGCCCCCATGGCCCAGGGCTGGTGTGCGGCCCTGCTAGAGGATGGGGACTGGCCAGCCCAAGGCTGGGGTGTGCCGCGCCAGCTGCTCAGTAGCGCCCTCCATCCTGGTGTGGGTGCTTGGCTGTCCTGAGGCTTGGTGGCATTGGGGCATTCGTGCTCTGTGGGGGCTGCAGGTTGCCCAAGAGTTGGGGGTGCTGTCTTGCTTGCACATGGTTCCGGGGGAGATGGGGTTTACTGCAGCCTGCTGCCCTCTTTGTATGTTTCCTGGCAAACCACACACACCCACACAGTCTCTCTCTTGTGTGCACTCACACACACACACACACATCTCTGTTCTCTTAAGGTGGATTGACACTACAACGTTGGGACCAACTTTTACTGACATTTTGGCAAATGTGTGGCTCTGCTGGCAAAAGTTAATGATAGTTGGTGTTTGTTGGCAAATGCTGGTGAAAGTTGTGTTCTTTGAAAATTTTCAGCCTGCTGAAAATTTGCTGACATTTGGGAATACACGTTGGTAAAAGTTGTGCTCAGTTTGTAAAAGTTCCAGAGTGCTGGGCTAAGTTATGCAGAGTTTACCTAAGTCAGGCTAAGTTAAAGCTGGGTTCACACTATAGCGTTTGGACCGACTTTTACAGATGTTTTGAAAAATCAGAGAAATAGTCAGTGCAGATCAGCTGACATCAGTGTTAGTCGATGCTCATATGCATTTGTGGAGGCTTCTCCCATTCTGGACCTGCTTTTGGAGTAAACACATCTCCTTTGGGCATACGTTTCAGTATTTATTTTTGTTTTATATTCCTGTGTAGTTACTTCTGCATACCATTTTCCCCTGTTCATTCATTCATTCATTCATTCATCTAAAAAAATAATAAAAGAATGCATAAAATCCAACACTAAGTCCGCAATTAAAATGTGAATTTGGATGGAATAAAAAAAAACTATTGGCCCCACCCTGGAGCCAGGCCTGGGGGAGGGGCTCGAAGGCTAGCGTCTGGTGGTGGGGTTTCCACCCATGGGACCCGGCCAGGCTCAGCCCGAAGGAGTTACATGGGTCCGCCCTCCAGTGGGCTCACCACTTGCAGGAGGGATCATGGGGGTCCGGTGCTATGTGGATTAGGTGGCGGTCAAAGGCGGAGACCTTGGCGGACCGATCCCAAGCTTTCTAAACTGGCTTTTGGTACGTGGAATGTCACCTCTCTGGTGGGGAAGGAGCCTGAGCTGGTGTACGAGGTTGAGAGATACCGGCTAGATATAGTCGGTCTCACCTCAACACACAGCTCCGGTTCCGGAACCAGTCTCCTGGAGAGGGGCTGGAGCTTGGCCTTTTCTGGAGTTGCCCCGGGCGAGAGGCGATGAGCAGGGGTGGGTATTCTTGTATCGCCCCACCTTGCTGCCTCTATATTGGAGTTTTCCCCGGTGGATGAAAGGGTTGCTTCCCTGCACCTTCGGGTTGGGAAACGGGTCCTGACCGTCATTTGTGCCTATGCACCAAATGATGTTTCAGAGTACCCACCCTTTTTGGAGTCTGTGACTGGGGTGCTGGAGGGTGCTCCTCTTGGAGACTCCATTGTCCTACTGGGGGACTTCAATGCGCACGTGGGCAATGACAGTGAAACCTGGAGGGGGTGATTGGGAGGAACGGCCTGCCCGATCTGAACCTGAGTGGTGTTCAGTTATTGGACTTCTGTGCTAACCACAGTCTGTCCATAACGAACACCATGTTCAAGCATAAGGGTGTCCATATGTGCACCTGGCACCAGGACACCCTAGGTCGCAGGTCGATGATCGATTTTGTTATCGTATCATCAGACCTGCGACCGTATGTCTTGGACACCCGAGTAAAGAGAGGTGCAGAGCTGTCAACTGATCACCACCTGGTGGTGAGTTGGATCCGATGGCAGGGGAGGAAGCCATTCAGACCTGGTAGACCCAAACGTATAGTGAGGGTGTGCTGGGAGCATCTGGCTGAGGCCCCTGTTCGGGAGGTCTTCAACTCCCACCTCCGGAAGAACTTCAACCACATTCTGAGGGAGTCTGGAGACATGGAGTCTGAATGGGCCATGTTCTCCACCTCTGTTGTTGAAGCGGCGGCCCAGATCTGCGGCCGCAAGGTGGTCGGTGCATCTCGTGGTGGCAACCCCCGGACCAAGTAGTGGACACCAGTGGTGAGGGGGGCCATTAAGCTGAAGAAGGAGTCCTATCAAGCTTGGTTGGCTTGTGGGACTCCCGAAGCAGCTGAGGTGTACCGGCAGGCCAAGTGGAATGCAGCTCGGGTGGTTGCTGAAGCAAAAACCCGGGTATGGGAGGAGTTCGGTGAGGCCATGGAACAAGACTTTTGGTCGGCCTCAAAGAGATTCTGGCAAACTGTCCGGTGGCTAGGAGGGGAAAGCAGCTCCCCGTCCACACTGTGTATGGTGCGGATGGGACACTGTTGACTTCGAATGGGGATATCGTCGGGTGGTGAAAGGAATACTTCGAGGATCTCCTCAATCCCACTGATACGCCTTCCACAGAGGAAGTAGGGTTTGGGGACGAGGGGGATGACTCGCCTATCACAGGGGCTGAGGTCGCCAAGGTGGTTAAAAATCTCCTTGGTGGCCGGGCCCCAGGGGTGGACGAGATTCGCCCTGAGTACCTCAAGGCCCTGGATGTTATTCGGTTGTCATGGTTGACACGCCTCTGCAACATTGTGTGGAGGTCGGAGGCAGTGCCTTTGGCATGGCAAACCGGGGTGGTGGTTCCTCTCTTCAAAAAAGGGGACCAGAGGGTGTGCTCTAACTTTAGAGGGATCACACTCCTCAGCCTCCCTGGGAAGGTCTATGCCAAGGTACTGGAGAGGAGAGTCTGGCCGTTGGTCGAACCTCGGATTCAGGAGGAACAATGTGGTTTTCGTCCTGGCCGTGGCACATCGGACCAGCTCTTTACCCTCTCGAGAATTCTTGAGGGTTCGTGGGAGTTTGCCCAACCAGTTTACATGTGTTTTGTGGACTTGGAGAAGGCATTTGACCGCGTCCCTCGTGGATTTTTGTGGGGGGTGCTTCGGGAGTATGGGGTATCGGGCTTGTTGTTATGAGCTAGTCGGTCTCTGTATGACTGTTGTGAGAGTTTGGTTTGTATTGCCAACACTCGGTTGGAGTCATTCCCAGTGAGAGTTGGACTCCGCCAGGGCTGCCCTTTGTCACCGATCCTGTTCATAATTTTTATGGACAGGATTTCTAGGCGCAGCCAGGGAATGGAGGGTGTCATGCTTGGTGACTACAGGATCTCATCTCTGTTGTTTGCAGATGATGTTGTCCTGTTGGCTTCATCCAGCAATGACCTACAGCTCTTGCTGGGACGGTTTGCCGCTGAGTGTGAAGCGGCTGGGATGAGAATCAGCACCTCCAAGTCCGAGTCCATGGTCCTCAGCAGGAAAAAGGTGGATTGCCCTCTCCGGGTTGGGGACAGGCTCCTGCCCCAAGTGGAGGAGTTTAAGTATCTTGGGGTCTTGTTCACGAGTGAGGGGAAAATGGAGCGAGAGATCGACAGACGGATTGGAGCAGCATCTGCAGTGATGCAGACGTTGTACCAGTCTGTTGTGGTGAAGAGGGAGCTTAGTTCTAAGGCAAAGCTGTCGATTTACCAGTCAATCTACGTTGCTACTCTCACCTATGGTCACGAGCTTTGGGTAATGACCGAAAGAACGAGATTGCGGATACAAGCGGCTGAAATGAGCTTTCTCCGTAGGATTGCTGGACTCACCCTCAGAGATAGGGTGAGGAGCTCAGTCATCCAGGAGAGGCTCAGAGTAGAACCGCTGCTCCTCCACATTGAAAGGAGTCAGTTGAGGTGGTATGGGCATCTGATTAGGATGCCTCCTGGACGCCTCCCACTTGAGGTGTTTCAGGCACGTCCCACTGGGAGGAGACCCCGGGGCAGACCCAGGACTCGGTGGAGAGACTATGTCTCCCAGCTGGTCTGGGAACGCCTTGGTATCCCCTCTGAAGAGCTGGAGCAGGTGGCTGGGGAGAGGGAAGTCTGGGCTTCTCTGCTTGAACTGCTGCCTCCGCGACCTGGACCTCCGGAAAAGTGGTAGAAGATGGATGGATGGATGGATGGAAAAAAAAAAACTATTTAGTGAATCATCATATAAATAAAATGACGGGTGATTATCTTTTGACTGTTACAACTCTCTCCATTAAAATAACATAAAATCCTGTTAAATATCATTTACTTTTTGACACCACACCAGCGCTGTTTGATTCCCCACAATGGAAGCCGAACCAATAAATCCTGGAGAATGATTACGCATGGAGCAGAAAATGAAGAACAGTAAATTTCTCAATGAGGAGATTTTTTTTTTCTTTTGGACGGTCACATTTTTGGGAGATTATATATATATATATATATATATATATACACCTTATTTCTAGGCCCCATGATGCCTTGAGTGAATTATGGTAGCAATTTCCGGTACTAGTTTAGAACATTTAGTTGTCACTGAAACGGGACACGTTTCCTTGTTAAAAAACAATGACTTCGGCATCAGAAATGTGGGAACATGGCCTCTTGCATCTCCATCCATCCATCCATCTATTTTCTTCTGCTTAATCCTTTTCGGGTCGCGGGGGGGGCTGGAGCCTATCTCAGCATCTTTGGGCGAGAGGCAGGGTACACCCTGGACAGATCGCCAGTCCATCGCAGGGCCAACACAGAGAGACAGACAACCATTCACTCTCACAGTCATACCTAAGGGCAATTTAGAATCCCCAGTTGATGCCAATTAACCTAACTTGCATGTTTTTGGCATGTGGGAGGAAACCGGAGAAATCCCGGAGTAAACCCATGCAGACACGG
Organism: Pholidichthys leucotaenia; assembly: GCA_020510985.1. Taxonomy (NCBI): domain Eukaryota; kingdom Metazoa; phylum Chordata; class Actinopteri; order Cichliformes; family Pholidichthyidae; genus Pholidichthys; species Pholidichthys leucotaenia. The sequence continues at coordinate 181,707,642 of CM035836.1, read as the reverse complement.
GGAGAACATGCAAACTCCACACAGATCACTGTTGGTCGGGGGCTGGGATCGAACCCAGGATCCCCCGGCTAAGGGTGAGTTGCTGTGCTGCTGCAGTGCTAACCACTCCGCCACCACGCTGCCCCTCTTGCATCTCAAAGCAGTAATATAATCATACCACTTCACACGACTATCGAGAGATGAGAAGATGACCTTAGCCTGTAGCTCCATTAGTTAGCACCGCTGCTAAGATGCTAACGATGTAAACAAATGACCCGTGCTGGCAAAATGAGTCACTTTGAGGACATTTTCAAAACTGATGTAACGCTATTTCCATATTCTGTATTGAAAGACCTTCAAAATGATATTTAATTTGTAGGTAGTACCAAAAACTGACCCAGAAAAAGTTGATTTGTTTATATTTTAGCTAGGTTGAAAACTCGTGTTCAATCAGTCGGGAGTTGTGTCTTCTGCAAAAACATAGGTATTTTTAGAAAGTACGATTTCTAAACTTTCCAATGATGCCAGGCACTCATGGGAGTTTTCCTGGCACTTTGACGCTAGCAAACAAAGAAAGAGTCATGATTTATGATTTCTCTGTCTGTAGCTCGTAATGACGCGGTCCAACTCATTTTGCCAGCACGGGTCACATATATCAATGTCTCCACCGCAATAAAGTCGGCTGCATTTTGTTAAAATATGTTGGACATAATCAAATTTACCTGAGAGCAGACATACGCCACAACACCGTGTTTGGATGTCGTCTGTCACCATGTGGTAAGAAGCCTCCATTTATCCAGTCTGGCATAACCACAAACACCAGCAAGTACCAGAACTATGCAAAAACATTTAAAAAATACAAAAACTATAAGAGCTGAAATTAGCTGCCACTTGAGTGGAAAACACATATGTGGACTATACATTAAAAAGAATTTGAAAAAAATTTAAAAACGCTATTTTAAATGCCCCTGCTACTCCACTGTACTGACTGATTTAACACTAGGTCAGCCGAAACCGGAAGCTCTGCCCACAATCATATCTACAGTGGCATCCCCAGGAATAAGGTGGATATGTTGCAGGCAAAGAGTAGACAGACTGAAAATTTCACGAAAAAAAAAAAAAAATTCCACTCACCAAGAAAATGTTTTTTCAGACAGAAAAAAAAAAATGATCGGTGTCTCCAATGGCTGTTGTTTCCAAGGCAACCACTCACACACCCATCGCCTGGAGCAAAGAAACCCACAAACAACTCAAAACTAATCAAATGCCCGTACTATATATATATATATAATCCCGTACATTAAAAAAAATAACAAAAACATGTCATACACATCTTGTTATCACCAAACAAATACTGTACATTGTCATCTTACACACACACACACACACACACACACATATATATATATTCTTTTTTGATTCCCTCTTTCCTCTGTTTGTCTTTCATCCGTGCATGTCTGAAGTTAGTTTTGATCTAAAAACATTTGTTTTTACCAGCATTTGAGTCAACATTTGCCAATGGAGCTTAATTTAAGCTGACTTAGGCGAACTCTGCATAACTTAGCCCAGCGCTCAGGAACTTTTACAAACTGAGCACAACTTTCAAAAAAGTTTATTTCCAAATGCTGGCAAATTTTCAGCATGCTAAAAATTCTCAATGAATACAACTTTCGTCAGCATGTGCCAAAAAACACCAACTGTCATTAACTTCTATCAACTTTTGCCAGCAGATCCAGGCGCTTGCCAAAACTTCAGTAAAAGTTGGTCCAAACGTTGTAGTGTGTATCCACCCAAAAAAGCAGGTCCAGGATGGCAGGAAGCCTCCACAAATGCTGATCTTTATATGAGCATTGCTTGATGCTGATGTCAATTGAACTGCGCTGAGTATTCGTAGCTTAAGTTAACCTAAGTTGGCAACTGCTACACATACGCTAGCCTAAGCTGGCAAAAGTTTGACAACGCAGAATGCAACGCTGGGAAATGCTAGCAAAAGTTCATAAAGGTTTGTAAAAGTTTGTACAAGTTTGTAAAAGTTCGTAAAATTTGGTGGGTGCTGGATTAACCTCTTGCACTCCGGTGTACCGCGGGCGGGCACGTCTCTGCGTCCTAGAGCGCACGAGGGCGCTGCGTCCTAGAGCGCACTGAAAAAAAAAGCTGCATTTCCGTTCTTCCACTACAGACACAGCCACGAACAGAAAGCCAAAGGAGTGCTTTGATTGGTTTAGATGTGATTGACCTCTCATTCGACTAATAAGAGCCTTGAATTGGGTTTCTGAAACCTTGAAGAACCAATGACTGAAAACCTAGCAAGAAGGTCCCGCCTACCAACGGCTGTGAATACAGCCAGCCAATTGAAGCACAGAAGTTCGAAAGCTGTTTTGTGTAAGGCTGGGTGAAGAGAGACTGACTGCTGCAGCAGATGAAAAAAGGACCCGCAGGAAGAACCGCCACAGACCCAGCAGCACGGAGACCACACACAAGTGCGACCTGTGTGACAGGGACTGCCATTCGCGCATCGGCCTGTTCAGCCATAGGCGGTGCTGTCCCAGCAGAGTAGACGTTTAGGATTCTCTTCCGTGGTCATCATAGACCGACGGAGGCCGACGACAAAGGCTGGGTGACACACACGCGTTCGCCAGTCTTTTTTTCTTACTACTGTTATTTGATTTGAAAAATCGTTGGCCAAAACTGCAATCATGGAAGCGCAAAACCGCAATAATCGAATTATGGTTTGACCGGGTCGCGTGACCAGAACCACGAGTCCGTAACAAGCGGACCAGCTTCATGTTCATCTGACAATGAGGAAGAGAAGTTCGCCAGTTACGCTGCTGTTGTGAACAGGTAAGTGTTATAAGCTAAATTATTCTTTATCCCTGAAAATTGTAATCAAAAATGACTTTTGACCGATCGGTAAATTACAACTGTGCGTAGTAGACCGTGGCGCACCGTGACTGCGGCGCACCGTGACCACGGCGCACCGGGCGATGTCCGTCCTCTGTAGCGGGGGGGGACACACACACACAGCCCTGAGTGTCACCTTTCATTAGAGCCCAACATCAAGCTTCTATATTGAATCATTCAAAAGTTACAGACGTTTTTCCAAACTGTGCCATTTGGCACAATTTGGCACAGTTCAAAAACGCCTGGGAACAACCTAAGAAAAAAGCTGTGTAATATATTCATTTTTTGTGGTATTGTTACAAAATTTTGACCTCAGCTGGATAACACTTGGTTCTAGATTTCTGTTGCATTTTCCAGCCCAGATCTGAAGCTGTGTGTTATTTGCAAGCATTTGTATCCAAAAAAACACCCAGGCAAAATTTATTTTCTTCAAGTTCAGTATGTTTAGATGACTGTTACTCAGTGGCAGGAGCACTTAGAGAGATTATGACTGTTTTGCCAAAAAATTCAAAGTGTTTTCTTTTAAATGAGACCAACCCCATGAAGATGCTGCAAAGGGTTGAAGAACAGCTTTTGATTTACTTTGGGTACGTTATTTTTTGGCGTTTTTAGGGAAATTGACCAGAGTGCAAGGGGTTAAAAAAACTGCTCATGAATGTAATTTCACCAACATTTGGACTGATTTCTCTGATTTTTCAAAACGTCAGTAAAAGTTGGTCCAAATGTTATAGTGTGAACCCAGGCTCGTGATGAGATCTCCTCAGAAGCAGAAATTGTTTCTTGTTTTCTCTGTTTTTCTTTCTTTGATTTTCTTGTTTTAAATGTAGACTGTGATGCGAGTTTAAATTAGACCAGGTCTCTCACATGTGCCTGTAACCTTTGACATTCTTCAAAGCTGCTTTTGACCTCAATTAAATTATGGAAATAGCAACTTGTGCTAGACACTATCACTATTGTGCTTCATTGTTTCTTTTTTGTAATCCAGGTTCCGCATTTAAATAGCAAAGCGATAGCATAATTTCTCATTAACCTTGAGCACAAATGTAATCACTAATCCTAAAGATGCCTAACGTAAAACTGTATCATAAAAAGTGTATAGTAAAAATTGTCAACCTGCACATCTCTCATGATAAGCACACTGGTCCCCCTAATTGTAGGATCGAACAACCCAGGCCCCTCCATGGATGGCCACCTTATCGTGGTGGAGGGGTTTGTGTGCCTATGATCACAGGAGTTATGTTGCCAGGGGCTTGCCCCTGGTAGGGTCTCCCAGGGCAAACTGGTCCTAGGTGAAGGACCAGACAAAGAGTGCTCCCAGTGGTCAGGTTTCTACCCATAGGACCTGACAGGTCTCAGCCCACATGAGCCACATGGGTCAGCCCTCAGTGGGCTCACCACCTGCAGGAGGGAGCATGGGGATCATGGTGCTGTAGATTGGGCTGTGGTCTGGGCTTCTTTGCTTGAGCTGGTGTCCCCATGACCGGGACCTGCAGATGGATGGAACAACCCATAATGTTTACTTAAGGTGCCTCATTGCTCTTTTAATTAACTTATATCATTATATCATATTTCTTTGGAGTTTATGGTTTGTTTTACATCTTTGTATCTATCTTAAAATCATAGTAAATTTATTTCTGCTAATCTATTTAAAACCCCTTGCTTACAGTGCATCCGGAAAGTAATCACAGCGCTTCACTTTTTCCACATTTTATGTTACAGCCATATTCCAAAATGGATTAAATTCATTTTTTTCCCCAAAATTCTACACACAGTACCCCATAATGATAATGTGAAAAAAGTTTTTTTTTTTTTTTTAGGTTTTTTAAAATTTATTAAAAATAAAAACTAAGAAATAATAAGTGTACATAAATATTCACAGCCTTTGCCATGAAGCTCAAAATTGAGTTCAGGTTCATCCTGTTTCCACTGATCATCCTTGAGATGTTTCTACAGCTTAATTGGAGTCCACCTGTGGTAAATTCAGTTGATTGGACATGATTTGGAAAGGCACACACCTGTCTATATAAGGTCCCACAGTTGACAGCGCATGTCAGAGTACAAACCAAGCATGAAGTCAAAGGAACTGTCTGTAGACCTCCGAGACAGGATTGCACAAATCTGAAGGCACAAATCTGAGGACGGGTGAGCACAGTGGCCTCCATCATCCGTAAATGGAAGAAGTTCCGAACCACCAGGACTCTTCCTAAAGCTGGCCGGCTGTCTAAACTGAGCGATTGGGAGAGAAGGGCCTTAGTCAGAGAGGTGACCAAGAACCTGATGGTCACTCTGTCAGAACTCCACTGTTCCTCTGTGGAGAGAGGAGAACCTTCCAGAAGGACAACCATCTCTGCAGCAATCCACCAATCAGGCCTGTATGGTAGAGTGGCCGGACGGAAGCCACTCCTTAGTAAAAGGTACATGGTAGCCCGCCTGGAGTTTGCCAAAAGGCACCTGAAGGACTCTCAGACCATGAGAAACAAAATTCTCTCGTCTGATGAGACAAAGATTGAACTCTCTGGTGTGAATGCCAGGCGTCATGTTTAGAGGAAATCAGGCACCGCTCATCACCAGGCCAATACCATCCCTACAGTGAAGCATGGTGGTGGCAGTGTCATGCTGTGGGAATGTCTTTCAGTGGCAGGAACTAGGAGACTAGTCAGGATAGAGGGAAAGATGAATGCAGCAATGTACAGAGACATCCTGGATGAAAATCTGCTCCAGAACACTCTTGACTTCAGACTAGGGCGACTAGTCTGAAGTCAACAACCCTAAGCACACAGCCAAGATATCAAAGGAGTGGTGTCAGGACAACTCTGTGAATGTCCTTGAGTGTCCCAGCCAGAGTCCAGACTTGAATCCAGTTGAACATCTCTGGAGAGATCTGAAAATGGCTGTGCACCGACACTTCCCATCCAACCTGATGGAGCTTGAGAGGTGCTGCAAAGAGGAATTGGCCAAACTGCCCAAAGATAGGTGTCCCAAGCTTGTGGAATCATATTTAGAAAGACTTGAGGCTGTAATTGCTGCCAAAGGTGCATCAACAAAGTATTGAGCAAAGGCTGTGAATACTTATGTACATGTGATTCCTTAGTTTTTTTTTATTTTTAATAAATTTGCAAAAATCTAAAAAAACTTTTTTCACGTTGTCATTATGGGGTATTGTGCGTAGAATTTTGAGGAAAAAAATTAATTTAATCCATTTTGGAATAAGGCTGTAACATAACAAAATGTGGAAAAAGTGAAGCGCTGTGAATACTTTCCAGACACACTGTATTTGTTGCTATTCATACCTTTTTTGTTATAGTTGTTAAATTAAATTTAATGTAATTTATTTATTGTATCTTAATATTTAAGATTTATCTAACTTTGACAAAAAACACACTGATATGAACGAAATCTCACACAAGGTAAAGGTCACAAATTTACTGACTGTTTTTTTTAAAGTCAATTTTCCTAAAAAGCTAGAAATTTATGCAAACAGCTTCAAGATTACAAGTGAAACGTGCAGATTTATGAGTAAAGTCACAAATGCATGAGGAAAATAATCAAAGTGTCAAAGGAGTAAAGTCGTTAGTAATTACTTTCCTACTATTCAAGTATTTTGGTGAATGGTGACCGCTTGCAAATGACTAATACCAAACCAGACGAAATGAAGCCTCCAGCCCTGCAGGTGGAGACAACCACAGAGATCTGTGTTGACAACAGTTGAGCTGCTACAATACCAGAGGAAGAAGAATTCGTCGCTCGCTTATGACGTATACTCTGGGACGTAAACAATAGCATTAGCAGCTGAGCCGTTTTCACAAATAATAAAAAGAAAACAGCTTTATTATTTTTGTTGTAAAATGTTAAAAAAGAAGTGGAGCAGCTCTGAAAAGAAAAGGAAGCACTCTCAGTGTGAAGAGCAGCACGACGGCAGTAAACGGAGGAGTAACGAAGCCAAGTTCGAGGTGAGACTTTGAGGATAACGACTTGACACCGATGAGTGCTGCAGCTAAACAGTTTTGGACGTTTGTTGCACATTTTCCCGCTGCTGTGACAATAGACCACAAGTGGACGTTTGAACAAACTCGGGATTTATCTTTTAAATATACTCTGAAACCGTCATTGTTTGTTGTTTTCTGGCTTTTTTAATATTACAGGGAAAAACATCGACATTAAACTGTGTAACACTAAGAATAAAAACAATATGAAAGACAAAAGAAAAAAAAACAGTTTGAAATAAACGTATAAATGTGTAATATAGATGACAGGCCCTATGTGATTTCCAGGGGTTGTTGAAGCTCAAAAAGTGGTTCGTTACTGCCAAAACAAACAAATGAAAAAAAAGGACACCAAGTTGATGACTGAGTGTTGAACCTCGGGCTGGGTGATATGGCCGAAAAATAAAAAGCCCTTTTTTATGCTATGTCCAATTTTCGGTTTTAATCAATATTTTTAATATAAAATTGTGATATACTTTGTTTTTTTAAATTTTATTTCAAACAAACATGATTCCCTCTTGGAAGTATAGCGCAAATCCAAATCAAAGCTTTTTTTTTTTGTTTGTTTTTTTTAAAGAAAGGTATTGCCAAACAAAGATGAATCCGCCCCCTGGTGGGACCAGCGATGGCCCCACTTCGGTTTGCCTGCCAGCATGGCAGCGGGGTGGAGGATGCAGTGATCTTCCTCCTACATCGCTCCTGGTCCCACCTGGAGAAGCCTGGGAGCGCTGTGAGCATCATGTTCTTTGACTTCTCCAGCGCTTTCAACACCATCCAATCAGTGATCCTGAGGGACGAGCTGCTGTGTGCAGGGGTGGACCAGCACCTGTCATCGTGGATCCTGGACTACCTCACAAACCGACCACAGTTTGTGAGAAACCAGAACTGTGTGTCTGACACCATCATCTGCAGTACGGGGGCTCCCTTCCTGTTCACCCTCTACGCTGCGGACTTTTCACACAACACACCACACTGCCATCTACAGAAGTTCTCAGATGACTCCGCGATCGTGGGCCTCATCTCTGATGGGGATGATGTGGAGTACAGAGGACTTACCCAGGACTTTGTGGACTGGTGCCTACGGAACTGCCTCCAGGTCAATGCAAGGAAAACTAAGGAACTGGTGGTGGACTGCCGCAGGCGAGGACAACCCCCCACAGCACCGGTAAACATCCAGGGAACAGACATTGAGATGGTGACATCTTACAAGTACCTGGGTGTTCACCTGAACAATAAACTGGACTGGTCACACAACACCAACACACTTTACAAGAAGAGGCACCGCAGGCTGTTCCTCCTGAGGAGACTCAGGTCTTTTGGAGTGCATGGGGCACTGCTGAAGATCTTCTATGATTTGGTGGTAGCATCAGCCATCACATTTGGAGTGGTCTGCTGGGGCAGTGACATCACAGCAGACGACAGGAAGAGACTGAACAGGCTGATCAAAAAAGCTAGCTCTGTTCTGGGGCGATGCCTTGACCCAGTGGAGGAGAGAGGAGGATGGTGGCTAAGCTGTCATCTCTGCTGGAGTCCGAGTCCCACCCCATGCAGGACACGCTGAACGTACTGAGGAGCTCATTTAGCGGTAGCCTGTGCCATCCTAGGTGCATGACAGAGAGGTTCCGCAGGTCCTTCCTACCTACGGCTGTCAGACTTTATAACCTAACCAGTGCTGCTCATAGAGGTCGCATTAAATGTACTAAACATCACAACTTTGCACAATAGAGATCGGCCCTTCCATTATACAACTAGGACAATAACAATCATTACTGAGGGTAGCAACAACACTGCTGCTCTAAATGCGAAATATACTGTCTGGGTACATATTCATATTCTGCAGGGTAATTTAACAAACCATCATGCTGTTTATACCATCTAGCTGCAATGCTCCTGCACTGTGAATTTCACTGTGTGCATATGTATATTCATTTATTGCTTTGGCTAACCAGTTCTTATTATCTTATTAGCTGTTGCTCTGAGTGCTGCTACCCCTTTGCTGCTGTAATGATGGAATTTCCCCATTGTGGGACTAATAAAGGCTTATTTTATCGCTACATTTTCAATTAATAAAATGCCAACATAATTTTTTAAAATAAAATTAACTAATAAAAAGGGTTCATCTTAAAGCTCAATGAACAAAGTGCAAACCCATCTTTTTCACTTTAAACAAATAAATGAAATTGCCTCACTGATACCTGCCACCGTGTTTGCCACCATTTTGAATTAAAATTAGTTTATCGGGCAGCACTAGTTGAACCTTTTTATGGAAGCGCTTTGAAAAGAAAGCGCACCAGATGTTGGATTTTTCTAAAACTGAACCAAGTGCTTGAATTTTAATAGATGTTAATTTTTAAAACTCACATCTGTAAAACCATATTTTACTGTATTTAATTACAAAGAGTTATTTTTCTCAGGTGGATTTCCTTCCTGTCTTGTCAATTTCTGTCAGTACCCTGGGAAAAAATGCAGGGAAAAAAAATCAATAAAACAAAATAACTCGACAAAAGCACAAAATAAAATGAACATTAGTCTTGCCTGGTGGACAAATTGAATGAACAGAATAAACTGTGTATGCATAGTAATTTGCATTTGTGAAATATTAAAATACTAACTAAACATTTTCCCTTTTACTTTGAATTGGATGTTAACTGAGCTCATAAAAGCTGAGTAATGATATCCTGTTTAAATTAGCTGAAAACTGTATTACTTAAAACATAAATCTGTTCTTTTTTATCGTAAGCAACTAATGCAGCTAGGCACCCTCCATGTTTTTCATGCTTTTAGGATGGAAAGGACGAACTCGCTGACCCTGAGCTTGACAAAATCAGTAGTGACATTGAGGAAGGGGGACTGGATCTCAGCCAGCCCTTCAAGCCCATCACAGCTTATGCGAGTGACAAGAAGGAGATGCTGGAGCAGTGTTTCCATGTGCTGGGGGAGAACAAGCTACGGAAGATGCTGCCCGATGAATTTAAGGTGATTTGTGAACACAATCAAACTGCATAAATCTTACTATAACATAGAGCTAAGATCACAGGCTGTATATGGTGGGGGGTTTCTGTCTTGCACAGATTTGTAGCCTGTTTGAAGCACTGAAAAGCTTTTCTAGCGCCATCAACCTGCGGGAATGCCATGGTGTAGTTTTTCTGACATTGCACTGCGCTTCTGTAGCCATAGCTGTCATGGGTAAAAATATGTGGTGTGGTCTTTTGGCTTAAAGGGGTCATTGACTGAAAAATGGTGGGTTTGTAGGTTTTAACTGTCCGAAATGAGTCTACTGGTCATGTAATTATCAAAAAATTTTCAAACCAGTCAATTCTCTTAAAAAAAAAAAAAAAAAAAAAAACCCACACAGCCTTTATCTCGTTTTTCTCTCCCAAGAAATGCCAGAAATGTTTTTAACTATTCCGGGTAAACCTTAAAGTTCAAGATTAGAAAAAGCCAACCCACCACCTTCCTTGAGACCTGCCCACTGCTCTTTTATTGGCCCGCCTAGCTGTCTGTCATGTAGATGGAAGGGGTGGCTAAAGGTAGCCTATTAGCCCCTGAGCGAACATTGGTACCAGGTGCCTCGCACCAAGCACAGCTTATATTGTTTTTTTTCTTCAGATCTTAGTCACCCTAATAGCCATCCCTGTTACCACCTGGTTTGCTGGTGTGCCTTGCGTCACTCCAGCCCATCTCCCAGTGGTTTCGTCATGATTCCACGGCGGAGCACCTGTACTGGAGCTGGCTCACACAGCCACCTAAAGGTAGCTTATTAGCCTCTGAGCTAACACTGGTACCAGGACACTCGCTGTAAGAGTGGCTTATATTGTTATTTTCTTCAGATCTTACTCACGCTCATAGGGTGTGCCCATACCAGCACACCGTTCGCTGCTATCAAAACAGCCCGGAACCAGAGGCTACTGGCCCGTGCTATGCTGAGAACTCCCCTGGATGCAATTCTCGGCAGGCAGGGGAGTTTCCGGCATAACACCGGTACTGGCGATCCGCCGCGGAATCACAACGAAACCACTGGGAGATGACCCGGAGTGAACCAGGTGGTTACAGGGATGGCTATTAGGGTGACTAAGATCTGAAGAAAATAACAATATAAGCCACGCTTATAGCGAGCATCCCAGTGCCAGTGTTAGCTCAGGGGCTAATAGGCTACTTTTAGCCGGCTGTAAGAGCCAGCATCCTCCAGATCACTGCAATTGGCCCAGGACCAGAGAAGGCTGGAGACTCTCACAGCCAGCTCCCCCAGTGTCCTCCAGGCCACCGCACAACTCTGTTCCGTTCTCGCGGACAGCGTAGTCGCTCCAGCTCCCAGCTGGCTGTGGTGGCAGAGCAGAGTCACACAAAGCGAGACACTGCCCTTTGAGATCCCTTGGCTCGGTAGCTCGGCTCGGCCAGCAGCCTCGGGTCACGGGCCAGGCCTCAGTTATGGCGATCGGCAGGGCCATCTGATGTGCAGTGCTAGCGATTTGTTGTGGAGTCACAGCAAAATTACTGGGAGATAGGCTGATTGATGTGAGATACACCATCGACTGTGGATCAGTGAACCAGCGCACTGCTCATCCGAGCTGGGAGGCTAGAAGCTGATCAGTTCTTAAAGTGACAGGCTTTAAATCAGAGCATTTTAAGAAAGCCAGGAAACATACAAAACAAATTTGCTTAAATAATTAAAAAAATTAAAGAAAATGTGAACAAAATATGTCACAAACATTTCATTTAAGACATGTGTGAGCTATTAAAATGTGGAAAAAGTGCAGTCAGTGACCCCTTTAATTCCAACAGTGTTTGGCAACAGTAACTTTTTTTCAGCCACAGTGTGTTTTTTCTTGCTTGCCAAGTTATTATCATGTAGCCCCCAAAACAGCTGTAAAAGGTGTCCCTAGTTCATTAAGTGTCTGATACCCTTATGAACTTGGTGGTTTTGGGTGCTTTTGAGACAACCCTGCAGACACACTTTAATTGCATTATCCTTCACAGGACTGCAGTTTAGAGGAAATCAAAACACTGTGTTGGGAGCAACTGGAGCCCATCTCAGAGAAAAGCCTCCTCCAGATCTTATCAGGTAAGATTTATGGCCAGTTTGACTAATTTTCAATCTGCAACTTTCTGCACCAAGTGCTCTTAAGACAACACAGTATCTCTCTCTCTCTCTCTCTCTCTCTCTATCAAGGTGAAGAGCCAACGTCTGGCAACTCCAATGAAAACTCTGAAGAGACTTTAGAAAGCCAGTGAGTAAACTTTTTCAGGGCACAGTTTCAAAGTGAAAATACATTTTCTTCTTGTGCTTTTCTAATGTTTTTGTTTCATTATTATTTTTTTTTACTCCCATCAAGGCAAGATAGTAATGTAGATTCTACATCTTGCCTGAAGGAAACAGCAAAAAGCGAAGATCCCAAGCAAGGTAATTAATATGTATTACAAAGAACACCCCTCAGCCTTTGATCGAATGTACTCTCAGGCAGGAAAATGTTGTAAAATAATGATAATTTTCCTTACAGAGGGTGGTGGCTCAGGTGAGGAGAGCGACGTCTTGAGCATAAACGCAGACACTTACGACAGTGATATAGAGGGACCCAAAGAAGAGCAGAAAGCCACTGACGTGGCAACGAAGGCGGCAGATGGTTTTGAGCAATGCTCTGACCTGCCTGTCCTCCCAGAACCGGCTAACCCAGAACCAAAGAAAGACATTCAGAGTGATATAGACAAAAGCGTCAGTGAGATTTTAGAGTTCTCCACTACTTTAAGGAGAGATGCCACGAAAGAGCAGAGTGGTCCTCTGCCATCTGCAGATGTCGGATTACCCGTTCAAGGTGGCCCCGTTTCAGGCGGTACCCCTGCAGTTTATCAGCCCTCAATTCAACAATTGGAACTGCTGGAACTGGAAATGAGGGCAAGGGCTATAAAGGCTCTAATGAAAGCAAGTGGTGGAAAAAAGCCGCCTTTCGCAAAAAACATTTAGAATGATTTGTTCTTTGCATTAGTCTGCTGTATACTTGAAGGAGCTATTTGTCAGGCTATTTTATCACGACGCCCCCTGCAGATGAAACAGTGGTATTATTAGTCATCTGGACCAGCTCTAATTGTAAATTCAGGACAGATCTTTGTTATCCAGTCCATCCACATCTTTGGGATAGCAATCTGATTACAATCATAGGTTATTTTTGATTACTTCAAATTAACAACAGTTAGTTGTGACCAAGCAATTTGATTGGACAATAGGGATTCCAGGAGTTACAAAAATCCATGATAATTGTACTCCAGCGTTTCACTGGATATGTGTCAGTCCTCTTCAAAGGTGTTCATGTAACCCTTAATTACTAACAGTAATTTACTGTCAACTCTCTGAGAACTGCAATACTGTTTTGGGTACCTTAATTTCCACAGTGAAGCGCTGTTTGACAAGAAATTATACATCCATGACCTGAATGTATAGGGTGTCCCACCCTTTTGAAAAACTTTTGATGTGTTCGAAATGTTCACTCGTTCCCCATATAGTGCACTATATAGTGAATCAGCCATTTTGTAGTGCTGTTCAAAATCTTAACTAAAAATTTTATTCACTATATAGTACACTCAAAATATCCCACAGTGCATTTTGAAAAGTAGTGTACAACGGATGGTCACTACATTAACCAATATATCTCATGATGCAATGCAAGGCCAACGGAGCAGTGAGAGGAGAGCTTCACATCACAACATAAACCACCTTAAGGTATTTATATCAGTTAATTCAGTAAAAGCGATTTGATTTAATACATATTTACTACAAATTACATGCAGGTATTAATTTTTTACCATTGTTAGTCTGTTAAATTTTACTGTCTCACCATGATGACGTCATTAACCACGCCGCAAAAACAAGCCCAGTAGTGTTCGAAAGCTGTTAATTTTATTGTTATATTGAGTTTACTATAAAATCCACTATATCTAAATTCAGTAGGGAGGGAGGGAGTGAACATTGTGAACACAGCATTTGTTTACATCTGCCCTTATAGAAACGTTTTTTAGCTATTTCACCTCTGTTTAAAAAAAAACAGGCAGTGCTAGAGTTAGATTTATTGTCTCGATTAACAAACCACAGTACCTTTGTGGTGTGATGGGACTCTGTTTCATCTAAAAACGCCAGTGAAAAGCGAGCGAAATGTGGCGAAGCCAAATCGCTTACTAGCAACTCATTGGCTACGTTCTGATCTGGCCCTTTTCAGTACCAACTCAACAGGTGACTGGTATGTAATAAACAGTGACTTCTGCACTTGACAGAATTTAATTTATTTACATGCATGTGAAATGACAATAGACGTCTTCGTGCTGATTGAGATGTTTAGCAACAGTTACTGGCTACATTTAGAAGGGACTAGTTTTTTCTCAACTGCATAAAATAACTGGTTAAACAAGCAAATCATAATATTTTGTCCAGTATTGCTGTCATTTAATAAATTGTGCTTGCCGGAACTGTTGTATAAAAGCAATATTACACTCGAGGTTGTTACAGTATCATAGTACTCCATACTCCCTCTCATGTAATATTGTGTAAGTAGAACAGCTACAAATAGGTTCTTTAAATTCAGCCTACGAATAAACCTTGTGTTTTGACAATACAGCTGATATTGTAATGTTAGTACTGCATTGTGTTTTATTTTGCTCCATATTGATTTTTTTTAATGATTTGTCTGATTTAAAATAAAATGTGAATACTTACTTGCTCAACAATGGATAATAGTAGGCCTTTTTTCCCCGTTTGCATGTTCGTCTTTTGTCACCAGATGGCAGTGTTACCCTGCCATTGTGCATCTGTCGGGATGCGTCTAATCTGTGCTGAGGGCAGCATGAGTGGATTTGTTGTCTCACAATGAAGCCAAAATGGCATCAGGCTGCTTGAAAATCAGGTTTACTTAATAAGGATGTCACTTGTAATGCAGGTTTCAATGCTGGAGGATGTGAGAATATCAGAAACACGTGTTACTTCGGTTGTAGACCGTGAGTCACAAGTCAAAACATTGCCGTCTTTCAGGGACTTCCCCCCCCCACCTTTTTCATTATATGTGACATTGAAAGCATGTGTGCAAAAACATGTCTCTGTTATATTAGGAATCTTATAACATTTTTAGTTTTAGCCCTTTATTTAAAATAGATGTTGAATAGAAAAAATATAACCCTGTGACCTTCTGAGAGATTAAATATGAAATAAGATAATCCTTTACTGATAAGATATAACATAAAAAGCAATAAGTATCTTAAATATATGAATGGCAAGCTAAAAGAAACAAGACTACAGATACAGTCATGACATTATGATGATGCAAGAGAACAATACTACAGATACAGTCATAACAGTTCTATGATGGTGCCAAGTGTCAGTAGCAGACACGTAACACTAGATAACACTAACATATTTGCAAAAATATAATATACAAGGTGCAGTTGTAAAGTGCATTAACATTTCTTTTAGGGAAATAGTGGTGGCAGTGATGACTGAATCAATAGGTGCTGTGTCAGGCTGTATCTCTGGCTGTTATGCAGTCTAGTCTCAGATAAATTAGGCGAACTGTCTGCACATCAAAATGAAGAATGTGTAAGTTTATCACCCTTAACTTAAAAGCGGCCAAACCAAACATTTCTTAAGTTCTGTTTTCTGTGAATAAAGTAGCTGTGAGCACTTTTTGACCAAAAAATTCTGAATGTAGCTATACAGTCTACTGAATGTAAAACAACTGAGTTTGGAAATTGTCTGGCAACACTGATGAATGCATCGACTGATGAAATACAGCTGCATTTTTTCTGTGTATTTCATCAGTGCTATGAGAAAGTGCTTAATACGGTCAATGCAGCCCCGCCCTTTTACTTTAGAAAACCATATGATTGCAAATAGGCCGCCAACTGAATGAAAGTTGGTGCAAAGTTATGGTAGTCTGAAATAGGAATGAAATCAGCTTATTTAAGAAAGTGGACAGGGGGACTGCAGTAAGACCTGTTATGAAAAAAGGATTATTCAGAACTGCGAACAATGTGGAACTTAACAGTAAATTCAAGCACAACAATATGGTTCTGGTAAATCAATATACATTCTGCTTCTTGCATTTCTGTGTGTTGCCTGAAGTTTATTGCATCTTTATTGCTCTCCCCACCATCCCTTTTTTGCTGTAATTTATTTATTTTTCTCTTTAACTATCCAGTGTGTCTGTGCATGGGCAATTACATGCAGATGCAGAGCAAAAACACTAGCTCAAAGGAGACAATGAGATCTGCGATAAGAAGCCGGCAGCCTCAGGGGTATTTGCATTTAAAAGGGTTATTTAATGGAAGAGGTGAGGGTGCAGAGGGTTAAATGTGTCACTTTCTATGCATTTATGTGCAGGTATCTTTGTACTCAGTGAGGATATAAGGAGGAAAATGTCCACTTTAGTTTGGAAAAAAAGGATGCAGTAATTTTTCAAGTGCTTGGGGTGTCTGTGATTGGTATTTTTCAGTGTCATTTTTTACTATTAGGATGCCAGTTATAATTTGATATGTGTTAACAAATGGCTTTTTGAGCAGACCTTAAAATGAGTAGGCTGGAAAATGGATTGATGGAGGTAAGATGATACTGTTATGTTGAAGGAAGACTTTCTGAATTTAGATGAACCACATCAAATTATTGATTTATGCTTCTGTGAATAGTGCTATTATCAAACTTAAAAAAAAAAAATCTGAAAAAAACAAGGTTGTGGAGAAAATGGGCTTACAGTTTCAATGCATAAATCATAGTCTTAGGTGTTTGGACCAATATTCTGATAATGATGCTTTCTGACAATTGAAAATGCTGGTTATTTAAAAGCATTTGAACCTCATTTAGATTTTACGCAATCTCAAAATGTAAAAGATTCTAGGCTCTTCTTACAAGGAAACATGATGAATCTACTATATCTTGCTAAATGTACTTTCTCCCCCACACTCCATCCCTTTGTTGTGGCACATTTTTCATATTTTTTTCTTTGTGTTCACTTCTTTTTAAAGTGGTCCACATTTGGGGAGTTAAGACATGGTTATTCAAGCTGTGGCCAAAACACACAAGAGTGAAACAGCAAACATGGGGAGGACTGTGCAGCACATTTGCTACAAATACCAAAGCAAGTACAAAAAAGGACCGGCATGATGAAACCACTCTGAATGCAAATGTCAATCCACAATGAAAATTTGCTGTACTGGGGAGAAGAGTTAAGTAGCTCCAGGAAAATGGTAAGTCACTGAGGGGCAGTTGTTGAGCCCTTTAATTCACAAAAACAAATCCAGCACTGAAAACAATACAATACTAATCAAAACAACACTATTTATTGTAGAATATGCAAGGTTGTTATGCATTTTTTCCCCATTGCAGCTTAAAATAGAGAAATTCTAAGTACATGTTGTATTGATATGTGAAGTTCATATGGAGTCACCACTAGAGGGCAGTATGACCCCGGCCATGACCTGACTATAAAAGGAGATGTACATGTGCCAATGTGTGGTTAGTTGTTAGTTGCACTTGAAGTGACAAGTAAAAAGTCCTAACTGACACCCGGTGTGTGCGCCTCGTCATTACATGTTCCAGGAGAACATTACATGGTACCAGGAGTAAATTACATGATACCAGGATAAAACTACGAACCGACGACGAAGATGAACGCTCTTCGACAGCCGGACGAGTTAAAGTTGACCGGTAACGTCAACGAGAACTGGAAAGCATTCAAACAGAGTTTTGAACTTTATTCGCTTGCTATCGGTCTCCGTGACGAGGAGAGGAAAATAGCATTACTGCTAACAGTAGCAGGGCGAGCGGCGCTAAATGTGTTTAACACATTCATCTTCACGGAAGAAGAAAAAGGCAACTTCGACGCCGTGATGAAAAAATTTGACGATTATTGCACACCGAGAAAGAATGAAACGTACGAGAGGTATGTGTTCAGAAAAAGACTTCAGAAAGAGTCAGAGTCCATCGAGCTGTATGTCACAGACCTACGGTTGAAATGTCAGTCATGCAACTTTGGAACATTGAATGAGTCAATGATACGGGACCAAATTGTAATAGGGGTCCAAGACAACAAATTGCGGATGCAATTATTGAAAGAGACTAACTTAACGCTGGAGAAAGCGACACAGATTTGCCAAGCGTCTGAGAGTATAAAGGCACAATTAAAGACTTTTAGCAGCAAGGAAAAAGAGACTGCTGAGGTCGGTGCAGTGCAGCGCACGAAGCCGAAAGGAACGTTGCAGGCAAGAAAAAGGGAGGCAAACCCAGAGCGCGCGCGCGGGAACTGCGAGTGGTGTTGAAGGCAACACGCGCTGAAACAGTGTCCAGCATTCGGGAAGGAATGTCGCAAGTGTGGCGGAAAAAATCACTTCGCAAAGACCTGCTTCTCAAAGAGGAGGGTGCAACTCGTGGAGAAAAAGAGCGACAGCGAGGAGGATCAGTTTTACGTGGACGCCATCGAGGGAGAGACGAGCGCTGACGAATGGATAGTGTGCCTGGAGATGAATGGCACGGACATGTCACTGAAGCTCGACACAGGTGCGCAGGTAAACATCCTGCCAATGAAAGAATTTAAAAGACTGAAAAACAAGCCGAAAATAAGAAATAAAAAGATTAATCTGAGAACATATGACGATAAGCCAATACCCACTAAAGGAATGTGCAGGGTTACACTGTCAAACAAAGGTAAAACAGTGAATGCATTGTTTGTACTTGTTGATGGAATTAGACAAGCAATTTTGGGTTTAAAAACATGCGATCAGCTAGGTCTGATCAAGAGGGTGAATGTCATTGATACAGACAAAGTGACAACACGAGAAAATACAGAGGCTACAACAAGTAAGCACAAACACACTGACTGGGTGAAAGAATACAAAGAGGTGTTCAAAGGAATAGGCCGCCTACCAGGCAAACAAAAAATTAGGCTGAAAGAGAATGCAGAGCCAGTCATACATGCAGCAAGAAAAGTGCCAATAGCTCTTAAAAAGAGGCTGAGGGAAACACTAGACTCACTGATAGCAGACGGAGGGGTCAGAAAAATAGAAGAACCAACTGAATGGGTTAACTCACTAGTTATAGTGGAGAAGCCAAATGGAGATTTGAGATTGTGCATAGATCCAAAAGATCTAAATAAAGTAATACAGCGGGAGCATTACAGGCTACCAACAAAATCTGACATAACCAGCACAATGAGTGGAGCAAGTTACTTCACAAAATTAGATGCCAAATCTGGGTTTTACCAAATAGTGCTCGACGAGGAAAGCGCTAAATTGTGCACATTTAATATGCCATTCGGAAGGCATTGCTTTCTACGAATGCCGTTCGGGATTAGCTCAGCCCCTGAAATTTTCCATAGAACTGTGCAGCAATTGTTTGACGGAATAGAAGGGGTGGGAGTTTTTCTTGATGATGTGGTAGTCTGGGGAAAAACAAAAGAGGAGCACGACGAAAGGTTGGCTAGAGTTCTCACACAGGCGCAAAAGTCAGGTATGAAACTGAATAAGAGTAAGTGCCAATTCGGGGTACGGGAGATTACATACCTGGGAGAGAAATTATCTGGGGCAGGCGTGCAACCAGATCCGGAAAAAGTGCGGGCCATAGCAGAGCTGCCAGTACCGCAGGACAAAAATGACTTGCAAAGAGCCTTAGGGCTAGTCAATTACATGGGGAAATTTATCCCAAATTTATCAGCTAACACAATAGCTCTTAGAAGCTTGTTAGAGACCAATACAATGTGGCAGTGGATGGCAGAGCATGCCAGAGAATGGGAGTGGCTCAAAAGCAGTCTAATAAAGGAGCCAGTGTTAAAATTCTATGATCAGGACAAACTGCTAAAAGTGTCCACAGATGCGTCCAAAGCCGGCCTAGGAGCTGTGCTATTGCAAAAACATGACACAGAGTGGTATCCAGTCGCATACGCATCGCGCACCATGACAAGCGCAGAAAAAAATTACGCGCAAATAGAGAAAGAGACTCTAGGTGCAGTGTTTGGATGTGAGAAGTTTCATGAATATGTGTATGGAAGGTCAGTAATACTAGAAACAGACCACAAACCACTGATTGCGATCTCACAGAAGCCACTGGGTGACGCACCACCGCGCATCCAGCGTCTAATGTTAAGATTACAGAAATATGACTTGAAATTTGAGTTTACACCAGGCAAGCAACTAATTGTAGCCGATGCGCTGAGTAGGGCTAGCTTGAGCAACACCAGCAGCACAACAGAGGAAGCTGTGCAAATACATGTAGACTCTATTAAGGCACACATGCCAGTGTCAGATGCAAAATGGACAAAGATAGTGAAAGAAACACAAAAAGATGAGAAACTAAAAAGAGTAATGGAACAGATACATCAGCCAGGACAGGTTATGATTGACAAGCCTTACCAACACTTTAAAGGTGAACTGTCTGTGTTAGATGGGGTTCTGTTAAAAGGTACAAGGATAGTCATACCTACCTCCATGAGATCAGAAATGGTTAAATTAGTGCATGAGGGGCATTTGGGTATTGAAAAGTGCAAAAGACGTGCACGTGATGTTTTATATTGGCCCAACATGCACAAGGACATTGAGGCATATGTGCAGCGCTGTGACACTTGCCAGCGCCACAGGTATCAACAGCCAAAGGAGCCTATGAGGCCCCATGAGAAGCCTCAAGGGCCATGGAGAAAAGTGGGCATGGATCTATTTCAGCTTAAGGGCAAGGACTATCTGTTAGTCATGGACTATCATTCCACCTACCCAGAGTTTGCAGGGTTGAGTGACACAACAGCAGAAAAGGTGATTGCACATACAAAGACAATGTTCGCACGCCATGGAATTCCAATGACTGTTGTAAGTGATAACGGACCACAATTCACGAGTCAGTGCTTCAAAGACTTTGCAGACACATATGGGTTCAAGCACGTGACCTCAAGCCCTCTGTACCCACAGTCAAATGGGTTAGCAGAGAAAGGGGTGCAAATTGTGAAGCGCATACTGAAAAAGGCTGCAGACAATGCAGAAGACCCACATCTGGCGATCCTGAATTACCGAGCATCACCACTGGAGAATGGACTGTCCCCAGCAGAAATGCTCATGAACAGAAAACTCAGAACGCGACTTCCATCAGCATCTCAGGTGATGGAAAAGAGAGATGTGAGGCGTGATGAGAGGCAAACTGAACTGTACAACAGAACAGCACGACCTCTGAGACCACTTGCACATGAGGACATAGTGCGAGTGAGATGTGATGGAGAATGGGGACCGCTGGCAAAAGTGGTCAAGGAAACAACTCCCAGATCATATGAAGTCATCACAGAGCATGGGAAAACAATGAGGCGAAACCGACGTCACTTACTGAAAGTGCCTCAGACAAAAATGAGAGTCACAGACAGTGAAATAAGCGACATGCTAATTTCCAGCCAAACCGAACAACCAGAAATGGCTGAGAACCAAAACTTAGAGACAGACAATAACGAACAGACTGAGGTGACACAAATCAGAAGATCACAAAGGCAAATTGTGAAACCGAAAAGATTGATTGAGGAAATGTAAGGAGTACTGAAAAAAAAAAAAATGTGTTGATGTTGAATTGTAAACAGAGGAAAAAATATGTTGATGTTGAATTGTAAACAGAAAAGAAAAAAAAAATTGAACTTGTGATTCAGTGTACAAGGTGAAAGAAATGTAAATAGAAATGGAGTTTATTTTGTATTTAGAAATTTGAGAAAAAGTTTATAGTTGGACATGACCTTACTTGAAAAAAAAGGGAGATGTATTGATATGTGAAGTTCATATGGAGTCACCACTAGAGGGCAGTATGACCCCGGCCATGACCTGACTATAAAAGGAGATGTACATGTGCCAATGTGTGGTTAGTTGTTAGTTGCACTTGAAGTGACAAGTAAAAAGTCCTAACTGACACCCGGTGTGTGCACCTCGTCATTACATGTTCCAGGAGAACATTACACATGTTACAGGCTGAGTTGTCACAGCGGTCATCTGGCATGTAGAGGAATAAGTGAAGGTGGACTCTCTAGTCCTCAGGAAAATTTATTGAATGATTTACATGTGGAGTGCAATACAGCATATGATTGTAGTTCCTCTCTGTTAAGAGGCTGGACTGTAAAGGTGCTCTACAGACTCGGCAGAAAATACAGGAACATGAATATGTGAAATCATATTCGAGCATACTACTGCAATGACAGCAATGCAAACACAACGAGCAAGCATGTAAATGAACAAATCTCAACACCCCCACTCATCCTTAGCTCACATGTAATACCTGGAAAGCATAACATTACATTTCTTCCTCTACCTTTACCAGCATAAACAAAACCTTTCACACGTCTAAGTGCCAAACAAATCCTGTGTAAATCTTTTCAATTTCAGCTCTGTGGCTGGCTTTGTTATTACATCAGAACCATTTTATCAGTAGGACAATATTTCAGTGCCACTTTTCCACAGTTTATAAATTCTCTTTTGCTAGAAGATTTTGCTACAAATCTTGCTTTATATTTCTCTGACCAGTCGATGTTACTCTTGAGGGCATAGCCCTGTTTCCCCCCACTGCCTTTTTGCCTGGTGCCAACTGGGTGAGACTGTAGGCCTCATTTTTCTCATTCATGGCTTCTTTCCACTGCCTTGAATTACCTGATGTTATGGCATCCTCATAGGTTTGAGGTGTGCCACACACTGCTCCGTAACAAAGATCTGCACACATTTCCAGTTTATCTTCTCCTCAGTCTCAAACTCCTGTAGATGAACCAGTCTCCTCCTGGTTCTTGGTGGGTTCCTTCCAGAATAATGTTCTTTTTAGTATTTTCAGAGCTTTTCACCCATCATTAGTGGCTTCATGTCTCAGTTAGGGCAGAAAACCTGGGAATGTGAATGCGTGATGACATCATACTCCGATGTACTATCACCATGACAACAATACAAACACAATGAGCAGGGATGTAAATGAACAAATCTCAACAATACTGCTATACTATTCAAATTACTAACTACAGGGGGGGTGGGGGGCTGAAACGTTCATAGGCTGACTAAGAAGGAGTTATGCTCATAAGTGCTGAGCCAGTAATATTTGTGCTTCAGTGGCCAAGGAACCAGAGGTAACAGCAGAGCTGAAAGTGAGAGAACTGTCAAGAGTCTCTCTTGCAGTCGGTCGAGAATGACAAGGACTGTGCTATAATGTGGACGAGGGTTTCATGATGCTTCGTCATGCAGCCCTGTTTGTCTCTGTTTGTTACCATCTGTTCAAATCTATTCCTTGTGTTTTCATGTTTCTTTTTGCCACATCCTTGCATCTAAGGTTGGGTCTACCTTGGTTTCTTTTCCTTCGCAGAGCTGAGAATGCAACAGTTGTCTTGGAAGTCTTTCACTTTCCATTCTGTGCACATACCCAAACCATCTGAGGCCCTTCTCAATTAAGATGTCTTCCATAGATGGAAGTCCAGCACAATAAAGTTGGTGACTTTGTCCTGCCAAGATATGTTCATAATAGCTCTCAACTGTCTAATCATATAAGCATGGAGCTTCTTCATCTGATTATGGTAGATATTCCATTTTTCAGCACCATATAGTAGGGTTGACAGTACAACAGCTCTACAAACCTTGCATTTTTTCCATAACCAATCTTGTAGTTTGCCAAAGGTGGCACTCGCGTTACCCATCCTATTCCTGACCTCTTTGTCAATTTTGGCATTGTTGGAGACTGTACTTCCAAGATATTTGAAGTCTGTACACTGCACAAGTGACTCTTGGTTAATTGTTATGATTTCAGGTGCAGGTGGGGGGTTGAGCAGTTTCACTGGCTGGTAAAAGCACTCGGCTTTCTTTATGTTGATCTTTAGGCTGAACTGAGCAGCAGTTTTGGCAAATCTCTCTACTAACATTTGAATGTCCTCAGAGCTGTGTGCCACCATAGTGCTATCAAAAGCAAAAAGCATTTCTCTCACAAGGTGTCTTGTTGTATGCGTCTTTGCTTTGAAGTGAGACGATTTGAAAAGGTCTGCACCATGTCGTGTCTGTATGTAAATACCTTCTTGGACGTCCTTCAATGCTACTTCTAGCATCACAATCGGGTACAAAGAGAACAATGTCGCAGCAAGCACACAACCTTGCTTGACGCCATTTGTTACAGCAAATTCCATGGAGGTGGTATTTCCTTTAATTACTTGGGCTTGCATACCACCATGTAGGGATCTTATCAGGCTAATCACTGTTTGTACTGCCATACTTCTTTAGCACAATCCAGAGGCCTTCTCTTGATACTGTATCAAAGGCCTTTGTGAAGTCTATAAATACAGGATACAAGGGCACGTTTTGTTCCATACACTTCTCCTGGATCTGACGCAGACTGAAGATCATATCCATGGTGCTTCTTCCACTCCGAAAACCACACTGTGTCTCAGGTAAGATGTTTGGGGTAAGCTTTTCATTGATTCTGTTGAGGAGTATGCAAGCCATTATTTTACTAGCAGTGGACAGAAGAGATATTCCTCTATAATTACCACAATCCTTCCTGCTCCCCTTCTATTATAATATAATAATACTGGCATGATATTTGCATTTTTCCAGTCCTGTGGCATGCGCTCTTGTTCCCAGATGTCAGCAATTAGATCAAACAGTCTTTCTTTTAATTTATTTCCACCATATCCCCATACCTCAGTTGGTATTCCACATCTTCCTGGTGCTGTCCTGATGCATCAATAGCTTTCAACAGCTCTTCAAAATTTGGTTTCACATCTAGACGTGAGATGGTAGGCTTATCTGCAATTGAGCTGAGCACTGTATATTCTGCATCTCCAGGTATGTTTAACAGCTGGTTGAAGCGCTGCACAAACCTATTCAGTATTTCATCCTCTTTTAGAGCTGTCTTACCATCAAGGGCAGTCAGCTTGGTTGTGCCTCTCCTCTGAGGTCCATATACCTCTCTCAAGCCATGGTAGAATTCCTTCATATCATTCATGTCTGCAGCAAGTTGTAATCCTTCAGTTTTCTTCCCCCACCACTGGGCCTTGAGTTCTCTGGTGTACTGCTGAAATCTACTCATGGCTTCCACTAATTTTGCTCTGTTAGCCCTTGTGTTAATCTGCAGGAGTTTTATCCTTGCTGTGTACCTTCTCTTGAGCAAGACTATCAGCTTCTCATCATCCGTGTCAAACCAGTCCTGGTGTCTCTGCTCTGATCGTCCAAGGGCTTCTTCAGCGGTGTCAAATACGGCTGTCTTCAGCATGTTCCATTGGTCTTCAAGCCTTGTTTCCTTGTGTTGTAGCGCTCCCATAGTCTTGTCCATCCGTTCTTGAAATTTTTCTTGGGTGCTCTTGTTTTGCAGCTTAGACACATTTAGCTTAGCTGGTGGCCTGGCTCCAGTTCATGCTTTTCGCTTCTTTACAAAGAAGGCAATTGTTGATCTTATAATGTTATGATCAATAGAGCAATCAGCACCTTTCATCACTCTGGCATTCAGTACATCATTCTGATCTCTCTGTTTGGTGATCACATAGTCCAAGAGGTGCCAATACTTCGACCTAGGATGCATCCATGTGGTCGTATGGTGGAGTTTGTGATTGAACATGGTATTGATGATGATGACGCTATACTCTGAGCAGAAGGCTAATAAGAGTTCACCATTCGAGTTACACTTTCCAATTCCATGTCAGCCAATCACTCCAGGCTAGTTCTCTTCTTCTTTCCCAACCCTAGCATTAAAGTCACCAGTAATAATTAGCTTATTCTTATTCGGGACTTGTCTCACAACATCTGTCATAGAATTTTTCCTTCACCTCATCAAGGTTTGTCATTGTCAGAGCATAAGTACTGATTATAGTGGCATATGCACCCCTCTGCAGAGGAAGATGCAGTGTCATTATCCTGTCGTTAATAGGTGTGGGGTCTTGTTCCAACTTTTGAGCAATCGAATTCTTATGGGAAAGCCAACTCCAGCTTAATGTCTTTCATTTTCATCTCTTCCACTCCAAAAGAAGGTGTAGCCATGATCAACTATGCTATCATAGAGAGGCAGTCAGGCCTCACTAAGAGTGGCTCGTATCTGTTCAGCTCTTTGGCTACTAAAGCTGTCTGTCACTCTGGACATTTTGCGCGATCACTATTAAGTAGAGTTCTAACATTCCATTCAGCAAATCTCAGACGCTTCTTCTTCTTTTCTTGCTTCCTAGCTTTCTTTTCACTGGTCACCAGAGCGAGAGCTGGCCAGCACGAACCTTGTTAACCCGGGTGACATTCAAGCCGATATGAGAATTCATTTCTGTATCCATAATCATAGCACTGCCTTAGAAAAGTTTAAGCAATACTGGCTTTTGCATTACCAGAATTACTCTCTCGGCAAGGCAAAGGTGTAGTCCAGCAGGCAAGAACGGGTCGAGATATACTGGCATCTTTGTCAAACCCGGCAAGTCTACAAGTCAATTTGACGGTGGTTCTGGCAAATGGCAGGACTGTTTGTCAACTTGGCATCAGTCCTGGCTCAGTGCACCGTGGCAGCACTCAAGGGCGGGGATAGACAAACCTAACTTCCAGCCAGCTACCACAGCACGACTGTCAAGAGTATGGGTACAGTAAACCACATTTGGTCAAATTTGACAACTGCATCATGGTCAGCCTATGAATTTTTCAGCCCCCCTGTAGAAGGCACTGAGGTTCTCCTCATAACATGATTGTACCAATGTACAGTGGTGTAAAAAAAACCACGGATCCTCCGATCAGTAGTCGGGCACACTACACCTGCACCACAGCCGCAGGTGTGTGTGTGTGTGTGTGTGTGTGTGTGTGTGTGTGTGTGTGTGTGTGTGTGTGTGTGTGTGTGTGTGTGTGCGCAGTGGTGTGAAAAAGTGTTTGCCCCCTCCCTGATTTCTCATTTTTTTGTATGTATGTCACACTTAAATGTTTCAGATCATCAAACAAATTTAAATATCAGACAAAGATAACACAAGTAAACACAAAATGCAGTTTTTAAATGAAGGTGCTCATTATGAAGGGTAAAAAAAAATCCAAACCTACATGGCCCTGTGTGAAAAAGTGACCCTGTTAAAACATAAATTAACTGTGGTTTATCACATCTTTGGAAAGCTGAGTTCAATTTTTCCAGCCACACCCAGTCCTGATTACTGTCACACCTGTTGTCCATCAAGAAATCACTTAAATAGAACCTGCCTGACAAAGTGAAGTATACCAAAAGATCCTCAAATGCTAGACATCATGCTGTGATCCAAAGAAATTCAGGAACAAATGAGAAAAAAAAGTAATTGAGATCTATCAGTCTAGAAAAGGTTATAAAGCCATTTCTAAAGCTTTGGGACTCCAGTGAACCACAGTGAGAGCCATTATCCACAAATGGTGAAAACATGGAACAGTCGTGATTCTTCCCAGGAGTGGCCAGCCGACCAAAATTACCCCAAGAGCACATCAACGGCTCATCCAAGAGGTCAGACCCCACAACAACATCCAAAGAACTGCAAGCCTCACTTGCCTCAGTTAAGGTCAATGTTCATGACTCCCCCATAAGAAAGAGGCTGGGCAAAAATGACCTGCATGGCAGAGTAGACGAAAACCACTGCTGAGCAAAAAAGAACATAAAAGCTCATCTCAGTTTTGCCAGAAAACATCTTGATGATCCCCAAGACTTTTGGGAAAATACTCTGTGGACTGACGAGACAAAAGTAGAACGTTTTGGAAGGTGTGTGTCCCATTACATCCAGCGTAAAAGTAACACAGCATTTCAGAAAAGGAATATGATACCAACAGTAAAATATGCTGGTGGTAGTGTGATGGTCTGGGGCTGTTTTGCTGCTTCAGAGCCTGGAAGACTTGCTATGCTAAATGGAACCATGAATTCTGCTGTCTACCAAAAAATCCTGAAGGAGAATGTCCAGCCATCTGTTTGTGACCTCAAGCCGAAGCGCACTTGGGTTCTGCAGCAGGACAATGATCCAAAACACACCAGCAAGTCCACCTCTGAATGGCTTAAGAAAAACAAAATGACGACTTTGGAGTGGCCTAGTCAAAGTCCTGACCTGAATCCGATTGAGATGCTGTGGCATGGTCTTAAAAAGGCAGTTCACACTCGAAAACCCTCCAATGTGGGTGAATTACAACAATTTTTCAAAGATGAGTGGGCCAAAATTCCTCCACAGCGCTGTAAAAGACTCATTGCCAGTTATCACAAATACTTGATTGCAGTTGTTGCTGCTAAGGGTGGCCCAACCAGTTATTAGGTTTAGGGGGCAATCGCTTTTTCACACAGGACCCTGTAGGTTTGGATTTTTTTCACCTTAATAATAAACACCTTCATTTAGCAACTGCATTTTGTGTTTACTTGTGTTATCTTTGTCAAATATTTAATTTGTTTGATGATCTGAAACATTTAAGTGTGAAAAACATACAAAAGTGAGAAATCAGGAAGGGGACAAATACTTTTTCACACCACTGCATAATCTTGCAAACAAAAACAATAAACTAAACAGTTTAAGTAATTCACCCAACTCTGGATCTGTTTTGTTACTATGAATATTGTGATGTTTAAAGGGTTCACACAATAATGAGAGTGGATTTGGAATGAGCAGGCATTTATTTCTTCACTGCCAAAATGACACAGAACAGAGGGGAGGTCATTCACAAAGACACTCACCTCACTCAGGATGACACAGACACATAATCTCTCACACACAGGGGGAAACAACATGATCACAACCAGGCTTATAACACAATTATAACGGTACAACAATAATGCTCAGAACACAAGAATAATAACAGTCTTTGAATACCTCGCAACGCAAAGCATGCCATGAGAATTCCCCCACCCCTTTTCACAGCCCCGATGTTACACTGTCCCCCCTGGACTGATTTCTGTCCCCAGAGCAATAAGTCCAACTCAAAAGTCCAATACAATCCCATCATGGCCTTGGGATGGCTGTCGTTGTCAGCGGCTAACACGCACGGGCCCGTTAGTGTCCATCCAAGCCTTGGCCGAGGTTCCCGGTCGGGATGGGGCGTCTGGCTCAGCCACCCGTGGGGCAGCTGGCTGGCACAGGGCGAGGCAGTCGCAGTGAAGCACCACCACCCGGTTCCTCTTCTGTAGCCTCACCCTGTACACTACATCCGACAGTCTCTGTAGGACCATGCACGGTCGTGACCAGTGGGTCGCCAGCTTTGGTGACAGTCCCTTTTTCCTTATTAGCCTTTTGTTTTCGGATTAAAGACAAGGATAGAAAGGAGATGTTTTTACCTTCTTTTCTTTTCTTTACATGTTTCGACTATTCACTGCAGTCTTCATTAGAAGTGTCAGCTGATTGCTGTGAGGTATCATTTATCAGCTGACTTTCATAGGCGGGGCCAGCCCAGCAGAACTGTCAGATCCACCAAGCCGGCCTGGCTCTGGTCTCTGCCATCCGATGGTCTCTGGAGAATGTAGTCCCAGGTGTGGGAAAGCATAAATGCACCCTCATCCCGATTCATGCTGTCTTTTCCCTGCTTCCTGATTTCTGTGGACTCCTTGATCCAGCGTTTGTGTCTGTTACTCTCCAATCCAATGATTTTTGCGTTGTCCCAGTCCATGATGTGATTATTTCTTTTGCAATGATCTGATATTGCTGATTTTAATGTTGCTTGTTCTGCCTTTTCTTTTTGTGATCTTGTGAGTCGCCCTTGTGTTTCCTTCTCACATTCCTTCTGGTGTTCTTTTTTCCTTGTTATGAATGATCTTCCGGTTTCTCCAATGTAGGTTTTGTTACATGATCTGCATGATATTTCATATATTACGTTGCGTTTTTTGCCTTGTTCTATTTTGTCATTGGGGTGTACTAATAGCTGTCTTAATTTTTTTTGTGGTTTTACTGCTGTTTGTGTTTTTTCATGATCCATTGAATTGGTTCTGTTATCCCTCGGATGTATGGTATGGTTATGATGTCCTTGTTTTTGATTTTGGCTTTTGTTCTGCATCTTGTTTCCTGTTTGTTTTCTTTGTTTTTGACGCTGTTTCCCTTTGTTTATGGCCCATATTGGATATTGGCAGCGTGTGAGTGAATGTTTTATGTGGTTTTCCTCCTCCTGTCTGTCTTCTTGATCTGTGATGATGGTGGCCCGTTTGTGTAACGTCCTGACAACTGATAATTTGTGTGCTGTGGGGTATTCTGTTGTCCATAGTAGGTATTGATCCGTATGGGTTGGTTTCCTGTAGACTGTGATTTTTATACTGCCATCATCGTTGTAGTAGATTTTCTTGTCCAGAAAGGCTATGGTACCATTCTCTTCCTCTTTGTGTGTGAATTTTATGTTACCAGTGCTGTCCATGCTGTTCAGATGGTCAGTGAGTTCTTGTGTGTGTCCTTTTTTGATTTTTTCCAATATGTCCTCCACGTATCTCTTCCAGAGGGTGGGTTTGCATTGTATGGGTGCTCTGTTGATGGCTTTATTTTTCAGATCCTCCATGAAAAAGCTGCTCATGATGGCTGAGAGTGGGTCCCCCATTGCAAATCCTTCTTTTTGTCTGTAGATTTTTTTTTCTTTGTATTGAAAATAGGTGGATTTTGCAACAAATTGTAATAGTCCAGATATGTTGTCAACTGTGAGATCTGTGCATCTTTTAAGGGTTCTGTCATTCCTGAGGCGTTTTTGCACTTTGTGTAGTGTGAGATCAACAGGGGTCTTTGTGAATAATGAAATGACATCATGTGAAATGAGGATCTCTTCTGATTCTATTTTCATATTTTTCAGTTGTTGTGCCAGTTTTTTTGAGTTTTTGCAGTGGTATTCTGATAGTCCAAGGAGGGGTTTGATGATTTCAACCAGGGCTTTTGATGAGTTGTATGTGACTGATCCAATGCTGTCTATTATTGGTCACAGTGGGATATCCTTCTTATGTATTTTTGGGGTTCCATACATCCGGGGATTGATGCGGGATGTGGGTATCAGGAGTTCATATGTGTCCTTTGTGATTTTTTTGCTTTCTAATAGGGGTTTGAGAAGGGCTATTAGCATTTTTTTCTTTTCTTCTGTGGGGTTTGTTTTTGTGATTTCATATGTGCTGCTGTCTGCCAACATGGTTTCCATCTGTCTTTCATATGTTTGTGTCCATTACTACTGTGGTTCTGCCATTATCTGATGGAAGGATTGTGATTGTTTTATCTGTCTTGAGTCAGTTTAATGCTTTTTCTTCTTCTTTTGTGACATTGCTTTGTGGTAATTTGGCCGTTTTGAGGATCCCTGTGACTGTGTTTCATAGTGTTGCCTTTTCCCCTTGATACTGATTTTTTTCACATGTGAGTTCTGTTGCTAGGATGTATTCTTCATGGGGTATTTTGGTAGGTGTAATGGCGAAATTCAGTAGGACACACACAAGAACTCACTGACCATTTGGACAGCACTGGGAACATAAAATTCACACACGAAGAGGAAGAGAATGGTACCATAGCCTTTCTGGACATGAAAATCCACTACAACGATGATGGCAGTATAAAAATCACAGTCTACAGGAAACCAACCCACACGGATCAATACCTACTATGGACAACAGAACACCCCACAGCACACAAATTATCAGTTGTCAGGACGTTATACAAATGGGCCACCATCATCACAGATCAAGAAGACAGACAGGAGGAGGAAAACCACATAAAACATTCACTCACACGCTGCCAATATCCAATATGGGCCATAAACAAAGGGAAACAGCAAGTCAAAAACAAAGAAAACAAACAGGAAATAAGACACAGAACAAAAGCCAAAATAAAAAAAACAAGGATAACATAACCATACCATACATCCGAGGGATAACAGAACCAATTCCAAGGATCATGAAAAAACACAAAATAAACACAGCAGTAAAACCACACAGAAATTAAGATATCTATTAGTACACCCCAAGGACAAAATAGAACAAGGCAAAAAATGCAACGTAATATATGAAATATCATGCAGATCATGTAACAAAACCTACATTGGAGAAACCGGAAGATCATTCACCACAAGGAATAAAAGAACACCAGAAGGAATGTGAGAAGGAAACACAAGGACGGCTCACAAGATCACAGAAAGAAAAGGCAGAACAAGCAATATTAAAATCAGCTATATCAGATCACTGCAAAAGAAATAATCACATCATGGACTGGGACAACGCAAAAATCATTGGATCGGAGAGTAGCAGACACAAATGCTGGATCAAGGAGTCCACAGAAATCAGAAAGCAGGGAAAAAAACAGCATGAATCGGGATGAGGAGGCATTTATGCTTTCCCACACCTGGGACTACATTCTCCAGAGACCATCGGATGGCAGACAGTGGGGCCGGCTTGGTGGATCTGACAGTTCTGCTGGGCTGGCCCCACCTACGAAAGTCAGCTTATAAATGATACCTCGTAGCAATCAGCTGACACTTCTGATGAAGACTGCAGTGAATAGTCGAAACATGTAAAGAAAAGAAAAGAAGGTAAAAACATCTCCTTTCTATCCTTGTCTTTAAAAAGAAAACAAAAGGCTAATAATAATCAGAAGACAAAATGAACCTACTTAAGCTAGTCCCTTTTTCCACTCTCAGCAGAAAACCCAGGCTTGATCCCCAGGTGCAAAGTCCCTCCCCTGGCAGTGGGAGTCATACACTCACGTCTGTCGACTCCTCACTGCTACCAGGGTCTCCCGAGCCAGTTCGTGTACCGTGTGAAGACGTTCTCTCAAGCAAAACAAACAATCCAACCCTGGTTTGCCCTCCACCTCCAGCTCTGGGGGACAGCTGAACACCAAGCCCACCAGTGTGCACGGCTCGCATTCAAACATCAGCGCTGCAGGGGTGCACCGGGTGGATTCCTGAACTGCTGTCCGGTACACCCATAGGACCAGGGGCTAGTGTCTCTGTCCATGATGAAGGGGTGGTTTGGGTTGGGGTACCACAATACAGGGGCTCTGATGAGTGCCGAGCGGAGCAGCAGCACAGTCCTCACTCCACTCGAAAGTGCGGCTCTTCTGTGTCAGCTGATGCAGCGGGCTGGCGATGGTGGTGAAATCCTTCTCAAACCTCCTATAATAGGAGGCAAGTCTGAGGAAGCTCCGCAATTCTTCTATATCCCACGGGACTGGCCAGTTTCTCACTGCTGCCACCTTCTTTTGGGTCAGTGGCGATTGCTGCAGCGCTGAAGATGTGGCCCAGGAAGGTGATTTCTTTCCCAAACAGGTGGCATTTCCGAGGGTGGAGTCGCAGCCTTAACCGGCGGACGGTGTCCAACATCTTCCGGAGGTTGGGCAGGGGAGCACCAAAATTAGCTGCGTGAACCAGCAGGGTGCCGAGTTAATGATGCAGTGGCTCTGGGGGAC
Organism: Pholidichthys leucotaenia; assembly: GCA_020510985.1. Classification (NCBI taxonomy): domain Eukaryota; kingdom Metazoa; phylum Chordata; class Actinopteri; order Cichliformes; family Pholidichthyidae; genus Pholidichthys; species Pholidichthys leucotaenia. The sequence goes on along the minus strand of CM035836.1, from coordinate 181,674,491 downwards.
GTGAGCCAGCACTCGCTCCATCAGGCGTTCAAAGGTTGCCGGGGCATTGCAATGTCCAAATGGCATCACCTTGAACTGCCACAGTCCCTGCCCAATGGAGAAGGCTGTTTTCTGGTGGGCCTCTTGTGACAGCTCCACCTGCCAATAGCCACTGCAGAGGTTGAGCGAGCTGGAACAGCTGAAGCCGGCGATGTAATTAAGCACGTCGTCAAAGCGGGGCAGAGGGTAGGAGTCCTTATGGGTGATGTCATTCAGGTACCGATAGTCCACACAGAACCACCACGAACTGTCCTTCTTCTTGACCAGAACCACTGGCACCACCCAGGCACTGCTTGAGGGTTCAATGACATCAACCTCCAGAATCTCCTGAATCTTTTGCTCTGCTGCCGCCCACCTTGAAAAAGGCAGATGGCAGGGGCAGAGCCGGATCAACCTGGTCTCACCAGTGTCGATCCGGTGCTGCACCGAGCTGGTTTGGGTGCACTCTTCATCCCTGGCGGTGAAGACATCAACGTAGCAGTCCAGCAGCTCCTGCAGCTGGCGTCTCTGCCCTGACCGTAACCCCTTGCAGCTCCGCTGGAACAGCTCCTTAACTGCCTGCTGGGTTTCTGATGGCGTGGTGATTCTTTCTGCTGGCAGCCCCCTTGCATGCAGTCTCTAGTGATGATGATGATCCCTCCACTCACGCTGGTAGTGCTGCAGCGATCAGCTCCGGCGGCGATCTCCTCAGCTCGGCCTGCACTGATGGCCCCTCGATCGTGCAGGCTCCCTGGTTCCCCATCAGGCTCTTGCCGCAGAACATGATGGTCTTAGCTCCCAGAACACTAGAAGTGCTGGTGGTGTCGAGCTTTGCGTTCCATGCTGCGAGCAGATCTAGTCCAATGATGCAGGGGTCTTGGATGTCAGCCAGCCAGAACAGGTGGTTCGTGTTGTAATGGGCCACTCCCACGACAAGGACCCGTTGCCCTCCCAATCTGGCAAGCTTCCCAGTGGCTGTGGTGACGCAGCGCCTAGTGTGTTCCCACCCCTGTGGTCTGAGTTCATCTGTACTCGGCAATGCCCCGGGTCGGACCAGAGAGATGGTGGAAGCAGTGTTGATCAGGGCCCGGATCAGCATGCTGTCCAGGCTGCACTGCAGGTACAGACCTGGTGAGTGTCCAAGTCGGCCCAGACGTGGTGATAGTTCATTGGGGAAAATGTCTGTGAGAGGCAACAGGTCCCCGTTTGTGCCACCTCAATCTAGTTTAATGCTGGTGAGGGGGCAGGTTGTCGCGGGGTAGGTGCAGGGCAGTAGTGCGTGACATAATCTGGCTCCCCGTAGTGGAAGCATCCCTCCTCGTGCCACCATTGTACTCTCGCCGGCCGTGCAGTTGTGGTCTGGCGCAGTTCCTCCTCATCCTCGCTCTCAGCCATGGCCTGGAAAGCTCTCTACCTTGGTGATGGCACATCAGCTGTGCACTCCAGCATTGGCCCCACCTGCTCCGCTTCTTCCACGGCTGTCTGCCAGCTGCTCGCAGCATGAATCCAGATGTGTTTTCTGAGCTGGGCCGGGTGGAGCCCCTGGATGAAATTCTGAAAGGTGAGCTTCTTCACCGACTCCGGCTCGAAGTCCAGATAGCCATTCTGTGTCAGCAGCTGGGCGTCTGCTGCGTAGGCCCCCAGGCTCTCTCGGTTGCCTCGCTGGTGGCTGGGCAGCTGTTTCTGGGCGTGGTCAGTGTGGCTCACCATCCTGAACCGCCTCCAAAGTGCTCCCTGTAGCGCTGGCCAGCTGTGATGTTCCTCAGGCTGGAGATCGGACAGCATGCAGAGAGCTCCACCCATCAGAGCCAGTGCAACCTGCACAGCTGTCTCTTCAGGTGCCCAGCCATTCACCATAGCAGCTAGTTCAACCTTCACAAGACAGTCGTCCAGCGAGGTTTCGCCACCAAAGTGGGAAAGCTTGGCCAGTTGGTGGGTTGGTTGCTTCCATGTTGATCAGTGCTCTCAGCCTCAATGGGATCACTGGCTCGTAGTTCCCCTACCGGCGCTCCCATCCTACCTTGAAAAAGACAGGACACACTTGCTCCGTCCGGTCTGCTTTCCCATTCTTTGCGGCAAGCAGCTCTGGGGGCTGGCGTGTCTGCTCTGCTGTCCATCTCCATCTGAGTGATGAGCTGCTCAAGCTGTCGAATCTCTGTCTTGATCCTCACTTCCATCTCTCAAAATCCCACTTCTGACACCAGTGTGACGTTTCAAGGGTTCACTTCACACAATAATGAGAGAGGATTTGGAATGAACAGGCAATTATTTCTTCCCTGCCAAATTACACAGAACAGACGGGAGGTCATTTACACAAACACTCACCTCACTCAGTGTGACACAGACATAATCTCTCACACACAGGAAAAACAACATTATCACAACCAGACTTATAACACAATTATAATGGTACAACAGTAATGTTCAAAACACAAGAATAATAACAGTCTTTGACTACCCCGCAGCGCAAAGCATGCCGGGAGAATTCCCCCGGCCCTTATCACAGCCCCAACGTTACACTATGAATTCCAACCTGACAAAAATAACTACACTAAATGAGGAAAAAACACATATTTATATGCTTCCCACATGTGAAATCCTATCATCTAAATACAAACAGCATTTTTGTTTTTCATTAAGCAGAATAGTAGGCGGCAGCAGGACCATCAGCTGCTCATTCAGGAGACAGGAAGTGGCTGTACCACGAGGAGCAGCACATTATCTTTGTGTGTTTTCATTAATTTTTTTTTTCTGAATGTCACATGCATTTTTCATCAGATTAATATTTGCTTCGCAAAAAAAAAAAAAATGTAGAGAGCTGTAAATTGTAAGATGGTTAATGAATTCATTCCTACCCCTCATAGTTAGCTTATCACTGTCTGATGAAAACCCCTTATGTCCAAAAATGGTACTTTTCAGAAAATATAAAAATCGATAGATAATTCGACTGATGCAGACTGTTTGTTGTTAAATAGATGACTTAATAAACAGCTTTTCATTGGTTATTTCTACCCCCTGCATTAACATTAGCAGAGGCAATGTGTAGCTGATTTGGAGCAGACATCGCCATCTGTTGGTGACCATCAGGACATTTAACAAGCACTGATTTATCCCAGGGAATCTTTAAAAATATGCATCCTGGATCCTGATAGTAATTTGCATCACCCTCAAAATCTAACTGGTTCTTTGTCCACTTCAAACCTCTACTGAAACAATTTGCCAAATTCTGCTAACTTTTTGAGTTACGGAAGAGCAAAAAAAAAAGCATTACCTCCTTGGCGGTAGCTATTTCACATTCACAACTGGATGAATAAGTATATTGTGGAAAGTTAGAGCAATTGACAACCTGGACCGGGGAAGTAAATAAAAATGAAGTTACACATTGCGAAAACAAAATTTGTGCATATTTTCTGTTTGTCATTTATCAAGTGCACAACAACACTTTCTTTTAGGGAAAAAAAATCACGTTTGTGTCTATAGTGTAATGCAGGTTTATAATTTATATTTAGAAAATTGTCTTCTGTCCAAAGCTCTCTGATATCTCTTTTCTGTGTGCAATAAGCTTTGCAGCCTTAAACCCTAATTTATGTTTTTGGTTTTTTTTGCTGCATATCTCTGTTGCTTGTATAATATTGACATTTTCTGTAATATTAAGGAAAACATAGTTTCATAATTTAGCAGCATTAAGTCATTACATTTAATTTTTTTCCTCACTGGAAATAGTTGTGCATGTTGCAGCAGAAAGGCATGTGTATACTGTAGAAACAATCTGTCAATCTAGCTCTAGATGTTATCATGGTGCTATAGAAAAAAAATGCTATAGGGGAAATGTTCCTGTCATTTGTCATTCTTTTTAGGAACACATCCTGTTTGCATGAATAAAGTAATTCTCTCCAAATTTCCTCCGTAGCGTCTCTGTGCGTTTTTGCAGCTCGAAATTAAATTGAACTAACAGCTCTTGCTGACAGGCAATAAATAACTTAGCACCTCTGTAAACTAAATGAATTGATTTCCCCGAGCAATGACTCATCGGACACATTTCATTTTCTTCAAGTTGCAGACAAAACAGTTTCTTCTTAACAAAGTGGGAGAGAGGTTTTGCATTACATGACCTCTGTTTTGACTAAAAGTCTGACTCTGTTATAACTGTGAAAATTATTTTATTTGCACTAATCTAATGACAGAAAGTGTAAGCATAATCATTATGATTAAATATAGTCATCATTCTAGCTTTTGAAAAATATAGAGCTGTTCATTTATAGCCTTGGTGTTTCAGAGTTTTGCATAGAATTAATTTAAACTAGTGCATACCTGTGCATGCCCATAGAAAGCAAGTTTAAGAAAGCATTTCTGCATGCCCGTAGAAAGTTACTGTTACCATGGCAACAGTAACCATGGTGAAACCTGCCTTTGATCTTTGATGTCACCACTCATTCAGTGATGCCTGCCTTTGTTCTGTGATGCCTGCCTTTGATCTTTGATGATGTCATAGCAAGTGTAATGTTCTCCTGGAACATGTAATGACGAGGCGCACACACACCGGGTATCAGTTAGGACTTTTTACTTGTCACTTCAACAGCAACTCACAACTAACCACACAGTGGCACATGTACATCTCCTTTTATAGTCAGGTCATGGCCGGGGTCATACTGCCCTCTAGTGGTGACTCCATATGAACTTCACATATCAATACATACATCTCCCTTTTTTTCTAGTAAAGGTCATGTCCAACTATAAACTTTTTCTCAAATTTCTATATACAAATAAACTCCATTTCTATTTACATTTTTTTTTTTTTTTTCATTCATCTCAGTACTCCTTACATTTCCTCAATCAATCTTTTCGGTTTCACAATTTGCCTTTGTGAGCATCTCCTTTGTGTCACCTCAGTCTGTTCGTTAGTGTCTGTCTCTATGTTCTGGTTCTCAGCCATTTCTGGTTGTTCGGTTTGGCTGGAAATTGGCATGTCGCTTGTTTCACTGTCTGTGACTCTCATTTTTGTCTGAGGCACTTTCAGTAAGTGACGTCGGTTTCGCCTCATTGTTTTTCCATGCTGTGATGACTTCATATGATCTGGGAGTTGTTTCTTTAACCACTTTTGCCAGCGGTCCCCATTCTCCATCACATCTCACTCGCACTATGTCCTCATGTGCAAGTGGTCTCAGAGGTTGTGCTGTTCTGTTGTACAGTTCAGTTTGCCTCTCATCACGCCTCACATCTCTCTTTTCCATCACCTGAGATGCTGATGGAAGTCGCGTTCTGAGTTTTCTGTTCATGAGCATTTCTGCTGGGGACAGTCCATTCTCCAGTGGTGATGCTCGGTAATTCAGGATCGCCAGATGTGGGTCTTCTGCATTGTCTGCAGCCTTTTTCAGTATGCGCTTCACTATTTGCACCCCTTTCTCTGCTAACCCATTCGACTGTGGGTACAGAGGGCTTGAGGTCACGTGCTTGAACCCATATGTGTCTGCAAAGTCTTTGAAGCACTGACTCGTGAATTGTGGTCCGTTATCACTCACAACAGTCATTGGAATTCCATGGCGTGCGAACATTGTCTTTGTATGTGCAATCACCTTTTCTGCTGTTGTGTCACTCAACCCTGCAAACTCTGGGTAGGTGGAATGATAGTCCATGACTAACAGATAGTCCTTGCCCTTAAGCTGAAATAGATCCATGCCCACTTTTCTCCATGGCCCTTGAGGCTTCTCATGGGGCCTCATAGGCTCCTTTGGCTGTTGATACCTGTGGCGCTGGCAAGTGTCACAGCGCTGCACATATGCCTCAATGTCCTTGTGCATGTTGGGCCAATACAAAACATCACGTGCACGTCTTTTGCACTTTTCAATACCCAAATGCCCCTCATGCACTAATTTAACCATTTCTGATCTCATGGAGGTAGGTATGACTATCCTTGTACCTTTTAACAGAACCCCATCTAACACAGACAGTTCACCTTTAAAGTGTTGGTAAGGCTTGTCAATCATAACCTGTCCTGGCTGATGTATCTGTTCCATTACTCTTTTTAGTTTCTCATCTTTTTGTGTTTCTTTCACTATCTTCGTCCATTTTGCATCTGACACTGGCATGTGTGCCTTAATAGAGTCTACATGTATTTGCACAGCTTCCTCTGTTGTGCTGCTGGTGTTGCTCAAGCTAGCCCTACTCAGCGCATCGGCTACAATTAGTTGCTTGCCTGGTGTAAACTCAAATTTCAAGTCATATTTCTGTAATCTTAACATTAGACGCTGGATGCGCGGTGGTGCGTCACCCAGTGGCTTCTGTGAGATCGCAATCAGTGGTTTGTGGTCTGTTTCTAGTATTACTGACCGTCCATACACATATTCATGAAACTTCTCACATCCAAACACTGCACCTAGAGTCTCTTTCTCTATTTGCGCGTAATTTTTTTCTGCGCTTGTCATGGTGCGCGATGCGTATGCGACTGGATACCACTCTGTGTCATGTTTTTGCAATAGCACAGCTCCTAGGCCGGCTTTGGACGCATCTGTGGACACTTTTAGCAGTTTGTCCTGATCATAGAATTTTAACACTGGTTCCTTTGTTAGACTGCTTTTGAGCCACTCCCATTCTCTGGCATGCTCTGCCATCCACTGCCACATTGTATTGGTCTCTAACAAGCTTCTAAGAGCTATTGTGTTAGCTGATAAATTTGGGATAAATTTCCCCATGTAATTGACTAGCCCTAGGGCTCTTTGCAAGTCATTTTTGTTCTGCGGTACTGGCAGCTCTGCTATGGCCCGCACTTTTTCCGGATCTGGTTGCACGCCTGCCCCAGATAATTTTTCTCCCAGGTATGTAATCTCCCGTACCCCGAATTGGCACTTACTCTTATTCAGTTTCATACCTGACTTTTGCGCCTGTGTGAGAACTCTAGCCAACCTTTCGTCGTGCTCCTCTTTTGTTTTTCCCCAGACTACCACATCATCAAGAAAAACTCCCACCCCTTCTATTCCGTCAAACAATTGCTGCACAGTTCTATGGAAAATTTCAGGGGCTGAGCTAATCCCGAACGGCATTCGTAGAAAGCAATGCCTTCCGAATGGTGTATTAAATGTGCACAATTTAGCGCTTTCCTCGTCGAGCACTATTTGGTAAAACCCAGATTTGGCATCTAATTTTGTGAAGTAATTTGCTCCACTCATTGTGCTGGTTATGTCAGATTTTGTTGGTAGCCTGTAATGCTCCCGCTGTATTACTTTATTTAGATCTTTTGGATCTATGCACAATCTCAAATCTCCATTTGGCTTCTCCACTATAACTAGTGAGTTAACCCATTCAGTTGGTTCTTCTATTTTTCTGACCCCTCCGTCTGCTATCAGTGAGTCTAGTGTTTCCCTCAGCCTCTTTTTAAGAGCTATTGGCACTTTTCTTGCTGCATGTATGACTGGCTCTGCATTCTCTTTCAGCCTAATTTTTTGTTTGCCTGGTAGGCGGCCTATTCCTTTGAACACCTCTTTGTATTCTTTCACCCAATCAGTGTGTTTGTGCTTACTTGTTGTAGCCTCTGTATTTTCTCGTGTTGTCACTTTGTCTGTATCAATGACATTCACCCTTTTGATCAGACCTAGCTGATCGCATGTTTTTAAACCCAAAATTGCTTGTCTATTTCCATCAACAAGTACAAACAATGCATTCACTGTTTTACCTTTGTTTGACAGTGTAACCCTGCACATTCCTTTAGTGGGTATTGGCTTATCGTCATATGTTCTCAGATTAATCTTTTTATCTCTTATTTTCGGTTTGTTTTTCAGTCTTTTAAAATCTTTCATTGGCAGGATGTTTACCTGCGCACCTGTGTCGAGCTTCAGTGACATGTCCGTGCCATTCATCTCCAGGCACACTATCCATTCGTCAGCGCTCGTCTCTCCCTCGATGGCGTCCACGTAAAACTGATCCTCTTCGCTGTCGCTCTTTTTCTCCACGAGTTGCACCCTCCTCTTTGAGAAGCAGGTCTTTGCGAAGTGATTTTTTCCGCCACACTTGCGACATTCCTTCCCGAATGCTGGACACTGTTTCAGCGCATGTTGCCTTCCACACCGCTCACAGTTCCCGCGCGCGTGCTCTGGGTTTGCCTCCCTTTTTCTTGCCTGCAACGTTCCTTTCGGCTTCGCGCGCCGCACTGCATCGACCTCAGCAGTCTCTTTTTCCTTGCTGCTAAAAGTCTTTAATTGTGCCTTTATACTCTCAGACGCTTGGCAAATCTGTATCGCTTTCTCCAGCGTTAAGTTAGTCTCTTTCAGTAATTGCATCCGCAATTTGTTGTCTTGGACCCCAATTACAATTTGGTCCCGTATCATTGACTCATTCAATGTTCCAAAGTTGCATGACTGACATTTCAACCGTAGGTCTGTGACATACAGCTCTATGGACTCTGACTCTTTCTGAAGTCTTTTTCTGAACACATACCTCTCATACGTTTCATTCTTTCTCGGTGTGCAATAATCGTCAAATTTCTTCATCACGGCGTCGAAGTTGCCTTTTTCTTCTTCCGTGAAGACGAATGTGTTAAACACATTTAGCGCCGCTCGCCCTGCTACTGTTAGCAGTAATGCTATTTTCCTCTCCTCGTCACGGAGACCGATAGCAAGCGAATAAAGTTCAAAACTTTGTTTGAATGCTTTCCAGTTCTCGTTGACGTTACCGGTCAACTTTAACTCGTCCGGCTGTCGAAGAGCGTTCATCTTCGTCGTCGGTTCGTAGTTTTATATCCTGGTATCATGTAATTTACTCCTGGTACCATGTAATGTTCTCCTGGAACATGTAATGACGAGGCGCACACACACCGGGTGTCAGTTAGGACTTTTTACTTGTCACTTCAACAGCAACTCACAACTAACCACACAGTGGCACATGTACATCTCCTTTTATAGTCAGGTCATGGCCGGGGTCATACTGCCCTCTAGTGGTGACTCCATATGAACTTCACATATCAATACAGCGAGTGCTATGATCGTGAGTGTAGCGAGTCCTATGATCTTTTAGCGAGTCCTATGGTTGTGACAGAGTCACATCGTCACAGAGATTTCTTGAATTATATATAGAGTGATGGTGAATCTCTACAGGCATAATCTCCATTGGTCATGAAATAATGCATCCTTATGTTCTTTTTTATGCCCTATCAGTGAATGGGAAAAGTAGTTTGATCACAGGTGTGCTGCACATCTGTTCATCATTCATTTCATGTGTATGCATAAGTGCTTTGCTTTTTCCTCAAGGAAGTAGAGGTTTGGCAGAACCTTTTTTTTTTAATGTAAAGTGGCTAGTAGTGAATTGGGTGCTTTTTTCTGAAAAGAAGGACTCTTTTTTTCACTCCACAAGTGCCTCAAAGAGATTTGAACATTTGATATTCCACTCCAGTGTAGTATCTGCATTTGGAGAAAATTCCTCGCCTCCACTGACTCCTCTGACATCTGACTTTCAGATTCTGTGCATGCTCTCTCCGTGCAGCCCCCCCCCCCCACCCCAACCGCACCTCCCTCCATAACTATGGGGTCTGCATTCAAATGGTCCATTAATACCATCAAACAACCATTGAAATTCTGCTGGGCAGACCAGCAAGCCAATAAAGCAAAAATGCTTTTGAAGGATATCGAGAGACATCAGCCAGGATGGATGACCTCGTACAATCAAATCAGCATAATCAAATGAAATATCACAATATTACATCAAAGCCAACTCCCACTGCGACAACAAATGCAACAATATCAACAAGCCCAGTCCTCCGGGTGTCTGTGACTTCCCACAAGAAATATAGTGGTTAATAGGCTCAAGTTAATATTTTACTTTTTTGACAGGGCATGCTTAGCAAATCTGTATTATTGTTTGCTGTTTAAATGTTCATGTAATCTATGGTTTGCCTTCAATCAGTGATAAATGATTCACACTGAGTTGAGTATGCAGACTGCATCTGTTATCTCTAATACTGCATAAAGATTTAGCAGTCCTCTGTGGATAAACAAAGTTAACTCCCAAAATACAGTGATTATGTGAACATCAGTATTAAACTTCTTTCTCCGCATCAATGACTCATATACTTAAGCTCATTTGAGCACAATAACTCTAAACACCCTCTTGTACGTTGAATAAAAATAATACTGCTCTATTAAAATGCTGTATCACAACACCCACTAGAAATCTGAAGTAATACTTTAGTGTACATTTACTAATGATAATAATATAAAACATTTTTTCACCATGTTCATGTATTACTGAATAAAAATTGAAATTTATTTATCATTTATTAATTATACAGTGCATCCGGAAAGTATTCACAGCGCTTCACTTTTTCCACATTTTGTTATGTTACAGCCTTATTCCAAACGGGATTAAATTCATTTTTTCCTCAAAATTCTACACACAATACCCCATAATGACAATATGAAAAAAGTTTTTTTTTCATTTTTGCGAATTTATTAAAAATTTTAAAAAACTAAGAAATCACATGTGCGCAAGTATTCACAGCCTTTGCTCAATACTTTGCTGATGCACCTCTGGCAGCAATTACAGCTTCAAGTCTTTTTGAATATGATGCCACAAGCTTGGCACACCTATCTTTGGGCAGTTTTGCCAATTCCTCTTTGCTGCACCTCTCAAGCTCCATCAGGTTGGATGGGAAGCATCGGTGCACAGCCATTTTCAGATCTCTCCAGACATGTTCAGTTGGATTCAAGTCTGGGCTCTGGCTGGGACACTCAAGGACATTCACAGAGTTGTGCTGAAGTCACTCCTTTGATATCTTGGCTGTGTGCTTAGGGTGGTTGTCCTGCTGAAAGATGAACCGTCGCCCCAGTCTGAGGTCAAGAGCTCTCTGGAGCAGGTTTTCATCAAGGATGTCTCTGGGTATTGCTGCATTCAACTTGCCATCTATCCTGACTAGTCTCCCAGTTCCTGCCGCTGAAAGACATTCCCACAGCATGATGCTGCCACCACCATGCTTCCCTGTAGGTTCAGTATTGGCCTGGTGATGAGCGGTGCCTGGTTTCCCCCAAATATGACGCCTGGCATTCATGCCAAAGAGTTCATTCTTTGTCTCATCAGACAAGAGAATTTTGTTTCTCATGGTCTGAGAGTCCTTCAGGTGCCTTTTGGCAAGCTCCAGGCAGGCTGCCATGTGCCTTTTACTAAGGAGTGGCTTCCATCTGTCCACTCTACCATACAGGGTTAATTGGTGGATTGCTGCAGAGATGGTTGTCCTTCTGGAAGGTTCTCCTTTCTCCACAGAGGAATGCTGGAGCTCTGACAGAGTGACCATCGGGTTCTTGGTCACCTCTCTGACTAAGGCCCTTCTCCCCGATCGCTCAGTTTAGACAGCCAGCCAGCTCTAGGAAGAGTCCTGGTGGTTCTGAACTTTTTCCATTTATGGATGATGGAGGCCACTGTGCTCATTGGGACCTTCAAAGCAGCAGAAATTTTTCTGTACCCTTCCCCAGACTTGTGCCTCGAGACAATCCTGTCTCGGAGGTCTGCAGACAATTCCTTTGACTTCATGCTTGGTTTGTGCTCTGACATGCACTGTCAACTGTGGGACCTTATAAAGACAGATGTCTGCCTTTCCACATCATGTCTAATCAACTGAATTTACCACAGGTGGACTCCAATTAAGCTGTAGAAACATCTCAAGGATGATCAGGGGAAACAGGATGCACCTGAGCTCAATTTTGAGCTTCATGGCAAAGGCTGTGAATACTTATGTACATGTGATTTCTTAGTTTTTTATTTTTAACAAATTTGCAAAAATCTCAAAAAACCTTTTTCACATTGTCATTATGGGGTACTGTGTGTAGAATTTTGAAGGAAAAAATGAATTTAATCCATTTCGAAATGAGGCTGTAACAACAAAATGTGGAAAAAGTGAAGCGCTGTGACTACTTTCTGGACGCACTGTACTCTGTCAATTCTATTTTACTGTGATAAATACAAGTTATCTTATAATACATGAGTTGTATTAGCTATAAAGAGCCTAAGTCACACTCCCTATACTTCCGCACATTGGACCTTAAATCAGAAAAATTCTCCATTGAAATGAATGGCAAGAGTGAAATTATCTTTTGATCCCGATCAAATTTTGCCACGAGTTACACATGCAATGTTTGTCAATTTAAAAGATAATTTTCCACGGAAATAACAATGTAGGTTGTTGCCTAACTTTTAAGGTATAAGGTTATGAAAATGACCTGACGTCACGTGTTCAAAGCGTGCCCAGGGTGAAGTAACTAACATGCTTCTGGATCAGCCGCAGCTCTCAAAATACAAAACAATTCCTCTGTGTTGTTTTTTTCCTCTTTGGATCCTTGAATAAATGAATGAATGTGAATTTATATGGTAATGAACATACATACAATAAAAACAACAAAAAAATACAATACAAAAAATACAATAAAAACAACAAAAATATGTAGAACCATAAAAGAACAACCGAAAGGGTGTAGGCTGAAGCTAGTGTTTATGTATTGCCTACCCCGTTACAATTTTAAAATAAATAACATAAAAAATTTAAGTCATACCCAAAATAAACAAAGAAAATTAAATAGAATAAGTATACAAAAACAAACAAACAAAAACCTTTAAGTTATTACAAGTTTATCTTCTAGCATTTACAATGAGATACTGAGAGATTTTCTCATCTTTGTGCAATTTTTTTAATTGTTTCAGAGTAGAACACATTTTAATATTTTCAGAGCAACAGTTCTGCAGTTTAACTCCAGTGACAGACATGGAATGATACTTTGTATTTGTTCTAACCTTTGGTTTATTAAATCCAGAGTTACCTCTTAGCTCATATTTGCTTTCCCTTTTTTTTTTTAAACAGTCTGAATATTAACAGGTAATTGGTTAGTATTTGCTTTGTACATGATTTGAATGACATTATAATCTACTAGATCTCTAAATTTAAGAGTATGTAATTGAATGAATATTGGATTTGTTGGTTCATGGTAAGGTTTCTTTGATACAATGCGTACAGTTTTTTTCTGTAGTAAAAAGATTGTTTGAATGAATGAATGAATGAATGAATCTTTATTTTGGATAGATTAAAAGTAAAGATTAAAAAAAAAAGAAACAGAATAATATAACAAAGGGGGAAAAAAATCTTACAAGGTCAAATCAAACAATAACTCCTCTGATTATACAGTTCAACATAAGTTATCCAAAATGGGTGATGGCTGAAGCCGCAGCTTATATTGCCCACCCATATTCCATCCAAGAATTCAAAAGAAAAACAAAACAAGAGCGACTACAATTCAGAACAAAGCTAAGATAAAACGTGACAAAAAACTAAGCAAGAACACAACACAGACTGGATATGACAATCCTTATGTGATTTTACGTACATGTCATCTTGTATATATGTTTGGAGTATTTTTTCCTTTAGTTTTTGTTTAAATTGTCCAAGCGTTATACACGATTTTAATTCAGGTCCAAAAGCGTTCCACAATCTGATTCCTTGCACTGAGACACAGTGTTGCTTGGTGGTAGTTCTCACTGAAGGTTTTTGAAATATACAATATAAATATCCTCTGAAATGATATTGTTTCTCCCTTATGTGGAACAACTTTTGGATATTTGCGGGCAGTGATAGATTCTTCACTTTAAACATTATTACTGCAGTTTTAAAGTCAACCATATCTTTCAATTTGAGAGCTTTTAATTTAACCCCTTGCACTCCGGTCAATTTTCCTAAAAACGCCAAAAAATAATGTGCCCAAAGTAAATCGAAAGCTGTTCTTCAACCCTTTGCAGCATCTTCATGGGGTTGGTCTCATTTAAAAGAAAACACTTTGAATTTTTTGGCAAAACAGTCATAATCTCTCTAAGTGCTCCGGCCACTCAGTTACAGTCATCTAAACATAGTGAACTTGAAGAAAATAAATTTGGCCTGGGTGTTTTTTTTTGATACAAATGCTTGCAAATAACACACAGCTTCAGATCCGGGCTGGAAAATGCAACAGAAATGTAGAACCAAGTGTTATCCAGCTGAGGTCCAAATTTTGTAACAATACCACAAAAAATGAATATATTACACAGCTTTTTTTCTCAGGTAGTTCCCAGGCGTTTTGGAACTGTGCCAAATTGTGCCAAATGGCACAGTTTGGAAAAACATCTGTAACTTTTGAATAATTCAATGTAGAAGCTTCATTTTGGGCTCTAATGAAAGGTGACACTCAGGGCTGTGTCTGTGTGTGTGTGTGGGGGGGGGGGGTTGTCCCCCCCCCTCGCTACAGAGGAAAGACATCGCCCGTTGCGCCACGGTCCGTCATGCAGCGATGACGCACAGCTGTAATTTACCGATCGGTCAAAAGTCATTTTGCTTACAATTTTCAGAGATAAAGGATAATTTAGCTTACAACACCTTACCTCTTCACAGCAGAAGCGGAGCTGGCAAACTTCTTCCTCATTGTCAGACGAACGCGACGCTGGTCTCGCGACCCGATCAAAACATAATTCCATTATTGCGGTTTTGCGCTTCCATGATCGCGGTTTTTGGCGAACGATTTTTCAAAACAAATAACAGTAATAATTAAAAATAGACTGGCAAACGCGTGAGTGTCACTCAGCCTTTGTCTTCGGCCTCCGTCGGTCTATGATGACCATGGAAGGCAATCCTAACGTCTATTCTGCTGGGACAAAAACAAAACAAAACAAGCACCGCCTGGCCGAACATGCCGTTGCGCGAATGTCAGTCGCTGTCACAGAGGTTACACTTGTGGATGGTCTCCGTGCTGCTGGGTCTGTGGGGTTCTTCCTGCGGGTCCTTTTTTCTCTGCAGCAGCAGTCTGTCTTCACCCAGCCTTAAAAAAAACAGCTCACGAACTTCTCTGCTTCAATTGGCTCACTGCATTCACAGCTTTGGTAGCCGGGTCCTTCTTGCTAGGTTTTCAGTCATTGGTTCTTCAAGGTTTCAGAAACCCAATTCAAGGCTCTTATTAGTCGAATGAGAGGTCAATCAGATGAACTAATCTGTTCGCGGCTGTGTCTGCAGCTTTTATTTTCAGTGCGCGCTTGGACACCATACACCACCTACATCACAATCTCCATCATGCATCCTAGAGCGCACGAGGGCGCTCTCGTGCGCTCTAGGACGCAGAGACTTGCCCGTCCGCGGTACAACGGAGTGCAAGAGGTTAAGAAAAAGTGGGTTTGTTGGTTCCCTGTAAGCAGCTTTGTTTATTATTCTAACAGCTCTCTTCTGAAGCATAAAGATTGGATATATGTTTGTTTTATATGTATTTCCCCATACTTCAGTACAATACTGTATATCATGTATGGGAGTATTAATGAATGATACAAAGTATATAATGTGGGTTGATTCAACAAATATTTCAGTCTGTGTAGTATTGCAATTGATTTAGACATTTTACCTTTAATAGAATTAATATGTGACTTCCAACACAGTTTATTATCAATTATTACTCCAAGAAATTTAGTTTCAGATACCATTTCAATCTCTACACCATTTACACTGAGTTTAGATACTAAGTTGTTGTGATGGTTGTTAAAAACTATAAATTTTGTCTTACTTAAATTGAGCATTAATTTGTTTGAATCAAACCACAGTTTAAGCTTTCCTAATTCCTTTCCGAGTGTATCCAAAAGTTGTTCTAAATTGCTTCCACTGCATAATAAATTAGTGTCATTGGCAAATAATATTAAATCCATTTTTTCCCGAAACTTTACATATATCATTTATATACATATTGAATAACAGTGGCCCCAAAACTAAACCCTGTGGGACTCCACAAGTAACCTTCAGTAACTGTGAGTTTTTGTTACCAACACATACATACTGATATCTATTCTTTAAGTAACTACATAACCAGGACAGTGCTACCCCCCTAATACCACAATTTTCTAGTTTCTTTAATAATAAATTATGATCCACTGGATCAAATGCTTTTTTTAAGATCCAGGAATACCCCAAATGAATACTCTTTATTTTCAATGGCAGTTGATATTTTTTCTATAAATTCCATTAGAGCAAATGCAGTTGTCCTCTTGTGTCTGAGCCCATATTACTGCTCACACAATAAATTATTCTTCATTATGAAGTTGTCAATTCTCTCACAGAATATTTTTTCAAGTATCTTGGAAAATTGCGGCAATAGTGAAATTGGTCTATAGTTTGAAAATTCCCCTCTGTCACCCGTCTTGCATATCGGAATTACTTTAGCTATTTTCATTGCATTGGGAAATATACCTGTTTGGAGAGACAGGTTACAAATATACGTCAGTGGTTTCACTAAGCATTCAATGATAGTTTTGACTAAGAGCATGTCAATACCATCACAGTCCGCAGATGTTTTACTTTTAAACGATTTAACAATTTCAATGACCTCTCTCTCGTCTGTGTTCTTTATGAATACGGAGTCTTTTATAGCAATGTTTTTGCTTATTGTATCACCTGTAGGTGCTGTAATGGGTACTTCTCGAGCCAAATTAGGACCAATGTTAACAAAAAAGTTATTAAATTCATCTGCAGGTGAGACTGCATTCACACTCTGAGTCGTTTTATTATTATTTTTTTTTTTTTTGAAAGATTGGTTGGGTAGCTTGTATTTCTGTTTTTATTTCCAAGAATATTGTTGAGTATTGTCCATGTATTTTTAATATTGTCTCTGTTTTCCTCCAGTTCTTTACTGTAATAGTCTCTTTTACTACATCTCATTATATATGTTAACTTATTTTTGTATGTTTTATACCGCTGCTCTGCTTCTTTTGTTCTTTTCTTTAGAAAAGCTTTATATAATGAATTTTTCTTTTGTAATCCTTTGGTTAACCATGGCTTGTCAACAAATTTATGTTTTAGCTTTTTCTTTACTAATGGACAATTTTTTTCATAAAGAGTGGTTACAATGTTCATAAATGTGTCATAGGCTTCATTTACATCTGATACATTTTGTCCAGTCTTGCTTCAGCAAGTCTTCTTTAAAAGAACTGATTGCATTTTGTGATTTGTATCTGAAAGATTTTAAAGTTTTTTCTGTATTGGCCCCCATGTGGCCATGGATAAGTGCAAAGACTGGCAAATGGTCACTTACATCATTTATCAATAATCCACTTTCTATTTTCTTATCAATATTAACAAACAGGTTATCAATAAGTGTAGCAGTTTGAACTGTGATTCTACTGGGATGTGTTATTGTGGGATATAGACTCATGCTGTACACAGAATTCATGAACTCTGTAATTACATTTTGTTGAAATGGATTTAGTAAATCAATATTGAAATCTCCACAAATTACAACCATTTTCTTACTAGTAATATTATTGTACAGCTCGACTAATTTAGGTTCAGGTTCAGGTTCAGGTTCAGGTTACTTTATTTGTACCCGTAGGTAGATTTGTTTTGCAGTCTGGTGACATCCATATTTACAAGCCACAATTACATTCAACATAGACACAAACACAGGCACACATGAAGCTGACTATAAACATGATAAAAATACTCAAGGCTCCATCAGTCAGGGTATAAAGACAAAGAGATGAGAGAAAAACCAGAGGTAAGCAAGAAGGGTCATATTAAAAAGTTAAAAACTAGTCAAAGAGGTTAAAAACTCAAAGGTCTAAAACCCAATAAAATATTTAGAACCCAAATAAAATCCTACAAAAATAAGTAAATATAAAATGGAGTTAATAAATGGGTACCTAAATTATGTGCAATATATTGTTACAACTTGTTCAACTCTTTGCCAGCAGCAGGAACAAAGCTGTTTTTGTAGCGCTGGGTTTTACTTTTTGGGACAGCAAACCTCCGTCTTGAGGGAAGAAGCTGAAAGTTGCAGTGCAAAGGGTGGGAGTCATCATTTAAAATGGAGGTAGCCATCCTCTGTATTTGTCTGGTGTACAGGGATATCAGGCTCAGCTGTGACTCACCAAGCAAATGACTGGACCATCTAACTACCTGATCCAAGGATTTCCTCTGTTTCAGTTTTATCTGACCAAACCATGACACTAAAGAAAAGGATAAAACAGATTCAATAAAAGCCCGATAAAACATTGTCATTATGGTTCGGTCAATTTGGAAGCGTGCGAGTTTCCTCAAGCAATGCAAATGTTGCTGACCCTTTTTGCACACCCTTTCACAGTTCTCTTCAAGGTTTAAATTACTATCAATAATGGTCCCAAGATATTTGTAGGATTGTACACATTCGGTGGTCTGGCCTTTTAGTACGGTGACTTTGTGCCTGGGAGTTTTCCTCCTAAAGTCAATCATCATATCTTTAGTTTTTGTCGTATTCAGCTGCAGGTAGGAATCCTCACACCAGTGAACAAAATCATCAACTATTGGGCCGTGGCCACTCTCACCATCCTGGAGGAGACTGACAATAACTGAATCATCAGCATACTTTATAATATGTCTGTTGTCATGTCTGCTCCGACACATGTTTGTGTACAGGATGAAGAGTAGTGGTGACAACACACACCCCTGAGGAGAGCCAGTAGAAGAGCACTTTAGGTCAGACAATGTACCATTGACCCTTACTCTCTGCGTCCTGTTGGTTAAGAAATCCAGAATCCAACCCACCAGATTATTGCTCAAATCAAATTGTTGCAGGAGCCTTTCAACTAAAATATGAGGTTGGATTGTATTAAAGGTGGAGGAAAAGTCCACAAATAAAAGCCTGGCGTGTGTCCCATTAAAATCCAGATGTTTAAAAAGCATGTTAAACAGAGTGACAGTGGCATCCTCCACTCCTCTGTGAGGCCTATAGGCAAACTGCAGAGGATCCAATGCATGCTCAGTCTGCTTTAGGACCTCACATCTGACCAGTTTTCAAAAATTTTCATTAAAACTGAAGTCAAAGCAACTGGTCTAAAGTCGTTTACCATTTTAGAACAGCTGGATTTTGGAACGGGAACAACCACGGCCTCTTTCCAGATCTTAGGCACATGTTGCGTCTGTAAGGACTTATTGAAAATGTAACGAAATATAGGACTCAGTTCATGTGCACAGGACTTTACCAAGCACCCACATATATTATCAGGGCCCTGACTTTTGTTCACTTTTACAGCGCAGAACTCCCTTTTAATATCCTGCACCTCAATATTAAAGTGCTGATTGTCTTTGAGTTTCTGTTTCAAATCTTGGGTTTCAGTGCTAAAATCAAAGGAGTCAAAACAACCATAAAAACAATTAAGAGCATCTCATTTATCTCTGAATGTCTCAATGCAAGTTCCTGGCATTCTATATATACAACTTATAATTAGATTTTTTGTTTTATCTTGGTCAATCTCAACAGTAACACATTCCAGAACCCCTGGTAGTGCAAAGGACATTCCATTTACAAGCTTACACCTATGGAGTTTTTGCATAGGGCCATAAAAGTCACGTGACTCGCGGGGGGTAAACAAACACGCCGTAGGTGCCGCCATCTTGGATGGCAAGAGCAGCAGGTGCACTGTGACAACCCAGGCGTAACTTGTACTGTTTAGCGATCAGAATGAGTGAGGAGAACACACAGTCACAGTTTGACATAATAACATCCCTATCATCCTCTTCAACAACTGACACTGTGGCCTCTGACACTGTGTCTGCGATGTCTGTGTCAGATTCAGTGGAGTCATTGTCAGCAGTCATAACAGCAGACAAGTCCAGTAGTCCTGCTGCAGCTTCTTTCCGGCTTTCCTGCTCCCTTCTGCCTCTCATTGCTCATGATAGGGTTGCCACATCTTTTTTTATTTTTAAAGTTCAGGACCAAAATCCTTAGTCGTTTAGCACACTGCAGAGCAAAATTTAAATGTGGATTAATTACGCAGCGCCCGACCTGGACGGGATCACGATCAGAGGATGAAAGAGGAGTTTTGAATCATGGACGTTTCCCTGTAGTAGTCTGTTTCCTTTTCCAGCCCAGGACAGCAGCAGCACGTCTGGACAACACCGATCAGACAACAACAACAACAATAAAAAGGTTGATTGTTTTCGCGTTTGTTTTTAATCTTGCTCCCGTGCGCTCCTCTGGTGTGCCGAAATGCCTCAGTTGAACGGAGGTGGTGGGGATGATTTGGGGGCAAACAATGAGATGATATCTTTCAAAGACGAAGGGGAGCAGGAGGAAAAGATATCGGAAAACGTGTCAGCGGAAAGGGATGTGGATGATGTGAAGTCCTCGCTGGTGAACGAGTCGGAAAACAACAGCAGCTCGTCAGACTCGGAGGTGAGAGAAGCGCGCTGCGTGTTTTTTTTTTTTTTAAAGGCTCTCCACAGCACGCCGCGTTAAAACGTACCTGATTTTATGCACATTTACAATAGTTTTCTCCCCTTTCATGTGTGCATTGTCCTTTGTAGCAAGCAGAGAGGCACCCCCAAACCAGACCCGACTCAGAAAGTTATGAGAAAGCGAGAGATTACGTCAGTGAAGGTAATTATTCAAAAATCCAACTTTTTTTTTTTTTTTGCATTTCACACCGGCCATTTAATTCCCCGCTTATCCCCTTATCATTAATGACAACTTTCCCCTCATCCTTGCAGCATTGAGAAGGCAGCAAGATGGATCTCTGCATGTTTCCAAGCCAATCATTTCTGCAATTTTCATCTGCTGGGAACCTGTAGAATGACACATTTTCCAGTCCTGGTTGGCCGTATCTGTTGGTACATCCATGGGCAGCACAGGAGTACACCATTTTGCCGAGTTTGTAGGTACACGTGAGCTATGTTGTTTGTTTCACCCTGCTGCTGCTGTTGTTTCTTGCCATCCAATATGGCAGCACACTCTGGCTGGGCCAGTGCGGCGCGCCCCCTTACGTCATACGCAAAAACTCCATACAGGTCATCAATATACAGTGCAACACCACCACCCTTTTTTTGAGATTTGTTAATATGAAACGTCTGATATCCCTCTATTGCCATCAGAGGAGCCTGCTCTTCATTAAGCCAAGTTTCAGAGACTGTGATAGCTGTAAATTTTCTGTCTAGCTGTTTTAAATAGTCCTGAGTCTGTGGAAAGTTTTTAAGACTTCTGCTGTTGAAGTGTATTATTGATAGTTTAACATCTAATTGCACTTGACTTTTGAATTGCTTTTCAGTAGAATATTCACAATGATTATGAATATTATTGAAAAAGTGGTTATCAGGATCAATATCATTCTCCATCTCTTGTAGTTTATGTTCAGCATAATGGCATATTTCCGGAGTTTGAATTTCCTCACTCTGTGTCAAATTACTTCCTCCAGCTGGTGATAATTGATGTCTACTCAAGTAAGTCATAAGTTTTTTTTTTGTTTGTTTTGTTTAGTTTTTGGTTTTTTTTTAAAAGTACATTGACATGGTATGTCACAGAAGAACTATTCTTGCCGTGTGTGTGGATATGGATTACCATAGTCTCTTAATTTTCTTAATCAGTGTTTATCTATATTTATTTAAGTCAGTGAGATCTCTGATTATTATGGCCTTTGCTTCCTCAGGTGTTCCATTTAGTTTGATCCAAACTCTACAGTTTCTTGTCCATGTTGCCTGTATCTTATTTTGTCTTTTCAGCATCCGTGCTATTTCAGCATTAGCCTTTGTTAAATGTTCATATAGGTAGACTTCTGTTCCCCGTAGCTTTCTGGCCTGCCTCAGTATATCATTCTTTACCCTTCTGTTCACAAAGCACATCACATTTGATTTTTTTTGTTTTATTATCTTTACTGGGTAAAGTATCCATCCATCCATCCATCGTCTACCGCTTTTCCAGAGGTCCGGGTCACGGAGGCAGCAGTTCAAGCAGAGAAAGCCCAGACTTCCCTCTCCCCAGCCACCTGCTCCAGCTCTTCAGAGAGGATACCAAGGTGTTCCCAGACCAGCTGGGAGAAATAGTCTCTCCACCAAGTCCTGAGTCTGCCCCGGTGTCTCCTCCCAGTGGGACATGCCCGAAACACCTCAAGTGGGAGGCGTCCAGGAGGCATCCTAATCAGATGCCCATACCACCTCAACTGACTCCTTTCAATGTGGAGGAGCAGCGGTCTACTCTGAGCCTCTCCCAGATGACTGAGCTCCTCACCCTATCTCTGAGGGTGAGTCCAGGAATCCTACGGAGAAAGCTCATTTCAGCCGCTTGTACCCACAATCTCGTTCTTTCGGTCATTACCCAAAGCTCGTGACCATAGGTGAGAGTAGGAACATAGATTGACTGGTAAATCGACAGCTTTGCCTTAGAACTAAGCTCCCTCTTCACCACAACAGACTGGTACAATGTCCGCATCACTGCAGATGCTGCTCCAATCCATCTGTCAATCTCTCGCTCCATTTTCCCCTCACTCGTGAATAAGACCCCAAGATACTTAAACTCCTCCACTTGGGGCAGGAGCCTGTCCCCAACCCAGAGAGGACAATCCACCTTTTTCCGGCTGAGGACCATGGACTCGGACTTGGAGGTGCTGATTCTCATCCCAGCTGCTTCACACTCAGCGGCAAACCGTCCCAGCAAGAGCTGTAGGTCATTGCTGGTTGAAGCCAACAGGACAACATCATCTGCAAACAACAGAGATGAGATCCTGTGGTCACCAAGCATGACACCCTCCATTCCCTGGCTGCACCTAGAAATCCTGTCCATAAAAATTATGAACAGGATCGGTGACAAAGGGCAGCCCTGGCGGAGTCCAACTCTCACTGGGAATGAGTCCGACCGAGTGTTGGCAATACAAACCAAACTCTCACAATGGTCATACAGAGACCGAATAGCTCGTAACAACAAGCCCGCTACTCCATACTCCCGAAGCACCCCCCCACAAAAAACCATGAGGGACGTGGTCAAATGCCTTCTCCAAGTCCACAAAACACATGTAAACTGGTTGGGCAAACTCCCACGAACCCTTGAAAATTCTCGAGAGGGTAAAGAGCTGGTCCGATGTGCCACGGCCAGGACGAAAACCACATTGCTCCTCCTGGATCCGAGGTTCGACCAACGGCCGGACTCTCCTCTCCAGTACCTTGGCATAGACCTTCCCAGGGAGGCTGAGGAGTGTGATCCCTCTAAAGTTGGAGCACACCCTCCGGTCCCCTTTTTTGAAGAGAGGAACCACCACCCCGGTTTGCCATGCCAAAGGCACTGCCCCCGACCTCCACGCAATGTTGCAGAGGCGTGTCAACCATGACAGCCCAACAACATCCAGGGCCTTGAGGTACTCAGGGCGAATCTCGTCCACCCCCAGGGCCCGGCCACCAAGGAGAAAAAGTATGGGTAAAGTATGACAGGCTGAAATTGCATTTACTTCAACCTTTATATTTTTGCTTTCAAGGAACTGAAGCACCTGGTTTTTCAGGGAGACTGATTCACATAGGGGAGCCTCCTCACCTCTCATCCTCCTGTATCATTGGCATATGATTGGTATTTAACCTCTTGCACTCCGGTGTACCGCGGACGAGTAGGTCTCTGCGTCCTACAGCGCACAGAGGGCGCTCTTGTGCGCTCTAGGATGCACGAGGGCGCTGCGTCCTAAGCGTGCACTGGAAAAAAAAGCTGCATTTCCGTTCTCCCACTACAGACACAGCCGCGAACAGATCGGATATGATTGACCTCTCATTCAACTAATAAGAGCCTTGAATTGGGTTTCTGAAACCTTGAAGAACCAATGACTGAAAACCTAGCAAGAAGGACCCGCCTACCAATGCTGTGAATGCAGCCAGCCAATTGAAGCACAGAAGTTCGCGAGCTGTTTTGTGTAAGGGTGGGTGAAGAGAGACTGATTGCTGCAGCAGATGAAAAAAGGACCCGCAGGAAGAACCCCACAGACCCAGCAGCACAGAGACCACCCACAAGTGCAACCTGTGTGACAGGGACTGCCATTCGGGCATCGGCATGTTCAGCCACAGGCGGTGCTTTTTTTGTTTTTATTCCAGCAGAGTAGACGTAGACGTTAGGATTCTCTTCCATGGTCATCATAGACCGACGGAGGCCGACGACGAAGGCTGAGTGACACACACGCGTTCGCCAGTCTTTTTTTAATTACTACTGTTATTTGTTTTGAAAAATCGTTCGCCAAAACCGCAATAATGGAATTATGTTTTGATCGGGTCGTGAGACCAGCGTCGCGTTCGTCTGACAATGAGGAAGAAGTTCGCCAGCTCCGCTTCTGCTGTGAAGAGGTAAGTGTTCTAAGCTAAATTATTCTTTATCCCTGAAAATTGTAATCAAAATGACTTTTGACCGATCGGTAAATTACAGCAATGCGTCATCGCTGCATGACGGACTGTGGCGCAACGGGCGATGTCCGTCCTCTGTAGCAAGGGGGGTGGTGGTGAGTGTCACCTTTCATTAGAGCCCAAGATGAAGCTTCTATATTGAATCATTCAAAAGTTACAGACGTTTTTCCAAACTGTGCCATTTGGCACAATTTGGCACAGTTCCAAAACGCCTGGGAACTACCTGAGGAAAAAGCTGTGTAATATCTTCATTTTTTGTGGTATTGTTACAAAATTTGGACCTCAGCTGGATAACACTTGGTTCTACATTTCTGTTGCATTTTCCAGCCCGGATCTGAAGCTCTGTGTTATTTGCAAGCATTTTTATCCAAAAAAACACCCAGGCCAAATTTATTTTCTTCAAGTTCACTATGTTTAGATGACTGTAACTCAGTGGCCGGAACACTTAGAGAGATTATGACTGTTTTGCCAAAAAATTCAAAGTGTTTTCTTTTAAATGAGACCAACCCCATGAAGATGCTGCAAAGGGTTGAAGAACAGCTTTCGATTTACTTTGGGCAAGTTATTTTTGGGCGTTTTTAGGGATATTGACCGGAGTGCAAGGGGTTAATGTCTAGTCCACTTATAATTAGATCATCCATACGAGAATATTGTTCAAGATCCTTGATGCGTCGCTCCAAGTCTGCAATATTTTGTCTTTTTTCCTTAATTGTTAATTTCAATTCTCGGACTTCTTCCATTAGCCCTAATAGTTTAAGCTGTTGATTGGCCACTTTGGCCAGTTCTTCTGACAAGAAGTTCAGAGATTTTTTGACCTCTTCCATTTTGTGTTTGTCTTACAGTTTGTGTTTGTTATGTATGTGCTTCCCCAGATCACCACACAGTATGTCATATAAGGAACGATCAGTGAATTATATAAAATGCAAAGAGATTTCTGACACAACTTATACAGTACGGCAATGCATTTACACATTTTAGTTTTGACATAATTTACAGTATGTGTGATTTCCAGTTTAGTTTATCAACAATGACTCATAGGAACTTGGTTTCCAAAACTGTGTCAATTTCAACATTGTTTATTTTCATTTTTCTGTGATTACATAATTTGCGGTTTCCCAATATTATACATTTTGTTTTTCCAAGGTGAACAGATAATTTATTGGCAGTGAACCATTGATTGATTTGTTTAAGTTCACTTTCTACTGAATCCAAAAGCTGCTTAAGATTTTCTCCACTACAAAAAAAAAGTGGTGTCATCTGCAAATAAACCACACTTGAGCAATTTAGACACAGAACATAAATCATTAATATACAAGATAAACAGCAATGGACCAAGTACAGAACCTTGTGGTACCCCACACGTCATCTTCAAACCCTCAGAGTCTGTATTATTCACATGAACATATTGATATCTGTCTTCTAAATAGCTGTGTAACCAGTCAAAAGCAATTCCTCTGATGCCATACTTATGTAATTTACTGAGGAGTAATTTATGGTCAACTGTATCAAATGCCTTTTGTAAGTCCAGAAATATTCCAACTGTGTATTCTCTTCTATCTGTTGCATCCATAATCTGTTCAACAATGTCCAAGAGTGCCAGTGAGGTGGTCTGGTTCTTCCTGAATCCATGCTGTTGTTCGCAGAGTATATTGTGCTTATCAATGAAATCATTTAGTCTCTTAACAAATATTTTTTCCAGTATTTTGGAGAACTGAGGTAACAATAAGATGGGTCCGTAGTTTGACAATAAGTGTTTGTCACCAGTCTTATACAGAGGGATGACTCTTGCTATTTTCATTTTCTATGGAAATTTACCAGCATTAAGTGACATGTTGCATATGTAAGTGAAGTGTTTAACAATACAATCAATTATACATTTAACCAAGAACATACTGGAATCATTACAATCAGTTGATTTTTTGTCTTTGAATTTGTTAGCAATGTCAAGAATTTCTTTTTCATCTGTTTCTTTCATAAAGATTGAGTAAGCGTTTATGTTGATGACATTGTCAGCGCCACTTGCATTTGTGATGATACAGTGGACTTGGCGATCTGTTTTCCTATATTAACAAAATATTCATAAAACATGTTGGAGATCAAAATATTTTCATT
Organism: Pholidichthys leucotaenia; assembly: GCA_020510985.1. NCBI lineage: Eukaryota > Metazoa > Chordata > Actinopteri > Cichliformes > Pholidichthyidae > Pholidichthys > Pholidichthys leucotaenia. The sequence goes on along the minus strand of CM035836.1, from coordinate 181,648,225 downwards.
GATTATTCCATTTTCTGAATTTAAATAAGAGATGTGGTTGGAATTTAGTTTTCCTCTCTTTGTTATATTATTTAACACCTTCCATATATTACATGTATTAGTTTTGTTATTTTCCAATAATTTACTGTAATATATATTTTTTACTCGATCTTAAGATACAAATGAGTTTATTTTTTATAAGTCTTGTATTTCTTTTCAGCTTCCACAGTTTTTAATTTCAGAAACATTTTGTATAACAAGTTTTTCTTTTTACAAGCATTTTGTAGGCCCTTGGTGATCCAAGGCTTCTCTCTGTATTTAACTTTAGTTTCCTTTACCACTAGAGGGCAATGTTTATTATATAGTTGGGATAAAATAGAGACAAATTCTCCATATGCTGTATCAATGCCGTCAACATAAACACTGCTCCAGTCTTGTATTTTTAGATCATTTCTAAGATGGTTGATTGTGGTTTCTGTTACAAGTCATTTAAAAACCTTATCTACAGTATTTCAACATTATGTGTTACACCAGTTCTGAAGAAACAAAAACAGGAAGATGGTCTGTCACATCATTGACAATAAGGCCAGCAGTTACATTCCCCTCAGTGACATTTGTGAAAATGTTATCAATAAGCATTGCTGAATTTGTTGTTATTCTAGTGGGGTATGTTATTGAAGGGTAGAAACACATACAAAACATGGAATTTATGAATTCACTTATTTGGATATGGTCATTTAGATTTAACAAATCAATATTGAAGTCTCCACAAATAAATACTAGCTTCTTATTACCCACTGCACTGAAAAGCTCAGGCAATTTTTCTTTGAAAATGTCAATATGGGTACCCGGTGCTCTATAAATACAGCTTATTATGATGTTTTTTGTAGTTATAATTAATTCCACAGTTACACACTTCATGATGTTTTCCATTTCAAAAGACACATTATCTACAACTTGGCTTTGGTAGCAGGACCTGATATATAAACCAGCAACCCCCCCCCCCTTTTTTTACCTGCTTGTGGTGTATAAATCATAGCTTCTCATTTACACTGTATGAAGTTGGTCATTTTTTAGCCAAGTTTCAGAAATTGCAACAGCAGAAAAATTTGTGTTATATTGCAACAAACTGTCCTGGATTTTGGAAAAATTCATGTTGAGACTTCTACTATTAAAGTGTATTACTGACAATGATTGGTCAGAAATAGTATTTTTTAGTTGGTCTGAGCTAAGGTATTTACACTGATGTTTTATACTGCTGAAAAAGTGATTTTCAGGATCAGTTTCATATTCAGCACTGTGTGGCTTATGTTCAGTATATTTGTACCCTTTAAAAATGGGGTTGTTTCCTATAAAAGTTTGCATCTTAATTATTCCAGTCAATGGAAACAAATGCACAGTTTATATCTCTCAGATGATAATGAAATGTCAATCATTTCTGATTGATTTTTGGCTCCACTGATTTTGGTGTACTGTTATGGGGATGACGTGGGTGAATAATGAATCTGTCATACCTTAAGTAGGCTATGTCCACCTGTGCGCTTGCAGCTTTCACCTCTGACCTTAATTCTTTTCTCGTCCTTCTTACCGAATCAGTGAAGTCCTCATTGATGAAGATTTTTGTTCCTTTGAGGGACTTGGCTCGTTGAAGAATGGTCATCCTATTCTTGTGCCGCAGGAACTTGACCACAATGGGCCTTGGTCTTTCTCCTCCAGGTTTTCTGGTATGATGGGCTCTTTCCATCTCGATCCCCGGTGGTAACTTTAGTTTCTCCATGAGAATATTTTTAATCTTCTCATCTGTGTCGGCCCAGGTCTCTCCTGGTGCCTCCACAACACCATCAAATACCAGATTATTTCTCTGGGATTGTCCTTCCAGGTATTCAAATTTGTCGGTGACAGTCAACAGACTGTCACACACTAAAATCATCTGATTGCAGCACATTGTTGCAGTCTGCTTATTTATACGAATCAGCTTTTATGTCATCTACGTCTTTCTGGGTGAACTGTAGACTGGTTTTATTGCCCTGCAACTCTCTCATCATTGTGTCCACTCTTGCATTAGCTGAATCCTTGATCACTTTGATAAGGCTTTTGAAAGTTTCCTGTTATTGGTTTAACAATACAGAAAATAATTATTTTTGCTGTTGCAGTAAGTCATTTACCAATGCGAGGGATACATATGCCTCCTCAGATTTGGCCATTTTGCCACAATTTTGCGATAATTTGCAGTGGACAAGGAGACAAGAGTCTGTTTCCAAGAATATTTTAGTGTTGAGGAAAAATTCCAGCAGCAACAACAACAACAGGAATGTGTGTAAGGCCTGGTGCCAGGCCTGAAGCCTGATGGAGGTGACTGCAGGGCCTGGTGGTGGTGGCTGCCTGTGGAGCCTGATGGTGGTGGCTGCTGGCCTGGTGATGGTGGCTGCCTGTGGAGCCTGTTGGTGGTGCCTGCCTGTGAGGCCTAGTGGTAATGGCTGCCAGTCTGCGTCTAAGGCAGAAAGGTCCAACTCCAAATCCACCAGAATCTTCCCAAAAGCCAGCAATCCACTGCCAAGTGTCAACCAAATCCCCTCCTAAAGTTCATAACTAGCCACAGGTGAAGAATTGAAGTCCTATTACCTCTTGAACATGTAGTATTTTAATCCTGCTGCTCAGTGCTGATGCTCCTCTTCTTTCATTGGTCAGGAAACAGGAGGTGAGGTTTTAGTAATCTCCCGCCATGATCGCGTTTGGTGATGTGGGATGACAGAACATGTCATCCCACATAATAATAATCATTAGTAATCATTTTCATAAAAACTAAATATTACTCAGTTATTATATAACATCCATCCATCCATTGTCTACCGCTTTTCAGGAGGTCCAGGACGTGGAGGCAGCAGCTCAAGCAGAGAAGCCCAGACTTCCCCAGCCACCTACTCCAGCTCTTCAGAAAGGATACCAAGACGTTCCCAGGCTAGCTAGGAGACGCAGTCTCTCAAGCATGTCCTGGGTCGGCCCTGGGGTCTCCTCCCAGTGGGACGTGCCAGAATCACCTTAAGTGGGAGGAGTCCAGTTGGCATCCTGATCAGATGCCCAAACTACCTCAACTGGCTCCTTTCAATATGGAAGAGCAACGGTTCTCCTCTGAGCCTCTCCCAGATGACTAAGCTCCTCACCCTATCTCTAAGGGTGAGTCCAGCAATCCTACGGAGAAAGCTCATTTCAGTCGCTTGTAACTGCGATTTCATTCTTTCGGTCATTACCCAAAGCTCATGACCATAGGTGGGGGTAGGAACATACACTACCGTTCAAAAGTTTGGGGTCACCCAGACAATTATTTTGTGTTTTCCATGAAAAGTCACACTTATTTACCACCATGAGTTGTAAAATGAATAGAAAATATAGTCAAGACATTGACAATGTTAGAAATAATGATTTGTATTTGAAATAATAATTTTTTCCAGATACTCAACCTGCTCAAAGGAAGGTCAGTTTTATAGCTTCTCTAACCAGCTAAACTGTTTTCAGCTGTGCTAACATGATTGCACAAGGGTTTTCTAATCATCCATTAGCCTTCTGACGCAATGAGCAAACACATTGTACCATCAGAATACTGGAGTGATAGTTGCTGGAAATGGGCCTCTATACACCTATGTAGATATTGCACCAAAAACCAGACATTTGCAGCTAGAATAGTCATTTACCACATTAGCAATGTATATTAGATATTAGAGTGTATTTCTGATTAGTTTAAAGTTATCTTCATTGAAAAAAACAGTGCTTTTCTTTCAAAAATAAGGAAATTTCTAAGTGACCCCAAACTTTTGAACGGTAGTGTAGATTGACCGGTAAATCGACAGCTTTGCTTTAGAGCTCAGCTCCCTCTTCACCACAACAGACCACTACAATGTCCACATCACTGCAGAGGCTGCTCCTATCCGTCTGTCAACCTCTCGCTCCATTCTCCCCTCACATATGAATAAGACCCTGAGATACTTAAACTCCTCCACTTGGGGCAGGAGCTTGTCCCCAACCCGGAGAGGACAATCTACCTTTGTTCCATCTAACAACCAACAACTTTAATTACGTGGAAAATTATCTTTTAAATTGGCAAACGTCATATGTGTAACTCGTGGCAAAATTTGATTGGGATCAAAAGATAATTTCACTTTTGCCATTCATTTCAATGGAGAATTTTTCCGATTTAAGGTCCCATATTCAGAAGTAGAGGGGGCCTGACTTAGGCTCTTTATGGTAGAGAACAGGTGAGTGTCACAATCTAGTGGTCATATCTAGCTCTATATGGTTGCATAACCTCTCTTCTCAAGACCAAGGAGAAGGATTGTGCTGAACTGGCTGATTGCTCTTACCTGTGATTTATTGGGATCTCTTGTATAAGAGGTCTCATTTGGGATTGGCTCTCTGTGGGATTGTCACACAGTAAACCTCCTTGTGGATGCTAGGAACAAGCCTCGTGCTTAGTTGAATGTATCCTGCTTCTTTGCTCTTGCCTCCAGAAAAACCTCCTTGTCTGCCAGGCTGCTGACGTACCCTGCTTGGTTTGTGCACACTCACCCAACAATAAACCACCTACCACCTGGTTCTACCTGGTCCACTCACCACACTTAGAAAACTGGAACTCAAGTAAGCTCAGCACAAACATCAAAATATTCCCTAACCCATTTCCAGTCACAGGATCGGCTCCCCTCCATGCAATACGTGGGAAAACTCTGTAACTGGACCTGGAAACCCTCTGTGATCCTCCAGCTTACCTGAAGTCTCGTTAGTGCCCCTTGACAACTATACCTCTCTGGTCTGCTGCCTACCTAAAAGGAACCCTTACCTGCCACAACACTCACTCCATACAAGTAAGTTGATTATTTATGATTGCTACTCCTGTGGGGTGAGGGCTAGATGGCCATCACCATGCGTAGAGCCAATCAGGTTAACCAGTGCATGTTATCATTGCCGGTTTTGGGCAAGCTCCTCTGCATCATCAACAGCAACTCCGAGCTGTCGGAGGTCTCTCTCCACCACATCGAACCATCTGGTGCATGGCTTGCCCCGATGTCTTTTCCACCCTGAGACCCTGGGGTCGAATATGAGGATGGCTTTTGTTGGGTTTTCTGGTGGGAGGTGGAGGACATGGCCAAACCAGCAGGTACGTCGCAATGTAATAAGGTGGAATGCTGCAGGCTGATCTGTGCGGGCTCGGACCGTGTCATTAGAAGTGTGCTGGGGCCACCTGATGTTCTCGATGGTTTTGACGGCCTGACTATCAAACCCATCCACTCTCAAGGCCAGAGTCTTATTCAGTGGCCACGTCTCTGACCCACAGAGTAGAATGGAGAGGACTGACACATTGTATATGTGGAGCTTCGTCTTTTGGGAGACTGAACAATGGCGCCATAGAGGTTTCCACAGTGCCTGCAGGGCTGATGCAGCAAGGCCACATCTGTGGTTGATCTTTGGTTTCATGTCCCCGTTGTTGGTCACTGTGGAGCCCAGATATACAAAGGAATTGACAAACTCAACGGCATCATTCCCGAGCTGTAACGGGGTGGGTCCGGTCCGTCGCTGACATCCATTAGCTTAGTCTTTGTCCAGCTCACCTGAAAGCCCAGCTTCACTGCCTCTTCATGGTAGACAACTAGAGCATATCTTAGCTGACTGTAGGATGGGCTGAACAGGCTGGTATCGTCAGTATATTCAAGGTCAGCCAGATGGTAGTTGCCAAACTGCATGCCAGGGACCCGGTCACAGACCTTGGTTATCAGAGAGTCTATGACAGGGGCTAAGTTGAGGGGTGGCAGATGAAGAGGAGCTGCAGAGAGGCGTGTAAGACTGTGACTCTGTTTCCTGGTCCCAACTCTGAGTTGTCAAGTTTTGAAAATTTGGATAAGAATGATGCCAGATTGTTAGATAAAAGAGACACACCATCCAAAGTGGGATGGACACTGTCTCGTCTAATAAGACCAGGTTTTCCCCAAAATGAGTTCCAGTTGTCTATGTAGCCCACATTGTTTGCTGTACACCACACAGACAGCCAGCGGTTGAAGGATGACATGTGGCTAAACATGTCATTACTGGACAGATTGGGGAGGGGCCCAGAGAATACTACAGAGGCAGACATCGTTTTGGCAAAGTTATACACCAATTCCACACTAAGTTTTGTGACTTCCAACTGCCGGAGTTGGATGTCGTTAATGCCGGCGTGGATAGGAATTGTGAAGTATTTACAGTTACTTTTAGCCAGCATTTTCAAATTTAACTCGATGTTGCCTGCTCTGGCCCCAGAAATGCATTTGACTATGGCCGCTGGAGTCTCTAGGTTCACGTTTCTGGCTATAGAGTGGCAAATTATCAGAGTTTTTTCCTCAGCGGGTGTATCGCCGAGCGTGGAAAAGCGATTAGAAACATGAACAGGTTGGTGGTGAACCAGGGGCTTGTGACTATGCTTCCTTCTCACCGTCACCCACCCATTCTCTCCTGGCTGCTCTGGAGAGGTGGATGCCGGAGAATGGCTAGCAGGCCCTATGCTAGGGTGCTCTGCTGCAGCTAAGGGGAGTCCGTCATTATTAACTGACGCTGACGTGTTGATGGGAAACCAGCCGGACTCCTTTCCGTTCACATGGACACAGTTCTCCAAGTTGCTGTAGAATCACATAAACAGGGCTACGATCTTGGATGGGGCTCCGAGGGTCTGCAGGATACTCCAAAGAGAAGCATGGTCCACAGTGTTGAAGGCAGCCTTAAACTCTATAAAGGTTATATAGAGATGGTGGTCCTTGTGGAATTCACAGGCCTTCTCTATTAATAGGCGAACAGCAGAGATGTGGTCTGAGGTTAAGAGTTGGGAATGAAGCCTGCTTGCTGAGGGCGACGGCTGCCTCTGATGGCTGGGAGGGCACGACTGAGGAGGATCATGGTGAAGAGCTTACCAGGAATGGACAAAAGGACGATGCCTCTGTGATTGCTGCAGACAAGTTTGTCGCCCTTTCCCTTCCAGAAGGGGAGGATGATGCCCCTGGGTCACTGGGGAGCTGCTCTGTCACCCAAACATGATTGATGATGTGGGTGAGCCACTGGATTGTGCAATTTCCGCCCATTCTCAGCATTTCAACAGTTATAGCACAAATTTCAGGGGCTTCCCTGTTGTTTATCTTAGTCAGGGCAGCTGCAACTTCTTTGGGAGTGACTAGATTGATCCTACAGGAATCACAGGAAGCAGTGGCATTGGCAGTGGCTCAGAAACTGGAGTCAACGGGAACAGGAGGATGATGCAGGAGCTGATTGAAGTGTTCTTTCCAGTGGTCAAGGCAGTCTGTCTCAGTATTAATGACTTTGCTGTGATGTCCTTCATGTGGGCTGTCTTGGTGTGTGGGCCATTGCGTGCTTGATGGAGCATACTGAACACATGGCTCATGTTGTTTTTTCTGGCCACTGACTCCAGGCGCTTGGCTTCTTCCGACCAGTACCTCTCTTTGTCCTCTCTGATGGCCACATTGTGTAGATGGTTTAATCTGTGGTACTCCATCAGGTCGCCTCGGAGGTGGGCCTCTTGACGACGATCGATGATGTCCAGAGTCTGCCGAGAGAGCCAAGGTCGTTTTTACGAATATTGTAAACGTCCCAGGGCATTGCGGGCAGACTGGATGATGTTTTTCTTGAAAATCTCCCAATCGACCACTTTGTCTGTCGCCAGGGCACTGAAGCAGTTGTTGAAAGAGCATCGGAACTCAGTGGTGATGTTGGGATCACGGAGCTGCGAGGAGCCCAGGCGGGACTGATACTTGGCAGAAGGATTGGCCCATAGCTTCAGCTTAAGATGCACAACCAGCAGACGATGGTCAGTGTTACCAAGCTCTGCTCCTCTGAACACACGGCAGAAACAAGTAAGCACCCTCCTTTATTAACAAACAATAGTACTTCGCATCCTTGATCTCCAATCCTTCACACACTTATTCTCCTCTCTCCAGCAGGATAAATTCCCACGATGAGGGTTCCAACATTCTTATATTTGTTTTAATAAAAACAACTCCTTTGCCCCGATCTCTGCCTCTCTGGGCCATATTACAATGATGGTATTGGTTGAACAGTTGTCACTGACGCAGAATGCATTTATGGGCATTTCCAAGTTAATTTCCTTTTCACAACGGTGTAAAAATGTACTTTCCACCAGCGCATGGCGCAAAGAGGCCTGTCTAATCATTCAGAGGTGTGTTTTGGATAATCCAATCCAAAGCGCTCCTTCCCATCCCTTTAATCCAAAGGGTGCATTATCTAAAGTGAGTTGTGATCATAATGGTTTAAGACGGGTTTTGCACTGATCAAAGCCCATGCATGTGAGCAAAAAAGCATGCGATAGTAACGCTGCTTGGTAATAAGGAAGACAACAATCACAGCTGATGTCCAGTTAGTTATGTTAGAAAGAACAAACGATGAAGAATAGGCTGAAAAAATCAGCTGAATGGTATAATATGTGCACGGATGCAACACAGACAAGAAGAAAAGAGGATGATGCCTGTGAAAACTTTCATACCTTGCACCTTGCACCCTGCACTAGGAGGAGGAAAGTTATTTCAAAGAGGTGTGGTGGCGTGCAATCTAATGTGCATTACTATTATAGTGCATTCCATGAGAATCCGCTTTTGATCAGGAAAACGGAGGTTTATCGTCAGAAGTGCATTGTTAAATGATATTTCAGTGATGTGTTTTGACATTGCGCAGCTCCGGAGCTCACGAGGAGCATGCGCTGATCTTATTTAATAGAGAGAGTTATAACAATCATCATGTAATTGCCCGTCATTTTAATTATATGATGATCACACACTATTCTGTTTTATTCCATCTACACCTGGGGTGTCCTATCATGTACCATGGAGGGCCAAGACCCTGCAGGCTTTACCTCCAAATAGTGTCTTCAACAGCAGATTTCACTGAACTTCTTCCCACTGATTGTTGATCAGTGAAAACACCTGCTGAAGAGACTGGGTAGAAGAGAAAACCTGCAGGGTCTTGGGCCTCCATGGCACATGATTGGACACTCCTGATCTACACTCTCATTTGAATTAATTTAATTTTTTTGGGGGGGAATGAATAAATGAACAGGTAGTGTGATGTGCAGCACGGGTGTGTGTGTGTGTGTGTGTTAGTCTGATGATTTGTATTACATTCACATTTTTGTTTTCATCACAGACTTATTAGGCATTTATGTGTTTATTTTTAGGGGAATAAATGAATGAACAAGCAGTGTGCAGTGTTTTACTTTTCACTGTAACTCCACTCAGAGACAGGAGATGCTTCCAGGCATCTGCCTTGGCTGCATGCCCCAGGTTTCCAGCTGGTGCCTGCACCATGCCAAGGGTTGCAGTTCTCCACCACCAAGCTCCCTGACTGCCACCCATCAGGGGCTGGTAGAAGCCGCCGAAAGTGAGCTCGCTTTGTGGCAGGGGTCGCTGTGGACGGGAAGTCATGCCAGATCTCGTCCTTGGAGGAAAGGAAGAAACAATGGCACAGAGCGACTTCCATGTCATCGTTAATGAAAGTTTATGAAAGTTTACAGTTTCATCCTCTTTTCCTAAAGTTTCAAATCCATTCATGTCCGTGTGTTGCATCCATGCCCACATTAAACTATTCAGCTGATTTTTCAGTCCATCCTTTCCCGTTTGTTTTTTTCTAACATAACTAACTGGACATCAACTGTGATTGATGTCTTCCGTATTACCAAGCAGCATTTGTCATGTGTGGGGCTGATGTTCAGCTCCGCCCATGACTTGTGGCTGTAGCTTTCTGATTTATTGTTAATTAGTTCCAGCTGGCAGGTTGTTAGAGCCCTATGCCGGGGCTCCTTGCCAGTCTACAGTCACACCCCTTCTCTCTCTCTCCGCCAGGCACTCACCAGCTGTCTGCCATAATCCCTCTGTTTCCACACATGCACACACACACACACAGACACACACACACACTCACACACACACACACACATTCATCCTCACTCACATGCTCAGACACTCACTTATGCACCTGCTCAGCCACACTCCTGCATCCACTTGACATCATTAGTGCTGGAGTGTTTATGTGGGTCAGTGGATGCACTCAGTGTGGCGGCAATAGTCAACCTTTGATGACCAGACTCGCTCCTGTTGGTTCACCTCTTTTCCCTGGACTTTGTATGGAGTTGTTTTCCCAGAGCCAAATGCTCCGACCCTGCATGAAATTCCTCCTCTCATTATTAACCTTCCTTCTCTGCCACCCAGGTCCACCCTGGGAGCGCGTGGACTTGCCAGTGGCGTTTGTAGCTAGTCATCCATCTTTACTATCTCTCAACTGTGTTAGTTGGACATTTTGTGTATTTTGTGTTTTCCCCGTTCTGTTTAATAAACACGTTCACTTCATCTACATATTGGGCTCAAACTAATTCAATTGTTCGCTGCGAAATTATGCAGCAGACATGACAGCGTTACTATTCCATGCATTTTGGCTCACACACGTGGGCTTTGGTCAGTGCAAAGCCTGTCTTAAACTGTTATGATCACAGTTCACTTTAGATAATGCGCCTCTTTGCATTAAAGGGATGGGAAGGAGCACTTTGGATTGGATTATCCAAAACACACCTCTGAATGATTAGACTGGCCTCTTTGCATCATGCGCCAGTGGAAAGTTTGTTTTTATGCCGTTGTGATAAGGAAATGAACTTGGAAACGCCTATAAATGCGTTGTGCGTCAGTGACAACTGATCATTTGACCCCGTTGTTGTAATATGGCCCATAAACTTTCATTAACGATGGTGTGGAAGTCGCTCCTGGCTGTGGGGAAATGGAGTGCTCCCTCTCCTGTTGCTTTTGTCGACCAAGGGTCTTCCCCTATCCATCCTGGGTAAGAGGGATGGAGGCGATATGGTGCCTCCTTATCCGATATGGCGATATGATTCCGGCCCCCTCGATCAAGCAGGCCCGCTCTCTGCAACCTCTGATGGGTGGCTGTTGGGGAGCTTGCTGGGCTGGAAACCCAGTGCGCACGGCAGACGTAGATGTGAACGCACCTCCTGTCTCTCTGGGGAGTTAGTGAAAAGCTGCACACTCCTTGTTCATTCATTTACAGTCTTCCCCTAAAAATAAACACATTGATGCTTAATAAGCCCGTGATGAAAATGAACCCCCTCCCCTGTACGCCATGCATCACATTGGAACACACTGGCATATATACTCTGTTCATTCATTCATTCATTCATTCCCCTAAAAAATTCCTACATTAATGCCTTATCTACAGACTCCAACAGTAAGTCCGCAATTAAAATGAGTGTGTGGATGGACTGAAAAAACTAGTGTGTGATCATCATATAATTAAAATGACAAGCAATTATGACTGCTACAAGATCCCAGCGCATGCAGTTTCCTGAGCTCCGGAGCTGCGCAATGTCAAAACAGGCAACTGAAATATCATTAAACAATGCGCTTCTGAGGATAGACCTCCTTTTTCCTGATCAAAAACAGATTCTCATGGAATGTACTATAATAGTAATGCACATTAGATTGCGTGCTGCCACATCTCTTTAAAATGAGGCGCCCCCTCCCAGCGCATAGCGGGCACACTGTCTACTTATTTGATGACGTGATGCAAGGCGTAAAAAACAGATAATACAATAACAAAAACCCTGGTGCACGGTGGAAAGTCTGTCTGAAAAGTGCATGGATGACCGTCAAAACAGGTCCCTCTGTGTTTGTGTCCTCCATCTTGGTTCCTGTCTACAGTAATATTATGTCTATAGAGTAAATCAAATTTGCAAGGCCAAAACCTGTCAATCAAGAACAAAAATGCAAACATATTTATGCATTTTTAGCTAAATTAACAGAATGCCTAAAAATTCCTGTGCTTAAAAGCTGCATATAGTTTGGCTACTTTGGTTATTCTAGAGTTTAGAAGTTGCCCCAGAAAGGTTTTCATAATATGGCTTAAAGACACACTCTGGTGGATATAAATCCCCTATAAAAACAAATCTATATTGTCTAAAATGGTATCTTATTCCCACTTTCTATATAAAATCTTTCATTGACTGTAAGTTTCATGTAAAAATCTTTTCACCCTCCCCTTCCCCCAGTGCCAGAATCGGTGATTACTAGGCCCAGCCACATACCACAAGGCTAATAGTGGCTAGTACTACATTGTCAGAATAAATCCTGGGATAAAAAGACTTACCGGTTGAAGGACATTCCCACTTGTATGCACGGTGGCCCAGGATAATGACTGAAACTGCATCAGTCCTTAAAAGCAGTTTAATGGTAAAGCCCATCTTAATTGGGGTCAAGTTTTCAAAGTAGTTTGTTAAAAAAAAATGCTAATTAGCCTGGAGGATAACATAAGCCAGAGAGTCCTGACTGGCTCAACACTACCCACGTGCCAGCACCACACATAGCTACGTCACCAAAAATGTTCCGTCTCAACTTGCCTTTTTGCAGGGGGTGGGGCTTAAGTGAAACGTTACAGCAAAAAAACAGAGATATGAGATATTTGAGTGATTTTGCTCTTGATATGTCTTGTAAGTAATAAAAAAAACATGTTACAGACATGTTAACAAGAAAAAAAACTTAATTTTTGTCAGAGTGTCACTTTAACAAGCTTGCACTGTAAAAGGGTGGTTAAACTTAAGAATTCTGCTTAACTTGCTGTGCCTTAAAAGATTAAACTGGGTTGTAAACATGAGTTGGAAAACTCCAAACATTTAGTTGAAACTGCATAACTCACTCTGTTAAAAGGACATTTATCATATAAAGAAACTTATTATTATTGATCAAATCCTTTTTTCACAGTGGAGGTATAACTCTCTATTTTGCTCTTAATATATTATCAAAAAATTTGATGTAATTAACAGTTCAGGAAAAAAAAAAAGAAAATATATATTCAGATTCACTTTGCTTGTGACAACACTGAAAGGTTTAAGCTTGCCGTCATTGGTGTTTTGCTGGGCCCTCAAGGCAGATATGAGTGTTAGAGCCCCTAAGTCCTGAACATCAATAATAATAATAATAATAATAATAATAATAATAATGATTATTCATGTGCTCATGAGATACTTTTTGTGAAAAGTTAATTTCATACGTTATTTTGCTAGTACAAGATTAAAAAAGATGGGGGGGGGGGGCAATGATTATTCAGAACACTAGGGGCTCCGTACAAATGAAAGGTCAGGATGAGTGATCTAAAAGTGTTACGTTTGCAGCTAAAGTGAGCTGCTAGTATTAGCCTTAGGATGCACTTTACTGGAGGAGCAGCATTATTGGCATCACCATGAAGCTCATTCAGGTCATCATGGCGGAGACTGGCCAACTGACTAAAGTGAGCTGTTTCTGAAAAACGGTTACACTTTAATGTATGCTATCTATTTTTTTTTTTTAACTCTGTGAAATAGTTAAGAGAGTATATGGCCAACACATGTGCAGCATTGAACTTTTCTATTTGTTTGCAATATAAAGGTCTGGAGGTGAAGCAATAGTTTGTTAGTGCTTTCCCAGCTTTATTAAACTAGTACTGCACACCATTCTGGGATGGAACGTAAATGGCTTTACAGACAGGATAAAGCTCTTTTATATCCACTTCCTATACACCAGTCCCACTTACTGTGATGGTGGGCCTCAAACAGCTGCCTGCTTATAGTCCCAGCTGTCCCATGAACAGCAACGGACCACCAAACTGTCCCCCAGGCAGATAATTGATCACTGCACACAGCTCTGGTAACTGGCACTTTTTTTTTATGATGCTAGGTGAAGACTGCACCATTTGTGCCAGGGTTGGAAGACGCTGAACTGTCAAATCCTGGTGGGGTGTCACTTATTTATTTATATTTGGATGATTTATTTCCTACAGAAGCACAAAAGGACCCAGCCAAGTAAATTACTTTTGTCAGCACTGTGATAAAACTGTCAAATTGCTTCCCACCACCAGCTGGCAAGCAATTGTATTACATAAGTAATTGTCAAAAGGAATGTCAACAGAGGAGTATATTGCTTGGTGAGTCTGACTTACCATCAGGGTTTCACATTTTTCTTCCCTTCAGTTTAATGCCCTTATGGTGTGTTTTAACAACATGGCAGTAGGTGCTTCTCATGGGTAAGGCCATGGCGGATTTCACTAAAAATGAGAGTTGTACGGTATATTCATATAATGCTTTTCTGGTCTTTCCAAGCATACCCAGCCACAGTTTTGCTCAGTGTATCTGCCCAAAGTTACTTGGACTTATGGTTTAGACAAGGGACCACACACTAACCCTTTGAATAGGAGGATGAACACTTCTACCTCTTGAGCCACAGCTTCACAAAGTCTGTTTTTTTAGTCATAAATTTTACTCTTTTATTTTAAAAAGCATGTTCCTCTATACTTGTTCATACTATAGAAACTGTTGTTTTTGTGATATTTTTCTGAATGTTACTTATGCCCTTATAAGGTACAGAGCACCTTAGAGGACATTGCAAAAAAAATCTTTTAATGAGGCCATGAAATGAGTGAACTAAATGTTATTTCATGCTGATGTGAGCTAGTTCACTACCACACTTTAGTTATTTTGCTCCCACACTACGGTAATTTACTTCCCATGTTTTGTCAGATCCATTCCCTCTTTTTTTTCTCTCTTTTGGCTCAGATTGTAAGACTACTAACTTATTCTGTTCGGCTGGTAGCAGTCATCGTTCTTTTTATGCAAGTATGTATCTTCACTGCCCTTTTTTTAGTGCTTGTGAACGTGTGCATGTGACCCCCACCAATCCTCGAGTAAAGAAGAACCCGTGGTTATTGTTTAGAACAGTTTTCCTTTGCTTCACCAGAGATGGGAAAGCTCACCACATTGAAATTGAAAAAGATCCCAGTACAACACTTAAATAAAAGAAGTGGTCAAAGACAGGTGGTTTATGGTAGTGGTTTATGTTGTGAAGCCCCCATTCCCCTTTTCAGCCAATAAGCCCCTGGAAATCTGAAACCGAAGCATAACATCTCCCATGAAATGAGTACCCACAAGCAGCTCCAATAAAGACTGAAAACTGAGTGGCAGTAGAAGCTAGTGTGTTAAACTAAGATGATGTAGAAATCCCTCCAACAGTGTAACGGGTCCTGATAGCAACCCAGCAGAAGCTGGATAGCCCACCAAGCCATCCCAGGTGGCTTCATTAATTTATTTTGATAGCCTTATGTTAATGTTTTATACCTTAATAATGAGGCAATAGGTGGACGCTAGGGCTGCACAATATTAGGAAAACACATGAAATGAACTATTTTTGTCGAATGCTGTGACAAGATATGACTCACAATATCTAAACAAATACTTAAACATACCATGCTGATGTCTATCCACTTTCACCACGAGTTGTTCTACACCCACATGTTCCTGCTCTGGCTCCATTCCTTCAGCCATCACAGTGCTCACCACACTCCAAGCACTATAACTTCTTCCCTCTTCTTCTGTGTTAAAGTCCTCGACAATTGAATCAGTGAATATGTTTTGAGTCTACCAGATCAAACAAAAGTGCGTTGTTAACTGTCCAGCCAACTTTAAATGTTTAAAAATATTGCAAATTATGTAAAAACAGCTTTAAAAATCTTGAAAAATCAGCCAGCCCTCCCTGCTCTGAGATGGTCGGGGCGTGTCTGCAGCAGGCGCTGAAACTACGCCCACTCCCGGAACTGTATCAAGTGTCAGCTATCGGTGCCTTGTTTATAATGTGCTCATAATTTGATTTATGGCACTTCTTTTGTAAAATTTTCTTCATTAAAAAAATTGTCAGTTGTCAATCAAACAGCTGAAACCTGGGGAAAGATTCGGAAATATACAGCGTATCCCTCCAGGGTTTCACAATGTTGCAATCGCAACAATTCCCGCAAAATTTGAACTTTGTCCAATCACTACAACTTTCCTGCAATTTTGGCCAGTCATCGTCAACTTCCGCCAATTTCGCCAATCAAATTTGTCCCTACGTAGCGCTCAAACGTGTCCGCATCAGTCTAACCACTCAAATGCGTCGCTGCACTACGCTCACTTCCATTTTTACAGTAAATATAAATGGAACACATCAGCAAAAAACAAGGTGTATGATTTTAAAAAAAACCACTCACCCGCAAGTTTTCTCACACATCCCTTCCTCTGTCTCCCCTGGCCCGCCACTGAACGTCTGCTCGAGTCTCCATGCTTACCACATGTATGAAGTAGGGCTGCACAATTAATTGAATTTTGATCGCAGTCACGATTTTGGCTGCCATGATTAACCTCTTGCACACCGGGATACCGCGGGCGGTCACGTCTCTGCATCCTAGGGTGCACAAGGGCGCTCTAGGACACACACTGTGCATCCTAGGGCGCACTGAAAAAAAAAAAAAGCTGCATTTCCATTCTTCCACTACAGACACAGCCGCGAACAGAAAGCCAAAGGAGTGCTTTGATTGGTTTAGATGTGATTGACCTCTCATTCGACTAATAAGAGCCTTGAATTGGGTTTCTGAAACCTTGAAGAACCAATGACTGAAAACCTAGCAAGAAGGACCCGCCTACCAACGGCTGCGAATACAGCGAGCCAATTGAAGCACAGAAGTTTGAAAGCGTGCGTCCCGTGCGTAAAATCTGTTTTGTGTAAGGCTGGGTGACACACACGCGTTCGCCAGTCTTTTTTTCTTACTACTGTTCTTATTTGTTTTGAAAAATCGTTCGCCAAAACCGCAATCATGGAAGCGCAAAACCGCAATAATGGAATTATGGTTTGACCGGGTCGCGTGACCAGAACCACGAGTCCGTAACAAGTGGACCAGCATCATGTTCGTCTGACAATGAGGAAGAGAAGTTCGCCAGCGACACTGCTGTTGTGGACAGGTAAGTGTTATAAGCTAAATTATTCTTTATCCCTGAAAATTGTAATCAAAATGACTTTTGACCGATCGGTAAATTACAACTGTGCGTCATCGCAACATGACGGACGGTCCGTGCGCCGCGTCCGGACCGTGAAGCCCCCCCCCCCGCTACTCTTCTGTAGCGGATTGCAGATATTTTAGTACAACTGTGCATAGTAGACCGCGGCGCACCGTCACCGCAGTCCGTCATGTAGCAATGGGCGATGTCCGTCCTCTGTAGCGGGGGGTGGGTGGGGGGTGGGAGTTGTTATCTTCTACATTACAGATATTTTAGTATAATTTTTACTGCACTGTAGGTTATTTTTTCTTGTAAAAAAAAAAAAGCCACACATTTTTTACGTGGCATGCTTCTTTGTGTGTGGGGGCTTGTTTGTTCATTCATTCATTCATGAATGAACAACCCGCCCCCCCCCCACACACACAGCCCTTCACCTTTCATTAGAGCCCAAGATGAAGCTTCTATATTGAATCATTCAAAAAGTTACAGACGTTTTTCCAAACTGTGCCATTTGGCACAATTTGGCACAGTTCAAAAACGCCTGGGAACAACCTGAGAAAAAAGCTGTGTAATATATTCATTTTTTGTGGTATTGTTACAAAATTTTGACCTCAGCTTGATAACACTTGGTTCTACATTTCTGTTGCATTTTCCAGCCTGGATCTGACAGCTGTGTGTTATTTGCAAGCATTTGTATCCAAAAAAACACCCAGGCGAAATTTATTTTCTTCAAGTTCAGTATGTTTAGATGACTGTTACTCAGTGGCAGGAGCACTTAGAGAGATTATGACTGTTTTGCCAAAATATTCAAAGTGTTTTCTTTTAAATGAGACCAACCCCATGAAGATGCTGCAAAGGGTTGAAGAACAGCTTTTGATTTACTTTGGGTACGTTATTTTTTGGCATTTTTAGGGAAATTGACCAGAGTGCAAGGGGTTAAATTAATGTGATCATCAGCGATATTGACAGTTAAAATGCAAGCTCTGCTGCATATCAAATCAAGAATTTTTTCAACCAACAGCCAGCCGACCATGAGGGGCGAACACATGTTCGGGCAATATTAAGCTGCAGAACTGACAAGCGAGCACACCCTGTAGCGGCAGCCTTAAGTTTTCAGTAGTGGACTGGTGTGATGGCAAAACACAAACCAGATGTCGGGAGCAGAAGGTGACAGTACAGCAACACGTGGAAGCGAGGAGCTAGTGCCTCGAAAAGATCATCATTCATTGTCTGGACGTGTTTTGGATTCATGGCAAGTGATGCTGACTAAAAAGAAATTATATGCAAAGAGTGCCATAGGGTTGTGTCTGCGCTGCAGGGCAACACAACTTATTCAACCACCTGAAAAACACCACAAACACAAGTATGATAAATGCATGAAGGCTAAAGCTAATGTCACTTCACTAAATCACAGTCTGTGTCCGACACTGACCCAGGCAACCATAGTATCAGCCCTCCACAGAGCTTTACCGTATCCATCTGCCTCCCAAAGACACGCTAAAGTAACTGATGCAATAGCGTTTTATTTGTCCAAAGACATGTGTCCACTAAATACTGTATGAGCAACGAAGGCTTCAGAAACATGGTCAAAACACTGGACAAGAAATACGTGATCCCCACGTGATTCTCCAAAGTTGCATTACCTACGCTGTATGAAAAATACAGATGGATATCACAACTGTCGAGTACATTGCAACTATGACTGACCTATGGTCAAGCAGAATATGTCGTCAAGGCAGCTTCTATAAATAAATGGACGAGGCTCCAGTGCTTTGGCCACAGGCTTCATCTAGCAATTGGTAAGTAGGATGAATAAAAAAAAAAATAGAATTTTATGTAATCTGTGTTTTTCCTAAAGTTAATGAATAATCGTGATTAATAATCGTGATTTCAGTATTGATCAAAAATAATCAGAGCCATCATTTTGACCATAATCGTACAACCCTAGTACAAAGTGCTGGGTTTGTGTTGAAAAAAAGTCCTTCTGCCTGAAAGCACCCCTGTCACAGGAGCGCATGCGAGGAGAGATGCCGTAAAACCACAAAAAAAACGAGCAAATATAACACTGCAGCCAGTGTTTGAACATTTTATACATCTTTAGAGGTAAAAGTCACGACTACTTCTTGTCACTGAGTTTTAAAGCTGTCAGTCTCCAGTCTGGACATGGACCAACTTGCGATTCAGGCAAACCCCCAGGACAGCCCCGCAACTAGAGCCGCACTATCAAAAAAATCCCGCGAAACACTGGAGCACATGCGCGGCTGGTAGTGGGGCAGTGACTGGGTGGGGCAAGGTCTGTATTATGTAGTGCAGACCCATTTTAGACCTGCTCAAAAAATCCTGGCAAGAGAACTGCCAGAAAACTGTTCAACAGTTCAACTCTGTTGTTTAGCTCTGCATACTTATAAGCCTTTTATCATAATTTAAGCACCACATTTGTAATATATATTATGTTTAGTAGAAAAATGCTGAATTCACTTGTCAGGGACTATAAGGTGTATAACTGCTACCGACTTTGTTGGAGTGAAATAACACAGCAGCTGAGCAAATGCTGCTCCAAAATGGTGGAGAATAAATCAACAAACACATAAAATATATATTGCAGTTAATTATGTTTTTTTTTTTTACCACATACATATTGCACACATTGGTATCATATCTTCACCCTCTCGAGAATCCTCGAGGGTTTGTGAGAGTTTGCCCAACCAGTCCACATGTGTTTTGTGGACTTGGAGAAAGCATTCGACCACGTCCCTCGTGGTCTCTTATGGGGGGTGCTGTGGGAATATGGGGTATCGGGCTCGTTGTTACGAGATAGCCGGTCCCTATACGACCGTTGCAAGAGTTTGGTTCGTATTGCCAACACCCAGTCAAACTCGTTTCCAGTGAGAGTTGGACTCCGCCAGGGCTGCCCTTTGTCACTGATCCTATTCATAATTTTTATGGATAGGATATCTAGGCACAGCCAAGGATTGCAGGGTGTCATGCTCGGTGACCACAGGATTTCATCTCTGCTGTTTGCGATGATGTTGTCCTGTTGGCTTCATCAAGCAATGACCTTGCTGGAACAGTTTGCTACTGAGTGTGAGGTGCCGATTCTCATCCCAGCCACTTCAAAGTCTGAGTCCATGGTCCACAGCCGGAAAAGGGTGGACTGTCCCCTCCGGGTTAGAGACAAGCTACTGCCCTAAGTGGAGGAGTTTAAGTATCTCAGGGTATCATTCACGAATGAGGGGAGAATGGAGCGAGAGATTAACAGACGGATCGGAGCAGCATCTGCAGTGATGCGGACGTTGTACCAGTTTGTTGTGGCGAAGAGGGAGCTAAGCTCTAAGGCAAAGCTGTCGATTTACCTGTCAGTCTATGTTCCTACCCTCACCTATGGTCACGAGCTTGGGTAATGACCGAAAGAATGAGATCGCTGATACAAGCAGCTGAAATGAGCTTTCTCCGTAGGATTGCTGGACTCACCCTTAGAAATAGGGTGAGGAGATCAGTCATCCGGGAGAGGCTCAGAGTAGAACCGCTGCTCCTCCTTATCGAAAGGAGCCAGTTGAGGTAGTTTGGGCATCTGATCAGGATGCCACCTGGACGCCTCCCACTTAAGGTGTTTTGGGCACGTCCAACTGGGAGGAGATCCCTGGGCAGACCCAGGACATTAAGTCTCCCAGCTAGCCTGGGAACGTCTTGGTATCCTCTCTGAAGAGCTGGAGCAGGTGGCCGGTTGAGAGGGAAGTCTGGGCTTCTCTGAGCTGTTGCCTCCGCGACCCGGACCGCCGAAAAAACAGTAGAAAATGAATGGATGGATGGATGGATGAATATCATAACACTAAAAACTTGATACTCTGCAAAAAATAAAATATTAATAAGAAAAATATCTTAAATCAAGGATATAATTCATATTTTTTGTCTGACAAGATATTTTTTCATGTTGCACAGTTTTCTACAACAAAATTTTACTTGTCATAAGATATTTTTTATTTGTTTTAAGCAATTTAATCTGGTTTTAAGTTAAAAAAATGTGCAGAAACTGGAGCAAGAAAATTTTAGTCATCAAATTGCTTAAAGATCCATTCCGGCAGCTCTAAAACTACCTCAAAAACAAATCTGGATTGCCCAAAATAGTATATTGTGGTTTTTTTACCCCCCCCCCCAAAAAAAAAAAAAAAAAAAAAATCTTTCATTGCCTTAGAATTGCTTGGAAAGAGCTTTTACATCTTGCACCTACTTAAGTAGGTCCATCTACTTAAGTAGGTCTATCTAATATCTATGAATATTCTAATATTCCCCCACCCATACCCCGCCCACCAGTAGTGTATGCTGCAAGGCCAGTGAGAGGAGAAGTGAGGGCTCCCCGTCTGACCTGAGAACACTGACCGACCAAGACTGCATTCACTTTGCAACAAGTGTATTTTTTTTTTTTTTTTTGCCAGGAGATTTTTACTTATTTCAAACAATTTGATAAGTAAAATTTTCTTGGTCCATTGGGAGAAATTTTTGACTTAAAACCAGATTGAATTACTTAAAACAAGTGCAACCCAGTGTTAAAAACGTGATTAAAATTATGAATGTCAATACCGCTTTAAGAAGGGGGGACATTCATTTCACAATGGGAGTAGATAGTTTAACGTGAATTAAATTATAAATATCGATACCGCTTTTAGAAAAGAAGAACACCCATTTCACAATGGGAATACATAATTTGAATATGAATATTTAAATAAATATATATTCATAAATAGTTAGGAACATTTTCTAGAAGGTTCTGATAAAGTTCCTAGTGTTGTGTGTTGATATTTTGAGTAACCAATGGCTGTGCCATTGCTTGGTCACGCCACCCAATGGGTTAAGCGCTCTCTCCCTGGGTCTGGGATGACTAGCATTTTTGGCTCAGTCACGCCAGACGCCGAAAGACACAGACCAGACAGAGAGACTGTCCTTGGTGATATGGCGACGCTAGCGTGCTGGTAGCAACCTTTGCCTGGATAAAACCCTTGAAATTGATTGGGATCCAAAGGCTGCTGACGCCGCTGAGCGCGGGAACCCCATTGACGCACGAGCCACTTAGCATGGTCAGGTTCTTTTTTTTCCCCTTTGGACTGGCTTGACCAGAGCGTGGATCTCCAGATCTGGATGGCGAGCCGAAACCCGAACCCTAGAAACTGCTAGAGGTGACCCAACTGGTCACCTGGAACTGATACAACAAGAACTGTGAATATTGTGACTATATTTTGGAGACCTTTATTATTTTCTTTTTATTATTGTGACAAGTGTGTGTGGGTTTTTTTTTGATTGTACATATTTGTAAATAATACACATTTGTTAAAATAATATATATAGTTCCAAGTTCCATACACCGTGTGTGTGTGTGTGTGTCATCTGTTGTTGCACCTCCCAGGCTCCTACGAACCCAGAGTCGGTCTGACCTGGCCCAATTATCCCTCTGCCCAGGTAGTAAAGTTAAGGTAACTACACTGCCATAACACAACACTACCAAAAGGGTACTACACCTAAAGTGAGTAGGTGTTAGTAAGGGTTACACACAAAAATCTGGCGAGCGCAGGTGTTAGTGGGTGTTACCCTGTGTATTACAGTGGTATATTATTACTATATAATAATGTGTTACAAAATTTGGCGAGCGCAGCCAGGAGCCTGGAGTGTGGCACAACAGATGATGATTCTGTTTTGACCCCTGACTAAACAGTTTATATACTGCCAAAATGGATTTTGTGGAAAAACATGGTGTTAAAATCCCTAATGCAGTCATTGTCAGTGGTGTTGTTGATAAAGAGAAAGACACAGACATTTTTGAATTTCTAGAGCAACAATGCACTATTCGTAGGGTGCTTACCATTAATGATAACTCATCTGACTTTGACAAAAGTCATATTGTAGAGCTCGAGTCTGGATTAAGCACTGAAGCGTTAGCACCTACGTTGCCGTGCTCCTTTTCATCCACTGACAATCCTGAGGTTAAATACTGCATTCAAGCTTTAACTGATATCTACACTAAAACTGTAGGGGGCAGTGTTACTGAGGCTTATCTTAGCAACCTGAGGGGGTTTAGCTGAGCTAAGTGGAAAAGGTTTTGAAGAGATGTTGCGGGAGGTCATGTCCACAATAGGGAAGTCTATTGAAGCTGCTGAGACAGCTGAAACGGTCTCTGCTGACGTTGTACCTGCTGTCCCTACTGTAGAACCCACACAAAGTGGAGTCTCTCCTCCACTCCAAGTTGAAGTGTCTCGCACCTCTAAAACCAGTCAAGCACTCTTCCAAAGCCCTCTTAGACCAAACTTGACACCTCAAGTGTTGAGTCCAGCTGATCTTAACCCACCCGAGGTTCAGAAAATCGTAGTCGAGCATGTCATTAAACATGCAGAGAAGCCGTCAAATGCCCATTCCTCTTGAAGAATCAGAGCTTTCTCTGGCAAAACGCCAAGACCGTATACTGAAGCTGATTATGAAACATGGCGTTCCCATGTTGACCTGATGATGGAAGATACTTCTTTGTCTGACTTGGAAAAATCTCGCAAGATCTTTGAAAGTCTTCTTGCTCCTGCGTCTGATGTTATTCACTTTCTTGGGCCTGAAGCCACCTCTGCCGACTATCTCAAGCTTTTGGACTCAGCTTTCGGGACTGTTGAAGACGGAGAGGAACTGCTTGTGCGATTCATGAACACTTTCCAAGATTATGGAGAAAAACCCTCTGCATATCTGCATCGTTTGCAGGTGGCGCTCAATCTCACAGTGCGTAGAGGCGGTTTAGAGCCCCAGGAAGTGGACAGACAGCTTCTCAAGCAGTTTAACAGAGGCTGTTGGGATGACAATCTGCTAAAAGAGCTACAGCTGGAACTAAAAGATAAACATCCACCTGAGTATGCAGAGTTATTGCTTCACCTTCGCACTGTTGAAAACAGACAAGAAGTTAAAAACACCCGCATGAAAAAACACTTGGGCGCCACAAAACCAAAAGCAGCCTCCTACGAGCAAACAGTCACCGAAATAAGTACAAACAGTGAAATGGAGTCGGAAAGTCTGAAAGAACTGAAAAAGCAAGTCGCTGATCTAAAAAGCCAATTAGCTGCTGTCGTGAAACAAAAGAAACAAGCACCACCGAAGAAAGACCCAACTAAGAAATCTGGAAATAAAAAACCTGACCATGCCAAACCTGAAAACTTACCTTCGTCCAGCCGTCCCAATACTAGGCCCAGACCATGGTATTGCTTCCGCTGTGGCGAAGATGGGCATATTGTAGCCACTTGTGAGTCAGAGCCAAACCCTGCACTTGTAGCTGCAAAACGCAAAGAACTAAGAGTAAAAAGACAGATTTGGGACAGTCAGAACCCCCAATCTTATTTACAACTGAAGTCTACCCCTGTTGCGGGACAAACAGAGGCTAGTTCAGAGATGACCCGTCCCAAACCGAAAGCTCCATTCAAGAGACATGCTAAACTGAAGTCACACTACAAAACAGACCCCTTTAACTTTCCTAATGGTTTAATTGGTACAAAAAGTACAGCACAAGTGAAAGTGAATGGCTGTACTGTGAACTGTTTGTTAGATACAGGCTCCCAGGAGACTACTGTTCCTGAGTCCTGTTACAAACAGTACTTATCCAACCATGAGATTAAGCCACTTTTTGAGCTGTTAGAAGTGGAGGGAGCTAACGGTCAGAGTGTACCTTACTTAGGCTACATTGAAATGCATGTCACTTTCCCAAAAGACTTTTTCGGTATTGAAGCCAAAGTGCCAACACTTGCCTTATTGGTTCCTGATGTACGTGCAGCTGACCAGTCCTTAGTGTTAATAGGGACAAACACATTAGATGTACTTTACGAGCTGTACTCTGATGCATGTTCTGAACTGCAGCCAACCATGTCACTTGGTTATAAGGCAGTGTTAAGTCCTTGAGCTACGGCACAGACAGTCCAAAGACACTAGCCTTGGTTTAGTGACCATGCGCAACAAAGAGCCACAGTTAGTTCCTGCAGGCCAAACAGTTGTTCTAGATGGCGCTGTAGCTGTGTCAGCCGGCAACAGTGAAAAATCTGTCTTGTTAGAACACCCGCTAATGTCAGCCTTACCTGGTGGTATCCTGGTAAAACCATGTCATAGACTTACCTGAAAGAGCACCTTACCTTGTTCCAGTTATACTCACCAATGAATCGGAACATGACGTGACAATCCCTCAGAAGTGTGTCATTGGAGAAATTCGTGCATATCAATGAGTCCTATCACAAGAACACTCTGTGGAAGTTACAAAGTCCAAAACTGAACAAAAGTCCACTCTGAAGTTCAACTTTGACTCTTCCCCCATTAGCGCTGAATGGAAAGAGCGCCTAACAGAAAAACTCAATCAAATGCCCCAAGTATTTGCACAAAATGATCTTGACTTTGGCAAAATGGATCAAGTGAAACGCAAAATCAACTTATCAGATGAAACACCGTTCAAACACAGAGCACGTCCCATACATCCAAATGACCTGGAAGCGGTCCATAAGCATCTCAAAGAACTCCAACAAGCAGGCGTGATAAGAGAGTCCACTTCCCCATTTTCTTCGCCTATTGTAGTGGTGCGAAAGAAGAATGGCGATGTCCACCTTTGTATTGATTACAGGAAGCTTAACATGCAGACTGTAAAAGATGCTTACGCCCTCCCCAACTTGGAGGAAACGTTTTCCACCTTGACCGGTTTGCAGTGGTTCTCCGTCCTCGACTTAAAGTCGGGGTACTACCAAATTGAGGTAGAGGAGCTGGACAAACCAAAGACAGCGTTCGTATGTCCCATGGGCTTTTGGGAATTCAATAGAATGCCCCAAGGCATTACAAACGCCCCCAGCACGTTCCAGCGCCTCATGGAGAAATGCATGGGCGACATGAACCTGCATGAGGTGATCGTGTTCCTCGATGACATCATTGTATTCTCCAAGACTCCCAAAGAACATGAGGCTTGCTTAATGAAAGTTCTTAATCGCCTAAAAGAGTACGGGCTTAAACTCTCCCCTGAGAAATGCAGATTTTTTCAAACTTCTGTCAGATACCTCGGTCACATTGTGTCCAGTAAAGGAGTTGAGACCGACCCTGAAAAAGTGAAAGCCCTAAGTACCTGGTCTGTGCCTCGTGATCTCAAACAGCTCCGCTCGTTCTTAGACTTTTCAGGGTACTATAGGTGGTTCATTAAGAACTATTCCAGCATCGTTAAGCCCCTCACTGACTTAACAGCAGGCTACCCTCCTTTGCGAAAAAGCCCAAAGCCCAAAGCTAAGCCTGCCCAGTACCATGACCCAAAGACACCATTTGGCGAGCGATGGACTTCTTCCTGTGATCTTGCATTCAAAACCATCATTGAAAAGCTCAGTACTGCGCCTGTCCTGGGTTTCGCTGACCCTCAGTTGCCATATACCCTCCATACTGACGCCAGCACTACAGGGCTTGGCGCCGCCCTCTATCAAGAGCAGGAAGGCCAGACTAGGGTCATAGCTTATGCAAGCCGGGGGTTGTCTAGAAGTGAGTCCCGTTACCCCGCCCATAATTTAGAATTTTTAGCTCTAAAATGGGCAGTAACGGAGAAGTTCGCAGACTATTTATATGGCAATCATTTTACTGTCGTGACAGACAGTAAACCCCTGACATACATCTTAACTACTGCTAAGATGGATGCCATGAGTTATAGGTGGCTAGCTGCTCTGTCGACGTTTAACTTTAAGCTCCAATACAGAGCAGGCAAGCTTAACTCAGATGCGGATGGCCTCTCTAGATGGCCACATGGCGAGTTACTTGATGACGCAGTGTCCCAAAAGGAGCTTGACCACATACAGCAGTTCACTCAAACTCACTTGTCTCTTCCTGAAAGCAGTTTAAGTTCCGAGGTAGTGTCTGCTATATGTGAAAAACACCTTGTCTGTAGCTCTCCAGACAACACCTTCCCTTTGGTTCACTCATTAGCTCTCTCTGTAGCCACCATTCCAGATGACTACGCCGATGAAGATGGCTGTGGTGGTCTTCCAGTTGTATCCCACATGACTCCTGAACAGATCAAAAACGAACAAAGAACTGACCCCTGTTTAAGGGAAGTGATTGCACAAATTGAAACTGGGCTAAAAGTTCCACCAACTGTACGAACTGAGCTTCCTGACATCAACTTGTTACTCCGAGAGCTCGGTCGACTTGAAATGTGCAATAACATCCTCTACCGCACTCGTCAAGACGGAGGAAATGTTACTTACCAGCTCGTCTTACCTGAACAACTCCACGATTCAGTTTTTCAAAGCCTCCACTGTGACATGGGCCATTTAGGCACAGAGCGTACTTTGGATCTCGCCAGAACAAGGTTCTATTGGCCTCGCATGGTGGCGGATATTGAAAAGAAGATCAAGACATGTAATCGCTGCGTAAGACGTAAAACCTCTCCAGAGCGAGCTGCTCCGCTTGTCAATATCAAGTCCACCCGACTGCTTGAACTCGTCTGTA
This sequence comes from Pholidichthys leucotaenia, assembly GCA_020510985.1. NCBI lineage: Eukaryota > Metazoa > Chordata > Actinopteri > Cichliformes > Pholidichthyidae > Pholidichthys > Pholidichthys leucotaenia. The sequence goes on along the minus strand of CM035836.1, from coordinate 181,620,909 downwards.
TGGATTTCCTCTCCATTGAGCCCGATCAAAGCAACACAAAGGATGTGCTTGTGCTAACTGATCATTTCACGAAATACGCTATAGCCATCTCTACTAGCAATCAGAAAGCTCAGACCGTTGCAAAGGCACTTTGGGACAACTTTATAGTCCACTACGGGATACCCGAACGGTTACATAGTGATCAGGGTCCCGATTTTGAGTCCCATATTATAAAAGAACTTTGCAAAATCATGGGCATTCGCAAAATCCGGATGACACCCTATCATCCCAGAGGTAACCCGGTAGAACGTTTCAATAGAACGTTATTGAGCATGCTGGGTACTCTAGAGGAAAAGAACAAAACTCATGGGCACAACTATGTAAAACCACTTGTACATGCGTACAATTGTACGAAGAATGACACTACTGGTTTTGCCCCGTATGAGTTAATGTTTGGTCGTCAGCCGAGATTGCCCATCGACCTTGCATTTGGGCTCCCGTTTCACAACAAAAGTTTCAAGTCACATTCCCAGTACATTGAAAAACTGAAGACAACTCTACAAGAAAGCTACAAACTAGCAACAGAAAATGCTAACAAGATGGATGAAAGAAACAAAACAAGATTTGATATGCAAGTGAAACCCTCAAAACTAGAACCAGGCGACAGAGTTTTGGTACGTGCAGTCCGCCTCAGAGGCAAAAACAAACTAGCAGACAGGTGGGAAGCTGAAATCCACATTGTGGTGAACCAAGCAGGTGACTTGCCTGTTTAAACTATAAGACCTGAGACAAAAGATGGTCCTGTTCGCACCGTTCACCGCGACCTCTTGCTTCTCTGTGGTTTTCTTGCCCCTGTTGAGGAAGAACCTGTCCAACCAAAACGTGTCCGCAAACCTAAGACAAGACAATCACCTGAACACAGTGAGGAATGTGAGAATTCAGAACCGGAAAATGAAGATGTCTATTGGCACAGAGAAGAACCAATCCAAACACCCATAAAGCTCACTCGAGTTTATGAAATTCCCCATCCAAAGACATTCTTTAAAGGAGACATTCCTGCTGAAACTCACTCACCTGAGAATGACAACCAAATAGAAAATGTCACCTCACCTGGATGTGACAACTTACCGAATGATGGAAACCTGGAGGAAACTGAAACAAATGTGGAACCATCAAATAATGACAATGGAACTGAAAGTAAAACCAACTCACCTGATAAAAGTACCTGTGATGAACCTGCGGAAGACAGAGAACCTGAAAAAGAAGTCCCACAGACTGTGAGACGCTCCGAGAGGACAACCTCCCAGCCAGAAAGACTACAGTATAGTCAGTTGGGAAACCCTCTCCTAACTGTTGCCCAGTCCCTGTTTCAAGGATTAAACCTGGCTTTTACCAGAGCCTTAACAGAGACAGATCCTAAGATTATTCAAACCTGGCTTTTACCAGAGCCTTAACAGAGTCAGATCTTAGGATTATTCCCATGAACACTAGTTCTCCCGTCATTACTATTTAGCTAATCCCATGCAAAGGGACTTGCATGATTCTAAGGGGGGATAGTGTAACCCAGTGTTAAAAACGTGATTAAAATTATGAATGTCGATACCGCTTTAAGAAGAAGGGGGGATATTCATTTCACAATGGGAGTAGATAGTTTAACGTGAATTAAATTATAAATATCGATACCGCTTTTAGAAAAGAAGAACACCCATTTCACAATGGGAATACATGATTTAAATATGAATATTTAAATAAATATATATTCATAAATAGTTAGGAACATTTTCTAGAAGGTTCTGATAAAGTTCCTAGTGTTGTGTGTTGATATTTTGAGTAACCAATGGCTGTGCCATTGCTGGGTCACGCCACCCAATGGGTTAAGCGCTCTCTCCCTGGGTCTGGGATGACTAGCATTTTTGGCTCAGTCACGCCAGACGCCGAAAGACACAGACCAGAGAGAGAGACTGTCCTTGGTGATATGGCGACGCTAGCGTGCTGGTAGCAGCCTTTGCCTGGATAAAACCCTTGAAATTGATTGGGATCCAAAGGCTGCCGACGCCGTTGAGCGCAGGAACCCCATTGACGCACGAGCCACTTAGCATGGTCAGGTTCTTTTTTTTTCCCCCCTTTGGACTGATTTGACCAGAGTGTGGATCTCCAAATCTGGATGGCGAGCCGAAGCCCAAACCCTAGAAACTGCTAGAGGTGACCCAACTGGTCACCTGGAACTGATACAACAAGAACTGTGAATACTGTGACTATATTTTGGAGACCTTTATTATTTTCTTTTTATTATTGTGACAAGTGTGTGTTTTTTTTGATTGTACATATTTGTAAATAATACACATTTGTCAAAATAATATATATAGCTCCAAGTTCCATACACCGTGTGTGTGTGTGTCATCTGTTGTTGCACCTCCCAGGCTCCTACGAACCCAGAGTCGGTCTGACCTGGCCCAATTATCCCTCTGCCCAGGTAGTAAAGTTAAGGTAACTACACTGCCATAACACAACACTACCAAAAGGGTACTACACCTAAAGTGAGTAGGTGTTAGTTAGTAAGGGTTACACACAAAAATCTGGCAAGCGCAGGTGTTAGTGGGTGTTACCCTGTGTATTACAGTGGTATATTATTACTGTATAATATTGTGTTACACAAGTAAAAAATATCTTATAACAAGTTAACTTTTCATACAGAAAAAGGCACAAGAAAAAATATCTTGTCAGACAAAAACCAAGAATTACATCTTTCATTTCACTTTTTTGCAGCATAAACGTATGTGCATGATGTCACAGACCAGAACACATGGCACTTATAACACACAGAGGGCCATATTGAAATAACATGGTCTGTAATCCGTTTTCGCTGACGCAGAACGTGTTTATGGGCATTTCCAAGTTCATTTCCTTATCACAGCAATACAAAACCGAATTTTCCGCCAGGGGCAAGATGTAAGAGAGGCTGGTCTACTTATTCAGAGGTGTGTTTTGGATAATCCAATCCAAAGCGCTCCTGCCCATCCCTTTAATGCACAGAGTCACATTATCTAAAGTGAACTCTGATGATGATGACTTGTTTAAGATTGGTTTTGTGCTGGTCAAAGGGCGTGCACATGAGCAAAAATGCACACGACAGCATCGCTGCCTGGTAATAAGGAAGACATCAGTCACAGTTGATGCCCAGTTAGTTATTTTAGAAAGAACAAACTGGTAAGAGATAATGCTGGGCTGAAAAACAGAGCTGAATTGAAGTCACTTCCGGCCCGTGGGAAGATGGAGTGCTCCCTCTAATGTTGTTTTCGCTAACCGAGGGTCTCCCCCGTCTTGTGCGGGGGTCTGCTGAGGTTTGTGGCTCTCTGTCCTAGTTCCTTCAGGGCGGAAGGGAAGGAGGAGATCCGGCGTAGTGTCCCATCCACCACTGACCCCCGCCACGATGTGGGACCACTCTCAGTGACCCCTCCCCGGGGCTAACGGGTGGTAGTCAGGGTGCCCGCAGCTTGTGAACCCTGACCGTAGGAGCGCGCTGTGGGTGGCTTTGGCCCGGCTCGAAACCCGGGAGTGTGCGGATGCAGGCAGATGTGGACACATCTTCTGCCTCTCTGGGGAGTTACAGGGAAAAGTAAAACCCTGTTTATTCATTATTTTATTCATTCCCTCATTCCCCTAAAAATAAGCACATTAATGCCTAATAAATCCGTGATGAAAATGTAGATGGAATAAAAATCTTCAGACTGACATGCCTCCCCCCATGCGCTGCATCCACACCAGAACATGCATGCACATGCTCCCCGTTCATTCATTCATTCCCCTAAAAAAAAATTCATACATTAATGCCTAATCCAGGGTTTCCTCTGGTAACATTTCCGTGTGGCGGCCCGCTGCCCTTGGAAGTATGCCACCACACCTATGATATATTAATTTAAGAAAAAAATATGAAAGAAACGCTCCGCAAGCAAGCACACAAACAATATGTGTGACCGTCATCCGTGCGGACCATTTTCTGCAGGCAGAGTGTCTCTGTAGCGTTGCTGAGAGACACTCTGAGAGAACACACTGGGAGAAGCATGAGCTTGTTAAAGTATTTAAGTACTTTAAACGCGGAAAAAAGTACAAGCGGTATATAAGCAGTGGAGGCATTTATAGTGGTTTTAACCCACTGGTAACTGGAGAAACAATGAGGAGTCGCTTAGCTAACAAGTCTAGTTAGGCTTCATTGCAGGGAAAGGCAAGAGTGACTGATGAATCGCTGAGGATTTTCTTCACCAGCTACTACAATATTAACTAATAATTTATGTTAATTATTATGTACCTGGCAAGTTAAGATGACGGAAATTCACGAAATCATTGACTTTAATCTGTCAGCAGCCTTCAGAGAAACTAAACATGCCAACATTTGGATTTCAAAATAAGGGAGGTTTTTCCTGCTGTCTGGTTGGTGAGGAGAGTTCTAAAAAACTATAAATATATAGAAATTTTATAACAGAAATAACTGCATCTTTTGTCATTTAATTTAATTTATTTCTTTAAATATAATTTTAATAATTATATTTCTTTGAATTCAGAGTTATTGTTCTGTTCTGGTTCTACAAAATTATGGTCAAAAGTTTAAATTGTATGAGGAAAAAAGTAAAAATTTTGCTACATTCTGTTTCAAATTTATTAAAAAAAACCCTAATTTTATAATAATCTGCCTTTGTCCATCAGACAGGCCTCTTCACTGTCCAGTTTTAAAACTCCGCTTAAAACTCATTTTTATTCTCTGGCTTTTGACCCAGTTTGAGACATTGATTTTATTTGTTCTTATTAGTCACGGTTACATGGGCAAAATTTCTTCAATCTGATTACAATTCAGATCAGAACTTTACTGTTTACATGGATCCTGAAAAAGCTGATCCGATTAGGACGTGGGTTTCCATGTGTCACACGTTTGAACAGACTAAATCATTTTGACGTCGACATTTCAACATTCCCAAAATAGTAGAAGAAGAAGCAACGTCCGGTGTAAACAAACCCCGCTTCCTGTCTTTCTCTTTTTTGAAATGGACCTGTATTGTGTTATTCAGACTGCACTTTTGCTTCTGCTGGTCTTCCGTAATGAAGCCACAAGTACATACTTCTGCATACGACGAACAGAATGAGACAGCAGGACGATTCAGACCAGTTTTGTTTTACTGCCGCCATGTCTTCCGTGGAAGAAGATGGATGGATGGATGGATGTCTTCCGCTAGCTGCTGTAAAGGGGGAAATGCATCACATCGACGTGTGGCTGACGTACAGACATGCGCAGTAAACATATTTTCGACCCAAACTTCGCAGTAAGTGTTTATATGTGCACCAATCGGAATAACAATCGGCATAACCCACCTGTCTCAGTCAGAATGAAATTTTCATCTGAATGAGTGTGATCGGGTCAGAATATTCAGATTGGCATGTTTATATGAAACATTTTTATTCCGATCAGGCTTTTAATCTGGTTACTTGTGTCCATGTAAACATGGCTAATGTCTCTATTGTACCACTGTTGTTTTATTTGTGCTGTTTTGTACTTTGGCTGTATTTTATTGTTTTTATGTTTTATTGTTGATATACAGCACTTTGTGTCACCTGTCATTGTTTTTAAAGAGCTTATAAGTAAAGTTGGATTGGATTAAAAAAAAGATAAAAAAAACTAGTCATAAAATAATCCACAAATTTATAATAGTGTCAAATGTACAAGAAAAGTCATAATTTTACAAGAGTAAATTACTAATTTGAGGAAAATGGTTGCAAATTTAGATAAATTTACAGACAAAAGTAGAAAACTATAAGAAAATTGTTATAAATTTTGGAGAAAAACCTCAGACCTTGAAGACTAAAGTCATTACTCAAGTTTATAAGTAGGTGCTCTTTGTACCCTTAACTAGAAGTTTTTGGTTGTCTACTTTTAATTATTAATTTCATCGCACTACTTTTACACGAGTAGAATTTCTGGCTGCTATACCCACCTCTGAACAGATAATTTAAGTATGCATGAGTAAATTACTATTATGAATGTTTTTTCCCCTTCCCTTTCCTGCTCTTTGTCAATGGAAAAAAATAAACACCAGAATAAAAATACAAAAAATACACATTTTTGTTTTTTTATGTAAACCATAAAAAAAAATCCTGCAGGGCGAACCATGACACTTGGCATTTTCTAACCTGTTTGTATAGCACCATAGACAGAAAGAACCTGAATTAGACAGGGCTCAGAGAGAGAAAGATGAGACAGAAGAGAGGAGCCAAGGAAAGGAAAGTGTTCAGGCAGAGGGTCAGGAGAGGTGAGAGCAGAGGGAGGAGAGAAGGATCACACCAGGAAAAAGTCCAAACACAGGACATCTGGGTCCCAACTGGCCCAATATGCCAACATTCAAGCCTTGGTCGTACAATACTTCAAATGGTAAGTTCCATTATGCAATATTACTGTGCAAATTTTAAAAAAAAAGAAATGGTGTAAAATTAACATATTCCGGTCACAATCGTGTCATGTGTTTTCTGCCCCCCTCCCCTTTCCCCAGGAAAAATATGTTGCCACCTCGCCAAGGTCTTTAAGCCGGAGGAAACACTGCTAATCTATGGACTCCAATGATAAGTCTGCAATAATGATGTGATCTATAACCTATACAATCCAATTGAAAAACAAACTGAAATCTTTTAAGGGGAAAAATGAAAAATAAAAAACTTACAATAACATGTTTGTGTAAATATGCACATCCTTAAACTAATACTATGTTGCAACACATTTGGCTTTTATTACAGCACACAGTCTTTTTGGGTAGGAGTTTATCAGCGTAGCACATCTTGATGTGGCAATATTTGCCCACTCTTCTTTGAAAAAATACTCCAAATCTGTCAGATTGTGAGGGCATCTCCTGTGCACAGCCCTCTTCAGATCACCCCACAGATGTTTGAGCGGATTCGGGTCTGGACTCTGGCTGGGCCATTTCAAAACCTTAATCTTCTTCTGGTGAAGCCATTCTTTTGTTGATTTGAATGTGTGCTTTGGGTCACTGTCATGCTGAAAAATGAAGTTCCTCTTCCTCTTCAGCTTTCTACCAGAAGCCTGAAGGTTTTGTGCCAACACTGACTGGTATTTGGAACTGGTCATAATTCCCTCCACCTTGACTGAGGCCCCATTTCCAACTGAAGAAAAACATCCCCAAAGCATGGTGGTGCCGCCACCATGCTTCACTGTTGGTATGGTGTTCTTTTGGTGATGAGCAGTGTTGTGTTTGTGCCAAATATACCTTTTGGAATTATGGCCAAAAAGTCCAACCTTGGTTTCATTCGACCATAACACATTTCCCCACATGCGTTTGGGAGATTTCAAATGTGTTTTCGCAAAATGTAGCTGGGCTTGGATGTTTTTCTTCATAAGATAAGGCTTCCGTCTTGCCACCCTAGATGGGAGATTGTTGCCACATATACTAAACAGCCAGTACTTGCCAGAAATTCCTGCAACTCATTCATTGTTGCTGGCAGCCTCTTGGCAGCCTCCCTGACCAGTTTTCTTCTTGTCTTTTCATCAATTTTGGAGGGACATCTATTTCTTGGTAGTGTCACTGTTGTGCCATGTTTTCTCCACTTGGTGATGACTGTCTTCACTGTGTTCCATGGTATATTTAATGCCTTGGAAATTATTTTGTACCCTTCTCTTAACTGATACCTTTGAACAATGAGATCCCTCTGATGCTTTAAAAGCTCTCTGCGGACCATGGCTTGTGCCGTAAGATGTGACTACACAAATGTCAGGAACAGCCTACTAGAACAGCTGAACTTTATTTGGGGTTAATCAGAGGCACTTTAAATGGTGGCAGGTGTGTGGTGACTCTCATTTAACATGAGTTTGAATGTGATTGGTTAATTCTGAACACAGCCACATTCTCAGTTATAAGAGGGTGTGCATATTTATGCAAACAGGTTATGGTAAGTTTTTTGTTTTTTATTTTCCCTTTAAAAGATTTCAGTTTGTTTTTCGGTTGGGCTGTACAGGTTATAGGTCACATTAATGGTGGAAAAAGTTTTGAAATGATTTATCTTGGTCTCATTTTTTTACATTACAAAAATCTGTCATTTGAACAGGGGTGTGTAGACTTTTTATATCCACTGTATATGACTGTTACAACTCTCTCCATTAAAATAACAGAAAATCCAGGTGGATGTCATGTCATGTCCCCCATGACATCCACCTCCCAGCGCAAAGTGAGCACACTGTCTACTGGCATTTAGATGGCGTGATGCAAAGTGTGAAAAGCAGACAATGCACTGACAGAAACTAAAAGCACTGGTGTACGGCAGGAAGTCTGGCACGAAAGTCTGCTGATGACCATCAAAGGGCCCTTAGTGGCAAAAATGAGTGGCAGCATTAACTGTTTGACTGGCACAGGGGCACGTTAGCACCTGTCAGCTCATTAGTCAAACAAAGCCGGTACCGCTCAATAAAGTCAGAGATATACCAACCTTTTAACACCACAAAGACGGTAGACAGGTATAGCTTTTTGCTTACCACGAAAACCGGATATGATGCAATGCAACTAGTGGTTCAAATTTATGTTTGCAGAAGGACCCCTCTCATTCTGTCGTTTGTTGTAGACGACACAAGACGGTGAGAAAAACGCACACTACTGAAGAGGTTTTAGCTCTGCTGTGGGCCGCTCCTGGGTCAGAGGAAGAGGTTAGCCCAAGTTCATCGTCTGAGGAAGACTCCTGCTCAGATTATGTGCCAAGTAAGTCTGGCGACAGTGGAGAAGACGGCAGTCCTGTGCGCGAGACTGGAGGTGCTTTTTCTGTGTCCAGTCGAGCCCAAAATGGTACAGAAGCATCGTCTGCAGATTTTTCTGCTTTGCCAAACCGTGGCCGCGGGGTGAAAAGGCCCAGAGCAGTTCATGGGCGACGTTTGGGTGGACCGGAGCGCACAGCAGCCGGTGTGTCCCACAACTACGAGCAGTAGAAATCCTACAGGAGGTTTGGACGATGATGCCTGGGAGCTTCGTACAGATGAAGAAGCTTATCAGCCATGGCTCAAACCATTTGAAGAGCCAGTTGGATATCGTGGAGAGGTGGATATGACATTTACGTGCCCCATCGATTTTTTGTCTTTGTTTTGGACTGAGGAGTTCTGGAGGATTGTCACCAATGAAACAAACAGTAAGAAATATTGTGGCATAAACTGTGGTTCAGCTATATTTTTCTAATTTTGGCAATGGATGTAAGTTGTAGCATTTTCAGGTTACAGCTGTTGCAAAGTTTGATTGGTACAGTAGCCAAATTTGATCACAATATGCAAATTTGATCACACTATACCAAATGCTTGACAATGAATGTAAGTTGTACCATTGTCAGGCTACTGCTGTTGCAAAGTTTGAATGGCACAATAGCCAAATTTGATGACAGTATACCAAATGCATTGATGAAATTTGCCCATTGATAAACTTTGGTTCATTTGCTATATTTTTCCATTTCCAATTTCCAATTCCAGTGCAAATTTTGAAGTCAGACTTTGTGTTTCCCAAACAGGTACGCTGAGCAGTTCATAGCCCAAGCCAAAGCAACTGATGCACTGAAACCCCAGTCCAGATTGCAGAATTTGACTGCTGTTTACCATTTTGAAGGTACTGTTTTATGAACATTTCATTGTCGCAATATGCAAATTAGGTCACATTATGCAAAATGCATTGGTGCAAGTTCACCAGTCATGAACTTTGGTTCATCTGCAACATTTTTCTAATTGACACTGTGCTTCTAACTTTTACCATTTTGAAGGTATTGACTTTTGAACATTTCATTGTCGCAATATGCAAATTAGGACACATTATGCAAAATGCATGGGTGCAAGTTCACCAGTCATGAACTTTGGTTCATCTGCAACATTTTTCTAATTGACAGTTATCCTCTAACTTTCACCATTCTGAAGCTATAGTCATTTGGGATTTTGAGGTCAAACTCTGTTTTCCTGCCATATATTCCGGATGGTCAGAGGGTTTTAATTTGCATGCAGTAATACAACACACACATACACTATTCAGTAATAGCAGTACACAGAGTACATGCTTGCATTGCAGAGAGCTAATCTTATCCTTTCATCTTATATTAATTAACAAAAATATAAATAAATAAATGATTGAAGGCTCAGAACCAGTCCTTCACTTTTGTGAAATCCTTGTTCTTCACCCACACATTACAACAGTCAAGTAAACAGTGTGGTACTAACATCTAAAGTAAAAAAAAAAGACACTCTGTGTACTGCTGTGACTAAATATTTTGTGATTTTTTTTTATGTTCTGCTGCATACCAACTAAAACTGCTACAAGTGTTTGCCACTTGGTGCTGTGTAACTATGGTAACAGCCCTAAAACTGGCAAGAGTTCTTTTCTTGTGCATGCCCTCTATAGTGTGCAGTCCTAGTCTGTGCAGCATTTTGAAGGTATGCATTTTTGTGATGACTGAAAATAATAGCTGGAAGTACATAGTCAGCTATATTTAAAACATGATTGATGACTAGTGGGATTAAACAGCTTCTCTACATCTGTAGGGAATACTGTGCCTGTATATTCTAAAGTTGTGACTCAGTCAAACATATGCTGTTTTTGATCAACTCGCTCAAGTTATATCCCTACATAATGGAGAGTGAAAAAGCATACTCCAACAACAGCCCTTCAAGTTCCCAGATGAAGCTGTGATTAGGGTGTAATTGTTCCTCTGTAATCAGTGTGCCCTTCACTGTGATAGCTATTCAGCCTGCTTAATTAATTAAACTCAAGCTGTGCCTTTTGCAAGAGGGTCATCAAAACGTATGTGTGGTGTTACAGCAAGAACAGGTTAAGTCATAGATTTTGGGGACAGATGCTAAAATGTCATCCTCGGTGTATACCTCAGCAGGGACAGGTGATGCTGGGTTAAGCTGGTGAATGGGGTGAGGAGAGGAGGTGGCTCTTTATCGCCAAGAGCTTCTGCACTGGACCCAGCTCTTGTGGACCTGCACAGCCCTGCGTGAGGCGGTAAGTTTTCCACCACTTTCATTTGACAAAACCCTCCGGAAATAATGGAACAACACTGGCACATGCATTTATTTCTAATAATAAAACAACCATTTGTTACAGCATTGATAAGCAGGAATGTAATGAAGAAAATGAAAATTAATTTATGGTGTGTGTGTGTGTGTGTGTGTGTATGAGTTTATGAAATTAACTGCTTGTTTGTCAGAGGCTAAATACTTTACCACACTAATAATGATTTCTCTAGAATTAATCAAGGTGAGCTTGAAGTGATTCTAACATTAATCAACCTTTGCCAATCAGTTTAATCCACTCCAACCCAAACTAATCAGTAGTGGGCAATCGCGCCCCCTTAAGAGCCCACAATTGAGCTTTTATGCTATTTTTCCTGCAAAGACGAATTGACTACCACTTTGTGCAATTAAAGGTCATACAGAAGCGATGAGTCACTTCAAAAAAATCAACATCTTTAAGCAAAAAGATCCATCATGAATCATCCCGTATTCACAGCAAAGGTCCACCTATTATCTTGCTCCTCAATATTGATAGCCTCACCTCAGCCTATTCCCAGGTGACTCATTAGTCACAGAAGTAATGACGTGTCATAAAGGAGCAATCAGTGTTCTGGATATGAGCGATGACTGTAGCTTAAAGCATGCAAGCTGTGATGCGGCACGCGCTTGCATCCGAGCGGGTCGGGTATTTGCAGCTGGGGCCAGGAAAGATGCCCGCCCCGTCTCTTGTTCTCACTCCTCCCTGGAGGTAAACAAATAGCATCCTGCCACTGGGAGTTAGACTCAGCATCCAGCAAAGCCCCCACCTTTATTTATTTTAGATTGCAGAGAAGTCATAGCGGCCATGTTGGATGTTTCATCAAAGCTTTATCATCCTCACACCAGACTCATTACACGGGTGCAGAGAAGGCATAATAAAATGTGACTTAATCAAAAACAAGCAGGCCTCCAGAAAATTGGCTCCCCACAGCTGAATGTGTGAAACAGTCAAGCAGGGGCTACTGTTCTACTTAACCTCATCAAAGTCCTCATTTAGGTGATGGAGGACAGAGACACCGAGGCGAGGGGCTGCTTTGGGGCTGTTTGTTATTTTCAGTTTATGCCTGATGAAATGAGTCAGCGGTTTAAAGATAATTACAGTAGTACATTTTATTATGTGGCGCAGTCTCATTTTATATTAAAAGCTGGGTGCGGTGTAATTGTTTTTAACATTTCTGGATGCCTGGGAGAATATTCTTTAGAGCGGTGGCCAGCTGTATTCTTGTCTTCCAAAAACAAAAAAACAATCCGACCCTCCCAACAATTTTCAGAAAACTATCTGGACTGCATTCATTGTTTCACAGAGGCTCCAGCAAAGTGTGCCACATATCCTTGCACATGGGGTGAAAAAATAAAGGTTTTTAAAGTTTCAGCAGAAGACATTTTTGCAGTGTTTTTTTTCTTTTTTTTTCTGCTGGGGTTGAAATCTTCCCCCGAAAGTGTTTCCGAACTGATGTGTAATGGGCTATGCCATGGAAATGTTTCCATGGTAACGTGACAAAGGCACTAGCACAGCTCAATGCCGCTCTCTGGGGAGTATCTGGGGAGCTTCTGCTTACTGGGAAATGGTGATAATAGCACCGAGTGTTGGATAAAACTCAACTGGGGATGACTAACTCCTTCATTTTGCAGGGGAAAGAGACAACCTTCATCTTCTCTTGTGAAGTCTTTTGCTAATTTTTTTTTTCTTTTTTGTTTTGCTTTGTTAATGCCAGCTCCCATACTTGTCATACTATAGTATGGTATGTTCATTGCTTTAAATAAATGTATCACACTCAGGCAGACTGTATAAGTAGCTGTTCAAGAACAAAGAGGATATGGGCACAGCCATGTTGTTTAAATTCTGTCCATTTTCCATCTTGCTTTTTTTTCTTGACCTTTATAGTTTTCACCTGTGTAAAATTACAGTAAAAGATTCAAATTATAATAATGCTTGAAACTGTGGCTATAGTTTTAAAGTCAGGGAAACTCACTAGGGAAAATATTCTCCTGCAGTGGCTGCAAGTCTTATAAAAATATCTACAAATTTAGAAATTTCATGCATAATTCCTCACGCAGAGAAGCAGCCACAGACTGGAGGACAATTTGACCCGGTGACTCCTCTTGCAGTGAGAGATCTTTGCTCAAATCAGATACCCTCTTAATGCCCCGCTGGCACTCCGTTGCTCTTTTCTCAGTGCCGCTATGAGCACACGTGTTACGGTATATATTGGATTCCTGCAGCTTGGAACACACAGCTTTGTGTTAGATCCCAACTGTGTATAAAGTGCATCCATAGCTATTGTTAGATGTGCAGACGTAACTCAAGACTGAAACTCTTTGGAGTTGAAAATGTCACATTAATTTCAAACACATTACCCCCTGCCAGAAGACTTAATGAAGAAGCCCATTAGAATGTCATACCTGCTTGCTTGTGAGTTTTTGTGCAAAGTTTATTTGATATGTCTAAGTCAATTACCAAGTCTCTGTGATAAGACACTGCTCAGTGGACCAGAACCCCCCCAGTTCTACTCGGGAAGTACTTAGATATTTTAAACACGGCAGCGCTTTGAGTAATTTGCAGGCAGAATTTCCTCTCAGGTAAGGCACTCTATTTTTCCCCTGCCAGCTTAAATGTTTTGTCCTTCACATCACTTTGCAAAGTGTGTGCAACTATCTGTTTCAAGATGAGCCTGGGCTGTTTTTTCTACCCCCCCCCCCCCGGTCCTATAAATAAATTGACTGGCACAGTGAGGGTAAATACTGTTGAGAAATGTTCTTAGGAATCTTAATCAAACAAAAGAGCATTTATATTTTATTTTACTTTTTGGATGAGTTGATTTTTTTTTCATTTTAGATCAATGTAAGAATATTCCTTTGAGGGCAATTTGGCATTGGACTTCTGTAAATTTGTGAAAAAGAATCTTTAAAATGTAAAAACTGACATAACTCAATATTTCCCATTATGCCATCCTTCCTGTCTCACAGCACACTGTGATCATGACATGGTCTCTTTGTTTTTGGACTTGTATTTTAAAGCCTAAAAGTGACACTCCAGTGTTAACATCTTATCTGTAACATGTTTTTAATGACTTACAAGACAAATCAAGAGCAAAATCACCCATAAGTGTCATGTCTGCGTTTTTCCTTCTGTGAAAGTTCAGTTCAGCTGTTCCCCCTTCTAAAAGGCATGTTTAGACAGACCGTTTTTGACGTCACAATAACAGGTAGCCACTCAGTACTAATCACTGGGTACGACCTTGGAGGAAGAGGGCTGAATTGAGGATTCACTTTAGCCTCCAGAGAAGGGATTAACTTCCACTTTATGGCCGATGGGTCGTGTTACAGCTCTGGTCCTTGGGTGAGAGAAGCACTTCATGACCAGACCTTTGAGTTGAAACAATCTTTTTCAGCAAAGAATGATTTTATAAATTGGAACCAAAAGGGTTAACGCTACACTGGAGAGGGTCCTCTTCATGCTGGCTAGAGCCAGACTTATAGCCTGCTCATCTGGGGGAGGAGTTGTCTTCTGTGCCGATGTGCTGTTTTGTGCTTAAAAGTGGCCAAAGAAGTCATTTAGGTTGTTAAGCAGTGTGATGTCACTCACGCAGGTCTGATGTGGAGGTTGAAAAGTTCATAGTGGTCAAATCTGAACAAATGTGGTTTATTTTTCAACATAGTCTTCCCTTCAGTCCACACACTTCTTCCATTGGTGTTGCAGCACTTGGATCCTTGCAGTTGAAAATTAAACCACATTTGGTCAAATTTGACCACTGTGAACTTTTCAGCCTATGAACTTGTCAGCCCCCCCTCGTAATGTGGAGTGTTGTTTGGTAATTGGACTGGAGCTGCACCGGCAGGGTGCTGTATCCACAGCTGCGCGACTCGGGGCCTACTCTTACTGTAGTGCCGGTTCCGTGCTGACCAAAGTTTGATCCCTAAAGTATGGAACCTTTGTCAGAGTGATCGCTCCCTACCACTCTGCAGAACGGTACCTTCCCCCAGCTTTGGAATGGTTGGAAGAGGTGGTCTGTGGAACAGAATGAATGCAAATGTTCATGCATGTGTGAGCATGTGCATGCGCACATACAGGGTTGTCACTATAACCTCGCTATTGAAAAGCTGACTGGAGGTTGCCAAGCAACCCCAATAGTTGCAGCTGGCTTGTCCTGTTTTTTCTGTGCGACTGTGCATTTTTCCCCCCACATAAATTTAGTTAGTTGTTTTTTTTTTGTTTTTTTTTCTGCCCATCTACAGCTCTTTGGCTGGCTGTTCCCAACACAGTTCCCATCACAGCCGGTGATGAGACTTGGTTAAGTTTATGTGCCCTTGAAGCTCGCAATGGAGTAGGACGTGTGTGGTGTGGCTCCTGCAGAGTTTGTGTAAAGTTGTTATTTTTTTGGCACTCTTTTACACCTATCCCATGGAAAAGTAATTTTGAGGCGTTTTTAATCGTTCTTCTACCATTTGTGACTTGGTGGAGTAATTTACATTACTCCCTTGTTGGAGTAATGTCCATCAAGGGAGCTAAATCTCAAGCTGCGTCACACCGGCAAAGGCCTGCAGGGCAGGTGGAAGCTTTGGCCTCAGGTACGTCAACTCCACCCGGTGGTGACGCTTCACCTGGAGGGAAACAACAGTGTGCTATCACTGAAGCCCTAAGGCTAGAGCTGTTAGCCACGTTACGACCGGACATTGCCCAAATATTTAAAGCCAGACTTTGTACTGCTTTGGGAGATGATCTGTACACTATTAGAGCTGATCTTCAAGCGGTTAAAGTGCAATTGGCGAGTGACAAAGCTGCTAAATTAGCGAGTCTCCGCGGCACTGTGGAAGATATAGGGCAGTCTTTGTCTTCTTGCACGGACGATGTTCTAGAATTGAAGGCTAAACTGGATAGCTTAACTTCTGAGGTTGCAAAGCTCGAAAATAAATGTGAAGACCTCAAAGCAAGGTCGCACCACAACAATATCAGGATCGTTTGTGTCTCTGAAGAGGAAACTACGTCCTTAAAATCCGATTTGTCAAGGTGGAATAATCTGCCTCTGTCTCTGATTGGAAAGATAAATGTCATTAAAATGAATGTGTTGCCAAAATTTCTCAACCTATTCATGACATTACCCCTGTTTTTGCCAAATCACTTTTTTCTTTCCCTTGATAAAATGATTAGTTCATTTATTTGGGGTTTGAAGCCTCCATGGATCCAACAATCTTTACTATATCCATCCATTTATTTATCTTGTCCTCATTTGTGTGAGTCAACATTCTTTGTATTTCCTCTGTGTTAGTATGTAGCAGTCATTTCCGGTTTGTGCTTTTGTTGTGATGGCGTGATTTGATACTTCCGTTATTTCAAGTTCTGTTTGTGGTCTGTCACAGTTGTCACTAATTTGAATCTGTTTTTCCTCGCTCATGTGAGCCACACCTGTCATCATTTGTAATAATTTCCCCTATTTTTTTTTTTTTGTTACTTATTTGTACTCGTAGGTAGATTTGGTTTGCAGTCTGGTGACAAGCCACTGGCTGCTGGTCGCTGCGTGCGCGAGCGCCCTAAACCTACATGTTTTTGGTATGCGGGAGGAAACCGGAGAAATCCCGGAGTAAACCCACGCAACACGGGGAGAACATGCAAACTCCACACAGCTCACTGTTGGTCGGGGGCTGGAATCGAACCCACGATCTCATGATCCCCGCAATCCCCCGGCCGAGGGTAAAACTGTGCTGCCACAGTGCTAAACCACTGCGCCACCGTGCAGCCCGTGCAGCCCTATGCCTATTTTAAGTTCTGCTGCAACGCTACCAGTTGCAGCATCCTACTGTGTGTTTTGACAGTTGTGCTCTGCCTAGCCCTCTTTATTCTTTGTTTCCCTGGCGTTCCCGTATGCCCTCAGCCTGGTCCCATCCAGGCTGTTCTTCTTTTTTCTCCCGACGTGAGCCCAGTCTTCCCCAGCGTTTCCGTACGCCTCTTCCTCTGGTTTATCCCTGCCGTGTAAGTGTTGTTTTTTGTGTATTTTTGTCTTTTGTTATCAAATGTCAGTAACTCACAATCCAGCATTTGGGTCTTTTTCCTGCCCTGAGGGGCCAGTTTATGACAATTTCAACTATTCCATTGCAAAATATCCTCAATTTAATGTACAAACTATCAATTATTTTGTTGCCACTTTATACCAGTTGACTACAAACCTTTAATTTTT
Source organism: Pholidichthys leucotaenia (assembly GCA_020510985.1). Taxonomy (NCBI): domain Eukaryota; kingdom Metazoa; phylum Chordata; class Actinopteri; order Cichliformes; family Pholidichthyidae; genus Pholidichthys; species Pholidichthys leucotaenia. The sequence continues at coordinate 181,603,695 of CM035836.1, read as the reverse complement.
TAAAATGCATGTCTCCAATGGCAGGCTGCTGCAGATGTCTGGAAAAGCTGGTGACAGAAATATTTAATATTAGAAATAAATTTAAAGGAAATCAAATTCACCACTGCTACCAAAAAGTATCTCTGTGCTGTTTTTAAACTATAGCTCTCTTGTATGCTATTTTTTCTTGTGAATGTGTCTTTTTTTTCCCCACTTAAATTTTATGTTTTTTTTCCACAAATTTACAACTTTCTTTCTAGTAAATTAGTTAAAACATATTAACATACAGTAGGGTAAAAAAGTATTGAGTCAGCCACCAATTGTGCTAGTTCTACCTCTTAAAAGATGAGAGAGGTCTCCAATTTTCATCATAGGTATACCTCATACTATGAGAGACAAAATGAGAAAAAAAATCTACAAAATCACATTGTCTGATTTTTAAAGAATTTATTTGCAAATTATGGTGGAAAATAAGTATTTGGTCAATAACAAAAGTTCATCTCAATACTTTGTTAAATACCCTTTGTTGGCAATGACAGAGGCCAAACATTTTCTGTAAGTCTTCACAAGGTTTTCACACACTGTTGCTTGTATTTTGGCCCATTCCTCCATGCAGATCTCCTCTAGAGCAGTGATGTTTTGGGGCTGTTGCTGGGCAACACGGACTTTCAACACCCTCCAAAGATTTTCTATGGGGTTGAGATCTGGAGACTGGCTAGGCCACTCCAGGACCTTGAAATGCTTCTTACGAAGTCACTCCTTCGTTGCCCGGGCAGTGTGTTTGGGATCATTGTCATGCTGAAAGACCCAGCCACATTTCATCTTCAATGCCCTTGCTGATGGAAGGAGGTTTTCACTCAAAATCTCACGATACATGGCCCCATTCATTCTTTCCTTTACACGGATCAATCGTCCTGGTCCCTTTGCAGAAAAACAGCCCCAAAGCATGATGTTTCCACCCCCATGCTTCACAGTAGGTATGGTGTTCTTTGGATGCAACTCGGCATTCTTTCTCCTCCAAACACGACAAGTTGAGTTTTTACCAAAAAGTTCTATTTTGGTTTCATCTGACCATATGACATTCTCCCAATCCTCTTCTGGATCATCCAAATGTGCTCTAGCAAACTTCAGACGGGCCTGGACATGTACTGGCTTAAGCAGGGGGACATGTCTGGCACTGCAGGATTTGAGTCCCTGGCGGCGTAGTGTGTTACTGATGGAAGCCTTTGTTACTTTGGTCCCAGCTCTCAGCAGGTCATTCACTAGGTCCCCCCGTGTGGTTCTGGGATTTTTGCTCACCGTTCTCATGATCATTTTGACCCCACGGGGTGAGATCTTGAGTGGATCCCCAGATCGAGGGAGATTATCAGTGGTCTTGTATGTCTCCATTTTCTAATAATTGCTCCCACAGTTGATTTCTTCACACCAAGCTGCTTACCTATTGCAGATTCAGTCTTCCCAGCCTGGTGAAGGTCTACAATTTTGTTTCTGGTGTCCTTTGACAGCTCTTTGGTCTTGGCCATAGTGGAGTTTGGAGTCTGACTGTTTGAGGTTGTGGACAGGTGTCTTTTATACTGATAACGAATTCAAGCAGGTGCCATTAATACAGGTAATGAGTGGAGGACAGAGGAGCCTCTTAAAGAAGAAGTTACAGGTCTGTGAGAGCCAGAAATCTTGCTTGTTTGTAGGTGACCAAATACTTATTTTCCACCATAATTTGCAAATAAATTCTTTAAAAATCAGACAATGTGATTTTCTGGATTTTTTTTCCCTCAATTTGTCTCTCATAGTTGAGGTATACCTATGATGAAAATTGGAGACCTCTCTCATCTTTTAAGTGGGAGAACTTGCACAATTGGTGGCTGACTAAATACTTTTTTGCCCCACTGTATTAATTTACGTTTTAACCCCCCTGTTAAAACATAAATTAACTATGGTTTATCACATCTTTGGAAAGCTGAGTTCAATTTTTCTAGTCACACTTAGACCTGATTACTGTCATACCTGTTCTCAATCAAGAAATCACTTAAATAGGACCTGCCTGACAAAGTGAAGTAGACCAAAAGATCCTCAAAAGCTAGACATCATGCTGCAATCTAAAGAAATTTAGGAACAAATGAGAAACAAAGTCATTGAGAGCTATCAGTCTGGAAAAGGTTATAAAGCCATTTCTAAAGCTTTGGAACTACAGCAAACCACAGTGAGAGCCATTATCCACAGATGGTGAAAACATGGAACAGTGGTGAACCTTCCCAGGAGTGGCTGGCCAACCAAAATTACACCAAGAGCGCAGTGACAACTCATCCAAGAGGTCACAAAAGACCCCACAACAACATCCAAAGAAATGCAGGCCTCACTTGCCTCAGTTAAGGTCAGTGTTCATGACTCCACCATAAGAAAGAGACTGAGCAAAAATGGCCTGCAAGGCAGAGTTCCAAGACGAAAACCACTGCTGAGCAAAAAGAACATAGACTCATTTCAGTTTTGCCAGAAAACATCTTGATGATCCCCAAGACTTTTGGGAAAATACTCTGTGGATTGATGAGACAAGAGTTGAACTTTTTGGAAGGTGTGTGTCCCATTACATCCAGCGTAAAAGTAACAGCATTTCAGAAAAGCAACATCATACCAACAGTAAAATATGGTGATGGTAGTGTGATGGTCTGGGGCTGTTTTGCTGCTTCAGGACCTGGAAGACTTGCTGTGGTAAATAGAACCATGAATTCTGCTGTCTACCAAAAAATCCTGAAGGAGAATGTCCAGCCATCTGTTCGTGACCTCAAACTGAAGCGCACTTGGGTTCTGCAGTAGGACAATGATCCAAAACATGCCAGCAAGTGCACCTCTGAATGGCTTAAGAAAAACAAAATGAAGACTTTGGAGTGGCCTAGTCAAAGTCCTAACCTGAATCCATTTGAAATGCTGTGACATGACCTTAAAAAGGAGGTTCATGCTCGAAAACCCTCCAATGTGGCTGAATTACAACAACTCTGCAAAGATGAGTGGGCCAAAATTCCTCCACAGCGCTGTAAAAGATTCATTGCCAGTTATCGCAAATGCCTGATTGCAGTTGTTGCAGCTAAGGGTGGCCCAACCAGTTATTAGGTTTTTTTTGTAACTTAGATTTTTATTCATTTTTCATCATATATATTGCATTCAGATCACAGTCTACATTTAAAAACAAAGGGGCTAGAGTAAGAAAGAAAAAAAAATGTTGGAGCATCAAGTTTTTAGTTTCCATCTCTTAATTCTTCTGGTTTTTCCAGCGTCTTTGGTTATTCTTTCAATTTCTGTCTCGTTGTTGCACTTTGTAGTGTGTCCATTTCCTCCATTTTTTTTCCCATAGTCCTTCTTGCATTCTTTGTCGATATGTTAGTTTTTTCATCATACGTATGTCCTCAACAATGTCAGTCCATTGCTCTTGGTCAGGAAGAACTTCTGATCGCCATTTTTTTGTGATTGTTTTTTACATGCAATCAACAAGATTTTAACTAGATATCTGTCCTCAGCCTGTATTACATTGTCTCTTTTAAGATCACATAAGTACATCAGGTTACAGTTCATTGGTATATTATATCCTAATATCCTCTGTATTGTCACATGTATAGATTTCCAGAATGATGAGATTTTGCAGCATTTCCAAAACATATGTGAGTGGTCTGCATTTTGAGCCCCACATCCCCTCCAGCATAAAGATTGGGTATTTGTATATTTTCCTTGAATCTGTGGTGTAATGAAGAAGCGAATCAGGTTTTTCCATCCAAATTCCCTCCATGTCCTTGAATTTGTTGATGTGTGTTGTGTTTTCCATATTTCCTGCCAGCTTTCTTCTGTTATGTTTAAATTGAGCTCTTTCTCCCATTTCTCCTTTATATAGTTACTTGAATGATTGTTTGCCATAAGTTTCTGATATAGCTTTGAAATAATTTTTATTTTATTTCCTGTATATGAGCTTAAAATGAATTGTATAATCTCGCTCACATCTGTTTGGAGGTTATGCCTAATCTTCTTCATATAATAGTCTCTCATCTGCAGATATCTGAAGAATTCCGATCTTTCTAGTTTAAATTTTCTCCTGATGTTTACAAAGCTCCCGAGATCTTTTTTTCCGATATTGCCCCATGCTGTGATTCCCTTGTTCACCAGATTTTTGTATCCCCTATCTTGTTTTGCCGGTTCAAACTGACTGTCAAATGCTACCCATTTCAATAGTTTTATGTCTTCCTTTATATTATACTTTTGTACTATTTTATACCACAGTTCCAAAGTAAATTTAGTGATTGGGTCTATTTGTTTGATTTGCTTATATGCATCTTTATCTCCTATTATGCTTTGTACTGGGAGTCCCTCAATTTCCTTTTCCATTTCTTTCCATTTTGCCTCATATCCCTCGTCGCACCAACATATGATATATCTTATTTGTGCTGAGTAGTAATATTCCTTTAGACTCGGTAGGCCCATGCCTCCTTTCTTTTTTGGTAACTGGAGAGTTTTATATTTCACTCTTGGCTTTTTACCTCCCCAAACAAATCTCGATATCATCCTGTCCCACTTTGAGAACTGGGCATCTGGAATCTCTGTTGGTAGAGCCTGGAAGAGGTAAAGTAATCTAGGTTGTATGCTGATTTTGACTGTCTCAATTTTTGAATTCAGATCCATATTTAAGATTGACCATCTATCAATATCTTTTTTTATTTCTTGTTCCAACCTATCATAGTTTGCTTTATAGATTTTGCTTAGATCTTTAGGTATGTTCACTCCAAGGTATTTTATTTCTTTTTGTTTCCAGTTTAGTTTGATCTTATCAGTTATCTGGTTTAGAGGGTTATAGTGGAATGTCAGTATTTGTGTTTTAGTTATGTTTATCTTGTATCCTGATAATTTTCCAAAATTTTCTATCAAGTTCATCATTTCCATTATTGATTCATCTGGTTGTTCAAGGTAAACCATAATATCGTCTGCAAATAGCCCAATCTTGTGTTCCGCCCCCTTTATTGTTACACCTTTTAATTTCTTATTTTGTCGTATCGCTTGAGCCAGTGGCTCTATGAACAGAGCAAACAAGGTGGGCGATAAGCAGCATCCCTGCCTAGTTGATCTTTGTATATTTACTTTGTCTGTTAAGCTACCGTTTATCTTGATTCTTGCCACAGGTTCTTGATACAGCGTCCTTATGCATTGTACTGATTTTTCGTTAAATCCAAAGCGTTCCAGCACACTATATAGGAATTTCCAGTTAACCCTGTCAAATGCTTTTTCTGCGTCTAAACTCATTATTACTGCGCTTTTCTTTTCTTTATGTATTTGATTAATTATATGTATTGTTCTCCTGATATTGTCATGTGTTTGGCATCCCTCTATGAAACCAGTTTGATCATCTTCTATCAATTCCGTCAAGAATGTCTTTATTCGTTTACATATAATTGTTGTATATATTTTATAATCCACATTTAATAAAGAGATTGGTCTATAGTTTCCGCATTGTTCTCTATCTTTCCCTGGCTTTAAAATAACTGAAATAATGGCTTCGTTCCATGATGGAAGTATTTTGTTGTTGTTCAACGTCCAATTAAATGACTTTAGGAGCTGTGGCGTGAGTTCTTCTGTAAACAGTTTATAAAACTCAGATGGGTATCCATCACTACCTGGTGATTTACAGTTTTTAAGTGACTTAATCACATCTCTAATCTCTTGTGTTGTTATTTCTGCTGTTAGCTTTTCATTTTGTTGATTTCCTATTGATGGCAAGTCCAATGTGCATAGAAATTTTTTAATATCTTTAGTATTTGTTTCTTCAGGTTGCGAGTATAGTTCTTGATAGAAATTATGGAATATTTCTTCGATGTTTTCTGGGTTAATTGTGGTTTTATTTGTGATGGGGTCTTTAATCTTATATACATTATTCATTGTTTGTTGTTTTCTTAACCGTTTTGCCAGCAGTTTTGTGGCTTTTGGTCCCGTTTCATAATATTTTTGCTTTAGATATCTATTTTTCCTTTCAATTTAATCTATTTGTGTTTCTTTTATCTTTATTTTTTCTTCTTTAATTTCTTGATATATTTTTGGGTCATTTGTGCTTTGATGTTTACGTTCTAATTCCCTCAGTCTCTCACATCTTTGTTCATATGCTTCCAGTTTAGACTTATTTGCTTTTCCTGTTTCAACAATTAATTTACCTCTTAACACGGCTTTTAGTGCATCCCATAGTATTGTTGGGTCCACTTCTTCATTGTCATTCTCTTGGATATACTCGTTTATGTTTACTTTTATTCTTTCTTTCATTTTATCATTATTTAACAGTCCTACATTAAGTTTCCGTGTTGTTTGTCGTTTTCTATTGTTTAAATATATTTCCATGTATATAGGATTATGATCTGATATTTCTGCCCCTCCAATCCAACAATTTCTCACCCTGTGTCTGTCACCTTCATTCATAAGGAAGTAATCTATTCTAGAGTGTACTTTATGGACTGCTGAATAATGTGTATAGTCTTTTTCGAGTGGGTGCAGGTCCCTCCATATGTCTACCATACCCATTTCTGCCAGTGAGGTTCTTATGAACTTTGTTACATGTTTTTTTTGTCTTCTTAACACTTGTTGTGTCAACTTCATGATCCATGACAGCATTTAAGTCTCCTCCACAAATTAGGACTCCTTCACTGTGTGTTGCTATGAGATCAAACAGATGTTGAAAAAAACCCTTGTCACTTTCTGGTGGGGCATAGATGTTCACTAATGTGATCTGCATACCATCTATTCTTCCCTTTATTATTACATACCTGCCTTCTTTATCCTGGATTTCTTGTTCACATTCAAATTGTATTTTATTTGAAATTAGTATCATAACCCCCCTTTTAGTTCCTCCCTTAAATGAACTGTAGTAGGAGTTCTTATAGCCAAATCTCTTTAGTTTCTCATGTTCTGTCTTGCTCAAATGTGTCTCTTGCATAAATATAATTTCGGCTTTTTCCTTCTTGAATTTTCTTATTATTCTTTCCCTTTTAACAGGTGAGTTCAGACCATTCACGTTTAGTGTCATTATCTTAAGATTTTTACCCATATTCATGTTTTTCCATTTTTTTAACTTGTGCTCCTAGCCCCTTTAACAACAAAAATAACACATATTTATATAAAAACACATTAAAAAATCTCGACCTCCGTACTTTGGGCCTTTCTACTGCCCACTGGTCCCTGTTGGTGGGTGGAGGGAATGTCCTCACAGAGTGAGGGGCCCTCGCTAGACCTCTAGTTACTATCCAAGTAATAGTCATTAGTCTAGAAATGTCCAACAAATATCACTTAAACCTCTCCTAGCCGTCTGTTTCTCTTTTACCTTGTCTTCTTGGCCTTCATTTCTTCTGTGCCTTTCTTAATCTTTGTTACAATCTAGGCTTTCAGTTGAAAGCCTTGCAGTTTTTCCAGGGCCCGCTGCTCCACGTCTCCTCCCGTCTTCTGCCGCTCACTCGCCTCCACTCCGGCTGTCGTGATGCGTTCAGGGCCGCCGCTGCTCCAGCCGTTTCCTCCGGCACGCTCACCACAAAGCCTCGCTCCATCATGTCCCGCGCTGCCTCTCTGGCTGTGTTGTATGTCTTCACGCCGTCCTCCCAATGAATCCTCATCTTCGTTAGCGGCGTTTGGAATCTAATTTTTTTCTCTTTCAGCGTTTTTTTAATGTTGGCATATTTCTTCCGCTGCTGCACAATTTCTGTTGGGTAGTTATGATCAAAGAATATCTGTTTGTCGCCGATTCGTATCTTTTTTTTCCACGCTTGTGTCAGGATTCTTTCCTTTATGTCATATTTCAGAAAGTTTACCACAACTGACCTGGGTGGAGAGTTTGGCTTCGGGTTCTGTGCCGAGGCTCTGTGCGCTCGTTGAATCTGCAGGTCCGCTTCACCGGGCAGCTCCAGTTCTTTTTTAAAGAACTGATCCATGAATTTCGTCATCGAGTTGCCTTCAATGCCCTCCGGGATCCCGAAGATTGTGTTATCTTTGTCTAATATTTAAATTTGTTTGATGATCTGAAACATTTAAGTGTGACAAACATGCAAAAAAAAAAATCGGGAAGGGGGCAAACACTGCTACACAGTACTGTATCAATCTCCTACAGGCCCTTAGAATAGTGGGTTAGTACTAGTCTAGTGAAGGGCTTTGAGTGTTCTTTGAGACTAGAAAAAGCGCTATATACAGACGTGGACAAAATTGTTGGTACCCCTCTGTTAATGAAAGAAAAACCCACAATAGTCACAGAAATGACTTGAATCTGACAAAAGTGGTAATAAATAAAAATTCTATGAAAATTAACCACTGAAAATCAGACAATGCTTTTGAATTGTGGTTCAACAAAATTATTTTTAAAAACAAACTCATGAAACAAGCCTGGACAAAAAGGATGGTACCCTTGTAGAAGTTACAGAAAAACAGACAAAAAACTGGAAAAACTTTATTTACATTTTTGTACTTCCTGCTTTTATCTCCGTCCAAAACGGAAAAACTCCGCCTTCACATTAAAACTCCACCTTCACATTAAAAGATCCAATTTTGTGTGTGAGACTAACAACTAATATCACCACACAGGCCCCCCCAGAACACACAAATAACAACATAAATAAACATGCTGACAAAAAACAAACAAACAGCATGAACAAAAATCCAAAAGAAAATAACTCAAGAGAACCTCTTAGGCAACCTAATTACCCTGCCCCGACGACTGCACTGCACAGTCCTAGGGGGCACAACTGTAACTGGAGCAGAAACAACCTCAGGAGCAGGGTTGGGAGGGCGCCCCCGCCGAGCCGGGCGGGCTAACTCAACCTCATCGTCACAAAGAACATGCGCAGGCTTCAAACGATCCACCGAAATCCGATCCTGACCAGTCCCCAACTCAACCAAAAAATCCTTATGGCCTGTTTCTAACACCCGAAAAGGGCCATCATAAGGTGCCTGCAGGGGAGAACGATGGGCATCGTGCCGGACAAAAACATATTTAGCCGACCTAAGGCTGTCAGGGACGTAGGACTGAGGAAGGCAGTGGTATGCAGCCACAGGAACAAAAGCCCTAACTTCCTCTCGACACTTAGGCCTCTTAACCATACTGGGACCTAACCCTGGACTGGTAGGAAGAAACTCCCCTGGAACCCTCAAGGTCTGGCCAAGGACCAACTCAGCAGAAGAGGAATGCAGGTCTTCTTTGGGGGCTGAACGCAAACCCAACAAAACCCACGGTAATCTGTCCACCCATCCACTATCCACTAATGACGCGCGAAGGGCCGGTTTCATAGTCCGATGAAACCGCTCGCATAGCCCATTAGCTTGTGGATGGTACGCTGTGGTCCGATGGAGTTTAACCCCCAAACTACCAGCTACTTCATTCCAAAGTACAGAGATAAATTGCGGGCCCCTGTCAGAGTTAACGTCCAAGGGGACACCAAAACGGGACACCCAAGAGGAGATAAATGCCCGGGCAACATCAGATGCTGTAGTTGATGTCAGGGGAACCACGTCCGGCCACCGCGTAGTCCGGTCCACCATAGTGAAGAGGTGAGTAAAACTGCGAGACGGAGGAAGAGGTCCAACCAGGTCCACCTGAACATGATCAAAACGTTGCTCCGGAATCCAAAAAGGCTCCAATGGAGCCTTTATGTGGCGCTGCACCTTAGCACGCTGGCACGCCATACAGGTTGTCGTCCAAGTCGTCACATCCTTTCTAAGACCCGGCCATACAAACTTGGCGCTCACCAACTTAACCGAAGCCTTAACCCCAGGATGCGACAAAGAATGTCAAAAACACGACGACGCCAAGCCGCAGACACCAGAGGTCGTGGTTTTCCCAGTGTAGTATCACACAGAAGAGTGGCGCCACTGTCTTGAAAGCAGACATCCTCCAACTGCAAACTGGACTCCGTGGAACGAAGCACCTGCACCTCCGGGTCCAACAACTGATCGGCAGCCATCTCAGCATAGTCCATGCCCAAATGAACAGCAGCAACTGGTGCACGAGAAAGACATTCCGCCACCAAGTTGGTCTTACCAGCCACATGCTGAATATCTGTAGTGAACTCAGAAATAGCCGAAAGCTGCCGTTGTTGCCGAGCTGACCAAGGTTCAGTGGACTTGGCCATGGCAAACGTGAGAGGTTTATGGTCGACAAAAGCGGTGAATTTACGGCCCTCCAAAAGAAACCTGAAATGCCTTGTCGCCAAGAAAAGGGCCAGCAGCTCCCTGTCAAAGGTGCTGTACTTCCTTTCTGACACGCGTAACTGTCTACTAAAAAAGGCCAGAGGTTCCCAGGAATTGCCCACTCACTGCTCACAAACTGCTCCGACAGCATAATCAGATGCGTCGGTGGTAAGAGCAATGGCGGCCGTGGAATCTGGATGAGCCAACAAGGCAGCATCAGCCAGTGCAGCTTTAGCCCCGTCAAAAGCACATAACCTCTCATGAGTCCACTCAATGTCCTGATTACCCCTCTTACCCTTCAAGGCCTCATATAGCGGACGCATAATATGGGCAGCATGAGGTATAAAACGGTTGTAAAAATTGACCATGCCCAAAAACTCCTGCAGGGGCTTGACAGAGGAGGGGCGTGGAAAAGCTAAAACTGCTTCGACTTTAGCCGGGAGGGGCACGGCACCCTGCTGGGATACCTTGTGCCCCAAAAACTCAAGTTCTGAGAGCCCAAACTGACACTTCACGGGGTTCACTATCAGTCCATGGTCACAGAGGCGTCTGAAGAGCTGGCGAAGGTGCAACACATGTTCCTCCACCGAAGCGCTCGCCACCAGTATATCGTCCAGGTATACAAACAAAAAAGGCATGTCCCGCAACACAGAGTCCATAAGCCTTTGAAACGTCTGTGCAGCACCCTTAAGGCTGAACGGCATCCTCAAGAACTCGAACAGTCCAAATGGAGTGATCACTGCTGTCTTGGGGACGTCCTGGGGATGGACAGGCACCTGATGATAACCACGCACTAAATCCACTTTAGAAAAAATGACTGTCCCCGCCAGACGTGAAGAAAAATCCTGGATATGGGGGACTGGGTACCTGTCGTTGGTAGTAGCGTTGTTAAGGCGCCTAAAATCTCCACAAGGGCGCCAACCCCCATCTGACTTAGGGACCATGTGGAGGGGAGAAGCCCACGGACTGTCGGAACGGCGCACAATACCCAGCCGCTCCATATTGGCAAACTCATCTCTAGCGATGGCCAACTTAGCAGCATCCAGACGGCGTGCGCGAGCAAAAACAGGTGGACCCCCAGTAGTAATATAATGCTCAACCCCATGTTTAACTACTGCCGCAGAAAACGTAGGCACAGTGAGGACAGGAAACTCAGAGAGAAGGCGCTGGTATCTGTCTCCTGAGGCGAGCATGTTAGCAAGCAGTGGACCAGCCCCACCCAGTGTACATGGATAAGAATCAAAAGACACAGCATCAATCAAACATCTGTTAGCTACGTCAACCAACAGTCTGTAAGCACACAAAAAATCTGCGCCAAGAATAGGAACTGCTACAGATGCTACCACAAAGTCCCAACTAAATTCACGGCCGTTAAAACACACAGTAATGAGCCTGGTGCCAAAGGTGCGAATAGGAGTACCATTAGCAGCGTCCAGTGGAGGTCCATGTTCATATTCCATGACGTCAGCCGAAGAGGGGGGAACGATGCTCCGCTGCTCTCCCGAATCCACCAAAAAACGACGTCCAGCCGCGCAGTTCTCAATAAAAAGCAGCTTATTGCTGGTGCCGGTGCACGCAGCTGCTAGCGAGCACCAGCCTTCTCGTTTCCCTGTGGCTGGAAAGAGCATGGTGGAATACAGCGCCCAGCCTTCGGTCCAAAACGGCGGTGATAAAAACACAGGCTGCTCTCTTTCTTACGGCGATCCGATACTGCGGCCACACCCACTGAGACTTCTCCATCAGACTGCCCAGGCAGCAAAGCATGCACCGACAAATGACGAGAAGCCAGCCAAAGCCTGTCCGCTTCTCCAGCCAAACCCCGATAATCCTTAGTACGAATGAGGGGCGAGCTGGCCAGGACAGTGCGCACTGGAGGCGGAAGCTGACGCAGAAACAGGTGGGTAAACAGAAATGAACTGTCTCCTGAACCAAGAAGTGCCAACATATTCTCCATCAGCTCAGAAGGTTTGCTGTCCCCCAAACCAGTCATAGACAGAAGACGATCAGCGCGCTCTATATCAGAGAGCTGGTACAGCTGCAGAAGAGCCCTCTTCAGAGTGACGTACCTGTCAGCGTGAGGCGGGTCCCGGAGCAGTCCCAACAAACGACGAGTAGTGGCAGAATCCAAAGCTACGACAACATGGAAATACTTCGTGTCATCTGTGGTTATTCCGCGCAGATGGAACTGAGCCTCGACATGCTGAAACCAGGGCTCCGGGTCGTGCTGCCAAAAGTCCGGTAATTTAACGGTAGCCGCAAAAACAGCCGGCGCAGGAGCCGCAGCGGATACAGACGCCGTGGCGGCGATATCAGAAGAGGTCGCTTGATCAAACATTCTTCAAACGTCGGGGTCACCAATGTAGAAGTTACAGAAAAACAGACAGGATACGCATAAGTCTGTCTGGAAAAACTTTATTTACATTTTTGTACTTCCTGCTTTTATCTCCGTCCAAAACGGAAAATCTCCGCCTTCACATTAAAACTCCACTTTCACATTAAAAGATCCAAGTTTGTGTGTGAGACCAACAACTAATATCACCACACCCTTAACTTAATATTTTGTTGCACAACCTTTTGAGGCAATCACTGCAGTCAAACGATTTCTGTAACTGTCAGTGAGATGTGTGCACCTCTCAGCAGGTATTTTGGCCCGCTCCTCATGAGCAAACTGCTCCAGTTGTCTCAGGTTTGAAGGGTGCCTTCTGCAGATGGCATGTTTCAGCTCCTTCCACAGATGTTCAATAGGATTTAGATCAGGGCTCACAGAAGGCCACTTTAGAATAGTCCAATGTTTCGCTCTTAGCCATTCTTGGGTGTTTTTAGCTGTGTGTTTTGGGTCATTATCCTGTTGCAAGACCCATGACCTGCGACTGAGACCAAGCTGTCTGACACTGGGCAGCACATTTCTCTCTAGAATACCTTGATAGTCTTGAGATTTCATTGTACCCTGAACAAATTCAAGACACCCTGTGCCAGATGCAGCAAAGCAGCCCCAGAACATAACAGAACCTCCTCCATGTTTCACAGTAGGGACAGTGTTCTTTCCTTGGTATGCTTCATTTTTGCGTCTGTGAACATAGAGCTGATGTGCCTTGCCAGAAAGTTCCAGTTTTGTCTCGTCTGTCCATAGGACATTCTCCCAGAAGCTTTGTGGCTTGTCAACATGCAGTTTGGCAAATTCCAGTCTGGCTTTTTTGTGATTTGTTTTCAACAGTGGTGTCCTCCTTGGTCGTCTCCCATGAAGTCCACTTTGGCTCAAACAACGACGGATGGTGCGATCTGACACTGATGTAGTACCTTGACCTTGGAGTTCACCATGAATGTGTTTAGAGGTTGTCCTGGGCTCTTTTGTTACCATTCGTATTATCTGTCTCTTCCTGCGGCCACGTCCAGGGAGGTTGGCTACAGTCCTGTGGATCTTAAATTTCTGAATAATATGTGCAACTGTAGTCACAGGAACATCAAGCTACTTGGAGATGGTCTTATAGCCTTTACATTTAACATGCTTGTCTATAATTTTCTTTCTAATCTCCTGAGACAACTCTCTCCTTTGCTTCCTCTGGTCCATGTTTGGTGTGGTACACACCATGTCACCAAACAGCACAGTGACTACTTGTCACCCTTTAAATAGGCCGACTGACTGATTACAAGTTTGTAGACACCTGTGATGTTAATTAGAGGACACATCTTGGTTGAACATGTCCCTATGGTCACATTATTTTTAATGTTTTCTAGGGGTACCATCATTTTTGTCCAGGCCTGTTTCATCAGTTTGTTTTTTAAAATAATTCTGCTGAACCACAATTCAAAAGCATTGTCTGATTTTCATTGGCTAATTTTCATACAGTTTTTATTTATTACCACTTTTGTCAGATTCAAGTTATTTCTGTGACCATTGTGGGTTTTTCTTTCATTAACAGAGGGGTACCAACAATTTTGTCCACGTCTGTAAGTACAGGTCCTTATCCCTTATGATGTGATGCAGCCCTGAAGGGGTGTCCCTTGCTCCTCAATTTAATGTACAAGATAGTCTATCTATTTCAATACATATTTTCTTGTTGCTTGTGAACTCTAAACTACAAACTTTAAATTAGTTTTTAAAATGCACATTGTTTGCTCAGCTGACTGTCAGCTGCCACCATCCACACACACACCCTGTAGGGAAAACGTAAGCACTTAAAGTCTGTGCTCCTCTCGTGTGCATGACACACACTGCCCACACGTGATCAGAACAGAGAGCCATGCTAAACAAAATACAGTGTGATTATGGCCAGTGCTGACCCCCTGCTGAGGGTGCCATGTCACCTTAGCATGGAACAACACTGTAAAAAAAAAAAAAGTTTTCTCAACTTAAAAAAGTTCGTGTTTGGGATGCCTTAAAATTTTAAGTTGACTGAACTTGAGGAGAACAATAACTTTTTAAGATGAGTAGAAAAACTTTTTTTTTTACAGTGAAAGCAAATGGCACCTGTGAAAGCACAACCTCAGTGTGTCCACTCTCAGCTCCACGCTTCTTGAGCTCTCGGTCTTGCCTCTCCACTGTGTTGCGTTCTGCCCTGGTGCACGTGTGATTGCATGTGATATACAATCAATCTGGTCATTCTTTTCCACAGTTATGGCCATGTTAAAGTTTGATGTTTTGGATATTACAGGTGTGCAAGCACCAGTGGGAACTTGTGGCTTACTTTTGAGTGGATGTATGCAGCTCGCATCCTGACGGAGGACAGCGGTGGTAGCCGGTGTGTGCGCCATGCTGCTTTGCTGTGGTGCCCATGTGCTCCGCTTGTGCTGAGCAGTCATTTGGACCCCCCTCGGTCACGGCAGCATTGTATTGTGATTTTTTTGAGCATTAGATGTTCACTATTAGAGTTTTCTGGTCAAATTTTCCAGCTTGTAGGCTCCTGTGTAGTTGCTCTCAGCACTGAGTGCTCTGGCCCTTGAGAAGAGGTGGCATTAAAGGAGGCGAGAAAGGAAAAGATTTTCACAAGCAACTGTCACTTTTGTGAAAAAAGGACATAAGGTACCATTTTAAATAATGTAGATTTGTTTTTTAGTAGACTTATATCTACCGGAGTGAGTCTTTAAGGTTATTGTGCCCTTTACATTTTATTTTCAGTGGGAAGTGACCATATGTGGACTAGAGGATAAAGTGGCAAGAATTAGAATTAGGAAGGATTTATTGTCATATTATAATACAGCTTCATATGAAAATGTAAAACAACATCACACTGGAGGCACAAAGCATAAAATCCACGTCAGGCATTGATTCAAGAGGATACAGCTTTTGTAGAACAGCTTTATACAGTACTTACACATACGTATGCTGGCAAATTGGTGCTAAGTAACCTACAAATTTGACTTGCAGAACTGGATCACAGACTACTTAACGTTAGTCTGTGAAACCATATGTCATATAAAATTTCATATCAAACTAGAGGGCACTCAGAGAGAGCATACCTCCGCCAAGGCTCTGTCCCTCCTATCCCTTTGTCTTCCTCTCCATCCCTTTGTGAATCCATAAGGCGATCCATGTGTACATTGTGAGATATGGCCTTGGTGGAGGTATGCACTCATGGATCACCCCAACATCTAATGAGTTCATCTTTGGGCCAAAGGCCACCTCTGGTGAAAATGCCATCCAAATCCATCGATGAGTTTTTTTTACGTGATCCTGCTAACAGACAGAGAAACGGCAGCAAAAACAATATGACTACATTATATGACTACATTATAATAACTCGAAACGCATTCAGAGAGTGCATACCTCTGCCAAGGCTCCTTGTGTCCCTCATGGATCACCTCCAAAATGTAATGGGTTTGTTTTGGAGGATTTTTGCGAACACCGTGTGAGAAAATGTGAGCCTTGGTGGAGGTATGCATTCTTAGATCATCATCAAAATGTAATGGGTTCCTCTCTAGTCCAAGGACCACCTCTGGTAAAAATTTCATCCAAATCCATCCAGTAGTTTTGGAGTATTCTTTCTAAAACCCCGTGAGAAGATAAGAGCCTTGGTGGCGGTATGCATTCTCGGATGATCACCAAAAATGTTATGGGTTCGTCTCTAGTCAAAGACCACCTCTGGTGAAAATTTCACCCAAATCCATCCAGTAGTTTTGGAATATTCTTGCTAACACACTATGAGAAGATAAGAGCCTTGGTGGAGGTATACATTCTCTTATCATCACCAACATGTTATGGGTTTGTCTCTAGCCCAAAGACCACCTCTGGTGAAAATTTCATCAAAATCCATCCAGTAGTTTTTGCGTAATCCTGCTAACAGACAGACAGACAGACAAACCACCCTGATAACATAACCTCCTTGGCGGAGGTAATAATGATAACAAGACTGTTATAATTGTATTGACCATACACTGGGGCTGGGAAATTCCACCTTAAATCAGCATCACGGTTTATTGAATCTTTCAGGTCATTTTTTTTCCTCCTGTCTTCTCCCTTACAGTTTACTGACAAGGTTCATAATTATTAAGCAATAGTACACAACAGTGCAATATCATATCAATGCGGTGCGTAGTAAAAGGGCATAATAGAACAGGCCTACCGTGATTCCACAAACCATAAAATTAAACATTGTCCAGTGCTGAAGTTTGCTGTGTTTCCTTACCGTGTGGGTCATGTGGCTGCAACAACATCCTTGTCTACCAGCCGGAGTTACATCCGCATGCACTCCAAACCCCGTCTTTGCTTGCTTTTTTTGTACACTTTATACTTTATTGATCCCCAGAGTTCTTGGCATCTTCAGATGAAATAATGTCAATCATCACATACTATGTAGATTAAGACCACATTCGTTTTTGTTCCAAGCTGTTTTATAGTTTTTCTGCAGTGTTTGGCTTCTGGGTTGCGGAGTTGGTGCATGACCCTATGCTTTGCCATGCATGTAACTCTGCCGTAACTCTGTGGACACGTCTTAAAGGGGCAGTACATGAAAAGCGCAATATAAAGATATAAAATAATTTTCAAAAAAATTCTTGGATCCAGATTGTGATCTGGATCACCACCAAAATCTAATTATCTGTTCCCCGTGCCATTACACATCTTTCCTGAAAATTTCATCAAAATCCATTCAGAACTTTTTGAGTAATGTTGCTAACAGACAGACAAACCAACCAACCAACCAACCAACAAACAAACAAACAAACGGCGGAGGTAATTAGTTAAAATACAACATAGTGTAGCGAACTCAATATGAGCACCCTACTTGGCTTGCCAAGTGGGTTGACCCTATTGGCGACACAGGTAGGGTGCGGGACTCCGGAGCGGGAGGCGTGAGTTCGAATCTCCCGGTGGGACGTCGCCATGTCGAGCAGCACGTTACACTGGTGTCAGAAGTGGGATCTCCTGTCCAAAGCAGTAATGGGGCGCTGGCATCGGGACGATGTCGAGAACCAGAGGGGAGTAGTGTAGCGAACTCAATATGAGCACCCTACTTGGCTTGCCAAGTGGGTTGACCCTATTGGCGACACAGGTAGGGTGCGGGACTCCGGAGCGGGAGGCGTGAGTTCGAATCTCCCGGTGG
The DNA here is from genome assembly GCA_020510985.1 of Pholidichthys leucotaenia. Classification (NCBI taxonomy): domain Eukaryota; kingdom Metazoa; phylum Chordata; class Actinopteri; order Cichliformes; family Pholidichthyidae; genus Pholidichthys; species Pholidichthys leucotaenia. The sequence continues at coordinate 181,585,999 of CM035836.1, read as the reverse complement.
GACGTCGCCATGTCGAGCAGCACATTACAATACCAAAAAGTTAGAATCAAAATACAATGATTTAAAAATCATTTTCAACCTGTATTCAATTGAATGCACAACACATGCAAGATATTTAATATTCAAGCTGATAAACTTTATTTTTTTCCCAAAATATTACTCATTTTGAATTTGATGACTGCAACACCACGTTACAAAGTAATGTGTTCTGTAATGCAGGGATCACCAACTAAAACAAATCTTTAGGCACCTCATTATTTGATTATGATTCAGAACTCCAATTTGATTCTAAAACAATTCTCAATGCATCTTGATGCATTTTTTTTTCTATTCAAGATTTTTCCCTCCCACTGTGTGACAACTTGGCCCTTTTAAAACAAAGTTTTTGCAATGACCCATGAATTTACTTCCGACATCTTTTATTAAAACAAATGGAAGTGAAATCTGACACACTGTGGGCAATGGTGGCCTAAGGGTTAGGGATGTGGACTGGTGAGTGGCGGGTCACAGATTCGATCCCTGGACCAGCAGAATTAGATCTGGGTGGGACAGATAACGTAGCAGTGTTTGCCCCACCCTCATTAACCCCACTGTGGTGCCCTTGAGGAAGGCCTTTAACCCCAACTGCTCCAGTGGAGCTGCTCAGTGGCCACAGGTCAGTCTGTGGTTGTACTGGGCAGCTTCCTGGTGTGAATGTGAGGTTTCCTCTCAATGGAACTACCCTGTATGAATAAAGTGGAAAAAAAAAAAACATGGACAAATTTATTTCAAAATGTGCCTTTAAGAACTGTCATCCTTTCATTGACATTCTTTCAGAAGACCACAGCTGTCTCCAGACAGGCCAGTGTCATTTAACTTGCTTTCACACATTATTAAGCTCATGTTTTAGCTGCATTTAGCTCAATGTTAATTTTTAAACAAAAAATATTAAAATGAATTCTTTGTTCAATTTCAAAGAAAATGTAATATTGTGGAAATGTGAAAGGACGAGACAGAGTTTATCTCACGAGTCAGGTTTATTCACATTCTCCAACATCAGCAATACAGAAAGAGAGAGAAACCCAGACCTTCATCCCCTTTTTATACCCCAGGAGCTTCAAAGCTCCAGTCACAATGCATTTAATCCCAAATAACAATGCATCCCTTTCAGATCTTATCACCCCCACCCCAAAGTCACTGGCAGCCAGGAAATCCCCCACGGCCATCTCTTTGCATACCAAAGACCGCATTTCACATCCTCCTGTTATCTCCGAGGAGGCTCAGTCCTTTGTTCATCTGAGACATGAAGCATACAGTAAGCATACGGTGATATACATATGAAGCATAAGGTGATATACGTTTGTGCATATGAAACCCACATATGTGTCCCACATGACCCCCCCCAAACGTCTAAGATGTAACAACAGAATAACAGTCAGCCTGTCATGATAAAATCATTACACATCAGCCCACGTGTTGCTTGGGCCTCAGTCTCCTCCCGTATCTGCTGTAAGCAGGCTTCAACACTTCCGTGGTGCCATCCTGCTGGGGGGCTGCTGTCTGAGGGTGAGAATTGTAAGTCAATCCCTGTGGGTGTTCTGGGGGATGTTCTCTAGGGGGTCTGCCGCGCCGAGGAGCCCTGGCCAACAGCACGTCGTCGTCCGCCACCACAAAGGTGGGTTTGAGCCTGTTAATGCCAATCTTCTCCTTCCTGCCCCCCAAATCTAGCAAAAAATGCTTATCCCCTGTTTTCAGCACTCTAAATGGCCCATTATAAGGTGGTCGTAGCGGCGGGCGATGGGCATCGTGTCTGACAAAAACAAACTCCGCGTTTTTTAAAGCCTTAGGTATAAAAACGTGTGGAAAACTGTGGTGAACGGGGCCAGGCAGCACGCCCGATTCCGTGCCACGCTGCAACCACTGAGCCGGGGAACATTCTGGCGCAGGATTATCTGGGAGAAACTCCCCGGGCAGCCGAAGTGGCTGCGCAAAAACTAGCTCTGCCGGGGAGGCTTCTAAATCCTCTTTAGGTGCAGAATGCAACCCCAATAAAACCCATGGTAGCCTGTCCACCCAATTTGCATCCGTAAGCGATGCTCTGAGAGCCGCTTTCAATGACCTGTGAAAACGTTCGCATAACCCGTTAGCCTGCGGATTGTACGCGGTTGTGCGGTGGATCGTTACCCCCAGGCTGTGGGCCATTGCTGACCAAAGTTCTGAAACAAATTGAGGGCCTCTGTTGGACGTAACGTCCGACAGGACTCCAAAACGCGCTACCCATGCTGTTAAAAACGTGCGCGCCACCTCCTCGGCTGTGGTTGACGCCAGTGGGACCACTTCCGGCCAGCGTGTGGTGCGGTCTACCATTGTCAGAAGGTGTGTACACCCCTGTGATGGCGGAAGGGGGCCTACGAGGTCCACGTGAACATGATCGATCCTCTTAGCCGGGATGTAAAACGGCTCCAAAGGAGCTCTCATGTGCCTGTGTACCTTGGCTCGTTGACAGGCCATGCAGGCTGCTGCCCACTCCCTAACTTGTTTGCGCAGGCTCGGCAATACAAATTTCTCTCCCACCATTTTGACCGACGCGCGCACTCCCAGGTGCGCCAGGGAATGAATCGAGTCAAAAATGCGGCGGCGCCACGCGGCGGGTACCACTGGACGCGGTCGCCCAATGGAGACATCGCAGATTAGGGGGGGGCATACCGTCTTGCAGCACCCTGTTTTCCAGTCTTAACCCTGTTGGTCCAGACTGGAGCGCGCGCACGTCCGCGTCGCTAACCTGATCCACGGCCATGGCTGCATAATCTACCCCCAAGCGGACTGGAGCAGCCACGGCGCGCGAGAGGCAGTCTGCCACTACATTAAGTTTACCCGCCACATGCTGGATATTGGTAGTAAACTCTGACATCGCGGCCAGCTGTCTCTGCTGCCGGCCTGACCATGGTTCTGAAACCTTGGCCATCGCGAAAGTCAGCGGCTTGTGATCAATGAATGCGGTGAAACGGCGTCCCTCCAGCCAGAACTGGAAGTGGCGAATGGCCAAGTGGAGAGCTAACAACTCCCTGTCGAATGCGCTGTATTTTCGTTCACTATCGCGCAAGGTCCTGCTGAAAAAGGTGAGCGGTTGCCAAGCCCCGGGTACATGCTGCTCCACGACCGCCCCTATGGCCACATCTGACGCGTCAGTTGTGAGCGCTATGCGGGCCGTTGGGTCTGGATGTGCTAACAACGCAGGGTTTGCCAGGGCTGTTTTGACTTCTGAGAATGCTCGCTCTCGCTCCGGAGACCATTCGATTTTATTTGTGGGTTTTTGTTTTTTTAGTGCGGCATATAATGGTTGCATGAGCTGCGCTGTGCGGGGGAGGAAACGGTTATAAAAATTCACCATTCCCAAAAACTCCTGTAACGCTTTGACCGTTTGTGGCTGGGGAAAATTTGTTACCGCGCGCACTTTGTCAGGCAGAGGAACCGCTCCTTCTGGAGAGACGTGATGCCCCAAAAAATCAATCTGCGTCACCCCGAACTGACACTTCGCTGGGTTGATTATTAACCCGTGCTCTCCCAACCTCCGGAAAACCGCCGTTTGGTGGTTTTCGTGTTCGTCTTCGGACGCGCTGGCTACCAAAATATCGTCCAGGTAGACGAACACGAAGGGGAGATCGTGCAACACCGCATCCATCATGCGTTGGAACGTCTGCGCCACGCCTTTAAGCCCAAATGGCATGCGCAAAAACTCGAATAGACCGAACGGGGTTATTACCGCTGTTTTGGGTATGTCCTCAGCGCGTACTGGGACCTGGTGGTAACCGTGTACCAAGTCTATCTTAGAAAAAACGCGCGCCCCCGCCAAATGAACTGAAAAATCTTGGATATGCGGCATTGGGTAGTGGTCGTGCGCTGTAGCATTGTTCAACCTGCGGAAATCTCCGCAAGGTCACCACGAGCCATCAGCTTTCGGGACCATGTGAAGTGGTGAAGCCCATGGGCTTTTCCAACGCCTGATGGTGCCCAACTTTTCCAGGTTGGCGAACTCCTCGCGCGCTATGGTCAGTTTAGCTGAATCCAAGCGCCGGGCTTTTGCAAAAACGGGTGGTCTGGTGGTAGTAATAAAATGTTCCACCCCGTGTTTAGCCACAGCCGCCGAAAATGTTGGGACCGTGAGTGCTGGGAACTGAGTGAGCAGTGTGTGGAACTTACCACTTGCAGCTGTGACGTTGGCTTGTGCTGTTGGCGGGGCCACTCGAGCTGTACAGGGAATAGAATAAAAAGAGAGTGCATTAACCAGGTGCCTGTTAGCAAGATCAACCAACAAACCATGTGAGCACAGAAAATCAGCCCCTAACATATTGAAATTCACTGCAGCTATGACGAAAGTCCACTCAAATGTACGGCCGTGTAGGGACAGAAGCAGAGTCCTCTCACTTAATCTCTCTCTTAATCGCTGAGCCGTTCGCTGCTGACACCCCGGGACCACTGGAATGCGCCAGCCGGTCAGCGGAGGAAGGTGTGATGAAACTCAACTGGGAGCCTGTGTCCACGAGGAAATGCCTCCCCGAGCGTGCATCCTTCAAGTAGAGCAGCTTGTTCTCCTCCCTGAGGGCCGCAGCTGCTACCGACCCCCGGTCTTGGCGTTTCCCGAGCGCTTGAAATGGCACGGTGGTATACATTTGCGTGCCTTCTCTACAAAGCGGCGATGGTAGAAACAGAGGGTGTCTCCTCCGCGATCCTTGGCCCCCGCCGCCGCCGTCGTCGGTGGGTCTGCTACCTCCGTCTCTGGCCCCTCGCCGTCTCCGGCTGTTGCGCTGCACCCCGTCGCTGCTGCGGTGGCCGCGCGCTGTTTGCTGGCGTTGAGAATCCGGTGCGCCTCCTGGGCCAGCGCGCGGAAGTCCCGCTGGGCCAACAACGGCGAACCGGCCAGGGTCGCTCTCGTGGCCAACGGTAGGGTTCTCAGGAAAATGTGGGTGAAGAGGAAATCGTTGCCGTCTGAGCCCCTCAACCTCAGCATGTCCTCCATCAGGTCAACGGGCGTGCCATCTCCCAAGTCGTTCAGAGCCAGGAGTCTCTCCGCTCTCTCCTGGGCTGAGAGAGTGAAGCTCTGGATGAGCGCAGCCTTCAACACGCCGTATTTGTCATCGGCCGGCGGTTTCACCAAAAGGCTCTGCACATGCCAAGACGTGTGGTTCTCGAACTTGGCATTTACATGGTAGAATTTAGTCTCATCTACCGTTATCCCCCGGAGGGCGAACTGTGCTTCGACCAAAAGGAACCAGGAGCACGGGTTGTCTCGCCAAAAGTCCGGTAGCTGGACGGTAGCGGCATACGCCTGGCTGGGAGCTCCTGACCCGGCTGGTTCGGGGAATTTCTTTCACTCATCGTCTTAGGGTCACCAGTGTGGAAATGTGAAAGGACGAGACAGCGTTTATCTCACGAGTCAGGTTTATTCACATTCTCCAACATCAGCAATACAGAAAGAGAGAGAAACCCAGACCTTCATCCCCTTTTTATACCCCAGGAGCTTCAAAGCTCCAGTCACAATGCATTTAATCCCCAATAACAATGCATCCCTTTCAGATCTTATCACCCCCACCCCAAAGTCACTGGCAGCCAGGAAATCCCCCACATCCATCTCTTTGCATACCAAAGACCACATTTCACATCCTCCTGTTATCTCCGAGGAGGCTCAGTCCTTTGTTCATCTGAGACGTGAAGCATACAGTAAGCATACAGTGATATACATATGAAGCATAAGGTGATATACGTTTGTGCATATGAAACCCACATATGTGTCCCACAATATAAAATTTTACAATACAGGAGAACACTAAATGTGTTTGTTGACTACAAATAAATAGGTCTAAAATTCTAAAAAGGTTTTACAGGAGAGCACAAACTAAATTGTATTGCATTAAAAAAGATTAATATCTAAAAAACAAAATTTCACAAACAGTCCACCTCTATACAATATTTTCAGTGCACAAAAAACAGTTTCAAACTAGGGAAAAAAATGGACACAAAATATAATTCCAGAACAGAATTCCTCGACATTATTTTCATCTTAACAGTAAACTCAGTTACAACATGGATAGAGCTGTAACTCCATGGTTACAGGGAGAGGGGAGGTGGAACTTTTTATGTATTATATGTACTGCAACACACAGAGCTTTTATTGAGTTTTTACGTGATAACCAGCGACCTCACCTCTGCATCCCAGCATGGACTGCTCTTGGCTCACAACAGCACTTCTTTTTGTGGGCACAGACCGGTCTGTCCGGGGTGGATGTCGGCCTTGTGTGTGTGTGTGTGTGTGTGTGTGTGTGTGTGTGTAGGGGGGTCGCAGCGAACCTGATTTTGCAACCTGCTGCATACTCTCTGGAATCTTTTTCCACAGTAGTGCAATACATTTTTTGGCATTAAGCAAACTGAGGTCTATGAATGCTCTTTCACTCTTATTAAAGTTATGTTTTTCTGGATACAGACCCAACAAAAACAGTTTAGGGTTCAATGTGATTTGTTTTGAAATTATTTTTTCAATTGTTACCCTCACCTCTTCCCAAAACATTCTGATTTTTCTACATTCCCATAAACAGTGAAATAGGGTTCCTTTACTTTCCATACATTTTGTGCATGTATCTGGTATGTTTTTGTTATATCTATTTAATTCCACTGGTGTAACATACATCTGCATTAACCATTTAAAGTGTATCAGTTTAAGACGTACATTTATTGATTTGGTTTGAGCTCCTGCACAAGCCATTTCCCATTTTTCCTCTGAAATTTCAATTTACAGGTCCTCTTTCCAGTAATTCAGTCTTTTCTGTAGTTTTCACTTGAGAATAGTGTCAATGAGTTGTAAAACTCTGAAATAATACCCTTTCTCTTACTATCTTTCATCAAAATTTTTTCCAAAAATGAATAAGTAGGTCAGGTGAGAGCATTATTTTGATTTGATCGAATAAAATTTCTAAGCTGAAGATATGTAAAAAAGTGTGTTCTATTAAGATTGAATTTAATCCTCAGTTCTTCAAAAGACATTATGTTATCTGAGCGTGACAAATATAAGTCTTGAATCTTTTGAATCCCTTTTAAATTCCATATTTTAAATACAGTATCCACTCTCCCTGGTGTAAAATATTGATTACCCCATATTGGGCTAAATTGTGACAGTGAGTGTGGTTCTTTTAAATATTTTTTGGTTTCACACCATATTTTGCTCATGTGCTTTACAATTGGATTTTTAATTTGTTTCTGTAGTTTTTTTAGCCGAGTCTGAGTATATGAATAAGGGAAGAGGTAAAGGTAAATTGTATGATTCCATTTCAGTCCAGTGAGGAAGATCATTTGATGAAAAATAATGTCATAGACCTCAGTTGTGCTGACCAGTAATACAACATAAAGTTTGGACATTTCAGACCTCCATGATCAAATGGTAAATATAGTAAGGACAAACGTAATCTAGCCTTCCTATTGTTCCATATAAATTCCACTAACTTTTTTTTAATTCTTGAGAATAGATCTGAAGGTGGTGGTAAAGGAATGTTTTGAAATAAATAAAGTATTTTTGGTAAGATATTACTTTTTAGTATATTAATTCTCCAGATCATCGACATTGGTAGTGACATCCATCTCTGAAGTAACTCATTAATATCTGTCATTAATGCTTCATAGTTGGCATTGACGACTGATTCTAGCTTAGGCAAAATTTGAATTCCTAAATATTTAAACTGATTTACAACATTGAATTGGTTTACCTCAGGAGCTGGATGATATCTCTGGGTCTCATTTAGCATTAATATTGAAGATTTTGTTTTGTTTATTTTATATCCTGATATATCCCCAAAGTTCTTTATTAAATTTAACAAGGTCGGAATTGATTTTTTAAAATTCAACATAAACAAAATTATATCATCGGCATACAGGGAGATTTTATGTTCTGTTGGTCCTACTTTAATTCCATATATTTGTGGATGTAAATGTACTGCCATCGCTAAAGGTTCAATTGCCATAGTAAACAATAAGGGTGAAAGTGGACAGCCTTGTCGACATCCTCTATTGATTTTTATTGATTTTGAGATATTGCTATTTGTTAGGATTTCTGCTGTAGCATTATTGTATATTATCTGGACCCATTTTATGAAATTATTTCCAAGTCCAAACCTTTGTAGGACTTCAAAAAGATAGGGCCATTCGACCCTATCAAAGGCCTTTTCGGCGTCCAATGATAGGAGAGCTGTGTCCGGTGCTTCTTTATTGGAATAAATAATATTAAATAGTCTTCTTACATTATGGAAGCCTTGTCTTCCCATTATAAAGCCATTCTGATCTCGGTTAATAATATTTGGTAATATTTCTTGTAGTCGTTTTGCTAAAATTTTACAGATTATTTTAAGATCAACATTCAATAGGCTTATTGGTCTCATGTTTTCACATTTATTAAGATAAGATAAGCCTTTATTAGTCCCACAACGGGGAAATTCCAGGATTGCAACAGCACAGGGATAGCAACACTCAGAGCAACAATCAGAAGGCAAGAAAAAAACAAGCAAGCAAGAGCAGCTAATATACATATGTACGTATTACTATAAAATATATATATATACACACACACACAGACACACAGTGCAGAGCATTGTAGCTGGATGGAATAAATATATGAATATATGAACACACAGTGCAGAGCATTGTAGCTAGATGGAATAAATATGTAAATATATAAACACCCACAGTACGGAGCATTGCAGCTAGGTGGAATAAATATGCAAGTATATAAACACACACAGTGCGGAGCAATGTAGCTAGATGGAATAATATGTAGATATATAAATATATAAACACACCCAGTGCTGAGCATTGTAGCTAGATGGAATAAATATGTAAATATATAAACACACACAGTGCAGAGCATTGTTGCTAGATGGAATGAAACAGCATAACCGTCTACTTAGTTATCCTACATGGTATGATTATGTGCCCATACATATTCTCACCCTCCATAGCGACCGGTAAGTTCCTAGTTGTATGCTGGAGGGGACCATTGTGTAAGTCTATTGCATCTTTTGCATTCAAAAAACTATTAGTTTGTTACGTCTTTTTGCTATCTCTGCGAGCAGCCCTGCTTAGGTTGTACAGTCTGACAGCCGTTGGTAGGAAGGACCTACGAAACCTCTCGGTTGTGCACCTGGGATGATGTAGTCTGCTGCTAAATGAGCTCCTCAGTGCATTCAGTATGTCCTGCATAGGGTGGAACTCGGACTCCAGCAGAGATGACAGTTTAGCCACCGTCCTTCTCTCTCCTATCTCCTCCATCGGATCAAGGCGCTGCCCCAGGACAGAGCTAGCTTTCTTAATCAGTTTGTTCAGTCTCTTCCTATCGGCTGCAGTAATGCCACTGCCCCAGCAGACCACTCCAAAAGTGATGGCTGATGCCACCACCGTGTCATAGAATGACTTCAGCAGCGCCCCTTGTACACCAAAAGACCTGAGTCTCCTCAGCAGGAACAGCCTGCGCTGTCCCTTCTTGTAGAGTGCATCAGTATTGTGTGACCAGTCTAGTTTATTGTTCAGATGAACACCCAGGTACTTATAGGATGTCACCATCTCGATGTCTGTTCCCTGTATATTTACTGGTACTGTGAGGGGCTGCCCATGCCTGCGGCAGTCCACCACCAGCTCCTTAGTTTTCCTCGCGTTGATCTGGAGGCAGTTCCGATGGCACCAGTCCACGAAGTCCTGGATAAGCCCTCTGTACTCAGCTTCATCTCCATTGGAGATGAGGCCAACGATCGCAGAGTCATCAGAGAACTTCTGTAGATGGCAGTGTGTTGTGTTGTGTGAGAAGTCCGCAGTATAAAGAGTGAACAGGAAGGGAGCCAGCACCGTTCCCTGGGGGGCCCCCGTGCTACTGATGATCGTGTCGGACACACAGTCCCGGGTTCTCACAAACTGAGGCCGGTTCGTGAGGTAGTCCAGGATCCATGATGACAGGTGCTGGTCCACCCCTGCGCGCAGCAGCTTGTCCTTCAGGATCATCGGTTGGATGGTGTTGAAAGCACTGGAGAAGTCAAAGAACATGATCCTCACCATATTCCCGGGCTTCTCCAGGTGGGACAGAGAACGGTGAAGGAGGAAGATCACCGCATCCTCCACCCCAATGCCATGCTGGTAGGCGAACTGGAGTGGATCCATCGCTGGTTCCACCAGGGGGCGGAGGTGAGCAAGGAGCAGTCTCTCCAGGGTCTTCATCAAGTGGGACGTCAAGGCCACCGGTCTGTAGCTGTTCAGGTCTTTGGGGTGGGAAGTTTTTGGTACAGGTACCACACAAGATGTTTTCCACAGCTGTGGTACCCTCCCCAGTTTCAGGCTCATGTTGAAGATATACGTCACAATCCCACACAGCTGGTCTGCACAGGACTTGAGGAGCTTTGTGCTGATGCCGTCCGGTCCCGGCGCCTTCCTCGCCTTGATCTTCCTCAGCTCCGTCCTCACCTGGGTCCTGGTCAGGGTCAGGATGGGGGGCTGTGTGTTGGGAGTGGGGGGGTGTTGGTGGAGTGGGGAGTGGGCAGCAGGACTTGATTTCTTTAGAGGCAGCAGTGGTTGTTGTGCAGTCAGGTGGGAGGGCGGTTGGTCAAATCTATTGAAAAACAGATTCAGGTTGTTCGCCCACTCCCTGCCCCCTGTGGCCTGGGGGGAGGTATTCTGGAGCCCCGAGATGGTTTTGAGGTTTCTCCAGACCCCGCTGATGTCGCTCTGTTGCAGCTTGTCCTCCATCTTCTTCCTGAAGCTGTCCTTGCCTTCTCTGATCTTTCTCCTCAGCTCCCTCTGTACGGACTTCAGCATCTCCCTGTTCCCTGACCTGAAGATCCTCTTCTTCTCTCTCAGAAGTGTTTTTATCTCAGGGTTGATCCAGGGTTTGTTGTTTGAGTGACGCCGTATGGTCTTGGTGGGAACGGATTTGTCCACACAGAAGCTGAGGTAGCCCGTGAAGGTGTGAATGAGGCCATCGATGTCCTCACCATGTGGATCGCAGAGCTGCTTCCAGGCGGTGGCTTCAAAACAGCCCTTTAGGGTGTCCATTGTCTCCTCAGACCATAACTCCACAGTGTGCATGGCCGGAGGTTGTCTGTGCACTAGGGGTTTGTACACCGGCCGGAGATGAACCAAGTTGTGATCCGATCTCCCGAGTGGGGGGAGTTGTGATGAGGTGTACGCCTCCTTAGTGTTTGCGTAGAATAAATCCAGTGTTTTATTGTCTCTAGTGTGGCATGTGACATACTGGGTGAACGTGGGTAGAATGGGAGACAGTGAAACATGGTTGAAATCGCCTGAGATGAGGAGAAGAGCATCTGGGTGTTCTGTCTGCAGCCTGCTGGTTACTGAATGGATGACGTCACGTGCTGTCCCAGCGTTCGCCGTCGGATTTGCATAAACAACAATGCAGATCACGTGTGAGTGTTCTCTCGGGAGATATGTAGGCCTCATGCTAACAGCTAGCAACTCAATGTCTTTGCTGCAGTGTCGTTGTTTAACAGTGATATGTCCCGGTCTGCACCAGTTGTTGTTAACATACATTATCACTCCACCGCCCCTAGCCTTGCCACTGTCTGGTGTTCGGTCAGCTCGTATCATGTGAAAACCCTCCAGCTCAATGTTAGCATCTGCTGCTAGTTCAGTTAGCCACGTCTCAGTAAACAAAAGGAGAGAGCACTCCCGGTATGTGCTATCATAACGGGAGATAGCCGCTAGCTCATCTAACTTTCCCAGTATCGACCGTACATTTCCCATGACAACAGATGGAAGGGAGGGTCTGTACCTTATATTTTTTGTCCTCCGCCTTACTCCAGCCCGGCAGCCGCGGCGTTTTCGCCTCAGTTCTCTCGGTATGTCGAGTTTTTCCAATGGGACCGGGTGGCGGTTGAATGCTAGCAGCTGTTCTCTGCTGTATCGTATCCTGCTATAAACAGTGGCTCCGTCCACCGGCTCAGGAGACATTTAGAGGGTTTACCTGGTTTTGGCAACAGTATAATTAAGGCATTATTCATGTATGGTGGTAAATTACCATTTTGAAATGCTTCTAAAACCATTTCCAACAGTGGTTTTATTAATTTAGTCTTAAATTTTTTAGAGAGGTCAACTGGAAGACCATCTGGTCCTGCTCTTTTCCCTGATTTCATATTATCAATGGCTTGCCCAACTTCTTCTTGACTAATTTTAGACTCCAGTATCTCCCTGTTTTCATTTGGAATACATGGTATAGATAATCCACCCAAAAACCCATTTAGTTTTGTTAAGTCAGTTTCATTTTTTGTATCATATAGTTTTTCATAATAATCTCTAAAGGCACTATTAATTTCTAAAGGATCTATAACTACCTGTCCGTTACTTATAATACTGGTAATTGGTGTTTTAGATTCTAATTGTTTAATCTGCCATGCCAATAATTTTCCTGATTTTTCACCTTGTTCATAAAAAGTTTGCTTCAATCTTAGAAGACTCGAGGCAGCTCTATTTGCTGATTTTTTGTCATATTCAGCTCTCAGAGTCAGTAATTCATTCTCTAACTGTGGGTTACTTCCTGCATACACCTTTTCTTGAAGGATTTTTATTTTACGTTCCAATTGGACTCTCTCCTCTCGGGTCTTCTTAGATTTTGAACCTGTATAACTAATAATATGCCCCCTAATAAAAGCTTTGAAAGCCTCCCACTTTATACATGCCGTTGTTTGTGTAGTATTGATATCAAAGAACTCATCTATCTGTTTTTCTATGTACTTAACAAAGTCCTCATCCTGAAGCCATTTATGTTGAAAATGCCACCTAACTGGGTCCTTTGTCAATTTCTTATCTACATATACTAGACAGCAGGGTACATGATCAGAGATCACAATATTATCATAGAAACAGTTTTGAATCTTGGACCTTAATTCTGTAGAGATCAAAAAATAGTCAATACGTGAGAATGTCTTATAGGTATTAGAATAACAAGAATAGGCTTTGACTTGTGGTTTCATTTCTCTCCATATATCTAGCAATCTCAGTTCTTTCATAAAATGATTAATGGTCATCCTACATCCATTGTGCGTACAGTCCAGTCCTGTTGATCTATCTATACTGGGATTCAATGTACAATTAAAATCCCCTGCTATTATACTGTATGTTGCCCTGTAAGTGATGATAAAGTGAGGTATAAATTAACAAAGAAGTTTTGATCATCAATATTGGGGCCGTATAAGTTCACCAGATTTATATTTTCTAATAACAAAGATCCTTGGATGATTAGATATCTTCCAAATTTGTCTTTAATTACATTTTTCATTTGAAATGGGACTGTTTTATGTATGAGAATCATAACTTCCCTAGCTCGGGATGAAAATGATGAGGTGAACACATTACCTTGCCATCTTCTCCTAATTCTTTTTACATCCTCCTCTAATAGATGAGTTTCTTGTAAAAATACAATTTTTGAATCTATGTCTTTTATTTTATTCATAACTTGTTTAAGTTTTTTAAGATTTTGTAGACCTCTGCAATTCCATGAAGTTAAATTAAGATTAACGCTTTGATCTATGATCAATAAGGAGTTTGAGACTACCTTGCAATATGAACATACTCTTACAGAGAAGTAAAAACATGGATGATAGAACATTCATCCTACAAACTAAACAAAAACAAATTCCCTTTCCCCACATTCCTGGTAATCCCCCCAAAATCAAAAAATTCCATCTCCCGTTATAGCTAGTGACTGTTCCACACCTGCGAGGATCAGTCAAACCACTCTCTCTTTCTCCTGTCAATCACCCTGACTCTACTACTATTTTTATGACATTAACTCTCTTCTGTAGTTTTTTCAACATAACTTCAAAGTTTTATAGCAACTTTGTACATCATAGCTTTTTTTAATACAGTTTGTATTTTGTAGACATGTTATATGTTTCAGATCAATCAGATGTCTGTACATATGCTTAAAAGTTCTACCTTTGTCATGTTCATGCTTAGCTCCCACCAGTTTCCTTTTGGATCTGCTTGATGAGCTCCTGCGCCTCTTGAGGGGTCTTGAAGGTGTGGGTTCTCCCCTTATATGTGACCATATGCGCCTATGCGCCTAGCGGCTGCCCCGGCCTTGGATGCGCTCTGCAGAGCGTGCCCAAATGCCAAGTCACGTTTCGTTACCTTGTATTCATACATGTGTAATGACAATAAAGTTGAATCTCATCTCATCTCATCTCACCAGCAGTCTTGCCGGGTGAATCACTCCGTGACGAATCCCGAGGTTGCGCAGCTCTTTGCGGGTGGGGTCGAACTGCCTCCTTAATTGTTGAATTCCTGTGGCCAAATCTGGGTAGAACCGCACCTGTTGATCCTGGTATTTAATTTCCCCTTTAGCTCGCGCAGCATTGGTGACCGTCATCTTGTCTCTGTAGTTGAGGAACTTCATAATCAGCGTCCTCGGTGGTGTCTTATTATCTCTCGGTGGGCCGATTCGGTGAGCTCTCTCTAAAACGACTGATGACTGCAGATCTGCGTTGTTCAGCGCTTCTGGAATCCACTTTTCCAAAAAGGAACATGGGTCCCGTCCCTCCGCTCCCTCCGGGAGGCCCACCAGCCTCAAATTATTCCGTCGCAAGCGGGATTCCAAGTCTAGAACGTTATCTTCCAGACGTTTACATTTTAATTCCAGTGTTTGCAGATTAGTTTGTAGGTTGATGACGTCATCTTCAGCGCTTGAAATTCGGAGCTCCGCCTGCGATACTCGCTCCATACAGTCGCTTATTTCCTTTCTCATTCCTTCTATCGCTGCTATAATCCCATCAAATTTAGACGAAAACTCCGTTCTCATGGAGTTGATGGCAGTGAGCACTGCGTTTGTCCCCTCTTCAGCAGTTCCTGCTCCGCCGCTGGCTCCATCCTCCGCCATTGTCTCTGGAGTTTTTTCTGTTTCGCCTCGAACGTGGAAGTCTGTTAGCTTGGGTTGTTTTGTCGAGTTGCCTTTTCCTCCACCTAATTTCCCAACCTTGGTCTCTACCATATCCGCGCCAAAACGCTGGGATGGGTTTTTGTTCCAATTAAGAGAGTTTTAGTAAACTTTTTATTTTTAGGAGCAGAGCAGTGTGAAACACGTCTTCCTACGTGGCTGCCATAACCGGACCCTCGTTACTCGTTTTATTAATATGGATAGATATTTTTAGCGTAAATAAATGAATATACAAGCTGACCCCTACCATAGCTGAGACGTAGCTGTCAGTCGACATGACCTGTTGCAGAAAGCTGAGTCTTCACTACTGAGCGGAGGAAGAGATGAAGCTACTTTGTTTTTGTGGAAATAGATTATTTTTCCTTTGTCACGGTTAAGGACAAAAGCATATTGGTGGGTTGGAGGCTAAGTGCCAGTTGAGACCTACTTCAATCTTCAGAAGTGCCTGACAACAGCAACAAAGCTCTGACAAAGCTAGTGCTAAGTAACGGCTAGATATGCTAACAACACCGTGTTAGTGGATCTATGCTATCTGAACAGCCACAGCTGGATGTAAAGTGGAAATACTCTTGTCTCAACAGCCACAGCTGGATTTCTTCTTCTTCTTCTTCTTCTTCTCTTAAATTTGATTGGCAGTTGGCAACCAGCTCACAGGTGCATTAGCCACGTACGTCACTCTATATCATCACTCTATCTTACAAATCACTCTATCTTACCTTACAAAAGAAAACGCAGAAATAGCCAGAAAAGCAAGATACCTGAGAAAGCAGAAAAAGATTCAAAACACCTGGACATCAAACTGTAAAATATACAGTACATAAAATTAAATGGATCACCTGAAGAAGCCAAGGTCATTAACATCCGAAATATTATGGAACTGGACAAATATCAATGAATATTGTGTACTGGAGTCGACAGCAACAAGAGACAACTGTAGGACACTGAAGGATTATACTCATCTGCAACAGGACATTTAACAACATGAAACAAAAGATCAACAAACAGGAACAACAGGAACTGAACGTTTTTGAATATACAGATCACAACCCACAGGACGTAGAATATAACATAGACCCTGATAATAATTTATTTAGCTCCATCAATAATGACTGTAGTTACTACATGGATGAACAGTTTAACACAATGGTCACATCTGATTTCAATATTTTTATGATCCACTTCAACAGCAGAAGTCTCTATGCCAACTTTAATAACATTAAAGATTATTTACATCAGTTTAAAGAGCCATTCAATATTGTGGCAATATCAGAGACGTGGCTCAGTGAAGAGAAAGGAGTGGATTTTACCATGGATGGCTATGAATTAAATTATATAAATAGAAAAGTGAAAAAGAAGGAGGAGTTGCAATTTATGTTGACAAGAGCTTGCAATACAAGGTTGTTGAAAATCTATCAGTAACTGTGGATGATTTATTTGAATGTATTACAATAGAAATCTGTCTGGACAATGTGAAGAATATAGCAGTGAGCTGTGTATGTAGAACACCTGGATCAAACATTGACTTATTTAAGAACTGGATGGAAAAAATGTATGCAAAACTAACTCATAAAGTTATGTTCATCTGTGGGGATTTCAATATAGATCTTATGAATTCAAAACAACATAGTTTGACAGAAGAATTTATCAACACAATGTACAGTATGGGCTTACATCCAACAATTACCGGACCTAGAAGAATCACGTCACACTGTGCCACACTAATAGATAACATATTCACAAACATTATAGAAAATAATATCATGAGTGGGCTTTTATTGAATGATATCAGTGACCACCTGCCGATTTTTGTTGTCTGTCAATGTGATTATAGGAAGAAAAAGTATACCAAAAATATTAAATATAAAAGAATAAGAACTGAAGAATCTATGTATTTACTGGCAAAGGAATTATTAATACAAGACTGGAAGATAGTTTATGATGAAAATGATATAAATAAAGCATATGATACAATTTTACAAATATTTCAATCATTGTACAATAAAAACTGTCCTATAAAACAATACAGTGACAGCCAACAAAACAAAAATATTCCTTGGGTCACCAAGGGGTTATTAAATGCATGTAAAAAGAAGAATACATTATATAAACAATTCATTAAGTGCAGAACAGTGGAGACTGAGATCAAATATAAAAGATATAAAAATAAGCTTACTAATATAATGAGGACTTGTAAGAAAGAACACTACAACAGAATATTAGAGGATAATAAAAATAACTTAAGAGAAATATGCCAAGTACTCAATGGGATTATTAGTGATCGACCTAAGAATGCTAATTATCCAGAATATTTTACTGAAAATGGCAATTTGATAAATAATATGGAGGATGTGGTCAGTAGTTTCAATAAATTTTTTGTAAACGTTGGTCCTGAATTAGCAAAATCAATAGTGACACCAGAAACAAACAACAGTGGTTCTGTAAATGAAATAGTAGATAGAAATCCAAACACAATCTTTTGGGTGCAGTTACTGAAAAGGAAAGGAGACTGTGAGTAAATTTAAGAACAAAAAATCAACGGACTGGAATGAAATTGACATGACAATAGTGAAAAAAGTAATTGAAGGAATTGTTAAACCACTCACCCACATCTGTAACCTGTCATTTCAAACTGGTAAATTTCCAAACAAAATGAAAATAGCAAAAGCAATACCACTATACAAAACAGGAGACAGTCATTATTTCACAAATTACAGGCCAGTCTCTTTACTCTCACAATTCTCCAAAATACTTGAAAAAACCTTCACTAAGAGACTGGATGATTTCATTGAAAAACACAACCTCCTTACAGATAGCCAGTATGGTTTTACAACAGATAAATCTACATCTTTGGCACTGATCGAACTTATAGAAGAAATTACTAGTTGTATAGATAAAAAAAAGTTTGCTGTAGGAGTATTTATAGATTTAAAGAAAGCTTTTGACACCATTGACCACAGAATTCTACTAAGGAAACTGGAAAGGTATGGGATAAGAGGGGTCAGACTGAGTTGGGTGGAAAGTTATTTAAGTAACAGACAACAATTTGTACAAATTGGTGAGCACAAATCACCCTTCATGGACATCACTTGTGGTGTGCCCCAGGGGTCAGTTTTGGGACCCAAGCTCTTTATCTTGTATATAAACGACATATGCCAAGTATCAAAAATTCTGAAATTTATTTTGTTTGTGGATGACACAAATATCCTTTGCACTGGTGAGAATTTGCAGCAGGTTTTAAAGGTGGTCACAACTGAAATGAAAAGGTTAACACAGTGGTTCAACAAAAATAAATTATCTCTAAATCTGAAATAAACAAAGATTATGTTGTTTGGAAATTATAAAATAAATCATGAAATAATGGTAGCGATAGATGATACCAGAATAGAAACAGTACAGGAAAATAAGTTTCTGGGGGTGACGCTAGACAATAAAATCTGCTGGAAACCTCACATCAGTCACATCCGGGCCAAGTTGGCGAACTGTATAGGGATACTGGGGAAGACAAGACACATCTTGGACTATAAATCATTGTTCTTACTGTACAATTCACTGTTTCTACCTTATCTTAACTACTGTGTAGAAGTCTGGGGAAACACCTACAAGACCAACCTACAGTCAATATGCACATTACAAAAAAGAGCTATAAGGATAATAAATAATGTAGGATATAGAGACCATACCAGTTCGTTGTTTTTAAAGTCACATGTCATAAAGTTCATCGATTTAGTTAAATTTAAGACAGCACAAGTCATGTACAGGGCAATTAATAATCAACTCCCAACTAATATACAAAAAATATTTAAAAAAAGAGACAATGATTATAATTTGAGAGGAGACTTAAACTTTACAAAACCCAAGATATGAACAACTAAGAAAAGTATGTGCATATCTGTCTGTGGGGTGGATTTGTGGAACAGTCTGGAGCCGGAACTGAAACTATGTACAAACAGAAATCAATTCAAAAAGAGGTATAAACATTTTTTGCTGAAAGAATATATGTTAGAAGGGTAGTATTTATATGTACGATTCACTGTGCTCGCTCCGTGACACTATGGAATGGTGGGTGGGACAGTACTGTGTATATCTGTGTTGTTTGGGGCTGGTTTTGATGTATGGACTGTATGTATGTTGGGATGGATGGGTGTTAATGTTGATATGTACAAAATATAGTTAATTGTTTACTTGGGGCCTTAAATGTGGTAATTTGTATATATTTCACATGGGCTGTATTTATGAAAAAGAGGAGTTGGAATTAATAAGTGTTCACTTCTTCCTTCTCCCTTTCGAACACTGTATACTGTTACTTTATTGCACTTGTCATTTGTTTTGTTTTTGTTTTACTTTTTTGTTTGAAATAAAGTATCTATCTATCTATCTATCTATCTATCTATCTATCTATCTGGTGATATAGAGTGAAGTACGTGGCGGTAATGTACCTGTGAGCTGGTTGGTATGCATCTGGACAGTTTTTGACCCAGCAAGAATTAAACCAACTGATCACCAGATACATTGTTACACAATTAAAACGTGATATAAACAGTAATTTTCTGTCGGACAGCTGAGACTGTGATCCGCTGAAGTTAAAACACATTTACTTGCTACCTGGATAAAGATTATTCAAAAATGAATTTTGATCTCCAAAAGGAATTTGAGGGACTGGATCATGTGTCTGTCACAGCAGACACTTGGACTGTGGATAATGGACATTTTCTTTGGATCACTACACACTGGATTGAATCCATATCATAAAGGTCAAATAAACATGGATAGCTTCATGCAGTGTTGCCAACTGTCACTCGAAAATGAGGAAATTACTGTTACAGCTCAGCCACGCCTCCTTCTCCTGTCAGTGGTATCAGCTGTGTCTCGTTATCTCTGGTTCTCTCTCTCTCTCTCTCTCTCTCTCTCTCACACACACACACACACACACACACACACACACACACACACACACACACACACACACACACATTTTCTCCCATGCACACTCTTACACACATACACACACCCATTCACTCTCATTACTCACACCGGCAATCTCTTTTCTCATTAGGCCTGGCACTATTTTAGCCCTCTGTCTGTTGGAAGAGATTGTCGGATCATTGTATGTGCTTGGATCTACACTGTCGCTGTTCCCCTCAGTGTATGTTATCCGCCTCTCATGTCTAGATTCCCTGCCTATGCTTCGGTACCGGATCACACTGGGGGGCGTGATTATCCATATTTGTTGTTTGTGCTCGCTGGACAAAACTTGGACTTACTCAGACTGCTCCAGTACTGTGAGTACTAACTGTTTGCATTCCCCTGTTGCAGTCAGTCTGTTACAGTTTGGAACATTTCCCCAGTTATACTCACTCGAGACTGTAGAGCGTCCTGGAGGACTCCTAAGTTATCCTGAACAGCTATGTTATGTTGAACTGTTTGTCTGCCTGTCTAACGTTAATAAAACACACAACTCCTGCGAGTGGGTTTAACTCCTTCCTCTGTGCGCTGCGTAAAAGCGCATGGGGAATCATAACAGAATGATCCGACCGGCCCCAAACCCAGTGGAGTAGTTGTGCGAAAATGTTTTCATTTTTGTATCTATTTTTCCCCCCCTCTACCTGGTCTGGTCCATCAGGAGGACATGCTAATACAGATGAACCTGAGATGGCTCGGACATGTTGAGAGGATGGACCACCAGCGTCTCCCTCGGCAGTTACTCTACTGACAGTTATGCAAGGGCCAACACAATCAGGGTAGACCAAGGCTCAGATTTAAAGACACTGTAAAAAGAAACTTGAAGAAGTTGGACATAGACAGGAGTTCCTGGCAGCACAAGGCTAAGGACAGAGCTGTGTGGAGGAATCTGATCAGACCTAAATGAAACAGTCATTGTCGCCCACGACAGACTGCTATGATGATGATGATGATGATGACGACCTGGTCTGGTACACGATGTCTTCGGTGCGCCGTGCCTACACCCATCGAAGCAGACGAACGGCGGGGTGTCCTACGGTAGTGGAGGAATGGGCGGTGGCAGATATCCAGGCCTTCGTGGACGAAGCCTTCGAGGCCCATGGCCCGAAGGCAAAGTGGAGTTGCCTGAATTCAGCAGTGGGTATTCTGGAGGCGCAGCCTGGGCTGTGGAATTACCCATGATATGCGGAGCTGATTTCCTCGGTCTACACGCTCCAACAGGCCTTCCCGGGGTTGAGGAGAGTGCCAACCCTCGCGTAGCCCAAGCAAGGACACGCGCCGCAGCCTGCAGCCAACTCCTGTCCCGTGCCATCAGTGTCAGCCTGCGTGTTTCCAGCCCACCAGAGTCAGAGTCATCCTGCGTCCAAGCACCGGAGGAGGCCCGCCTCTTTGATAGCCACTTCCCCGTCGTCTGGTCAGACTTCTCCCGCTGTCAAGAGATGTTCCTGGTCTCCTCCGGCTACGCCCACCTCTGTTGCCACGGGAATGGATCCTACATCCTCCTCTAGAAGGCCTGAATTCACCTTGGGCACGGAGAGAGATAACTGTCAACCTCCTGCAGCTGTTAACATCAGAGACCGGGAGTACAGGCAAGTGTTTTCTCATTCTATTCACCCTAATTATGATAAACCTTGTTGTCTCCCAAGGGAGAGGGCCAGTTTCAGCAGTCCACTGGGTTCTCCCCTCCAGTTGCAGCAACTGACGAAAGCCTCTTTTCCACTAGCCCAGCACACCTCGGTACGGCTCGATTCACTTCAGTACGGCTCGGAATGCTTCTGTCTCCATTAGCACGGTGTTTGGCATGGGTGTTGTGCTGGGGTGGGTGGGTTTATAACAGCGAGGCGGTGCCACACTCCCGTGACGTAACGCACGCGACCCAAGCAAAACATTTTTTTTTCCAAAACTTTATTGAGAAGACCCAAGCAAAACATAACACATAGCTGTACAAGGCCACTCCTCGGTCTGTGGCTTTTTTCACCGTAAATGCCAAAAAGGACCACCAGACAAGGGTACAGGCAGCAAGATGAAATATGAATGAATATTTCAATTTAATACTATCCCACTTGTACTTACAAAAACGTGTGAATATTCATAAAAAGCACACACATGAAAGGTAGCACCACAAGCAGTGGGTCACAGCAGTTTTGGGCAACAGCAACACAATTGTGTATCCTTTGCCAATCTGTCTGCTGTTATTTAATGTTTAACAGTTAAGGGACGGATGATTATATGCTCCAAAACTGGAGAAACTCTCTGATAAAAAAGCTGCAACAATACAAGTCACTTTTGGTTGGAATTAACTGCCAAATGACCTAGAAATAATGAGCTGAAACTTGTTTTTATTCGTATTAAATAATGAGACAGTGGCACACTGGCCAACACCAAATTGTATTATTTTTTACATCCTAGGGCATTTTGGATGTACTGAATAAAAAAAATTCATGTTTTTCACCTTCAGGTCAACGTTTGGAACAACAGTATTATTATTTTCCGTTTAGATGATGCTACACTCCTTCTAAAGTATTGTAATTCTCTGAATTTGGAATGCCGATAGAACATTCAATTTACATATACTTACTTTTTTACCTACTTTGACTTGTAAGCTTGATCAGTCTCTCCTGCTGCATTTTAAAGTCCAACTGTGCAACTTCTTATAAGTTAACATAAAAAATTTACCCAAAGTTTAGAACTGTATCATGTGGTGCTAATTTTTTATGATATTTCAATAAAAAGAACAGAAAGCTTACAAAAACATGTGTTTTTTGGTCTAGTTAAAAATTACATTACCTTTACAATGGTTGACCCCTGACAGGATGATCAGCATCATTTTCATCAGACTAGGCAATGGAATTTCTATGTAATTATACTGTTTTATAATTCAGTGTTATAACAGACAAATCACACTTTCCAAAACAATTCCATTTTATTATATACAAAATATTAAAATAAAAAAAACTTTGCAACACAACATGAAGGTTAATCGACATTTTATACACGCCGACCACTGAGTACCTCTACACCAGCTTCCCAAACTGGGTCAGGAAGGCTCGGTTGAATGAAGCCGTCTCTGCCAGCTCTGGGTCAGGAAGGCTCGGTTGAATGAAGCCGTCTCTGCCAGCTCCAGGGATACCCTCGCGTTTTCTGCAACCTCATTTAAATGTTGCAAATATTTATCATTGAATACATTTTGCGCCTGGTGGCGGGACAGATTCACATTGGAGAATCCGGGCGTGCTGGCGCGGCGGACGCGTGGGATGATTCTACAAGGAAAATGCACACAATAAAATACAGCACGAAAGTGCAAGATATACAGAAAAGACAATAGTTTTTAACAAGATTACATAAGCTTATTTCAGCGTATTGTTCACATGAATAATTAAAAGAAAAGCGAGTCCGCAGTGTGCTGCGATAAAGCAGCGATCATCATCCACAAATGAACAGCTTTTTTATTGCATAAATAAACTGAGCGTCTTACCGAATATATTTGCGAAAAAACGCACAATAAAAAAAAATTAAAACTCACCGTTAAAGGACTCCGATGTCGAGACCTCCCGGTATATTTTTTCATTCCGGGTGGCTCCGTCTAACTCGCGCTGGATACGTTCGTCTGACAATGCAGTGAGCAGACACTGCACCTCCTCATTGGTCCATGGAACACCCTTATTACGCGAAGCCATTTTTGATAGAGAATAAATGAAAATAGCACAGCAATACACTGAAAATAAACCACCAACAGTGGTTGCATGCTGAGTAATGGCGGTCGTGAAGATTCTTTTTTTTTTTTTTCAAAAACTTTATTGAGAAGGTCGTGAAGATTCGGCAGAAGAGGAGGAGGAGAGGGGCGGTTACAACCTGACCAATCAGCGCCGGTTACGACCTGACCAATCAGCGGCGACCAGTCTGTTAACGTCACAACACGGCCCAGCTCAGCACTGCTGTACCCTGCCCTTGAGCGGGGCTGAGAATCGCGGCTGTTAAACCGTGTTGGGGCTTGTGGAAAAGCGTACAAAGCATGCTGAGCCGTCCCGTGTCGCGCTAAAGCGTGCTAGTGGAAAAGGGCCTTTAGTTCCTATCCTCTCCTTTTCCCTCTGAGCGTCCACCGGCTCCAGGACTGAACCGTTGGATGATGGAGGAGCCGAAGGGCCTGAAGGATCATGTTCCGGGGTCAGCGGGGAGGCAGCCCCCAGTCGCCATGTGGGATGAGGCACCGGCATTGGAGTCCTCACCTGGGGGCACCGGGACTGCAACGACAGTCACATCTGCTGCGGAGGCTGCCGCAGCAGTGTCAACACTTGAGTTGAACCTCCAGTGGGCCGAGCTTGAGAATACATCACCCAGATCGTCAGAGTCCTGGACGGCGGTGGAGCTCGAGCTCAGGCGAGTGTTCTCTTTTGTTTTTCTCTTCTCTGTTCTAGAGCTTTCTTGCCTGGCTCTTGATGAGGAGAGCCACCCGCTGCACCTGAGCTCGCCTCACTGGGCTCTGCTGCTGCCAGCGACCTTGACCTCTCCTCTCCTTGCTCTCTGTCCGAGTCTTCTTTCAAGGTCGCCTGAGATGATCCAACTCCACCGGACATGTCTGAGGAACCAGGCTCACCGCTGAAGATCACCGAGGGTCTAGCCTCCCCAACGGAGGTTGATGTGGGTGTAGCACCTCCCGGGCCTACAGAGCCCTTGCATCCTGGATTGCCAGAGTCCTGGATGGCGGTGGAGCCCGAGTTCAGGCAAGTGTGCTCCTTAATGTCTCTTTTGCCCATTTTGAAATCACACTTCCTGACTCTTAGGGAGGGGGGGGGGCAGGGGCAGCTCACCACTGCTCCCAGGCTCACCTCACCAGGCTCTGTCGCAGCCGGTGACCCTGACTCGGTCTTTCTCTCTCTTCCTCCAGTCTCGGAGTTCCCAGCCAGGGTCATCGGAGAGCAGCCAACGCCATCTGAGGCTGCTAGGGATTCAGGTTTGCCGCCTGAGCTTACTGCGGAGGTCGCCATGGAGGTTGCCAGGTCCTGGTCAGGTTCCACCGTGGGTGCAACAGAGCTTCAGCCGGAGTCCACCGTAGGTGCAGCAGAGCTCCAGCCGGAGTCCACCGTGGGTGCAACAGAGCTTCAGCCGGAGTCCACCGCAGGTGCAGCAGAGCTCCAGCTGGGGTCCACCGCGGGTGCAGCAGAGCTTCAGCCAGAGTCCGCCGTAGGTGCAGCAGAGCTCCAGCTGGAGCCCACCACGGGTGCAGCAGATCTCCAGACGGGAAGCCCGCCGTGGTTGCAGCAGAGCTGCAGCCAGAGCCCACCACTGGTGCAGCAGAGCTCCATGCGGAGAGCCCAGCGCGGGTGCAGCAGAGCTCCAGCCGGAGCCCACTGTGGGTGCTTCTGTCCCCCAGCGTGGGGCCATGGGGGTGTGGGAACTCCATTCTTGCCACCATTTAATGACGCAGGGGCTCCCCTCTCCTGGTCTCCCCTTACTAAGTGGGCTGTTCCCATGGAGAGACTGCCTCCCGGGCCACCACTCCTGAACTGGTAGCTCAAGGACCCAGCGCATCCGCCCGATGAACTGTGTCGTGGGGTTAGGTGGTCCAATTTCCCTGGCTGGCCACCTGACCTGCTCTTCTGGGCAGTCCAACTGGTCTTGGACCTGTACGGACCACCCTATTGGCCTCCTTTTGTCGCCCCTTGGGCCTGGAACTCCGGTCGGCCCCCTGAACTCTTGGACTTCTGGGCTTGGGGGGAGGATTATTCTAGGTTTGGGGGAGGTTCACTGTTTTCTTGTATTTGTTCTTATGTTATTTTTTTGCTGGTTGGTTCCCTCCAAACCTGTTTCTCCCACCGCCCGCCCTGGTTTGTTTGTTTATTCCTTGGGGGAGGGGTTCCTTTTTCTTTCTTTCTGATGTCACTAGGGGTGTCTGGTCTCCACCCCTTGAGGGGGAAGCTATGTCATGAACTGGGCTGATGTTTAGGCCCAGTTCTGTGATGCAGTGGCTGTTCACTCTTTTGTGTACTTGTTATTTATTTTCCATCAGGCGCTTTCAGGGAGCCTCTTGGGTCCGCTCAGCTCCCCGACAGCTCAGCCACGCCTCCTCCTCCTGCCAGTGGTACAAGCTGTGTCTCGTTATCTCTAATTCATGCGCACACACACATACATTTTCTCCCATGCACACTCTTACACACACCCATTCACTCTCGTTACTCCCACCGACAATCTCTTTCCTCATTAGGCCTGGCACTATTTTAGCCGTCTGTCTGTTGGAAGAGATTGTCGGATCGTTGTATGTGTTTGGATCTACACTGTCGCTGTTCCCCTCAGTGTATGTTATTCGCCTCTCATGTCTAGATTCCCTGCCTATGCTTCAGTACCGCATCACACTGGGAGACGTGATTATCCATATTTGTTTGTGCTCGCCGGACTAAACTTGGACTTACTCAGACTGCTCCTGTACCGTGAGTACTAACTGTTTGCCTTCCCCCGTTGTAGTCAGTCTGTTATGCTTTGGAACATTTCCCCAGTTATACTCACCTGAGACTGTAGATAACTCCCAAGTTATCCTGAACAGCTATGTTATGTTGAACTTGAGCTTTTACGCAGCACACGGGGAATCATAACATTACTGTCAATATCATGTTGATTTTCTTCAGATTTTCCCCACAAAGAGCTCTCAAGGCAGGATAAAGCAGATTGAACATGCTGTAAAAGCTCTGTCTGAAACAGTCTGTTTTCAGCCTGACATTAATAAGCCCATAATATAATCCATTAATTAAATTATCTTGCTATGTGTGCAAGATGATTTAAGTACGCATTTAAAAGTAATGTGAACGTTACTTTTCCAAATAACTAGTTACTTTAATCATGCAGTAATTGGTAAAGTAACTCAATTACTTTTGAAAAGAAGTAACTAGTAACTGTAATTAGTTTTTAATCATTTTAATTTAATTAATTTTTTGATAACTTGCCCAACACTGTGCAACAGATTCCAAAAAAGCTGGGACAGGGGCATTTTTACCACTGTGTTACATCACCTTTCCTTATAACAACACTTGATAAGCATTTAGGAACTGAGGACACTAATTGTTGAAGCTTTGTATGTAGAATTCTTTCCCGTTCTTGCTTGATGTATGACCAACAGTCCAGGGTCTCCATTTGCATATTTCACGCTTCATAATGTGCCACACATTTTCAGTGGGGGACAAATCTGGACTGCAGGTGGACTAATCGAGTACCTGTACTCTTTTACTATGAAGCTACGCTGTTGTAACCCGTGCACAATTATGCTTGCTGTTAGTGACGTGTGGTGAGGTTTGTGGGTGGTGAAGCACTGACTCTTTCAAAGTCATACTGTATTTATAAATAAATGAACACAATCACATAAGCTTGAATTTAATTTCAATTGAAAGTTTCCATGTTTTATGATCTATTTGTACATTATAGCGGATGGATTAATGGAAAATCCAATTATCATCACTCAATATATAATTCAAGAAATCTCTGTGTGTCTGTCACGACCATATGACTCGCTAAAAGATCATATGATCGCCTATGATGTTCCTATGATCTCTACATGATGTCTATATGATGTCATATAGACACCATAGTATAGAGTGATTCAAGAAAATCTGTGTGTGTCTGTGTGTGATCAAAGGCAGGCATCACTCACGATCATAGGACATCAAAGATCAAAGGCAGGCATCACTCATGATCATAAGACTCACTATGACATCATCAAAGATCAAAGGCAGGCATCACTCACGCTCACATACAATTGTAGGACATCAAAGATCAAATGCAGGCATCACTCACGATCATAGGACTCACTATGACATCATCAAAGATCTAAAGCAGGCATCACTCACTCTCACTCACGATCATAGGACATCAAAGATCAAATGCAGGCATCACTCACGATCATAACCTTGAGCCTGAAATGATACAGTGAAGATGAAACACCTCAGGTTTGAGCAGTATGTCGGAGGCATGACTCTGAACAACACAGCCGTCTGAGACAGGAGACCCTTCAGCAGCATAGGGTACACACACAGACAGACAGACACTTGGACGCACACTGTGCCGAGGAGACCCACGAGATGGAGAGCAATAGAGTGAGAACTGCTGCACGTCTTCTTCTTCTTCTTTTAGATTTGATTGGCGGTTGGCAACCAGCTTACAGGGGCATTACCGCCACTGACTTGATTATCTTCTTCTTCTTCTTCTTTTAGACTTGATTGGCGGTTGGCAACCAGCTCACAGGTGCATTACTGCCACTGAATTGATTATCATCACTCCACATCCCCAGACAAGGAGCTCCGAACAACTCCCCATGCGTGAAAAAACCATCCTCCCCCGGGCTGGACTCGTTCATCCCTCTATATTTTTGTATAAGGAGTTCTGAAAAGATGCCATGAAGATAAAACACCTGAGGTTTGAGAAGTACGTTGGAGGCATGACTGTGAACAACACAGCCATCTGAGACAGGAGGAGACCCTTCAGCAGCATAGGGTACACACACAAACAGACACACGGGTGCACACTGTGCCGAAGACACCCACGAGATGGAGAGCAATAGAGTGAGGAGAACTGTTGTATGTCAGAAAAGATGCTGTGAAAATTAAACACCTGAGGTTCGAGCAGTACGTCGGAGGCATGACTGTGAACAACACAGCTGTCTGAGACAGGAGGAGACCATTCAGCAGCATAGGGTATGACAGACCAGGGATGCACAGAAAGAGAGGAAATGTGAGGCAGTGTGCCATGCACGGGCTGCTGAGTCAGTTGAAGCCCAAAATGCCCGCCAAGCATGTGACACTGCACGCCAGGCAAGGCACAGAGAAGCTGAGACGGAGGAGATGTGGAATAGTCGGCTGGCAAGGGACAGTGAATGCCATGCAAGGTTCAGAGAAGCTGAGACCGAGGAGATGTGGAATAGTCGAATGGCTGCCAACGCTGCACGCCAGGCAAGGCACAGACAAGCTGAGATGGAGGAGATGCAGAATAGTCGGCTGGCAAGGGACAGTGAATGCCATGCAAGGTTCAGAGAAGCTGAGACCGAGGAGATGCGAAATAGTCGGCTTGCCAGGGACAGTGAATGCCATGCAAGGCACAGAGAAGCTGAGACCGAGTAGATGAGGAATAGTCAACTGGCCGCCAACGCTGCACACTGGGCAAGGCACAGAGAAGCTGCGACGGAGGCAATGCGGAATAGTCGGCTGGCCAGGGACAGTAAATGCCATGCAACGCACAGAGAAGCTGAGACGGAGGAGATGTGGAATAGTCAGCTGGCGAGGGACAGTGAATGCCATGCAAGGCTCATAGAAGCTGAGACCGAGGTGTGGAATAGTCGGCTGGCCACCAACGCTGCACACCAGGCAAGACACAGAGAAGCTGAGACCGAGGAGATGTGAAATAGTCGGCTGGCCAGGGACAGTGAGCGCCATGCAAGGCACAGAGAAGCTGAGATGGAGGAGATGCATAGGGTACGACAGACAAGGGATGCCTTGCGCCATCAGGAAATGCATTGTGCACGTCTGGAACAGGCGTTCAAAAATAACCATGATCAAAAGCAGGCATCACTCACGATCATAGGACTCGCTATGACATCATCAAAGATCATAGGACTCGCTACTGATGATCATAGGACTTGCTATGTCACTATCAGGACTCACTATGACATCATCAAAGATCAAAGGCAGGTGTCACTCACGATCATAGGACTCATTATGACATCATCAAAGATCATAAGACTGACTATGACATCATCAAAGATCATAGGACTCGCTATAACATCGTCAAAGATCAAAGGCAGGCATCACTGAATGAGTCGTGACGTGGTTGCTTAACACCTGCTTTCTTGGTTTCTACGGGCATACGCAAGTATGCACGGACATGCACAGGTTACTGTTGCCATGATAGCCATATCAAAGATCAAAGGCAGGCATCACCATGGTTACTGTTGCCATGGTAACCATGTCAAAGATCAAAGGCAGGCATGCAAAAATACTTGCTTATACTAGGTTTCTATGGGCATGCATGGGTATGCACTAGTCACTCTATATTCTTCTTTTAGATTTGATTGGTGGTTGGCAACCAGCCTACAGGTGCATTACCGCCACATACTTTATTTATCACTCTATATATCCGCCACACACTATACTGTATATGTCAATATGTAATTCAAGAAATCTGTGTGTGTATGATCACAGGACTCGCTATGTCATGATCGTAGGACTTGCTAAAAGATCATAGGACTTGCTATGACATCATCAAAGATCAAAGGCAGGCATCACTCACGATCATAGGACTCGCTATGACATCATTAAAGATCATAGGACTCGCTATGTTACGATCATAGGACTCGCTAAAAGATCATAGGACTCGTTATGGCATCAAAGATCAAAGGCAGGTATCACAATCATAGGACTCACTATGACATCATCAAAGATCATAGGACTCGCTCTGACATCATCAAAGATCATAAGACTCGCTATAACATCATCAAAGATCAAAGGCAGGCATCTCTGAATGAGTTGTGACGTGCTTGCTTACACCTGCTTTCTACGGGCATGCAGAAATACTTGCTTATACTTGGTTTCTATGGGCATGCACGGGCATGCACAGGTATGCATTAGTCACTCTATATATAATTCAAGAAATCTGTTACGATGTGTGTGACGATGTGATGATGTGAGTCACGATCATAGGACATGGGGAGTTGTTCGGAGCTCCTTGTAGGAGCTCCTTGTGCAAAGATATAGAGTGATGATATAGCGTGAAGTACATAGCAGTAATGCATCTGTAGGCTGGTTGCCAACTGCCAATCAAAGAAGAAGAAGAAGAAAAGATCATAGGACTAGCTATGAGATCAAAGACAGGCATCACTCACGATCATAGGACTCGCTATGATATCATCAGAGATCAAAGGCAGGCATCACTGAACGAGTGGTGACGTCGAAGATCAAAGGAAGGTTTGTCTGTCACAATGCCACGTCAAAGAGCAAAGGCGGTCATCACTGAACGAGTGGTGACATCAAAGATCAAAGGCAGGTTTCATAGGACTCGCTATGATATTGTCAAAGCTCAAAGGCAGGCATCACTGAACGAGTGGCGATGTCAAAGATCAAAGGCAGGCATCACTGTATGACATCATCAAAGATCAAAGGCAGGCATCACAGATCAAAAGCAGACTTCACTGAACAAGTGGTGACATCAAAGATCAAAGGCAGGTCTGTCTGTCTGTCACAATGTCACGATAATAGGACTTTGTGTTGCCATGGTAACCATGTCAAAGATCAAAGGCAGGCATCACTGAACGAGTGGTGACATCAAAGATCAAAGGCAGGCATCACTGTATGACATCAAAGATCAAAGGCAGGTATCACTGAACCAGTGGTGTGACATCAGAGATCATAGGATTTGCTATGACATCATTAAACATCAAAAGCAGGCATCACTGAACGAGTGGTGACGCGCTTGCTTAGACCTGCTTTCTACGGGCATGCAGAAATACTTGCTTATACTTGGTTTCTACGGGCATGCACAGGTATGCACTAGTATAAATAATTTAACAGAACAACTAAGGCATTTTACTGAATTGCCTCTTGATAGAATGTGCAGTGAATTTAAGTTCAGTTCTGCAATGCATGTCTAGAGCTTTTATTGTGAAGGGAGGAAGCAGAAATAGTAGTAGACTCCAGTTGCTTTTGTTTTGCAGAAAGGCAGTATAAGTTCTGCTGACTAACTCCATGCCTCCATGTTTTCATTTGATTTAGCTCTCTTAAATATAAACAAAGTACAAAGACCCTTGGCTACACAAATAAAATTCAATTCAATTTAACTTTATTTAGAGTTTCCACGGCCAAGACAGAGAGTGATGATATTGTGGTGATATTAGTTGTTGGTCTCACACACAAAGTTGGATCTTTTAATGTGAAGGTGGAGTTTTAATGTGAAGGCGGAGTTTTTCCGTTTTGGATGGAGATAAAAGGAGGAAGTGCAAAAATGTAAATAAAGTTTTTCCAGACAGACTTACGTGTATCCTGTCTGTTTTTCTGCAACTTCTACATTGGTGACCCCGACGTTTGAAGAATGTTTGATCAAGCGACCTCTTCTGATATCGCCG
The DNA here is from genome assembly GCA_020510985.1 of Pholidichthys leucotaenia. Classification (NCBI taxonomy): domain Eukaryota; kingdom Metazoa; phylum Chordata; class Actinopteri; order Cichliformes; family Pholidichthyidae; genus Pholidichthys; species Pholidichthys leucotaenia. The sequence goes on along the minus strand of CM035836.1, from coordinate 181,554,002 downwards.
CCATGGCGTCTGTATCCGCTGCGGCTCCCGCACCGGCTGTTTTTGTGGCTACCATTAAATTACCGGACTTTTGGCAGCACGACCCAGAGCCCTGGTTTCAGCATGTCGAGGCTCAGTTCCATCTGCGCGGAATAACCACAGATGACACGAAGTATTTCCATGTTGTCGCAGCTTTGGATTCTGCCACTACTCGCCGTTTGTTGGGACTGCTCCGGGACCCACCTCTCGCTGACAGGTACGTCACTCTGAAGATGGCTCTTCTGCAGCTGTACCAGCTCTCTGATATAGAGCGCGCTGATCGTCTTCTGTCTATGACTGGTTTGGGGGACAGCAAACCTTCTGAGCTGATGGAGAATATGTTGGCACTTCTTGGTTCAGGAGACAGTTCATTTCTGTTTATCCACCTGTTTCTGCGTCAGCTTCCGCCTCCAGTGCGCACTGTCCTGATCAGCTCGCCCCTCATTCGTACTAAGGATTACCGGGGTTTGGCTGGAGAAGCGGACAGGCTTTGGCTGGCTTCTCGTCATTTGTCGGTGCATGCATTGCTGCCTGGGCAGTCTGATGGAGAAGTCTCGGTGGGTGTGGCCGCAGTATCGGATCGCTGTAAGAAAGAGAGCGGCCTGTGTTTTTATCACCGCCGTTTTGGACTGAAGGCTCGGCGCTGTATTCCACCGTGCTCTTTCCAGCCACAGGGAAACGAGAAGGCTGGTGCTCGCTAGCAGCTGCGTGCACCGGCACCAGCAATAAGCTGCTTTTTATTGAGGAATGCGCGGCTGGACGTCATTTTTTGGTGGATTCAGGAGCGCAACGGAGCATCGTTCCCTCCTCTTCGGCTGACGTCATGGGATATGAACATGGACCTCCACTGGACGCTGCTAATGGTACTCCTATTCGCACCTTTGGCACCAGGCTCATTACTGTGTGTTTTAACGGCTGTGAATTTAGTTGGGACTTTGTGGTAGCATCTGTAGCAGTCCCTATCCTTGGTGCAGAAATTTTGTGTGCTTACAGACTGTTGGTTGATGTGGCTAACAGATGTTTGATTGATGCTGTGTCTTTTGATTCTTATCCATGTACACTGGGTGGGGCTGGTCCACTGCTTGCTAACATGCTTGCCTCAGGAGACAGGTACCAGCGTCTTCTTTCTGAGTTTCCTGCCCTCACTGTGCCTACGTTTTCTGCGGCAGTAGTTAAGCATGGGGTTGAGCATTATATTACTACTGTGGGTCCACCTGTTTTTGCCCGCGCACGCCGTCTGGATGCTGCTAAGTTAGCCATCGCTAGAGATGAGTTTGCCAATATGGAGCAGTTGGGTATTGTGCGCCGTTCCGACAGTCCGTGGGCTTCTCCCCTCCACATGGTCCCTAAGTCAGATGGGGGTTGGCGCCCTTGTGGAGATTTTAGGCACCTTAACAACGCTACTACCAACGACAGGTATCCGGTCCCCCATATTCAGGATTTTTCTTCACGTCTGGCGGGGACAGTCATTTTTTCTAAAGTGGATTTAGTGCGTGGTTATCATCAGGTGCCTGTCCATCCCCAGAACGTCCCCAAGACAGCGGTGATCACTCCATTTGGACTGTTTGAGTTCTTGAGGATGCCATTCGGCCTTAAGGGTGCTGCACAGATGTTTCAAAGGCTTATGGACTCTGTGTTGCGGGACATGCCTTTTTTGTTTGTATACCTGGACGATATATTGGTGGCAAGCGCTTCGGTGGAGGAACATGTGTTGCACCTTCGCCAGCTCTTTAGACGCCTCTGTGACCATGGACTGATAGTGAACCCTGTGAAGTGTCAGTTTGGGCTCTCAGAACTTGAGTTCTTGGGGCACAAGGTATCCCAGCAGGGTGCCGTGCCCCTCCCGGCTAAAGTCGAAGCATTGTTAGCTTTTCCACGCCCCTCCTCTGTCAAGCCCCTGCAGGAGTTTTTGGGCATGGTCAATTTTTACAACCGTTTTATACCTCATGCTGCCCATATTATGCGTCCACTGTATGAGGCCTTGAAGGGTAAGAGGGGTAATCAGGACATTGAGTGGACTCATGAGAGGTTATGTGCTTTTGACGGGGCTAAAGCTGCACTGGCTGATGCTGCCTTGTTGGCTCATCCAGATCCCACGGCCGCCATTGCTCTTACCACCGACGCATCTGATTATGCTGTCGGAGCAGTTTGTGAGCAGTGGGTGGGCAATTCCTGGGAACCTCTAGCCTTTTTTAGTAGACAGTTACGCGAGTCAGAAAGGAAGTACAGCACCTTTGACAGGGAGCTGTTGGCCCTTTTCTTGGCGACAAGGCATTTTAGGTTTCTTTTGGAGGGCCGTAAATTCACCGCTTTTGTGGACCATAAACCCCTCACGTTTGCCATGGCCATGTCCACTGAACCTTGGTCAGCTCGGCAACAACGGCAGCGTTCGGCTATTTCCGAGTTCACTACAGACATTCAGCATGTGGCCGGTAAGACCAACTTGGTGGCGGACTGTCTTTCTCGTGCACCAGTTGCTGCTGTTCATTTGGGCATGGACTATGCTGAGATGGCTGCCGATCAGTTGTTGGACCCGGAGGTGCAGGTGCTTCGTTCCACGGAGTCCAGTTTGCAGTTGGAGGATGTCTGCTTTCAAGATAGTGGCGCCACTCTTCTGTGTGATACTACATTGGGAAAACCACGGCCTCTGGTGCCTGTGGCTTGGCGTCGTCGCGTTTTTGACGCTGTTCATTCTTTGTCGCATCCTGGGGTTAAGGCTTCGGTAAAGTTGGTGAGCGCCAAGTTTGTATGGCTGGGTCTCAGAAAGGATGTGAAGACTTGGACGACAGCCTGTGTGGCGTGCCAGTGTGCTAAGGTGCAGCGCCACATAAAGGCTCCATTGGAGCCTTTTTGGATTCCGGAGCAACGTTTTGATCATGTTCAGGTGGACCTGGTTGGACCTCTTCCTCCGTCTCGTGGTTTTACTCACCTCTTCACTATGGTGGACCGGACTACGCAGTGGCCGGAGGTGGTTCCCCTGACATCAACTACAGCGTCTGATGTTGCCCGGGCATTTATCTTCTCTTGGGTGTCCCGTTTTGGTGTCCCCTTGGACGTTACCTCTGATAGGGGCCCGTAATTTACCTCTGCACTTTGGAATGAAGTAGCTGGTAGTTTGGGGGTTAAACTCCATCGGACCACAGCGTACCATCCACAAGCTAATGGGCTATGCGAGCGGTTTCATCGGACTATGAAAGCGGCCCTTCGCGCGTCATTAGTGGATAGTGGATGGGTGGACAGATTACCGTGGGTTTTGTTGGGTTTGCGTTCAGCCCCCAAAGAAGACCTGCATTCCTCTTCTGCTGAGTTGGTCTTTGGCCAGACCTTGAGGGTTCCAGGGGAGTTTCTTCCTACCAGTCCAGGGTTAGGTCCCAGTATGGTTAAGAGGCCTAAGTGTCGAGAGGAAGCTAGGGCTTTTGTTCCTGTGGCTGCGCACCACTGCCTTCCTCAGTCTTACGTCCCTGACAGCCTTAGGTCGGCTAAATATGTTTTTGTCCGGCACGATGCCCATCGTTCTCCCCTGCAAGCACCTTATGATGGCCCTTTTCGGGTGTTAGAAACAGGCCATAAGGATTTTTTGGTTGAGTTGGGGAGTGGTCAGGATCGGATTTCAGTGGATTGTTTGAAGCCTGCTCATGTTCTTTGTGACGATGAGGTTGAGTTAGCCCGCCTGGCTCGGCGGGGGCACCCTCCCAACCCTGTGCCTGAGGTTGTTTCTGCTCTGGTTACAGTTGTGCCCCCTAGGACTGTGCAGTGCAGTCATCGGGGCAGAGTAATTAGGTTGCCTAAGAGGTTTTCTTGAGTTATTTTCTTTTGGATTTTTGTTCATGCAGTTTTAGTTTATTTATGTTGTTATTTGTCTGTTCTGGGGGGGGGGGGGGGGCTGTGTGGTGATATTAGTTGTTGGTCTCACACACAAAATTGGATCTTTTAATGTGAAGGTGGAGTTTTAATGTGAAGGTGGAGTTTTTCCGTTTTGGATGGAGATAAAAGGAGGAAGTGCAAAAATGTAAATAAAGTTTTTCCAGACAGACTTACGCGTATCCTTTTTTTTTTTTTTTTTTGTTACTTATTTGTACCCGTAGGTAGACTTGGTTTGCAGTCTGGTTACAAGCCACCGGCTGCTGGTCGCTGCGTGCGCGAGCGTGCGCGAGCGCCCTAAACCTACATGTTTTTGGTGTGCGGGAGGAAACCGGAGAAATCCCGGAGTAAACCCACGCAACACGGGGAGAACATGCAAACTCCACACAGCTCACTGTTGGTCGGGGACTGGGATCGAACCCACGATCTCATGATCCCCGCGATCCCCCGGCCGAGGGTAAAACTGTGCTGCCACAGTGCTAAACCACTGCGCCACCGTGCATCCTGTCTGTTTTTCTGCAACTTCTACAATATACAGTAAAGTATGTGGCGGTAATGCACCTGTAAGCTGGTTGCCAACCGCCAATCAAATCTAAAAGAAGAAGAAGAAGAACTTTATTTATATAGCACCATTTCACAACATTAAAATCAACCATTTCAACCACACAGACAACCATTTCATACATTAAAATTTATTAAGTTATTTTACAGACAAATTTGGGGGGCCCAAAAACTGATTATAGACTACTTGTTTCAGGCCAAGGAAGAACTAAAATTATACCAAATTTGCTGTGCACCCTGTAGCTCCACAATTCAATACAAATTCAAGTATATAAAACAAGTATGCATGGTCTTACCTTTATTTCTAACTGAAATCCATCCGCCTATCTCTCTGGACAAAAATCTCAATGACTTTGTTGTAAAAGTCCTCCTTGTCTTCTTTTAGCTATAAAAGTCTCTCTGTCCCAATCGAGATTACTGCCAGTTTTGATTGAAAGTCCAATTCTGAGCATTTTTTAAGTTTAGCTATAAATTCTTCCATTTTAAATTTGTATAAAATAGAAGCACAAACGGAGTACTTGGTACACTTTCTGATTTTACCTTTAGCTAATTTGGCGCTTAGCCTCGGCCTAGAAGAAGAGCAACAAGTACAAACTGGGACAAACTCCTGTGCCTACGGTGCTCAAGCACCACCCCCAACAGCGCCCCCCCCCCCCACACACACACACACTGTGAAGGATTGCGCAGTCCTTTGAGGCTGCATTTGCTGCTGCTTCACCTGGCTTCTCTCCCTTGTATTTGAACAGGAAATGCACAGATTCTGCGATTTTAAATACATAAATATTGTTGAAATGATTGGAATCATTCAGAAATTACATTTAGACCTACAAGACAAATTAGTGGATGAATAATAATATACTTATAATTTTTTTATTTTTTATTTTCTCATGATAACAGGTGAGTCACCTGACCGCACGTCAATGCTTGCCATTGTCTTGCTGAAATAAGCAGGGACGTCCCTGAAAAAGATGCTGCTTGGATGGCAGCATATGTTGCTCTATCCTTAACTTGAACCCCCTGTATTTCAAATACACAACTACTCACATGGGTTTTGGATTGATAGTTTGAAAATTAAGCTTGGTTACAACTACTGATATTGTCAGCCAGGTTTATTATCTTTAGATATTGGTGATGTTTTTAAGATTGTAGAACTTAGTATTTTAAGTGATTTCAGTATGCAAAATGTTGATACTTAAAGCCTGCTTGAAAATTATTCATTCTTTTTTTCATATAGTTTTCCATTAAAAATAATAAATGGAAAAGGTTAAGGGTAGGGACCAGCGGGGTGAAGGGATTAAATCTCTCACACATTAAATCTCTCACCCTTCACCATCTCACTTGATGTAGTTATTTTCACAGCCACCAGAGGTCATGTTTGTAAAATGTACTGTAACTACACAACATAATTCCTGCTGGTGGAAAAAAAGCTTTTTATGGTTGTTTTCTTTTGGAGGGCAGCCCTAAAAAGTACGTGTTGAGCTATTGCGGTAACACTTCTAGTTTTTATTTGTCAGTGTTCTCACTCCGGAGTTTGCCTTACTGTGGACGTGGAACATTTTACGGTACGTCCCCCTCAGACACATTTCAGGAATGCTGGGTGAAGAAAAAAAAACATTGGATGAGTGACTAAGAAAACAATTCCCCTGGATGCGCCTGTTGTATCATTCTTCCTTTCCCCCCATGCTCATTCTGTGTTTCTTTGGGCTTGAATTTCTTGCCTCCCTCCAGTGTGTCACACATAGGTACACGGGCACATGCACACCTACACACAGACACCCGCTCACTCCTCTGACACTCGCACATGCAGTCTGACAAATCCCCCCTTCTGCCAAAAAGTCGATAAATAAATGCATTGTCTCTTCACTTTCTGCTGTTGGCATCAGCCTGTCTAAATTGTCTGAGAAGGCAGTGGAGTGTGAAATTGAGTTCAGAACTGTACGCTGTGTGAGGTGGCACAAGATGAGCGTATGTTTGCTTATTTATTCATATTGCAGCAGCATTCGCTCTCGGTTTTGCAAGAGAGGGTCAGTTAAACACGTTGAGGTGTTGTTTGTGGAAATTTGACAAGTTTTAAAGGAAGAGGCTTAGACAGCGGTATTTTGGCCTTGCAAGGGGAGCAATAGGTTATTCATCTGAGGGGTAAATGAAGCTTTAAAGTGAAATTGTGCTGCTACTGTGTGTCCAGTCCCGAGTGTTGTGAACCGGAGCGTCTCCTTTTTGACAGTCTCTATCATTGTTCTAAATGTCAGCCACACTGAAGCCCAGTCAGTGTATGCAAAGCAAAAAGGTAATTTTACTTGAATCACTAGGCAGTGATTGAATGACTTCACAGTGATTTGCTCTCTCCTCTTTCTGAAAAGATGAATTTCTTTCCCAAAGCCAAAGAGTTCATGCGAGAATAATAGCACCTGCCCACACTAATTTGCCAAGAACAAATGATTTTGCTTGAGAATGTAACTTTTGTGCTGCTTTCTGGAGATTTAATCAGAGGTATTACGCAAACGTTCCCTTCCTCAGCTCTTTTTCTCAGCCTTCTGTGATGAATGTGTTGTTACTAGATGATGTATGTTTATAGATTGCCAGGGATAACTGCTGTTTTGAAGAGTTATAGCTTCCCCTCGCATCAAGGAAAGTGCTTCTGTGCAAAAATCATTCAGGGACCTTAGGTTTGTCTCTCAATTTCACTGAGCCCAACACATGATTAATGTGCATTTGTTAAAAAAAAAAATATCCCTAAACTTTGTTTCCAGACTTTTTCTTGACAAGACAGTTTGGGTGTCAGCCTTGACTGCAAACTCTACAACTCAGTGGAAAAATGATTTACCTTTTATATGTTTTAGAGCTGCAGCCAAAGTGTCCTTCGCTGTCACCACAAGCATCAATGTGGAGAACATTTCAGAGTGACGAAAATTGAAATGGCAGCATAAATTCCATCACAGTCTCTGCATTCTCAGCATTACCTTTAAAAACTGTTCAGAGGTCAACTGATAGTAGCGGCTCCATTTTGGCATGCCTGATATGCCCATCTGTCACGCTAATTTATTTCATTCAGAAGAATAACACCAAAGATAACCTTTTACATGCTACATTTCACATAGATTTCTAAGAAGAGAAACTGTAGAACATGGTTTTCTTCCCGATGAATAAATGACACCAAAATATACAGTGGGGCAAAAAAGTATTTAGTCAGCCACCAATTGTGCAAGTTCTCCCACTTAAAAGATGAGAGAGGTCTCCAATTTTCATCATAGGTATACCTCAACTATGAGAGACAAAATGAGAAAAAAAAATCCAGAAAATCACATTGAAGGATTTTTAATGAATTAATTGGTAAATTCCTCAGTAAAATAAGTATTTGATCACCTACAAACAAGCAAGATTTCTGACTCTCACAGACCTGTAACTTTTTCTTTAAGAGGCTCCTCTGTCCTCCACTCGTTACCTGTATTAATGGCACCTGTTTGAACTCATTATCAGTATAAAAGACACCTGTCCACAACCTCAAACAGTCAGACTCCAAACTCCACTATGGCCAAGACCAAAGAGCTGTCAAAGGACACCAGAAAAAAAATTGTAGACCTGCACCAGGCTGGGAAGACTGAATCTGCAATAGGTAAGCAGCTTGGTGTGAAGAAATCAACTGTGGGAGCAATTATTAGAAAATGGAAGACATACAAGACCACTGATAATCTCCCTCGATCTGGGGCTCCACGCAAGATCTCACCCTGTGGGGTCAAAATGATCACGAGAACAGTGAGCAAAAATCCCAGAACCACACGGGGGGACCTAGTGAATGACCTGCAGAGAGCTGGGACCAAAGTAACAAAGGCTACATCAGTAACACACTACGCCGCCAGGGACTCAAATCCTGCAGTGCCAGACGTGTCCCCCTGCTTAAGCCAGTACATGTCCAGGCCCGTCTGAAGTTTGCTAGAGAGCATTTGGATGATCCAGAAGAGGATTGGGAGAATGTCATATGGTCAGATGAAACCAAAATAGAACTTTTTGGTAAAAACTCAACTTGTCGTGTTTGGAGGAAAAAGAACACCATGCCTACTGTGAAGCATGGGGGTGAAAACATCATACTTTGGGGCTGTTTTTCTGCTAAAGGACCAGGACGACTGATCCGTGTAAAGGAAAGAATGAATGGGGCCATGTATTGTGAGATTTTGAGGGAAAACCTCCTTCCATCAGCAAGGGCATTGAAGATGAAATGTGGCTGGGTCTTTCAGCATGGCAATGACCCCAAACACACTGCCCGGGCAACGAAGGAGTGGCTTCGTAAGAAGCATTTCAAGGTCCTGGAGTGGCCTAGCCAGTCTCCAGATCTCAACCCCATAGAAAATCTTTGGAGGGAGTTGAAAGTCCATGTTGCCCAGCGACAGCCCCAAAACATTACTGCTCTAGAGGAGATCTGCATGGATGAATAGACCAAAATACCATCAACAGTGTGTGAAAACCTTGTGAAGACTTACAGAAAACGTTTGACCTATGTCATTGCCAACAAAGGGTATATAACAAAGTATTGAGATGAACTTTTGTTATTGACTGTCATATCCGGCTCTAGGGAGCCGGGCAATCAGAGCCAGGGACAAGCCAGTGAATCGTGATGGTTTATTTTGGGTAAAGGGGAAGGGATGAGGAGAGCACAGATACTCATGCAGACGTACACTCACAAGTTGCACAGCGCAGAGGTAAGCAGCTCGTACCGGACGTGGGGGTAGCAAGACGTACATACTCACAGCGGGATACAAACACAGGAATGCTGCAAGAGGAGTATAAGCTGACACCAGACGAAGGGGCTTCAGCTTAGCAATGTGTTTATGTCGCAGCCCCGAGTCATCGAGGCTGCTCCTATTTATCCTCATTGGCAGCGCCCCAGCTGATGAAGACTAATTGGCCCCAGCTGTCCATAATGCTGCCAGCTGGGGGCCAGCTGAGACGCTGCTCAATGGGAAGCAGGGATGAGGGAAAACATGGGCTGAGTGCCGAGACGGCATCTCAACCCATGGTGACAGAGCCCCTCCCTCAAGGTCGGGCTCCTGAACGACCAGGAACATCCCAGCCCCCCCCCCCCCCCACCTAGGGTGGGAGGAAGGGAGGCGGACCGGAGGGGAAGAAGCCAAGGGAAGAACAACACCAATGGGGCAATGTAGGGTAGCGGGAAAGAAAAACCCAAATACAATACTGACAAAACAGAATAATTAACCCAGGTACAGATGGGGAGAAGAACTGGGTCAGCACGCCGGTTACATACTACCCAGAGAGTACCAACCATGCGTGACCCAGAGCAAGGAAAAGAGAACCACCAAAAAGGTACAGGGCAAAAAATGCTGAGTACGGTTAAATAAAGGGGAACCTATACACAGCGCTAATTTAAGTACATACACACACAGTCACCAAGAAAAGTGAGGGTGACTGGAACAAATGACAATTATAGAGCATGGTGTTACGGAAAACAAGGCACATGACTCTATAATGAACCAACAGGACAAAAAAGAAATACTGAGTGCAGGCAAAGAAAAACCCACACGAATATATAAATACCCAGTCACCTAAAGAAATGAGTGACTGGAATAAATGGATAACTGCAGAGCATGGTGTTACGGAAAACAAAACATAACTCTACAATACAAAAAACGAGGCTAAAAACATGGCACAAAAAGTAAAATGCTGAGCATGAGCGATGGAAAACACAGCACTATAAAAACGAATCCACCAACAGGACAACACATTACACCCGAGTGACCTTAATAACAAAAGAAAAAGTGACACCCGAGGTGAATGGCAGGCAGAGTCCAAAAATGGCCGAGATGGCTCCGGAGATCTCCCCGCCCATTGTCCAGCTGGCGAATCAGGGGAAGAGAAGTGTTCGGACGGCGAACTCTGGACCCAGATCCCAGGAATCCAGTCCACCGGCAGCCGAACCAGGCTGCCCAGAGGGAAACACAGACCAGTGGGGGGAACCAGATCACTGAACCGAAAGTTCTGTGGGTCGGGTCGTCGACCCGCATCACTCAACCACCAGGACCGTTGAGACGGGCGAAGGATCAGAGCGGATCCCGGTGGAAGAGGCTCAGGGGAGAGCCGATGACGAGGGCGGCGGGCGTCAGGCCGCAGGAAAACGGCCACCTCCTCACCGGACCTGGACAATACTGGGGCAGCACCTACGTCGGACCCCGATCGGGCCTCAGGCGAACCCACGTTGGACCCCGACTGGGTCTCGGGCGAACCCACGTTGAATACTGCACCAGAACCGACCTCCAACGTTGAACCCGGACCCTCCAGCACCACGAGGAACAGCAACTCCTTGCCGGTGACCCTGGAAGAAGGCTCAGAAGAGAAAACAGAACCGGGATCAGGATCACCGGCAGCGCCAGAACCCGGCGAGACGAGCTCAGACGCAGCGGGCGGCTGCACCCTGCTCGTCTCCCCTGGAGATAGGCTGAAGTGCTCGGGGATAAAAAGAGAGAAAAGAAAGGAGAGCACTCGCCTGATCTCGGGTTCTGACGCCGTCCAGGACTGCGAAGATCCAGGATCCGTCGTCAGGAGGTCGTTGTCAGGCTCCCATCTAGCCGCGTCGGGCCCCGCAGCCAGCACGATGGTCAGCGCAGCTTGAGATCCCTCCAGCTCAGGTAACCCCGCCGACGATCCACTCGGCGTGAAGCCAGAAGAATCTCGTCCCGCCGGACCGAACCGCTCCTCCGTGGAGACCCGGGGACGCTCAGTCGTCGGCGTAGACTCCACGCAGCAGTCAGTCCCCCTCCTCCGTCCGCAATGTAGCTGCGGAACCACAGGCCCTCTCCATATCCCACCACGTTGACCCGGAGCCGGGGACCGCTCGGCGGAGAGAGACACAGAGGATGCGGGATTAGGCATACAGGTTACAGCAGGTGGGGAGAGTTCAGGGAGCTGCGAACCCTGAACTTCTCCTCCAGGGATGTGACAGAGCAAATCATTAAGCAGGTGTGAAAAAACAATGACTTGCCTGCCCCCTGGAGGTTGAGTATCGCCTGCTGTAGTGGAATCTGCTTCTTCCTCTCCCCGCCCGGCGATAACGGAGGACCCCCCGGGAATTCGTCTGAGGGTCGCTCGCGTTGTCTCCAGCAGAGAGCTCACCAGGCCGGGATTCCAGGCACACACAGCGGTCAGGAAGCGCGTCGAGGAGGAGGGGGAAACAGCCGGGGTGAGCCAGCCCGAATGTCCAGGAATGACAGCGGGGGAACGAGGCTCAGGGAACGAGGCTGTAGAATCTCCACACTGACGAGGCGGAGGGATGACAGCTGCGTGGGAGGAACGGTCCTGACGATGACCCAGAACTGGATCCGGACGAGGTTCGTGCAGAGGTGACTCGGCGATGTGATGACGACTACTCCCAGGGGACGAAGCGAGGGGGAAACCCAGGATTCGCCGCTCCAGATCGGAGATCGAGACGAGGAAGGCGTCGAGCACGGGAAAGCTTCGTAGCCCTGAAGTCCTCACCATCAATCTCACTGCCGCCGCCACATGCCTGAAGGTGGTGACAGGAAACACAGTAGAGCTCGCGACAGCCACTCGACCCCGGACATAACTGCTGTCAGCTGCGGCTCCTTGAAGGGAATCCCGAGTGACGTGCGCAGGTCGGGGGAAGTCCTCTGGTTGGCGCGAACTCCCGGACTGGAATAGCGGCAGGAACGGGACTCCGAAGCGGGGAAAGACGTCGCCCACTTCGACTCCCTGCCGGGATTTCCATCCACCCCGTGGAGCTTCTCTCGCTGTGTACCTGCAGCGTCTATCCTGGCACTGTCCTCCAGATGGTACAGAGAGTGAGGGTGACAGTCCAGGAGTTCCTCAGCACGGCCCGGATGCCAGCGTCTCGCGTTGGAGGCGTCGTGCAGGGTGAAGAACGTCCCGTCGACAGCCTCCGAGATGGACCTCAGCTCGTCGCCCTGGCGCCGGAAGTGACTCCTGGGAAATGGCATGCTAGCAGCGCTGACACCCGGACAGAAAGGTACATTTCCACGGCGACTCACGGCCGCCGGTAGCTCTTCTGGCTGCGACATACTGTCATATCCGGCTCTAGGGAGCCGGGCAATCAGAGCCAGGGACAAGCCAGTGAATCGTGATGGTTTATTTTGGGTAAAGGGGAAGGGATGAGGAGAGCACAGATACTCATGCAGACGTACACTCACAAGTTGCACAGCGCAGAGGTAAGCAGCTCGTACCGGACGTGGGGGTAGCAAGACGTACATACTCACAGCGGGATACAAACACAGGAATGCTGCAAGAGGAGTATAAGCTGACACCAGACGAAGGGGCTTCAGCTTAGCAATGTGTTTATGTCGCAGCCCCGAGTCATCGAGGCTGCTCCTATTTATCCTCATTGGCAGCGCCCCAGCTGATGAAGACTAATTGGCCCCAGCTGTCCATAATGCTGCCAGCTGGGGGCCAGCTGAGACGCTGCTCAATGGGAAGCAGGGATGAGGGAAAACATGGGCTGAGTGCCGAGACGGCATCTCAACCCATGGTGACATTGACCAAATACTTATTTTACCGAGGAATTTACCAATCAATTCATTAAAAATCCTTCAATGTGATTTTCTGGATTTTTTTTTTCTTATTTTGTCTCTCATAGTTGAGGTATACCTATGATAAAAATTGGAGACCTCTCTCATCTTTTAAGTGGGAGAACTTGCACAATTGGTGGCTGACTAAATACTTTTTTACCCCACTGTATGACAATACATTTATTAAAATTTTGCATCCGTGGTTTAATTTTTTCAGTACCTCACCTGTTTTTTTTAGATTCTTCAGCTGTACTTCAGATTAACTTCTTTGTACTGTCAAACTTTGAGCGCATCCAATAATAATCTACAGGCTGCAAGAGTTATTTAAGATTAAGCATCACAAGTATGAGTGTTACCACAATTAATCTGTTCTTCATTTACTATAAACTCCTAAAAGTGTTTTCTAAACATACTAAATACTTGAAGTAGTTATTTAATATTTTGTATCTCAATTCATAAGCAGTTACCAGTAGTATCTATTGACTCAAGTGGCATTGACTCGTTAGTATTTTTTCTTCATGCCTCTTGATATGTCTTTGTTCTTCACAAAATGAGGGAAAAGAATTCTGTATGACACCAATAATCTGGTGGAAAATGGACATGTTTGTATAACATGTATAATTTTGCCTAATTTTCAGTTTTTTGTTTTTTTTATTATGCCTTGTTTGCATTTTGGACCATTCTTCCTTACAGAACTGCTTCAGCTCAACCATATTCTTTGGATCTTTGGTCTCTCTTGAGGCCATTCCACAGCATCTCTATTGGATTCAGGAATGAACTCTGGGCCATTCAGAATGGTGGATTTTTTTTTAAGTCATTCTGATTTAGTTTGATATTTAGGGTAATTGTAATGCTGTGTCACCCAACTTCTACTGAGGTTCAGCTGATAGACAGCCATGTGACAGCATTTTGTAAGATACTGTGATAAACGTGACAATTCACTTACCCCTCGATGATAGCAAGTGGTCCAAGCCCTGAGGCAGCAAAGCAGCCCCAAATCATAATGCTCCCTCCACCATACTTCACTGCCGGGATGATGTTTTCATGTTGGCATGCCATGCCCTTTTTATGCCATACATACTGTAGCACTGGTTCCAAGGTTGTCAAAGACAGGAGCGGTGCTGGGGATAAGCTCCCAGCACTCAAAAAATGCTCCTTATTGCGTGCGTCTCAAATAGCCTCTGACAACCAAGTCCAACTCCTGGCCTGCTCATGTGGCTTAGCTTCTAAGCCTGGTGGAACTGCTTCTACTAACAGGAGAAGGGGCAAAGGCGAGTCTCTGGTGCCTTCAAACCAGATGCTTCGGGTAGATGGGGCTCGACAACCTGGGAGGGTAGTCCATCTAGGGGAAGGAAAACCCTGATTTCGAACCTTTGCTGCCTTGCGGCATACCTGGTCATGGGAAAGGCTTCGGGAGTCAACCCTGAGGTAAAATCCGGAGTTGGAGCCCCTACAGCAGTCCGTCCTTTATTTAAACTTTGTTCTGGCAGCTCCTGTGACGGCGCTGGTGCCAAACTGTAATGGCCTTGCTGTTCCTTTGGATCCATCAGCGATGTGGAGAGGAGGTACATGCTACATGGGCAACAGCCTATCCTCCAAATCACATTACCCAGGCTAGCATCCAGCAACACTCACCAACACAAACTCGCACCCTACACCCTGGAGAGGTCACTCCAGCTTCACTTGCAGCATCGACACAACATGGGGAACAACAGTTACCAATTATAAACCATTGCTCGATTGGTGTAGAGCTTGGCACCAGGGGTTGTTCCTGACGGTGGGAGGGATCCTTGGATCTCACTGGACAACTACCACCCGCCTCCAGCTGGACAGCCCCCAGCCAGTAAGGTATTGTCCCACCACAGTCTGCCATCCTCATTGGGTTTCTGGGGATTAGGAAATGTCCAAACAGCAGACTGCAGTTGTTGCACCAGAAAACAAAACAAAACAACGAAAGAAACCAGCTTTGAAACTGGGATGTTGGAACGTTCGGACAATGATGACCGGTCTTTCTGAAAACCTTCAGGACATCAGTGACTCCAGGAAAGCAACTATCATAAATGACAAGCTCAGGAGGCTGCATGTGGACATTGCCACCCTTCAGGAAACACGCTTTGCTGACTCAGACACACTGAAGGAGAAGGACTACACATTCTTCTGGCAGGGGAAAGGCGCTGATGACCCAAGGGAGCATGGCGCTGGCTTTGCAGTGAGGAACAACCTGCTGAATATGGTAGAGCCAGGCAGCAACGGTACAGAGCGTCTCCTCACTCTTCGCCTCAACACCACCGAAGGCCCAGTCACCCTTGTTAGTGTGTATGCCCCGACACGGTCTTCCACACGGGACACAAAGGATGAGTTCTATGAGAAGCTTGCATCCATTGTCGCAAGCATCCCCAGCAAGGAGCAACTTGTTCTTCTGGGTGACTTCAATGCCAGAGTGGGTGCAGATCATGACTCGTGGCCCTCTTGCCTTGGACAGTTTGGTGTGGGCAAAATGAACGAGAACGGCCAACGACTGCTTGAGCTTTGCAGTTACCACGAATTGTGCATCACCAACTCCTACTTCAGGACCAATCCTCAGCACAAGGTCTCTTGGAGACACCAACGCTGAAAGCACTGGCATTAGCTAGATCTTATCCTGGTCAGGTGTGCCACCATCAAGAACCTCCTCCACACACGCCCTTACCACAATGCGGACTGTGACACAGATTTACTGCAAGATCAGGTAGACCCTGGTCTACTGCAAGTAGACCAGGGACCAGGGCCCTGGTCTACTGCAAGATCGGGCTACAGCCAAAAAGGATCTACTGCTCAAAGAAACAAGGGAACCCCTGCATTGATGTCAACAAGATGTCTCAACCTGACCTCGTGGAAAAATTTGCAGAGACCTTCAAGAAGGAAATCCAAACCTCACAGCCCAGATACTCTGTCACAGAGAAGTGGGAAGTACTGCAGGATGCCATGCACCGCACTGCCTTGGCTACCTTTGGGAAGAAGTCCTCCAAGTCTCACGACTGGTTTGAGACCAAGTCCACAGAGATGACTCCCGTCATCAAAGCCGACCATGCCGCCCTCACCAAGTATAAGCGGTCACCCAGTGAGAAGAGCCTGCAGATTCTCAGGGCTGCCAGGAGCAAGGCTCAGCAGACTGCCAGGTGCTGCGCCAACGAATGCTGGACAGAGCTCAGTAAAGACATCCAGACAGCTGCTGTTACAGGCAACATTAGAGGGATGTACGATGGCATCAAGAAGGCACTCGGACCAGTCCAGAACAAGACAGCTCCCCTCAAATCTTCCACTGGGGTAGTAATTACAGACAAGGGCCAACAGATGGAGAAATGGGGGGAACACTACTCCGACCTCTACTCCAGACAAAACACAGTGTCCCCCACAGCTCTTGATGCCATCAAGTGTATGCAAACATAGAGGAGCTGGATGTAGAGCTAACCATAGAGGAACTCAGGAAGGCCATCGGCAGCTTGGCCTTAGGCAAAGCCCCAGGCAGCGACGGGATTCCCCTGAACCTGATCAAACACGGCAAGACTACCCTCCTGCTCCCATTGCATGAAGTCCTCTGTCTGTGCTGGCAAGAAGGGGCTGTACCACAGGACATGAGGGACGCCAAGATCATCATCCTTTATAAGAACAAGGGCGAAAGAAGTGACTACAAAAACTGCAGGGGCATCTCTCTACTCAGCATCACCGACAAAGTCTTTGCTCGGGTCATTTTGATCCGCCTACAGAAGCTGGCAGAATGCATCTACCCAGAGTTGCAGTGTGGCTTTTGTGCCAAGAGATCAACGGTAGACATGGTCTTCTTCCTCTGCCAACTCCAGGAGAAGTGCAGAGAACAGCAGATGCCCCTGTATGTCGCCTTCATAGAGCTCACCAAGGCATTCAACCTCATCAGCAGAGACGGCCTGTTCAAGATTCTTCCAAAGATAGGCTGCCAACCAAACCTGCAGAGCACGATCGAGACTTTTCACTCAGACATGAAGGGAACTGTGCAGTTCATCAGGAGTTCAACCCCTTCAGCATATGCAGTGGTGTCAAACAAGGCTATGTCCTTGCTCCCACACTCTTTGGGATATTCTTCGCCGTTCTCCTAAAGCATACCTTTGGCACTGCAACTGAAGGACTTTACCTACACACCAGGTCAGATGGCAGGCTGTTCAACCTTGCCTACCTCAGAGCCAAGACGAAGGTTCGCGAAATGCTCATCAGAGGCATGCTGTTTGCTGACAACGCAGCAATTGCAACACACACTCAACAGCAGCTGCAGACACTGATGGACCATTTCTTACAGACCTGCAAGGATTTTGGACTCACCATTAGCCTGAAAAAGACCAGTGTCCTTAGACAAGACACTGAATCACCACCTGCCATCACCCTCAATGACTATGAACTCGATATCGTCCACCACTTCACCTACCTTGGCTCTACCATAACCAACAACATCTCCCTTGACACAGAAATAGACAGGAGGCTCGGGAAGGCAGCTACAACACTCGCTCGCCTCACAACCAGAGTGTGGACAAAGCCCAAGCTGTTGGCGAAGACTAAGATGGCAGTGTATAATGCCTGTGTCATCAGCACACTGCTGTACGGCATTGAGTCATGGACAACATATGCCAGATGGGAGAAGCAATTCAACACCTTCCATCTGCGAAGCATCCGCCACATCCTGGGCATATCCTGGCAGGACAGGGTAACCAACGCAGATTTCTTAATCACGTTGGACTTCCCAGCATGTTCACTCTCCTCAGACAGCGCAGGCTGCACTGGCTAGGCCATGTCCACTGCATGGACAATGGGCGCATCCCAAAGGACATCTGTATGGCGAACTGGAGGAGATCCACTGGTCGCCCCCAGCTCCTGTACAAAGATGTCGTTAAGAGAGACATGAAGGCCACTGACATCAACATAGAGACCTTGGAGAGCACTAGCAGGTGACCGTGCAAAATGGAAAGGGACCCTGAAGCAACACCTGAAATCAGGGGAGGAGAAAATGATGACCGCTGCTGCAGAAAAACGAGCACGCAGGAAGGAAAGCAGCAGCTCCAACAGACCAGAGACTACACACAGGTGTGACCTTTGTGCTAGAGACTGCCACTCCCGCGTTGTTCTATTTAGCCACAGACGACGCTGCTCCAGGTGAGCAAACAACCAGAACTAGAATGCTTCACCCATGGTCAGTCCTGACCGACGGAGGCCTAAGCAACTGTAGCATTGTGTGTTCTTCCCAAACAATTCAACCTTAGTTTCATCAGGCCACAAAACATTTTCCCAGTAGCGTAATGGAGTGTCAAAGTGCTCTTTAGCAAACTTCAGACGTGCCGTGATGTTTTTTTGGAAAGCACCGGCTTCCTCCATGGTGTCCTGCCATGGGCACCATGCCTGTTCAATGATTTGCATATGGAAGACTCAGGAAAAGAGATATTAACTAGTGCCAATGATTCCTTCAAGCCTTTGGCTCTCTTTTTTCTTTTTACCTCATTGCACATTCTGCGTTGTGCCTTTGGAGTCAACTTGGCTAGGCACCCACATCTTGGGACAGTAGTCACTAGATTTGTTGGAAAAAATCGATTCACATAAGAATTTAGATTCTCATTTTAAATGATCCAGAACTGATTCGCAAAAATTAAGAATCGATTTATTATTATTATTATTATATTTTTTGCAGTGGTGCTGGGGTCCCGTCACGTGACGCATATTACCGCTTCATGATACACGATTGCACATTGACGCTGCTGACGCAGGAGAACCACGCAGAGTAGTTTACTAAGCTAGCAGCCAGATGAAACGGTCGGAATAAAGTAAAAATGGAGCAGCAAGAAATTCAAGACTGGTCCATCTGCAGCTCACAGATTCTGTCAACACCCCTTCAACTAGTTACGCTTCCTCAGCAAGTTATGCCCCCACGTTATGTCACTCCACAAAATGGCTGGCCACAGCTGACCATGCAAATATGGCTGAGCCAGCACTGGGCTGATCATACACAAATTCAGGTGTAGTTGCCTTGTAGCTGGGCCGATGGTGGCCACACATTTCGAAGGGCAAATGTAAAATAATCTAAAAAGGAGTTTAGTCCATAGATGGTAAAAAAAAAAAGTTTATGGTTTAAGCTGTGTTTGGCATGTTCACTCGTTCCCCATATAGTGTACTATATAGTGAATCGTCCCTTTTGTAGTGCTGTTCGATATCTTAACTGAAAATTTCATTCACTATATAGCACACTCAAAATATCCCACAATGCATTTTGAAAAGTAGTGTACAACAGATGGTCACTACATTAGATAGATGGATATAGATGAATAGATGGATGGCTGGATGTACTTTATTGATCCCAAACTGGGAAATTACAGTGCAACAGCAGCATGACAGTAGACGACCAAAACGACAGAAACACAGACAGCATAAAAGAAAAAGGAATTACCCATGGAAATTAAAACTGCCTAGATAACTTGTATACATCGCAGATGAATAGATGATGACCCATATAGATACAGTGGGGTAAAAAAGTATTTAGTCAGCCACCAATTGTGCAAGTTCTCCCACTTAAAAGATGAGAGAGGTGTCTAATTTTCATCATAGGTACACGTCAACTATGAGAGACAAAATAAGAAAAAAAAAATCCAGAAAATCACATTGAAGGATTTTTAATGAATAAATTGGTAAATTCCTCGGTAAAATAAGTATTTGGTCAATAACAAAAGTTCATCTCAATACTTTGTTATATACCCTTTGTTGGCAATGACAGAGGTCAAACGTTTTCTGTAAGTTTTCACAAGGTTTTCACACACTGTTGCTGGTATTTTGGCCCATTCCTCCATGCAGATCTCCTCTAGAGCAGTGATGTTTTGGGGCTGTTGCTGGGCAACACAGACTTTCAACTCCCTCCAAAGATCTTCTATGGGGTTGAGATCTGGAGACTGGCTAGGCCACTCCAGGACCTTGAAATGCTTCTTACGAAGCCACTCCTTCATTGCCCGGGCGGTGTGTTTGGAATCATTGTCATGCTGAAAGACCCAGCCACGTTTCATCTTCAATGCCCTTGCTGGTGGAAGGAGGTTTTCACTCAAAATTTCATGATACATGGCCCCATTCATTCTTTCCTTTACACAGATCAGTCGTCCTGGTCCCTTTGCAGAAAAACAGCCCCAAAGTATGATGTTTCCACCCCCATGCTTCACAGTAGGTATGGTGTTCTTTTTCCTCCAAACACGACAAGTTGAGTTTTTACCAAAAAGTTCTATTTTGGTTTCATCTGACCATATGACATTCTCCCAATCCTCTTCTGGATCATCCAAATGCTCTCTAGCAAACTTCAGACGGGCCTGGACATGTACTGGCTTAAGCAGGGGGACATGTCTGGCACTGCAGGATTTGAGTCCCTGGTGGCGTAGTGTGTTTCTCATGTAGCCTTTGTTACTTTGGTCCCAACTCTCTGCAGGTCATTCACTAGGTCCCCCCATGTGGTTCTGGGATTTTTGCTCACTGTTCTCATGATCATTTTGACCCCACGGGGTGAGATCTTGTGTGGAGCCCCAGATCGAGGGAGATTATCAGTGGTCTTGTATGTCTTCCATTTTCTAATAATTGCTCCCACAGTTGATTTCTTCACACCAAGCTGCTTACCTATTGCAGATTCAGTCTTCCCAGCCTGTGTTACGTATGGCTCTTGCGAGCCATACAGTGAGAGCCGAGGGCAGACCAGTGAGTTTGCGTTATTTATTGTGATAAGAGGAAAGGAACAAAGGAACAGGGCCTCGTAGGGCCAAAACACAAATGATGACACAAGGGTAAACACTTACACACGATGCAGGATGACAGAAGGGTGGCTTGCGCCGGACGTAGGGGTTCCAGCCTTACCCACGCCAGAGAAGAGCGTGGATAATCGTGCGCGCGGTCACAGCCCCGAGTGATCGGAGCTGCTCCCTTTTATAATGGTTGACAGCATCTCAGCTGATGAGGTAATTGGGCTCCAGCTGTCCCGTAGAGCTTGACAGCTGGAAGCCCGCTGAGACGCTGTCACAATAAGAGCTGGGCCGGTAACAACGGCCAGTGTGACAGTACCTCCCCCTTCATGCCGGGCTCAGAACGGCCAGTAACACCCAAGCGCCCCACCACCACCACCATCACCACCACCACCTAGGGTGGGCGGATGGGGCGCAGGCCAGGAGGGTGAGAATCAGAAAAAGAAAAAATATCAGCGGGTAACAATGAAGCAATACAGAGTATGAGGGAAAAAAAACAAAAACCCCCCACACAATACTCCATAGGCAACAATATGCGGACGAAAGGAAAAAAAAAAACCCACTACTTAGGCAGAGGATAAACGTGGCAATTACAGAGAATGAGGTACAGAAAAAAACCACAGTACTCCATAGGCAACAATAATGATGTACAGACAGACTCAACGAAAAACGACCGAGGAGACCATAAAATGAGAGCAGAGACTCCTAAGGCGAAATCTAATAAATACAGGCGTCCCTCAAACAGGAGGGGAAGAAAAAAAAAAAAGAAAAAGGCATGCTAAACGCGAAACAATTACGAGAGATAATCTTTCTGCACCCACACAAAAACACAAAGACTAGGCACAGCAGAGATAATTCAGTTCGGGGGGTCTCCCCGCACCCAGCGTCCAAACCGCCAACAGGGGTGAAGGGAAATGTTCAGGTGGCCTACCCGAATCCCAGGCCAGAAAACGCAGTATCTCGGGCGGCCGGACCAGATCACCGAACCGGAAGTCCAATAGGTCGGGCAGCCGCACCAAAGAGCCGAATGGGCACGGCAGTCCCTCTGGCGGCCGGCCCGCATCACTCAGCCACCAGGCCCGTAGGGGAGAGAGGGGCAACGGCTTCCCTGTGGAGAAAGATAGTGAGGGCGAGCTGGGCCTACAGTGAGAGGTCCATATGGGCCCTGGTGGAGAAAGCTTGGGGGGAAGATGAGGGTGACTCAGATGACGACGAAGAAAGGGAAGAAGATGATGATGAGCCGGTCCAATGTCCGATGGCAGGGGATCTGCAGCTCCCTCACCAGACCTGGATATCACTGGTGCTGCACCCACGTTGGACCCCAATTGGGTCTCTGTAGCACCCACGTCGCACTCCGATAGGATCGCGGCTGCTCCCGCAACGGACCCCGATTGGGTCTCGGTAGAACCCACATCGGACCCCGATTGGGTCGGCGCCGCACCAGAACCGACCTCCAATCCCGAACCAGGAACCTCTGGCACAGCGGGCGATAGCAGCTCCTCGCCGGCGACCCTGGGAGAAGGCTCAGAAGAGAGAGAAAAACCAGGATCAGGATCACCGGCAGCGCCAGAACCCGGCGAGATAAGCTCGGACACAGCGGGCGGCTGCACCCGGCTCATCTCCCCTAGAGACAGGCTAAAATGCTCTAATATGAGAAGGAGAAAGACAAAGTAGAGCACTTGCCTGATCTCGGGTTCTGACGCCGTCCAGGACTGCGAAGATCCAGGTTCAGACGGCAGGAGGTCGTCTTCAGGCTCCCACTCAGCTGCGTCGGGCTCCGCAGCTGGCATGATGGTTCGTGCAGCTTGCGAGTCCTCCGGCACTGGAGCCCACGCCGATGGCCCACACGGCGTGGTGGCAGGAGAACCTCGTCCCGCTGGACCAGACCGCTCCTCCGTGGAGACCCGGGGACACTTCATCGTCGGCGCAGGTTCCATGCTGCAGTCCGCTGTCCTCCTCCGCCCACGGCGTAGCTGCAGAACCAGACCCAGGCTCTCCAGAACCGCAGGCCCCCTCCTCATCCCACGACGTTGGCCTGGCGTTGAGGACCGCTCAGCGGAGGGAGACACAGAAGATGCGGGATTAATAATTACAGCCACAGCAGGTGGTGGGAGTTCAGGGAGCTGCGAACCCCAAACTCCACCTCCAGGAGTCTGACAGAGCAAATCACAATGAGTGGATGAATTAACTGGGACCTGCCTGTCTCCTGGAGGCTGGGTGGTGACCGCTGTGGCGGACGTTGCTCCTCCCCTCTCCCGCCGGACGGCAACGGAGGACCCCCTGGGAAGACGTCGGGGAGCCGCTCGCGATGGTTCCGGGACGGAGCTCGCCAAGACAGGACTCTGGGTGCACACAGCAGCCGGGAAATGCGTCGAGGAGGAGGGGGCGACAGCCGAGATGAGCCGGGTCTGGAGCACTGATGTAACAGCGGGGGAAGATGGCTCGGGAGACAACGCTGCGGGGTTTCCCCTCTGATGAGGCGCAGGAGTGACAGCTGTGTGAGGAGTTGAGACCTTGCAGCGACCCGGAACTGGATCCAGACGGGATTCGTACTGAGGGCGACGACCGGTGTGACGACGGCTACTTGCAGGGGGCAAGGCGAAGGTAAGGTTCGGGAATCGCCGCTCCTGTGCCGAGACCGAGGCGAGGAGGTCGGCAAACTCCGGGAAGTCCCTTAACCTAGGATTCCTCTCCACCAGTCTGACTGCCGCCGTCATATGATCAAAAGCCAGTGAGGGACTTGTTGCTGAACGAACAACCGCCACGTGATCCCAGATGGAAGCAGCTGCGTGCTGGAGCTTCTCCAGGGGATTCCTGAATGACGAAGCTCTCTGGTGGGGATCACCCCTGGGCGGAGCGAACTCGTGGACCGGAGTGGAGGCAGGAATGGGATCCGGGCGAGAGGAGCGGGGATGACTCCTCTTTGGCTTCCTGCCAGGATTTCCCACCAGCCCACAGAGTGTCTTGCGCTGTGCGGTGAGTTCAGCCCTCCTCGCGCTGACTTCGGTGTGGTCGACGTAGCGAGGAAGATTGCTAAGGAGAACCTCAGCGTAGTCTAGATGTCAGCGAATTTGGTTTCGGTTGTCGTCGAGACTAGCGGCGAAGAGCGTCCCGTCGACGTACTCCAGGGCGCTGGCTAGCTCGTTGCCCAAGCGCCGAGCGCGGCTCCTGGGAGACGGCATGCTCCCAGCGTTGACACCCAGACTGGGAAGAACAAAGTCCAAAACTGCAAACTCACGGCCGCCGGTAACTCACTTGGCTGTGACCTACTGTTACGTATGGCTCTCACGAGCCATACAATGAGAGCCGAGGGCAGACCAGTGAGTTTGCGTTATTTATTGTGATAAGGGGAAAGGAACAAAGGAACAGGGCCTCGTGGGGCCAAAACACAAATGATGACACAAAGGTAAACACTTACACACGATGCAGGATGACAGAAGGGTGGCTGGCGCCGGACGTAGGGGTTCCAGCCTTGCCCACGCCAGAGAAGAGTGTGGATAATCGTGCGTGCGGTCACAGCCCCGAGTGATCGGAGCTGCTCCCTTTTATAATGGTTGACAGCGTCTCAGCTGATGAGATAATTGGGCTCCAGCTGTCCCGTAGAGCTTGACAGCTGGAAGCCCGCTGAGATGCTGTCACAATAAGAGCTGGGCCGGTAAGAACGGCCAGTGTGACAGCCTGGTGCAGGTCTACAATTTTGTTTCTGGTGTCCTTTGACAGCTCTTTGGTCTTGGCCATAGTGGAGTTTGAAGTCTGACTGTTTGAGGTTGTGGACAGATGTCTTTTATACTGATAATGAGTTCAAACAGGTGCCATTAATACAGGTAACGAGTGGAGGACAGAGGAGCCTCTTAAAGAAGAAGTTACAGGTCTGTGAGAGCCAGAAGTCTTGCTTGTTTGTAGGTGACAAAATACTTATTTTACTGAGGAATTTACTAATTAATTCATTAAAAATCCTTCAATGTGATTTTCTGGATTTTTTTTTCTCATTTTGTCTCTCATAGTTGAGGTATACCTATGATGAAAATTGGAGACCTCTCTCATCTTTTAAGTGGGAAAACTTGCACAATTGGTGGCTGACTAAATACTTTTTTGCCCCACTGTACATGAATCATACTCGCTGTACAGTGCAGGACAATCAGGCGCAGGGT
This sequence comes from Pholidichthys leucotaenia, assembly GCA_020510985.1. Classification (NCBI taxonomy): domain Eukaryota; kingdom Metazoa; phylum Chordata; class Actinopteri; order Cichliformes; family Pholidichthyidae; genus Pholidichthys; species Pholidichthys leucotaenia. Next base: position 181,529,105 of record CM035836.1, on the reverse strand, counting down.
GCAATGTGAGATACCAATTAGACTGCAAGGTGCAGTATGGCAGCATAGTTATGACCAGAATTCAACATTAGAGTGAATTATTGTACAGTGAAATGGCATGTGGCAGGAAAGCTTTCCTGTACCTAACTGTTTGGCAGTGAAGCTGTAGCAGTCTGCTGGAGAAAGTGCTCCGCTGTCTGTCCAGGGTGTGGTGGAGCGGGTGATTGGAATTGTCCATGATGGATCACAGATTGTTCAGTGTCCTCCTCTCCACCACAGTCTTAAAGGTCTCCGGCCTGAGACCAATTATAGAGCCAGCCCTCTTGATAATCTTGTCATGTTTGTTGGTGTCACTGGCTCTGATACTGCTACCCCAACAGACAGCAGCAAAGAAGATGGTGCTGGCGACAACGGTCTTGTAGGAAAGCTCCAGCATCCTGTTGCACACGTTGAACGATCTCAGCTTCCTCAGAAAGTCGAGTCTGCTCATTCCTTTCTTGTACGCAGCATCGGTGTTAGATTTCCAGTCCAGTCCATTGCTGATCATGACAACCAGATATTTGTAGTCCTCCACTACCTCCACATCCTCCTCCCAATCCACAATGGCTGTGAAGGCATCCTCTTCTTCCCGAAGTCAATCACCATCTCTCTGTTCTTGTTGATGTTCAGCTTCAGGTGATTCTGCTCGGTCCACTCTATACATCTGTCTACCAGTACCCTATACGCCCCCTCCTCTCCTCCTCTCATACATCCAACAACAGCCGAGTCATCAGAGGATTTCCGCAGGTGGCATGACTCTGTGTTGTACTGAAAGTCAGTGGTGTAAAAGGTGAAGAGAAAAGGAGAAAGCACAGTCCCCTGTGGAGCACCTGTATCACTAACCACAACATCAGACAAGACACTGGACAGCTGGACAAACTGTGTCTGTCAGGTAGTCAGTAATCCAGGAGATCACAGAGCTGTTGACCCCCATCCCCTGCGGCTTCTCATCCAGCAGCAGTGGCTGGATGGTATTAAAGGCACTAGAGACATCAAAGAATGTGACTCTCATAGTGTCTCCTCTGCCAACCAGGTGCAAATGGGCTCATTGCAGCAGGTAGATGACAGTGTATTCAACTCCTAAATGGGGCTGATATGCAAACTGCAGATGGTCCAGCCACGTCTTCACCTGTGGCCTCAGGTGGGCTAAGACCAGTCTCTCCAGGACCTTCATCACATGAGATGTGAGGGCAACTGGTCGATAGTCATTCAGGTCAGATGGAGACAACTTCTTGAGGACAGGAACCAGGCAAGACGTCTTCCACAGCACCGGTACTCTCTCCAGACTCAGGCTCAGGTTGTACAGGTGTTTCAGTGCAGGAGATGCCATCAGAGCCCGCAGCCTTCCTCTGACAGAATCTCTCCAGCTGTTTCTCAACCTGGTCTGTAGTCACAGTAATGTGTGTGTGTGTGTTTGTGTGTGTGTGTGTGTGTGTGTGTGTGTGTGTGTGTCGGGGGGGGGGGGGCTGGTGCTCATGTCCTCAGAGGAGTGTGAGGGGGTAGAGAGGGAGGTGCTGCACAGGATGGTAAGGGGGGAGGGATGTGTAGGGGTCTGGCTGTGTTGTGGGGGTGATAGCTGCTGAGTTAAACCTATTTAAAAAACAGATTCAGCTCATCAGCTCTCTCAAGGCTCTCCGATGTTTGTCTGTCTCTCCCCTTACACCCAGTGATGTTTCATTCCTGACCACACATCCTTCACATTGCTTTGCTCTAGTTTATCCTCCATCTTCCTCCTGTAATTGTTTTTACACCCAATATAGCCAATATATTAGTCAATGTAATATATATAATAATATAATTAAATAATATAATTAGCCAATATATCCCATAATGCAATGCACAGTCAAAGGAGCAATGAGGGGAGAGTTACTACACATTACAAACAGATATTCATTTTTTACCACTGTTAGTCTGTTATGTTTTACTGTCTCGCCATGATGATGTCATTTACCACGCCTCGAAAACAAGCCCAGTAGTGTCCGATAGTTGTTAATTTTATTGTCATATTGAGTTTACTGTATTGTTAAAATTCCGATTCTTTGATTGAAAGATCCAAGAATAAGCCGGAGAATTCTTCAATTCAAAGATGCAACATTTATTCAGAGGTCACATGTGAAGTAAGTAGCGCTGGGTTCAACGTGATGCAGCCCCCTCAGGAGCATCGTCAGACTGACCGCGACTTCTGGGTGCAACTTACATTCATCTTCTCGGGTTGGTTAGACCAACCCCGTACAATAGGATGAGCTTGTACGCGACCATCTGATTGGCCAGTTTAACTCTGACATGAACAGGCCATCCGCTACGTTAACTGTCCCCTAAAATGTACTATCAAAAGTGTGTGTGTGTTGGTTTGGGTGTGTAACTAAGGTAATAGACCTGACTAAAAGAAGTGAGAGAGAGAGAAGAAAGAGGGCTCTCTAGCTCTGCCTAATTCCTGTTTACCAGAGTTTAACACATTTGTTCATAAGAATGCAAACAGAATATGTACAGAATATGTGTAGAGCATAATGGGAGATTACCTACAGAATTATTATTTTGGCACTCTAACTTTTCATAACCCTTTCACTCCCCCTTTTGACATGATTTTATCATGTCAACCATACATGGTGTGAGAGATGCTAGTGGTTAGCAGATGGTGAATAAGGTAGGTCCCTACATTGTGGGTCAACCCAGTCAGTCAACCCAAGATAGGCTTGCACCATTGGTTCTGATACCCTTGCCTCCCCCCTTGTGGACACTCCAGCACGGTGCAGTGATGTCTAAGAGGGTGTACCGAGGCAACACGTCCTTGTCCAGATGAACTACAGTCACATAATTGTCCTTGTTCACCAAGTCCTGCACCCCCACCTCGTGATCAGGTGGAGTGAATCATGTGGGGGTCATAAGGTCAAACAGGGTCAATCCACGAAGCCCATGAAACATTTTGTCCACCGGTTGACCTTTGCCAGGGCTCGCATCGTTCAGCTGCAGTGATCACACTGTTGCGACAGGGGTTTGACCTTCCTCTGTGTCTGCTTCCTGTAGACACACACCGGTACCATTAGAAGCAAAACAACTGTGTGCCTATGCTCTCAGAGGCACATCTCGTCCGTGAGGTTTATAGAACAGTCTGGTGGATGCAGCAGAGAGTAGACACCATCCAGTCCAGCCAGTGAACAGTTCAGTGATGCTGTCCCAGGGATGCCACTCACTGGTAGTTGGACAGAGGTCGAGATGCTGGTGTTGATGAAGCTCGAGCCCCTGTGCCCATCATAGCTTCCACTGTGAAGGGTTGCGTTGGAAAATGCCGTCTCCTCCATGTGGCTGATCTGGCTCCACCCTGGATGCTGGAGGTGCAGTGGGTGCGCATGGGTACCAGTCCATCCTTCTTCTAGGGACTGAAGTCGTACAGTCACTAGCCCTACGACCTCTTTCTATGTCGCAGGCACACGTCATGATGCCCCCCCCCCCCCCGCATGCACCTTTGCTTGGGTGCTGATACAAAGGGCTCGGCCGGGACAGGATCAATAATCGCCTGAGGGGTTGTCACCACAATGGCTGGAGCCTGTACCGTTTTATCCTTATTCACTACACCTGTAGTTGACCATGTGCTGTTGTAAGTAATCTCCCATTAGCCTTGAGTGTGTGATTGTCAGCTATATGCAAGCTACAAGCAGTGGTTGTGTTGTGATAAGTGAGCTGGGTAATGGGACCTGTATGTTCAGCAGTGGGTTTGTTATGATGAATGAGCTGGGTGATGAGACCTATGTGTTGCAGTGTAAGTAGGTAGTAAACAAAATCGTTCAAAGTTAGGAGACATCCTTATCCATACTTGTTGTATTCGGGCCTCTAGAGCTTCTAACCTCCACAGTTATCCTGACTACCTTACTGTAATTAGCATGATGTAAATAATAGCACAGGAATACTATAAGTCTCACACCCCTACATGTGTGTGGTGAGCTATGTATGATTCATGTATTATCAGTAGCACCTTGTGTTTACAAATAATCCATGGTAGCACAATGGTCTTCTTCGTCATCATCCTCCGTCTTGGGGTTTTCAGCTCCTCCTCTGGACTCAGCAATTGGTTTCTATGAGGAGGTATGAGATGTGCAAGATTTGCTAATGACTACCACTGTGGAACATTGCATTTGGAGGTTTAGCTCAATTATCAATATATGTGATCCTGGCATACAACGAGCACAAATAGTTAGAGCTTCGTTAATTCCTGCAGGCCCTGCATCATCAGGGTGTTTCCTACAGGACTGATGACGCTATGACATCTGCTGCTTTTGGCTTTATCACCCGGTTAACACCTTTCTGGGCTTCTGAATATATGGTCTATAGTAACGTACTCTGCTCCTTTTATTAGATCTACATCTGTTTAACCTTTTACCATAACAAATTTAGAATTTGCTTCAATTTTTTCTCATCCCCTCGTTTGTTAATGTTAAGCTTGGTCATGCAGGAGATTTCTGGGCATCAATTTGCACAGCCTTTTGTGCTGTGGTTACCCAGTTCAGAGACAATGTGTATGTTTCTAATTTAGGAGAATATTCTATCTTAAGGTCAGGTGTTGGTTTTCCATGGATGGCTCTATTCCCCAGTAGAGGTGACAAAATGTCCAACATTTTCCAATCCATGTGTTTGGGTCTAACCAGCGGGATGTGTGGAACCCCCCCCCCCCCCCCAGGTTGAAATGTCTCTTATCCTCTTCAGCTAGGACAATGGATGCTTCCACACATTTCCTTGTTTACCAGTCCAAGTTTTATGACCAATCTGGAGAGTGGATTTGCAAATAATGGTTGTTCATAATTTGGATCAGATCCATTCAATTGCCTATAGTACATGTGGTACAATGCTACTTTTACAGATGTTGATAGGTATTCTACTGGTAGCTTGCCATTTGCAGAATTTTACTGTTACTTTTTCTGACTTTGAAAAGCCCTGTCTGTCATTACCCGGAGTTACTACTTTACATGCACCCGCACCATACAAATTTAATCGAAGTACCTTGAACCTCAGAGTCGGGTAAATGGAAGATATCTGTCATTTTTTCTTAATAATTTAATTTTTGTTAATTTTCTGCATATGTGTAGAACTGAGTCCACTTTTCTGTTGTAGTCTTAAGCATGCAGTCCAGTTTTTCCGGTGTGGGTGTGGACCATGGGTGCCTCCTTCTAGCCAGCAGCCGGTTTTGCCATCACTCAGTTTCCATTGTAGGGCGCACTCTCTCCTCCTCCTCCATACTTGTCCTCCCCCTCCTCCTTTTGGCTTCCTTTTATAAAAGAAACAGATTCGTGGGGAGCCTCAGGCTCCCCGTGTGTCAGCCATTCCATAAATAAGTGCAGGTTTTTCCTTCCAATTTTATGTTCCTTTCTTATCTAGATCTCCAACTTTGGGTCAAGAAAGGAACTGATTCAAAGCCTTTATTTAAAATTTTTGCTAATTAATACAAGATGGAATGATAAGATAAGAATGATAAGAACTCTCCACAATGCAAACAGATATTCTTTTTATTGCTGTAATTGAATGCTGTGTGGATTTTTTTTTTTTTTTTTTTGTACTGCATGCACCTTCATGCTGCTACTCATTTTTGCCACTCAGTGTTTATCTGCCAAGAGTTCTGTTCGGTGACATCCTATGCATACCCTCTATTGGGGAGGAACATAAGAATGTGTGTTACATTGACTTTAAATAACTGAGTATACAGTAAAGCTATAATCTTTGCTGTGATTGTTTGGTCATTACTTATTGTTAATATTCACAATTAAAAGAAATACACTGAAAGAATGGATACCTAATGTATCATTTCCACTTTAAGTACTTGGAAACATTTAAGATGGCTGCCTGTGTTTGTGCCTTCTTCCTGACACTCTTCAGGATTCAGCAAAATGTAATTTATTTATTTATTTTTTTAAAGCAACAGTTGTTTTAAGCATGGAATTTTAAAAGTAGTTGATCAAGCTACATTGGTTGTCTTGTGTGTAATTGTATAATCAGAGGAGTTATTGTTTAATTCGACCTTGTTGGATTTTTTTCCTTGATATATTGTTCTGTTCCTTAATTTTAATCTTTTAATCTAATCTCTCCAAAAAATAAAGATTCATTCATATTTATACGCTCTTTATGTAGCTTCTCAATAATTTGCATACATGGTGTGGCGTAACCCCCACAACAGACTGGGACAGGCACAGCGCTCGGCTAGAGCAATTAACAGAACAGTGAAATGTGTGTATTAATGTCAACAGGCAGCCCCGCTTCTTCTGGCTTTTTCCGGCTCAGTACTGTGATGTTAATGTGCCATTCATGCATTGTGTTCATGCTTCCTGCCCTTACTGTGTCTATACACTGATAACAATATGTAGATGTGCCTTGTAACCAATTTTGTCCTGCAGCTCCGGAGCAGAGGCGAATTACGGCCAGCAATCTCCTTATTGTTATGTGTGTCTCTCAAATGCAAATGTCCCATGCCTGTCTGCAGTCTCTTTGATGATACCATGCCTTTCATGTATTGTCTGTAACTGGGTATATAAGCTGACTGAAATCCATGTTCATTCTCTCACTCTGACGACTGCTTCTGCTACTGCTGCTGAGAGCCTGAGGACACGCTCCAGCCTGCTTGCACAAGGGCTGGAGTGGAGTTCCTATGATGGCGGTATGATTTAATAAACCTACTTAAAAACCTCACTTCGCTGCCTTATTTTATCATCCGCTGCACTGGTGACCCCGAAAATGCACACGCTTTGTGCAACGCAACCTTCTGGTCTGGACAGCCACGCTGGTGTCCTGATGGCAACGAACGCAGTACCCAGCGGTGATTCTCCGACGACAAGCGAACGCAGCAGCCTGACACAAATTATCTGCCCTCCCTTCTGCTTCAGGGAGACTTCGACGCAGAGTTACCAGGCGAAACTCTCCGGAGACCACCCACGACCGGGACAGCTGCGGAAAACTTCATGGTGAGATCTGCACGCCTAGATCGGCACATCCACGCTGGACCGGCTGCTCTCACAGCTTCTGACACACGATTCTGTGTCTCCACACGAGAGCGCACGCACCTCGTCCTCTCTCCACGACGGCGACCTCCATGGCCGACGGAGAACGCAGCATGTGGACCTGAACGCACCATGACCCATCTACAACAACTACAACAGGGATGATTAAGCTCCTTGACCCTGACTCTCCCTCTCCAGCAGGCCCACCCACGCACGGAACCCCGGCACACGCACCGGGGAGTTACGAGGACGGCGCACCACGCACGGGACACATACGGCTCCACAGACCGCCATCCTCCTTCGCTGCTGCACACAGAGCCTTCAGGCTTGCTCGTACACCTGAGGCACGCACGCAGCTTGCTCACTGGATTTTCTAACGGTCTTAGCCATGGCGCACAATGGGAATTCAGCAGTCTGCGGTCCCCGATGGCTTTAAGGTTGTGCCCGCACCTAAAGTCAACACGCCAAGTCCCTTTGCTTTCGTTTTTTTTTTCTTACAGCCGCCCCTGTTTTTCTTCATGGCCGCTGTTAATCCTCGCCGCTCCTTTTTTCTTCACGGCCGCTATTAATCCTTGCAGGACTTAATCGCGAGAGGAGTCAGTGACTAATTTTTCTTCTCGTGGACCTCCGCACGTTCAACGGGAAAGCCCCTCAACATCGCGGACCCACAAGCAATTTTTGTGCGGCTCAGACGATTTCACCGTCCCCGGCCGGCATTTACTACCCCCCACCCCCTCCACCTCCGCCTGCACAGAGCTTTCCCTGCTCGCTGCCAAAGCCGGACTATCGAGGCCTCGGCCGCCTGCCGAGCCCTCTGGGGGTGAGCGTGTGGCGTAACCCCCACAACAGACTGGGACAGGCACAGCGCTCGGCTAGAGCAATTAACAGAACAGTGAAATGTGTGTATTGTCAACAGGCAGCCCCGCTTCTTCTGGCTTTTTCCGGCTCAGTACTGTGATGTTAATGTGCCATTCATGCATTGTGTTCATGCTTCCTGCCCTTACTGTGTCTATACACTGATAACAATATGTAGATGTGCCTTGTAACCTCTTTTGTCCTGCAGCTCCGGAGCAGAGGCGAATTACGGCCAGCAATCTCCTTATTGTTATGTGTGTCTCTCAAATGCAAATGTCCCATGCCTGTCTGCAGTCTCTTTGATGATACCATGCCTTTCATGTATTGTCTGACTGAAATCCATGTTCATTCTCTCACTCTGACGACTGCTTCTACTACTGCTGCTGAGAGCCTGAGGACACGCTCCAGCCTGCTTGCACAAGGGCTGGAGTGGAGTTCCTATGATGGCGGTATGATTTAATAAACCTACTTAAAAACCTCACTTCGCTGCCTTATTTTATCATCCGCTGCAATGGTATCATTTTAGATGAGAAAGCACACCAACCTCTCAGCTGTAAGGCTGAGAACATTGTGATCAGTTATCTTAGTTTTACTGTTAGATTCACTCCCTGCTTGTTAAAAAAAGATGCCAACTCACAAAATGCCTAATTTAAGACTTCAAGACAGCAAACCTTAAATGACCTAGTACTTTTCTATCCCTGCCTGTCCCACTCTCCCCCTTTTGAAACAGAACGGCATTAACAAAGCTGTTCTTTTTCAACATGCAAATGGGGACCATGTAGGGGAGGACACCCATTGTGTTGATAATTGGGGGACCCCCCTGGGTGCCTTTGTGAGTGTTGTTGTGGGCAGTATTCAATTCAATTCAATTCAGCTTTATTTATAATGTGCCACATCACGACAAAAGCCATCTCGTGGCGCCACAGTGCAGATAAAAAAAAATCACACAGTCACAGAAAGACCCAGCAATCAGACGATCCCCTATGAGCAAGCACTATGTGACAGTGGAGAGAAAAAACTCCCATTTGGAAGGAAGAACCCTCTAGCAGAACCAGGCTCAGGGAGGGGCAGTCATCTGCTGCGACTGGCTGGGGATGAGGGGATAGGGAGGATGGAAAGGACAGACATAAAGAACATAGCAGTAAGATGCCAAGTACAATATTGGAGATCAACCAGCAGTATGGATCAGATAACAATAGAACAAGAGTGGGTTTAAAAGACACAAATACCCTCCTTAAACGAAAGCTATATTAAAAAGGAAGGATTTTACCCTGTTCTTAAAGACAGAGACAGAGTCTGACTCCCGGATCTATAGTGGTAACTGGTTCCAGAGAGAAGGGGCTTGGTAGCAGAAGGCTCTGCCTCCCACCGTACTTTTGGAGATTCTGGGCACCACAAGTAAGCCAGCATTTTGGGAGTGTAATGCTCTGTTAGGATGGTAAGGTAATATCAGATCTTTTATATATTGGGGGCCAGATTGTTAAGAGCTTTGAAAGTAAGAAGAAGGATTTTAAACTTGATTCTGAATTCAATGGGAAGCCAATGGAGGGAGGACGGAACCGGGGAAATATGATCTCTTTTTCTAGAACCAGTTAAAACTCTAGCAGCAGCATTTTGAATCAATTGAAGACTTTTTAAAGATACTCTAGGACAACCAGATAATAGCGAATTACAATAATCTAATCGCGAACTGAATTGATTATTGAGTAAAAAAGTGTTGAGCCCAGTGGCCAAATTGCAGACATAGGAGGCATTGCTCCTGTGGGGGCCTCTGTCTCTATTATTTAACCTCTGACCATCTCCTGTGGCCCTGCGGCTGATACTGATAGGGCAGATTAGGTGGGGGGGTCTGGGTAGGGTCCATATTGGTGTGATGTGAGGTCCTGGGGTGCATTGATAGAGGTTGGTCGGGCATGGGTACGGCTTTTTCTAAAAATACTTCAGTTTGCTCAGTATGTGATTTTGGCACCTCTCCGATAGGGCTTTTAGTAAATGAGACTGCTGGTCAATTATATTGAGATGTGATTTTAGCAGTAGTTTTAGGCGCCAGTTATGCAATCCTTAGTTCTTGTGAACACGTGCTGACTACAGCTGATTCACGAATACTGTTTATGCACACTTAGAGAACATATGAGCTGTTTGCTAAATCTGAAATGGCTTGTTAGCACCAACACAACTTCCTGGCAAAATATGTATGGCTTATGCAGGCTAACACTTAAATGTTCATGAATGAGATTCAGTATTTGAGACGCTGTCCGAAGGTAAATGGAAAGCAACAATATAATTTATTGTACTTACGTGTGCTCAGTTGATCCTCTTTGACCCATCTTTCGATGTCTCTTTGTTTTGCATTCTTTTACTGTTGTTGTGGAGGGAGGAGGGGGTCACTAGGCGATGGCACGGAGTGGGAGGGTGGACGCAGCCAATTCCAGGGGGCCTGAAGAGGGTTCCACACAGTCGCTGGGGAAGGGAGGTGATCCAATGCCACCACCATCGTCTCAGATTAATAGAGAAAGAGGCAAGCTGTTAAACAGCGTGTTTTTGTCCTTTTCCGTTTTATCTCGTTTATTGATTATTTTGCTTTTGTTCTCACCGTTGCAGCATAAGTCTCTTATTCTTACGTTTTTTCTTTCCTTCTTCCAATCGTTTCTCCATATTTTCTCTTGTGTCCTGCACAAAACTTTAACAATTCATCAGCTTTCAATTTTTCTCTAAAACCAAATTTCCCTTTCCATTTTCTGTCCACTCTCACTTCCACAATGCTCATCCCACAACTCCTATTTATTTATTTTAGTCATTCATTTTTATTTTATTTTATTTATTCATTTATTTACTCCAATTTGCCATTTTCCTTATTTCTTCATTTAAATTACCTCACCTTTATACTGTATATTGTCCGCCTAGGATTTTTCTACACTTTTATTGAGGAATAAATCTCCTTATTCTCCCCCTGCCCAAATTAAAGTTGAGCCTTTTCTCTTCAGCTGAATGAGCATGCCTTAGCCTCACTACATCAAACCCGCATAGGCAGGTGAGGGAGGACTTTATTTTGCTATGCATAGACTTAAAGCTTTCCTTTCAGCCAGAGAGATACGTTTCCAAATTTATTAGAAAGATTTGGAGCCCTATTTGGCAGTAGATTTATGAAAGAATGTGCTTCCTACATTTGGCCACACGATGGAGGCACTGAGCCAAAGCTTGAAGGCGGTTCAAGATGGCGTTTACCCACACATGCGCACTGAATGCCACGTGGCCGCCTCTGCCACATGCAATTGTGAACACGCAAGATGGCCCCGGAGCCTATTGTCCACAAACCACAACTTGTTTTTCAAAGAAACTGGAGCGCTGCCTCCTTAACGTCAGCTGTAAACATGCCAGAATAACCTTACAACTTTAATTTAGTGCTCCATTTTAATACTGTTACCTCAAATAATCTCCTCTCGGTAACCTGTTTTAAACTCAGGAGTGGGGGCGGATTGCCTCCCTCCTTTGTGGAAAAACACACAACCACCTTTGTTCTCCACATGGCCCGACGAGCACCGTTAGTTAAATCATACTATGGGAAAAGTTTAGTAGATATTTCCAACCCCTCGGTATTTCTCAAACCACACATTTATCACCTAAAGACACAGAATTAACACAGACATCTGCATGCACATTATAGACACTACAAACAAACCCTCAAGACACAGAATTAACACAGAGATCAGCATGCACGATGTGGAGAATATGCTGCAGATTTGCATGTACTCGTTTTCTCATAGCTTAACTTTTATGTAGAGGGCACTTTCATCGAAACCTTGTCAGGTCATCGATACAAGAGGTATCGTATCATAAAGTTCAGTCTTATATTGATTTTAACAAGCTATCTTTATTGCTGTGTACAGATTATTTTATACTTATGAACAGACACTCACTAAAGATGGTAAAAAGATTCTTTTGCTGTACTGTAAGTTATTATTTTATACTTATGTACAGACACTAAGGATGGTAAAAAGATTCTTATGCTGTACTGTAAGTTATTATTTTATACTTATGAACAGACACTAAGGATGGTAAAAAAGATTCTTATGCTGTACTGTAAGTTATTTTATACTTACGAACAGACACTAAGGATGGTAAAAAGATTCTTATGCTGTACTGTAAATTATTATTAGTTATTTTTTATTGTTAACAGTCACTCACTAAGGGTGTTAAAAAGATTCTTGTGCTGTATTGCTACATTACTCACTCATGATTAAGTTCGAGATTCTTATAATGTATTAGAGTACTTTATTTATGCTCACTATTGATGTAAAAAAGATTCTCGCATTGCAAATCTTCCCTATTCATAAAAAAATGGCTCTTTGATCGTAGAACATTTCTTCACTCTCCCTCGTGTGAGACCATGTGATTCATGCCTTACATGTGACCGCTGATTTCCATCACACAAACAATTTCTCTGGAGTTTAAATTTTATTCCCCATGTTATAAAATTTGGAGATCGGATATATCCCTTAATCAGACAACTGTAAATTTAGTATGGCCAAAGTGCAGAAATTCGTGTAAAAAAGGTTTTCTGCTTACCTTTCTGTTTGGGCGCCAAAGTCGTCTAAAAAAGGGTCCTTCCGATCTGTTCCGGCCTCGTCTCAGAATAGTACAATCCGGGTCACCGGCACCAAATTGTTAAAATTCCTATTCTTTGATTGAAAGATCCAAGAATACGCCGGAGAATTCTTCAATTCAAAGATGCAACATTTATTCAGAAGTCACATGTAAAGCAAGCAGTGCTGGGTTCAGCATGACGCAGTCCCCTCGGGAGCATTGCCAGACTGACCGCGACTTCAGGGTGCAATTTACATTCATTTTCTTGGGTTGGTTAGACCAACCCCATACAATAGGATGGGCTTGTACGCAACCATCTGATTGGCCAGTTTAACTCTGACGTGAACAGGCCATCTGCTATTCATGTTAACTGTCCCCTAAAATGTACTATCAAAAGTGTGTGTGTGTGTTGGTTTGGGTGTGTAACTAATGCAATAGACCTGACTAAAAGAAGTGAGAGGGAGAAGAAAGAGGGCTCTATAGCTCTGCCTAATTCCTGTTTACCAGAGTTTAACACAACATATTTGTTCATAAGAATACAAACAGAATATGTATAGAATATGTGTAGAGCATAATGGGAGATTATCTACAGAATTATTATTTTGACAGTCTAACTTTTCATAACCCTTTCAATATAGTCCACTATATCTAAATTCACTATATAGGAAGTAGGGCGTGAGTGAGTGAGTTAACATTCCGAACACAGCCCTAGTCTTTGTATGACGTTTGTTTGCATGACCACGCACTGCCCCATTGCCAAGCAACCCTGATAGCTGCAGTTGAGTTTTTTTTTCTAACATTTTTTGACAGCAATGGAAGCAGTGTTCTTTTCATTGAATAAAAACCAAATCTTGTTATTGACTAAAAGTAGACAAATATGATTGATAATGAACAGACTAAAATAAAAAATATAAAAATAAAATCATCTCAATAAATTTGGACTCAAATTAGGTGTCAAAAGTAAAATGCATAAATGGTCATTTTAGTTTAATTTCTAGCTTTAACAGATAAAAAAAAAATATATAGTTTTAGTTGACAATATTAACACTGGATGGAAGTTCATTTTAATTTGTTTTAAATTATTTATTAAATTATTTATTCAAATTATTACTTTACCTTTTTACTGGGGAAGCTTCACCAAACAAAGGACCATGACCAGATAATCACCCAGAGTTGAAAGAAGTGGAAAAAGTTGTAAGTCCTCCTGCTGAACTACTCACACTGCACCACTTTAACAAACCCTCAGCAAATTCTGAATGGGAAAAAAAAAATCACACAAACTTGTAACAGCACCTTATTTTGTTTTATAACTTGAATTTGTTTTTTAAGTCTCCAAAGAATTTTATCTTAAGTTTATATTTGTGCTGGTTTAAAATTAATCTTATCTTATGCATCAGTTGTATTCAGTTCTTACTGAAATTGTTCATTGCATTAAGTTACTGTATAGGTAACTACATTGACTGCATACAGTCAGGTAGCACTACTGATTAAATGGATGTTCAAAGTATTTGTAATAGAACTTACTTTTGTGATTAAATGAATAGCCTATATTTCTAGAATGCTGGAGGGTGACCAAACCTACACACTGTGTAAAAGCTGTTAGTAATTGTGATATGCTGAAAAGGAAAATTTTCAAAATTTATTTCACTTGTGTACAATTTCATTTTTGAAATTCACTAGTTTTCAAGAAATGAACAAGCAATTACTAACCTAAACTTACTTTTTTCATTTAACAGAATTTTATTGCAAATCAATTGATGTCATTTTTAAAAATTATACCCCACAAAACATGAACACACTGTACTCTTCTTTCAAGCTTACCTCGGCATTTTTTGTGGTGCAGTGGACTTTTTTTCTGAGATTAGTGGGTTTTTGTACTGAACTGAGAGCCAGATGTGAATTGAAAATCGTTTTGAATCAAAAATCGATTGCGAATCGAATCGTGACCTTAAAAATTGGAATCGAATTGAATCATGTGACTTCTAAAGATTCACAGCTTTAGTAGTCACAGTACCAAATTGTCTCCATTTTGTATACAATTTGTCTAACTGTAGACTGGTGGATACCTCAGATCTTAGAGATTACTTTGTAACCCTTTCTAGCTTTATGCAAATCAACAATTCCTGATCGTAGGTCTTCAGAGAGCTCTTTTTTGTGAGGTACGGTTCACATCAGCAGATGTTATTTGTGAATAGCAAACTCAAAAAGCTGAGTGTTTTTTAGAAGTCAGAGTAGCACTACACCCCAGTCCAACCTTGGTTCATTGCTTGGAGTCCAGGTTTGCTAATGCCTGGCTTTTGTTGAAGTCATTAGCATGAGGGTTTACTTACTTTTCCCACCAGCACTGTGAATGTTTATTGGATGTGTCCAACAAAGACATGAGATATTATAACTGTTTGTTAAGCACATTGTGTTTGTCTATACTTGGGACTTAGATGTAGATCAGATCACATTTTCTGACAAATTAAGAAACCATGTAATTCCAAAGGGTTCACATACTTTTTCTCACCACTGTAGTTAAAAAAAAGCAAGGCAAGGCAAGTTTATTTGTATAGCACATTTTGTGTATGAGACAATTCAAAGTGCTTTACAAAAAACATTAATGCATTATAGCAAGTTGCAAAAGAAATACATAAGAATTTAAAAGCAAACTAAAAAGTAAATTAAAAAGAAACAAAAACAAGCTAAAAGAGAATAAGAGAAAATGTGCAAGAAATAAAAGCTACAGTACATTGTGGGAGATTAACAATTGTTCTACTGAAAGGTCGTGGCAAATAGGAAAGTTTTTAACCTGGATTTAAAGCAGCTGAGAGTTTCAGCAGCCCTGGTGCTTTCTGGGAGTTTGTTCCATATATGAGGAGCATAACAACTTAATGCTGCCTCACCATGTTTGGTTTTAATTCTGGGCACAGATAGTAGGCCTGACCCTGATGACCTGAGTGCTCTGGGTGGTTCGTAATGGACCGGCAGAACTGAGATGTATTTTGGCCCTAAACCATTCAGAGCTTTATAAACCAACAGCAGTATTTTGAAATCTATTCTTTGACAGACAGGAAGCCAGTGTAAAGATCTGAGGACTGGAGTTATATGACCTACTTTCTTGGTCTTAGTGAGAACTCGAGCTGCAGCATTCTGAACTAACTGCAGCTGTCTGATGGACTTTTTAGGGAGACGTGAGGACAACGTTACAGTAGTCCAGTTTACTGAAGATAAATGCATGGACAAGTTTTTCTAGATCCTACTTAGACATCAGACCTTTAATCCTCCTGCTGAGACATCAGACCTTTAATCCGCGCTATGTTCTTGAAGTTATAATAGGCTGACTTCACAACTGTCGTAATGTGGCTGTTTAAATTCAGGTCTGAGTCCAGAACTACACCCAGATTTCTGGCTTGGCTGTTGGTTTTTAGCATCACTGATTGAAGCTGAGTACTAACTTTGAGTCTTTCTTCTTTGGCTCCGAAAACTATTATTTCGGTTTTGTCTTTAACTGAAGAAAATTCTGGTACATCCACTCTTTAATTTGACCAATGCATGTGATCAGGATCTTAATTGGACCATAATGTCTTGGTGAGATGGTTATGTAGATTTGTGTATCAGCTGCATAATTATGGTAATATAATTTGTTGGTTTTTTATGGTTTGGGCTAGTGGGAGTATATAAATGTTGAAAAGCAAAGGTCCCAAAATGGAACCTTGGGGAACTCCACAGGTTAGCAACAGAAAGAGAAACAGAGGGTGTGCAGTGGTGTATGATATGGTAGTCACTGGTTCAGGCGATGGATGAGCTTACATTCCCAGTAGTGATGGGATTTGCTGTTTTGTTTTTTTTATCTTGTTGTTCACAGAGTCACCATGAAACAACACATGGTGAAAATAGCTGAACTTATAAAATTATCTCTCAAGTCATTACAAAGTCTCTCTCCTTAATTAACTGAAGTTTAGAAAAATATATACAGTAATTGTCCAACTCAAGAAAATGTATTTTAATTAGAATGAACATTACTGTATGTATTAAATCACCACTACTGGATAAAGTCTGTGACCTTACTAAATGGGGAAAAAAGCTAATTTTATGTTAATCACACTACCTCAAGAACATATTAGCCTGTTATCTCTGTTTAAACATATGCAGCCATTAACTGAGTAAATACACAATTACTGTCATGCTAATTAACATACCATTTGGCCCCGCTTTTAATTTAAAGAGCGGCCATCTCCCTTGCCACGTTGCTATGACATACAAACCCGCAGATTACATTTTGTACTATAGTGTGCCCTTTTCAGAAATGCAAACCCATTCTCACTTGCCTAATGATGTAATTAGTTGTTCTTGAAAAATCACTATAGTCAGGGCTCTGATGCCTGTGCCTGTTTGATTTCCACAAACTGTCATATTGAATGGAGAATATTTGTCATGTGTGGCTCGGGGCTTGCTTTTGAGGCATGAACTGAAATAGTGCAAAGCACATAATGAACCCAAACACAAAAAGCTGCCTTTGGAGGATATTCTTTAAGCATACAGTTGTATAATATAGATTTGAATTGCATTGATTTCATCTGTTTACTAAACATGTTATTATGTTAGTGGGAAAATGCAAAGCCCTTCCTATTGCAGTTGCACATTCTCTAGATGTGTTCAGTGTTCATATCATGCTTTTTTCTGTTTTAACTTGGCTTTGTCGAGAAGTGGCAATGGTATGTCAGTTTGCAATTATCAGCACATTCTTTTCAACCCCGCAGACTGTTATTTATCACCTAAATTTAAAGTCACTAAATTTAAAGTCTAGTTGGTATTCTCTCTTATGCCTTTGAGCCTCTGAAAGCCATCAGCTCTATAGACACTCTGCCATTATACCAGTGCCAGCCAGCAATTCCCTTGAAGTTTGCTTGAATCAATATTTCAGCTGCCGAATGGCAAGTTTGTCCTTAAACAAAAATAATTTTCCTTGACAACCTGAACAAGCGTTAAGCCAGTTAGAGAAGGTTGGCCCTCCTCAGAGCCCATTAAAAGTGTTTTAATGAGGGGAGAGTGGAAGGCAGCCGTGGACCCCCTACTAGCTTTTGATTCAAGGCACTGTTACCTCATTAAATCCTGATGATGTGCAGCAGTATTCCGGGAACTGTTGCGAGACCCTTGTGTTACCCTGTGGATGTGCAGTCACCATAGGGGCACTGCTGGTGTGTGTGTGGGGGGGGGGGGGTGCGGGAACCAGCTGGACTTGGCACCACAGCTTTGCCCTAGACGGCGATAATGGCATCGCTGCTTCTTGTTCACATCACATGTCACTTTAAGCTCCTCTGTAATGGCCTTTATGGGGTTCCATGAATTGGGCAATAAAGGGAGGCATTCAAGCACCAGAACAGAATAGTAAGCAAGCTGGGGTATTTGTTAAGAAGACCTGCCTGGAGGTTGTCATGTTATTGAAGTGATGCTCCCTAATGCAAAGGGATTCAAACTTACTTGAGTTGAATTTCATTAAGGCAAAAATGCTACTGTTTGTCTTTGGGTGGCATAATTACTTGACATGGCTTCCCTTTGCCTGTCAACATTCTAGACAAGAGTACGTCTTGTACCTTTCATTCTAATTTATAGAACAATTTGTGGCTAACCTGTTTTTCTTTCATATTTGAAATGTTGGGGTGAACTTAAACCAGAATTATATTCACTGCAATAAGCTTTATTTTTGAGATGCTCCTCCACGCACCACTCTACTCAGATTTTGAATTATGAAAAGGAAACAAATGAAAGGAGGTACTTTGGGTAGTATTCTGAGGTGAGGAACTTATAATCTGTATGTAATAATTGCTGGACTTGCTATTTTTCATTGAAATGACCAATAGTCTATTATTATTATTATATTATTATTATTATTATTATTATTATTATTATTATTATTGTGGCTAACCTGATTTCGCCAAAGTGACCCAGTTTCCCATTTCCCATAGGATAAACAAGTTCAGCCACTTTGTCAGATTGTAAATTCTTGCAACCATATAGCAGCTAAATTATTTTGAGTTACTTGATTATTTACTGCAAAAGGATTTTGTACAATCATTTCTCCACTGCAAAACACGTGCATCATTTTGCACTGCTATTGTGCCTCTAGTTGAATATGCTCATCTTATCACTGTTTATAATGCATGTGTTCTGTGTAGTTGTAGTGTATGTATATACTTTTACTTAAACACAGTATTATATTTATTTTCTATTTTTTGTTTATTCTATAGGCCTCTCTTATTTGCGTATACTACTCAGTTCTTGGTTGGAAGGACTGTAGCAAAACCACACCCCTATCAACAGATATTTCTGATTATAAAATAAATACACCTGTAAAGAATATTTGAGATACATCTTCAGTCCTTAGTATTATAACAACACTTGCACAACAATGCAGGCAAAATAGAAAAACTGTGTGATACAATGCATCAGGTATAAGGCTGGGAATCTTTCCGCACCTCATGATTTGAGCTGATTACGATTCAGGGGGCTCCGATTCAATTCTAAAACAATTCTCGATGCATTGATTTTTTTACCTTCCAACAATATGACAGCTTGGTACTTAGTATTTGCAATGACCCATAACTTTATTTTCAATATCTTTTAATAAAACACATGGGAGAGAAATAAGGCAAATCACATGGAATGTTACATTCACTAGCATACTTTCCACTTCAAAAAAACAACATGAAAAGTGCACCTGTAGCAACATATTTGTTGTAACACAGACTTCAGAGTGCCATGAATTTTAACAAATAATAGACTTCTGACAAACATTCTCTTGTTATGTGCAACAAGTTAAAACAGTCCTTCAGTCAAATATACACAGTTTCTAACATAAATATTAGCCTTCTCATAAAAATTAGAAGCAGTCCTACGCGCTGTCTTAAGTGATGACTTTGTTTTGGTCTCATAAAGTGTGTGGATCATTTTGTCCATGGGGTGTCTCCGTAGTAGGGCATTGTGCCGTGGCTGTTGTCTGCTGTGCAGCGTGGCGTGGGGGCTCTGGTTCTCGACAGTAGAGTGCAGACACCCTTTCTGGGTTGGGTGGAGGCTTTACCATTGCTTGCTTGGTAGCCCTCTGGTTGTAAGCTGCGGCTATACGGTTTAGTTGAGCATTTTTCCATGGTATTTTGATCTTGTTTGGTTTGGCAGGGCTTGTGTGCAATGTGGGTCTTGTCCAGGTCTTTTTCCCTTCATCTTTATGGTGGCTGGGGTACTGCCAAGTCCCACTCCACAGTCACCATGGTCATGCATCTCTCTTTTGTGTCGCACAATAAACTGTCCTAACGATACAGAATCCGCATTTTGGCATCCATTTCTTTCATTCTGTCACAGTTAATTATGTTATTAATTCAATCGATCAATCAAACTTTATTTCTAAAGCACTTTAAAAACAACTACAGCTGATACAAAGTGCTTTACATCAGGAATAGATAAAATGAAAAGGGCATATAAGACATAAAAATAAAAAACAATAAAATGCAACTAAAAGGGTATAAAACAAAACAATTAAAAATGACAATCATATAATAAAAGCAATAAAACAAGTAAAATCAATGTCTCATGCTGGGTTGAAGGCCAAGGAGTAAAAATGAGTTTTAAGATAAGTTTTAAATGTGGACAGTGAAGGAGCCTGTCTAATAGGCAAAAGAAGACTGCTCCATAGTTTAGGAGCAGTGACAGAAAAAGCTCCGTCCCCTTTGAGCTTCCTCTTCGATCTCGGTACCTCCAGGAGCAGATGATCAGCTGACCTGAGAGACAGAGCTGGAGTGTAAAAGTGAAGAAGCTCAGAGAGGTAAGGCGGGGCAAGGCCATTTAATGATTTAAAAACAAATAAGAGTTTTGAAATGAACCCTCAAGCACACAAGCAGCCAGTGAAGGGAAGCCAAAATAGGTGTAATGTGGTCCCTCTTACGTGTTCCAGTTAAAAGATGTGCAGCAGCATTCTGAACCAACGGGAGATGTGAGAGGAAAGACTGGCTGACTCCAAAGAATGGGTTTAACCTTTGCCAGTTGCCTTAAATGAAAAAAGCTGCACTTCACTACTGCAGCAGTTTGACAATCTAGTTTAAAATCACTGTCCATCTTAAAACCCAGATTAGTCACAGTAGGTTCGACAAACCCTGTCAAGGGGCCCCGGTCAATTGGGTGGGTGGTGGTGGTGGTGGGGGGCTCACAGGAGCCACTGGGTCCAAACACAATCACTTCTATCTTCTTTTCATTAAAACTCAAGCAGTTCACGGCCATCCAATCTTTAATGTTGTTAAGGCATTCAAGAAGTGATTTGATTGACAAAGCCTCCTTCTGCCTTATTGGAACATAAACCTGACAGTCATCAGCATAATAGTGGAAGGAGATGCCATGCTTTCTAAGAATTGAACCCAGTGGAAGCAGATAAAGTGAAAAGAGCAGATGCCCTAAAATTGAGCCCTGTGGGACCCCGCATGACAGGGAAGCAGAGGAAGATTTAGAACCAGCAGGGCTTACACACATGGTTCTATCAGTTAAATAGGACCTGAACCATTCCAATGCAGTACCAGAAATACCCACAAGATGCTGCAGGCGAGAAATTAAAATGTCATGGTCCACTGTATCAAACACGGCGGTTAGGTCTAGCAGAACAAGAACCACATAATCACCAGAATCAGACATCAAAAGGATGTCATTAGTAACCCTTAATAGTGCTGACTCTGTACTATATAGGGTTTTAAAACCAGATTGGAACACCTCCAGGATATCATGTTTACATCTTAAATTGATATTTAAGAATGGAATTCTTTATGTTTGTGCATCAATGCAGAATTGTTCATGTTCACATTGTGGTGCATCGAAAAAATGATCATTTCCCCACCCCTAATCAGTTATCAAAATACATTTTTATATGCTCATCACTGAAGATGGGAAGTATGATGATGTCTGTCTTTCCATCCCATCTGTTCATCAGTATGAATTGTCCAGTGACCTCCTCCCGCAGTTTTCAAGGCAAGTCTTTTTTATGTCACAGTTTGTATATATATTGAAGATGTGCATATGACAAGGATTTTGATTTTGAATCATTTTTATCAAAATTACAGGTTTAACAACTTTATCATTCTTTAAAAGCAATTTCAATACAGGGTTAATGCTTTGTCCAGCTAACTTCTCCTACAGTTTTCAAGCTAGGACATTTTCATTTCACACAATGTTTGTACATGTATTGAAGATGTGCATATTGTGGGGGGTGAAATGATTTTCTGATATTTTCTCCTAATTTTTTCCACTTTGAAATATAGATTGTTTTGCTAAAAGTCCTTGCAATTACATGGTTGTTAGTTTTATTACAGATCTATACTATATTGAATATTATTATTATGCTGTAATCGATGTTCCAGTTGTTCATGTACTAGCTGTGCACCAATAATGACTATGGACAGGCGTATAATGTACTGTATGCAGTGCTCTTGTTAAAGTAAAAGTACAAAATGAACTGTTGATGAAAGAAGACATACACATGGATTGCAATGCTATTTAAAATGGAAGGGCATTTATTTTTTTCAATTATCCACTCATGGAAGCACTCCAAAGTTCATATTTGTCTTAATCTTAGATATAATCATAGTAGAAATTGCACAAAGTTGCATGTGTATTTGTTTGTTTCAGCAGTTTCAAATACAGTGGTGTGAAAGAGTGTTTGCCCCCTTCCTGATTTCTTACTTTTTTGTATGTTTGTCACACTTAATTGTTTCAGATCATCAAACAAATTTAAATATTAGACGAAGATAACACAAGTAAACACAAAATGCAGTTTTTAAATGAAGATGTTTATTATTAAGGGTAAAAAAAAAATAAATCCAAATCTACATGGCCTTGTGTGATAAACTGACCCCCCCCACCACCACCACCACCACCGGTTAAACCATAAATTAACTGTGGTTTATAACATCTTTGGAAACTGAGTTCAGTTTTTCTAGCCACACCCAGGCCTGATTGCTGCCACACCTGGTCTCAATCAAAAAATCAATTAAATAGGACCTGCCTGACAAAGTGAAAGTAGACCAAAAGATCCTCAAATGCTAGACATCATGCTGCGATCCAGAGAAATTCAGGAAGAAATGCAAAACAAAGTAATTGAGAGCGATCAGTCAGGAAAAGGTTATAAAGCCATTTCTAAAACTTTGGGACTCCAGCGAACCACAGTGAGAGCCATTATCCACAAATGCGAAAACATGGAACAGTGGTGAACCTTCCCAGTAGGGGCCGGCCGACCAAAATTACCCCAAGAGCACAGCAACGACTCATCCAAGAGGTCACAAAAGACCCAACAACAACATCCAAAGAACTGCAGGCCTCACTTGCCTCAGTTAAGGTCAGTGTTCATGCCTCCTCCGTAAGAAAGGGACTGGGCAAAAATGGCCTGCATGGCAGAGTTCCAAGACAAAAACCACTGCTGAACAAAAAAAACATAAAGGCTTGTCTCAGTTTTGCCAGAAAACATTGTAATGATCCCCAAGACTTTTGGGAAAATACTCTGTGGACTGACGAGACAAAAGCTGAACTTTTTGGAAGGTGTGTGTCCATTACATCCTGCGCAAAAGTAACACAGCATTTCAGAAAAGGAATATGATACCAACAGTAAAATATGCTGGTGGTAGTGTGATGGTTTGGGGCTGTTTTGCTGCTTCGGGACCTGGAAGACTTGCTGTGGTAAATGGAACCATGAATTCTGCTGTCTACCAAAAAATCCTGAAAGAGAATGTCCGGCCATCTGTTCGTGACCTCAACCTGAAGCGCACTTGGGTTCTTCAGCAGAACAGTGATCCAAAACACACCAGCAAGTCCACCTCTGAATGGCTTAAGAAAAACAAAATGAAGACTTTGGAGTGGCCTAGTCAAAGTTCTGACCAGAATCCAATTGAGATGCTGTGGCATGATCTTAAAAGGGCGGTTCATGCTCAAAAGCCCTCCAATGTGGCTGAATTACAACAATTCTGCAAAGATGAGTGGGCCAAAATTCCTCCACAGAGCTGTAAAAGACTCATTGCCAGTTACCGCAAACGCTTGATTGCAGTTGTTGCTGCTGAGGGTGGCCCAACCAGTTTAGGGGCAATCACTTTTTCACACAGGGCCACATAGGTTTGGATTTTTTCCCCTAAATAATAAACACCTTCATTTAAAAACTGCATTTTGTGTTTACCTGTGTTATCTTTGTCTAATATTTAAATGTGTTTGATGATTTGAAACATTTAAGTGTGACAAACATACAAAAAAAGAGAAATCAGGAAGGGGGCAAACACTTTTTCACACTACTGTATGTCGAATATAATATGTGAACATAAATGCCATCCTTGTTTTTTAATCACCGAATTAACTTGACTCCATTGTTATGTGACCTCCATCCATCCATCCAGCCATCCATCCATCTTCTACTGCTTTTCCTGAGGTCTGGGTTGCAGAAGCAGCAGTTCAAGCAGAGAAGCCCAGACTTCCATCTCCCCAGCCACCTGCTCCAGCTCTTCTGAGAGGATGCCAAAACATTCCCAGGCCAGCTGGGAGATGTAGTCCCTTCAGTGTGTCCTGGGTCTGCCCCGGGGTGGATTGTCACCTTATCAAATTGGAGGGCTTGTGTGCCGCAATCCAACAGACTCTCATGATGAATGTTAGAGCAAGGATTCAATGTATCCCACCCAGTACAGGGTTACCGGGGCCCCGCCGTGGAGCCAGGCCTCAGGGAGGGGCTCAATGGCGAGCGTTTGGTGGCTGGGTTTCTGCCCACAGGACCTGGCCGAGCTCAGCTCGAAGAAGTTACATGGGTCCGCCCTCCAGTGGGCTCACCGCCCGCAAGAGGGGCCATGGAAGTCCGGTGCTATGTGGGTTAGGTGGCGGTCGACGGCAGAGACCTTGGCGGTCCAATCCCCGGCTTCCTAAACCTACATAAATGTTGGCTTTAAAACTTAAAGCTGAAAAGTATAAGCATTATTTTGCATCCATGTTTAACTTTTTTGCCAACAGTCGAGAATTAGCACTTGTTCTTGAATTTGTAATAGTAGCATATTTAATTTCCACATGTGACACAAGTATACATCACCAGACAATCTGAAATTTGTTGCAGTGCTGTTCAATTACCGACTTTTGTTGTGGCTACTGTGATTTTTGTGACATTATTAAAACTGATGTGATTGGAAAGTGCACATTCACATCACAAAAAGCAATTTTCAGTATAAAACACAAGTCAACCCAATCTATGATTATGTTTTCAAAATATGACAACTGAACTGACCTATTAAATACCCCTTTGTCCTGCTTCCTTTTGAAATGCATGAAAAAAGCTTTTCAGTCTGCCTGCTTTGTGTTTAGGTATTGTGAACAGTACGATGTTTTTTTTTTAATTTCAAATATGTAAATTGTTCCAGCTCCTTGAATTAAGAGCTTTTCAGCTCTAAGCAAAGCCAGTGCTGAAAACAAGCGTGAGCAAATCATGTCACCGCTATGAGCCTATATTGTTTTTCAATTTGAATTAGTGCCTAAATGAAGCATTATGATACATGCACACAACCTCTTGGTTTATTTTCCCGGGCTTTTCTGCAGTTCATGTTGGTTTAATCACATTGAAGCATGGTTTAAGCAGAATAAGAAAATAAACGGGGATGCTAATTTTAACAGCTTTCATTTTTCATTTGTTTCAAACAGGAGGTATGTTTAATGGCTGTTTATATTCCATTGGTGTAGAGCTGTCTGAGTGTTAAATATTCTTCAGACACTTCAGCCTTAGCAGTGCCATACCACAGACTGAGAACTACGGTGTAATTTGGCTTTTATCAGTCACACTTTTGTCTTTGTGCTTGTTTTTAGTTCATGCAGCCATAGATTAGATATCCTTTTGAGATACTGGGTTGCAGCAGGTGGGATGAGGGGCAAAAGTAATGGAAACATGAGGCAATATGCTGTGTGAATGTAATTTTTTTTTTTGCAAGGGATAGGGCCAGCATTTGCCTTCGGAGCAGCTTCATTCTTCCTTGTAATGTCATACAAGCAGTGAACTATGTGCAGTGGGAAGTTGAAGCATCCCAGAGGAAAGAAAAACCTCCACTTCTTTGAGTGATGAAGGAGGCAGAAATCTGCACAGCACTCTGCGCTCCAGAAATTCCCATATAGGATTATTCCAGTGTGATTTGAGTTTTGGCTTATTTCCTGTCTGTGGCTATACTGACTTATACTGGCTTACATCATTCATTTTTTTTTTCTCCCCAACTTCTATCATATCACTTTTTGCTGATTTCCAGTAGAGAAAGATAACCAGCTGGTGTTGGTTGTATAACGCTCTACTTTCTCTTGTGGAGTACCACTGGTTAGGTTTTCTGTTTGACAGTTTTACTTGATAGGAGGCAGATGAAACCACAAAATATCTGGGGTTGGTTTTTGAAGTGAAAACTGGAGGCGCAAACTTTGTCATTGCAGGTGTACACATACAGGTACAGTTCTGTGTGACTAAGCTCTTTAACTGTACATTTACTGTGACTGCATCTGCCTACATTGTTGTAATAAATTACTGTCCTAGTTACATGTGACTGAAAAATATTTTTGCCCCAACCCCTGAAGTGGTATTTTAAGTGTTTACGTCATGCTCCATGCTGAGCAACAGTAATGTTGGTTTTTAACATTAAAATCTGAATTTATTGAGTTAATGTCTCAAACAGGCAGGAAAAAAGAATTAAATAAAACAAACAAACACCTTAATCATACTGGCTACGTTTAAGGCTAAAGATATTTTAAACTTACGTAGTTTTTCAACAGAGCTGGTGAGTCACTTTCATTTTACATGAAAATTAAAAGTGCCATTCACTGCACTTTTTCCACATTTTCACAGCTGAGAAATACATTCATGAAATGTTTGTAACATGTGGTAAAATTTTATTTAGTTATTTAAATATTGCTGCATAGTTGTTTACCATGTGTTGCAGCATTTCTGAGAATGGCTGGTTTCAGTGCATGTCTCCTTAAATCTCTAAGGCTGCATTTAACTCCGCCTACCCTCTTATGTCAGTGAATTGGAGCCAGTCAATGTAAATTTGTCTTCAAGATCAGAGCACTTCAGGAGATCTTTTGGCCCCACAGCAATAAGACTCTAAAACACCTTCTGACTTTTCCCACAACAACACACATCCGTGTGCACCCCCCCCCGCCACACACACACACACATGCCTCTTATTGTTTAGATGGTTGCTCACTTGGTGGAGCTGCTGGATGCTTGAATTTCCTCACAGGGATCAATAAAGTATTTATCTTTCTACAGTATCTCACAAAAGTGAGTACACCCCTCACATTTTTGTAATTACCTCTGCCAAGGAGGTTATGTTTTCATCGGTGTTGGTTTGTCTGTCTGTCTGTTGTTTGTTTGTTTGTTAGCAAGATAACTCAAAAAGCTATGGACGGATTTTCATGAAATTTTCAGAGATTGTCACAAATGGGGTATCCTACAGATGATTGCATTTTGGTGATGATCTGAGAGTGCATACCTCCACCAAGGGCTTTGTTTTTATTTGTGCAGCAGGATTACACAAAAACTATTGCATGGATTTGGATGGAATTTTTACCACAGGTGGTTCTTGGCCTAGAGAGGAGCCCATTACATTTTGGTGATGATCTGACAATGCATACCTCAGCCAAGGCTCTTATCTTCTCACAGTGTGTTAGCAACAATACTCCAAAACGGATGGACAGACTTTGATGCAATTTTCACCACAAGTGGCTATAGGCCTACACACAAACCCATTACATTTTGGAGGTGATCCATGAGAAACGGAAGGAGCCTTGGGGGAGGTATGCACTCTATGAGTGCTTTTCTAGTTATTTTATTATATTTTTTCATGGGACAACACTGAAGATATGACACACTGATACAATGTAGTCAGTGTACAGCTTGTATAACAGTGTAAATTTGCTGTCCCCTCAAAATAACTCAACACACAGCCATTAATGTCTAAACTGCTGGCAACAAAAGTGAGTACACCCTGAAGTGAAAATGTCCAAATTGTGCCCAAAGGGTCAATATTTTGTGTGGCCACCATTATTTTCCAGCACTGCCTTAACTCTCTTGGGCATGGAGTTCACTAGAGCTTCACAGGTTGCCACTGGAATCCTCTTTCACTCCTCCATGATGACATCACAGAGCTGGTGGATGTCCTTGCGCTTCTTCACCTTATGTTTGAGGATGCCCCACAGATGCTCAGTAGGGTTTAGGTCTGGAGACATGCTTGGGCAGTCCATCACCTTTACCCTTAGTTTCTTTAATAAGGCAGTGGTCATCTTGGAGGTGTGTTTGGGGTGGTTATCATGTTGGAATACAGTACTGCTCTGGAGCCCAGTTTCTGAAAAGAGGGGATCATGCTCTGCTTCAGTATGTCACAGTACATGTTGGCATTCATGGTTCCCTGAATGAACTGTAGCTCCCCAGTGCCGGCAGCACTCATGCAGCGCCAAACCATGACACTCCTACCACCATGCTTGACTGTAGGCAAGACACACTTGTCTTTGTACTCCTCATCTGATTGCTGCCACACATGCTTGACACCATCTGAACCCAAATAAGTTTATGTTGGTCTCATCAGACCACAGGACATAGTTCCAGCAATCCATGTCCTTAGTCTGCTTGTCTTCAGCAAACTGTGTGTGGGCTTTATTGTGCATCATCTTTAAAAGGGGCTTCCTTCTAGGACGACACCCATGCAGATCAATTTGATGCAGCGTGCAGTGTATGGTCTGAGCACTGACAGACTGACACGACACCCCCACCACCACCCCTTCAACCTCTGCAGAAATGCTGGCAGCACTCATACATCTGTTTTCAAAAGACAGCCTCTGGATATGACGCTGAGCATGTGCACTCAACTTCTTTGGTTGACCATGGCGAGGCCTGTTCTGAGTGGAACCTGTCCTGTTAAACCACTGTATGGTCTTGGCCACCATGCTGCAGCTCAGTTTCAGGGTGTTGGCAATCTTCTTATAGCCTAGGCCATCTTTATGTAGAGCAATTCTTTTTTTTCACATCCTCAGAAAGTTCTTTGCCATGAGGTGCCATGTTGAACTTCCAGTGAGCAGTATGAGAGAGTGTGAGAGCAAGAACACCAAATTTAACACACCTGCTCCCCGTTCACACCTGAGACCTTGTAACACTAATGAGTCACATGACATCGGGGAGGGAAAATGGCTAACTGGGCACAATTTGGACATTTTCACTTAGGGGTGTACTCACTTTTGTTGGCAGCAGTTTAGACATTAACGGCTGTGTGTTGAGTTATTTTGAGGGGACAACAAATTTACACTGTTATACAAGCTGTACACAGACTACTTAACATTGTGTCTAAGTGTCATATCTTCAGTGTTGTCCCATGAAAAGATATAATATATTTACAATAATGTGAGGGGTGTACTCGCTTTTGTGAGGTTATCCATTTATCCATCCATCCATCCATCCATCTATCCGGCTTTCGGGTGAAATTTATGTTAAATGTTAAAAGTTCACGCTACAGTGATATTATATCATGAAAGTAGTGGATTTCAGTAGATGTGTGTAATGGTGATTTCCTCACCTCAAAACAATTTATTGAAACAAAAGCCATCAACAGTGGTGGGTATACCACAACAAAAAATGTCAGTGGCTTAATAACTTGTCATGTGCCCTTGAGCATCAATTACAGCTTGACAACGACATCTCATGCTGTTCTCAAGTCAACTTATTGTCTGCTGAGGCATGACATTCCACTCGTCTTGAAGGGCAGCCCTCAGGTCATTGAGGTTGTGGGGTGCAGGGTTACAAGCCTCAACACGGCGACTCAGCTGATCCCATAGGTTTTCTATGAGATTCAGGCCTGGAGAAAGTGCAGGCCACTCCATTTGAGGTACCGCATCCTCCAGCAGCCATTCCCTAATGATGCGACCTCGATGACCTGGGGCATTGTCGTCCTGTGGAAAATGTGAAAATGACGAGGCAGAGTTTATCTCACGAGTCAGGTTTATTCACATCTTCCATCATCAGCAAAACAGAAAAATAGGAAGAAACCCAGACATTCGTCCTTTAAATACCTCAGGAACTTCAAAGCACACAATCACATTGTATTTAATCCCAAGTAACAATGCATCTTCTTTCAGATCTTAACACCTCCTCCCAAAGCCTCTGGCGGCCAGGAAAATCCCCCCAGGCCGTCTCTTTGCATACCAAAGACAAAACTTTCACATCCTCCTGTTATCTCCAAAGAGACCCAGTTCTTTGTTCAATCTAAGATGTGAAGCCTAAAGTGGTATACATATGAAGCATGAAGTGATATACATATGTGCATATGTGTGCCACAGTCCAATGAAAATGAAATTAGGCCTGTGTTGTTCATGCTGGGGCACAATGACTGGATTAATGATGTAATTCAGGTAGTATCGGCTTGTCACTGTACCATTTACAAGGTGTAGGGCAGTTCTGTATTGACAAACACACCTGCTCAGACTGTAACACCACCACCACCAAAGGCTTGTCTGGTGACAACAGTGGCTAATGCATAGCACTCTCTTGACGTCTCCAACATCGCTGGCAACCATCATTTCTGCTCAGCGTGAATCGATTTTTATCAGAGAACAGCACTGAGGCCCACTGGTCCTTTGTTCAGCGTAAATGCTCCCTGGCCCATGTAAGACGATGACGCTTGTGTCTGGTGGTGTTTTCAGTTACCCTTGCATGTCGTCTAGCATGCAGACTATGCTGATGTAAATAGTTTCAATGGGTGCCTCTCACGTCCCTTAAATGTGCCTGGAGTTGAGTGGCATTCATCATCCAGTTCTGCAGGGCACTGTTCACAATGAAGCAGTCATCAGCGGGGGATGTGGCCACTTCTATGCCTTTCTGTGACTCTTCCAGTCTCTCTGCATCTCTGTTGCAACCTGCTGATGACACTCTGTAACACTCGAAGCTCAGTGGCCATTTCCCTCTCAGAACATCCTGTTTGAAGCCTCGCAATGGCGAGGTACTGTTGATCATTTGTTAGGTGTTGTCTTGGTCTCATGATGTCAAAATGTGAACAGCATGATGAAGAGGACTGTTTAAATACCAACTGTATTTGAACCAGCACAGAAACAGTCACTAGTGAGTGGCTAAAATTGTAGCTTCAGCTAGCTGCCTTGGTGGTGCCAACAGCTCAGTGTAGCATCCCGGTGAAAATGTAACAAAATAAGCCAGAATATCAGATATATTATTGACTGTGGATTAGTGAAGCAGGTGGAAACAGTGATTTCTCTTAGGGTGAGTGAAATCTAAACACGAGCTTCCTTGTTCGACTGTTACTACTTAAGCTAGCACCTTTTGCTCCCTGCCCATTTAATGAACGACAGTTAAGTTGGTCAATAACAGAGCAACAGGCAGGTATCAAGGCTCATGGGATTTAGCTTTTAGCGATGTTTCCCATTTCTTGTCATACAGAAAAATATCCAAAAGAATCAAAACGGCTTCTTGGCGAGAAAATGTCATAAAGGCTGTGTTTTTTTTGTTTTTTTTTTTAACAGGAGTGTTTTGATATTTTTTTAGATAATCACATCACTAATAGACATATTTCAGAGGATTAGAACCTACAAAAACAATTTTTTAGTCATTGACCTCTTTAAATGATGATTTAATGAGCTAATCTGGCACTTAAGTGTTCGCTTTAGTTTTCAGCCTATAGATTGCTGCAGATTTATGTTGGGGCAAGTTTGAAGCTAATTAAAATGATAATGAACAAGGAATCTATTTGTAGATGTAAAGTGGCTTTTTGAATAAATTTAATAGTTTTAATTACTTTCAATTTCGTAGTGATGTCATTGTATGTGGTCCATGCAACAGACTGCTACTAAATTAAATAATTATACTATTTTAAAAATAATTAATAAACTCACAAAAGCAATAAAATGCCATGCTTGCAAACTAGGTAGCCAGAGTGACCTTATTTTGCAAGGGTTACCTTAATGAAATCATAGTTATAATTTAATTTTAAGTACAGTGTAATATTGTATAATATTGGTGACCTGGGGCAGTTAAAATCATCAGTTAAATAGTAAAAATGTTAGCATACTGTGTAGTGAGCTATCAACAAATAATCATTTACCAAAACTGAGCTCCTTTTAGAACCATGTGTATTTGCTGTGGTCCAAATGGTGGTAACTGATTAATATTGGCATCTATTTTCACTTGTCTGTGCTGCTCAGTTCAATTTGTATGTGTAACAGGAGCAGACTTTGTATATAGGACTGACATATATTAATGACAGAACTTAATTACTTCTCAAATTTATATTTTTACCTTAATGTAATTCATACAAACATGATCAGACTAAGAAACTTACAGCATGTGGTATTTTTTTAAGTCCCTCATAGTGGAGGTTGGAGAGAGTCATCTTTTTTTTTTTTGACTCACAACATCTCCTTTAGCCTTCATCTGGTTTTCTGTAGCTTAGTTTGGGGAAAATGGTGAGGGAGGGTTTTGGACCATTCCTTCAACAAAAGTACTGAAGGTTATTGATTTCTGCTATATGTTTTGACTTGACAGCCCTTGCAAGTCAAGATCTAAAGTGAGTTTGAATGACTCCAACTTGGCAATTTTTTTTATAATTTTTTTCAACAATTGCTATGTTGTATCAACTAAGCTATTGGGCTGGAACAAACCATTATTTGGTAGTCGACTAATCTAATGACTATTTTTTCGATTAGTCGACTAATCGTGATTATTTCGGTCATATGTCCACCATTTCTGCTTTCTGTTGGCATGGCTCTTGTTTGGTGCTCTAGTGCATGTTTTACTTCACCTGTTTAAGCCTGCACACCTGTGAAACTCACCTTGTTGTCAGTGGCTGCTTTAATATAACATTTTATAAGCAGTTTCCAGAGCTAAATAAAATGAAAGCACCAAGGTGCTGATACCTCGGTGCCAGAGCCTTGGCAGAGGTACAGTGCAGCCGGAAAGTATTCCCAGCGCTTCTTTTCCACATTTTGTTTTGTTACAGTCTTATTCCAAAATGGATTAAATTCATTTTTTACTTAACCCCTTGCACTCTGGTCAATTTCCCTAAAAACGCCTAAAAATAACATACCCAAAGTAAATCAAAAGCTGTTCTTCAACCCTTTGCAGCATCTTCATGGGGTTGGTCTCATTTAAAAGAAAACACTTTGAATTTTTTGGCAAAACAGTCATAATCTCTCTAAGTTCTCCTGCCACTGAGTGACAGTCATCTAAACATACTGAATCTGAAGAAAATAAAGTTCATCTGGGTGTTTTTTTAGATACAAATGTTTGCAAATAACATACAGCTGTCAGATACTGGCTGGAAAATGCAACAGAAATGTAGAACCAAGTGTTATCAAGCTGAGGTCAAAATTTTGTAACAATACCACAAAAAATAAACATATTACACAGCTTTTTTCTCAGGTTGTTCCCAGGCGTTTTTGAACTGTGCCAAACTGTGCCAAATGGCACAGTTTTGAAAAACGTCTATAACTTTTGAATGATTCAACATAGAAGCTTGATCTTGGGCTCTAATGAAA
The DNA here is from genome assembly GCA_020510985.1 of Pholidichthys leucotaenia. Lineage (NCBI taxonomy): Eukaryota > Metazoa > Chordata > Actinopteri > Cichliformes > Pholidichthyidae > Pholidichthys > Pholidichthys leucotaenia. The sequence continues at coordinate 181,496,139 of CM035836.1, read as the reverse complement.
GGTGGCACTCAGGGCTGTGTGTGTGTGTGTGTGGGGGGGTGTTTATTCATTCATGAATGAATGAATGAATGAACAAACAAGCCCCCACACACAAAGAAGCATGCCATGTAAAAAATGTGTGGCCTTTTTTTTTAAAGAAAAAATAACCTACAGTGCACTAAAAATTATACTAAAATATCTGCAATGTAGAGGATAACAACTCCCCCCCCCCCCGCTACAGAGGAGCTCGGCGCACAAAAAACGGTCCGTCAACGGTCCGCCATGTGGCCTTGACGCACCGTTGTAATTACCGATCGGTCAAAAGTCATTTTTATTACTATTTTCAGTGATAAAGAATAATTTAGCTTATAACACTTACCTGTCCACAACAGCAGTGTCATTGGCGAACATCTGTTCCTCATTGTCAGACGAACATGAAGCTGGTCCGCTTGTTACGACTCGTGGTTGTGGTCACGCGACTCGGTCAAACCATGATTCCATGATTGCGGTTTTGCGCTTCCATGATTGCGGTTTTGGCGAACGATTTTTCAAAACAAATAAGAATAGTAGTAATAAAAAAAGACTGGCTAACGCTACCGTTACACAGGTCTCAATGTGGGTCACCCAGCGTGCCTTTTACGCACCGGACGCACGCGTTTCAATCGTCGAACTTCTCTGCTTCAATTGGCTCATTGTATTCGCAGTTGTTGGTAGGCAGGTCCTTTTGCTAGGTTTTCAGTCATTGGTTCTTCAAGGTTTCAGAAACCCAATTCAAGGCTCTTATTAGTCGAATGAGAGGTCAATCAAATCTAAACCAATCAAAACACTCCTTTGGCTTTCTGTTCGCGGCTGTGTCTGTACTGGAAGAACGGAAATGCAGCTTTTTTTTTTCAGTGCGCACTAAGATGCACAGTGCGCACTGAGACGTACTAGGACGCAGAGACGTGACCGCCCGCGGTATCCCGGAGTGCAACAGGTTAAAACTCTACACACACTACCCCATAATGACAATGTGATTTTTTTTTTTTTTGAGATTTTTGCAAATTTATTAAAAATAAGAAACTAAGAAATCACATGTACATAAGTATTCACAGCCTTAGCCATGAAGCTCAAAATTGAGCTCAGGTGCGTCCTGTTTCCATTGATCATCCTTGAGATGTTTCTACAGCTTAATTGGAGTCCACCTGTGGTAAATTCAGTTGATTAGACATGATGTAGAAAGGCAGACATCTGTCTTAATAAGGTTCTACAGTTGACAGTGCATGTCAGAGCACAAACCAAGCATGAAGTCAAAGGAATTGTCTGTATTCAATTCAATTCAATTTAATTCAATTCAATTCAATTCAACTTTATTTATATAGCGCCATTTCACAACAACAGTCATCTGTTGGAATTGTCTGTATTCTATTCAATTCAATTCAATTCAATTCAATTCAACTTTATTTATATAGCGCCATTTCACAACAACAGTCATCCTGTCTCAGAGGTCTGTAGACCTCTGAGACAGGATTGTTTCGAGGCACAAATCTGGGGAAGGGTACAGAGAAATTTCTGCTGCTTTGAAGGTCCCAATGAGCACAGAGGCCTCCATCATCCTTAAATGGAAGAAGTTCGGAACCACCAGGATTCCTCCGAGAGCTGGCCGGTCATCTAAACTGAGCGATCAGGGGAGAAGGGCCTTAGTCAGGGAGGTGACCAAGAACCCGATGGTGACTCTGTCAGAGCTCCAGCATTCCTCTGTGGAGAGAGGAGAACCTTCCAGAAGGACAACCATCTTTGCAGCAATCCACCAATCAGGCCTGTATGGTAGAGCAGCCATACGGAAGCCACTCCTTAGGAAAAGGCACATGGCAGCCCACCTGGAGCTTGCCAAAAGGCACCAGAAGGACTCCCAGACCATGAGAAACAAAATTCTCTGGTCTGATGGGACAAAGATTGAACTCTTTGGCATGAATGCCAGGCTTTATGTTTGGAGGAAACCAGGCACCGCTCATCACCAGGCCAATACCATCCCTACAGTGAAGCATGGTGGAGGCAGCATCATGCTGTGAGGATGTTTTTCAGCAGCAGGAACTGGGAGACTAGTTAGGATAGAGGGAAAGATGAATGCAGCAATGTACAGAGACATCCTGGATGAAAACCTGCTCCAGAGCGCTCTTGACCTCAGACTGGGGCGACGGTTTATATTTCAGCAGGACAACGACCCTAAGGACACAGCCAAGATATCAAAGGAGTGGCTTCAGGACAACTCTGTGAATATCCTTGAGTGTCCCAGGCCAAGCCCAGACTTGAATCCAATTAAACATCTCTGGAGAGATCTGATAATGGCTGTGCACTGATGTTTCCCATCCAACCTGATGGAGCTTGAGAGGTGCTGCAAAGAGGAATGGGCGACACTGCCCGAAGATAGGTGTGCCAAGTTTGTCATCATATTCAAAAAGACTTGAGGCTGTAATTGCTGCCAAAGGTGCATCAACAAAGTATTGCGCAAAGGCTGTGAATACTTATGTACATGTGATTTCTTAGGTTTTTTTATTTTTAATAAATTTGCAACATCTCAATTTTTTTTTTTCATGTTGTCATTATGGGGTATTGTAGAATACCCCATAGTATTTTGTGTAGAATTTTGAGGAAAAAAATGAAATTATTCCATTTTGGAATAAGGCTGTAACATTAAAAAATGTGGAAAAAGTGAAGTGCTGTGAATAATTTCCGGATGCACTGTATGTGTTCTCGGATCAACACCAAAATTTTATGGGTTCCTCTCTAGCCCAAGGACCACCTCTGGTAAAAATTTCATCCAAATCACATCCAGTAGTTTTGGAGTACACGCATGCGCAGTGAAAATAATCTGCACTTCAAATGCCCATACTGTCAGGGGCAGCCAAGACCCATCAACCTGATTTGAACAGCTGCAATCCAAACACGAAGAAGAGCACTCCGGCAGATATTTTAAATGGCAAAAGTGATAGAGGTACATGAATATAATGACAATTAAGACAGACAGGAGCTTTTGTTGTTTAATGGCAGAGGAAGAAAATAGACGGATTGCTCAGTACTTTACTCTCACAGGAGTTTCCAGGCACATGCGCAGTACCGGTGAGTAAAGGTGAGCTATTTTTGTGTTTATTTAAAAAACAAAGCACATTTGTTCCCCTAGTATTGGCGGATTGCTCAGTACTTTCCTCTCGCAGGAGTTTCCGGGCGCATGCGCAGTACTATTGAATAAAGGTGAGATATTTTTGTGTTTATTTAAAAAACAAAGTGCTATTTCAAAATTCTGGCAAAATTAAAAAGTTGAGAAAAAATGGTGATAATTGTGGGTGACCCCCACAACAGACTGGGACAAGCAGAGCGCTCAGCTGGGGCAATTAGCAGAACAATGAGATGTGTGTATTGAGATCAATAGGCAGCCTCTCTTTGTCTAGTTCAGACGCCAGTATCCGGTTGATATGTGTGACTCAAATGCAGGTGTTCATGCTTCCTGTTCTGTTCTGTGATGCAAATGTGCCTTTCATGTATTGTCTGTAGTGGGGTATTTAAACTGCATTTCGCTCTGTAACTCTTTCTCCCTCTCTCTGACCACCACTTCTGACACACGCATTCCGTGTCTCCTGACGAGAGCCTCCGGGCCCGCTCCGGCACGCCTGCACGGCGCTGGAGTGGGTGTTGTGATGGCGGTATGATTAATAAACTTCCTTAAAAACTCTCAGTTTGCTCCCTATTATTCTATACCGCCACACTGGTGACCCCGTGAAAGAACATGCTGACAACGAACGCAGCACCCGGCGGTGACTCTCCGACGACAAGCGAACGCAGCAGCCTAACACAAATGATCTGCCCTCCCTTCTGCCACATGAGAGACCTCGACACAGAGCCACCACCAGGCAAACTCTCCGGAGATCACCCACGACCGGGAAAGCTGCAGAAAGCTTCATGGTGAGATCTGCACACCTGAGACCTGGACATCCACGCTGGACCGGCCGAGGGACACAGAACGTCTTCTCCCTCTCACCGCTCCTCCTCCCTCTCACCGCTCCTATGCATCTACACAAGCCCGAGGAACAAAGATTGTCTCCTCCCTCTCACCGCTCCTACGCATCTACGCGAGCCGAGGGACAAAGATCGTCTATTTCCTCTCACCGCTCCAACGCACCACGAGCAAACGACGCAACAGCTCAACAGGGATGACCATCGGCGCCGACGACGCTGATCTCCAGCAAGCTCCCTGACCCTGACTCGCCTCTCAACAGCGGACCACCCACGCACCGAACCCCCACGCGCACACCGGAGGGTTACGAGGACGGCGCACCATGCACTGGACAATAACTGCTCCACAGACCGCCATCGTCCTTCGCCGCTGCACACAGAACCTTCAGGGCTGGTCACACACCTAAAGCACGCACGCAGCTCGCTCACAGGATTTTGTACGGGTCTCAGCCACAGCACACAAGGGAATTCAGCTGTCAGCTGTCCCCGAGGGCTTTAGGGCTGCGCGCGCGCACCTAAAGCCAACACGCCAAGTCCCTCACACAGCTGCAGCTCCTTTTTTCTCACAGCCGCTACCCAGCCTTGCAGCTCCTGTTTTTCTTCATGGCTGCGAGAGGAGTCAGAGACTAATTTTTCTTCGCACAGCCGCTGTGGACCTCCGCCACGCTCAACGGGACAGCCCCTCAACATCGTGGATCCACAGGCAATTTTTGCGCTGCCCAAACAATTTCGCCGTCCTGGGCCAGCACTTGCTACCCCCACCCCCCTCCCTCCACCTCCGCCTGCACAGAGCTTTCCCTGCTCGCTACCAAAGCCGGACTATCGAGGCCTCAGCTTCCTGCTGAGCCCTCCGGGGGGGAGTACTGTGGGTGACCCCCACAACAGACTGGGACAAGCAGAGTGCTCAGCTGGGGGAATTAGCAGAACAATGAGATGTGTGTATTGAGATCAATAGGCAGCCTCTCTTTGTCTAGTTCAGGCGCCAGTATCCGGATGATATGTGTGACTCAAATGCAGGTGTTCCAAGGTTGTCATAGCCAGAAGCGGCACTGGGGTTAAGCTCCCAGTGCTCATAAAATGCTCCTTATGGCGTGCGTCTCGAAAAGCCTCTGACAACTAAGTCCAACTCCTAGCCTGCCCGTGTGGTTTAGTCTCTAAGCCCGGCGGAACTGCTTTTACTAATAGGAGAAGGGGCGAGGGCGGATCTCTGGCGCCTTAAAACCAGATGCTTCGGGTAGATGGTGGCTCGTCAACCTGGGAAGGTAGCCCATCTAGGGGAAGGTAAACCCTGATTTCAAACCTCTGCTGCCTTGCGGCATACCCGGTCACGGGAAAGGCTTCGGGAGTCAACCCTGAGGAAAAATCCGGAGTCGGAGCCCCTAAGGCAGTTCTATGTTGTGCTCAACATCGTTCTGGCAGCTCCTGCAACGGCGCTGGTGCCAAACTGTAGCAGCCCTGCTGTTCCTTTGGATTCATCAGTGACGTGGAGAGGGGGGACATGCTGCATGGGCAACATCTTGTCCTCCATATCTTCCTGCCCAGGCTTGAATCCTACCAACGCCCAACGCTGGAAGGTAGAACACCGGATCACTGGAGAGGACACTCCAGCTTCGCCTTTGGCGTAGACAAAACACGGGGAATGACAGTTACCGGTTATAAGCCATTGCTCAATTGGCGTAGAGCGTGGCGCCAGGGGTTGTTCCCGATGGTGGGAGGGATCATCAGATCTCACTGGACAGCTACCGCCCACCTCAAGCTGGGCAGCCCCCAGCCAATAAGGTGTTGTCCCGCCACAGCTTGCTTTCCTCATTGGGTGCATGGGGATAAGGAGAAATCCAAACAGCAGGCTGAGAACCTTCGCACCAGGCAAGACAATAAAACAAAAGAGACCAACTCTAAAACTGGGAACTTGGAACGTCCGCACTATGATGACAGGACTCGCTGCTAACCTCAAGGACATCAACGACACCAGGAAGACTGCCATCATCAATAATGAGCTGAAGAGACTGGGAGTGGATATTGCCACTCTCCAGGAAACATGGTTAGCTGATGCAGGCACACTGAGAGAGAAGGACTACACGTTCTACTGGCAGGGAAAGGGCAGTGACAAACACAGGGAACACGGAGTGGGCTTCGCAGTGAAGAACACTTTGCTGAAGATGGTGGAACCGGGCAGCACTGGCTCTGCACGACTCCTCACCCTCCGCCTGAACACCACTCAAGGCCTAGTCACCCTCGTCAGTGTGTATGCCCCAACACAGACAGCCACACCAGAGGCAAAAGACGAGTTCTACGAGAATCTCGCAACAACTGTCAGGATCATCCCCAACTCTGAACAACTCATTCTCCTTGGAGACTTCAATGCCAGAGTGGGTGCTGACCACGACTCCTGGCCCTCCTGTCTTGGACCTTTTGGCGTGGGCAGAATGAACGACAACGGACAGCGGCTGCTCGAGTTCTGCACATATCACGATCTGTGCATCACAAACTCGTTCTTCAAGACCAAGCCCCAACACAAGGTTTCCTGGCAACATCCGCGCTCAAAGCACTGGCACCAGCTAGACTTGATCCTGACCAGGCGCACCTCACTGAAGAACGTGCTAATCACCCGTTCGTTCCAGAGTGCAGATTGCGACACAGACCATTCATTGGTGTGTTGCAAGGTCAAGCTGCAGCTGAAGAAATTCCATCGTGCTAGACAACCTGGAAAGGCACGGATTGACATCAGCAAGATGGCCCAACCAGAACTTGTTGAGCAGTTTGCCTCCACCTTTGAGAAGGAACTTGGTGTACCACAAGGAGGAGAATCTGCAAAGCAGAAGTGGGAAGAGCTGCAAAACACCATCTACCGCACAGCCTTGGCTACCTTTGGGAGGAAGACCTCGAAGTCACAGGACTGGTTTGATGCCAAGTTGACCGAGATGACCCCCGTCATTGAAGCCAAGCGCTCAGCACTTGCTGAGTACAAGAAGTACCCAAACGAGAAGAATCTCCAGATTCTCAGGGCTGCGAGAAGCAAAGTTCAGCAGACTGCTCGGCGCTGTGCCAACGAGTACTGGACTCAGCTCAGCCAAGACATTCAAACCGCTGCCATAACAGGGAACATCCGTGGTATGTACGATGGCATCAAGAAAGCACTTGGTCCGGCTCAGAGCAAGACGGCCCCCCTCAAATCTTCCACTGGGGAGATGATCACAGAGAAGAACAAGCAGATGGAGAGATGGGCGGAACACTACTCCGACCTCTACTCCAGACAGAACACCGTGACACCGTCAGCCCTTGATGCCATCGACTGCCTGCCATCCATGGACGAACTTGACGCCGAGCCAACCATCGACGAACTCAGTAAGACCATTGATAGCTTGGCCGCTGGCAAGGCACCCGGCAACGACGGCATACCCCCTGACCTGATCAAGCACTGCAAGACCGCCCTACTGCTGCCATTGCATGACGTCCTCTGCCAGTGCTGGAAGGAAGGTACCGTACCACAGGACATGAGGGACGCCAAGATCATCACCCTCTACAAAAACAAAGGGGAGAGAAGCGACTGCAACAACTACAGGGGCATTTCCCTCCTCAGCGTTGTTGGCAAAGTCTACGCACGAGTTGTTCTCGTTCGTCTACAGAAGCTTGCCGAACGTGTCTACCCCGAGTCTCAGTGTGGCTTCCGCGCTGAGCGATCGACGGTAGACATGATATTCTCCATCCGCCAACTCCAGGAGAAATGCAGAGAACAGAACATGCCTCTTTACGTCGCCTTCATCGACCTCACCAAAGTGTTCGATCTGGTCAGCAGAGAGGGCCTTTTCAAGATCCTGCCAAAGATAGGATGCCCACCAAAGTTGCAAAGCCTCATCGAATCGTTTCACACCAACATGCAGGGGATAGTGCAGCACGATGGCAACGTCTCAGAGCCATTCAACATACGCAGCGGAGTGAAACAGGGCTGTGTACTTGCGCCAACCCTCTTTGGGATTTTCTTTGCTATGCTCCTGAGGCATGCCTTCAGCACAGCAACAGAGGGAATCTACCTGCACACAAGATCTGACGGCAGGCTTTTCAACCTCGCCCGCCTGAAAGCCAGAACCAAAGTACGCGAGGCTCTAATCAGAGACATGCTGTTCGCAGACGACGCTGCAGTCGCAACCCACACACAGCAGGAGCTTCAGACCCTGAAGGACCGCTTCTCCCAGGCATGCAAGGACTTCGTGCTTACCATCAGCCTGAAGAAGACTAACGTCTTGGCGCAAGGCATGGAAGCACCACCAACCATCACCATTGATGACTACAAGCTGGAGGTCGTGAATCAGTTCACGTACCTGGGGTCCACGATCAGCAACAACCTCTCCCTTGATACAGAGATCAACAAGAGGATTGGAAAATCAGCCTTCACACTCGCTCGCCTCACCACACGAGTGTGGGAGAATCCCAAACTCTCTGTCAAGACGAAAAAGGCAGTGTACAACGCCTGCGTCATCAGCACACTGCTCTATGGGAGTGAGACGTGGACGACATACGCCCGGCAGGAAAAGAGACTGAACTCCTTCCACTTGCGCTGCATTCGCCACATCCTGGACATATCCTGGCAGGACAAAGTGCCCAACACAGAAGTTCTGTCCCGCGCCGGCCTTCCCTCCATGTTCACTCTACTCAGGCAGCGCAGGCTCCGCTGGCTAGGCCACGTTCACCGTATGGAGGATGGCAGAATCCCCAAAGACGTCCTCTATGGAGAACTGGCAACTGGCAGGAGAGACGTTGGCCGCCCACAGCTGCGCTTTAGAGACGTCTGCAAGAGAGACATGAGGGCCTTGGATATCAACACAGAGCACTGGGAGGACCTTGCAACGGACCGCTCCAAATGGAGAGGCACCCTGACCAGACAGCTCAAGGCGGGTGAAGAGAGACTGACTGCTGCAGCAGATGAAAAAAGGACCCGCAGGAAGAACCGCCACAGACCCAGCAGCACGGAGACCACCTACAAGTGTGACCTGTGTGACAGGGACTGTCATTCGCGCATCGGCCTGTTCAGCCACAGGCGGTGCTGTTCCAGCAGAGTAGACGTTTAGGATTCTCTTCCATGGTCATCATAGACCGACGGAGGCCGACGATGCTTCCTGTTCTGTTCTGTGATGCAAATGAGCCTTTCATGTATTGTCTGTAGTGGGGTATTTAAACTGCATTTCGCTCTGTAACTCTTTCTCTCTCTCTCTGACCACCACTTCTGACACACGCATTCCGTGTCTCCTGACGAGAGCCTCCGGGCCCGCTTCGGCACGCCTGCACGGCGCTGGAGTGGGTGTTGCGATGGCGGTATGATTAATAAACTTCCTTAAAAACTCTCAGTTTGCTCCCTATTATTCTATACCGCCACAATAATGATACAAGCCTTTAGTTCCACTTAATTTTGACCGGGCAAGCTGAAACAGAGAGGCGGACAGACAGACAGATACTCACACAGAGCCACAGACAGAGGCAATAACTGATTACCGTATGCCTCTGTTTCACCGAGGCATAATGACCCATGAAACACAAATTTGAAACTGAAGCTCAACAGCTTACTGAACTATATTTTTAGCTGAGCAACTGATTGAAATTAAAAGAGCAGTCTTGAACAATAAAGGTTAATTGCAAAAGCAAAAAATAGCAGCCTCTGCTTAAGTCTGCACATACGATATACTGTATGTATGTGTGTGTGTATATGTATATGTATATACTGTATGTATGTATAGATTTGTGTGTATATGTATGTATGTGGACGCAATTGTTGGTACCCCTCGGTTAATGAAAAAAAAGCCACAGTGGTCACAGAAATAACTTGAATCTGACAAAAGTGGTAATAAATAAAAATTCTATGAAAATTAACCAATGAAAATAATACAGTGCTTTTGAATTGTGGTTCAACAATGTTTTGTTTTTCTTTTGAATTTGTTTTGTTTTTCTTCTTAATTCTTGGATGGAATATGGGTGGGAAATATAAGCTGCGGCTTCAGCCATCACCCATTTTGGATAACTTATGTTGAATTGTATAATCAGAGGAGTTATTGTCTAATTTGACCTTGTTGGATTTTCTTTCCCCCTTTGTTATATTATTCTGTTTCTTTTTTAATCTTTACTTTTAATCTATCCGAAATAAAAGATTCATTCATTCATTCATTCATTCATTCATTCAACAGAATTACTTTAAAAAACAAACTCATGAAACAGGCCTGGACAAAAATGATGGTACCCCTAGAAAAGATTGAAAATAATGTGACCATAGGGACATGTGCAACCAAGATGTGTCCTCTAATTAACATCACAGGTGTCTACAAACTTGTAATCAGTCGGCCAATTTAAAGGGTGACAAGTAGTCACTGTGCTGTTTGGTGACATGGTGTGTACTACACTAAACATGGACCAGAGGAAGCAAAGGAGAGAGTTGTCTCAGGAGATTAGAACGAAAATTATAGACAAGCATGTTAAAGGTAAAGGCTATAAGACCATCTCCAAGTAGCTTGATGTTCCTGTGACTACAGTTGCACATATTATTCAGAAATTTAAGATCCACAGGACTGTAGCCAACCTCCCTGGATGTGGCCGCAGGAGGAGACAGATAATACAAATGGTAACAAAAGAGCCCAGAACAACCTCTAAACACATTCATGGTGAACTCCAAGGTCAAGATACATCAGTGTCAGATCGCACCATCCGTCATTGTTTGAGCCAAAGTGGATTTCATGGGAGACGGCCAAGGAGGACACCACTGTTGAAAACAAATCATAAAAAATCCAGACTGGAATTTGCCAAACTGTATGTTGACAAGCCACAAAGCTGTGGGAGAATGTCCTATGGACAGACGAGACAAAACTGCAACTTTTTGGCAAGGCCTAACAGCTCTATGTTCACAGACGCAAAAATGAAGCATATCAAGAAAAGAACACTGTCCCTACTGTGAAACATGGAGGAGGTTCTGTTATGTTGTGGGGCTGCTTTGCTGCATCTGGCACAGGGTGTCTTGAATCTGTGCAGGGTACAATGAAATCTCAAGACTATCAAGGTATTCTAGAGAGAAATGTGCTGCCCACTGTCAGACAGCTTGGTCTCAGTTGCAGGTCATGGGTCTTGCAACAGGATAATGACCCAAAACACACAGCTAAAAACACCCAAGAATGAGTAAGTGCGAAACATTGGACTATTGTAAAGTGGCCTTCTATGAGCCCTGATCTAAATCCTATTGAACATCTGTGGAAGGAGCTGAAACATGTCGTCTGGAGAAGGCACCCTTCAAACCTGAGACAACTGGAGCAGTGTGCTCATGAGGAGTGGGCCAAAATACCTGCAGAGAGGTGTAGAAGTCTCACTGACAGTTACAGAAATCGTTTGATTGCAGTGATTGGCTCAAAAGGTTGTGCAACAAAATATTAAGTTAAGGGTACCATCATTTTTGTCCGGGCCTGTTTCATGAGTTTGTTTTTTAAAATAATTCTGTTGAATCACAATTCAAAAGCAATGTCTGATTTTCATTGGTTAATTTTCATAGAATTTTTATTTATTATCACTTCTGTCAGATTCAAGTTATTTCTGTGACCATTGTGAGTTTTTCTTTCATTAACAGAGAGGTACCAACAATTTTGTCCACGTCTGTACTGTATGTGTGTGTGTGTGTGTATATATATATATATATATATATACTGTATATACACTACCGTTCAAAAGTTTGGGGTCACTTAGAAATTTCCTTATTTTTGAAAGAAAAGCACTGTTTTTTTCAATGAAGATAACTTTAAACTAATCAGAAATACACTCTAATATCTAATATACATTGCTAATGTGGTAAATGACTATTCTAGCTGTAAATATCTGGTTTTTGGTGCAATATCTACATAGGTGTATAGAGGCCCATTTCCAGCAACTATCACTCCAGTGTTTTAATGGTACAATGTGTTTGCTCATTGCGTCAGAAGGCTAATGGGTGATTAGAAAATCCTTGTGCAATCATGTTAGCACAGCTGAAAAGAGTTTAGCTGGTTAGAGAAGCTATAAAACTGACCTTCCTTTGAGCAGGTTGAGTATCTGGAAAAAAATATTATTTCAAATACAAATCATTATTTCTAACCTTGTCAATGTCTTGAATATATTTTCTATTCATTTTACAACTCATGGTGGTAAATAAGTGTGACTTTTCATGGAAAACACAAAATAATTGTCTGGGTGACCCCAAATTTTTGAATGGTAGTGTGTGTGTATATATATATATATATATATATATATATATATATATATATATATATATATGTGTGTGTGTGTGTGTGTGATATACAGTGGTGTGAAAAAGTGTTTTCCACTTCCTGATTTCTCATTTTTACCTCCGCCAAGGAGGTTATGTTTTTACAGGGGTTTGTCTGTTTGTCTGTCTTTTACCAACATAACTCAAAAAGTTATGAACGCATTTTCACGAAATTTTCAGGACAACTCCCAAATGGGACAAGGAAGAAATGATTAGATTTTGGGAGTGATCCGCATCACCGTCTGGATCCAGGGATTTTTAAAAGGATTCTTTATCATTGCGAGATAGTGCCATTTTTTTAGCATATGTGTATATAGCTCCACAATAAATGGTCAGGACGCTTGCCAAAAAAATACGATAAAAAAAATACGATATATTGGGATATAAGATCCCAATAGGTTATAGGAAATATCAAAGACTGATCTGGATCCTGCAAAAAATCCAGACACTGTGATCCAGAACAGCAAATAATAGGGGATCTTTGGAATTTTCATCACTGTAAGGCAGGGGTGTCAAACTCATTCCATGCAGGGCCAAGACCCTGCAGGTTTTACTTCCACCCAGTCTCTTCAGCAGGTGTTTTCACTGATCAGCAATCAGTGGGAGGAAATTCAGAGAAAACACCTGTTGAAGCCACTGGGTGGAGGTAAAACCTGCAGGGTCTTGGCCCTCCATGGAATGAGTTTGACACCTGTGCTGTAAGCTAACAAATTAAGATATAAACCTACAACAAACACCAAAATATAGCCAAGACACTGTGGAATCAGTAGCGTACCAATGGATTTGTTGTATCTTCAAAAGCTATGGAGCTATATCCAGAAGAAAACAGCCATTACCGAAAAGTGATTTTTGTCAATAACTACTGAACTAGAAAAGCACTCGGAGAGCGCAGACCTCCGCCAAGCGGCACAGTTCCCCCCATACAGTGTTTGTGTGTACGTTGTCAGATTCCTGAGCATGAAAAGATATGACTAGCAATTGGATTCACAATGATTATTTGTTTATTTGACATGGACAGTGCAATAAACAGACAATTAATGAATGACAATCAATGTGATAGTGATAGGATTAGTGGGTCAGTAGTGTAAAACGGGGCTATAAGGGACGGCGGGTTAATAAGGGACACTTTTCTGGGAAATGTTTTAAATGTAATTCTTTTTTTATTTTGAGCAGGACGCTGAGTTGTGTTGTTATTGTCAAATATCCATGAATCCTTCATCAAATCTAGGCAGAAGCAAAATTAAAAAAGCAGAATTACATGTAGAAAAGTGTCCCATATTACCCCGCCGTCCCTTATAGCCCCGTTTTACGGTTGTAAAAGCATTGCCTCCTTGGCGGAGGTAATAAACTGAAGTGTTGGTGTGTCCATCTCCTCCACTGATGGATGCAGATTGGTTAGACAGGTTGCCGTGGGTTTTATATTATATTGGGGTTGCGCTCCGCGGCAAAACCGAATTTAGAATCTTCCCCGGCAGAGAGGTCGTTTTTACGCAGCGCCTATAGCTGGGCGGGGAATTTGTGGCAAATAATCGGGCGGCGGACAGGTGGCCGTGTCAGGTTTTGCAGCGTGGCGCAAAAACAGGCACGCTCGCGGGCCCAGGCCAGCAGTGTTTTCCGCGTGCTTTTGTGCCTAAAACGTTGAAGAACGCGGAGTTTGTGTTGGTCAGACACGACGACCAGCGCAATGTGCGCAGCACCTATGGCTGACACAGGCACGCTGGGGGGCCCAGGCCACCAGTGTTTTCCGCATGCTTTTGTGGCTAAAACGTTGAAGAAGGCGGAGTTTGTGTTGGTCAGACACGACGGCCAGCACCCTCCATTGCGCCTGCGCACATGTTGAAAATGGCCGTATGTCACAGTGTGGAAAAATGCTTTAAAAAATTCCTGTATGCAGACGGTGATGCGGATCATCCCCAAAATTTAATCAGTTCTTCCTTGTACCATTTCCAACAAAGCCTGAAAGTTTCATTGAAATCCGTCCAAAAGTTTTTGAGTTATCTTGCTAACCAACAGACAAACAGACAGACAAACAGACAAACACACAGACAAACACACAGACAAACCCCGGCAAAAACATTACCTCCTCCTGGCCTTTCGGCCTGGCGGAGGTAATTAATAAAGATATCAACGTGAATCCAATTGCTAAAGGTATGTTTTGATGGTCAAGGAATCTGAAAATATAGATAAAACTAGAAAAGCACTCGGAGAGCGCAGACCTCCGCCAAGCACCACAATTCCCCCCATACAGTGTTTGTGTGTACGTTTTCAGATTCCTTGAGCATGTAAACATATGACTAGCAATTGGATTCACAATGATTATTTGTTTATTTGACAGGGACAGTGCAATAAACACACAATTAATCAACGACAATCAATCTGATAGTGATAGGATTAGTGGTTCAGTAGTAAAAGCATTGCCTCCTTGGCGGAGGTAATAAACTGAAGTGTTGCTGTTGTGTCCATCTCCTCCACTGACGGATGCAAATTGGGTGGACAGGTTGCCGTGGGTTTTATATTATATTATTTTTTTTTGGGTTGCGCTCCGCGGCAAACGAGAATTTAGAAGCTTCGCCGGCAGAGAGCTCGTTTTTGCGCAGCGCCTATGGCTGGCCGGTGAATTTCTGCCAAATGCGCAGCTCCTATGGCTGGCCGGGGAATTTCTGCGAAAGAATCCGTCAGCGGACAGCTGCCCGTATGAGGTTTTGCAGTTGCGCGCAAACACAGGCACGCTGGCGGGCCCAGGCCAGCAGTGTTTTCCGCGTGCTTTTGTGCCTAAAACGTTGAAGAACGCAGAGTTTGTGTTGCAGACACGACGACCAGCGCCCTCCATTGCGCCTGCGCACATGTTGAAAATGGCCGTATGTCACAGTGTTGAAAAATGCTTTAAAAAATTCCTGTATCCAGACGGTGAACCGGATCACCCCCAAAATTT
Source organism: Pholidichthys leucotaenia (assembly GCA_020510985.1). Classification (NCBI taxonomy): domain Eukaryota; kingdom Metazoa; phylum Chordata; class Actinopteri; order Cichliformes; family Pholidichthyidae; genus Pholidichthys; species Pholidichthys leucotaenia. The sequence continues at coordinate 181,480,972 of CM035836.1, read as the reverse complement.
AATCAGTTCTTCCTTGTACCATTTTCAACAACGCCTGAAAGTTTCATGGAAATCCGTTCAAGACTTTTTGAGTTATCTTGCTAACCAACAGACAAACAGACAGACAGACAGACAGACAGACAAACAGACAAACACACAAACCCCGGCAAAAACATAACCTCCTCCTGGCCTTTTCGGCCTGGCGGAGGTAATAAATGTAGGACTTTTCAAAGTCCGGCAGTTATATTTTTGAGTAGAACACAGCATGGGGGACTGAGCTGCCTTGGCGGAGGTCTGCGCTCTTCGAGTGCTTTTCTAGTTTTTTGTATGTTTGTCACACTTAAATGTTTCAGATCATCAAACAAATTTAAATATTAGACAAAGAAAACACAAGTAAACACAAAATGCAGTTTTTGAATGAAGGTGTTTATTATTAAGGGTAAAACAAAATCCAAATGTACATGTCCCTGTGTGAAAAAGTACCCCCCCCCTTCCTGTTAAAACATAAATTAACTGTGGTTTATCACATCTTTAGAAAGCTGAGTTCAATTTCTCTCGCCACACCCAGGCCTGATTACTGCCACACCTGGTCTCAATCAAGAAATCACTTAAATAGGACCTGCCTGACAAAATGAAGTAGACCAAAAGATCCTCTAAAGCTAGACATCATGCTGCGAGACAAAGAAATTCAGCAACAACTGAGAAACAAAGTAATTGAGATCTATCAGTCAGGAAAAGGTTACAAAGCCATTTGTAAAGCTTTGAGACTCCAGCAAACCACAGTGAGAGCCATTAGCCACACATGACGAAAACATGGAAAAGTGGTGAACCTTCCCAGGAGGGGCTGGCCAACCAAAATTACCCCAAGAGCGCAGCAACGACTCATCCAAGAGGTCACAAAAGACCCCACAACAACATTCAAAGAACTGCAGGCCTCACTTCCCTCAGTTAAGGTCAGTGTTCAAGACTCCACCATTAAAAAGAGACTGGGCAAAAAGGGCATGCATGGCAGAGTTCCAAGACGAAAATCACTGCTAAACAAAAAGAACATAAAGGCTTGTCTCAGATTTGCCAGAAAGCATCTTGATGATCCCCAAGTCTTTTGGGAAAATACTGTGTGGACTGACGAGACAAAAGCTGAACTTTCTGGAAGGTGTGTGTCCCATTACATCTGGCGTAAAATTAACTCAGCAATTCAGAAAAGGAACATCATACCAACATTCCGATAACTTATGTTGAACTGTATAATCAGAGGAGTCATTGTCTAATTTGACCTTTTTGGATTTTCTTTCCCCCTTTGTTATATTATTCTTTTTCTTTTAATCTGTACTTTTAATCTATCCGAAATAAAGATTGATTGATTGATTGATGGATACCAACAGTAAAATATGGTGGTAGTGTGATGTTCTGGGGCTGTTTTGCTGCTTTGGGACCTGGAAGACTTGCTGTGGTAAATGGAACCATGAATTCTGCTTTCTACCAAAAAATCCTGAAGGAGAGTGTCCGACCATCTGTTCGTGACTTCAAGCTGAAGCACACTTGGGTTCTGCAGCAGGACATTGATTCAAAACACACCAGCAAGTCCACCTCTGAATGGCTTAAGAAAAACAAAATGAAGACTTTGGAGTGGCCTAGTCAAAGTCCTGACCTGAATCCAATTAAGATGCTGTGGCATGACCTTTAAAAGGTAGTTCATACTCGAAAACCCTCCAATGTGGCTGAACTACAATAATTCTGCAAAGATGAGTGGGCCAAAATTCCTCCACAGCGCTGTAAAAGACTCATTGCCAGTTATCGCAAATGCTTGATTGCAGTTGTTGGTGCTAAGGGTGGCCCAACCAGTTATTAGGTTTAGGGGGCAATCACTTTTTCACACAGGGCCATGTAGGTTTGGATTTTTTTTTTTGCTCTTAATAATAAACACCTTAATTTAAAAACTGTGTTTTATGTTTACTTGTGTTATCTTTGTCTAATATTTAAATTTGTTTGATGATCTGAAACATTTAAGTGTGACAAACATACAAAATAATGAGAAATCAGTAAGGGGGGAAACAGTTTTTTCACACCACTCTGTGTGTGTGTGCGTGTGTGTGTGTACTCTTACACACACACATTACTCACAAAAAGTTAAGGATATTTGGCTTTGGGGTGAAATTTCAGGATGAACCTAAAATACACTTTAACCTTTACAAGTGAACTTAATTTGACCTTTTCTAACCTTTTGAGTGCACATTTCCAACTTTTCAATGTTTTAGTACTTTTTGTGTAACTTGCTGTTCTCTCACAAGGTGCTTAATGGCAAAATTCACAACAAGTGTTTGATCGATGAATCGACCAATAAATTTTCTGGTTCAATTACAGTTGCTATTTAAACAGTCCTCTTCATCATGCTGTTCACATTTTGACATCATGAGACCAAGACGACACTTAACAATTGATCAGCAGTACCTCACCATTTGCGAGACTTCAAACAGGATGTTCTGAGAGGGAAATGGCCACTGAGCTTCGAGTGTTACAGAGTGTCATCAGCAGGTTGCAACAGAAATACAGAGAGACTGGAAGAGTCACAGGAGGGTATAGAAATGGACGTCCTTTAGCCACATCCTACGCTGACAACCGCTTCATTGTAAACAGTGCCCTGCAGAACTGGATGATGAATGCCACTCAACTCCAGGCACATTTAAAGGAGGTGACAGGTGTAGCATCATCGTCCTCCTCAAAACCAAGACAGAAGATCACTTCTCTCCAGTTTACAGGAATTTCATTTTATTCATTACACAGGAATATCACCTTTCTGCCTTCTCAGGAATATCACTGGCTTTTATGCCGACTCATGCAGGCTTCTCCCAGGCCTGACCAAAGATGCTTGCTTTCTCAGGACCCCAATGTAAACAGTTGCCGCTTTCAGAGATTGTAAGGATCAGAGTTTGCTTTTAAAGGCTCAAAGGAACATAAAACTCAGGAGACCAGACCTCTCAATATGAACACTGCATTTGATAACGTACCTTTTCACAGGAAACCAATGTTTTTAAAAGAGTCATAAACCACTTAATCTGACGGTTTTATAGTCTATGCTGTCTAGGTACCCCTTCGCCAGATACTAAAGGAAATCATCTACAGCTCAACAGTACCTCCTAGCGGATACCTACGGAATGTGTTTTCAGTACGTAGGATGACTTTTAATTTGTTCTAAATATTAAGTTTCTTTCAGCTTATCCTATGGATCCTAAGGACACTGAAAACCATCCCTCTTATCACCAACCATGGTTTGCTGCATGTTCTGCTGTTCTAATCTTGATCTAAATGTGAATGCATGTATTATAATTATGTATAAGAAATGTTATATTCATGAGTGTTATTGGAGTAATGGTATAAATGCATGATCACCATATATTAGCCAAGTCATTTAATTTAGTTAGATTTTATATTGAGCATTTATTTTATAAGAACTGACTGTTGATTTTTCCCTCTGAAATTTCATGGGATGGTGTCTTCATTTGGTTGGCTGCTCTCAAACAAAGAAGTGTTCTCACATTGGATAGCAGCCATTTCAAACTGCTTCTGAAAAAGTAGATTGGTCAGTCTGGCGACTGACCTCATCAGTTTTACGACCCGGCGAGGTAACTTTAAAAGACAGAAGTTAGATTTGAGTTTGAGTTAAGAGTTAAGAGAAAAGAAAAAGTCAGCAGGATCAACAGAGTTAGAAAAAGAGATCAAAGAAGTTAAGAGAAAAAAAAAGTGTAGAAGTAGAGACAACAGGCAGGAAGATTAGAACAAGATTAGCTAGAAATAGAATTAAGAATTAGAAACACAGAAAGAAGAAAGAAAGAGATTTTGAGAAAGATTAGGAACTAAATTAAGATTAAAGAAGCAGAATAGTAATCTAGATCTCAGAAGAAGATTTTATTCCACCGTTTCAAGGCCCTGTGAAGTTTTATTTTATTCTCTGTGTGTTTGTCAAATCTTTTCTTATATTCTGGAAACTGAGGAGGAACCATTTTTCTTTAGAGCTCGTCCCTTTTTAGAGAATCAAATTCTCAAACTTTTTCCTTCACCTCAGAAGCCATTCTTATCCTAGTAAATGTTTTTCTAACATTTTTTTATGACTTTTCACGCCATTAAAGTGGACCTTTAATTTGCCTAGTTAAAGTGAACAGAGACTGAGAAGATTTTCCTTCAGTTTTTGGGTCAGTCCCGCTACAAGAGACCCCAAATTTGGATTCTTTTCCCAAGGACTTTTCACACCGCCCTGAGACAAACCACCCACGGCTGCAAATGTCTCTTTGAAGGGCCCCCCAGCTGAGTTATCACCCCACGGCTGTGAGTGAGGACAGCAGCCGCTTCCTCCCGACGTCCTAACTTCAAAACCCAGCGGTACCGACCCGCGTAACTTGGACCTACGGCCGTGTGTGAGTGAGATTCTTATTTCTCCTATTTCTGGGTTAAAACGTGATGTCCTAACGATTAAATTACAATTGAATATGGCCCGTATTTCAGGGCTCAATTAGTCTCAGCCACAGGATAGGACTGTAAACTGAACGAAAACTTTCAGTCATTTTTAAGTAACTGCCCTTAAATTTTGTAGATTAATTCAGGAGTCATTTTTAGATAATTAGCTTATGAATTTTCCCCATAAAATTGCGATGTTTTGTTAAAACATTCCAGCCTCATTTACCGTTGAAACAAGTCTAGTTTCTCCTTGGTTCTGCAGAGGTGTAAAGCTGGATTTTATGTTCAGGAACTCAATATCAGTTGATGTGATATTTTACGCTGTCATTATCTGAATCTGTTTATTCATCATTTGAACGCCATGCCATGTAACCTGAATGATTTTAATAAAGAGTGAATAAGAGCAGTAGAAGCGTTTTCCTTTCGCATATACAGGTTTCCTAATCACGGCAGGACAAAAACTCACTGAAACTTTGAGACTGATTCATTAAGTAATTTAAGGTACAAAATTAATTAAAATTAAAGTTAATTTTATTGTCTGTTAGGACTGGTGCCCCTTCTACGAGTGCTTTTATTTAATTTAGCGGGTGTAGAAGTCCGCCAAGGTCTCCGCGTCCCGACCGCGTCCCTCGTGGATTTTTGTGGGGGGTGCTTCGGGAGTATGGGGTATCGGGCTTGTTGTTACGAGCTATTCGGTCTCTGTATGACCGTTGTGAGAGTTTAGTTCGTATTGCCAACACTCGGTCGGAGTCATTCCCAGTGAGAGTTGGACTCCGCCAGGGCTGCCCTTTGTCACCGGTCCTGTTCATAATTTTTATGGACAGGATTTCTAGGCGCAGCCAGGGAATGGAGGGTGTCATGCTTGGTGACCACAGGATCTCATCTCTGTTGTTTGCAGATGATGTTGTCCTGTTGGCTTCATACAGCAATGACCTACAGCTCTTGCTGGGACGGTTTGCCGCTGAGTGTGAAGCGGCTGGGATGAGAATCAGCACCTCCAAGTCCGAGTCCATGGTCCTCAGCCGGAAAAAGGTGGATTGTCCTCTCCGGGTTGGGGACAGGCTCCTGCCCCAAGTGGAGGAGTTTAAGTATCTTGGGGTCTTGTTCACGAGTGAGGGGAAAATGGAGCGAGAGATCGACAGACGGATTGGAGCAGCATCTGCAGTGATGCGGACGTTGTACCGGTCTGTTGTGGTGAAGAGGGAGCTTAGTTCTAAGGCAAAGCTGTCGATTTACCAGTCAATCTACGTTCCTACTCTCACCTATGGTCACGAGCTTTGGGTAATGACCGAAAGAACGAGATCGCGGATACAAGCGGCTGAAATGAGCTTTCTCCGTAGGATTGCTGGACTCACCCTCAGAGATAGGGTGAGGAGCTCAGTCATCCGGGAGAGGCTCAGAGTAGAACCGCTGCTCCTCCACATTGAAAGGAGTCAGTTGAGGTGGTATGGGCATCTGATTAGGATGCCTCCTGGACGTCTCCCACTTGAGGTGTTTCAGGCACGTCCCACTGGGAGGAGACCCCGGGGCAGACCCAGGACTCGGTGGAGAGACTATGTCTCCCAGCTAGTCTGGGAACGCCTTGGTATCCCCTCTGAAGAGCTGGAGCAGGTGGCTGGGGAGAGGGAAGTCTGGGCTTCTCTGCTTGAACTGCTGCCTCCGCGACCCGGACCTCCGGAAAAGCGGTAGAAGATGGATGGATGGATGGATGGATGGGTGTAGAAGTGATGGTTCAACTCCGCCCCCTTTCACACCCACTATTAAATAAAATAAATAATTCCTGTACCTTATGACAAATAATTTTATAGGCCCTTCATCCTACATCTTAATGGTGCCCCGTGTGAGGCCTCTGTAATTGGGAAACGTATATGCAAAAAGAAAATTCATTGAAATCATAATATTTTTTTTCCTGCAAATATTGATCCACTTTATTCAGGAGCCTGTGTGTTGTTGGGGAGAGGCAGTGTCTCCTCCTGCCTGTGTGTGTCTGCTGTGTTTGTTTACCTAACTCCCGCTGAGGAGGCTGACTGATAGCAAAGGGGGGGTGAGCAATTCGCCCACTAAAAAGTCAACAGTTTTTGATGCATGCAAAAAGAAGTTTGAAGCATTATATGCTGGATTAAGAAACATAGAGGCCCAGAGTGACAGAAACGCGAAGAAAACCGTCCTGTCTCTCGCCAGTTTAACCTTTCGGCGATTATCCCGAAAGGAGTAATTAAACTGGCCAGTTCTGTAATTTAATTACCCAAGCGTGGTGACGTCAGATTAAGCTGGACGCGGTTTGATCTGGTCACTGAATAAACCGCTGGGGAAAGTAGCGCTAAACTATACCCGAAATTAAAGGGGTTACATTATTTGTGAAAGTTGGAGATTAAACTCTCATTTTGGAAAGCAAGGCATGGCGTTGTCGCTGAGACTCGCGCCCGCATCACGTGTCACTTGAACGCGCACAGTCGCGTGCGTGACCGAAAGGCGTGCACAAAAAACTGCGCATGAGCAGAGTAAGCGTGCAGACGCCATTTTGAAGGCGCTAAGAGGGAGTCTCTCTAGCTGCCATTTTGAGTGAGGCCGGTAGACCCGCCCAGAGCGACGTCACCAGTGTCTCCTCCCCCTGGGAGGGCAGAGACAACTGCCTCCATCGTGTGGTCAACTATAGGAGTTGCATTTCTTGCATGAATGCACACTCGGATTAAAGCAGAGCAAATCTATTAAGCTGATTTATAATCAAACAGAGCTTCCAAATTGACTTTAAATCAATCCGAATTATCCGGAACAACCTAAATTTAAACCCAATTCAAAGTTTGATCCCAAGAACCAAAAGGAAAAGGAAACTTGTGGGTTTGAAGTTTGTTCTCATTGGTGGAAGAGCTTTTGACTGCATACATACACACTGAAAGAACATAGAAGCATAGACTTTGTATTTACTCACATATGTTAACCACATATTTTAATCTTTTTAGTTAAAAGCATATATTCACACATCTTATGCTAAAAGTCTGCAAACTTTTTAAGCTATATATATGTGTTTTGTTTTAAATATCACTTTGTGCAATTTCTTTCACAGGAAGCCATTCAACTTAGGGACTCAAATAAATGACAATATTCATTTAGACTCAAGTTAATGTTAATCCTGTGCATGTTGGTAAAAGATTTAGTGACTTACTAAATATTTAACCAAAATTCTCCAAAATTAGGAAACCACATCCAGCAATTAACACTTGAAAGCTTTAGCTTATTTACAGTCAGTGTTGCTTTTGATTCATGTTTCCTCCCCAGGAGAAGGAAAACATTTAACCAGCTCACTATTTCTCACCAGGATTTGAAATAAGTCAAAAGTGAAAACTTTGACTAGTCTGTAAAATATTTTTAATTTTTTTCTCCTCTTTTAAATAATCATTAACTTTAATCCTAAGGAAGCCTTAGTGACAATACGCAAATACAATTCATTTGTTTCCTAACTTGTAAATATTAAAACATTGAAAGGCTTTAAATGAAGATAAGCTTTAACAAACAGAACAAAGCCAGTTCTAACTTTAAAACAAAGTGAAGACTTATACTGTAACCCTAAAGCCTTAAAGCATTTAACCTTTTCTATTTTTGTTGCTTTCTTTTTTCTTTTGTAAATAAAATCATTACTTTCAAGTGAGATTCAACAAAAAATTTCACCACCTAGTTGAGGACTATTCCAAAACTACACTTTGATAACTGAACTGAAAGAAGTCAATCAACACAAAATTTTTTTTGCTTTTGTCTTGTGAAATACAAATCAAAATACAGTGTCAACAAATAAACTAACACCTATTCCACATTTCTAAAGAATTCCAAATATTTGCTTTCCTTTTTACAAGCCTGGAAGTTGAAACAAACTCCAAAAAGAAGCTTGTAATTACCCTCACTGTAAAACGACACTCAAGGTTAACTCTTGACGCACAACTTTAGCTATAATCAACGAATTGATTTCAAGCTCAGCGTTACACAAACGGTCAAACATGTCGAATCCACTTGACGAATTAAATGACCTTCAAGCAATATTGGAAGAGTTGGCTTCCGACCTTATACCCGGTTTCCCCAAACAAGTTCGGGATACTCCACCAAAAGATTTGAAGCAAATCACGGAAAAACTTTCAGATGAATGCGAAGCTGACCCACCGAAAGCAAAGGAAATCCCCGGTGTGTTAGGAAAGTTTGCACTAGCATTAGTTGCAAGGCTAAAATGAGCCGAAACCCAAGTACTCTACGCCGAAAAGGAACTGGTGAAACGACAAACAACCATCCTTTCTCTTCAGGAAGAGAACAAATCCCTTGTGAAAAAGCAGGAACAAGCTCGCATAGAGAAAGAAGACACCCAAGCTACGCTCGATCAGACGTTGCTAGATCTGGAACAAGCAGAGGAAGAAAAGCAACGACTAGAAGACAACAATACCTCACTTCAGCAAGAAAAACCG